>OY720161.1:32285682-35002600 GCA_963082805.1 Hemicrepidius hirtus | reverse complement strand
GTATGTACCTAAGTTGTGTAGGTTTAAATATAACGAAATGAAATTTATACTGAATCTAATGCATGTTTTTAGTGCTGGTCGTGAAAGTTATGGGGATTCTGCAATAGGGTACGTTGAAGTCCAAAGAAAAGAAAATATTTGCACTGTGAAATGCAGAATTATGTCCGGAGCACCGCGTCACATCGAAAAATTATACCTACCGTGTTTTTAGAAGTCGATGAGAAGGAAGCCAAGGTATTGCAAGTGCAGTGTATAGACTGTGCAGCTACAGCAGGTAATATGAACAACCTACACTTTCAAATATCTACTACACACACTATTTTAAATAGAAATTCACATAATAATATATAACAAATTTTTACAGGTGGATGTAAACATGCTATAGCATTTTTAATGTGGACTCACCGTCGCGCAGCGAGGAACCTGCCCCTACAGAAGTTATATGTTATTGGAAAAAATCCAAATTGTCCAAAGTTCCCATATAGTGAACTCCTATTTAATGATTTTTTTATAATAATGATTTTGCCAGGATCTTGACCTTGGGGCTAAATTGCATGTAAAATTACCTCTAAACAATGTCTTAAAATTCCATATACCTAGTGATATTTATCTAACAAAATTTTACCTAATTACTCAGAAATGTAGATAGAAGCTTAAGCAGATTTTCTTAAAATTATTGGGGCTTTTACCCAATGACTGTAAAGATACATTTCTGTACTATTTCTTAGAAGTTGTTAGTAAGTACTAACTTTCTATTGCATTAAATAGTATGTTTCTTCACGCACCTCTCCACTTTTCGTCCAGTGGAACTTGAATAAACAATTTCTCTGGGTTATTTATGCTCGTGTTATTACACCCTGGTGTAATACACCATTTACGTGAAGTTTTCTTCTTTTCCATTTTAAACTATCCTTTCTCAATAACAAAGCACCACAAGTAACAGATATAACGCAATGAAACGTTAAACAGCCTAATCCTTGTCTGTGTCATGACGTCAAGCGTCGCGCGCTTGCTCAGATGTGTTTTTCTGGCTGCTAATATTATTTAAACTTATATTGTTAATATCTATATTATTAATAATTATTACCTTGAAATATTTGGTGAAATGATTAGAAACTATGTCTAGAACCTGTTGTACACTCAACCAAAATTTATGCAAGGACCCTATTGGGACATGCCGCGCACGTATAGGAGGCAACTTGGTTCTAGAAGATATGCCGATTATTCCGATGAAAATCTTCCAACGGCATTAAAACATGTTGCAAATAGAACACTTACACTGCGAGAGGGTGAAGAGCGCTATGAAGTTCCAAGGGCACCTCTAAGTAAAAAGTATAGAGGACTAAATATCTTTAAGCCTGGCAGACAAACAGTCTTAAACGAACATGAAGAACACGCGATTGTCAGTGCAATAGATAGGGCAGCAAATTGGGGTTATCCATTTACTCATATGGAAATAAGAATGGTCAAAAGTTACCTGGATAGCAAGGGCCACCAAGAAAAGCGTTTCAAACAAAATTTACCTGGCTCAGACTGGCTACAATCGTTCTTGAAGAGGCATCATGAGTTAACGATTAGATTGGCACAAAATATGAAAAGATCTAGGAGCGAAGTTACAGCGACTTAAATGAATGCATATTTTGATAATTTGGAAGAAAGTCTTGCTGATGTAGATCCCAATAACATTTTAAACTATGCCGAGACTGACCTGACCGATGACCCAGGTCAAGTGGTTATCCGCCGAGGTGTTAAAAGAGCACTTCGGGTTATGGACCATTCCAAAAGTTCAACGTCCCTTATGTTCGTGGTGAGTGCATGAGGAGAGAGTCTGCCACCCTACATGGGGGGAAGGGAGGTTGGGATAACGGGTTGGGAGGCTTTTACCGGGTTGGGATTATGTTAAAATCGATATTTTATTTGATATTTATATTTCAGCACCCTGTATACAGCGTGTGTTGTTTCACCAAACAACAGCAACTGCAAATCACAATTTCAGTCTTTCAAAATGTAAATTCGGTGCATCAAACAAAATGTACTCTTATACCCGCAAGAACAATAAGAATGAACAACTGAAATATCGGTTGATCACCGCTCAACTGTGAACACTCTTTATCACTATCTATCTATTATCACTCTATCCTAATAAACAGTTTTATTTTCAGGGGAAACAATCTACACCGTAGATAGTGTAAGTTTATTGATTACTTCACCAACCACAATTTCAGGCCAATACTTTGAAGAGTACGTACATAACCAACAATACTTTTTGTTTTGCTGTAATTTGTTAAGGAAACATATTTATTTTTTGTGTATTTAAATTTTTGTGTTGTGTATTTATATTATACATTTTTATTATATTACGAGTAAGTTTACATTTCGAGTTACGAATAATGGTACCCTTAGTGTTTATCATTCTGTGATATCTTGTCAGGAAGGCGTCTTTTTCATAACTGGCCATACAATATGTCAATCAACAGTCAGATCAAGTACTGGTACATTTTAATCAGCAATTGGCAGTGAAATTATCAAGTGACGCATCTAGCTACGGTGTAGCAGCGTTGCTAGCGCATATGCCTACGAAGGGGGTGAAGAAAAACCAGTAGCTTTTGCCTCGAGAATTTTAACACCGTCAGAATTAAATTATAGTACAATTCACAAAGAAGCGTTAGCAATTTACTTATTTATGAATACTTGATGGGGCGAAAATTTATCTTGGCCTATGACCATAAACCATTACGTGTTGGGGAGAATAAAGGGATACCTCAAATGGCTGCGAGTAGGTTGCAAAGGTGAGCGTTATTGCTATCAGAGGTTGACTATAAAAGGGAACTTTAAACTTTGGGGCAGACGGACTGTCTCGGTTACCCTTAGATAATACGTAAAGAAGAAGAGGTAAGCACCACGGAAACAATAATAAGTAGATATTTATTCACCCATCGGACAACAAAACATATTAGTACTGGTGAAACACCGCCGAAGTTAATCTTTTAAGACCAAGAATTCAAAAACAGGGTACCGAGAGGCAACAAAAATTTCAAGGGGGGACGACGGGCCCACTTTGCGGAAGGGGAAGTAGTGTATGTTAGGGATTATAGAAATCCGAAAAAAAAAAAGCTTTGGACAAGGGAATAGTTGAGGAGGTTCTAGGTGACAGGACGTATCTGTGCCGCATTGTAGAAACAAATCAAATTTGGAAAAGCCACACAGATCAGATAATTATATTTACTAGCGAAGCAGCTTTCACTTTCGTGTCGCCAATTCCACCCATAGTGACCACCGAGCTTTCGGTGCCATCTGTAGCGATAGATCAATATAGTAATAAGGGTGTTATGCCGTCTATAATGGAAGCTGCAGATAAGTCAGTGGAAACAGGTCAACCTTAACGGAAGGCCTAAAAGAGAAATAATTAAGGAAGCCAGACAGGTTAGATTTGTAAAAGTAGGTATAGACTAAGTTTAGTTAAGATTATAATTGAAAAAGTAGAATAGATGAAGTTAAGTATTCAAGTTTTGTTTTTCTTTTTTTTTGATCTTGTGATGTTATAATTATGTATTCATATTAAATAGATATGGTATCTCTTAAGTAAGTGGGGAGGATATGTAATGTATTTAAATATTACCTACATTTGATGAATAGATAATGTAGAGATCTATGTTATCGACCGAAAACGGAAGTGGAACAATGCATGCTGGGTTCTCCCTACATTTTCAATACAAAAAATAAAATGAAATTATTAAGAATTAAAATGGTTTTATTTTCGACGTTTAATACAGTTTAAGATGTTACAATATCTGAACTGAGTAATACCTTCTATGTGTTAATAATTACAAAAATTACGAATGGTTATTACAATTTAATTATAACACCAATGATTTAATCTACTTAATGATTCAAAGTGTATTGTCTGTTTATGTTTCAAAAAATATTGGCAGAATTTTATAGGTATAGTATACTCGTAATAGGTGCAGTTATTTGCGTCTCCTGTAAAATTTTGAATTTCGCACATAGGAGCTATTGCTGAACCAACGACAATATGTTCCTTCTGGTATGTAATTAGCTGATGTAATGACATAACCATTGGGTAATGAGTTATTTCAAAAATTTAGGAATAAAGTTAAGTTTAAGGAGATTTACCATTGAGGGGGGGTGTTAATGATAGAACGTCCAAGGGACCTACCGGCAGGACCGAGCGTCCTGCCAGCAGGACGATATTTTAACGTATTATATCAGCATTGTGCGTCCTGCTAGCAGGACGAAATTAGCACCAATAGAAAGAGCTACTTTTGGTTAGTCAGTTACCAAATTTCAACCCGAACGCATTATAAACAAAAAAGTTATGACGAATAATTTAAAAATTCAAGCGCGTTACATCTTGCAGTTACAACCACGAGCGCGCCTGTATCCAGGGGTCCCTGTTTTTGTTCTTGGCACGTGTTTTGATGTAAAAGGCTCAAATTATGCATGAAACAAATATATATTCGGTTCGGAATATCACAGTGCAAAATATTTTGGTGTTGTTTTGTCTCTGGCATCTAATAATACGATTGCAAATGTTATACTATGAAGGCAATAAAACCAAAATATAGTCTAATTGATTTGCAAAGCTATATGGGTACGTACTATATACTCGTAATATTTTAAATCATTCTAAATTCATATACATATTAATAACATTAAATAATAATTTCATAAACATTATAAACATGTCATGTAAATTAAAATGAAACGCCACTGAATTTTTCTACTATGCTAGCGTTTGTAGAGGTGGCAAACGTGTCCTACGCGTCCTGCTAGAAGGACGAATGTATACAAATTCATTATTTTTATCGTCCTGCTAGCAGGACGAGGTCCTACATGTCCAAGTAGCATTCTGGAAGAGACTACCAGCAGGACAAAGCGTTGGACGTTCTATCAATAAAGGTCACTGGTAAATATTGTTCGGTACGTCGCTGGTTGTCTAGCGACCCTAGTTTTAATGAGAAAAATAATGGACCAATAAGAAAGTAGCGAAGTAATATGCAATGTACAACGTATATTAATGTGTGTGTTTCTTCAAAATAGAATACTTTTTCTATTGTTTTTAAAATTTTCACTTTTAGCGTTGACGGAATATGCGATACTTCCTGGTGGTAACAGTAATGAAGATAGTAGCGATTTATACAGGTGGGCTCACGGAGACACTTTAGTTTTCCTTGATTTTTATGAAAAATACAGAAGACAAGTAGGTAGGTACTCTGCGAATAAAAAGCTTAAAAATAATGTTTGAAGAAATTTCCAAAGAATTAAAACTGGAAAAAGCATAAGCCCTTCAAATATTGTGAAAATCGGTGGAGGGTATATACAAATATATCCTCAATATTAATACAACAGGCGTTGAAAGGATTTAGAATATGCAGATGCTATGCACAAAATTTTGGGGAAGAAGAAAAACATTCATCTGGAAATACTACTATCGAATGAGACTGTTGAAAATATATTTGAAACTCCTGAAACTTTCAAAAAAACTGAAGCAGTTTTGCCGAATGACGTCCAAATCATCCAAAATTACTCCTACTTCAAAGAAAGAATACAGGAATAAAACATCAAAGTGCCAGCTCCTGAAGGAGATCCGGTTGGATAGGCAGCAGTATTATGATACTTCCGTTAATTGTACAAGAAAATACATTACGCCAAAATATAGAAACTTAGAGAAACCCTTTCCACCAACAATATTTCCTAATACACTTTTATCGGAATGTTAGGTCATCGAACGTGTTATGGCAGTAACGAACGTTACCAGAGGTACCATTTTTGGAATTAAGAAAGAAAGTGAAGAAATTTCACACGGAGTTAAAACCTTAATTTTCTACACCGAATAAAAAACGCTCCAACAGAAAAAGTAAAGTCATGTTAGACGAAGCCGATCGTTGTATATTGCGTAGAACAATATACTACAATTTTCATACAACAGAACAGCAAGTTCCTACGGTTGCCAAAATACATAAACAATTCTCACATGATACAGGTTATGAATGAGGCCTTGATACTTTAGTTTACGCAAGGAACTAAAGAAACTTGGATTTCATTGGAGAAAAACCAAGACGAACTTCCTGATTTCCTACTTTTAACGGAAAGACACGATATTGGCCATCTACGTATCGAGTTTTTAAAAAAAATGAGGGCGTATAGAGGAGAAGGTCGCCCAATACTTTACACAGACGAAACATATATTCATTCAGGCCACACAACAGGCAAAGCATGGAGTGATGATTCCAATGCAGGATTGCGAAAAACTATTTCGAACGGGCCAATGCTTATAATCTTGAATGCTGGTGGGGAAGGCGGATTTGTGCCAGGGACCTATGCCCGATGGAAGTCTAATTCAAGTACTGGGGATTATCACGAAGCTATGAATTATGAGAATTATGAAAAATGGATAACAACGCAGTTAATTCCTAATTTACAACCGAAGAGTGTCGTAGCTATAGACAATACGCCATATCATAATAAGCAAATTGATAAATGCCCTACTTCCAATAGTAAAAAAGCGGATATGCAAAACTGGCTGAGGGATAAAAACATGTCTTTTTCCAACGATATGTTAAACCCTGAACTATATAATCTCATGAAAGCGATTAAATCGCGTTTTGGGAAAAAGGCCACGAGGTTTTGCAATTAACACCCTACCACCCTGATTTGAATCCAATTTGTAGGGTATTTAGTTATTTTAAGTTTCGGGTATTTTAGTGGCACAATGCAAAAGCCAGTTTCCGCTACGGCCTCCAACAGGAAGCTTGTACGTTAAGCTTAAGTTATATTGTATGGTCAAATAAACGAATTATTTAATAGAGTTATCCGAGTGAATACACTACAATCGGCGACGAGAGTAAAGTGGTTGTTTGTTTTTTTTACATTTCGTAAAAAAAAAGTGAAATACAACGTGGTACGCGAGTGTGGCGGGAAACTAAAGAGAGCGCATTAAATTATAGCAAGCATGGCTGGGTTAATTGGAACCTTAGTGGAATTTAATAGTGCTGTGGACGATTGGGTAATTTACCAAGAGCGGTTAGAACAATTTTTCAAAGCGAATCTGATTGAAGGTGCCGAAGCAGCAATGAAGGACTATGTTGGTGCCAGGAATGTCAAATTACACTTAACAGAAGTTACAAACTTATGTGACGATTTTTTTCTACAATTTTCGGCAGAACAGTGGAAATCACGTTGCGACCGTGCAATAAAATTTGAAAAAGGATTTATCGAAATGGAACCCATGATAGACATGAGACATGATAGACATATTAATGTTGATTTCGGGAGCAGTTCGGACGACAGTGATAGCGATAATTAATCTGGTGATGATTCCGTAGGTGATTCGTTATTCGAAATAGAGGAACCCGAACCAACGTACAATAAACCGAGTTGTTAGCGTGTTTTATTGTAATACTTATGTAAGTTTATATTTTCTTATTATTTATCTTTATTTTTTTTGTGAACCTTATTCATGAAAAAATAATTGTTTTGTTCTTGCCGTCAAAACAGTACATTCTAAGGAATTCTTAAACAAAATTCTAGAAGTTTTCTTGTACAAAGTGAATAAGTTACTGGCAGCAGGAAACTTGTCGTGCGGATTCCGTCGAAGGGACGAGATGGTGTCGAAGCTATTTAAAAAACTTGTGTCAAATGCATCGAGTGTTTCGACGGGGACAAGCGTGTGTTCAGCCAGTGAACGGTTGTAAAACGTCGAAACGAGTGCAATTTTAAACCGATGCAACCAATCCAAATAGAAGCGAACAAATACCTCAAACTTCGACTGCCCGAGACAACGAAGTGAGACCGAAGGAGAACGGCAACAAAACAACAAGGCTAAATCGGAACACGCTACAGCCGAGTGGTACGATAGTTCTACCAAACTATTAATTAGTTTGTATAAAGAAAAAAAGGGTTTGGTAGAGCTAAGAAAGATTAAAAGCGATGTGTGGAAGTTGATTGAAGAGATGGTGAATCGGCATGGTTACCACTTTAGCAGCTCACTGCGAAAAATGTGGAAACGTTTAGAGAGAGAGCGTTTAAAAACCAAATGGAGAAGAGAAAAAGACAGGCCGAGGAAGAAGGTCATGCCCATATGAAAGGTACGTTATGCTGTGTGCAATCCACTTATTTTTGTTTAAAATAGCTATTGAATCTTGGTTCCTTATGGTTTGTTTTGTTGTTGCAGAGAACTGGTAGATGTTTTAGTGAATAGGGCGAGCATTGCTCCCCCAACAGTTATGGCTGCGAGAAGCATTAAGGATAGAGCCGAGCTATTGGGAGAGCTTAATGTCGAGGTGCCGCAGGAGAAGGCCATTCTGTAAGTTACTTAGTACCTACATAATAATATTATGATTTTTATCAATGGTATTGTTTTTGCGGAGATATAGAACCCTCTACGTCATCGGCGACCCTTTCCAACAGCAGTAACGGAAACTCGGATGTGATACCATCAAAAGCGAGATTTGCTACTGCAAATGAGTAGAAGATGTATTGCTTTTTATTACAATAAATTGTGAGGGAGCTACCTAAGATTTTTCTAGTATGTAAGTGCAATAATATTCTTACTATTTTGTATTTGTTTATTTTTATAAACCTATTTTAAGTTTAATTACAATAATTTGTTTCAATGTACAGGTGATTATCAAAAAGCTGTTACAAAGTTGAAACGTTTGGAGGAATTCTCTAGCGTTTCACAGAATGATGCGGAGGAGCAATCTCAAAATAAAAAAAAATAGAAAGCGGAAGAACACCACGCTAAACAATTATTATTGTAACTCATCTGAAGATGAAAATGTATTACCCGCAGCATCAAAGTTAATGCGTGATATGTCGGGACCTAGCAGCTCTTCCACTAGTATAACAAATTTTAATCATGCCAATATGACAAAACTGTTGACAACATAAAGCAGTATATACCATTCCTACCACACCAACAAGTATTTTTTACGAATACCCAAACCTACAGCAATTACTTCACACGGCTGTATTAACTGCAAAGCTAATAGTGGTAATTGTAATTATATTTCTAAAAAATGTTTTAAAGTTAATAGTTGAGGAGTGAATTTTATCAATTAATAAAATATCTAAATGCAATACGAGATTAGTGTTTATTGCAGCTGCAATACGGAAAAATCCATTCAGCCGGAATGCAACACAGCAAGACATACAAGCTGGCGAAACGCTTAGATGCGCACAAGGCTAAGTGTGCTGGGCTGTCGAACTATTGAGAGAGACATGCTCGATTTGAAAGCATGTTGACAGCGGCGCACTATTTTTCCTAATCTTTTACTGAAAATTTGTTTACATAAAATGTCTACATTAGGTGATGGACAGACGGTGCACAGCCAAGCACGCTAAATAGTGTACAACAATTTTAATTATCTTACAACACTATTTCCAAATGAATCTAAACAAGAAATAAAACAACGTGTTCATGATTGTTCTGGAGTATCGGTAAGAACTATTGAACGTATTATGAAAGAAGCAAAAGTTACGACTGCGGAAAATAATGGAAATCCGCTATTCAGTTCACCAAACGAGGAGGAAATAAAATAGGCATAATCTCAAGGGTACAAGATTATGAATTATACCACATAAGAAATATTGTCTACAATTATCATAACACTGAAGGCTCCCGAGCGTTGTAGCGCCTTCTGAGGAAAATTGGATTCAAGTGGAAAAAGACGCAAGAAAACTGTTCGGACGCTACCTGTTTAGGGTATAGCCTGCGGCCTGTGGCCAAGAATTGTCACCCGAGAAGCGAGGGTGTAGGGTTTTTGTTAGTCTTAGAAAATTTATATTTAGTACTTGTCTAGCAGTCGAGCAGTAAAGTAATATAGCCATTTTTCAATAATTTGTGTTTTCTTTCTGCGAGCTATTAATATAGCTCAAGTATTAAATATTCATTACAATGTTAGTGTTGCTCCATTAGCGGCATTAATTCCGGAGTTCACATTCAACTCCGGTGGTCCTTCGCCTGTGGTACTGTAACGGCTGTTACAATATATTTAAATAAATATAAATTAAAGAAGTATTTTGGAGAGCAGCATTAAAATTGTGTTTATTGTTTTTAAAATACAAAATAGAACTGATTATAAATAAATATTCATTACCATCCCAACCCAAAACATTAAATCAAAGCCAACCCATGAAACCATTACACTACCCCCCCTCCAAAAGAGAAAAGAAAAAAATCTTTGGGTAAGTGAAAACTTTGGATGAACAGTGATGCTGAACATTCCAAGCTGCAAAACACTTGACCATCTTTTCAGAAAACAATTACAAATATAAAATTGAACATAAGTATAATAAATTTTCTTTTTTCTTTATTTCTTCGTTTCTTGTTGATGTTCGGTGCTTCCAATCTTGATGATAGTGGATACAAAAATATACAAAACTGAAAAAAAAACTCAAAAAAAAAAAAATTAGAAACAAAAATTGTTACTTGTGTGTAGTAGTGTAGGTATTTGTATTAGAAGTGAAAATGAGTGAGTTTAGATTAAAAGTTTGTAAGTAGATTGTTAAACCAAGATGAATTCCAGTTTAGAGTCAAATTGCACAAATTTGATTATCATTATGAGGAACCATCTGGTGAAGAGAAAATTAATATTTAATGGATGTGAGTGTTGTATTTGTTAATATTTAATGGAGATGAATGTTGTATTTGCATGATTGAGTGAATGATAAGTAAGCATAAGAAGTTTGTAAGGTAGATTGTGAAGTTGGACTAATTAAGATAAATTCCGGTTAAGAGTCAAATTGCATAAATTGATTATCAAAAACTGAGGAATTATCTGTTCGACTTACACAATTAATTCAGAAAGAGATGTAGATGTGGATTAGTTATGTTGAAATGTGTAATTATAAAAAGTAAAAAAAATTATCGCCCCAATCATCCCAAAACAAATAAAAAACATTATTTCAAACAAAAAACCACTATCATCTGCCCCAATCGCACCATAAATGGCATCCAAATCCATCCCATAACCCTTTCCGTATTATTTACTGACTTTATCCCCAAAAAATTCACTTCGCACCAACCAAAATTTAAAATAAAATGTTTGTAATTAATGTTGAAATTGATTTATGTCATATTTGAAGTTTGACGTTTGAGTCCAATATTAAATGAATTTTAAAAAAATAGCATTCAAGGAGTGTATAATATAAATTGAGTCTGTTAAATTGAAATTGAAAAATTAACACCATGACACTTATCTTTGATAATATCCAGTCGTTTTAATAGTAGTATCAAAACCATTACCATTTAAAATACAACCATATCAATATATTAGTAAATTTTTGTCATTTTGCTTGTCCAAATCAGTCGGAGGGGTCACCAAATGTAACGGCTGTTACAATATATTTAAATAAATATAAATTAAAGAAGTATTTTGGAGAGCAGCATTAAAATTGTGTTTATTGTTTTTAAAATACAAAATAGAACTGATTATAAATAAATATTCATTACCATCCCAACCCAAAACATTAAATCAAAGCCAACCCATGAAACCATTACAGTACGTTTGCCACAAACAACAGGAAAATTATTATAGAAAAGAATGACATACGAGTGTTAAGGATCAACTATTTACAAAAGTTGAAAAATTTTAGAGATGAAGGCAGACCGATCGTGTTTTTGGATGAAACTTACGTTCACGCTGAACATACACCCTCCAATTCTTGGGAGTGATGGAACATCGTCCGGATTATTCACACCCATTTCAAAAGGAAAGCGGTTGATTATTGTTCACGTTGGTGGAGACGTGGGTTTCATTCCGAACTGTCTGCTTATTTTCAAATCAGGACCGAAGAGCGACGATTATCACGACGACATGAACTCGGAAAATTACGAAAAATGGTTGCGAGAAAAATGAATACCCAATTTACCTCCTAGATCAGTTATAGTGGTCACTGATAATGCGTCTTATCACAATGTACAAGTAAACAAAGCCCTTACATCCAATTCCTTGAAGGCTGAAATGATGCAATGGCTTTATGACAAGAATATATCTTTTTCGCCACCAATGTTGAAACCTCAACTTTATCAATTAATCAAGGTTCACAAAACGCCACAGATTACCTACAAATTCGATCAGTTGTTAGCAGAACACGGTCATATGATTTTTATTAGTTTATTACATTTAACACGTGCAAAAATAACCACATGTGTTTCTTAAGAGTGCTAGACTTAATTGGTTTAAAGATCACTAAAGCGTGAAACCTATATTTCTATATTTTGTGAGAGTCATTAAAATAGACCCTTAGAAAGAGAGAAAACACTCTTGTGTTTTAAACCGCAAAAACGGCTAATATTCCCCCACACACACTGATGTATCGTCCGTTGACGAATTAAGACGTACCTACTCATATTTAAATAAGTAACCAATTGTTATTGTTTCCGCTGCCACCAGTTGTTACAGCATTTAGAGTGGGACATCTGTTTGCTATTTTAAATAACTTTAAAAAAATCACGGAAATATTTAGTAGTCAAAAAGTATGCACATTAAATTTGGCTTTAGTATTTAGAAGTGAATTGTTCACATGCCTTTCACCAGAATCCGGAGAGATTTTTTAATAAATATGAAAAAATCAATGAATGCAAATTTTGATCACAGGTTTTCCCCGTTTCTGAAACAGAAGTATTAACATCAGTGCTAGATCCTCGATTTCAACACCTCAAATACGTCCTCGATTATTTAAAGGAAAAAAAAAAACGAATTCTATAAGTTTTTAGTAAAACATCCGATGAAATTTTCTAAAGAAAATATGCCAAGTGAAAATCAACAGGAAGAAGCAAAAACATCTGCCGATGTAGTTCGGCGGTGCGCCAGAAAATCGCAGCCGCCGCCGAAACCTTTATTGGTGCACGACTAGTCCTTTTGATGTAAAAAAAATGAAACAGCAAATGTCACTGCAAAGCGAAGTGCTGATCACAGCGTCACAATATTGGAAATGCTAGAAAAACGATCGTCAGAGAGAGCGGAAGCAAAAGCTCGAATTTATAGCATCGTGAGTGAATTGGAGATCAAAAACTTGCAGGACATACAGCCACAATTTTATGAATCACAGACACCATCCAGCAATTTTTTTTAAATAAACTTACCTTAATGTAAGATAAGTTTTTCTTCAGGTAATATAGGACGATTGATTCTCCTTGAAGGCATTTTCCTAATACTATCCGATATAGTTAAGGACAAAATTAAATTGTTGTCTATTTAATCGACAAAATTGACGAAACGCGGTGTCCTCATAGTTTAAATGATTCACGCTCCTTAGTAAATAAATGAGTTCGTACATACTTGGAGATCGACTGGAATTTTGCAGCGTTCGATCGAAAAATAATCGGCGATACAATTGCATCTGCGTTCAGACGCTGCAGGTTGCTTTGATCGCCTGAAGTAGTACGTAAGTTAAAATATGGATAATTTCACAGAGAAATTAATTGAAAATGTGAAAAAGCACAACATACTATTTGATCTGGCTCACCCTGATCATAAGAATGTTCGAATTAAAAATAGAATATGGGATGATAATTGTATTGTTTATAAAAAACTATATTCGAGTTACTTATCCGAAGACTGCTCAATGCAATAGATTGCTTGGGATTATTACGTAGGAAAATCCACACTTTACATGGCGATTAAGGAGACCTGCAAAGCATTATGGACTATTTTATCTCCATTGTATATAACTGCACCCACCACTTCTGAATGGAAAACAACTGCAGAGGAGTTTTAGAAGAGGTAAAATTTTCCAAATTGTGTAGGCGCATTGGACGGGAAGTACATACATATTCAATCAAACACAACATACCGGAACATAATTTTTTAGTTACAAAAAATCGTTCAGCATAGTATTAATGGCCGTGTGCGATGCCTTCTACAAATTCGCACTTTTGGATATTGGTGCTGCAGGATCTAGTCATGATAGAGTAGGTTTCAGAAATTCAGAGTTTGGTAAAGCGTTATTGGACAACCAACTAGGTCCTCCTGAAAATAAAATACTTCCTGGCACAACAGGACCATATTTTGTTGTAGCAGACCAAGCATTTCCACTACATGAACGAATCATGAGCCATATTCAGAAAAAACTTTGTCAAATAAAAATACAATTTTCAATTATCGTCTGTCCAGAACAAGGAGAACTATTGAAAATACGTTTGGTATCTTGGTGCAACGATGGAGATGTCTTCGCAAGACAATTATTGCCAATTTAGACACATATGAGGAAATACTGCAAGCAACAATTGTGCTGCATAATTTTCTACAAAAAAATGAAATACCGGACATACCGGTACAGGAACGAATGTATTGTCTCACTAAATTTGCAGATTATGTAGATGAAGCGGGAAATTTGCATTATGGTCGATGGCGACAAGACCCTACTACTTTACAATCTGCAGGCAGGGATCAAACAACCCTCGTCATTCCGTACAAGATTTGTGAGAAACCTTGGCTAATTATGTGACTTCTGATCAAGGTGCTGCGTCATAGCAAACTCAATATATATATCCACAATTTACATACAAACACCTGTCCACAGCATACCTACCAAACATAAAACGAACCACCGACAAGATATCAAAAATAATTTCCAAATATAACATCAACACCGTTTTCAAACCAAACTCCACTCTTCGAAATCAATTCCGGTCAGTCAAAGATTCCATACCAAAGCTACACACTCAAGGGTATATAGAATTCCATGTTTCTGTGGAAAGTTCTACATTGGTCAAACGGGAGATCTATGGAAACCAGAACAAAAGAAGATAAAAGTGACTGAAAATATAGAAGAACCAGTCAGCCCTGGCAGAACACCAAACACAAACAGGTCATCCGATAGAATTTGAAAATACAGAAGTGCTGGCAAGAATTCATCATGGGAAGTCTAGATACATTAGAGAAGCTATTGAAATCTAAAAACACCCTGGAAACATCAACCGAGACGACACTTTCTGTCAAAGTCGCCTCTGGAAACCAGTAATTCCAGTAATTAGCGAAGCTAATATTCAACTAAAACCAAATCCAGCGGGAAAACCAGCAGATCGACAATCAACCATGGCGAAACGACAACAATAAACGTCTATAAACAGTAATACACTCTTATCATAATCAACTGGGGGTTGGAATCTCAGGGATGGGACAGGCCATCACGATTTTATTGCAGAAAAGGGGTAGGTGCACAGACAACACTGTGGAAGTGTTAAGAGATGCTAAACCAGGATTCCCGGGGCAGAAAAACCATCAGCGGAGGGGTACTAACTAAAACATAAAACAGGTAATCGATAACTCGCTGAATTAATCAGGAGGAACAAATTAAAGCAGCTAAAGTTATCGAAAAGTCTAGGACCAAAGTAGGAGACCATCGGCAAGTTCCATAAACCGGGAAGGTCCATCTAGTCAGGCGTACAGACCAGCCAACCGGGGTGTATCCACTATCGTATGTCGCAATTTTCATCGCAAAAACATCAATCGCTAATTCTCAACCGGAAATTTAACCTTGACCTAGGCACCATGAAATCTTTTCTGGACCTATTAAGACATTTTTAGCGCTTGCGTTCTCAAAGAAAAAAATTTAAAAACGTAACGCAAGCGCATCGTATCATAAAAAATATTTCGAATCTTTAATTATCAATTTTAAACGCGATTCCGGAATAACGAGGAAAACTTGGTAAACAAATTAAATTTCAAATTCCCGCCATTCCACAATATTACTCATGTATACCAATTTCGAGACACTACAACACTTTGACGTTTGTGACTGTATAAGTGAAAAGTGTTACCTATCAAAAGTCAGGTAAGTTTATATTCCTTCCTTTTACAAAGAATAATTAATTAATTATCGCGTCAATAAGACACAGAAATAAATTACAATTTTCAAAATATATAAAGAATCAACTCAGCTTGCCTTACTGTCTCGTATTACTTCCTGATACAACGATAGAAGTAAAAAGGCGCCAAAACAGAGTTTGCTCTAATAAATTCCGAATTTTGGCCTTACATTAATAGGCACTCGCTCTAAACGTGTTTTTAAATTAATAGCATGTCAAGATTCGTCAAAATTAATTAAAATCAAAGGATGCAGAAGTATATTAAAAAAAAATTTTTTTTAATATTAACCTTCAAAAAATGGCATTAGGTAACCCACATTTACCTGCGAAACAATTTTTTATCATTACTAATACATTACGAAACGAAAATGAAAAACAATCCATATCGTGGGACAAGAACATTTTATTGTTAATCGCATTCTACGTAATGAATATAAATGTTTTTTTATTTCTTCAGAATGGAAAACGTCAAGAAAACGATCCGAAAAAGAGTAAGTAAAGTACTAAAATTACGAGGGGGGGGCAGCAACCAATTCAATATCAGTTCAATTAAAAAAAAAAAATTAAAGAAAAAAATTTAAAATATTACCACATTTTAATTATTTATGTTGCTGCCTCCACTCGCTGACAACACTACAGTTGAACGATAAAAAAATGATAATTAACTAATAAAAAAACACACACAGAAATCAAAGGGAAAGCGGCCAGGCGGTGTACTGCTGAGACGGGTGGCCGAATTAGAAATGCAGCTTGCGGTAAGTAGTTTATTGGAATTCTTGGCAAAAACTTGCAAATGTACGTGTTGAAAATAATACAGTAAACTTAACCAACAGCAAGTACAACAAAAGCAGGAGCAACAGCCACAAGTACAACAGTCTGTGACCGTAAGTTCTTTTACTTTGTCCTGATCTTTTATTTCTTTTTTTATCTAAAACAAACATTAACCTTACGAAAATACAATTTTTTTTTTTTTAGATAATACCAGAATATAAAAAATATCAATTAATCGGGGATAGCCAACTGCTGAGATTTGCGGAGCAAATCGTTGGCTATCCCCGATCAGCAATAACTAGGACAGGTAAAACAATCTCATTTTAAATAATTATATTGTTACACGGTCCTAAGTACATATTTCATTTTAGAAGACACTGGCAGCAGAAAGATGGGGTTGTGCGTCAGCGGTCAAACCGTTGGCCAATTGCTGGCCAGAGTAGAACGTCAACAGCTCTCGCCACACGTTATCCTACTTATAGGGACGAACGACTTTCTGCAGGTAAATACAAAGAATTATTAATTAATCTATAACTTTGCAATAACAAATATTTTTTTTTAACAGCACACCAATATGACCCGGTTAATGGATGGCATGGCCAAGATGATAACTTTGTTGCAAAACAGATGCAACAAAGTTGTCATCTTGACTGTGCCACCCGTTCCTAAGCTGGTGAATAGGAACGGGGACCATATTGCTGTGTTGCAGAAATTCAACAGCTTTATAAAGTCGTTTCACAACGGCAAGTTTCTTCTTTTAATTTAATAAGTAAATATATAATTATTCTGGTTCTTTGGTAAACACAAGCAGGAACAAAGGCAAATCAAAAACTAACAGTTACATTTTCAGCAAACAACATCTGCATTGTGGACGTGGCAAGCGTGCTTATAACGTCAAACACCACGTTATGTGACGGATACTTTGAAAGGTAATGTATAATCGTAACGAGGACAAAACATTTTGTTTTATAACACTCCCTCAAAAATTTTTTAACAGATATTACGGAAAAACAAGCAGGAGGGACGACATACACTTGAATTTGAAGGGCCTTAAACTTTTAAAGGCTCTGTTGGACATGGAGTATTTTGATGATATTAATTTATTAACTATAAATGTTAATTAATTAATATCGTCTAAATACTAAACAGACCGACGAGAGATTTCCAGAAAGTGCAAGAGCGTGCTGCACTAGCAACTGGTGTTGGCATAAACACCATACGAAAAATAGCTAAAGAGATGAGGTTGCTGGAAGATGGAGTCTTCTTCGTTTGCTACAGCCAACAAAAAACGAAAAAAATCTGGAACCAAATCAATTCTGGACGACTTCGATGAAGTTGTACTTGGACGTTAATTTTTTCATAACTGAAAAAAAAAAGTTCTAACTCTGCGGTGCATACACCGAAAGTTCTGCGATGAAAACAATTATTTCGGATCGCCTGAAAGTTGAAGAAAAGTGATCCACAAAATAGGGTTCGGTTGGAGAAAAACCAAAACAAATAGGATATTGCTCATGGAAAAGCCAAAGATTCAGCAGCTAAGGAGAAATTTTCTAAGAAATATTAAAACTTTCAGAGAAGAAAAGAGGCCAATAATTTATATGGATGAGACATATATTCATTCTCCCCACACGCATACAAAAAGCTGGAACGAAAATACTCATGATGGTCTTTATAAATCAAATAGTTAACGCAGGTGGAGAAAATGGTTTAGTTAACAACGCATACTTGAAATTCAAATCGCAAACGAAATCTGACGACTACCACAGCGAGATGAACTACAGCAATTATAAACAGTGGCTTCAGGAAATGCTTATTCCAAATCTACCACCAAACAGCGTCTTGATGATAGATAATGCTGCATATAATAACGTGCAAATAGAAAAATTCCCATCGATATTCACTAATATACGAAATGAGAGAGTTGCTGAGAGACAAAGGAATACTTTCACAGACGACATGCTCAAAGTTGATCTTTACAGCCTGATCAAAGTTCACAAACCACGCTATAAGACGTACGAAATTCATAAAATAATGGAAGGAAATGGCTATTCCGTCCTTAAGACTCCCGCCCTATCACCCGGAACTGAATCCGATTGAATTGGTTTGAGCATCTCTGAAGCAGTACATGTTCTCCTGTCAGCTTTGGACGACCTTCGGGGCCAAAAGCAATTTCTGAATCTCTCACGCCTGCACAACTAAACAGCACTATAGGGATTAATTACTACTGATGACTCGTTATTAATGACCTGCCGCTTTTTACTATTACAGTTACAACTTTGGTAAGTAGGACGAGTAATCTTCTGATAAAGATAAAAGCAGTCAAAGCGATAAAAGATTTAATGTATAATTAAAGAAAACTTAAATAATGTATTAGATTGTCCGAAAACTACTTTTAATTTTCCTTCTCTCTTTTTTCCAATTGTAATCTATGTAAAAGTCCATCCCATGCTTTATCAACTTGGCTACGAGTGTAATCTACACTCCACAATGAACAGAAAACAACATTAGCGGCTTCAATATATTTCTGGTTGTTACACTGGCATGCAATACGGCGTTGAGCTTCTTCTTCTGTGAGATCATTCCTATGTTTTAATCGTTTGATGGCTTCTTTTTGAGGTACTACAGTCGACCATACCTACAATGAAAGGTAAATGTAATGCAATCCTGCAACCATCATAAAAGCTGGGACACTTTTTAGAATGCTTAATGATCCTACTTTTGTAGTTTGTTTGTTCGTGTTTCATAGCTTAATGCCTCATGTAGATATTTTATATTCTCAGCTGCAGAAGCAATATCGAGATTCCGTAAGCATAAAACAACAAATTGCGACAAAATATCCAAAAAGAAAGAAATACTATTCAAACTATAAATTCTGAACTTGTTGAAATAAATTTGAACCCCTCGAGAAGACGAAATGTAAATCAAGAAAATATACATACATACCTATGTCCACCATTGTTCAAGCAAAAGAAGTCCATGACGTAATTACAATAGAAATAAAGCAAAGATTTTCTTTTACTAATCATCTAGTATTGGCTAATTTATTTGCCATAAAAAAGTTTCAAGATTTTCAGTCTAATTTTCCAAACAATGTAGGTTGGCAAAAGTTTCATTAAAACCATTTAGAAACTAAAAGCTACTTACTTCATGACATAATTTATCGCGCCCAGCTGCCAATAAAACTGCTGCTTCAACAACAACAACATGAGCCCGTGAATTTTTTATTCTTCTTAATATTTCTTCTGTAACTGCCGGCCAAAGTAAGGCATTCAGCTTTTTTAGTTCATCCTAATTATAAAAGAACATTTAAAATATTAATTGGTATAAAACGTTTTATTTTTAACGTATTTGTTGATACATTAGAAATTTTGTGTGTTTGGTTGAACAAGCACTAACCAATATTTTAGCTGATTCCGATGCAAATAAACTTGGAATACAAAAAGTTGTACTTGAAGATTAAATAAAAACGTCGGGTGCACAGCACTTGCAGTTCATGGAACAGATACCTTTTATCTGCAAAAACAGTTCGTAGTACGTATTGGTTGGCGCCTACTTGTGCAACACAGAATCAGATAAAACGAAAAACAATCAAAAAAGGACGATGAGATAAATTATACTTTCCTGGTTTTTAAATACAATAGAGCTTAATGCCTTTCTATTAATTTCACCATTACTGGATAATATAGATTTTCCAAACGCGTTAACTATAAGAGTATAGCAGGGTTTGCCAGGCTTATATAATTCATGAGCCACTTTATCGCAGTTAATCACATCTGCACCAAGTTCTCGTAATCGTTCAGCTATTGCAGATTTACCACTTGCTACACCTCCTAATGAATACATCAATGTACACAGAATGTCTTATCTGAACTTCCACGCTCTTATAACTTCTTTAGTTAGAGAGGAGTTTACGACTCTTTAAATATTTTTTTAATGCATTTTTGAAGCAAAACTTTTCTAACATTACTTTATTGTTAACGATCTTAAAGCACTGATATTTTTTTTACTACAATTCTTATGATATTGTACCTGTAAGACCAATAACGTACGGCTGGTTAGGAACAAACTTTTTTCGCTTAGGAGGTTTAAGCAATGTGCCAAGAAGACGCTTACGAACAGTGCTGGAACTAATTTTGCTTTCGTTAGTACTAGGACATCGATATGGTTCACCTAGTAACTCAACTGGTAAAACATCCAAGAGAGGTAGATTATTACTGCGCCGAACTGTAAAACAATGAAGTATTATAAAAACTGATGCAGTAACAAATTTATTTTCACTATAGTCACTATATAAAACGATAGCGCAATTTTTATCAGCTAAAAACTTTCTACAAAGTAACGCTTGAAAACGTCAATAAATTCTAGATAATTACCTGCATTAATTTTTTCTCCCCCATGAATAGTTTCCGCACTAACAACAAGTAGATCCATAGAAGAATCATGTTGTGTTGATCCAAAGCTATCTGTTATTGGCTCGAGTGCTATTTCTAATTCAGGGCAAATATCAGAAAGAAAATTTCGCACCGCATTTATCCGCACCTCTACTGGTTCAATTAGTTCACATAAGGTTTTGCCTACCGAATAGAAGAGTACACTTAAAACATGCAGTAAGAACTTTCATTTTTGTGATACAAATAGACAGGATGTTTCTTAAATGGCGGACACGAAGGTCACCCACGCCATTCTCTTGTTAAAACGTAGTGAAAAAAGTCTAAACTATTGTGTCCTAATGTACTTTGTAAATTTGGCAACATTGCATGCTTGCATTCCCCACCTAGAAAATGTTACGCGGGAAAAGCAGTCGACTCCAAAAGCTTAATTGTTGTGCAACAATTTAAAACGAGAGAAACGTAGACGTGCAGGTCTTGTAAAGGCTCGATTGGTCTACAAAAATCGTTCGCAGCAAGCTAAAGAGCCACTGGCTACCAATATTATTATTAATATATGCAACACCTACCGTGTAACATATTTTCCTTGGTAATACCAACGGTAATTTTCTTTGAAGATCTTAAAGCAGCTTCACTTAATAAAACTTTATGAGCAAGATGTAATCTATCAAATGTGCCACGTACTACAGCATGGTTATATGTTTTATGGTTGCCCCCATCATTGACAGACATTTCAACAACATTATCGTTGTTTACTGTAACAACACTGTATTCTTTAGCAATATTTGTTATCCTAGATTGTATAAATTCTCGTGTATCATGTTGATTATAGATTTTATCCAAAATTATTAATTCAATTTGTTTATGAGTATGCACGTTGGATGTATTTTTATATTTTAATGCTGATAAAAGAATTCTGACATCCAAATATTCACAATGAATTGCAGCCTGAAAACCAAATATGTATAGAAATAAATTTGTTAATAAAAGCAATAAGCCAAAATACGGGAACACAATAAATTTGGGTTCCGGATGACTTTAGGACCCACGGAAATTCATCTTGTAGGTACTACAGAAATTATCGCAGAGATCGGTAGCCTTGGTACATAACTACACAAAAAGACGGACGAACGATGGCCGAGGCCGCGATATCAGCTACATATTTGCATAATAATCGGTAAACAGCACAGGTTTCGCGCTATGAATGCAGTCGGCGGGGGTTACGGACATCGGGCAAGGTCCGATGCGTTGAGACGGATGTGCGTGCGCAACCCACTCAGCAGCATACGAGCACTACGACTGCGCTGTAGAGAGAGCAACCCGATCGGAAGGCACCGTATCCCGCCACTATTGAAAACAAACGGTGACATAATGGACGTCCATAATGTGCAAGACCTGATGGAATTCATTGCATTTCGGAAATAGGACCTTCTGCAGCGTGCGGGCCTGCTGCCAAGGAACTACCGGTGCCCGGTGCGTCATTGCAGGCGGCACTGCACCATACAAGTCCGGGAGCGAGCGCTGCTCGGCCATGTGTTTTACTGCCCGGGATGTAAGAAGAGATATTCGATTAGCACCGGCACCTTTTTCGACAAGGCTCATGTCCCAGTGCGTATTTATTTATATATCATGTGGCATTGGGTTTGCGAGGTGCGGTGTGGGTCGGTGGCGATGTCTTTGGGGGCAGCACAGGTTTCGCGCCATGAATGCATAGTCGGCGGTTAGGACCGCCAGCTCAAGTCCGCTGTGCTGAGAAGACTATGCGTTCGCAGCGCACTCAGCAACACGCGACTGCGCTGCAGAGAGAACGGCGCGCGATTGGATGGCAGTGTCCCCCCGCCATTACAACAATCGTACGGTTAGATAATGAACGTCAGCAAAGTGCAAGACTTGATGTAGATTATTTCATTTTCCAATAAGGAGCTTCTTCCGGTGCTGCAGCGTGCGGACCTGCTGCCAAGAAACTTCCGTGCCCGGTGCGTCGTTGCAGACTGCACTGCACTATTCAAGCCTTAGGGTCTACCAAACAAGTGGTACTACAGATGTACCGGTACCTTGGGTATCTGCTCGTGGAAGCTGCTTCAGAAGCCTGGGCTTATTCAGCTAGGTAGCCTGCGTTTATAGTTACACTTCACTGAACCGAGCGATGCTGACGTTGTTTGATATTTTCTGTGTGCATAATCGCTAGGTTACTGCTCAGGAAGCGCCTGTATGGGCTCACTGCAGTGGAGTATTATGAAAGTGCCTGCATTATACTTTGCTTTTTACTTCCTAGTACTGTGGCAAAATCCTACACCGTCATCACCTCGATACTATAGACCAGTTAGGATTCGATTTGTACATGAAACAACAGACATTACGAATGAAGAAATGGGGTATATAAATAATCAAATTGAAAGATTACAAGAAACAAAAATATTAAGAACTCAAGGTGAATTATCCATAAAACATACGTTACTTCCGACCAGGTAGATGGTAAAGTCTGTAACGCAGCTACACAAACAGCATCTACAATGCGATGTTATATTTGTAAAGCTACATCGAAAGATTTCAATGATCTGTCGAAATCAAAAGTAGACAATATAGAAACACTTCGGTTTGGCTTGTCAATATTACACGCCAGAATTGGATTCTTCGAAACATAGCAAATATGTTCAAAAGAGGGTAAAGAAGCTGTTAAAGAGAGAAAACTCGCTATACAGCAAAAGTTCAGGGAAAAGTTAGGATTAATAGTGGATGTTCCCAAGGCAGGTTTCGGGACTACTAATGATGGAAACACTAGTAGAAAATTTTTTGCAGATGCTGAAATATCAGCGGAAATAACTGGTCTTAATTTGGATTTCATCAGCAGATCCAAAATTATTCTAGAAACTATTTCCAGTGGTCATAAAATACACATTGAAAAATTTGCCAATTATACTCTCGAAACCGCTAAATTATACATCAACCTTTATCCATGGCACCCGATGTCTCCCACGGTTCACAAGATCTTATTACATGGACCAACTGTGATCAAACATGCTTTGCCGACAAAGCCCAAGAAACCATTCAGCAAAGAAACTCTAGATATGCTACTTCCTAGCGAAGTTGGGCACAACGAGGTTCGATTGCCAGCAAAAGGGATTATCGTAGGCGACTCTGATGAGGTTAATGACGAATCTGATGAACCTGATGACTGTTCAGACGGGGAGGACTGGAATGTATCGCCAGAATAACGTTACTCTATTTGTTGTAAATAAAAGAATATTATTATAATATAAAATAGGTTTGTAATTAGAACAGCTGGACTAATAATAATATTTAAAGATAGTAAGTAAAACCACAAATTTTAGTGTTGTAATAAAAAGGTTTTAATTAGTTAACGGCTATGAAGGCTTCATCAGAACCAACGTCGAAATGTAATACATCAAAATTGATACTCTGGCTAAGATGTGTGCGTTGTTCTGAATGGGCTCACAGTAAATGTACCAATGCAGAAAAACAGGAAGCCTTTGTGTGCGATTTCTGCCTATGAACAAAATTGTGGGTAATTGCGGCCCCCGGCTGATATTACCCCCTGCTTCGGGGTAATATCGGACATTTATACATTTGTTTAAATATATTGTATTTTTTTAAAACTCATTCGTTCGTTTCTAATATACATGTATTTTGTTCCCTAAAGTCTTATCTTTCATTTAAACCTACCAGTTCCTCTTTAAATCATAAAATCTCCGAGATATTCAAGACTTTCCTTGAGGGCATTCCCCCAGTCTACCCTAACATGGTGTTTGAAGAACCGCAATGTTAAGAATGACAACAGTAAAATTTGTGGTTTTACTTACTATTTAAAAATTAGCTGCTTCACTATCATCTTTAAATATTATTATAATGTTTTTGCCATTATATTCCGAAAATACCTTTCCAAATTTTATTTTTTATCATAACTTACGTTATTAGGGGCTTTCAGATTTAAAAATGCCAAAAAATAATTTTGGCCAGCTTTTTGGGTCAAATACCCCTAGTGCGTGGTCCGAAATTTTTTCATCCGGACCCTAAATTTGTATTAAGTACTACCTACAGTGTAAACAATTATTTCTGCATTTTACTCCTTGTTCGAACAATATTTTACAGAAAATATTTACCTGTGAATAAATTTCCCATACCATTTTACTGTAATTTGCCCATGACATGAATGAATTAGAATGAAAGGATAATGGTTCATTTAAGGACGACAATAATTGTATATAAAGTGTACTTTGAACTTTTTCTTGAATAGTACACAGAATCTTGCAAATATTTTTCGGGTTTGACACTACCAAAAGACATGTTTTCGCCAACATAATTTTACATCAAAAATTTGAAACGATATTTTGAAATTGTCAATAGGTACAGTTGAACTACGATTGCGTCATATGAACTTCGAATATAATTCTGTTGCGCCAAACACGCAACGCGATGCAACATCACTAAAAAAAGCGTACCTCAATATAAAGGAACGTGAGGAAAGAAGTTGGCGACGAAAAGATGAAAATTATCAAAATTTGAAGAGGCACTGCAATAAATAAAACACGAAACCCACTTCAAGAAATGGCATTACAAACTATGAACAGGAAAACTGTCTTTGGGCATCCAAATCCATTTGATAGTGATACATTGATGTTCCGTGGTGAAATAAGCAGTACCTACTTACCTACTGTATTGGAAGCAGTAGATATTATACAAACGTTGACTTCATTCTTACTGATACAGAAGAAGGAGATGGAGATTATACAAGCAACAATTGGAGAAAATTGAAATCTCAAGATTTAAAACAACCGTTGGATGAAAATTTGGCCAATAAAATAAATTCAGTATATGGGGGTTGTGAAAACGCAGCAAGAGGTTCCTCTAATTTGGCTTTATTTTAGTAAATATGTTGTATACTGTAGGGAAGTGCATAGTCACTTAACTAGAAGTAGAAATAACTTAATGTTTGTCATAATGCAGTTCCTAGTGGTGGTTATAATTCCTTATTTGTTAAAGGTATAGTGTTATTTAACGAGTTGGATGATAGCATTACGCAAGCTGCAAATGTAAATAGGTTTAAGGTAAAACTACGAGATTGGTTAATTACTCAGAGGAGGTAGGGAGGTAGGGTGTAGACTAATTTAAAGTCTAAATTAAATTAAATTTTTTTTTGTTATTATTGAATGTTGAAGGTCGTTTCTTGTTAGCTTTGAGCTAAATAAAGATTTATTTATTATTTGAAGTAAACAGTAAGCCAGCCAATGTGAAAAATCGACGTACGCCAGCTGCAGTGAAAAATTTTACAGCAGGAGGAGAACGAGTTTGTGATTACTTTTCTACGAAAGAGTACTACCAAATCCCTGAATGCCTTCACGTTTAATCTATTAGAAGTAGACGTAAGTCGACACCGAAGAAGGACGTAAAATTGATTCTGTCGAAATATTTAGTGGTGGGTAAAACTAATCGACAGCAGAATATTATTCTGCTTTGAGATAAATCGGAGTTCCTTAAATATTCATTAACACATAAGTGTACTTTTATATTATTTTTAAAGGGTTTGTTTAGTTTATTAAGTCAAATAAAATTGATTTTTTATCTGAAAGTTTTTTTTTGGGCCTATTCTTGTTCACCCTAGACTAATTTTTTCTTCAATATTCTTATCGTAGCACTAAATAAATGCATGTCTCATTGTGGAACAATTGTGTTGAGACAAATGTAAGGTTGAAGACCACTATCAGCTACTGATGTCTTCTGGGCTGGTCACCCTTCGAAACGTGGAAGACAAATTCCCTTTTCTGGCCCGGACCGCTGCTTATAAGCTGTCCGGGCAGGGTGGGGCGCTCTTCGTTGGAACGAGCGTGCTCGCTATTGGTCTGCGCCCCTCTCAAGCAACACTTGCGCTCTAGCGGTCGGTCGAGAGCGCGAGTAATGTGTAGCCTAACTGTTAGGAGGATACTGTCTCAGTGAACTACATACATCAATTTGAAAGAAAAATTGTCTTAAAATTATAAAAAAAGTTTTTTTCAAAACTAAAGACAATTAGTAAAAATTGATAAGTTCACTAAAAATAAAACAGGCAGCTCACAATCAGCTAGTGATTTAAAAGATTTTAATAAATCTACTGATTTAAATAATACAAGTGGGCTGTCTAAAAAGAAAAAAAAACAGAAAAAAGATAAGAGGCGAAAGGATCGCAGATCATTAGGATCACAAGATAAGTCTCAGTATGTCTAACACATCATCTTCAAGTACAGTTAGTGAAATTTTGAGTTTTGAATCTTTTCAAACAGCGTTTTCTGAAGCAGTTGAATTGATACCCAAAATGTCTGGTCCTCTAACAACAATTGATCCACTGGCAACCAGTAAAATGCCAACATCATCAGCAGTTGCATTGCTCTCAGGGACTGGTGTCAATGTTATTAAAGACTCATTGAATAGAGAAGTATACCAATTCTCTAACGACTACTTCCTTGATACTCAAGTTCAATCTGTCAGACTAGAATTGCTTAAAGTCTACAAAATTATTACTAATTTCACTTTAGAACAAGTAACATCACTTATACTAAAGGGCCAAAAGCTTCACACAGCATTGAAGAGTGCAAAATTTATACATGAAACAGAATCCAATGTAGCAAACCATATAGAGGTTATGCGAGTTCCTATTTATTTTTGGGACAATGTTCCTACAGAACTGCTTACTAAAAATAGATTTATGCTGCACTACACTTCACAAACTATACCCAAGGGTATAAAGTAAAATCCCCTCTAAATGCTAAAGCCGATTTTTCTCAATGTGCAATTGAAATCCAAGATATGGTTCCTCTAGCCGGCCAAGGATTTGCTCTTATACCAATAGCCACTTTTGGAAAGAAACAATGGATCTATTGGTTCTTATGTACAGCCCTAGATTATTGTAATTACTGCAATGTAAAAAAGAACAGTAATACAGGTTTCTCAGATTTCCTAAAAAATGTTGATATCAAAGATATGACAACTTTGATAAATGCCATAAGAAACAAAGGCGTTGATTCCTTAATTTTTGATGAACCGGACTCTGAAAGTCTTAAACTTGCAGTAACAAACTTTAGAGTAGATACTACTAGCCAAATACACCTTAGAGGTAGAAGAGGTCTTGAAGGTCTAAGAAAGGCTGTTTTTGGTCTTGCACCTAAAAAATGAAATGTTTGATTTTTACCATATTTCTTGTTATTTTTGACTATAAAAAGTTCTTTTTTTGTAAAGGGAGAAATCCCAAAATTATGATTTAATTTCTTAACAAAAATAAAAAAACTTTTCTTATATTATTCAGAAAATATTTAAAAAAATACCTAAAATAAAAAATAAAAACAATTACAACAAGTTATTTAAAACCAAATATTATTTCTTTGTTACTTGTTTTACTTTATCTTTCTATTCTATTTTTTCTAAATTAATGAAAATTTCAGATTTTTATTGATGAATAAGGTGGAGCATATATTGAAGTAAGTGCTTTGACCAATTAAAGTTTTAAAATTGATTGGAGAAAAAATCGAATGTGATTTTTGTCTCATTGTGGAACACTTTCCCCTACGCAGGAACAGCGGATAGAACATTATTGGCACCGTACGTAGTATAGAAGACCGAAAACATGTGGGTTCTCCTGGACCCAAGCGAAGCCATACGATAGTTCAAGCCGGAGTCCAGGCGGTCACTGCAACTGTGACGTCACAATTGAAGACGGCGAGAGACTAATAATTTCTAGTAATGCAGTCAGCAATATGTGTTTTAAAATTCAATTTATAGCTTACCTCTATTGCACATCGTTCCCGCATGGGAACATAAACTTTATATGTACTTTCCATTAAGTTCACACTGATATTTTTGAGTAAGTTCATGCTGTACCTATTCGGGAACGTCTACTTAAGTAGTTATACTATTCTACATGAGATGTCGCCCCTTGTTCAATTCTTGAATAAAATTAACAGCTGATGGTTTCGTGACCTCGAACTGGATTAAAATTTTACAGCACTTGTTTTATTGTTTTTCCTTGAAAAAATGTAAGTATGGTGATTATATTTTATTTTATAAGATTAGAAACCTTTGTAATTGGTATTAGTAATATGGTTTTCTGAAAAACAGGTCTATTGTTTATACAATGTGTTCTAAAAGATATGTTCCCGCTTGGGAATGCTGTGTACTGGAAGTTATTTTTTGTAATTTTCAGCATACGAAAAATGAATGAATTTATGGAAATTAACGTCGGAAAATTTTATGGGGCTAGGAACTCTACTACAATATGTCGTGATATACCTTCAGAGAGTGAAGATTCAGTTTTAGAATCGGAAGCAGAATATGTGAACCCTATAATAGTTGAAGCCTCAGAGGGATCTGAAGATTGGGACAGTGAAGATGAGCAACCCCTTGCCCAAACAATTACAAGAGCATCACCACACCATGCCACCAAACCAGCTAAAGGTAAAGCAAAACCCATAAATTTAGTATGGAAGGATGCAATTAGTACCACCGATTCAAACCGAGTAAAATTCACTGGTAACTCAGCTTTGCCTGATAATATTACAAATCTAACAACTCCTATAGCAATTTTTAAATATTTCTTTGATGAGGAATTTATACAGAATATACTAGACATGACAACATTATACAGCGTCCAAACTAATCCAGAGAACCCCATAACTACAAGTACAGTAGAAATCCGTAATTTCTTAGGTGTATTGATGTGGATGTCTCTAATAAAGCAATCAACTACCAGAAGATACTGGGGCTCTCAAACATATATTCCTCAAGTAGCCGAAGTCATGTCCACCAACCGATTTCAGAAAATAAAACGCTTTTTACACTTCAATGACAATCAAAATATGAACAGCAAATTGGACAAAATTTTACCAGTAATTAACCATATCAATTCAAAATGCGAGGGCATTTCCTTTGAAGAAAACTTATCAGCTGACGAGCAGATAATTCCCTTCAAGGGAAGAATATCCATAAAGACCTACAATCCTAAAAAAACCAATAAGTGGGGATACAAAATGTGGGTCTTAGCTGGAGTTAGTGGCTTCACTTATAATATGGAACTGTTTGCTGGTAAAGTAGAGGATTGTGATCCAGATTTAGGTGCTGCTAGTAATGTTATTGTCCGACTAAGTAAAAAGATTCCAGATGGTGTACATCATAAATTATATTATGATAATTACTTTAGCGGACTGCCCCTATTGTCATATTTAGAAAAACGAGACATTCATTCAGTCGCAACTATTCGTTCAAACCGACTAAAAGACTGCAAAATGCCTACGGATAAAGAATTGAAAAAAATCTGGAAGAGGAACAATGGTTGAAAAGGTAACCACAGTTGACAATGTCCAAATAAATGCTGTAAATTGGTATGACAACAAAATTGTTTGTCTTGCTTCTACATATGCTGGAACTAATCCTGTACATTCTGTCAAAAGATTTTCTAAATCTGAAAATATAAAAAAAGATATACCATGCCCAGACATTATCAAGATTTATAACAAGCACATGGGTGGGGTGGACTTACAAGATTCGCTTTTAGGTTTATATCCTATACACATTCGGAGCAAAAAATGGTATCATCGGATATTTTTTCACCTCATAGATGCAGCTGTGTGCAATTCTTGGTTGCTGTACCGTAGAATTGCAAATCAAGTAAATGAAGTTGATGCAGCAAAAATAAGTTTACTTGATTTCAAAACAGAAATTGCCTTAGCTTTATGCAAGGAAGTAACTGGACGACAAATGGAAAAGAGGCAGACCAAGTCTTCAACCGGAGCCTCCCAAAAAAAGGAATCGAAAAGAGCCTATTCCCTCTTTTGAGCTTCAGAAAGACAACGAACGACATTGGCCCATTCATACTAAAGATCGTCAAAGGTGCAAGAAAAATAAGTGCAAGGGGAAGAGTCGTATAATGTGCGAAAAGTGTAAAGTTCACTTGTGCCTATATGACAATAAAAACTGTTTCCGAGAGTTTCACATATAATAATCCTATATTTTGTAATTTTTGTAATAAATATTCCAAAGGTCTTATATGCCCTTTTTATCTACAAAAATACATTATTTTGTAGTTATATAACTCCTCGTACTTTAAAGTACTGGGTGCATAACGTTCCCAAATGGGAACATCTATATATTTTCAAAATTTTTCAGTAAAAAAACAAGGTAGATTTTTTTAAACATTTTTTTTTGTGATTCTTTGGTCATACCTTGCACTTAAAAAATAATTATTGAAATTAAAAAAATTGTGCAATAAAGGGTTAAGAAAAGTATCATTTTAGTTTGAAACAACCTAAATTGTGCATTCCATATAATAGGGGAAATTTGTACCTACAACCAAGAAATTTTTTATAAACTTTGACATTTAACAGTTGCTTCATGTAATAGAAGTACGCTACAAATTTTACATTACTAGGAAGGTAATGATCAACTTTCAAAACTCAAGACAGCTGTGAAAGTTTGACTTTCTTGACAATTTCGGGTAAAATATAGTAATATTCTCAACAAAGCAGGATTGTGTAAGAATTGGTCAGAGTTATTTAAATGATTAAATTTTGTGAATACTTACACCGCAGATTTGAGTAACAATAGTGCAGAAGAGAATAGTGTCACGAAGTTCCTAAAATGGTTATTCAGATAATAATAACACCCAATGTAATTACTTCAGTAAAATCAATATTTATCAAACATGCATGTATCACGTGCTAAGCATGCCAATATCATGTGTCCAGTTAACGTTATATTTGCATAAGATGTTGCAATACTGATGAGTCAGCATATCAGGTTTCCTGAAAGATCTGGTGATGCACGTGTGCATTTGAGGTCATGTCCAAATATGGATACAGGAACCAAATATGGACACAGGAACTAAATATGGATATGGGAAATTAGTATAAAGACAACGCTTATCCTTTCAATTCAGTGTGCAAACTTACACTCAGCAACCAGCCAACATCTAGACTCTTCGACCCAGCTCTAATACCAAGTCTAAATGGTTGGGTCCTTGGTGGACCCTTGGGCCTTCGTACAACTACATCAAGACCAGCCTGACCGGTGTCAACTTTAAACAGAACTTAGAAGACTACAGAACAACCCTTCGACCAACCATGGTTCACTTGGCGCTACTAACTGTTTTTATGTAAGCTCACCTTGATGGTGCATATTTGTTAACTTTGTAACTTTGCTTGAATATAATTATGTTAAAACCACTGACTGTTTAAATCCAGACTAGCCACAATTTACAACGTGACATTTGGTGGAGTGCCGGGCACCTACTCAAAACTACAATTTTCTTTCTATATGGTGCTGAGATATCAAACTTCATATTTATTCATAAATACATCATAGTGCAGAACCCAATTCTCCTAGCATGGAATGAGATGCAAAAGCACATAGCTCCAGTTTGCGCGGCCTATGATAAATGGGTAAAATTAGGTGAACTTGCTCCCTATTGTAAACTTATTTTGCCACAAGAGGAGGTGACTGAATTCAATAGGAACAATTTCCTATTATTTACAACAGTTGCAAGAGAGATTGCAAAATTGGAAGGTCAATCCTCTGTACAATACTACAGAGGAGGGCAAAATAATGCTAAAGTAGATAAGATTGTGACACACGCTATGAATATTGTTAAGTTATATGGAGGTGCAAGAACCACTGTTACAGAGGAAGTTGACCACAATATTTTAATAGAAGAAGACAATAATGCAATAAGGGATGCTCTACACACTGGGGCAGAGATACCTGCCTTAACAGGTGCAGCATCTGTTTCTGGAGTTCCATATCTCAACCTAGGATCAGGAATTCATTAATAATTACGCTGAATTATATGTAATACTGAATCTTATTTTTATTACTGTTATTATGATAATAATTATAATAAGTGGATTACATTAATAAAAAAAAAAGTTTAATGATGATCTTGTTATGTTATTATTGTACGTAGATGATGGGTTAATAATGACAAAGAGCAGCCAGGTACTCAATGAAATCATATGTAAAATGAAAAGTGTATTTGAAGTAACCGTAAGTGAACCAAATTACTATGTAGGATTAGAAATAAAAATTGATAAAGAAAAGAGATCAATTTTCATACACATAACTAACTATATTCGTAGAATGCTGAAAAGATTTAATTTAGAGGATGCAAAATCAAATACGGTACCAGCTGATCCTCATACGATATTGTCATCAGCTGAATGCGAAAATGAGTTGAAAGATATTCCATATCGGGAAGCAATAGGTTCTCTAATGTTTGCAGCAATTACAGCTCGTCCTGACATCATGTACGCAGTGAATATAGTTAGCAGATTTCAGAATAGTCCCAGTTTAGCACATTGGAATGCTGTTAAACGCATCTTGAAGTATTTAAAGGCGACTCAAGAATTAGGAATTCGATACTATTATGACAATGAAAAGTTAATTGGTTATTCTGATGCAGATTATGCAAACGATATAGACACTAGAAGATCAACTACAGGTTATGTCTTTAAGATGTGTGGTGGAGCCATTACTTGGTGCAGTCGCAGACAACAGTCAGTATCATTATCGACTACTGAAGCTGAATTTGTGGCAGCCTCAGAAGCATCAAAGGAAGTCATGTGGTTGAAAAGAATTTTTACAGAGATTGGTCAACCAATTAATAGTGATTTAGTTTTAAGCATTGATAATCAAAGTGCCTTAAAACTGATTACAAATCCAGTGTTTCATAAAAGAACAAAACATATTGATGTACGTTACAGTTTCATAAGGGAAAAATATGAAAATAATGAACTAAATGTTAAATTTGTACCAAGTGAAGATCAAATTGCTGATATTTTCACTAAGGCATTATCGTTTTACAAATTTAATAAGGTTAGAACTATGTTAGGTATGACATATTATGTTTGAAATACTGTAGATTAAAATAATCTTAAAATGTTATATTTATGTTAAATGCAGCTTAGAATATGTGGGAGTGTTGAATTTATTTATTCTAACATGCATATAATATATTGTTTAGTTAGCTATGATTATTTTATATGTATTGAATGTTTTGTTTTATGTAAACAAGTTCAGATAAATTGCTGGTTTAGTTCTTTTAAAATAAATGTTTTACCTGTTGCAAATAATACTTTGATACTTTTTAATATAATAATCTAACAAGATTGATAGAACAGGATATCAGAGTAACGTACTGCAGTAATAGATATCCTCAGGGGAACCCGTCTGAGCGATATATTCAGGAGGTTATTAAAGAATTTTATTAAAATATGACCGACATGCAAACTGGGTAAATTATGTGAAAAGGGTTGAAAATTTTATAAACGAGGTACCGTCAACGGTTACGGAGGAAACTCCAATTTTATTAATTCTAGGGTCTACCAAGCAAGTGGTACTACAGATGTACCGGTACCTTAGGGATCTGCTTGTGGAAGCTGCCTCAGAAGCCTGAGCTTATTCAGCTAGGTAGCCTGCGTTTATAGTTACACTTCACTGTACAGGGCGATGCTGACGTCTGATATTTTCTTTGTGCATAATCGCTGCACTGCAGTGGAGTATTATGAAAGTGCTTGCATTATACTTAGCTCTTTACTTCCCCGGGGGGGGGGGGGGGGGAGGTTACGTGGTGCAAGTGGATGAAAGTGTGTTCGCTCGTCGAAAGTACCACCAGGGACGAGTGGTTCCCCTGCCGTGGGTGATGCTACATCCAAGCGGGGCTACATCCAATATGTATCCAATCGGTCCGAGGAAGTGGGAAGGGGTTATCACCCAACACATGCTTCCCGGATCGGACATATGGACCGATTGTTGGCCAGGATACATTGGTATCTGCATCAAGCAGTTACTAGGCTATGCGTGATGTCTCGTTTCTCCCAGAATACGTGGATATGTTCATGTGGTGGAACCATTACGGCCCCACCGCAGCAGACCGGTTCTACAATTTGGTGGAGTAGGCGGCTGAACGATACCCGGTCCATTAAATACATTTTTCACTTTCCTGTTTTAATAATCTCTTATTCTTCTTTATAACATTAGATTTTTCTTTTTAAACTATAAAATTATACTTATTTTGTTTTTTCTAACAGTATTTTTGCCGCGAAAGAAATCCTCCAAATTCCCGCAAGGTGTTGGTGCGATGCCGCATCGCCTCACCTGTCTCTCCCATCGGTACTAGCTTCGATTCGGAACTTTTAGACATTTTTTTCAGTAACCGAAAATTTTTCATCCGGACCCTAAATTTGTACTACCTACAGCATACACAATTACTTCTGCATTTTACTTCTTGTTCGAACAATATTTTACAGAAAATATTTACCTGTGAATAAATTTCCCATACCATTTTACTGTAATTTGCCCATGACATGAATGAATTAGAATGAAAGGATAATGGTTCATTTAAGGACGACAATAATTGTATATAAAGTGTACTTTGAACTTTTTCTTGAATAGTACACAGAATCTTGCAAATATTTTTCGGGTTTGACACTACCAAAAGACATGTTTTCGCCAACATAATTTTACATCAAAAATTTGAAACGATATTTTGAAATTGTCAATAGGTACAGTTGAACTACGATTGCGTCATATGAACTTCGAATTTAATTCTGTTGCGCCAAACACGCAACGCGATGCAACATCACTAAAAAAAACATACCTCAATATCAAAAAGAACGTGAGGAAAGAAGTTGCCGACGAAAAGATGGAGATCATCAAAATTTGAGAAGGCACTGCAATAAATAAAACACGAAACCCACTTCAAGAAATGGCATTACAAACTATGAACAGGAAAACTATCTTTGGACATCCCAATCCATTTGATAGTGATACATTGATGTCCCGTGGTGAAATAAGCAGTACCTACTTACCTACTGTATTGGAAGCAGTAGATATTATACAAACGTTGACTTCATTCTTACTGATACAGAAGAAGGAGATGGAGAAAATGGAAATCTCAAGATTTAAAACAACCGTTGGATGAAAATTTGGCCAATAAAATAAATTCAGTATATGGGGGTTGTGAAAACGCAGTAAGAGGTTCCTCTAATTTGGCTTTATTTTAGTAAATATGTTGTATACTGTAGGGAAGTGCATAGTCACTTAACTAGAAGTAGAAATAACTTAATGTTTGTCATAATGCAGTTCCTAGTGGTGGTTATAATTCCTGAGTTGGATGATAGCATTACGCAAGCTGCAAATGTAAATAGGTTTAATGTAAAACTACGAGATTGGTTAATTACTCAGAGGAGGTAGGGTTATGGGTGTAGACTAATTTAAAGTTTAAATTAAATTAAATTTTTTGTTATTATTGAATGTTGAAGGTCGTTTGTTGTTAGCTGTGAGCTAAATAGAGATTTATTTATTATTTGAAGTAAACAGTAAGCCAGCCAATGTGAAGAATCGACGCACGCCAGCTGCAGTGGCTCTACATAGTGGTGAACTAGGAAAAATTTACACCAAACTGTGTGAAGAATCCGGGGCCGCTATCCCCACCACCTTTCCCCTCCCGTTTCCATGGTAACCTTAATAAATAGGTACCATGGTAACCAAAATAAATAAACACAGGTGAGTTTCTGCGTAGGTAAATCACGTGGATGATGAAATTTAGAGTGCCATGATAGAATGATAACAATCACTCAATCAAGGTACCCTATTGAAAACAAATAAAATTGACAAATGTCTAATTTTAGCGTTACTTGCGTTGGCATTGGTATTCTGCACAAATTTAAATAAAACTTGATAATAAAATTGTGCATACTATCAGTACCTGCGCTAGTTACGCTAGAAGAAACAATTTTTCAATTTCACTGTTCTTCCACTTGGTGATTTTCCTCAGCAGTCGCTCACCTTAAACAAATGTAACACATATTTTATTAAAAATGTAGCATTCAGTTAATTATAAGTACATAATTATTATTTACACAATATATAAATGAACAATAAATTAAAATAACTGTTGTTCCTGAAAGCAGATTATTAGCAACACAAAATAAATTCTAAAAACTATAAATTTATATGAGGTAAACAAAATCCAAGTAAATTAATATGTATAATTAAATAACTAACCTGTCGATCTTGATCCTTTAATTCAGTAATAGGTAAATATAAATTCTTGTTTCTGAAAATAATCAGATTAATATGGGAAATAAAAGTTAAAAACACGGACACTAAATTCGCACGTTAAAACTTTACGAGAAAAAATTTATATTATTTACTGGTTGCCATGTTTCCAAAAACAAGATTTTATAAAATCATAGCTAACCACTACATTGCTTTCGCAAAAATAACAAAATTCAAAATTTTCAAATACAAAAATAATTAATACAAAGATTCAACATGAATATCCCTCAGCTTACCTGCTATCCATTTTTTGTTTTCTTTTATGAGGAATGAACATCCCTCAGCTTACCTGCTAACCATATTTTGTTTTCTTTTATGAGGAATGAACATCCCTCAGCTTACCTGCTATCCATTTCTTGTTTTCTTTTATGAGGAATGAAAATCCCTCAGCTTAGCTGCTATCCATTTCTTGTTTTCTTTTATGAGGAATGAAAATCCCTCAGCTTACCTGCTATCCATTTCTTGTTTTCTTTTATGAGGAATGAACATCCCTCAGGTTACCCCCTAACCATTTCTTGTTTTATTTTATGAGGGATGAGCGATGAGCATCCCTTTGTGTTACCATCTTCTTTTTTTAGCCACATTTCTAATGCCGAGACGACCAGGTCATAAAGTACCTACTAAATACCATGTGCACTGATTTTCGTACCATGTACACAGACTGAATAAACCATCTCCTTTTCGTGCAATTTCTTATTTATATATATAACTTGCGAAGAGCAACTAACCTGAACACACACTGAGGCGCCGTGTGCACAGATTTTAGAGCAACTAACCTTGGTCCCAGAAGGTACACTGACTTTTGTACCATGTACACAGACTTTAGCTACCATCACCATTTCGTTCAAGTTTTTATGTGTATTAACTGCTAAGATCAACTAACCTCGCCTCCATGTACCCATATTTCGGTATATTGTTCACATAATGCATTAACCATCACCATTTCGTTCAAGTTCTTATATATATTTCCTGCCAAGAGCAACCAACCTTGGTCTCTTTTAGATATAATTTGGTACCATGTTCACATACTGCAGCTTTAATTACAATTTCGTTCAAATTCTTATTATATATTACCTGCAAAGAGGCACTTACCTTGGCCACATGTATACAGATTTTAATACCATGTTCACATAAATAAATTACAATCTGCCTTTATTGCCAATTCTTAGACGGTTATAGTTACATGCCTGCCTTTCAATAATCCAAATTTATGGAAATATTTACCTGATTTAATTTTGTGTAATAAATGTCAATGATTTATTTTAATAAATTTGACAAATTACAATAATGTTAGTTAATATTTCCATAACAACAGAACAGAGAATAAATAATATCATTGGTCATTAGTAATTTAAGGGGAATACAGCGGTTTGGCAGCGGCCCCGGATTCTACATATTAGCCGAAAAATCTATAAGTATTACAAAATAGATTAACATTAGAAAAAACAAAACAGGAATTAGAAATTGAAATTCTATGCATCGAGTTACCAATAAAAAAAATATCAAGAATTGACAAAATCTGCCAAAGAATGAATCATATTCTCATTTTCGTTCTTAGATTTGTAAGGGGTGAAAAGGGGTTGTAAATACCCGAAAAGAATGGTAAATACTACAAAAACAGACATAAGTCTCATGTAGGGGAAAGTGTTCCAGAATGAGACATGTTCCACAGCGAGACAAGCGGTTTTTTTTAAACATACCGCCACATCAGATTCATGTTTAGTGTCACACCACACCACGTGCGGCGTGATGTTTTCAGATATTGAAGCAAGTCATATCGGGATTCTGTGTCAGTTGGTGATAAGGCAGTCACATAAAAAGTTTGTATTTTTTTGGTTGGCCGTCTTTGAAATTGTAAAGAAAAATAAACTAATGTGCGATAGTTGCACAATGAGACTTATACATACGTTAACGGCTTTCCTTAAAAACTCATTATGCAATGATTTTTAGCCTTTTTAAGCAAAATTAGCGCAAAAAGATAATGAAAGCTAAAACCAGACTTTATGAATCATGAAATGATGAGAATGACAATGGTTATCAAGACGATGGTAGAACTTCAGACGACCTGAGCGAGGAAGAACCTACTGAGAACTTGTTTAAGTTCGCCGAATTAGAAAGAGCCTAATACTAACGATTTTGTCTTGGTTCAATTTACTGAATCGTTAAAAACTATATACTATATTGGAAAAATTTTACGGCAGGAGAACGAGTTTGTGATTACTTTTCTACGAAAGAGTACTACCAAATCCCTGAATGCCTCCACGTTTAATCCATTAGAAGACGACCGACGTAAGTCGACACCGAAGAAGGACGTAAAATTGATTCTGTCGAAATATTTAGTGGTGGGTAAAACTAAACGACAGCAGAATATTATTCTGCTTTGAGATAAATCAGAGTTCCTTAAATAATCGTTAACACATAAGTACTTTTATATTATTTTTAAAGTGTTTGCTTAGTTTATTAAGTCAAATAAAATTGATTTTTTATCTGAAAGTTTTTTTTGGGCCTATTCTTGTTCACCCTAGACTAATTTTTTCTTCAATATTCTTATCGTAGCACTAAATAAATGCATGTCTCATTGTGGAACAATTGTGTTGAGACAAATGTAAGGTTGAAGACCACTATCTGCTACTGATGTCTTTTGGGCTGGTCACCCTTCGAAGCGTGGAAGACAAATTTCCTTTTCTGGCCCGGACCGCTGCTTATAAGCTTTCCGGGCAGGGTGGGGCGCTCTTCGTTGGAACGAGCGTGCTCGCTATTGGTCTGCGCCCCTCTCAAGCAACACTTGCGCTCTAGCGGTCGGTCGAGAGCGAGAGTAATGTGTAGCCTAACTGTTAAGAGGATACCATCTCACATACTTTATTGGTCAGTGAAAAATTCCAGTTTTTATTGATGATTTGATGAATAAGGTGGAGCATATATTGAAGTAAGTGCTTTGACCAATTAAAGTTTTAAAATTGATTGGAGAAAAAATCGAATGTGATTTTTGTCTCATTGTGGAACACTTTCCCCTACGCAGGAACAGCTAATAGAACATTATTGGCACCGTACGTAGTAGAAGGCCGAAAACATGTGGGTTCTCCTGGACCCAAAGCAGGTCACTTGGTACTGCGTACAATAGATGGAAACGCGGGTGGTTTGATTCGCTTTGTTTTCAAGACTGGTTTTTCACGATAATTTTGCCGTACTGCAGAAGAAAGAATGGAAGGAAGTGTTTAGTTGGCGACAACCTCTCATCTCACTTTTCAAAAATTGTCTTAAGAGGCTTCTGTTCAGTTTGATATCACGTTCGTTTGTCTGCCTGCAAATTGTACACATATCCTTTAACCTTTAGATGTGTCGTTTTACGCCCCAGTTGAAAAATATTAAAAACATATTTCGAAAATGGAAAGTCCCATCACGTGTATCAAATTGTCAATCGATAGCTTCAATTTAAGGAATGCTTACTCACAGCCACCAACTAAGAAAACAAATTTTGTGGCTTACACGTTAGAAGAGAGTCATATTACTATTTGAGTTACAGGTGTTTTTAAATCACTGAAGAGTGCATGGAAGAGCGTTATGTTAGAATATCAACAAGAAACACATAGTAAATAACCAAACCTACTTTTACGCCCTTATTTGACAATAAAGAAATGGATGTGGAAGTGGATACTAAATACCCCAGAAAAGAAGAGCGACTTTCCAAAATAGCTGTGCGAAGAAAACTGTTGTTCAAGATAATACCGACTGTAGTAATTTTAAAGGCACCTCTGACCACTGATATAGATAATACATTGTGTAAACCAGAAAGTGTAATCGTATTTGCAGCTAGGCGCGCATCATCACGCAACTATCATTAATGGGCTTAGAAGCAACAATTCGACGGAATTAAAATCTGTAGTAATGCAAGATGCAGCACAATCCTTAATACAGGATGACGTGCAAGAAGTACAGGGAACTTTTAAACGCGAAGACAATGTTTATCAAACCTGTACTTTTTATAATTGTAAATGCTAGTTAAATGTTTTAGCTAAGTTTTGTTCTATTCTATTCCTTGTTTGGTACATAATTCTCAAGAAACTGTTAAAACAATCGAAACTTAGTCGTGTAATTGCATGAAGTTGGCCGTGGTAATTGACGCGGCAATCACCCTACTAGGGATAATTGCTGCTTACATTAGATTGTGATTGGTTAACCTCATCAAAATAAAGCATTCCGATTGGTTTAAAATACTTGAGGTCAATTGTCTCTGGAATAAATTCAACAGATACGATATAGTCTTGTTCAACATCATATAGCGCTTTATATGCGTTGGATACGGCCATTGATTAAATTTGGCGGTTAATTCAAATTAACCAATGACAGTCTCCAACACACAAAAAGCGCTTTACTGGTATTGGACATGGCCAATAAAAGAAAATAAACACCTGTTTAAAGAAATAGGCAACAAATTCCAGGAATTCCCGGAGAAAATTTAAGCAAATTTCAAGTAGAATACTGCTTTTTTATTTTTTATGTTTTATTTTTTATTTTAATATTTTTTTTGTGTTAATTATTTTTTGTTTTTAATTTTTATTTTTTTTTAAATCTTTTGTTTTAATGCTTTTTTTAATTCTTTTTTAAAAAATCTTTTAACATCTATATTCCGAAGTAAAACCGGAATAATTTCAAAATTGAAAGTTATAGGAAAGTAATCAATAACTTTATTTTCAAAATCTTCAAAGATTCTTTTCACACCAGCTGATATTGCGACATACTTTTATTGGAGATGGGACACCGTATCACCCAGGTGAGTATCACAAGTAATAAAGTTATGACAACTAAACATAAGTGTGGGTATAATGAAAGATATATTACTTCCATAAAAGTACAACATTATGATCCCTTTCAAGATGATCTTCCAATTGTTGTGCAGTTATTCCAGCGGAACAGCAAATTTCATCTAAACTAGCAGCACCAGAGAATGACTTTTGCAATTCATTATTATCACCTAATATTACTGGATATTTATTAACCCTTCTAATAAGTTCTTCTAAAATACCAAACTGAACAAGTTTACGTTCATTAATTCGAAGCGACGCTGGATTATATCTTGAACACAAATCTCGTACTGTAGTCCCACGTGTCATGGCAGCATACATATGAAAAACATCCCGTATATTTGGTAACTGTCTATGTGTTTTTGCAACATATTCTAAACATTTTTTCTGTAATTAAAAAAATAAGTTAAAACCGAATCACTTCGAGAAAGTTTTACCAACCTGAAGATTCAAGTCTTGTATAAGAAATTTTAATTTTGGAGTCGTACAATAAACATTTCCATATTGAAATAAAGGAACTAATGCTACTACACCATAGTAAACTAAATTTTGAACGCACGCTTTTACAAGATTATTTTCAACATCGGCTAGAGCAGCAATTCTCGCAACATGATTAAAACCATCAATGTACGGTGCAACTTGTTGTGTAGTTAGGTCCCACTCTTGAGTAGGTAGTGTTTTAAGAAATACTGGAACTTGGTGATCAGATACAGCTGTAGGATCACTACGTACTCGCACAACCTTTAAGTGTGTAGCGGTTGGACCTTCAGTCAATGCACATTCCCCTAAAATAAAATAATTTACATTCAAGTATTTGATGGAGAAGCTCCCAAATAATACAGGGTGGTAGCAATAGCAGCACGATAGTTACTGAATGCTTATGTTCTCGAGTGTATGTCAACGTCAACATCCAGATGGGATGACGACACAACCCGAAGAGGTTAAAGCGCTTATATACACATAATATATTGAAAGTCTATTACTTTTATTATAACAGTACACACCTTTTGTATTCAGATCTTCTAGAACTTGTTTTAAAATCGGTGTAAGTTTAGTAGGTTCCGATCCACTAGAAAGAAAACTGTTTTCCATTTCCATCGCCATAAGATAATCCGATAGTTTTGTTACAACTGGTTCATAATGTACTGTACGTGATGCACTGTCACATACGAAACATAGATTGAAGTGAAATGCATTTCTGGCATATTTCTTATCGTCTATTCGAACCGGAAACCCAAGGATTTTATAATCCGCAAGTGTTCTGAAAAAAAAAAACCGTTTTGTTTAGCTTGTAGAAGTCAAAAGAGAAGCGCTTTTAGTAAATATTAGATTCAGGGTTAAATATAAATAGAATATTAGCTATATTCAAACAATGGCCAAGTTACGACAAACAGTTCGTTAAATATTCACACACATTCCGAAGAGCAAGAAAATTATTACGACAAACTAGAACTAGGATTGGAAAAATAACAAAATTCCCAATCATGTTATTACATCTGTTAAGTAACCCAGTTTACTTTAAACGGAACGTAAAGTAAGATAAAACTTACACGGTTATGGTACTGCGTTGAAGTTCGGCTTTGGTAATAATATATACGCTTACACTATCAAACAATTCTTTAGAGATATAATTCTCTGGTACCTATAAAGAAAAATACTCATCAAAAAAGTTCAATTCGATTTGGCAATAAGAAACTTTTAACCTGACATGTAATTATCGGTCCTGCAGTCGGATGAAATTCACAAAGGAATATACACCTTATTGGACTTTCGGGCATTGTTCCTTCACTAGGAATATTAACTAGAGAATCGTCAATTTCCATTGTATTACTTCTTATAAATATTTACTTTACTGCAATATTTTAGTCACATAACCCCAATTGAATTCATTAAACTGACACTGCTGTGCCTATTCTCACGGCTGCCGTGAGAATAAGTAGTTCAAACGCTCGAAGTGAACTTACGATGTTAATCACTTTAAAATGAGCCTTTTCGTGCTTTATAAAGCAGTTTCTGTCAAATAAAGAAACATTAGTGATGCTTTAATAATGTAAACTTCCCCTGGACAGGCTAATCCACCTCGAAACGAGTTTATGGAATAAAAACGGGCGGGTTTAAGTATGAAATTGTTCCGGTGTTTACATATTTTGAATGCAGAACCATCTTAGTATTATTTTCTGCATCTAAACCTAGACTTAAGCCCGTTTGACACGATGCAAAATTTAGTACAAAATTTGGTACGGTTTTTATTACAAGATTTTATGTACCGTAGCATACAAACATTGTATACAAAATTGTATACAAAATTATTTAGTATGCCAGAAATTAAAACATGTTCTATTTTCCTGTACTAAAAATGCGCAAGGTTTGACGTTGCCATAGTTTGTTTGTTGACGTTTTGTGTGTGTTTGTGTCACGGATCCGTGGTTTGTGTATTATATTTAAATACTATTCTTTACTTCGTTGAAAATGTCTTGGAGCCGGGATCAGGTTGCGTTATTGATAGACTTGTATAAATTACACCCATGTTTATACGCAGTGAAATCCAAGGATTATAAAAATAAGCATGCGAGGTGTGCTGCCCTGCAGTACGTTGAGGCTGAATTAAAAAAAATTAGACCGAACACTACCATCTCTGAATTAAAATTAAAATTCAATGCTATTCGTACGAATTTCTTGGCAGAGCATCGGAAGTACCAAGCCTCCCACCACAGTGGAATGGGCGAAGAAGAAGTAAGTTTTGCGATGGAAGCAAATAGATTATTGCTTGGATTCCATTTCAGAATTTTAGAAACCAAGCAATAAGTTATTTAGCCAGCTCGATGCACTATGTATGTACACTCTGATCTGTTTAATTAATGCAATAAATTATTACAGGTTTATAAACCAAGCATATGGTACTATGATGCAATGATATTTATACTTGAACATGTAATTCCACGGAAGGCAATAGATACCATCGAAGTGGACAATTCTTCTGTAAGAAATGCATATTAAAGATAGTTTTGAATGTAGTAATTACTCAACTATTACAAAAATCAGTACTCGCTAGTCACTAGTTGAAGATTTCTTGTTTATGCTTTTTAAAACTATTTAATTTTCTATTTTTAAAGGCGGAAATTATAAAAGAATATACGCAGCTGGATACTGTTGAAGTAGCGTATATCGACAATGCACATACCATCGAGGACGACTCGCGAGACAGCACCGTACCATCTACACCAAAATTAAAATCAGTTGGTCATTCCTCAAAGAAAACTAAAACGCTCGATGAAGAGGTGTTGAACAGTACGTCTAAAGCCATGCAACAAATAACTGCAGTATTAAGCAGCAGACCTGCTACGGTGCAGGAAGCCTCTGTTTCTGTATTTGCGAAATTTGTGGATAGCAAATTACAGCAGCTTCCTGAGGATATCAAAGAAGAAACAGAAAACGATATTATAAATTTACTTTTTAATGCGCGGAAACGGTCCCGTATACAATAAATATGTTTCTCTATGTAATGTAATGTAACAATTGACTGATTCATAAATTATTACGTAAAATTGCTGTTTCTTGCCAATCTACACTTCCTGCAGGTGAACAAAAATATTCTTTAAATTCATTACGTATTACTTGTGCATCATTGGTTGATCTATTTCCTCCTTGCTTCCCAAGAACTTGTAATTTTGTGCTTTCAAGTTCATTCAAGTCCGAGTTTGTGTAAAAAGCACCATTCTCTGTGATAAGGAAATTGTGGAGTGCAATACAAGCCAATGTAATAGTTTCTACCTTTTCAGCTCGAAGGGTAATGGGGTTAAGTAAAACTCTGAACCTATTAGCTAGAATGCCAAATGAATTCTCTATTATTCTTCTGGCACGTGAGAGCCTGTAATTAAAAACTCTGCAGTCGTGAGATAATCCTCTTTGTGGATATGGTTTAAGAATTCTATCAGAAAGGGGAAATGCATCATCTGCTACTATTATATAAGGAACGTTTAGTGTTCGTTCCGGTAAAGCTTCGGATGGTGGAAAGTTTAAGCTATTATTTACAAGAGCTTTTGATAATTCACTTTCTCGAAAAACTCCACCATCACTTATTCGTCCATTCACTCCTACATTTACATATGTGAATTTGTATGTTGCATCAGCCATTCCCAAAAGAACAATACTGTGATCCCCTTTATAATTATAATAGTATGAACCATCCGAACGTGGAGGTCTAAATGTTATATGTCGGCCATCAAGAGCTCCTAAGCAATGAGGAAATTGCCATAATCTATTAAATTCCTTTGCAATATCTGTCCATTGCTCTACAGTAGATGGAGTCTAAAAATTTAATTGATTATTTAATGCAGACATTGCCATCTATTTACCTTAATATATTCCTCACGAAGATGCATGTAGATAGCTTTACAAACATCTGGTATAAATCGTGATATAGTTGATTCATGTATGCGTGTAGCATACATTAAAGATCTATATGAATCTCCAGTAGCCAAAAAACGAAGGGTTACTTCCAATCTGCAAATAAAAATAAATAGAGTTCAATGTGTAAGCACTAGATCTTTATTATGCTTATACTTACTTGCTTCTAGCAGACAGAGAATCACGCATAACTGTATCACATTTGGTAATATCTGGTCCTATCAACCTTAATAAATTTTCAAATTGTTCATTGGAAAGTCTCAGATAATTTTTGTAGGATGCTGTATCTTCAACTAACAGCTCATTATTTAACATATTTAAGACTCCACGGCCTCTTTCTCTTCTTTGTAACCAATTTCTTGTCCACAAGTGCCGTTTTACCTTCTTTTTTTTGTTTTTACACATCACTGTTGCAACTGTGGTTGCAGAAATAAGAGCAGCACATAACAATAAGTTTTCTGTATCCATTGCATAGATAAGATACAGAAAATAATTTGAATTAATTAGAGTATGTGCGCATGCGCGAATGACATATATTGCTTCAAATCTTGTATCAGTAGCATACAAAAAATTTGCTTGTCAAATATTTTGTACAAAAATAAATCTTGTAACAAAATATGTACCAAATTTTGTACTAAATTTTGCATCGTGTCAAACGGGCTTAAGATGTTTCTAACGTTACAAATACGGACTCCAGGATCCCTTTGACAAGTATTAGTACCACAGACAACAATAATTGTTGTGGAGGTTCTGTAGGTACTAATTATTAGTACCTACAGAACCTCCACCGTAGGCACCTAAATAACGACAAGGACCCACCCGCAGGACTTAAGAATTGAATTAAAAATTAGCGATTTTGACGATTTTTTTTCTGGAGTTACAGAGAGCCGCCTGAATCTCGACCATGGGGACCTAGGAGAGACCTCCCCCTACAACCCATCTCCAAGACCAGCCAGGTGAAACTTCAGATATCATTGTCAATTATTTAGTCCAAGTAGTGACAGAAAATAATTTGACTCCAAAAATTGTGGCATTTTGTGGGGACAACACCAACTGCAATTTTGGAGGCGCAGCTAGGCGAGGAGTCAATAATGTGTACGCCAAATTAAAATCATGTCTCGAAAAAACATTGATAGGTATTGGATGCGAAGCCCACGCAATCAAATCAGCCGCAGATTGTCTACCTATAGACTTCGAATGCATTATTGTAAAGATATATTAGTTTTTTTATATTTACACGGTTTGAGTTGAAGCATTAAAGGAATTTTGTTACGAAACTGATACAGAATACCTATCACAAAATGCTGGGCTATAGCAAAACCAGGTGGCTTGCGCTTATGCCTGCTATCGAAAGAGTTTTGAAAATGTACCAGCCATTAAAGAATTATTTTTTGAGCATCGAAAAATGTCCCAATATATTGAAAAACTTTTTTGAAGATCCCAGCTCAGACTTGTGGCTTTATTTTATGCACGCTCAGTCGGCAAGTTTTCATCAAGCCGCTTGAAGATCGAAGGTCAGAATATTTCGGCAATTGAAGCTGCAACAGAAATTAATCTACTGAAACACAATTTAGCTCAAAAACAGAGTACTCAGTTTCTTCCATATTCAGTCCGTAGTTTAATGGTGAAATTGAAAGATAGTGGATGCACTGATATTGACGAAGAATTAGTGAAAACTACAGCTACAGAATTCTACAAAACAAGTTGTGAATATTTGGAGAGGTGGACTCTATTTAATAAAGAATTGGAGATATTTTATTGGGCAAATTTAACAAAAATACCTGCGTGGGAAGAAGTTGTATTCAACCATTCCGCACCAGCAATTTTAATCATGCAAACTTTGTTATTCTAATTGAATATATTTTATGTCTGCCTGGCACAAATGCACCAGTAGAACAAGTCTTTTCTTTGATGAAGAAATTGTGGACACCCGAAAAAACTCAGTTACAGGTGTCGGTTCTTAAGGCGATGTTGATAACTAAGGTGAATATTAAAAAAACGTGCCAAGAATTTTATTCTTATTTAAAATCAAGTTATTCCAATATTCCGAGGAAAGCTTACAAGGAGCTCTGCATGAAATCAGAGAAACAAATATAGGAGTAAGAGAGGCCAGTAGAAGATTTGGGGTGCCCAAGACCACAATCCAAGACTACTTGAAAGGAAAAACACCAAAAAGTCCTAGAAAAATCGGACCTGAACCGCTGATGACCATTGCAGGAGAGAAAAAGTTATTCGAATGGATAGTCAATTTAGCTATAAAAGTTGATAGGACGCTCTTTCCTTCCCTGATTTTACTTGTTGTGGGAAAATTACAATGGGTGGATAGCGTGAAACTTTGTGCTACCTCTGTTTTGTATCATTTCCGTTATATGAGTCGGAGATGTCTGCGGGGCGGACTTCGGTCACCCGTCCCGAGCTCTTCGTCCCACTGTCGTAGTCGTGATGTTAAGCATTAGTAGGAGTTTTTTTTGATGTTTTGGTGGCGTTGGTCGCCCTAGTTTCGGCGGCCATCGCGGAGTTCCGTTAGATTCGTAACTTTTTGACCCCCTGGGGACCAACCTTGCGAGCTTCACTCTGGTCCCCTTGTATTATTTTCAGCTGGTCGGAAGCTATAGGATACCCGTAGAACGCACCACCGACCCCTAGATGTTGGGTTGGGTCTACGTGTATAATAACATCTAGGGTAGGGGATTTTGGATTTTATTCCGTGGGTTGGGTTTCGTCCGCTGGCCGGAAGCGTAAGCCATTTTTTAGTGGCACCGATTCTTTGGAGCTGGCAAGGGGAACGCCAGGCTCTAGAGGTAGTGGAGAGGATTTTGTTCCCAACTCGGAGCTCCGTTTCTTTTATGTTCCAGGTTTTCTTGCGGTTCGGTGTTACAACTGCTAGACCAAATGTCCGAAGCCACGAAGAAAATGCGAAAAATGTCATCGCCTTGGTCACACCCCTGATTCATGTCAAAAACGAGTGTTGGATGGAAAACGCCCAAAGATCAAGTTTAGGCCTCCTCTCCAAGGGCTCCAAGATACGTCACATCTCGCATGCTTGCTATTTCACAGATTGTCAGATCAACTCGGTTCCGCTACGAGGTTACGTGGGGTAATTACAATGACAAACTTTCAAGCACTTGACCTAAATTTACAACAGTCTCCAAGCTCCACGTTTATTACCGGCTACGGCGGCGGGGCGCAATTCAAAACGTTTGGCAGGTTCGGCTTGACATTACAGTCGATTTAGTTACCCGTAATGTCGAAATTCTGATTGTGCCAAACGAAATACAGCAGGTCCCCAATATTGTTGGGCAACCGTTTATAAACGCATGTGAATGTAATCATGGTGGTTAAAGAAAACCAGAAACGATTGTTCAGTAACGAAAGGTGTAGGTTGCCGGAATTAAAATGCCTTCCGCGTTCAAAAGTGACCTTATGGGCCAAAACAGCGTCTTAATTAAATATGGAGTATAGAACGACAACGATTTTTTGAATTAATTTATTTATATTATTATATTATACAATTATAGTATTATATACATTATATTGTATGCTGGCATTTTGAAATTGAGCATGCTTCCCTCTACGTGAACTTGTTCTAATTTTTCATATGTTTATCTTATTTTAAACCTTTGTATCATTTATATATATTTCTTGAGTACACAAAGAATTTATGTTCTACAGTGGCATAATATATTTCAGGCTCTAGTATATTGGGACTGATAGGGGGAAATGTCTCCCAAGAATTTGACGCCCAGAAAAAAGACATTATATTACCATATAAAAAAGCTGCACAAGAGACATTCAAAGTGCAGGAAAAACCATGCTAGTCTGAAAATGCGGATAAAGAAATGTCAAAAATTGCTTACTAGTCGTAAGTTAGATTTTTTAGAAACGACACAACTGGATCCGATAATAATGAAATTTTTTAAGTCTCAATTATTAAATTCATCTAGAAGCGGTCGAGGTAAAAGATTTACAGTAGATGATAAAAGTTTTGGCGGTCTCTGTATATAAACAAAGCTCAAAGGCGTATACATTTTTAAGCAAACTTTTTTCTCTGCCTACTCCACAAACGGTGCGCGCAGTACTGCGGGATGTTTGTATTAAACCCGGCATCTGCAAACCCAGTTTCCAAAATCAGACTTTGTGTGCTTATGTTTGACGAGATGGCACATTTTGATTATTCAAAAAGCAAGGATTTGGTTGAAGGTTTTGTTGACGACGGGTCACACCGGCATGCATAATGATATTGCGAACCATGTTACAGTATGGATGTTGAAAGGTATATACAAAAAGTGGAAGAAATTACTTTCTGTAGATAGTCGGGCATCAGCAGCGGATATTGTTCGCATGTTCAAGGCGATGGTCCGTGAAACTCATAATGCCGGCTTCACTATAGTAGTGCATCAATATGCGACCAAGGTGCCACCAATTCTAGCGCCATCAAGATGCTTTTGGAGGAGACACGTAGTAATTTATTAAGGGCGGGTCAGCAACCTCCAATTGATAATATTAAAAGTCATTCCATTGTTTGATCCACCACATTTAATGAAGTGTATAAGGAATAATTTACTCACTAAACATTTACGGTTTAAGCGACCGTAGACGAGAATGAAAGTAGTAGCTTCGATCATGATTTTCCTAAGGATTGCGGTCAGTTTTAATTTCTGAATACGTGAAACAGATGAAGTAAATTTTATTAAAAATAAAGGTTTGGTGAAACATATTTCGAGAGCTTGGGAATTGTGAGTAAAAAATTAATTGATTGTTACGTCAAAAGTGGCGACGCAGTAATGGTAATAATATTCAGTTTATGGTTGGATTTGCTAGGGTTTGTAAGGGTCCACAACCAAATTGAAGAAAATTTCCAGCGACTGTGTTGTGGCTAATTTAAAAAGTGTGAATGTTAATGATAGATGTAGTACGCCTGCTGATGTGCAATTGGAGAAAATCGTAAAGGAAATAAAAGCGACGGTAGACGAGAATGAAAGTAGTGGTTTCGATCATGGTTTTCTTAAGGATTGCGGTCAGTTGTCGCCAATTTCATATCCTTGAAGAGGTTCTTTACTAAGCCTCCTCCTTGGCCGTCGGATGTATCTTATGTCTGATCACGTTCACCCAAGTTCTCAGAATGTTCTAATGGATCTCTGCCTGTTACAATCACGCCATGTACTCCTACTGCTAAAGGCAATTCTCGTGAAAACAAACCAAAATTCTTAAAACCGCGTGTCCCTCTAAAGATGAAACCGTTTCCAACCCTATTGACAAGACTCAAAAGAACTGTCAACTTCTTTGACGATAACTGTAACTTTGATTCAGAGTCGTTTCATCAAGCAGTCAAGAGGAAGCTGCGAATGTGTTTTGCGTATTGTCATTTAGAGGTCTTCAATTTCGAAAACGTGGCCCAAAAATTGTAGATTATGCAACGTGTGCATATAAACAGTGCAGAAAATTCAAGTTTGAATGTTGTGTGAAAGACATCAATTGTTTGTATGTTTCTGTGTTTAAAAATTTTACTGACTTTAAACACATTGGTGCTCCAAAATTTTATTGTTTGAGAGGAAATGAGAGGAAGGCTGTGAAGCGCTCATTGATTCATCAAAATTGTATTGTGTGATGCTGCATTTTGTTTTGTGTTTAGACACTTTTCGCTGAATCCCGTTGAAGCCTTTGTTAGTGTTGGATTTAAAAATTGGAAAAGAGCTTTAGAAAAAGAATCTGGATTTAAAAAACACGAGATGAGCACAGAACACAAAAATTGTCACCTAAAGTGGATTAAATACATGTAAATAAAATCTCGAGTTCAATCATCTGTGGCGAGTCAAATTAATGAAGCTCATTTATAGAGCATATTTAAGAATTATTATTTATATTTTAATTTATATGGTCACACAAAATATTTCACAAAAGGCAAATAAAGAAAATGAAGAAAGCTTGAACAGGGAACATTTCTTAGAATTACTCAAACTTTTCTCAAAGTACAATCCTATTATAAAGAAAAAATTAGAAGACAATTTAGTAAAAAATGCGAAGTATACCAGCGCTCAAATCCAAAATGAGATCTTGTTCAAAGAAGATTCTGGACCAAATAAGTTTAGAAATTAATCGGGCGTCATATTTGGCTGTAATGTGTGATGAAACGAAATATATTTCTAAAATGGAGCAGGTTTCAGTGGTTTTGCGGTATTGTTTAGAAGGAACAATTTATGAACGATTTATTGGATAGCTGCTAAAGATTTGAATGTCCCAGCGTTACTTACTTACGTAAAAGAACTGTACGGTCGGTGTGGAGTGGACATGCACAAGTGTATTGCACAAACTTATGATGGTGCAAATGTAATGAGTGGTCGGTTAAAAAGAGTTCAAAAACTGTTTCGGAATGAAGTTCCTAGAGCCATATATGTGCATTGCTACAATCATCGACTTAATTTAACCTTTTATAGATCTGTGGGAACTATATTTCCCACCATGCCTGCTCCAATATTGAGAGTGGGGAATACAGATTCCTAAGCAACATTCTATTGGTATGGACCAAGTCCAACTTCTCACCACTACATATTCGGCAAGCGCAGCGATCACAAGGACGCCTTGCGGTAAAATTTGTAAACTCTGCAGACGGAATCACGTGGTTATGTATATTTACAATTGTGTTTCGCGATTCTAAAAGCAAAAATAATTGCTATGTACCTCAATGCCCAGTAACTTATGGAAATAATGCACATATTTCATTCCACATATTTCTCAAATACAGTAGACTACTGTTTGATAAGTGGACGGTTGTATTAAAAATGGGAAAGCGTGTGTACCATTAATAGGTATATCAAAGTAGGCATTTTACATTTTCGTGACGAGGATTTTATTTTAAAGAAATTATTTAATTATGTAGTGAAAATATAATTACGCATTGAATTTTATTAATAACAGTTGCATGTAAAAACAAGGTTGTGTTTAACATTTTTTTTTTGTATTGTACACAGACTATATTAACAACCAGGACAATTTACTTTATTTGAAGAAAACTCCTATAAATTCCTGCAAAACATATGAAGCTAAAGCAGTGCAAGTCAATATATACGAAGCATTTGCTATCTATCAGTTAGACCGTATTGTTGATACTAATTAGTAATTACCTAGATATAGGTAAGTGTAGTGATTAACTGGCATTAGTGATTTAACGATTTTAAGTATTTTGGTAAATTTTGTTTCGAATATTTCTGGTGATACCAGTTATCTAAATCCCAACCAAAAGTTCTGTTAACGTTAATGAGATTAAAATTAGATGTATCATTTCGTAGTTTAGCCATAACTACTTTTTAAAATTAGTTCAAAAACAGTTCAGACTTATTTTAGCACTACACTTACACAGTTACGTGACGTTCTCCAACAATTAATTGCATTTCCTTCGAAAGAGCAGAATTTTAGGCAATATGCCCAAATGTTTTGATAGTTACCGCTCTACTCGACTAGTATTAAATTGCACTGAGATACCAATAGAAAAAAGTAAATGCTTAACATGCAGAATTAAGACTTATTCTTTTTACAAGGGTAAGCACACCATTAAATATTTAATTGTTGTAATACATTCAGGTCTAATAACATTTATAAGTAAAGGATACGGAGGTAGGGCATCTGATAAAGTAACTTTTAATGAGAGCAGGTAGTGCAAAAATTAGATCCTAGAGATTCAATAATGGTTGACAAAGGCATACTTATTGAAAAGGAATGTGCTGATCACTTTGTTAAATTTATTCAACCTCCATTTCTTCGCAAGAGTAACCAATTAACCAGGGAAAATGCTATAAAAATTGCTTCCATAACAGACAAAATCATTACAGCATACGTTCAACTACCTGAAACTACCCCGTCTGAACCGGCCATCTTGATTTGTTGCAACGCCATCTATATTTCGTTATTTTCCCGAATGGCGAACTTTTAATTGCAGCGACCTGTTAGTGATAATAGTGATAATAGTGTTAGTAAGTGGGAAGTGGGGTTTCCACTGGTCTGAAGAAACAGGCAATTTGCATCAAAGTGTTTCTGTGCTCATTGTAGAATTGTTTTTTGACAGAAACCTATGCAAGTATTGATAGATGTACGTTATATGATCCTGATTTTTACAAAAATCATGTATAAACAGATGATTGTCAGTAAGTGGTTCAATTTGTAAATATCATGAGGTTATAAAAACATCCGTGCCTAAAAAATAATGAAACTTTTTTGTTTTCAAATTTAATGAACTATTATTTTTACAGTTCATGTAATGTAGATTGAACTATTCATAATTATCTAGATTTTTCAAATAGTGTTTTCGGCTTAGATGTTATAACCACTTTCACATCAATTTTGATTTTTATTCTCGCAAAGGATTTTCCCAAAGGAAGCTAGAACAGCTCGTCGAAGAAATTATGGCAGAACAAGCTGAAAATTCTGATTTTGGTGGAGATTCAGAAGCGGAAGATCTCCCAGTCTCTTGTTCATCAGGTTCTATGATTTTAAAATCACAAAGCAGTCTTGACGGTTTGAATAGCAGTCTTCCACGAGTTACACCAATCAATGTACCTTCAGTGGACATTCCAAACCCTCCTCCAATGCATAATCCTTCTTTTCGAGACACTTCTAGCAGCATAAACTATAATGAAAAAGAATTAGAACAAGATTTTTCCTCTGAAGATTCAGTTATTGATAAAAAACTATATGCCCGAAAACACATCGCCTAGAAACGATTTGCCACTTGATCATTTGTCCGTCAGTGATAAATCAGATTTAGAATCTGAAACAGATGACGTTGGACGCCCTCAGAATCAAGGAAACCATGATTTTCATTTCACGAAACACTAAACAGTACCCACAAAGTTCTCTTCTAACGTATTTCGAGAGCCAAGAGGTCCCAAAATTGTAATAAACACCTCAAGTACAAAAAGTATTCTGTGTCTCATTCCTACTGATGCTGTTTGGAATAATATTGTCTCGCAATCAAATTTGTATGCAACTCAACGTGGTGTTGAATTGAATCTCCCATTTAGAAGAACTCGACACTTTCCCGGGAATTCTGATTTTTATGGGGTTTCATCAAAGTTTCCTCAAAGTTTAGATGTTTTAGATAAACTTTTGACTCTGCAGTAACATTATTTTTTGATGCTACTGGTTCTCTTGTGCGTGTCCTCAATCGCAATTATAACGGGAAAAAATTATTACTATGCAGGGGTGATACAAGTGAACAATACCATTTTACCATTGCTCGAGATGATTAGTAACACCCACAGCATAAATTCGTTTATGGCATTTTTCGAAAACTACCAGCATTTTGTAGAAGTAAAACAATACAGATGGCCTTGTTTTAAACGTGTAGTAATCGACTGGAGCTGGTCATCGATTAAAGTTTTACCCTATATGAATACCATGTTAGTGGCACAAAGCATAAATCTGCATTAAAAGGTATCGAAACTGTTCATATTTGCTGTGCCCATTTTATGCATATCATAGCACGACCGACGCGTGAAACAGTTAAGTGTGGAGAATAAGGTTGTGTGACGTGCACTTTTAGACCGAGTTGGATGCACGGTTATGTGCAAGAGCATGAAAGAAATAGACGATTGTTTTGCAAAATTTATTGCAATTTTGTTGAACAAATCGGAGACGCCAGTTGTGACAGAAGCTATTGCGTGTTTAGCAACGTCAAAATATGCTGAAACAACTACCAGTGACAATACGCGTAACGGTAACGACAATGACTTTGGACACGTTTGTTATACCAAGGAGGAAAATTTATTTTATCAACATTTTCAACAAATTTATTAAGCTGTTTTGTCAAGAGGCATTTTTGTCAGAAAAAATAAATTTGGATTAAAAAAAAAAACTGTTTTTATTTACCACACTTTGTCACAGTTCTTGTAGGAACTTACATGCCTTGTAGGAACTTACATGCCATACGTACCACTTTGGTCTTTTGTTAAGAGTCTGAACATCCACGTATTTCGAATGCCGTAGTGGAAAAGTGGTTTAATCTTGTAAAACATGATACTGCAAAAGATCACGTTAATGATAAAGTTGGCAGATTTGCTTCCAAATTGCAGGAACGTGCAAAATCACTTTGTTTAGAAACTAAATATATTCATGTTAAACGTAGAGCGAAAAAACATTTAGTATTTTCCACTACGGCAAAGAGTACTCGAACAGGCATGCAGTGCAAATTCTAACAAACCACTCGTTGAAGAAATTTGGAAAAACAGACACACTCCGGAAAGCAAAACGCATTTTGAATCGCGGCAGTTTAAAAATTAAAATTACAGCAGAATGCTATTTGTACTTCAACACCTACAAACAAAGGTTTTCCGCAAATTAACCCGGTTCCAGATGCATCAGTATCAAAATCTTTTAGAAACAGTCGCCTTCAACTCGAGGAGTTTACCTGCCATCCAGATGCTATGGAAAAAAAAGTCTGTTTAGATGTCCATCCATATTATGATTGTGCTATATCACAACAGCATGTGGTAGGATTGTATGATAATGTAGTAGGCTTGCATGACATTCAGTTGTATGGGGAAGACTATCGTAGCCTTTTTAGGAATGAATGGCTAACGGGTACAGCAATAGATGCATGTACATTATCACTTTTATCTAAGAAACCCATTTCAACCCTTTTGTATGTCCCAATAGAATGGTCGTATACTCTTCTGCACAGCGACAGGCGTCCAATTTTCGCGGAATTTTCTCTTAATAGGGTTCCATTGACTGAAGTAACAACTCTAGTAATTCCACATTTAATTAACGGAAATCCTTGGATTTTGCTAATCGTTGATGCATTGGAATCCAAATTTATTGTTTACGACTCGGCAAAAGTTGGTACACGTTTGGACGCAGAAAGATTGAGAAACACCATTTCCGAATATTTTAAATATAGGCCAATAAATTTTAAGGGAAACAGTTTTTGTAAAACAATAGATGATTTCGATATCAACATTTACAATTTCCCCCATCAAAAGTTTGGGTTGAATGTTCTGCCTGTAATAGATGGGTTCATTTTAAAAAAATGTTTTGGAAAATCACACAATGTCGACATTAGTAAAATCCAAAACGATTCTTATATCTTTAATTGTATGTTATGTGAGAATAGGAATGATAGAATGTCAAAGAAATGAGTGCATGAATGACGACATTTATAGTGTTTCTATTGGTACTACATACTACCATTATTACACAAAGTTATTCATTAATTTTTACATAAATAATAAATGATTTAGATTGAAATTGGAGCAGAGCAAGATCTACATCTTGCTGTAACCCCTTAAGGAAGACGCTCAAAAATTTAAAATGGTTAGAAAGACAAGGCGGCTAGAACATTCGTTGAAAGTTAGCCATAGTCTCGTCAAAGTTGAAGAAGAAAAGAAAGATATTTTAGAAAATTACACCAAGGAAAAAATAAAGCACTTTAAAAGCAGGGAACTCGACCACAAGGAGAAACTAGGTTCTTGTTTAGCGATTTCAATCTTATTGTTGAGCAGTTTTTGAATATTGATGGGAAGCAAATCCATAGAGCCAATCTTTATTAATTCTGGGGTGTGAGGATCTAGTTTATTAATACTAGCAACTTTCAATAAGTTACTTTCTTTATTTGTGATTTTCATGTCAAATAAGAGAGCATTATGTTCTATTAATACAAAATAGTCAGGGGTTAAATGTAACAAGTTCGATTTCTCTATGTACTTTTTGTAATTTTGATCAGAGCATTTTACATCGATTAATAATTTATTAGGGGCCGTTGAAGAAGAGTCCTTTTGGGTGATCTTTAAATTCAATAAATCAAAAGTGTATGGTTTACATGTTTGGTTAACTTCGAAAGATAACAACTGGGTTTCGCACAGTTTTAAATTAGGTAATGTTTACCTGTATTTAATTAACCTGAACTAACCTACAATTAAGACTTTCATATAACTTATCCTTATTTTATTCAGATTGTGTAATTAGTTTATTAACTCCAATTTCATAGAAGGATATCATTTGTTCATTGTACCACAATATGACGTTCTTCGAAATACCGCCTGTTTAATGGAACCGATGCGTAATTAATCTTTATTACTTTACTTACTTACTTTACTTACTTTATTACAATAATTTTGAATATTTAATATTTGATAATTTTATTATTTCTTGAAACTTTCCACACGTTCCCAAAGAACTTCTATGAAAATACCGACTGTGGCCTCGTTGTTTAACAAACGTTTATAAACTAAAACGTATAATATTTTTCAGTCAGATCATTCATTTTCTTTCTCTGAACAACACTAGATTAATTACGTAACGTTATTGAAGGTGTTTGTTTCTTTCGATTAAATTGTAACAACATTATTTTAAATTCTAATTAATAAAAATATTCTGGTTTTGTGATACTACGTTTATTATTCTCTCGTCGAATCCACAAATCAAATACACGTTCCGGTTTATTACTAAATTATATAAAAATAGATACATTCCTAGAACACATATTTTTAAAGTTTTAAATCAATTCGTACTCGAAAAATAATCTGCAGAAAATAAAAAATCTAATTTTGAACACATTAAAATTTGCTAAAGTTGGTGAAATTGTTCAATTTGAAGTATCCCATATTAACAAGTTCATAGAAAATAAAGTAGCATCTTTCTTTTCGAGTGAATATCAATGTCTAAAGTTTTTTTAAGAAATTGGTGTCTACATTGAACCAGTTGATGTGGTTATTGGTAGCAGATATAAATTAATCAAAACAAATAACTCGTATTATTGATGATAAAAATAAACCTTCAAAAATAAGTATAGACGATTTAAAGAATGAGAAATTAAGATTGTCAGTATCCGAAGTATTGTTCCTCACAAGATATTTGCCCATTTTTATTGGCGATTTTGTATCGGAAAATAATATTGTTTGGAAACTATGGCCTATTTTAAGAAAAATCCTTGATATTGTAATTGCAAAGACAATTCAAAAAGAAAGTTCTTTAATTTTATCAAGTTTAATAGCACAACACCACAATCAGTTTTTAAAATTAACGAAATAAAATTTAAGTGTATCGACTCATTATTCCACAGTTTTTTAACAAATTGGGGCCGTTGGATTTACTATTTAGCATACGGTTTGAAGCAAAATATCAAATTTTAAAACTTCGGCCAATGTAGATAAATCCAGAGTAAACATTTTAGCTAGTTTATCTATTAAACATCAGATGAGTTTCTATTTTTTAAGTGATTCTTTGTAGTATTCCGCACCAATTCCACAATACCAGTAGTGTGTCGTGGTAAATTCGTAGTAAACTACACCCAAATTCTGGTATGATCTATGACATTGTTTTCTCAGTGTGGAACTACGTGCCCTGTTAATCCACAAATATCCAAAACTCTCGGATAAAAATGTTTCGATGCATATAAACGTGAGACCATATGTAAACATAATGTTTTTAACAAAATGGATAAGTAATAACTTAATTTTCCGTACTTTAGGAATCTTGGCATCAATCCCTAATTACAAAATTTCAGACAGAAAGGCATAAAATCAAAAGTAACGATATTGTGGATGAAATGCATAGAAAATACGCATCCGCAATCCGATATAACAATTGAAAAAGAACAGTTTCACTCTACTACGTCATTTGAAGGGGAAAATGAAGATACCATGCCGAATTACGTCGAGGGCATTCGTATACAACGTTTAAATAGAAGTTATCGACGGCGATCTTATAGATGATCGTATGATGAGAACTATATCGCATCGACAAAAACTATACAAAACTACAACTATCATAGAAGTGCTAGAGAGGTATTCTCGTACCTCAAATATTAGCAATCAAATAAATCTTTTTTTTACTGACGAAAGAGAAGTGCACCTGTTAAACTTACTACGGCAGCCCACGTACGAGGTGAAAATTAGAACAGTGGATAAAGAATCGAATTTAGATCTTTCTAGTAAGCCCACTAATGCTTGACATAGATTATAAAAATTAGTAAATAATATTATTCTTACTGCCACTTTTATTTAAGGAAGATCCATTAGGGCTGATAAAAAAAGTAAGTTTTAAATGATGCGTTTGGATTTCGAAGTGCATGTCAAGTTGAGAGTGAGCTAATTGTAAAATATTTCCAATCCATTTCAGGAACCCAACATACTACCCAGCATAGTACCCGCGGCTGACAATGAATCAGCGTAGTTTGGTCCCAACGCGAGTTATTATGTATGCGCAGACTACGTTAAAATTTGCCATGAAGATAGTTTTCTTGCACCTTTGGAAGCTACAATAGCCGTTATATTTTTATTTAATATTCCGTTTCAAAAAGTAATCCCAAAACCTTAAGTTTTCTGTCGGCAAATGTTTGCGAGCTGGAGGAACCGGCTTCGAAAATACGAATGACGGTAATACATCAAGAAGGTTTTCAAACTACATTGAAAAAGCCTGTGCGAATACTGGCATAGGCGCAGGGGTATTATACCGATACAAAATAATTCTCAAAACTATATCTTGTAGACTGAATATTGATGTAGTCAAATTTTCAAAGTATGCCCTTGATACAGCAAAATTGTACGTAGAGCTGCTTGGTTGGTACCCTATGCCTCAGACAGTGCATATGGTGCTCCTTCATGGAGCTGCTGATATTTCTTCCGCGATTTTACCAGTTGGACAACTTATCATTTCCGGCAATACACACTTGGGTTTTCGAGGAAATTTTCTAGAGAAGCGTGCAATCTGGACATAATAAACAGGCTACTATTACGGTCAGATCCCCTATTAACCGACTCGAGACCATACCCACAGAAATACCGCTATGTGCTTCATTGCAGTTGGAGTTCCCAAAACCCACATTTGTACATTCCAGTGCATACACAGTGTCGGAAGAAAGTAAACGTGCGGGCGGGAATCTACAAAAATACAATTATTGGTCCATTTTTTATTGAAGGAATGTTAACTAGTGCAAAATACAGACAGCTGCTCACTGACTCAATTTTACCATCACTGCATGAGGTAGCCGATGAACATGCGACTGTATGGTTCCAGCACGATGGGTGGCCATCTCATAATGCACGAATAGCGAGAGAAGTTTTAGACGTAGCATAACAGTTTGATTGGAAAAGATGGCGAAATAACCTGGCCAGTACGTACCCCAGATTTGGCCCCCAATGATTTCTTTTGTGGCCTTACTTGATGTCGAAGATTCCATAAAGGATAAAATTACGGATGTCTGTTTTAACATATCAGCTGTTACAATAACAAACGTACAAAGAATTTTTTATGACAGATTGGGCCGCTGTTTAACAGTGAATGGAGAGTTATTCGAGCACTTACTTTAAGGAACATTCCATTTATTCCGAGATTCCTGTAACTTGGTGGTGGATTGAAAATTTTACTTTCCTACATAAACAACTTGGACTACTTTATACTTTGACTACAAACATTTAGAGCGAAAGACTTAAAACTAAATCCCAGTGATGATTAGACGTCCATGTTGTTAGGAGGCTCTTTCGTTCCCTGATTTTACTTATTGTGGGAAAATTACAATGGGTGGATAGCGTGAAACTCAACGTACCCTCTTCAGTGTGATTTCTTTGGGACTTCGAGCGTTTGTTTTTGTGTTTTTCAAACACAACCCCGTGTCGCCTTTGGTAGGTTGGTCGGTACTCTTCACGGGTGTAAGACGTTGTATATAATACCCGTTTTATCTATCTCTTCGCTTTTTTTTCTTTCCTTTAGCCCGTGAGTATGTTATGTACTGCCGGCACCTTTCTTTCGTAGCTTCGGCTGCCCTTCTTATTCTTACGGGTAAGGCTCCCGCTCCCACCTTTTTTTTTGCTACCTCTGTCGTGTATCCTTTCCGTTGTGTGGTGGGTGGGTCGATGTCTGCGGGACGGACCTCGGTCACCCGTCCCGAGCTCTTCGTTCCACTGTTGTGGTTTTGTTGTTGTTTTTTATTTTATTTCGTCTTGTTTGTAGGAGTTTTTTTATGATGTTTGGTGGCGTTGGTCGTCCTAGTTTAGGCGGCCATCGCGAAGTTCCGTTAGAGTTATGATGTTTTGACTCCCTGGCGATCAATTTTGGGAGCTTCACTCTGGTCCCCTTGTATTATTTTCAGCTGGTCGGAAGCTATAGGATTGCCGTAGAACGCACCACCGACCCCCAGATGTTGGGTTGGGTCTACGTGTATAATAATATCTAGGGTAGGGGATTTTGGATTTTATTCCGTGGGTTGGGTTTCGTCCGCTGGCCGGAAGCGTAAGCCATTTTTGAGTGGCACCGACCCTTTAGAGTTGGAAGGAACCGCCAGGCTCTAAAGGTAGTGGTGTGGTTTTGGTTCCCAGTTCCGAGCTGTTTCATTCCCTACTACTGTAAAGGATCCTCCGTAGTATATTAAAAGCTATAAAACAGCAAGAAGAAAAAACTAAACGCACTTAGAAGATTTACTAGGAGTTAGCAGAGAGATACTTTTTTTTTTTAAATTGAAGATTTTCAAAACATGATTTATATCATTAAATCAACAAATTTCGCAATGAAACTGCTTCAATACCTAAGTGGGTATGTATTTTAGGCTTGTGCGTATCATTTAAACTGTAATATTACGTTCTATTTAAGATAATAGTATTCTAAGAAACGTCTGTTTTTTTGTCTGTGGCGCCACCTCTTGGTTTTCATCTCATGCGACGCGCTCTGAAGTTATTTGTTAATTTTCCAATAACAATGAGTGCGCTTATCACTTCGACAAATAACTGTGAATTTTTTGATGACCATAAATGTAAGGCTTGTGCTTGTGTTATTGTGTAGCTATTATATTCGTGTTGCGTGTGCTTGATACTTTGTCAAAAATATACTATGAGAGATCAAGGACCGAACATGGTCAAAGAAGAACGAGAGATATTGCTGCAATCAAAGGAGAAAACAATGTAATCAATCAATAAACATTTGAAACTATTAGACGTCAATAATTCACCTTTTGTATATCGCTCGGGAAATCTATGGTATAAAACGTTTACTCACAGAAAAAATATACCTAAATAAAATAATGAACACAAAAATCAACAATCGAACAATCCGAGCACCAGCACGCGAGTTATAGTACAGTACACTAACACTTTCCGTTATACTACTGCAAGCCTTGCTTCATACCAAGACTTGCTTCAACCCTTAAAATATAAACATCCCATACAGTGTAGAGTTATCTCATTCATGAAACTGACTTTTCTTTAATATTATAAGCCTTCATTGATAAGTAAAGTTGCAGCTTGTTTCTCCCCCAGCTGTAAACATCCGATATTATTATAATTATGTTATATAAATATATTAGAAGTGTAAAACATAGGACAATCTTAGTTATGGGGTGTTGCAGAACGTTACTCTGTCCAATTACCAATAACTTTGTATTCCTTCTGGTTAAATAAAGAAGTTTTTTAAAAACGAGTTTCTCTGGAAGTAAAACATAACTGGCGCAGTCGGCAGGATTGGCACAAGTTTCGAAAATTTGGAAACTGTTTGATTCAACAATTAAGTGCCAATTCCATCCTAACAGTATATCGCCAACTTCATCAACAACTGAAAGCAACGACAAGCGTCGCCAAAGCTTGGGTTAAAATTAAGGCATACCATTTGTCTGAAGGTATACCAGAAGAAACGATATTGTTAATGTAAGCAAATTTATATTTCAATTGAATTTTCAAGATTAATTTTTAATATAAGTAGCCTATTGTGTATAAAGAAACCTAATTTGTCGATAATTTCTTGTTACAACTTGTCGGAATACGTAATGACTAGGTAACCTGAAAATATTACAAAGATGTATTTTATGAAAGTAGTTTCAAGAGCATAGTAAAGTCTGTAAATGCAAAAAATTGAGATAGATATAGTTACGATATCACAGCTCTATAAATCACTCTGTAATTACTTCCAAGAGTTACGAAACGACTTTTCAGGGTACAAAGAAGAGTGTCGAGTTTTGTCAGGCTGCGTTGATTATGAGCAGTATCGGCCGTTAAGAATTAAAAAAAAAGAAAACCGCAATTTGATGAAGCGAACACCGAAATGCAGCCACTCTGTGCCAGTTCATAAATGCGAGTAAATTCCTGTTATATTATTATCGACAAACTAAAAAGTCAACTGAAACGCAGAAGCGCAGTTTATAAAAGATAGGATTTTTCCATAATTTGATGTACCTGGGACACAACTACAATAAGAGAATCTGCGTTAAAACTTTATGAAGTTTATAAGAAAGATATAGAGGTAGAGTTTATTGAGGAATGTTTGCATGTCAAAGAATTTCTCTTGCAAATTGAGTCGGAGTGTAATCCGCGACAACCTGCGGCCCAATATCTCCTAACATTATTAAAAAACTAATGTACAGCATCGATGTTTTGCAATATTGAGATAATTTTGTGAATATTTATGGTAATGTCAGCTAGCAATGCCAGCGCGGAACGGTCATTTTCCACCGTTAAACGGACAAAGGCGTATTTTAGAAATACGATGAATGACGAAAAAACATCCCAATTGGCTTGTCTGTCAATTAATTGTGATATGCTACTCGACAACGATGTGAATATTGTTATAAAAAAATTTGCTACTTTAGCAGAATATTCATTTTCTATCGTAATTAATTAAATTTTAAAAAATAGTTTAAATTCAATCCCGTGTAAATATAAAATATATCCGTAAGCTGTAGTCGGACAGATTAAAACCTAATATTCAGCTATGGATGCACCGAGCGCGTTAGCATCTTCAAGATACAATTCCGATGACAGAAGAGTATCAGCATGTGATTGCATTGTTTGCAATTTGGTGCTAACGGGATTTGGACCTTTCAGTTTTGAAGAAAAAAAGTAAATCATTTTGAAAGGTAGGTTAAATCCATTACTAACGAAGTTAATCAAACAGACTAAATTTTATGTAAGACATTTCCAAACAGAAAATTATAAAAAATGGCTGTATGGATGTGACACTAAGACGTTTTTATTTTGCTGGCCAAGTCTTCTCTTCTCAAATGAAAAGAATTTGTGGAACAAAAGTGGGTTTTCGGAACTAAATAATCTTCATAAATTAATAAAGAGACATTCATCTAGAAGTCACATATTCAGACAATCAACAAACTTTTGGTAAAACACGCATAGGGCATGCTTTAGATGATCAGGTGAGAATAAGCAATGAACAACACAATCAGCTAGTGCGAAAAAATCGCGACATACTTAAAAGACTTATAGATCTGGTATGTTTCCTCGGTGAACATGAACTTGGATTTAGGGGTCACAATGAATCTGAAAATTCTTCTAATAAGGGAAATTATGTGGATTTAATAAATTTACTCGTAAAATATGATGAACCATTGAAATTCCATTTGGAAAACTCTACAATTTTTAAAGGTACTTCAAATCTTATACAGAATGATCTATTTTGTGTGTTCATAAAAATCGTGTTAAGCCCTATTATTAGTACATTATACTACATAGGTTATATTACAATTCATTAGCATTTATATTTATTTAATTTGGCATTTCTAATTATAGTTTTTTCCTCTCCCCCCAAGGAGGTGTAATGTGAAATACATCGAGTTTAATGAACTACTGCTTTGCAATTGACAAATGTCTTTAATGTCAGCAATAACTCGAAGTCGATTACAAAGTACATAGGTTCATCGAGCTCTTTTCTGCAATACATGCAATATTAATTAATATAGATTTTATTGAAGTATGTAGAGTTGGTTTCGAACTATCGATATGTTAACATCTTAAGAAGACATGAAATAAATATAATTAGTTAAAGAGAATTCTGCGTTTATTTTATAATCCCCTAACCAACATCTTTACATGGCTCATGACACTACTTAAAGGGACCGAAATGAATCATATATTAATAATTGATAAGTACTTATATTCTAAATATCCCGAGCTTCTTACCATAAGACTATTATCAGATGAGTATGAACCTATGAAAACAACTTAGGAATACCTGGAACAAATTCCTAATGATGAGCGTTTCTATGTGAAATTACTTCGTACAAAGGAAGAAACTGCAACATTAAATAGAAATAACTTTGCTCTATATCATGCTGCGGCACTAGCTGCAACTAAGTTTGAGAATACCTCGATAAAAAATTTTAAAAGTTCTGTTGACGAGAATTCAGCTAAGATTACATCCATTGTGACTAACTATTTAGAAGCTCGAGTTAGATACGGAGGAGTTGCTAACGAGAGATCAATAAAAAAACCAATTAGGGCAGGCTGTGAAATTGAATTATATTAAATTGGTACTGTAGCCACATCCACAGAATGACATTTCTGACATGAAAATTTAAAACTGAACGCTCTTGTCTAAGTTTTTTATTTGATTATCAAATTATTAAAATATTATTATCAAATAAAAAAACTTAAAAACTTAGAACGGAACGAAAGTATTGTATTGTATTTGCAGATTATGTAGATCAAGTGGGAAATTTGCATTATGGTCAATGGCGACAAGACCCTATTACTTTACAGTCTGTTGGCAGGCACGGATCAAACAACCCTAGTCATTCCGTAGAAAATTTGCTAGAAACCTTGGCTAATTATTTGACTTCTGTCCATGGCAAGCTGAACATATGTTGCACGGTTCAGTGCCATCACAATTTGCACAGACGTTTTCCATGTAGAATATTGTATTTTACTATTTCTTTTATTTAGTGAAAAAATTTGTACCAATTTTATATTATGTATGTATTTTTTAAATTGTATGGATTTTATGTAGTACTAAAATTCTATATGACACTTTGCCACCTAAATAGAAAATAATACCAGTTTCTGCATGGTGATGTAGATAAGTAATAGTATATTAAGTATTAAGAACGGTAAGGGATGTTTACCGGTCGACGACAATTGTTTGGGGAGGAGCGAAGCGACGACCCCAATTATTGTCGGAGACCGGTAACCCTTAACGTTCGACATGCTTATAACGTTTTTTGCACGATCGCAATAACAAAAATTGATTTAAAATAGTTATATTTCAAAATGATAAACGTACCTCTATAACCTTATTTTTTTATAAATTGACTGACAACCACGGTAACCATAGTTATCATGTCTGCAATATAATGGATTATATTACTTACTGTTCTAGAACGGTAAGTGAATTACTTACTGTTTTGTTACACCTAACAACCAGTAAATGCAGCTTACTGTTCTGGCATCGAATCTAGTAAGTAAACAAAAAAGACCGATCGTGCAAAAAAGAATATTTTTTTCAAAAGCTGTAATAGTCGTTACCGAGGATGAAAACACAGGGAATCTCTCTGATAATAGTGATAATTCTAGTAATTTGAATAATGAATTGGCTGGTAATCCGGATGAATCGTAAATAAGTGACTCATTTCTATGTTAGCAACAATTTGGAACAATTTTCTAGAATCTCGAAGTCAAGATTTGAACAATTGTCTGCAGAAATAGTCCTTGTATTTCCTCAGGAAAATAAATTGTCATATTTTATCCCTTCATATAGTGATTCCAGGGGACGCGGACGTTTCGTTAGTCCCCAAGGAAAACTGTGGGATAAATACACGAATTTAAGAAAAAAAATATTTAAAACTGAATCTTGTAAAGAGAAGAAATAGCGTCTCTCTACTATCCCAGAAACGGATGAACAAAAAGATATTTTGTAATTATTTATTATAACATTTCCATTTATTGTTGCTACAAGAGTTTAAATCAGATTTTTACATACGAACAATAAATGTTGCAGAAGAGTTATCTTCTGCTGAGGTGGAGGACACCTCACATTGGCTTTGCTATAATTCCAATGATTGGAGTCAAGTCTGAAGCTTTTGCAAAATTACATCTAAGAATAGGATTGCAAAAATCACTAACGCCTAACAAAGCATTGATCGGTACATGAAACAGTATCCTGATTCCTGCTTTAAGTTTACCTATAGGTGATGAATTGGTGGGTTTATTTTTTGTATTTTAATTATTTATAGCGTTTAATTTATTTGATATCAGCTTTTATTAGAAGTTGTGGTATTACAGCCGGATTATATAAAAATAGATACATTCCTAGATCACATATTTTTAGTTTTAAATCAAGATAAGATACTTTTCTTGCAGCTTTAGAAGCTACAATAGCTGTTATATTTTTATTTAATATTCAGTTTCCAAAAAGTAATTGCAAAACCTTAAGTTTTCTGTCGGCAAATGTTTGCGAGCTGGAGGAACCGTTTAGACAATTTAAGTCTCAAATTGTCTTAGCAACGAGCAAATTTGTTAATTACTTAGTTTTTAGAATAATACAGATTATTTTTTAATTTGCTTTGGTTTTATTTCTAAGTTAAGTACCTACTACCTTTTCCCAATCAATTATATTTTGTATATTATATTTCATTTTTCTTTTAGGTAAATACTTATTATGGATGAAATTTTAATAAATGTATGTAGTACCTACAAGCGTTTTCCAAGAATTGTGACGTCACGAAAGTCGTATTTTACTTGTGATCCCAGCACAAGCTCTTATGCAACCGGCGGCGTTGTCATATTGCTTAGAAATTGGTACTACCTAAGATGCTCCCGTCAATCATAAACTAATCCTGCTTTTGTGATAACAAGTGCTTATCGTTGTTAAAATGAAATATTTTACCTGCCGAATTACCTTTTACCACTAATTCTAATCCGTCTTGTGTCGGTGATGCTCAAACAAAAAAATTCAATATTTACGTTCCTATGAATCTTGCATTACACTTATATTTAATCGAATTAGATATTCCTGATTTATCAAAATAGAAATAAATTATTTATTTAATTAAGACAATTTAAAGAATAACACAATGATATCTATAACTTAAAGGCAATAATACAGCCATGAAGACTAAACTAGGACAACTACAGCGTTTAGCATGCTTAGGAATAACGGGGCCCATGACAACCACCCTCACTGCAGCTTTAAAACGCTGTTAAGCTACGTTACCATTAACTGCGTCGTGCGTTTTGCGTCACTGCAGCGCTGCGTGATAAGAACGCGTGTCCGTTTCCATAACAACGCAGCTACTTGCGCGCTTGCGCCGCTAAAACCACGTGGTTCTTATTTTGAATATTCACTGCGATTTCATTGTTGGAAGTAAATTTTTAACGAAAATGAATGCATCGTCGTCACGATCGTCGTGCATGCCTGAAAGTATGATTAGTATACCGAGTGTTAACAACCAAACCTGACCATAGTATGCATGTTTCACAAGCAATATATGATTTGCCTTGAAATATTTTTGTTTAATATCATTTTTTGTAGGTTATGTATCTGTGCTGGAATTCAATAGTGTATATACTCCGAATTCTGAGCACGTTTGTGTGAAGACAAAACAGACAGCACTCGTTGATTTTGTAGAAGTGCACGATACTCAGCAAAGTGAAACAGCAGAAAATTTTTCAGAAGAAGAAAGCGATGATGATGCAGCAACCGACTTCGAAGAGATATTAATAAATGAGGTGTCAAAAAGACCTGCCTTATATGATCACAGGCTACCAATTCAAGAACGGTCAAAATTGAAAATTAACGACCTGTGATCGAGACATAGAGCAGTATGTTAAAAGCGCGGCTTTTCAGCCAGAACCACCAAAAGCCAGCTTCAATAACTTGGCCCCTACAGTTATATTCATTCGACAGGATGCATGTAGCCAGAAGTTTTTAAGACGAGTTCGTTTGGTTGCCCAACAAACTCTGCACAGATAACGGTAGTCAGTTTACGTCAGTGGCCTTACACATTTTTGTGTAAATAAAGGGATAATACATGTTGTTGGTTCCTCACCATTTCATCCGGGGCGGCAGAGAATTCAGTAGTTTTAAAAAGAGATTAAATAAGGCAGTTAAAGACGGTCACAAGTGCACTATAATAAGTAGATATTTATTCAGCTATCAGACAAATTACGCGGGATAACTGTCCGATCGGTATCGTCATCTGACGGTGGGTAGCAGAAGTTTGAAAAAAATAGTATTAAATGAAGCCTAAATTTGAGGTGTACAACCTGAATCGTTTGTGAAGTTAAATTTTAACAGTGTCAAGAATAGTATCTAAATACTTTAAACGACGAAATTTTCCTTTCAGTAAGCCAAATGCACGTTCGATTGTTGATCGAATTGAACTCAATTTTTCATTATAGTTGATCTGTACTGCATTCAAACGTCCATTATCTCTATATGGTGTTATCTCTAAATTTTGGCATTTTCCTTACCTTGGAACAAGTTCTCGATAAATACCTCGTCACTTATCATATCCCACATTCCTAAACTCAATTTCATTCTTTAGAATTCCCTCAACGCGTCAACCCTAGGCCTCCGCTTTTTTCGACGTTTTGCTCACTAATATTAGTCGATTTAGCTTATCTTTTCTATTAATTGTGCTCCTCCAATTAGCAGGGGCATTAATTATACAAATTTGTATTTTGATCTACCAGGTATTCAGAACGCGCTCGAGGTGTAATTTTTCTACAACGTAAATTTTCAAAAGTCCAAACGGCGAACCCTAAACAGACCGGCGAACCGCAATCTTGCTTAAAAATTTTCCAAGTCCCAAACTTAAATCTCAAACATTTTTGGTACACACGTTTTGTTCTATATCCTAATTCTAACTTCTTTTACCAAGTTCCTGCCGTCTACCGCATCCTAAATTATAGCATTTTCTGTGCTCCTGATACTCATTTCTTGAGTTTCACTCAGTAGTCGCTTTTAACTTGCGTTATTCGCTACTGTTTCGTTATCAGTACCTTCTAAAGTATACCGGCTACTGTCCTTATTAGTATAGTCGGCTACCGCCCTTTTAGTCACGCAAATAAATGCCCGAGTAAAATTTTCCAAACGGCGAACAGCAAACAGACCGGCGAACCACAATCGTCAAACTTTTAAAAATTTTCTAAGTCCAACTTTCCAGGCGAACAGAAATCGCCCCGCATACAAAAATAATCCCGAATAATCATTTACACTTGTGAATTAACGTAAATAGTTCCGACTCAGCATTCATTGAACAATTAAGCTCCTAGAGCGAGTCAGTTAAGCTCAGGAGTCTCTACAGTTGAAGTAATAGACGATATTTTTGTGTTCCGAAGTTTTTCTTCAATCTTAGTAAAGGAATTTTTAGTCTAGCATAGAAATATCTTGTGTTGTACAGAGCGGCGACCCCGAGGATCTGGTTTTCTTAAGGTAAATATGACCTCAAGGTTGTGGGCTCTGGGTTGAATCGATTCCCCCCCATAGTCCTGACAAGTTCAGGACTGTTTGCTTCGATTTATTAATAAATATTTTGTGTAAATATGTTTGTGATCTTTCTCGTTTATTACTGAATATTTTGTGTGAATAGATTTATGTTATCACTCTCATTTATTGCAGTTAATTAATTAAAAATCGAGTATTTCTGAAATAACGTTTTTGATTGAAAAGTAACGTAATGACCTCTTCCCAAACCCACCCTAGTTGCTTGTCGGTTTCAGAAACCGAAGTAGGTCAACAGGTAAGATCAGACTGTTTACCTACAGTCCTGCGATTACACCCATCAGAGGATTTTCCTATTTTTCACCCTCGATGCCTTAGGGCTTACAGAAAAATAAGTGGCGCCCCTTTTCAACGCTACTTGTGTAAGTTATCGTTCCGCCCTTAAGAACCCCCCTTAAATCGCGAATTAATAACCCACCCCAATCTCCATTGAGACAGCCGTAAGCATTTCGTTGTATACGTGTTCAAAATAAGGGTTTGCACCGTAACAATCTTTTGGACTCCATGCTAGGGTACTACCGTATCAAGATAAGATCGATAAAGTGGTACATGAGGATATTTTTCCACATGATAGACATGTATTGCGTAAACAGCTGGATCTTGTGGAGACTACAAAATAATGACGAATATATACCCCTGGCAGACTTCAAAATAGCTATAGCAGATGGTTTATGTAAAGCTAGAAAAGCGGTCCCTGGCAGAAAAAGAGGAAGACCGAGTGCCAAATCGATGCTCGAAATTCGGCGAATATTGAATGTGTGGCGCCGGTGCCGCCTTTATACGATGCATACTGTATATTGTGAATGTTTATTTCAGTTACTAGATTAGTATCAAATGTAAAATTGCGTTTTAATCATTAATAATATTGTGAAATTACCCACATACAGCAGTAAAACTACCTTGTAACTTTACAAAAGTACATTAGAAATATACGTTGTGAGTGTAAAGTTAATATTGAAATTTACACTGTGTTTACACAAACGTATTGTATTGTTACATTAATGATGTAAATTTACTGCGTTACCAAGTAAATTCATCGATACACATTGTGTGTAATATTCCATTACCTCTTGAAATTCACTGTTAAGATCGTTGGCCACAAAGTAAATTTACTACATCTTTTATTTCAGTGCATGGAATCTGCAAAAACGGTGTACAAAAGAGGCCAATTTTAACGTACCAAAAATTTTAAAAACGCATTTATTGTCCAAAAATATTAGAGCTTTGTCAAAATTTTTGGTCTTCCACCAGATGTGAAAGAACAACTAGTAAATCATATACTTAAATTGGAGCAATGATTAGTCGGTACCACTATAACAGAGGTACGAAAGCTGACCTACCAGATAGCCGAGAGGAATTCTATTAAACATAATTTTAGCGGAGAAAAGAAAATTGCAAGAAAAGAAAGAGGTATTATGCGTTTTTAAAGCGCCATCTAAACATCAGTTTACGGCAGCCTGAATCCACTTATATGGCTAGGACAAAAGGTTTTAATAAAATTCGAGTCTATCAGTCTTTTGACATTCTTTTTATCCATTCATTCATTGTGTTCTGTAGCTAATTTCAATAAAGGAAATATTTAAAGCAATAAAATATAAAATAATTATTGTTGTGTTTACAATACAACGAATATCAAAAATAGTCTATATTCTATGTTACTGACTATGGTGCAATTTACCCGACACTATTTTATAGATAGGTACGATTTACCCACCCGGTGGTAGATTTACCAGACTAGTTGGGCAAATCGTATCGATGACGGAAAGTTTTTACTAGGGTTTTTGTAAACCCGGTACAATATACCCAACATTATCCTATCCTTGTACCTATGTAATATTGTGAGTTTGTTAGTTCGGCGTGTGTAATCTATTAATATTATTGTATCTGGCTAAGATCTCTGGTAAGTACCTACAACCTCTATATTATGAAATTTCGAATTGGTAGGTAGTAATTGACATAATTGTATAAAAATCTGTAGATTAATTACGGATGGTGCAACTGATACTGCTCACGATGACAAACCCATACGAAGATAAATTTAAATTTACTAAGGAAATTCTTGCAGGTTGGGGCTTCGATAATCTAATCAACATATTCCTGAGTAGCTAAAATTAATCGGTACTACCTAAAAAATTCGTTTACTTGAACAGTAAGCTCTGTATTTCCGCTTTTACTTCGTCGACTTTGTTTGTTGCATTATACAGTACCATGGTTATCGAGCGGCTTTTGTTTTGGCAGTATGGCGTCAGCAAAAATTTGTTTGCTACAATGCTGAAGAAGACGGTGATGTTCTACAAATGTTTAGTACTCTTTTTTAATAAAGTGTAATGGCACTGCATAAAAACATTACTACCACATTGTAAATATCCTTCACATAGGTATTAGTAAATGTTTTCAAAACATATACTGGACGCTGTAAATTTGTGTACCGTTTACATTTTTTTATGAAGCGAAAACCCCTTACTTCAACCAATTCAACTCCCTTATGTCAACTCGTCAGTCGTGAACTGTGGGCAACAGTACAGTGTTAATGCCGAAGTAGTTTTTCGAAAAAACCGTGACCTTTAAGTATTAAATTAGGTGTAGGTGCAAATATTTTAAAAATTGGAATATTACCCATGGATTTTATAATAATAAAAACGCTTTTTGAGTTTTTTAACAACAAAGACAAATATCCACGCCCAGAGCTTGAATCGTAACGACAATAATAGCAGACAAAATATCAGATGAAAATGCAAAGTCATCTAAAGATGCAAATCAAGAAAACCAAATGAACAAATCCGATAGAAGTGAAACGGAAAATTACAAGATTCAAAATGCATTAACACTAAAACAATAAAATGCGAAAATGAGGAAGCAAATCTTCAATATATTCGTTTCAACCTCAAGCTTTGCCTAAGCATGCCTTATAGTGTTTACCTAATATTAAAATACCTGCAACTTACTTTTGCCTCTCTTGTTTGTACTGCTGCGTGCACTCATCAAATAATTTCTCGTTCATTTCCATGAACAGCTTGAGTGCATTATAAATGAGGTCATGAATGGTCTTATTCCAGTGACTCTTGACACCGGGTCAACCCCACCATCGCCAGGGCCCGTACTCTAGGGTTGCGTTTGGACTTACAACGCTCGCCACCAAAGTGCCTACGGAACCCCCGAGAGTGCCGTCCGGGTTATCCTCCGGCCACCCCGCCGACACCAGAAGCCTCCACCACCGCCGCCGCTCCGGAAACCCCAGGGTTAATCTCCATCCCGGAGGGTACACCAACCCGCGAACAACAGGAGTGGCTCGGCCTGCTAGAGGGTTACGCCACCGTCCCCGAGGAGCTCCCATCAGCCTCCGAGCCTGCGGACGTGCCCTCCACCCCCACGACTCCTCGGGTTCCACACCACATCCGGGAGCAGTGGCTGAAACTCTTCGGGCCATCGCCAGAGAAGAGCCCATCCCCAGACCACCGCCACCCCTTGTCCGCCGACGAAAGCCACACCCCCACCAGACCAATACACCAGCGACAGCCCAGGAGAGGTGTCTTCGACACGCCGCCGACCGTAGGGACCTGCCCAGGCACACCGCCGATCAGTCCCCTACCGGCACTGATCTCCCCGCTACCACCAACACCCCCCGCACGGCTCAAGTACGGGCTGAGGCCGATAGAGACCTACACCACCCGCCGCCGGTACCGCCTCCTGCCAGGTAGCTGTGACCCGCGACTCCAGGGGAGGGTATACGAGCAGCAGCCACTTCGCCCACATCCCATAGAAATCCGGGTGTAACCACCCAACCATGCTTACTGTTAATAATGTTAATGTACCGTAATCACCGCCTTATTAAATAAATGAGAAATTCACGAACGACTCCATCTTATTAATAAAGAGCGTATCAAAGTAATAGCAAGTATCTTGTAGTATTAATTCTACTTTTATAAAATTTAGTCTAAATAATACAAACATTTTTTTAAGGAAACCTGTCACAAATGTCTGCTTTCAAAATTTAAATCTGAGAGACAGAAACTAAAAATCAATGAGGTAGTAGACGAAATGCGAAGAAAACACACATCTGTGCGTAAAGCAGCAAATAAAAATACCCCAGTAACAATCGAAAAAAGCAACGTCTTTCTAATGTGGTCAATGAACACACTCTTGAAAATCACATGCAGGACATTCGCAATCAATATTTAAACGATGTCGTAGATGAAGATGTTATTGATGACCGCATGATGCGAACGATATCCCACCGACAGATACTTTATAATAATATTATAACCCTATCGTAGAGGGATTGGAAGCATGTCCATGTCTGAAATGGCACGCATTTTTTTATATTTACAAAATAGAAAAAAAAAATGGTTTGGTACAACATACTCTTGAAAGGTGTGCAAACTACTGATATTAACAAAACTCCTACGTCACGTGGGGTGTTATTTACACATGAATATGTTTCTTCTGAATTATACTATAGGGTAGTTTTAGTGATAACCATGACTGTTCAACGAGGTCCAGCTGCACCCGTGCAGATTGTTGATCCAGCACTTATCTTGAATAATGATGCAATTCTTTTAGAAAATTGGTGTTTACTACAATTCGCTTTCCACGATGTAATTTCTATTATAACGTGGTTGGCTGTGCGGCGATTAATTAAAAATGTGAATATGTGCCCCGACTGTAACATTCTCTGTTCTTTTGTGAGACGTGCACAAGTGGTGGATGGTTACCAATGGAAATGCAGACGGTGTGGTAGAACGACGTCACTACGATCCGGCTCCTTTTTTGAGGGTAGCCATTCGAGGTGCGAACAAATTATTGACCTTGTGTACTGCTGGTGCAGGAACTTCCTTCAAAAGGATATGGCCCATGAAGCTGCAATTGGCAAGATAGCGTCGCATACAACTGTAGATTGGTCCTCTTTCTGCAAGGATGTATGCGAGCAATATCTCATTGACTATTCAGCCGTCATCGGAGGCCTTCATGAAGACGGCACATCGAAGGTGGTGGAGATCGATGAGTCCAAGTTCTTTCAACGCAAGCCACTGGGTGTTGGGGGAGGGGATTGAACGAGGTTCTGGGGCCTGATTTTTGGTTGAAGTTCCGGATAGAACGGAGGCGACATTATTCGCGGTCATCCAGCAGTACATATTGCCAGGGACCACATCATGTCCGACGGTTGGAGGGCATACCATAATACTCCGCAGATAGGGAGGAGAGTGTACGAGCATCAGGTGATAATTCACCAGGATCATTTTGTGGATCCGGAAGACAGAACCATCCATACAGAAAATGTAGAAAATATGTGGATGTGGGCAAAGCACAAACTCCGCAGGCAATTCGATACGTCTCGAAATCTCTTTCCCTCCTATCTGCATGAATTTGTATGGCGGTGTCGCGCATGCAGAATGACCACATCTTCTAGAAGTTCCTCGTGTGGGTCGCTCAACAATACCCCGTGTGATCCCTCGGAAAATAGAATACCAGAAAAAACAGCCCTTTACAACGTATTTTCGGTATCGGTTTGGTTTTATTCTTCGCAGTTTTCATTTTATTCTTTTTTAATTTTGTTGCAGGGTTCTACCCTAAATATATTTTAGTTGCTGGTGTTTACTGTTTGGCGTTAAACTATATTAATTTATTAAAAAGTAAGTCCCAACAACATTTATAAACTTCTTATTTACTCAGTTTTATAAAACGTAGATTTAAATAGCTTCCATTTATTTATGTCACCTTATGAATGAAAACCACTTTATCAATAATAAAAGTGAACCAACCACAACCATTTTATAAAGTTACTGATGAGCATTTCGAGGTTGCCTTAGTGGTAGAATGAGGACAGAATAAAGATGAGTATGCTGAAACGCTATCTTCTGTACAAAATTGTGAAACGGTAGCTACTTCTGATGATCATAGTTACAGCAAATTGTTAAATACTGTAACAGAAGATAAAGCTACACCAACAATTTCCCGAAATCTGTTTCAAAGTAATGCTGGCAGTGGAAGTAAATTAATTGAAGAAAAGCAATTTTTATTTTCATTTTAAATACTTCACCTGTTTGCAAGTGCCACAGTTTGAGGCATTGTACTTATTTTTGGATTCAACAATTATGCCGAAATTAAAGTACACCAAAAGAAACAAAACTCCCATAAAAATGAACAGAATACAGCAACTAGACTATAAAGTCCAAACACTGATTCGTTTGAAAAGGGGATATACTGTAAAAGAATTCAATATTCTACAGTGTATGTCGTGTATCTGTCATTTGTCACACATGGATACAATTTATATATATGCAGTGTTGTGGTTTACGAGGTCGCTTAACGAAGAAGCGAGAGATATAGAAAGGCATAAAATACCTGCTTGTTTTCGAGCTTTGGACGAAAAAGTTCCCGTAGTTATGGATGCCACCGAAATCAAAATTCAAATGACAAAACATTTTTAAAGACAGGGAAATGCATTCTCCACATACAAACACTACAATTCCGTGAAATTCTTAGTAGGGATGTCGACAAGAGGTAAAATAATTTATAGTAGTGAGGGATTTGAAGGTTCCATCTGTGATCTACAATTATTCAAATGAAGCGGACTCGATAATTTTCTTATAGAAGGCGATGTACTGATGGTAGATAGAGGTCTCACAATACAAGAGGTGTGTGACCACATTAAATGTAAGTTGTTGATACCACCGTTTCTTGTCGGAAGATGCAAACTGACAGCAGAGGAGGAAGTTTTAACAAAAAAAATTGCATAAAATATTACCAAAACCAATTCCCATTATTATGTTATAGTATAATTTATTTTCCGTCCGCTATCCAGTTAATAGATAAACAGTGTGAAAGAGAGAAATAGACGCTGTTTTCTCTTCCCACCATATTATTACTTGGCTGAGCAATATCGACCGGCCTTACAAAATCGTAACAGCATAGCACAAAATTTGGGGGACACCATTCCAGTGGGGTGTACAGGGGCTAGTAGCATCCATGACACTTATAGAAGTTCTATGCGTTTCCGTGTTTCAGTACTCTGGTTTACCGACGAACTATTTTTCTAGTTTGTGTTGAATTACACATGCTTCATCTGCATTTAGAAAATTAATCATTTATTTAAGGAATTGGACGACAGGTAACGGTTGAAATATTACTTATCTAGAACATACATGACAACTTATATAAATATCTTGATTTACATCTTTTCAAGTCTCAACTTGGGGACAACTTCAACGTAATTTTGTTGATTGGGATAAACGATATAAAATCCGTAAGTAATAAAATAAGTAATAATAATAATAAAAAATAAATAATAATAAATGTTGTATTTTCAGAATATTTTTCTACCAGTGTTAAAGAACGCTTATGCTCAACTTTTAAGTGAATTAAAGAAAAAATGTTCAAGAATTGTTCTGTTAACGATCCCACTGATACCTGCAATAGCGGAAACTACTAAGACACACTGGTTTGTTTTAAACGGCATCAACGATTACATCAAAAAGCAAGCAGATGGATCTATGGTGTTTGTTGTGGACGTGGGAAACCGTTTTGTTGGTCCGTTTAACTCTATTGCCATGGAATACTTTGAAAGGTTGGTGTATTGTTTTGTTAGTTGTAAATGATGTAAGTTTAATTATTTTTCATTACAGAACGATGGGGAAAGATCATCGTCCAGATCTTATGCAATTGAATAAGAAAGGTTTTTTGTTGCTGCAATTTCTTATAGACTTACATTATTTTTAATATTGAACAGTGAAAAGTAAGTTACTATATTATACTGACTTAATTTTTTCAATAATATGATTCAGTTTCTACTAGTTCTGAAGATGAACCAATTTTTGAAACTCAAACGGATGACGAAGCTGAAGAGGATGTAATCACTGTTATAAAAGGTGAGTATGTCGTGGTAGATTTCAATGGTCAGAAATTTCCTGGCCAAGTCCTGGAACTCTTTGAAAACTATGTCAAAGTGAAACACACGGCAAAAAGCGGCGTATTCGGCTGGTGTTGGCCAGAGAAAAAAGGATATTATAGATTATAACGAATTAGAAATTCGAAGGATTCTTCAGCCACCCAAATTACTTAATAAACGTGGCACTTATTCTGTTCCTGAGCTGGATCGCTATTATTAATAAAACCAAGTTCAAGGGAACTAAATCAAGATTAGATCCCGGCCTTATTTCATTGGCAAAAACCATGTTAATAGGAGACGATTCGTTCGATTTGAGAGACGAACTGAATTAGTTCCATATGGTATTCTTGAAGAAAATGCGGATGGGCGTCACCGGGTCAGGATATTATAAGCAGGATATCCACCTTGAGAGGCAGGAGGGTTTCCTGTTACTTAGAGATCAGAATGCTGACGAATTGGTTCGGGGTACGTTTTGGGAGGTACTGGAGTATGTCACAGTAAACTTTCCCAGAATGTTGCCTAGGTTGAAAACCGATTTGTTGTTTTATTTAGAGGGGATTTTAAAAATCTTGAAGACGTGTTGACCAGGTTGAACATCGCCTATTTTAGAAAAATATTCAAAGATATCTCAGTTACCATTTTGTGAACATGATCATCCATATTTTCGATATCCAGGGGTCGAATCGGAAAATATCTTCATTGTTAATGATACTAGCCTAGTTAGGGTACGCCATCCAGGTACTATGCTTTTAACTAAAGATCACCTTATGGTACAAGAAGTAACCCCAGATACCGCGTATTTGATTAACGCTTTGAAATCGGATAGCGACAGTGCCAGAACCAATGACGGAGAATTGGTTGCAAAATCATTCGTAATAGCAAAGACCAATGAAGTCTACTTGTATTGCTATATGGATCCTGATATTGTGGGGAGTGGCATAGTGGTATGTAAGCCAGACCGCACAATGGGTGTGTAGTTTTGTGCCTGTGTGACTATGCCCAGTCCCTAAAGAAGTTAATAAAGGAACAACGGGTGAGAGCAATGAAGCTAACAGCGTAAGGAATAGACGGTTTGTGGGGGAGGATTTTTCAGTAGATTTGTTGCTGGCTGCGGACGGAGATGATTTGGATAAGATCTGTGACAATGCCATGTATATCGGCTTGAAGACAATAAAAGTCGAGCACATCAAGAAGAAACGCAAATTTGATAAAGTGCTTGACAGGCAGTCGCAGGTCTGTCTAAGGTAGAAAAATTCAACTTCTACGACAAATTACCACACACGTAAAATTAAATAATGTTAAGTTTGCCAACCCTTATTTGCATGTCAATGACAATGATTATCTGGATACTGAAGTGGCGTTTCGTAGTATGGGTTTGGGAGCCAGAGCTATCGGAAAGAAATTCATATTCTCCAAAGCCTGGAAGGTGATTTGATTACAACCATTAACGCGGATTTGAATAACATCAAAATGTAAAAATCAAGATAAGGATCTGGACTTGTTTAAACTTTAGATTTAAGGAATTTTATAGAGTATTAGATTTTGTTTTTTTACTTTTACTTTACTGTTGTGCTTATAATAGAGTTAAAACTATTTGACATTCTTGTAATAAATTGATTTTCATTTTGGTATATTTTTCTTTGATTATTTACATCTTCCATATATTCCTTAGTTTTGAAGGTAGCCGCATCAAACTTGGAGAACATTTTAAGCAATATACAACACTATACCCAGTTACCCCGATTTTAAACAATTCACTTCCATAGGGAAATACACAGGGGTGGTCCAGTTGCCTCAAAAATCCGGGTAACTGGACCACCCGACAGAAAATAAAAAAATAAATAATATTTCAAGTGAATGATATCTTTATTCCCAACAACTTATGTGACTTATATATCAATATGCAGAGAAGCTTAGCTCAACAGGATTTGAATCTATATTTCATACAACTGCAACTGTGATACTTCAAACATCGCGCATTGTAAAATGGGGCCCCAGTCAACCAACTTGACCTTAACCATTTTCAACATCAATTTACGTGTAAAGTTTGGATGGGATTGTGCAATGGTTTTTGTCAACAGTATTGCGTGGTTGTTCTTATCAGCAATAACCATGGCCGCGCGACGAGGTGTCGCTGCACCAACCGATATTGTGGATCCAGCCCTTGTGTTATATAACGAAACCACCCTGTTGGAAAACTGGTGTCAGCGATTGCTCCAGTTTAACGATCAAATGGCCATTTTAAGATGGTTGGCGGCGCTGTTGTTGGACGGATTCCTGCGAAAGTGTAGAAGGTACAGTGCCATCAAAACCGTTCGGAATGGATAATTTTTTAGCTGAAGCCGATTAGGTTTGGTGTAACTAGTAAACATGCTCCATTGCTAGTCGAAGAACTTCTTGCAGAAGGAACTGGCGCCTGAAGTTGGTATTGGTGAACTAGCATCGCACACTACAGTGGATTGGTGCGCTTTCTGCCAGGATGTGTGCCGTGATCACCTCCTTAACAATCGAACAATCATGGGAGGTCTGCAGGAGGATGGGAAGATAGTGGAGATCGATGAAACCAAGTATTTCCATGGAAATGCCATCGTGGCATGTGGAGGGAGAGTCACTGGGTGTTTGGGGGTATTGAAAGAGGTTAATCTAGCAGCATATATTGTCTGGAACGCTGATAATATCTGATGGTTGGGCAGCGTATCGAATCATCAGCAATTGGAAGGGGGTGAATTGTATGGACACGAGGTTATAATCCATCACAAAAATTTTGTAGATCCCCATAACGCGTACATCCACATACAGAATGTGGAGAACACAAGGATGCGGGCAAAACGAAAACTCCGGCGACAGTTCGGTACTTCGGAAACCCTATTCCCCTCGTACCTGCAGGAGTTCATGTGGAAGAACCTCATGCACAACGTACAGCTCTTTGAGAATTTTTTTATATTTAGCTTCAAATGTCGAATTTCCATGTGGATTTGGTCAAAAATTCATAAAACGAACTGAATATCAAATATATTAAAGTTAGATATAAATACGTCTATCATTTTCTACTTGTTTTTAATGTATCTCCAATTTATTTTTTCGAGAAGCGCAGTACGATACTGGCTACGCCGGACAGAAATAGAAGGCAGGGAAAATTTAATCACAATTAAATCGGGCCGTCCACGAGTAACGACTGTTGCTGCAGATGCAAACATAATAAATTATAACCCAGCACTCGTTCCATTCCTTGTCCACTGTTCGTGAAACCTTAAACCTGGTGGTTACGAAAAAACCATGGGCCGACGATTGAAAGCGGGTGGTATAAAAAGTAAGAGTTAAATGTAAATTTTTTAGGCTGGAAATTAGACTTCAATGCGAAGTGACCAACAAGTGGAAAAAATTTTATTTAATTGATTTAACTGAAACTTCATAGTTTCATATTATTAAAATGAAATATGTACAAGGCCAACTGTATCTAATGCGACTTCGCATTAGATACAGTTGGCCTTGATATGTAACACACCTACAACTGCCATCTAGCAGCAGCCGTATCAACTTATACCACAACTACAATACACCTACTGCCATCTAACGGTAGCTCAAGCAACTACACAACTAAGACTAAAATCTTCTGCACAGCGCGCATACTATTTTCATTGTCAATTCTCTACAGACGATGATTCGTCAAATGAGCCGTATTCGGCAAACTCGGACGCAGATCCAGGTTTTGTTCCACCGAGTAGCTCATGCTCTGACAATTATTCTACTGATAGTGATATTCCTATAAGAAAGGTAAAGTGTATATTATCACCGTTAGAAAATTAAAATATTCCGGGACCTTCCCACATATCTCATGGTGAACGTATCATAAAAGGAATAGGAAACGAATATGAAGAAATAAGAAGTGAACATGGGGAAGAAATCCAAACAGAGCAGGTGGTAGAAACTCGTATAATTTTCACTGAAAACACTTCATCTCAGAACGAAAATTTGACTGAACCCTCTAAAGGTTTTGGGGATGATGAAATGGAACATGAAGAACTGATAGAAAGAGAAAATGAACAAACATTATATGATCTAACACAATCAGTCTGGGGACCTCCTGAAGGAAATCATCTGCAATTTCATGGAAAATATCAAGTTTGATACTTCTTTAAAGTTGGATACATGTAGATCTTTCATAAAATTGTAGTCTGATATTAAAAATAATGATTTTGATAAAAGGAAGATTAAATATCATAATATTGATGTAACAGAATTAAAGGTTGGAGTTAAGATATCTAAAATTCTTAATACAACCTTAAACTCAAATCCCAATAAGAGGATCAATGATCTACCAATTATCATCTAGACAGCATGGGAACAACTATCTATCCAAGAAGATCATCTAATGGTTAGTGCTCCTCCAACTTACAAAGAACGTTATGAATTCTTAGCTAATACATCACAGAAGAAAATTTCACAACCCCCAAATGAAATAGAATCCCTGTATTGCTCATGTTCAGAGATAGATTCAATAGCTGAACAAATAACTAAGGATCGTTATAAACCAAGAGGAACAATAAGGAGTAACAAATTTCTTATATAATATCTTAGTACAAGATCTTTTGTTATTATAATTAAATCTGGACATTCATACTTACTCAATCATGATCAATTCTTAATGATTCATAATAAGATACATGAAATATTTAATGTTTTGATAATTGGTGGGCTCTTCAGTATTCACGAAATATGGAGTAAGAATTTTTATCAAGCCCAAATTGCCTTATTAGATTTTATGCTTGAAAAAATTGATGAATTTGGTAATGATGCTTATACCATATTCAGAGGTTTTGATGGAATAAGTAGTGGCTTCATATTACAAAAGGAGAATTACTTTGAGAATAAATCAGCATTGAAAGATATTTTATCTGATCTGACTAAAGGATCTTTGATAAATAGAAGAGATATTCGAATATTGACTAGAATCTTTGATAGAGTTCCACAATCGAGTTGAGTTCAATGTCTAAATTATGTGGACATCCTGATATTGATACATTCTTAGGAATAGATAAACTAAGATCACGTGTTTTACAAGATAATTCTGTATCTCATGAAGATGTCAATGTATTAATATGCTAAATGAAGATGAATTTCATAAATGATAACTTCTTAAAATACAATTTGTTTATTTATTGTTTAAACAATTACTATCGCTAGCCCAAAGACTAGCACTAGCATACTTGATCAATGGCAGAAATATTTGATGTCAAAATTAATTTATATCGATAAAAAAATATATATCCCTCGACTTTTGTGATGTGTGTAGTATTCTACGATATGCAAACAAGGTGGAATAATGACTACATCACAAAAGCCATATACGAACAAAACCTAAAGGATCAAATAGGAGAGGAAGAATTTCGCATAGGATTCAACCTAAAATTCAAAACAGGACCAAAAGAAAAACCAACTGTGCACCATGTAGCAGAGGTCGATCCAAAAATTAGAAAGCTATTACTACAGCAATACAGAGTATACGTAGGATTCCGAGCACTAAGGATCAATGACTACATAGTGGTACCTAGCTGCCTGAAATGCCAGGACCTTGGACCCGTTGCGAAACACTGTAGTGCACAGGAGAGCTCATGTGGTCATTGTGGCCAGGCGAAAAATAACAAAACGGAGTGCCAAGACAATGCAGTTTGCATACCGTGCCAGAGAAGGAAAAAGACCTGCAAGAACAAAGGGGTGGAATGTTTAACCTACAAGATGATGTTTGAGAGACTTGTCGAGAAACTCGACTATGGACAGTAAGTCCATAGAAGTTAGTTTGATCAACCAACACCTGAGATCAGACAAGAAAAGGAAAAACAAACCACCATCAAGGAAACTAAGGGATTATCTAAGATCAAGAAAATACTATGAAGAGAGAAGAAGGAGGTATAAAAGGGAAGAAAAGGAGGAAATGGCAACACAAACGGAGGAGGTAGGAAGTATAGAAAAGGGAAGAAAGAGAAAAAAGAAAGAACAAAACAGGGAAGGTAGTATGGAGATTTCTCCATAACAGTAAAACCAAGAGTGAGAAAGGTGAGAAGGAGAAAGAGGTAGAGAGACAGCGAGAAAAGGGACAGAGACACATTACCAACGCTGACGATCAGGCGATTGAAATAACATCTACATCAAACCAGGATCCTAAAGGTATATACGAGGCCTTCCAAGTTAACATGAAATTGTCCAGACTAGAGGAAGAAAGGATACTGACGACAGCGCTGAGAGATATAGTCCGAAAATTACATCCAAACTGGAAAACAATATCGTTTCCAATACTGGAAGCCGTCGATAGAATCTAGTTGCGCAATAACAACTTGCCAACTGACGCAGTGAGTGAGGGGGATAACAGTACAACATGCAGGAAACATACAATCAGCTAGTCATGTATCATGGTAGAATCACGTTTGACCATTCCCAGAAATGGCCAATGTGCAACATACATACCAGATTTCCGTAATGGGAAACAGGCTCAGGATTGCGCAACTCAATGCGATGAGGAGCGCTACGGTGATACATGAAATAAGGAAGCTAGCAGAAGAGGAATAACTTGACCTGATATGCTTGCAAGAACCTTACACACGAGGTGGGAAATTGCTTAGGATGCCAGTCACGGTACAAGTCGTGGCGCGATTAGGGAGAATCCGATGACGGAAGTTGTATTCGCAACATCACGATGACTGAATGGCAGACTAAGCAACGAACACTGCGTGTATGCTGAAATCAGATCGAAAGCGAGCAGCTGGATTCTGTCGACACAATACGACCAGTTTTCGGATGAACTACAGCCCCATCTAGAAAGGACAAAAGCGATCTTAAGGAAATACACTAATAGCCCAGTACTGGTCTTAGCTGACCTGAACAAGTCACCGATGTGGTATAGCTCGACCACGGATGAAATAGGGGAGGAAGTGGAAAGAGCTGTACAAGAACTACAACTGGAGGTGTTAAACGAACCCCGCAATCATCCAACATTACAAAACAGAGCTGGTGTAGGAACGAATATAGGCGTCACAATTGCAAACGAGACAGTTAGAGAAAGAGTAGCCAATTGGCACGTAATCGAAAAAATTACCACCAGTGACCAGAAAATCATAGTTATGGAGATAAGCAACATCAGGAGTGAGGAGAATGAAACAAGCGAGATCACAAGGAGGAAATAAAGATCAGTAAAGCGGACTGGGAAAAGCTAAGAACAGTAATAAGAATGGACGAACCAACAGGAGAAGATGTAAATGTACATGAGAGCGCCAAGAACATCGCAATCGCCATCAAGAGGGCAATGCAGACAATCATCGGACAGGTGAAAGGATCAACCGGAGCAAGGAACAAGCAGTGGCCGGAGGAGCTAGCGCGACTTCGACGAAGAGTTAGGAAATTACGAAGAAGATACCAACGCTCCCTAACATACGATGAAAAGCGAGAAAATTTAGAATTATATCGCGAAATAAAGGGCAGATACACGCGGCGAATATACGAACACAAGATGATGAGTTGGGAAAGATTTGTAAAGGATAATTTGGAAACTGATGCGTGGGGAGTTCCCTATAAGTTAGTTTCCCAAAATATCAGAAGCCCAACAGTCTTCTCCACCATGAGACGGATAGGTGTAGGAGGGGAAGTAGGGCACGGACAAGGACCCAAAATCATACAGACCCATTGCACTTCTTAATATCCTGGGGAAGATCTTGGAAAAACTGAGACTACGAGAGTAAAGACTACAGATTGGGATATATCCAAATCAATATGGGTACAGAAAGGGTAGTTCAACCGAAGATGCCGTCAATAGAGTTCTAGAAGAGGTAGCCAATTTAAGACAAATTATCTCTAACTTGATATGTTCTCATTTAAGTTCTCAAGAAGTTCGTCTGGAACATTGGGGATTCGAGGTATTTGGTGTATCCCACTCTGTGCCATGGGAACAAATAGAAAGAGGAGATATAGATAATGAATTGGTGAGAATTACAGACGAAGGAGAAGATTGCGACTTTATGATAACCTCATTATCTGATACCCTCAGGGCAGGTACAAATGATTATAGAAATGAGTACGGTCCATATCCAATTTACCTAGTATCATTTACCTATAACAGGATAGTTGTCCCAACTATAAAGCTGTACAATCCATCTCCATTTATTAAGACCTTAAGCGTCTTACTCTATATTAGGAATTGGTTCCATAGATTACAATCTCCCGAGATGAAAGAAGTAGTTGATATATTGATACAAGATAAATTAAATCTTATGAGCATACAATTAATTCAAGATGACTTAAGACAAGATGTCCTTAGATATTTATGGAGGAAACATAATGCATCGGTTTCATGCTGTTGGTCAGTCAACAGGGGCTCTAGTAAATATGTTACCTAGTATTGCATCACATATTAAGACGTCAACATCCAGTCTAGATAAATTTTCTAGGGGGGGGAGAAGATTATATTATATTTTATCAGCTTTTGTTCCTTTATATTCAATCTGATATCCAAGACTTAATAACATACAATAATTTTGAGAAGATGCCTTATCAGTATGTTTATAAATTCACCTGTGATGGTTGTACAGTATTGTATTGTATTACATTAGGTAGAGTGAATGATAATGACACTGTTACAAAGTCAATGCATATGTTGAGAAGCAAACAAGATTTGGGAGTTAGAATTATTCCGGAGGGGATATCAACGAGGGATTTATAAAGCCTTAAAACATGATTTAGTGTGGGAGGAAATAACTTTTTGCATATCATTTCATTTGGGATATAGCCTAGGTGTGAGGGCAGACAAACATTTTTCGAAAAACTTAGCAGAAAAATATTTTCTTGGGTAGGGGATTTTGGATTTTATTCCGTGGGTTGGGTTTCGTCCGCTGGCCGGCAGCGATAGCCAGTTTTGAGTGGCACCGACCCTTTAGAGCTGGCAAGGGAACGTCAGGCTCTAAAGGTAGTGGTGTGGTTTCGGTTCCCAACTCCGAGCTCTGTTTTTATTACCGACTCGTAGCTCCATTTCTATGGAAGATGTTCCAGGTTTCTTGGTGTCGAGAAACTTCGTTTCTATTCTGAGCTCCAATCTGTCAATTGTTGGTAGGGGTCTTCCGAGCAGTTACTTTTGGCGAATCCTCGGTAGCCATCCCGCGCTGGTTTTGCTCCAAGTTTTTCCGCACCAGTGATGGTACCGAGATATTCTATTATATCACATAAATCAATTCGACTTATCGTGCCGTATCATTTTCTCTTTTCCGTCTCGTCGCGTGTCGTCGGCTTGGGCCCCGACGCCGCCGTGGCGAGTCGCGGTTTCTAGCTTTTCCCTTTTGGGAATATAAAATGTGGTTCGACACCACTATGATGACTCGTCGAGATGGATACTCCATCACATCGCATACCTCTCGATATTGGTTTCGAGTCCCGTGTCGTTATTTTTCGTCACTACCTCCCGCTAGGGGATGTAAGGCCATCACCTCCGAATTTCCGTTCTAATAAACGAATATGAGGACTCCCTTCCCGACCGGGTTTTTATCCAGTTTTCGTTTTTTTCCGGCTCGACGTGTGTCGTCGGCTTGGGCCCCGGCGCCGCGGCGAGATACGGCTTCTCACTTTCCCTTTTGGGAATTTTAACGTCTCGTTTATCGTCTCGCTATCGTTCTCGTTTAGCGTCTCGCTTATCGTCTCGCTATCGTTCTCGCTTAGCGTCCCGTTTACCGTCTCGTTTATAGTTTAGTTTTCATAGCATCACAGTAATGTTTCTCCATTTGTAGTTTATCTTCTTTCAAGGATTTATTTACACTTGTGTAAGGAGAAACCGTCTCGTTACCGCTCTCGGTTTCGTCCCGTCTCGTTGTCACTGTCCCCTTTCGGGATTCTCTTGCCTCAAGAGAATTTCGGGGAAATTAAGGGGGGCGTTATATCCCTTCGGGCCAGTGCAACACGTCACCCTTTAGGAATGTGGCTTAGTCCATGTTACAGGCTACCCCTTTCTTTACATCCGGCGAACTGCGCGTTGGCCTTCCCATTTCCCATTAAAACGTGATGGAATGCTGAAATACGCTTTCACTTCCAGGATTTCTGCTTGTAGCTTTGTTGATAAACATGATATTAAGTTACCCTTAGCCGTAATGCTACCAGTCCCAACCCTCTGTATCGTATTGAGTACCAATTTCGAGGAGGTCTACACGTTCACAGGTTGTTTGGTGCAAACAAGGCACAGCACCCCAGAACGTAGTTTGAGGCGAAATGCCACGCTACGATCATCCCTGCAACGAAAAATGGAGGGAATACGTGAACGCGTATCAACAGCACGAGTGTCGGCCGCAAAAACGATCAAAGTAGTGTTTGATAAGAAACCGTCCGTTACAAGTGGCAAAAAACCCGAAACGAATAAGACCGAAAGCAATAATAATAACGAGGAAGACGATAACAAAGGCGAAGAGGAAAAATGTGAGACACCGAAAGATACCTTACGAGAAGGCTCGTGTCGTCGCTCGAATGCTGCGAAATTTTGTTGCACATGCATCGATTTTAGAGGGATTCTGATGTCAGGCCCGTAGAGTCGCAACTTAGCTTTGTTTTCTATTTGCGATTAAAGTTAGTAGCTAGAAAGTTTAAACTCTACTAAATCTTACCGCTATATGCAATCGATCATTTTATCAGCTTTCAATCACTGAAAGTCTTGGCACTCGGAATAATTCAGATGTAGTATATAACACACTAAGCTCACCCATTTGTAAACAGTTAAAGACGCAGTTTCTTACTTACTTGCGTCAATATTACTTGAAGAGATATTTTATATTTTATTATTGGTTATAGTTATTTTAGTTATGTCTTTGGTATTAGTAATTTTCATAAAACATAATGTAAATAGTAATGGTAGTCCCAACATGTTTAAATTGTACAAATAGTAATAGGAGAAATCTGCCCGTAATATGCATCACTGCGTCACCAGTCGAGAAATAATCTTCAGACACCCGTGGATCCTCCCAAGAGGTTCCTCAAACACAAACGGCACATTGTAGGATATTTATTACCAAACTCGGTTAGAAAAATACCTAGACAGACCGGGGGAGCTATCCGAACTGACGTATCCGTAGTTCTATGCCGCTTATTAGTACGGCAAAACAGCGGCCTACCGAAAATATCCGGACAATAATCTGTTCGACGAGATAAACGAAGAAGAGTTCGGTGACGACGACGAGGATGAGAAACACGCAGACGAACAGGCTATGCCGCTGCTACGCGACAAACTAGGCAGATACTTGCGTCGCCGAAAGGGGAGACAGGCCGTTCTCTACTTCAGACACGTTTCGCCCTACGACAACCAACTGGAAAAGTACTGTCTGATCAAGTTGCTAAAGAACGTCGCGCTGAACCGAGAAACCGTTAGTTTGCTGCTCTCCCGTGCGGGCTTTTACATGCAATAGTGCCTCGACCGAGAGCTAATAAACGAACAGGAGGAAGCCATGAATTTTATGGAAGCGTGTGTGCAACGCGGCTACAGCACAGAAAGACTGATGGCGTGAGCACATCGCCTCATAGAAGGTAACTGGCTGGAGGACCAAGACGTAAACCAACTCCTCGAAACTGTGCCCCCTACCACCTGGCGTTAGAACAAGTACTCGCAAAAGAGATTGTGGACGAAGACGACCACAGCGGCCTGTTAAACGTGCAACCAAAATATCCGGTCAAACATTATGCCAATAAATTTTCCGAATCGCAGGGTAAAGCGTTCGAATACATAACGAAAATATGGGCCGACGGGAAGCAAGTATTGGCCTTCGGGCCGGCTCAGGAAAGAGCTTCCTGTAGGACGCGCTGACCGCCAACTGCAGGAAAAACTCGCGCACCGTCCAAAAAATGGGCACAACCGACTGCGCCTCCTACATTGACCAACTGTCCATTCATTTTTCAAAATGGATATCCGCCTCAAGTGCTACATGGAGAGAGGGTCGACCGACGAATATCTGATGAAAAAGATCGCCGTGCTATTTTGATCGACGAGGTGTCGATGCTCGAGGAGAACGTTCTTTTACGCATAGACGACATTTTAAAAGAAAGGATCGGGACAAACAAACTGTTCGGGGGCAACAGCGTTATAATGTTCGGAGACGTCGCTCAGTTGCCCGCGATCAAAAGCAACATATGGCGATGCATGGACGAACGTTTCGACACGATCGTTTTGAGGCAAAACATGCGCACGACCGAAAAAGAATTTCAACGGTTGCTCAATAATGTGCGTCTCGATAACATGACTTTCCGAGATTGGGACATGTTCGACAGTCGACTGGTTCCCAAAGAAAAAAATAAGGACCTCGACATAAGCAACACCGGGCGTCTATCTCGTGGCCCGCAGACGAACAAAAGAGACTTACGACAAGACCAGGCTCAAAGAGCTCGAGGGCACGGCGGTGGAATACGTCGCACGAGACGTTGACCACGACGACCGTCCAGTGTCCGAACGAACGGCCAACTTTATAAAGACGATCGAAAGGAGCAGCAACCTGCTACCCCCGGTGTTACGCATCGAAGTGGGTGCGAAAGTGATGCTGTTACGTATTTAATTGCAACACTCGTGGAAAGTGTATTGGACCGACTTCATTATTTCTGGCAGTCCTCGACATCTATCAGACAAGATTTTCATTATTACTCTATTGGAAATTGGCAGATTTCTTCGAAAAATACCCGGGAATATCTATTTTCAAGAGGGGAAGAAGGCTCCTCAAAGCGATAGAAGGGAGGTATGAATTACTACAGGATGACATCTTTAAACTATTAAAAGATTGGGAATCTTATGTAATAGGAATGATATGTAAAGACCCTCAAAATGATTTAGGTTTCTCAAAATTATCTTCCTCTATAAGGAAGAGTGTGAAGAAGGTAGATCCAACGTTCTTCTCATCAGGCCTTAATAAACTCTGGATTAAGAATACCAAGGAAAAATATGAGATGATGATGTCATTAGAACTATCATCCCTTTCTAAGGCTTTTGGGCATCCTTGTATAAATGAGTTTGATGGTATGGAAGAAATCGGCCAGTTGACTAACAACAGAAGATAGGGAAATAGACCCTCAAGTCCTATTAGGGTGAAATTAAATTACCATATTAAATCGGTGCTAATATTGTAACATTAAGTCATCAAGCAGCGATACGAGTAAACAATTCAAAAAAGTAGTTGAGAATGTTATGGCATATCAGTAACGCAGCCAGTATCGTAAAAAGTACAGATAATGACAAGCGAGCCTATCATAAAGGTATTGTGTCCAGTAGGAGGTTGTTAATCGAGTATCCGAATTAGTAATAATTTGTAATAATAATAATGGAATGGTTTGTATCTTTGTACTGGAATCCACGCTAATACGCAGAATCATCGTACTTAGCAGAGCATTGCGCGAATGCGTGTACTCAGGCAACTAGTTGCAAAGATGCCTTTCGTAAAACAGTTTGTCGGCGAGCGAAAAGTCGAGATTAAGGGTGCGCTAGCCAAAAAATTTTGGAGGCTGGTGGAGGGTGCCAGCAGCGACACCAGGAGAGAGATGGAGGAAGGGCGGTTGGGACTGGAGGTCGCCAGAAACCTTTTAAAAGATAACGGCTATAGTGAGTGTGTCGTCAACCGTCACAAAGAAGCCCGCAACCTTCGTAGTAAGATGATTAGAGAGAGGGTGAAGCTGAGAGATGTATTGAGAAGGCGTAGGAGTAAGTATACCGTATAAAGGTAGGAAACGTAACTAATTCAAAACGAATTTTGCAGTGTCGGAGCTGGTAGAGCAGTGGGAGGGGGTGAGAGTGGTCGAGGAGGAGGGGAGGGCGATGAACGTGGTCGAGGAAGATGAGATGGGAGCTGAAGAGGAAGAGTGGGTAGAGGAAGAGGTAGGAGCGGGGGATGATGGCGAGGAGACGAGGGGAGGTAATGAAATACTGTCAAAGTAAGTTATACATGATTAACGTGATGTAATGTGTTACAGAGGAGAGCGTCGAGGTTCTAGAAGCCGTAGACAAGCAGTAGGAGGTGAGCAGTCAGAGGGATTTAAAGGGTTTGAGAGGAGCGTGGAACGGGAGGAGGAGGTGGACGAGGAGTCAGACGGTGTTGAAGGTTTTGAGAGGAGCGTGGAACGGGAGAAGGAGGTGGACGAGGAGGAGGGGTTTAAAGGTTTTACGAAGCAGGAGCAGGGGGCCGCGAAGCCGAAGAGGAAGCGTCGGAACAATCTACAAATTTTACGGGAGGAAAATCGAGACCTTCCGTGTGTGACGAGGAGGACCAGAGCTATCGGAAAGAAACCCATATTCTCGAAAGCCTGGAAGGTGATCAAGATAAGGATCTTGACTTGTTTAAACTTTAGATTTAAGGAATTTTATAGCAGTAGATTTTGCTACTTTACTTATTTGCTTATAATAGAGTTAAAACTATTTGACATTCTTGTAATAAATTGATTTTCATTTTGGTATATTTTTCTTTGATTATTTACATCTTCCATATATTCCTTAGTTTTGAAGGTAGCCGCACCAAACTTGGAGCACATTTTAAGCAATATACAACACTATACCCAGTTACCCCCGATTTTAAACAATACACTTCCATAGGGAAATACACAGGGGTGGCCCAGTTGCCTCAAAAATCCGGGTAACTGGACCACCCGATAGAAAATAAATAATTCGCGCATTGTAAAATGGGGGCCCAGTTAACCAACTTGACCTTAACCATTTTCAACATCAATTTACGTGTAACGTTTGGATGGGATTGTTCAATGGTTTTTGTCAACAGTATTGCGTGGTTGTTCTTATCAGCAATAACCATGGCCGCGCGACGAAGTGTCGCTGCACCAATCAATATTGTGGATCCAGCCCTTGTGTTGAATAACGAAGCCACCCTGTTGGAAAACTGGTCTCAGCGATTGCTCCAGTTTAACGATCAAATGGCCATTTTAAACTGGTTGGCGGCGCGACGATTGATTAGAAATTTACAAATGTGTCCAAATTTGCGTTTTTCTGCTGTTGTTGTGACGGATTCCAGCAGAAGTGTAGAAGGTACAGTGCCATCAAAACCGTTCGGAATGTATAATTTTTTAGCTGAAGCCGATTAGGTTTGGTGTAACTAGTACACATGCTCTATCGCTAGTCGAAGGACTTCTTGCAGAAGGAACTGGCGCATGAAGTTGGTATTGGTGAACGAGCATCGCACACTACGGTGGATTGGTGCGCTTTCTGCCAGGATGTGTGCCGTGATCACCTCCGGCATGTGGAGGGAGAGTCACTGGGTGTTTGGGGGTATTGAAAGAGGTTAATCTAGCAGTATATATTGTCTGGAACGCTGATAATATCTGATGGTTGGGCAGCGTACCGAATTCCAGCAGTTGGAAGGGGGTGGATTGTATGGACACGAGGTTATAATCCATCACCAAACTTTTGTAGATCCCCATAACGCGTACATCCACATACAGAATGTGGAGAACACAAGGATGCGGGCAAAACGAAAACTCCGGCGACTCGTACCTGCAGGAGTTCATGTGGAAGAACCTCATGCACAACGCACAGCTCTTTGAGAAATTTCTTATATTTAGCTGTAAATGTCGAATTTCCACGTGGATTTGGTCAAAAATTTATAAAATGTACTGAATATCAAATATAAAGTTAGATATAAATATGTCGATCCTTTTCTACTTGTTTTTAATGTATCTTCAATTTATTTTTTAGAGAAGCGCAGTACGATACTGGCTACGCCAGGCAGAAATAGAAGGCAAAGAAAATTTAATCACAATTAAATCGGGCCGTCCACGAGTAACGACTGCTGCCGAAAATGAAAACATAATAAATTATAACCCAGCACTGGTTCCATTCCTTGTCCACTGTTCGGGAAGCCTTAAACCTGGTGGTTTCGAAAAAACCATGGGCTTACGATTGAAAGCGGGTGGTATAAAAAGTAGAGTTCCGACAAAAAAAATGCATTTTGACTCCAGAGGTTGCAGAATGAAGTTTTGCAGAAATATGTCTTCAACTAAGAGTGTGGCGCACACCCAACAGCAGTTATGAACCACGGAACGTTTGCCCTAACATAATAAGTGGGGTAACTAGATAAGCAGAGCTGGTTCTAGAACAGGAAGTGACGCAATCCCCGCGTAAATTCAAATATTGGCCATGTTTGATGTTGTCCACCATGTTGATTGGTCGGTCATTTTGCCTGATATCATAACATCCGGTAAGTTTTCCCGTCCCCTTTTTGCCGCCCATGTTGTTGTTGTTGTTGTCGGCCATTTTCCCCCACGGACTCTGCCCCCCCCTCGCCTCGGGGGAAGGAGTGTGTCTGCCCCGGCTTATCAATATTATATGTCTTCCGTAGCATGCAACGCATATTATGCAACCACTCGATGTTGCTTTCTTTTACCCTTTAAAAGTCATGGGGAAAAAACACAAGACAATGGATAAATCCAAAACCCATTGGTCACCCAACTGTTCCGAGTAGACCAAAATATCAGCAACGCTGGGAACAGTCGCAAATTGAGATTTACAAGAGCAGTTGTGAAGGATGTAATAAAAAAGTATCTTGACAAACAAGGAAAGACAGTTGCAGTATTCCATGAAAACACTCCTAGCCCAGAGTTTTTACCTTCCAGATCAGGTTGCACATCTTCAGTTTCTATGTTAGGCAGAAAATTATTTGCTAAAATTAGAAATTGAAAGAAAAGAAGCTATAATAAAAAGTTTGCGATTACAAATGGACTACACTCATATTTGCGAGACAAATAAGTTGATATTAGAATATACTGGTATACCTAAAAAAGATCTTTTTGAACGTTTATTTGAATTAGTAGACGTCAAAATTAAATATTATTCAAAATGGACTGTACAAAAGGTTACTAAAATCAACCAATTGTTACTAACATTAATGAAATTGCGGCAAAATCTTACATACACAGATTTGGCATTTAGGTTAAGTGTCTGAGAGCACTATAACCAATATTGTGGTAACATATATACACGTTTTGCATGAGATTTTGCATAATACTTTAATGAAAGATACCAACAAGAGTCAAAAACAAATTCTGCTTACCAAATTGTGTTAGTACATCCACAAATTGCAGGATAATTTTAGATTATAGTGAAATTTAAGCGGCAGTTCCCAGACAGTCGATGACAAAGCAGAGGTGAGCAATGCCCCTTCTTCATTCTTATAGTTTGATTTATATTAAATTAAAAGTAACTACATACCCCCCCACAGAATAAACTGTTCAAAAGGTTCTCGGTACAGTCAAGAATATAAAAAATTTGCTTAGACTGTATACTTCTTAGGTCCTAAAGTATACAAATTTCTTGCAAATACATTTAGATTACTTTCAAAGTCCACATTATTTCGTATAACTAAAGAGTGGGAAATAAGTTAAGGCTTTAACGATTTGTTTTTGCTTTAAAACTTAAAAGTTGATCTTTTAAAAGATGATGCAAAAGATTGTGTTTTATGTATTGATGTCCGTTCAAAGTCATTCGTTTTATAACGTTAGCCATGATGAAATTGTAGAATTTCATCAGTCTTATGACAAGAAAAGTTTTGTAGTAGCCACCGAAGCATTGGTCCTAATGGCCCGAGGTATAAATGCTAATTGGAAGTAAACTATTGCATTTTTCTTTGTAGGATCATCATGTCCTTCCATCGACTTAAAAAAGATTATTTTAGAATGTATTCTGAGATTGAAGAACATTAGGTTACACGTTTTGGCAACAATATCAGATCGGGGATCCAATTTTAATAAATTATACAAAGACTTAAACATAACAATACAAAAACCTTCCTTAATTGTAGAAAATATTCAAATAAATATTTTGTATTTTCGACACTCCACATCTATTGAAGTCAACTAGAAACAATTTTTTCAACTATGAATTCCACTACAATCAAGGAATTGCCAGCAAGAAATATCTTCAAGCATTTTACCAGGAAGATAGGACCCACAAATTTAGACTGGCACCACCACGTCTTACCAACGATCATATCTGTACCCCAGGATAGAACTATATTAAGTCCATTTTTATCAAAAAATTGTTTTGTTATAGTAAACGCATAGTATTAACTCCTCTTTCGAATGCACTGACGCACTAAGTCCTATCTTTCTAAATAACGAAGTTAGCTGTGTCAAAACAGTATTAAGCCACTCGCACGTATGGAATAAAACAGTACTACGTAAGTTAATACTTTCTTATTTAATTTTTTTTATAAGTTCGAGTATTAAATCCGTATTGTTTTGTAAACTTCTTGTGAAAGACAGTATTAACTCCTTATATCCGCAGTTAACCGTTAAGACAGTATTAAGTTTGTATAGTAGTTTGAATAGTAGATCGAAAAAAATAATGCAGTTGTTGCCAAAAACGGCAAGTGAACAAGTTAAAAATAATCAAGGTAAGTAATTTTTACCTAAAAATTAATATTAATAATTTTTATAATTCTAAAATCAAAACACAGGTGGGGGGGCCGAATCCATCAAAGCCAGGCGCAGCATAGTGTATGATGTAATATTGGAAATCCTGAATGTCAAAACTGTATGTGGACTACAGAATCCATTTGATGATGACAAAATGGATGCTGGGCGATCTACCAGCAGCAACATAACGATTGCCGCCCAACCCCTAGTGAGGTATTAATTACCCCCACACCTATCCGGCGACCCATTACATCATTCTCCATGCTACCACAGGACATCTTGGGTAATAACAGCAAAATAGTTAGCAGTAGTACCCCAACGAATCATACATGGGGAAGGGCCGGAAGATACATACTATGAGCCAGAAGTCCCACCAGCATTCCACCAAAAAACAATTGGGGGACGTACACCCCAACAACGCTTAAACTTGAAAGAAACGATAAGCTAGCCCTAAAAAAAACAATGTTGGGGTTGAAGTTCTCGATATAAAGGTTAAAGTGTATGAACAAAAATTGGCCTTTATAGCGAAAGAACAGGAACGACAAGCTAGGCGAATGGAAATAGAGGACGAGCAGCACAAGAAAAAAATGGAACTATTATCTTTAAAATTTAATTAATAAAAAAAGAATTATATATGTAAACTTCAATAAATTTTATTATTTATAAACTATAAATTATTTCATTGGTAGAACCAGCATTCTACACATCGCAGTACAATTTACTACCCCAAGATTTTTCATCAAGCACATTTTCAGTAAGTTCACAAAGTGATGAGGATGAAGACTTATTGTTATTTAACCCTGCATCTGCAATAAGAATTTATAAACCAAGTTTCTCTAAATCAAATTCCAACGAAATTTCCAATTTTCTTGCGCAACATCCCTTACAACAAAAAACGATAAATTCCGGCGAAAAACTGCCGTTCGATTACAATAAAACCTATTTCAGAAATGACGAAGTTAATCGAAAATGGCTTAGTTTCAACGATGACGATCAACTCTTTATTGTACAATGTGTATTGTATATGGCAGTAATTTTAAATCTTCATTTATACATGGATTTAAAGACTGGAGACATATTTACCAGAGAATTGCTGAAGATAAAAATTCGCAGAACCATTGCGATTGTGTAAAAAGTTTTATGAGAGAAAAATCCGGTTATTTTATCAAACAATTAATAAATCGAGATGTGTATAACAAACGTCGTCAGGAGGTTATGGACAAACGGTCTGCTATGACAAGAATTATCGAAGTTATAAAACTTATAGGGAAACAGATTTTAGGGGTGAGGCTGCAGATTACTTAAACGAAAGCTCAAAAAACCACGGAAACTTCTTAAGACATAATTTTATTGTTGTCGAAATTTTACGTTATAATGAATAAAAATGTGTCGACGGTAATGGAGAAAAGTAAACACGCAAGGTTGGCAGCGGCTGCTAAACATGATGGCAGAAAAGGAAGAGGAAGTCTAATAACTCTAGATTTGAAGACCAAAGATTAAAAGAAATTTTGCTGGGCGATAGTGCTTACCTAATCCCCAGCTAAGATATTTGTATACCCCGGTAGCAAATCCAACAACTCGAGCTGATTAACGGTATACGAGTAATGCTGTACATATTACAACAAGGAATGTGGTAGAACGTGCCTTTGGACAGTGGAAACAAAGGTTCCGCTACTGGAATGCACCGGACGCCAGAGGAGGAAGGGGGCGAAGAGGAGGAGGTGACAGATAGAGGGCAAATAAAGAGTTAGAGGGCGCGGGAGAAGAAATCATAGGGGAGATCACTATCAGATCTACGTAGACACTAAACCTACACCAGCTATTGGTGAAAAAGCAGAGAACATAATGGAGATTTTGCGGCGGCCTTCAACAGTAAGTTATAATACAATCAAAACATTAAAACACTACATAAATATTAATATTCATCAATTTATTGTTTTATTTTTTTTAGAGTATTAATGACGTAGAAGACTTCGCTTTTCAGACCTCACTCTTCGCTCAGGATGGGGCCGACGATGCAGTCCAGGTACACTAAACCTACACCAGCTATTGGTGAAGAAGCAGATGACGCAGGAAAAGCAGGTGGGAACGAGGCAGAGGAAATCAAGGGAAGGGAGGGAGTTCGAGGGGTGTGGGTTGGGGGCGAGAGGATTCGAGGAGTGCGGGTTCAAGTTCAGGAGGGGGGGGGGCAAAATGGCAAGGAAACGTTAATATATACATGAATTAGAAAAAAAAAAGTGTTTTATTTTAATCATTTACTTTCAGTAGGTAAAAATGCTACAACAAATGTTGTAGAAACTTCCCACACCTTTACATTTCAATTACTTCGTTATGAAAACTTTCAAAAAATAACTTATAAAAAAAATTAAAGGCGTCAACGATATAAAAAAATTAACTTTTGTCAATGTTTGTCATTTGAAAATATTTATCAAAATAATTTATTTTTTATAAAATCCCACTTACGTAACAATGTTAATGCACACTCGCAACAATAACACTTAAGGTTTTTTAAACATCAAAATTTGTTGTTAGCGTTATTTCTACAACTGCAAACCGATTTGAACGTGACATTCAACAGGTCACTTCAATCGGCTGGCTTGCAAGCATTTTCAAATACGAGCGGCGGCAATGTCTGCCTTTATAGAAAACTGGCAGTACTTCCAAATCGAATCGAGCATTCAACAACAGGTGCGCGACAGCTGTCGTTTTGACGAGCGCCACGAAGGTAATCACCAGATTGGATGGGGAGGTAACCCCCACCTCAAGGCGATCGCCGTGACAGCCTGCAGAGACGTGTACGTCTATCTGCCTCTTTCTAACCTCGATAGAGACCGTGTTGCCACGAACGACGTGCAAAGGGCGATAAACACTGGCACGACACAGCACATGCGTTATTCGCCCTTGGAGCAGCCTATAATCGGCCGCACACCTATAATGACTTTATTAAACGAAGAGCATTATTTACTCTGCAACCGTAAAGAACGAGTCAAACAGCACAATCTTTGTGCCTAAAGACGCGGAGACATGTTGCTCGACGCAACGATAGCTTCTACGCACGTAGCTATTATAGAAATCGTCGACGAAGAAAGACCAACAATGTCAAAAAAGACGACACAATTTTAATCGCTGCCGTACCCTTTCATATTTTATACTTATACAAGGTATTAAAAATTAAATTAAAAAAGAACACACAACTGATCCTCATTCAATATAAAGATGCCACCAAAATCGAGATATATTTTCAACGAAGAGAAACAACGATACCTGGTGTAATGTTTGCATTTAGAGCATACTAAACAGAGGAAAAGCGAAAGCGACAAATTTAATTTAGTAACGGACACTGCTGCGTCTTTTAAGAACCGGTATCCAGATTGTCGGCTAAAAGAAGAAAGTTTATACAATAAGGATTTGGAATTTCAAAAAAAATTATCGAAAAGGACGGTAATGCAAACATAACAATGTTAGACAACGAATACGAAAATTCAGTTACGGACAGCACTGCAACCATTAACAATTCCGAAACGGAGAACATTGTTGAAACGAACATCCAAAATGCATAAATTAATTATAACCTTAACGTGATTTACATATCAAGCGATTTTCGCAAAGACTAAGACGTAGACGGAAACTCTCTGTAAAAATTGAAGTTTTGGTAAAATAATAGAAAACGATTCAATCTTTGACGGATTCGAAACCCCAAGATCAGCATTAAAATTGTCAAAAGGATACGGCTACGATTAAGATGTCTGGAAAAAAGCCAAATATCATTTTGACGAAGAAAAGCAACGTCATCTTGTAGCATGCTTGGATTCCACATGTGCTGTCCGGGTGGCACAATGGCGGAATCCAAGTATTCACGTGTAAGCGACGGCAACACCAAGTCCAATTTCAAAACGGAAATCGCTAAATGTTTTAAAAAGAAATTGGCAACTACGCGACAAAACTTTGTACAATAAAGCAATGGAGTTTCGTAGAAAAATTCGATACGGAAATGATGCGATAAGTATATCTGAAAGAGAGGAAGCAGATTCTGTTACCGACAATACTACATTCAGTATCGTTGAATCCGATACGGAAAGCGTTATTGAACAAACGCAAATGGCAAGCGAAAATGCAAGCTTTGAACTTACTGACAACGATTCAATATTTGAAGGATTCAACACGCCGAAATCGGTGTCGGTGAAATTCCACTAGTTGTCGCTCTAAAGTCAAAGGAACTGTGGTTTTCGGTAAATTTGGAATCGACCTTCCCAAAACAGGGGGCAGTGGTTTTTTAAAAATAACCGAGTCGAGAAATTTCAACGAACTAACCAATTTCGAATGATTCAATAAATTAAAAACAATCGAACCATTTTTTTGGTTTGGTGGCCGATTGGCAACCACAAGGGCACGTTTTTGTATTTCTATAGTCTTTTTGAAAGCCCAGCATTCTAATACCCCTGTTGGTTGGGAATCTTTCACGTTTACTTTAAACCTTTCGTAGAAAAATTCTTAAATTTGGGATTATGCACGCAACTTTCTTTATGAACAAGAACAAATCTTTCTGGTTAGCTTGAGGACTCAACTGCAAAATTACAGTCTCTCATGCCCCTGCGTTTAGGGTCTTTAGATATTTGTTGTCATTCTAAACGAAGCGCTAATGACTAAAAAGAGGTAGCTTGGTAGCTGTCACCATAAATTTGTCACTTTTGACATTCTCTTTGCCAACAAAAAAATTCCAAAAATTTTTGAAAGCCCAGCATTCTAATACCCCTGTTGGTTGGGAATCTTTCACGTTTACTTTAAACCTTGCACTAATTTTTGTTTGCGATTCTAAATGAATCGGGATTTTATAACAAGCCAATTCAGGAAACATGTTTTCCAATACTATTAAGTGCGTGTTCGTATATTTAATATTATAATCAGAAGCTGAGAAAGTTTGGGTTTCGATATCGCATTTTTCCGGATAAGAATGGTTTTTAAATAAAGATCGGATCATGTCTTTTTCTTTTGGAACTATTCGAGGTTGGGATGGTGTAGGAGTTGGTTGTGATGCGTTTTCTAATGTTAAATCGACAGTTTGAGGTTCTTTATTTGGTGGAGTCGAATTATTGACGATTTTATGATTTGAAATTTCCACAAATTTCACATCCTCATCGTCTGATGATATGCACACCTTGCGTGTTTTGGTTTACGGTGTCTTCATTTTCAAAGGAATCTGCTGATGGCATTGGAAGCACAACTTCTTCAATATCAGGATGTACTTCTTCTTCTGGTTGTTTGAAAGCCTCTGGCTATTTTTCAACAACAGATGGTACAGTATCGATTTTGTTTAGTTTAATAATCGGTTTATTTTTAACAATATTTATGAAACAACTTTCATTTTGATGTTCGTTCAATAAAACGACGTTCTTCAACTTCTTTTTACAAAATTTGCAAGTTAGATGAGTTTTTTCATGATCCGCCACCTCTTGTTTGCTGTCATGGGATTGATTACAAATCGAGCACATAAAAACTTCATGCGTATTTCCTGTATGAAGGTTCGGAAGAAGTAATTCATGTTTGGTAATTCAAAATCTGACACATTCGTTGCTTCACGATGTCCTGATGGCACAAGAAGAGAATCTTCGGACAAATCCGTGTTCTTACCCTTCCTTTCAACAACCTTTAATATACCATCACTTGACGTTCGATTACTTTTCTCTCTTTCACTTGTACTTTTTCGTTTTGACGAAACTCTTCTTCTTTTGGTGTAGGGATCTCATGGAGCGGTTCTTTTCCTCGCACTTGGTTGTTTAGGTGGCTTCATAGGATTCGACGAAGTTCGAATTTTGTTATCAATCGAAGGACTTTTTCGTGGAATATAATCCTCCGGGTCGTAATCACAACTGAAGTCTTCTCCTCCTATATCACAGCTCCCCATTATTGTTGGGCAAACGTTTATAAACACATGTGAATGTAATCATGGTGGTTAAAGAAAACCAGAAACGATTGTTCAGTAACGAAAGGTGTAGGTTGCCGGAATTAGAATGCCTTCCGCGTTCAAAAGTGACCTTATGGGCCAAAACAGCGTCTTAATTAAATATGGAGTATAGAACGACAACGATTTTTTGAATTAAGAAAATCAACGTAAATTAGGAACTTTATCCGGCATGTTACATAAAAAAATAAACCAAAAACCATTATACCTAGCGATAGAAACGCTAAATTCGTATTACATTCCGTTCTAACATTGTCCGGTTTCCGTTCAGGTTTCCTGGGGTTCCACATTCGTAAAAGTTCATACACGTGTGTTGACTATCATATTTTCCTTGGCGCGGTAAGTATGTACAACCGATTTCTTAAAATTATTACTATACATAAACAAATTAAATAATAATTACATGAAATTATATAATGAACGGTCTAAGGACCAACTTTTCGTAAAAATTTTTAAATGTTCATTCATCATTCAAAGATACGAAACGAAATTTAACCTTTAACGCAGGAGTATAAAAAACCGCCAAAAACATGGCCGCTTTCCTGGAAAGACGACAATAATGTCGTTTCTTTTTTAATTTATCTTGCGACAAATAAAATAAAAACTTTAACTCTAAAATAATTTCTTTTTTTTTTACAGATAAATTAAGACAAAATGGAAAACGAAATGCAAGTATTTTTCATATTAATATAGTATTGCTAGCGGCCGACACCTGGAGAAGCTGGGCCAATTAAATAAATACATCCTGGCCATGGCCGATAGCGAGTTTTTATTTTATTAAATCAGTAATCCGAGATCATCGGTCATCGGTTGATGACTGCTTAACAGAACATAATATTATCGTCTATCCTAATAAACAATTATATTTTCAGACGAAACCATCTACGCATTAGATGTGGCCCAAAAATATTTCGCGTCGCCTACAGTGGCGACGCAGTATTTTGAAAGGTAATGAGAACCTACTAATTTATAATACTTTTTAATTAACACAATACAATTTGTTACAGGTTTTTCTATGGCAATCGCCGACGAGACGACATACATTTAAATTGTGAGGGCTTTCAAGTTTTGAAAGCGTCGTTAGATATGATGGTTGGGTAGTTCCACCAACGAACGCCCCCCCCCCACGTATCGGGCCGAGGCACCCGATCGGGCCCACGAATGGCCCCCACGCACCGGTTTTCATTAGGTTAATTTATTTTTTGTTCTGGGTATGAATAAAATATCGGGCGTAATAAAAATATTTCTATATCTAAAACAAAAAAAAAATCAGTTTTTAGGCCCCCAGTCGCCGCTACAACACGTAACAACGAATATTTTACAATCATAACTTGCTATATATCCGTACCTATACATATGTTTGATTGTTGTTTCAATATCGCGGTTACAAGAGCCCACCTGCCACCACCGCGCGGCTTATTCACGCCGCCAACCGCAGGAGCCGACAAATGATTAATGTAGCATAAATAATTTTGATGTACCATAACCCGTCTCCGAATATAGTATGAAATAAATGTATAAAACTACCGACGACTCAATATTTTATTAGGTGAAGCGTATCAACGAATATGTCAAAATTAAAAATAAATGCTACACGGTCAATGCAAATAAGTTAAGACATGAGTGAAGGCCATATATATGTATATAAATAAAATTGTAATATAAATAATAAATATTAAATAAAATTGTAATGTATATTAATGAAACGTTGTCAAAGTATTTTATAACTTTTGAAGCGGGTATATTATCATGTAATAATAAATCTGTAGCTTTGTTTAAAGAAATTATTAACGATACTACAGAGTATTGGATGTTTGATTCTGAGAGTAGTTCGCGTACTACAGCGAGTCAATAATGGGGTTGCGGTAAGGTGTAGTTTTGAAACACTTCATTATTTAACGCAATTATTAAAATACAATTTTATTCAACGTTTAAATGTCCCTCGGAATAGCATGTTTAAGTCGTGTCCTTATACAATTGTCGAAACAGTCGCGAAGAGGAAGGGTAGAAAAAACTACGTAGCCAAAAATTACGAAACTATCTAGAATACAAGGAGAAAGAATTGATACATAATAGAGTAGCTATAAAAAAATTAAGGGGCAATATCGAGTACAAAGGGAGTTAATTAGTAGGAAACCAGGGATTTGCTGAGCATCACGAAATCCAATTGGCTAGCTAGCACGTTCGCCAGATCTAAATCCAATAGAGAACTTGTGGGCCGCTGCTGTTAGGGAATTTGTATCATTTATATATATATATTTCTTGAGTACACAAAGAATTTATGTTCTACAGTGGCATAATATATTTCAGGCTCTTGTATATTGGGACTGATAGGGGGAAATGTCTCCAAGAATTTGACGCCCAGAAAAAAGACATTATATTACCATATAAGAAAGCTGCACAAGAGACATTCAAAGTGCAGGAAAAACCATGCTAGTCTGAAAATGCGGATAAAGAAATGTCAAAAATTGCTTACTAGTCGTAAGTTAGATTTTTTAGAAACGACACAACTGGATCCGATAATAATGAAATTTTTTAAGTCTCAATTATTAAATTCATCTAGAAGCGGTCGAGGTAAAAGATTTACAGTAGATGATAAAGTTTTGGCGGTCTCTGTATATAAACAAAGCTCAAAGGCGTATACATTTTTAAGCAAACTTTTTTCTCTGCCTACTCCACAAACGGTGCGCGCAGTACTGCGGGATGTTTGTATTAAACCCGGCATCTGCAAACCCAGTTTCCAAAACCAGACTTTGTGTGCTTATGTTTGACGAGATGGCACATTTTGATTATTCAAAAAGCAAGGATTTGGTTGAAGGTTTTGTTGACGACGGGTCACACCGGCATGCATAATGATATTGCGAACCATGGTACAGTATGGATGTTGAAAGGTATATACAAAAAGTGGAAGAAATTACTTTCTGTAGATAGTCGGGCATCAGCAGCGGATATTGTTCGCATGTTCAAGGCGATGGTCCGTGAAACTCATAATGCCGGCTTCACTATAGTTGCATCAATATGCGACCAAGGTGCCACCAATTCTAGCGCCATCAAGATGCTTTTGGAGGAGACACGTAGTAATTTATTAAGGGCGGGTCAGCAACCTCCAATTGATAATATTAAAAGTCATTCCATTGTTTGATCCACCACATTTAATGAAGTGTATAAGGAATAATTTACTAACTAAACATTTACGGTTTAAGCGACCGTAGACGAGAATGAAAGTAGTAGCTTCGATCATGATTTTCCTAAGGATTGCGGTCAGTTTTAATTTCTGAATACGTGAAACAGATCGGTGAAGTAAATTTTATTAAAAATAAAGGTTTGGTGAAACATATTTTAGAGAGCTTGGGAATTGTGTGTAATAAAAAATTAATTGATTGTTACGTCAAAAGTGGCGACGCAGTAATGGTAATAATATTCAGTTTGTGGTTGGATTTGCCAGGGTTTGTAAGGGTCCACAACCAAATTGAAGAAAATTTCCAGCGACTGTGTCGTGGCTAATTTAAAAAGTGTGAATGTTAATGATAGATGTAGTACGCCTGCTGATGTGCAATTGGAGAAAATGGTAAAGGAAATAAAAGCGACGGTAGACGAGAATGAAAGTAGTAGTTTCGATAATGATTTTCTTAAGGATTGCGGTCAGTTGTCGCCAATTTCATATCCTTGAAGAACTTACTAAGACTCCTCGTTGGCCGTCGGATGTATCTTATGTCTGATCACGTTCACCCAAGTTCTCAGACTGTTCTAATGGATCTCTGCATGTTACAATAATCACGCCATGTACTCCTACTGCTAAAAGCAATTCTCGTGAAAACAAACCAAAATTCTTAAAACCGCGTGTCCCTCTAAAGATGAAACCGATTCAAACCCTATTGACAAGACTCAAAAGAACTGTCAACTTCTTTGACGATAACGGTAACTTTGATTCAGAGTCGTTTCATCAAGCAGTCAAGAGGAAGCTGCGAATGTGTTTTGCGTATTGTCATTTAGAGGTCTTCAATTTCGAAAACGTGGCCCAAAAATTGTAGATTATGCAACGTGTGCATATAAACAGTGCAGAAAATTCAAGTTTGAATGTTGTGTGAAAGAAATCAATTGTTTGTATGTTTCTGTGTTTACCAATTTTACTGACTTTAAACACGTTGGTGCTCCAAAATTTTATTGTTTGAGAGGAAATGAGAGGAAGGCTGTGAAGCGCTCATTGATTCATCAAAATCCCAGATCGGTTCAATTAGAATTTGTCAGGAATATGAATGAGAAGTGCGTTTCGGCACGAAATTTTCAAGGTGTCCGTAGTTTAGCCGTTTTCCAAAAAGCTAAATTTGAAGTACTGGCTGAAGGAGACCTTTCTCGTGATGATTTTGAGGATTTGATCCAAAAATACCAACAAGACAGTCTCGATCCCAGTAATCAGTATATTCAGAGCATTGGTTTACCTTTATATGTGCACTTGTACTCCTATCCTCAGCTCGACATCGTTCGTAAGTTAGGCTTTGCAGTCACACTATTTTTTGATGCTACTGGTTCTTTTGCGCGAGACCTTAATCACAATTATAAAGGGACAAAAAATTATTACTATGCAGGGTGATACAAGTGAACAATACCATTTTACCATTGCTCGAGATGATTAGTAACACCCACAGTATAAATTCGATTATGGTATTTTTCGGAAATTACCAGCATTTTGTAGAAGTAAAACAATATAGATGACCTTGCTTTGAACGTGCAGTAATCGACTGGAGCTGGGCATCGATTAACAGTTCATGGTTATGTGCAAGAGCATGAAAGAAATAGACAATTGTTTTGCAAAATTTATTGCAATTTTTTTTGAACAAATGAGAGACCCCAGAAGCTATTGCGTGTTTAGCAACGTCAAACTATAATCAAACTACCACTGACAATACGCGTAACGGTAACGACAATGATTTTGGAGACGTTTGTTATACCAAGGAGCAAAGTCTATTTAATAAACATTTTCAACAAATTTATCAAGCTGTATTGTCAGATTGGCAGAACAAATAATAATAATAATAATATTTCTTGATATAAAAAAGCTGTTTTTATTTATCACGCTTTGTCACAGTCCTTGTTGGAACTTACATGCCATACGTACCACTTTGGTATTTTGTTAAGAGTCTGAACATCCACGTATTTCGAATGCCGTAGTGGAAAAGTGGTTTAGTCTTGTAAAACATGATATTGCAAAAGATCACGTTAATGATCGAGTTGGCAGATTTGTTTCCAAATTGCAGGAACGTACAAAATCACTTTGTTTAGAAATTAAATCTATTCCTGTTAAACGTAGGGCTAAAAAACATTTAGTATTTGCCACTATGGCAAAGAGTACTCGAACAGGCATGCAGTGCATATTCTAACAACGCACTCGTTGAAAAAATTTGGAAAAACAGCCGCACTCCGGAAAGCAAAACGCATTTTGAATCGCGGCAGTTTAAAAATTAAAATTAAAGCAGAATGCTATTTGTACTTCAACACCTACAAACAAAGGTTATCCGCAAATTAACCCGGTTCCAGGTGCATCAGTATCAAAATCTTTTAGAAACAGTCGCCTTCAACTTGAGGAGTTCACCTGCCATCCTGATGCTATGGAAAAAAAAGTCTGTTTAGATGTCCATCCATATTATGATTGTGCTATATTAGAACAACATGTGGTAGGATTGTATGATAATGTAGTAGGCTTGCATGACATTCAGTTGTATGGGGAAGACTATCGTAGCCTTTTTAGGAATAAATGGCTAACGGGTACAGCAATAGATGCATGTACATTATCACTTTTATCTAAGAAACCCATTCCAACCTTTTTGTACGTCCCAATAGAATGGTCGTATACTCTTCTGCACAGTGACAGGCATCCCATTTTCGCGGAATTTTCTCTTAATAGGGTTCCATTGACTGAAGTAACAACTCTATTAATTCCACATTTAATTAACGGAAATCCTTGGATTTTGCTAATTGTTGATGCATTGGAATCCAAATTTATTGTTTACGACTTAATCAATCCTAACGATTTCCGCAAAGAGTTGCAACTGTGGACTTTGGAACAATCGCAGTCAGTTTTGTATAGGTGCTTAATGTGTGGTATAGGAGAAGATGAAAAGGGAATTGGTTTGGGTTGAATGTTCTGCCTGTAATAGATGGGTTCATTTTGAAAAATGTTTTAGAAAATCACACAATGTCGACATTAGTAAAATCCAAAACGATTCTTATATCTTTAATTGTATGTTATGTGAGAATAGGAATGATAGAATGTCAAAGAAATGAGTGCATGAATGACGACATTTATAGGGTTTCTATTGGTAGCCGAAAGGCTGCTTAAGTCCCTATACATTTAATGAATGCTAAAGGCAATTATTAATAATAAAATTTACGCCGTTTCACTGACTTTGACAGTCACATGGGTTTAATAGGGCTCCTGGCGAAAGCTTCCCATGTAAAACAAAAAGTTTAACGTATCGACCTTGGATTACTTACACAATTAAAGAAATGATTAAATTAAAAAACTCCGCCTATAAAAAGTACTTGCTAAGGAAAGATAATGTTGCTTACACGTATTATAAAGAATTACGTAATTACATAACTGAGGCAATTAAACGTGAAAAGAGTTCGTATTTGAAAAGTGAAATTGCTAAAAATAAAAACAACCCGAAGAAGCTTTGGAGGCAGTTTCAAAACTGGGGTATTAATAATAAGACTACAGCCGAAATCCCTTTGCACTTACAAAATGCTGATGAAATAAACAATTACTTTATTTATTCAGGTCAAACTACTGTGGAAAGTGATGTAATTGAATATTATAAAAATCTGCAAAAACGGCGTACAAAAGTGGCCAATTTTAACGTACCAAAGCCAGTGTTAAAAAGGCATTTATTGGCCAAAAATATTAGAGCTTTGTGAAAATTTTTGGTCTTCCACCAGATGTAAGAACAACTAGTAAATCATATACTTAAAATTGGAGCAATGATTATTCGGTACCACTATAAGAGATGTACGAAAGTTGACCTAGCAGATAGCCGAGAGGAATTCTATTGAACATAATTTTTGCGGAGAAAAGAAAATTGCAGGAAAAGACTGGTACTATGCGTTTTTAAAGCGCCATTTAAACATCAGTTTACGGCAGCCTGAATTCACTTCTATGGCTAGGACAAAAGGTTTTAATAAAACTCGAGTCCATGAGTCTTTTGACATTCTTTTCATTCATTCATTCATTCATTCATTGTTTGCTGTAGCTAATTTCAATAAACGAAATATATTTTTTTGTGAAGTATTTAAAGCAATAAAATATAAAATAATTATTGTTGTGTTTACAATACAACGAATATCGAAAATACTCTATAATCTATGTTACTGACTATGGTACAATTAACCAGACACTATTTTATAGATAGGTACGATTTACCCACCCGGTGGTATTTTAGCTATAAGTTTTTACAAGGGTTTTTGTAAACCCGGTACAATATACCCAACTTTATCCCATCCGTGTACTTATTTAATATTGTGTTTGTTAATTAGTTCGGCGTGTGTAATCTATTATTGTATGTGGCTAAGATCTATGGTAAGTACCTACCACCCATGATACAACGAATATTGAAGATATGACATTGCGCATATTCGTGGGGTGCTACGCCATGTTGTGACGTCAAGTGGAGAGTAAACAAATAATCTGAACGACCGTTTTTGTTGTGAAATTGTGTTGTGTTGTGTTATGAATTGCGTTTTCTTTTTACAAATTGTGTTTAATATTACAATATGCGGTGTGCAGTATTTGGTTGTAACACAGACAATCAATCAAAGTCTTTTAATGGAGACGTGATGTTCTTCAGGTTTCCAACGAACGCCGATTTGCTTAATGCATGGAGAAATGCATGTTCTCGTGCAGATAATTTTAATGTTAACAATTCTAGAGTATGCTCACTGCATTTCAAGAAAGATGATTACATTCGTAATCTTAAATACGAACTTCTCGGTTATACACAAAAGAATTGCCGTCAAATAAAACCAACTGCATTTCCGACTGAAAACCTTCCAAAACAATCATGTGTAAGTGTTCCTTCTACAAGCAGTGGTAGATTTCAAAGAAATACACGCAGAAACCTATCCAAATTAGCGAATAAGCTTATTGAAGAGGATAATCAATTAGAGTAAGTAATAACATTATTTTTCATAAAGTTGAGGTAGGTAGGTAGGTAACAAATGTGTATGTTATTGATGTGTCTATTTTTCTAGAAACTTTATAGGTGAAGGCTTTCCTGATGTTGCTTCAGTTGGCGAAGATCATGTAGTAAATGCTAAAAGTAGAGATATAGGGTATATAGCCTTCATTAGTAATTATTGTTATAAGTTTTTTTTACCAATAACCAATTTGTACAATTTATCCTACTTGTTTGTTTGTAGAACTAATACGGATACTGATAGCACTGAAATCTTAATTGCTGAACTCAAAGAAAAAATTGCTCAGTTAGAAAGTGAGTCAACGGCTATGAGAACAATATTTACACCCCAACAAATTAAAAAATTGAAAAATCCCATTGGACGTACACGGTGGTCTATTGACGATATTTCAAAAGCCATAGTAATTCATTCAGCAGGAGCAAGAGCCTACAGATTACTTTTAAAAAAGGGTTATCCATTTCCAGCTGTGTCAACCCTTAGGGCTTGGTTAAAGAAAATAAAAATATCTCCTGGTATTTTAAAACCAATCTTTAACATTATCAAATTAAAAGATCTGAATGACATTCAAAAAGTTTGTGTGCTGTCTTTTGACGAAATAAAAGTACGGAAGATATACCTTTATGACAAAAGCAATGATGAGACTTTAAAACCCTATAACTATGTACAAGTTGTAATGTTACGAGGGCTTTTTTCAAATTGGAAGCAACCAATATTCTATGATTATGATTGTAAAATGACCAAAAGCCTATTGTTTGAAGTAATAAATTATGTGGAAAATTCAGGTGAGATTTAAAAATTAAATTCTGTATATTAAATTATATAAATAAAATAATATTAGCGTTATTATTTCAAACTTAAAAAATACTAAAATGTTATTTTCTAATCTTCTTTTCTTACTGTGTTCGTTTCTAATTGTTTCAAAGGTAGCTACTAAATATGGTTTCTACTTTAGGTTTCCAAGTAGTGGCCATAGTAAGTGACTTAGGTGGAGGAAATAGATCGCTGCACAATGAACTTCAAATAACTATTCATAAAACCTGGTTCCAAAATCCTACAACTGGACAAAAAATTCATGTCTTTGCTGATGTCCCACACCTTATTAAATTAATAAGAAACCATTTTGTGGATCATGGATTTATAATTGCAGATAAAGAAATCAACAAATCTGTCGTAGAGAAAGTTTTGGAATTAACTGGCACCTTAGATTTAAATATTGCTCACAAAATTTCAAAAGAAAGCCTAAATGTGAAAAATGCTGGCAGACAAAAAGTCAAGTTGGCTACAAAATTGTTTTCACATACTATATCCAGTGCAATCAGTAGATGTGGAATGAACGGCAAACTTCAAGGAGAAAACTGGATTGAATGTGCTGAATTTTTCAAGCAAGTAAGTTTTATATTATTTTAAACATAACTGGTGATAATTATCAAAAGTACTTTTACCTAGGTAAATGATTGGTTTGATTGCCTTAATACACGTGTGCCAGAAACCGACAGTCGTGAAAGAATGAAAGCCTATGGGTTATCTTTAAATGTGCAAACACATATTCTCGAGAAAATGACTGAGGTCGTGAAAAATATGAGAGTTAAGGGTAAAAAATCTCTTCTTCCTTTCCAGACAGGTATGTGTCTTTAGTTTCATTGTGGCTAAAAGTTATTCTAAATAATTTATCAATTTCAGGTATTATTATTACTAACACGTCAATAAAATTATTATTTGATGACTTAAAAGAACGCTTTGACACCAAATATATTTTAACGTATCGCTTAAATCAAGATGTTCTTGAAAATTTCTTTGGCGTTATCCGGGCAAAAGGTGGTCTTCATGATCATCCTGATGCACTAGAATTTCGGTACCGTCTACGTGCGTACATATTGGGAAGAAATGATGGATCACTTTCAGCATATTCAAATGTTGAGGAAGATGATACTCCAGATTTGCCTATAACTGAAATAAATTTAAGTGGACAATGTTTTGGAATCCTCCAGGTGGAATGCGAGCCAGAACCTCACACAGCTGAAAATGATTTACCAGAACTGGATGATATTACGTATGATGGACTTGAAAATCTTGCCGGATTTATCTGTAAAAAATTAGAACCCCGAAGCTCTTTGGCTAGCAATAGTACTGATAGGCTGTTTTCATGGGTTGATCATCTCAGTGAAGGTGGTTTATGTAAACCTTCTACTGAATTAATGGCGCAGATGGAGAGGCTAGAGTCTATTTTCAATAGTGTAAATGGAGATAGTTTATTGATTTCCAAGAACTATTTAACAAATTTACAATTGCAAAGTAGTGATATCAGCTGTAGTGAGGAGAAGAAAAAGTTATTTTTCAGATGTAGAATGTTTTTTAGAATGCGAAATTTGAACAAACAATTAGCTGATAGTACGCTAAACAAAAAACGGAAACTTCAAAAAATTATAAAATAGAAAACATTTTGCTGTATTCTGTTATGCAGTTTGTATGTTAAATAAAGATTACCTATACCAAATAATTGTATATTATTATATCAGACAAATTTCCTCCACACCCAAAAAATATTATAATGAACCGGGACTGATAAACTTGCCTTAATGAATTTAAACTGAACAAAACTTTACAGAAGCCTCCTGAATTCTGTTAAAAAATTATTCCGATTTGCAGTAATTTTTACGATGGTAATTACAAAATTCTGGTTTAAATTTGAAACATCCTTGTACATTCAAAATCTACAGTCACAGCCCTGTCTGTGATATTCTTCAGAAATAATACATTTTTAATGATTTTATCATGGAATTATAATAAGAAAAAATATTGTTACTTTAACTTATATTACTTTTAAGCGATATAAATGCTTTGTATTAGGCATATTTTAATAAATTTTGAAGAACAGCCTTAAAATCTTTGGGTTGTAGGTAATCATGGGTAAGTATTAGCGGTAGGACTCTCCGCGTGACGTCATGCGCACAAGCGGACGAAATTGAGATCGAATAGTGTCATATCTTCAATATTCGTTGTATCATGCCTACCACCTCTATATTATGAAATTTCGAATTGGTAGGTAGTAATTGTCGCAATTGTATAAAAATCTGTAGATTAATTATGGATGGTGCAACTGATGCTGCGACGATGACAAAACCATCAACGAAGATAAATTTAAATTTACTAAGGAAATTCTTGCAGGTTGGGGCTTCGAAAATCTAATCAACATATTCCTGAGTAGCTAAAATTAATCGGTACTACCTAAAAAAATCGTTTAATTGAACAGTAACCTCTGTATTTCCGCTTTTACTTCGTCGACTAAAGCCCGTGTCACACGATCAGTTTATCGCATCAAATTTGTTTGTCAAACATCAACGGTGACGTATTTTATGACGTCAGTAACCATGTTTGTCAAACATCTCTAAAAATAGGACTGGTTCTATTTCCTTCAAACATTTTGATGAGATCCTGCCTACTAATTCCGATAGGTACAAATATTATTTCCGTTTTGAGTTTAGCGTTTGTGTTTAAAAATTGTTATTGTTACATTCAGTGTTTTTATTAAGTTTTATTGATATTATAAATAAAATGTCTTGGACGCGGGAGCATATTTCGGCCTTGATAGATGCCTACGAGAAGGAGACGGTCCTGTACATTGTAAAAAATGCCAATTATCTCAATATATTGGCAAGAACCGATGCTCTTCAGCGAATTGCAAATGAATTAGAAGGAATACGCTCAAATACATCAGGCATTAATAACACAATTTTAAAATAACTTGTCAATCTTATCTTATACTTATTATTTATAGTGAATGATGTGAAAATCAAAATTAAAAAACAATTTTCAAAACTCCAGCTATCCTCCAACTGCAGTTCATTGTGTACCATTGATAATATCCCTCGATCTTAATCACGCTTTTGCAACCACTTACGGGTCCACACACTTCTTTTTTTTTTCTCTCCTTTTTTTTTGTTTAAATATGCAGCTAAACCTAGTCCGTAATGACAGAGTCATGATTTCATCATCCATTATCTTCTATAAATTAATTTCGATTCGCCTACAAATGAACTATGCTGGTATAACCTGACGTTTGACAGCTTTCTGCAACACAGATAAATGTTGCATAGTGTCACCACAGTGTTCCATGAAGTACATCAAACATTTTTCCATGACGTCACACAAAGTGTTTGACAAACGAATTTGATGCGATAAACTGATCGTATGACACGGGCTTTAGTTGCGAATTTGTTTGTTGCATTATACTATGGTTATCAAGCAGCTTTTGTTTTGGCAGTATGGCGTCAGCAAAAATTTGTTTGCTACAATGCTGAAGAAGACGGTGATGTTCTACAAATGTTTAGTACTCTTTTTTAATAATGTGTAATAGCACCGCATAAAAACATTACTACCACATTGTAAATATCCTTCACATAGGTATTAGTAAATGTTTTCAAAACATACTGGACGCTGTAAATTTGTGTACCGTTTACATTTTTTTATGAAGCGAAAACCCCTTACTTCAACCAATTCAAGTCCCCCATGTCAACCCGTCAGTCGTGAACTGTGGGCAACAGTACAGTGTTAATGCCGAAGTAGTTTTTCGAAAAAACCGTGACCTTTAAGTATTAAATTAGGTGTAGGGTGCAAATATTTTAAAAATTGAAATATTACCCATGGATTTTATAATAATAAAAACGCTTTTTGAGTTTTTTTAACAACAAAGACAAATGTCCACGCCCAGAGCTTGAATCTTACGACAATAATAGTAGACAAATAACAGATGAAAATGCAAAGCCATCTAAAAATGCAAATCAAGAAAACCAAATGAACAAATCCGATAGAAGTGAAACTGAAAATTACAAGATTCAAAATGCATCTCAACTTGCCCTTGCTGTTGCTAAAGCAGTGTTTATACATGCACTGATTTGGTGGCGCCAGTTGTAGCTTGCACGCCAGTAACAAAATCATTGCACGTATAAACTGTTACTGGCGCGCAAGTGAATATATGCATGCATGGTTACAGAAAGTTTGTTGCCTTCTAACTTTTGAATGCGCCAGTACTCATGTGCATGCAAGTAAAAATTAAAATTGCACGTGTACCTAAACGTAAATTTTCACGCCAATTGCGTTTTGAACATTGTGAATTGTGGTTGTTTCTTTTGAAAATGAGCAGCAAGTGGACTGCAGCCAAAACTATTCAATTTCTGGAAGCATACGAAGGTACTTCTCGTCTTTGGGATGTGTCATCTAAAGATTACAAGAACAGGGAACTGCGAGAGAGTGCAATATACAAAGCTTATTGTCGATCAAAATTTTCGCAACTATTCGGCAGGCATTTTGTAAAGGTTCACTCGACATGTTCACTTCACGAAAAATGCAGTAAAAATAACATTGGCGCGAAAATTTGTTAAATGTGTATAAACCATTACTGGCGCGAAAGTTTTACTGGCGAGACTATTGGCGCCAGCAAATCAGTGCATGTATAAACGCTTCTTTACATTCAGATGTGGAAAGAAGTTGAGACTGATGACGAAATTGCTGACGAGGAGGCGGAACTTGCTTCTGAAAATGATTTCACTGAGGAAGGAGATGCGGACAGCGAATCAGAGTAAGATTGTGATGAAGACGATAATGAAACCGTTGTTCCTACTGAAAAGGTTCCAAGAGTACCAACTTTTATAGGCAAAGACGAAATCACCAGGTGGAAGAAGCAGTGCCCTAACAAATCGATAAGAACCAGGAAGGAAAATATTGTTCGTTTAGTAGGAGTAAGAAACTATGGTAAAGATGTTAAATCGGTATTGGACTGTTGGCATTTGTATTTCACAAACGATATGTTAGAGTTAATAGTTCAAAACACAAACTTATATATTCCTAAATTAGCTGTAAATTATACAAGGGAAAGGAAAGCGCAGCATACTGATGTCTGCGAGATCAAAGCTTTATTTGGATTATTGTATTTGGCTGGAATTCTTAAAATCAGTCGGTTAAATACAACAGAATTATGGGAAAAGAATGTCGAGTTGAGCGATTTTGGTTAGATATGTTTCGTGATCGCTTCCACCTTTTGCTTAGAGTCTACGTTTTGACATCTTGATACACAAGAAGAAAGATGGCAATGTGATAAGTTACCTCCAATACGAACATTATCAGATTCTTTTATTGAGAACTGTAAAAAGGCATACACTGTTGGTGCAAACACTACAATTGACGAGAAACTAGAAGCTTTTAGAGGAAGATGCTTCTCTAAACAGTATATCCCCAATAAGCCCAATAGATACGGGATAAAGATTTTTGCTTTGGTTGATTCTGCTACGTCTTGTGCCTTAAATCTCGAGGTTTTGTTGGGAAGCAGCCGGATGGTCCGTATGAAAGAAATAACAATCCATGCAATAAGGCTGATAGAACCAATATCCGGAACAAATCGAAACCTCACATGTGATAACTGGTTCACAAGTACGGATTTAGTTAAAAAATTACTCGAGGAACATAAAATTACATATGTGGGAACTGCTAAACAAACAAAACGGAGCTACAGGAACACAAGAGCTAGACCTGCATATTCGTCGCTATATGGGTACCAAACACTACAATCGTTTCGTACATTCCCAAAAAGTATAAAAATGTAATTCTGGTATCCACTTTACACCATGATGATGTCATTAACGCATCTACAGCATAGAAATGTAAGCCCGAGATTATTACATTTTACAATCATACAAAAGGAGGAGTGGGCAATCTAGACAACTTAAGTGCAACTTATGATGTAGTACCAGAAGATGGCCGATGGTCATTTTTTATGCCATGATGAATATGGCAGGGGTTAACTCCCAAATTATATATGATAATAATTGTGCATAATTTCTACAATTTCTCTTATTTGTGTACATTGCAATATTGTTATTGCACTTAAATCACTTTTATTTGACGCTAATCTGAACTACCAGGACATTCTCTAGAAAGGTTTCCTTTTCCTGCCATTGAAAATTCTTGTGGCTTTCCTGAAAAACAAATTGACGTCGCAACAAAAACTGTGAAGCGTCCTAAAGTTTATGATGATGGTATCCTAGTCCGAGAGAATACAATGATGTCTGTGCGTGACTAGTCCACAAATTTCCTAAATTATCGGACACAACTATTTCTATGACTGTAAACCTGAGACCATATGTAAGTAGTAGCACAGTATGTAATAGTATCTCGTAATATTAATTTTACTTTTATAAAATTTAATCTAAATAATACAAACATTTTTTTAAGGAAACCTGTCACAAATGTCTGGTTTCAAAATTTAAATCTGAGCGACAGAAACTAAAAACCAATGAGATAGTAGATGAAATGCGAAGAAAACACACACCGGTGCGTAAAGCAGCAAATAAAAATATCTCCGTAACAATAGAAAAAAAGCAACGTCTTTCTAATGTGGTGCTATTTGAAGGAAAAAATTAACACACTCTCGAAAATCACATGCAGGACATTAGCAATCAATGTTTAAACGACGTCGTAGATGAAGATGTTATTGATGACCGCATGATGCGAACGCTATCCCACAGACAGATACTTTATAATAATAACCCTATCGTAGAGGTATTGGAAGCATTTCCATGTCTGAAATGGCACTCATTTTTTTATATTTACAAAATAGAAAATCTTGGTTAGGTACAACATACTCTTGAAAGGTGTGCAAACTACTGATATTAACAAAACTCCTACGTCACGTGGTGTTATTTATTTATTTATACATGAATATTTATCTTCTGAATTATACTGTAGGGTAGTTTTCATGATAACCATGACTGTTCAACGAGGTCCAGCTGCACGCGTGCAGATTGTTGATCGAGCACTTATCTTGAATGATGATGCAATTCTTTTAGAAAATTGTTTTTTACTACAATTCGCTTTCCACGATCCAATTTCTATTTTAACGTGGTTGGCTGTGCGGCGATTAATTAAAAATGTGAATATGTGCCCCGACTGTAACATTCTCCGTTCTTTTGTGAGACGTGCACAAGTGGTGGATGGTTACCAATGGAAATGCAGACGGTGTGGTAGAACGACGCCACTACGATCCGGCTCGTTTTTTGAGGGTAGCCATTTGAGTTGCGAACAAATTATTGACCCTGTGTACTGCTGGTGCAGGAACTTCCTTCCCATAAAGCTGCAATTGGCAAGATAGCGTCGGATACAACTGTAGATTGGTCCTCTTTCTGCAAGGATGTATGCGAGCAATATCTCATTGACCATCCAGCCGTGATCGGAGGCCTTCATGAAGACGGCACATCGAAGATGGTGGAGATCGACGAGTCCAAGTTCTTTCAACGCAAGCACCATCGTGGGATGTGGAGAGAAGGCCACTGGGTATTGGGGGAGGGGATTGAACGAGGCTCTGGGGCCTGCTTTTTGGTTGAAGTTCCGGATAGAACGGAGGCGACATTATTCATGGTCATCCAGCAGTACATATTGCCAGAGACCAGCATCATATCCGACGGTTGGAGGGCATATCATAATATTCCGCAGATACGGAGGAGAGTGTACGAGCATCAGGTGATAATTCACCAGGAGCATTTTGTGAATCCGGAAGACAGAACCATCCATACAGAAAATGTAGAAAATATGTGGATGTGGGCAAAGCACAAACTCCGCAGGCAATTCGGTACGTCTCGAAATCTCTTTCCCTCCTATCTGCATGAATTTGTATGGCGGTGTCGCATGCAGAATGACCACATCTTCGAAAAGTTCCTCATGTGCGTCGCTCAACAATACCCCGTGTGCTCCCTCGGAACCATCTGTTTTCTAATACAATACCAGAAAAAACAGCCCTTTACAACGTATTTTCGGTATCGGTTTGGTTTTATTCTTGGCCGTTTTCATTTTATTCTTTTTGAATTTACCCTAAATATTTTTTAGTTGCTGGTGTTTACTGTTTGGTGTTAAACTATATGAATTTATTAAAACGTAAGTCCCAACAACATTTATAAACTTCTTATTTACTCTACTTACTTATTAAATCTACGTGTTATAAAACTAACTTCTTATTTACTCAGTTTTATAAAACGTAGATTTAAATAGCTTCCTTTTATTTATGTCACCTTATTAATGAAAACCACTTTAACAATAATCAAAGTGAACCACAACCATTTTATAAAGTTACTGGTGAGCATTTCGAGGTTGCCTTAGTGGTAGAATTATGACAGAATAAAGATGAGTATGCTGAAACGCTATCTTCTGTACAAAATTGTGAAACGGTAGCTACTTCTGATGATCATAGTTACAGCAAATTGTTAAATACTGTAAGAGAAGATAAAGCTACACAAACAATTTCCCGAAATCTGTTTCAAAGTAATGCTGGCAATGGAAGTAAATTAAATTGAAGAAAACCAATTTTTATTTTCATTTTAAATACTTCACCTGTTTGACAGTGCCACATTTTGAGGCATTGTACTTATTTTTGAATTCAACAATTATGCCGAAATTAAAGTACACCAAAAGAAACAAAACTCAATAAAACTCCCATAAAAATGAACAGAATACAGCAACTAGACGATAAAGTCCTAACACTGATTCGTTTGAAAAGGGGATATACTGTAAAAGAATACAATCTTCTACAGTGTACGTCGTGTATCTGTCATTTGTCACACATGGATACAATTTATATATATGCAGTGTTGTGGTCTACGAGGTCGCCTTAACTAAGAAGCGAGAGATATGGAAAGGCATGAAAAAATTTTCAAAGATATGGAACCACATTGTCCACCATTCAACACTACAATTCCGTGAAATTCGTGGTAGGGATGTCGACAAGAGGTGAAATAATTTATAGTAGTGAGGGATTTGAAGGTTCCATCTGTGATCTACCATTATTCAAATGAAGCGGACTCGATAATTTTCTTATAGAAGGCGATGTACTGATGGTAGATAGAGATCTCACAATACAAGAGGTGTGTGACCACATTAAATGTAAGTTGTTGATACCACCGTTTCTTATCGGAAGATGCAAACTGACAGCAGAGGAGGAAGTTTTAACAAAAAAAATGCATCAAATATTACCAAAACCAATTCCCATTATTATGTTATAGTATAATTTATTTTCCGTCCGCTATCCAGTTAATAGATAAAAAGTGTGAAAGAGAGAAACAGACGCTGTTTTCTCTTTCCACCATATTATTACTTGGCTGAGCAATATCGACCGGGCTTTCAAAATCGTAACTGATTCACATACTGCTACGGTATAAACGCTGTTTCTTGAAATAGCATTTGTCGGCGGTTGGTAGTAACAATGTAGAAAATGCAACTAGAAGGGTTTGGGTCACCACGGTGAAACTGCGGCCTGCCACTGCATAGCACAAAGTTTGGAGACACCATTCCACTGGGGTGTACAGGGGCTAATAGCATCCATGACACATATCGAAGTTCTATGCGTTTCCGTGTTTCAGTATTCTGGTTTACCGATGAACTATATTTTCTAGTTTGTGTTGAATTGCACATACTACATTTTTAGGTTTTATTTCTTCATCTGCATTTAGAAAATTAATCATTTATTTAAGGAATTGGACGACAGGTAACGGTTGAAATATTACTTATCTAGAACATACATGACAACTTATATAAATATCTTGATTTACATCTTTTCAAGTCTCGACTTGTGGACAACTTCAACGTAATTTTGTTGATTGGGACAAACGATATACAATCCGTAAGTAATAAAATAAGTAATAATAATAAAAAATAAATAATAATAATAAATGGTGTATTTTCAGAATATTTGTCTACGAGTGTTAAAGAACGCTTACGCTCAACTTTTAAATGAATTATAGAAAAAATTTTCAAAAATTGTTCTGTTAACGATCCCGCCGATACCTGCAATAGCGGAAACTAGCAAGACCCACTCACTGGTTAGTTTTAAACGGCATCAACGATTACATCAAAAACCAAGCAGATGGATCTATGGTGTTTGTTGTGGACGTGGGAAACCGTTTTGTTGGTCCGTTTAACTCTATTGCCATGGAATACTTTGAAAGGTTGATGTACTGTTTTGTTAGTTGTAAATGATCAAGTTTAATTATTTTTCATTACAGAACAATGGGAAAAGATCATCGTCCAGATCTTATGCACTTGAATAAGAAAGGTTTTTTGTTGCTGCAATTTCTTATAGACTTGCATTATTTTTAATATTGAACAGTGAAAAGTAAGTTACTATATACTGACTTAATTTTTTAAATTTTAACACCGTTTTCTTATTGACATTCTCAAGCGTCACTTTGTTGAAATCCATGATTATATAAATAATAAATATTAAATAAAATATATTGTAGTTTCTAGATTCGCTGCAATTTTGAAGGTTTTATGAATTAGGCCTACTTGGGGTATATCATATTTAAAAAACGCACCCAGCATTCTACCGCAACGGTGCACAGTGGTTCCAAATCGTCAAATCGTGGACATAGAAATCAAATTCAAATTTTTGGTTTGAAATATTTTTTTTCTTATAGAGCATCACTGACTGAACAACATTTTTAAATAAACTTTTTTTATATTATGACGGTAAGTGGGTCAATTTTTTTTTTATCGATAATCAAAAAAATCAAAGTCATTTTTGTGAGTTCTAATATTTTTTTCATGATAGAAGATGGTTATACCTACAATATTTCCCAATACCATTTTTTTGTATTTTGAAGTTAAGATGGCGAAAGAAGTTATTATCGAACCTTGAAAAAACATTTTTTGCGATTTTTTGAGATTTTTTCGAAAGGTTTTAAATTGCCAGGGCTGACACTCTAACTGTATGTAGAAGAAGTTGTTTTACAGAACATAGGCGAAAAAGTATCCGGATATCCTTGCGTCCGTGGTAGTAATAGCTCGAGGATCAATTTTTTTCGATGAAAATAAAAATCAAAGTTTTTTTTTCGAGTTCTAATATTTTTTTTATGGTAGCACATGGTTATACCTACATTATTTCCCAATACCATTTTTTTGTATTTTGAAGTTAAGATGGCCAAAGAAATTATTATCGGACATTTAAAAAAAATTTTTGCGATTTTTCGAGATTTTTTGAGATTTTTTCGAAAGGTTTTAAATTGCCAGGCCTGACACTGTAACTGTATGTAGAAGAAGGTGTTTTACATAACATAGGCGAAACAGTATCCGGATATCCTTGCGTCCGTGGTAGTAATAGCTCGAGGATCAATTTTTTTCGATGAAAATAAAAATCAAAGTCATTTTTTGGAGTGGAATTATTATTATTTCTTTATGAAAGAAGATGGTTACGCAATAGATGCTGGTTCAAGCAGACTTTCATCGTCCACTAACAAATCTTTTGCCTCAGAAAGTAATTCAAATTTTTGAATTTTGGTGTATTTAGGCTTAATGTGCGTTATATATGGATCTGAACTGATTAATAAATTATGAAGCAAGTCTTCATTCGTCTTCATCCTTCCACTTTTTCTGGTATGATGTTCTCGTACGTTGCGAAAGTCTTTATTTCGCGCTTCTGAAGCTTCCTCCGAAAGTATTCCGATCGGAAGAAATGAAAAATGATCACAGATATCCGCACCGTGTATCAGCAACTTGTGCACGCTTGCTGGCATATAGTACCAAGGATACAGGTCAACGTATAATTGTGCTGTAGTTTTGCAATATTTTCTAAAATTCTCTACTTTAATTTGTCTTCCTGATGATATCACTTGTAATATAACCGCCAAACTTTTCACTAAATTAACATCAATCCCAGTTATTTCAGCAGACTTTTGGTATTCTCTGAAGAATCTCCGAGCAGTATTACCATCATTGGTGGTTCCATATCCCTGTTTGACAATGTCGATTAATAAACCCAATTGCTTGCGGAATTCATCCTGCGTTGCTACTTTTTTTACCCACAGTGAGAGCTGTGTATCCAGACGAACCAATTTTCTTGGTTCAAGAGAACTCGCCTATTCACACAGCGCGATTGGTTTGCTGAGCATCACGAAATTCAAATGGCTAGCACGTTCGCCAGATCTAAATCCAATAGAGAACTTGTGGGCCGCTGCTGTTAGGGAATGGAATGATGTGCAAAATATTCGTATCCGGAATGAAGCAGAATTACATCAAAATATTATGAATACATGGGAGACACCACTTCGAGGAACACATATCTGTGAACGACTCATGCATTCTTTGGCCTCGCGGCTACAAGATTGTATACAAAATAATGGGTATTATACAAAATACTGAGGTAAATTGAATTGAACGGTAACGGAGACTTCCACGTAAGGAAGTGAAAGTGTCAAAGTGAAACACATGACAAAAAGCGGCGTATTCGGCTGGCGTTGGCCAGAGAAAAAAGGATTCAGCCACCCAAATTACTTAATAAACGTGGCACTTATTCGGTTCCTGAGCTGGATCGCTATTATTAATAAAACCAAGTTCAAGGGAACTAAATCAAGATTAGACACCGGCCTTATTTCATTGGCAAAAACCATGTTAATAGGGGACGATCCGTTCGATTTGAGAGACGAACGGAATCAGTTCCGTATGGTATTCTTGAGGAAAATGCGGATGGGTGTCTCCGGGTCAGGATATTATAAACAGGATAGCCACCTTGAGAGGCAGAAAGGTTTCCTGTTACATAGAGATCAGAATGCCGAAGAATTTGTTCGGGGTACGTTTTGGGAGGTACTGGAGTATGTCACAGCAAACTTTCCCAGAATGTTGCCTAGGTTGAAAACCGATTTGTTGTTTTATTTAGAGGGGGATTTTAAAAATCTTGAAGACGTGTTGACCAGGTCGCGTGCATTACGGCGAACATCGCCTACTCTAGAAAAATATTCAAAGATATCTCAGTTACCATTTTGTGAACATGATCATTCATATTTTGGATATCCAGGGGTCGAATCGGAAAATATCTGCATCGTTAATGATACTAGCCTAGTTAGAGTACGTCATCCAGGTGCTATGCTTTTAACTAAAGATCAGTTTATGGCACAAGAAGTAACCCCAGATACTGCGCATTTGATTAACGCTTTGATATCGGATAACGACGGTGCCAGAACCAATGACGGAGAATTGGTTGCAAAATCATTCGTAATAGCAGAGACCAATGAAGTCTACTTGTATTGCTACATGGATCCTGATATTGAGGGGAGCTACATAGTGGTATGTAAGCTCAACCCGCACAAAGGGTGTGTAGTTTTGTATCTGTGTGACTATGGCCAGTCCCTGAAGAAGTTAGTGAAGGAACAACGGGAGAAAGCAATGGAAGCTAACAGCGTGAGGAATAGACGGTTTGTGGGGGAGGATTTTTCAGTAGATTTGTTGCTGGTTGCAGACGGAGATGATTTGGATAAGATCTGTGACAATGCCATGTATATCGGCTTCAAGACAATAAAAGTCGAGCACATCAAGAAGAAACGCAAATTTGATAACGTGCTTGACAGGCAGTCGCAGATGCTCAGTCTGTCTAAGGTAGAAAAATTCAACTTCTCCGACAAATTACCACACGTAAAATTAAATAATGTTAAGTTTGCCAACCCTTATTTGCATCTCAATGACATTGGTTATCTGGATACTGAAGTGGCGTTTTGTAGTATAGGTTTGAGAGCCAGAGCTATCGGAAAGAAACTCATATTCTCCAAAGCCTGGAAGGTGATTTGATTACAACCATTAACGCGGATTTGAATAACATCAAAATGTAAAAATCAAGTTAAGGATCTTGACTTGTTTAAACTTTAGATTTAAGGAATTTTATAGTATTAGATTTTGTTTTTTTACTTTTACTTTACTGTTTTGCTTATAATAGAGTTAAAACTATTTGACATTCTTGTAATAAATTGATTTTCAGTTTGGTATATTTTTCTTTGATTATTTACATCTTCCATATATTCCTTAGTTTTGAAGGTAGCCGCATCAAACTTGGAGCACATTTTAAGCAATATACAACACTATACCCAGTTACCCCCGATTTTAAACAATTCACTTCCATAGGTAAATACACAGGGGTGGCCCAGTTGCCTCAAAAATTCGGGTAACTGGACCACCCGACAGAAAATAAAAAAATAAATAATATTTCAAGTGAATGATATCTTTATTCCCAACAACGTATGTGACTTATATATCAATATTGGAGAGAAGCTTAGCTCAACAGGATTTGAATCTATATTTCATACAACTGCAACTGTGGTACTTCAAACATCGCGCATTGTAAAATCGGGGCCCAGTTAACCAACTTGACCTTAATCATTTTCAACATCAATTTACGTGTAACGTTTGGATGGGATTGTGTAATGGTTTTTGTCAACAGTATTGCGTGGTTGTTCTTATCAGCAATAACCATGGCCGCGCGACGAGGTGTCGCTGCACTAACCCATATTGTGGATCCAGCCCTTGTGTTATATAACGAAACCACCCTGTTGGAAAACTGGTGTCAGCGATTGCTCCAGTTTAACGATCAAATGGCCATTTTAAGATGGTTGGCGGCGCTGTTGTTGGACGGATTACTGCGAAAGTGTAGAAGGTACAGTGCCATCAAAACCGTTCGGAATGGATAATTTTTTAGCTGAAGCCGATTAGGTTTGGTGTATCTAGTAAACATGCTCTATTGCTAGTCGAAGGACTTCTTGCAGAAGGAACTGGCGCCTGAAGTTGGTATTGGTGAACTAGCATCGCACACTACAGTGGATTGGTGCGCTTTCTGCCAGGATGTGTGCCGTGATCACCTCCTTAACAATCGAACAATCATGGGAGGTCTGCAGGTGGATGAGACGTTGAAGATAGTGGAGATCGATGAAACCAAGTATTTCCATAGGAAATACCATCGTGGCATGTGGAGGGAGAGTCACTGGGTGTTTGGGGGTATTGAAAGAGGTTAATCTAGCAACATATATTGTCTGGAACGCTGATAATATCTGATGGTTGGGCAGCGTATCGAATCATCAGCAGTTGGAAGGGGGTGGATTGTATGGACACGAGGTTATAATCCATCACAAAAATTTTGTAGATCCCCATAACGCGTACATCCACATACAGAATGTGGAGAACACAAGGATGCGGGCAAAACGAAAACTCCGGCGACAGTTCGGTACTTCGGAAACCCTATTCCCCTCGTACCTGCAGGAGTTCATGTGGAAGAACCTCATGCACAACGCACAGCTCTTTGAGAATTTTTTTATATTTAGCTTCAAATGTCGAATTTCCATGTGGATTTGGTCAAAAATTCATAAAACGAACTGAATATCAAATATATTAAAGTTAGATATAAATACGTCTATCATTTTCTACTTGTTTTTAATGTATCTCCAATTTATTTTTTCGAGAAGCGCAGTACGATACTGGCTACGCCGGACAGAAATAGAAGGCAGGGAAAATTTAAAATCACAATTAAATCGGGCCGTCCACGAGTAACGACTGTTGCTGCAGATGCAAACATAATAAATTATAACCCAGCACTCGTTCCATTCCTTGTCCACTGTTCGGGAAACCTTAAACCTGGTGGTTACGAAAAAACCATGGGCCGACGATTGAAAGCGGGTGGTATAAAAAGTAAGAGTTAAATGTAAATTTTTTAGGCTGGAAATTAGACTTCAATGCGAAGTGACCAACAAGTGGAAAAAATTTTATTTAATTGATTTAACTGAAACTTCATAGTTTCATATTATTAAAATGAAATATGTACAAGGCCAACTGTCTCTAATGCGACTTCGCATTAGATACAGTTGGCCTTGATATGTAACACACCTACAACTGCCATCTAGCAGCAGCCGTATCAACTTATACCACAACTACAATACACCTACTGCCATCTAACGGTAGCTCAAGCAACTACACAACTAAGACTACAATCTCCTGCACAGCGCGCATACTGCGAGTTACCACTCTCTAATAAAATTATAGTCGAACCAGTATATGTTGTCCGCCATTTTAATTGGTCGGTCATTTTGCCGGATATCATAAAATTCGGCAAGTTTTCCCGCCCCCGTTTTGTCGGCCATGCTGTTGTTGTTGACTTGTCGGCCATTTTTTTCCCCTCGGACTCTTTCCCCCACTGCCCGGGGGGCGAAGGAGTGAGCGGTTAAGGTGTGCAAGGCTTGAAGACTTATTTGAATTCTGAGGTTGAAGAACATTGGGTTACACGTTTTGGCAACAATATCAGATCGGGGATCCAATTTCTATAAATTATACAAAGACTTAAACGTAACAATACAAAAACCTTACTTCATTGTAGAAAATATTAAAATAAATATTTTGTATTTTCGAAACTCCACATCTATTGAAGTCAACTAGAAACAATTTTTTCAACTATGAATTCCACTACAATCAAGGAATTAGCAGGAAAAAATATCTACAAGCATTTTACGAGGAAGATAGATAGGACCCACAAATTTAGACTGGCACCACCACGTCTTACCAACGATCATATAAATCCGAATAATTTTAAGAGAATGAAGGTAAAGTTGGATGCTCAGGTATTTAGTACATCCGTTTCTGTAGCATTAAATACGTACATCACTTTTAACAGGTTCAGCGCCAAGGCGGACCGAACAAACATTCACCCTGGACCAAAGTGTTTTTCTGGTGATTTCTCAAATATCTGTCCATTCTATAATGAGAGTACATAATTTCAAAACATTTTACGCCTTCAAAATGCAAAAAACTGACGGCGGCCACCGGTCAGCTGTGTGGCCTACCCAAACTCTTAACAAACGAGCGTAAACGACACTTCTCGAAGTGTCCGCCAATGCAATTTTGCGATTTATGACATGAAAACGGCTACTTAGTCATTGTACTGTGTTCGTGTTGTTTTAAACAGAAATGAACAGCCGTGGTAAACGAATTTTACAATTAGCTTTACAGCAAAAGCAGTATTCTGAAGGGAAGTATTCGAAATTCAGCTATTTTCATTGACAATTCTCTACAGACGATGATTCGTCAAATGAGCCGTATTCGGCAAACTCGGACGCAGATCCAGGTTTTGTTCCACCGAGTAGCTCATGCTCTGACAATTATTCTACTGATAGTGATAGTGAAATTCCTATAAGAAAGGTAAAGTGTATATCATCGTCACCGTTAGAAAATTAAAATATTCCGGGACCTACCCACATATCTCATAGTGAACGTATCATAAAAGGAATAGGAAACGAATATGAAGACATAAGAAGTGAACATGGGGAAGAAATCCAAACAGAGCAGGTGGTAGAAACTCGTACAATTTTCACTGAAAACACTTCATCTCAGAACGAAAATTTGACTGAACCCTCTAAAGGTTTTGGGGATGATGAAATGGAACATGAAGAACTGATAGAAAGAGAAAATGAACAAACATTATATGATCTAACACAATCAGTCTGGGGACCTCCTGAAGGAAATCATCTGCAATTTCATGGAAAATATCAAGTTTGATACTTCTTTAAAGTTGGATACATGTAGATCTTTCATAAAATTGTAGTCTGATATTAAAAATAATGATTTTGATAAAAGGAAGATTAAATATCATAATATTGATGTAACAGAATTAAAGGTTGGAGTTAAGATATCTAAAATTCTTAATACAACCTTAAACTCAAATCCCAATAAGAGGATCAATGATCTACCAATTATCATCTAGACAGCATGGGAACAACTATCTATCCAAGAAGATCATCTAATGGTTAGTGCTCCTCCAACTTACAAAGAACGTTATGAATTCTTAGCTAATACACCACAGAAGAAAATTTCACAACCCCCAAATGAAATAGAATCCCTGTATTGCTCATGTTCAGAGATAGATTCAATAGCTGAACAAATAACTAAGGATCGTTATAAACCAAGAGGAACAATAAGGAGTAACAAATTTCTTAAATTTGAATATCTTAGTACAAGATCTTTTGTTATTATAATTAAATCTGGATATTCATACTTACTCAATCATGATCAATTCTTAATGATTCATAATAAGATACATGAAATATTTAATGTTTTGATAATTGGTGGGCTCTTCAGTATTCACGAAATATGGAGTAAGAATTTTTTTTATCAAGCCCAAATTGCCTTATTAGATTTTATGCTTGAAAAAATTGATGAATTTGGTAATGATGCTTATACCATATTCAGAGGTTTTGATGGAATAAGTAGTGGCTTCATATTACAAAAGGAGAATTACTTTGAGAATAAATCAGCATTGAAAGATATTTTATCTGATCTGACTAAAGGATCTTTGATAAATAGAAGAGATATTCGAATATTGACTAGAATCTTTGATAGAGTTCCACAATCGAGTTGAGTTCAATGTCTAAATTATGTGGACATCCTGATATTGATACATTCTTAGGAATAGATAAACTAAGATCACGTGTTTTACAAGATAATCCTGTATCTCATGAAGATGTCAATTTATTAATATGCTAAATGAAGATGAACTTCATAAATGATAACTTCTTAAAATACAATTTGTTTATTTATTGTTTAAACAATTGCTATCGCTAGCCCAAACACTAGCACTAGCATACTTGATCAATGGCAGAAATATTTGATGTCAAAATTAATTTATATCGATAAAAAAATATATATCCCTAGACTTTAGTGATGTGTGTAGTATTCTACGATATGCAAACAAGGTGGAATAATGACTACATCACAAAAGCCATATACGAACAAAACCTAAAGGATCAAATAGGAGAGGAAGAATTTCGCATGGGATTCAACCTAAAATTCAAAACAGGACCAAAAGAAAAACCAACTGTGCACCATGTAGCAGAGGTCGATCCAAAAATTAGAAAGCTATTACTACAGCAATAGCGAGTATACGTAGGATTCCGAGCACTAAGGATCAATGACTACATAGTAGTACCTAGATGCCTGAAATGCCAGGACCTTGGACCCGTTGCGAAACACTGTAGTGCACAGGAGAGCTCATGTGGTCATTGTGGCCAGGCGAAAAATAACAAAACGGAGTGCCAAGACAATGCAGTTTGCATACCGTGCCAGAGAAGGAAAAAGACCTGCAAGAACAAAGGGGTGGAATGTTTAACCTACAAGATGATGTTTGAGAGACTTGTCGAGAAACTCGACTATGGACAGTAAGTCCATAGAAGTTAGTTTGATCAACCAACACCTGAGATCAGACAAGAAAAGGAAAAACAAACCACCATCAAGAAAACTAAGGGATTATCTAAGATCAAGAAAATACTATGAAGAGAGAAGGAGGTATAAAAGGGAAGAAAAGGAGGAAATGGCAACACAAACGGAAGAGGTAGGAAGTATAGAAAAGGGAAGAAAGAGAAAAAAGAAAGAACAAAACAGGGAAGGTAGTATGGAGATTTCTCCATAACAGTAAAACCAAGAGTGAGAAAGGTGAGAAGGAGAAAGAGGTAGAAAGACAGCGAGAAAAGGGACAGAGACACATTACCAACGCTGACGATCAGGCGATTGAAATAACATCTACATCAAACCAGGATCCTAAAGGTATATACGAGGCCTTCCAAGTTAACATGAAATTGTCCAGACTAGAGGAAGAAAGGATACTGACGACAGCGCCGAGAGATATAGTCCGAAAATTACATCCAAACGGGAAAACAATATCGTTTCCAATACTGGAAGCCGTCGATAGAATCTAGTTGCGCAATAGCAACTTGCCAACTGACGCAGTGAGTGAGGGGGAGAACAGTACAACATGCTAGTCATGTATCATGGTAGAATCACGTTTGACCATTCCCAGAAATGGCCAATGTGCAACATACATACCAGATTTCCGTAATGGGAAACAGGCTCAGGATTGCGCAACTCAATGCGATGAGGAGCGCTACGGTGATACATGAAATAAGGAAGCTAGCAGAAGAGGAATAACTTGACCTGATATGCTTGCAAGAACCTTACACACGAGGTGGGAAATTGCTTAGGATGCCAGTCACGGTACAAGTCGTGGCGCGATTGGGGAGAATCCGATGACGGCAGTTATATTCAACCGGAACATCACGATGACTGAATGGCAGACTAAGCAACGAACACTGCGTGTATGCTGAAATCAGATCGAAAGCGAGCAGCTGGATTCTGTCGACACAATACGACCAGTTTTCGGATGAACTACAGCCCCATCTAGAAAGGACAAAAGCGATCTTAAGGAAATACACTAATAGCCCAGTACTGGTCTTAGCTGACCTGAACAAGTCACCGATGTGGTATAGCTCGACCACGGATGAAATAGGGGAGGAAGTGGAAAGAGCTGTACAAGAACTACAACTGGAGGTGTTAAACGAACCCCGCAATCATCCAACATTACAAAACAGAGCTGGTGTAGGAACGAATATAGACGTCACAATTGCAAACGAGAGAGTTAGAGAAAGAGTAGCCAATTGGCACGTAATCGAAAAAATTACCACCAGTGACCAGAAAATCATAGTTATGGAGATAAGCAACATCAGGAGTGAGGAGAATGAAACAAGCGAGATCACAAGGAGGAAATAAAGATCAGTAAAGCGGACTGGGAAAAGCTAAGAACAGTAATAAGAATGGACGAACCAACAGGAGAAGATGTAAATGTACATGAGAGCGCCAAGAACATCGCAATCGCCATCAAGAGGGCAATGCAGACAATCATCCGACAGGTAAAAGGATCAACCGGAGTAAGGAACAAGCAGTGGCCGGAGGAGCTAGCGCGACTTCGACGAAGAGTTAGGAAATTACGAAGAAGATACCAACGCTCCCTAACATACGAAGAAAAGCGAGATAATTTAGAATTATATCGCGAAATAAAGGGCAGATACACGCGGCGAATATACGAACACAAGATGATGAGTTGGGAAAGATTTGTAAAGGATAATTTGGAAACTGATGCGTGGGGAGTTCCCTATAAGTTAGTTTCCCAAAATATCAGAAGCCCAACAGTCTTCTCCACCATGAGACGGATAGGTGTAGGAGGGGAAGTAGGGCACGGACAAGGACCCAAAATCATACAGACCCATTGCACTTCTTAATATCCTGGGGAAGATCTTGGAAAAACTGAGACTACGAGAGTAAAGACTACAGATTGGGATATATCCAAATCAATATGGGTACAGAAAGGGTAGTTCAACCGAAGATGCCGTCAATAGAGTTCTAGAAGAGGTAGCCAATTTAAGACAAATTATCTCTAACTCGATATGTTCTCATTTAAGTTCTCAAGAAGATCGTCTGGAACATTGGGGATTCGAGGTATTTGGTGTATCCCACTCTGTGCCATGGAAACAAATAGAAAGAGGAGATATAGATAATGAATTGGTGAGAATTACAGACGAAGGAGAAGATTGCGACTTTATGATAACCTCATTATCTGATACCCTCAGGGCAGGTACAAATGATTATAGAAATGAGTACGGTCCATATCCAATTTACCTAGTATCATTTACCTATAACAGGATAGTTGTCCCAACTATAAAGCTGTACAATCCATCTCCATTTATTAAGACCTTAACCCAGTTGGTCCTACGGTCCTTTTAAAAGGACGGTCACAGTTTTCTGTAATAATTTTAATTTGACTTTATTTTTTGAGATGGCACTAGTATAATGTCATACTAGAAATGTCATTAAGGTGGGAAAAAATTGCAGTTGTAGAGAAATCTGTTTAGTAAGTGAATCATTTAGTGTTAATCTCTGCGATCTTATAGGCATTTAAAATGAGTAATTGGAAGTAAGTACATTTTTTTTCTTTCACTTATTAGGTCTATTTTTCTTATTTTGCTGGGTTCACAAACGTCACTGCAACACTCTTCAGTCATAACATTGGGTCATATTTCGTTTACGGAAAAGATACATGATACAAAATTGACGTGTCCTTTAGAAAGGACGGTAGGACTATTTCTTACTATGAAAAATCTTGATCTCAAAAATATTTACATTTCGTTTTATTAGTTATAGTAAAAGACCGCTTACACTAATTGAGTTGATAGAAGAGCTGGAAAACCCAGATGTGTTACCCGAACTTCCGTCTAATATAATCATATTTCCACCCGAAGATGACGTTGTGACCGATGAAGATTCAGGTGATGACGATGACGTCATGATTCAGAATCTTCCTGGAGCACAATTGCAGGCTGCAGCTGAATTGGAATTCGCCAATAATGGAAATGACGGTTTTGACTGGGATGATGATCTTCCCTTATCAAGTTTCATAGTATCAAATAAAATAAAGAAAAAATCTGTTTACAAATGGGAGAATTTAGATATTCAACAGGATGTTATTCCAGCTTGGCAAGAAACTAATACTGATACGGCTGATGTGTCTGACAGTGTGGAACTATTCAGCAAATTTATTGACGATGCTGTAATTGAACTTTTAGTACAGGAAACAAACAGATACGCAAACAACAAGAATTTAAAAGGAGATGTGACTGGCGATGAGATGAGAACTTTTATCGGCATACTTTTACTAAGTGGATATGTGTGTGTGCCTCGACGAAAACTGTATTGGCAAAATTCAGCTAATGCATGCAACAAATTTGTATCTGCAGCAATGTCGAGAGACAGATTTACCTTTATTATGAGCAATATCCACTGTAAAAATAACAATGAATTAGATAAAAAAGATCGATTCTCAAAAGTAAGACCTCTATTTGACTGTATAAATAAAAGTTTCAAAGCATTATCCCCTTTCCAAGAATATCATAGCATCGATGAAAGCATGGTGCCCTATTTTGGGCGCCATGGGTGTAAACAATTTATAAGGGGAAACCCCATTCGATGGGGCTACAAATTTTGGATGGGAACAACTAGATTGGGATATATAATTTGGTTTGACCCATACCAAGGTAAAACTACCACCTTGCCGGAAAAATACAAGGACTTGGGTCTAGGTGCCGCTGTCGTTTTGCAGTACGCAGACATACTATTAGGAATTAGAAATGCCCCCGTTCCATATCATCTCTTTTTTGATAATTATTTCACCTCTTTAGTTTTACTAAATGAACTTACGTTTAGGGCAGTAAAAGCCACTGGCACTATACGTGAAAATAGATTACGTAATTGCCCAATCATGGATAACAAACTTCTGAAAAAGAAAGAAAGGGGATATATGGAATATATGTCTTCACAAGAAGACAACATGGTGGTATGCAAATGGAATGACAATAATATTGTTTGTGTCGCGTCAAATGCTTGCCCAGTGAACCCCATAAGAGGAGTGCAACGTTATTCGCAAAAAGAAAAGAAAAAAGTGACGGTAGCACAACCTAACCTCATCAAAACATATAACGAGAATATGGGAGGCGTTGATAGGGCCGATCAGAATATAAGTCTCTACAGGATAAGTATAAGAGGAAAAAAGTGGTACTTTCCTCTAATTGCATAGTGTTTAGATATGGCTATGCAAAACGCTTGGCATCTGCATAAATTAGAGGGTGGCAGAATGGATCAGCTAGCTTTCCGAAGATCGGTGGCGACAGGTATCTTGGAAACCTATAAGAAAACAACTACCAATTCGTCTCGGTTTTCAGCTAATTTGCATGAACATTCCAGATTGGATCGATTGGATCATTTGGTTGTGTTTCGTGAAAAACAAAGACGATGCAGCGTGTGTCATAAAAAGGTCCAAACATTTTGCAACAAGTGTGATATTGCTTTACATGTTAAAGAATGTTTTTATATATATCATACAAAAATGTAACAATATTTTAAAATAAAATAATTTTTTGTGTTCATTACTTAAAACGTAGTAGTTAACCCTACCGTCCTTTTAAAAGGACATCATTTTTTTCAAAATCTATAAACAATTTAATCTTTTTTTTTCTTTCGATAACTTTTAAATACCCTAACGAATAATATTTCCTAAAATGAATATATTCAAAAAAAAATTTCCTCAGGACTATCTGGGTTAAGCGTCTTACTCTATATTAGGAATTGGTTCCATAGATTACAATCTCCCGAGATGGAAGTAGTAGTTGATATATTGATACAAGATAAATTAAATCTTATGAGCATACAATTAATTCAAGATGACTTAAGACAAGATGTCCTTAGATATTTCTGGAGGAAACATAATGCATCGGTTTCATGCTGTTGGTCAGTCAACAGGGGCTCTAGTAAATATGTTACCTAGTATTGCATCACATATTAAGACGTCAACATCCAGTCTAGATAAATTTTCTAGGGGGGGGAGATGATTATATTATATTTTATCAGCTTTTGTTCCTTTATATTCAATCTGATATCCAAGACTTAATAACATACAATAATTTTGAGAAGATGCCTTATCAGTATGCTTATAAATTCACCTGTGATGGTTGTACAGTATTGTATTGTATTACATTAGGTAGAGTGAATGATAATGACACTGTTACAAAGTCAATGCATATGTTGAGAAGCAAACAAGATTTGGGAGTTAGAATTATTCCGGAGGGGATATCAACGAGGGATTTATAAAGCCTTAAAACATGATTTAGTGTGGGAGGAAATAACTTTTTGCATATCATTTCATTTGGGATATAGCCTAGGTGTGAGGGCAGACAAACATTTTTCGAAAAACTTAGCAGAAAAATATTTTCTTGGGTAGGGGATTTTGGATTTTATTCCGTGGGTTGGGTTTCGTCCGCTGGCCGGAAGCGATAGCCATTTTTGAGTGGCACCGACCCTTTAGAGCTGGCAAGGGAACGTCAGGCTCTAAAGGTAGTGGTGTGGTTTCGGTTCCCAACTCCGAGCTCTGTTTTTATTACCGACTCGTAGCTCCATTTCTATGGAAGATGTTCCAGGTTTCTTGGTGTCGAGAAACTTCGTTTCTATTCTGAGCTCCAATCTGTCAATTGTTGGTAGGGGTCTTCCGAGCAGTTACTTTTGGCGAATCCTCGGTAGCCATCCCGCGCTGGTTTTGCTCCAAGTTTTTCCGCACCAGTGATGGTACCGAGATATTCTATTATATCACATAAATCAATTCGACTTATCGTGCCGTATCATTTTCTCTTTTCCGTCTCGTCGCGTGTCGTCGGCTTGGGCCCCGACGCCATGGCGAGTCGCGGTTTCTAACTTTTCCCTTTTGGGAATATAAAATGTGGTTCGACTCCACTATGATGACTCGTCGAGATGGATACTCCATCACATCGCATACTTCTCGATATTGGTTTCGAGTCCCGTGTCGTTATTTTTCGTCACTACCTCCCGCTAGGGGATGTAAGGCCATCACCTCCGAATTTCCGTTCTAATAAACGAATATGAGGACTCCCTTCCCGACCGGGTTTTTATCCAGTTTTCGTTTTTTTCCGGCTCGACGTGTGTCGTCGGCTTGGGCCCCGGCGAGTTACGGCTTCTCATTTTCCCTTTTGGGAATTTTAACGTCTCGCTATCGTTCTCGTTTATCGTCTAGCTATCGTTCTCGCTTAGCGTCCCGTTTACCGTCTCGTTTATAGTTTAGTTTGCATAGCATCACAGTAATGTTTCTCCATTTGTAGTTTATCTTCTTTCAAGGATTTATTTACACTTGTGTAAGGAGAAACCGTCTCGTTACCGCTCTCGGTTTCGTCCCGTCTCGTTGTCACTGTCCCCTTTCGGGATTCTCTTGCCTCAAGAGAATTTCGGGTAAATTAAGGGGGGTGTTATATCCCTTGGGGCCAGTGCAACACGGCACCCTTTAGGAATGTGGCTTAGTCCATGTTACAGGCTACCCCTTTCTTTACATCCGGTGAACTGCGCGTTGGCCTTCCCATTTCCCATTAAAACGTGATGTAATGCTGAAATACGCTTTCACTTCCAGGATTTCTGCTTCTAGCTTTGTTGATAAACATGATATTAAGTTACCCTTAGCCGTAATGCTACCAGTCCCAACCCTCTGTATCGTATAGAGTACCAATTTCCAGGAGGTCTACACGTTCACAGGTTGTTTGGTGCAAACAAGGCACAGCACCCCAGAACGTAGTTTGAGGCGAAATGCCACGCTACGATCATCCCTGCAACGAAAAATGGAGGGAATACGTGAACGCGTATCAACAGCACGAGTGTCGGCCGCAAAAACGATCAAAGTAGTGTTTGATAAGAAACCGTCCGTTACAAGTGGCAAAAAACCCGAAACGAATAAGACCGAAAGCAATAATAATAACGAGGAAGACGATAACAAAGGCGAAGAGGAAAAATGTACGACACCGAAAGATACCTTACGAGAAGGCTCGTGTCGTCGCTCGAATGCTGCGAAATTTTGTTGCACATGCATCGATTTTATAGGGATTCTGATGTCAGGCCCGTAGAGTCGCAACTTGGCTTTGTTTTCTATTTGCGATTAAAGTTAGTAGCTAGAAAGTTTAAACTCTACTAAATCTTACCGCTATATGTAATCGATCATTTTATCAGCTTTCAATCACTGAAAGTCTTGGCACTCTGAATAATTCAGATGTAGTATATAACAGACTAGGCTCACCCATTTGTAAACAGTTAAAGACGCAGTTTCTTACTTACTTGCGTAAATATTACTTGAAGAGATATTTTATATTTTATTATTGGTTATAGTTGCTAAAGAACGTCGCGCTGAACCGAGAAACCGTTAGTTTGCTGCTCTTCCGTGCGGGCTTTTACATGCAATAGTGCCTCGACCGAGAGCTAATAAACGAACAGGAGAAAGCCATGTATCTTATGGAAGCGTGTGTGCAACACGGCTACAGCACAGAAAGACTGATGGCGTGAGCACATCGTCTCATAGAAGGTAACTGGCTGGAAGACCAAGACGTAAACCAACTCCTCGAAACTGTGCCCCCTACCACCTGGCGTTAGAACAAGTACTCGCAAAAGAGATTGTGGACGAAGACGACCACAACGGCCTGTTAAACGTGCAACCAAAATATCCGGTCAAACATTATGCCAATAAATTTTCCGAATCGCAGGGTAAAACGTTCGAATACATAACGAAAAGATGGGCCGACGGGAAGAAAGTATTGGCCTTCGGGCCGGCTCAGGAAAGAGCTTCCTGTAGGACGCGCTGACCGCCAACTGCAGGAAAAACTCGCGCACCGTCCAAAAAATGGGCACAACCGACTGCGCCTCATACATTGACTAACTGTCCATTCATTTTTCAAAATGGATATCCGCCTCAACTGCTACATGGAGAGAGGGTCGACCGACGAATATCTGATGAAAAAGATCGCCGTGCTATTTTGATCGACGAGGTGTCGATGCTCGAGGAGAACGTTCTTTTACGCATAGACGACATTTTAAAAGAAAGGATCGGGACAAACAAATTGTTCGGGGACAACAGCGTTATAATGTTCGGAGACGACGCTCAGTTGCCCGCGATCAAAAGCAACATATGGCGATGCATGGACGAACGTTTCGAGGCAAAACATGCGCACGACCGAAAAAGAATTTCAACAGTTGCTCAATAATGTGCGTCTCGATAACATGACTTTCCGAGATTGGGACATGCTCGACAGTCGACTGGTTCCCAAAGAAAATTAATCAAGAAAATTTCCTGAAGTGGTTTGAAGACCAACTTTTAAAGAATTTGGCAGATCCGTCGATAATTATCATGGACAATGCAAGCTACCACAGTTCCGTGCAGGACAAAACTCCTAATAGCAGCTGGAATAAGTCGCAAATTGTAGAGTGGTTGAGAAACCGTAAGATTGAATGTGGTGGTAGTTTATTACAGAAGATCCAGCTGTATAAACTTAAACCCTAATTAAATTATTTTTTTCACAAATAAACCTCCAAAAACGTTTAATGTGGATACACTCGCTGAACAATACGGACATCGAGTGCTGCGGCTTCAACCATATCATTGTGTATTTAATCCAATCGAAAATGTATGGGGATTGGCTAAAAGATACTACAACGATCATGTTGGAAGAGACGGAGGGGACACGGAAAACGCAATCGATATGTGGAAAGAAGCGCTGAATACCGTAACTCCACAAGTGTGGACAAATTCTATAAACCATGCCGAAAAAGATATATCTTGGTGGGAGAGAGAAAGAAATATTCCACACGGATAACATGGCTCCAGTAATTATTCATCTGACTGCAGATTCTGATTCCACGGACAGTGAATACGAGAGCGACGCAACATAAATCATTAATTATTGACGTTTTCAAGTGTTACTCTTTTAAAAAATCTTTAATTATAGAAGTAATATATTGAGTATATTGAGAACAAGGCCAATGAAACTACAAGAAAATATGGTAATGATTCTCATTTTCAAGTAAAAGGGTAAAGAAAAATTAAAAAACATTTTGACGAATTAGCTTCTGACCACCGCTCCGAGAACAGGAAAAAGATCTTTAAAATTACCATTTTCAATAATGTACTGGACATAATAATCGTCTCAACAACGAGACGATTCAGAAAGTCACCAAACAATTTGACGAAGATGGCGATATTGGTTCCTTTTGTGACATTATAAAACGTACTACGAACCGCATGTTGGACAGAGTAGGCGGACGTGAAGGACATTATAAGTCATCAGCGTGGAACAGGAAAGAGAAGACGAAGCAGAAAAAACTGGTGATAGAGCTGCGACTGCAAAAACGACGGAACAAACAATGGCGCAACTACACCCTCAACTTGGTCTTAACTGTGAGTGTCAATACCCTGGCCGAAAACTTTCAAATTCGTTTTCATACTGTTGTAATATCAATGCTTATTGCTCAAAAGCCTTTTGGGTTGATAAATCTTTATTTCCCAGACGATCCCGCCGATGAAGATATCTTTCATTTGCCGGAGGATGACTATGAACCATTACCTTTGTAAGGATAATAAATAAAAAGAACACTTATTTTTCTGTAAGGAATTAAAGTTTTGGAATAGCAATTAATTATTACGTTTCAGTGGAAGCGTTTCAAACCACCGGCGATGAACTTCGACTGGAAAACCCATTTAGGGCCAGGGAATACGATGACGTCGGATCAATTATTATAGTCATTTTTAAACTTTGTTAAATCAATATACTTATGCATTTCTTAGAAACGGATGATAATTTACGTTCTGCGGAAGACTGTCCGATATGTTCATGCCGTCAGAAAAAGTATGCCCTATCCAACTGTGGACATTTGTTGTGTGGGTATTGCACAACGCAGTCATATAACCCAACAGCAGCAATTCATCACGATGTCCACTATACCGAACACCCATATTAGCTGCTCCAATTAGAATTTTTTTATAAAACTAAACATGAAATAAATTGGCAACTTCCCTGAAAAACTGATGAGTGTATCATTTCGAAGAGTAGGATCAGTTAAATACCAACGTTATATTATCAACCATCGAAAAGATTTTTTAAGAGCAACGCGAGCTTCTTCTTCCGAGAAGGATGAAATTGAACTAGCTATTGGTCATGGCCGAATAGCACTCACAGGCGTAAGTTTTGAAAAATATCGTGATAAAAAGATAGGCACATTGGTTGTACCAAATCAAAATAATTTGTGTTTGGCATCTGGCATCCTGCTGGGGATACCCTTTAAAACAAAAGACCCTTCGTTTAATTTATTGAAGATCGGTTAGCCCGTTCCGAATGAGCGAGCTGTACAGTTGTGTGTTGAAAGCAATGTAGATTTAAGTAAAGGTGGCTCCTCCTACGAGCACATAAACGCTTTTCAAAATTATTTAACGAAATATACAATAGTAGTATATTATTGTAGGTTTGTTAGAACTACTTATTTTGAAGGTCCGCGTTCAAGCGACAGAATTGAATTTAATTTAATCTTGGAAGAGAACCACTATAACGATAATGCATAAGATTGTGTTTTATGATGGATGAAATGTTCCTGAACAGTCATTTGTTTTATAACGTTAGCCATTATGTAATTGTATAATTTCATAAGTCTTATGACAAGAAAAGTTTCGTAGTAGCCACCGAAGCATTGGTCCTAATGGCCCGAGGTATAAATGCTAATTGGAAGTAACCTATTGCATTTTTCTTTGTAGGATCATCATGTCCTTCCATCGACTAAAAAAAGATCATTTTTTAATGTATTCGGAGGTTGAAGAACATTGGGTTACACGTTTTGGCAACAATATCAGATCAAGGATCCAATTTTTATAAATTATACCAAGACGTAAAAATAGAGAAATCTTACTTCATTGTAGAAAATATTAAAATATTTTGTAGATTTGAAACTCCACATCTATTGAAGTCAACTAGAAACAATTTTTTCAACTATGAATTCCACTACAATCAAGGAATTACCAGCAAAATATATCTTGAAACATTTTACGAGCAATGGAGAATATTAGGCTTCTAATTGTGTTGCTTTATATTGTACATTCATATAAAATTTTAAATTTCTGATTTGAATTAGGTTTTCTAGAAGTGTTTTTGTTCTAATGTAAAATCATGTTTTCGTTGATACGCCTCTATGTTATGAAGCCCTCGATATGTATGCGGCAGTTGGATATAACTGGCCAGTTGCTCACCAACAGCACAGTTTTAAAAGTCCTTTCGGTGCTGAGAATCTACTTCTCTATTTTGACGGCTCATCGGGTGATGTTGAAATTCACCTTAAGATCCTATGGAGAGGGCAACTTTCTTCTGATATAAAGAAAGTTTTTATCAGCGTTCCCTTAGGACGAAGCTTCTACGGTTGAGGCTTTTGATCATCTTTCTCTTGATGAGATAACAGATAAAGTAACTAGCGCTTAAGCTAGACTATGTCCCGTCAGTAACGCCAATAGGCACGAGGCTTCACGTAATTGTAACTCCATCGACACGTAAGTATATTTTAAATAAAACTTGGTACCCCATGTCTCAAGGTAAAACTGCATCGATAACGAAATCGTTGCAGTTTTAATTTCCGAGTGCGTGAAACAGATCGGTGAAGTAAATTTTATTAAAAATAAAGGTTTGGTGAAATATATTTTAGAGAGCTTGGGAATTGTGAGTAATAAAAAAGAAATTGATTGTTACGTCAAAAGTGGCGACGCAGTAATGGTAATAATACTCAGTTTATGGTTGGATTTGCTAGGGTTTGTAAAGGTTCACAACCAAATTGAAGAAAATTTCCAGCGACTGTGTTTTGGGTAATTTAAAAAGTGTGAATGTTAATGATAGATGTAGTACGCCTGCTGATGTGCAATTGGAGAAAATCGTAAAGGAAATAAAAGTGACCGTAGACGAGAATGAAAGTAGTAGTTTCGATCATGATTTTCTTAAGGATTGCGTTCAGTTGTCGCCAATTTCAAATCCTTGAAGAGGTTCCTTACCAAGCCTCCTCCTTGGTCGTCGGATGTATCTTCTGTCAGATCACATTCACCCGAGTTCTCCGACTGTTCGAATGGATCTCTGCATGTTACAATCGCGCCATGTACTCCTACAACTAAATGCAATTCTCGTGAAAGCAAACCAAAATTCTTAAAACCGCGTGTCCCTCTAAAGATGAAAGCGTTTCCAACCCTATTGACAAGACTTAAAATAACTGTCAACTTCTTTGACGATAATGGTAACTTTGATTCAGAGTAGTTTCATCAAGCAGTCAAGAGGAAGATGCGAATGTGTTTTGCGGATTGTCATTTAAAGGTCTTCAATTTCGAAAACGTGGCCCAAAAATTGTAGATTATGCAATGTGTGCATATAAACAGTGCATAAAATTCAAGTTTGAATGCTGTGTGAAAGACATCAATTGTTTCTGTGTTTACCAATTCCACTGACTTTAAACACGCTGGTGATCCAAAATTTTATTGTTCGAGAAGAAATGGGAGGAAGGCTGTGAAGCGGACGAAGCGGTCATTGATTCATTAAAATCCCAGATCGGTGCAATTAGAATTTGTTCGTAGTTTATCTGTTTTTCAAAAAGTTCAAATCCGAAGTACTGGCTGAAGGAGATCTTGCTCGTGATGATTTTGAACATTTGATCCAAAAATACCAACAAGACATTCTCTTATTATCCCTGCATCAGCAGGGCAAATGCAGTTTCTTGCTTAATCGATGGATTAAGCGATCACACAATATGCAACGGCGCGGCGCTAAAGCAGTGCGGTTTACGACACCGGAAGTCCTTTATCAAGAGTATTTGTCAACAATTGCTGATCAACGGCCTATCCGAGACCGTTTCAATGAGCGTAATCTTGAACGTCAGCAGAATCGGGAAAGGGTAGTTTTTCCAAGGAACAAGTTGTTCGAGTCAAACAGGAACGTGCGCGGTTCGGTGTGCACAAACAACTCTCGTCATTCCGTAGGAAATTTGCTAGAAACCTTGGCCAATTATTTGACTTCTGTCGATGACAAACTGAACATATGTTGCACGGTTCAGTAATTTGACTGTTGTGTACTGCAGCTCCCCCTCGGTATCAAATATTTCTTCAGAGGAGTCATCCTTATTAGAATCAAATAGTGAAGTTGATAGCACTATTAATATTGAAGAAAATAAAATCTTCAACTTATTATCTGCAACCAACGACGGAAACGAAGTTTTCAAAAATTATAAAATTAATAAAATTTTGAAGAGGGATTTTTTGGCGAAATTGGTTGTGGATAATGAATTGGCAGGTAATCCGGATGAATCGTAAATAAGTGACTCATTTCTTTGTTAGCAACAATTTGGAACATCTTGGAATTTTCTAGAATCTCGAAGTCGAGATTTGAACAATTGTCTGCAGAAATAGTCGATGTATTTCCTCAGGAAAACAAATTGTGGTATTTTATCCCTTCATATCGTGATTCCAAGGGATGCGGACGTTTCGCTAGTCCCCAAGGAAAACTGTGGGATAAATACACGAATTTAAGAAGAAATTATTTAAAACTGAATCTTGTAAAGAGAAGAAATAGCGTCTCTCTACTATCCCAGAAACGGATGAACAAACAGGTATTTTGTAATTATTTATTATAACATTTGCATTTATTGTTGCTACAAGAGTTTAAATCAGATTTTTACATACGAACAATAAATGTTGCAGAAGAGTTATCTTCTGCTGAGGTGGAGGACGCCTCACATTGGCTTTGCTATAATTCCAATGATTGGAGTCAAGTCTGAAGCTTTTGGAAAATTATATCTAAAGATAGGATTGCAAAAATCACTAACGCCTAACATTGGCATAAGCATTGATCGGCACATGAAACAGTATCCTGATTTAAGTTTACGTATAGGTTATGAATTGTTTATTATTTGTATTTTAATTATTTATGGCGTTTAATTTATTTAATATCAGCTTTTATTAGATTTTGTGGAATTACAGCCGGATTATATAAAAATAGATACATTCCTGGATCACATATTTTTAAAGTTTTATATCAAGATAAGATACTTTTCTTGCAGCTTTAGAAGCTACAATAGCTGTTATATTTTTAGTATTTAATATTAAAGTTTCCAAAAAGTATTTAAAAAACGTTTTCTGTCGGCAAATGTTTGCGAGCTGGAGGAACCGCTTAGACAATTTAAGTCTCAAATTGTCTAAGCAAATGCAAATTTTATTTAAATATGTTAATTTTAATTAACAGTTTTTAGAATAATATAGATTATTTTTTAATTTGCTTTCGTTTTATTTCTAAGTTAAGTACCTACTACCTTTTCCCAATCAATTATATTTTGTATATTATATTTCATTTTTCTTTTAGGATAATACTTATTATTGATGAAATTTTAATAAATGTATGTAATACCTACAAGCGTTTTCCAAGAATTACTTGTGATCCCAACACAACCTCTTATGCAAACCGGTGTTGTCATATTGCTTAGAAATTGGTACTACCTAAGATGCTCCCGTCAATCATAAACTAATCCTGCTTTTGTGATAACAAGTGCTTATCGTTGTTAAAATGAAATATTTTACCTGCCGAACGACCTTTTACCACTAATTCTAATCCGTCTTGTGTCAGTGATGCTCAAACAAAAAATTTCAATATTTACGTTCCTATGAATCTTGCATTACACTTATATTTACTCGAATTAGATATTCCTGATTAATGAAAATAGAAATAAATTATTTATTTAATTAAGATAATTTAAAGAATAACACAATGGTATCTATAACTTAAAGGCAATAATACAGCCATAAAGACTAAACTAGGACAACTACAGCGTTTAGGATGCTTAGGAATAACGGGGCCCATGACAACCACTCCCACTGCAGCTTTAGAGACGCTGTTAGGCTTATCTCCACTGCAACTAGTGGTGGAGCATGAAGCCATGACAGGGGCCTACAGATTCCGTCAAAACAGAACTGGAAAGATTCTCTGGAGAAGGTAAGAGAAAAAACAAAGAATGGAAACGAAAGAGCAAAGACTGTAAACCATACAAGTTGATGATGGATAGACTTATAGAAACGATCGATTATGGAATCCAAAGATTCAAACATCAATACCGAACAAATCAACAACCAATCAACGACACCTAAAAAGAAACATAAATCTCCATCTAAGATCAGGAGAGATTTACACCTTTATATGCATTATTTTTATACGCATTGTGCACAGTGAAGGTACCCGGGGGTACCTTCAGTAGCTGTAAGTGGAAAAAACAATAGGATGTTGAAGATACATATGCTGACGAAGATGTTCAAATAGAGCTAGAGGAAAATTATTCTGAAGTTGAGGAAGAAGCTTATTGGTAGCAACCAATAGTAGTGAGAATCTTGCTATATCCATATACGAACAAAACCTTGAAGACTAAATGAAGAGGAAGAATTCCGCATGGGATTCAACCTCAAGTTCAAAACAGGACCAAAAGACAAACCAACGGTGCACCACATAGCAGAGGTAGATCCGATAATTCGATAACTACTATTGCAGCAATATGGAGTGTTCGTAGAATTCAGAGCACTAAGGATGAAGGACTACATCCTAGTACCAAGATGCCTGAAATGTCAGGACCTTGGACACGTCGCTAAACACTGCAGTGCATAAGAGAGTCCATGTGGTCATTGTGGCCAAGCAAAACACAACAAAACAGAGTGCTAAGACAAAGACAAGGATGCAGTTTGCATACCTTGTCAGAAGAGGAAAAAGACCTGCAGAAACAAAGGAGTGGAATGTTTGACCTATAAGATGATATTTGAGAGACGTGTTGAGAAAATCGACTATGGACAGTCTTCTAACCTTCTTATGGGATTCAACACGAAAAAGTTGCTCTCGAAACATATTTCGCAATAGTAGCAGGAAAGCATGCACACATTTCCGTCACAGCAGTTGGCTTCCCGATATCTACCGCACACCCAGAGCTAGATGCATCACCAGATAGCATGGTAAAATGTGACCGTTGTAGTTTGGGATGTGTAGAAGTAAAATGTCCATACATTTTACGTGATGCCACAGTAGGGTCGAGTGGTTATGCCAATATTAAAAGCACTGTTTTTAGGTAAATAGTCTCTGAATCTAGAAGATATTCAGTTACGAAAGCGGTATGTTTGCGAACGGCATTTTCAACTACACCAGTTTATTAATGAAACGAAGGTTCGGTTAGTCCATGACTCTTGTCTCTCAAAATGCATTTATTTCATCCCTCCAAAATTTCCAAACCGGAAAAGAACTTGGAACTTCTAAAACCTACAAGAACTTATGAAAGAAAAAAATTTGAACTACCAGGAGATTCTCCAGAAAGGTTTCCTTTTCCTGCCATTAAAAATTCTTGTGGTTTTCCTGAAAAACAAATTGAAGTCACAACAAAAACTGTGAAGAGTCTTAAAGTTTATGATGATGGTATCCTAGTCCGAGAGAATATAATGATGTCTGTGCGTTATTAGTCCACAAATTTCCTAAATTATCGGACAAAACTATTTCTATAACTGTAAACCATATGTAAGTAATAGCACAGTATGTAATAGTATCTTGTAGTATTAAATCTACTTTTACAAAATTTACTCTAAATAATACAAACATTTTTTTAAGGAATCCTGGGCACAAATGCTTGGTTACAAAATTTAAATCCGAGAGATAGAAACTAAAAATCAATGAGATAGTAGATGAAATGCGAAGAAAACACACATCTGTGCGTAAAGCAGCAAATAAAAATACCCCAGTAACAATCGAAAAAAAGCAACGTCTTTCTAATGTGGTGCTATTTGAAAGAAAAAATGAACACACTCTCGAAAATCACATGCAGGACATTCGCAATCAATGTTTAAACGATGTCATATGTGAAGATGTTATTGATGACCGCATGATGCGAACGGTATCCCACCGACAAATACTTTATAATAATAACCCTATCGTAGAGGTATTGGAAGTATTTCCATGTCGGAAATGGCACTCATATTTTTATATTTACAAAATAGAAAATCTTGGTTAGGTACAACATACTCTTGAAAGGTGTGCAAACTACTGATATTAACAAAACTACTTGACTTGTAAGCCACTGTTTTAGATGTCACTATTTTCAATTTGTTATCTTAAATTCATAGAAATACCTGAAAAATGTCTATGTATTATAAACTTTAGTCATAATTCAAACTTCCATGCAGACATAGAAGATCGACATCCTTGTGTAATAAACTTGAGAACCAGTTAAACGAACAATTACAATTTTCATACAAAGTAAAACTGTTGTAATCCACAATTTATTGTTACCTGCACCGAAAAGGAAAAGATATAAAAATAGTATACACGGTCTAAACTTAAATACGGGTCACCATGGGTGTCTCGGAAACTGTAAGAAATATAAAATCAGTTAAATTAGACAGCAGTTATTTATTTTCGGAACTAATTTTCACCCTGTTTCGAAAGTTTAAAATAACCAAATTTGCTAGATATCCGAAAATTAAAATTTGACCCTAAATTGTGCAACTTGGCTGGGTTAAAATATGAATTAACACGTTTCTGAATTTTTTCTTAAGACTTCTACTTGCAATTTTAGGCAGGTGATCAGAGATTTTTGAGACATACTGAATATGCAGTTAGTATTTACAGAAGTAAAGAAAAAATAATTCAAATAACAAGTTTCGTGTGCGAGATTTAGTTGAGCAACTGTTTTGCACTTTATTGTGTACTAATTTATTGTTATGTTTTGTTACAGCGAACCCGTGAATATAATATTAAGCCCACCATCAAGTGGTTCGCCAGATGAGGTCCAGATCCTAGAAGAAGGTGATGGTGAAGGGGGACAATGATAAATGAGTAAGTATCTTGATATACTCTGTTTTTTAACTAGGAGTGAATACAAAAGCCAGATTCACACTAGAAATGTCACTAGAAAAACAAGAATTTGAATTTTTATCATATACAATATAACAAGACCTTGGATTTTTATCAGAAAATTTCAGTAGTAGATCCCGAAACATTAACCAACCCTCTCTTACACTACCCTGATTAAACTCTGTAATGTAAAAAATGGAGGTTTAATCAAAGTAGGTAAATCATCCTGACATTTTGTATAGGGCCATAATGGGTCCCCCAAATACAAGGATCCTCCTACGTCACGTGGGAGTTATTTATACATACTGTAGGGTAGTTTTAGTGATAACCATGACTGTTCAACGAGGTCCAGCTGCACCCGTGCAGATTGTTGATTCAGTACTTATCTTGAATGATGATGCAATTCTTTTAGAAAATTGGTTTTTACTACAATTCGCTTTCCACGATCCAATTTCTATTTTAACGTGGTTGGCTGTGCGGCGATTAATTAAAAATGTGAATATGTGCCCCGACTGTAACATTCTCTGTTCTTTTGTGAGACGTGCATAAGTGGTGGATGGTTACCAATGGAAATGCAGACGGTGTGGTAGAACGACGTCACTACGATCCGGCTCGTTTTTTGAGGGTAGTCATTTGGGCTGTGAACAAATTACTGTCCTTGTGTACTGCTGGTGCAGGAACTTCATTCAAAAGGATATGGCCCATGAAGCTGCAATTGGCAAGATAGCGTCGCATACAACTGTAGATTGGTCCTCTTTCTGCAAGGATGTATGCGAGCAATATCTCATTGACCATCCAGCCGTGATTGGAGGCCTTCATGAAGACGGCACATCGAAGGTGGTGGAGATCGACGAGTCCAAGTTCTTTCACAGCAAGCACCTTCGTGGGATGTGGAGAGAAGGCCACTGGGTGTTGGGGGGGATTGAACGAGGCTTCTGGGGCCTGCGTTTTGGTTGAAGTTCCTGATAGAACGGAGGCGACATTATTCACGCTCATCCAGCAGTACATATTGCCAGGGACCATCATCATGTCCCACGGTTGGAGGGCATACCATAATATTCCGCAGATATGGAGGAGAGTGTACGAGCATCAGGTGATAATTCACCAGGATCATTTTGTGGATCCGGAAGACAGAACCATCCATACAGAAAATGTAGAAAATATGTGGACGTGGGCTAAGCACAAACTCCGCAGGCAATTCGGCACGTCTCGAAATCTCTTTCCCTCCTATCTACATGAATTTGTATGACGGTGTCGCATGCAGAATGACCACAGAAGTTCCTCGTGTGGGTCGCTCAACAATACCCCGTGTGATCCCTCGGAACCATCTGTTTTCCAATAGAATACCAGAAAAAACAGCCCTTTAACAACGTATTTTTGGTATCGGTTTGGTTTTATTCTTGGCCGTTTTCATTTTATTCTTTTTGACTTTTGTTGCATGGTTCGAACCTAAATATTTTTTAGTTGATGGTGTTTACTGTTTGGCGTTAAAGTATATTAATTTATTAAAACGTAAGTCCCAACAACATTTATAAACTTCTCATTTACTCAGTTTTATAAAACGTAGATTTAAATAGCCTCCTTTTATTTATGTCACCTTATGAATCACAGCAACATATTATGTGTATGAAAACCATTTGACCAATAATCAAAGTGACCACAACCATTTTATAAAGTTATCGGTGAGCATTTAGAGGTTACCTCATTGGTAGAATTAGGACATAATAAAGATGAGTATGCTGAAACGCTATCTTCTGTAGAAAATTGTGACACGGTAGCTACGTCTGGTGATCATAGTTACAGCAAATTGTTGAATACTGTAACAGAAGATAAAGCTACACAAACAAATCCTCGAAATCTGTTTCAAAGTAATGCTGGCCATGGAAGTAAATTAATTGAAGAAAAGCAATTTTTATTTTAAACGATGTCGGAAAACATTCATTTTAAATACTTTACTGGTTTAACAGTGCCGCAATTTGAGGCATTGTACATATTTATGGATACAACAATTATGGCGAAATTAAAGTACACCAAAAGAAACAAAACTCCCATAAAAATGAGCAGAATACATCAACTAGATGAGAAAGATAAATAATGTCTAACACTGATTCGCTTGAATAGGGGATATACCGTAAAAGAATTATCAATCTTCTACTGTGTATGTCGTGTATCAGTCATTTGTCAACATGGGTACAATTTATATATAATTATACAGTGTTGTGGCCTACGAGGTCGCCTTAACCAAGAAGCGAGAGATATGGAAAGGCATGCTTTGGACGAAAGTCACCTTAGTTAGCATGCCACCGAAATCAAAATTCAAATGACAAAAAATATTCAAAGACAGGGAAACACATTCTCCACATACAAACACTACAATTCCGTGAAATTCTTGGTAGGGATGTCGACAAGAGGTGCCATATTTTATAGTAGTCAGGGATTTGAAGGTTCCATCTGTGATCTACAATTATTCAAATAAAGCGAACTCAATAATTTTCTTATAGAAGGCGATGTACTGATGGTAGATAGTGATCTCACAATACAAGAGGTGTTTGCCGGAAGATGCAAACTGACATCGGAGGAAGTTTTAACAAAAAAAAAATTGCATTCATGTGGAACGTGTGATCCAAAGGATTAAATTGTATCAAATATTAGCAAAACCAATTTCCATTATTATGTTATAGTATAATTTATTTTCCGTCCGCTATCCAGTTAATAGATAAAAAGTGTGAAAGAGAGAAACAGACGCTGTTTTCTCGTACCATATTATTACTTGGCTGAGCAATAACGACTGGCCTTTCAAAATATCGTAACTGATTCACATACTGTTACGGTATAAACGCTATCTCTTGACATAGCATTTGTCGGCGGTTGGTGGTAACAATGTAGAAAATGCAACTAGAAGGGTTTGGGTCACCACGGTGAAACTGCGGCCTGCCACTGCACAACACAAAGTTTGGGGACGCCGCTCCACTGGGGTGTACAGGAGCTAATAGCATCCATGACACTTATCGAAGTTCTATGCGTTCCCGTGTTTCAGTACTCTGGTTTACCGACGAACTATATATTCTAGTTTGTGTTGAATTGCACATGCTACATTTTTAGGTTATATTTCTTCAACTGCATTTAGAAAATTAATCATTTATTTAAGAAATTGGAAGACAGGTAACGGTTGAAATATTACTTATCTAGAACATACATGACAACTTATATAAATATTTAGATTTACATCGTTTAAAGTCTCAACTTGGGGACAACTTCAACGTAATTTTGTTGATTGGGATATACGATATAAAATCCGTAAGTAATAAAATAAGTAATAATAATAATAAAAAATAAATAATAATAAATGTTGTATTTTCAGAATATTTTTCTACCAGTGTTAAAGAACGCTTATGTTCAACTTTTAAGTGAATTAAAGAAAAAATGTTCAAGAATTGTTCTGTTAACGATCCCACTGATACCTGCAATAGCGAAAACACACTGGTTTGTTTTAAACGGCATCAATGATTTCATCAAAAGCCAAGCAGATGGATCTATGGTGTTTGTTGTGGACGTGGGAAACCGTTTTGTTCGTCCGTTTAACTCTATTGCCATGGAATACTTTGAAAGGTTGGTGTACTGTTTTGTTAGTTGTAAATGATTAAGTTTAATTATTTTTCATTGCAGAACAATGGGGAAAGATCATCGTCCAGATCTTAGGCACTTGAATAAGAAAGGTTTTTTGTTGCTGCAATTTCTTATAGACTTGCATTATTTTTAATATTGAACAGTGAAAAGTAAGTTACTATATACTGACTTAATTTTTTCAATAATATGATTCAGTTTCTACTAGTTCTGAAGATGAACCAATTTTTGAAACTCAAACGGATGACGAAGCTGAAGAGGATGTAATCATTGTTATAGAAGGTGACTATGTCATGGTAGATTTCAATGGTCAGAAATTCCCTGGCCAAGTCCTGGAACTCTTTGAAAACTATGTCACAGTGAAATACACGGCAAAAAGCGGCGTATTCGGCTGGCGTTGGCCAGAGAAAAAAGGATATTATAGATTATAACGAATTAGAAATTCGAAGGATTCTTCAGCCACCCAAATTACTTAATAAACGTGGCACTTATTCGGTTCCTGAGCTGGATCGCTATTATTAATAAAACCAAGTTCAAGGGAACTAAATCAAGATTAGACACCCGCCTTATTTCATTGGCAAAAACCATGTTATACTCTGTTTTTTCTCTTTATCATTCAAGAGTGCCGTGATTTTTATATAGTTTTATAGTGTAGCTATAGACAAAAGACAAAAAATTACTAGTGTCAAAATTTAAATTGTCATTTTCTTGTAAGAACGTGATTCTTGAGATTTTATTTTAAAAAATGCCAAAGCAAAAGGTTATTCCATTAGAAAGAAAACGCAATGTGTTTCAGTGTGTCAAAAATATGACGACAATTGATTACAAGTGACGTTTCCACCAGTGACTTTAGTAACTTTTCTACACTGTTATAAAAATATCTAAAGTTGACTTCGCCTACTCTGAATGATAAAGAGAAAAAACAGAGTATAATAGGGGACGATCCGTTCGATTTGAGACGCGAACGGAATCAGTTCCGTATGGCATTCTTGAGGAAAATGCGGATGGGTGTCTCCGGGTCAGGATATTATAAACAGGATATCCACCTTGAGAGGCAGAAAGGTTTCCTGTTACTTAGAGATCAGAATGCCGAAGAATTGGTTCGGGGTATGTTTTGGGAGGTACTGGAGTATGTCACAGTAAAGTTTCCCAGAATGTTGCCTAGGTTGAAAACCGATTTGTTGTTTTATTTAGAGGGGGATTTTAAAAATCTTGAAGAGGTGATGACCAGGTCGCGTGCATTACGGTGAACATCGCCTATTTTAGAAAAATATTCAAAGATATCTCAGTTACCATTTTGTGAACATGATCATCCATATTTTCGATATCCAGGGGGTCGAATCGGAAAATATCTTCATTGTTAATGATACTAGCCTAGTTAGGGTACGCCATCCAGGTACTATGCTTTTAACTAAAGATCACCTTATGGTACAAGAAGTAACCCCAGATACCGCGTATTTGATTAACGCTTTGAAATCGGATAGCGACAGTGCCAGAACCAATGACGGAGAATTGGTTGCAAAATCATTCGTAATAGCAAAGACCAATGAAGTCTACTTGTATTGCTATATGGATCCTGATATTGTGGGGAGTGGCATAGTGGTATGTAAGCCAGACCGCACAATGGGTGTGTAGTTTTGTGCCTGTGTGACTATGCCCAGTCCCTAAAGAAGTTAATAAAGGAACAACGGGTGAGAGCAATGAAGCTAACAGCGTAAGGAATAGACGGTTTGTGGGGGAGGATTATTCAGTAGATTTGTTGCTGGCTGCGGACGGAGATGATTTGGATAAGATCTGTGACAATGCCATGTATATCGGCTTGAAGACAATAAAAGTCGAGCACATCAAGAAGAAACGCAGATTTGATAAAGTGCTTGACAGGCAGTCTGTCTAAGGTAGAAAAATTCAACTTCTCCGACAAATTACCACACGTAAAATTAAATAATGTTAAGTTTGACAACCCTTATTTGCATCTCAATGACATTGGTTATCTGGATACTGAAGTGGCGTTTTGTAGTATGGGTTTGAGAGCCAGATCTATCGGAAAGAAACTCATATTCTCCAAACCCTGAAAGGTGATTTGATTACAACCATTAACGCGGATTTGGAATAACATCAAAATGTAAAACAAACTTAATAAAATATATTCCATAAATACTCTTTAGGGTTAATTGTATTGATTTCTAATTCTGTGTAGTAATGATTATTTTTAATTAAGGGGTTGGGGGATATTCTGGTTCGAAATTTGTGTAGGTAATATGATCAACGGTCGTTTGTTGATGAAATAGGATTATTAGTAGCAAAGCACCTACGAGATATTTCTACTTGATGTACGGTGGTCTCGGGTTGTGGTCTTTTGGAGAGCTGACCGTAGGGTTGGATTATTATGATTTATGTATGGCCGCCATATTTGCACAAATATTGTGCTGTTTATATTTCAATATTTATTGTAGAATTCATGTTATGTCATTTACATATTATGTATGTTTAGTTTATTTTCACCCTCGTGACTAGCACTATTTTACCATTTACTACATAAAATTAGAATAGGTATTATTTTTGTTAAAAAATATCGTTTACATAGGTACCTAACAATTTGGACGTTCCTGCAAAATCTCGTGTAACGCGAAACAGTGTTGTACGATGTACGAAACAAAGATATTGGAGACAGGTTGGTAACGAAAACACACGGGAAGGTCCAGTAGGTACCTACAAAAATGGGGGTTAAGTCCAAGGTTTATATACTTAATGGGTTAAATCGTGGTGAATACGTGCAAGAGAATTCGTTTACCAATCAAAAGGTGCCGGGTTGCAATATCGGCCTCACCATGGGCAATTTTAGCAGGTACACACAATGTTCTTAAAGGTAAGAAATTGAACTGTAACTAGTACATTGATGTAATATTTAGGGAACTTAACCGAACTAATATCTTGTGTGTATTAGTTCCTTACTGGCAAGGACGAAAAATTTTAAATCACTTTATATATAGACGGATATGCGTATCTTTCAAACTATACAACACAGTAATAACTCTCACATAGCTTTTTTAGATACAAATGCGATTTTAAACGTAGAGAATTTTACACGGCATGGCCTCCATTTAGTAAACAAGTCGGGTAAATACAGACTATGCGAACAATTAGTAAGAGTCATGTCATAACCAATGGGGTAACAAATATAAGAAACCAATCGTGCGTGATGAGTAATAAGTACATTGACTATAACAATTTAATCGTGGTTAAAACAATAACTGATAGGACAAAACTAACTGAAGTGCAACAAGCTGATAATGATGATCTGGTTTTTTTTAAATCAACGAGAATACAACCTACAACTCCAATAAAAATGGTATTTACAGTCTTAACTGTCGTAGCTTATTAAAATATAAGAATCAAATAGAGACACAAATTTGTAGGGTAGCTCAACCATTAGCAATTAGTTTATCTGAAACTCGCGTGAGTGAAGAGATAGAGGATGTTGAATTAGGAATTATGGGATATAATTTTGTAAGATGCAATTCAACTAGTAGATATACAGGAGGAGTAATTACTTATATTCGCCGAGATGTAAATTATGAATTTCTAAATAACTATGTTAGCAATGGTAATATTACTGGATATCAGTAATAAAGTTGATGTTTTTAAAGCATAAAATCATGCTAATATCGATTTATGTGTCACCATCTGGATGTAAAAAAGAATTTCTCAAGTGTCTTCAGAATATATGCGAAGAACTGCTTGTAACAGGATGTAAAATAATAATTGTAGGCGACCTTAATATTGATTTGTTAGTATCAGAAACATATTCAAACAGATTAACTAAATTAATAAAGAACTTGGGGATGAAGCAAATTGTAACTGCCCAGTCCACAAACGGTGCGCGCAGTACTGCAGGATGTTTCTATTAAACCCGGCATCTGCAAACCCAGTTTCCAAAACCAGACTTTGTGTGCTTATGTTTGATGAGATGGCACATTTTGATTATTCAAAAAGCAAGGATTTGGTTGAAGGTTTTGGGAATGACGGGTTACACCGGCATAATGATATTGCGAACCATGTTACGGTGTGGATATTGAAAGGTATTTACAGAAAGTGGAAGCAATCAGTTGCGTACACATTCTGTAGATCGTCGGCATCAGCAGCGGACATTGTTCGCATGTTCAAGGCGAAGGTCCGTGAAACTCATAATGCCGGCTTCACTATAGTTGCATCAATATGCGACCAAGGTGCCACCAATTCTAGCGCCATCAAGATGCTTTTGGAGGAGACACGTGGTAATTTTTTAAGGGCGGGTCAGCAAGCTCCAATTGATAATATTATCATGGTTGATAACATAAAAGTCATTCCATTGTTTGATCCACCACATTTAATGAAGTGTATAAGGAATAATTTACTTACTAAAAATTTACGGTTTAAGCGACCGTAGACGAGAATGAAAGTAGTAGACATTCAATGGTAATATATTGTTCCATATTGGACAATTGCCTGAAAAAACACAAAAAACGGTCAACTCATGTAGGTATGCAGTGAAATGGTCTACCCCCCCGACACTCATTTTTGATGCTGAGTGAACCTTCAGCCAGAAATATACAAACAACTTACCGACTTAATTTTTGCGTTGGTAATTTCAAGAGCGGGTAAATGACGTCGTCGTGAATGGCAACGGCTGTTTTGGCTCGTGGAGTGAACCACTGTAAATAAATTGACGATCAATCCGAATTTAATGAAGACAAAAAAAAATATGCATCTTACCACAAGGGGGGGAGGTGAAGTACTAGAATGACCTGTATTACTCATAGGCAAGTACGAAACTGTTTGTAGTTTCGTAGATAGTACCATAGGCGTCGATGTGCTTTTACGGGCAACAGATCGTATTGTCCCGAGATGTTGGGGTTGATCCTGGTGTTGCGATAAGCCAGAATCAGCCAAAGCTGGGCTGTTTGAATTCTGAATAGCTGGTGTTTTGCGAGGACTACGACGTTCGTTATCGTCAATTTCAGAACCTAAAAATTGTTCCATTTTACTATAAAATAAAAGCTAAGAAATTAAACTTACCTCTGGCAGTCGTTGCTCGATCAGCAACGATAGGATGGATTATGTCTGTAATGTTTGCAGCTGATGTTTTTGCTTGTGCTCGTGGAGTGAACCACTGTAAATAAATTGACGATCAATCCGAATTTAATGAAGACAATAAAAAAATATGCATCTTACCACAAGGGGGGAAGGTGGTAAATTAGCAGGAACCGGTGGAATTTCAATGCCTCCTGAACTGCGAATAACGATCGCTTATTTGGGAACGTGCTGAAGGAAGAGATTTTGTTCGTGGGGTTTGCTTCTTTGGTTTTGGGTCGTCATCCTTCAGAACGGAACGTATCAGTTGAGTTTGTTTAGGAGTTATAGTGCCTTTCGGGGTTGAAACGTCAACAATCTCAATTACGGAGTTTGACGCTTGATTTTGAACTAAAGGAGTTAGATTTTGGACAGTTGAGCTTGGACATAGCACACGCTTTTTAGTTGTTTCCATACTATTTTCAACATGTGGGGGGGATCGCCATCTTGGTCGTTTGCAGCTGTTTTGGCTTGTGCTCGTGGAGTGAAATACTGGGCAACTGGAAACAAATCCCACTTAGATAAAATTCAAAGAAACCAAAATAAGATACTCCTCAAAATAATTTATCAACTACACAAAAATACCCCTACTGCCGAATTATATGCAAAAACCAGTCAGCTTAAATATTGAAGAGTTAAGGAGAGTGGAAACAATAAAATTGGCAAGAAAAATTATCATAAACGAACCAGATGACAACGAACTAGTAGTAGCGAGAAGGAATGAGATTCACGACCACAACACTAGAATGTAGCAACAACTACACATTCCCAGCTTTAAAAGAAAAATAGGAGAAAGGATGGTTCTACGAGAGGGCCTAAAACTGTACAATGCAGTGCCAGAGGAAATAAGGTGTACAGTTAGTGAAATGCTTTCAAGAGTAAGTTGAAGGCACGTATGTTGGACATTAGAGCGTCATACTAAATAGAATTTGCTTTATTCTTTTGAAATTGTAACATTTATTTTAATTAATTTTAATTAACATTATTAAATTACTATTATCTGTTATAATACAATGGATTTTTTAGATATTTTGTTTAAATAAAAAAGAAATATAAATCATCGTCAATTACGGAGTTTGAGGCTTGATTTTCATTCAACGGTTCTAGGTAGGGTGCTGCAAACTTACCCACGTTTGTGTTGCATAGTTGGGCATTTTTATTGGGCGTCTCTGTTAAATAAGAATTACTTTCCGATGCTTCCAAATCAATGGTAGGTACAACAAAATGGCTTGTGTCATTAAGGCTGTATAATTTACGCCTTCCCTTTGGGGTCTCAGATTGAGCTTTTTGGCTTTCATTATCAGCTCTGGCTGAACAAGGCAAAACTTTTCGTTTTGTGGTAACAACTAAAGGAGTTAGATTTTCGACAGTTATGCTTGGACAAAGCACACTCTTTTCATTTGTTTCCATACTCTTTTCAACATGTGGGGGGGATTCGCCATCTTGGTCGTTTGCAGCTGTACAATGTTTTAGTGTTGGCTTGTGCTCGTGGAGTGAAATACTGTAAATAAACTGACGATCAATCCGAATTTAATGAAGACAATGATTTTGACGCTTTAGGAGTTTCTTGTGAGCTTGATTCGGTTGCAGATCCAACTGATGGCTCCGTTGAAGTGGGTGGGATTTGATTCGTAACTGTTGGAGGTGTTTCTTTCATCAAGGCTAGGCAGTCATCGCTGTTGCGTTTGTTTTCTTGAACAGTAGCCACTGCAAATTGAGCTTTTTAGCCTTTCGGTTTTTGGCCTTTCAAGTAATTTTGTACTGTACACTTGAAATAAACAAAAAAAATTTGTTTTTTCCTAATTCTTGTGTGGTCTGTAGTTGATCCTCGTACAATGTTTTAGTGTTGGCTTGTGCTCGTGGAGTGAAATACTGTAAATAAACTGACGATCAATCCGAATTTAATGAAGACAATAAAAAAAAACCGCTTATTAACGATTGTGCTGATTTACTGTTTGGGTTACCTTTTCCACTATCGACCAAGTCGATTATTTCGAATTCTTTCAAAGGAAGAGATTTTGTTCATGGGGTTTGCTTCTTTGGTTTTGGGTCGTCGTCTAAACACACAACGTCGTCATCCTCCAGAACGGACCGTTTTGGGGTTGAATCGTCAACAATCTCAATATCTTCGTCAATTATGGGGTTTGACGCTTTAGGGGTTTCTTGTGACCTTGATTCGGTTGCAGATCCAACTGATGGCTCCGTTGAAGTGGGTGAGATTTGACTCGTAACTGTTGGAGGTGTTTCTTTCATCAAGGCTAGGAAGTCATCGCTGTTGCATTTGTTTTCAATGATAGGGATGTCAGGGACGGTTTCGTCTATTTCCATCTCCATTTCGTTCTCTTCCACTGTAATTTAAAATTTGTTTAAAATAAAGTTTTGTACATACAGGGTCACATATAGGGTCCTCAAAATCGATGGTAAAGATTTTAATTAGCAATAATTGGGTTCAAAATTAATTTTATGGAAACATTTTGAAGAGAAAATTTGTTCAAATGCCGTTTTATACACACACCTGAAATATCAACTCGAAAGAATACACTGAATGTATTAATGCTAAATCTACCACAATCGAGTATCGAGTCGCAATGCCAATTTACAAATATAGGATTAGGTTTGATTAAATCCATTGAAATACTGAAAATTGCTACAAACTGTTCTGTTGTTATAGAAATATTTACTTACATTATTGTCATCTGTCAAATTTATTAAAATAAATCTCTGAAATTATTACACACAATTAAATCAGGTAAATATTTCCATAAATTTGGATTATTGGAAGGAGGGCATGTAACTATAACCGTCTTAAGAAATTGCAAGAAATGATGATTTTAACTGATTTATGTGAACATGGTATCAATATCTGGGTACATGTGGCCAAGGTTAGTTGCTCTCTGCGGGTAATATATAAGAATTTCAAAAAATTGTAATTTAAGCTGCAGCAGTCTGTGAACATGGTACCAAAATATATGTACACGGGGCCAAGGTGAGTTGCTCTTGACAAGAAATATATATAAGAACTTGAATAAAACGGTGATAATAAATGCATTATGTGAACAAGATACCGAAATATGATTACATGAGGGCGAGGTTAGTTGATTTTAGCAGTTAATACACATAATAACTTGAACGAAATGTTGATGGTACCTGAATGCTCATTCCTCATAAAATAAAACAAGAAATGGTTAGGGGGTAAGCTGAGGGATGTTCATTCCTCATAAAAGAAAACAAAAAAGGCAGAACACCGTCCAGTTTATCCAAACGCTTTAGGGTATTTCATGACGAGGATGACGGTTCAGGTCCAGAACCCTTTTTTCATATAGGTCGTATGCATAGTACCTACACGATACCGCTGGAGTATTTAGTAGTTACTTTATGGTAACACAAAAGGATGCTCATTCCTCATAAAAGAAAACAAGAAATGGTTAGGGGGTAATATGAGGGATCTTCATTCCTCAAAAAAGAAAACAAGAAATGGATAGCAGGTAAGCTGAGGTATTTTCATTCCTCATAAAAGAAAACAAAAATGGATAGCAGATAAGCTGAGGGATTTTCATTCCTCATAAAAGAAAACAAGAAATGGTTAGAAATACGGACCAAGAAAGCAGTATACACCTCCCGAAGCCTTTTCGTTATTTTTTGACGGTGAAATTATACAAATGTTAACCAACTTTAGTAATAATTACGCAACAATGCAGAATAGAAATGGAGATATCACTGAAGATGAAATACGTTGTTTCTTGGGTATACTGCTACTAAGTGGATATTCACCTCATCCCAGACGGTACATGTATCGGGAAAATTCAAAAGATACAAATAATCTTGTAGTGTGCGAGGCCATGTCTAGGAACCGATTTAGTTACATAATGCAAAATTTGCATTCTTGCGATAATCGTAACCTGATCCAAAATGATAAGTTTGCTAAAATTCGACCTCTTACTGATGCTCTAAATAAAAAGTTCATAGATACGTCACCATTTGAAGAAGCTCACAGTCTTGATGAATCTATGGTGCCATATTTTGGCAGGCCCGGATCGAAGCAATTTATAAAGGGGACACCTATTAGGTGGGGATACAAATTTTGGACGGGCTGTACAAGATATGGATATATCGAATGGTTCGAACCTTACCAAGGATCAACTACTATTATTTCAGAAGAATTTAAAGATTTCGGACTTGGAGCTAGTGTTGTCCTGCAATTTGCGCAATGCTTACAGCAAAAAGACCCTAATGTCAATTTTCATTTATATTTCGACAATTTCTTTGCCACTATTGCTTTACTTGCAGAATTAAAATTTATGGGTATAAAAGCGACAGGTACAATGAGGGAAAATCGTGTAGATAAGGATTGTCCATTGTCTCATTCTTCCAACCTGAAAAAGAGAGAGCGTGGCACTTTTGAATTTGCTTCTTGTGATGACACTATTATTTTGTGCAAATGGCATGACAACAGCGTCGTTAGTGTTGCATCAAATCATACGGAAATATATCCAATAAATCCTGTAAAAAGGTACTCCCAAAAAGAGAAAAAGAATATTCTTGTTACGCAACCTTGATATGGCAGTCCAGAATTCTTGGCAGCTATATAGGTTAGGGGGTGGAAAAAAAGACCATATGAGGTATAGACAATCTCTAGCACTAGCGTTTCTCGAGACTTATAAAAAAACTACTAAAAGGGGTCCTAGCCGAAAGTCTACAAACCTTCATGAACATTCGAGATATGATCGATTAGATCATTTGATCATATACCAAGAAAATCAGACGCGTTGTGCATTATGCCACAAAAAATGTAATTTTGTTTGCAATAAATGCAAAGTAGCTTTGCATCCAAAACTTTGTTCTTACGAATTCCATACTGTATAATCATCGGAATATTGTTTTAGGCTAGATTTGTTATTTTGCTCCATTATTTGTTTCATTAAAATTTATTTTTCCATTTAAAGCAAATGTTGTATATCTTACAACTGGCTGGATGGTATGCAGGGTTTTTCGACACTGCAACGTATATCGATGTTTCAAATGTTTTGGGTACATCATTCAGTATTTAGTTCTAATTGTATAGTGTATAAAAGACAAGTGGAAAGAAGAAGTAGCTACTATAAGTGGAATAAAGATGATAGTGATGAAAAGCCTCAATAGCCATTAATAGACAGAAATTGTGATGATATCTACATGTTCAATGCTCGTAGTATCTTAGCAAACAAGGATGAAATTACCCATTTCATTTGTGAAAGGAATCCGGTTGTAGTAAGCATAACTGAATCATGCCTAACCGAAGAAATTGACGATTTTGAGATTGATATTAAAAACTATAGTGCAATAAGATGTGACTCGACTAGCAGACATACAGGGGGAGTTATGTTCTATGTAAGGAATAATATAAATTTTAATGTTAAACACAAGCAGGTTTTGCAAATGAATATGTGGTTACTAATTATAGAAATAGAATTAAATAATGAAAAAAGTACTTTAGGATGTTTATACCATTCGCCAAATAGTTCACATACTGAATTTCTTAATTATTTTGAGGACTTGATAAGTAACACATTGGGTCAAATTAAAAATAGTATTACTGTGATAGGGGACTATAATATTGATTGGTCTAGTGAACAGTATTACACTAAGAGACTGAAGAGAATAGTTAATGATAACGGTTATACACAATTAGTTAGCGAATATACTAGGGTTACAAATATAAGTAGTACGACAATAGATTTAGTAATAACCAACAATAGAAATAAGTGTAAATGTTCAGTTGTCAGTGACAGGGCTATTACTGACCACAAGATAATTTGTATCGAATTAAATACTAAGGAAATAGTACAAACAGAAACAATTGGGGCAATAAGGGCATGCAATTATGACAAACAACTGTTGAATCGCAGAATGAAGGAGGTATCAACTTTGTTTAACTTTAGGCAAAATAATATAGATATTAAATATGAAGAGTTTTATATTAATGTGATGGAAATAATAAATGAAGTAATACCAAAAAAAGAAATAATAGTGAGAGGGAAAAACCCCAATCCTTGGTTTAGTGAGGAAGTTTTAAGTGCAATTAAACAAAGAGACTTAGTATATAAAAGGTTCTTAATAACTAATAACCAAAGGGATTGGAACTTGTATAAATTATTTAGGAATAGGGCACTACAGATCAGCAGAACTACCAAAAAACAGTATTTCGAGGAAAAGATAGAAGAATGCGGACATGATGCAAAATCTATGTGGAAAACTCTAAAGAAGCTGGTAGTATCTAAAAAGGCATCTGAACAGTACGTAGAAATTTTATTTGGTAATATAGAATCAAGAAACAAGAAGGAAATTACAACAAATTTTAATAATTATTATATTGAAAGCATAGATGACATTATTAATTCAATTATGCCATCCCCAACACATTATGCTATAAAGATATGTGGTAAAGAAATATCTGAATTTAAACTCTTACAGATCAACGAGATCAGAAAAATAGTTTATGAAATGCCAAGTAAAACTAGCCCGGACGAATAAAATATGGCAATAATACAAGAACATTTTGAAGCACTGTCAGATATGATAATAAATATAATAAACAGTTCACTAGAGAAAGGTCAAGTCCCAGATAGACTGAAAGTGTCAACAATCATACCAATTAGGAAAGTTCAAAATACAAAGAGAGCAGAGGAGTTTAGACCCATAAACATGTTACCAGCAATAGAAAATTTTTTAGAAAAGGTGGTATATCTACAGTTAGAAAAATATATTAAGGAAAGTAATATTTTAACAAATTACCAATCCGGATTTATAGCTGGTTACAGTTGTGAAACAGCTTTCCATTATTTATTAAATGAATGGAAACATGCAATCGATAACAATGCTACAGTATTGGTAGTTTCTTAGACCTAAAAAGAGCTTTTGAAACAGCTGACAGGGACAGATTGATTGACAAATTAAAAGGGTATGGTATAAAAGGTACAGTATTAAAATGGATGAGAAATTATTTAGAAATCAGAAAGCAAAGAGTTAAGTGTAATTAAGTAGTGTCTGAAACCAAAGATATAAATATCGGAGTGCCTCAAGGTAGCGTCCTGGGACCTTTGTTATTCATATTATATATTAATGATATGGAGTGTATACTGAGAGAGAGCAAATTACATATGTTCGCAGATGATACTATTTTATACATAGAAGGAACAGATTTAAATAGTGATATAACTACTATAAATCGGGAGCTAAGAACGGTCGAGGAGTGGCAGAGAGTTAATAAATTAAAGTTAAACACAAACAAAACGAAAGCAATGGTTCTATCGACAGAAGCTAACTATAGGTACGTGAGAACACTTAATCATAAAATTACAATTGTAAATACTGAAATAGAGATAGTTGACGAAATGAAATATCTAGATTCATAGTAGATAACAAGTTAAAATTTAGTGGGCATATAGATTATATAGCTAAAAAAATATCGAAGAAATTAGGTGTGTTATATAGATACATTATAGATACATATTTTTTTCATGAAAAAAAGTTTTGGTAATATTTGGGTTAAAACATGTATTATTACCCAGAAAACAATGTTTTTTTTCTTTACATATTCAATGTATCGACCCAGGGCAGCTCGACGGAGAACGTTACTGCAGAAATGTAAGTGTATACTACTGTATTTTTAAATGACATTTTAAAAAAAAACAAACAATCAAAATCAAACAATGTACAACGATAAGTACATTCTTTAAAAAAAAAAAAAAAACATGCAAACCGAAATGTAATTTAATAAATAATTTATTATCACAAACAAAATACTAAGTAAAATGAAAAACAAAATTGCAAATAATTATATTAAAGCATGTATTATTACCCAGAAAACATTTTTTTTTTTTTTTTTACAGATTCAACCAATCGAACCAAGCTAATGTTACTTTAGAAACGTAAGTGTATACTAGTATATTTATTTAAATGATTAAAAATAAACAACAATATCATTTCTTATTTTGCAGTGAACAGCAAACGGAAGAACAACGGGTAAGATTTATAATTAATTTTTTTTAATAAATTTATAAAAACCAATATTTTCTAATATTAAAAAAAAAACATTTTATTTCACAGGAACAATTGATATCCCAGATACTAATTTCGTTGAGGAGGCCGACGACGGTAATTTAATAAAATTTAAACATTACGTAAATATTAATCATCAATTTTTGTTTTATTTACTCAGAGTTTGGAAAGTGTGCAGGAGTTTGCGGCCCAAACCGTACTGTTGCATTTCTCCGGCAGTCCCGGAGATGTGGTAATTGATTTTTTTTAATTCACATCATTAATTAAATACTATCAACTATACTATAACAACTATAACAAATATATATTTCTTTTCAGTCAAACATCAATGTTGCAACGAGTGCGGTGGGGACTGGGCTCGGGGAGCACCATCTCCCGAGGGAACGAGAGAGGCGCTGGACGGCGAGGGCGGAGCGGCTGGAGAGGAGCATGGCGGGGGAGGGGCGGCAGACGAGGGGGAAGAGGAGGACGAGGCTGGGGCGGCCGAAATAAACTTGGGGTGGGGACATCATTTTTTATTTAAAACAATTATATTTTTAATATATAAAAATTAATTAAAATTAATACATGTGTCATTTATATACATTTATTTATACAGGGTGCTTGATAATGTTTAAATACTCTTCTACAGTATACAACGCGTACAAATAAATATCATACATTTTAATATTGTATGCTTAAAGTATTTTTTATTAAATTTTATTTTCATAAAAATATATATCAGCATACACGATTTATAATTACGCCAATGAAGAAAGAAACAAGTGACTGATATATAAGTATGTCCCAAATAGAGTAGTATTGCATGGCTATCTTTCTTATTAATAAAAATACAGACTCAGTTAAATGGGGAACGTTGTGAAGTTTGTCTTTGTGTACCGAAAAGCCAAGAGGGCAGCAAGGTCCAGAAACAGCATGTGTTCGTGAAAAAGGACATAAAACATATAAAAAGGGTTGTGTAACAAATGCAACCCTTTGAAGGTAATTTGTCGCGAGCGAGGCCGAGCGCTTCAAATAGAAAGGCGATGAGAATCAAAATAAAGTCGTACAAGTGAAAGCTACCCTGGTAACGTTGCATAGAATGGAATATAGTCGTTTACGTCCAAAAAACTGCCGTGCGAACCGTTAGAAGTAGTAAAAATATTGTTAAGTAACAATGCCACGAGTTGTAGAAAGCGATCCAATCCTTTAGTGGCCGTGAACGTGCTATTACGTAGATCCTTAAAAGAAGTCCAATGGTAAACAAAACCAGTCAAATAGCGGTAAACAAAAGTATGCTGTGTAAGACAAAACCGTTGAAAAGCTGCAAAAGAATGAGGGGTGCAAGGGACGAAGTACATAATATGTAAAATTGCTCATACAGCTCTCTCTAATTCGAGGTGGTACGAGGAAGAGTAGCGTGGTACTAGCGATCGGCCTGAAACTGGTACCATGGAGTACCAGCATACTAATAAGGCTGCACATGGCAAGGAAAATGAAATAGGTCATGCTAAAGGAAAGGAAAGAAAATCGAAAAGTCGTTGATGATATGTGCGGTCCGCCAATTAATAAAGATATATAACAGTTACATTCACAAGGAATCAGCGAAAACACTCTAATTGCGAATAGGCACGACTCATATAAAGCAAATCTATAAAACATCAACAAATTTGAGATCGGTTTTCAAACATTCCGTCAGCTTCATGCAAACTACGGTCATAGGAAAGAACGTTAAAAACAATTCCAGGAATAAAGCAGTGTTGAAGTGAGACTGTGTTATCAGGGCGGGATTTGCAATAGTTGTGGGGTGCAATATTATTTTGAAATAGATATTGTATTAAATTACATACAAATTGTAAATTCGAACGCAAATATTGCTAAGTCAATAATGTAGAATTAAAGGTACAAAATAATAAACGACGCGACGGCCTGTGTATTCTACGTCATAAACCACCTTTGTAATATTATAATTGTCAGGAACAGGGTCTTAGCACGTTTGTCATCATTGTGAAGACATATTTAAATGTGCAGTCAAAAGTTTCCGTGAGACATGCTTGAATGCAACGCTCGTTAAAAGCTGATATTTGCAGCGCCGCCCCAGAATGTTTTGTTAGGAGTGGCTTTCGAAAAAAACTACCTACACGACTAGCTAGTGTAAACGCTAAAATTAAATAAGCTATGATGTCTATTGTCCTCCAAGTGCAAACAGAACGCAGCTTTTAAAAACAGCGTAGTTCTGGATAAACGTGCGGCTGTGTTACTAGTCGACCCTGACCGCATGATAAATGTTTTGAAAACCCATCGTTCCAACACTACAAAAGGATGAAATTAAATTATGATATTAAATCGGTGCTAATAGTGTAACATTAAATCATCAAGCAGTGATACGAGTAAACAAAGCAAAAAAGTAGTTGATAATGTTATGGGAATCAGTAACTTGGCCAGTATCTTAAAAACTACAGATAATTACAAGGGAGCCTATCATAAAGTTATTTTGTCCAGCAGGAGTTTGGTAATCGATTATCCCAATAAAATCTCGTTTTTGTGGTTCAACTAGAATAACGTCTTTTTCCTATGATAGCATACTTGGTCAGTGCTAATAACGGCATACGTATGCCATCATAGGAACAAGGCAACACCTGTTGATTTTGATTGCCATTTTTCAACCTCTGGATGTTGGTTTCTTTGGCCCGCTGCAAATTTATTATGACCAAGAGATTCAACGATGGTTAAAATTCTTCAAGCTGAAGACACTGAGCAACTATTGCAAGAGACAGAAGAACCTTTAGGCGAACCAATTCTCCAACGTGACAATACCGAGCAACCATTGCCGAAACTGTTATAGTTTTTCATTTTGTAAATTTTAATGTTTAGATATACTACACAGAGTGTATACTAGGCCGTTACAGCCGAAAATGGCGGTAAGAACTCATTAGAACAACGAACAACTTCTATTAGTTCCAATTTTTGATTCAGGGCCCCGTTTAGTAGTTGGATTTGTTTTGTTTTTTGACAATCGTAATATAATAATTCTCTTAGTTAAGGGACTATTTAAAAAATCCAAAGATTTTCAAAATTAGTTTTCGGTTCTTTCCAGCATTTGCATTTACGGTTACTTTATATTTTTTCAAATAACAAAATGGTGACTGTTCAGATTTCAAATCACGATATTTTGATAACCACCCCATAGTTTTTTGAAGAAGTATAAAAAATTTATAAAATAAAGTACCTATGTATCTACTACAACATTTGTCCAAAACATTTTTTTCAATCTACGCAAAATAGTATGTATAATATTGTTTTATTAGGATCAGAAGTGTTTAGGGTTGTGTTTGTAAAGTTTGGCCCAAAAAGGCACTTCTGATCCTAATCAAACAGCTATTTTCTTAAGAGCGCGCTGGCAGAGTGGTGGGGGATGTCTATTGGCATAGCAGGGAAAAGTCTAAAGGTTTCGACAAAAAAGTAAAGAGAGCAGTTTAGTTGTATGAATCTGAACAAAAATTTAAATTTGCGATTTTGGAATACAAAAATAAATTCAAACATCTGCAGCGGCAGATCCCTTATGGAAATCACAGTGCCTTGATAATGAATCCTCAGAGGTGCAGAATGTAAATTGCGAGGAATTTTTTTAAACAATCATTGTACTATTGACGTAAATCACAAAAAATTTCAAATTCTTCACGATGATGTTTTAGACGAAGCCATGCAAAATGCGCAAAATAATGTTTTAGAAATCGAGGAAGAAGATATCGACGAATTTTCCAAAAGTGCATTACCTGACCACCAACAAATCTATATTTTACAGCAGGGGGGTTCGGAAATTGTTTATACAGTTTATACATTATTTAAACAATTGAGCTAAAGGAATTATCAGCGTTGACGATATAAATTTAATTAAATTGCGAGAAGTAGAAGAAACTCTAGTCCCAGAGACCACGATTAGGTTATATGCGGAAAACGCTTACGCTGATGCGTACAATGAATGTCGTATAAACAATGCGCCTGGTGAAGAATTCTTATCTACTGCGGAAGTTGTTATTTTAGGAAAAGTTTCAGAATTCACTAAAAGTAAAGTATAAGGCGCGGTAAAGAAAAATAAAACTTCAGAACTTGGGAGGTTTACCAACATATTTACGTATATAAAATTGGGTATTAAGTATATGGTAACTTCTAATATAGATATCGCGGACGGGCTTGTAAACGGATCTTGTGGAATACTAAGGCATATTTCGTTTAAACCAAATTCTAAATTACCAAGTAAACTTTGGATCGATTTTCAGTCAAACGCGGCGGGCAACAAAGTGCGAAAAGCGTTTATAGGTTTAATGAATACCGAACGTAACGACTCAAAATTGACCCCAATAAGTAAAAATGCATATCCTTTAATATCTCTAAAAGATTTGCAGTATCAAATTGTACGCCGTCAATTTCCAGTGACAGCAGCGGAAGCTTTAACTATTCATAAATCTCAGGGGCAGACGTACGAAGAGGCGTGTTTCGATTTTAAAAAATCAAAAAGAATTACGCGACAAATGATGTACGTCGCATTAAGTAGGGTAAAAAAGTTATCTGGACTTTACATTTTAGGTAGTTTCAAACCCCCGAAGTCTCCAAAAGAGAACGTCCAAATTCTAACAGAAATTTGGCGACTACAGCAAAATAAACCGCTCACATTCTTCTAAGACACTTTTACCAATAGCGATCAAATTAAAATTTTATATCCATAATGTTGGATCATTGCGCAAACATTTACGAAATATTATCAGTGATGAGTGGTACATTAGCGCCGATGTATAAATATTTATTAAATGTATCAGTATTTTTAAATTAAGAAAAATACTAGCAATAATAATATATTAACAATCGATTAGAAATTTTAATTTCTTAACGAACCGCAAACTTCCAGTAACGATAATGTTATAGGAAACTATATTTTCTGTAAATAACCGCAAACTTCTGATACTACTAATGATGTAGGAAACCACAAATTTGAAAACCACAACTTTCGGTTACATTATATTTGATAAATTGTTATCATTTTTAATCTTACCGCAGTTTATGATTTGTTAAATGATCAAGGAGATTAAAAAAATTTTAACGTTTATAATTTGTCATTAAGCTATCATATTTATAGTTTACCATTTTTAACATATAATTATCTAATACACGTAAAATTTTTAATTGTAAAATTACTTCGATGCTTACAGGTTATTGTTAAACTGTAGTAGTGTATTAAGATTATTGAAGTGTTTTAAGTGTTTGCGTTGTTTGAAATGGATCTTGAAGAAATTAAACTCCGTTGTGATATAATACTTTAAGACTCATTATGTATTAATAAAACAAACATTTTTTCTTTTTAACAAAAAGTGATGTCTTAAAAAAATTCTGCTATAGCTAGATTCCAACTGTAATAATTAATATTCTATTATTGTTTATTATTTATATTATATTTTTTTGTATTCTTTGTTAATAAGTTCAATATGTACTTAGTAATAAATAAGTAGTATGTGTCATTCTTCAGTTTTAAATCAAATGGAAACGCTGTGTGCTATTGCAGACATTACGCGATTCTAGGTCAGGTTTTGCAAACACGACCCTAAACCCACTGGAAAAATTACGTGCTTGTAGTAGAAAATAGAAAAGATGTAGATGTAATAACGAGTTTGTATGACGTATAGTAATGCCTCATTAATTTTTGTGTTGATCTAATAATAATATAAGGAAAAACAACACAAACTACAAATTAATTTAATTATTCTGGCTTCCCATATGTTTAAGATGTACAATCTGTGATTTATGTTAATTGCGTTGCTTTCCGCTTTTACTATCTAGTTATAATTTATTTTATTATATTGTAAGTATAGTTTATAATGGATAGAGGAAATGGCAGAAAAATTATTATTTAATAGATATATTAAAGGATTTGTTTCTGAATTAAAAATGTTCTGAGTTTTTGTAAAAATGTAAGAAATAAATAAAGTCGAAAATATCGAGTTTGAAATTTCAACATTAAAATTTGGATGCTTCCCTGCCTGAAATTTTCAGGCATTGGCAAAGTTTGAGCTCCAAGTGGTGGTATGGGAAACTAACAAAAATATTTTAAAAAACCCTGCAATACTTAAAAATCCTATAGACCTCACACCTACAGTTCCCTCTACTGAACTTAAGAGGACGCTCTAGTGTTCTCCCTCGTCAACTTTTTTTAACGCTACTACCAAAGACTTTTGGTCTTTGCTAGTACTTAGTAGAATCTTAGTTTGTGATAAAATTGCGATTGGAACTGAGTGGAACCACCCTCCAAGAGTCTAAAGTAAAACAGAGGCAGCGGGCGGGCACCTGTAATTTTTTCAGGCACCTCTAAAATATTATTTATTTATTTATTGAATTCACAAACACATAAGTTTTGGGGAAAAAAAGTTTTATAGAGACAGACTTATTCATAAATTCTTCTTAAATCCTGAAAAAAAATTATTAATTCCCCTCTGATTAATTTAAAATAAAAACAGACTTTAGCAAAAAAAACGTGTATTGTACAAAACTTAAAATTAGCACTTATTAGAAAAACCAATACTAAAAAGTAAGTGAAATGGTGTTTAATGAAAATTACTTCATAGAAAACATAAAAGCTGTTAATACCAGAGATTGGGGTGGGCGTATTCTCGTAGAGACAAAGTTATTTAAAATATTCTTACCCACAAGATTTTCAAATATGACAAACGAAGAAAATTTAAACAATACTAAAAATAATAAAGCTGAAGAGCTGAAATTAGCTATTAAAAAATCGGGAATTAAAGATGTGGGGAAGCCAAATATGGCTACCCTACTCGAATTTGTGACGGTGGAAAATATAACAGTTAACCTCAAACATGAAATGCTTGCTAAAATTAATATTTTGCAGTTTAACAATCTATTAAATATAAATTAAAAAAAAATTCCTGTAGATTATGGAAGAGAGCTGTTTTTCTTCTTACATTTATAACCTATTTTCGATTAATGGATTCATATTACTTTTGAATACATTAGATACTTTTCTATATTTAATATTATCTTATGAAGATACAAGACGACCAACACATATGATGGAATATAATAAATATAATAAATAAGTGGTATAAAAGTCTACAGAGTGTCTAAACGTGTCCCAAAATTTGATCAAAAATATTGGCAAATAGGTGAGATACAGCACAAATCCTACGCAAATAGAATTTATCTTGTCGATATCTAGGGGTGGTTACTTAGCATCCCTAATCCCCCCTCCTTTTTACCCACAAATTAATAAATTATATATTCTAACCTCTTTTCGCAAATTTATATCACGAATCACGATATCATCACACGCGGCCTTACCGGCGCGACGGCCCCTCAGGCCCGGCAACCAGTTAAGCGAATATGCTTAACATACAAACACCCTAAAGTTAAATTTCTAATTAATAAAAATGGAGTCTTCTGACTACAGGAGCCTCCAACAAGATACCCAACAGAAAAATACTGATATGAATAAACCAGTAGACAAAGATCAATCCGAAAATAATCAATATGCAAAAGCAGCGAAAACATCACCAGCAAATTTATTCCCTAAAAAAGAACAGGCAATAATATTAAATGCAGTAGACGATCTAAAGTTAAATGACTATGTTACAGCAGTCGGAAATATCCTTAATCCAATTAACATATTATTTGCATGACGTATATCAAACAACCGCATATGTATGTATCTTTCTAACACAGGATTTGTCGATCAAATAGTAAATCAAAACAAGACGGTGCAAATAGAAGGTAAAGAAGTAAGTATTCGAAGACTAATTACACCAGCGCCAAGAATCATTTTATCAAATGTATGCCCCTCTATCCCCCATGAAGCACTCGAGATTGAAATAATTAAAATAGGACTAAAACCTGTTGGAGAACAATACAACCACATTTTGAGCTTTCGCCGCCAAATTTATGTGCATTCAGATACAGCAATCTCACTTCCCACCTCAGTTTTGGTTAATTATGAAGATATATCATATCGCATATTCCTGACCTATGATGAGATAACTTGCTTCACATGTAAACAGACGGGCCATGTATCCCATAACTGTCCAAACCTAAATGCAAAAGAATCATCAACCCAAAACGAAAATGAAACCATACAGTCAAATAAAAGAGGCGCCGAATCAATCTCTAGTACTCCAACAGAAAATTATCCTTCTGTGGAACAAGAAACTATGCATACTCAAGACTCAACTATCCCTACTTTGCAAACAACAGAACTAAAACAACCATTCAGAAAACCAAAGAAATTAAAGAGGAGTTCTTCTACCGAAAATCCCTCCATCTCGAAAGAAGAAATAGTTACTGTCCAAAACATAATATCCCAGGAAAGCCCACCTTTTATACTAAACTACGAACAATTTAACGATTTCCTCGAAAACGTACATGGATCTCCAGATCCATTAAGTGTAGCAAAACAATATACTGCAGACATACCCAAACTAATATACATGATGACCAGTCTTTACCCACATTTTATTCAACGAAACATTAAAACTCGACTCACTCGTGTTAGAAACAAAATGGCAAAACAATTCGAAATGGAACAAGGAAAGTCAATATCTGACTATGATACAGATACATCCCAACAATCAACATTTTAACAATTACATTCTTTCTCCAATGGAATATAAATGGGTACTATGCCCATCTAGAAAAATTAAAATTACTTATCTCTAAAGAACCACCCTCCGTGATCACATTACAAGAAACAAACTTCAGTGAAAGTAATGTGTCAAATATAAAAAACTATACTGTATATTACAAAAATAGAATAGGAGCAGAAAAACAAAGTGGTGGCGTAGCCATTTATGTCAGCAACAAATATCTCACTGAAGAAATTCCTATCATAACAGACATTGAAGCAGTCGCAGTATCCATAAACCTAACATTTAAAATAACAATTTGCAATGTATACATCCCTCACAGTAAACAAATAACAAATGTAGAAATACAAGATATAATAACCCAATTACCACCCCCTTATTTAATATTAGGTGATTTCAATTCACACAATGTAATCTGGGGTTCTGAAAAAACTGACCAAAGAGGGAAAATAATAGAAGAGGCAGTAGAAAATTCAAATCTAGTAATCTTAAATAACGGAGAAAAAACAAGATTTAACTCCTACAATGGAAAATTTACTTCAATCGACCTATCACTTTGCAATTCAACACTAGCACCATCACTTAATTGGGAAGTTCTACCTTATCTCTACGGAAGTGACCATTATCCCATAAAGATAGAGAACACTCTAGAAGTTAAAAGAACACCTACAAATATTTCGACATCATGGAACCTAGAAACTGCAGACTGGGCCCAGTACTACAATGAAATAGAGCAAAATATCCAAACACATTTAGAAAACCAAAATGTTGAAGAAATGGTAATTTTCCTAACAACAGTAATAATAAATGCAGCCAACGTAGCCATAAAGAAAAAATTACCTCCTAAAGGACGTACATCGGTCCCATGGTGGAATACTGAATGCTATGAGACACTAAAACAAAGTAAACACGCATTCAATCGACTAAAACGATATAACACCACTGAAAATCTATCAAGAGTTTAAAAAACTTAGAGCCAAAGCCCGCTACACTATCAAAAAAGCAAAAAAAGACTCCTGGGCAAAATACACCTCTTCCATAAATAACTCCACAACCATGAGTGAAGTTTGGAGTAAAATAAAGAAATTAAAAGGAACGAGTGCCACTAGAGAAATAACACTCTTAAATCATGGGGACAGTATCATAACATCAGAATCCGAAATCGTTGAACTACTAGCCCAAACTTTTCAAGAAAACTCAAGTAATAGTAACTATAGTGATGAGTTCCTCACATATAAACAAAGAGAAGAAAGAAACAAATCTATTTACCTAAACGACTATGCACAACCAATAAATGCCATAGAACTAGAAGATGCTTTAAAAACTTCCAAAAATTCCTCACCAGGTCCAGATAATATACCCTACATCTTCCTGCAAAAATTACCAGAAATCGCCAAAAAATATCTACTGAAAATTTATGATAATATCTGGAAAAACCATCAATTTCCACAATCATGGAGAGAGGCTATAGTACTTCCAATCCTAAAACCTAACAAACCTCAGGACCAAATTACTTCATACAGACCCATCTCTTTAACATGTACAATGTGCAAGCTTCTAGAAAAAATAGTAAACCGAAGATTGACTTGGGTTCTAGAGAGAAATGAATTGCTGAGACCAGAACAAAGTGGTTTTAGAAAAACAAGGTCAACGAACGATAATATAATCAAATCTAGAAACAGAAATTCATGAAGCTTTCGCAAACGATCAGAAATTAATAGGAGTGTTCCTTGACATAGAGAAAGCCTTCGATATGACCTGGCGACATGGAATAATAAAGAAACTGGACATCTGGGGCCTAAGAGGAAATATACTAGCATTTGTCAAAAACTTCTTGCAAAACAGAACGTTCCGAGTAAAAATGAACACCACCCTCTCAAACAGGAAAATTCATCAAAATGGAACTCCACAAGGTTCAGTAATCAGCACAACCCTATTTTTGATCGCAATAAATGATATCATTCAAGACGTTAAAAATCCCGTCAAAGCAAGCATGTTCGCAGATGATGTGACTATATACGTAAAAGGAAAACAATTGAAATCGATTCAGAAATTACTACAAAACTCCATCAATAAAATAGAAGAATGGTCAAAAACAACTGGATTTAAATTTTCAGCTGAAAAAACTAAATGCGTTCTATTCTCCAAAAGAACACCAAATGAAATGCCAATCCTAAGGTTAAACAATAAAATACTAAAATATGTAGACAAAATAAAATTCCTGGGAGTAATATTTGACGAGAGGTTAAATTGGAAAGCACATCTAGAACATCTAAAACATACATGCGCAAAAGGACTAAGATTAATGAAAATACTTGCAAACCATCATTGGGGAGCAGATACAAACAAACTGATGCACATATATCGAAGCCTAAATAGATCCAAAATTGATTATGGAATTGTAGCATACTCTAGCTGCAGAAAAACCTACCGTAAAATAATCCAAACAATACAAAACACAGGAATAAGAATCGCAACTGGAGCCTTCCGTACCAGCCCAATCGAAAGTTTACACTGCATAGTAAAAGAATTGCCAATAGAACACCGTATTAAACAACTATCTCTCTCCTACGCCACGCGTATTTCAGCAAATCCAAAAAACCCTAGTAATAAAAACACCTTTTCAAATCGCTACAATATGATATACCAAAAAAAGCAAAACGCTCAACCACCATTTTACATGAGAATTAATTCCTATCTCCATGAAATACAGTACAAATACCCACCAGTCCTTTCTTACCCAAATAACGCCACACCACCGTGGTCTCCGACACTACCACTAATAGATACCGTCAAACGGGGTGAAAAGGATTGCAGTGGGTAAATAGGATCAGCATTCCAATATTTTAAATATTCCCGCGTAGAGCACAATGTCCCGACCCAAGAGCTAATAAAACTGTCGAAGGTGCAACAGTCGACCTCAGTCGTTCTTATGCTGCGCACTTGTTGTTATAAGTTAGGTTAGTATTTTGTACCTAATTATTGAATTTTAGGAGTAAAATACCAATACTTTACTGCTTTAAAAACAAACTATTGCACACAAAAAGTGGAAAAAGCTATAGTGGGGCGGTAACCATGGATATATGTAACAGTCCATTGACTACATGCCTGCACATGTATTTTTCTGATAACGGTTTCTGTTAGCCTTGTGGAATATTTCTATGAAAAAAAGATATTTTCGGGGGTGAAACGGATCACGTGTATTTAACTGGAAATGCGCGTACCTAATCTGTATATTATATTTCTTTTAGGGGAAAATGCCTAGACGATACGTCAAAAAGTTGGGGGTAGGGGCTAGGCTGACCTATGATCCTGTTTATTTAGAGAGAGCAGTGGCGGCGGTCCGTACTGGCCGTGTAAGTATGAGGAACGCTTCTGAACTGTATGCCGTGCCGTACACCACATTAAATAGGAGGTTCCACGGGAAGCAAACAGGACAATACGGTGGGCAACCAGCTCTTGCAGGCGAAGAGGAGAATAAGTTAGTCGAAGTGCTTTTATTATGTGCAGAGTGGGGATTTCCCCTGAAGAGTTACGACGTAAGATTTATGGTTCAACAATTCCTGAATAAATGTGGGAAGCGGGAAAAACGGTTTAAGGATAATTTACCGGGCATTGATTGGTTCAAATCCTTTATGCTGCGGCACCCTAACTTAACGGTAAAGTTAGCTGAAAATACGAAGAGGGTTAGAGCGGCTGTGTCCTATGAAATGGTGGATGAATATTTTGCTCAACTGCAAAATTCTGTTTATGGAATACCAGCGTCTAATATAATAAACTATGACGAGACGAACTTCACGGACGATCCTGGTGCAGCAAAAGTTGTAGTTAGACGAGGGGTGAAACACGCTCACCGAATAATTGACACATCAAAATCCAGTACAAGTGTCATGTTTGCAGTGGCAGGCGATGGCAATTTACTACCCCCGTATGTAGTATACAAAGCGAAACACTTGTACCCAGGATGGACTGAAGGAGGATTTCCTGAATCTAGATATAACCGGACGACAAATGGGTGGTTTGATTCAGAAACCTTTGAAGACTGGTTTTTAACCACTGCATTACCGTATTTGCGGCATCTTGATGGGCCCAAGGTTATGATTGGGGACAATTTGTGCAGTCATTTGACTATTAGTGTGATTCAACAATGTGAAAACAATAATATAAAATTTGTTTTACTCCCTCCGAACTCTACACATATGCTGCAGCCACTGGATGTTGCCTACTTCCGGCCATTCAAAGCCGCATGGCGTAAGGTCTTAGAGAATTGGAAGCTGAAAAATCGGGGTGTCTTGCCTAAGACCGTTTTTCCGAAGTTGTTAAAAGGAACTATAGATACAGTTGGTGCAAAATCTGAAGCAAACACAGTGGCTGGATTTAAAGCTTGTGGCATCTCACCGTTTAATCCTAATGCTGTTTTGAAAAAAATTGAGCACCTCAGGACCCAGCCAGAAGAACAAGAGGCTGGACAGCAAGTGGAGAGAGCTTGGTGTAATACAATTGTCGAACATCTGAGGCAAATGAGACATGGAGGTGAGGAACACCCCAAACGCGGAAAAAAGTTGAGTGTACCACCAGGAAAAAGTATATCAGTGGCTGATCTTATACCAACACTGATAGAAGCAGAAGATGAGGAATTGGAAAATTCACAAGATGATTGGCACCAAAATGAAGATTCATTAGAAGAAAATAGTGCTGAAAGAACAGATGCAGGGCAATCAAATGGATCTTTTCTCGACAATCAGATAACGTTTGATGATGATATCAAGATTGGTGATTTTGTTGTAGTCAAGTATTCTACTAACAAGAGGGATAGATTTTTTATCGCCAAAATTGACGACGAAAATGAACTGAACGGTGAGTACACAGTAAATGCTCTGAGAAAGAAACCAAGCAACAAAGAACTATTTTTTGTGTATCCAGATGTCCCGGACATTTCCGTTGTCAAGAAGGAGCAGATTCTCCAGAAAGTTGATGGAAAATTAATCAGGAGGGGGAGATATATTTTCCGTAGAGTTTCAGGCTATTGTCTGGAATAGTAGATATTAGTAATTATCACCAATATTGTTTTTTGTAGAAGGTTAAGTTTATTTTTGTATTTTTATATTGCTTAAAATGATAAATTAAATGAGATCGTTCATTATATGCTGAATTTTATTAATGAGTTTAATATATATGTAACACCTAAGTCCATTGCTTTTGTTTAAAAAAAATTTTTTTGATCCATTTCACCCATTAGTCGGTTAAAGTGGATTTTACGGCGAAATAAATGAGTGATCCCTTTCACCCCCTACCATGGGGTGAAGCGGATCAGTAAATTTTAATAAAAAATGGATGTAAGTTATTGGGGTGGAATTTTCGAAAAAATTCTATTAAATAGCTGAATAGTGTGTCTACAACATATATTTTTATGAAGTTTTTTTTTCCAGAAGAAACGCTAAGAAATTTATAAAAACTCGAAATTTTGATCCGTTTCACCCCGTTTGACGGTACCTCTCTAACCACGTACCCAAAGAAAGAATACCACCCCTCAATAATCTGCAAAACGTTTCTACAACTAAAAGAAAAATATAAAACTCACACATTCCTGTACACGGATGCATCAAAAACCGAAGAGTATGTAGGATCAGCAGTAGTAACACCAAACAACAAGTATCGATACCGCCTCCCTAAAATCTCTAGCTCCTATACAGGGGAACTGTATGCAATACAGCAGAGTTTAACAATCGCGGCACATAATCCTGATCAAAAGTATGTAATTTGTACTGACTCACTAAGTGCTATAGAAGCGATCCAACAGTACTATCCATCAAATCCGATAGTCCAAACTATAAAGGAGCAGCTATTCAAACTGTCTACATCACCTCACAAAATCATAATTATATATGTACCATCACATGTGGGGTTAACTGGAAATGAATGTGCGGATGCAACAGCTAGAGACGCTGCCACAACAACAGACACAATACCTACACCTGATGTTTATATCAGTTCTGATATAAATAATTATCTCAAACAGAAAATACGTCAAATCTGGCAAAATGAATGGAATCAAATTGAAAGTAAACTCAGACAAATTGTACCTACAATAAATCACACAATCCCACTACCTGAAGATAGAAAAACACAGGTAGTAGTTACACGGATGAGAATAGGTCACACAATGTACACCCATAGTTACCTTTGCAAAAGAGAACAACAACCTATATGCAATATATGCGATACCACGGACTCTATAAAGCACATTCTTATGGATTGCCCAAAATACCAACAACAAAGAACAAGAAACAGGATTCCAGCGAATATGATGGAAGCAGTAGGAGAAAATCTTGAGGAGCTACATCGGACCATAACCTTTTTAAAGGACATAAGTTTGTATACAAGTTATAGTAATCTATCATTATTTAAGTGAGTGGTCCCTGAGGCGCTAATGACCCTTAAGCGGTTGATGCGCATAATTAACAGAAGAAAAAAAATAAATAAATAAATAAGTGGAAGAGTAAAACTTATTGGTATAAATAGATATGCTGGTATTGAAATAAAATTTGGATATATTGACTGTTTTTTCAAGTATTGTAAAGAATTATATGGAGAATATTTTATATATCCTCAATCTTTAAAAGAAAATACTATATTATCTGTTTTCAAAAATATAAGATGTGCATCAGATATTGCTGAATTATGTATTACAAAAGAAATGAAAGAAATTGCAGATAAACTGCAACAAAGATATGATTATATGAAGTTATATTTTACTGAAAAGATATAAATAAAAACTCCTCATCTCTTTATGTTTAAATCGGCACCAGCTTGAATCAACTCGATGGCCGTTGCGAATTGGTTATAAAATCGAACGATTTCCATTACCCCTTCTGCAACATCCTCGCTGGAACTTTCTGATCATTAATAATCAAATAAGTTATACAAGTAATACACTCTTTAAATTTGTATAATATAGTAATATATCTACCATTTATCGTTATAGACAACATGTGGATGTATTATAGTGAACAACATTGGCCTCAAGCTGTGTAAGTTTAAAAACTGCTGTAGAACGACTATCATGCCAACTTGATGATTTAAAGTGGGATGCTATTCATCAAACTAACAGTGTATACAGTAACATGGAAGAACATCAGAATTTATATACTGCTTTACAAAAGAAGTATCAAGCTGGCTACGGTTTTTGTGTATCAAAAACCATATTGGCGTTTGCAATATTCGGCACGTTTTAAAATTCGAATGTAAAAATCATGTTGACTTGTTTAGTTTTCAATTAGAGAATTTTTGGGTAATTAGTGGTTATAAAACGCCTTCGGTTAGGCATGCTACGTATGAAAATTGTTTTCAAGAAATTATAGGTAGTAGGTTATCTAATACCGATGGTAAAACTGTTGTATTGGGAGATTTTAATTTTTATATATTTAATTTTCATGCTGCCTCATATTTTCCATATTTAATTAAGGCAAAGTTCGATTTTAGAAGTATTTCAAACCGTAATACATCCACAACCGATTACAATACTCAAACAGACATTGTATTTAGTAACGACGAAACATTGATAGCAAGTATTTACGATAGTTACTTTTCATATCATAAGCCCATATATGCGTTGCTCCCAATAATATCTTCTATAGGCAGCCGACTGCAATTTTTAACGATTCTTCGGTAATTACAGTTTCCGATGAAGGCGTTAATAATCGTGCCCTTTCAAGCAATAATAAAAACGAGTACATAGGATCTATAAACAGGGATGGCGTTTCTTGTTATGCAAACAGTGTAATTCAACGCCTAATAGCTTTAGAACATTTTAAACAGGATTTAGTTCACAATAGTAAACCAGAACATAGTGTCAGTAGCAGTATCGTAGATATAGTACATTTAGGGGATGATTGTGTTTCAACTCGTCCTGTTAAGAGCTATTTTAGATCAAAACACCGACGTAAACTTCAATGACAGTACAGCAAGATGCAAATGAAATTTTAATGAAATTGCTGCAATGTTTAGAAGACGAAACCCCTGCGTTATCTGCATTTTTTTTTTATTCAAGAACAATTATACTAAAGTGTTTTAAATGTGATTATTCCCGGGAACGATCAAAATTAGATTCCTGCTATTTTCTTCGTTTCGAAGATGATATGCCTTTGGATTTTTGGAAATTTATTTGTTGGGATGATACTAATATAAAGGGTTCCAATTATTGCCACATATCAAATTTTTCAGAAAAACATCTTACCTATATTGTACGTTAATCAGTATGTTGTACCAGTTTTTGCCAGATTCCGTGCTGACACAAAGTGATGAACTCGGTAGTAAACTTTAATGAGGCGGAAGTTTGTAAAAATGATACGCATTTTGACGTCCGCGCGGCCATTCTGCACAACAGAGATTCGGTAGACCACGGTCATTACACCTGCATCATAAATGTCAATAATAGTTGGATAAGGTACGACTTAGAGACCGCAAAAACTACGTTCCCTGCAAATTTAGAAAACGTGTATTTATTAATACTAGAGAAAAGGGGAAATGGATATAATTATAAGAATATAAAAAAACAATTAAAAAAATAGTAATATATTGTTGTACTATAAACAGACGTAAAGTACATGCACATGCGTTATATCAAATATTTAAATAAAATAAAGGTTATTTGTTATCGTTGCAGCTGTTGATGGTCTACGCTGTACATTTAATTCGGTATGTTGATTCAAAATTTAAAACTTGTTTATTCTCTATTATTTTGTACCGAGAGGTCCACGAATGACAACACTTGCCAAGAATTCACTTTAACCGATGGAGATACCGTAAATAACGTCCAAGTAATAGCACCCGGCCAAGGTAAAAAACCGATACCTTGGCATATGATACCCCACATCGACGAATTATGTTTTCACACAATTTTCGCGGGGCATTCATTCAACGGAAATTCTAAAGTATTGTACTCTAATCGTATAAATAAATTAGGTGTAGAGACCGTAGATCGTGCGATCCCACTCGATTACTCTTTATGGCAAAGAAAAAATTCGAGTTGTTTTGTCTTTCAAAAATTAATATTTGTATGCGGAAAACAAAAAATACTAGAAACGTTAAAGTGGGGAACGTGTTAAATGACGAATTTTTAGAAAACATGGTAAAATTTGACGACGGTTATAGGTTTTTAAGACAAATTAGATCCTCCCCTTCCTATTGGGAAACTAGAAAAAAAGAGTTGTTGGCTACCATTCGGCAATTAGGTAAACCCAGTATATTTTTGACGTTATCTGCGGGGGAAAACATTTGGCCAGAACTACTTCAATCTTTGGCGAAACTGCAGGTTCATTCTAAAAATTTATCTCTTGTAGAAGCAATGAATCTCACTACTTATGAAAAATCCGATTTAATAAAACGCGATCCAGTTACATGTGCGCGGTATTTTGATTTCAAAATTTATGTGTTATTTAAAACAAAAAGACGGCCCATTTCGCGAGTATTATGTACAAGATAGTTGTGAAAGGGTAGAATTTCAAAACAGGGGGTCGCCTCACGAACACATTTTATTATGGCTTAAAGACGCGCCTCAGTACAATCCCGAAATGTCAGGTAATGTGGAAAATTGTATTAGCTTTATAGATAGGTTTATTACGTGCGAGTATAATGAAAATGATCCGTACATTACGGTGCAAAAACATAGGCACACGCATACCTGCAATAAAGGTAAACGAAATAAATTCAAATGCCGGTTTAACTTTCCAATCTTTGTTATGCCCTCAACAACCATTATGGAACCTCTTCCGGAAGAGGAACAAAACGAAAATTTAAAACGCATTTTGAAAGATATAAAAAAAATTACCCAAGATTTTTATAAAAATCCGAAATTAGTAGAATTTAATGATATTTTAGCTAAACTCCTAATTACGGAAGAACAATATTATCTCGCTATTCGTAGTTCATTAAAGAAAACCCAGATATTTTTAAAACGTAGTAGTTTGGAAGTCGGAATTAATAATTACAATAAAGATATATTGCATTTGTTCGAGTCTAATATGGACATTCAGTTTATTTTAGAAGAATACGCGTTGGCATCGTATATTATTAATTATATTAGTAAAACGGACGCGGGACTATCGAAATTGTTACGAGAAACGGCATCAGATATAAACAACGGTTATACTAATGTTAGAGAAAAATTCAGAAACATTTCTAATGTATTTTTAAATAGTAATTTAATGTGCGCGCAAGAAGCAGTTTATCATGCGTTATCTTTGCCTCTTTGGAAAAATTCGCGAAAAACTATTTTTATTAGCACGTTTCCACAGCAAGAAAGAGTTCAAATGTTAAAGTCTAGGTTAGAATTAAGTGCCTTAAATGTAGATTCGGACGTGTTTGTTGATGATATATTCGGAAAATACGCGAAAAGACCTTTATCTATGGAAGACGTGTGCCTAGCAGATTTTGCTTCGAATTTTACTGCGCTGAAGACGGATAACGAGAACGCGAATGAAGACGATGATGATGACGTCATTAAATATTATAGGCAACGGCGAAAAACTGCCGTTATTAGATATAGGCGGTATAAACTAATTCAGGATCCGGTTAATTTTTATAGAGAAAACCTTCTTTTATTTTTACCGTAGAGAAACGAATACTCCGAGGTGCAGAATGTAAATTACGAGGAAATATTTTTAAACCATCATTGTACTATTGACGCTAATCGGAAAAAAATTCAAATTCTTGGCGACGATGTTTTAGACGAAGCCATGGAAAACGCGCAAAATAATATTTTAGAAATCGAGGAAGAAGATATCGACGAATTTTCCATTTTTTCTAGACCACTTTTTTGGGTTCCTGGGGGCCCAAAACACGTATTTCCGCGAAAATCTCGATTTCGAAAATTTTCATGATATCAATACTTCCCTATACCAGTAGTGGTATGGGAAAGTAAAAAAAGACAAAGTAATTATTACTATAGTGAAATTTGTTTATTCATTTATAATTTTAAATTTTACTATATTTTGTTGTTTATATTTATATTTTCTTTCAAATTATTCATAAATTATTCCAAATGGAGCGGATTTCGGTAAATCCTTTTTTTAATTTTTTAAAGATGTTTCGTGGACGTATAGAAAACCAACACCTGAATGCAGCCGTCACAGCTACACTCGGATCAATAGAATGGAATAATTTACCACAGGAAGTAAAACTGCCCTTTGAGCGCCGTGCGCATCACGAGCAACGGCGCAGGAGACGCTTGCTGCAAGAAGAACATGCGCCGAGAACAAGATGCTATTACTTGAGAAACACCATTATTTTGATGATTGTGAGTTTCCTCATCTTCGTGATCACAATCTGATTAGAATCGCAGCGTACAAAATTTTAGTGACATTTATCAAAACTACACAAAAATGTATGTACCTAATGTAAACCCAGCTGTAACTGCTAACCTCCAACCAACTAATACTCTCTTACTACACAAAATTTGTATTTTCAGACTCCAGGAAGCCACCACCAACCCATAAGAAGATGAACAACCAACCAGGACCAGAATAACCCAGGACCGAAGAGGACAACATCCTAAAACGGCCGCATTCCCATCATATTATATTATTATTTTATATTGTAAAATGTATTCAAATCTATGTATGTTTTGTTTGCTTAATAGACGAATTTGTATTGTATTATTGTATCAATCGAAAAAACTTTTCAGTTAATATAGCAATTAAATACGCGCCAGAGTTCACAAAGCACATTTTACAGTATGTCATATCAATGTTTCCTAAATCCACTTTAGCAGAATCCCCTCATTTTGCAATTTCAAAAGTACAATCCTACCAAGATTACTCAATCGATTGGCAAACAATATTGGACCAGGTTAAGATGGCTGCAAGGACACAAGCAAGCACAGCTCAACAGTTGACCACAGTGACTACTGTAATTAGTAGTGTAGATATGGCAACATTGTTTTAAAACTCATAGGTTGCCTATAAGAACTTCATTAGGTGGGTCCGCCGGCAAAAGTACGATTATAAATGCAATCTATCAGTTTACAAGTTATTTTGATAAATTGCCCGGTTCAAGTAAAGGAAAAAATTCTGTCTTGCTATGTGCTCCATCAGGTAAAGCAGCATTTTTAATAAACGGTCTCACATTACACACCGCGCTTTCTTCACCCGTAACTAACCGTTTGACGAGCTAGAATTATCCAATGATATCGGGAACACACTACGAGCAAAATTATTTCATTTAAAATTACTTATTATTGACGAAATATCGATGGTGGGTAGTCGGTTATTATCACGGGTCGAGACTAGACAAATCATGGGCTACAAAGAGTGTTTTCGGGGAATATAGGTTTTAGTTGTAGGAGATTTAAATCAATTACCTTCTGCGATGGATCGCCCTGTATTTTGTTCACCAAAAGTAACAGTCGTTAAGTATTTTTCACGCCGAATCAAACCCTTTATGGAACGAGTTTAATTATTACGAATTGACACAAATAATGCGGCAGCGGGTGAAGTTCAGTTTATACCTTGTTTAAATAATTTAGCTAAAGGAATTATGAGCGTCGACGATATAAATTTAATAAATCGCGAGAACTAGAAGAAACTCTAGTCCCAGAGACCGCGATTAGGTTATACGCAGAAAACGCTAACGTGGACACGTACAATGAATGTCGTATAAACAATGCGCCTGGTGAAGAATTCTTATCTACCGAGGAAGACAATGGTTTAGGAAAAGCTTCAGAATTCAGTCAAGGTAAAGTATTGGGCGCGTTAAAGAAAAAGAAAACTTTAGAACTTGAGAGGTTTACAAACATATTTACGTACAAAATTGGATATTAAGTATATGATAACTTCTAATATAGATATCGCAGACGGGCTTGTAAACGGATCTTGTGGAATACTAAGGCATATTTCGTTTGAACCAAATTCTAAATTTCCAAGCAAACTTTGGATTGATTTTTTGTCAAATGCGGTGGGTAACAAAGTGCGAAAAACGTTTGTAGGTTCAATGAATGCCGAACGTATCGACTCAAAATTGACCCAAAAGTAAAAATAAAATTCCAATAAAGCTAATCCTCTTTAGAAGTAACTATTTCTAAAGATTTGCAGTATCAAACTATACGCCGTTAGCTTCCAGCGACAGCAGCGGAAGCTATTCATAAATCTCAGAGGCAGACGTACGAAGAGGCGGGTATCGATTTTTAAAAATCAAAAAGAATTATCAGACAAATGATTTACGTAGCATTAAGTAGGGTAAGTTATCTGGGTTTTACATTTTTGGTAGTTTCAAACCCCCAAAGTCTCCAAAAAGGAACGACAAAACTCTGACAGAAATTTTGCGACTACAGCAAAATAAACCGCTCACATTCTTTTACGAGGCTTTTACCAATAGCGGTCAAATTTAAATTTTATATCATACTGTTGGATATCCGACAGGACATTGGTAGTTCAACACCAAGAAGCATACATTGGCCTATACCCTGTAAAATACGGTGTACCATAGGGGGACCAATGCAACATACGCAGACGACACAACGATCTTAGCTTCACACCATGATCCCATCTCACCATCAAGAAACCGACATAATCATCTAAACCAGTTTGATCAATGGTTAACAAAATGGCGAATGAAGGCTAATGAAAGGAAATCGACACATTTTTACGGGCGCGACCAACCCGTGGCGTCCTACGCCACGCTGAGGAATCATGCGAGAGCATTAATGCCTCATAATTTTTTTGAACAGAATATTAAATAAGTGTAATCAGTCTCCAAGCCTCTTACGTTTTATTATTGTGACAATCATTGTAAATGCACCGTCATCATGTGGAGTATTCGGTTTTGTCTGCTAATCTAGTTGGTAAATATACGATCGAGTAGTAATAGGAATTGCAAACCATCTACAGAAAGATATCATCTTGGTATTGTTTCTTATGTAAGAAAGATGACAAGCTCGACATGATCCAGTGCCAGGATTGTAAAAGTCGGTTCATGCTATTTGTGCTAACGTGAGCCCACAAAGAAAAAATTATTTTTGTCCTAAGTGTTTAGGACTGGAAGGCTATTGATCATCTTTTAATCTACACTTAGTTTATTATATACCTTTATATTTACTTTCATAACTTTTAATACAGTTTTAGTAAAAACTTGAGTTATTTTATGTTATTGTCTCAACAAATACAGGTGTTTCAATTGAGGAAACCTATGGTTCAATCGTGGCAACCAGTTTCCACGATTGGAACAATTTATAGACAAAGAAGTAGATACAAGGATTGACATTGCAAAAGAAGTTTACAAGATGCTTCCAATTAGTCTTATTGATCAGATACAATTGTCAGATGTAGTTTTTTGTAAAATGCTTATATAAAGGAGACGAAGAGTTAAAAACATGGTTGAGTACTTTTACTTCAAAATATGATAAGCTGATGCCATATCTTGAGCAAATAAGAAAAAATCCTACTAACAAGGCTTTCAAGTCGACCTATAAAAGCATCTTTTTGAATTTAAAGTCAATGAACCAGAAAACATTTAGTGTACATTGGAGTGACGAGTCGGGCCACAGTGTGTTATTTATCTCATACGAAATGTATCGACTACCTGAGAGTGCTGTCAGCGGATCGTCGGGTCGCCCCTCCGGGGGAGGGAGAGCAACCATTGAGCTAGCACGTGGAATCAACAACATCATTCTAGAAGACGAAATTCCAATTTTCAGACCTGATACAGTGTGTTAAGAATCGTATAAGTTACAAATTGTGTCTCCAAGGTGTAGTCGAAGCTTTTGCCCGGGAGCCGGGTAGCGCCAAGCTAGGCAGGCGACTTACTGTGTTCTACTGTCCCATACCAGGAGGTCGTCCTCCACCTAACCTCCGGGGACAGGCAAGCCAACGATCGAGGGAACACAGTAAGGAGAAAGTTGGTTTGTGGTATTACGAAGTCCGACCCCGAGAAACCTAAAAGCGCGAAGACGGGTGTGAGGTCATCCGCCCCGGGCTCTTCCAAAGCCCGCCGCAGTAGCCTCCGGCATTCCACCATCGGCATCTACTGGTGCCATTAGAAAGAGGATCGTCTCCAATTCCTCTAAACCGGGGACGTCCAAGTTCGGGTCACAGGGAGCTGCAACACCTTCTGGTGCTCTGCAGCCTCCCAATCTTCGATCATAATCGCCACTCCGAGACTTTTGCATGCGAGTGTGGAAAGGTGTACCAAGCCAAGGCTGCCTTAGCCAGACATCTTAAAGACTGTGGATCCAGGGATAGAGAGAAATGCATGTTCTGTGGCATGAGATTCCCGACTTTCCAGGGGGTTCGCCAACATGAACGCCGTGCCATATCAGTGCGAGTACAATCCCATTGAACTTGCTTGGGAATTTTGTAAGCAATATTACAATAAAAATATAATTATTGTCACTTAAGATAAGAACAGGACAGTAAACTTATGGAGGGAAGCATTATCCAATTTCACCTCGGAAATGTGGCAACACAGCATTCAACATTGTGAAAAACTAATTTACGATGATTGGCATAAATATATGGGTAATTTTTAGTGTGAAATATATACCGCCAATCAAAATAAATTTAGGTGGAGATTCGGACACGGATTCAAATTATGATTCAGACTTTGTAAAGCCGGAATCTGATACTGAAAATAATCTAAATCATGCAAATTTGTGTGAATAATATTTTCCTGTTTAATACTCTTAACCTCAAGAGGCCTTTACAGGGCCACAAATTTGTTTCCGAAAAGGAATTTTCAAAACAAAAGAGTGGTGCTCTGATAGTACCCTGTTGCATTTAGTATTTTACAATTTACAGGGCCTATACCGAGGGGGGAACTACACTTGCGAAATTGAAAACCCTGGCAGAGGAGATCCTGCGGGAGGACCGGGTGAGGATGGGGCACACCCGGCAAATGTTGATGGATTACGGAAGGACCGAAGCCTACTTGGCAAAGGATACTTCCGTGGTTCGCAAAACAACATGGGCGTGCCGGTACCACTTTCCCTCGGTCAAGGCCTTGATAAGAGAAAAGTTCGAAAAAGGTAAGAAGTAACAAAAAACTAGAGGGTAAATTAACCAATTGCTTTTTGAATTTACAGAATTGAGGGAGGAGGAAGATGGAGACGGAGTAGAGGAGGAAGGAGCAGCGAAGAGAGGAGAACAGGAGGAAGGATGAAGTTTTAGTAGCAAAAATGCGCGAAGTTGATGATGCCGCTACTAAAGCGCATTTAGAAAGGAACTAAAAAAGGAAATGTTAAATATTTTATGAAGATGACTTTGAAGAAGATATACCAATAATTGAGTTATGTTTTAAAAAACACGAAACCTTAACCTACAGCTTTAATGGTTGGTAAAAATTGTATTTGTATATGTAAAAAAATAGCACAAACGTTACGAGAAATATTAGACACGGCAGCTATGAATGCCTATGTTTTGTTATTACTAAAATATCCTGACTATGAATCTGGAAGAACTGACAGGCGAAGATTGTTTCTACGAAAATTAGTCCTTGAACTTGTTACTCCGCAGATTAAACGTAGAAGCCAAAATATGAATGGGTATCAAAAACATGTGCAAGACTGCATACGAGCTATTTTACTCGTTCCACCAAACCAAGCAGTTGAAAACCATTAAAACCTGAAACGCGCTCGGTGTGCAAGATGTCCACGATCAATAGACAGAAAAGTTAAAACAAAGTGTAGTAAATGCGATAGTTATACTTGTTCCAATCATTCCAAAAAGGAAAATTTAGCCGTCTGTGTAGCCTGTATGTAAAACAAATAAAAGATTGATTACGTTTCTATAAGGTGAATGTAGTATTTTTAGAGTTAATAATTATTACGTTAAAAAATTGCAACTGTAACCAAAGTTGTTCTGTTCATACGTAACTATGCTGAAGATAACGCTTTGTTTATGCCAGGACGAGTTGCTACATAATTTCGCATACTAAAGCATTTACCGTCGAATGAACGAAAAAGAGACATTTGTAATAAAAACAAAACAATTTGTGAACAGGAAGGAGAAAGGTTTGTTAGTATTGTTCTATTTCGGAGAGTGTGAGGTGAATGCTACTCAGATGTGGTATTACAAAAACCCAAAGTGATCTATATCTCCAATGTCAAAAAAATTACACCTCCTATTCCAGACTTTCTAATGTGTCCGACGAGGAAAAAAGTTATTTATCAGGCACACTTGGAAAATGTTCAAAGAGAACGAGATACATACCATGCCATAATTAAAAACCCAAGGCAAAACTTTCAGCGTCAAAACTTTACTGACGCTCCAAGAGAAAATTGTTCATAAGATGGACATGTTCACTATTCATTTGATTTTGCGCAGCAAACACATATTTCATTCAATCCTCAACAGCCGGGACCAATTTATTTCCTTACTCCGTACAAGGTAAGGTTGTTTCGTGTTATGTACGATAGATAAAAGGCAGTGCAATTTTGTTATACCAGAAGCTGTTTCTATTGTAAAAGGCGCAAATGTCATAGTTGGCAGAATCTCAACTAAACTTTGCAGTACCAACTGGAAATGAAGCAGGTGACAGAACCAATGTTCCCGTTTTAAGAACAGCAATATTATGCTGCAATTAAACGGGAGTGTGGTCTTAGCTAGGTCATACATGGCAACGGAGCAAGGCCAAAAAGATGCCAAGAAATTACTAGAAAGAGTATTTTGTAACACTATATAAGTTTATTTTATAAATACTTTTTAATATAAACAAAAACATTTTCTTTCTTATTTATTTTATTTCCAACTACTATGTTGAAGATTATGTTTTGTGTTGAACTAATATCAGCTGCAGCGCGGCGACAGTTAATTCTACTCGGGCAGAAGACGGCACAAGTTAAAAACCCGCACTACCGTGCACCAACAATTGCAGCTGGCTGCCGTTATAAACTGTGGAAGTAAAAGTGGTACTGTAGAAAAGTTAAGTAATTTTTTCGAATTCCTTCTGAAAATGACAAAAGCGTGAAGAGTGTTGGCAAAATTAAACCAGAAGGAGCCAGGTAAATTAGGATTTCATAATAAAATTTATAATGACCCTAACCCTTTTTTTACAGATATATTGCATCTCGGAACTCGCCTCGGAGGTTTGAAATTTAAATTCATTTGTCAGTTGGTCGTAGGCACAGGTAACCGTTTATAATAATCGCTGCAGGGACCAGCGAAGGATTTGTTCCTGGATCATCATTAATTTTCTCCTCGTCAACCAAGAATCCAGGCTATTTTTAGAAATAAACCCAAAAAAGTCCACGCCGCGCCGCTGACCAAATGGTCCTTCAGCATGGACACATTGTGCTGCGACTTCCCCCATATCACTGCATCTTCAAACCCATGGAAAATATTTGGGGGATTGCGAAGCAATACTACAACAAACAAGTAGGAGACGCTGGTTATGGCCAAGAGAAATGTTTAGAAATGTGGCAACAAGCATTAAACACAGTTACGGCATATATGTGGAAACATACAGTGGAACACACAAATACAATTTTAGATTGGTGGAAGAGAGAGATTGGGTTCGACAGATGACGTAACCCCATTAATTATAAATCTTAACGAAGATTCAGATGATGACAGTGAATTTGGATTTGAAGACGAGAATTCAACATAATTTTATTATAATAACTTTTGTACAATTTATAGTTTATAGTCATAGATGATCTTTATAGATAATTTCTCAATGTCAATTTGCATTATTATGTTTGATAGTCTGCGAGACACGCTGTATAAATAAACCAAGTTAAAACTGTATACATTTATTATAAACTAACTTGTGCCACCCATAAAATACAAATTGTTTAATTTTCTAACTTTTACTACAAATGAGTGCTTGGTTGCCTACAATCATGAAAGTTTTGATGGTTGCATATTAGGCACTGCACAAAAATTAAAAATATAAACATAGTAAGGTGTAACATCTTAAAATATTTGATGACGTACACGCAAGCTCAAGCTTCAAGCTAGTACATTCACAAATGCAAACAAAAGTTTTGAAGAACTGTTATTAGACATGCTTAAGAAAGCAAAAATACCTGAAACAACTGATAAAAAGCATCGAGGAGTTGTGACCAACTGTGAGACTATTACAACAAAAGAATATCTATTAAAAATAGAAAATTAAGAAAAAGAAAAACAAGAGGAAAGACCAACAACGTCAAAAAAATACGACCCTAAAAATGAGTCTCCGATAACAATCCGACGCAGCGGTAGTATCAAAAAAAAAAAACGACGCTTCTTTGTCCGCCTCGCTCGAGCGAAAGAGGTAACAACGTCCTTGGAAAAATCCCCATCAACGCCACGGCGCAGCACTCGCAAAGCAACGCCGCTACAAGATGATTCTAAAAAAGCGAGACCGACTCCGGAACCGTATCCGTCAGGTGTAGCCAACGCAGCAAAGTTTCCCAAGTCTAATATTACTACTTGCCAGATTTAATATTAAAACATAAATACCAATATCATTTCTTTTTTGCAGTCAACAGACACAACATCAAATAAGAGTAAGTTATAATCAACTTTTTTTAAATCTACAAAAACCATTATTTCCCGATATGATACTAAAAAAAGGGGAACAGGGTGGGGGGTAACATAACATTAAAAGTATTTGTAAAAAATACAGTTTTTTTAAAACTAAAGACATTATTAATTATCGAGTGTTTGTATTGTTACTGTGGTTTGTGGTGAAAGTGCTTTTTCTAGTGAAACAAGCAAGATTTTCATTCACAACAGCTAAAAAAGGAAAGTGTAATTTTCCCGCCATTTTATTCTATGTATAAATTATAAGTAAATTAAACTATTTGTTTATAAAAAGCGGCTAAAAACAATTATAATTGCACGGAGCTCGCCTGAAAATTAACATTATTCATAATTAAACGTAAAAATTTTCTTCATTTGTGTTGTAAACCTTTTCCCGCTTTAATTTTCTATAAACTGTAGGTAAATTAGAGAGTTTTCTTATACAAAGCGGCCTAACGCAGTTATAATTGCAATTTACCTATTACCTAACCATAGGTTGTAGGGGTATTGTTTCAATACACAATGTAATTAAAAAAGAACACACATACGATCCTCATTCAGTATAAAGATGCCACCAAAATCGAGATATATTTTCAACGAAGAGAAACAACGATACCTGGTGGAATGTTTGCATTTAGGGCATACTAAACAGAGGAAAAGCGAAAGCGACAAATTTAATTTAGTAACGGACACTGCTGCGTCTTTTAAGAACCGGTATCCAGATTGTCTGCTAAAAGAAAAAAGTGTATACAATAAAGATTTGGAATTTCAAAAAAAAATTATCGAAAAGGACGGTAATGCAAACATAACAATATCAGACAACGAATTCGAAAATTCAGTTACGGACAGCACTGCAACCATTAACAATTCCGAAACGGAGAACATTGTTGAAACGAACATCCAAAATGAAAGTTTTGGCGAAATAATAGAAAACGATTCGATCTTTGACGGATTTGAAACCCCAAGATCAGCATTAAAATTGTCAAAGGATACGGCTACGATTAAGAGGTCTGGAAAAAAAGCCAAATATCATTTTGACGAAGAAAAGCAACGTCACCTTGTAGAATGCTTGGATTCCACATGTGCTGTCAGGGTGACACACGCGGAATCCAAGTATTCACGTGAAAGTGACGGCAACATCAAGTCCAATTTCAAAACGGACATCGCTAAATTGTTTAAAAAGAGATACACCGATTGCCAACTACGCGATTTAACTTTGTACAATAAAGCAATGGAGTTTCGTAGAAAATTTCGATACGGAAATGATGCGATAAGTATATCTGAAAGCAAGGATGCAGATTCCGTTACCGACAGTACTACATTCAGCATCGTTGAATTCGATACAGAAAGAGTTATTGAACAAACGCAAATGGCAAGCGAAAATGCAAGCTTTGAACTTACCGACAACGATTCAATATTTGAAGGATTCAAGACGCCGAAATCGGTGTCGGGGAAAAAAGGAAAAGTTCGTATGGGACAAAGTTAAAGAGGAAAACCTTGCAAATGTACATGTTCAAAATAATACAATAAACTAAACCAACAGCACCACCGCCAGGAACAACAGTTTGTGAAGATACTACCAGAATACAAACAGTACCAGTTAATCGGGGATAGTCAGCTGCTAAGATTTGCAGAGCAAATCATTGGTCCAGTTAATGGATGGCATGGCGAAATTGATAACTTTGTTGGAAAACAGCTGCAACAAAGTTGTCATCTTAACTGTGCCACCCATTCCGAAGCTGGTGAATGGGAACGGGGACCATATTGCTGTGTTGCAGAAATTCAACAGCTTTATAAAGTCGTTTCACAACGGTAAGTTTCTTCTTTTAATTTAATAAGTAAATATATAATTATTCTGGTTCTTTTGTAAACACAAGCAGGAACAAAGGCAAATCAAAAACTAACAGTTACATTTTCAGCAAACAACATCTGCACTGTGGACGTGGCCAGCCTGCTTATAACGTCAAACACCTCGATATGCGACACGTACTTCGAGAAGTAATGTATAATCGTAAAGAGGACAAAACATTTTGTTAATAACACTCCCTCAAAGAAAAATTTAACAGATACTATGGAAAAACCAACAGGAGGGATGACATCCACCTCAATTTGAAGGGGCTGAAACTGTTAAAAGGCTCTGTTGGACAACGAGTACTTTGATGATATTAATTAACTATAAACGTTAATTTAAACTTCATCAACGGAACTAAACCAAAATTCTCCTTTAATAATGACAACGACTTCAATGATAAATTCTATAATCACAATAATTCATTCAAAAACATTACAATATAAAAAGCAAAAACAACGTTCAGACGATTGTTCAAAAAACCTTTCTGCTAAAACATGTAACAACATTCTTTTCTAAAACGTTATCCTTTGGCGTGTATCTTTGCAATCTTGTGGTTTGTAACGACATGGAAATGTGAATCGACTCATTGCAGTTTCAAACAATACGTTTTGTACAGCAACTTCACTGTTGGAAAATGAGCAACCGCTGCAAATATTCCTACCATCAAGTTGCATCATGAGACGAGACAGTTACAATGTGAACAAAGTAATTGCTCCATAATGTTAAAGGGCAATTCATACCGATTGTTATTATTGTTCATGGTATAAAAATCAAACTTTCTACAGTAAAGATGGCACCGTGTAAACCTTTGTATAATTTCGACGAGGCGAAAAAACTTCTGGTAGAATGTTTGCGTTCTGCTAACGACGCACAGTGGTTCCAAATCGTCAAATCGTGGACATAGAAATCAAATTCAAATTTTTGGTTTGAAATATTTTTTTTCTTATAGAGCATCACTGACTGAACAACATTTTTAAATAAACTTTTTTTATATTATGACGGTAAGTGGGTCAATTTTGTTTTTATCGATAATCAAAAAAATCAAAGTCATTTTTGTGAGTTCTAATATTTTTTTCATGATAGAAGATGGTTATACCTACAATATTTCCCAATACCATTTTTTTGTATTTTGAAGTTAAGATGGCCAAAGAAATTATTATCGGACATTTAAAAAAAAATTTTGCGGTTTTTTGAGATTTTTTCGAAAGGTTTTAAATTGCCAGGCCCGACACTGTAACTGTATGTAGAAGAAGGTGTTTTACATAACATAGGCGAAACAGTATCCGGATATCCTTGCGTCCGTGGTAGTAATAGCACGAGGATCAATTTTTTTCGATGAAAATAAAAATCAAAGTCATTTTTTTGAGTTCTAATATTTTTTTCATGATAGAAGACGGTTATACCTACATTATTTCCCAATACCAGTTTTTTGTATTTTGAAGTAAAGATGGCGAAATAAATTATTATCGGACATTAAAGAAACATTTTTTGCGATTTTTTCGAAAAGTTTTAAATTGCCAGGCCTGACACTGTAACTGTATGTAGAAGAAGGTGTTTTACATAACATAGGCGAAAAAGTATCCGGATATCCTTGAAATTATATTCGTTTATTTATAAAATTTGACATTTCACATGCATTTCACATAGTTGAAATATAATTCTGTCAAATTTCTTGAAAATTTAACAAAATAGTGATCATCTAATTAGTGTTCAAGTATAATTTTCCCTGTCTTAAACAAGTCATTAAGTTTAATAAGGGTAAGTGAAGGTGGTACATGTATTGTCTAAATTGGTGTATATTACTTATTCGAGTTACGTTCTGTTTTTCCGTTGTATCTATCGAAAGAAATTTCAATTTTGGGCTGTACAATGGAAGGTCTTGTTAAAAATTGTGATTTGTTTGATATCTTAAGAAACTCTGGTGAACTTAATAACTATAATGATTTGTGCGAAACTATAACAAGTCGCATTCCTATGGAAGTGGTTCCCGAAGATATCAGCATTATTACGGAATTTTCCCGTAACCTTTCGAAAAATGTGGTACGAAAATGGAGGGCAGCAAATCGAAACCAAAACAGATTCATGGATAAATACCATGATTGGTTAGAAGCCGATATCCAATGGCCTCAATTTAAATCTACTGATCTCAATTCAATTTTCGAAGAGGAGATGGAGTGTGAAAACAGTCCACTTGCAGCCATTAGTGGAAGGAAATCATTTGAAGATTTAAGTGAGAAACAGAAGAAAAGACGGTCCCAGACACTTTTGGTACTACATACAGAAGAAGAACTGGCTTTTGCCTTAGTATCCAAATTGACATCAAACGGCAATAGTATTTTGGCGAATATTGTTGACTATTTAACAAAAAACCCGGAAGTACATAATGAGGTTAGTAATTTCCTATTTAATAAAAAGGAGAAAAGTTATGTAGTATTAGCCGAAGACAAAACATTAGCACTTGTAACTTCGTTGCAATTATCAAAATGGCAATACATATCATTGAGAGATACATTGTTAAGTGGTAATATGAAAATTTTACCATCATATCAGACACTCCTCACAGAAAAGAAGAAATGTTATCCAGCGGAGAATGATATCACAATAACCGAGTTTGGAGCTAAGGTTCGCCTTCAAGCCATTTTGGATCTAACTATATGTAAAATTATAAAAGCGTTAGGTTGTCTTCAGAATTATGGGTCTACTGACTATACATTGATTAGCAAGTGGGGTTGTGATGGCGCATCTTCGCAATCGAATTATAAACAAAAGTTTGCTGCTTGTGGTTACGATGATTCCTCCGTTTTTATGACAAGCTTGGTGCCGTTAAAACTTCTAGCTGGGAAGGTTTCAGTATGGGAAAATCCGCGACCTTCGTCAACAAACTATTGCAGACCAATCAAATTTGTGTTCGCTAAAGAAACAGAGGATTTAATAAAAAATGAGACGTCAGACCTTAATGAAGAAATAGCTAACTTGGTGCGAACTAAATGCAACGGTATAGAAGTGGAACATGAGCTAGTCATGACTATGATAGATGGCAAGATAGCCACAATCGTATCAGGAACGGCTTCCGCGGCTACCTGTAATATCTGCTTGGCGAAACCTAGCCAAATGAACAATTTGAATGAGATTTACAACAGATCCTTGCAAGAAGATATGTATAAATATGGACTTTCCTCATTGCATATGTGGATACGCTGTATGGAATGCTTACTTCATATTTCCTATAATTTAGATTTTGAAAAGTGGAGTGCACGCGATACAAACAAAATACTAAGACAACAAAAAAAAGTAGCAACGCAGGATGAATTCCGCAAGCAATTGGGTTTATTAATCGACATTGTCAAACAGGGATATGGAACCACCAATGATGGTAATACTGCTCGGAGATTCTTCAGAGAATACCAAAAGTCTGCTGAAATAACTGGGATTGATGTTAATTTAGTGAAAAGTTTGGCGGTTATATTACAAGTGATATCATCAGGAAGACAAATTAAAGTAGAGAATTTTAGAAAATATTGCAAAACTACAGCACAATTATACGTTGACCTGTATCCTTGGTACTATATGCCAGCAAGCGTGCACAAGTTGCTGATACACGGTGCGGATATCTGTGATCATTTTTCATTTCTTCCGATCGGAATACTTTCGGAGGAAGCTTCAGAAGCGCGAAATAAAGACTTTCGCAACGTACGAGAACATCATACCAGAAAAAGTGGAAGGATGAAGACGAATGAAGACTTGCTTCATAATTTATTAATCAGTTCAGATCCATATATAACGCACATTAAGCCCAAATACACCAAAATTCAAAAATTTGAATTACTTTCTGAGGCAAAAGATTTGTTAGTGGACGATGAAAGTCTGCTTGAACCAGCATCTATTGCGTAACCATCTTCTTTCATAAAGAAATAATAATAATTCCACTCCAAAAAATGACTTTGATTTTTATTTTCATCGAAAAAAATTGATCCTCGAGCTATTACTACCACGGACGCAAGGATATCCGGATACTGTTTCGCCTATGTTATGTAAAACACCTTCTTCTACATACAGTTACAGTGTCAGGCCTGGCAATTTAAAACCTTTCGAAAAAATCGCAAAAAATCTCAAAAATTTTTTTTTAATGTCCGATAATAATTTCTTTGGCCATCTTAACTTCAAAATACAAAAAAATGGTATTGGGAAATAATGTAGGTATAACCATGTGCTATCATAAAAAAAATATTAGAACTCGAAAAAAAAACTTTGATTTTTATTTTCATCGAAAAAAATTGATCCTCGAGCTATTACTACCACGGACGCAAGGATATCCGGATACTGTTTCGCCTATGTTATGTAAAACACCTTCTTCTACATACAGTTACAGTGTCAGGCCTGGCAATTTAAAACCTTTCGAAAAAATCGCAAAAAATCTCAAAAAAATTTTTTTAATGTCCGATAATAATTTCTTTGGCCATCTTAACTTCAAAATACAAAAAAATGGTATTGGGAAATAATGTAGGTATAACCATGTGCTATCATAAAACAAATATTAGAACTCGAAAAAAAAACTTTGATTTTTATTTTCATCGAAAAAAATTGATCCTCGAGCTATTACTACCACGGACGCAAGGATATCCGGATACTTTTTCGCCTATGTTCTGTAAAACAACTTCTTCTACATACAGTTAGAGTGTCAGCCCTGGCAATTTAAAACCTTTCGAAAAAATCTCAAAAAATCGCAAAAAATGTTTTTTCAAGGTTCGATAATAACTTCTTTCGCCATCTTAACTTCAAAATACAAAAAAATGGTATTGGGAAATATTGTAGGTATAACCATCTTCTATCATGAAAAAAATATTAGAACTCACAAAAATGACTGATTTTTTTGATTATCGATAAAAAAAAAATTGACCCACTTACCGTCATAATATAAAAAAAGTTTATTTAAAAATGTTGTTCAGTCAGTGATGCTCTATAAGAAAAAAAATATTTCAAACCAAAAATTTGAATTTGATTTCTATGTCCACGATTTGACGATTTGGAACCACTGTGCGACGGGCGCAAAGATCATGCAAGTTGCATGTTCAATCTCGCAACTATTAACAGCGCGAAATTTTAAAATTTTATACCAAGACTGTACCCTTAGAAATAGAAGTCTTTATAACAAAGCTAAGGAATTTCAAAGTAAATTCAAACGCGAAATCAGCACTACGATCGTAGGGACGAACGATTCCGAAGAATCCTTTTCAGTCAGCGTCGCAAGCGAAAGTGCTGTCAAAACGGAAACGGTAATTACTGATGCAGCGCGTAAAGACGTAATTGAATCTGATACAGATTCCATCCTCGAACAATTGCAAGCGTCAGCGGCGCCGGCGCATACCAGAAACGCGCCAAACAATAATGCGTTAATAAGCAACGACGACAACGTATCCGAACGTCGAAACAGTGCCACGTATTAAGGTATCACCAACACCATTCGTATGGAACAATCTAAACGAACAAATACTTATACAATGTTTCAAAAAAATACGAACCACTACAACAAACACCAAAGACCTCATACAGCAACGTTTATACAAAGAATTTATAACGCTTTGTCAAACATATCCATTTAAACCAAACACTTTATATAATAACGCCACAGATTTAGAAAAGATCAAGAAAAAAACACTAGTTCCCGCCCCAAAAACCGTCTATTCACAATTGGTACGTGGAAAAAGACACAGAAACGTACAAAGAAAACCACAACATTGTCACGGGCACGTACGAGGGAAAACCAGGTCCAAAAACACTTTTTAACGACATTTTGATTAAAAAATTTCGCGAAGTTCACCCAGACGTCATCGGTGACGCTATATCGACCAGATTTAACTTGCTACAAAAAACATACCAACTCAAGTTCGAAGTTGCAAGATCCGACTTGCCCGAGCAACACATCAGACACATCTTGAAATACTGGCATTACGGGTACACCATCAGCATAAGCCCTCTTTTCCAGGGCAGCTGTTACATTTGCTCCACCCTGATAGTTTGCCCCGGGAGAGGTCATTCAACAACAACAGACGCAGCACCCGAACACGTACCTGTTCTCGACTACTATTCCCCCGAACACCTCCACAACGTATTTAAAAAGAACGAACGAAGATACTACCGATGCAACATGTGTCGGAAACGAAACCTTTTAGGCTTGTACCCGTTGGCATCGTCCGACATTAAATTTCTGTCCATACCAGACGAGATAGCCATCCTTGAAAACGACGAAAAAAAACCGATAGCGCTGGCGGGCGTGTTTTCCACCAAACAAAAAATTTCCGACTCTAGGTTCGGCGTGTTCGAACACAGAATCGGCGACACGTTCTCACACCACCGCATTAACCAGCAATATTTCGAATTGCAAGTGATGATAATGGAAAAATCAAAATTAACCGAAAGAAGCATAAACAGAAAGAATGTTGTGCGTGCGATACACAAACTTCACGACATCAACCATCACATCAGGATGGTTTAACCTGTATGGGTTTTCATATGAACTTGTGAGTCTTCAGTGAACTTCTATAATCACATATACTGCATTGTAACGGTTTTTCACCCGTATGGGTTTTTAAATGTCGCTGTAAGCCAGTCTTCCGTGAACTTCTATAATCACATATCTTGCATTGAAATGGTTTTTCACCCGTATAGGTTTTCATATGAACTTGTAAGTGAGTCTTCCCTGAACTTCTATAATCACATATACTGCATTGTAACGGTTTTTCACCCGTATGGGTTTTTAAATGTCGCTGTAAGCCAGTCTTCCGTGAACTTCTATAATCACATATCTTGCATTGAAATGGTTTTTCACCCGTATAGGTTTTCATATGAACTTGTAAGTGAGTCTTCCCTGAACTTCTATAATCACATATACTGCATTGTAACGGTTTTTCACCCGTATGGGTTTTTAAATGTCGCTGTAAGCCAGTCTTCCGTGAACTTCTATAATCACATATCTTGCATTGAAATGGTTTTTCACCCGTATAGGTTTTCATATGAACTTGTAAGTGAGTCTTCCCTGAACTTCTATAATCACATATACTGCATTGTAACGGTTTTTCACCCGTATGGGTTTTTAAATGTCGCTGTAAGCCAGTCTTCCGTGAACTTCTATAATCACATATCCTGCATTGAAATGGTTTTTCACCCGTATAGGTTTTCATATGAACTTGTAAGTGAGTCTTCAATGAACTTCTATAATCACATATACTTCATTGTAAAGGTTTTTCAAATGTCGCTGTAAGCCAGTCTTCCGTGAACTTTTATAATCACATATATCACATTGAAATGGTTTTTCACCCGTATAGGTTTTCATATGAACTTGTAAGCGAGTCTTCCGTAAACTTCTATAATCACATATACTGCATTGAAATGGTTTTTCACCCGTATGGGTGTTCAAATGTCGCTGAAGCCACGTAAACTTTCATATCATTTCGACGAGGACCAAAAGCTTCAACTAGTAGAATGTTTGCGTTCTGCTCATGCTACGCGCAAAGATGATGCTAATTGTAAGTTAAAGGAGGTCCAAACGATAACAGCGAAAAATTTTAAGAAATTATACCCCGATTGTCCCCTACGAGATAAACGTCTTTATAACAAGGCTCTAGAATACCAACAGGAATACCAACAAAACATCAGCACTACGATCGTAGAGTAACGATACACGATGTCACGAATGGGCGACACGAGAAAAGTTTTTGTAGACATAAAATCTACAAAGCAAGAATTTAATAAAGTTAGCGAAAATGAATTTTACCCCCATGGAAACTCAAATAAACTCTTTTCTGGAAAAGTAAGTAGATTTGGCAGTTTGCTTCCTCCTATGCAAGTAAAGCCATTTCCTAAAGCAGGACCACGATAAAACATTATAAGAAAAAGAGAAAAAAAAGAGATAAACTGCTGAAATTTATTTTCCGGGAAGAAGACCCAATCTATCTACGTCTCAACCTAATAAATATTTCTTTCTCAGAATCAGAATCCTTGGTAGGTGAAGAACCTCATCGTAATGGCGCTCGTGGTGCTCACTGCGTGCAAGCTACACGATGTCACGAATGGGCTCACGAGAATGCAACAAACATTTAATATAACATTTTACTTGCACCAACTGCGTCCCCTCCCAATCCTTTACATATAGGTAAACGTGTGTTTAACCGTATAATGCAAAGTGCCGACGTCGTAGTATAATACATACTACCATAAGAGGAACGAAAGTGTATATAGAAATTTGTTACATGATTAGCGCCTAACACGTAACACCTATTATACAGTGAGCACCAAAAGTATGGAACATACCAAATAAAACCGAAATGAATGTTTGTTTCTAAAAATCCCGAAACACGTCAATTTTCTTTTTTAAAAATACACATTGGAATGTCAAAATAATTTTCCGACCTTCATTTGTTTGTAAGTGATGACGTCATCAGTATTTTTTTTAAATGTCAACCCCCATTTTTTTTTCGCGTTTTTGATAGATCTTTTAATTGCTTAAATGACAGTATAAAAATGTTGATACCTTACATAAGAAAATTTTCGAGAAATAAATGATTTAATGTTTAATAAACACATTCTTAACAAATGTTAAACATGGTTTAATGGTATTAGTATTGATAAAAGAGAATCAAAGGTACCAAGAAACAAATGCCCGTAATCTAAACAAGTGCTTACAAGTTGTCAAATATTCAGAAATGTTAATTGTCGTTTACTTGTAATTGTTAAATGAGCCATATCAGATTTATGAAGCTGATGTTAATTATTACAAGCAAACGACAAAACAATTCTGAATATTTGACAATTGGGCATTTGTTTAGATTGCGGGTATTTGTTTCTTGGTACCTTTGATTCTCTTTTATCTTTTATCAATACTAATACCATTAAACCATGTTTAACATTTCTTAAGAATGTGTTTATTAAACATTAAATAATTTATTCCTCGAAAATTTTCTTATGTAAGGTATCAACATTTTTATATCGTCATTTAAGCAATTGAAAGATGTATCAAAAACGCGAAAAAAAATGGGGGTTGACATTTAAAAAAAATACTGATGACGTCATCACTTACAAACAAATGAAGGTCGGAAAATTATTTTGACATTCCAATGTGTATTTTTAAAAAAGAAAATTGACGTGTTTCGGGAGTTTTAGAAAAAAACATTCATTTCGGTTTTATTTGGTATGTTCCATACTTTTGGTGCTCACTGTATATTAATAATTATAGTAAAATATATTATTTGGATTAGAAGAGATTGAAATGGAGCAACCTTGTAAATTTGATGGCATTGCATTGTATGGAATATAAATTGAAATTGTTAAATAAAAAATATAATATTTCAATGTTAACTACACAATTTTTAAAGACTGTACAGTCCACTTTTCGTGCTGCTGCTACTATTTCGCTGTTCGCTGTTTTTTACTGTGTTTTTCGCTGTTTGTGTTTTTTTTACTTTATCGTGCGTGTTTTTGTCTGTATTGTACATTATTTTTGCCCCTTGTACAACGAAAAAGTGTGTCGGAAGTGTGTTCAAAGACGTTCAGGTGCGAACAACACGAGTGATAGGTACCTGAAACACCTGCGCCGGAGAGCTACCACAGGGCTAAGTCTAGGGTTTTACACGGCATGTTCCCTAACCCGTTTAATCACCCAATTACAATAATTATTGGTAGATGTAGAATTATTCTAGTTAGAACTAAAGAAATAAATAGCTTACTTCAATCTTTTTGTTACGTAAGGGTCAAAATTGCTTTCTTAGCGTCGGTCTGCAGTTTTTGCTACGGTCATAAACAACCCCTGAGGGGAGCTGTAGCCGCGTTAACTCAATAGCGGTGCATGGTGGGTATCTGCTTCGTTCTTGACTTCACTGGAGGGTTGGTTTCTTGGTAAAAATTCTATTTTAAATGTTAAGTGATTAGTTCCAGTTTAAGGAAGGGTTTTGTCTAAGTAAAGCGAGGGTTACTTTTTGCTATCGGTTTTTTAACCGCTGTCCGCTCTCTATCTTTTCATTAATAATAATAATAATAATAATAAGAATAATAATATTTTTATTTCAAGATTGATTACAGTTGCGTAGGTACTTGTTTTGTTTTGCATTCCTAGTTTCTCTTGTTCATTTTATTTAGTTTCTCAGTTAGGTACAGGGACTTTCAGTAAACGTTAAAATGGAGACAGTGTATACCCGTTCTCAGAAGTTGACGGTAGGAAGATTGCAGAAGACGGTAACTGCCTTTTCGCAGCTTTGGCAGACCAATTTACCGAAGGGGCGCTGACGCACGAAGAGCTAAGGAACGAAGCGAGAATCCTTCGGGCAAGGGTTGTCACACATCTGAGAAGCAATTTACAGCAGTACTAAATTCAAATCATGGACAATATCGCCGAGTTACACCCGGAACCCAACAATGAATGAATTGCTGGAGGGGAAAACCATCACCAAAAGGCTGAAAGCAGCCAGACTAAAGTTTTGGGGCCACATCCTGAGGCGCGAAGCAACCCATTTCTTAAGAACTGCGTACGAGCTTAGAGCAGAAGAAAAGAAAGTGGGTCGGCCGTGCTACACCTGGATCACCTCTTTGGAGGAAGACGTACGCTTCACGGGTATCCCCAAACCCAGATGGGAAGACTGGGCATGAAACAAAACTGAGCTGAACAGAGAGGTGGAGCGAATCTACGCGCAAATCGAAGAGTCGGACGTCGAAACGGAAGAGGACGTACCAGAGGAGAACGAGGATGGACATGGACATGACTAAAGAGTCTGTTTAGCAATGAACAAAATTTTGGAATAGATGCCTTTGAAAACACTGATAGGCGGCTGCCCTGGTGGACCTGGTATCTATGAATTGTTTGAATAAGAATGACATTGTATTGGTTAATAATTTTCTAAAATATTTCATGGCTAACACGCTGAAATACAATGACTTCCTAGAACGTGCATTAATATTTGCTTGTGTTCGGTTGGCCGGGGCTTTCTCAGGAGATGCAGCAAGAGTTATAAAACATTATCCGTGGGTATACATACAGTTTCAGTATTTATTGTGGCAAATAGGGTAATAGTAAAAAAAAGTGTGGCTTCAAGTGTTGTTATGCGCCTTATGGATCCTTGACTTGATAGCGGAAGAACTCTTTTTACGGACAACTATTATACAAGCTTATGTGACTTGCTCAAGATCTCCAAACTTGAAAGACAACGAAACGTTGAGAAGCAATAGAAAACTGAATCCCAAAGAAGTTATCACAAAAACATTGAAGAAACTGAGATATTCGAGATGAAAAGTACAACAGGTGTGGTAGTACTAAAATGGAAGGATAAGAAAGACGTTCTAGTTTTAAGTACCCACCACAAAGATGCAACAACTATTAGCAGAAGGGGAGAAGAAATAAAAAACCCTACTCTGCTTACAGATTACAATAATTCAAAGACATTTATTGATTTGTCCGACCAAATGAAATCTTATTCTTCACCATTGCGTCCGGGATCTTGGAATCTGAGACATGTCTCCAGTGTCTCATAGCGGTCAACGTGTTAACTCTTAGTAAGGCGCGCGCGGTGCCCACGATCCCAGTGTGTTTGTATTTAGCTGCATCGTACGATATTTACATTCTGTGCATTCCATACGAAGTACAATCTTTTTTGTAGTCTTAGCCTTTTTACGGAAGATTGGTTTGGTTTGTCCTACGAAACCTTGCTGTTTACGATCGTAACGTCTTCTACCTTGTGCAGCATGACGTTCTTTGGATTTATGAAGTTTATGTATGTACTTTGCATTTTTTGCAAAAAGTACGCTTCTGTTTTGGAACGTTTACTATCTTTTGTCTTTCTAACAGGACACTTACGCAATTCCATACACATTTGGGAATTTAGGTATTCCTTCAAAAGATTGATGGTTTCGTGTTCCAGCTTTCGGCGTGGGGGATTCTTTGTTTTTTCAAAAAAAATTATAAGCTCATTTGCACCCCACGCGCCCAATTGTGTGACTTGGACTTGCCAAGGTATTTTCATTCAGTTTCGTAGTTTTTGTGATAATTTTTTTTTAATTTTTTGTTTGAAAAATGTAAAGTTTTTTTATACTTTAACAAAACAAATAAATAATTTATGTTAACTCATCATATTTTATAAAAGTATTGCTAAAGGTCCAAACAATGTATTCCAGTACCAGAAATACACAATAAGAAAAAAATGAGCATGGGATCAAATTCACCCCACGCGCCTAATTATGGGAGTCGCATTGGTCGCGCCTTACTAAGGGTTAATAAAAAGAAAATAGCTTTAAAGAAGGAGGAGTTAAAAAGGGAAATTTTAACACATTTCATTGGATTGCGAGCAAAAATGTAGATACTGATGGAGTAGCTGCCGATTTATTGCATTTTAGCAAAACCGCAGTGGTGTTTAAAAAAACTTTTGAAGACAAAGGCGTGCAATGCAATACGTATGAAGAACTTGGAACATATAATGTCAGTACGTTAGTTGATACAGATTATAAGTGTAGAGTATTAACCGGTGTAAATATGGCATTTTTTGCAACACTGGTTATCGAAGATATTCTCGAAGAAATCGAATTTATCATCGAAAGAACAGGTTTTGCTAAGTTTCATGAAGATTAAGTTGGATCTCTCATTTAATAGTCTAGCTGTTTTATTCAAGATTAGTGCAATATCAGCAAGTTTGTATTTTCGTACGACAATAAAGCAGCTCAGTGTTATTTGTAAAGGCTTGATCAGATTTCCACCAAAGGAATAAATTTTGAACAACATTCCCATTTGTTTTGAACAATTTAAATCGACAAGAATAGTCTTGGATTGTACCGAAATTGCAATTGAAAAAAGCAATGTTTAACCTGCAGGATTAAATCCTATTCTATTATAAAAAGAGGCATACCTACATTAAAATGTTTAATTGGTGCGACTCCCTCTGGTATGATATCATTCCTTAGCAAAGGATATGGAGGAAGAGCTTCGGACAAGGCGATTTTCAACAAAGAAGACTTGATCGCCAAACTGGAACCCGGTGATGCCATTATGGCCGATAAAGGAGTTCTGATAGAAACAGAATGCAATCAAAGCTACGTTAAATTAATTCAGCCACCCTTTCTGCGAATACACAAACAATCTTCAAAAGCAGATGCCATTAGAACAGCTTCCATTGCTAGAGCCAGGGTGCATGTTGAACGAGCTATTCAGCGAATAAAAATAGAAAGCTAATTTTGTGGTCAGATAGCTGCGTCCCACAAAATAAAAACTCAATTATGTCTTTTGCGCTGCAGCATTTTCTGCTATCTGATGATTATGGAAACCTGACACTTATAGAGCAAAAGTTTGGCGAACCGGGGCATGGAAATGTGCAAGAAATTGATGCAGCTCACAGCTGCATTGAAAAGCATACCCGACACTTGGATATTGCAAGTCCTTTATCTTTGATAAGAGTATTTCTGGCTCTACCAAACACGTGGAAATTAACTTTTAAAGTAATTCAAATGAAGCCAAGAGAGTATCTGAACTATCAGTTGCTATCTTCAACGATGACGTACTCCACAATTCCATACACTAAAATAAAGCATATTACCTACATACAACAGAGAGAATATATTTGACGTGCAATACGGGGTATCCTTTGAAGGGGAAGGAAAAACCGTAAGATTGCACCTATCTCGAGGAAAACAACTACGAAATAAAAAGAATGTAAACCACCCCAATTTCCAGTCAACATTCCAATTGCAGTTCATCAACAAAAAATGCCGGAGTTGAAGAAAAAACATTTGACAGAAATGATGGCGTCATTGGAAGACGACGACAGAACCTTTTATCGGCATTTACTTCACTTAGAGAACAACGACGATAGTAAACATATAAGCAGAAAAAACAGCAAAGATAAATAAGGATACGTGTGAAACATATTTTTCTATTTATATTATTTTTTACTTTTAAGAGTTAGTTTAATTTTATTATCCTATTATCTTGTATCGTTTTGCTAATTTTAATTAAAGGTACATTAGCATTTATGATATTTTGTTGTTTTATAAAGAGTTATTTTAATTTTCTTAAACTGAAGGTGCATTATTGCAAGAATCGTTCATAATATTTAGTTTTTGTTAATTTAATTATATTATTATCCTTGTATTGCCTGTATTGCTTTGTACTATATTATCTTTAGTGTATCATTCATCTACAAAATAAAATTATCTATTTTTAATTTTATTATATTCTATATCCAACACTTTTAGTCTATATCCAACACTTTTAGTCTATATCCGCTTATTTACACAAATGGTAAACACTTAGTAGAGTACCCAAAAACCAATAAAACGGACATAGAACATTAACATTAACTATAACCAGAAAGAGGGCGAGGAGCCGGAATACGCCGCAGCTGCCCCCTAGTCGGAAGATCGCTGCCCACAGCGCGGACGCTTTCCCCAACTGCCTGGTTCCAGGAGGAAAACTGCCAAGGCCTCCTTGGCGGCGATCAAAGGAGTCCTCCGAAGATCACAGTAGAGGAGGTATGTATGCGGTTGCTCGTTGCTCACGTTCTTTTTTCTTATGTTGTTTTTTTGCGTATATAGCAGCCGCCAGCGACCCCGAGAGCGCCGAACCTATCAGCCAGTAATTACTTATATAAATAATCGATAAAGGGTGTTTTTATAATCAAGTTTGAAATTATTATTTTACCCAGGAACTTTTAACAATAAATAATCCCAAAACGCAATGTAGTAGTAGCGATAACTCGGTAAGTATCAAGATAGTTTTTATAGTAGTGTACGTAGGTGCTACGCAAAGTGGATCGCCTTATGTTAAATAGGATGTGTACTATTTAAAAAGTAGGCGTATATCCCCACCACTACCATAACCACCACGCTATCGTCTTCGCTCAGAAGGGGTAACATCCCACTACCACTACCCTCGAAGTCTTTGCTCATTTCAGTTTTTCTTCATCCATCCACCGAACAAAACGTGAGTAGTAATACCGTCGCGACGTAACTGTGTAGCATTTTGTGTTTGTTTTTCCCCAACAAAAGATTTTAATCAACTTAATTATTAATTGCAGTTAACAATTATGGACACACCACAACCGACCCAGTCGCCGTCGTCGCAGTGTTCTTCTTGGTCTACTAGTGTGATCATCGGGTGCGGGTCACCCGAGGGGCAAGCTCTGGCGAACCCTTCCAGGAAGAGGACGCTGGAGTCCTCTTTCTCGGAGGACGAGCCGGAAATACGCCGCACATGCCCACCCGTCAGAAGATCGCCCTCAGCGTGGACGCTTTCCCCAACCGCCTGGTTCCAGCAGGAAGACAGCGCGAAGGCGTCCTCCGATAGTGTTCAAATTATTGCCACATATCAAATTTTTCAGAAAAACATCTTATATCATACGTTAATCAGTATGTTGTACTCGTTTTTGCCAGATTCCGTGCTGACACAAAGTTGATGAATTCGGTAGTAAACTTTAATGAGGCGGAAGTTTGTAAAAATGATACGCATTTTGACGTCCGCGCGGCCATTCTGCGCCACGGAGATTCGGTAGACCGCGGTCATTACACCTGCATCATAAATGTCAATAATAGTTGGATCAGGTACAATGACTTACAGACCGCAAAAACTACGTTCCCTGCAAATTTAGAAAACGTGTATTTATTAATACTAGAGAAAAGGGGAAATGAATGTAATTATAAGAATATAAAAAAACAATTAAAAAAAATAGTAATATATAGTTGTATTATAAACAGACGTAAAGTATATGCACATGCGTGATATCAAATATTTAAAAATAAAATAAAGGTTATTTGTTACAGTTGCAGCTGTTGATGGTCTACGCTGTACATTTAGTTCGATATGTTGATTCAAAATTTAAAACTTGTTTATTCTCAATGATTTTGTACCTGGAGATCCACGAATGACAACACTTGCCAAGAAATCACTTTAACCGATGGAGATGCCGTAAATAACGTCCAAGTAATAGCATCCGGCCAAGGTAAAAAACCGATACCTTGGCATTTAATACCCCAGTGCGACACATTTTCAAAACGGCGAGGAGGATCAACTTTAAACAACAAATTGATATGAATGATGAATTGGGCGCCATTTTGTGTATGATTAGTACCATCAATAAAGCTATCTAAATATCTAGCTTTAATTAATAATTATAAAATTGTAAAATTTTACGACGGTTAGAAGTTTTTAATACAAATTAGATCCTCCGCTTCCTATTGGGAAACTAGAAAAAAAGAGTTGTTGGCTACCATTCGGCAATTAGGTAAACCCACTATATTTTTAACGTTATCTGCCGGGGAAAATATTTGGCGAGAACTACTTCAATCTTTGGCGAAACTACTTCATTCTAAAAATGTATCTCTTGTAGAAGCAATGAATCTCACTAGTTGTGAATAATTTGATTTAATAAAAAGCGACCCAGTTACATGTGCGCGGTATTTTGATTTCAAAATTTGTGTTATTTGAAACAAAAAGACGGCCCCCATTTCATGAGTATTATGTGGAAGATAGTTGTGAAAGAGTTGAATTTCAAAACAGAGGTCCCCTGACGAACACATTTTATTATGGCTTAAAGACGCGCCTCAGTACAATCCAGAAATTTCAGGTAACGTGGAAAATTGTATTAGCTTTATAGATAGGTTTATTACGTGCGAGTATAGTGAAAATGATCCGTATATTACGGTGCAAAAACATAGGCACACGGACACCTGTAATAAAGGTAAACGAAATAAATTCAAATGCCGGTTTAACTTTCCAATATTTGTTATGTCCTCAACAACCATTTTGGAACCACTGCCGGAAGAAAACGAAAATTTAAAACCCATTTTAAAAGATCAAAAAAATTACGCAAGATTTTTATAAAAATCCGGAATTTGTAGAATTTAAGGATATTTTAGCTAAACTGCTAATTACCGCAGAACAATATTATCTCGCTATTCGTAGTTCATTAAAAAAAAGATATTTTTAAAACGTAATAGTTTAGGAAGTCGGAATTAATAATAATTATTAATTCACTTGAAAGTATCCACCCGGTAAATCTCGCAGGTTCTGGTTAATTGTAACTTATTTTCAGCGGAGCTGACCGGTTAGGCGTGCTGCAGTCCGCCGTGCAGGACAGGAATGTTGTCAATGAAGCTTTTCTGGGGCGTGCAGAGGCCAATGGTGAACAACAAGAAGGCCTTGTTCCAGAGGAAGTAGCGACCGTAGAAAGCCTTGTTCCAGAGGAAGTAGTGACCAAAGAGGTGAGCGACGAGAAATTCGACATACAGGTACCCGACGAGGACGTGGCCGTCACCGCCAAGGGGAAAATTGCAGGCAGGGGACGCCCCCGTAAACGCAAGAATGTCGAGGTTGAAGTTCCGAACATTGGGGATCACGTTTTAGTAAAATTTTGCAGGTGGCCCCTCTGGCCTGCAAAAGTCACCAGCATACATCGGCCTATACCCTGTAAAATTCGGTGTACCATAAGGGGACCAATGCAAACCATCTACAGAAAGATATCATCTTGGTATTGTTTCTTATGTAAGAAAGATGACAAGCTCGACATGATCCAGTGCCAGGATTGTAAAAGTCGGTTCATGCTATTTGTGCTATGTGAGCCCACAAAGAAAAATTTATTTTTGTCCTAAGTGTTTAGGACTGGAAAGCTATTGATCATCATCTTTTAATCTACACTTAGTTTATTATATACCTTTATATTTACTTTCATAACGTTTAATACAGTTGTAGTAAAAACTTGAGTTATTTTATGTTATTGTCTCAACAAATACAGGTGTTTCAATTGAGGAAACCCATGGTTCAATCGTGGCAACCAGTTTCCACGATTGGAACAATTTATAGACAAAGAAGTAGATACAAGGATTGACATTGCAAAAGAAGTTGACAAGATGCTTCCAATTAGTCTTATTGATCATATACAATTGTCAGATGTAGAGTTTTTTGTAAAATGCTTATATAAAGGAGACGAAGAGTTAAAAACATGGTCGAGTACTTTTACTTCAAAATATGATAAGGTGATGCCATATCTCGAGCAAATGAGAAAAGATCCTACTAACAAGGCTCAAGCCGACCTATAAAAGCATCTTTTTGAATTTAAAGTCAATGAACCAGAAAACATTTAGTGTACATTGGAGTGACGAGTCGGGCCACAGTGTGTTATTTATCTCATACGAAATGTATCGACTACCTGAGAGTGCTGTCAGCGGATCGTCGGGTCGCCCCTCCGGGGGAGGGAGAGCAACCGTTGAGCTAGCACGTGGAATCAACAACATCATTCTAGAAGACGAAATTCCAATTTTCAGACCTGATACAGTGTGTTAAGAATCGTATAAGTTACAAATTGTGTCTCCAAGGTGTAGTCGAAGCTTTTGCCCGGGAGCCGGGTAGCGCCAAGCTAGGCAGGCGACTTACTGTGTTCTACTGTCCCATACCAGGAGGTCGTCCTCCACCTAACCTCCGGGGACAGGCAAGCCAACGATCGAGGGAACACAGTAAGGAGAAAGTTGGTTTGTGGTATTACGAAGTCCGACCCCGAGAAACCTAAAAGCGCGAAGACGGGTGTGAGGTCATCCGCCCCGGGCTCTTCCAAAGCCCGCCGCAGTAGCCTCCGGCATTCCACCATCGGCATCTACTGGTGCCATTAGAAAGAGGATCGTCTCCGATTCCTCTAAACCGGGGACGTCCAAGTTCGGGTCACAGGGAGCTGCAACACCTTCTGGTGCTCTGCAGCCTCCCAATCTTCGATCATAATCGCCACTCCCGAGTCTTGCATGCGAGTGTGGGAAGGTGTACCAAGCCAAGGCTGCCTTAGCCAGACATCTTAAAGACTGTGGATCCAGGGATAGAGAGAAATGCATGTTCTGTGGCATGAGATTCCCGACTTTCCAGGGGGTTCGCCAACATGAACGCCGTGCCACATCAGTGCGAGTACAATCCCATTGAACTTGCTTGGGAATTTTGTAAGCAATATTACAATAAAAATATAAATATTGTCACTGAAGATAAGAACAGGACAGTAAACTTATGGAGGGAAGCATTATCTAATTTCACCTCTGAAATGTGGCAACACAGCATTCAACATTGTGAAAAACTAATTTAGGACGATTGGCATAAATATATGGGTAATTTTTAGTGTGAAAGATATACCGCCAATCAAAATAAATTTAGGTGGAGATTCGGACACGGATTCAAATTATGATTCAGACTTTGAAAAGCCGGAATCTGATACTGAAAATAATCTAAATCATGCAAATTTATGTGAATAATCTTTTCCTGTTTAATACTCTTAACCTCAAGAGGCTGCACACGTGTAGAGTTTTGTGTGCGCATTTGGGCGTAGACAATCATTTTAAATGGCCCTTTACAGGGCCACAAATTTGTTTCCGAAATGGAATTTTCAAAACAAAAGAGTGGTGCTCTGATAGCACCCTGTTGCATTTAGTATTTTACAATTTACAGGGCCTATACCGAGGGGGGGAACTACACTTGCGAAATTGAAAACCCTGGCAGAGGAGATCCTGCGGGAAGACCGGGTGAGGATGGGGCACACCCGGCAAATGTTGCTGGATTACGGAAGGACCGAAGCCTACTTGGCAAAGGATACTTCCATGGTTCGCAAAGCAACATGGGCGTGCCGGTACCACTTTCCCTCGGTCAAGGCCTTGATAAGAGAAAAAGGTAAGAAGTAACAAAAAACTAGAGGGTAAATTAACCAATTGCTTTTTGAATTTACAGAATTGAGGGAGGAGGAAGATGGAGACGGAGTAGAGGAGGAAGGAGCAGCGAAGAGAGGAGAACAGGAGGAAGGATGAAGTTTTAGTAGCAAAAATGCGCGAAGTGGATGATGCCGCTACTAAAGCGCATTTAGAAAGGAACTAAAAAAGGAATGTTAAAAAGATGACTTTGAAGAAGATATACCAATAATTGAGTTATGTGACCTCTTATTAGTAACAGGAACAAACCAACAATTATTCCACCACATAATCATTGTAATGAAAAGGTAGTTTTAAAAAACACGAAACATTAACCTACAGCTTTAATGGTTGGTAAAAATTGTATTTGTATATGTAAAAAATAGCACAAACGTTAGAGAAATATTAGACACGGCAGCTATGAATGCCTATGTTTTGTTATTACTAAAATATCCTGACTATGAATCTGGAAGAACTGACAGGCGAAGATTGTTTCTACGAAAATTAGTCCATGAACTTGTTACTCCGCAGATTGAACGTAGAAGCCAAAATATGAATGGGTATCAAAAACATGTGCAAGACTGCATACGAGCTATTTTACTCGTTCCACCAAACCAAGCAGTTGAAAACCATTAAAACCTGAAACGCGCTCGGTGTGCAAGATGTCCACGATCAATAGACAGAAAAGTTAAAACAAAGTGTAGTAAATGCGATAGTTATACTTGTTCCGATCATTCCAAAAAGGAAAATTTAGCCGTCTGTGTAGCCTGTATGTAAAACAAATAAAAGATTGATTACGTTTCTATAAGGTGAATGTAGTATTTTTAGAGTTAATAATTATTACGTTAAAAAATTGCAACTGTAACCAAAGTTGTTCTGTTCATACGTAACTATGCTGAAGATAACGCTTTGTTTATGCCAGGACGAGTTGCTACATAATTTCGCATACTAAAGCTTTTACCATCGAATGAACGAAAAAGAGACATTTATAATAAAAACAAAACAATTTGTGAACAGGAAGGAGAAAGGTTTGTTAGTATTGTTCTATTTCGGAGAGTGTGAGGTGAATGCTGCTCAGATGTGGTATTACAAAAACCCAAAGTGATCTATATCTCCAGTGTCAAAAAAATTACACCTCCTATTCCAGACTTTCTAATGTGTCCGACGAGGAAAAAAGTTATTTATCAAGTGTCAGGCACACTTGGAAAATGTTCAAAGAGAACGAGATGCATACCATGCCATAATTAAAAACCTAAGGCAAAACTTTCAGCGTCAAAACTTCACTGACGCTCCAAGAGAAAATAGTTCATAAGATGGACATGTCCACTATTCATTTGATTTTGCGCAGCAAGCACATATGTCATCCAATCCTCAACAGCCGGGACCAATTTATTTCCTTACTCCGTACAAGGTAGGGTTGTTTCGTGTTATGTACGATAGATAAAAGGCAGTGCAATTTTGTTATACCAGAAGCTGTTTCTATTGTAAAAGGCGCAAATGTCATAGTTGGCAGAATCTCAACTAAACTTTGCAGTACCAACTGGAAATGAGGCAGGTGACAGAACCAATGTTCCCGTTTTAAGAACAGCAATATTATGCTGCAATTAAACGCGAGTGTGATATGGTCATAGCTAGGTCATACATGGCAACGGAGCAAGGCCAAAAAGATGCCAAGAAATTACTAGAAAGAGTATTTTGTAACACTATATAAGATTATTTTATAAATACTTTTTAATATAAACAAAAACATTTTCTTTCTTATTTATTTTATTTCCAACTACTATGTTGAAGATTATGTTTTGTGTTGAACTAATATCAGCTGCAGCGCGGCTACAGTTAATTCTACTCGGGCAGAAGACGGCACAAGTTAAAAACCCGCACTACGGTGCACCAACAATTGCAGATGGCTGCCGTTATAAACTGTGGAAGTAAAAGTGGTACTGTAGAAAAGTTAAGTAATTTTTTCGAATTCCTTCTGAAAATGACAAAAGCGTGAAGAGTGTTGGCAAAATTAAACCAGAAGGAGCCAGGTAAATTAGGATTTCATAATAAAATTTATAATGAACCTAACCCTTTTTTTACAGATATATTGCATCTCGGAACTCGCCTCGGAGGTTTGAAATTTAAATTCATTTGTCAGTTGGTCGTAGGCACAGGTAACCGTTTATAATAATCGCTGCAGGGACCAGCGAAGGATTTGTTCCTGGATCATCATTAATTTTCTCCTCGTCAACCAAGAATCCAGACTATTTTTAGAAATAAACCCAAAAAAGTCCACGCCGCGCCGCTGACCAAATGGTCCTTCAGCATGGACACATTGTGCTGCGACTTCCCCCATATCACTGCATCTTGAAACCCATGGAAAATATTTGGGGGATTGTGAAGCAATACTACAACAAACAAGTAGGAGACGCTGGTTATGGCCAAGAGAAATGTTTAGAAATGTGGCAACAAGCATTAAACACAGTTACGGCATATATGTGGAAACATACAGTGGAACACACAAATAAAATGATTTTAGATTGGTGGAAGAGAGAGATTGGGTTCGACAGATGACGTAACCCCATTAATTATAAATCTTAACGAAGATTCAGATGATGACAGTGAATTTGGATTTGAAGACGAGAATTCAACATAATTTTATTATAATAACTTTTGTACAATTTATAGTTTATAGTCATAGATGATCTTTATAGATAATATCTCAATGTCAATTTGCATTATTATGTTTGACAGTCTGCGAGACACGCTGTATAAATAAACCAAGTTAAAACTGTATACATTTATTATAAACTAACTTGTGCCACCCATAAAATATAAATTGTTTAATGTTCTAACTTTTACACTCCAAATGAGTGCTTGGTTGCCTACAATCATGAAAGTTTTGATGGTTGCATATTAGGCTATAGCTCCTCCCGCAGGCGGAGTAGCTTCAAGCTAGTACATTCACAAATGCAAACAAAAGTTTTGAAGAACTGTTATTAGACATGCTTAAGAAAGCAAAAATACCTGAAACAGCTGATAAAAAGCATAGAGGAGTTGTGACCAACTGTGAGATTATTACAATAAAAGAATATCTATTAAAAAAAGAAAATTAAGAAAAAGATAAACAAGAGGAAGCCAACAAAAAGGAACTCAAACAGGCAGCAAAAGAAAAGAAGAAAGAGTTGGAAAAGGTAAACATATCTAAGCCCGACTCTCAAGAACAAAATTAAAAGGAAGAAACTTAATAATACTGATGACAAGATAAGTGATCAGTTAAAATACCAAAAAACATAAATTGTCGAAATGTTTTAACAATTTTCTAATCATCATAACTTTCAAAGTAACAGATATTATTTGTTTTGTTTGTTGTTATTTGTAGTTATTGTTGCTGTTTATCGCTAATTGCTTGTTTATTGTTAATTGCTAGTGTTTATTGTTATTGTTAAGTGTTTGTGTGTGTTAATATTTTAACTATGAGTGGTAAAGGCCATCCTGCACCAACGGTGATAGTTCCCGTTGAGTTAGCGTTGGATATAGATCATGTACGGGTACAGGTTCCGTCTTACACCGACTTAGCTTTCGCAAGTAGTCTACACTATTCAGTTTATGGCCAGGTGGTGTTTACTGCGGAAGACATCTTTTTGTGGAGCGTGTACTCTTCCCATGTCGTTTGTGCAGAAAATGCAAATTTCCAATGGTTACCAGTGCAGGTGCATGCTGGAGGTGAAGCAGGTTTTGTACCAAATGGGTAATTTAATATTTAAATCGGGCCTTAAAACCAGAGATTATCATGATGACATGAACCATACAAACTATCTGAAATGGGTAAAAGAAAAACTAATACCAAATTTGACACCAAATTCTGTTATGGTAATAGATAATGCTTCATAACATAATGTTACGGTCGAACCAAATTCAACTTCTTCCTGGTCAAAAGCAAAAATGTAATCATGACTAAATGCACGCAACATTCATTTTGAAATGAAGGAAACGAAGCAAAATTCATCCTGTGATACATATTGATCTCGGGAGTGTTCGTGGTAACAATTTTGATGACGTTAAGGGCTCACTGGCGTTGGCTATAAATAGAGCATTGCAAGAACATGGTGACCTGGTGAAGAAGACTGATGATGGGACCTTATCCTGGGCAAGCGACAAGTTAAACACTTCTAACATTGGCGTTAAACACTTCGAACGCTTCTACGATTTTGAAAAGTGTATCACATTAACAAACCCTGTTTTGGTAAATAGCTTAGTATTTTTATCGAAAGTTTTACACGCACATTATGGGGAAAATGTTTTCCTACTCATCGACGAGTACGATGCTCCTGCGGTGGACCTGGTATCTATGAATTGTTTGAATAAGAATGACATTGTATTGGTTAATAATTTTCTAAAATATTTCATGGCTAACACGCTGAAATACAATGACTTCCTAGAACGTGCATTAATATTTGCTTGTGTTCGGTTGGCCGGGGCTTTCTCAGGAGATGCAGCAAGAGTTATAAAACATTATCCGTGGGTATACATACAGTTTCAGTATTTATTGTGGCAAATAACGTAATAGTAAAAAAAAGTGTGGCTTCAAGTGTTGTTATGCGCCTTATGGATCCTTGACTTGATAGCGGAAGAACTCTTTCTACGGACAACTATTATACAAGCTTATGACTTGCTCAAGATCTCCAAACTTGAAAGACAACGAAACGTTGAGAAGCAATAGAAAACTGAATCCCAAAGAAGTTATCACAAAAACATTGAAGAAATCTGAGATATTCGAGATGAAAAGTACAACAGATGTGGTAGTACTAAAATGGAAGGATAAGAAAGACGTTCTAGTTTTAAGTACCAACCACAAAGATGCAACAACTATTAGCAGAAGGGGAGAAGAAATAAAAAAAACCTGCTCTGCTTAGAGGTTACAATAATTCAGACATTTATCGATTTGTCCAACCAAATGAAATCTTATTCTTCACCATTGCGTCCGGGATTTTGGAATCTGAGACATGTCTCCAGTGTCTCATAGCAGTCATCGTGTTAACCCTTAGTAAGGCGCGCGGGGTGCCCACGATCCCAGTGTGTTAGTATTTAGCTGCATCTTAGGATATTTACATTATGTGCATTCATACGAAGTACAATCTTTTTTGTAGTCTTAGCCTTTTTACGGAAGATTGGTTTGGTTTGTCCTCCGAAACCTTGCTGTTTACGATCGTAACGTCTTCTACCTGTGCAGCATGACGTTCTTTGGATTTTTTATATTGCGTTACTTTATGACATTTTTTGCAAAAAGTACGCCTTTGTTTCGGAACGTTTACCATCTTCTGTCTTTCTAACAGGAAACTTACGCAATTCCATACACATCTGAGAATTTAGGTATTCCTTCAAAAGATTGATAGTTTTGTGTTCCAGCTTTCGGCGTGAGTGCTTCTTTTTTAGTTTTTTCAAAACAAATTATAAGCTCAGTGTTGTTTGTAAAGGGTTGATCAGATTTCCACCAAAGGAAGAAACATTCCAATTTGTTTTGAACAAATTAAATCTATAAGAATAATCTTGGATTTTACCGAAATTGCAATTGAGAAAAGCAAATGTTTAACCTGCAGGATTAAATCCTATTCCTATTATAAAACGAGGTATACATTAACATGTTTAATTGGTGTGACTTCCTCTGGTATATCATTCCCCAGCAAAGGAAATGGAGGAAGAGCTTCGGACAAGACCAACAAAGAAGACTTGATCGCCAAACTGGTACCCGGTGATGCCATTATGGCCGATAAAGGAGTTCTGATAGAAACAGAATGCAATCAAAGCTACGTTAAATTAATTCAGCCACCCTTTCTGCGAATACAGAAACAATCTTCAAAAGCAGATGCCATTAGAACAGCTTCCATTGCTAGAGCCAGGGTGCATGTTGAACGAGCTATTCAGCGAATAAAAATAGAAAACTAATTTTGTGGTCAGATAGCTGCGTCCCACAAAATAAAAACTCAATTATGTCTTTTGCGCTGCAGCATTTTCTGCTATCTGATGATTGTGGTAACCTGAAACTTATAGAGCAAAAATTTGGCGAACCGGGGCATGGAAATGTGCAAGAAATTGATGCAGCTCATAGCTGCATTGAAAAGCATATCTGACACTTGGATATTGCAAGTCCTTTATCTTTGATACGAGTATTTCTGCCTCTACCAAAAACGTGGAAATTAACTTTTAAAGTAATTCAAATGAAGCCAAGAGAGTATCTGAACTATCAGTTGCTATCTTCAACGATGGCGTACTCCACAATTCCATACACTAAAATAAAGCATATTACCTACATACAACAGAGAGAATATATTTGACGTCCAATACGGGGTATCCTTTGAAGGGGAAGGAAACCCCGTAAGATTGCACCTATCTCGAGGAAAACAACTACGAAATAAAAAGAATGTAAACCACCCCAATTTCCAGTCAACATTCCAATTGCAGTTAATCAACAAAAAATACCTGAGTTGAAGAAAAAACATTTGACAGAAATGATGGCGTCATTGGAAGACGACGACAAAACCTTTTATCGGCATTTACTTCACTTAGAGAACAACGACGATAGTAAACATATAAGCAGAAAAAACTGCAAAGATAAATAAGGATACGTGTGAAACATATTTTTCTATTTATATTATTTTTTACTTTTAAGAGTTAGTTTAATTTTATTATCCTATTATCTTGTATCGTTTTGCTAATTTTAATTAAAGGTACATTAGCATTTATGATATTTTGTTGTTTTATAAAGAGTTATCTTAATTTTCTTAAACTGAAGGTGCATTATTGCAAGAATCGTTCATAATATTTAGTTTTTGTTAATTTAATTATATTATTATCCTTGTATTGACTGTATTGCTTTGTACTATATTATCTTTAGTGTATCATTCATCTACAAAATAAAATTATCTATTTTTAATTTTATTATATTCTATATCCAACACTTTTAGTCTATATCCAACACTTTTAGTCTATATCCGCTTATTTACACAAATGGTAAACACTTAGTAGAGTACCCAAAAACCAATAAAACGGACATAGAACATTAACATTAACTATAACCAGAAAGAGGGCGAGGAGCCGGAATACGCCGCAGCTGCCCCCTAGTCGGAAGATCGCTGCCCACAGCGCGGACGCTTTCCCCAACTGCCTGGTTCCAGGAGGAAAACTGCCAAGGCCTCCTTGGCGGCGATCAAAGGAGTCCTCCGAAGATCACAGTAGAGGAGGTATGTATGCGGTAGCTCGTTGCTCACGTTCTTTTTTCTTATGTTGTTTTTTTGCGTATATAGCAGCCGCCAGCGACCCCGAGAGCGCCGAACCTATCAGCCAGTAATTACTTATATAAATAATCGATAAAGGGTGTTTTTATAATCAAGTTAAATTATTGAAATTATTATTTTACCCAGGAACTTTTAACAATAAATAATCCCAAAACGCAATGTAGTAGTAGCGATAACTCGGTAAGTATCAAGATAGTTTTTATAGTAGTGTACGTAGGTGCTACGCAAAGTGGATCGCCTTATGTTAAATAGGATGTGTACTATTTAAAAAGTAGGCGTATATCCCCACCACTACCATAACCACCACGCTATCGTCTTCGCTCAGAAGGGGTAACATCCCACTACCACTACCCTCGAAGTCTTTGCTCATTTCAGTTTTTCTTCATCCATCCACCGAACAAAACGTGAGTAGTAATACCATCGCGACGTAACTGTGTAGCATTTTGTGTTTGTTTTTCCCCAACAAAAGATTTTAATCAACTTAATTATTAATTGCAGTTAACAATTATGGACACACCACAACCGACCCAGTCGCCGTCGTCGCAGTGTTCTTCTTGGTCTACTAGTGTGATCATCGGGTGCGGGTCACCCGAGGGGCAAGCTCTGGCGGACCCTTCCAGGAAGAGGACGCTGGAGTCCTTTCTCGGAGGACGAGCCGGAAATACGCCGCACATGCCCACCCGTCAGAAGATCGCCCTCAGCGTGGACGCTTTCCCCAACCGCCTGGTTCCAGCAGGAAGACAGCGCGAAGGCGTCCTCCGATAGTGTTCAAATTATTGCCACATATCAAATTTTTCAGAAAAACCTCTTATATCATACGTTAATCAGTATGTTGTACTCGTTTTTGCCAGATTCCGTGCTGACACAAAGTTGATGAATTCGGTAGTAAACTTTAATGAGGCGGAAGTTTGTAAAAATGATACGCATTTTGACGTCCGCGCGGCCATTCTGCGCCACGGAGATTCGGTAGACCGCGGTCATTACACCTGCATCATAAATGTCAATAATAGTTGGATCAGGTACAATGACTTACAGACCGCAAAAACTACGTTCCCTGCAAATTTAGAAAACGTGTATTTATTAATACTAGAGAAAAGGGGAAATGAATGTAATTATAAGAATATAAAAAAACAATTAAAAAAAATAGTAATATATAGTTGTATTATAAACAGACGTAAAGTATATGCACATGCGTGATATCAAATATTTAAAAATAAAATAAAGGTTATTTGTTACAGTTGCAGCTGTTGATGGTCTACGCTGTACATTTAGTTCGATATGTTGATTCAAAATTTAAAACTTGTTTATTCTCAATGATTTTGTACCTGGAGATCCACGAATGACAACACTTGCCAAGAAATCACTTTAACCGATGGAGATGCCGTAAATAACGTCCAAGTAATAGCATCCGGCCAAGGTAAAAAACCATACCTTGGCATTTAATACCCCAGTGCGACACATTTTCAAAACGGCGAGGAGGATCAACTTTAAACAACAAATTGATATGAATGATGAATTGGGCGCCATTTTGTGTATGATTAGTACCATCAATAAAGCTATCTAAATATCTAGCTTTAATTAATAATTATAAAATTGTAAAATTTTACGACGGTTAGAAGTTTTTAATACAAATTAGATCCTCCGCTTCCTATTGGGAAACTAGAAAAAAGGAGTTGTTGGCTACCATTCGGCAATTAGGTAAACCCACTATATTTTTAACGTTATCTGCCGGGGAAAATATTTGGCGAGAACTACTTCAATCTTTGGCGAAACTACTTCATTCTAAAAATGTATCTCTTATAGAAGCAATGAATCTCACTAGTTATGAAAAATTTGATTTAATAAAAAGCGACCCAGTTACATCTGCGCGGTATTTTGATTTCAAAATTTATGGTTATTTGAAACAAAAAGACAGCCCATTTCATGAGTATTATGTGGAAGATAGTTGTGTAAGAGTTGAATTTCAAAACAGAGGTCGCCTGACGAACACATGTTATTATGGCTTAAAGGAAGCAAGGAATGTCGCAAGCAAAATGAGTAGAGAGAAGAGGAAGTTGGTGGAGTGGATGCAGAGGCGAAGGAGTAAGTATACCCTTAAAGACGCGCCTCAGTACAATCCAGAAATTTCAAGTAACGTGGAAAATTGTATTAGCTTTATAGATAGGTTTATTACGTGCGAGTATAGTGAAAATGATCCGTATATTACGGTGCAAAAACATAGGCACACGGACACCTGTAATAAAGGTAAACGAAATAAATTCAAATGCCGGTTTAACTTTCCAATTTTTGTTATGTCCTCAACAACCATTTTGGAACCACTGCCGGAAGAAAACGAAAATTTAAAACCCATTTTAAAAGATAATCAAAAAAATTACGCAAGATTTTTATAAAAATCCGGAATTTGTAGAATTTAAGGATATTTTAGCTAAACTGCTAATTACCGCAGAACAATATTATCTCGCTATTCGTAGTTCATTAAAAAAAAGATATTTTTAAAACGTAATAGTTTAGGAAGTCGGAATTAATAATAATTATTAATTCACTTGAAAGTATCCACCCGGCAAATCTCGCAGGTTGTGGTTAATTGTAACTTATTTTCAGCGGAGCTGACCGGTTAGGTGTGCTGCAGTCCGCCGTGCAGGACAGGAATGTTATCAATGAAGCTTTTCTGGGGCGTGCAGAGGCCAATGGTGAACAACAAGAAGGCCTTGTTCCAGAGGAAGTAGCGACCGTAGAAGCCTTGTTCCAGAGGAAGTAGTGACCGAAGAGGTGAGCGACGAGAAATTCGACATACAGGTACCCGACGAGGACGTGGCCGTCACCGCCAAGGGGAAACTTGCAGGCAGGGGACGCCCCCGTAAACGCAAGAATGTCGAGGTTGAAGTTCCGAACATTGGGGATCACGTTTTAGTAAAATTTTGCAGGTGGCCCCTCTGGCCTGCAAAAGTCACCAGCATACATTGGTCTATACCCTGTAAAATTCGGTGTACCATAGGGGGACCAATGCAAACCATCTACAGAAAGATATCATCTTGGTATTGTTTCTTATGTAAGAAATATTACAAGCCTGACATGATCCAGTGCCAGGATTGTAAAAGTCGGTTCATGCTATTTGTGCTAATGTGAGCCCACAAAGAAAAATTTATTTTTGTCCTAAGTGTTTAGGACTGGAAAGCTATTGATCATCATCTTTTAATCTACACTTAGTTTATTATATACCTTTATATTTACTTTCATAACGTTTAATACAGTTGTAGTAAAAACTTGAGTTATTTTATGTTATTGTCTCAACAAATACAGGTGTTTCAATTGAGGAAACCTATGGTTCAATCGTGGCAACCAGTTTCCACGATTGGAACAATTTATAGACAAAGAAGTAGATACAAGGATTGACATTGCAAAAGAAGTTTACAAGTTACAAGATGCTTCCAATTAGTCTTATTGATCAGATACAATTGTCAGATGTAGAGTTTTTTGTAAAATGCTTATATAAAGGAGACGAAGAGTTAAAAACATAGTTGAGTACTTTTACTTCAAAATATGATAAGGTGATGCCATATCTCGAGCAAATGAGAAAAGATCCTACTAACAAGGCTCAAGCCGACCTATAAAAGCATCTTTTTGAATTTAAAGTCAATGAACCAGAAAACATTTAGTGTACACTGGAGTGACGAGTCGGGCCACAGTGTGTTATTTATCTCATACGAAATGTATCGACTACCTCAGAGTGCTGTCTGCGGATCGTCGGGTCGCCCTTGCGGGGGAGGGAGAGCAAACGTTGAGCTAGCACGTGGAGTCAACAACATCATTCTAGAAGACGAAACTCCAGTTTTCAAACCTGATACAGTGTGTTAAGAGTCGTATAAGTTACGAATTGTGTCTCCAAGGTGTAGTCGAAGCTTTTGCCGAGGTTTAATCAGAGGTTTTGCTTTGAGTGCTCATACTGATTCCCGCCTGTAATCAAGTTTCTGTCCTAGCAGCTAGTGCCTTGTGCGTCTCAGCGGTTCCGCGGGAGGGTATCTTCGGATGCCCCGCTTCCTGCAACCGGGAGCCTGGTAGCGCCAAGCTAGGCAGGCGACTTACTGTGTTCTACTGTCCCATACCAGGAGGTCGTCCTCCACCTAACGTCCGGGGACAGGCAAGCCAACGATCGAGGGAACACAGTAGGGAGAAAGTTGGTTTGTGGTATTACGATGTCCGACCACGAGAAACCTAAAAGCGCGAAGACGGGTGTGGGGTCATCCGCCCCGGGCTCTTCCAAAGCCCGCCGCAGTAGCCTCCGGCCTTCCACCATCGGCATCTACTGGTGCCATTAGAAAGAGGATCGTCTCCGATTCCTCTAAACCGGGGACGTCCTAGTTCGGGTCACAGGGAGCTGCAACAACTTCCAAAACTACGGGGCACCAAGAAATCTTCTGGTGTTCTGCACCCAATCCCAATCTTCGATCACAATTGCCACTCGAGTCTTTTGCATGCGAGTGTGGGAAGGTGTACCAAGCCAAGGCTACCTTAGCCAGACATCTTAAAGACTGGATGCAGGGATAGAGAGAAATGCATGTTCTGTGGCACAAGATTCCCGACTTTCCAGGGGTCCGCCAACATGAACGCCGTGCCTCCCCACCGGGTATCGGGCCGGAGTTGAGGGAAAATTACGTAAATCTGAAGCTAAACTCGGCCATGAGGCCGCCATTGCGAAATGCGACGTCAGTAGTATGAAAGGGATATCTTACAAGAGTGTGAAGGCCCAAACCGGACTGACTGAACACCAGATCGGGCACAATTTTTGTGTCGGTGACAGCAGGAACAGAGTTGTCCGCCACAAACATGAAACTTTTCATTGTGATTGTCTTAAGCGCAAATTTAAATTTCCATCTTCGGCAATAAATCTACGGTTCAATTTCAACTAGAGAAGTTGGAAAATTACACTTCTTCAACGGCATTGTTAACTCAGACAAATAGTTAGACATCCTAGAGCAGTCTTTGTTGCCTACTTTGGAAGAGAGCAGACGAGATTTGTTACCAGCACGGTGTAATGTCTAGGACTTCCTCCATATCATTGCGAGTAAAATCCCATTGAACTTGCCTGGGGATTTTGTAAGCAATATTACATTAAAAATATAAATATTGATACTGAAGATAAGAACAAGACAGTAAACTTATGAACGGAAGCATTATCTAATGTCACTTCTGAAATGTGGCAACACAGCATTCAACATTGTGAAAAACTAATTTACGATGATTGGCATAAATCGTCGTATGTGGCGTAACTCAAAAATGGGCGTATTTCGGATTTTTTGTCCAATGCTATGCTTAAGTCAACCGCCAACGTGTCACAAAGTGGCGTATCTCTATTCCACATACTTTAGAAGATACAGCTGTTTTTTGTTTAGGCGTAACTTTAATCCTATAGTAAAAATATATCACAAACTGGCGCAAGTTAAATTCGCCACCTTGTCAAATATTGTGTGAGGTGTATTCCTCGGGGACAGGTAAACCAAGCAGGCTTTTGGGTCATTAAAAAAAATAATATTCATGCACCGAACATTTAATTTCCTTCTTTTGTTCGAAAATGACGGAATATTTTTTTGTAGCTCGTCGTTCCCGTAGTACAGATATCATTTCCTGTTCTACGTGCACAGCAGATGCTTTTGTATGTATGATTTTTGTAATTTGTTTTACAAATATGTATAATTTAATTGTTTTAGCCGTCTACCTCCAGGCTGCAAGAAGAAGCAGCAGCAGCAGCAAACTTTGAAGACGATTCTGATTCAGAAACAGGCAAATTTCTTTATCGCTGCATATGCCACGGGTACAACAAACGCCGATTTGGATACTGCGAGATATATCCTAACGGTAAGAAGAGGATCCACCGGTAGGTTGCCGCAGGTGCACGCGGATGCGGTGGATCAAGAAGAAACTGGTAAGATACAAAATTATAGTCATGAAACGTTAAGTATGTCTTTATTTATAAGTAAGTAGGGTGTCCTTGGTCTATAATTTTAAAACAAAGTAAAGGAAAAAACGAGCCTACAGCCGAGTCCCTATTCTGAGAGTGTGCTTTTCAACGAGAACCAATAGGATTGCTCGATTATTGAAAACGGCGCAATTCTATTGGTTCTCGCTAAACCGCGCCAATATGGACCCGATTATGAAAAGCGTGTTCTGTACTGCAATTGGTTTAACCGAAATTTAAATAACGATGAAATGCTGGATTCAAGTTTCTTTTCAGACGAAGCCTGATTTAATCTGATCGGTTACGTAAATAAACAAAATTACAGGATGTGGGGTCTGCACAGAACCCTAGTGAATTTTTAGAAACCCCACTGCATCCGATAAAGATTGGCTTCTGGATTGCTATGTCAAGGAGACGCATAATTGGCCCTGTTCTTTCACCTATTTAAGAGAAGAATAATAATACAAAAACCACAAAATAAAGATTTAAAAATGTTAGGTTAGTTTAACAATGACGTTTATAAAATTATGATCTATACAGTAGCACCATAGATCACAGGGGTCGTGGTAAAATATTAAAAAAAAAGACAACGTAATTTGTTACTATAGTGAAATTTGTTTATTCATTGCTGATCCATCTAAAATCTACGATCTAAATTTTAGTAATTTCAAATTATTAACTAAACCTTGTTATAATGGATCGACCATCCGTCAATCCATTTTTTAATTACTTAAAAATATTTAGACGACGCTATGCGAATGCGAATCTTAATGCTGCCGATAGCGCTACGCCGCAGACATCTCACCTATATTGTCTGTACTGGCAGATATAGCACTTATCACCACTACGCGTCAAGCTGCTAGAATGCACTTTCCCCTAAACATGTTCGTAATAGCTGTTGAAAATTCAGGTAACATCAATTCAGCGCTAGATTTCTTTAGCAATTCAGGACCAGGAGGATAGTATGTTTCAGAATATTAAAGGCCCGACCAGGATGGTAGAACACCACATCAAACTCAAAGAAGGAATGGATCCTACCAAACAGAGGTATTATCCCCGGAATCCGGCGATGCAGCAAATCATCAACGACGAAGTGGATAAAATGCTAGAAGATAAGGTGATCGAGAAATCAACCTCTTCATGGAGTTCACCAGTAGTGTTGGTAAGTAAACCTTACTCAATATTCTTCAATATTCAGAAGTTATCAGTAGACTTGTAGCGGTGTGCGTATATATTAAGAATTATTAAATGTTTGTGTTTCGTGATGGATCTTAACAAGTTCAACGCAGTTGGGGCTATTGAAGAAAAGCCAATATTAAAAGTAAGTGAAATGAAAGTTAACCCTTTCAGGCCCAGTGGTATTGTAGCGTAACCACAAACAACATAATATTTTTCTAAGTTCCTAGCGGTTTCGTGGTATAACCACGGTGATACATGAGTTGCCTATACTATCTGAAGTTAATGAATGGCGGTTATTCTGTGATCGCGCTGTTTCAGTTTACCAACAGTGACCGTGAACATGCGTATGTTCGGTTTTTGTAAGTTAGCTTGCGGCGTGTGGTCTTTATTGTTAACAAATTTTATTAATAATTATTATGGCGGGTAAGTTTGATTAGAAAATATTTCTTAGAATATGCAGTAATGGATTGTATATATAATTATTGATTATAATCAAATAGTGTGTTTGTTATAGCTAATTGAAATGTGTGGTTATGTGATGTAACCAGTAGGAAGTTGCTTTTGAAACTAATTGTTGGTATCATGTTGTTATAGATCGACCACTACTGAAATTATCCGACCTCGAAAAACTTACACCTGATCTACTTTATGCATTAGTTGACGAAATACCGTCGGATGTCGAATCTGACATCGGAGACTATTCGGATAGCGAAGAAACTCCGGAAAAACCCATAATGGAAATGGAAATAGGCCAAGATGACGAAAATGAGCAAATAACATCCATGGCTCCAAATTTTGATGCTAGCGATTGGGAAAGTGAAGACGAAATTCCTTTATCTCGTCTACAGGTACCAAAAAGGAAAAATCCAATAGTGTGGACTGCGTCCACTGCAAATTGCACAAATTACAATTTATTTGCGGAAATAACTGGCCCTAACATACCAGACCATATTGAGACGCCTGCAGAAGTATTTTTGCACCTTTTTCCACCAGATTTCATCTCTCATCTTGTTTTTCACACGAACTTGTATGCACTGCAAAAGGCAGGTGGAAACCAAGCAAGGTTTGTTCCGTCCAATGATGAGGAAATGAAAATATTCCTCGCAATAAATTTGGTAATGGGCATAAAACCATTGCCAAGTTTCCGTGACTATTGGTCGGCCAACGAGCAGCTGAGGGATGTTTATATAAGTTCCCTTATGCCGCGTGAACGATTTTCATGGTATTTGTCTCACCTTCACATGAATGACAATAGTGTACAGCCTACCAGAAATGATGATAGTTTTGATAAACTATACAAAATAAGACCTTTACTTGATCGGCTGAGCGAAACATTTTTGGCATCGTTTAGACCTAGTGAACATCAATCGATCGACGAGTCTATGATACGGTTCAAAGGGAGAAGCTGTATTCGGCAATATATGCCGCTAAAACCCATAAAACGTGGGTACAAGGTTTGGGTGAGGGCAGACAAAACGGGATATATGTGTCAATTTCAAATATACACCGGTAAAATCCAGGACTGCATAGAAGTAAATCTTGGAAAACGAGTTGTTTTAGATCTTTCAAAAACTCTTTTTGGCAAGTACCATAAAGTTTTTTTCGACAATTATTTCAATTCCGTTGATCTGCAGCAGGAGTTACGAAATGGAGTATATGCCTGTGGGACGGCAAGGAAAGGCCGAAAAAACATGCCAGTGGATTTGCGGGACGATAAACAGTTCAGTCGAGGAGATTTTGACTACCGCGTATCAACTGAGGGTATCGTAAAACTATTAACCCTAATCTTCATATGAAATTCACTCGCACTAGTGAAGGTAATAAAAAATTGCTACTAACTAGTAATTATTCAATTACTAATTGTATTGAATTAGACGCAACGGATATTGATAAGCTGTTGCAACCAATTCCGTTAATCGATTGTGGAATGGATATTCTTGATAAAATAATTATTTTTTGATTATTTCAAACAAATAGTGGAAAAATATATTTCTGAATATCCTCCTTACCTAGTTTATTATATATCGACTATTGTTAATATTGTTCAAACGATAATGAATAGATCGGCTATAGAGTCGAATCCACATAACCAATGTTGTTTGCTGAACTACTTGAATATTTTTCGAACGAAGTAGTTGCGCGACTATTATGCGCCAAGTTGATGGTGTATTAGGTTGTTAATTTAACAACATTATAATTATGTTTCAAGATATTTTTATAAAGTTGCATGTTATACGATACTCTATGTAATATTTGAAGTTATAGTTATAGAAGTTAGAATATATAAAATCTGAAAAAAATTATTTTTAATTATACTTTAAATTCGTGTTTTAGAAATTTACAGAAACCTCTAAAAGAGCATTGAGTAACCAAATTTTGGGGAATTTTCAATTACAACAGACCTCTCCTTCTACTTCGCAGTCCAAAACTTGCCGCAGACCTCTTATATTATAAGAATAAATGTACTTGTAATGTTTAATAAATATATATTGAAGTTTTTTAAGTTTTTCTTTTATCACTCATACTGGTTCTGTAACTATAAATTGAAATATTTTGGAAAAATTCTTCAGTTAATATCAACGTATCGTAAAGAAATTTATTCTGTGCAAATTTAAAAAAAAAAATACATCGTATTCCAATTGCGAAGACGATCACCAACAATTTATTTTTAATGTACAAGATTCGGCAGCTCCTACTATTGTACCGTCATCGAACATTCTAAATTCAAAAATAGATTGTGATGAAGACGATGTGTCTACCTTAGGGGAACCAGCAACCGAAAATTGTTCAATTGCGCCAAAACGGCAAAAACTTACATTAGAAGATTGTTCCGTACGATATACAGCCGGTTTTATATTACATATAAATGTGAAATCTGTTAAACACAATTAAAATTTGTACCAACAGCTTCACGAAAACATGAATCAAATGAAAAATTAATTCAATTAAAGACTTATACATATAACGGCAATTATCGCTAATTTGTATGCACCGAATAATTTAACGAATGAGGTTGTAAGTATTACGTTAATAACGTTTGCAAAATGCTATCCGTTACTAAACCATAAGCAGAAGCTGCTTGATAAACTATACAAAGTTGTCGAAGAAAAAATCGCCAATCAATTGTCGTTTTTCAAAATTGTGTAGAAAAAATTACACACAAATGAAAAATTTTAATTATTTTATTATAATATCACATTGAAATGGTTTATCGCTCATATGGGTTTTCATATGCTCTTGTATAGCACTCTTTTGTGAACTTCTATAATCACATAAATTATCACATTGAAACGGCTTTTCACCCGTATGGATCATCAAATGTCGTTTAAGTTAAACTTCTGTGAACTTCTATAAACACATATATCACATTGAAATGGTTTTTCACCCGTATAGGTTTTCATATGAACTTGTAAGCGAGTCTTCCCATATACTGCATTGAAATGGTTTTTCACCCCTATGGGTTTTCAAATGTCGCTGTAAGCCAGCCTTCCGTGAACTTCTATAATCACATACATATATACTGCCGATGCCGATAGCACGATAGCCTTAAGTAGTATTAATTATTGTAGTTGTAAATATCCATATTTAATATTGTATTGTATCAATATCGTATTATTGCGCCTTCCTGGTGTTATTTAAGAGTTGCGACTTTTTGCGCGTTCTTACTGTTTTGGTAAATTGTTAATTGAAACTAGTCTTGCAAACAATGGGAGAAACATCCAGAAGGACCAACACTCCTCAAAAACACCCCCTACAAAATCCAAGACTCAACATGGCTCCAAAGATCCAATCACCCCAGAACTCGGCTTCCTCACAACACAATCCAAAACTGGAGCAGTTCCAAAGAAACCCTCAAAACCTGTAACTACCAAAACTCCGCCATCAAAGGTTATAAAAGACCTCAGCACATTAATCACTGAGGTAAACCTGAAACTATCCAATCTATTACAATCCAGTGAAGTATTAAAAGTTTATAAATTATCTTCAACTTTTATAAGAGACTGCATATTGGAGAATGTTTACAAGTCTCTGGCTTCAATTCCTATAGACAACATTGATATATTGAAAATAGAGGACATGAAATGGGGGTTTTATTTAAGAGGTGTTGTTATTGAGAGAACACTAAATGACAATACAGTATTAAATACACTTCAACCAAAACTAGAATATATATTTTCTGCTTATCATTCTACTATTGAATCTCAAAAATTAGTCTTGGCTACATCAATTTCAGGTACTAACTCATTACAAGTATTAAGCAAACAAAACCTATGACAAATCATCATCTGCGGCCACTAACATTGAGACATCAGTCTCTGAAATGTCAGACAAAATAAAAATGATGGGATTAAGACAACCATATATATAGACTCCAATGTATAGACACTCTGTTGCCAGTAGTCAAGATCTTACAGATAATCCTTCCTAATGTATAGCGTGAATTGTGTACAAGATGTACCTACGTGTATAAAATGTAATTTGCAACCGATATTTATATTGAAATGGAAAATAAAATTTAACCCAATTATTGGCCCAATATGCTGCCAATATAATAAACTTTTAGTCTAGTATAACCGAAATATGTATCTTTTTATTCAGGATATCGTCGCGCGTACCCGGGCATTGGAACAAAAACAAATTGTGCGCTACATTGTTGAGAACAAGCTATATTCCTAATTACGCGGCAACAAATGTTGGAAGAATATGGTGAAAGCTGAAGTCGTAGACCACACTTGAATTAGAAGTCAGACTTTACTCATTTAACTAGGCTAGGTACATATTCCCAAGTTTGCTTTTTATCTACAGTTTTTTCAATGACGTCTAGACACCTAAAATGAGCTCTAGAAAATATATCCACAGTTTCAAGGGGAAATGACCAAAATAAAAGAGTTCAATTACTAACGAATGATGCATCGAATTATAATGGCTTTCCAAATTCATCTACAGTTGAGCATGACTATAACGATCTGAATACTGTTGATTTTGAAGAACGATTTTATGAATATGATTTGGTTGAATTGACTGAAAATGTAGAAAGCAATTTGGAACAAATATTTCCTGAAGAGAGAGAAATTAACATAAACGAGCACCCTCTAGTTTTATCCAATACACGCCAAACTTTTTTAGAAACTAATTCTACGGAAAATTCAGTGGATAACTTTTCACTACAGACAGATTTCTTTTCTCCTTAATTTCCAACTTTAAACGTAATGAAAACTTTTAACTCGATTGCGTAGTATAAAAGGCAGCTGGGTTTAAGGAAATGAGTTGCGATTTGGCCTAGAGACACCCAACTCCTGGCTAGGATTGTATCTGGAGGAAAAGAACTCGAAAGTTTTCGAAAAAAGCTCCACCGGGAATTAGGGAAAGTGCAGGACGTGTTACGTAAGAGGAGAGGTAATTACTCCGTCTCGCATGTGCAACTAAATCAACTTCTTAAGGGTTTAAACTCCCATTTACATTTAAATTTACCTGTTGGCGCACGTATTTGGGTTGCACAATCCAAAATTGGAACTGACCGGGGAAGAAATCGGGTTCATCACGGTCGGATATAATAGCTCTGGCAAACCCGCACAACGTGCAGACCCACGACACCCTTTTCAAATATTAATAAAAGTAGTGGCAGGACGTTTCACATTTAAATTTACCTGTTGGCGCACGAACTATATTGAATACTCAAACAACTACCAATAGTGTACATATGAATACTATTTCTGGTAATACCAATGCTCCAATATTGGTGACATATGCTATTAACATATTGTGCCAATACTCCAAAAGTATGTTGAGCCAATATTTGGGACAACATTAAGATAAAGAAGAGGGGAAGACCGCCGTAGTGAAGGAACATATTAAAAACAATAATACAAATAGTACAGTTTTTGGGAAAAGGGGCCTGGAGATGACTGGTTCCGAGAGTTTGCAAAACGGAACCAACTATCTTTAACCCCTAACAGCCCAGTAGTCTAACGGACACATTTTCGAATTTATTTACCTACAGAATAAAGGGTATTTATTTTATTGTAAAATCGCTTTATCTAATTTATCCTCTTTGCGTTATTGTTTAAATTATCTTATTAAAGTTTTTTAAAAATAAATTGTTTTGATTTTAACAATTTTCTGAAACAATAACGTAACAACCCAGATGTGCCCATTGGACACACGTACCAGAGATAATGCAGGTAATATCCGTCATGCATAAGTCGTTGCAATTTCAATTCATTTTATTAGTACTTATTTACATTCGCAGACGTGCAGTTGATCGTTTGTTTCAGTGTATTTCAAGTTTTGTGTTCAGTTTTATTCTTCAGTAATAAGACCTTCTGAGGCTAAAGGTAGAGGTACTTATAATTTATATTTGTACTACTTTTCAACACTATTTTTCTTAGATTTTGAGGATGTCTAAACGGAAATTTCTTACTGATGGAAGAACTGCGGCGTGCTTTAGAATAAAGCGACGATGAGAACTATAGATTTAGAGAAAACGACAATGAGGACGGGGATGTTGTGGTAGATAGTATTTCAGCGAGTGAAAATGACTTGACAGAAGATGCATCTGAAGTGGATGATTAGCAATTATGGAGCGATAACGAGGATATAATTCAAGAGGAGGAAATAAGAAATAATGTTGAATATGTGGGTAAACATGGAAAGCAGAACCGGATAAGGCTAGTAGAACTCCACGGCATAACATACTCGGTGGCGGTATTCATAAGATGGTTCTCCTCCAGGGCAATTAATTCATGACCCTGTTGACAGTTGCAATTTATTTTTTAACCAACACATACTAGAAGTTATTGTGAAGCGTACCAATTCCGAAGCTAACAAAATGTTGCAAAATATGGAAATCAATGGATACGATTGAGTTATAAGCATTTTTAGGTCTACTGCTAACCATTGGTGTAAATAAATTGCGAAATGTGGATTTTAGAGTTTTGGGATCAGTGTTTTGGTAACCCAATATTCCACGCTACTATGGGAAAAAATAGATTTGCGATTATCCAATGATTTTTAAGATTTGACGATAAAACCACCAGGTCAGTCAGACGGACAGAAGATAAACTAAACTGGCACCTATCAGGGAGTTAAGGGACGATATAAATCTCAAGCTACGAAAATTTTATTTACCAGGAGAAAATCTTACAATCCACGAGCAACTAATTCCTTTTCGTGGACGGGTGTCTTTCAAGCAGTACCTACTCAGTAAACCTGACAAGTACGTTATGAAGATGTGGTGGATTTGTGATAGTAAAACAAGTTATCCTCCGTCTGGAATACCATGCCTTGAACTTGTAATGTCATTATTTCGCTATGGACCGACAATGGTCGGTACTATGAGAAAAAATAAACGTTGCCGTTGCCGTACTGCTATTTAAGGAGAATAAATGTTTATCACGCTGCGCGCTGTATAGGTACAGAAATTTAATACAATATAGAGGATTTGCTGTGACGTGTCTATTGGACACTAAGTTAAACTAATGGACAACTTGGAAAGGGGAAAATGATGTTACCAATACATTTTATTCATGTTCTGCAAAAGGTTGAATGACAGCCGAAGTATTCCAAAACTGGTTTTACAAATTTTGCACACTTATTCAGGAAAGGCCGTTATTATTAATATTCGATGGCCATTTGTCACAAATTAAAAAGGCAAAAGACGAAAACAACTATTTTAAAACTTCCCTCTCACACCACAGATTTATTAGTACCAATCGACAGAAGCGGTTTCCGTCCGTTAGGTGTTATGGGATAAACAGTTAGTAGCCTGGCAACGTGAGGATCAGCGAAAATTGACCAAGACAAGAGTTTGTTGTGTAAAGTGTGAAATCAAGGCATAAAACCAGAATCCATTATAAGTAGATTTGCTTCAATTGGGATATATCCGGTAAACAGGAACAAATATATATTCCAGATGAAAATTCGAACATTTTCGACGATGAAGATCACAACAACCCTGTTCCTACATCTTCAGAACTTCGGCCCGGCTGTTCTATAGACGTGGATTCATCATTCGAGAACTTGCTGCTTAAGAAGGTGGGTAAATCTATCCCGTCTACAAAGAAACGACGAAAAACCGAACCATATGAAAAGTAATCACTAGCAAAGAATTCATTTTACACATAGACTTCCGCTATGATTAAACGGAAAAAAACAAAAAGAAGTAGAAAAGCAAATTCAAGTAGTTGAATCTGAAGCGGAGAGTGCGAGTAAAAAAGAAGACTCCATAATGAAGAGTATCGTGACGATAGTTTGACAGCTGCAGATACAAGTGAAGAGGAAGTGGAGATGGATAATAAAAAGACGGATATAAAGATTGAGGACTATGTTTTAGTATTATTCAAAGGTGGGAAGCGAAATGCTTTTTTGCACACCAGCAACAAAGTGTAATCAGTGTAAAATGTTTTTGTGTATTATGTGTTTTACTGAAAAACACTTTTAATATATACTTTATTGTAGCACTTTAGGACCGCAGTCACGGTTGATGGCCATGGCACCGTGCAATTATAAAGAATGCCGGTCCTGGAGTTGCTACAAGTCACCAGAGAGGAGTCATGTCCAGCCAGTCCAGTCAGTCATTGCCTAACTCTGTTCCGATACAGTCACGTTCACCCTTTATAATTAATACGTTCTTTAATAAATATATTATATCTAACCGGCATTTCTCTACACCCTAACCGCGTAACCCTACATACATATTTAGAACTGACAAAATGCTACAACGGCCCGCTTCCTTTAGCTGTTGAAAAGAGCTCATGTATTAGAAAAGCTTTCACTATTCCAGAAGTGTGTAAACAGTTTTATATGGAGCTGAAGACCAACGAAATAGCTGATAATCATTCAGACTTACCAAGACCATGATGCTGACAACGAATAATTTGCTCATATTTTATGATTATAGCATATCGTACCGTTTTGTATTATTATTAATAAATATGTATTGATAAAAAGGACTTATGTTGCTTTTTTGTGGATCTTTTAGACTTAAGCCAGCGTCAACTTCTAAACTATGTTTTTATGGTAATAATCATAGACAACATACTTATATAACATTGCCTAGTCATACCATAATGGCTAATTAATATATAAAATTTTAAAAAAGAATAATTTTCCGAGCTGATCAAAACTTGACAAAATTATTCAACTGATTCTCATTTTCCAACTTATCCCCTTTTGCCCACGCATCAGAGAGAGAAGATCCACGACGGCATCAAGTCCGTACGGTCTATACAAGACATTGTCACACCATTGTTGACCCGCATCATGTGCTCAGCCTGATTCAGGATTGTAAAATATGTGCGCCTTTTATTGATATGTCACTTATTTAAATAAATGTTGATATTTACTGGACTCTTTCATCAGCATCTGATCGTAACATAAGCGAAAACCACAAAAAGACCACCAAGAAAGGTCTTGCAGAAATTTTCTTCTCAGAAAATATATAATTAACAAGTTGCCCCTTTCTTACGCATTTTTCTGATCATACTGCATTTAAATTGGTGTATGTCAGATGTTCGACAATAAAATATGGAAAAACACCAGATACATTATTTTTAAAAAACTGAAAGAAAAAACGAATAAGGCTAATGTTTTGAAACAAAGCCTATACCTAACAAACGAACTATAGAGAAGAAGAGAAGAGAAGAATACGAAAAGGATAAGGTAAATTTATAGGACATCCGACAGCTAAAACCAAAATTTCTTTTCGGCACATCACTTTAGAAATTTTTAAGACCCACTATTTGTAATCTTGTTCAGGAACCACAAATTTCTCTTAATTTACAACTCTTGTTCAGTTGTACTGGAGTAAATTCAATAATTTTCTTCATAATCAACTGGTGTATATGTCAGACGTTTGACAATAAAATATGGAAAAACACCAAACACATCATTTATATAAACTGAAAGAAAAAACGAATACGGCTAATGTTTTTCTACAAAGCCTATACCTAACAAACGAACTATAGAGAAGAAGAGAAGAATACGAAAAGGATAAGGTAAATTTATAGGACATCCGACAGCTAAAACCAATATTTTCTTTTTGGCACATCACTTTAGAAATTTTTAAGACCCACTATTTGTAATCTTGTTCAGGAACCACAAATTTCTCTTAATTTACAACTCTTGTTCAGTTGTACTGGAGTAAATTCAATAATTTTCTTCATAATCAACTGGTGTATATGTCAGACGTTTGACAATAAAATATGGAAAAACACCAAACACATCATTTATATAAACTGAAAGAAAAAACGAATACGGCTAATGTTTTTCTACAAAGCCTATACCTAACAAACGAACTATAGAGAAGAAGAGAAGAAGAGAAGAATACGAAAAGGATAAGGTAAATTTATAGGACATCCGACAGCTAAAACCAATATTTTCTTTTTGGCACATCACTTTAGAAATTTTTAAGACCCACTATTTGTAATCTTGTTCAGGAACCACAAATTTCTCTTAATTTATAACTCTTGTTCAGTTGTACTGGAGTAAATTCAATAATTTTCTTCATAATCAACTGGTGTATATGTCGGACGTTTGACAATAAAATATGAACCTGAAAGAAAAAACGAATACGGCTAATGTTTTTCTACAAAGCCTATACCTAACAAACGAACTATAGAGAAGAAGAGAAGAAGAGAAGAATACGAAAAGGATAAGGTAAATTTATAGGACATCCGACAGCTAAAACCAATATTTTCTATTTGGCACATCACTTTAGAAATTTTTAGGGCCCACTATTTGTAATCTTGTTCAGGAACCACAAATTTCTCTTAATTTACAACTCTTGTTCAGTTGTACTGGAGTAAATTCAATAATTTTCTTCATAATCAACTGGTGTATATGTCAGACGTTTGACAATAAAATATGGAAAAACACCAAACACATCATTTATATAAACTGAAAGAAAAAACGAATACGGCTAATGTTTTTCTACAAAGCCTATACCTAACAAACGAGCTGTAGAGAAGAAGAGAAGAATACGAAAAGGATAAGGTAAATTTATAGGACATCCGACAGCTAAAACCAATATTTTCTATTTGGCACATCACTTTAGAAATTTTTAAGACCCACTATTTGTAATCTTGTTCAGGAACCACAAATTTCTCTTAATTTACAACTCTTGTGCAGTTGTACTGGAGTAAATTCAATAATTTTCTTCATAATCAACTGGTGTACATATCGGACGTTTGACAATAAAATATGGAAAAACACCAAACACATCATTTTTATAACCTGAAAGAAAAAACGAATACGGCTAATGTTTTGAAACAAAGCCTATACCTAACAAACGAACTACAGAGAAGAAGAGAAGAGAAGAATACGAAAAGGATAAGGTAAATTTATAGGACATCCGACAGCTAAAACCAATATTTTCTTTTTGGCACATCACTTTCGAAATTTTTAAGACCCACTATTTGTAATCTTGTTCAGGAACCACAAATTTCTATTAATTTATAACTCTTGTTCAGTTGTACTGGAGTAAATTCAATAATTTTCTTCATAATCAACTGGTGTATATGTCAGACGTTTGACAATAAAATATGGAAAAACACCAAACACATCATTTATATAAACTGAAAGAAAAAACGAATACGGCTAATGTTTTGAAACAAAGCCGATACCTAACAAACGAACTATAGAGAAGAAGAGAAGAGAAGAATACGAAAAGGATAAGGTAAATTTATAGGACATCCGACAGCTAAAACCAATATTTTCTTTTTGGCACATCACTTTAGAAATTTTTAAGACCCACTATTTGTAATCTTGTTCAGGAACCACAAATTTCTCTTAATTTATAACTCTTGTTCAGTTGTACTGGAGTAAATTCAATAATTTTCTTCATAATCAACTGGTGTATATGTCAGACGTTTGACAATAAAATATGGAAAAACACCAAATACATTATTTTTTAGAAACTGAAACAAAAAACGAATAAGGCTAATGTTTTTAAACAAAGCCTATACCTAACAAACGAACTATAGAGAAGAAGAGAAGAATACGAAAAGGATAAGGTAAACTTATAGGACATATACGACAGCTAAAACCAATAATTTCTTTTTGGCACATCACTTTAGAAATTTTTAAGACCCACTATTTGTAATCTTGTTCAGGAACCACAAATTTCTCTTAATTTATAACTCTTGTGCAGTTGTACTGGAGTAAATTCAATAATTTTCTTCATAATCAACTGGAGTTTGTTTTAAAAACCCGCGAAGTTTTCACAGAAGTTTGTTTCCACAAACAGTTACTGTAGGGTAAAAATTGTTCAGAGCTACCGCACAGCCAGTCGTTCATGAAAAAGTATGTACTTGTACAATCTTGGCTTCTGGATATGTGGTATCATCTGTAACAAAAGAACCGTGCATTAGTATTCCTGTATTCATAAAAACAACAAAGATAATGCAAAAAAATTATAATATGAAAACAACAGTGGTCGAGTATGCACTGAAGTCATGCTTAAACTAATAATTTCTTGGGCCACCCTCTTTATTTAATATTCTTTTATTATAATACACGTCCATGAAGTTATTATTAAAGTATTTGTTTAGAAATTCCAAACTTCTACTTTAATACGTCACTTCCCGCACTTATAACGTAAATTACGATTTTATCACCAAGGCATTGATTAGAAGTCGGTGGCGACTCGTGGCCTACATAGTAGGTAGGGCACAATTAATCGTTTCAGGAAGGCTTTATATTATTAGTATTAGTGTTGTTACATAGTAAGTAAAAATACTAGGACATTTTAGATAATTACGCAAAACAGGGTTTTAATATTTTACAAATTCGATATTCTCTTATATTCTGCTAGCAATATTATAAAATTCTGTAGTTATAGGTACGTACCCTCAAATTTACTCCTACTGCTTACAAATAAAATCCATTTTTCCGGATTTTGATGACGCAAAATTTTCTATCACCTACTGGTTGAAGCTGCATATTATACAGTTTACAATTTTTTTCTCAATAGATAACATAGCAAGCGCACACAACGCGTCTTGACACATGGCGTTACATAAAAACATTTGAATGCGCTTAAAGTTGAAAAACACCGTTCGCTTTCCACGGTTGTCATAGGAATCGTACACAAAATTGTTAAGTCATTCCACAGCCTCCGAAAAAATATGTACAAAATCATTATAAACAAACATTTGTAACAAAGCTTTACCGAATTCATTGTAAGTGTAATGTGTAACACTTCGAACTAATATCAAACTTTAAATTCACCTACGTGCTCGTCTTGTAGTACGTGCTTATAATTTTTTGTTTTGCCGTGTATTTCCGAGAAATAAAATTGTTTAGCGTCATACTTTTCTGCCTCTGCCGCTGTTATTACATTTTATAATACGCCACCCTTTCCGTTAGCAACATCAACAGGCGGGGGCTTCCCGCTACTACGTAATTGACGAAATATGTTATTATGCTACTGTGGTATCAAATTACATATCTCATCTTATTTTAAAACGAATTAGCAGAATTTTGAAAATCCGAGTCGCCGATATGAAAGACCAGATTCAAAGGAAAAGATTTTTACCGGAGTCTAGCTGCAAAATGGCGGCCGCTATGATTATATCAAAATTTTGACTTTAACGCTCCACAACTCAAAAACAAGTTATCTGATCAGGTTCAACATCAACTTGTTTGAAAGCCCTTTGACGGTACTATACCATGAAGAAAAATTAATTTAAAAAATTCAAAAACGGTCGTAACAGCGCTATTCCAAAAAAATTTGCAAAACTGGGTACACGATTTTGTTTAAATTTTCTATACTTATGCAGCTTGGTATTAGCTACAATTTTGTTTTTTAATGAATGCCAGGATTTCACTGTGGCGTGCTCTACGAGATTTTGAAAATCAGAAATTGATGCTTCTATAGCGCCTATTGACCACTGGTCAATAATAGAAACAATTGATCTAGCACGCTAGCCTTATGCCTTTAAAATTATGTCAAATATCGAATATTTTATTCACCTTCATAATACAACAACCACTTTCTAAAGCTTATTTATTTCAATCTAGTATTGTTTCTTATTAATTTTAATTATAATTATTTGTTAAAAATGAGAAATAAATGTTTTAGAAAAACGTCAAATTTTACACAAATATCAGTTGAAATGTTTTCAGGCAAGGCTATTTAATTTTTGTGGATATTTAGAAATGTAATTTTAGTTTTTATTAACGTAAAACAATTAATTATAAAAGGAACAAAGGCGCTAGTAGTGAAAAAAATAGTATATAAACCACGGTAGAGAAGACTTATCAGCCTCGCTGCTCGGCTGAGAAAAATGTCTTCTCTACCTTGGTGTATAATATACTATTAATCCATTGGATAATTACTGGTTGCTAATGTTTGTATGAAAAATTAATTTACCTACCTACTTAAATTATTTTTTTTTAAATAGTGCTGTAGCCTATTTCAATTAATTATTATTTTATAAGTTAATCAATTATTTTGTAGACTATTTTTCCTTCTACAAATACTCACGTTGAAAACATGCAATAATTTGTTGAGAACACCTTATGAAGTAAAATTACATGTGTCTTTAACAATGGCAATGTAAGACAAAAAATAAGACAAACGAAATCATCAAGTACAAGAATTTATTAGAAAAACGTTTATTATTTCAAAATTCAAACCGTTACGAATATTGAGTTCTGTTCAAACCTCAAAGGAAAGAACAAATGAATCGTAAGTTCTTTTCAAAATAATAAAAACCGAAGCAATCGCTGTTTTTGAAATTCAAGGCAAACTGAAACGAACCTTAAGTTCTTTACAAATTCAAAGAAAATGCATAAATAATAAGTTCTTTTTAAAGTTCAAACAAAATGTAAAATTGTTGGCTTTCTTCTAAACCTGAAAATAGTAAATGTGTCGAGTAACAGTAACGAGGTAAAAATGACTACGATTTTAGTGTCCATGTCCAGAACAGAGAACATCCCCAGTAGAGGGGTGTTCATAAAGAGAGATTTCACTGTACTGCGTCTCAATTTATTAACAAAGACCGCGACTCGGCTTGCCAAGCAAACTTAGGTATTGTCTTTGCTAGTAAAAAAAGATACACGTTACAGTAGTAACAGGAAATCCGAATGATAAATATATAAATACTACTACCTTCGATGAAAAGTTACATAAAAACAGAGATAATTTTTAAACAAAAATACTTACATTTACAAAAACCTGTAGATATCCGTTGTATTTTCCAAGGATTCCAATCAGAGGCTTCGTTTGCAGGATTTTGAGATGGATATTTAGACTTGGGAGCTGAAACACAAAGCTTTAATTAGTACCCCAAGCTTGATTTTAGGAGTTTATCGTCTTTACATCATATTACGCAATTACATTAAAATTACTAGACAGTGACAAAATTTCAGGAAAATACTAGCAAACAAAACTTTCTCGTTACAGCATTTTACGCAATTACAATAAAATTACTAGACTGTGACAAAAATTCAGTAAAATACTAGCACACAAAACTTTCTCTAAACTCTTTACGACTCACCAAACATGCTGTATTCTATAAACCTATTATTTTATTTTATACTTAATTTTTTGTTTATAAACAACTCTTGTGCGGTTAGTAGTAACGAGAATAATAAAACATAAACAATTTAAAATTAACAAACCTTATAAAATCGGATAAAACGACCATCAGTAGGGGATCACAATGGCGGCGATGGAAGACCAGAAGATAAATGGCCGTTAGCATGCTGCACCTTGAGCATGCTGTACCATGTACTCGCCATGTACTTCGTGTTTGCCGCATTCATCCCTGTGCGCTTGCGCCGGCTTGCGCATGCTGCGTCGCAGCTGCCTGTGCGTGATAAACATAACGTAAAGGCCGATTCACACTTCGACAACACCGAGGACGCGACGTTGCGGCGAACGTAACAATAAAATACTACCAAAAACGTTTCATGTTTTAAAGTACAGGGTGACCTTAAATAAACTTGCCCAAGATGTAAAGATCGTGACTACAGCGAGTAATGAATGTAAAAATGTGCGACATTAGGCTTGTTCGTTTGTCTGCACTAAACTGCATGGAACAGGAAACAAACAACATGCTATCTCTTTTTAATGCACCAACGCCGTATGTAGCCATCTTTTTCTGTTTCCTGTTCGGAGCAGTTTAGTGCAGACAAACGAACAAACCTATTTGCTATTTGTTTTAATTGATGAAATTTGGCGGCAAATTCAAATTTAACCAATTGAAACAAAAAGAAAAAATCGCTTCAATGGGACTTACTTCATTAAATTTTAAGTTCTTTACTCTGTTTCGACACTAAAATGAGACATGTTAGTCAATCAAGCTCAAGATAGAAGATCCGTAACGTTTAATTGGTGAACGCCACACCTTCTGTCAAGTTGCAAAATAACCTAACGGAAACTATTCTGTTGTGTTGTAGGCCTTCAAAATTTTGAAAGCTTTCATCTGCTGAATTCTGTCCTTCCCCAAAGCGTGGAGTGTTTCTTCTCGTTCCAAGGGGAACACAATAATCCCTAGTCACCTTTGCAGATTCGCCCTATTTGCAATCATGATCATCTTTGAAAACTCTTTCAAACGCAAATGTGTCATATAAAGTGGTTTGGGAACGTTTCGAAAAACTCAATATTCTAACAGAGTGTAGAACACAGTGAGGCTGTTCTGAATTCTAGCTCATTTAGGGATGGAACACAACGAAATTCTGAATTTGCAATACAATAACCTGTTGGACACTACTATATCCCAGAACCTGTCTTGCGCTTATCTAGGAACGCAATCTGCAAAGGCCGGAAGCTACAACAACGACAAGGTATAATCAAACTCAGAATTCTGACGGGTTTTCCAACTGTGAAGAAAACCCGTAGTGCACCTTAAGGGGATCAGGAACTTGCAGTCTCTGCAGCAAGGAATCAAAAACCGGGACACATTTTGTGCAACGGTGATACTGCAAGCAAGCTGCAACGCTCATTCGGTCTTCCACAAATAAAATCTAAGAATTTCAGAACACGGTCACTGAAAGATACAAAAATTGGTTGTCCCAGGAATTGCGTAGACGAGTAAGAAAAAACTGAGGTGTTTAAATCTTCGAACACACTGCTCCTTTATGAAAAGAACATACCTATCGCTTTGAAATTGACTCAGAGAGGATTGACAAGGACAGAGTTATAATAGGCACTAGTATTTTCTGCACGTGCGCGCGGTGGTTGACTGTTAAGTCATGATGTCCATAGCTCCACGCCCACAGCTGTTTGCTTTTACGCATGCGCAGTTTGCATTTAGTTCCTGTTATCTGTTTATCCTTATTGCACTTTCTAACAATTATATTGTCGTTTCTGTCAATCTTCTTTGAACCATCGGTTGTGCAGTGCAGCATTGGGACATCCTCTTTTCAGTTAAGGAGCAGTGTATGTTCGAAGGCTTAAACAGTCAGTCGAGTCGGTAACTGTATTGTCTCTTTTTTTTACCACTGCGTATCCACGAGCCAGAGCTATACATTTTCTTACAGGGAACCAAGATCACGGATTGAATGTGATAAACAAGGGCAGGTGAATTAAATTTTATGTCGCATTGAGGGGTACTATAGTACGATTGTATGTTCATAACGTCTTTGGAAACTAGTTATCCCAAATTAGCCTTTTACCTAACTAGTATTACGTATCCCCTCCCCTGCATAAAATTCCTAGAGCCGTTACTGCACAGTGGTATTTTATTTTTTATAAGTCTTGATTGTAAGTAACCACAATATTTTTCTCCGAGACCGCTATAGTTGCTGTTGATAAAGTGAAATATTTAGAACACACGATAACCCCTATAGATTTACTTCGAAAAAAACAGTTCATGGAACTATTAATTGCCAAATAATAATTTAATAGGCTAATCTTTATTTTCAATAGAACTTGAAAACAGATTAAATAAAAGTGTTGAGATTGAGTATTGACAAACATTCTGTAAAAGTTCGTGGTGTATACACTGGTATGTTTTTATTTTATATTCTTATACGAGTAGAATACATTCATTTGTTTTTAACCGAAAATACTGTTTATTCAGAACCTATAAAATTAACGCCTTGTTGGTTATACAACTTAAGTTACTTTTTTTAAGATAACAAAACGATTAGTTTACTATTAATATGCTATTAATTAATATTCCGATTAGTACAGTAGCAAGGACTTGTAGGTACCAAAATAAATTTAATTCAACATCTGTGATAGTAGAGTGCTCAGAGGCTCAAAATGTTCATCCTGTAGGGCTTTAAACACTAAAAGCTGACACCTGTCTAAATCGATAGTTTATATATAGGTAAACTTCCAAAAAAAGTTGTCCAAAAATTGCCCTGTGCAAAAGGGCGTTATTCAAAATTTTCGAGTTACGTAGTGCATCAGATAGCCGAGGTTCATATCTTTGTTTGGTAAAAATTTTGTACAATTTTCTGTAGCGGTTTAGCTGTAAAAAAATAAATTATTTTCAAAAAAGCATTATGTCTTATGGGAAGCGCGGAGTTTAAGTGCCTGTATCTCGATTCGACGCTCGCTAAAAATGAATTCATTTTGCCGTGTTCGTACGTTTCTCACTCCATAACTCGGAAAGGAAGCCTCAAATAAAGAAATATTATTCTTTGAAAATTGAAGGCCGATGCTTTCTGATTACGACGGTACTTCTTAATATAATTTTAGTGAAATAATAACATGAGTTTGATTAAAAAACTAAGGCAGCTACAAAATCCGCAAACGTTTAAAACTGCCAACCTCGATCACCCTCCCGCACTGCACTATTCCCCGCGCTCGACCGTTGTCTATGTCTAGCATATAGTATTTACATTTTGAGAGAATTTATTATTTTTATTTACGTACCTATTCGCTGCAGAAGTTTTATAGGGGTAAGTAGGTGTATTATATTTATTTAAATTAATTCATAGAACATATTATATTACCTATGTCAAAATAATAATTATTCCTGTAAAATTCGCGAACTGCCACCAAACCAAGCGCGGGAAATTAAAATGTCACTTTTATTTTTATGTTTTTTTTAAGTTTTCGACAAAAATGTTGCACACCTTCAATTAATAATTTACAGGGTTCAGACAATGATTGACGACAGTGGAAGTAGTTCTACTTCGGATAGCGATATCGAATCGCTGCTGATGTTAAAAATTAGAAGTAAAAAGTCAAAGAAATGCATGTTTTGCGACAATTTGCCAGGGCCGATGATCACAGGTTCTGACAAAACATTGGATACCATAAAAAAACCCTAAAGCTTAGACAACTAATCAGCCAAATTGCTGATGAGAATTAATTTACAAATAATAATTTAAAAAATCGAGTATGGTGAACTACAGTTACTTATCTGGCACAAATCCTGCTAGGTATTGTTCTTACATAAGTAAAAGAAACATTCATTTGTTGCGACTGAAATTTGAGAAGAACAGAACAAAATTCAAATAAAATAAATTTGCTGATGATAATCTACAAAAATCGGGTGAATCAGAATCTACCTCGTTGACCTTGCGCAAAGGTCTTTTTGAAATTGAAAAATGCGTCTGTTGTCAGAAAAGGTTTAATAAGAACAGACTACCCCAAGTTCTCACTGTAAATATTGAGAAAAAAATCAAATCAATTGCCCAGATAAACTCAACTGTTTTAAAGCGAATAGGTTCAAATGCTTTGATTGCTATGGAGATAAAATACCATCCACAATGTTTTTTGGCAGCATGGTCGAAAAACACAGCAGTAACGAAATCTTCAGACTTACAAAAAAGTACTTCATCCCTTAACCGTGAAAATATTGTGGAGAACAAACTCATTGAAGAGAATTAAAAAATGGTTTATCTAAACACAAGGTATATTCAGTAACCACAATTATTAAACGGTATTGTGATTTGTTGGGTACAAAGGTACAATATCTAAAAGAAAGTTACTGACTATAATAAAAAACCATTTTGGGGATGCAATAAAGGTGGTGAAGTCCCAAAAAGCAAATGAATCTGACATTCATCTGTTCTGTTCTCAAATTTCAGTCGCAACAAATGAATGTTTCTTTTACTTATGTAAGAACAATACCTAGCAGGATTTGTGCCAGATAAGTAACTGTAGTTCACCATACTCGATTTTTTAAATTATTATTTGTAAATTAATTCTCATCAGCAATTTGGCTGATTAGTTGTCTAAGCTTTAGGGTTTTTTTATGGTATCCAATGTTTTGTCAGAACCTGTGATCATCGGCCCTGGCAAATTGTCGCAAAACATGCATTTCTTTGACTTTTTACTTCTAATTTTTAACATCAGCAGCGATTCGATATCGCTATCCGAAGTAGAACTACTTCCACTGTCGTCAATCATTGTCTGAACCCTGTAAATTATTAATTGAAGGTGTGCAACACTTTTGTCGAAAACTTAAAAAAACATAAAAATAAAAGTGACATTTTAATTTCCCGCGCTTGGTTTGGTGGCAGTTCGCGAATTTTACAGGAATAATTATTATTTTGACATAGGTAATATAATATGTTCTATGAATTAATTTAAATAAATATAATACACCTACTTACCCCTATAAAACTTCTGCAGCGAATAGGTACGTAAATAAAAATAATAAATTCTCTCAAAATGTAAATACTATATGCTAGACATAGACAACGGTCGAGCGCGGGGAATAGTGCAGTGCGGGAGGGTGATCGAGGTTGGCAGTTTTAAACGTTTGCGGATTTTGTAGCTGCCTTAGTTTTTTAATCAAACTCATGTTATTATTTCACTAAAATTATATTAAGAAGTACCGTCGTAATCAGAAAGCATCGGCCTTCAATTTTCAAAGAATAATATTTCTTTATTTGAGGCTTCCTTTCCGAGTTATGGAGTGAGAAACGTACGAACACGGCAAAATGAATTCATTTTTAGCGAGCGTCGAATCGAGATACAGGCACTTAAACTCCGCGCTTCCCATAAGACATAATGCTTTTTTGAAAATAATTTATTTTTTTACAGCTAAACCGCTACAGAAAATTGTACAAAATTTTTACCAAACAAAGATATGAACCTCGGCTATCTGATGCACTACGTAACTCGAAAATTTTGAATAACGCCCTTTTGCACAGGACAATTTTTGGACAACTTTTTTTGGAAGTTTACGTATATATAAACTATCGATTTAGACAGGTGTCAGCTTTTAGTGTTTAAAGCCCCACAGAATCATTTTTTAAGCAGTTTTCGGCCGCGCGAGCACTCTACTATGAAGCGGACGTACGCAAATTATTTTCAGAAGAATTAGTAATAATAGGGATGTATACTAAATCTTAATTGTTCCTCTATTACAAAGATACTCAACTGTAAAATACGGTTTGCACTTTATTGTTTTTTATTTTTTTATTGCAATAAAAGTCTCGCAAACTTTTTCGCGCGATAGAAACTAGAAAAACGTACCTATCTAGTCAGAGAATAATGGTGTGTGACGTCATCTACTAATACGGCAAGCGTAAAATACCATTTTTGAAACGCTTTACATAGAAACGCAGCGAAAACCGCGCTAGATAGGGTAAAATACTATAGGACCAAAGTTGTAGAAACTAAAATTTCCTATAAGAAATTCTAAGGAAGCGTATGTCCAACTTAAATAATTTGGGCCTGAGAACCGTTTGAAGTTTTGCATAAGTTAGCAATTTTAGTTTAAAATTGAAACGCAGCGAAAACCGCGCTATATAGGGTAAAATACTATAGTTTCAAAGTTGTAGAAAATAAAATTTCCTATAAGAACCTCCTAGGAAGCCTATGCCCAACTTGAATAATTTGGGCCTGAGAACCGTTTGAAGTTTTGCATAAGTTAGCAATTTTAGTTTAAAATTGAAACGCAGCGAAAACCGCGCTATATAAGGTAAAATACTATAGGACCAAAGTTGTAGAAAATAAAATTTCCTATAAGAAACTCCTAGGAAGTGTATGCCCAACTTGAATAATTTGGGCCTGAGAACCGTTTGAAGTTTGCATAAATTAGCAATTTTAGTTTAAAATTGAAACGCAACGAAAACCGCGCTATATAGGGTAAAATACTAAAGAACCAAAGTTGTAGAAAATAAAATTTCCTATAAAAAACTCCTAGGAAGTGTATGCCCAACTTGAATAATTTGGGCCTGAGAACCGTTTGAAGTTTGCATAAATTAGCAATTTTAGTTTAAAATTGAAACGCAACGAAAACCGCGCTATATAAGGTAAAATACTATAGGACCAAAGTTGTAGAAAATAAAATTTCCTATAAGAAACTCCTAGGAAGCCTATGACCAACTTGAATAATTTAGGCCTGAGAACCGTTTGAAGTTAAGTATAAACCAGCGTTTCTGGTTTAAAATTGAAACGCAGCTTAAACCGCGCAAGAAAGGTAAAAATAACATATGAGCAAAATTGTACAACATCAAGTTTCCTATAAGAAACTCCCGGAAACCGTATGTCTAACTTTAATAGTTTGGGCCTGAGAACCGTTAGAGTACACATACGCGCGCTTTATTTAGTGCACGTTAGCTCGCACGCGCTTAGCTGTTGTTCCAGTGGCTCGACATAAAGCAATACCACCTAAAACCCTAAATGCTTCCCTGTTTTGGATTGCCTTCATTATTTTGAAGGCAGTGGCAAGTGAAACGTTTTAATCGAGTCATTCCGGCAGATGTCGCTACGTCACGGGCTAAGGTAACTTTAGGCTAAAAATAACTACTTCTAGGGAGAAACCTTTGAATTTTCAGATAAAACACATTTTACAAAATGTCCAAAAGACTTTGTTTTGCGTCCAATTGTAGACAAATTGTGATTTAAAAAATAAAAAAGGCATGCATATTCCACAACGAGGGCGTCTCTCAGACGTAGTGTTAGTACTAATGCGCTATAAATGGCACATTAGTGCTTAAGGGTTCATTAATTATAGAAAAAGGCGCCGAAACGGCCTGCGCCAAAACGTCCTGGCTACGAAACGGCCTAAACCGTGCATTCGGTTTTAAAACCTTAAATCATAATTTCGTTTTGCTCCATTGCCTTTTATCCCAGCGCGCGCCTTTAGTTGGAATTTTTACTGTTTTGTCAATACCACTTTCTCTTACCAGTTATATGACCTCCCAATTCGTATTTTGACAGCCCTACTGACTGTGGACAGGTCCTCTATGTGGTGCCCTCTTGGGGGTGCACGCGTAACTACCTTGTATTTTAAATCTGCTATTCATTATCTAATAGATGGCAGCACATAGATCCGCCAACCAAGGCCATATAACACGTAAGCATTAGGGGATTAAGCTGGCCACACAGTTGGTTCATTTTTTTTGTCGTGTGCGAGAAAATATCGAGTGATTTCGAGAATACAGCCCCAAGTCTCTAGACATGCGCCAAGTCGGTCGATTAAACGTCACTCCATGACAATGACGCAATTCCGTGGATTTTGTGTCAGAATTATATCCACGTCTGCCGTGGAACTAGCAATGGCGTAAAATTTTTGTATAGTTAATCCGAAGAGCAAGTTTTGGAATTTGAATGTTGGGTTGCATATCATCTTAGGCGTTGATTTTATTTTATCAGAATGAATAATACAAACCTTACGATAACGAAAACAGTAATTTAATTTGAAAATTATTTATTTCTAGAATCACGATGGAGTACCTATTTACAATCCTTCAGTGGGTTTTGTTTATTGGAGTCAACGAACTGGTATATGGTCAATTTTGTCGTGAAACAGCACCCGTGAATTTGACCTGCATAGATATCCAACAAACATTTAAAAATAATTTAACGGAACATACCCCCCCTATTCAACATTTGAATATTATGTTCAGTACTCTGAACCTATCTACTCCAGAATTCTTTAATGGATTAACATCTTTAAGAAAACTGCAGTTACACGAATGTAAAATAGAAGTCTTACCTCCAGGAGCTTTCCAAAAATTAGTGGCATTAGAAGAACTGTATTTAACACAAAATCATATTGGAAGCATTGAAGATAACGCGTTCTCGTTTCTTACAAATCTGAAACGGTTTGAAATGAATTATAACAATATTACACATATCGAACAAATTACCTTCAATTCTTTAAATTCTATTGAACGTTTTAAATTTTCTGATAATGTTATCGAAAAAAACGACTTTAAGGATTTAAATAAAAATTCGTTTGGGGCATCAAAAAAATTGATATCTTTAATAATTAATAATAATGCGATTTCCCATATTTCCTCCAACGCCTTCTCCGATTTATTTTCATTAGAAGAATTAGATTTAAAACACAATAAAATTAAAACCATCCCTGATGATGTATTTTCAAATAGTTCAAAACTTCAGTATCTTTTTTTAAGGAGAAATAAACTTCAAGAAGTGAATTCTTCTACATTTAAGGATCTTGTAAATTTAAAAATCCTAGATTTAGCCTCAAACGAAATAGAAACAATTGAATCAGACTCTTTTAAGTCATTACAGAAGATACATTATTTACATTTGGATGAGAATAAAATCAAACAACTTTCTGTTGAAATATTTCAAGGTTTGAAAACTTTATATTGGCTCAATTTAAAAAATAATAGTTTAAGAATTATTCAAGAAGGAACTTTTGATAGTTTAGAAGGATTAGGTGAAGTAGAGCTTAATTATAATCAGATCGAACAAGTTAACTCTAAGATATTAAAAATGAATAACGTGACTTATCTTTCCTTAGACAATAATAATTTAAGAATTTTAGAACCAGGTACGTTTAATAACGCGGGTAGGATTGAAACCTTAAGTATAAGTCATAATTATTTAGATAACTTATATCAAGATAGTTTTATTGGATTAAATAATCTGAAGAAATTAAATTTATCTTATAACAACATAAGGGATTTGTTAACAAACATTTTTTCCAAACTTGAAACATTAACAATCCTTGATCTCTCACATAACCAACTAGTTACCCTTAAATCAGGTACTTTTAATGGTTTGATAAATTTAAAAAAACTTTTCTTATCAAACAATAAAATGAATCGAATCGAATCTAATTTATTCCAAAACCTACCCGAGTTAGAAACTCTTTCTTTAGCAGGAAACGAATTAACAAATTTAGAAGATCCAAACATTTTCTTTAATCTAAAAAAATTAATCGAACTGGATATAAATGAAACCAAATACAAGTTTTAGGTTCTGGTGTATTCGAACCACTTGATTCCCTTTAAACACTTAATTTAGGGGGAAACAAATTTTAATTTACTTTTTCTAAATTTAAGAAATAATCAATTAGAGGAGTTGATTGTTGGAACGTTTCATAACAATCGGAAGCTTCTTGAGTTGGATATCCATAACAATCGAATCGAGTTTGTTTTTCCCGGATTAATTAATCTTACCTCTCTTCCATATGGGGCGTCATTTAAGATAAAACTAGTTTATAAAAATATTTATTTTCTCTTCAATATGTATATTTTAATTTAAATATATTTGCGATTTAAAATAAATATATTCAGAAAAAATAAATATTTTTAGAAAAATAAAAAAATATTCATAAGAAATAAATATATTCTGAAAAATAAAATATCCTCATGAAAAATAAATATATTCAGAAAAAAATATATATTTGCTAACATTAATATATTAGGAAAAAAATATATTCAGGAAAAATAAATATATTCAGAAAAAAAAATTATATTAGCAAAGATAAATATATTACGAAAAATTATTTCTATTGAAGTTAGAAGTTGCAAATATATTTAAGTTGACCTTTGCTGCTTCGCCGATAGAGGGCGGAATAAACTGGTTTGTATCTCGGATTTGCGCTTTACAGTAGACCAGTGGTGTGCTGTTTCTGCGATCTGCTCCTTTACTTTAATTGCTCCTTTAATTGATATTGTACTTATTCAAGTATAGGTAGTTTGTGAAAATAAAAAGAATATATTAATATATTTCTAACTTGCTTAATATTATTATCCTTAATAATGTGTGAGCAAGGATGTTTGATTGGGCGTAGGCTTAAAGTAGTCGCCATTTGTTTATAATAGAACTAATAGAAGTAGTCCATGAATCCGGTTAAATGTTTCGCTACGAGAGGGCGACGCGTCGAGGATGGATCACGGCCAACTTCATTAATGAGAGCTGTCATTAATGAAGTTGGCCGTGGATGGATATGTCACGCATCTGACAGCAACTGACAGTTGAAAAATACCCATCTTTGATCCTGTTGCCCTCTACATGAACTTGTTCTATTGAATTATGGCCAGCGTCATTCTTCTAGCTCATGGGAGTTATATAGCCGTTACAATTTTGATTTTCACAAGCCCTGTCTGGTGCCATCTATTCGATAATAATCAGCAACAATTTTTTCATATACAATATAACAAGACCTTGCATTGTTATCGGAAAATTTCAGTAGTAGTTCCCGAAACATTGTTGCTAGGTAAAGCACGAGTGCACAATACATTTAAAAAAATAAGTGCGTTAGCACGAGTGTTTTTTCGGTTTCGTATTCTGGTCGAGTCCTTTACCTTATAGCAAGAATGTTAAGGGTAGTGCTGCTGAAATTTTCCATGAGAAAAATACAAGGTCGAGTTATATTTAACAAAACAAAATTCCGAATATGTAGGTAATTAATAAACAGCAACTATATAGCAACTATAGCAACGGTTTTTTTATCACAGTCAATCAAAATTGGAACGGCCATATGACTCGTAAGAGGTGGGGAGGGGAGGAGAATGAAACTGGCCATATGATTGAACAGAATATAAAATTAACTTTAATAACACTGTATTAGTTTTATAAAACTGTTAATTAATGTAATAGAAAACATTCAATAATAAAAAAAAAAGGAAAGAAGGACGGTTTCAAGTCTTTTAATATTTATTGAAGGTCGTTAGCTGTAAGCTGTCTTCAATCACTTCGTATAATATGTACAAAATCTACTTACAAATAAATGAAATTTAATAAAATATAACTTGTTTAAAAACCGAATGTATTGTATTTTTACATACTTTTTCAATTAGGTGTGGCGAGATGTCCATTCTCAAACTCGAACGTAACCAGCCTTCGAACATACAAAATTTCAGCTGATTTCGATTGATAAAAAAGTTTTAGTTTCGCTCATACTGAAGATGTGATCCTGGTTCTCCTGAAACGCTTTAGGATTTCTAAGGTTGAGACCGTTTTACTCTTGGTTTTGTTAAACAATGAAAACAAAAATAATGAGATCTCCTTTTTTTATTTTAACACAATATTAATGCAGACACAATAAATTCCATACCAACTACTTATACAACAAATATTTTTTACACTAAGAAACTCCTTATAATTGTTGGATATCCCCTGTTACAACATTGGAACGGATGTAAAGTATTTTGTATTTAATATGACAACTATTTCAAAATGTGCAGAAATTTGAGTTACAAAACTCAGTTTAAAAACTGAAAGATTTTAATTCCAACCAAGACTACCTTACAACGGTTACAATATGACTCCTCCATCGGTTTGGGTGACCAATTTAACCACTGCTAGACAAAAGGCAACATTTTTGAGTTGCTAACGGGCAAACTGCAAGCGCTAGTTCGAGTCCATCGCAAGGCTGTCCGTCCACACACCATGATAAAGGAACTTTTAAACCCTCCAACTCGCATTGTTCAGCTGAAAGTCAAAAAGCAATTTCTATAACAAACTTAGATCATTTTCTTTCTGGGACAACATATCAAAGTTGCTTCAAATTAATTTTACGAATATTTTAATTGCACATTCGGAAAAATTTAACAACTCGGAAAGAAAACCACAATTTGAAAATAATTACTTACCGGTTGCCGTTGCGAAGAGCACAGCGAAAAGGGCAAAGACGAAAACAACTTTAGTATTCATGATTAATTAAAGACAAGCGAAGAACTGTTCTGCCAGTACAAGAAAAAAATTCGGTTTATATAGGTACCAGTGTTTGTTTAAAGTTTATACTTTTGGGACTGTTTTCGTTGATAACGTTCATTGGACCCCAAGTACGATGTATTTAAATTTTGTTAAACCAAAATATTTACGCATACCTGCTGGGATTAAAACATAAATCATTACAATAATCGTTAGTTTAAACAAATTCAAGATTAAATATTTTCGGTTGTAAACTTGTAAGCGTTTTTCACGCTGTACGTGCGCATAAGCACGTTGAGCTGTTTATCAAAATTCAGACGCACTCATTCCATACCTATTATTCATCTCGATTAACTCTGGGACTTAAAACGGACTAGTCCCATCCCCATCGATGTAAATCTTTGTAGAACTATTAATACTACCTTTCCACTCAGAAAATATAATCCTAGTAGAAACTTGGAAGGAATATATTTTTAAAAAATAATTTAAACACACTTGGCTATTTTTATTTTCGTCATGTTTCAGCCCCAAACTGAAAAACAAAATTACGAACCTTTTTTTCAAAACCGCACTTGAACCATTCTAATACAGCAATTGAATATTAAATCACGCGGTAGATCACAGTAGAGACGTGATCTCGAAGGTGACAAACCCATCGTCTTCACGGAGCTCTAAGAAGAAGTCATAAGGGCATATCACAACAACCTGACCGGCGATCGCAATAAAAGAGGCCACCCGCGTCATCTTCTGAAAATACTTTTGGTCCCTTTTGGTAAGCTCCGTTGGCAAGCATGTTCAATTGTTCACCCTTGTTGGACATGTGCCGGCACCAAGGGAGGTTCACCTCAGGACCGCGCCCCCTCCTTAAGACCTTACTAATCGCCACAGCCCTAAGAGACAATCTCCATCGGTCGGACCAATAGGCCAAAATGTCGAGACCTGAACTGGTAATCGACATATCGTAGTTGTCACCGGATGATGTAATTTTAGCTGCGGATTCTGCCAGCACAAATTTATTAACCGATTGCTTAAATGGGTTTAAACGTCATTGCTTTTAGATCATAGTATGCCTTCAACTAGATCTGCTTAAGAACCTTATAGGAAGCCACATCAATTCAAAAGGCTGAGATCACTCGATCCTTCTAAACGATTACGGTTTTCCGAACAACCTGGGAGTAACACCTTGTAGTAATCGTTGTCTCTACTGTAAACGGTAATCCTTCATGGCACCACCGTAAGGAGCTCTTTTTCTCTCGTTCCGCTGGTTCGTCTTCTTGGTGAGTCTTTATTAATAAGAGACCTATACACAAAACAGTATTTAAGGTCACTGCAAGAAATATTTCCGTGGCCTACTAAGACAAAATCAGTTTTCTATTATAACTCCACTATTTATCAAGATAAATCCATCAAAACTTATATCAGTCAAAAGGAAAAAAAAGCTCTTTGCAATGGTGGCATAGCCGCCTCTAACGCATAATTGAGAAAACAATGTGTCATGTCAATTATCTTGAAAAGTTGGTGACTTACAAAAAATTAAATTAAAGTTTTGAAATCTTCATTAAACGGTGCATTAATAAAGTCAAAACCATTTTGCGCTACTGCCTAAATAATCAAATACAAAACTGAAAATTTAGGATTTTTCAGGCTATACTGAAAACTGCGGAAAATTTCTAGGATGGTGATCGTAGTAGTCCTCAATACGCTGAACATTTCTTCTCATTTAACCGAATCTCTATCTCTTACCGTTTACGGGATTCTCATGCATGCGCTCCTTACCTTGGACACTCTGAACAAGAATATGCACTGGAAGTGTGTTGGTCGAATTTGTATTACTCCCTGTATATTTTTTTAGTCAAATTTCACAGAGTAAATACATCCTACGACAAAATTGAAATCCTATTTGATAAGGATGTTTTTCGCAAACTGACTTCTCACGTCATTCAGAACGATTTTGTTCACATTTACTTTCTTAATTTCTAGTAAATACTACAGCAACAATTTTGGTAAATATTTAGTAATTTTAGGCAATTTATGAAAGACATAATATTTGTGAATCATTTAGGAAAAAAAAATTAGTAACCTTTCAATGTTTTCCTTGCTGATAAGTTAAATAGCAAAACAATTTTTATCTGTAATTAATGAAGTACTAGTACAACTTTGACCTTTAGGTCATATAAACTCAAATCGGAATCAGTTGTGACAAGGAATGAAATATTTTCGTAGGCTTACTTTGAAATTTTATCGAGACGTAACAAAATATTTCTATTTAAACGGATTTTCATAAGAATTGAGGGATTTTATAAAAATTGGTGTTGTTGTGCAGACTGAAATTTATAGTGAGTATTTGTTATTTTTCTCTGTTGCAAATTTTAGTACTAAATATAAAAAAATTAACTTTTTGAAACTGAATAATTTTTTTTTTAAATTGAATTGTAGATAAGTCATTTGGTGTATGACCAAGAATTTTGAGTCCACCGTTATACCAGATATACACTATTTGGTTGTTTCTTGTGCGAAACAAACAACACTTAAAATAATTAGGGGAAAACTTGCGAGTGTTTGCTTTAACACCATCAACTACACCCAGGCCCCGATTTAGGGTAAGCTGCACCCTGGGCAAAACCTTTTGTAGCCGCTCCCCTGCCCCTGAAGCAAAGATTTTGCAAAGACTAGTGTGGGGCGCCCCTCGAACTTTAGGCATCTTTAGGTTAGTTGCAGTTTGAGAATTAATTTTTATAAAAACCCGGTGGACTTGTGTATACCGGGTGGCCGGTCTCATAGGGATTTAACATTGTATGGAACGTTTCTGCTGATTCCTGCTCGCCAATTCAACTTACAGGAATGGTAATGGTATTAATTGAAAGGTAAAAGGATTGCGCTTCAAATGACGCTAATAATAAAATTAAATATGTTATATTTATTTTAAAATATCGATTTATAATTTTGCGATTTTTAAACATGACGTGCCATGATTTTCAAATTTTACATCAGCATTTGTCAAAAATTTATTAAATTATTACCTAACTGTCATTTACAGAAATCCACTGATTTATGCCAACTAATTATCAAATTTTTTGACAAATGCTATAAAATTTGAAAAGCATGGCACGTCATACTTAAAAATCATAAAATTTTAAATCGCTAATTTAAAAATAAATATAGCACATTTAATTTTATTATTAGCGCCATTTGAAGCGCAAGCACTTTACCTTTCAATTAATACCATTACCATTCCTGTAAGTTGAATTGGCGAACAGGAATTAGCAGAAACGTTGATTACAATGTTAAATCCCTATGTACACCTTTGAGACCGGCCACCCGGTATACATACGTTACGCATGCGCGTAAGGCGGTGGCTATTTCAATACTCGCGCTCCACTATATGCTGCGCCTGCGCTACAGCAATACAAAGATAGACAGTTGCTTGTAACCATTTCTTGCGTGGCCTAGGCGTAAATACACATGCCAGTAAAATAGCATGCCAGTGGCCAGTAACTTGTATGCTAACTGCTGGTCAAATGACTACACAAAACACACATGCTAATTGTGGGCATGCCAGTCCAGTACTGGCAACGTCGTTCACACATGTTCAAACGCAACTTGCACGCTTCCTCCCCTCCCCCGCCCGACGAAACTGTGCTACTTGCACACAAAAATCAAACGTCTTGCGATTTACTGGCGTGCTGCCTTCTAGCGTGCTTTCTTACTGGCAGCGAGAGTCACACATGCCAGTAGCACGCATATTCCAGTAACTGGCATGCTTTTGTGCGTGTAACAAGCATGTTGTGTCGTTCCCGTTTTTAAAATTTTCCGCTCCGCAGAAATTGCCGCCCTGGGCAATTGCCCAGTCTGCCCATTGGTAAATCGGGGCCTGACTACACCAACGTTTGATAAGCATCCGGCGAGGGCATTTTCCTGGGTCCTCTGCCACACAATGGATATACTGCTGGCCGATTATGTCAACCTAACCTTGAGATTGGGTATTACGTCCGGTAGTTTTTTTCGGGTAGACTCTGTGTGGTATGGGATCTAGATTGACAAGGACAGGTATAGTATAATAGGAACTAATAGTTTTTGCGAATGCGCGCAGTACTGTTAGCGTCCATAGCGCCACGCCCACAGCAGTTGCTTTTACGCATGCGCACTATGCATTTAGTTCCCGTTATTTGTTTATCCTTGTTGCACTTTTTAACAAATGTACCTCTTGTTTCTGTCAATCATCTTTGAACCATCGATTGTGCAATGCAGGATAGGGATATGCTCTTTCTAGTTCAGGAACAGGGTGTGTTTGAAGGTTCAGTCATGTGCGCGATTCGTATGTAATATAAGACACGCCATCTAACATACACAGCCAACCTCAATTTGAAAACTTTTGATAGCTCCTTATTTCTGTGTTAGACTTTGAAAATGGTAACATGGTTAAACAAGGATCATAAAACAAGCGACGACATGTCGTATTACTGGGAATCCTAGTATAAATAAAAAAATATTTGTTTTTAGGTCCAAGATGACGCGCCTACCTCAAATTCTAAAATGGATTTTATTTATTGGACTCTATCACTTGGCAAGTAGTATGGAATTTTGTGACAATCGAACCCCAATAAAAGTGGCTTGCTATGGAATCACATCCTTAGAAAAATATAAATCTAATATCACACAACATGTCCCGGTTGTTCAGCATTTGGATATATCGGGAAGTAAGCTGAACATGTCTTCTCCAACAGTTTTTGAAGGACTAACATCCATAAGAATATTAGAAATGTCTAATAGCCCTATAAATACCTTATCTGCAGGACTTTTTCAGAAATTACTAGCTCTGGAAGAAATTAGTTTTAGTTACAATAATATCAAGATGATCGAAGATAATGTGTTTGCTGGTCTGAAGAATTTAAAGAGAGTTGACATGCATTATAATAAAATTAAACATATTGGGCAACTTAATTTTGAAGGCCTTTATTCCTTGGAAAGGTTTGAAATTTTTAATAACGGTCAAGATCTGAAAGATAGTAAATTTTTTGAATTAAAATTTCCACCATCAATAAAAATAGAACGGTTGAGGATAAACGACAATGCCATTTCCGTTGTCTCTCCTAATGACTTGGAGGGTTTACCTTCTCTCACGGATTTAGATTTGGGAAACAACATGATCAGTACTTTATCGGATGATTTATTTCGAAATAGTCCAAAATTAGCATACATTTTTTTAACAGGAAATAGACTTCAAGAAATAACTTCTTCCATGTTTAAAGATTTGACAAATTTAGAAGGCTTGGCTTTGTCAGACAATCAAATAACGACCATTGCACCTAACGCGTTTAAGTCATTACAGAAGATACGGTTTTTGAATCTTCAAGGCAATAGGATCAAGCATTTTCATTTTCAAGTATTTCACGATTTAAAAAGTTTGCAGTGGCTTAATTTAGGAAATAATAGTTTAAGAAATATTGAGGATGGAAGTTTTGATCGGTTACCAAGTTTATCAACATTGGAGCTGCGTAATAATCAGATCGAAGAAATTTTAATGTTAAAAATCAATTACGTGACGTTTTTTTATTTAGAAAATAATAATTTAAAAATTTTAAAACCAGGCACGTTTAATCAAGCAGGTGGTGTTACAAGACTAACCATAAGCCATAATTTCTTAGACAATTTAGAGAAGAGTAGTTTCAAAGGGTTAACAAACACAATCAAATTAGATTTGTCTTATAATAATATTTCAGATTTGTTCCCAGAAACTTTTTCCGAAATAATAAAATTAGAAAGCCTTGATATATCCCATAATAAAGTGGCTGTTCTTAGATCTGGTGTATTTGGAAATTTAAAAAATTTAAAAGAATTATTCTTATCGTATAATAAAATTAACGGAATCGAGTCGGATGTATTTCAAGTTTTACCAAACTTAGAAACCCTTTCCTTATCGGGAAATAACTTAATCCTGTTAGAGGATGAAAAATTTTTTGTGAATCAACAAAAATTATCCGAATTAGACATTCAGGATAATGGGATTAAATTATTGTCTTCTAATGTTTTTAAACCACTTTCCTCCCTTAAAATACTTAACCTGGGGGGAAATAATATTAAATCTATATCATCGGATATGTTTAATAATCTCCAGAGTTTAAGGCGCCTTAATTTAAGTAAAAATGAACTAGAACAGTTGGTAATTGGAACTTTTGATCAAAATCATGAATTAAATGTTTTGGATCTTGTTAACAATCGGGTTCAATTTATTTTCCCTGGATTATTTAATAGAAGTGCTCTTGATACCCTTCTATTGGATAATAATAATTTAGAAGTTTTACTCCCAGGTGTATTTGATGGTTTATTGAACACCAAGACCCTTAAAATAAGTCGTAATAATTTAAACAACCTGCACGTTGGAAGTTTTACAGGGTTGTCCAATTTACAGGAATTGGAAATTTCAAATGTTAACATTGTAGAATTATTTAAGGGTGTTTTTAATGGAATTTCTAAATTACGTTATCTTAACATCACCTACACTAAAATAAATACCATTCGTCTTGGTACCTTTGATGGGTTAAATAATTTAGAACGTTTATCTTTGACGAATAATGCGATCAGAATAATCGAACCAGGATCTTTTGAACAACTTTCCAATTTACAAACCCTATCTTTATCTGGGAACCCTTTTATCAAGTTAAAAGACTTAAATTTATTTCAAGGGATGAATAATTTAGAAAATCTGTTCATGCAGGATTGCGAAATAGAAATTATTCCTCCACAACTTTTTGAACCACTTTGGAATCTATCTTTGCTTAACTTAAACGGAAATCGCCTGAAGGATATTGAAAGTATCAGTCTTCTAAAGTTACCAAATTTGCAAGGATTACATATCGCAAGAAATAATATCACAACCTTGTCTTCTAACCCATCCATACCTCGATTGCGTTACCTAGATTTGAGTTCTAACTATTTGGAATTTTTAAATACCCAAACTTTTCCCAATTGGGGTGAATTACAAGATTTAAACTTAGAAGGGAATGAAATAAAATTTATCGAACTGGGTTCGTTCAGAAATTTTCCAAAATTAAGATATCTTGATCTAAAGAATAACAAATTGGAAAGGTTGCAAAATGGTGTTTTCGATGGACTTACTAGCCTTGCAAATATTTTCTTGGAAAATAATTCTATTAAGGAATTAGATCCTGCAGTGTTTGCAAATCTTCCCCTTTATCGTATCAGTTTAGACGGAAATGATTTAAAATCTAACGTTATTGCAGAAATTTTAGATCAGCATACAGATGTAATACTAAATGAAAGGTACAATAGTTTATTTCCCAATAACTTATTTGCAGATGTGTATTAAATATTTATTGCTTATACAGTTGGTATGTTGAAAAAAGTCTTCGGGTCCGGCTGCGCAATTGTTCGTATTTTGTGGTAGGAGTAACCGCAGCATATAGGTGTAGTCAGTGGCGTAATAGTGCTGTTTAGTACACTGTTTTAAAATTCGAACACTGCCGTATTACTACGTCACTGGACCAACTTTCCGAACGTTCGCTTCGGGCTGCGCGAGCTGAGGCTTCTCTTAACGTGCCAACTTGTGTTTTAAGAATTAAAACGCCTTCTAATGTTTCAATTTGGACCTTGAAGCGTTTAATGTAATACAAAATTGATGTAATATCTTTGTGTGTTCAAAGTTAAATAAACCTTTATCATTTTTTATTTTTTTTTATCCTTATACCAATTCAGCAGAGACTGCTATTCATAACAGAGTTATGAAAGCCTTACGTATTCGATAAATAATCGACAAGGCAATCCAACGACATTTCGTCACGTGATAAAACTAGCCATGGACCAATCAGCGCTCTCTACGGGGGTCACGTGACAAATCATTGATTGCCCGATTGATTCTTTAACGAGTACATAATTTACGGAATACAAATACGGATCAGAAGCAGGGTCATTAAAGGGGAAGTCCCACTGAATCACCGCCCAACACCCACAGCCATCAACTAAACTTTAAACACACGTAGCCTCATGTTGCACCGGTTGATGGTGGTGGATGGCTCAGTGGGACCAGCACCATTTGATTACGTGTGTTCAAATTTTATTTGATGGCTGTGGGTGGTAGACAGTGGCTCAGTGGAACTGCCACCTAAGCAAAAAAAGAAAAAAGATTAGAAACGTTCGAAACGAAAATTCTGCGGAAGATGTATGGTCCAATCCAAGAAGGAGGACAATGGAGGACGAAATGGGACATCTGGTCACCGCCATCTGGCCGCAAGCCGACCAGCCGCGAACAACTGGCCGCCGAGTCGGCGGCCACTTGTACCAGCGGACAGTCAGCCGTGACCAGTTGTCCTAGACCGCAATGGAGGAAGAGGTTTAACTTCGAAATTAAAGGCCTATATGAAATATGACGAACCCAGCTCAAGAAGAGAGCTTCGTCAACTGTGACTTTGTCCGTCAGTTCTTCCAGCTCTGCTAGAACCATGACATCAGCTAGAACTTCATCCTCTGCCTTGAGCTCATCCGCCGCCGCCAAGAATCTACATAAAAGAGTTTCGATCCATTCACGATCCAATCAATTCTTTTTCCATTCCATTAAATCCCAACGTCACCACTACCTACCACCGTCCGCCCATACTACATACCCTTTACAATAAAACATGCCTTTTAATATCCACTCGATTCCTCTCTGGCACATCTTAATCCGTTTTTCGTATTGCTATGTGTTGCAAAACCGTAGAAGTACTGCTTCTCACTAATAAACCTTTCGTATCAACTCTCCTTCCAATAGAAACCTCCTATTCTGTTCTTGTCCGACCTCACATCACCCCAGAAGAAATCACATCCAAATGCCCCCAATAACTCCGTTTCTCTTTATTTTCCTACCCTCTTTACGATTATGATAAAACAGACCTTTCTATTTGAATTTCTCCGAAAATTACAGAATAGTGCGAGGTTCCACTAAAACCTATCATAAATTTCCATCTACAAATAGGAGAAGTTTGCAAGTTGTTATCGACCATTTTAAATTTAACTCCGTGTTACGACTTTTACAAGTTATTTTTTTATCACTACTACTACTTATCAAAATTTTAACACGTTTATGTTTAGTATACTAATTAAAGCACATTAAACTATGCTCCTTTTTTTTTATAAACAAGGTATTTTGAGAAAACAAACCAAACACCTAAACTGTTTGAAGAACTTATGTTTATGAAAACTCTTTTATTAAGAACAATATATGAACATTAAAACTTTTATTTACTTGTTGAATTTTTGTTTTTTTTTATCTTGAAGTTATTTCAACTAGGTATTAATGTGATGATTTATGTTTTAATCACATCAGGTAGTATGCGTAAATATTTTGGTTATCAAAATTCAAATAAAATCCCATGACCATAGTAAACTTTGCTAATATATTTCAAGTCCACTGAACTTTATCAAAACAGTCGCGAAATTATAAACTTTCAGCAAATACTGATACCTATATATAAACCGAATCTCTTTCTTGTACTGGCAGAACAGTTCTTCGCTTGTCTTTAATTAATCATGAATACTAAAGTTACTTTCGTCTTTGCCCTTTTTGCTGTGCTCTTCGCAACGGCAACCGGTAAGTAATTATTTTCAAATTGTGGTTTTCCTTTCTAGTTGCTAAATTTTTCTGAATGTGCAATTAAAATATTCGCAAAATTAATTTGAAGTAACTTTGATATGTTGTCCCAGAAAGAAGATGATCTAAGTTTTGTTATAGAAATTAATTTTTGACTTTCAGCTGAACAATGCGAGTTGGAGGGTTTAAAAGTTCCTTTATCATGGTGTGTGGACGGAGTGCCTTGCGATGGACTCGAACTAGCGCTTGCAGTTTGCCCGTTAGCAACTCAAAAATGTTGCCTTTTGTCTAGCAGTGGTTAAACTGGTCACCCAAACCGATGGAGGAGTCATATTGTAACCGTTGTAAGGTAATCTTGGTTTGAATTAAAATCTTTCCGTTTCTAAACTGATTTTTGTAACCCTAATTTCTGCACGTTTTAAAATAATTACCTATCATATTAAACCATGAAATACTTTACATCCGTAGCAATGTTCTAACCGAGGATATCCAACAAATATAAAAGAAACTTTTTATTGTAAGATATATTTGTAATTGGGATGGAATTTATTGTGTCTGCATTAATATTGTGTTAAAATAAAAAAGTGGAGGTGCAAACCTCCCCTGGACTTTCCCATACTAAAAATAAACATTCGTTTTTGGTATTCAACAGTATTGTTCGCCACAACCGATAAACTTAATTTGAAAATTAGTACCTATATAGAAAATTAACACAAGTGCCGATTGTGTTCATCTGCGCATGTGTGATTATTTATATTCATAGGCTGCTAGGATTAGCCGGCGACAAGGAATTCTCGTCCCGCGCATGGTCACTTGAACATATCGCCTATCGGCACTTACAAATTTCACCCTACACTGTTTTAAAGTTCAAAATTCACAAATTTCTCATTAACCGTACATTTTAGCCAAATGAATACCTTATACTATGTGATAGACAATTTAATTTTGCATTCAATTATATAATAATATATAGGGTGTTTCATTTAAAATAACAAAGTTGCTTATTGTACTGTGAAAACCAAACACCCTGTATACGTGATATAAATTTAGAAAAATGTAAATTTATATACTGAACAACTTTTATAATTAAACTTTTTTCATATTTTGACTAATAAAGGCGCTATAGGAACATCAATTTTCGATTTTCAAAACCTCGTAGAGGGCGCCACAGTGGAATTATGGCGTTCATCAAAAAACAAAAATGTAGCTAATACCAAGCTGCATAAGTATAGAAAATTTAAACAAATTCCTTAGACCAGTTTTTTTGTAATAATTTTTCAAAAATTTCAAAATTTTTGGAAGAGCGCCGTTGCGACCTTTTTTGGATTTAGTAAATAATTTTTTTTCTTGGTGTAGTACAGCCAAAGGGCTTTCAAACAAGTTGTTGCGGAACCTGATCAGATAACTGGTTATTGAGTTACGGGGCGTTAAAGTCGAAATTTTGAAAAATTCATAGCGACCGCCATTTTGAAGTTAGAGAGTCCGGTAAAAAACTGTTTCCCTTGAATTATGCCTTTCTTTCATATACCCTACTCAGATTTTCAAAATTCCGCTTCTGAAAAAAATGATACCAAAAAAACATGTCTAACTTCCGCTTCCGGTTTCGGATTTTTTTGAAAAGCTTATTTTGTTGATGAATTTTCGATATACCCCTTCATTTAAAATTTCATCAAAATCGGTTTACTAGTTTTTGCGTTAGAAGCGTCACATACATACACACATACACACATACACACACACACACATACAGACAGACATTTTTTCTAGACCACTTTTTTGGGTTTCTGGGGGCCCAAAACACGTATTTCCCCGAAAATCTCGATTTCGAAAATTTTCATGATATCAATACTTCCCATATACCAGTGGTGGTATGGGAAAGTAAAAAAGAGATCTCATTATTTTTGTTTTCATTGTTTAACTAAATCAAGAGTAAAACCGTCTTAACCACAAATTACTTAGAAAACCTAAAGCGTTTCAGGAGAACCAACCAGGTTTCCATCTACAGTATGAGCGAAACTGAAACTCTTTTATTAAATTGAACATGTTCTCTGTCATACTGCGAGATAGTTGAATTAAAGTTTGAAATATTTTTCCAAATGGTTTTTATCATTGATCTTGTGGGGCATTCTTTTGGTTTTTCCATTTACCATAGGGACTATGGAATTTTTAGAATCTTTCATGATATGAGGTCTACGTAAAAGTTTGTCATTATTTTTTAAAATGCTAAAAAATACTTTACCAATTTTCTGTAAAGTGCCACATCATTTTTCAAAAAATAGCGAAATGAATTTTGTTTTCTGTAGACATCCCTGCCAGTGGTCCTTTGTTTTACTGCAAGACTTAATGCGCGATGGAATTGTAAATGATTTTTGTTGATTAGTTTTCATTGTCCAATATTCAGAATTTATTTATTTACATATTCAGATAACATTTTCATCTTCCAATAAATTCAATTGCTGCTATTTTTCAATTTCATTGATTGTCGTTTCAAGGCCACGGGTAGACTAATCCGATTTGACTTCCAAAATTGTATCTTCTCCTACTACGCATTCTGTAAACATGTTTAGTCAAAACTTTAAATTGTAAAAAGAAAGCGTGTTTTATTAAAAAATGAATCCTTAAAGAGTAACCAAAGGAAAGTAATTTTACCACTGGGAGGTCCTTCATGGAAGCTGTGATAGAAGTACCCAAAGGCCAGATTTCTTCAGTACCTACTAGGCTAGTGCTAGCTTTTAATATGATGCTATAATTTCCTCGATGTCTAGTAGGCTAGAAAGTCTTCCCCTCCAGTTCTGGTAGTCCACGTGGACTCAAGGGTTACGTGCTGACTTTGGTATCATACCATGTCACCATACTACATAGACTCAAGAGTTTCTTTCCCATTTTTGGAAATGCGAATTGGTAGTCTACGTCAACTCCAGTTCATGCCCGTATTTGCTGATATGTGCTGACTCAGGACATACGAATCTGAAGATCCACGTGCACTCGAGGTCCTGTCCATTTTTGGACATCCAAATTAATATAAAAGAATAAAACAGCTCCACTTTAAATTAATCAGTCAGCCGAATCGAGTCAACTAACAACCCAGCAACCAACGTGGTCTACTTGACATTACTTGCTTTGCGACTAACCTGATGATTCATTTATTCAAGAAAATTCACTAAAATATAACGTGACAATATTATCGCAGGTTGTCTGTAGTTTTCTTTTTACTGCTTTTGTAAACATTGACGCTGTTAATCGTAATCGCCTTTCGTTTTCAAAAACTGGATGTTCAAATTGCTCTATCGAATTTACTTGGGTTAGATTCCTTTATTCTTCGGGGTATCAATTTTGTCAGTTAGGCCTCACGAGGTGGCCGCGCACTTGCGTACCCGGCTTAAGGTTTCTAGCTTTTAGTACATTTTCTACGGCTTCGCCACAAACTGGAACAGTGTCAGTGTGTGCTTTAGAAATAATAAATATTAAATAAAATATCGATTTTAACGGGAAATAATAATATTTATTTGCTTAATACGTATTTCGGCATCAATGTGCCATTGTCAAAAGCATAACATAAGATATAAATAATAAATATTAAATAAAATATCGATTTCAACGGGAAATATCAAGATTTATTCGCTTTATACGTATTTCGGCATCATTGTGCCATTGTCAAAAGCTATTATAAAATATTATAACAAATGCAAAAATATAGTAACTCCTTGATTCTATTATTTTAACACTGCGTGAAGCAGCTGGCCCCAGTCAACCCGTCGGAGGTCAGTCGCTTATCAGTGTTTTAAAAAGATATTTATTCCAAAATCTTCAGTAAAGGAGAATCTAAGAGATCAATTTGCTCATTCATTAAAGGTATGTTGTTTTTTGTGTGTTTATAAATTTCAAAAGCTTCTAAAATGTTTAATTTATTTTTGTTATCAGAAAAGTGTAAAAATTTAATTGTATTATTAGATGTTAATGTGTGATTTTGTTCTAACAAATGTTTAGCAAAATTTGATTTATGTGCATGTTTATATTTGTAACAACGGATATGTTCTTTTTGCCTAATACTGAAATTTCTAATTGTTTGACCTATATATACTGAATCACAATGTGAACAATTTAATTTATAAATACCTGATTTTAGCAAATCATTAATTTTGTCTTTAGCATTGAAAAGAGAGTATAGAATATTTTTATTTGTTTTAAAAATGACTTTATATTTATTTGTGTTATTTATAATTTTAGCAATTTTTTCTGAAATTTTACCAAAATATGGAATTGAAACGTATTTTAATGTTTTATCAGTGTTATTAATGGAATAAACTTTTTGAATAGCTAATTTATAATTTTTCTTTTTAATTAAAGTGTCAATAAGTGTAGTGTTATAACCATTGCTATATGCAATTTGTTTAAAATGGAAATTTCTCTATTAAAATTATTTTTATCTAAAGGAATTGTTAGAGCTCTGTGTACTAAAGATTGATATGCTGCTAATTTATGTGTATTATGATGACAAGAGTTATGTGGTATGGTAATATCAGTTTGTGTAGGTTTCCTATAAATTGAGTATTCGAGTATGTTTTCTGAATTAATTTTTATGTTTAAGTCTAAAAAGTTAATAGATCTGTTTTGTTCAATTTCTAGTGTAAATTTAATTTTTTGGTGTAAAGTATTAATAAAAATTAAAAAGTCGTCAATGTATTCGAAAGAACTATCAAAACATGCCAAAATATCGTCAACATAACGAAACCAAAATACAATTTTATTTGATAGATTTGATTCAAATATTTGATCTTCTATATTTTCCATAAAAATATTAGCCAATAGTGGTGAAATGGGACTACCCATTGGTAACCCATCTTTCTGAAGATAAATTTTATCATTAAAAATAAAATAATTTTGATTAATACAAAGTTCAAATAATTGAATCAACTCTATCCTTTTTGTTAATTCAATGTTATTGTTAACTAAAACATTTTCTAATAAAGGAATACATTCCTGTGGGGGTATTTGTGAAAACATACTCGTAACATCAAAACTAACTATTTTACATAGTGGTGGTAAGCTAATGTTACTTAATTTATTAATTAATTCAGAAGTGTTTTTAACTGAATATTTTGGAGTGTATCCTAAATTATTAATTATATTATTTAATGTTTTAGCTAGCATGTGGTTTGGTGCATGTATGTATGAAACTACAGGTCTAATAGGAATGTTAGGTTTATGTATTTTAACTAAACCGTATAATTTTGGTGGTTGTGGATTTGGATATATTATGTTATGTTTCTCGTATGGTGTTAAAGTAATTTCACAATTTTTAATTGTTTGTTTTATTTGGTTTTGGTATTTATTTGTTGGATCTCTATTTAAAATTTCTAGATTAGAATCTGTTATAAAATCATTGACTTTTTCTAAATAATCATTTTTAGGTAAAAATACTAAAGTGTTTCCCTTATCTGCCCTAACAGAAATTAAATTATTTACTCTAACTTTTTCCTTAATTGATTTAATTAAAGAAATATTATTATTTGTATTATATCTAAATTTATCGTTTATCGAAATTCTTTTTAATAAATTAGAAATTTGAGACTTTGCATAATTTAAATGCCTCTCTTTTATAATATTTTCAGAATTGACTGCTAAAATTTCTTTTATATTATTATCTAATTTTGGAAAAGTCGAAAATTTAAAACCTTTATTTAGAAACGTCATTTCTTTGTCATTAAATATTACGTTAGATAAATTTAGTACACGAGGATGAAAATTTATAATTTTATTAGGTTTTTTAGGTTCAATAGATTTTTGTTCTCGTTCTAATCTAGAAATTTTATCTTTTTGTGTATTATATTTTTTAAATTTAATTTTACTAACTAATTCTCTAATGTCATTATCAAAAATGTCAAATTCAATGTTATGTAATTTGTTAACTAGTTCTGTGTATAGTACCTTTAAGTAAATGTGCAAATTGTCTCTGATTCTGAACCATCTTTTAGATTCTTCTTTCAACCATCTAGTTTTCGCATTTCTGATTATCTTGTCAGTAATACTGTTCTTTGTGTTGGTCTTAATATTGATATATTTTGGAATAATTCTCTTCTTAATGCATTCTTGGTTAAACCATACATTTTGTGAAGCCATCGCATGTTTTACCATTATTTTCTTATATAATTTTGCTTGATCTTCTAACGAAGATGTCATTAATTTATTGACATTCTCAAGCGTCACTTTGTTGAAATCCATGATTATATAAATAATAAATATTAAATAAAATATCGATTTCAACGGGAAATATCAAGATTTATTCGCTTTATACGTATTTCGGCATCATTGTGCCATTGTCAAAAGCTATTATAAAATATTATAACAAATGCAAAAATATAGTAACTCCTTGATTCTATTATTTTAACACTGCGTGAAGCAGCTGGCCCCAGTCAACCCGTCGGAGGTCAGTCGCTTATCAGTGTTTTAAAAAGATATTTATTCCAAAATCTTCAGTAAAGGAGAATCTAAGAGATCAATTTGCTCATTCATTAAAGGTATGTTGTTTTTTGTGTGTTTATAAATTTCAAAAGCTTCTAAAATGTTTAATTTATTTTTGTTATCAATTTATAGGAAACCTACACAAACTGATATTACCATACCACTTAACTCTTGTCATCATAATACACATAAATTAGCAGCATATCAATCTTTAGTACACAGAGCTCTAACAATTCCTTTAGATAAAAATAATTTTAATAGAGAAATTTCCATTATTAAACAAATTGCATATAGCAATGGTTATAACACTACACTTATTGACACTTTAATTAAAAAGAAAAATTATAAATTAGCTATTCAAAAAGTTTATTCCATTAATAACACTGATAAAACATTAAAATACGTTTCAATTCCATATTTTGGTAAAATTTCAGAAAAGATTGCTAAAATTATAAATAACACAAATAAATATAAAGTCATTTTTAAAACAAATAAAAATATTCTATACTCTCTTTTCAATGCTAAAGACAAAATTAATGATTTGCTAAAATCAGGTATTTATAAATTAAATTGTTCACATTGTGATTCAGTATATATAGGTCAAACAATTAGAAATTTCAGTATTAGGCAAAAAGAACATATCCGTTGTTACAAATATAAACATGCACATAAATCAAATTTTGCTAAACATTTGTTAGAACAAAATCACACATTAACATCTAATAATACAATTAAATTTTTACACTTTTCTGATAACAAAAATAAATTAAACATTTTAGAAGCTTTTGAAATTTATAAACACACAAAAAACAACATACCTTTAATGAATGAGCAAATTGATCTCTTAGATTCTCCTTTACTGAAGATTTTGGAATAAATATCTTTTTAAAACACTGATAAGCGACTGACCTCCGACGGGTTGACTGGGGCCAGCTGCTTCACGCAGTGTTAAAATAATAGAATCAAGGAGTTACTATATTTTTGCATTTGTTATAATATTTTATAATAGCTTTTGACAATGGCACAATGATGCCGAAATACGTATAAAGCGAATAAATCTTGATATTTCCCGTTGAAATCGATATTTTATTTAATATTTATTATTTATATAATCATGGATTTCAACAAAGTGACGCTTGAGAATGTCAATAAAATAACATAAGATGTTTAATATCAAATATTATTTCGTCAACGCCCCTATCGCAACCAACGATGACAACGCACCTATGAACCTTTTTCAATTTTGATATTTTTTTGGTAATTTATTGCATCTTTATATTTCCAGTTCTCGGACAATTTTAAACATATTTTTCAAAAATTGTTTTCCGTAGTAATTCCAATCGGTGGTAATGGGTTTTCGTTTTTCTTTGTAAAGTAAAAAACCACCACCACTGCGAACATCGAAGGCTACAGAAACCAAATTCATTTCACTATTTTTTTTAAACATTCTTAAAGTTCTATTGTCCTTATCGTAAATGGAAGAAATTAAAGACTGCCCCAACAAGGTCAATGATAAAAACCATTCGGAAACATATTTCAAATTTCAATCCAACTGTCTTGCACAGAGAGCATGCGCCCAATTTAATAAAAAAGTTTTAGTTTCGCTCATACTGAAGATGGGATCCTGGTTCTCCTGAAACGCTGTAGATTTTCTAAGCAATTTGTGGTTAAGACTGTTTTACTCTTAGTTTGGTTAAACAATGAAAACAAAAATAATGAGATCTCCGTTTTTTATTTTAACACAATATTAATGCAGACACAATAAATTCCATACCAACTACTTATACAACAAATATTTTTTACACTAAGAAGCTCCTTATAATTGTTGGATATCCCCTGTTACAACATTGGAACGGATGTAAAGTATTTTGTGTTTAATATGACAACTATTTTAAAATGTGCAGAAATTAGAGTTACAAAACTCAGTTTATAAACTGAAAGATTTTAATTCAAACCAAGACTACCTTACAACGGTTACAATATTACTCGTCCATCGGTTTGTGTGACCAATTTAACCACTGCTAGACAAAAGGCAACATTTTTGAGTTGCTAACGGGCAAACTGCAAGCGCTAGTTCGAGTCCATCGCAAGGCACTCCGTCCACACACCATGATAAAGGAACTTTTAAACCCTCCAACTCGCATTGTTCAGCTGAAAGTCAAAAATTAATTTCTATAACAAAACTTAGATCATCTTCTTTCTGGGACAACATATCAAAGTTACTTCAAATTAATTTTGCGAATATTTTAATTGTACATTCAAAAACATTTAACAACTCGGAAAGAAAACCACAATTTGAAAATAATTACTTACCGGTTGCCGTTGCGAAGAGCACAGCGAAAAGGGCAAAGACGAAAACAACTTTAGTATTCATGATTAATTAAAGACAAGCGAAGAACTGTTCTGCCAGTAGAAGAAAGAGATTCGGTTTATATAGATACCAGTATTTGCTTAAAATTTATAATTTCGCGACTGTTTTGATAAAGTTCAGTGGACTTGAAATATATCAAAGTTTACTATGGTCATGGGATTTTATTTGAATTTTGATAACCAAAATATTTACGCATACTACCTGATGTGATTAAAACATAAATCATCACATTAATACCTAGTTGAAATAACTTCAAGATAAAAAAAAAAACAAAAATTGAACAAGTAAATAAAAGTTTTAATGTTCATAATAAAAGAGTTTTCATAAACATAAGTTCTTCAAACAGTTTAGGTGTTTGGTTTGTTTTCTCAAAATACCTTGTTTATAAAAAAAAGGAGCATAGTTTAATGTGCTTTAATTAGTATACTAAACATAAACGTGTTAAAATTTTGATAAGTATAGTAGCAGTGATAAAAAATAACTTGTAAAAGTCGTAACACGGAGTTAAATTTAGAATGGTCGATGACAACTTGCAAACTTCTCATATTTCTAGATGAAAATTTATGATAGGTTTTAGTGGAACCTCGCACTATTCTGTAATTTTCGGAGAAATTCAAATAGAAAGGTCTGTTTTATCATAATCATAAAGAGGATAGGAAAATAAAGAGAAACGGAGTTATTGGGGGCATTTAGATGTGATTTCTTCTGGGGTGATGTCAGGTCTGGCAAGAACAGCATAGAAGGTTTGTTTTGGAAGGAAGGTTGATACAAAGGGCTTTTTAGTAAGGAGCAGTACTTCTACGGTTTTGCAACACATAGCAGTACGAAGAACTGACTGAGATGTGGCAAAGAGGGGTCGAATGGATATTAAAAGGCATGTTTTATTGTAAAGGGTATGTAGTATGGGCAGACGGTGGTAGGTAGCGGTGACGTTGGTATTTAATGGAATGGAAAAAGAATTGATTGCAGTGAATGGATCGGAACTCTTTCATGTAGATTCTTGGCGGCGGCGGATGAGCTCAAGGCAGAGGATGAAGTTCTAGCTGGCGTCATGGTTCTAGCGGAGCTGGAAGAACTGACGGACAAAGCCACCAAACCAAACCTCTTCCTCCATTGCGGTCTAGGACAACTGTTCATGGCGAAGTAGCCGCGGGAAGGTGACCACACCTGACTGACCGCCGGTACAAGTAACCGCCGCTGGGACAATTGCCTGCGGGGTGAAGTGGCCGCCGTTTAGTTGATGGCTGTGGGCGTTGGACGGTGGTTCAGTGGTACTGCCGCCTTAATGACCCTGCCTCTAATCCATAATATGTGTATTCCGTAACTTATGTACTCGATAAACAATCAATCAGGCAATCCATGACTTGTCACGTGACCCCCGTAGAGAGCGCTGATTGGCCCATAGTTAGTTTTATCACGTGACGAAATGTTGTTGAATTGCCTTGTTGATTATTTATTGAATCCGTAAGGGTTTCATAACTCTGCTAGGAATAGCAGTCTCTGTTGAACTGGTACAAGGATAAAAAAAAATTAAAAATGATAAAGTTTATTTAACTTTGAACACACAAACATATTATATCAATATTGTATTACATTAAACACTTCAAGGTCTAAATTGGTACGTTAAGAGAAGCCTCAGCTCGCGCAGCCCGAAGCAAACGTTCGGTCCAGTGGCGTAGTAAAACAGCACTACTACGCCACTGACTGCACCTTTAACTTGCTGCGGTTACTCCTACCACAAAATACGAACGATTGGGCAACCGGACCGGAAGACTTCTTTCAACATATCAACTGTAACATTATCTGTATGAACAATAAATATTTAATACACATCTGCAAATAAATTATTGGGAAATAAACTGTTGTATCTCTCATTTAGTATTACATCTGTATGCTGATCTAAAATTTCTGCAATAACGTTAGATTTTAAATCATTTCCGTCTAAACTGATACGATAAAGGGGAAGATTTGCAAACACTACAGGATCTAGTTCGCTAATAGAATTATTTTCCAAGAAAATATTTGCAAGACTAGAAAGTCCATCGAAAACACCATTTTGCAACCTTTCCAATTTGTTATTCTTTAGATCAAGGTATCTTAATTTTGGAACATTTCTGAACGTACCCAGTTCGATAAATTTTATTTCATTCCCTTTTAAGTTTAAATCTTGTAATTCACCCCAATTGGGAAAAGTTTGAGTATTTAAGAATTCCAAATGGTTAGAACTCAAATCTAGGTAACGCAATCGAGGTATGGATGGGTTAGAAGACAAGGTTGTGATATTATTTCTTGCGATATGTAATCGTTGCAAATTTGGTAATTTTTCAAGATTGATACTTTCAATATTATTCAAGCGATTTCCGTTTAAGTTAAGCAAAGATAGATTCCAAAGTGGTTCAAAAAGTTGTGGAGGAATAATTTCTATTTCGCAATCCTGCATGAACAGATTTTCTAAATTATTCATCCCTTGAAATAAATTTAAGTCTTTTAACTTGATAAAAGGGTTCCCAGATAAAGATAGGGTTTGTAAATTGGAAAGTTGTTCAAAAGATCCTGGTTCGATTATTCTGATCGCATTATTCGTCAAAGATAAACGTTCTAAATTATTTAACCCATCAAAGGTACCAAGACGAATGGTATTTATTTTAGTGTAGGTGATGTTAAGATAACGTAATTTAGAAATTCCATTAAAAACACCCTTAAATAATTCTACAATGTTAACATTTGAAATTTCCAATTCCTGTAAATTTGACAATCCTGTAAAACATCCAACGTGCAGGTTGTTTAAATTATTACGCCTTATTTTAAGGGTCTTGGTGTTCAATAAACCATCAAATACACCTGGGAGTAAAACTTCTAAATTATTATTATCCAAAAGAAGGGTATCAAGAGCACTTCTGTTAAATAATCCTGGGAAAATAAATTGAACCCGATTGTTAACAAGATCCAAAACATTTAATTCATGATTATTATCAAAAGTTCCAATTACCAATTGTTCTAGTTCATTTTTACTTAAATTAAGGCGCCTTAAACTCTGGAGATTATTAAACGTATCCGATGATATAGATTTAATATTATTTCCCGCAAGGTTAAGTATTTTAAGGGAGGAAAGTGGTTTAAAAACATTAGAAGACAATAATTTAATCCCATTATCCTGAATGTCTAATTCGGATAATTTTTGCTGATTCACAAAAAATTTTTCATCCTCTAACATTATTAAGTTATTTCCCGATAAGGAAAGGGTTTCTAAGTTTGGTAAAACTTGAAATACATCCGACTCGATTCCGTTAATTTTATTATACGATAAAAATAATTCTTTTAAATTTTTTAAATTTCCAAATACACCAGATCTAAGAACAACCACTTTATTATAGGATATATCAAGGCTTTCTAATTTTATTATTTCGGAAAAAGTTTCTGGGAACAAATCAGAAATATTATTATAAGACAAATCTAACTTGATTGCGTTTGTTAACCCTTTGAAACTACTCTTCTCTAAATTATCTAAGAAATTATGACTTATGGTTAGTCTTGTAACACCACCTGCTTGATTAAACGTGCCTGGTTTTAAAATTTTTAAATTATTATTTTCTAAATATAAAAACGTCACGTAATTGATTTTTAACATTGAACTGTGAATTTCTTCGATATGATTATCACGTAGCTCCAATGTTGATAAACTTGGTAACCGATCAAAACTTCCATCCTCAATATTTCTTAAACTATTATTTCCTAAATTAAGCCACTGCAAACTTTTCAAATCTTGAAATACTTGAAAATGAAAATGCTTGATTCTATTCCCTCGAAGATTCAAAATCCATATCTTCTGTAAAGACTTAAACGCGTTAGGTGCAATGGTCGTTATTTGATTGTCTGATAAAGCCAAGGCTTCTAAATTTGTCAAATCTTTAAACATGGAAGAAGTTATTTCTTGAAGTCTATTTCCTGTTAAAAAAATGTATAATAATTTTGGGCTATTTCGAAATAAATCATCCGATAAAGTACTGATCATATTGTTTTCCAAATCTAAATCCTTGAGGGAAGGTAAACCTTCCAAGTCATTAGGAGAGACAACGGAAATGGCATTGTCGTTTATCCTCAACCGTTCCATTTTTATTGATGGTGGAAATTTTAATTCAAAAAATTTACTATCTTTCAGATCATGACCGTTATTATTAATTTCAAACCTTTCCAAGGAATAAAGCCCTTCAAAATTAAGTTGCCCAATATGTTTGATTTTATTATACCTCATGTCAACTTTCTTTAAATTCCCAAGACCAGTAAACGCATTATCTTCAATCATCTTGATATTATTGTAACTAAAACTAATTTCTTCCAGCGCTAGTAACTTCTGAAAAAGTCCTGCAGATAAGGTATTTATAGGGCTATTAGACATTTCTAATATCCTTATGGATGTTAGTCCTTCAAAAACTGTTGGAGAAGACATGTTCAGCTTACTTCTCAAGATATACAAATGCTGAACAACCGGGACATGTTGTGTAATATTAGATTTATACTTTTCCAAGGATGTGATACCATAACAAGTCACTTTTATTGGGGTTCGATTTTCACAAAATTCTATACTACTTGCCAAGTGGTAGAGTCCAATAAATACAATCCATTTTAGAAGTTGAGGTAGGCGCGTCATGTTGGAGCTAAAAACAAATATTTTTTTTATTTATACTAGGATTCCCACTAATACGACATGTCGTCGCTTGTTTTATGATCCTTATTTAACCATGTTAGCATTTTCAAAGTCTAACATAGAAATAAGGAGCTATCAAAAGTTTTCATAGTTCAAAGGTGATTGAGGGAAACAATACACTTGTTAGAAAGTGCGACAAGGATAAACAAATAAGAGGAACTAAATGCATGGTGCGCAAGCGTAAAATCAACTGCTGTGGGCGTGGCGCTATGGGCGGTAACAGCCAATTACCGCGCGCATTCGCAAAAACTACTAGATCCTATTATTATGTCTATCCTGTCAATCTAGATCCCAAACCACACAGAGTCTACCCGAAAACAACTACCGGACGTGACACCCAAACCCAAAGTATAGGCAGTATATCCATTTTGTGGAAGAGGATTCACGAAAATGGCCTCGCCGGATGCTTATCAAACATTGGGAAGGTAGGCTCCCTAACATGAGTTGGTGGTGAATGGGAACCATACTGCACCTCTGATAAAACATCCTGGGATGCTGCCCAGGCCACTTTGAGAATGGGAAAGGGCCAGGTTGTATTAAATGTGTGAAAGATGGTTGTTAAAGCAACCTCGACAGATATTCAGTTGGCTGCGGCAGAGAGAGCCCTGCTAGCACGGGTGGGCAACGGCTATACCCTACGGTTGGTACCCATAGAAACACTGTTTGACTGTCCAATCCTACCACACTCTGGAGGTGACGGATGTGGCAGTGGACATAATGTGAGGTGGGGCAGTGGTCGTAAGTCGAGAGCTGCGCCGCTGCGGTGAAGACTCATTAAACGTGTCGAATGTGCGGCAACGAAGTCGGCAGGAGACGACATGAGTATTTACTGATTCTTGCAACCCAATTCAACTTACAGGAAAGGTAATGGCATCAATTGAACAATAATAGTATATTTAGTTACAAGTAGTAACGAAAATATAATTTTTTGCAAGCGAGAGAAAAGTTTACTACCCGAGACAAAATCGAGATTGGTTATTTTATGGAAACTCAGAAAACTCTATCCGAAAATTAAATGGCAAACGTCAAACTACAAACAAAAAAGCGGTAACCGGCAACCTCATGTGGAGTAGTTACTTTCGTCACTACAGCCGACGTTATGGAATGTTCCCTCACTAGAAACGGAATTGATGTTTTCAGTTGAGGTATCTCCACCTATATGGTACTATAATAAGACCAAAGATGCGACTTTTATTATAAAATATCAATTTGAATTAAAATTTAAAGATGAGATGTAGCGATTTTAAAATACGACAGCTTGTAAAAAAAAATTAACTAGAAGTGGTCTCATACAACTTGGCGCCGCCAACAGGGAACTGAAAGCAAGGTTAACTGTGTGTCAAGCCAACTAGGCACCAGCTGATTCGACGATTAGAATACCTGCTATGATCAAGTAATATCGGCACCATGTACACAGACAACGGAACGCAACACCGTTTCGCGCTATTGATCATATTTTTGTATATTTTTATATTTAAAAACGAAAATAACAAAAGTTAGGGAAGCTTTTATCTGTCTATCATTTGGCGCCCAGTTGACTTGATGCCCAGTCGTCCGTGCCCAGTCGTCTCCGCCGACTCGGCGGTGCCAAGTTATCCCTGTCCGAAATAGAATATGTTATACCTGCTGCGTATGTTGTTAGACCAAATTTCACCTTTATGCAAAAGAACGCAAGTTCGCATGCTACGCGCAGAACTATAAACTTTCTGTAAAGTTACCGAATTCGAAACATGGGTTGGCCTGCCTTAAGTCCGAACCTAAAGCTTATAAGAAGCTCATATGGGATATTTTAGACAGACTTAAGAGCCCTAATTGGGGAATAAGATCGTATACCACAAAAAGACATTCTAAGGCTCATGTGAAGTAGGTAAGCCACTCAGGTGTAGTCGATATGTTATACTACTTGGTGTTAGAGCAAACACTCGCAAGTGTTCCCCTAATTATTTTAAGTGTTGTTTGTTTCGCACAAGAAACAACCAAATAGTGTATATCTGGTATAACGGTGGACTCAAAATTCTTGGTCATACACCAAGTGACTTATCATCTACGACTCAATTTGAAAAAAAATATTCAGTTTTAAAAAGTTATTTTTTTTATATTTAGTATTAAAATTTACAAGAGAGAAGAATAACAAATACTTACAATAAATTTCAGTTTGCACAACAACACGAATTTTTATAAAATCCCTCAATTCTTATGAAAATCCGTTTATATAGAAATATTTTGTTATGTCTTGATAAAATTTCAAAATAAGCCTACGAAAATGTTTAATTCCTTGTTGTCACAACTGATTCCGATTTGAGTTTATATGACCTACAGGTCAAAGTTGTACTACTTCATTAATTACAGATAATGCTTTGCTATTTAACTTATCAGCAAAACAAACATTAAAGGTTACTATTTTTACTTTCCCATACCACTACTGGTATAGGGAAGTATTGATATCATGAAAATTTTCGAAATCGAGATTTTCACGGAAATACGTCTTTTGGACCTCCAGGATCCCAAAAAACTAGAAAAAATGTCTGTCTGTGGGTGGGTGTGTGGGTGGGTGGGTGCGTGGGTGGGTGCGTGGGTGGGTATGTAACGCCTCTAACGCAAAAACTAGTGAACCGATTTTGATGAAATTTTAAATGAAGGGGTATATCGAAAATTCATCGACAAAATAAGCTTTTCAAAAAAATCCGAAACCGGAAGCGGAAGTTAGACATGTTTTTTTGGTATCATTTTTTTCAGAAGCGGAATTTTGAAAATCTGAGTAGGGGATATGAAAGAAGGGCATAATTCAAGGGAAACAGTTTTTTACCGGACTCTCTAACTTCAAAATGGCGGTCGCTATGAATTTTTCAAAATTTCGACTTTAACGCCCCGTAACTCAAAAACCAGTTAGCTGATCAGGTTCCGCAACAACTTGTTTGAAAGCCCTTTGGCTGTACTACACCATGAAAAAAAATTATTTACTAAATCCAAAAACGGTCGCAACGGCGCTCTTCCAAAAATTTTGAAATTTTTTGAAAAATTATTACAAAAAAACTGGTCTAAGGAATTTGTTTAAATTTTCTATACTTATGCAGCTTGGTATTAGCTACATTTTTGTTTTTTGATGAACGCCAGAATTCCACTGTGGCGCCCTCTACGAGATTTTGAAAATCGGAAATTGATGCTCCTATAGCGCCTTTATTAGTCAAAATATGAAAGAAGTTTAAATACAAAAGTTGTTCAGTATATAGATTTGCATTTTTCTAAATTTATATCACGTATACAGGGTGTTCGGTTTTCACAGTACAATAAGCAACTTTGTTATTTTAAATGAAACACCCTATATATTATTATATAATTGAATGCAGAATTTAATTGTCTATCATATAGTATAATGTATTCATATGGCTAAAATGTACGGTTGATGAGAAATTCGTGAATTTTGAACTTTAAAACAGTGTAGGGAGAAATTTGTAAGTGCCGATATGTTCAAGTGACCATGCGCGGGAAGGGAATTCCTTGTCGCCGGCTAATCCTAGCAGCAATAATCACACATGCGCAGATGAACACAATCGGCACTTGTGTTAATTTTCCATATACTAATTTTCAAGTTTAGTTTATCGGTTGTGGCGAACAATACTGTTGAATACCATTTTTAGTATGGGAAAGTCCAGGGGAGGTTTGCACCTCCACTTTTTCCTAAATGATTCACAAATTAATAAACTGCCTAAAATCACTAAATATTTACCAAAATTGTTGCTGTAGTATTTGCTAGAAACTAAGAAAGTAAATGGGCACAAAATCGTTCTGACGTGAGAGGTCATCAAAGTGGATTCCGGATTTGTCGTAGGATGTATTTAATCTGTGAAATTTGAATAAATAAATATACAGAGAGTAATACAAATTCGACCAACACACTTCTAGTGCATATTCCTATACAGGGTGTCCAAGGCAAGGAGCGCATGCATGGGGATCTCGTAAATGGTAAGAGATAGAAATTCGGTTAAATGAGAAGAAATGTTCAGGACTACTACCAGCACCATTCAAATTCTAGAAATTTTACGTAGTTTTCAGTACAGGCTGAAAAATCTTAAATTTTCTGTTTTCTATTTGATTATTATAGGCAGTAGCACAAAATGGTTTTGACATTATTTAGGCACTTCTTAATGAAGATCTGGTACTGGTACTGAAACATATAATACATAGGCCATGATTTGGAATAGATCAAGACATAGGATGATGGAAGCATTAATTTATGAGTTTATAAAAATTATAGTGGCAATATAGCGCGCTAAATCCTTTGCAGCGGTGACCGCCGCTTCTACTTGTGACGTCACCATGACATTAACACGGCGCTTATGGGAAACAGCCCAAGTAGCATGCGATGACAATGGGCTCATAAATGTGTGCTGGCAGAATCCGCAGCTAAAATTACATCAACCGATGACAACCAGGATATGTCGATTCCCAGTTCAGCTCTCGACATTATAGCCCCATTAAGTCGATGGAGATTGTCTCTTAGGGCTGTGGCGGTTAGTGAGGACCCAACGAAGCGGACCAAAAGGGGCGATCGGCGGTCGGGTCGTCGTGATATGCCCGCATGTCTTCTTCTTAGAGCTCCGTGAAGACCATGAGCTTGTCATCTTCGAGATGATGACGTCTCTACTATGATCTACCGGGTGATTTAATATTCAATTTTTGTATCAGAATGGTTTAAGTACGGTTTTGAAAAAAAGGTTCGTAATTTTGTTTTTCAGTTTGGGGCTGAAACATGCCGAAAATAAAAATACCAAGTTTATCTAAATTATTTTTGAAGAAATTAAGTTCTTTCCAAGTTTCTACTATAGGATTATGTTTTCTATAGTACTTAGCCAATATTATTTTTGTAAAAGATAAAGGCTTAGTAAATGTTGGATAATTTTCTATTCATTATCACAACATCTGGATATATTTGGATGTTTTTGTTAATGTTTTTGTAAGGAAGGTTCCTAATTTCTTCTACACAAATAATTGTACATTATTTTTCAAGGCAAGTTAGTTGAGAACCAGAATTGGCTAGAATGTCTTTTTTTTTCTAATCTTTTCTAAAGTGCAAAGGTAGTATTAATAATTTTACAAAGATTTACATCGATGGGACTAGTCCGTTTTAAATCCCATAGTTAGTCGAGATGAATAATAGGTATGGAGTGAGTGCGCCTGAATTTTGATAAACAGCTTCCATGCTTATGCGGACGTACGTCATCTTAAGAAACCAAAGAAACCGAAAATATTTAATCTTGAATTTGTTTAAACTAACTATTATTGTTATGATTTATGTTTTAATCCCACCAGGTATGCGTAAATATTTTGGTTTATCAAAATTCAAATACATCGTACTTGGGGTCCAATGAACGTTATCAACGAAAACAGTCCCAAAAATTATAAACTTTAAGCAAACACTGGTACCTATATAAACCGAATTTATTTCTTGTACTGGCAGAACAGTTCTTTGCTTGTCTTTAATTAATCATGAATACTAAAGTTGCTTTCGTCTTTGCCCTTTTCGCTGTGCTCTTCGCAACGGCAACCGGTAAGTAATTATTTTCAAATTGTGGTTTTCCTTCCGAGTAGTTAAATTTTTCTGAATGTGCAATTAAAATATTTGCAAAATCAATTTGAAGTAACTTTGATATGTTGTCCCAGAAAGAAGATGATCTAAGTTTTGTTATAGAAATTAATTTTTGACTTTCAGCTGAACAATGCGAGTTGGAGGGTTTAAAAGTTCCTTTATCATGGTGTGTGGACGGAGCGCCTTGCGATGGACTCGAACTAGCGCTTGCAGTTTGCCCGTTAGCAACTCAAAAATGTTGCCTTTTGTCTAGCAGTGGTTAAATTGGCCACACAAACCGATAGAGGAGTCATACTGTAACCGTTGTAAGGTAGTCTTGGTTGGAATTAAAATCTTTCAGTTTTGAAACTGAGTTTTGTAACTCAAATTTCTGCACATTTTAAAACAGTTGTCATATTAAATACAAAATACTTTACATCTGTTGCAATGTTGTAACAGGGGATATCCAACAATTATAAGGAGCTTCTTAGTGTAAAAAATATTTGTTGTATAAGTAGTTGGTATGGAATTTATTGTGTCTGCATTAATATTGTGTTACAATAAAAACAAGGAGATCTCATTATTTTTGTTTTCATTGTTTAACCAAACTAAGAGTAAAACCCTCTTAACCACAAATTGCTTAGAAAACCTAAAGCATTTCAGGAGAACCAGGTTCCCGTCTTCAGAATGAGCTAAACTAAAACTTTTTTATTAAATTGGGCACATGTTCTCTGTCATAATGCGAGATAGTTGGATTGAAGTTTGAAATATGTTTCCAAATGGTTTTTATCATTGATCTGTTAGAGCATTTTTTTTCTTTCATTTACCATAGGGACTATGGAATTTTTAGAATGTTTCATAATATTACGTATAACTCTGTCGTTTTAAAACGCCAAAGTATTACAAAATACTTTACACACTTTCTGTAAAGTGCCACATCATTTTTCAAAAAATAGGGAAATGAATTTTGTTTTCTGTAGCTTTCGATGGTCGCGGTGCCAGTGGTCCTTTGCGACTGCATGCATGCCGCCTGGAACATTTTACGTGAGCTTTGACGGCTTTATTTAAGGGAAGCTTAGACCATTTTAAAGAAGGCTTTATACGCGGTGCAATTCGTTTAAGTTTAAGTGACAACAATGCAATGGGGCATTTAATAATCATAAATAATTTAATATTAGAATCTTTATTATGTGCATACTATACATAGGTTTTTCCTCACACACTGACTAGTAATCTAATGAGATATGCCATACAACTAGTTGTACAGAAATCACAGACACTAGGTACTAGTACACACATTGCCACTCGATGTGGAATGGTAAAACCTTATAATTCGAAAATTCTCGAATCTCGACGAATTGCGTTTTAAAATACCACTCGATGCTTCGCGTCTTGTGGTATTTCAGGCAATACGTCTGGTGTAGTCAATAATTTTGCATCGTCCAGTTATATAATATACGATTATTCAATACCTAAATCATTTACTACCATAACACTTTCCTTTATCTTACTCCACACAGCAATGTGAGGATGAGGAGAACTAACCATAGGCACATATTATGTTCACAAGATTAAAAATAACTAACCGAAAGTATAAAATGAATAATTATTAGAACAGTGCATTGATTTATATGATCGAATACTTATATAAGATGCAAATACTTATTTAAGATTTGTGTAGGTATCCAATAAATGGATTAAATAGTAAAAGTAACTCTTCTATTGCTATTGACCAAGTAGGTACCTACTACTCATTTATCATGCTCATATGTATTAAGTAATTCGGGTGATCCAGACCAGAAGCGGTGTCCATATCGTCGAATATTGCAAATCAATCTGAGAGTTAAGAAGTACAAGATTTCTATAACCGAAAGAATGGAAAACCCAATGAAGAGCCCTAAGAGACCTCCACAGTTTGCAATGAAATCTGTAAGACCATACAATTCGTTTCTTTCCGAAGTGATAAATTGTTGTTCTTTAAAGAAGAAAGTCACACGTGTCATGGCCACCCTAAAAAAATAATGAGATTAGTAATATTTTCAAAAAAATAATTTCTTATAACCGGATTCGTCAACGAGGGGTAAGTCGTTAATTTGATTAACGCCCGTACACCACCTCTGCGGTTTTTGTGTGTTCCCATTGTTACGGTTGTATTTAGACGAAACGTTAAACCTTCGAAACCTTTATGGAAAGAGCATATCCCAATGTTGCACTACACAACCGATGATGGTTCAAAGAATATTAACAGAAACGACAATACAATATTAGAAAGTGCAACAAGGATAAACAGATAACAGGGACTAATGCATAGTGCACATGCGCAATAGCAAACAGCTGTGGGCGTGGCGCTATGGACATCATCAATTAAAGGTCATCGCTCACTATTCGGCAGCGGTAACGTGCACTTGTCGGCATCTGATTATTGCTGCGCCGGCAGTGAGGTAGAGTGTTCCCGAAGGTTAATTTCTGGTTTAAATTTTAATTAATTGTTGTTAAAATGAATATATCTGACGAAGACGTGGTTATCGTTTCTTTACTTGGCGAAGAGGCAGAGATGCAGGAAAAAAAGAAAAAGAAGAAATTTTGGGTCCATTCCTAAAAGAAGGGCTGAGGGATATTTGCTAACGAGCAGCAGAAGTTTTTCTTCTTCGACAGACAATTTTAAAACAAACTCTTGAACGAAAGGGAGACTGTGTAGATATGAAGATACACAATTTGCAAATCTTGGTCTTCACGAAGTTCCGCTGTCGGGTGTTCTCGACTACTCTAATGGGAATTATTTCTGCCGAAGAGTACGTTTGTTAACGCTCACTGATCCACGGGGTGGCGCAACGCAGCGCGGCGGACGGAAAAGTATTCTCAGAGTAGAATTCCGAAACCTTCCACTCGGCGTGGCGTGGCGCGCCATGGGCAGGTGCGCGTACGCCCATAAGAATCATACATTATAAAATTTTTCGTCCGGCGCGGGGCGCCGTGTTGCCGACAAGTGTGCGTTGGTCTTAACAGTCAATTACTGTGCTCCAAATTAGTGCGCGCATGCGTAGAAAATACTTGTTCCTATTATATGTCTGTCCTTGTCAATCTTCTTTGAGCCAATTTCAAAGCGAAATACTCTTTCTATAAAGGAGTAGTGTATGTTCAAAGAGTTAGACCCGTTAGTCAAACTTCGCCGAATTTTCTGATTCGTCGGGAACTTGTGCGTGGCGTACGTTTTTTTCAAGAACAGATTTTCGTTAGTCCGCTTAGGGTGCCTTGAATTGACAGATTTGTGCGAGTTCGTCTTTTCGTACAATTTTCCATCTCTAATATAAAAGTGCAACTGTCTTACATATCGGTTATGTCAAATATAAAGAGAAGCTGTTTATGTCAAAAGTTGTCCCCACCCTATCTTATACCATAACTGTCAGTCAATATCAAGGCACCCTAGGCCCGACTCACGTTGCGCTTCGTTAATGAATCCTTATGTTAATGACTAACAAAAGGTGTCTTTACGTATTTACCCTGGAAATTCGCTAAAGTTAACTTTGAACGCTTCGAACACTTTAGGCCAATTGAAATCTGCTTGTGAAGATTCGGCATTGTAGCTCACGGAAGTACATGAAGGCAAACAATTACATCGATGCTGTTTACTGTCGGTTTTGGTATCCTTTTCCATTTCAATTGCTAGCATCTCAGCTAAAATAACATTTTTAATGACATGTGATAGAGTTTCAAAGTTTGACAAGAAAAACACCTGCTTACCTTGGGCTTCTTTAACGCAGTCGATACTACCTGGTCCACAAAGTTCACTTGCCTCATCATCTGAAATATAACTTTAATTACCTACATAAAAAACACTAAAATTAAAACACTCCAAACAACTAAAATACACATACAATCAATTTTCAAAAAGTTGATGCAGACAGATAAGTTATTATCTTGAAAAATACTTCGGCCAAACAGAACAGACCCACCACAAACCGCAGAAAATCATATAATATGAAGACATAGATAAATCTCATAGGAACCTAGTGATATACCGATATATCAGACAATAAGACATCAGAACTTTCCGGCATAAACAAACCTCCCATATACGCCACCAAGCCATGCCGAATGAGTCGCTGGGACACCCTATATAAGAATTCTTGATGAAGAGGATTATGATTGGAATATACACGGACAATTCTGTTATGAGACGAATTGAATGTCAACATTTCGGTACGTAACAATTCGGCACCGGCAATTCGACGTTGGCGATTTGCCGCCGACGATTCAACGCCGGGCAATTCGGCGCCGGGCGATTCGACGCCAGGACATGTCGGCGCTGGGAAATTCCATGTACACAGACTATAGCGACCATCACAATTTCGTGGAAGTCCTGATATATATTACATGCTAAGAGCAACTAACCTCGCCCCATGTACACAGACCTCCGTACCATGTACATAGAATGTAACGACCACCACCATTTCGTGCAAGTTATTTTATATATTACCTGCTAAGAGCAACTAACCTGGGCCTCATATAATTTTAAAACATTGTCGTCCGTCGCCGAATCGCCAGTCGCCGAATCGACTGATGGCGAAATGTTCGGCGTCGAATAGCCGACGCCGAATTGCCAGCGCCAAATTGCCAGCGCCGAACTGCCAGAGTCAAATCGTCCTGCTCCGTCAACATTTATATCAATTATTAATCAATTGATAAAATGATACAAGTTGGCCAGGAGGGTGTTTGAATGTATACCGGTCGAAAGAAGAAAACGAGGACACCTTGGAAGAAGCTGGAGAGACGATGGGCATGAACTCATGCAAGTAAGGGGTCTAGAGGAGGACATGTGTCAGACCAGACCGTAAAACATACAGGGTGTCCAAGATAAGGAGCGCATGAAGATCTTGTAACAGGTAAAAGATATAGAGTCCTGTTGGGCAACGAAGTATAGTGTCCTATCGTACGCAAAAAATCCGTTCGAATTTAGGACGTACGACTTCTTCTTCCGTCTGGTGGTGATAGTCGAGATAGTACGTAACCACCCAAAACAATACAAACAAATGTAACATTTATTTATTTATACATGCACTACGGGGGTGTCAACTTTTCAGGTCATATGTCTCCCCCCTCCCCCATATAAAACTTAAACTAAGACGCAGATAAAACTCCATGGACGAAACGGTTTTGCCCTTTCTACGGCAGGATTCTAACTGCCGCCGACGTTTGTAGTAACAGTTTAAGATCGCTCTACCACTAAGCCCGCCATGCGCGCTCCAATATATACCTATAGTCATTATAGCCTATAGCCATGTAAAATAAAAAATATAATATCTACTAACAAAATAGGTACTTACGAGGCATATGAAAAGAAACACAACCGCATTTGTCTAAAGTTCGATTGGTAACGCATTCGACCTCGCAATTGCGTTGAGTGTAAACTTGAAAATATTTCAGTTTCCGTTCGGATGCGAAAAAGCATTGTCTACTCTCAGGGTCATATGCCTTCAATCCTTCTGAAGTAGTCATCATATCTGGTTTAATTGCTACAACAACTTCTTGATTCAAAGGCGCTCTAAAGTAACGCTGACTGACCCTAGGTATCTCAACAGGATTATGTAAAAGTATCTACAAGAAAATTGTAGGATTTATTTTTTTACGGATTGGTATATGCTTACCTTGAATCCTTGCACAGGACCTCTGCAGATGTAATCTAAGTCGGTTTCATAAAGAGTCATTAGCAGGGAAAAACACGCCCTTTGTCCTGCCGCTATTGCTCTTCTAGGGAAAGTGTCAGCACCCTGATCTGGAGGGTATCCGTTTTCTAAAGTCCAATTCTGTGATTTCATAGGATGTTGTAAGTACACACCGTTGTGATATCTAAACATACAAACAAAAGGTGTGTAGGTAGATATAAAATAGATAAAGTATTAGCCTTTTTGGTGCTCAGCAAACCCTACAAACTGTAAGTCATGTAAGAATTTTTCACATGTTTGTCTTGCACACGTGGTCGACAAGGTGGGCTTATCAGGTTTCATGTGGGATCTAAGGAACCTCGTGTACTCGAGGTCATGTCCATATTTGGAACATACAAAATAGTATAAAAGCACAATACGTTTCCATTAGAGTTAGTGTGTGCTACACTGTACAGCCAACCAGTCAACTAAACTCTTCCAGCTCTACAACCAAGCCAAGCTGTTTGGGCCCTTTGGGGCCCAGTCTGTTCATCAAAGGACTCAGCATAATTACAACAAGACCGACCTGGCCAGGGTCCAACTACTCAGAAGACTGCAGAACACCCCTTCGACCAACCATGGTCCACTTGGTGCTACTAGCTACATTTGTTATTCGCAGAATTTAATCCAGAGTTGAAATATGCAAAAATATAGAGGGTGTTATATTTGAAACAAGAAAGTTGGTGTCTTACGTGTATATTACGAATACAAAAATTTATTTAAATCTGTTAAAAAAAATAACAGAGGTGCCTGTGGGGTCCTGTGCCAACCGGTATACTAAAATTAATCTTACACGATATTCGTAAAAATCTCTTCTCTGTTTAACATGTTAAACGTGTAACACACGCCTTCTTCGGTAAGCATAGGTGTTAAAAGACTATCACAAGTTTGATTTTGATTAATCCATTTACATTGCCAGAGCACGTCACTAAATTGAGGGGAAACCTAAAAATTGTAGATATATAACAATTATTAGTTCTTAAAAATATTTACCCCGTTACCTTTGAAAGAAAATCTATAGTATCGTAGCCGATGGTCTTGTTACCATCTCCTTGAAGATTACTATCGCACACAAGACTTACTTGCTCAAACTGTATTATTCTAAAATAAATTAAAACGGTTAGTATTTTTTTTGTACCAAAGAAGTAAACTTTTTCTTACTCCTCTTCTGTCATGTTGTCACGTTGTTCGTGATATTTATGATAAGCTTCAGTAAAATTATAAACGCTTTGTTTGGTTTTTGTTTCGGGACACACCGTTATCGCAGGAAACGGAACTTGCCATACAGGAGTGGGGCTTTTGGCAAAACTTACAATAACTGGAGATGATTCCCATTTTTCGTATGTTTTCACAATTAAATAAATACAGAGATAAAGTGAGATGGATAATATAATAAGCCAACATAATCTAAAATGAAAATACTTTTAGATTTTTTAAAACAAAATTCTAGATATTATATTTACCTCTCCAAGATACTGCGCTTTTTCTCTCCCAAATATCTCACTCCATGAATACTTGTATTGTCGCTATATTCTGAGAAATATTCTGATAAATTCTTTCCAAAACTGGGATGCTGCTTACTGCTATTTTTATGATGTTTAGCGTTTTCGATGTCTTTTTCTTTCATTTTGGTGGTAATTTAAAAATTACCTTAAAAAATCACAACTGATCTAGTCTAGTAAACATAATAGTTATTTGTTTAACAAGGCAAAAAAGTAGCAGATTTACTGCCGTAGCTAGTATTTCACAGCTGAGGTGAAGCCGAAATTTTTGAAAAATTATTGCAAAAAAACTGGCCACATGATTTTGTTTAAATTTTCTACATTTATGCAGTTTGGTGTTAGGTACATTTTCGTTTTTTGATTAATGATAGAATTTCACTGTGGCGCCCTCTACGAGGTTTTGAAAATCGAAAATTGATGCTCCTATAGCTCCTTTATTAATCAAAATATGAAAAAAGTTTTAATATAAAACTTATTCAATATATAGCTCTGCATTCCCCTAAATTTATATCACGTATACAGGGTGTTTGCTTTTCACAGTACAATAAGCAACTTTGTTATTTTAAATGAAACACCCTATATATTATTATAAAATTGAATGCAAAATTGAATTGTCTATCACATAGTATAAGGTAGTCATATAGCTAAAATGTACGGTTGATGAGAAAATCGCGAACTTCCGCTGCGTTAGTAAATTAGATGCCTGTCTCTTTTCTATACGTATCGAACCCGTATAATCTGGCGTTTCTCGTTTTACGTTTTGTACAGCTCTACCAAGCTTACAAAGTTAAATAGAGGGCGTGGCCGGCGCTGATATAGTTTTTACAAAGTACAGTCAAAATAAAAACATTTAGGCGGCAAATTTAAATAATTGTAAATACTTTTCATTCAAAGAATTCGATGACTTTACGAATGATATTTCTGGCTTCCGAATGAATTATCTTCCTCTATTTAACATTCATACTTAACAGATTTTAAACATCAAAACAATCTGACAAACACTGAAATTATTAAAATTTCAAACGTCAATGGAATTTTTCCAGTGAATGTACTTTTGAGTAGGATTGTTTGCTATTGGTTGACGTATTGTCGCCCTTTGTCTTTCAAAAATTTAGTTGCCATATTTTCCAGGGCATTTGCGACTTAAAATTTTATAAACTTTGTGAGGTTTAAAATTTAAACTAAAATAGTTATGGCTCGATGCTTTTTTTAGGAAACTTACTACTCCATTATATCTTCAAAATTTAAAAGCGCAAAAGCAAAAATAACTCACCTAGATAGACAAGAATTTTTTCGGAAAGATTTAGTTAAACCAAATCACGAAAGTGATTTTGAAGATTATAGACTGATTCACCTCTGTTGAATAAAGATAATACGAACTTCCTAATACACCATCTCATTATACAACCTTCTATCAATAATACACCATAGCATACTGTTCCTGCAGGATTAACACGTTTCGTGACAACTGTAATAATTTTTCTACATATGTACAACAAACAAGTAGGTAGCTATAGATAATAGAGGCGAATTGGTCGCTTAGGGAAACTGCACCCCGTACCCCATGGGAATATTGCTGAATTTTGTGGTTTTGATGATTATAGATGAGATATTCCTGTAATTTGTTAATTGCAGCGGTATTATTCGTAAACAACTCAAACATCTAGAATAGTCTGTAATCATGCAATAAAATTTTGTAAAATATAGTTTTCATGGCTAACTCGACTGCAAATTAAAACATCAGTAAATTCAGTGCAAAACTTTATTTAAACATAGGTTGTTATACATCGTTGAAATCAGAAAAAAAATACAATCCATTTCTGTAAAGAAACAGAATGGCTCCCATTTCAAATAAGAAAGTTGCTATCAATATCTTGACAACCGCCATTTTGAAAAAAAAAATTGAATATCGTTTTTAAATCGGGCTAATCGAACCTAGTAACTTTTATTTGAAACTTTTCTCCATAAATATTATAATTACGGTAATATTACACTTTTTAAAAATACGCATTTTTCAGTTTTTTCAATATAACAACTGAACGACTGAAAATTTATAATTTTTTAATCGGGATATGAATCAGTATGAGAAACAGCAAAACATTACCTATTTAACCGAATCTCTATCTTCAATAATAACCACCCATACTATCCTACTCCATTATTTTGAGACATCCTGTATACAGGGTGTCTCTAAAATATGGTGCCATAGCTTAACCACAGATTCCGGGGATCAAAATAAGACGATTTAACGCAACTTACCTCTATCCGAAATTGCTTCGTTAAAGCGCCATCCAACGCCAAAGATCTTCAAAAAATTTCTATTTTTTTAAATAACAAAAGATTGTTTTTAGCGATTAGGATGAAATTTGGGATGTGATTCTTTACTAGAAAAGGTGTTTTTTGAAATCATTTTTTTGTTCAGGAGTGTCGCGTAAGTGGTCAAAGGTTGATCATCCACAGGCAAAGAAGCTCATATCTTTTTAACAGTTCGGCCAATAGTTTTCAAAATTTTTTTACAGAGAGACATTCTTATTTCAAATATTTTTTGTCTCTTGTTTGATTTCGGTATCTGCCATAGTTTAGGCTGAAAAAATTATTTTGATTGGCTGCAGTGCATTTCTTAAAACAGATGTAGTAGTAATCTAGTTGTCCCTAAAAATTAGCTTTTTGTGCAGAGGCTAGAAATGGGCTCACATCCTAGATGAACCTGTCACTAAAATTCTTCTTCTTAGTGGTCCATCTATGTTCTATGAAAACTAAGTGCCAATGAATGATTGTTTGTTTTACAGAAAATAAAATTGTACCTATGGCAAAATATCCAACGCCTACTTGAAAAAATACTAGCGTTCGTTTCATGGAAATTTATAAAAACATCATTACCAATTCGTTCCTAGAAAATTATTTTAAATTAACTATTCAACCGACATTAATTATATTCATAGGATCATTTAATGTTATATACGGCTGATTAATTTGAAAAACATATCAGTTTCCCAAGAGAAGAGCGTGATATGTTAACTCGTTGTTGTCTGTATAAAGGGCCATGTCACGTAATCGAATTTTAATATTTACCACTACCACACGGCAACGCCCTATTATATAAAGAATTTTTATTATTTCTGATGTCAGTCGATAATTTGTTTCGATAGCAGGATTAGTAGTTTCCGTAAATATAAGCTAAAATTAAAAAAAAATCTACACCGTTCTAGAAGTTTTCTGTGCTTGCAGTAATTTCTTCAAAATGTTATCTGCTTTTCGAAGAGCTACTTTGATAAGTAAAGATAAAAAGGATTTGGACAAGAAGAGTGACAAAGAGGATGATACTTTCGATGACAAATCTTTAAAACCAAAGAAAAAGCATCCGGGTTTCGCTAGAAACCTCTACGATTATTTCTCGGAATATAGTAGCAGTTCCAGCATCCATGGTATCAAGTATATGGGAGAACAAAAACGCACAATTATAGAAAAGTGGGTACCGTTAAATGTTTGTTTTGCATGAAAATTTGTTGTTCGTTTAGTTTGTGTTAAACGTAAATACTTTCCTGTTGTACAATATATGTACAAATGACATGAACGGTTGGTCAATTCGAACGCAATTTATTTATTTATTTGATGATAGATGGTACCGTTGAGTGAATCGATGGTACTGGGGTCTGTGTACATGGTGCCGAGGTTATTTGTTCTGGGCAGGTACAATATAAAATATAAAGAAGACTACCTACTCCAATATAAGATTTATTTTTACCTATTGATGAAACCCAGATTTACAAAAACGATTCTCCTACTAAATCTTGGACTATTAAAAAACGGACTTTATATATCAGGTATCCTCGGTAAGATGGAACATGGCGCTAGAAAGGAATCACACGAAACGCCCTCTAACGGCTCGGGTTGAATTTACAAGTGGTGGACCATAGCTAACTTCATTCGCCTAACATTCCAAGGCCAACTGTATCATAGATACAGTTGGCCTTGAACATTCCTCTCTGTGGTGCCATCTATTAGATAAAAATCAGCAACAATTGTTTCAGATTTAAAATACATGGACCTTCCAATTCTGATTTTGACAGGTCTTTTATATGGTGCCATATGGTACCCTCTTGGGGTGTATGCGTAACTACTACGTATTTTTATATTTTTGATTATCTAATAGATGGCACCACATAGAGGATCTGTCAAAATCCGAATTGGGACGATCTTCTAACTCTTAAATCTGCAACCATTTTTTTTGTTGTCTTGGGCAATGATCTCCAGTTTGTGATCTCCATTCGACAACATTCCTGTGTACTTATTCCTTTTTTTTTTCGATAATAACACTAGTACCTACATCCAGTTAACATGTCTCCAGATGCATATAGTTTTATAACAGTATTCCAATTTTAACATTGTCTCATTATTTTAATTGTAGGCTTTGGTGGTTAATCGTTTTTGGAGCATCGCTATACATTTGTATCTACATGATCAGTAAAACTTACGAAAAATGGCAAAGCTCTCCTGTCATCGTCAGTTTTGCCCGTAGCTCAACTCCTGTATGGCAAGTACCTTTTCCAGCTGTGACCATTTGTTCTGAAACTAAAAGCAGACAAACCGTTTTCAATTTTACTGAAGCATATCATAAAGGTCTGGATGGAAATTTAACCAAAGAAGAGTAAGTTTAGATGAAAAATTGTTTTTGTAACATTTAACTCTTCTTTTTTTTACTAGAGAAGGAAAAATTGAGAAGATTAGTCTTGTGTGTGATAGCCATCTTTATCCCAAAGGAAATACAACGATCAATTATGAAACACTCGATTTTCTGACTGACGTAAGTTTATGAAATTTTTTTACGTTGTTTTGTTACACACACGACCTTCTTGATTTCCGAGACTTGACGTCTCTTCAAGTCTTGGAAATCAAGAAGGTCGTGGTTACACATAATAAATTATAGGTTACGTAGTCTACGGCACAATATTGCGACTGCGCGAGGCATCGACCAATCAACATTCGTGATTTTTTATTATTGAATACAACCTTGTCTGTGGTTGACACCTCGCACTGTCATGCCGTACGCTATAGAGTATGGAAACCTACCTTAAAAATTTTGTATGTCTGCAGGTATCACCTCCTTTCGATGAAGTCTTCTACGAATGCAAGTGGATGAATAAAAAGGCAAACTGTAGCTCTCTCTTCACACCAATGTTGTCAGAAGAAGGAATTTGCTTTACCTTTAATATGTTGGACAGAAAAGAACTTTTCAAAGACATCGTGTAAATCAAACTTTTATTATCTATCCTTTTAATTTAAAGAGTGTCTTTCGGTAATATTTGTTGCACGACCCTACGCCTAAAACAGTAATACAGGGTGTCTGTTTAATACTTCAGAAGAAAACTTGGTTGATAGTTCTTCGTACGAGTTAAATATATTCTTCCTCTGCCGTCCTCGCTGCAAAAGTACAGTTGTCAGTTGAACCATTCTCTCTGGTGCCCTCTCGAGATGTATATGAAACTACTATGCATTTTAATTCTGAACATGGCCAGCTTACTCTCCTTCTCCTTCATTCTGTCCCACACACATAAATGTAAGTGTAACTAAGAACAAAAACTTTCTTCGTAAACGTCAAAATTCGTGTCAGTACTTTAGAAGAAACAATCGGCTGGCTTTGGTCAAGGCCAACTGTATCTAATGCAAGTCGCATAGATACAGTTGGCCTTGCTTTGGTCCTCTATGTGGTGCCATCTATTGAATAATAAGCAGCAACAATTTTTTCATAGTAGTTTCATATACACCGCGAGAGGGCACTATTGTCTATTTTCTTAGTGGTGTTCCAAAAGTATTAAACAGACAGCCTGTTTTATTTGTACTACCTAGTACATTCTTTTAAATCTTTTTTCTTATTAGGTTTCAAAACCGCAATTATTTAAGTCACGGGGTAAAAGCAACGAATTGGACTTTGGAAAGAGGTTACCCAAAAGATTTAGGAAGAGATGCTTTTCCAAGAAGAGCTATATCTGCAGGTCAAGGTGCCGGTCTCACAGTATTGTTAAGAGCAAATGAAAGAGATCTAGATTACGCTTGTAGAGGACCAGTCCAAGGATTTAAGGCAAAAAATTGCAGTTCCACAATTTTATTTTATACTTATTTAGATATTATTTTTATAGTTATTGCTTCATCATCCAGCAGAAATTCCAAGAGTTAGTCAACAATATTTCCGCGCACCTTTGAATCAAGAAGTTGTGGTTTCAATAAAACCAGATATGATGACCACTTCAGATGGTTTGAAAAGTTATCATCCTCGCAGAAGACAATGTTATTTTCCTTCAGAAAGACAATTAAGTTTCTATCAGGTTTATACCCAGCAAAACTGTGAAGTGGAGTGCTTGACGAATTTTACATTGAAATATTGTAGTTGTGTCTCGTATCATATGCCTCGTAAGAACTTTTCTTTTATATAGTACCACTAAGAGCTATAACACTCACTTTTTTTCCATAGATGACAAATATACCGACATATGTGGTGCTGGAAAAACCCCATGTGTTCATGAAGCACAAGGCAAGTTGAAAATATTTAATAGTTATTTATGTAACAAAGTGCAACAAGGATAAACAGATAACAGGAACTAATGCACAGTGCGCATGCGTAAAAGCAAACAGCTGTGGGCGTGCCGCTATGGACATCATCAATTAACAGTCAATTACCGCGCTCCTTACGACTTACAGAATAGGTGTAAAGTTTTATAAAGAATTATAGAGAAAAATAATTATTTTTTCAGTTCTACTTCTAACCCAAGAAGTAGAAAAAAGCTTGGATCTCTTCGACGATGAAGAGTCTGATGTTGATAAGAAAAAAGGGCATCAAGAATGTGACTGCTTGCCTGCCTGCACATCGTTAACTTACAACTCAGAAAATTCTCAAGCTGATTTTAACTGGCCCAAGGTTTTCCAAGCCCAAAAAAATGATGCTAAAGACTTACAAGGGTAAGTGTTTCTTCTTGTTTGCTTGGTGGATATTCTCAGATATTTTTTTTAACCATAGAGCAAGAATGACTGGAGTGACTTTATTCTTCAAGGAAATGCAATTTATTACATCAGAAAGAAGTGAACTTTACGGTCCTACAGATTTTCTAGCTAGTTGTGGAGGTTTGTTGGGTTTGTTCATGGGTTTCTCTTTTCTGTCTATTATAGAAATTCTGTATTTTCTTTCATTACGTCTTATGTGTAATGTTAAAAATTTTGGGCGTCCCTTCTGGTCTGGTTCGTCCGATCTATTGGAAAACGATGCTTATGAGCACAAGCATTAATATTTCTTAATGTATGTTAGTCATGGACAAAAGCAATGTCCTTCGCCATGTCTTTTGCTTGTACAACCACTTTGACGAGTTCCTGTAAGCTACGACACGCGTTCTTTTGCTACCTGCCAAGCAGAATAACAAACAAGATTGTATGCACGATTTTTTTTACAAATGATAGTAGTATAAATTTTTGAAAACCATCTTTCGCAATTTCTTTATGGAGTTTAGTAAGAGGATTATGCACTAAAAGTTTGTGGTCGAATTCGTACATACACCCTGTATACTAAACTATAGGGATAATACTCTAATACATTTAATATTTCTGTAGTGAAAACCTGAATAAACTAACAAATTTAACTTCTATCACAACTTGAGTTTTTCTGTGGTTTTGATTTAGAATAAGTGCCTTAAACAGATCTTCAAGGGCGCGTTTATGTTATGGAAGTGCAGCCGTACAGTAAAGCAGCGGTGAAGCAAATGCGGTCGTCAAAAAAATGCGGCCGTGAAGTCGACCGAGGTGAGGTTTCTAATCGTTGAAGAATATCGTCAAATACGAAGTATGTGAAGATCGTATGGGGTCCATGCCATAGTGGAATCAAGGGCAAAGAGGAAGCTGACACCGAACTGTAGCAGGAGCCAGTGAACCTCTATTAGGTCCAGAGCCAGCTTTCGGAATGTCTCCGAAATTGGAAAGGAGCGAAATCTGGGAAAGCGTTGCGCGGTTTTTCACGAAGCTTAGTCCTGACTACAAACTGCCGCAGAGAAGCAAGAGCCCTAATGAAGGGGTTCTCGCCCATGACGGCAAAATACCTACTCAGTTTGAATAGAAGACAGATCAGGATCGTAATGGGCCTTTTAATAGGACACGGACACCTGAACAAGCATCTCCACACCATAGGCATTATTCCTTCTGACCAGTGTCGGAAATGTCAAGAAGATCAGGAGGAAATTATCGAACACATCCTCTGCAGGTACATAGCACTTACAATCAGTTGTGTCTTACTACCTATAAGGCTAAGGGCGCAGTAGGCAATGAAGCATATCACCCACCCCCCGCAAGCGAACCTTTGGGGACGCTGTTTGAGACAAGTGTAATGCCGTAACCCGGTTCACATTGGATAAAGTCATTTCGCAACCTTACCCGCCCTGGTACGGGACGACTAAGGCAATTATGGTCAAGAGTCAAGACAAACCCGAATGACCCGGTCTACCAAAGACCAGATCCACCTTCCCGTATGGGTCGTCAACCACTGTCCCATCGAGACCTACCTAAAACTGTCAGGGAGGGACCTCACACCTAACCCCGACGTACTTAATTCAGCGCAGTCTCGCTTTGCGTAGATCTCGCGACTTACTTCCAGATCACACTGTGTCCATATCCAAGATTTGGTAAGCCCTCTTTCTCGCATAACCACTCCCACTCGCTACTCATGTCGTCTCCTGGCGACTTCGTAGCCGCACATTCCACACGTTTGATGAGTCGCCGCCCATCTCTGGACTTGAGATCCCTGCCCCACCACCCCCACCTAACAAGTACGGTAGGATTGGGCAGTTAAACAGTGGTTCTACTTCTATGGATACCGACCGTGGGGTATAGGGGTATATACCCACTCGTGCTAGCATGAGTAGCAGGGGTTCCTCTCAAGGGTTCCTCTGCCACAGTCAACGGGAAACCTGTCAAAGTTGCTTTAGCAGTCCTCTTCCACATATTTGATACAACCTGGTTCTTTCCCATTCCCAAAGTGGCCTGGGCAGCCTTCCAGGATGCTTTATCGGAGCACAATGGGTCCTAATGTCCTAAGTGCAGGAGTTTCCAGGTCCGCCCCACTTTTAATCATCAATGCGTCTGGGAAAGTAGTGATTGACAATTATCTGCACTTATGCCAAAAAGTGCTATTTCGTCCTTACCTCAATCAAAAAAACTTTGTACAAAAAAGATGTTTGACCTTGATACAAAAACTATTATTTTAAGGTCGTTGGATTAATTATAATGGATAGGAGATCTAGGTATGCAGATCCCTGTCACCGAATTGCACTCAGGTCTCGATTGTATACCAAAGAGGTATAACTGAGAACAATACTTCCAACCCTCAGAGGTCGTGCAAGGGGTGCCACAATTCGCATCGATACGACTTCAATAATTTTACCTCCTGTTCGAGTAGGACTGCTTAACATTCACTCTGCATTTATTTTTATAAATATTGTAGATTACAAGCCGAGCTGAGAAAAGCTTCAATACTGTCTAGAGCGAACGGGGGGTATAGCGACCCCGACCGACTGATCGTACACAAATATTCTGCGAAATAATTCAAGAACAAACCTAATCAAAAAGTTTATTTCACATGATGATAGATACCTACCTATAAACGTATTGTGCTACAGGAAACTACTTTTAGCAAAACGAACAAACAAAATTAAAGTTTGAAAGTGCCCAAAAGACTTTGTTTTGTGTTCAATGGACAAATAATGATTAAAAAAATATATAAACTATACCCCAGCGTTTCTATAGTAGGAATTTTTACTTTTTTGTAGTCTTTATAAAAACGATAGTAACGAATCAACGCAGACGACGATTAGAACAAATTGTAATTCGAAGCAAGATAGTTCGAACAAACTCAATTCGAACATTTGTTCAACTGCCAAACCACTTGAACGAATTGGAGGTTATGTTTACTATTTGCAGGTGCATGTCAATATTACAAACGTTGTAATATTCTTTTGTGATGTAGTACTGCTCGAATAAAATGTGTATTTACTTTAAAATGGAGATCTACTAAATTCTAATTTAACCTAATTTGTATATAACAGAAACCTAGATGTATCGAAAGATGAATGTTCTTCGAACTTTTAAATGGTAAGGATTTATTTTACTTTTTTGTACTAATTTCTTTATATCAATAATGATAACGCTTTTATATGTATTTTTTAGATAGTATATTGTGTGATAGTAGTGTTTTTTAAGCACTATGTTAGCGGTACCGGCGGTACCTATAATAATATAATTAATGGACCTTAAACTCAATTTTTTAAATTGTAACCCTGAACAGTGTTGTAATAATTCTGTATACTACATACTAATCTGCTAAATATTAATACTTCTGCTATTATATTGTAAAACTACAAAGCAAAACCCTGAATTATACATTGAAACACTAACACCTTGTGGAAAAACCCGAACATACGTGTGGCTAATCCGTTTTATAACGTTTGTGTATTACATCGTCTCGCTATGCAACTAGGATTTGTATAAATACAGAAGTATATATGAAATGCAGTTATATTGATACTAGTTATTATAAAGATTGTAATTACAAATTCCAGAATATGATTGAATAAAAAGGAAGTGCATATAAGTTGCCCATAAGACAAGTAAGTCCCTGCTTACTTCAAAATTTAAGGTCACTGTAAATTTTTCAAGTAGTAATTCTTTGTGCACCATTCAGCAAATACAATATTATTCTTTTAAGACTGAAATAATACCAGAATATACATAAATCGCAAATATAGATATCTGCAGGGCGTAGAATAATTGTATTTTGAGCACCACAGGGTTTCAATGCAAAAATCTTTATGTTCATATATTTTCTCCCCTAATTATATTAGAGCTAAACTGTTCAGAAGTTTTTTGTAGAGAAAGAAATACGCAATCGGGACGTTTTATTGGTTTTGTATTTTAGTTCAGAAAGAAAAAAATTGAACGTCTGAATTTGAATTTCGCGCGCTTTATTTAAAATAATTTCTGCGAGATAGGGGAATTAAAGAATTTCTAACACATTTTGCAAGTGTACTTGATGATTTTAAAAGAATGATCTCGTGTATTTCTGCAAATTATACATTTATTTACAGTTTATAACTAAACATGGTTCGGGACTGACAGTTCTGTAATTTAAAAAAGGGCGCGAATTTCAAATTCAAACGCTCAATTTTTACAATTTTTTTGTTTCTGTAGAACTAAAATACAAAATCAATAGAACGTCCCGAATGAATATTTCTTTCTTTCTCCAGTTTAGCTCTAAAATAATTAGGGGAGAATAAAAATAAACAAAAATGTTTGCATTGAAATCTCTACACCCTCTAGGCCAAAATCAAAAAATATACGCACAAAATAATTATTGTATTTACAAATGATCTGTTCATAGAAATAAATCTTAAGTTTAATGTTGCAAACAATTCAAACATTCAAAACATTATTGTTTCCTCTTGTAATAATTTTTATTAAAACATTATCTAATATTAATATCGAAAATAATATTTAAATTAAATTGCTGTAACAGTTTTATGGGCGCTTTCTGATTACAAAAAGCATGAAATTATAATAATTATATTCGCAGTACATATTATTGTGAAATTCTTTTATATCTCGTTTATTATTTAAAATATAAAAATATTTGCATTGAGAAATACAAGAGAGCTACTCCAAAAATTTTGAAATTTTTGAAAAATTATTACTCAAGAAACTGGCCACACGATTTTGTTTAAATTTTCTACACTTATGCAGTCTGGTATTAGATACATTTTCGTTTTTTGATGAATGCTATAATTTCACTGTGGCGCCCTCTACGAGGTTTTGAAAATCGGACCTTGATGCTCCTGTAGCTCCTTTATTAATCAAAATATGAAAAAAGTTTAAACATAAAAGTTGTTCAGTATATAGCTCTGCATTCTCCTAAATTTATATTACGTATACAGGGTGTTTGCTTTTCACAGTACAATAATAAGCAACTTTGTTATTTTAAATGAAACACCCTGTATATTATTATATAATTGAATGTAAAATTTAATTGTGTCATATAGTATAAAGTATTCATATGGCTAAAATGTACGGTTGATGAGAATTTCGCGAAGTTCCGCTGCGTTTTGTAAATTTTAAAGATTTAGGCTGGACTCTGACAGAGACAGATTGGGGTTTGCTGGTGAAAACTGTAACACAGTAGGTACACCTACTACTTAACATTTCTGGGACGGGGACCCAACTCGATACCATCCATCCATACCTCACTTTTAACCAGAAAAATGCAACATGTTTAATTAGTTTCACTTTCACTTTCATTAAAATGTAAATTACATGCACCCCCGGTCTCGGGCGTTGTAGCTCCCCACGAAGCGGATCCGCCCCACGCTTACTAAGCTTTTTTCCGCTTTTTTGATTCATTTTTGTTATAAGAACATTGTAGTAAAGTTAAAATTTCTATTCGATATTGATGTTGCCATGGAAATATCCCGAGCGCTTGCTCGAGGGGCATTTCCTAATTCTTAATTTGTTGTTGTTAATCGTAGAAAAATATTATAGTGTGAGGTTTCTGTACAACCCGAATGGGAGTGCTGGAATTATTTAGTTTAATAATTCTATTCTTATTACATAATACACTAATTATGTGTGGAAAATAATCGCTATACGTCACAATAAATATCAGTAGCGTACTTAGAACATCTGAACCTTCCACTTGACCAAATGTAAATAGGTACCTGGGATTTCTTATAGTGCTCCTATTTCCTAGACTAACTATTGTTTGTGTTCTTGAAAAATTAAATTTAAATATTAAAATGGTGTTGCACAATCGTTTCAAAGGACCTTCACCCATTCTTTCATAACCACAGGATACTTAACTTACCCACGCTAATGAGTTTCACACTACATGAACATTTTTTTCTTCTTTTTCGGTATTTCATTATTACATCATGTTTCTCTTGCTAATGTCATTAAATTTTGTGGCAGTACATGAACTCTTATTTTTTTTATAGTATAAACCAGTGGCGGCTGGTGCCAAGAGGGACAGGGAATCAATAGTACTCGAATATAGGTTTCAATTAAATTTTAGAATATCTTTCATCCAATGTGCGCTGTCGTCTTAGCGCGCTATAGCATGAAAGGGGCACAGCTTTGTTGTGACCCTTACGACGTGTTCAATTTGTATAGCGCATGTCAAATTTACAAGAAGTTTTAACTAAGAAACTAGTCACGCTTCCCGATAGCCCGTGCCCTGATAATATTATTTTTCGCGTCAGGATTATACACATACAGAAATTTGATGACCTCTGGCTCGTGGAAGCGCAGTAGTAAAGAAAAAAGAGCTACCGGCCGTGTCGCTCCCTTGCAATTAATTTCTGTTGAACTGTACCTATAACTGCTCGCGTAGTATCAGTAGAAACAGAGGGTACCTACCCGACAACGCAGTTATCTCCTTTATTGTCAGTCGTATCGTATAAGACTCTGTCTCTCTCTCCGCGAATATGGATCATATGAAAAAATATTAGAAAACTATAAACTGTAAGGACATTCTCTAATACTAGCTGAAGCTATTAAATTTTTCCTAGAACGTTTCGTTCATTTTGAACCATCATCAAAATTTTTTGCAGTATATTTTTATACACCGAATTCTGCAAAAGTTCCGAATTTAAACCTACCCTCTATCTCTTATACTAAGCGAAATCCCCATGATTAGGTACCTTCGAATTTTAAACACCCTGTATACTTGACAAGGGAGAACACTCTAGCCGTCTAGTCCTCTAAGTTCAGTCGAAGGGACTGGATGCGTGTATGCAACTTCATTCTCCCGTTCCAATTCTAATTTTGACAGATCAAGGCCAACTGTATCTAATGGAAGTCGCATTAGATACAGTTGGCCTTGGACAGATCCTCTCTGTGGCGCCATCTATTAGATAGTAATAAGCAATAACTTTTTCAGATTTAAAATACATAGTAGTGTTATATACACCCATAGAGGGCACCACAGAGGATTTGAAATTTTGGGAGAATGAAACTGGCCATGGTCAAGTCGGAATCTGCTATGTAGGTTTCAAACACCCTCTCTCGGAGAACGTCCGAACTGGAACCTAGCTGGTTTCGACCTCACGCATATAGTTCCCGCGACTGAACTTAGAGAACTAGCTAGAATGTTCTTCCTTGTCAACTTTACCTAAGTAAAGGTTTCTTGCGATTGAAACTACGCCCAGTTGATGAGTTCCAGTGAAACGAAACGCGTCCAGGGATGTTGAATCGTAGTTTTGCCACAAAGTGTCTTATCCTGCATATCCTATAAAAGAATGACTATCATTGAAGGAATTCCAATGACATTTGATCACATGACCTTTTTGGGAGGGCAGCACAAACAAACGACGTCACATCAAAAAAATGTTAAATATATTATCAGTTACAAAGTAATTTTGTGTTTAGAGGAAAAGTTGATCCTATCATTATTTGTCACATATTTTTAGTTGTCGTTCAATGTCTCTAATATAATTTTCTGGTACGTTATTTTCTCGAAGTTTTTGAATCTTTTTCTTCATAATGTTGTTGATGTTTAGGCTACGCACCTCTTGTTCAAGTCGTAACGTAGTACCTTCTTCGAATTTCTCTTTCAGTTCATTAATTCTTTCGCGTTCTTTTTCGTTAATTTGCTTCAATAATTCTTTACGGTGACGAATCGCAGCTTCTTTTTGTTGACGTTTCTTTTCAAGATCTTTTTGGTATAAATCGTTTTGTACTTTTGCCACTTGATGGAATTCGTGTTCATCTCTTTCAATTTCCATTGCCTGTGCTTTCCTTAAATCTTCAACTTGTCGCATTCGTCCAATTTGCATTTCTTCGGATTGTTGTTTTCTTTTCTTAGCAGCAGCCAGTTCTTTTTCTCGCCATTCCCTTTCCACTTCCTCTTGAATACGGAGAGCGTTAAGTTCGTCATTGGCAGCTTGCTGATCTTGAGCTTTTTCTTGTTGAGCTCGAAGGCGAGCAATTTCGCGTTCTTTCCCGGCTTTGGCTTCTAGCAATTCTGCTTCTCTAGCTGCCTCACGTTCGGCTTTGTTTCTCATAAACTCTTGCACCCTTAAATCTGCAATACGTTGTTCTTCTTTCTGTATTACTTTGAAATGTTCGATTTCAGCATTAGCTCGTCTAAGTTCTTCTCGGGATTGTTGTTGTTCTAACCTCTTCAATCTCATCTTTTCAGCATCCTCACGTTGCATCGCAATCAACGCTCTGTTTATGTTGCGACTCTCTTCTTCTTTTCGTTCAGCTTCTACCAGTCTTTGTATTTCATTTTCGTGTATTTGTTGGGATACTTCTCTTACGTATCGCTGATTGCTTTCTTCTCTCTTTTTCTTTTTACGTTCTTCCTCTTGGAGAGATAGTTGTCTCCGCTGTTCCATCATCATATCTAACCTGTGATCTTCCTCGTCTAATTCCTTTTGGATGAGTTCCTTTTCTGTAATCTGCGCTTCTCGTATTGCAAGACATTTTGTTGCAAGAATAAGGCCATTTGCGTTTTTAACTTCATCTTCCTGTTCTTGTCTTAATTCAAATGCGCGTTGAAGAACGTACAAATTTTTTTGTGAAGCCTCGGTTTCAACGTCTGATAATTTAGATCCTTGCTTTGCTTTTTGGTTTAATTGAGCTTTCTGTAAGATTTCTTTTCGTTTGTCGCTTTCGTTTTGTAATTGAAATTTTTTTCGTTCTGCTTCATCTATCATTTGCATCCGATCTTTTTGTGTAATTACATGCGCTTGATTTTTCAGTCTTTTAAATTCCGATTTGGGCCATATTCCAGGTAATTCGGTGGGATTTCGAATTGGGACAATTAACTCTCTTGTACCATCATTGTCGTATATTTTTATTGTTTCCTTGCCTTCAGCAGCTCGCATGGGTTTGTAATGAATGAATTTTCCGTTTATTTTATGGTTACATTGCGATGGCTCATGATCACCCGAATCCGTGTGCTTGATTTGTTTTGCACGGCTTCGAAATTTTCCAGACGACATTTTCGTAGATCCTAAAATTGTATTTGTATAAATGTAAATAAAAAATGTAAATGTCTTTTAAAAATACACATAAACATATATGTCACATAAACGTTGACGTTGGTTTTGTCATAAAATTAAATTTCATTTGTTGTGTCGTGTCTGTCACTGTCATCAACGCGGAATATATCAAATCACATTTATACGGTCATGGCCAGCTTGATCATCTCCTAACTCTTACGAGTTATATGGCCGTTTCAATTCGGAGGTCTTGGCTTTGGACAGGTCCTCTATGTGGTGCCATTTATTAGAAAATCAACGACATGTTTCAGATTTAAAATACGTAGTAGTTATATATGCAACCCCGAGAGGGCACCACATAGGTTATAGATCAAGGCCAACTGTATCAGAACGACTTGCGTTACAGAGGACCTGTCAAAATCTGAATTGGGACGGCCATAAGCTCGTAAGAGTTAGGAGAATGAAGTCGGCCATATATTTTAAATCTAAAAAATATGTTGTACTTGGATTATCTAATAGATGGCACCACAGAAAGGACTCCGTCAAGAGTTAAGAGAATGAAGCTGGCCATGATATAGACTTTATAAAAACGACGGTGACTGATCAACGCAGGCGACATAAACAGATATTACCATAATTACCGATCAATGAAATGTTTTTTTTTAATTGTTCTGCTATCACCAAGGACAGAACGCACCGTACCGTTATCCTTGTAGATTATATAAACAATTAATGGTATAACTATGTAATTGTTGTAGAGTTGCGACAATTAGTTTTACCTAACATTCAAACTATTGCGATATTGTTAAACAGTTGAACCAAAACAACTGCAGCGCCAACAACGTGAACAGTCGCGTGATACTGTAACAATCACATAATTATTGTGATTTTTTTTGTCAATGTCAAAAGTATGGCAGTGACGATTAACCGATTGAAGATGTGAGTAATTTTTTTCTTCGGATTATTCCAAAAAAATACGAACTTATGGTGCGTTTACATCTGACACATGTATCGGGACATGTATGTCAAGTGTCGGACATAAAATTGCTCTAACTGTTTACATGTTGAGAGAAATTGCTAGAAACTATCGTATTATACAGCTCTACCAAGCTTACAAAGTTGAAAGGGGGCGTGTCCGGCGCTGATATAGTTTTTTTTTAACTACAGTCAAAATAAAAACATTTAGGCGGCAAATTTAAATAATTATAAATACTTTTCATTCGAAAAATTCGATGACTTTCTGAATGATATTTCTTCCTCGATTTAATATTAATACTTGACAGATTTTAAACGTCAAAACAATCTAACAAACTCTGAAATTATTAAAATTTCAAACGTGCGTCGATTGAATTTTTTCAGCGAATGTACTTTTGAGTAGGATTGATTGGGATTGGTTGACGTATTGTCGCGCTTCGTCTTTTAGAATTTAGTTGACATATTTTCCGGGGCATTTGTAAGTTTGGTGGAATGTATGTATATCAATGACACTCCTGAAGTTCTAAAATTTGCAATAAATATACGAACCGTTTACATATACAGTGTGTCCACGGATTGAGTGCATATAAGGTATAAATGACAAATTTTTTTAGAGTTGGATCTTCATGTTCTGAGGATCGCTCCTGCTTAGTCTCAAACTAAGATATTGAAAAAATGAGCCAATCAATTAATATACAGGATGTTTTTTTGGCCGAAATCTAAAAATTAGTCAAGAGTAAACTGTCTTTATTTTGGCAGATATAACAAAAATGTATTAGAAAAAGTTGTTTAGAATTAAAAGTTATTGAAGATTTTCAACTTTTATACAAATCAGCCTACTTTGATTTTTTTCATCAAAATCCAATACTTTTGAACTCATTTGTAACAAATAAGGTTTAGTATTTTTTTTAATAAATAATTATTTGTTTTTCAAGTACTTTGTTTGATTACCTACTCTTCATGCATGGGTCATTAAAACCACAAATAAAAAATCTCATGTTGATGAAAAAAATCAAAGTAGGCTGATTTGTATAAAAATTGAAAATCTTCAATAACTTTTAATTCTAAACAACTTTCTCTAATACATTTTTGTTATATCTGCTAAAATAAAGACAGTTTACTCTTGACTAATTTTTAGATTTCGGCCAAAAAAACACCCTGTATATTAATTGATTTGGCTCATTTTTTCAATATCTTAGTTTGAAACTAAGCAGGAGCGAGCCCCAGAACATGAAGATCCAACTCTAAAAAAAATTGTCATTTACACCTTGTATGCACTCAATCCGTGGACACACTACACTGTACATACGAAATGTAGTTGTCTCATTGTGTCGTACATTTCTATCTGTTCAGATAGCGCCCAGTGTGATGGATGTCCTTACTTTGAATACCCTGTACAATTATTGGTTCCTTTAATTTTTTCTTAATCGTAGGAGGAATACAAATTGGGTGGATGTCTTTAACTTTAGAGAATTTATCAATAACACAACAAAAGAGACTTTATCTTTCAGAGGATGTAGCTATGTAATGAAGCATTTCCGGACACATGCTCGTGATAGATATTTGTTTTCTTAATTTAGGTTGTACAATATACGCCCACCTATAGTTTGTCGCTAGAATTCTATTACATCCTACGGATTCAAAAATTACTCGTCTCCAACACGCTTTGTCATGGCCGTTATCGCATCCGCATATCATCTGTTGTTTCCCCTAATTTGTCTAAATAAGGAACATTTCATTGTTTCATAATAATATTATCAAAATTTGCCTTAAAAGCCCAGTACTAATTTAAAATACAGTTTATAGAATGTTGCGTATTAAAGGTACCTCGCTTATTAATTTGAAGCGAGAAATTGAAACCAATCTAACTAAATTAAATATTGAATTTGCGTTCCAGTTGAGAATATAATATAATATAATTAATTTAATGCTGATCTAGTTACAAGCGCAAGCTATCTCAGTGTACCTACTACCTTATAAAATATCAATTATTCACCTGTGGACCGACAAAGCTATAAAGATTTCCTTCAATTCAAGGAATGTTAATTTGCATCACACTGTATAGTACCGTACATTTTGATTTTGATAGATCCAAGGCCAACTGTATCTAATGCGACTTCGCATTAGATACAGTTGGCCTTGATAGATCCTCTCTGTGGTGCCCTCTCGGGGTGTATACATGGAACTACTATACATTTTAAATCTGTAAACATTGTTGCTGATTATTATCGAATAGATGGCAGCACAGAGAGGACCTGTCAAAATCAAAATTGGAACGGCCATAAAACTCGTAAGAGTTAGGAGAATGAAGCAGACTTATGTATTTTAAATCTGAAAAAAATCTTGTTGTTGATTATCTAGTAGATGGCACCACATAGACGACTTGTCCAAGGCCAACTGTATCAGAATGACTTGTCGAAGTTGCTATGATACAGTTCGCCTTGGATGTATCAAAATTCGAATTGGAGGAATGAAGCTGGGCATGCTAGTGTACGATGTCAATCCACGCCAGTGACGTAGCGAGGGGGGGGGTTAGGGGTTAACCCCCCCCCAGACTTATTTAGATCTAAAAAATGTTAATTTTATCTTGGTAAAAACAATTGATCTTGGCAACAGCGTTACCCAATTGTTCTATAATATATTCTTGTTTTTTAATACTCTTCTTAATTTTTTTGAAAACCCCCCCTAATACAGAATGCTGGCTGCGCCATTGATCCACGCTAGTGGGATAAAGCGGATCATGACTGTACCCATAGTTTTATATCTTTTCCAAAAGATGGCGTTTATATCGTATGTCATCATGGCTGCCTAAATTAATGACAGCTGTGTCATCCACAGTCCGAGATTTGTTTTATTGGCCTGGAGTCGGAATCGAACGGGAGTCCCCTGGTTAACCAGGACGACAATTTATATTTACTAAAGGAAAGTATTAAAAGAAAATAGCTCTGTTTTGACGGATACGCTACACAAACAATTAAATGAAATCCAAATGTTGATCTTTTAGCTTCTATCTTCAATAATGATTTTTCTTTACGTTATTTAACGCTTTTCGCGATTTTGCAGCCTTGTCTTATTGATAATCTCCTATAAATTTAGATTAATTAAGACGTCCAACTGGGATTTATGTCGACATAAATAAGCCCCTTTAATCATGAACAAATTTCATGCAAATCGTGCTTCGCTTCTGTAAAGAATTACACCATCATTAATAAATAAAAGCTTATCTTTAATCATCTGACCGGTTCGAAATTAAAATGGTCGTAAATACAGGGTGTCCTGAAATTATCGTGCAATACTTTAACAGCGTTTTCTACGACCAAAAATAAGAAAAAAATTTCTATAAACATAGGTCGAAAGATGCTTTCCAATTGATTTTGCTCAAAAACGACACATCCTGTCGATGTTCAAAAAGGGTACCTTTTTTATGTAGAAAATACTGAAATTTCATATTTTGCTGTCAAAAACTGGAAAAAGGGAGATGTAAAAAATTCATTTCGGGACGCCCTGTATATTAAAGATACTGATATCACTAACAATAATTGTATACCGGGTGGTGACTTGAGCAACGCAACATAGGGATTTCAATGGAAAATTCTTAATGTTCAATTATTGGCTCCCCTAATTATTTTAGAGCAAAAACGTGTTAAGTTTTTTATAGAGAAATAAATTCTGCATCTTTTCATACTATTATTTACAATTTTCCATTTTCCGGAAGCGTAGAAATAGAAGAAATTGAAAATGATCTTTTTAAAAAAAATCACTGATGCCATGGAATTAGAAAATCAAACAAACGCACTGACATTTCTGTCTCATTACATTTTTTTTCTTTTTAAAGCAATAAAACAAGTAGGTAATAGGAACATATTTTACGCTAAACACGGCACTTTATCATTTCTATTTTTTCTTTCGTTGAATACATTTTAAAAATAATAGATTTTAATAATCGGTTATAAACTTCAAACCGCAATGACAGATGTAAATGCGAATGTTGATTGTTTAGATAATTCCAAGGCATCACTGATTTGTTTAAAAAGACCATTTTTAATTTCTTCTATTTCTACGCTTCCGTAAAATGGAAAATTATAAATAATAGTATGAACAGATGCAGAATTGTTTTCTCTACAAAAAACCTCAACACACTTTTGCTTTAAAATAATTAGGGGAGCCAATAATTAAACATTAAGAATTTACCATTGAAATCCCTATGTTGCGTTGCTCAAGTCACCACCCTGTATAACAATAGCACAATAAGCTTTTTTTATCGACGTCGTTTGTAGGTAACTCGAACAACGTTGTAAGCAAAAATAAAAATCGTCTTATCTTCGAGATTTTTCTTCAAAATTTACGCTGGAGTTTCCTTATAAACGACTTTGCTGTGGGGCGGACTGTATCCTGTATATGTATAATTCTATACGTAGCCCCCGTGGCGATCGATTCGCAGACCCTGCCTGTACCGGAGCCACTGTGCCGCCAAGATTGTTTTGTAAGTAACATTTTATAAAGTAAACGTGTCGTATTTAAATTAGAATCGCAATATTTAGAAAAATATTTGAAAGCGCGTTATCAACTTTTATAGTCCAATAGTACAATAAAAGGAGTTTAAGAAAAAAAAACTTTAAAGTAGGAACGTCGCACAAATTGTTCTAGAGAATATAATTTTACCGTAAAGTAGTGAAGAAAATTTTCAGTTCACTAATACTTCCATACTCAGGTTGTTAACACATTTTATATATTTTTACTTTTTACTTTAGGTAGTAATGAATCGTAATCGAAATTCGCACTACCCGAAAATAGTGTGTTCTACTTATGATATTTTGTATCCTTGGTATCAACAAAACGTTCATAGCAACGGGTTAAGTTTCTTAGCAACGAATATCACTTCCAGTTTATTTCTCATTGCCGGTGTTGATTTCACACAAATTGAACACATCGTAAGGGTCACAACAAAGCTATGCCCGTTTCATGCTATAAGCACCTGTTTAAAAAATATGACAGGCATAGGCAGCTTTTCTCCCTTCAATGGCTAGAAAAAGAGGATCGTATATTCATCTCTGTTAGTGTGACAAGCGTGTCGACAAAACAACAAAAATCAAGAAATCAAGGCACTCAGTGCTAGCTATCCAGAAAAAGGTAGGTCCTTGAGGGGACGGGGGAACGTAAAAAGATCAGCTCAGGTGCAACAAGCTCCAGTCAATTGGAACATACCGTGACCACCTTCATTCTGCCAACTCTTCCCAGTTATGGCCGATCCAATTTTGATTTTGACAGGTCCTCTCTGTGGTGCCATCTGTTGAATAATAATCAGCAACAATTGTTTTTCAGATTTAAATTAATTTTGATTTTGACAGGTGGCACCACAGAGAGGATCTTCCAAAATCGAAATTGGAACGGCAAAATGCATAGTACTTTCATATACACCCCGAGAGGGCAGCACAAAGAGAACCCAAAATCAGAATTGGAAGGTCCGTGTATTTTAACTTTGAAACAATTGTTACTGATTTTTGTCTAATAGATGGCACCACAGAGAGGATCTGTCAAATTCAAAATTGGAAAGGGCATATAACTCGTAAGAATTCGGAGAATGGAGAAGTAATTCGCAACGGCGGCAGCGTTGACGCAACCGGATAAAACATCTAGTGGGCTTACATAAGATAACGAATCGTAAAGATTAGAGCTTCATTTTTTTAGTAACCATGTAAAACGCGATTTGTCACGAGACCGTTAAGGTTTGCCAGTAATAACAAAAGAATATCGATTTCATTACTTAATTGCCCAGCCTCGTATATTTCTGTTTGAAAACGGAATATCGATTGAACAAAACTAAAACGGAGTTTAAAAAAACACGCTTTAATTATGGTTCCTGATGCACCTACGGACCAAATCGTTCGTCCGCAATGTAATTTTCAAGTATTTAGTCGTGAAATTGGACAATTTCTGAATTATTGAATTAAATTATCCGATAACAAAAATACGGACCAGTCGCCTACTTAGATTTAAAAATTGCAATACCAAAAAATACCTCCATATCATTCGTATGGGTTAGCGGTTCCGGTCCAACCCTAAATATTCCAAGATTTTCCATTACTAGTCTCTTACTATACGGTTATGTAAGCGTTACTACTTTATTTTATAATAATTATATGATATTAATATTTTGAACTACCAACTCATGATGAACAATCTTTATAAAATGCATTGAAATCTAAAAATGTTATCAACATATCGTCACCACCGTGTAAGATTAAATTGCCATGCATGTCATCACCCTTTATGCAAGCTATAGTTTATGTGTGTTCACGCACGCGATTGTGCCTGATTTGTTTTGACTTGTTAAATTGGTAAGTAAAGAGATACCATTTTATGATTATTAAACATTTTATCTGTAATAATAATAGTAAAAGTTAGTTTTCAGCAATTTGCGACACAATATATTCTTGTTGGTGGGTTTCCATTGCCCTTTGCAAATCAACCTCTACGAAGCCGCTGCAATCTCAGCCTCATCCATTTGGTAAAGAAACGCGAGTTCCCAATACACAGAAACGAAGGAGGAGAACACGGAGGAAGCTACAACAAATCCGAACTTCTGAAGATAAAGAAGAATAGAGCAACTTGAGAAATGAATAAGGAACCAATAGATATAGATACTTCGGAAACCACGAAAGGTCTAAAAAGACAGAAATCGCCAACCCCTTCCAACATACAAAGAAAATCAGCCATGGGTTAGACACACAACCAACACTTTCCAACCATATACAGGGTGCCGTCTTTCGAAGCTAAGCATGGGGATCTCGGTTAGCTTAAGAGCTACGAAGTCGGTTAAATGGAGGCAAAGTTGCGTATTTTAATGCTGATCAATAATCTGAAAAGAAATTTGACCTATGACGTTTAGTTTAGAAAATATCTAAAAAAATCAAACTTCCCGATTTTTGTTTTTCGCTGATAAAATGAAAACAAGTGAAACTACGAGTTTTTCATTAAGACATTTTTAAGACACTTTTTTACGAGGAATTTAAATATGCGACTGTTTTTCTCATATTATTTAAAATAGCCAACAATCGACTATCAACTTTTGTTTTTCTTATGGACGCCATATTGGATTTTTGCATTTTTGAATGCAACTTTTTTTTCTGATTTCAACTATGTATGGCACATAATACTTTAGCTTGTGTTTTTACCTACAATTTTGAGTTATCCGTTTTTACGCAGAGTGCCATGGAAACAAAAGCGACAATTTTGTTTTAAAGAAAATTTTGACAGTTCCTAGTACATTGCTTAAGTCGTTACGTTGTACTTCCCCTAATTTTAAGATAGGTACGTAATTTTCTAAAAGAAAATGAAAGATTCTAATGAAAAACAACGTGATATATTGGAAATTTATTATTCTTCGCATCGGAATGTAGAAATTACTTCCGGAACGTAGGTATCTGAGAAAAACCAGCCAGGTCCTAGTTATTTCTTGCTTCTTCATCTCCTTTTGTAAACCCAGGCTGAAACACGAACTGAAAAACCGGACCTAAGGGATTACATATCTCTGTTCAAAGAAAAATGATACTTAAATATTACTTACCATCCCGTTGTGTTTCGATTACAGTTTTAGTTTTTAGTAATTGCTATAATTTTCTGTTTTTTAATTTTTATTCTATTGTTTCAACATTAATCATAATAGTTGATAATAAATTTTGTTATATCCCATTATTCTTCTTTTAAAACTCGCATTTCTTTCATTAAACTAGCCAAACCAATAACCTTATGACTTAAAATTAAAATTCATAACAGAATTCTCTTTAAAACAAACTTGTCGCTTTTGTTTCCATGGCACTCTGCGTAAAAATGGATAACTTGAAATTGTAGGTAAAAACACAAGCTAAAGTATTATGTGTCATACATAGTTGAAATCAGAAAAAAAAGTTACATTCAAAAATGCAAAAATCCAATATGGCGTCCATAAGAAAAACAAAAGTTGACAGTCGATTGCTGGCTATATTAAACGATATGAGAAAAACAATCGCATATTTAGATTCCTCGTAAAAAGGTGTCTTAAAAATGTCTTAATGAAAAATTCGTAGTTTCACTTGTTTTCATTTTATCGGCGAAAAACAAAAATCGGGAATTTTGATTTTTTTTAGATATTTTCTAAATTAAACGTCGTACGTCAAATTTCTTTTCAGATTATTGATCAGCATTAAAATACGCAACTTTGCCTCCATTTAACCGACTTCGTAGCTCTTAAGCTAACCGAGATCCCCCCATGCTTAGCTTCGAAAGACGGACACCCTGTATGTTGAAGACTTAGACTAAAAATATGTCATCACTTAATAAATTGGAATTGAATAGCACTCGACTAAAACGACCGACACCATTGACGTAGGATCTTTTAAGTAGCAGACCGAAAGTTAGTCGATCTAGCATTTTGAAATCATTATTTTGACAGCGATGCCAAATACTCGTGTTTGCAAAAAAATTACTCCATTTCCCGATGTTCATATCCATACGGTATTAAAAAAATAACGCGTAACGGTATTACCTACCGCTGCCTATGTACATGGTGCCGAGGTTAGTGTTCTGAGTAGAAAATGACACTTTTATTCGTGAACATAGAAAATCTTGGATTGAACTGTCCAACTCTCATGTTAAAGCAGTTTCTAAATTGTTGGCAGTTCCATGACTAGCGTCCTCCCTAACTCTTACAAGTTATATGGTCGTTTCATTTCGAATTTTGACAGGTCCTGTATGTGGTGCCCTTTTGGGGTGCATGTGTAACCAGCAGGTATTTAAAATCTGAAAGAATCTTGTCAGTGATTTTCTAATAGATGGCATCACATAGAGGACCTTTCATGGCCAACTGTATCTGGACTTGATAGTTCCAAGGCCAACTGTATCAGCGACGCGAGTCGTTTTGACAGTTGCTGGCCATGACAGTTCAGATTGACGTACATTTAGAAAACTTTACTCACTCTTTATCAACAAATTGTTGGATGACTTTTAAGATTACTTGTAATATAATCTTCAATAAAATTTTAAAACAGTTATACATTTATTTACACAAGGCTGAACACTCTCGAGTCCTCTAACTTCAGTCCAGAGAACTATAGATATGCGTGAGGCGACGGTCAACTTCATTAATGACAGATTACGTAAGCTGTCATTCATGAAGTTGGCCGTGGTGAGATCGGAGCCTACTATGCAGGTTTCAAACGCCCTCGCTAGTCTCTCTGTCGAACAACAGAATGTTATAAAAGTCCGGCCAGCATAACTGACAGTTCTGCAATTAAAAATGCGCGCGTTTTTCAAATGCAGACGTTCACTTTTTCCATTTTTTTTCTTTCTATAAAACTAAAATACAAAACCAATAGAACAAACCAATTCAGTATTTCTTTCTCTCCACAAACTTCTGAACAGTTTAGCTCTAAAATAATTCGGGAAGAAAATAAAACGAAAATAAAGATTTCTGCATTTAAATCCCTGTGGTGTGTAATCCCATTCTACACCCTATATAAATATATTAGGACAGTGATGTTAATATAAATTGTAACTATGTAGAACAATTTTCATTGCAGGACCACCATGAGCAAACATTTTGTAATTGCTTTAGTACTAGGCATGGTAACAGGATTCACGATAGCATATATAATTATTGCATCGCCAGAATACTTACGGCATCAGTTCAGTGATCCTCACACAAGTTATGAAATGGATGGTGTATCTGGTCCTCTAAGAGATCCAGGGACCCATAGCAAAGATGAAATATTCCATCGAATGGAAGATTCTACAGTAGCTGAACATTTAACACAACAAATTCGAATAGTCTGTTGGGTTATGACAGGTCCAAAAAATCATGAAAAAAGAGCTAAACATGTAAAGAATACATGGGGGAAACGTTGTAATATATTGTTATTCATGAGCTCAAAGGAAGGTATGTTACTGGATTTAATATGTAACCTCTACTATGTTAAGGTAGTCATTTCACCATCACCTGAACAAGCTTTCCAACATAACCTACCAGTACCATATCCCCTCTTCAACTTATGGGTTGCATTAGATTCCCCTGTATAGGTTTCATATATCTACCATTGTCCCCGTTATCAGGCGGTTGAGCATTTTCTCAGAACTCCTTAATAAAAGGTACTAACAGTTTTATATCTAATGGTTCTTCCTCAAGCACTTTCTCAGGTCTTTTATAGGCTAGACTCCCTTAATTATGTTTTTATTAAACCTTGAGTGATTAATGAAAAATATAAACAAAAACTTTATTTTTAGATAAAACATTACCTGCAATTGCACTTCCTGTAGAAGAGGGTAGAGATAATTTATGGGGAAAAACTAAAGAAGCATTCAAATATGTATACAAACATCATTTGAATGAAGCAGACTGGTTTTTAAAAGCGGATGATGATACGTACGTATAATTTTAATTAATAAAATATTTTTTGTGCAACCGTACGCGAAGTGGGCGTTTCGCGTCCGCTGTTCAGGACACGAAATCTAATTTCGCGGCCGCTGCTAATGGTAGCGGCCGCTAAAGTAAAAATCATTGTAATTTATACAAAACTAATTGTTTTATTTATTCCATATTCATAGTAACGCGCTAACTGAAAGCCGTTTTTCTATTTACAATGAATTAAGCTGTAGGTTTTCTAAAAGCAATAGCATTTACAATTACACATTTTTTACGGTTGCACAAAAAATATTGTGTATACCTTGTCCGCGAAATTCTTTAGCGCCCTCGAGATTGTCTTTCCTCGGCCGCAAGCGTCCTCGGCGACAATTTTCTCTCGGTACGATAAAGACACATTTCGCGTCCTTGGTATACAAATAACTATTTTGTGCAACCGTACGAGAAGTTAACATTTCGCGTACGCAATACAGGACGCGAAATCCAATTTCACGGCCGCTGTTAAGGCAACGGCCGCTAAAGTAAAATTCATTATATCGTTGTTAAGGTAACGACTGCTAAAGTAAAAGTAATTGTTTTATTTACGCTATTTCCATAGTAACGCACCGACTGATGGCCGTCTTTCTATTTAGAATAAATTAAGCTGTTCGTTTTCTAAAAGCAATAACATTTTTGTAATTACACATTTTTTACGGTTGCACAAAAAATGTTGTGTATACCTTGTCCGCGAAATTCTTTAGCGCCCTTGAGATTGTCTTTCCTCGGCCGCAAGCGGCCTCGACGACAATTTTCTTTCGGTACAATAAAGACATTTCGCGGCCTTGGTATATAAATAACTATAAACGATAATAAAAACATTATTTTAAATTTTAGATATGTAATATTAGAAAATTTACGTTTCATGCTAATGGTTCACAATCCATCTGAACCAATTTATTTTGGTTGTCGATTCAAACCGTTTGTAAAACAAGGATATATGAGTGGAGGAGCCGGATATGTTTTAAGTCGAGAGGCACTGAAAAGGTTTGTAGAGGTAGGTTATTTTTCTGTACATATTTGCTGATTTGATCAATTAAGATAAATACAAATTAATTAATCAGTTAAAAAACAAGTGACCTTTGGAAACAGGCCCCTGACATATTTCATCCGTATTTTGTATTCCCATATTGTCCTTTAATGTTGAATAGTTTGTAAAACGTGATTGATTGAATTGACCTTTCCCAACCCTCTGTGGCAAGTTTTGGTACTTAAAAAGCGGGCTACCCGATTTATCTACCTAGCGTTGGCAGCGCTGCCAAAGTTGTCATTGTTAGTGTTTTTATGTTGGCGTTCCTGTGGTGTGACGTTTCCTTTGAGTCGGCTGTCACATTTGTTTATTGTCAATTAATAGAACAAACGATTTTAAGTCTTTTCATTTTGTAATCTAGTCCTTAAATAAATAAAAATTTGTTAATTACTAATTTTTATAATTTGCAATTTTAAGGTAGGGGAACCGAATTCAACATTGTGTACTCCATCAAATGAAGGTAATGAGGATGTTGAAATGGGAAAATGTATGGAAGCAGTTCATGTAACTGCAGGGGATTCTCGTGACTCCTTGGGTAGAGGTCGATTCTTCCCATTTGTTCCTGAACATCATCTTATTCCAGGACATGTATCAAAAGACTTTTGGTACTGGCAATATATTTACTATAATAGTAAAGAGGTAGGTAATATATTATGCAGATTATAAGTTTTTTGGCGTTGCTGTAGCTTGCAATCGCTAAGCATCATAAAGCTGGCAACACTGGTCAAATAATTGGCAACGCGACGTCGACTTGGGCGCGTGCGCGGAATTAACTGATCTAAAATGAGCTTCAAAGCTATTCAAAATTCCAAGTCTGAAATGTCGACATGTGCGCAGGCGCATGATCATGCGCGATAACATGATCGAACCTACATATAGTCCTACGTTGAATCAGTGACACCAACCCCATAAGACTACTTGGGATTAAATTTTGATCAGTTGCGCACGATCGCTGACGGTCGCTCAATGAGACTGCCTTAGTTCACACCCGCTTACTCACTGTGCCTTCGCGTAAAAATTTTCCCTCCGCGGATAGAGAGAGAGAGAAAGAGAGAGTCTACGGTACTACTGTAAATAAAAAAACAGCTGCGTTGTCGCGTAGTTAAGTTTGTTCATGTTGATTGTGCGCGCGCTGATAGAAAGGCTAATGACGTCACCACGTGTTTGCGGTCACGTGTAATTTTGAAATTATTCTGTACTTTATTTACAATAAAAAAGGCAACCACGTCGACAGGAAGATGCGGCAGACATAATTAACGCAGCTGAATTACTATAAATTATGGCCGTTGCTAGCTCCACGGCTAACGTGGATATAATTCTGACACAAAATCCACGGCATTACGTCATTGTCAAGGGCGAATACGAGCTGCACCTACTGCGCATGTCTGGGGACTGACCAATATAAAAAAATACTAGAGTAAAGTTTCTCTAAGTCCGAGCGATTGATTTTGTTTGTAGTTAAGTAATTATTTTCATTAGATTTCTCAGAAACAGACTTTTCCGCCTTGGGAGTAGGCAACCAATCGTGCGCACCTCTGTCCCTATAATCTCAGGAAACTGAAATAAGCAAGTCCCCAGACATGCGCATGACGTAATGCCGTGGATTTAGTGTCAGAATTATATCCACGTTAGCCGTGAAGCTAGCAACGGCCATAAATTATTTTGCACCTTGTGTTTTGAGAGCTGTACTAACAGACCTATGGTTATCATGAAAACTATTAGAAAATACTTTCATTTTAATGTACCTACAGTATTTATCAAATTTATTAATTTTTAAAGTAAGAACAATAATCTAGCTAGAAGTTATGAGATGAATTAATTTTATCATTTTGGTGTAGGGCATGGATTGCTGCTCGGATAATGCTGTATCATTCCATTACGTCAGCCCAAATCAAATGTACGTATTAGAATATTTAATTTATCATTTGAGGCCATATGGAATATCCTACCATGTGGAAATGCCATCTGGCGTTAGTCAACAGTCACCAATACACACAAACATTGAAAGTAGTCTTTTAACAACAACATAATTGCTATCGGTTTGCAAATTAAGGGAGATGATTTTTAATTACAAGGAGGAGTATGATCAACTATTTTATAGTTATATGGAATTGTCAATAAGGGGCACAATTTTTTTATTTTATTGATATATTTTACATATCAAACACTTCAAAAGAAAATCAGCTTGTTAAGCGCTCACTTCGTATTGGGTTAATTTTAACCCTACAACAAGACAGACTTAATTGATTTTTTCAACATTATAAAGTATTCAATATAATTTTATTCATAATTCAAGCTACAAAAACCGTAAGAAAATATTAAGTTGCAAATGTAATATTAACTTTTAATTCAAATATTAAAAGTGTATAAAAATTTGTTCCTCTGTAAAGTTTTGTTCCTCGTTTAAAAATGCAAACATTTGATTTGTTTGTTTCCTGTAATATACTGTTATAGCCTAGTTAGTCTAATTTAACTTTAAAAATTTATTATGTAGTATACAGGGTGTCATAAGATTACGAGATCCTCCCATACATCCACTCGCTATCTTGGACCCTGTATAACAGCATTCATGTTTAATTTTTTCCCATATATGATTACTAATTTGTTTGCGATTAGTAACTCAATTTCTTGTAAAAAAAACAACAGTTTTCTAATCTAATCTCAGAATTTTTATAATTTTTGCGGTATTGTAAATAACTTTTGTTTTTATATTTTTTAAGTAGTAAAGAAAATGGCATTAATAGTAAATGGTAAACTATTTATTGGAGTATTAGAATTATTAGCTTTCCCATTGCTTTTTTTGCTATGCTAGTAATTTTATATTGAAATAATTTAATGGAGATAAGATATGTCATAAAGTCTCAAAAAGTGTTTGACAAATAGTTGGGTAGGTATAATTTTCTTTGCTATAGCTATTAAATATATCCTTACTAGTTTGTATAAGTTAGAAAGTTTATACAATTTAGGACCGGTCTTTCAGTTCAGGTTTAACTCTTCGAACATACGCTGCTCCTAGACTGGAAAGAGGGTATCCCTATGCTATACTACACGACCAATAGTTTAAACAAGGTTGACAGAAACTACAATACAATTGTTTTGAAGTGCAACAAGGATAAACAGATAATAGGAACTAAATGCATAGTGCGCATGCGTAAAAGCGACAGATGTGGGCGTGGCGCTATGGACATCCCTTAACATCCAATTACCGCGCACATGCGCAGATAATACTAGTTCCTATTATATGTCTCTCCTTGTCAATCTTCTTTGAGCCAATTTCAAAGCGGTATCCTCTTTCCATAAAGGAGCAGTGTATGTTCGAAGGTTTAATTCCCTGTTAAGCTAACCCACAGTCAACTGTTATGGAAACAAATCTTGTAACAATGATATCCATTACAACTCACCTTTAGTTAGCTTAACTGGAATTCATTTTTCATAAACTCATTAATCGAGTCTGAGTATTGGTAATATCTTGTTTCAATCCACTACCTATGTATTGAAAAATTTCTAATTACTTTCTTTTGATTTAAGTAGATAAGAAACATTTAACGATTTCAAATGGCAAAGAATACTAACCAATATGTATGAGTGTTTTATGATGACTAGTCCTTATGTTGCCAAATATTAGTGTATACATTCTACAGAGACCATCTTGATTATGCATAACTGACGCTTTTATCTGACCTATTCATCCTCAAAAATACGGATTAGGTAGAGGTACAAGTATAACTCACAGGGTACTGCATACAAAGAAAATAAAAGATTAAAGTGGGGTTCTAGCTGTGAAACTTAAGCTGGAATGTCAGAAAACTCATTGAATGGAGCATGTTGCTAGCTCTACGGCTAACGTGGATATAATTCTGACACAAAATCCACGGTATTACGTTCGGCGCATGTCTGGGGACTTGGAAAATTATTTCAGCTTCCTGAGATTATAGGGACAGAGGTGCGCACGATTGGTTGCCTATTCCCAAGGCGTAAAAGTCCGTTTCTGAGAAATCTAATGATAATACTTATTAACTGCAAACAAAATCAATCGCTCGGACTTAGAGAAGCTTTACTCTAATATTTTTTATTGGTCATATTCAACTTGCAAATTAATTAAAAATCAATTTAAAATATGAAAATGTTTGAAATTCATAATGGAATAAATAAAATAAATAAATAAAGTCCCCGGACATGCGCAGTAGGTGCGCGTCGCCGAATTAATGGCGTCCCCCTTGACAAGACGTAATGCCGTGGATTTAGTGTCAAAATTATATCCACGTTAGCCGTGGAGCTAGCAACGGCCTTCCGGTCACGCCCCTTTTGCTCTGTAAACCTAATCTATGGTTACCAGTGACTATTACTCAAAAATCTACTTTCTTTTACTGCTTTTACAAAGTACAATAATGACTTCAAAATTGGGACAGTGCGAGAAATAATTGATAAATATTTTCATGATATTAAGACAAATTAAGACAATTTTTTTAAAAGCCCTAAAAAGACACCAGCACCCGTCACAGTAACCAGAACAAGTGGCATATTTTTTTCCGTACCAAATAAAAGGGCAAAGGCTTTATTAACCAATGCCTGTAGCAATAATATGGCAGTGTTGGCTCCCGGTAATCATCAATGTGTATGAACCATCGCGCAGACATATGAATAGGTCATTATAATAGTCTAGGTACCCAACAAAAGCTGGGAGGAGCTTAACTATATCTGTTGGCTACGTAGACTATAAATAGTCAGTTAGCATAATCAATAAGGTCCTGCGTTTTGGTATAAAATACAATTGTTTAAAAAAAACAAAATTAACATCACTACTAGCTTACTTGTGATAATGTAGATTTTTTGTAGGAGGTTTATTTATTATTAGGTCTTCTAGTAATAATTAAGAATGAATATTATTTTTATTTTCTTTGAATATCCACTTTTTTGACATAAGAATATATTTATTTTATGTATAATATGAAGTATTTGAAAATAAACATATTACTATGCATATCTTATTATTTATACTTTTATGGGTAGGTGTTAGCTAAAAATGATCAGAACATTTGGAGAAGATATCAAGTGATAGTACACAAAATGTACTAGGTAGTCATAGAGTTTGCCGAGATTATTACGGACTACTCTCTCTCCCCACCCCTCTCTCTCCCCGCCCCTCTCTCTCCCCGCTCCACTCTCTCCTCTTGGAATCCTGACACTGACAGATGCAATTTAATAAAGCCGTTGCTAGCTCCACGGCTAACGTGGATATAATTCTGACACAAAATCCACGGCATTACGTTCGACGCATGTCTGGGAACTTTGAAAATTATTTCAGCTTCCTGAGATTATAGGGACAGAGGTGCGCACGATTGGTTGCCTATTCTCAAGGCGTAAAAGTCTGTTTCTAAGAAATCTAATTTTAATAATTATGAACTACAAACAAAATCAATCGCTCGGACTTAGAGAAACTTTGCTCTAGTATTTTTTATTGGTCATATTCAACTTGCAAATTAATTAAAAATCAATTTAAAATATGAAAATGTTTGAAACTTTCATAATGGAATAGTCCCCGGACATGCGCAGTAGGTGCAGCTCGTATTCGCGTCTCCGAATTAATGACGTCACCCCTTGACAAGACATAATGCTGTGGATTTAGTGTCAAAATTATATCCACGTCAGCCGTGGAGCTAGCAATGGCCATTTAATAAACGCGCCAATTCTGGATAGATCATTTCCCAACAAGCGCGAAAATACGAGTACCCCTCAATTACGGCTAGGGTTTTAAGATGGATCCGCAATTGCACACTGAAGGTAAATCCGTATTCCGTAATTTGCGCGTGAAGGTGTGGATCCATAATTGACGCGTCCAGCATGCGGTAAGCCGCACTCTAACCAATCACAGCGCGCCAATTGCGAATCCACCTTTATACTATTCTGTGAATGGTTAGATGCGGCGTATCGCAACCGCGTCAATTGCGGATCCTTTACCTTTACTAGTGTGTGATTGGTTAGAAGCGGCTTATCGCATACCGTGTAACGCGACGATTACAGATCTATCTCTAGTGTGCACACGCGAATAAGGTAAGTTGAAAATAGCAGACTCTTCTTCTTCTTCCTTGATCAAGCATCTTGTTTGTAAGAAAACAAAGTATGACATGTTAATAAGCTTTATTTTAATTATTTTCCTATACTTACATCAATAAATAACTTTTATGAATTGGTAAAATATTTTTGGTATCTTCCATCAACTTAAAAGTATGAACGAACATAGACTTACAAAGATATCACAAATATACATTGTTTTGCAAACAGATTGTTACAAACACTGCAAATTATACATTTTGCAGTTTAAATCATAACATCATTAAAGCATGAGATCTATAAGTGACGGAATAACATATAAGTAAATGCAGAGAATCGTTAATAAGTTAATAATTTATAAGATTCAGACCTTTTGAATCTCGAATAATTTTACATCAGTATCATACCAAATCGGAGGATCCACATTTCTGAAATAAGCAGTATAAAAATGAATGATTAATAGAGGTACAAAAAATGCAACTTACCTCAAATAGATTACACCCCACATATACGTACGAAACCATACTGTTGTCCCTGTATTAGCTTGGTATTTACGAATTAAAATGGGATGTGGAACAGGTAAAAGACCTACCAGAGTTCCGTGCTGAAGAAATTTTAATATTTCACTTTCATCCGTTAGGCCCCTACAAGAGCAGAGATATAATAACAAATTAAATTAATAATTTTTTAAACAAACTTGTCTATGCAGATTTTTTCCACTTGCGGGACTAAAACTTGCAATAACCGCATAATGGTTTGAAGAGGCAATTTACTCTTCCATGATTGTACCCATTCCCCTGTAGGTATCCATTGACCAAGATTTTTTTCTGATGTTGTAACAACCCTTAAACTGTTTCTCTAAAAAAGAAAGTAAGTTTTACTGGAAAAAGTATGGAATTTCGCAAAAAATTAAGTGTTAGCCATGTCTGGGGCCAATGGGAACCGTGTATAATTAGAGCATGCGCAATACTAAACTTTGCGCATGCGCAACTTTTAAGTTTTTTTCTGGCCAATGGATGTGGTGTATATATGACGCACTTTGTTTGGCATTAGCGCATGCGCCACGTTTGGCTTGCCGGCAAATCGAACTATGCGCATGCGCCAAATTTACAGGGACATTCCAAAGGCAAGGTTTGGCAAGTCGAATGTGGTGCATGTTCCAATTATACGCCGCTCCCATTGGCTCCAGAAAACCTACAGGTTTATGTTACTTAGCAAAAATGCTTACTGTGTTTACAGTTCCTTTTACTGGCGATTGGCCTGGAGTTTTACATTTACTGGGTTGAACTGTGGGCTCTTCTGGTACAGTCTTAAACAACAACAAGAAATATATTACAAAAACTTTGGTTGTTCTATAATTAACACTTTATGATAATTATATCGCCGTTGCTAGCTCCACGGCTAACGTGGATATAATTCTGACACAAAATCCACGGCATACGTCATTGTCAAGGGGTGACGTCATTAATTCAGCGACGCGTTACGAGCTGCACCTACTGCGCATGTCCGGGGACATTTTCATATTTTAAATTGATTTTTAATTAATTTGCAAGTTGAATATGACCAACTAAAAAATACTAGAGTAAAGTTTCTCCAAGTCCGAGCGATTGATTTTGTTTGTAGTTAATAATTATTATAATTAGATTTCTCAGAAACAGACTTTTACGCCTTGGGAATAGGCAACCAATCGTGCGCACCTCTGTCCCTATAATCTCAGGAAGCTGAAATAATTTTTCAAGTCCCCAGGCATGCCGCCGAACGTAATGCCGTGGATTTTGTGTCAGAATTATATCCACGTTAGCCGTGGAGCTAGCAACGGCGTAATTGCGTAATTATATACCTGACTTTCTAAACTAGGAGATTTTTCAAGGTCATTATCCCTATCTGCAATGTTACTGGTTGCAGGAACAGTTAAACTAGGAGTAGTTATCCCATTTGCAATTGACAATTGTTCCAACTGGTGAAAAGCAGGATGTGCAGATTCTTTTTCTGTCATTTGGGCAATAGCCGGTGTGTCTGGTAACGATGCTTTTAAAGTACCTGGCTCTGCTGGTAATGCTGGATGTGAACCATCCATAGGCAATTCTGCTACACTTTCTTGACTAGTAGCGTTAGATAGATGTCTTTTAACTTTTTTACTAAGGGATTTTGCAATACTACCATAATCACATGGTAAATTTGCTAAACCATGAAATACTTGCCGCTTGCGAATTATTGTGTACACCAAGTTAGAATTACCTAATAAAAAATAATAATATAGTAAAATAAAAAAATATATAATAAAGGTCTTACCGTCAAATTGGTACTGTATAATGTTGTTGAATATTTCAAGTAAGAAAAACACAAGGTGGTGATGGGCTGGAGATGAAAATAAAAACCATGGAGTACTGAACGCTTCTAATAAATGTAGAAGTTTAGTACTTGCCACCATGGAAAGTGTTTTCAAATATGGAGAAACTGTAATTATAATAAATACTTAATTATTAATCAGTACTAAAAAAAACCTGTGTAATCAAACTTTTATCACATAAGTTTTTTTTACCATTAACTAAAATAGTAAGTAGACAGTCAAATAAGGGTTGTAATCTTTGATGTCCAGTTGTGATAATTTTATGGAAAACAATTATCAATAAATCAGCATGGGTTCCAGTAAATACAGGAATGTCCATTGGTATAGTGGCAGTATAGGGTTTATTTAAACGTACTCCAAAATTACGTTCTCCTGATAGTAACAGAAGAATAAAGACTCCAATATGCATGAGTCCCACTCTAGCTGTAAAGAATTACATATTAATTAGATATAGATACTCTAATACGTAATAAGAATATACAGGGTGTAGAATTCGTTTACACTTCAATGAAAAAAATTGTATGTTCATTTTTTTTCCAGGGTTAAACTGTGTGTTTTTTATAGAGAAAAAATTACTTAATCAGCGCGTTCTTTTGGTTTTGAATTTTACTTTTACAGAAAAAAAAATTGGAAAAGTTGAGCGTTTGAATTTGAAAATCGCGCGCTTTTTAAAATTGCAGAACTGTCACTAACCAACATTTATGTTTGGTTATAAACTGTAAATAAAAAGGCCGTTGCTAGCTCCACGGCTAACGTGGATATAATTCTGACACTAAATCCACGGCATTACGTCATGCGCATGTTTGGGGAATTTTTTTCAGCTTCCTCAGATTATAGGGACAGAGGTGCGTACGATTGGTTGCCTACTCCCAAGGCGTAAAAGTCTGTTTCTGAGAAATCTAATTATAATAATTATTAACTACAAACAAAATCAATCGCTCGGACTTAGAGAAACCTTACTCTAGTAGTTTTTATTGGTCATATTCAACTTGCAAATTAATTAAAATATGAAAATGTTTGATACTTTCATAATGGAATAATTTTGTTAGTCCCCGGACATGCGCAGTAGGTGCAGCTCGTATTCGCGTCGCCGAATTAATGACGTCACCCCTTGACAAGACGTAATGCCGTGGATTTTGTGTCAAAATTATATCCACGTTAGCCGTGGAGCTAGCAACGGCCAAAACTAAAATACAAAAGCAATAGAATGTCCCGATTCAGTATTTCTTTCTTTACAAAAAACTTCTGGAGAGTTTAGCTCTAAAATAATTAGGGGATAAAATAAATGAACATAAATATTTTTGCATTGAAATCCTTATGGTCCTTATGCAAATTCTACACCCTCTATTTCTAAAAGTATAGGTACTACAATAAAAAACTTCTTTCTTAACAAAACATTAATGGGGTTGGCTGCTCTATAATTTTGTGTAATCTTTTAATTTTTTTCCATTGCATATTTATATAGCAGCGCCGCCATCTTGGATGTTTGCATATGACATTTTTTTTGGCAAATTATGATTCCTTTTTTCATTCTAGTTTTTATTAAAAAAAATAGTCATAAAATGCAAACAAACTCGAAAACCGAGCTCTTAGAGAAGAATTGCTAAAGAGCGAGGTAGAATGGCAAACTGAGAAGAAAGAACTACAACAAGAAATTAAAATAACTTACACTGATCTGCTCGGGAGTCGTTTAGATGGTATAAAATAGGAACCAACACTTCGAGAACGTCGCTACTTTTCAAAACAAAATATAAGAACTTCTGTAAAATAGAAATGGAAATTGTTTTTAGTTGAAAATCCCTGCATGTACTATACAAGGTGTAAAGTTTAATTCAGGCCACTATGGGTACCTCCAAAACCAGTTTCAAGTTTTTATAACAAAAAATGAATGAAATTTACTGTTTCCTTTTTTTATTTATAACTCTAATCACTTTTTGTAATTTACTGCAAAATTTTATAGGGAATTTAGTGAGGAACTCAACCTTTTTCTAAGACCTCTAGATTTTCGACATATGGCAGTCAACTTGTTCTTTTTATTATGGCCACCATATTGGATTTTGGCACCACTAGATAGCATTTTTTATTCCCTTTACACCCCATATACAACAATCAAATAAAATGTTCGCAATAAATATGTAAAGTAATAAAAACACTGTTTTTTCAAGTAGGCCTTGGATATTTCCCCATACAATATAGTTTCCTTCAAAACAAACCATAGTAGTCCGAATTAAAATTTACACCCTGTATAAACTGAATTCCAGACTACAAACTTAATTAGACTGACTAATATTTCTTATTTCTAAATTAAATTAATTTATAAAAAAAAAAGTATCCAAAATAACATACCTTATTATAATCGCAAATTTTCCAGAAATAAATCAATAGTTCTTGATGAAAATACACTTTTTTAGTTGAATTTGGTAAATATGTTTGTACAAGTGGATTATTTAGTAAGCGAGTTACTCCTCGCAATATAAAATGAAAATCTTCATCCCTGTGTATCCTTGAAAGATAGTTTATAAAAAGGTTATCTGGTGCTGAATTCTACAAAGTGAAATAAAACATTCAGATATAGTACTAGAATGCAACAAAATATAAAAATCAAATTAGTTTATTAATCAGCATTTATATTAAAAGATTATTATTATGACGATCAATTTTGGAGTGATTTTCTAACACGTACATAATTTTTCTTTGGGTGTTCTAAAACTTTTTTTTACTAGATATCACTTTACAAGATAACATTCTCCAGATTACACATTTTGTATAAATAATATTCCACTAAAGCGAACATTGCTGTTGTATACTTTCTACATTAAATAAAAATATATTTTACGTACCTCTTCCGTATCAGATATATTGGCGGAATTTGTGTCATGATCTAGAGTAACTATAAGAATTTGTAATGCAATTTCCACTAAAGGTTCGAGAGAATCATTAAATAGTAAATGATTGTATGGTACCCCTAGGCCCACAGGGTCATAGGCACATACTGTATTTAACAGTGACGTAAACATCGGCAATGCATGTCTATTTTCTGGTGATGTCAAATGTCTACAAAAAAAAAGCCATATTTAAGAACAAAAGAACATGAACTATCTATAGGGTAAGCAAAGTTTGCTGGTCACCGTTCATTATCGTAGTTACATAGTATAAAAATTTTCACATGAGTAATATACAGAGTGTCTATAAACTACACTGGCAATCAATTCAGACAAATGCCTTTAATAGGGAATTATACTAAAAAAATTATTGCTAGAAGTGGTATAATTTAGAAGCATGTGGTATAGTGACAATATTATCGTAAACAGAAATGTGAAAAACTTTTGACTTGTTTGATTCTGGATTTAATTAAAACAAATCTCTGTCTTGCACCATTTTCACTGCGTTGAAATTTTAAACCAGAATCGCTAGTGTTTGCTAACTTCAAACGGTTCTCAGGCCCAAATTATTAAAGTTAGACATACACTTTCTGGAAGTTTTTTGTAGGAAATTTTATTCTCTACAACTTTGATCTTATGTTATTTTCATCTATCTAGCGCAGTTTTCGTTGCATTGCAATTTTAAACCACAATCGCTAGTTTTTGCTAACTTCAAACGGTTCTCAGGCCCAAATAATTAAAGTTACACATTCGCTTTCTGGGAGTTTTTTGTAGGAAATTTTATTTTCTACAACTTTGGTTTTATGTTGTTTTCCCCTATCTTGCGCCGTTTTCGCTGCGTTGCCATTTTAAACCAGAATCGCTAGTTTTTGCTAACTTCAAACGGTTCTCAGGCTCAAATTATGAAAGTTAGACATACGCTTTCCGGGAGTTTTTTATGAAGAATTTTATTTTCTACAACTTTGGACTTATATTATTTTCACCTATCTTGCGCGGTTTTCGCTGCGTTGCCATTTTAAACTAGAATCGCTAGTTTGTAATAATTTCAAACGGTTCTCAGGCCCCAATTATGAAAGTTAGACATACGCTTTCCGGGAGTTTTTTATGAAGAATTTTATTTTCTACAACTTTGGTCTTATATTATTTTCACCTATCTTGCGCGGTTTTCGCTGCGTTGCCATTTTAAACCAGAATCCCTAGTTTGTAATAATTTCAAACGGTTCTCAGGCCCAAATTATGAAAGTTAGATATACGCTTTCCGGGAGTTTTTTTATGAAGAATTTTATTTTCTACAACTTTAGTCTTATATTATTTTCACCTATCTCGCGCGGTTTTCGCTGCGTTGCCATTTTAAACTAGAATCGCTAGTTTGTAATAATTTCAAACGGTTCTCAGGCCGAAATTATTAAAGTTAGACATACGCTTTCCGGGAGTTTTTTATGAAGAATTTTATTTTCTACAACTTTGGACTTATATTATTTTCACCTATCTTGCGCGGTTTTCGCTGCGTTGCCATTTTAAACCAGAATCGCTAGTTTGTCATAATTTCAAACGGTTCTCAGGCCCTAATTATTAAAGTTAGACATACGCTTTCCGGGAGTTTTTTATGAAGAATTTTATTTTCTACAACATTGGTCTTATATTATTTTCACCTATCTTGCGCGGTTTTCGCTGCGTTGCCATTTTAAACCAGAATCGCTAGTTTGTAATAATTTCAAACGGTTCTCAGGCCCCAATTATGAAAGTTAGACATACGCTTTCCGGGAGTTTTTTATGAGGAATTTTATTTTCTACAACTTTGGTCTTATATTATTTTCACCTATCTTGCGCGGTTTTCGCTGCGTTGCCATTTTAAACTAGAATCGCTAGTTTGTAATAATTTCAAACGGTTCTCAGGCCGAAATTATTAAAGTTAGACATACGCTTTCCGGGAGTTTTTTATGAAGAATTTTATTTTCTACAACTTTGGACTTATATTATTTTCACCTATCTTGCGCGGTTTTCGCTGCGTTGCCATTTTAAACCAGAATCGCTAGTTTGTCATAATTTCAAACGGTTCTCAGGCCCTAATTATTAAAGTTAGACATACGCTTTCCGGGAGTTTTTTATGAAGAATTTTATTTTCTACAACATTGGTCTTATATTATTTTCACCTATCTTGCGCGGTTTTCGCTGCGTTGCCATTTTAAACCAGAATCGCTAGTTTGTAATAATTTCAAACGGTTCTCAGGCCCCAATTATGAAAGTTAGACATACGCTTTCCGGGAGTTTTTTATGAGGAATTTTATTTTCTACAACTTTGGTCTTATATTATTTTCACCTATCTTGCGCGGTTTTCGCTGCGTTGCCATTTTAAACCAGAATCGCTAGTTTGTCATAATTTCAAACGGTTCTCAGGCCCTAATTATTAAAGTTAGACATACGCTTTCCGGGAGTTTTTTATGAAGAATTTTATTTTCTACAACATTGGTCTTATATTATTTTCACCTATCTTGCGCGGTTTTCGCTGCGTTGCCATTTTAAACCAGAATCGCTAGTTTGTAATAATTTCAAACGGTTCTCAGGCCCCAATTATGAAAGTTAGACATACGCTTTCCGGGAGTTTTTTATGAGGAATTTTATTTTCTACAACTTTGGTCTTATATTATTTTCACCTATCTTGCGCGGTTTTCGCTGCGTTGCCATTTTAAACTAGAATCGCTAGTTTGTAATAATTTCAAACGGTTCTCAGGCCCAAATTATGAAAGTTAGACATACGCTTTCCGGGAGTTTTTTATGAAGAATTTTATTTTCTACAACTTTGGTCTTATATTATTTTCACCTATCTTGCGCGGTTTTCGCTGCGTTGCCATTTTAAACCAGAATCCCTAGTTTGTAATAATTTCAAACGGTTCTCAGGCCCAAATTATGAAAGTTACACATTCGCTTTCCGGGAGTTTTTTATGAGGAATTTTATTTTCTACAACTTTGGTCTTATATTATTTTCACCTATCTTGCGCGGTTTTCGCTGCGTTGCCATTTTAAACCAGCATCCCTAGTTTGTAATAATTTCAAACGGTTCTCAGGCCCAAATTATTAAAGTTAGACATACGCTTTCCGGGAGTTTTTTATGAGGAATTTTATTTTCTACAACTTTGGTCTTATATTATTTTCACCTATCTTGCGCGGTTTTCGCTGCGTTGCCATTTTAAACTAGAATCGCTAGTTTGTAATAATTTCAAACGGTTCTCAGGCCCAAATTATGAAAGTTAGACATACGCTTTCCGGGAGTTTTTTATGAAGAATTTTATTTTCTACAACTTTGGTCTTATATTATTTTCACCTATCTTGCGCGGTTTTCGCTGCGTTGCCATTTTAAACCAGAATCCCTAGTTTGTAATAATTTCAAACGGTTCTCAGGCCCAAATTATGAAAGTTACACATTCGCTTTCCGGGAGTTTTTTATGAGGAATTTTATTTTCTACAACTTTGGTCTTATATTATTTTCACCTATCTTGCGCGGTTTTCGCTGCGTTGCCATTTTAAACCAGCATCCCTAGTTTGTAATAATTTCAAACGGTTCTCAGGGCCAAATTATTAAAGTTAGACATACGCTTTCCGGGAGTTTTTTATGAGGAATTTTATTTTCTACAACTTTGGTCTTATATTATTTTCACCTATCTTGCGCGGTTTTCGCTGCGTTGCCATTTTAAACTAGAATCGCTAGTTTGTAATAATTTCAAACGGTTCTCAGGCCCAAATTATTAAAGTTAGACATATGCTTTTCGGGAGTTTTTTGTGGAGAATTTTTTTTTCTACAACTTTGGTCTTATATTATTTTCACCTATCTTGCGCGGTTTTCGCTGCGTTACCATTTTAAACCAGAATCGCTAGTTTTTACTAACTTCAAACGGTTCTCAGGCCCAAATAATTAAAGTTACACATTCGCTTTTTGGGAGTTTTCTGTAGGAAATTTTATTTTCTACAACTTTGGTTTTATGTTGTTTTCCCTATTTTGCACCGTTTTCACTGCTTTGCAATTTTAAACTAGAATGGCTAGTTTTTGCTAACTTCAAACGGTTCTCAGGCCCAAATTATTAAAGTTAGACATATGCTTTTCGGGAGTTTTTTGTGGAGAATTTTATTTTTTACAACTTTGGTCTTATGTTATTTTCACCTATCTTGCGCGGTTCTCGCTGCGTTACCATTTTCAACCAGAATCGCTAGTTTGTGCTAACTTCAAATGGTTCTCAGGCCCAAATTATTAAAGTTAGACATACGCTTTCCGGGAGTTTCTTGTAGAAAATTTTATTTTTTACAACATTGACCCTATCGTATTTTACCCTATCTAGGGCGGTTTTCCCTGCATTTCAATTTAAAGCGTTTGGAAAATGGTATTTTATGCTTGCCGCATGGTATATGACGTCACATGCCAGTATTCTCCAACTGGGTACGTTTTTCTAGCCTCTTTCGCGCGACATAGCTTGCAAGGGGTTTATTGTTATAAAAAAAGGTGCAAAGCATATTCTACAGTCGAGTATCTTTGTAATAGAGTAACAATTAAAATTTAGTATACATCCCTATTTAGACTCACTTCATCTGATTTATTAGTTTCAAACAATGACTTTGAAGAGTTAGAGTTAGCCATTAATTAATCAACACAAAAAAAAATCTAAAATATCTTACATGATCCACTTGTTAGGATTTTGTGAAATGTCTGTTGGTGGTTGATACATGGTCTCACTAAAGCATGTTAACAATAATTTTAATAGCTCTGTACGATTTGAATCAAAAATAGGATTTCTGGGTGGAGAATGTGCAAATCCAACGCCTGCTTCCCAGATATATTCACAGCTATCAATTGCTGATAAATCTTCAGCCTTATCCTAAAAATATTGACAATATATTATTATTTTTTCGGTTTTATAATTCAAGTTTATAATACTTACAGGACCAAGTTTGCGAGTTGCAGTCACAGTAAAATCGGGGCAGAATAAGAGGTCCTACAAAAATTGTTAAATTTAGTTAATACATGCAGAAATTAGTAGAAAGTTGAATGGTGATGAATAAAGTAAATGAATATAATAGTCCCATATTTATCTACGGACAACTAAAAACCCGTTTCTAGATAATCTCCGTTATATACCAATCTAAGATTGATATACAAATAATGCAACTTAAATTATGATTTGTAGAATATACTTTTCCAAAAATTTGCTTACACAAATCGCGTTCTGAAGTGACTGTGCCAATGGCAGGGATTCATCTTCATCTCCACCTTGATTTGGTAGTGAAGACCAAAAAAAGCCTCTCCATTCTGGATCTTCAAAAATATATGGCAGCACTCGAGTCAATAACCGTATGCAGTTTAATACTATAAAAGAATAATAATTATTTCAACTAATAATTTCAAGATATATTCAGTTTCCAAAAAATTTGAATACTGGGTTCTTTTATGAAGCACAGAATTTTAATGCAATTGCTCTGTGAGATAGGTTACATCGGAAATACTACATACCAGTCTGTTGCTCATGTTGTGTTCGACAACTATTATCAATAGCTTTCACTATTCTTTCGACAGCCTTGTAACAAAGGGTGGCTAAATTTGTAGGAGCTTCCTCTCTTAACGAACGTATTTCAGATGCAGGCACCAAAGTAAAAATGTCCTGTACGTTAGTTACATTTTCTGACCAAAACTGCTCCCAAAATGCATCGTCTCCTACATCTATAGGCTACAAATAAGAACATTTGGGGGTAATCTTAGGAAATACAGTAGAACATACTCCAGTATGAGAAATTTTAATTGTTAGTGATATGTAAATGTTTACCTCGATTTTAGATGTTAACTGTACTACAGCTTTTCGAAAGTTTAATTTTGTATCCACGTTACCCATTGAAATTTTTATTTAAAGTCCAAAAAGTTGATGATAACTGATGATACGTACACAAAACCACAAAACAAGTTAACTGTCAGTCAGTTTTGACGTTTTGATCCCTTCCATATGGTGGATTTGCTTACTTCTTGATGGTTGCAATTCTTATTTTATACAAAGGTTCGCATATTATCCAAATATTCTTTAACAATCTTATTTGATAATCCAGTGACATATGGCACATGACCTTCATGGGAGAGGAGAGACAGACACGAGCTTATTATTTTAAAAGGACTGCCAATAGTGGTTAAAAAAGCAGCACCGTCGACTATAAAAGGGTTTGAAACTTTGCTTCGTGTTCCGCTTAACCATAACCACACTTTTCAAATCTGTCATAAAATTGTGGAGCATGTCGAACCCCGAAAAACCGTTTCCGGCAAACCCCATCTAACCAATCACAGTCTTCGATTGATTAGATGCGGCTTACCGCGTGCCGGGCCAATTACGGATCCACCTTTAAACAACCAAATTTGAATTTCCAAAAATGTCCCCACTTTGTCGGTTTGGGGCGGGATTACGGCGACCCCTGTCGCCTTTTGGTGCACATGAATAAAAGCTTTTGTGCTCTATAATTTTGGTCAGGTAAGAAATGTTCGAAAAAGGTCATCTTCAGGGCCAAATTTGGCGAAACACGCCGGTCTACGTAAAGCGGTGCTAAAAATATTTTATTCGCGATTCCGACCCAGTCCCGCAAACCCCATTCCAACATTTCGCTCTATTTACCCAAAAAAAATGGATTTTTGCCAATTTTGGGCCATCTTTGGAGCCTGATATCTCCAGAAATAAGCATGCTAGAATCTCCTAATTGGTGTCGTTGAAAAGAGCTCGTCGAGGTCTAGGAGGCCGCGTCATTCTTTACCATGACATGGCCAGCTTCATCCCCTAACTCTCACAAATTATACGGCCGCGGCCGCCTGAGGGCGTAACAATTATTTTCTTTCGAGCCCATAACTCCGAAACCAGAGAAGCTGAGTATGAGCGCATCGGATCTGCCTGCTCGAGACCAACGACCATATAATCCGATCGCGGTTGAAAACCTCTGGCTACGCCAAAAATAAAAAATAAAACATTTTTGGCATTTTTACCAGTTTTTGGAACCCCATATTTCCGAAACTAAGCGAGACAGAGGAACGCAGTAAGCGCCACTGGAAAGATCTCGTCGAGGCCTACAAGACTGCCCTAGTGAGATTCTCCCCGCCGTCGCTAGAGGGCGTTCAAATTTTTTTAGAGTTACGTAACTCCGAAACCAAGTTACTTCGGGAGACCTGGGACGTCCCATTGAATGCGTCTTTTCGAGACCTACAACCCTGCCTAGATCCTCAGTTAAAATAACTAAAACAATTTTTTTTTGTAGTTAAAAAATTCTTTGGATGTGTCATAGATCGTAAATACCTACAAACAATAACACAAAAAACAGTTTTACTATAAAACAAATGAAATAGTATAGCCATTAAAATAAAATTAAAGTCATTATAACGGATTTAACGCTTTCTGGAGCTACAAATAATTTTGCTATAAGTTCACAAATGATCAATCAAGCCAGACCAAAATAAAAGTGAGAATATGGTACGATAAACAAAACCACTTCTTTATTAACAATCAGTAGTAGGACTTAAGTAAAAGTATTTTCTTTTTCAAAACTATCGCCTTTTTTTATTATACAGGTAAGATATAAAATCACGTTTACGTGAATTTCCTGACAGTGTTAAGACGTACTTGATCAAAACAACTAAAGATGCATTTTCCTGCAGTAAGTATTCCTTCATGAATTTTCTTTTGTATCAGTCTTTATTATAAAGTTAATAATAACCGATTATTAAACGATTTTAATGTTCGCTAAGTCTTATTTTGTTTTGATTTTCAGGGTGTTTTTCTTCTGAGCGTTCTCCTAGCTGTAATTTGTCAAGCATTCGGAGGGATGTTTGAAGTAAACGGAGGTGAGTTCAGATTAATCCTTAAATATTTATTCATTAATGGAGATTATCTAAATTATCTAAATATTCGGTATTTTTTAAAAGGAGTTTAAACAAAACTAGAGTAATTATAAATACACTACTGAGGGTGTTGTACCTACTATTTTTAGCTAAGTGTATACATACTTTCCCTAATAGGTACCATTATGTTTAAGAATAAGCCAGAATGGTAAAACGCCAAATTTGGGAAATTTAAGAAAATTTGTATTTACAGAATTTGAATTTCGCGCGCTTTTTTAAATTGCAGAACTGTAAATAAATAATTTGCACAGATACATGAGATCATTCTTTTAATATCATCAATTATATTTGCAAAATGTGTTAAGAAATCCTTTAATTCATCTATCTCGCAAAATTTTTTTAAATAAAGGGCGCGAAATTCAAATTTAGACGTTCAATTTTTTTTTCTGAAAAATTAAAATACAGAACTAATACAACGTCCCGATTCTGTATTTCTTTCTCTGAAAAAAAATTAAAAACAGTTATAAAATAATTAAGGGAGAAAATAAATGAACATAAAGATTTTTGCATTAAAATCCTTGTGGTGCATCAACCGAAACATTTTAAGATAAATGTTTATACAGAACTTTGTCAATATTATATACTACACCCTGTATAATCCAAATTAAAAGGGGCTTCATACAAGTGCGACTTTTTCTTTTTATTTTCAAAGGTGGTGTGCAACACCATAAAACGGCAAAGCGTTTTAAGTGCGTTGAACACGGCAATTAATTAAATTTGGCGGCAAATTCAAATTAACCAACGGTCGCGCTTTACTGGCGCTGAACACGACCATTGGTTAAATTTGGCGGCAAATTCAAATTAACCAACGGTCGTGCCCAACGCACAAAAAGCGCTTTACTGATGTTGAACGCGGCCATTGGTTAAATTTCGCGCCAAATTCAAATTTAACCAATAAAACAAAAAGAAAACAATTGCCCCTATATGAGCGAGACTAGCGCCGATATTTCAGTTCGGGTTTAAACTCAGTTTTTGCTATGCCACGATCCATTGTTATAGATACAAATGTTACAAGAATTGTATCCATCTTGGTTTAAGCTCCAGCTCAGTTAAACCTAAACTAAAATATCCGCCCTTATAAGTTAGCCTATGACCTTATGTTAACCTTCCTAACATTATAGCACTCAAGGATAGATAATTAGTGATTTACAAATTACAATTATTTTATATTTTCAGGAAAGCAACTTTTGCGTATGAAACGAGATCATGGAGTAACAGGTCCTGTCCACACATTCGTTAAAACAGATAAGCATGCCAACTTTAAATGGGGGGTCCGTCATCACGTTGGACATCACTATGCTGGATAAATAACTTAACAAAGACTTAATTTCTATTTTTGTAACGCAAACTGCAAAGCTTTTTGTACTTATAGTAAAATTTTAGTGATTCCTGAGTGCATGTATTAAATTTTTTTATCCACTTTATCCCATCCTTTCCATTTAGAGAAAATAAATATTTTAAGAAGCTATACAACAAGAATCTAATTACAGTTCTAGTACTTAACACCCAATGGTACCATTTTATAGTTTCACACAGCAGTGCACTTTGCTTTTTGTTTGGCCATAGAAAACCAAATAAATTAGAAATCGTTCAGTGGAAAGTTTGTATAGTCCCTGTGGAATTATTGAATAGTATACGCATATATTATGACGGGGGACACCAACTGGTCGAGGTGCTGGTGGCATTCAGTCAGATCATCAAATTATTATCCTTGGTCATTTCTCGTTCCCCTTCGAAGACTGCAGGTTGATTATCTGTATATGCCATATTTAGGTTTGGTTGCTTGGAATAAGAGTGTCACGTTCAACGTGTGACTCCTCCAGCAGTTTCGATACCAAGGGATAATGGAGTCACATCCACATTGAATTCTTTCACTGATGTCTCCGCAAAACCCATCTGCTTGACAGATTTAAAGGTTTTCCACAGAAATTATTCTGCAAAAGGGATTGGGTTTTAGAAATCAGTATTGAACCTCCAACTAAAATCACGTCCTAAATTCATCCCTTGTCCATTTTTGCGTGTCCACAAGGGCTCTTCTTCAATTGATTCAAGAATGCCTCAGAATAAATCTGAGCACGACCAAAAGCACAACTAGCAACTGCCTCCACCAAAAACGATCATGTCCAACTACTTCCACTTGAACCCCCGGCTCACACCACCAGCAATCCACGTTCGAACACTATACCAAGCCCAACCGCTCGTACTATCGAGGATTGCTCGGCAACGTGGTCGGCTGATCATGCCATAAAGAAAATGACATGGACCGCGAGGAAAGGAAGCGAGAAAACCCCCCCAACTTTCAGTATGCTCCATCCGCATGTATGTCGGTCGTCGATTCGACCATAGAATTCGACGACTGAGACGGCTGTTTAGCTTCTGCGTAGCCTACCAGACGGTCTTCATTTCTTTGTGGATCCCGAACCAAATCCAGGTCAGGTCGAGGATCTTTACAGGCCGGCCCAGTGGCGGATTACCCACTAGGCGCATGAGGCGCGTGCCTGGGGCCTCAGCAAAGAGGGGGCCTCAGAATCGTCGTCTCAAAACCAAAATTAAATTTTTATTGTCTATTAATATGAGAATTTTAAAATAAATTTTAAAAAATCGCTTCGCTAATATTGGGCAACCCCTGCAATCCTGCTTGCATTGCAAGCGCAAGCTGGTGTACTCTCTCCGTCTTCGCCCAGCACGTTCGGTAGGGTCCGTCCGTTATCGCAGATATCCAGGAGATCTACTGTTTACCACGATGTTTTGAATGATTTTCAAGTTTTTTTCAATGAGAAAATGAGTAGGGATGAAATTATTGAATGTGTGGATAGATTATCGTTGAAATACCGCAATGATAACGATATTAAATATTTTAAAGATATAGTTCTCCATTTCATCAACTATGTTAAGGAAGAAAACATATCAGATCCTGTGAAAAGTTCCACTTTAAACGAGAACCACTCGTTTAAAATGAAACACTGTTCATGTTTATTGCTTCATACCAATAGTAAATGACTAAAACTAAAAATATGATGCAGAAAATTACAGTTGGTTTACCTGAGAATGTAATTTTACTTTTAAATGGGAATGCGATTTTTTTATTTCCGTATCTTATTTGTATGTGTTATGTTTCTTTTTATTCCAAAATAAGAGACATTATTTCTAAAAAGTTTTGAATTTCTTTTATTTGACATCAAAATTCTCAAATGCTTGTACTTACAACACGTTAAATAGGCCACGCCTACTTTTGCACGCGGCGCATATTTTTACTCATTTCTATATACCCACATGTCGAATCAGCCCCCCCCCCCAATACTAATTCCTGACTTACGCCCGTGGTAGGGTCAATAGGGGGCCTCCAGATCAGGTTGCGCCTAGGGCCTCACAAAATCAAGATCCGCCACTGGGCCGGCCGTCATCTACGAACGTCTCCGACAAACCATCTCCAGTGGACCACGTGGAATCACGCCGTCGATCGCTACCCCGGACAGAAACTGCACTGTTCCGCACTGGTCTTCATCTTCTGATCGCCTGTTTGGCAAGTCTCTCAAGATTTTAACTGTGACAAGGTCTCTTAAAGCTCTCATTAATTCTGGCCTCCGCCTCCTCTTTTGAGGAGGCGCCGTATGAAGTGCCCATGGCCATATCAATGAGTGTAGCCGCTTCACAAAACCAATCGATTGCAGCTGCACTCAGATATGACCCCTCTTGGGAGAATATTGTCAACATCCGGAAGGTTCCAGGTTTTTAGATACCTACCCGACAATTGTATAAGAAATGACCCCTCTATATAGCGTAGTTTATTGTTCGGAACTTTCCACCCTGTATAGTAAATACTACCTATAGCGCCATCTGTTAGAGAATTTCACCGCGTCACAGTCGAATCACGTGACCTCCATGGAGGGTGCTGATTTAGCTGTTTTGTTTTTGTTTTATCTCAACAAGAGTCACGTGATACGGCTAGACGTTAAATTGTTTGTACTACCCTCCCCTCCCCAGCACCAATGAAAGTCGAGTGACGAAAGGTCATTTTTTATTTGAAAATTCAAATTTAAAGTTTCTCGCTAAAAGTAGTTTCCTGTAGCCCGCAAAGTGGCGACATCTCCGGGAATAATTCAGTTATCTCTTGTAAGTAACATTTGCCATGCATTTGCCAGCTTCATGTGTCATGTGTCATCATGGACATTGGTCATTCTCCTGTTAGTACAGGAAGGATTATGTTATATACCAAGTAAAAACAAGTACAGACCACAGAACAGAAGTACTAACAGACCACACACCGAGTAGAAGTACACACTTTATAAAAACGACAATAACAGATCAACGCAGACGACATTTGAAGTAAAGAATTTATTTTCAAATTTATGAGCGATATTTATAAGCTGCGTGTTGACCTGCGGATGATTTTGTGGGACATTCTGTATATCTATTTTTAGAATCATAAAATATACCAAAATTTGGCAGCATTGGGTAGACAGACGTCAGGCTATTAGACTGTCATTGTCACGAACATGGCATCCAAACAAGACCTAGATGTTGTTGAAAGTTGGGAAGAGATCGACGAAATCGATGTAAATAATTTTATCATCCACAAATATATAACTACTGAACGATTTGTTTATCAATCTTTATAGTACTATCCTTCACATTGTATAATATTAATAGCTATTCTGAATTAGATTTGTAGGTTAAGTTTAATTTAGTAATGTTTTAGGTGTTGGAACAAAAGTTGAGGAAACTTATACCTTCGAATAGCATTTCCGTAGATAAAACAATGTAATAATTAATCTAAAAGCACTTCATAAATATTAGTATAAGTAATATTTTTAGAAGCAGTTGTGATGGTAGTACAAATGGAACACCAATTAACATAATTTTAACGGGTGATGATGCCTTTCGTTCTCAATATGTGCCTCCAGAACCTACAGTTAAAATATTAAAAAGACCTGTAAATAATTTACAAACAAATCATTGCAAAACACCTCAGCCTAAAAAGACTCTTCAACAAAGAGAGGAAGAATATGCACAAGCAAGACTTCGAATATTAGGAGAAGCACAAAGTTCCGAGAAAGCAACAGGGCTAGATGAAAAGTATGTATCCCTTGGCTATTTTCCAAATACTAACATGGGTTTCGTAATCAAATGGTAATATCCCCTAATTGTGCAATAAAGTCGGTCTAAATATAAAAAAATATCCATTTTTTTTTTCTATTAAGGTAAAATGATATCATACCAAAATGATAATTTTTAAGTTGATATTAGGATTTTATAAAGTACCTAACACTATTATTCATTTATTTTAAGTTCTATACTTTACGCTATATCTATTGCTTCGTGCAGTAGCATTGGTTGCCTATGCAAAGGGCCTAGGTATATTATTTTTATAATAATTACCTTCTATTGTTTACCATACATAGAGATTATTATAATAGAGGGCATTGTACTACATATAGTGATATTAACAGCAATAGTAACTCGTATTGCATTTCTAACTAACTTCGAACTAAACTTATGGAGTTAGGGTACTTTTACTAACTTGGGGACAAAAAAAGAACATTTCTCTGTGATTCTCACATATTCCATAATCTGGGATTAGGATTAAATTAATAACAGTATCATATAAAACATGTTGTATATAGAGTTCCCACATCCAAGAGATGGACCCATAATTATATACAGGGTGTAGAATTGGATTATGCAGCATAGGGATTTGAAACCAAAAAATGTTTTGTTGATTTATTTTCTCCCTTAATTATTTTAAAGCTAAACTGTTCTTAAGTTTTTTGTAGAGAACGAAATACTGAATCTGGATTGGTTTTGTATTTTAGTTTTACAAAAAAAAAAATTGTAAAAATTGAACGGCTGAATTTGAATTTCGCGCCCTTTATTTAAAAGAATTTCTGCGAGATTGGTGAATTAAAGGATTTCTAAAACATTTTTCAAATGTAATTGATGATATTAAAAGAATAATTTCATGTATTTGTGTAAATTATGCATTTATTTACAGTTTATAACCAAACATAACACAACTGACAGTTCTGCATTTTAAAAAAGCGCGCGATTTTCAAATTTAGACGTTCAATGTTTGCAATTTTTTTCTCTTTCTAAAACTAAAATACAAAACCAATAGAACATCTGGATTCAGTATTTCTTTCTCTACAAGAAACTTAAGAACAGTTTAGCTATAAAATAATTAGTGGAAAAAAAATTAATAAAAATATATAAATAATAATAATAAATAATAAAATAAATAAATAAAATAAAACATAACATTTTTTGCATTGAAATCCCTATGGTGCATAATCCTAATCCAGTTCTACACCCTGTATAATTATGGACACTTCTATATTGGTAAACAATAACAAATTATATTCACTGACAGAAGGGTTTACCGGAATGTATTTTGTGTGGGAAAGACTATACAAGCCTCGGGAGACTCGCTGAGCTCGCTCTCGTTTGACTCGTGATATATATACCGACAACAGACGGGAACCTCAAACCGAACCGCAAATGTGCGAGCTCGGCATTCCCACGAAGTGTAGATCGGGAAGTTACGCCTCATGGGAAACCGCATTTTAAAGGCTTCACTTTTTTTGACAGATAAGTAGGTTGATTGAATTACAAAAATGTTGAAATTAAAAGCAGATACAGTTAGTCACAAAAATCTTCATCAGCAAGAACTATTGAAATAAAAAACAAGAAAACATTGTTTACATAAATTTTATTATGCACAAACAAACGAAAAATAAATAAAATCGCTTTACTAAAGTCTTCAGACAGGGCCCCCTCTCAAAGAACAAGATCCAGAAGAAGAACAGTAGCCACCTATCTTTCAAAATTATTGTTTGCTTGAAAATGACCAAGACATGTCAACGAAAACAACAAAGGGGAAATCTTTTTATGTAAAGTCAGCAACCGCTTAGCCATCACAGCCACCCGCTCCAACATTTCAAATGGCACCATACCATGTATGGCACATCGTTAGAAAGATAATTTTATAAGAAATTCATTCTTCCATTTACTTTTTTTATTCGTTTTAAATTGAGACAAAAAAAATTCAAAACTATATTTTGTTTATTTCAGTTAATCTTGCTGTCTTTTTTGACATGTCTTGACAATTTTCAAAACTTTTATGCATGTTCACAAATAAAAATGTCCATACGGTATATAAAAATTATTACCATGTATTTATTGATTTTTCTTCAAAATAAATCAAAAAATAAAAAAAGGTAAATGTGGAAACAAAAAATTTAATTGTTAAATTGTGGGAACAAAATAAATTTATTATGTGTACCTACAACAGTTCAGTCGATTATAAAACTATGAATCAACAGGTAATGTAGTGAATAAAAACCAATCAGATCGAAAATTTTAACACACTGAGATATTCAAGTCCTGCTGAAGAAAAAGTAAAAACAGATTCAAAGAAATGCCGAAGACATTTTGGAAACAAAGCTAACTGGAAAAAGAACAAGAGGACATTTAAAATATTACCAAAACAGTGGAATGAGTTGGAATCAAGGAAAAGAACGAGGAAATTGGTATGTAAGCAGTATTAAATTAAAAAGGGACAAGAAACGGTAGTGCACGTTATTGAAAGTGACTCGCTATATCTCTACACTGTATAAACGTTAGAAAAGGCATATGGAGTAAGAAGAAGAAAGCCTGGAATGAGTTTCCTCCCTGTGTTACAAAAAAATCTTCTTTTGTTGATGCCAAACCGTGCCAAACTGATTACAGACCATTGATATATTAAATGAAAAGAGGGGGGGGGAGCAACAAAAAATTGTTTATGTTAAGGTATTATAATAATTTATTATCATATTTTTAAGATTCTTTAACTGTTTTGATTCTGTATGAAGACTTGTGAATCGATTTTTTTTATCCTTATGTTTTAGTTTAAATATTCTGATTCATTTAATAGTTGGCTTGCATAATAAAATTTACGTAAACAAAACGTTTGGTTCGTATATTTTTTTCCTTTCAATTAGATTTTCTAATGACATTTGATCGCATGACCTTCTTGGGGCCAGTACAAACAATCGTTTGGCCGGATCATCTGACTCGTGTATGACGTGGGGTAGTTTGTTTGTGCTGCCCTCGAGGAAGGTAATATGACCAAATGTGATTAGAATACCTTGTTAATTAGGCATCTGCATGTGATGTCAGAGTTTTAGCTTGGTGTACACACAACTACATTGCATATGCCCCTACTCTACGATTGTTTGCTTCAGTCCTGGTAGGTGTATTTGCTTGTACAACCAAACAACATAAACAAGCCGATAGCAGCAAGGCAAAAGGGGCTGCTGGTGCATGCGCAATATGGACTATCTAACCTAAAAATTGACGGTTTCATAAAGGTAAACAGATGTTTCTGAAATTTGGCATAGGGGGATAATTTTACATTGTGAACAACTTTTCTTAATGAAGTTTTGCCGCAGCTAGTATAGAAAAGCCACTTTACCTGAATAGAAAAAAAAACATTTCTGTATGTCCCACCAAGGCCTCCTTGATTTGAAAAAATCGAAAATATACTTTCTGAAATTTTACATGGGACGATAATTTTACATTCTAAACAACTTTCCCTAATAAAGTTTTGCTGTAGCTAGTACAGAAAGGCTACTTTACCTGAATAGAAAAAATAAATTCTGTATCTACTACCAAGGCCTCCTTGATTTGAAAAAATCGAAAATGTACTTTCTGAAATTTTGCATGTGGGGATGATTTTACATTGTGAACAATTTTTCTTAATGAAGTTTTGCCGCAGCTAGTACAGAAAAGCTACTTTACCTGAATAGAAAAATATTATTCTTTTTCTACCACCAAGGCCTCCTTGATTTGAAAAAATCGACAATATACTTTCTGAAATTTTGCATGTGGGGATGATTTTGCATTGTGAACAACTTTTCTTTATGAAGTTTTGCCGCAGCTAGTACAGAAAAGCTACTTTACCTGAATAGAAAAAAAATCTGTATCTACTACCAAGGCCCCCTTGATTTGAAAAAATCGAAAATGTACTTTTTGAAATTTTGCATGTGGGGATGATTTTGCATTGTGAACAACTTTTCTTAATGAAGTTTTGCCGTACCTGGTACAGAAAAGCTACTTTACCTGAATAGAAAAATATTATTCTTTTTCTACCACCAAGGCCTCCTTGATTTGAAACAATCGAAAATATACTTTCTGAAATTTTGCATGTGGGGATGATTTTACATTGTGAACAATTTTTCTTAATGAAGTTTTGCCGCAGCTAGTACAGAAAAGCTACTTTACCTGAATAGAAAAAAAATCTGTATCTACTACCAAGGCCTCCTTGATTTGAAAAAATCGAAAATGTACTTTTTGAAATTTTGCATGTGGGGATGATTTTGCATTGTGAACAACTTTTCTTTATGAAGTTTTGCCGCAGCTAGTACAGAAAAGCTACTTTACCTAAATAGAAAAATATTATTCTTTTTCTACCACCAAGGTCTCCTTGATTTGAAAAAATCGAAAATATACTTTCTGAAATTTTGTATTTGCCGATGATTTTACATTGTGAACAACTTTTCATAATGAAGTTTTGCTGTAGCTAGTACAGAAAAGCTACTTTACCTGAATAGAAAAATATCTACCAACTAGGCCTCTGATTTGAAAAAATCGAAAATATATTTTCTGAAATTTTGCATTTGGGGATTATTTTACATTGTAAACAACTTTCAAAAAGTTGGGTGATAAAAGTTTCTGGGCATGTTTTACACCTTAAAATAAGAATAAAAATTGTTTCTTTATGAAGTTTTGTCTTAGTTGTGGCCTTAAGTTAATGTTCCTCACCCTGTCGGAAATGTGGGTTTAAGAAACTCATAGGTTTATTCCTGGTGTTACAAAATACGGGAAATAAGTAGTAAATGTTGTTGAAAGTCGTAGCACAAACACTACTACATCGTAATACATTCTTAGTTATTCACATTTTTTACTGTTTTCTATTTTAGTTTTTTTTTTTTTCAATTAAATTATTTTGTCTGTTAATTTGCAGAATATGTAGCATACAGAGTAAACAAACAAGATCGATGGAATTAGATAATCTAATAAGGCTTCCAAGAGGTCCTGATGGTACAAAAGGGTTTAAAGCACGTAGGTAGTATTAAGCTATAAGTATTAATTTTTAAATTTGTGAAAATACAATTCAGATCAATTTAGTTCTTTAATAGAACTCCATATTGCATTGTTTCATCTAATTTGTTTTTAAATAAATAAGCAGCAACATTAATTAATACAGTAAATATTCAGTTGTACATAACATTTATTAATCCTAATTTTATGTTACGATTTGTAATGTAAATTATTGTAAAGTTTCATAAAATTAAGTAAACGCAATTTTATATTCTTTGTTAGTTTTTTGTAGTACCTAACTTTATGTACATTTAACATCTCTTGGTACTCTCCAAGGCCGTTGCTAGCTCCACGGCTAACGTGGATATAATTGTGACACTAAATCCACGGCATTACGTCTTGTCAAGGGGTGACGTCATTAATTCGGCGAGCTGCACCTACTGCGCATGTCCGGGGAAGTTTCAAACATTTTCATATTTTAAATTGATTTTTAATTAATTTGCAAGTTGAATATGACCAATAAAAAATACTAGAGTAAAGTTTCTCTAAGTCAGAGCGATTGATTTTGTTTGTAGTTAATAATTATTATAATTAGATTTCTCAGAAACAGACTTTTACGCCTTGGGAGTAGGCAACCAATCGTACACCTCTGTCTATAATCTCAGGAGTCACCAGACATGCGCCGAACGTAATGCCGTGGATTTTGTCAGAATTATATCCGTTAGCCGTGGAGCTAGCAACGGCCTATTATAAATTGTACACAAACTATACAGGGTGATTATTTGAAAACGATCCACCCATACGCGAACCATACCAAATATCAGAAAAATATTGCGTATATAGATAATAATAAACGTTCATAATTTTAATAAAAACATTTTTTTATTTAAAAATTTTGCAATAGACAAAAATCTATATCTATATATAAAAAATATTAAAAACATGCCATAATATTCTATTTTAAATACTGTGAACTAGTGAGTTGTGTTATAGTGCCTATTATTTGCTTGCAACTATGTAACTCCTTTGAGGTTTCTGAGAGCTCGCTTGTTTTCAGAGACAACTCTGTTGTTGCTTCTTTCACTTCTTTGTTCAACTTTGTTACTTGCTGTAATATAAAATATAAATAATCTATCAGTTTTTCTAAAAGTGGAATGTTGTAAAAACAGAAAAAGTATGATCTAATTGATTCTGGAATTTCCTTCTAAATTACAAGAGTTTAGCATAGCATGGATCAGAAACAAAAGACAATCTTTAGGATCTAGGAGCATACCTTCGAACATACACTCTCCTCGACTAGAAGGAGTCTTTGAAACTAGTTCAAAGACAATCGACAGACATACAGGGTTTTTCAACAAAAAGTAACTGTTTACGTAAAATCCGGAAGTCTTGGAGATTTTCATAAAAACAATAATTTTGAAAGATACCAAGGGTGGCTACTTTTCGTTGCATGCGCATGCGCGCGGTATGTTTGAGCGCGATAAATTTGAAACCATGGCAACTTAACTTTTTCTGTCAAAAAATTTGACAACGCTATTGTCAACTGACGCCACACCCATAGCTGTTTGTTTTTGCGCATGCGCACTGTGCATTAGTTTGTCCTTTTTCACTTTCCAACATTGTATTGTCCTTTCTGTCAATCTTTTTTGAGTTGAGGAACAGTGCATGTTCGAACAACCATACATACCATTTTCAAATGTTCGTTTGTAAGGCTCAGCTTCGATAATTGGTCCTCTTTTTTCTCTACTAGTTTCTCTTTCTTTAAAATGTTTTCTTCTAATTTAGAAACTATTTGTTTAAGTTCAGTATTTTTTTCTTCCAATACGGTTTTTGCATTATCAACATCTTTAAGACGTCTAGCTGTTTCTTCTAACAATTGCGTTTTATCACTAAGCAGCTTTTCTTTTACTGATAATTGGCTACTATATCTACTTTTTTCTACATCGAACCTAAAACAAAAAATATTTAACATTTTCCATCCATAATAATTATGGCCGTTGAAAACGGCTAACGTGGATATAATTCTGACACAAAATCCACGGCATTACATTCGGCGCATGTCTGGGGACTTGGAAAATTATTTCAGCTTCCTGAGATTATAGGGACAGAGGTGCGCACGATTGGTTGCCTATTCCCAAGGCGTAAAAGTCTGTTTCTGAGAAATCTAATATTATAATAATTATTAACTACAAACAAAATCAATCGCTCGGACTTAGAGAAACTTTACTCTAGTATTTTTTATTGGTCATATTCAACTTGCAAATTAATTAAAAATCAATTTAAAATATGAAAATGTTTGAAACTTTCATAATGGCATAATTTTGTCCCCGGACATGCGCAGTAGGTGCAGCTAGTATTCGCGTCGCCGAATTAATGACGTCACCCCTTGACAATGACGTATGCCGTGGATTTAGGATCAAAATTATATCCACGTTAGCCGTGGAGCTAGCAACTGCCTTCAATAATTATCTATCTCTACCTCTTCTTAAAATCAACCAATTAAGGTATTTAAACCGTACAAAGAAAATACTTTCTAGCCCATCACGTGACCCTTGTTGAGACAAAACAGAAACAAGCCAATCAACGCCCTCCAAGAGAGTCACATGATACGACTGTGAATTAAAAATACATACCAATCTTGTAGCTGTTTATTTTTTTCCAATATTGCATCTTTTGTTTTTATAGAATCCTCATGGCATTGCTGAGCATGTAACAGTAACTGATGTAATCGAGACAATTCTGCTGTAAGTTGTGCTGTACGATGTTCTAGGTGGGTACATCGCTGTGAAGCTGCTTCTACACTGGCTATTGCTGCACGTTCTGCATGACTCATTGTTGCTAATTTATATTCATACAGTTCCATTACATCTGATGTAGATACATTCACAAGATTATTTTGCTCGTAAGCCTCCTAAAATAATCAACAATATAATACACTCCGATCAACAAGGAATGGAACAGCCGGTAGCCACACTTAACGCAACCCATCCCCACCCTTTTTATTTATTAGCTATCTGAAAGCTCTAAAAACATTATAAAGGTACTTCTTACACTTACTTTAAGCTTACTCATAACTTCATCTAGTCGTTCCAATTGGGTGACGGACATCACTGGAAAACAAAAAGTATCTGCCATACGTTGAGTACTGTTACTGTTAATATGAGCATCCATTTGTACTAGAGGTTGTAATTCCGACATGACAGCAGCCACCTCCTTTATTGGGAATAGATGAGTAGATGATAAACTCATAATTAAAGCTTTTGTGTCTTTCGGTCCCCTAAGTAGTCCCTGTGCAAGGATCATATGGATTTGTCTGTAAATACATAATAACGTATAGTAAAAGATTTGTTCTTCTTGCATGATTAACTAGCGTGTTATACTAAAAAAAATTTACTGCTAAAAGTGGTGTAATTTAAAAGTATGTGGTATAGTGACTATGCTATTGCGCTGTTTTCGCTGCGTTGCAATTTTCAACCAGAATCATTAATTTATGCTAACTTCAAACTGGTCTCAGGCCCAAATTATTCAAGTTCGGCATACACTTCCTGGGAGTTTTTTATAGGAAATTTTATTTTCTACAACTTTAGTCCTATAGTATTTTACCCTATATAGCACGGTTTTCGCTGCGCTTCAATTCTAAACCAAAATTGCGGACTTATGCAAAACTTCAAACGGTTCTCAGGCCCAAATTATTCAAGTTGGACATACACTTCCTAGGAGTTTCTTATAGGAAATTTTATTTTCTACAACTTGGGTCCTATAGTATTTTACCCTATATAGCACGGTTTTCGCTGCGCTTCAATTCTAAACCAAAATTGCGGACTTATGCAAAACTTCAAACGGTTCTCAGGCCCAAATTATTCAAGTTGGGCATACACTTCCTGGGAGTTTTTTATAGGAAATTTTATTTTCTACAACTTTAGTCCTGTAGTATTTTACCCTATATAGCACGGTTTTCGCTGCGCTTCAATTCTAAACCAAAATTGCGGACTTATGCAAAACTTCAAACGGTTCTCAGGCCCAAATTATTCAAGTTGGACATACACTTCCTAGGAGTTTCTTATAGGAAATTTTATTTTCTACAACTTGGGTCCTATAGTATTTTACCCTATATAGCACGGTTTTCGCTGCGCTTCAATTCTAAACCAAAATTGCGGACTTATGCAAAACTTCAAACGGTTCTCAGGCCCAAATTATTCAAGTTGGGCATACACTTCCTGGGAGTTTTTTATAGGAAATTTTATTTTCTACAACTTTAGTCCTATAGTATTTTACCCTATATAGCACGGTTTTCGCTGCGGTTCAATTCTAAACCAAAATTGCTGACTTATGCAAAACTTCAAACGGTTCTCAGGCCCAAATTATTCAAGTTGGGCATACACTTCCTGGGAGTTTTTTATAGGAAATTTTATTTTCTACAACTTTAGTCCTATAGTATTTTACCCTATATAGCACGGTTTTCGCTGCGGTTCAATTCTAAACCAAAATTGCTGACTTATGCAAAACTTCAAACGGTTCTCAGGCCCAAATTATTCAAGTTGGGCATACACTTCCTGGGAGTTTTTTATAGGAAATTTTATTTTCTACAACTTTAGTCCTGTAGTATTTTACCCTATATAGCACGGTTTTCTCTGCGTTTCAATTCTAAACCAAAATTGCTGACTTATGCAAAACTTCAAACGGTTCTCAGGCCCAAATTATTCAAGTTGGGCATACACTTCCTGGGAGTTTTTTATAGGAAATTTTATTTTCTACAACTTTAGTCCTATAGTATTTTACCCTATATAGCACGGTTTTCGCTGCGCTTCAATTCTAAACCAAAATTGCGGACTTATGCAAAACTTCAAACGGTTCTCAGGCCCAAATTATTCAAGTTGGGCATACACTTCCTGGGAGTTTTTTATAGGAAATTTTATTTTCTACAACTTTAGTCCTATAGTATTTTACCCTATATAGCACGGTTTTCGCTGCGCTTCAATTCTAAACCAAAATTGCGGACTTATGCAAAACTTCAAACGGTTCTCAGGCCCAAATTATTCAAGTTGGGCATACACTTCCTGGGAGTTTTTTATAGGAAATTTTATTTTCTACAACTTTAGTCCTGTAGTATTTTACCCTATATAGCACGGTTTTCTCTGCGTTTCAATTCTAAACCAAAATTGCTGACTTATGCAAAACTTCAAACGGTTCTCAGGCCCAAATTATTCAAGTTGGGCATACACTTCCTGGGAGTTTTTTATAGGAAATTTTATTTTCTACAACTTTAGTCCTATAGTATTTTACCCTATATAGCACGGTTTTCGCTGCGCTTCAATTCTAAACCAAAATTGCGGACTTATGCAAAACTTCAAACGGTTCTCAGGCCCAAATTATTCAAGTTGGGCATACACTTCCTGGGAGTTTTTTATAGGAAATTTTATTTTCTACAACTTTAGTCCTATAGTATTTTACCCTATATAGCACGGTTTTCGCTGCGCTTCAATTCTAAACCAAAATTGCGGACTTATGCAAAACTTCAAACGGTTCTCAGGCCCAAATTATTCAAGTTGGGCATACACTTCCTGGGAGTTTTTTATAGGAAATTTTATTTTCTACAACTTTAGTCCTGTAGTATTTTACCCTATATAGCACGGTTTTCTCTGCGTTTCAATTCTAAACCAAAATTGCTGACTTATGCAAAACTTCAAACGGTTCTCAGGCCCAAATTATTCAAGTTGGGCATACACTTCCTGGGAGTTTTTTATAGGAAATTTTATTTTCTACAACTTTAGTCCTATAGTATTTTACCCTATATAGCACGGTTTTCGCTGCGGTTCAATTCTAAACCAAAATTGCTGACTTATGCAAAACTTCAAACGGTTCTCAGGCCCAAATTATTCAAGTTGGGCATACACTTCCTGGGAGTTTTTTATAGGAAATTTTATTTTCTACAACTTTAGTCCTGTAGTATTTTACCCTATATAGCACGGTTTTCTCTGCGTTTCAATTCTAAACCAAAATTGCTGACTTATGCAAAACTTCAAACGGTTCTCAGGCCCAAATTATTCAAGTTGGGCATACACTTCCTGGGAGTTTTTTATAGGAAATTTTATTTTCTACAACTTTAGTCCTGTAGTATTTTACCCTATATAGCACGGTTTTCTCTGCGTTTCAATTCTAAACCAAAATTGCTGACTTATGCAAAACTTCAAACGGTTCTCAGGCCCAAATTATTCAAGTTGGGCATACACTTCCTGGGAGTTTTTTATAGGAAATTTTATTTTCTACAACTTTAGTCCTATAGTATTTTACCCTATATAGCACGGTTTTCGCTGCGCTTCAATTCTAAACCAAAATTGCGGACTTATGCAAAACTTCAAACGGTTCTCAGGCCCAAATTATTCAAGTTGGGCATACACTTCCTGGGAGTTTTTTATAGGAAATTTTATTTTCTACAACTTTAGTCCTATAGTATTTTACCCTATATAGCACGGTTTTCGCTGCGCTTCAATTCTAAACCAAAATTGCGGACTTATGCAAAACTTCAAACGGTTCTCAGGCCCAAATTATTCAAGTTGGGCATACACTTCCTGGGAGTTTTTTATAGGAAATTTTATTTTCTACAACTTTAGTCCTATAGTATTTTACCCTATATAGCACGGTTTTCGCTGCGCTTCAATTCTAAACCAAAATTGCGGACTTATGCAAAACTTCAAACGGTTCTCAGGCCCAAATTATTCAAGTTGGACATACACTTCCTAGGAGTTTCTTATAGGAAATTTTATTTTCTACAACTTGGGTCCTATAGTATTTTACCCTATATAGCACGGTTTTCGCTGCGCTTCAATTCTAAACCAAAATTGCGGACTTATGCAAAACTTCAAACGGTTCTCAGGCCCAAATTATTCAAGTTGGGCATACACTTCCTGGGAGTTTTTTATAGGAAATTTTATTTTCTACAACTTTAGTCCTATAGTATTTTACCCTATATAGCACGGTTTTCGCTGCGGTTCAATTCTAAACCAAAATTGCTGACTTATGCAAAACTTCAAACGGTTCTCAGGCCCAAATTATTCAAGTTGGGCATACACTTCCTGGGAGTTTTTTATAGGAAATTTTATTTTCTACAACTTTAGTCCTATAGTATTTTACCCTATATAGCACGGTTTTCGCTGCGGTTCAATTCTAAACCAAAATTGCTGACTTATGCAAAACTTCAAACGGTTCTCAGGCCCAAATTATTCAAGTTGGGCATACACTTCCTGGGAGTTTTTTATAGGAAATTTTATTTTCTACAACTTTAGTCCTGTAGTATTTTACCCTATATAGCACGGTTTTCTCTGCGTTTCAATTCTAAACCAAAATTGCTGACTTATGCAAAACTTCAAACGGTTCTCAGGCCCAAATTATTCAAGTTGGGCATACACTTCCTGGGAGTTTTTTATAGGAAATTTTATTTTCTACAACTTTAGTCCTATAGTATTTTACCCTATATAGCACGGTTTTCGCTGCGCTTCAATTCTAAACCAAAATTGCGGACTTATGCAAAACTTCAAACGGTTCTCAGGCCCAAATTATTCAAGTTGGGCATACACTTCCTGGGAGTTTTTTATAGGAAATTTTATTTTCTACAACTTTAGTCCTATAGTATTTTACCCTATATAGCACGGTTTTCGCTGCGCTTCAATTCTAAACCAAAATTGCGGACTTATGCAAAACTTCAAACGGTTCTCAGGCCCAAATTATTCAAGTTGGGCATACACTTCCTGGGAGTTTTTTATAGGAAATTTTATTTTCTACAACTTTAGTCCTGTAGTATTTTACCCTATATAGCACGGTTTTCTCTGCGTTTCAATTCTAAACCAAAATTGCTGACTTATGCAAAACTTCAAACGGTTCTCAGGCCCAAATTATTCAAGTTGGGCATACACTTCCTGGGAGTTTTTTATAGGAAATTTTATTTTCTACAACTTTAGTCCTATAGTATTTTACCCTATATAGCACGGTTTTCGCTGCGCTTCAATTCTAAACCAAAATTGCGGACTTATGCAAAACTTCAAACGGTTCTCAGGCCCAAATTATTCAAGTTGGGCATACACTTCCTGGGAGTTTTTTATAGGAAATTTTATTTTCTACAACTTTAGTCCTATAGTATTTTACCCTATATAGCACGGTTTTCGCTGCGCTTCAATTCTAAACCAAAATTGCGGACTTATGCAAAACTTCAAACGGTTCTCAGGCCCAAATTATTCAAGTTGGGCATACACTTCCTGGGAGTTTTTTATAGGAAATTTTATTTTCTACAACTTTAGTCCTGTAGTATTTTACCCTATATAGCACGGTTTTCTCTGCGTTTCAATTCTAAACCAAAATTGCTGACTTATGCAAAACTTCAAACGGTTCTCAGGCCCAAATTATTCAAGTTGGGCATACACTTCCTGGGAGTTTTTTATAGGAAATTTTATTTTCTACAACTTTAGTCCTATAGTATTTTACCCTATATAGCACGGTTTTCGCTGCGGTTCAATTCTAAACCAAAATTGCTGACTTATGCAAAACTTCAAACGGTTCTCAGGCCCAAATTATTCAAGTTGGGCATACACTTCCTGGGAGTTTTTTATAGGAAATTTTATTTTCTACAACTTTAGTCCTGTAGTATTTTACCCTATATAGCACGGTTTTCTCTGCGTTTCAATTCTAAACCAAAATTGCTGACTTATGCAAAACTTCAAACGGTTCTCAGGCCCAAATTATTCAAGTTGGGCATACACTTCCTGGGAGTTTTTTATAGGAAATTTTATTTTCTACAACTTTAGTCCTGTAGTATTTTACCCTATATAGCACGGTTTTCTCTGCGTTTCAATTCTAAACCAAAATTGCTGACTTATGCAAAACTTCAAACGGTTCTCAGGCCCAAATTATTCAAGTTGGGCATACACTTCCTGGGAGTTTTTTATAGGAAATTTTATTTTCTACAACTTTAGTCCTATAGTATTTTACCCTATATAGCACGGTTTTCGCTGCGCTTCAATTCTAAACCAAAATTGCGGACTTATGCAAAACTTCAAACGGTTCTCAGGCCCAAATTATTCAAGTTGGGCATACACTTCCTGGGAGTTTTTTATAGGAAATTTTATTTTCTACAACTTTAGTCCTATAGTATTTTACCCTATATAGCACGGTTTTCGCTGCGCTTCAATTCTAAACCAAAATTGCGGACTTATGCAAAACTTCAAACGGTTCTCAGGCCCAAATTATTCAAGTTGGGCATACACTTCCTGGGAGTTTTTTATAGGAAATTTTATTTTCTACAACTTTAGTCCTGTAGTATTTTACCCTATATAGCACGGTTTTCTCTGCGTTTCAATTCTAAACCAAAATTGCTGACTTATGCAAAACTTCAAACGGTTCTCAGGCCCAAATTATTCAAGTTGGGCATACACTTCCTGGGAGTTTTTTATAGGAAATTTTATTTTCTACAACTTTAGTCCTATAGTATTTTACCCTATATAGCACGGTTTTCGCTGCGCTTCAATTCTAAACCAAAATTGCTGACTTATGCAAAACTTCAAACGGTTCTCAGGCCCAAATTATTCAAGTTGGGCATACACTTCCTGGGAGTTTTTTATAGGAAATTTTATTTTCTACAACTTTAGTCCTGTAGTATTTTACCCTATATAGCACGGTTTTCTCTGCGTTTCAATTCTAAACCAAAATTGCTGACTTATGCAAAACTTCAAACGGTTCTCAGGCCCAAATTATTCAAGTTGGGCATACACTTCCTGGGAGTTTTTTATAGGAAATTTTATTTTCTACAACTTTAGTCCTGTAGTATTTTACCCTATATAGCACGGTTTTCTCTGCGTTTCAATTCTAAACCAAAATTGCTGACTTATGCAAAACTTCAAACGGTTCTCAGGCCCAAATTATTCAAGTTGGGCATACACTTCCTGGGAGTTTTTTATAGGAAATTTTATTTTCTACAACTTTAGTCCTGTAGTATTTTACCCTATATAGCACGGTTTTCTCTGCGTTTCAATTCTAAACCAAAATTGCTGACTTATGCAAAACTTCAAACGGTTCTCAGGCCCAAATTATTCAAGTTGGGCATACACTTCCTGGGAGTTTTTTATAGGAAATTTTATTTTCTACAACTTTAGTCCTATAGTATTTTACCCTATATAGCACGGTTTTCGCTGCGCTTCAATTCTAAACCAAAATTGCGGACTTATGCAAAACTTCAAACGGTTCTCAGGCCCAAATTATTCAAGTTGGGCATACACTTCCTGGGAGTTTTTTATAGGAAATTTTATTTTCTACAACTTTAGTCCTATAGTATTTTACCCTATATAGCACGGTTTTCGCTGCGCTTCAATTCTAAACCAAAATTGCGGACTTATGCAAAACTTCAAACGGTTCTCAGGCCCAAATTATTCAAGTTGGGCATACACTTCCTGGGAGTTTTTTATAGGAAATTTTATTTTCTACAACTTTAGTCCTGTAGTATTTTACCCTATATAGCACGGTTTTCTCTGCGTTTCAATTCTAAACCAAAATTGCTGACTTATGCAAAACTTCAAACGGTTCTCAGGCCCAAATTATTCAAGTTGGGCATACACTTCCTGGGAGTTTTTTATAGGAAATTTTATTTTCTACAACTTTAGTCCTATAGTATTTTACCCTATATAGCACGGTTTTCGCTGCGCTTCAATTCTAAACCAAAATTGCGGACTTATGCAAAACTTCAAACGGTTCTCAGGCCCAAATTATTCAAGTTGGGCATACACTTCCTGGGAGTTTTTTATAGGAAATTTTATTTTCTACAACTTTAGTCCTATAGTATTTTACCCTATATAGCACGGTTTTCGCTGCGCTTCAATTCTAAACCAAAATTGCGGACTTATGCAAAACTTCAAACGGTTCTCAGGCCCAAATTATTCAAGTTGGGCGTACACTTCCTAGGAGTTTTTTATAGGAAATTTTATTTTCTACAACTTTAGTTCTATAGTATTTTACCCTATATAGCACGGTTTTCGCTGCGGTTCAATTCTAAACCAAAATTGCGGACTTATGCAAAACTTCAAACGGTTCTCAGGCCCAAATTATTCAAGTTGGGCATACACTTCCTAGGAGTTTTTTATAGGAAATTTTATTTTCTACAACTTTAGTCCTATAGTATTTTACCCTATATAGCACGGTTTTCTCTGCGCTTCAATTCTAAACTAAAATTGCGGACTTATGCCAAACTTCGAACGGTTCTCAGGGCCAAATTATTCAAGTTGGGCATACACTTCCTGGGAGTTTTTTATAGGAAATTTAATTTTCTACAACTTTAGTCCTATAGTATTTTATCCTATATAGCGCGGTTATATAGAGAACAATTAAAATTTAGTATACATCCGTATTATTCGATATTAAAGTTACTTACTTTTGGCATAGTAAACTAGTATATAACTGAATCCAATGTGAATCGCATTTTGCTAACTCGTCAATAAGTGCAATAGCATTGACATACAACAAAATTCCTTCTGCAGAATATGTATTAGCATTACTAGCTCTACTGTTTGGTGATTTGTCACCTAGAAGCGGCACAAAAATTTTTGATAACAACTCTTGAGTCAAAACACCTAAAACTCTTTCTCGAGTACTTTCAGCTTTCACTAAAGCTCGTAACAGTTCCATAAGAGCACTTAATCTTTTATTATTTTCAATATGGGTTGGTATTTCTTCTTTTCCATTTTCAATTGCCATTAAAAATATTGGTAGACCAGTTAAAAACGGTTCGAGTATTATACTTTGATTATCTGTGGTACTAATAGCAACTGTTCGTAACACCGCTAAAGCCTCTGAACATACAAGGTCTGTTTTAATCCATTTCAATGCAACATTTACTAAACGAGGATGCAGTGCTACCATTTTAGGTAATTCTAATTGAATCAAAAAATGGAGGAACTCGAATAATAAAGCCATACATTCTGAATCATGGTCAGTCATATCACCACTTCCTCCATTGGCTGCATTTTCTATTTCCTGCATTTCAGAAACACATTTTAAGAAGTTATTCCAATGATATTTGGTCATGGGGGGCAGTACAAATAATCTAAAGTCTAGTGGTATCACCTGACCCTTGTTGAGACAAAATTCAAACAAACCAATCAGCGCCCTCTATGAAGGACTCGTGATATGACTGTAACATAGTTTGTTTGAGCTGCCCTCCAGACAGGTCATGTGACCAAATGTCATTGGAATCCTTAACACAGTACATAATGCCCTATACAGGGTGACCCAATTTGAATGTTAGGGTAACTACTGTGGTAAGGAGAGTTCATTATACTTTCTTACAGGTTTTATTTGTAATCAAAAATTTAAGTTAATTAATCAAAAAACATTTAAATATAAAATATACTCACTTGAAGTAATTCTTCCACTTCACCATCGTAGTCATTAAAATTTAATAATGACTCGGTATGGTTATTTTGCTTCCACATATCCAGAAAAAATTCTACTACATGCCTTAATAATATTGAGTCTCGTATTTTAAAAGCTTCATTCATGGATTTAAAAGTAACATCAATAAATTTTATGAAAGTTCCTTCTGGTATTTTTCCGTTCATAATATCCAATATTATAAGCAACTTACAAACATGAACTTCAATTTTCAAACCCTATTTATACATAAAAATTGTTACTATTCACTGAAACAGATGTTTTGAGGCGCTCTCCAACTGCAAATGGACTGATCTGATTCTGTAGTGAGCTGGTGTTACTTCTGCATGCAATTGGAAAGCGCCTCTAAGAGTGGCAAAATAAAAAATCAAGCAATACAAACGGAATACGTACTTTCAAAGGCATACAAATACGAACAAATTTTTTGATATCCACACATCTTGAAAGTGTATAAACTGCAGGTAAATTTTTATAACATATATTAACCAAAACCCCAAGAGATAAGGTTACAATTTCCTCCTCTTCACTTTCAACCCAACGAGTAAGAGTTGCCATTAAATGAGGTAGATGTGGTATTTGCCAGGAAATTTTTATACCACAAGTTAGTTCCTGAATGTAACCTGGATTAGTTTGTTTACAAAATATAAAATGGTATTCAAGAATAAACTCACCTGCATAAGAGTCAAGAGTCTAATTTTCTTTTCTACTGTAAGTTGATCACCCAGTAATCTCGAGAGTAACGGTAGAAACTGATAGGTATGGATTAAGGCATTTCGTGCTGCGGGATTTCGACAGGCAATAGCAAGAACACTTACACAAGACCATGTAAGTGCAGATCTTTGTTCAATACTTGATAAAAGTTCATGTAAACTAACGAAGAATTCAGAAACTATGTTCGTGTGTGGATCAAATATACTTAAATCGATTGTAACACTCAAGAGCTAAAATTTCATGTTTTAGTTATTACTGGAATGTATAATTATAGGGAAATTAAAACCTGTAAATGTCGAGTTATCAAATTTGCTAAATCCTCTGCTTTAGTTTGTAAATAATTTCTAACAACATTAATAAATTGTTTCATATTTTTATGCTTGGAATCGGCTCCATTCCCCGTAGTTGTTTCCATTGATGCACATAAACTCATTTTGAGTAAATCTCACAAGAAACTGCTACCGTAAATAAATAAAACTCACTTTTTAGAAATAATTTAAACACTTGTCACAAAATAAAATGACGGTTGCTTGGAAGTAAACAAAAGTTTTGAATTAATCAGAATGCCAACCGTACAATAATACTATTCTCGGGAAGAGAAATAAACGGAATGGTTCAAATATATTTTACAAATAAAAGGAGCTGCGAATTTTTCCGTTTGTTTTCATTGGTTAAATTTCGCGGTAAATTCAAATTTAACCAATAAAAACTTCCACGAAACTATGTACACCTACAGTCGCAAGGAGATGGTGTTGATTGCCGCTGGCCGTGTACATGGTATTAAGATCTATGTACATGGTGCCGAGGTTATTTGTTCTGCGCATGTAATATACAGGGTGAGCAAAAAGTATGGAATAAATTCAGTATCTACCAAAATAATGCTTTTTGGGAAAACGCTCGCACAGGTATAGCGATTTAAATTATGGCGCATATTTTAAGGGTTTCAATTTTTTTTTGCGACTCTCACTTTTTTGTGGTGACGTCAGAGTAATTTTTTTAAATGGCACCCCATACTTTTTTGACGGATTTCGAAAAAAGACGTCATTCTGCCTCCGAATAAGTATCGTGACCTTGAAATTGACAGTTTCTGCGATGTTCATTTTTTAAACCTGAAAATTGTTATTTTCAAAAACATTAATATTACGCAATTTATTTATTAAGAACTAATAATTAACATGAAAAAAAATCAACCTATGAAACTGGTAAACTCATACAACCAAACAAAAGCTTAATTAGGTGCTCGAACTGTCTCCCATTAAAGTTTTACTTAACAATTTTTCAAATTTAAAAAATGAACATAGCAGAAACTGTCAACTTCAAGGTCACGATACTTACTTATTCGGATGCAGAATGACGTCTTTTGTCGAAATCCGTCAAAAAAAGTATGGGGTACCATTTAAAAAAAATTACTCTGACGTCACCACAAAAAAGTGAGAGTCGCAAAAAAAAATTGAAACCCTTAAAATATGCGCCATAATTTAAATCGCTATACCTGTGCGAGCGTTTTCCCAAAAAAACATTATTTTGGGAGATAATGAATTTATTCCATACTTTTTACTCACTCTGTATACACAGTGTCACATTGACACATTTTCCGCAAAACTTTTTCCGACAGTACTTTTCCGGCGAAATTCTATCCTGAATACGTAATTGGTAGACCTGTATTTTTAAATCGTTGTCCGCATTTATCCGTTGTCGTCTTCAATGTCAGTCAAATGTGGTTTAATGTTCTTTTAGCTAATTTATAAAACTTTGTAGTGTAGTATTTGTGTATAATTTTAAACGGCAGCCTTTTAACTGAATATAAATTATGGAATCAGTTTTAGAATCACCAGGTAAAGTTTTATGAAAACTTTTTTTTTGTACTAGGTATAACAATTTTAATTTTCTTACAGACATTTCTGAAGACGAAAGTTTTCTTTCTCCAGAAGATTCTATAATTATAGAAACATCTCTAACGCCAAATACATCCCAAGATGTATCAGACACATCCTCATGTGAGTATTCGTTTGTTATCATCTGCTGCATAGATATCTGCTGCTGATTATGTGTATTCTATTATAACCTTGGCACTTTTCCATACTTGTACTTATCCACAGGTGTTTGTACACTCTGTAAAAATAATTTAAAAGAAATTCTATATTCTGGAGGTATAGTATAAATTTTATTATACACTCGTACAGAGCTCTACTACAAAACGGAAAATACGAAAACTCTGCACTTAAATCTATTAAGATTATTATTATTACAGTTAAATACATAGGCACACTGGAATAAACAGTTGACTCTCATTGTAAAACTTCAATCCACGACCTTCTCGATTTTCGAGTCTGACGGAGCGTCAGACTCGAAAATCGAGAAGGTCGTGCTTCAATCAGTAAAAGGCGTTTAAAACATTCGGTTTGTTTCATTTATCACAATATTTATGCAAAACTACAAAAATTACTAGGTACAGACTCTTCTCTTATTAAAACTTAGTTTTAGTTTCAGTTGAAAAAAATAAACACCGAAAGAAAAAAGCTTTTATAATTGAATCAAGTGAAGAAGAAGATTCAGACAATGAAATGGAACCCTTAAATGAAAGCAGTCTAGATGAAAGGGGCTCTCCAGAAAACGCACAAAGTAATCCAGAAGAAAATGTACAACATTCCCTATCAGATAATCAGTCTAATGAATCAGACAATGAAATAGAACCGTTAAATGAAAGTAATCTAGATGAAAGGGGCTCTCCAGAAAATGCACAAAGTAATCTAGAAAAAAATGTAGAACATTTCCTATTAAATGATCAATCTAATCGTAAAATATCGGGCATTTCTTTTCTACAAGGAAATTTTCATAATTCTACCTTTGCGCAACAACCAACCGTTGATAAAAGTCCAAAACCAAGCACATCAGGGAATGATTCCTTTCGAAGTGCAAGACCTCTCATTCAATCTAGAAGTCCCAGTCCTGAAAATCTAGTGTCTGTATATGTATCCAGCGATGAAGAGGTATATTTTTTTTACTTTTCCTTCAGTATAGATAAATTAATATAACGAGAAATGATTTTTTAGACACCTCCGACAATACAAAATATAACCACATTGACAGCGGAATCAAAGATTCAAGACAATTTAGATGACCCTATTACAATTTTGGATGATGAAACTTTGCGTACAACTAGAGAAGTTACCAATGCTGAATACCAAAACCAAAAAGCAAAAATACAAACTTTAGAGTTCAATATACATAAGACTAAGGTAAGCCTAATATTTTTAAATCGTAACTCCGGAAGATACCTTCCTTCCTAATCTTGGAGGTGAATGTCAATCAAAACAGCTTTATATTAAATTAAAAATATTTCAACGCAAATAAGAAGTGGTTTGTTTGTAGAATATTCAGCATACGATAAATATTAATAATCTTCCCGATAAAGGACGTGCTCTTATTGCAAAATATGAAAAAATGCAACAAGAATTGAAAGTTGAAAAGGATATATTAAAAAACATGATCATTTCAAAAGGTTTGTAATTAAAAAATACACGTATTATAGTATTTCAAAATATTTTTACAGAGACACACGTACCGTTACAACCCGTTGCATGGGAGAACCTAGAAGCAGGTTTAGGTTCCGTGCAGCCTCGAACATTTGGAAAACAAGGTTTGTTTTAATATTCAATCTTATATTTTAAATTCATTACAGAAAAATATTTTTATGTTAAAAAAATTATTGCAATTTTTTTTTATTAAAAAAGAAATATTTTTCGGAAAGAAATGTTGGTGTTATAAAGATATTACTGACTTATTTTAACTTAATTTATTTCCATTATAGCCATAGAGACTCTTAATGTTCAAAAAGCCTTGACTTTGGATCGTTTGGAGCAATTACATGGATCGTTAAAAACATGCCCTGACAGTAGTACTTATGCTACGGATCCTGAAGGATTAAAAATTGAACTGATGCCACATCAGAAGCATGCTATTGCATGGCTTTTATGGCGGGAAAATCAAAAACCATCAGGAGGAATTTTAGGTAAGCAATATTTTTTACTTTCCCATACCACCACCAGTATATGGGAAGTATTGATATCATGAAAATTTTCGAAGTCGAGATTTTCGCGGAAATACGTGTTTTGGACCTCCAGGACCCCAAAAAATTAAAAAAGTGGTCTAGAAAAAATGTGTGTCTGTGGGTGGGTGGGTGCGTGTGTATGTATGTAACGCCTCTAACGCAAAAACTACTGGACCGATTTTGATGAAATTTGAAATGAAGGGGTATATCGAAAATTCATCGACAAAATAAGCTTTTCAAAAACATCCGAAACCGGAAGCGGAAATTAGACACGTTTTTTTGGTAGCATTTTTTTCAGAAGCGGAATTTTGAAAATCTGAGTAGGGGATATGAAAGAAGACCATAATTGAAGGGAAACAGTTTTTTGCCGGACTCTCTAACTTCAAAATGGCGGCCGCTATGAATTTTTCAAAATTTCGACTTTAACGCCCCATAACTCAAAAACCAGTTATCTGATCAGGTTTCGCAACAACTTGTTTGAAAGCCCTTTGGCGGTACTATACCATGAAAAATATTTACTAAATCGAAAAACGGTCGCAACGGCGCTCTTCCAAAAATTTTGAAATTTTTGAAAAATTATTACAAAAAAACTGTCCACAGGATTTTGTTTAAATTTTCTATACTTATTAAGCTTGGTATTAGCTACATTTTCGTTTTTTGATGAACGCCAGAATTCCACTGTGGCGCCCTCTACGAGGTTTTGAAAATCGGATATTGATGCTCTTATAGCGCCTTTATTAGTCAAAATATGAAAGAAGATTAAATATAAAAGTTGTTCAGTATATAAATTTACATTTTTCTAAATTTATATCACGTATACAGGGTGTTTGTTTTCCACAGTACAATAAGCAATTTTGTTATTTTAAATGAAACACCCTGTATATTATTATATAATTGAATACAAAATTTAATTGTCTATCACATAGTATAAGGTGTTCATATGGCTAAAATGTACGGTTAATGAGAAATTCGTGAATTTTGAATATTTAGGTTGGACTCGGATCGTCGCGGTCGGTCGGTAACGATCGTCCGACTTCGCCAGTTGTAATTTCTAGCCGCGATAAAATAGATGCGTATCTTGGTGTCTTTCTTTTGTTCATATCGAACCCAATGCTGCCTCGCGAACTACTGTTGAATAGCAAAAACAAAATGTTTATTTTTAGTATGGGAAAGTCCAGGGGAGGTTTGCACCTCCACTTTTTCAGGATTCTTTTTGATCCCATTCTTATAACATATCTTCACCAGCATAGTCTTGTTTTTGTTTTGACAATGTTTACCACATTTAGTTCATTGTCTTTTCTTTTGTTTTCTGCATTTGTTCTTTTCCTCCACCTCCCATCCTCTTTTACTTCGCTGAATATTCTTCTTAGAAACATTCTCTTGAATCTGATTAAAGTTTTCCTGATTTTCTTTTAAATGGTATACATTAACATTGCTTGGGTCTAATAATCCATTGTTTTTATTTTTTTTATTTATAGCCGATGATATGGGCCTAGGAAAAACATTGACCATGATATCTTTGACATTAAAATCCAGTCAGACAACGAACAAGGAAAATGAAGAAACCGATCGAAGAAGTTCTAAGTATCCAGGGGGCACTTTAGTAATTTGCCCTGCAAGTGTAGTTTACCAATGGGAAGCTGAAATTAAAAAACGTGTGAAGAAGGGTTTGATTACCATAGGTTTATATCATGGTGCAAGTCGAGAAACTAGAGCTAAAAGGTTAGTGGATATACAGGGTGTCCAAGATAAAAAGCGCGTACTGGGGATCTCGTAAACGGTAAGAGATAGAGATTCGGTTGAATAAGAAAAAATGTTCAGCGTATTGAGGACTACTACGACCACCATCCAAATTCTAGAAATTTTGCGCAGTATTCAGTACAGAGTGAAAAATCTTAAATTTTCTGTTTTCTATTTGACCGTTGCTAGCTCCACGGCTAACGTGGATATAATTCTGACACAAAATCCACGGCATTACGTTCGGCGCATGTCTGGGGACTTGGAAAATTATTTCAGCTTCCCGAGATTATAGGGACAGAGGTGCGCACGATTGGTTGCCTATTCCCAAGGCGTAAAAGTCTGTTTCTGAGAAATCTAATTATAATAATTATTAACTACAAACAAAATCATTCGCTCGGACTTAGAGAAACTTTACTCTAGTATTTTTTATTGGTCATATTCAACTTGCAAATTAATTTAAAATCAATTTAAAATATGAAAATGTTTGAAACTTTCATAATGGAATAATTTTGTAGTCCCCGGACATGCGCAGTAGGTGCAGCTCGTATTCGCGTCGCCGAATTAATGGCGTCACGCCTTGAGAAGACGTAATGCCGTGGATTTAGTGTCAAAATTATATCCACGTTAGCCGTGGAGCTAGCAACGGCCAAAAGTAAACTGTATTAATATTATCAATGGTGGCGCTGCGGTCAACAATTTGTGACGTCAGAAACGGGATAATATTTTGACATCTGACATTTTCCTTGCTTTATTCGCCATTTAACGTTCTTGATCCTGTTTACAACAAGCGAACGTCCCGCTTCTGACGTCACACATTTAGATACTATTCTAGCCACCAGAGGGCGTATCGTGAATATTTATTCCCTATAACTTAAATGGATGTCATAGATTTATCAGGTGCATGATCTTAATTTAATTTTTTTTTAGGCTTGCACAACAAAGCATGGTTATAACAACATATGCATTAGCTATGGGTGACTACAATAAGGCTGGCCCCTTGTACCAAATCAAATGGCGACGAGTAATTTTGGATGAGGCTCATCAAATTCGAAATCATAAATCACAAACATCCGTAGCTGCCTGTAACTTATCAGCAAAATCACGATGGGCTCTAACAGGAACACCCATCCATAATAAAGAACTTGATTTATATGCTTTACTTAAATTTCTAAGATGTTCCCCTTTCGATGATTTAGCGGTAAGTATTCCTCCTAGCACTATACAAAATGCTTTGACGGCCGTGTTTCCTTCAAGGCCGCGGTTGTCACGAAAATGCGGCCGTGAAGTGAATCCGACCAAAAAAGTAGTGATTGCGATATTCGCCTAAAAAACGTTTGCACCTCTTGCCAAAAAGGTACTTCTTTGTCGGGCGTCATATTCTCGGCGAGGCAACCGTAGAAATCAGGCTCAATAAATTTTTTGACCTTGATACAAAAACAACTAATGAACTTTACATTAATATTTTTTCCCCAAGGTCTGGAAGCGATGGGTTGCAAATAAGGGTACTGGTGGTCAAGATCGATTGAATACCGTTATGTCATCCCTTATCCTTCGACGGACAAAACAACAGCTGGCAGAAAAGAAGATGCTTACGTGCATGCCTGAAAGAACATGGGAACTAGTGGAAATAGATTTAGAAAAAGAAGAAATGGATATTTATCAAAAGATTTTAATATTTTCACGGACATTATTTGCTCAATTTCTACATCAACGTGCGGAAAAAAATAATGACGCCAGGGAAGATTTACCTTGTAAGTTTGGAATTGTATGTTTTTGTTTGACTAAAAGGATAGTACTTCGAAAATGAAGACTGCTCCTTGCTCATTTGCAAAGGGAAACCCGAGAATGATGATTCCTTCTCTCATATTAGTAATTTGTTTAATATACTATCAATTGTTTTAGATAACCCTAATGGAGAGTATTACAAAATGCACCAACAGCTCGTTAAACTCACTCGTGTCAAGAAAATCAAGCAACACGAAATTTTAGTATTATTATTGCGTCTTAGGCAAATATGCTGTCACCCCTCTCTGATCACTAATGTAAGTAAAACTATTTTTAGATACCTACCCCAATGCTGTATTCATTGTATACTTTGTGTCCTCAAGTGGCGTGTACGTGACTCACCGCCTTGAAATTGACTCAAAAAAGATTGACAAAGACAGACATATAATAGGAACTAGTATTTTCTGCGCATACGCGCGATAATTTCAAACGCAGTGATTGGCTGTTGAGTGATGATGTCCATAGCGCCACGCCCACAGCTGTTTGCTTTGACGCATGCGCACTATGCATTTAGTTCCTGTTATCTGTTTATCCTTGTTGCATTTTCTAACAATTGGATATGTACAGAGAACCGTTTAAAGTTAGCATAAACCAACGATTCCGGTTTAAAATTGAAACGCAGCGAAAACCGCGCTAGATAGGGTAAAATACCATAGGACCAAAGTTGTAGAAAATAAAATTTCCTACAATAAACTCCAGGAAACCATATGTCTAACTTTAAGCATTTGGGCCTGAGAACGGGTTTGAAGTTAGCATAAACCAACGATTCGGGTTTAAAATTGAAACGCAGCGAAAACCGCGCTAGATGGGGTAAAATACATAGGACCAAAGTTGTAGAAAATAAAATTTCCTACAATAAACTCCAGGAAACCATATGTCTAACTTTAATCATTTGGGCCTGAGAACCGTTTGAAGTTAGCATAAACCAACGATTCCGGTTTAAAATTGAAACGCAGCGAAAACCACGCTAGATAGGGTAAAATACCATAGGACCAAAGTTGTAGAAAATAAAATTTCCTACAATAAACTCCAGAAAACTATATGTCTAACTTTAATCATTTGGGCCTGAGAACCGTTTGTAGTTAGCATAAACCTCAATATTGTGCTGGATTCGGCAAGGGGGTCCAAGTGTATTAGCCATCTCATTCACCTAACAATGTCAATTAAATTTTAGTTACATGAAGGCAAGATTCTGTATTTTATACTTCCTCATATTTTTAGATGTTACAAGGCGAAGACCGATTAGAGGATTCAGATGCTGAAGGTCAAGAAGAATTGAATCTTCTAGACCAACTAAACAAACTAAACATAAATGGATCTGATGACCCTCAACCGCCAATGGATGCTGCAGCTGGATTAAGTGCTGAATTAGAAACAGGAGTTGGACTTGGTGAAGCCTCTAGAAATCTACTAAATCCATCAAATCCTATATTTACACAGACCCGAAGAAGCAGTAAGGTAAATCAGAATTTATTTATTTTACGGACCGCTCATCATGTGGTCTACCTCGGTGGGTAAACACGATGTCTATGGTAACCTGCAGGACCTGGACATTACGAGATCTGCATGTGACCATAAAATGTTTGAATTTGTATGATAAGGATAACCCTTGAGGGTGTAGTAGTTTTCCTGCTGAGGTTGTAGTTGTTTGCCCATCTAGGTTGCTATGGTCACATGACCGTGTTTTTCAAAATGTTTACGAATTTTTAGATCAAAGCCATAATGAATGTAGTACAAAATATACCAAGTGAAGATAAGATCATTGTGGTATCGCAATGGACAAAATTATTGCATTTAGTGTCCCTTCAGTTTAAACAAGACGGTGTTCAGTATTACCAGTTAGATGGAAGTATTCCAGTTCATAAGAGAATGGAAATTGTTGAGAACTTTAATAAACAGACGCATAAAGTTAAGGTAAGTCAGTACTACTACTATCCTCATGATTTGTAATAAAAAAAAACCACAGTAATCGCTCACTAATTTGAGAGCATATTTTAAAAACCCATAAATAATTATTTTTTTTTACTAATAGATTCTCCTTTTATCACTAACTGCCGGAGGAGTAGGTTTAAATTTAGTAGGAGCCAATCACCTAATACTCTCAGACTTACACTGGAATCCCCAATTGGAGATCCAGGCTCAAGATCGAATATACAGAGTTGGGCAAACAAAACCAGTTAAAATTTATAAGTAAGTTTTAAATATTATTTCTAATCTTCAAAATGGACTAAAATTTAATTATCAATTAAGGCTAATGGCTGTTGACACGATAGAGCAAAGAATTAAGCAACTTCAAGAAAAGAAATTAAACATCGCTGAAGAGCTACTGACAGGTGCCAAAATTCAACAACATAATAAACTCTCGCTTGATGATCTGAAAATGTTATTTAATATGTAATTTATTTATTGTTTACCAATTACAGTTTTATTAGATTTTAATCGCGCGATTCATACTATAGTAGCAAAGCACATGCTCTGAAAATTATTATTTCATAAAATCTGTGCATGGTATGGTCATTTGTCCCTTACCTGTGCCTGGGACACTATAGTATGAATCAAGCTTTAGATGTCTTTTATAAAGTATTACATTTTATTATTTTGACAATAAGAAAAGCAATATAGTTTTATACCACGGAAGGTAAGCAAATATCTATAATTATTTTACAGACAAGAACAGAAAAATTTATCGCGAATTTGAGTAAATTTGTACACCTTGTATACAGAACAATAATTAAAAGTACTACTGCTAATATTACAAGAGGCGGTTGTACGTTTTTGTGTCTTTTCTGTAAACAATATGAATACATATTTGCTATTTTTTTTTATTGAAACAAAAACCATTACATTCTTTTTTTAATGTGTAACTCCACACACTAAACAAAGAAACAATTGCTAGTCACTATTTCTATGAGCACACTGTAATTTTAAAATACACAACATCCAATTTTCAATAATTTAAAACATTCTGTAAAAGATAAAATAAGAATTAGTGAAGGCAAAACAATTCAATTTTTAACAATCTTAAGTGAAGAAAATAAAATTTTAATTTAATTTTTTTTTTATTAAATAAAAAGTTAAAATTTTATTTCCTTCACTCAAGGTAAGATTGTTAAAAATTCTTTTTGGGGAATTGTTTCGCCTTCACGAATTCTTACTTTATCTTTTACAGAATGTTTTAAATTATTTACAATAATATACTTTTTAATTACTGAAGAGGACATGAATATGTTGAAATATATGTAATTTTTTTTTCTCATCTTATTATTGACGTTACTTTATAAAACGGCTGCATTTGATTTCTCAGAAAATTAAACATAAAATAATATTTTTTTTCACAATGGAAAGTTTGACTGCATGACCTAAAGGAAATTTAAACCCACCCTCTATCTCTTACAATAAACGAGATCCCCATGGTTGCCCTTTAATTTGAAACACCCTGTATACAATACTCTTAATACAGAACACTCCTTGATCACCTACAACTAGAACTCCAGGTATGTAGATTCGACGATCATGTTAATCGCGCACGATCATCGCACGTCGTGCGCCTGCGCACATGTTAACATTGCGGACTTAAAATTTTGAACAGCTTTGAAACTCATTTTAGACCAGTTGGACCAACAAAATTATTCCATTATGAAAGTTTCAAACATTTTCATATTTTAAATTGATTTTTAATTAATTTGCAAGTTGAATATGACCAATGAAAAATACTAGAGTAAAGTTTCTCTTAAGTCCGAGCGATCGATTTTGTTTGTAGTTAATAATTCTTATTAGATTTCTCAGCAATAGACTTTTACGCCTTGGGAGTAGACAACCAATCGTACGCACCTGATCTCAGGAAGCTGAAATAATTTTTCCAAGTCCCCAGACATGCGCAGAGTCGGCCGATAAACTTCACTCCATGATAAGGACGTAATGCCGTGGATTTAGTGTCAGAATTATATCCACGTTAGCCGTGGAGCTAGCAACGCCCATATTGTTTTCCTTCCGCGTTATTTATTGTTGTTATGGCAATGCCGCATGCAGAAACCACCTGTCCATCTGGCAACACTGGTCAAATAATTGGCAACGTGACGTCGACATAGGCGCATGCGCAGAAGTAACTGGTCTATAATTAGTTTCAAAGTTGTTCAAAAGTCCGAAATGTCGACATGTGCGCAGGCGCATGCTCATACCCGATTAACATGATCGAACCTACATACCTCGAGCTCTAGTCGTACGTCTCCTTGATCTACCATATAAAAAATTAAAACACATTTCTTATCGCCATCTATGCGGTGCTGATGTTATCACCATGACTAGGTCATGGCCAGCTTCATTCTTCGAACTCTTAAGAGAGAGAGAGAGAAAAAATTGTACCTCTCCTTTGTATCTTAGGCCCAGTTGTACCTACATAATTTAACTTCCTGCATGAGAAATAGGAAAATGAAGTTGCCCATGACTAGGACCCTAGATACTGTTACACTTTTCAAATATGGTAATAATTTCATCATTTCCATCTCAAACGAATAGATGGCGCGCAAACGCATGTTACTAGTTATATTGCGGTGTTCATTTATTTTCTCCCCAAATTGTTTTAGACCTAAACTGTTCTAAAGTTTTTTGTAGCGGATCGTTCTATTTGTTTTGTATTTTAGTTCTACAAAAAGAAAAAAATTAAGAGTCTGAATTTGAATTTCGCGCGCGTTATTTAAAAGAATTTCTGCGAGATGAATTAAAGGATTTCTAACACATTTTATATAATTTTAAAAGAATGATCTCTTGTATTTGTGTAAATTTAACGCCCAGTTCTACAATATAAAAAAGGGCGCGATTTTCAAATTCAGACGCTCAATTTTTGCATTTTTTTCTTTCTGCAAAACTATTTATGGATTATAAGATGTGACGATAAGAGTTTAATCTGATTTTCTGAACAGTATTTGTAAAAACCCAAACAGGTTCGTTGATTCTTTTCCCACATTCTCAATATCTGTTCTGTTTTTTTCAAGTGTGGGTCCACGAATGACATCTTTATTACTTTTACCTTTTAAAAGTACATTTTGTGCTTCTTTTCGAATACTGACAAGTAACATTTGTCGTTGCAAAATAGGAACTACCAAATTATATTTGTTTATTTTTGTATTTAATTCATCAACTAGTTTTTTATGTTTGTAAACCGCGTCACTCCATTTTATATTCTCTTCTACAGTTAAAGGATATGGTGAAAAATTCATTCTTTCGAAATACAAGGTATTGCGGAACACTTGTAATTCATCTCTTATTTCTTTTTGTAATGTTATCCATTCAGGAGTGAAACCATTTTCAATCAATATCTAAAAACAAATAATATATATTAAATAAAAGTTTAAACTATTTTTCTACGTACTTCATTTATTTTATGAGTAACAAAATCAACATATGGATTTTTTCGTTGAACGTCAGGTAAAGGTTTTCCACTACCTGAAAGATTGTTGAACTGTCCCTTAGACACGGCTTCTTGGATTAAATCTTCTACTAATCGATCTAATGCATACCTAAAACATAAAGACAGTACAAATCAAACATATAAAAAGATGCACTTGTCTATAAACTAGCATAGCTAAAATATTAGTTATAAGGTCTGCCCTGTTCCAGCATTTAGTTTATAGAATGCAAGCCATGATTGGGCATACCGCATACCTATAGATACGATACGCCCTCTAGTGGCTAGAATAGTAACTAACCGTGTGACGTCAGAAGCGGGATTAAAAGCGGGACGTTCGCTTGTTATAAACAGGATCGAGAACGTTAAGCGGCGAAAAAAGCAAGGGAAGTGTCAATGATGTCAATGCGACATCCCGTTTTTGACGTCACAAATTGTTGACCGCAGCCCCACCATCGATAATATTTATTCCCAATAAAGCATGCAAAAGAACACCAAATGTGTAGGTAGTAGGGTAGTAGGTACCTCCATATTTTCGCATCGATAAAGCTTACTTTGTTTTAATTTTATGTTTGTGAGGAACTTTTGCCATTAATGACTTTTCATCTACAGTTGCCTTCGCTAAACGATGTTTCAATACATTTTCTGATGCTTGTAAAGCTCGAAACTTGGCATATTGTTTTTCTCTTTGAAAAGGATTACCACAACCCACTCCACCGTAGCTTAAGTATTGTCTGTGTTGTGGTGCAGTATGCTGCACAAATATAAAATCATCTTCAGTACATTAAGATTTACATAAACGATATTAAACTCAACTTAGAATTTTAATTAAAAGGACAAAACACAGAGAAATTTATAATAGATTCAAAAAACTTCTGTGACGTTTAATGTGGCAAATGGAAAATTCAGTTGGTTAATATAAAAATCCCTATTAGCTATTATAGTAACCATGGCCTCATTTTCAAAAATTTATAGTAATTTTTATATTAGCCAATTAAATTTTTCATTTGACACATTAAACGTCATGGGGAGTGACCTTTCCCACTTTATTGTTAATTTATTTTCTTCCCCAATAATTATTTTAGAGCTTAACTGTTCTGAAGTTTTTTTTAGATAAAGAAATACTGAATCGAGACGTTCTATTAATTTTGAATTTTAGTTTTACACAAAGAAAAAAAAATTGCAAAAATTCATCTGAATTTGAAATTCGCGCGGTTTTTTGAATTGCAGAACTGTCAGTTTTGCTATGTTTGGTTATAAACTGTAAATAAATGTATAATTTATACAAATATATGAAAGCAATCTTTTAATATCAAATCCTTTAATTGATCAATCTCCCAGATTTTTTTAAATAAAGCGCGCGAAATTCAAATTTAGACGCTCAATTTTTCTCTTTTTGTAGGACTAAAATACGAAACCAATAGAACACCCCAATTCAGTATTTTTTCCTCTACAAAAAACTTCAGAACAGTTTAGGTCTAAAATAATTACAGGAGAAAATAAATGAACATAATTAGAGACTTTTGTACCAATAATTTAAGAACACAATAGGACTCGGAAGCGACTGATAAATTTGGCGCATTTAGACACGACTGCTATGTAGCAGTTGACCAAAATGCCCATAATTCAGAGCTCTTGGCTTCGCCTCGGCGCGCATTCCTTTGCCTCAAATAGCCAAATGTTAATACCTCTTTCCTTGTTACTTAATAAATAACGATTCATTATTAACGATAACTCACAGTAATGTCCTGCTCTTCAACATCTTCCATTTCCTCAACATTCCATCTTTCTTTAGATTTTTTGTCCATTAACATTTTAAATGCTTTATCTATCTGTAACAGTTTTTTTAGTTAATTTAAAAAATCTCGAAAGCGCTTCAAATGATAAACATACTTCTTGAAATTTGTCGGCGTCTGCTTCTTCAGTACAGCTATCAGGATGAAATCGTTTAACCATCACTAAATAAGCTTTTCTTATATCTTCCTGGTCACTGTTTTCTGGTATATCCAAAATTTTATAGCATTTCTAGAATAAAACATATTTTATACTTGGGCCCGGAATTACAATCTCAGTTTAAACCACAGCAGCGTCTCAGTTAAACTTCAGAATACATAGAGAAATCTTGGGGAAATCTAAAGTTAAACTCTAGTCTGTAGTTTAAACTGGGATTGTAAGGAATTCTTCTCAAATTGATAGATATATCGAAGATGGACATTTAATAAGGGTCACCCTGTATATTTACTCTATAATCAATGGTTAATGCACCTACCTTGTACTCCCGCTCGTTTAAAAACTTGTTGCTATACTGTAAACTTGTAATATAATACGGAATTTGTGGTTTAATTTTAATTACTTTGTATAAAGCCATTCTTTAGTTGTTGCACCTGAAAGTTAAAAAAAAATCTTATATTACGTTTTGAATACTTACGTATTGGTTTCTAAGACAATTCGCCCCCCACAATTTCGTTCCCGTCTGGTAAAATCGGCATCGCCTGCTCAGAACAAATAACCTCGGCACCATGTGCACAGGCCTCAGTACCATGTAGATACATAGACAACGACACGTACCACCGTTTTGGTATATTAATTATATTTGTTTTTTTTTTCAATAGTGTGGGGGCGTCGTTCGGTAGCGAATCGACCGGGGGTGAATTGTGGGGGGCGAATTAACAAAATTAAAGAGGACTACAATCCTGCAATGGAGGCTATATCTTGGGAAAAGAGCTACGGGAATCTAACGCACGTTAGGTGGGGGGGCTAATGGGCGGCCTATGACCAGAAATGGGCCGAAAATAATGGCTGATGAGATAAAATAAGATGCTAAGGTTAGTACTAATTTTAGTTTCAGTGTTACTGAGACGTACGCTTTATTACGTCCATAAACACGCAGTACAACAAAGAATGCGGTCGCTCCGTTATTCCTGCCCAAATTCAACCTCCTCGTTGCGTTTATATGTAAAGTTGGCTAAGTTTGAGCGCGATTCGATCAAAAGTAGTTCAGTAGGTAGTTCCTAGGAAGACGGAACATAAACAAGCGCTAGAAAGAATCAAGGCCAACTGTATCGGAACGACGCACTATCATACAGTTGTCCTTGGAAAGCATCAAGGTCGGCTGAATCAGAATGATTCGCGTTGCTATAATACAGTTGGCCTTGGAAAGGACAACAAGAAACGCTCCCTGCTGACTCAGATCGTGGTGGCCTTTTAAAAGAGAAACTAACGGTAAGTGCTAGTTTTACATTTTGTTTGTTCCTGTAAAATTTGAATTTCGCGGCTTACGATAGTTTAGCAAAAAAGTATCGATATGGCCGTTCTAAAGTTGATAGGTCCAAGGCCAACTGTATCTATGCGACTTGCATAGATACAGTTGGCCTTGATAGGTCCTCTCTGTGGTGCCATCTATTAGATAATAAGCAGAAACAATTTCTTCAGATTTAAAATACATAGTAGTTTCATATACACCCCGAGAGGGCACCTGTCAAAATCAAAATTGGAACGGCCGTATAACTCAAAGACTTAGGGGAATTAAGTTGGCCATTCTTTAGATTAGTAGATCAGTAGTTAAGAATTGAGCTAATCTGACCGGAGGTTTGTTAGTAGAAACAAGAAATGTTAAAGTCCTGTACACAATCTACGTTGAAGCTTCATAAAAAAATTGGATGGTGGAATCCCTATAGTCCGCACTTCGTGAAACTCCCTGTATGTTAAAAAAATAAATGAAGGGCAAGATGTCATTAGGCATTCCAATAAGATTTGATCACATGACTTATACAAGCAACATCAACGTGTGGGTTCAAGAAACCAATGGGAGCTGTGTATTGGCGCATGCGCCATAGTTGGCTTTGTAAACGTCTTTCTGCGTAGAATTGGCGCATGCGCAGTGCTAGACTTATCAAACTTGTTTTGAACGTCCTTGCAAAATGTTTTTAGCCGAGCATTGCGCATGCGCCAAGTTTGCAAAGTTAACCATAGCGCATGCGCCAATACACCGTTCCCATTGGTTTGTTGAACCTGCACACAATAAAACTACGTCATGGTCTTCGAACATACACCGCTCCTCTCTATGGAAAGATCATACCGCTTGAAATTGGGTCAGAGAAAAAAGACAAGGACAGATATATATTAGGAAGTAGTATTTTCTGAGCGTGCGCATTGGTCACTTCATAAAACAAGAAAGGGGTTTTTTATCCTTAGTGTACTTTCTACCAATATTATTGTCGTTTCTGTCAATCTTCTGTGAATCATCAGTTTTGCAGTGCAGCATTCTTCTATAAAGTACCTAGCAGTGTACGTTCGAAGGTCACAGTCGTATCACGTGATCCTTGCGGTAGGCTTTGATTGGCCTGTTATGCCTCAACAAGTATTCAGGTAGACGTTCGATTGTTTGAACTGTCCCCGAGGAAGGTAACGTGATCAAATTTCATTGGAATATCCTATTGGGTAAATTTGGCGGCAAATTCAAATCAACCAATGGCTGTGCCCAACGCACAAAAAGCGCTTACTGGTGTTGGACTAGACCATTCTAATTTTATTATTTTTGTCTTTATTATTCTAAAATGTTATTAAACAGTGATGGACTGAAAAATATTTAAAAGAGTGCGTTTAACTTGGTTTAACTGGAATATTCTTTAATTTTTCAAATTGTGCAAGATTTCTTCACACCAGGTGCGTTTTATTAAATCGTTTAAACGCTAAACTATTTCGGAGTAGACTCTAATTAGATTCCGCTTCATCATTACCCCAAACCTAGTTTCTATTCTATCGCATCGTCAATCACTGAGACGCCACTGCCACGTTGTATTCGCACATTCATATTCAAACAGTACAAACGTCAATTGATTCAAAATGGCGGAGAAGAAGAAAGGAAAACGTCGTAAAGAGGTATGTTTTGAAAGTTTTTACGGCACAGTTTAAAAATTATTGCACCAAAATAGATCCTAGAATAGCTTATTTACACAGAAATGTAAAAATTATCTGTCTATGCTAAATTCTGATCCACCGAAACAGTTTGACATACAAGTGACGTATTTTATTATTCCAAGAATTTACTGCAATTTTGTAGAATTCTTAAGCGCTGTTGAAAGCTATACATATTATTTAACATTTAATAAGAAGATTAATTAATAATGTTACGAAAAATCGATAACTAAATTAGTGACGATTAAACAAAATGACAAAAAAAAGTTTCATATCTTGCAATTCTTGTTTTTACGTCATTACCAAAGATACGGTATTGACACCATGTGGTGCATCACAATTTACCTTCGTTTCTCACAACTAAAGTAAAATAATCTCAAATAACTTCACGCTCACTTCGCTTTTAAACTAAAACTGGCCTTAATATTGGAATAAAAATAATTCTTGTGTTTTGATTATCAGAGCACTCTATGATTAAAATAGTTGAACTAGTAACATGGACTGGACTGAAAAATTAACATAGAAATCGAATAAGAGATAAAATGGAATATTTATCATAAAATTATTTACTCCAGTCTGTATTAAATTAAATTTACAGGAATATGTTGGCCCAGGAGAAGAAGCACTTGTGAAACCAGCCAAAGAGGAATATTCCATAGCAAAGTGGATGCGAAAGAATGTTCCTATCAAGAAGACCAAATTTCTCAATCACAATGTTCAGTACTTTACAGGTAAGAGTTTATTAATCTTTTTTAACAATTAAACAAGTCCATGTAGAGGGCAGCACGATCAAAGATCGGAATTTTTAAATTATTTGGCGCCAATTTCAAAATGTCATACACTAAATTTAAGAAAACTTAAATTCACAAAACTGTTATTGTTCTATGCTCTATACTTAATTAATTCACTCAAAAACTGAAATAGAATAAGTGGTAATACCCATTCAAGGCCAACTGTTTCAGAATGATTGAAGTCTCTATGATACAGTTGACCTTGACCCATCTCAACGAGACGTCCTCTGGTGGCGAAAATATTAACCCAATTCGTGAACCTATGCCCAGCTTCATCCCCCAACTCTTAGGAGGTATATGGCCTATCCAATCTCCCAATTCGAATTTTGACAGGTCCTCCATGTGGTGCCCTCTTTGGGTGCATGTGTAACTACTATCTAATAGATGGCACCACATAGAGCGACCTGTCAAAATTTGAATTAGGATGGCTATATAACTTCGGGATGCAGCTGGTCATGAGGGACCTGGAGACGTATTCTCGAAACCACTTGACATTTTATCGCGCACAACAAAAAAAATTGAACCAATCAAACCATTTTTTTTGGTATGACATATGATCAATTGTCAGGAAAGTAGCCTTCTGATTGGTTCAATTTTTTTGTTGTCGAGCGTGACAAAAAATCATTTGGTTTCTCCTTGAATTGCAGCATGCAAAGCAGTGGATGGTCTTCTAGATTCCAATTGGTGTAAAGGCACTGAACCATTTTTTAAAACACGAGAAAGCATTGTTGATTTTTTACATGTCATGTTGGAGCACAAATTTTTCCATCGAGCACGTAAAGTTCCTGTTTCCGAACAGGAATTAAAAGCTAAAAAGAAAGAAAAGAAATCTATTGAAGCTATAGATGAAAAGAAAACAGATGTTAGTGACAAGGAATTAGAAAAACAACGGAAAGAGAAAGGAACAGATGCTGAAAGTAGCGTTGCTGAAATAAAAAAAGATGAGAGCTCGGTAAATTTTGTTTGTTTGAGTCATGATTCTATAATAACTTAATGTTCATTTCAGAATGACAAAGAGAAACGTAAACGAAAAATTAGGCTTGATATGCATAATGATCAGCGGTTTGTTGATGGTTTGGATGCTTATGTATGGATTTATGATCCCATTCCGTTCCATTATTGGATATTTGGAACTCTACTTGTGCTGGGAGCAATTGGAGTATGTCTTTTTCCACTTTGGCCACCAACAGTGAGGTAAAATGTTAATTTAAGGCCGTTGCTAGCTCCACAGCTAACGTGGATATAATTCTGACACTAAATCCACGGCATTACGTCATGCGCATGTCTGGGGACTTGGAAAATTATTTCAGCTTCCTGAGATTATAGGGACAGAGGTGCGTACGATTGGTTGCCTACTCCCAAGGCGTAAAAGTCTGTTTCTGAGAAATCTAATGATAATAATTTTTAACTACAAACAAAATCAATCGCTTGGACTTAGAGAAACTTTACTCTAGTATTTTTTATTGGTCATATTCAACTTGCAAATTTATTAAAAATCAATTTAAAATATGAAAAGTCCCAGGACATACGGAATAGTTCCAGCTCGTATACCTGTCGCTGAATTAATGACGTCACCCCGTGACAATGACGCAATGCCGTGGATTTAGTGTCAGAATTATATCCACGTTAGCCGTGGAGCTAGCAACGGCCTAAATTTAATCAGCTCACATTTTTTTATAAAAATATCTTTTTCAGATTGGGGGTTTATTATCTCAGTGTGGCTGCAGCTGGATTTCTGGTCTTCATAATTGTATTGGCTATTTTACGTCTCATTGTCTTCTGTCTAGTATGGGGTGTAACATTCGGAAACCACCACTTGTGGATCTTACCAAATCTCACTGAAGATGTTGGATTCTTTGCATCATTTTGGCCGCTTTATGCTGTAAATACTACTTTATTATTATTATCTTAATTATTGCTAATGGTCTCCCTCAACAATTTTTCTTGGCTTGTCCTTAGAGGACTGCAATTCAGTATTTTAGGACCAATATTTTTAAAGACTTAAAACGACCTAAGGAATCAGCAATAATTGTATTTTTTATGCTTTATAGTACGAATATAAAGGAATAAAAACTGATGAGGAATCCAAGAAGTTAAAGAAGAATGAAAAAGACTCGGATGCTGAGGAAGACGATGAGAACAAATTAGAAAGTAAAGAGGCACATAAGTCCGAAGTTATACATGATCCTTCAGAAGAAAACATCCCATCCTCTCGTAGTACTTTAGAAGATGACAGGTACTGTAGCATTTAATTTGAGCGGACATTTAAGTTAGCCACACCCCTTTAACTGTTCTGTACACAAATATTAATCGAACTGGTTTCTGCCTACAGAGCAGCCATCTTGAATATTGTAATGTCACATGGAAATGCTCCATTACTGTAGTGCATAAATACAGTGTGTTTGACTTTGTGGGCCACAATCAATATTTTGTTTATTTGTGCAGAAGCATTGAATGGGGATTTCAGTCCAAAAATCTTGATGTTCATTTATTTTCTCCCCTAAATATTTTAGAGCTAAATTGTTTTGAAGTTTTTTTTAGAAAAAGAAATGCTAAATTGGGGTGTTCTATTGGATTTGTATTTTAGTTTTGCGAAAATTTGGCGCTTGAATTTGAATTTCGCTCGCTTTTTTTAAAGAATTTTTTCGTGGTGATGAATTAAAGGATTTCTATGTAAATTATACATTTATTTACAGTTTATAACCAAATACAAAAGTCAGGCCAGCATAACTGACAGTTCTACAAATTTTAAAAAAGCGCGCGATTTTCAAATTTAGACGCTCAATTTTTCTCATTTTTCTTTCTGCAAAACTATAATTCAAAAACAATAAAAGGTCCCTATTCAGTGTGTCTTTCTCTACAAAATCTTCAAAACAATTTAGCTCTAAAATATTTAGGGGAGAAAATTACAAATTTTATAGAAAATTTTTATAGTTGCCAAAATTTGAATTTTTTTATATTTAGTTATGAATTTGCATAATAGAGGTAGCCTTGGGTGTGGTGGTTACGCTTACTGCACGGCGGCCAGAATGAACCTATTGTGTCCCATGTGAAATTATTCTCCTCAAGCTCCTTCGAGCTTATTATAAAGTCGGATAATTAATTAATTTTTTCAGACAAAATGAAACTCCAGCAAATTTAGAAAATGGTAGTCAAATAGAAGAAGTAGTGGGAGCTTCAGAGAGCGAAAGCGAATCAAGTCAAAGATCTAGCACAGGCAAGGACTTTGAAATGGTTGATCAAGTAGATTTAGAATCTTAACATTTTTGTCAGTTGTGTAGTTTGCAAACATTCTGACTTTTGTATTACTTTTTATTTCTATGGTCATTTGAATTATCTAATTTTTATATATAATGTTTTAATTTATATTATTGCTGAGAAATATTTATTATTCGGGTTAAATATTACGTTTTACACTGAGATTATATTATCAGATGATACCTATGTATACTTTATTTTGATTATAAAAGAATGTGAATATTTTAGAATATAATATTACTTTCAAATAAGAAATTAGCAAATGTAAAAAATAGGTAATTGATTATAACTGTTTGTTTTTATTATAAAATGAACAATAAATATCAGTAAAGTTCCTATCAGGGGTGAATTGCAGACTTTCAATCGTCAGTGACCATTGGAAAGAAGTCGTGGCTTGTCTCATAGGTAAACTGGTAAACATTTAGGCCGTTGCTAGCTCCACAGCCAACGTGGATATAATTTTGACACTAAATCCACGGCATTACGTCTTGTCAAGGGGTGACGTCATTAATTCGGCGACGCGAATACGAGCTGCACCTACTGCGCATGTCCGGGGACAAAATTATTCCATTATGAAAGTATCAAACATTTTCATATTTTAAATTGATTTTTAATTAATTTGCAAGTTGAATATGACCAATAAAAAATACTAGAGTAAAGTTTCTCTAAGTCCGAGCGATTGATTTTGTTTATAGTTAAATTATTATAATTAGATTTCTCAGAAACAGACTTTTACGCCTTGGGAATAGGCAACCAATCGTGCGCACCTCTGTCCCTATAATCTCAGGAAGCTGAAATAATAATAATCCCCAGACATGTGGAATTTGTGTTAGAATTATATCCACGTTAGCCGTGGAGCTAGCAACGGGCAAACGTATTTTTACAGTTTTTTGATATTTGGTATGGTTCGCGAGATTTCAAATGATCACCCTGTGTAATTTTTCTGAAATTGGTAATGGATCCCTAACTCAAAACAGTAAAAGCAAGACTAATATACCGGATATAATTGAATTCTGGTAGACTACATTTATTTAAAAAAAAATTTTTTTTTTAACTAAAGACATTGATAATAATTTATCATAGAAATAAAAATTTAAATAATGTTCCTTCTGGGAAGACTATGTATAGGTAACCTTCATAATTGTAAATAACTTAATTTATAAAACTAGACCTTGTTATGTTAATTAAGATTGGATTTGCGTATATTATATTAGATAAAACGTTTATGTAAACGTTCTTCGAGTTTGATAATGGTGTGATCACCAGTTTAGTAAAGTGTTTTCTTTTTTAAACCCATCTATAAGCAATGGCTCAACTAAGTGATCATGATAAAGCAGTTTTAAATTGCGTTTTTAATCCCAACTTACCATTAGACCAGATATATGAGGAAGAATTAAGTTCTCAATTGAAAGGTAAGTTTCAATATGTTTGTAAATGGAAACTTCATCTTTGTATTTTTTTCTAGTTTTTAAAAGTAGAAAATATTATAATCCAGTCAATTAACGCTCAAAAAGTGTTTCTAGAGTACTTTTGGAACAGTTTTTTTTTACTTCATGGTGAGCTAACTCCAGAGCAACACAAAATTTGTTGCGTTTCTCGGGTTTTCTCAAATATCCTCTGTACCGTTGGTTGTAGCCCAAAAACAGTTTTATGCAAAAATAAAGCTAATAACATTTGCGATAAGAACCTTTCTATTAAATTTTTCCGTATCTCTCATAGTTTTTGAGAAATCCGCCTATCAAAACCGTACTTTTTTTAAAAAAAGCACAATTTTCAAAAATTTGACTTCTAACTTCTAAACCTTTGGTTTTCTAGAAAAGTGTTCAAAAACAATGTTGTAGATCATAAAATTCTCTTCAAAATGAATATATTACTTAATATTCCATCTCGTACAAATCAAAAGTTATAGCTATTTGAAAAATTCGTAAAATTTCTGTAATAGTTATTAAAACCAACAATTGAACATCTTTTATTTTATTTAATACAAAAAATGGTTTGACTATCTCTTCAGTTGAGTATTCTTTGGTCTTTTAGGAGGGAGGGGTTCAGCATCCTCGACCGTTCCCCTTCCCTTTGGGAAAACAAATATACCTACAGACTCTACCATATATGTACTGTAAAGTAGGTACGGTTTTGATTAGCGGATATCTCGAAAACTACTAGAGATACGAAAAAAAATAATATAATGATTCTTGTAGAAAATTTTGTTAGCTTTTTTTTTATATCCAACTACTTTTGGCCTACTAGGAACCACTCACGAGATAATTGCAAAAACCCGACGTTTTGCGATTCCCTAGAGTTAGCTCACCTGCTACAGGACTTTTAATTTTAATATTCATCTCCGAATTCAAAAAACTGTTCCAAAAGGTCACTGTAGAAACCCTTTGGTGCCTGAACTATAAAATTATTATAGTTTGGAATATTTAAAGGTAGTATGTACCTAGTACTTTAATATTGCTGTTTAGATTTCGAAGAAGACACATCTGATGTTTTAAAATCAAAGGAACTGGAAATAGAAGGAATAAAAAAAGCCGATGAGTCAAAATTAAAGGAGGCCATAACCCTTTTAACGACTGCTATACAAATTGCACCTGGAAGAGCATCATTATACAACAACAGAGCACAAATTCATCAACTTACTGGTAACTTGAAAGGCAAGTACTTACACCATTTGTTTTTATACATCCCCCTTTTAATATAGCCTCGGTTTTTATTTTCTTATAATTTTTGTTCTGTGGGTGTATTTTTATCTACGACTAGAACTGGAATTTTTCCCTGCATAAACTTCTTTATCTTCATCCTTTTTTTTTTTTTAATTCCACCCCCCCTGCTTATCCCGGATAAGCGCTATTCACAGGTCTAACATGCTCCACCCTTGAACCCCCCCCCAACGAGTTGATCCCTCATTGTTCCAGAATTTTTGAAAACCCTGGTGCTGTGTGAACTTTCATCCACACGAGCACGGCCGCGCCTCATCCTTTTTTAAATTTTAATAAAAGTTTCCTTAATTAGTAATTAAGCGTATTAGGTTCTATAAATAAAATTAAATATTAAATTTTTTTAGATGCATTTAGTGACTTGACAAAGGCGATTGAACTGGGGGAAAATAATCAGCAAAGAACATTGTGTCAAGCTTTATGCCAGAGAGGTTTGCTGTATCGGAAAGATGGAAAAATTGAACTTGCTAAGGAAGATTTTAATATCGCTGCAAAAATGGGAAGTTATTTTGCAAAAAATCAGGTTTGTAATAATATTACTTATTATAACTAGAATTGACCTTTCCCAACCCTCTGTGGCAAGTTTTGGAACTTAAAGCGGGCTACCCGATTTATCTATCTAACGTTGGCAGCGCTGCCAAAGTTGTCATTGTTAGTGTCTGTATGTTGGCGTTCCTGTGGTGTGACGTTTCCTTTGAGTCGGCTGTCACATTTGTTTATTGTCAAAGGAAACGTCACACCACAGGAACGCCAACATAAAAAAACACTAACAATGACAACTTTGGCAGCGCTGCCAACGTTAGATAGATAAATCGGGTAGCCCGCCTTAAGTTCCAAAACTTGCCGCAGAGGGTTGGGAAAGGTTAATTTATATATAATTTATAATCAATCCTTTTTGTTTCAGTTGACAGAATTAAATCCATATGCTGCTCTGTGTAATCAAATGTTACGACAAGCATTTGAAAATTTACAGTAATATTAATTTTTTTACTTGGGTACTACCTATAATCAGTAATTATTGACTTTTTTTTGATTATATTTTTAGAGTGTTATAATTCTGTACATACTAACTAAAAATAAAACGATGTACTAGAAAAAAATTATTTATTGATTGCTATAAAAAAATATTCCCAAATATCAAAGCGTATTTTTTTTTTGAAAAATATTACAAACTCCATACCAATTTATTATCATTCCCTAGTTTCACTTTGCCTGTGGCAAGTAATTTGAGTGCTTGGGGGAATGCTTGATGCTCTACAGTGTGTATTCTGTTTAATAAAGTTTCTTCAGTATCATTCCATTCAACTGGTACAGTTCTTTGTACGATTACAGCACCGGCATCAATGTCTTCCTGTAATAATATACAAAAAAATTGTACAGGGTGTAGAATTAGGTTACACACTTTTAATGCAAAAATCTTTTTATTTTCTCCCTTAATTATTTTAGACCTAAGCTGGTCTATTGGTTTTGTATTTTCATTCTTCAAAAAAATTGACGTCTGAATTTGAATTTCGCGCGCTTTTTTTAAAAGAATTTCTGCGAGATTGATGAATTAAAGGATTTCTAACACATTTTGCAAATGTAATTCATGATATTAAAAGAATGATCTCATGTATTTGTGCAAATTATACATTTTTTTACACTTTATAACCAAACATAAGTGACAGTTCTGCAATTTAAAAAAGCGCGCGATTTTCAAATTTAGACGCTCAATTTTTGCAATTTTTTTCTTTCTATAAAACTAAAATACAAAACCTATAGAACGTCCGATTCAGTATTTCTTCGTCTACAAAAAACTTTAGAACAGTTTAGCTCTAAAATAATTAAGAAATAAAATAAATATGTACTAGTCAATCTTTACAAATCTTCAAAGATATATATTTACCTCAACAAAATGAACCGAACATCCAGTAACCCTTACACCTGCTTCTAAAGCTTGTTGCCATGCATTTGCTCCTTTAAACAGAGGCAAAAGAGAAGGGTGAACATTCAAAATACGGCCTGTCCAGTTGCGAGTAAATTCTCCACTTAAAATTCGCATGAAACCTGCTAAGCAAATAATCTCTACGCCTGCAGATATTAATTCTGCATGTATAGATCGATCATAAGCAACCCTATTTTCATAATCCTTATGGTTCAGTATCTAAAAGTAAATATTTATTATTAAAAAAATGGTATCGAATTTTGATTGTGTTTACCTTTGTAGGAATGTTGGCACGTTGTGCTCTTTTTAATCCTTCAACATCAGGTTTATTAGAAATTACAAGAACAATTTCAGCTCCTATGTGTTGAGTAGGATCCATTGTAGCGTTAATTAAAGCCTGCAAATTTGTACCACCTCCTGATATAAGAACAGCCACACGTTTTTTTGGTGTCACGGTAGTAGAGATCATTGAAGGTACAAAAGTTCTCATAATTAGATCCATCGATTTTGCAAAGTTGTTAACAACTACTGCTTGTACACCTAAATATTTTCATAGGTTAGACACGAATTTTCCTTCATTATGATGCGTTAAATTTGTATTAGGTAGTATTACAATGTATGAAGCATTAATAGGCACTTACTAAATTAAATACAGGGTGTACAATTGGATTATGCACTATAGGGATTTCAATACAAAATGTTCATTTATTTCCGCCCCTAATTATTTTAGAGCTAAACTGTTCTGGAGTTTGTTGTAGAGAAAGAAATACTTAATCAGAACGTTCTATTGTTTATGTATTTTAGTTTAACAGAAAGAAAAAAATTGAGCGTCTGAATTTGAAAATCCCGCGCTTTTTTGAATTGAAGAACTGTCAGTTATCCTTTACACTTTACACAAATATATGAGATCATTCTTTTAATATCGTCAATGCATTTGCAAAATGTGCCAGAAACCTTTAATTCATCAATCTCGCTGAAATTCTTTTAAATAAAGCGCGCGAAATTCAAATTCAGATGCTCAATTTTTTTCTTTCCATAGAAGTAAAATAAAAAAGCAATAGAACGTCCCGATTCCATATTTGTTTCTCTACAAAAAACTTTTGAACAATTTAGCTCTAAAATAATTTTGGAAAAAATAAATAAAGATTTTTGTATTGAAATCCGTATACCCAAATTTTTTTACCTTCCTGTCTTTGTCTAATATGTCCAATTTTTACTGCGCCACTTTTAGATAAACTACTAAGTACTTCCAATTCGTTTTCTTTCTTTACAATCAAAACACCTCCTACTCCACAATTGAAAGTTCTAAGCATTTCAAATTCATTGATTCCTCCTGTAACATAAATTAAAGGTAAGTTAAACTTTGAGATAGGTAAAATTTGAGAATTACTACCTGTTACTGCTAACCATCCAAATACTTTTGGAATGGTCCAACTTTGTGCATCCACATGTGCCGCTAATGTAGCTGGTAATACACGAGGAATGTTTTCCAATAATCCCCCACCAGTAATATGAGCAAAAGCTTTCATTTTATCATTTTTTATGATTTGTTTTAAATCTTTCACATATATTTTAGTTGGTGTTAACAGTTCTTGTCCTAAAAGATGAATTAAACAATAATTAACAGATTTTCTTATACCAGGTGATCCCTGGGCACCCCAGTATAACACAGGGTGTTGCATTTGAAATAAGAACGTTGGGGTCATTTCCGGCGAAACCGGAAGTGAAAGGTTATTAACATTCAGTTCAAATTATGAGCTCTTACATGTCTATAACACACAAAAAATTTATTGAAATCGGTTCCAGAATTAAAAAAAATAACAGAGCTGTTCGGGGATCTAGTGTCACCCAGTATGCTGTGATTGTCTTATGATGGTCCTCACCCCCCCCCCCCCCTTAGTATATGATGATTACTTACCCAAAGTTTTACCGCTTGTACTAAATGGTGCTGGTTCATTATAAGACATTCCAGACATTTTAACAACCTTTCGTACTAAACTGAATCCATTGCTATGTACACCACTAGATGGTAATCCAATTATCACGTCACCTTCTACAATCTCATTAATCTTCGGTTGCAAATGAATGCGTTCTACTGCTCCTACTGAAAAGCCAGCAAGGTCGTATTCCCCTGGTGGGTACATATCAGGCATTTCGGCAGTTTCACCACCTTGAAAGAGTAACAAATATCAAAATGTTAAACTTTATAAAACATCCTCTGATGAAGAGTTCGAACTTTACATTTTTAATTATTTCATTGTTCAACTTACCGATTAAACTACAACCAGCCAATGAACAGCCTTGTGCAATACCAGAAATTACTTGCTTTGTAACATCAACATTTAACTTTCCACAAGCAAAATAATCCAAGAAGAATAAAGGTTCCGCTCCATGTGCTAAAACGTCGTTTACGCACATAGCTACCAGATCAATTCCTATTGTGTCATGAAGTCCAACCTCTTGTGCTATCTATCAATAAAAATTATCTTATTAGATCATTTTATTTTTTTGCTCTTACATAACATTAAAAATTAATTAAAATATAAAAACTTGAAACGTTTGTTTTAAGAAAAAATTTCTCTTACCTTAAGCTTGGTACCCACACCATCAGTACCAGAAACAAGTAGAGGGTCTTTATACCCCGCTAGCTTTAGATCAAATAATCCCCCAAATCCTCCAATTCCCCCTAAGACTCCAGGTATCTGCGTGGATTTGGCTAAAGGTTTAATGTGATCCACTAACTGGTCGCCTGCGGTAATATCAACACCACTTGCTTTGTAAGTTAATTTTCCTGCTTGCAAGATTGACCTTAAAACAATATCGTAAGTTAAAAAATACTTTAGCGACTTGAGATTAAATTTGTGTATGCATTTATTTTCACCTCTAAATTATTTTAGAGCTAAATTGTTCTGAAGTTCCATTGATTTTGTATTTTAATTTTACAGAAAAAAAATTGTAAAAATCGAAATCTGAATTTGAATTTCCCGCGCTTTTTTAAAAAGAATTTCTGCGAGATGGAGAATTAAAGGATTTCTAACACATTTTGCTAAAGTATTTGTTGATATTAGAAGAAAGTTCTCATGTATTTGTGTAAATTATACTTTTATTTACACTTTATAAGATTACAACATAACCACTAACTGACAGTTCTGGAATTTAAAAAAGCGTGCGAAATTCAAATTGAAACGCTCAATTTTTACAATTTTTTTTCTTTCAAGCAATGCGACTTACCTGGGAATCCCTTTATGTGCTATATCCTTTCTATGCTGTTTTCCATCAAATTTTATTATTTCACATGCATGTGTTGCTCGACCAGCTGCCAATACTAACTGTGGAGCCAAAGCTACAGAAATTAATACTCGTCCTCCATTAGTTAATATCTTGCCATCTTTTACAGTGGTTCCACAATGAAATACTACATGATTTTGTAACTTACTAACTTCCTCGATACCTTCAACATAACCAACAAATTTAATATACCTACACAGAAACACTTTAACTAAGAATTTACAATAATCCAAATTTATTTCCAAATGGTTAAGTTTTGTTACCAAAATATATAGAATTTGAATGGTGATCGCAATAATCTTTAATACTTTCTTCTCATTTAACTGAATCTCGAGTCTCTATCTCTTACGGTGTACAAGATCCCCATACCTGTAATAACTTGTCCTTTGCTGGAGCTTTCAGGATATCCTCTTGAAGCCATTACCACTCCAACAGCTGTTAAGTTTTCTTTCCATTTCAATTCGACTGAATGTAAACTCCCATTACAACAACTACTCATAATGGAATATAAATCAGATTCAAGTAAAGGTAATATAACTTCAGTTTCGGGATCCCCAAATCTGCAGTTAAATTCCAATACCTTCGGACCATCTTCACAAATCATTAAACCGGCATATACGATTCCTATATAAAAAATTATTACTAGATAGTGTTTATTAAATTAAAATATTAAAACCCTACCGACGAATTTTATATTTTCTTTCAATAAACCGTTCACTGTTTGTTGTAAAATATGTGTGTTTACATAATGTAGTTGGTTACTACTTAGTAAAGGGCATGGGCAATATGCTCCCATACCACCAGTGTTTGGACCTTGATCTCCATCAAATATCCGTTTATGATCCTGTGCAGGGAGCATAGGACGAATGGTTTTACCATCACAAAACGCTAAAACCTATCCAAAGCACCACATATCATGTTAACTATGTAAAACTCTTAGACATGGATTAGTATACTTACAGAAATTTCTTCACCCTCTAAAAGTTCTTCCACAACAACGCTTTCTCCAGCAGATCCAAACTTTTTGTCGGTGAGAATAGTATCAACAGCAGCACAAGCTTCTTGTTTACTTCCTGCAACAATAACACCTTTGCCTGCTGCTAATCCACTTGCTTTCACCACTAGGGCAGGAAAAGCTGAACTAAAAACATACATTTTGTATTTTATTTTTCTCAGAATAATTAAGAAGTTAACTTACGTATTAATAAAGTCTTTAGCTTCTTTGGTATTAGTAAATGCCTTCCAACGTGCTGTAGGAATTCCATGTCTGTCCATAAAATCTTTAGCCCATTGTTTGTTCGATTCAAGCTGAGCAGCAGTTTTTTGCGGACCAAAAACTGGAATGTTATGGCTTGTTAATACATCAGCAATCCCATTTGCTAATGGATCTTCTGGGCCAACCACAACCAAACTAATGGTGTTTGCTTTACACCAACTTGCCACATCCTATTAACAAAAAAAAAAAACAGTAAAGCATTAAAAACTACCGAACATTGAATTGAATTCTTAAAAATGTGTAAGACAATTTTTATTTATATCGGAGAGATTAACAAAATGAAAAATGAAGTGAGAAACTATAATTCTAAAAAATTTTTCATGGGACCTACAATTCTTCCTAGAACGCCAGTACTTAAATTTAAATTTTAATATTTCAAACAGTTCTTCTTTGGAATATGGAATCGCTGAGTCAATTGAACGCAGCCATATTATCATTTCCTCCCGCCAACAGTTGCGTTCAATGGACAATGGACTCAGCAGTTATTATTGAACGTTCAGTCATTTCTCGTTGAGTTACCCAGAATTCCCTATTTGCTGAATTGCGCTGAGAAGCTAACTTAGCTTACATTTTTTTACGCTGGAAGGACCTGGCAGTGGTTTTACAGGAGTTCCGGTTTGGATCAAGGAAGGGCCGTTCATCGTACAACAGGAATTTTACTGCTATTAGGTTGTGAGCAGTTTTGTACTGAGTTTCTGAGTCAATTAAACTGATTTATCGAGTTTTCATACCCATTAGCCCACTTGTAACGCCGCCACTGCCAGACAATCACAGACAATGCATTCAAAGGTTTGTTAATAGTATAACCTCAAAGTTAACTTACCTCGAATTTTTTGATGTCAATATCCACACACTGGACATTATTAATTAAACTCTGGTAAGCCGAATTGCCAGGAGCAACAAAAATATTCTTTACTTGTGAACTTTGGGAAAGTTTCCATACTATAGCATGTTCACGACCGCCACTGCCTATAACTAAAACGTTAGCACTCATTGCGGTTTCTTCTGTATTTTGTTTAAAATTTACAAGAAACTGCTCTGAAAGGCAGTGGAAGTAGAATGCACTGCGAAATGTATCTACGTAGACTTGAAATATTCCAAAAACAACGATAAGTTATTGAGCAATTTTGAACTTTCACACTGTATGTGGAAAAACGTTACATTTTACGTACACCACGTGTATTTTTACTTTTGAAAGAGCGAGATAGTCAGATAGAGATAAAATTCAAAGAAAAAAGGAAAAAACATGTTTGGTAAACGATGAACCCCTGCAAACTCTTCATGTCACAATTATGATATGATAATAAAAAGACCAATAGGTCATATAAGGTTACTTTGATAAAAGACACAAATAAGTTGTTACTATCTTAAGGATTTTAAATTAAAATTTGGTTTTATAAAATAGGTCGAGTACGAAACAATCGTAACATTTTCGTTTAATCAAATATACAGGGTGTAGAATTTGAGACGCACCATAGGGATTCAATGTAAAAAAAATTATGTTCGTTTATTTTCTCCCCTAATTATTTTAGAGCAAAACTCTTTTGAAGTCTATTGTAGAGAAAAAAATATTGAATCGGGACTTGGTTTTATATTTTATTATTACAGGAAAAAATTGCAAAAATTGAACGTTCGAATTTGAAAATCGCGCGCTTTTTCAAATTTCAGAACTGTCAGTTATGATGGCACAACTTTTATGTATAAAGTATTAACGTATAATTTACACAAACACATGAGATCATTCTTTAAAATCATCAATTAGGTTTGCAAAATGTGTTAGAAATCGTTTAAATCATCATCAATCTCGTAGAAAATTTTCAAATAAAGCGCGGGAAATTCAAATTTTGACGTTCAATTTTTGCAATTTTTTCTTTGTCTATAACTAAACCAAAAGAATGTCCCCATTCACTATTCACTACAGAAAACTACAGTAACGTAAAGATTTTTGCAGAAGGGTAGATAATACTGTAGGTAGGTACCCCACATTCAGCTGCCACTGATTCCATTGTCATGGACCAGTCAGGGACAAACCCGATTGTAATCATCATATTTTTCAAGTTTTGGACAGCCCTACATTGGTTCTTTAACCAAAAATTTTGTTTTGTCAGCGCTTTCTTTATTACGCAGTAGGAAGCACGTAAAAAGGACCATGTTTCCTTTCGTTATTTATGTTTTATTTGCATAAAGTTGTGAAATGCAGTAGCATTGTGTCCTGTGACTGTTGTGGTGCCTTATTGCAGTGCAGTATTTTGAAACAACATTTTTTTTCCATTTAAATAGAATAGATACAATAGAAGGGTCCAATAATGGATTCAGATTCTGAAATACTAACTTTAACTCCAGTGGATGCTCATAGCTTTGGGTCTCAAAAATTACCTACGCCTCCCCCAGCTTGGGGAAAACTTATCGCGACCACAACTTTTTTGCCATCTGTAGGTAGGTATTATTATTATTATTAATCCCCTAAAGGTAATTTGCCTCGGGATGACTAATTTAAGCAATAATTATGTAAGTAGTAGATTAAATTCGACCATAATTATACAGGGTGTAGAATTGGATTACCCATGATAGAGATTCCAATATTCATTTATTTTGGAGCTAAACTGTTCATATGTTTTTTGTAGAGAAACAAAAACTGAATCGGGACGTTCTACTGGTGTTGTATTTTAGTTCTACAGATAGAAATAAATTAAAATATTGAGTGTCTGAATTTGAATTTCGCGCGCTTTTTTTAACTGTCAGGACCCGTTTTTTATGTTGGGTTATAAACTGCAAATAAATGTGTAATTTACACAAATAGATGAGATCATTCTTTTAGTGGAAATCCCCTTTAATTACGTCATTAATCTCGCAGAAATTTTTTAAACTAAGCGCGCGAAATTCAAATTTAGACCCTCGATTTTTTTTCTTTAGAACTAAAATAGAATGTCTCGATTCAGCATATCTTTCTCTACAAAAAATTTTGGAATAGTTTAGCCCCAAAACAATTAGGGGAGAAAATAAATGAACATACATTTTTGCATTCGAATCCCTAAGGTGTGTAATCCAATTTTTTTTATTACTCTGTTCTTTTAATGTTTTTTTTTTTCCGTGCCATTAATATTTGTGATTTACTTTGTATAAATTTTGTTTCAGATTTGGACAAACCCAACTTTTTATTGGGTAGGGGAGAGGGCTGTGATGTTTCAATCTCAAAAAAAAATTTTCATCCAACTAGTTTAAGAACCGTAAGCAAAACTCACTTTCTCATTACATATGAAGAAACAAAAGCTATTGCTCAATTAACCGACATGAGCAAAAATGGAACATTCGTTAACCGGAAGAATATCGGCAATGGAAAAAAAGTTTTATTAGAAACTAATGACGAAATCGCAATAGGAGGTATCGAACAAAGAGGTATAAAAATTATAAAAGCAATTTTTCAAACTGCTTATACAGGTTGTTAAAAGTATACTAAGCACCAGACCAGAAATGCCCTCAGCTTTCTCCTTTCAAAAATACTCGCCGAAATATTCTATACCGAGATCCAAATTGGACCACCTTGTACAATGTAATAATTTTTGTTTGAGAATTTTGATTTTCAAATTTATAAAAAATGCATTATAATCTTTTCCCTTACTTTTAATCAATATAATGTTACACTTTGTTTCCCTTTTCAGTTTACGTATATCAGACAAATGACAAGGAAAGGTGCACTTATTTACCACCCGAATGGCGAGATAAATATGTACTAACCAATCGAGCTCTCGGTGAAGGAGCTTGTGGAAAAGTGAATCTTATTTATGACCGGGTAATTACCTAACAGATACTTTCTTTAATAGTCGTTACTTACATGTTTCCAAAATCTCAACACATTTTTTTGTGATTGCAATAAATCACTCAAAAAAATTTCTATAAAAATCCAGTAATAATACATAAATGTTTTAAAATATTTCTCATACATTAAACGTTGCAGTATAATGGGGAAGAATATGCTGTAAAAAAGATTCTTAAGGACACAGTAGATATCACACACAATTTGAATTCACCAGAAAGAATCCAAACCGAAATTCAAATCTTAAAATCTTTATCTCATGTAAGTACTTTTTATAGCATTACAATTTTTTCCTTTGTTATCGGTAATTTTTGTTACAGCCCAATATAATCTCAACAAAGGAAATTTCGGAAACTACTGACGCCGTGTTTATTGTATTGGAATACATGAAAGGAGGAGATTTAGTTGATAGGCTAACCTCTTCACTTTATCCTTTGCCAGAAACTAAAATTAAGTTAATGTTTCACCAGATTGTTCTTGGTGTACAATATTTACATTCCCAAGGTATTACACACCGGGATCTGAAGGTTAGTGTCTTCTCCCTCTCTTGGTTAAATAATTCTATGTGGGCTTTTGCTTGTTGTTTGTTGCATGATCTCTTTTTATACTTTTCTATAAGTTGCTGCATTTAGTTTTCCATATTTTTATTTTTTCTGTTGATTTCTTATGATTTATTTTCTCCCCTAATTTAGAGCTAAACAGTTCCTACGTTTTTTGTAGAGAAGGAAATACTGAATCGGGACATTTGATTGGTTTTGTATTTTGGTTTTACAGAAGAAAAAAAGCAAACATTGAAGGTTTGAATTTGAAAATCGCGCGCTTTTTTAAATTTTGAGAACTGTCAGTTATGCTATGTTTGGTTATAAACTATAAATAAATGTATAATTTACACAAATACATGAGATTATTCTTTTAATATCATTAATTACATTTGCAAATTGTGTTAGAAATCTTTTAATTCGTTAATTTCGCAAAAATTCTTTTACATAAAGCGCGCGAAATTCAAATTTCTTTCTGTTAAAACTTGAAATAAAAAACCAATAGAACCACCTGATTCAGTATTTCTTTCTCTACAAAAAACTTCAGAACAGTTTAGTTCTAAAATATTTAGGGGAGGAAATAAATGAACATAAAGATTTTTTCATTGAAATCCCTATGGTGACAAACTCCAATTTTACATCCTGTATAATTATGGGCTTATCTGTATTTTGACTTAGGAACAAAAAATGTAAATTTGTTAATTAAGAGCTTGCATTGTTAATGTATGTTATTATAATTAGGTTCACTTTTCAGCCTGGAAACATTCTTTTAAAAACTGAGGATTCAGAAACGGTTGTTAAAATTTCGGATTTTGGTTTGAGTAAAATCGTTCATAATAGTACTGTAATGAACACAATTTGCGGTACGCCTACCTATGTTGCTCCAGAAATTATAGAAAACTTGAACTGCACCAACTACACTAAAGCAGTTGATATTTGGAGTTTAGGCGTGATACTTTTCCAAATGTTATCTAAAGATCTGCCTTTTGTGTAAGTAGATTAATATTTGTTTTTCTATTCTTGTTAATAAGGAAGATCACTTTAAAGAAACAGTTTTTTGCATTACTATGGAAAAAATTGTTTTAAGATGGATCCGCAATTGGCCGCGGAATATTGTAAGGAGCATCCAACCAATCACAAACTAGTATAATAATGTTACTTGTCTGTGATTGGTTAGATACGCCTTCAAACAGCACGCGGGCCTAAAAGGCCGTTGCTAGCTCCACGGCTGACGTGGATATAATTCTCACACAAAATCCACGGCATTACGTTCGTTGCATGTCTGACGACTTGGAAAATTATTTCAGCTTCCTGAGATTATAGAGACAGAGGTGCGTACGATTGGTTGCCTATTCCCAAGGCGTAAAAGTCTGTTTCTGAGAAATCTAATTATAATAATTATTAACCACAAACAAAATCAATAGCTCGGACTTAGAGAAACTTTACTCTAGTATTTTTTATTGGTCATATTCAACTTGCAAATTAATTAAAAATCAATTTAAAATATGAAAATGTTTGAAACTTTCATAATATAATAATTCTGTCCCCGGACATGCGCAGTAGGTGCAGCTCGTATTCGCGTCGTCGAATTAATGACGTCACCCCTTGACAAGACGTAGTGCCGTGGATTTAGTATCAAAATTGAAACCTGACGTGATCTACCTTGAAGCTGAATCTGCAATTGGCACAGTAGGGGGTAAACCGCATTTAACCAATCACAGGCTAGTATTATTAGTATTAGTGGTCTGATTGGTTAGATGTGGTTTGCCACCTTTAGGCCCGCTTCCTATAGGCCCAATTTTTTTCTTACGAATTGTTTTTGTTTTCATTGGTTAAATTTGGCGGCAAATTCAAATTTAATTAATGAAAGCAAACAACTAAAATCGCGCCTATATGAAGGTAGGTACCCTTTAGTCAATTTTGGACAATATTGGATGTCTAATCTGAAAATTTCTGCAGTCTGTTACTTACTATAAATATTTTTTCTTTATAATTTCTGTGTTGTACTAATGAGGATTTTATTTATAGCGCAAAAGATCACCGTAGTCTATTTTCCTTAATTTTGTCTGGTCAATATACTATGGATAAAACTAACTGGAAACATGTTTCCGCCAATGCTAAAGATCTAGTAAAGAAGATGTTGATTAGGAATCCAAACAAACGAATTACAATTGATGATGTTTTAATCCATCCTTGGATGAAGGTTAGTAGTAATAATTTTATTAAAAGAACGGTAATTTTACTAAAAAGTTCTGGAATGTTTTATAATGGTCCTAAGTTTTGCATTGTTTCCTATTAACTTTGGTTTTATTTCCTTTTGGGGGTCGTGGTTTAAGATTGAAGTGTCACGGTGGCAAATTGGTAACCTCTGCAGGCAACATTATGTTTGAACTAAAATTAGTTTTGAATGTTGTTCTGAAAAAGTAGAACCATAGCCATAACTATTATTTCTACTCATTGTTTAATTTTTTAATTGGAAATCGTAGGGTAATATTCCACAGTTGTAATTTTCACGAATGTTGCTTTCAATAGTTCAGAAAGCGCCACTAGGTGGCTGTAGCTTAGCATCCTTCCAAGGCCAACTGTATTTATGCGACAGTCGCATAGATACAGTTGGCCTTGATCCTTCAAACATACACATCGAATTCAAACTGATTCCTTAAGCTAAAGCTGGATAATACTTGAACTAACAAATATATGTGACTTGCGCATAAAATTAAAGCACCTAATGTGTTTAGGATCAAGATATGAAGAGAAAGGAAAGACTGTTAACAACCGAAGATGTATATTGTTTTACTGCTAAGAAACCAAGATTAAATTAAAATTAATTGAAAGGGTTTAGAAATGTACTACCAAGACATTTTTACACTTTTGATTACTTTAAAATTTTGATTTAACATAAAACAAAATATTCCTACTATATAATATTGTAATAGCTATTTTAAATTTTTTTTTTAAAAGAGCATGATTAACAATAGCGCCATTTTGTTTTATGTTATAAAAAATAGTTAGGTTCTAAGATTTAATACAGACAGTATTAACTTTATTGACGATGTGACCTGACAATTATTCCTCTGTTAAAAGTATTATTTAGTTTGCATTACTCTTAACAAAAGGGCAAAATGTGTTGTTGAAACCTGTAGAAAGAGAAAAGTGGTGTTTTCTGCTTTTTTCATTAGAAAGAGATAAGAGATTCTATTATGTCTCCGTCAAATATTAATGCGGCATTAATATTTATGTATTATTACTGTTTATTAGTTAATACTACAGTTATAAAGAATTCTCATGACTATTCATTTTTTTTATTATAAAAACATACATTTTTCTCGTATTTTTTCAAATACTATCTTTACATGGTATTTTGTATTTTTTTTACATGTTGTGTTTTTTTTTCTGATTTAGAATAGAATATTAAAGTAACCTATCAATGAATATTGCATTATTGAGAGGTACTAAAAATATATACAGGGTGTAGAATTGGATTATGCACCATAGGGAAAATTTCATGTTCTTTTATTTTCCCCCTTAATTATTTTAGAATTAAACTGTTCTGAAGTTTTTTGTAGAGAAAGAAAACCTGAAACGGAACGTTTTATTATTTTAAAATTACAGAAAAAAAAAATTGCGAAATTTGAGTCTGAATTTGAATTTCGCGCACTTTCTTAAAAAAAAAGTTCCTGTAAGTTTGATGAATTAAACGATTCCTAACACATTTTGCGTGTGTAATTGACTTTATTAATAGAATGATCTTATGTATTTGTGTAAATTAGACATTTATTTACAATTTATAACCAAACAAAAGTGGGGCCAGCATAACTGACAGTTCTGCAATTTAAAAAAGCGCGCGATTTTCAAATTCGGACGCGCAATTTTTTTTCTTTTTTTTTCTTTCTATAAAACTAAAACACATAACTAATAGAAGGTCCTTATACAGTATTTCTTTCTCTACAAAAAAATTCAGAACAGTTTAGCTGTAAAACAATTTGAGGATAAATAAACGTACATACATTTTTTTGAATTGAAATCCCTATGGTGTGTAATCCAATTCTCTGCACCCTAGCTAGAATATAGCTAACCTACATTTTGTAGTTACCATTTTTATGTTTGGAGGATTATATTCTGAATAGCTTAAAATTTGGGTTTAATGCCAAATACTTAATATTAAGAAAATGAGTTTGTGCTTGTTCTTGTTACAAGTATTTAATGTTCGTATTCCTGTTATTTTCATGTTTACTTTTGAAGTTTTTGTATTCCAGTACGTTAAATATATTTCTAAATAAATAGCGAGCTTTTTATCCAAAAAGCACCTAGTTCCTATAAGAAACAAAGTTCTCAGAGTTGTTGTAATAGTTTACCTTTCCTGGCTGTCTTTATGTTAACTACAATATCCCCTTGTATAAAAAAAACAAAATAGCAGAGTTATATTTAACTTGTATTTCAAAACAAATTTACAAATTAAAAATATAGTTTGATATAGAGTAGAGAAATTAAATTAATCTTGTAATGTATAAAAACTTAGTTGATGCCAACAGCTATAGCAAGGTCTTCAATGTGGTCAGGAAACTCTCTTGCTAAAATAGGATGATATGGTAACAGTTGAGCATCACACATAACTCCTAAAGTTATGCTATCTCCATATTGGTTAAAACACAGGGATATACCTAAAAAATATAAATATATATTTTTGGGTTGTATCGGTTTATGAGATGTTGTACGAGCTCATAATTTGAACTGCATATTAATAAGGCCAGTTGCTAGCTCCACGGCTAACGTGGATATAATTCTGACACAAAATCCACGGCATTACGTTCGGCGCATGTCTGGGGACTTGGAAAATTATTTCAGCTTCCTGAGATTATAGGGACAGAGGTGCGCACGATTGGTTGCCTATTCCCAAGGCGTAAAAGTCTGTTTCTGAGAAATCTAATTATAATAATTATTAACTACAAACAAAATCAATCGCTCGGACTTAGAGAAACTTTACTCTAGTATTTTTTATTGGTCATAATATTCAACTTGGAAATTAATTAAAAATCAATTTAAAATATGAAAATGTTTGAAACTTTCATAATGGAATAATTTTAGTTTAAGTCCCCGGACATGCGCAGTAGGCGCAGCTCGTATTCGCTTCGCCGAATTAATGACGTCACCTCTTGACAAGACGTAATGCCGTGGATTTAGTGTCAAAATTATATCCACGTTAGCCGTGGAGCTAGCAACGGCCTTTGTATTTTAGTTTTGCAAAAATGGTAAACTGCCTTGCCTACTATCTTTTCCCTATCGCAAGAATCTTTCAAGACTACGTAGAAGTGTCTAATTTGTTTGTGAGATGTTCAAAATAATTTCATAAAAATTTGCATGAAAATTTACAAAATTATTTTGTGTATGACACGGCGTTAAATTTGACATCAAATTTATGTGTCAATTTATACGCAAATTTTGTTTGAAATTTAACACCGTGTCATACGGGCTTTACACAAAGAAAAAATTGCAAAAATTGAGGTTCTGAATTTGAATTTCGCGCGCTTTATTTAAAAGAATTTCTTTTGACAGTTCTGCAATTTAAAAAAGCGCGCGATTTTCAAATTCACGCTCAATTTTTGCAATGTTTTCTTTTTGTAAAACTAAAATACAGAACCAATAGAACGTCCCGATTCAGTATTTCATTCTCTACAAAAAACTTCAGAACAGTTTAGCTGTAAAATAATAAGCAGTAAAAAAAATATTCACATGTGTAAGAAAGAGATCACTGCAGTATTAGCAACAGATTTAGTAGGCTGTGACTTTTTAAAATTAATTCAAATGTCAGTTCATTTACAAATGATTTTGAACCCAGTTACCTGTTCTTACATCTCTTTCTTACACATCTGAATGTTCTTTTTTACTACTTCCACTCATTGACCAAAAAGTTGTATTTTTTTAAATATTTTTTCCCCATTCCCGGTCAATGGTTGGTTCTCCATGGTACATCTTTGTGTACTATATATCTTTACCTATAAAAATTTTAAGTAGAAACTTTTAAAGAATTACTTACTCATATTAGCTTGTGGAGGTCTCCAATAAATAGCGCTCGTAACTTCTTGTCCCCATACAGTACGTTGAGTAAGTTTTGGATGTAAGTTTGTTATTTCTGTAATCGAAATGGTGTATTTCCTCGATAAATATTTCAAAAGAATCTCAATTACGGTAACTGGCAAAGCACTCGTTAAGACCCCATACTTGGTTTGTAAAATAGTTAACAAATAACTTATAGGTTGAGTTTCAGCTGCAATAGCAAAATTTTGTTTTATCACTCGCAAATTTTCTAAAAAAGTTTCATCTTTTTCTGCGTTTAAAACTGGAAGCCTCAAACCTAACAAACCGCTGACAAAATCTTGCGGTTTCACGTTTATTCCACTTGCAAAAATGTAATTAGAATTTACATTTCGTATCGTTACGGGGATCTCTGTAGGTGTTACAATACCAGCTTGAGAACAATAACGTGCAATTGTTACACTGATGGTAGCTAAGAGAATTTCTGTTTCACTTATAGCAGCCCTTTTTGCAATTTCACGAATGAGATCTATTTTTACCGGCTCCGACCATGCTACTACTTTTCTTCCACATGGTGGGATTGTTTGAATCGTTTCAGGTTCGAATAAAATTTGTTCTAGAACTGTATTAGGTGCTCGAATTAAAAGTTTTAAGTAGTAACAGATTTCCTTTGCAGTATTATAGAATAGGGGGACATAGTTATAGATAAATCCAATGATTGTGTTTGAATATCTGCAATATTGCAACGTAAAGCAAGAATATAATGCCATAAATTCGTGATAGAATAAAAGAGGAAGCTTCAGTACAAATACAAATCCACAGTACCACCAATTTATACTTCCTTTTATTATATTCACTGGATGAAGTGTCTCGAAAAGGGAATTTAAAAAATTTGAAAATGTTATTTGTCTTCTGTTTGTTTCCCGGATAAACGTAGAGTTGAAATATTTTATTCTTGAAAATACATCATTCTTTACCATTTTGTAACCTTTTCTAAACTCTTTAAAAATTGATACCCCGGTTATTAACATTATAGCTAAATACTGGAATATTCCTGGTGTTGTTTTTAATAATTCTGGCTGTTCAAGAGGATCATAGTTGGAAATGAATTCGTTCCAGAGATTGGTAAAATCTTCTTGGAGCCGTTCCTTAAGGAAAGGCATGCTTTGAGGCTTCTTAAAGACTGATATAAGAGGACTTTTCATTTCACTAACTGCCCTGAAATTTATAACAATATAGACTTTACACCCTTATTCACGAACGACTAGTTGTCGATACTATCAGAGACAAAAGTTTCTACCAGTCTTATAGCACTGTAACCCGCTTTACTGAGATGTATAAGAGGTTGCATAACGTCGCTTTTATTATTTTCATGTACTGTGTGTCCACGCATTGAGTGCATATAAGGTGTAAATGACAAATTTTTTTAGAGTTAGATCTTCATGTTCTGAGGATCGCTCCTGCTTAGTCTCAAACTAAGATATTGAAAAAATGAGCCAAATCAATTAATATACAGGGTGGTTTTTTGGCCGAAATCTAAAAATGAGTCAAGAGTAAACGGTCTTTATTTTAGCAGATATAACAAAAATGTATTAGAAAAAGTTGTTTAGAATTAAAAGTTATTGAAGATTTTCAACTTTTATACAAATCGGCCTACTTTGTTTTTTTCATCTAATCCAATACTTTTGAACTCATGTTTGTAACAAATAAGGTTTAGTATTTTTTTAATAAATAATTATTTGTTTTTCAAGTACTTTGTTTAATTACTCTTCATGCATGGGTCATTAAAACCACAAATAAAAAATCTCATGTAGATGAAAAAAATCAAAGTAGGCTGATTTGTATAAAAATTGAAAATCTTCAATAACTTTTAATTCTAAACAACTTTTTCTAATACATTTTTGTTACATCTGCTAAAATAAAGACAGTTTACTCTTGACTAATTTTTAGATTTCGGCCAAAAAAACACCCTGTATATTAATTGATTTGGTTCATTTTTTCAATATCTTAGTTTGAGACTAAGCAGGAGCGATCCTCAAAACATGAAGATCCAACTCTAAAAAAATTTTTCATTTACACCTTATATGCACTCAATTCGTGGACACACTGTATATAATATGTTGGTAACCCTGTTAATGTTACCAACGTGTATCGTGTTACCAACATATATTTGTAAAATAATAAAAGCGACGTTATGCAACCTCTTATACATCTCGGTAAAGCGGGTTACAGTGGTATATGACAAATGAAAACTTTAGTCTCTGATAGTACATAAAGAGTGTTATTTAGGATTTATAGGTAGGTATACTCACTCTGTTACATGTCGGGTAGGAGGAACCAATGGTAATAAATCTGCAATGTTTAAACCTTCATTCACCATAACATGGTGTAAACGTAGTAATAAATAATGTTGGGCGTCCGTGGCAGGTATGATCACCATTTGCCATGGAGAAACTCCTGCTGGTAGATATTTGGACACAATGTCACTTATATAATCCTTTTAACAAAATTAAATGCCTATAAGTATTTATTTAATGGATCATTGACAATGATTGTCATGAAACGAGATGAAGCAAACCTCATCAGCATCCATCCACAGTTCCTCTCCGTGACAATCATCATCAACACCTAGTTTGTATTGACACTTACCTGAACATTAATTTCAGAAACTGATCTTCCACGGTAAGTTGGTGGGGCAACAATTAAATTTTGGTCCAAATCAAAATTGCCTTTATACCATGCATATTTTCCCCAACGTGTTAATAGACTTTGTCGTAATCGGGGAAATGCAAGATTTCCTAGTTTGTCCCTTCGATTTACAACTTCCTGCAAAAGACAATTTGATAAATCTACACTAATAGGGATGCATACTAAAGTTTTAATAGATACTTATTTATTACAAAGATACCCACTCCACTATAGAATGGTTGTTTGCACCTTTTTTTAAATTTGCCGCGCGAAAGAGACTCGGAGAATAGTAGCGCGTGGCGTCATCTGCCAAGCAAGCGGCAAACGTAAAATGCCATTTTCCAGGAGATTTAACTAGAAACGCGACGAAAACTGTGCAAGATAGAAGAAAATAACATGAGATCAAAGTTGTAGAAAATAAAATTTCCTACAACAAACTCCGGGAAAGCGTATGTATAAGTTTAACCATTTGGGCCTGGGAACCGTTTGAAATTGGCAGAAACCAACGATTCTGTTTTAAAATTGAAACGCAGCGAAAGGCCATCCCAAACTCTTACCAATCATATGACCTAGAGTGCCTTGATACTGTGAGTGTGTCAGAAGGCACTCTAATGTCGCAGTTTCAATCCCGATTTTGACAGGCCAAAATCAACCGTATTAGAAGAACTCGATCTGATATAGTTGGCCTTGGACAAGTTCTCTGTGTGGTGCCATCTATTAGATAATTAACGACAACATTTTAAGACGGGAGCCATGGCCATCTCTATTCTCCTAACGTTTTGACAGGTTCTTGATGTGGTGCCATCTTGAGGTGCATGTGTAACTACCATGATTTTAAATACTTTTACGATGAACGTTTCCATTGTTGTTGCTCATTAGTAGCACGCGGTAAAAGTTTGCCGCACGTATGTGGAAAAACTTTTGCCGTACGAATGCGATAAAATGGTCATTTCTTTGGTTACCAAACGAACACTTGTTTTAAATTTTTTTAACGAATTTAATTAGAATCGGTACCTACCTGTAGATGTCTCCTCACAGCATCAGGTTGAGCAGGACCATTTACATTAAGAAGTACAGTAAAGATTCCTTGATTTCTGTGGGTGTCAACCAACGTTCTTATGGTGGTATTGTTTAGAAATTCTATTTCCGGATTTAAAATAGATATGCAGCCTAACCATATACTATGACTTATACGAACAGCTAGAATAGGTACAATTTTATTTTTTTTATTATTGATACTTTTTTATTCTTAGAAATGTTGCTATGGAATTTTTACAATTTTATTTGGATTTGAGATTTTGATTCTGTTAAAGAGTTTGAAAGTTTAAAAAGTTCCAATAAAATTGCACATTGAACAAATGAAAAATAAAACAAAAACAAACTTTTTGGAGTTTGTACCTACACACATAGTATGTGAGATAAAGCCAATAGATATTATTGGGTTACCACTAAATTATTGTAAACACACTTACCTAAATAACTAATTATTAACAAAGGACTGAAGATAACACTAATAAAAAACACTAGTAGTGTTCCAAAATAATTACAAACCGCACCGGCACTATTTTCCATGTTGCCTAATTATTTGTGCGTTAATGCATTTAAGAACCAACCCACTTTAATTATGATTGAATTCCATTCGAAATTATGATTATTCTATTGTTTTGCACTTAAGTTAACAATTGAACTAAAAGCAATGTCTTGCTATAACTATTTACAAATAAGATTGTAGTTTACAGCACCATGCAAAGCATCAAATGTATATAAGCTCTTGAAATTGTTATCAGTAACCTATGGCCCCAAGAACTTATATAAACTATAATGTTGTGCTGATGACCTACGCAAAGTTAGTTATTTAATCACCATTTTATTATCAATAAGTACCTAAGGTACTTTAAGTTTTACTGCTTTGCATATTAATGGGCCAAGTAGGTACCTACTGTATGGGGCGCCGTTTAAGACAAAACTAATTTATAAAAATATATATTTTCTCTTCAATATGTATATTTTAATTTACATATATTTGCGATTTAAAATAAATATATTCAGAAAAAATAAATGTATTTAGAAAAATAAAAAAAATATTCATAAGAAATAAATATATTCTGAAAAATAAAATATACTCATGAAAAATAAATATATTCAGAAAAAAATATATATTTGCAAAAATAAATATATTAGGAAAAAATATATATTCAGGAAAAATAAATGTATTTAGAAAAAATATATATTTGCAAAAATAAATATATTAGGAAAAAATATATATTCAGGAAAAATAAATATATTCAGAAAAAATATATATTTACAAAAATAAATATATTAGGAAAAAAATATATTCAGGAAAAATAAATATATTCAGAAAAAAAAATTATATTAGCAAAAATAAATCTATTACGAAAAATTATTTATATTCAAGTTAGAAGTTGCAAATATATTTAAGTTAGCATTTGCTGCTTCCCCGATAGAGGGCGGAATAAAAGTCGTGTGTTGTTTCTGCGATCTGTAGTATACTTGGACTGAACCGAACGGGACGAAAAGGATGGTGTCGTACCGAACCGACCGACGTAATGCGCGGGCTGGCATTCATTTCCATGTATTTTGATTTTTGCCGATCGGACGGTTCCGAACCGAACGGAACGGAACCGAACAAGTGCGCGTGCTCCTTTACTCGTAGAGTTAGAAGAACGAAGCTAGCCATGGTCTGAAAATATTGTTGCGATTATTCAATTGGGCTCAAGAACTACCGATGGTGGCGCTGTAGTCGCTTGAACAGCTGATCCCGAAACGAGTAATCGAAAGTTGGTTAGATTTACCTTCTGTGTTATTTACGTAATTTCAATTTCCAGTTTCTATTTATTTATTTCAGTTTTTATATTATCTTTGTTATTTATCCACTAGTTATATATTTGTTGTTTAAGTTTTAGTAGTTTTTAGCCAATTTAATACTTTTATTTAGGTAAATTATAATATTCAAGTAAGTACACCATGAGTAGGTTTTCATCAAAACTATTACAAATACAATAAATGAAATTAAATGTTAGGTACATTATTAATGTAGGGTTTAGTGATGGCAGAAGCTGCAGTCCAACTTTCCATATTTTTGCTATCGTATGCATCGCTGACTATTATTTATAATTGCATCTTTTAGGGCCGGTATTTCAGTTCGGGTTTAAGCTTGAACTAGGCTAAGCCTCGAATATTGCCGTAGATACAATTATTGTTAATAATGGCAATGATCGAGTCTTAGCCAAGCTGAAGCTTAAAGCCGAACTGAAATACCGGCCCTTAAACTACCGTTTGTAAATAGTTTCCCATTACTTTTTGTGCATAATAAACAAATACTTTTTTATTTCATTGTTACTTTACGTTACCCTGTTTTCTTAACTGAAGTTACCTACTACCTAGGTCTTTGTTTCTCCGACTCCTGCAACAGGAACGAAGCCACTGGAGAGTAAACTCCACTATCAAATCTGACCTCCGAGCATCGCAGAGGATTTCAAAAGCACCGAAAGAAGTTATTTTCATTTGAAAAAAGAAAATATAAACATTAAATTAAAATATCAATTTTATTAATTACAATAAATTACAATTAAGGGCCGATTTTACAATACTGGTATAAACCTGGAATAAGCTATTCCTCAGATAATTACCATGGTTACAATTTTTGTAACAATTGTAACCATGGCAGTTGTCGGAGGAACCCGGCCCTTAACTAACGTACATTATCTACAATTCAAAAAATTTGTATATTTACATTTACATCCTCCTGCATAATAGGAAACATCAAATTTTATACAATTCGGCCTTACATAATATAAATTACTTTTTTACTACTTCCACTCATTACTGTTATATACAGGGTGATTTCTAATGTACGGAGGAAACTGAAAGGACAATTAGAGGAGACCAAAATAGAGTTTTTTACAATAAACTTTTGATCAAAATCGAATAACAAGAAAGTTACAATGGTTTAAAGTTCTTATAAATTAACGCTCCTGTTTTGAGTAACGTTTTATCGATTTTGTAGGTAATTTGACTATAATAATAATAATAATGATGGAACTGCAGTAAGTTTCAAACGAGGGCTAATTTTGGATTGCAGGTCTCCTAAAAAATAGTTAATTTACAAATAAAATAATCTTAATTTAGTTTGACAATGATTTACCAGTTTTAAAGCTGTAGTCGGTAGGTTTAAAATGTTTTGAACATATTTTTTGTGACTGCTTTTTCCATTAAAACGGCATATTCCCAAGCTTTCCTTTTACCTATCTACCTTTTCCACAATTCCAAACTTATTGCAGGTTATATTTACAAAACACTGATTTTTCTTTGGGAAGTAACGAAAGTGGGTAGTAGGGTCCTTTTCTTTCCTAGAATGGCATCCAAATACGCAACAAGTTGTATTGTGTTTAACCATTCTCACGAAATGTAATACAAAAACCACAAGTTTATGTAAGTGATGTAAAGTATGCACGCTGTCAAACACAGTGAAACACAAACGTTACTCGTTTCGGTATAGTTCCGTCATCGCCACCAGGCGTCGCTTCACAGCGCTGTTGAGCCCAATAGATGACACCACAGAGAGCGGTCAAACAAGGCCAACTGTATCTAATGCGAAGTCGCATTAGATATAGTTGGCCTTGGGTCAAAATCAAAATTGAAACGGCCAAAGTCGCGAGCAGCGCGAGATATAGATGGCGCTGTCTCTAAATAGGCAAAATTTTTAAAAGCGCAATGAGGTGCTAGGGCATCAGCCAAACAAACAAATCCACAAATCAGACTGTCTGTTAAAACAAAATGTGGCCCAAAATGTCACAGTAATCATTTTGTATTTATGACATTCGCCTTTTATACAAGAAATTCCAGTGACAATTCCATAAACTCTGATTTGATAATAATTACAATTTTTTTAAATGTAAACAACTTTTAAAATATTTTCAAAAAATATGTTAAAATGTGGTCTTCGGCTGAATTAATTATGAAAACGATTATATATTTTGCGAGAGAGATATCCAAATTGGAGCAAAATGAAGAATCGAAGACTTGCATATTCCTTTTTGGAATGTTACTTGCAGTATTCTGTCCAATTTTGACCATTTCAGTACTTCTTGATTTTTCTGTGTTATTTTTAATTAAAATATTGATACCTTCTGTAAGTATTGTTTTGATGATATTTGTGGTGTTACCAACAATTTCATTTATGAAATGGATACGAAACTCGTTAAAGTTTCTATGTACCACCACCTTACAGATTTATATTAAAAATAATAAACCTTGGATAAAACAAGACAAAACGCGAAGTGCAATTAAAAATACAAATGGAAACGTTAAGACATTACCAGCTTGTGATGAAAATATGTTTGACAAAAACTTCCTACCCTGTGATGAATATGTAACGTTGAGTGATACGGAGGTTCGTTTCACTGATGTTGGAATATAAAAACCAAAAAAAAATTACGAAGAGACTTCGCAGAAACGTAACCAACTGCCAAGAACATAAAACATTATATTAGTAGATATTGTGTAGATACTGTGCCCTAAAACTGTAAAGTAAAGTTTAAGATATAGTCGGCAATAAAAGGATTCGCTTTAGTCAGTCATTTTTGCTTCTCCTTCCCTCCTGGCCTAGGGCCAGTAGAACGGATCCGCTATCACTTTAGACGCCGATTCTTTGATACTTCATAGCACACTATGCATTCCCTTCCTTAAAGTTATTTTCCAAGGGTAACCGAGACCGTCAGTCTGTCCCAAAATTCAAGATCTATGTTCCATTTTAGAGGATAGGAATATCGCACACTTTTCCAACCGACTCGAGGTATTCTTTTGTTATTTCCAAACTCTTGAGTCTACGTGGACTACCAGCACTAGAGAGGGAGACTCGATGAGGGCGCTAATGGACTCGTTTTGTTTCAACAAGGGTCAGGTGATAGAGCTAGACGTTAAATTATTTGTACTGCCCCTCCCCCCCAGGAAGGGCACGCGACCACATGTTATTATTGCAATATACAGAGACTACAGACAGGGTCACACGTTTTTACAAAAAAAATGTGTAGTACTGTTAAAACAATTTTATTTAATTACATATTTACAAATCCAAAAATACAATACAATAATCAAGAGAATAAAAAATTAACAAAAACATAAGTGCCATACCATACCAACTTTGTAAGGTATGCTGTCACATTTTAAGAATTTTCATTCCATCCTGATCCTGATGCCGATTTTTGTATTCCTATAATACCTACTTGTACAAAAATATAAATATTTTCTTTGTATTATAATAAGCGCTTTCCAATTGCATGCAGGAGTCATTTGGAATAGCTCGAAGTTAATCCGTGCTAGTTGAGTAACTCAGTGCTACTTGGATTTACTTCCCCATGCAATTGCAATTGGAAAGCGCCTCAGAACTCTATTCCATTAAAGAACACACAAAGTGTCCAGAAGGGGTTACCTCAAAATGCAGCACCAGCTGAACTTGAGATAAACAAACCGAATAAATGCTCAATTGCACATAATCGGGAAGGTGGTGATGTTTGCATTAAATAATAGTACATATTAAAGTCTTAGATCCTACATGTTGCATGGATAAATCAATGAATAGGAAACATATCAAACACATTATTTTTCTCTATCTCTTCCTAACACAAAACTAAACCGTATTTACCCATCTTAACTGTGTGTCCTAGCGTCAAAACCTTCACCAAAAATGTATTCAGACGGAATATTTAAATTAATCCCCACTTTTGCATTTTGTTATTTGTAGGCCGTTGCTAGCTCCACGGCTAACGTGGATATAATTTTGACACTAAATCCAGGGCATTACGTCTTGTCAAGGGGTGACGTCATTAATTCGGCGAGCTGCATCTACTGCGCATGTCCGGGGACTATTCCATTATGAAAGTTTCAAACATTTTCATATTTTAAATTGATTTTTAATTAATTTGCAAGTTGAATATGACCAATAAAAAATACTAGAGTAAAGTTTCTCTAAGTCCGAACGATTGATTTTGTTTGTAGTTAATAATTATTATAATTAGATTTCTCAGAAACAGACTTTTACGCCTTGGGAATAGGCAACCAACCGTGCGCACCTCTGTCCCTTTAATCTCAGGAAGTTGAAATAATTTTCCAAGTCCCCAGACATGCGCCGAACGTAATGCCGTGGATTTTGTGTCAGAATTATATCCACGTTAGCCGTGGAGCTAGCAACGGCCAAAAAAATGGGGTACGCGTGCGCCAACATAAGCCGCTTTCCAATTGCAAACAGGAGTAACTCCGAGTAGCTCCCAAACTGCACCTATGCGTTCCAATTGCCTGGTGGAATTTGCTGCACCTTAACTGATCTCTTTACGTTCCTCCATCCCGTCAAGGACCTATGGTAGCTTAAAGTATATCACTACAGAATCAGATCTATTTGTTTGCAATTGGAAAGCGCTTATAGATGTTACATACAGGAGAGCATCATGGGAGTTCCAAACATGTAGAAAGAGATAGATTGAATTTTTATTTTAGTGTAGAGTCCCTTTCCCATGTAATATTCCAATGTTTGATCTAAGATTAATGTATGGTTGCCATTAAAGCTATGTTTATAATTAATTCCACACATTCAAATGTAAAACTAATTATTAATATCACCTGAATAATTTAAAAATACTCATCGCATTCTGCAAATACTCTAGGGCAGTACTGTTTAGCATATTTACTATATGGTACATCAGACTTTACGTGAATTTTTGTATTGATGCTATGCTTGTTCCATACATGGACGATGTAACTATTTCTCGACATATTTCCTATTCTATCGTTATACTTATTATCAAAATACATACTCCAGTTCCACCATGGTACGGCATAAAAGGCCTCCGGTGGATACACTGTAAAACCTTGACAGTCTTTTTTTAACATCTCTTTTGCCTTTTTTGTATTACACACATTTCGAAGTAACCTAAAAAAAACAAACTATAATCAGTTTTGTAGCAATACTTAAACATCTATTAGATCAGTTACCGTCCTCTCTCTGTATAATAAAAAAAACAGAAAACAAAAGCTATTGACTTACCGTGTAATAACTCCAGGCCCATTATAACCCCAGTCGTCTCCACGAAAATTATCTCGAAGATCTTCTAAACAGGATTGAGCAAACTGATGACCCTTACCAGTTGGTGCCAAATTAAGAATCCCGGCAGCAACATTTCTGTCAGATTCTAATCCAGCATAATTCGGATGTAAATCTTCTAACGATTTTATCACAATGACATCTAAGTCTAAATAAATACCGCCATATTTCCATAACGTTAGATAACGTAATACATCACTAGCATGAGAACGGGAATACTTTGACTTTTCTACCGTTTTACTACTATAAAGTTTTTCTACTGGAGTATTTTTAGTATATCTCTCATAATCTACATGATGTATTTTTAAATTCTTATAAGTTAAAAGAGCTTTCAGGAATCTGTCTGATTCCGTGCCTTCATACTGAATAATTCCCGGGGATACAAATAACAGGTACACATCAAAATTTGGATTCATTCGTGCTGCAGATTCAACAGCACAAGCCTGGCGTGATGTAATTCCAATTTTACCATTTAAATACGAATTACACGATGTTTCATGGAAAAATATCGACTTTCCTTTTTGTGGATTTGTATCGGAGATGTCTGGTAGTGCATTTTCCTTTATCCGATAACATGCTATCGACTCTGATGTAAAAAATTCTTTACTAAACACTATGAATAGAATGTATAATGCAGTTAATATGGTGAAAGCTCCTATTATAACACTTCTACGTATCTGCAACCGATGTACCTTGAACATTTTTGTGTCGTCTTCTTAAATAATTACATTACCTACAATAAGGGATGACTGATTGTTTTTGCTTTTAATTGTCAGTAATAAGGTACTTACGGTTAAAATTATTGCTACAACAATGTATGCAACATTTAAATTTTTCTTCAGTTTTCTCAGAATTGTTGAGGTTATGTTTAACATCTACCCACCGTTTCCAGAAACACGAAATGAAGACACAGACAAGATTAAATATATCCTGCTTTGATACAGGAGTATTATTTTTAGAGGATGTGGAAACTTTTATAACGAGTCGTTATCTTTCTGTGAGGCACGATATTGAGAGACCCTAAAAATTTAAAACGGTATTAAAATAATATCCTGCATATTGTACCTACGGTAATATTTGTACAACCACATTTTTAAAAGTTTGAAAGTCAGAAAATATGTAAGTTTTAATAAAGACACAGTCAACTATGATTTCCATTAAAAAAAAACAATATTTAATTTTTCAAAATTTGAACCCTAATTAAAAATTTTGGTACGCCACTGAATTCTACTCAAAAAAATGCTATCAGAGTTTTTATTGCTTTCAGATAGCTAATAAAATAAAAAAAATTATCAGCAACAACGTAATACGAAATTAAATTGCTTTCAAAAAATGAGATGGAGAATGTGCCCTCAGTTTTTTCTTTATGACCGAAATTTAAATTGAGCCACCTTGTATAAATGACAAGCGGATACCGACACGGCTTACAGTGACTCAACCACCCAACAACTAGAAAAATTGTATTCACAAGTCCACTGGGGCGCCCCACTGACTTTAGGTTAGTTGCAGTTTCAGAATTATTTTTCACAAGCCCAACAAATTACGTGTCTGGATTTAATAATAAATTCATTATTTTATAATGTTGCCCACCGCCCTCTGCACACGCCGCCACTGGATGATTCCAAAAATGTTTCAAAAGTAAACCAAAAAATACTACCTGTAGAATCAAACCTTTTGACGGTCACTGATTTAATTGGCACGTGATTTTAGTGATCATGCGCAAGAGTTCCGTTGAAAAGAAAAATGGCGGCGGTTTGTGATGATGTACGGTTAGTTTTTTAAGTTATTGCTGTAAATTTTTTGTTTGACAAAATATGTTAAAAGAAAAACCGATATTAAGTATGGGAACTACTGGACACAGCTTGGAAGCGTACGGCGGGATACCTGGTAGGTTATAAAAGTTGTTATTTACAATTACTTTTGGGTACCCATAATATTATTTTGTTTATATTAGTTAGGATTCCAGAATATTTTACTGTGCCCTATTTCCACAGGCCAAATACTCACTTCAGCTGATCCACGATCAATCGTCATATAATACGTTTGTGCAAGAATCATTCCATGACGATTGATCGTGGTTCACCTGAATTGGGAGTCGAATCTTGTACAACTCGGCCTGAGTTCTTAGTAGGCATAGGTTTTTGAATTTTGTGCAGAAGTAGGCACCGATACTGATTTTGTTTACCACAGCCAACTGTGAATGTTATACTTTATTTTTGATTGACTGATTGATTGTAATCAGTGGTGGTCTTGGTATACCGATCCCTGGTATCACATAGGAAATTTGATGTACATTCTCTTGGAAGTCTCAGGAGTCTTTGGAAAGTCTGAATAGTCTTTGGAAAGTCCCTATGAAGTCTGGGTTAGTCCCGGGGAAATCTGATTTAGTCTCTGGGAAGTCTGGGCAGTCTCTGGGAACTCCCTAGGAAGTCTGAGTAGTCCCTGGAAAGTCTGGGAAATCTGAGTAGTCTTTGGGAAATCTGATTTAGTTCGTGGGAAGTCTGGGTTAGTCCCTGGGAAGTCTGGGTAGTCCCTGGAAAGTTTGGGGAAATTTGGGAAGTCTGATTTAGTCCCTGGAAAGTCTGGGTAGTCTCTGGGAACTCCCTAGGAAGTCTGGGTAGTCTCTGGGAAGTCTGGGTAGTCCCTGGTAAGTCTTGGAGAAGTCTGGGTAGTCCGTGTATAACCCTCACATTGGGAAGTTTTGTTAATACAATTTTTTACTGTGGTACATGCCTTGCTGATATCTCATTCTACACCCAAACATTCCAATCCTCCGCAGGAATCTTTATCATACCAAATATTAACACCGGTTCTACAATTCTGAGAAGAGGGCAAGCTTAAGATTAATTCTGCATTAATTTTGAGTGGACTAATTATTTTTATTTGTTTTAGAACTTACACCGGAGCAGCAAAAAATTTTGATAGAAATACGCAGAAGAAAGACTGAGATACTTCTAGAAATACAAGTGAGTTTCTTTTTTATATAAACGTGTTGAATTATTGGTGATGGAAACATGCAGTATATTTTTAACTTGGGAAGCTTCAACCAATTTCTGCAGATACCTATAAAATTTTGTATAATAATTCTGATGTAGATGTATGCAACCAATCCATCAGCAAAATTAAAGATCAAGTTAATGTTTTTTGTTTAAATAATGTGGCGCCTTTTATATTGCAACAATTATTGTAGAAAATATTTTTCTGTTTCGAATAAAATTGAAATATTGCCTGGGGACTGCTCAGTCAAACACACTGTCTAGCGGACAAGATAGTGGACTACACTATGCTGTATCTTATATATTGAAAGATTTTTCATGGATTGAATTTCAAGTTGTGTTACTTATTATTGCATTATTAGAACTACAAAGGTTTGTTTTTTACTTGGACATAAATCACAGGGGTTCCGCACAGCAACTGCTATGGCAATATTCCCCCCTGTCCTAACACTTAAATTAGGATAAAGAAATGCCGATGACACGAAGGGGATTCTAATCCCTACCTCTTAAGTAGATTCGTATCTGCTTAGCTACCATGGTTCTACAAATACAGGGAGTAGAATTTGGATTACGCACCATAGGGATTTCAATACAAAAATCTTTAAGTTCGTTTAATTCCTTGTAGAACTAAACTGTTCTGAACTTTTTGTAGAGAAAAAAATATTGAATGGGGATGTGCTGTTTGTTTTGTATTTTAGTTTTATAGAATGAAAAAAATTTGCAAAAATTCATCGTCTGAATTTGAATTTCGCGCGCTTTATTTCAAAGGAAATTAATGAATTAAAGGATATCTAACACATTTTGCAAATGTAATTGATGATTTTAAAAGAATGATCTCATGTCTTTATGTAAAGTGTACATTTATTTGATTTATTTACAGTTTATAACCAAACATAACGTCATACCTGACAGTTCTGTAATTTAAAAAAGCGCGCGATTTTCAAATTCAGGCGTTCAATTTTTACAATCTTTTTCTTTTTGTAAAACTAAAAGACAAAACCAATAGAACGTTCAGATTCAGGATTTTCTCCTCTACAAAAAACTTTAAAACAGTTTAGCTCTAAAACAAGCAGGGCAGAAAATAACTGAACATAAAGATTTCTGCATTGAATCTCTATGGTACCAAATCCAATTTTACAGCTCCACGGCTAACGTGGATATAATTCTGACACAAAATCCACGGCATTACGTTCGGCGCATGCCTGGGGACTTGGAAAATTATTTCGACTTCCTGAGATTATAGGGGCAGAGGTGCACACGATTGGTTGCCTATTCCCAAGGCGTAAAAGTCTGTTTCTGAGAAATCTAATTATAATAATTATTAACTACAAACAAAATCAATCGCTCGGACTTAGAGAAACTTTACTCTAGTATTTTTTATTGGTCATATTCAACTTGCAAATTAATTAAAAATAAATTTAAAATATGAAAATGTTTGAAACTTTCATAATGGAATAATTTTGTCCCCGGACATGCGCAGTAGGTGCAGCTCGTATTCGCGTCGCCGAATTAATGACGTCACCCCTTGACAAGACGTAATGCCGTGGATTTAGTGTCAAAATTATATCCACGTTAGCCGTGGAGCTTGCAACGGCCATATTTTAAAAGGGAAATATGTTTTACACCAATAATTTAAATAATTTATTTATCAGCAATCTTTACATCAAATACAGGAAAACTATATTTTATTATCTGTTCTTTTTTTTTAATAAGAATTACCTACTGAAAATAATTTATTACAGTATTGTGTAAAATTAAAGGGGGTACAATAGGCCAATTCTGGCCGCGGTGCTGTGGGCACAATGACCACACCCAGGGGGAAAAAAAGTTGTGTAAAATAATTATGTATTAACAGTGCCATGGTAAAAGTATATGATCTCGATTAAACGCTATAAAGATTTCTGTTATAAGGAAATGAAAACCTGTAAGGAAATTGAAAGAAGTGTATTAAGTGAAACCTTGTCTGTGGAATAGATTCGATCAAACTTATTTGGAGGATTAAGCTTTTAAGAAACTTTAATTTGCAAATCTAATCGATATTAAATTTGTGAAGAACGCATTCTAAGAACACCGTTGGTTGCATATTAACCAGTTGGCAGTACCTATATTATTTCTGTGTGTTGTGTGAAGTTAATTCAAACTGACTAGACTTTATTTGCTTCTTCTTAGCTTTAAACAATATTAATGTATTATTTTTAATAACACCTTCATTGAAAAATACACATAGCATTTAAAAAATAATTGTTTTAATGATCCACAACAGTATACATGCTGCATTAAACTGGACAGAGTACCCTGGTTACGTTCAACGATTGCTTAGAATAAAATTCAAACCCTACTAATCATTTAAACGCACCCCAAGTAACAAAAAAAACCAGTCAATTGTTTTTTCTAATTTTGAAGGCAACAATAACGATCTACTTGCCGCAAGGTGCGCTCCTGTCGTGTGAATTTTAATGTCAAATTTAATTTCTGATCTTTTTTTAATATTTACAGTAATAGTTATGTCAATACTAGCTACAGTCAACGTGAAAATTGAGAAGTTTATCTCAACTTTGAAATTAAAATCAACGCGTCAGCAGCGCCGCCAACGGAGAATATGGCGTCATTATTACCTTGTCCATGGCCTTCTTCATTCTCTCAACTTTTACGAGTTATATGGCCGTTCCAATTTTGATTTGACAAATCCTCTGTGGTGCCCTCTCGGGGTGGTATATGAACCTACTATGTTGCTGATTATTATCCTATAGATGGCACCACATGGAAGATCTAAGCAAGGCCAACTGTATCTAATGCGACTTCGCATAGATACAGTTGGCCTTTTACCTGTCAAAATCAAAATTGGAATACCTAGCCATATATCTCGTTAAGAGTTAGGAGAATTAAGTTGCCCATGGCCTTTAAACAAATATTAGGATAAAAGTTTATAAAGGCAAGGGAGGCTATGAACAGGGGGGTACGTTTATACCACCATTCCACTCGCGAAATCGCTAGTGTTTCTACCTGTTTTGAGTTGAAAATGTTAAATGAGTATGTGTTTTCGCTTTGCTTTCAAACCTACACCTTTGAAAAGAACGCCGTTGCTAGCTCCACGGCTAACGTGGATATAATTCTGACACAAAATCCACGGCATACGTCATTGTCAAGGGGTGACGTCATTCATTCGGCGACGCGAACACGAGCTGCACCTACTGCGCATGTCCGGGGACAAAATTATTCCATTATGAAAGTTTCAAACATTTTCATATTTTAAATTGATTTTTAATTAATTTGCAAGTTGAATATGACCAATAAAAAATACTTGAGTAAAGTTTCTCCAAGTCCGAGCGATTGATTTTGTTTGTAGTTAATAATTATTATAATTAGATTTCTCAGAAACAGACTTTTACGCCTTGGGAATAGGCAACCAATCGTGCGCACCTCTGTCCCTATAATCTCAGGAAGCTCAAATAATTTTCCAAGTCTCCAGACATGCGCCGAGTCCACTCCGAGTCGGCCGATGAACGTCACCCCATGATAATGACGTAATGCCGTGGATTTTATGTCAGAATTATATCCACGTTTGCCGTGGAGCTAGCAACGGCGAGAAAAAAACGACTACGTGATCATGATGTAGAATTTATTATAGACTCGCTATACAAGGCCTACTGCTCTTTCCTTGGGACGCTTTACATCGGCGCGACCCCAACGATTCTTCTATTAAAAAAAAACATAATATGAAACCGAATTAAGGATACTAAGTTTTACTGATGCTGATATAAAAGTGACGAGAAAAATTAAGAATAAAGTATCGTTCTTTGCTCTACAATTTTTATCTCCAAGTGCTATGTCATGTAATTGACAATTATATGATTATTTTTTCTATAACAGGTTTATGAGTAGGAAGGTCATTTACATCGGCATTAATTATTATCAGATCTCACGCGATATCGTCCCGAAGGTATTACCTAAAAGGTTGTATCTGGGGAGGCAGAGGTAAATAAATATCCATCAGTGTGTGATAAATGTTGGACTTAAAAGTGATATTTTTAGAAATTAAAAAAAAATTAAAAAATACCTAATGTAATGTTTTGTAGGTTGTTTAAAAATGGCCACTGTTATACAGGGGGTTTCAATGAAATGTAGCTACAGTACCGTTAGTGTCTTTCAATAAAATAAAATAAAAAAAAAATGAAAATTTTTCAGCCTGTACTACTGAAAACTGCGCAAATTTTCTAGAATTAGAATGATGATCTTAGTAGTCCTCAATACGCTGAACATTTCTTCTCGTTTAACCAAATCTCTATCTCTTATCGTTTGGGAGATCACCATGCATATCCGCCTTATCTTGTATACCCCCCTGTATATCTCTCTTTTTTTTGCCATAATGAAACGAACCGTGCCACAATGCAAATTGTTAATTATTTGATTCGCTTGTTTGAGCATATAACCAGATAACTGATTGAAATGTCGACGTTGGTTAAGAGCAATGTTTTTTGCACCAACATAACGTCACAAGTTTTATTTTTAGAAGAACGAGGGAGTATTTTCGGATAAATAGTCAAAGTGGAAAGTTAGTTTCCAATGTATTCGCGTTTTCTGCGTCCCTGTTGACCTGTTATAAACGATTAATTGATTTTAGACGTACACTGTAGTATTATTATTACAGACTGGCACAAAGAATAGACTGTACCTATATTTAGATACGAAGAAGAGAAATAGAAGCGCAATTTAATTGAAAGTCTTGAAATAGAACATAATATATTACAAGACCCATCCGTATTAAACTTTATTAGAACACAAAAGAAATGGTTTCAGAATTTAACGAAGACGTTTATTGCTATTGCGGATTCTTTTGTCTGAGGAAGGAACGGAAACAGTTAGGCAACTAAAAGAAGGTCCTTGTCTAGTCCAAGAACATAAAGTAAAAGGAATTGTGGAATTAAAAATTAATACTAATTGGAAAATGTAAATCCGTAGTGACTAAAAATAAAATATAAACAAAGACCAAACATCATCAGTTCGTTCTAGACGAAAATTAAAAAAGAGACATCAAGAGTAACTACGTACAAGGATTTAAATCGGCTCACTACAGTGGCGACATATAATGAATGCAACGCCATCTTTTGGAAGAGATACAATGCTGTGGCGCCGCTGCAAGGCCAGGTTCATTTCCTAACTCTCACGAGTTACATGGCTGTCCCAAATCGGATTTTGACAGCTTCTCTATGTGGTGCCCTCTTGCGGACACACATCTTATTGCTGATTATCTAATAGATGGCACCACATAGAGGACCCTAGCCATGGCCAACTTCATTAATGACAGAAAGCAAGAGCTTGATAACAAATAGAAATCGGGATTCCTGAAGTTTGGTCCATTCCTCCTGACTCGCCCTGTATAATAAGGCTAATTATTGTGTTGCGACTTTAATATTTAATTTTGTGACTTCAAAAACTTAATGTGTGGTACATTCAGTACAGTATATAAGGTGTGCCCTCCATGAGCCTCCAATATAGTGTAAAGTTCAAACACTCCATAAATAATTAATGAAATTATTACATTAGGTGTGCGTGTTTGAGCGGTAACAGGTAACAATCTGTTGTTCAAGGAAGCTTGTAATTCATACTTGCACAATGGGGGTTGCTATTGTTACCAAGCGCAAATCTTGAACTTTCGGGGAAATAGATCCAGCGTCGTTAACCTAAAACCATCTAAAACCCTACCAGACGCCGCGCCCGTGTCTATTCGAAGAATTTCATTAAACGTATAATTTCAGGAATTGCTTAGATTAATAAATATTTGTCAACCCCATTGATATTTAGGGTGGAAACAAAATGTATGACTGACGTTCTTGTAGGTGATTTGAATCTTCACTGTAGTGCCCAAGCAGCTATCCTATAGATAGGGTATTTTTTATACAATGCGCCGTTTAAGACAACTAATTTATAAAAATATTTATTTTCTCTTCAATATATATATTTTAATTTAAATAAATTTTGCGATTTAAAATAAATATATTCAGAAAAAAATATATATTTGCAAAAATAAATATATTAGGAACAAAATATATTCAGGAAAAATAAATATATTCCGAAAAAAATATATTTGCAAAAATAAATATATTAGGAAAAAAATATATTCAGGAAAAATAAATATATTCAGAAAAAAATATATATTTGCAAAAATAAATATATATTTGCAAAAATAAATACATATTTGCAAAAATAAATATATTAGGAAAAAAAATATATTCAGGAAAAATAAATATATTCAGAAAAAAATATATATTTGCAAAAATAAATATATTAGGAAAAAAATATATTCAGGAAAAATAAATATATTCCGAAAAAAATATATATTTGCAAAAATAAATATATTAGGAAAAAAATATATTCAGGAAAAATAAATATATTCAGAAAAAAATATATATGTATTTGCAAAAATAAATATATGTACCTATTAGGAAAAAAATATATTCAGGAAAAATAAATATATTCAGAAAAAAATATATATTTGCAAAAATAAATATATATTTGCAAAAATAAATATATTAGGAAAAAAAATACATTCAGGAAAAATAAATATATTCAGAAAAAAATATATATTTGCAAAAATAAATATATTAGGAAAAAAATATATTCCGGGTACCGATTCTCGAGTTTATACGCCCCCAAGCGTGTACGCTATGAGTCGGATAGCGAGCGTTGCCAACTTTAACAGTGCTTATTCTAGAACAACAGGGGCAAAATACTAGTACAATGAAAAAGATTGACAAAACATTGGATTTCTGTCTACTATTCTTCAATAATAGAACAATTCGGGTACTATTATTTTTCAAAAAATTTGTGGAACGCGGTTGTAAAATAATAGTACGGTTGGCAACACCAGGATAGCGTATACGACTTGCAGGCGTATGAACTCGAGAATCGGTACCCAGGAAAAATATATTCAGAAAAAAAATTATATTAGCAAAAATAAATATATTACGAAAAATTATTTATATTCAAGTTAGAAGTTGCAAATATATTTAAGTTGACCTTTGCTGCTTCGCCGATAGAGGGCGGAATAAACTGGTTTGTATTTCGGATTTGCGCTTTACAGTGGACCAGTGGTGTGTTGTTTCTGCGATCTGCTCCTTTACATACTATTAAATTATTAAAAACTTTTTAATTAATATTAATTAAAGAAACTCAATACCGAACACTTAACTTATTAACACGTCGCCATTATATTACGCAATATTATTATTATTATTATTATAAAGAAGCAGATCGCAGAAACAGCACACCACTGGTCTACTGTAACGCGCAAATCCGAGATACAAGCCAAAGCCAGTTGATTGTTTTTATACAAGCCAGTTTATTCTGCCCTCTATCGGCGAAGCAGCAAAGGTCAACTTAAATATATTTGCAACTTCTAACTTGAATATAAAATAATTTTTTGTAATATATTTATTTTTGCTAATATAATTTGTTTTCTGAATATATTTATTTTTCCTGAATATATTGTTCTGTAGTTCTGTCAAATAAAGATTTAGGTACATACCCGTAGATTACTTAAAAAATTATTAATACAAAGAACGATTTTGTTACTTTGTTACTGCTATAAAATTCATTTCAACTTTGTAATGCAAATCTTGTATGCTTCCGCAAAGTGTGACTAGGATTTGATATATTTATCAGTGTCCATGTGCACAGGAAACAGATAAGTGGTGGTATCAAGTCCAAACGGAAGCACAATTCTTGTTTTTTAACAAATTAATAATTATAAAGTTTAATAATGCAAATCACTGCAATAACAAATTAGTAATAGTTTATCTACAGATAGGCTTGTAATTAATAGTACCGGGTGACACAGCACTCCGAGGCACCCATGTTGTTTTTTTTTATTTTTTAACGGATTTAATAAATTTTTGTGCACGTTCTAATATACGTAAGGGCGCGTAATTTGAAATTAATGTTACTCTTTCACTTCCGGTTTCGCCGGAAATGATCCCAACTTTCTTATTTCAAATGCAACACCCTGTATATTTTTGCATATTTCAACTCGGGATTAAATTCTGCGTGTAATAGTTTCAAGTTAAACAATTTTAGAAAAGTGGGGGAAATTATATGAACAAAATTTAGTAACTCATGGCACTCTAGAAATAAAACGTATTTTTGAAATTAAAAATTTGTAAGTTCTCAAAACGGTAATATCTTGAAACTATTACACGCAGAATTTAATCTCGAGTTGAAATATGCAAAAATATACAGGGTGTTGCATCTGAAATAAGAAAGTTGGGGTCATTTCCGGCGAAACCGGAAGTGAAAGATTATTAACATTTAATTCTAATAATGAGCTCTTAGGTGTATATAGGTTCTAGAAACAGTTGTCTCCATAGATCATTGGTAATGATTTCAGCCGCGTAGTCTGAAGATCCCAAGGTCGATTCCCGGTTCGGATAAACTTTTTTTTAATTTTTATTTTGATTGTAATAATACTTTTTTATTAATCTGATCAAAAATATTGTAATTTTATTACCAAAATAAAAACTAAACTTAATGAAATTAAAAAAAAAAGTTTGTCTGAGCCGGGAATCGACCCGACTGAATTGTTTCGTTAATAATTTGAGACAAATACTTGACGAGTTACAGTCGATATTCGCTCTTAGTAAATCACCCTTTATTGGGCCGTCTCTCGTCTCAGATATTGTTTTCGTAGTTTTATAATTTTTAAAATTTTTCTTCAGTATTCTTCAGATTAGATCTCAAATTATATGCACTAGTCGTATTCTAATGTGGTCGTGAAAGTCTCGAGATTCCATGTACCTATTCGTGGGCTTTACCTGCAAAAACTCTTGATTTATTATAATGCAGTAATCCAGTAAAAAGTAATTTTTTAACATTTTTGAAATCGTTATGTGAAAGTTTGCTTACTTTTGGTTATAGATTGCTGTTTTGAAAGTTGTTATTAGCAAGAAGATTAATTATGAATTGTCTGATAAAAAAAATGTAAAAGTATGCGAATATAAGAATGTGGGAGGTTTTAAAACAAGGTTTCTAGTTTGACGGATGTGCTGTTCGATAAAGATTTAGTATCTTTTAAAAATTTACAAGAATTTCAGATTCCTACCCCAAATTTCCTAAAACTCATTTTATTAATCAAGATCCTTCAGCGAATTTTGTTGTAGGATAAACCAATAATTAATTATTTTTATTCGCGTATTAGATATTAAATAACAACTTTCGAATATGGTGGTGGAGCATCCGTACTTTCTCGAAATTTAATATTTTTGAAATTATCATTAGAACAGTATTTGATTAAAACCCGGTTTTGCTTTGTCCAAGTCACCGGAATATGCGAAACAGGAACAAAATGTATACCAAAGCAAAAGGAAAAAAAATAATCAACTGGCTTTGAGCAAAAGAGCCCAGCAGGGCCCTCTAGAAATGCCCCGTGTAAACTTTGGCAATTGTTCGATGACGATGTACAGCCACGGTCGACTTCACTAAAAATGACAGCTGTCATTAATAAAGTTGGCCGTGGTTCAACCAGAAACCATTACCAGCTGCATCCCCAACTCTTGCGAGTTATATGGCCGTTTCAATTCGAATTTGGACAGGTATTCTATGTGGCGCCATCTATTAGCTTATCACCGACAAGATAGAAAATATCAAAAAAAAAAAAATCAAAATCCCCATTTTGTTTTTCGTTGATAAAATGAAAACAAGTGAAACTATGATTTTTTTTATTAAGACATTGTTAAGGCACTTTTTTATCGGAAAATTTCAGTAGTAGTTCTCGAAACATTGTTGCTAGGTAAAGCACGAGAGCACAATATATTTAAAAAAAGTGGAGGTGCAAACCTCCCCTGGACTTTCCCATACTAAAAATAAACATTCGTTTTTGGTATTCAACAGTATTGTTCGCCACAACCGATAAACTAAACTTGAAAATTAGTATATGGAAAATTAACACAAGTGCCGATTGTGTTCATCTGCGCATGTGTGATTATTTATATTCATAGGCTGCTAGGATTAGCCGGCGACAAGGAATTCCCGTCCCGCGCATGGTCACTTGAACATATCGGCACTTACAAATTTCACCCCACACTGTTTTAAAGTTCAATATTCACGAATTTCTCATTAACCGTACATTTTAGCCATATGAACACCTTATACTATGTGATAGACAATTCAATTTTGCATTCAATTATATAATAATATATAGGGTGTTTCATTTAAAATAACAAAGTTGCTTATTGTACTGTGAAAACCAAACACCCTGTATACGTGATATAAATTTAGAAAAATGCAAATCTATATACTGAACAACTTTTGTATTTAAACTTCTTTCATATTTTGACTAACAAAGGCGCTATAGGAGCATCAATTTCCGATTTTCAAAATCTCGTAGAGGGCGCCACAGTGGAATTCTGGCGTTCATCAAAAAACAAAAATGTAGTTAATACCTAGCTGCATAAGTATAGAAAATTTAAACAAAATCCTTAGACCAGTTTTTTTGTAATAATTTTTCAAAAATTTCAAAATTTTTGGAAGAGCGCCGTTGCGACCGTTTTTGGATTTAGTAAATAATTTTTTTTCTTGGTGTAGTACAGCCAAAGGGCTTTCAAACAAGTTGTTGCGGAACCTGATCAGATAACTGGTTTTTGAGTTACGGGGCGTTAAAGTCGAAATTTTCGGATTCCGGTTTCGGATTTTTTTGAAAAGCTTATTTTGTCGATGAATTTTCGATGTACCCCTTCATTTAAAATGTCATCAAAATCGGTTTACTAGTTTTTGCGTTACAGGCGTTACATACACACCATCATACACACAGCCACACAGACAGACATTTTTTCTAGACCACTTTTTTGTGTTCCTGGGGACCCAAAACACGTATTTCCGCGAAAATCTCGACTTCGAAAATTTTCATGATATCAATACTTCCCATATACCAGTGGTGGTATGGGAAAGTAAAAACGAGTGCGTTAGCACGAGTGTTTTTTCGATTTTGTATTGTGCTTGAGTGCCTTACCTTACAGCAAGAAACAATACCCTACCAACAAGTAAACAACTCCTTACCAACAGCTTTTTTTTTATCACAGGAAGCCGTCTTTTTAAACAGGAAGTTTATCACGAAAAACGGAATCCTATTGGTTGAGGTTTCGGGTGTTGCTTAGTAACTAAAAATTTATGAGTGATTTTGTCGGCGAAAAATAAAAATCGGAATCTTTGATTTTTTTTAGATGTTTCCTAAACTAAAAGTCATAAATCAAATTTCTTTTCAGATTATTGATCAGCATTAAAATACGTAACTTTGTTTCCATTTAGCCGACTTCGTATCTCTTGAGCTAACTGAGATCTATATGCTTAGTATCGAAAAACGGACACCCTGTATATCGAAACAATTTACATGACTATTAACATAATGACGAAATATCAACACTCTGATGCATATCTGAAAGTTTTTCAGTGAAGGGCACGGAATAATGCAAGCATTCCATTGTCGGTCAATCGCTCTGTCGCCGTTTGAATAATAGTGTACCTACTTAAGTTTTTTTATTTTTGTAAAAGAAATACTGAATTGGGACGTTCTATTGGTTTGGGTTTGTATTTTAGTTTTACAGAAAAGAAATTGCAAAACTTGAGCGTCTGAATTTGAAAATCGCGCGCTTTTTTAAATTTTAGAACTGTCAGTTATGCTATGTTTGGTTATAAACTGTAAATAAATGTATAATTTACATAAATACATGAGATCATTCTTATAATATGTATCATCAATTACATTTTTTCAAAGGCCGTTGCTAGCTCCACGGCTAACGTGGATATAATTTTGACACTAAATCCACGGCATGACGTCTTGTCAAGGGGTGACGTCATTAATTCGGCGACGCGAATACGAGCTGCACCTACTGCGCATGTCCTGGGACAAAATTATTCCATTATGAAAGTTTCAAACATTTTCATATTTTAAATTGATTTTTAATTAATTTGCAAGTTGAATATGACCAATAAAAAATACTAGAGTAAAGTTTCTCTAGGTCCGAGCGATTGATTTTGTTTGTAGTTAATAATTATTATAATTAGATTTCTCAGAAACAGACTTTTACGCCTTGGGAATAGGCAACCAATCGTGCGCACCTCTGTCCCTATAATCTCAGGAAGCTGAAATAATTTTCCAAGTCCCCAGACATGCGCCGAACGTAATACCGTGGATTTTGTGTCAGAATTATATCCACGTTAGCCGTGGAGCAAGCAACGGCCTTTTGCAAAATGTGTTAATACACAAATCTCGCAAACAAATTTAAATAAAGCGCGCGAAATTCAAATTCAGACGCTAATTTTTTTTTCTGTAGACCTAAAATACAAAATCAATAGAACGTCCTGATCCAGTATTTTCTTCTCTACAAGAAATTTCTGAACAGTTTAGCTCTAAAATAATAAGGGGAGAAAATAAATGGACATAAAGATTTTTGCATTTAAATTTCTAAGATGCGTAATCCAATTTATTTTAAACGCTGTTTAATAGAGGGTGTCCGGAAATTGAGTGTCTCAAGTATTGTAGCGTTGAAGGTTGAACAATTCCATAAATCTCAATTCAAAATACTTACTACTTTCATACATGTTAAAGAAAAATAAATTATAAAACTGATTTCTGAAGAGGCCATCTAGTTCTAGGTTCTGTGTTAACAAGAGCCACCTTGTTTATCATTGCCACCAAACTCGCACGGCCGAAGATCTCCCATGTTGATGGCCATCAACTTCCTGTATACACAACGGCCACTCGAGTAACGCATAGACTACCTAAAATAATATTTTTAAGACGACTATAACGAAAACAGCTGTCTTTTAACAACCGTAAAGTGTCACTTAGTAGTAGATATCTGTCAATGACTATTTAACAAAATGGCATTTATGTCACGAAAATGCGGTCGTAAAGTAAAGCGGCCGTGAGTTCCACGTGCTTGAATATCCATTGTAGGTTACAAGTAATGTCCTATCACAGTCCTTTTCAATTCAATTATTGAACGCAGCTATTGTTTAAACTTGGCGGCAAATTCAAATTTCACCAACAAAATTTTTAACGAGTTGAATGTAAAGAATCACGATATAACGATGTCTAATAAATAAAATAAAATTTTAGTAATAATGTGTGTATACTTCACTTAAATTATCCATAAATCAACCTAGTGCCACCATAATTATGTGAAATATGCATTATTTTTTTATTCCTATTGTTATTGAATCTCACACGGTCCAGTTTCTTCTGTATTCATGTTTTTTGTTAAGAATATTATTAACGGTACATATTATTAAAAAAAATTATACATAATTATGAATATTATAATAAGAAAAAACTTGATTTGCTGTAATAATTTTGATGGCAAAAGAGATTGTTGAAGAATAGAACTATAGAGAGCGTGATGAGTACTGAGGTCTTGTACATGGTGCCGAGGTTATTTTTTGTTCAAGAAATATAATATAATATTATCTACCCCGCAAGGGTAGGAAATACACAATAATCCATTTTATTGAAAAAAAAAATGAAACTGTTGGTAGACAACACTCTATGAGTTTTTTTTTTCGCAATATACGGAATCCTTGAATGCCATTGGCTGACGTTACGAGTGTTGCCTAATAATGAACGTATGAAGGTATTTGTCCCTTACAATATCTGATTTTTTTTCATCACCCTGTATATTATGTCGATGTATGAAACGCTTTTGACGCATCCAGGAGTTCCCACTTGGATATGCTATGTCCGTATCCGTAGTGACGTCGCAATGTATTCTCGCCGGCCTGTGCGCGTACCGCGCAGTGTGCAGGCGGCCATGGAGGAGTGTAGTGTTAGCGAAATATAAGAATTTCCTAAAAAAAAAACATTTTATAAATATCACTGACAGCATTTGTATTTGTGCGGAAAACAATTTTTGTTTTATTTTAAAATAATTGCCACGCGGTAATTAAGTGATGATCAGTTTTAAAAATATTTAAAGTGATAATTAATTTTAAATTGATAGTGTTTTGTTTTAATTAATTAAAAGTGATAATGAAGCCTAAAATGCGCACGTGCTTAGTTTATTTACGCAATTATTAAAAGTCGACGGTAGGTTTGTTTTTAGATATTTTCGTGTTTAAAAGAATTCCTTTTTACTTTGTTTAATTAAATTTAAAGATAAACAAAACATTAGTCTTTTGAAAACAGTTGCCAATAAAGCTGTTTGAAAAAATGAACATCAATAGCAAATTTTTTTTGACTAATGTGACATCATCGTTAACTAAATCTTAAAATGTTTTTTTACTTAATGCTAGACATTAAGAAAATATGGTTTCTATTTTTGGATTAATTAAATTAAACGTCCTTCACGTTATTTCAATCTTGTTTCATGCTAATAAAATAATGGGTGTTGTTACTTCAAGATCGAATAATTTAGTTTTGGTATATGGTAAAAATTTTAGGGCTCAGTATAATTGCATTTATTTAATGACAGATGAGTAATAAAAATACCTTTGAATGGGCGTAGTATTCTTCGTACGATGACTCTTTTTTTAATGAATAAGAAGGATAGGATCGTTAAATAGTTTATCTTTAATCTTAAAAATAATTTAACCGCAAACTAGAGCACTAGGTATTTTTAATTCAAAAAGATGCAAGTCGGGGTCTACTGATAAGGATTTTAATGTTTATCTACAGAGATAATAGTGTATTACATAAAAGTTATGAATGTGATGGTTTATCGACGATACGATATAGTATACCGGGTGATGCAGGACCCGGGAGCAACCCTGTTATTGTTTTTATTCTTTAACTGATTTAAATAAATTTTTGTATGCGTTATATACACGCAAGAGCTCATAATTTGAACTTGATGATAATAATTTTTCACTTCCGGTTTTTCCGGAAATGACCCCAACTATCTTATTTCAAACGCAACACCCTGTATATTTTTGCATATTTCAACTCGGGATTAAATTCTGCATATAATGGTGTCAAGATATTACCGTTTTGAGAACTTACACATTTTTAATTTCAAAAATACGTTTTCATTCTAGAGTGCTCGAGTCTCTCAAAGTAGTACCATACCCATCGTATCCCAAAATTTGGAGTTTTTTGAAAAATTATTACAAAAAAACTGGCCACACGATTTTATTTAAATTTTCTATACTTATGCAGCTTGGTATTAGCTACATTTTTGTTTTTTGATGAATGCCAGAATTTCACTGTGGCGCCCTCTACGAGGTTTGGATAAATCGGAAATTGATGCTCCTATAGCTCCTTTATTAGTCAAAATATGAAAGAAGTTTAAATATAAAAGTTATTCAGTATATAATTCTGCATTTTTCTAAATTTATATCACGTATACAGGGTGTTTACTTTTCACAGTACAATAAGCAACTTTGTTATTTTAAATGAAACACCCTGTATATTATTATATAATTGAATGCAAAATTGAATTGTCTATCACATAGTATAAGGTATTCGTATGACTAAAATGTACCGTTGATGAGAATTTCGCGAAGTTCCGCTTCGTTTTGTAAATTTTGAAGATTTAGGCTGAACATCGAATATGGCAGTCCAATGACGTTTTAGGTCACGCGATCAAATTACGTATAGACCAATTATCGCTCTCCACAAGGGTACCATGATCCGTCATGGACTGCCTCATTGTCTGTTTGTCTGTTTTTTTCCAGAAACAGGGCATTAATTTGCTGGAGAAAACAAAATAACAAAATTCTCATTCAATTGTCACTACGATATATTATTATCGATGCTCCCGTTAAATTACTTTATTTTTCACTTGTCAATTGTTTCTTGTTTATATCTGTCAAACGAAGTACATTAAGCAGTTCATAACGCCCTAGGGCGTAATATGCAACACGGGCTAGGTATAATACGTCGTGAAGTCTTTAAAAATTTACATATTTACTGATAGGTAATTATGTACAATTTTAAGTGATGGTGCTTTTAAAAGTCGGTCTTGAGCAAAAAATGCGCCTTTCACAGCTAGCTAAAGTGCAAATTTTATTGCAAAATCCTTTTAACGGATTTTTGTCATACATAACGTATTTCTCAGTGATTTGGGTTTCATAGATCAAAACTGTAAAAGACGATGTAAAAAATTTCTTATACAGGGTGTTTTCTAAAAAACCCTCGAACCATAACTTTGTTATTTTAAAATTTAGGCCCAACAACCTGTATATAATTTTAAATGGAAAGACAAAAACTATCTTTCTACACCACCCTTTCGTACATATCGATCAACTGTTTTAAGCTACGATGTTCAACTTTTTTATTTTAAATACTAAACCCTGTATATTTTTACATATTTGAATTCAGGGTGAAATTCTACATACAGTAGTTTGTTTCATTTGTTTTTTGTTACCCAAATTTTTTTTTAATAATTTTTTGTTGCATCTAGTAGGCCGTGCCCGTCCCTGGTGTCAGTTGTGCTATCAACCACGTGGCGGTAAAAATGAGCAAGACCTTGTAAATACGTTTTGTAATTATATTTTTCCATAAAATGTTAACATTCCGGTTATTTTCCACGGCACACTTGAAAATTTTATGATAGCGTACGAACTGCCTATACAGGGTGGTGATTTTTTCCATGCAGTGGCAAGTTTACCCTTGGGGGGATATATCAGGGGAACAGTCAGGAATTGCCGAAGGGGGGAACTATTACGTATGCATAAATAATACAAGCGAAGCGAACAAAAAATGGGCCGCAGGCGATTCGTTATCACAAGTGGGCGTGGCCAATTTTTACGTTTAATGTTAAATAAAAAAAATTGAAAATATTAAACTTTTTAGAAATTAAATTGAAAATTTGCGGTTAAAAAACAATAATCGTGAAAATAATTTCTTATTTCCAAAATATTATTTAAATTAAAATATACATTTTTTAATGAAAATTATGAAGTTGTAGTATACAGGGTGTAACTAAAACACTTGACCAAACTTTAAGAGCGTGTTTTCCACACCAAGAGAAGAAAAAAAGTTCATATGAACATGGTTTGGGAAACGCTTTGTTAGGTTGCTACAGACCCGCGAAGGGGGCGCATGAAATTTTAATTTTAATTAATATCTCCGACACCCTTTAATATAAATTAATAAAATTTGACATATAAGTTAGTACTAGTAAGTGCTATTATCTGACAGTATTCAAGTAAAATTATTTAAACCAGGAGCGTCCCAAACTGGGGGGGCTGGGCGCTTATTCTTCATTATTTTTGTGATCTTCAATTGTTTTTAGAAATTTGAGTACATGGTACGATTGTACGTTCAAAATCACATAAAAAGTGTACTCTTATTACAAGTCGATAAACCGAATCGTTTTCGAGGTAACTCAATTTTTACAAAAAATCTAGTTGCCATGAAAATTCGGAAACTTCGTATTTTATGGATTAAATTCGCAGAAAAGATTCAGGACATCAAGGCAATAAAAAAAGTTCATATGAACTTTGCCTTGATGTCCTGAATCTATGCTGCGAATTTAATCCATAAAGTAGGAAGTTTAAATTTCATGCGCCCCCTTCGGGGGGCTGTAACACCCTGACAAAGCGTTTCCCAACCCATGTTCAAATGAACTTTTTTTCTTCTCTTGGTGTGGAGAACACGCTCTTAATGTTTGGTCAAGTATTTCAGTTACACCTTGTATTTAATCTTATTTAAAAAATAAGTTTGGGGGGGGGTGCACGTAATAGTTAAGCAACCCCAACCGTGGTTTATGACATACTTATTCCAGTATTTATTTTTGTAGAAGTACAGGTCCATGTGGTTTTTATATTTTAAAAGGGAATAATATTATCAAATTTGAAAAATCTTGATTTTGACAAGCAATAGTAAATAATATAAATTGCTTGATCCTAAAACATTCTAAGATATTTAATTTTGTCTGGTTTTGGATTTTCATAGTTAAAGCCGGTCGGAGCTATTTTTTTCCTAGTTTTTGACCCTTGGGGGGGATATATTCCCCAAATCCCCCCCGTGGTTACGCCACTGTTTCAATGCTCACCATTGGTATCTCGGGAACGGTAAACGATACGAAGTCGGTTAAATTAGAGCATCCAAATAATCACCACCCTGTATAGGTACAATAATTTAAAAACATTCTGGGTATCAAAAAAAAATGCAACACATGTATGCAGAATTTCACCCTAAATCCGGATATGTAAAAATATACAGGATGTTCCATTTAAAATAAAAAAGTTAGTAGATATTTTTACAAAAGATAGCTCGTTTTGCTTAACTCTTGATTTCTTCTTACAACTATCTTAAACGTAAATTGAAGTGATCATTGTTACCGAGACGGATTTTATTAAATCATGTGGCAAAGCGATTACCATGATATCTATATATCTATGTACTTATAAAACACATGTATGACGCATGTTTTCTTAACGCAATCTTATTATTAAACAAATGTAAACTTTACAAGGTTCATGTACAGTTTAAATTACGCTTAACGTTATATTTGTGTTTCCTGAAAACGCTTTTCTAAATGATTATTGCATTTAACGTTATCCAACTTGTTCTTGATCGAAGAAAAAATGACTAACACTATCTTTATGTTTTGCTTTCAAAAATTTAAATCTGTATTTCTTTCTATCAGACTTTGAACTAAAAAGTTGATAAGAGTTTTTTGAAATTTTTCCAATTTATTCTCTCTTAGTAGATACTTCTATAGAATAAGCATTTTCCCATCTTCTCGTATATAACAAATTGTGTTGAGTGAACATCTTGAGATTGTAGTAAATCTTTCCAACCGTTGAGAACAATTTATTTTGCTTCTTGACACCCTTGTTGTTAACTCTCTCCCTCTATTACATGAGGGCATTGGGTATTTAGAGAAGAATGGTTTATTTTTTTTTATCGAAGACAGACCTCATAAAAAATTTGTAAATATTCCATTCAAGAATATTGTAGGCGACATTTCAGGAAAATAAATTCTCAAACTGTAAAGTTATTCCTGAAAAGTGTATCAAGTTTTGTTGTTGACAAAAAAGGAAGTAACATAGGAAGGTATTGTCCCGGAGGAAAATTCTGTCTCTCTCTCTATCCAATACGAATCGGACGATACAAAAAAAAAATGGAAAAAGACGATGAATGTCACAAACTTCAGTATTTTAAGGTCGAAATAAAAATTATTTTGAAATAAAAATAATTTGTTATCAATTTCAGAGGGTTGTGTGAAACATATTGGAATAGTTAACCGTGAAGACATTAAGAAAGCCTCAAAAGCTACTATTTGGCCGCGCCACTTGTCCTATTCCGACTACTAGGGTAGTACATCTGTTAGAAAAGTCCAGGGCACATCAAGTATTGATACAAAACCATTTTAAGATCTAATTACTGTACACTAAAGACATGTAGGTACAGTGTAAATAGTCGCACGTTCCTAACCATATTGTAAAACTGGATATCAAGAACATTCCATTTATAATCTGTATCATTCCATCGCTCCTGACCTGTTGTAAGTCGTTTTACCATGTCTGTCTAAAAAGTAACGAGACTAAGGTATTTCTTAAAAAACTGGCAACACTGTAAAAAGCATTGCGCCAGTTGAAAGCTTCCTCTAATACTTTTTGGTCTAGATTCTAGAATCGTTTTTGTAACCGTGGTTTGAACCCGTACCACTAGAATGCGTTTTGCTAATAAATTGTCCGTCAATTGTCAGTAAAAGCAAGCTTATGGAGATCAAATTCAATTGTTTTGAAGTGGCAGAAGAAGAATATTTTGAAATGGGATTAAGGTTGTGGTTCGTGGTAGGGGGTACATCATCTTATCGCGGACACCAGTGGCGTAGCCACGGAGGTGATATGGGGGATATATTCCCCCCAAGGGTCAAAAACTGGAAAAAATAGCTCCAACCGGCTTCAACTATGAAAATCCAAAAGCAGACAAAATTAAATATCTTAGAATGTTTTAGGATCAAGCAATTTATTTTATTTACTATTGCTTGTCAAAATCAAGATTTTTCAAATTTGACCATATTATTCCCTTTTAAAATATAAAAACCACATGGACCTGTACTTCTACAAAAATAAATACTGGAATAAGTATGTCATAAACCACGGTTGGGGTTGCTTAACTATTACGTGCCGCCCCCCCCCAAACTTATTTTTTAAATAAGATTAAAAACAAGGTGTAACTGAAATACTTCACCAAACTTTAAGAGCGTGTTCTCCATACCAACAAAAGAAAAAAAAGTTCTTATGAACGTGGGTTGGGAAACGCTTTGCTAGGGTGTTACAGCCCCCCGAAGGGGGCCCATGAAATTTAAACTTCGTACTTTATGGATTAAATTCGCAGCATAGATTCAGGACATCAAGGCAAAGTTCATATGAACTTTTTTTATTGGCTTCATGTCCTGAATCTATGCGCTGCGAGTTTAATCCATAAAATACGAAGTTTCCGAATTTTCATGGCAACTAGATTTTTTGTAAAAATTGAGTTACCTCGAAAACGATTCGGTTTATCGACTTGTAACAAGAGTACACCTTTTATGTGATTTTGAACGTACAATCGAACCATGTACTCAAATTTCTAAAAACAATTGAAGATCACAAAAATAATAAAGAATAAGTACCCAGCCCCCCCAGTTTAGGACGCACCTGGTTAAAATAATTTTACTTGAATACTGTCAGATAATAGCACTTACTAGTACTAACTTATATGTCAAATTTTATTAATTTATATTAAAGGGTGTCAGAGAAATTAACTAAAATTAAAATTTCATGCGCCCCCTTCGGGGGGCTATAGCACCCTGACAAACCGTTTCCCAAACCATGTTCATATGAACTTTCTTTCTTCTCTTGGTGTGGAGAACACGCTCTTAAAGTTTCGTCAAGTGTTTTAGTTACACCCTGTATACTACAACTTCATAATTTTCATTAAAAAAATGTATATTTTAATTTAAATGATATTTTGGGAATAATGAAATGTAATTATTTTCACGATTATTGTTTTTCAACCGCAAATTTTCAATTTGCTTCGCTTGTATTATTTATGTATACGTAATTATGTAATAGTTCCCCGCCCCGCGCTAATTCCTGACTGTGACCCTGATATATCCCCCCCGAAGGGTAAACTCTGGCTACGCCACTGGCGGACACCCTGTATAGGTATAGGCAATACATTCGCACAAGCAAAGCTGAAATAATAACAATCTCTGACAATTTTTTTCACGCGTTTTCATCAATCAAATGTTTTTTGCGTTAAAATACAGTTTTTTCAAAACAGTTTAAAAAAATAACTGCACCGTGAGTCTTTGTACAGACCTAGTCTTTTTACTGCTGATTTTCTTCAATTACTTTGGAGCTAGCTACCTCAGTGGTATCCCACCTTCAAACATACACTACTCGTTTATGGAAGAAGGATACCGCTTTGAAATTGGTTCAAAGAAGATTGAGAAGGACAGACATATAATAGGAACACATATTTTCCGCGCATGTGCGCGGTAATTGGTTGTTAAGTAAACGCCACGCCCGTAACTTGTTTTTACGCATGCGCACTATCCATTTAGTTCCTGTTATCTGTTTATCCTTGTTGCACTTTCTAAAAATGGTATTGTCCTTTCTGTCAATCGTCTTTGAACCATCATCGGTTGTCCAGTGTATGTTCGAAGGTATCCACTTGATTTTCTGTTCATAAATAGGTGCAAGTAAGATATTTTCTCATTATATTGTATGTATTTTTAAGTTATACATGGCTATACGGATATTATACGATAAGAAAAATTCCAAATATGTGTAATTTATGTAGTATGTAATCGGAACGATCACTACCTGACACCACCACACATTAGTATTCGTTCCTTGCCTAATGACTACTCATAATAATTAATACTCATGGTTTCTACAAAAACATTGAAAATTAAAGATCGGAGGACAAAGCAATGTCAAATGCAGACCGCGTGTGCATATCTGGTCGGATTCCTTAACATGCAATTGAAGTTGCTTTAATGCTTTGACCTCGCGGCACCTTTAGAAATGCGGCTACGTTTTATACCAAACCCACCCAATAATTTTATAAATGACCTAACACATTCACAATTTACCTACATCCATAAAAACTGTACATCTGAACGGAAGTATTGAATTTTTAAATGACGTCAAACCCAAATCAAAGGATAGCCGGATCAAACGGTTCGTGAATCTTTAATTAAAGATGAAAACTTGTTATTTTATAAATGAACAAATGAATGCCAAATGTATTTGGTTTGTAGTACGCCATAAGGGAGACATATTTTGTGGAAAAATAAATACCGCGTGTTTTTTCTATTCTGGAAAGTTTAGTTTCTCTCTCTCTCTCTTTTTCGAGTTATATGGGCGTTCCAATTTTGATTTTGGCAGGTCCTCTCTGTGGTGCCATCTATTAGAATTAAATAATAATCAGCAACAATATTTTCAGATTTAAAATACATAATAGTTTCGTATACACCCCGAGAGGGCACCATAGTTTCTGCAATAGAAGTCGGTCATATTGTGACGTCGGCACTATAGCAACGTGGCTACCGCGGTGGGTAAACAACTGCAAGCTTATGGGTTGCCAAGGATTCGTATCATGGATACTGCGCTTACCCACCGAGGTAGACCACGTGATGACCGACCTTCTCTCAAAAAAATTTCTTTTACAAAATCTGTTCGATAAACGTGATCTCAGGATGACACTGTACGTTAAAAATCCTAACTCTGTTTGAAACAGCGGTGGAATTTCCGGGTGTGGACATTTCTGAATATTAATCATGGAAATCCTAGAAAAATCAAGGAAGTCTATATTTCAAAAGAAGTGAGTACCTTGGGATATCGTACATTGTTGCACTTTGACGATTTATTTGCGAGAAGTTACATCGCTATCATTTGCAGGGAAGTGGGTATATTTCCTGCACCTGTTGCAATGGGGTTTTCTACGGTTGCAAAAAAAATTGTTTCTCACAAAATGTTGCAATAATATTGCATTGTTTCCGAACCACAGCCCTCCCAATGTTTTTATGTTGGTAATTTTTCTTCTACATTTTGTCGTGTCATATTTTTTACAATTATAACTTTTCTGATACTTCATTGTATTTTTATATACTTCAAGGTCATGCAACGTCCGTAATAGAGGTTCAACTTACGTCTCTTTCTGGTTGATGCGCTTAAAAAGAAGGCCGTTGCTAGTTCCACGGCTAACGTGGATCTAATTTTGCCACTAAATCCACGGCATTACGTCTTGTCCAAGGGATGACGTAATTCGGCGACGCGAATACGAGCTGCACCTACTGCGCATGTCCGTCCATTATGAAATTTTCAAACATTTTCATATTTTAAATTGATTTTTAATTAATTTGCAAGTTGAATATGACCAATAAAAAATACTAGAGTAAAGTTTCTCTAAGTCGGAGCGATTGATTTTGTTTGTAGTTAATAATTATTATCATTAGATTTCTTAGAAACAGACTTTTACGCCTTGGGAATAGGCAACCAATCGTGCGCACCTCTGTCCCTATAATCTCAGGAAGCTGAAATAATTTTCCAAGTCCCCAGACATGCGCCGAACGTAATGCCGTGGATTTAGTGTCAGAATTATATCCACGTCAGCCGTGGAGCTAGCAACGGCCTAAAAAGAAACGAGGAACGCGATGCTCACTGCTTTTGAAAATTTACAAATGTCAAAATGACAATTCACAATTTTGCAGTGACTTACTATTTTATTTTCATTCTGCACGTAATACTATGTGTTTCGCTTTCCTTGGTCTTCTTAATTTATTATTCTCAAGAATTATTGTAGTTTGACCCTCCTAATTCAGTTTCAATGCCTTGTGTTTTATTATTTCAGTTAATCGTTATAGGGGAATTTATTTGATAATACAATTACAGCTATAGACAACATAGTATTGACTGAAATCTATCAGTTCCAAAGATATTGTTAATGTTCATGATTAATCAAGTGTGATTAGGCGATGCTATATGATGATATGAACTGAAATAAATATTCTTCACAGACATTCATTGTTTAATTATTATTAGTACCCACATTATTTAATAAATGAAGACATTTCTTTGAAATTAACTCGTTATTAATAAAAGAGCACAAGACATGATGGTATGGTTGAAATTGTTATTACGAATGAGTGAGTGATACGGTTTGTTCATTCGATAGGCATACGAAGCGAATGAAAAGTAGCGAGACTGATTTTCTGGTATAATGCATCAGGAAATTACAAGGGAAATGAGACGAGCATTATTGTTAAATTAAATTTCAAGTTGGCTTTAGTAAATATTTTTTTATGAAAAAGAAAATAGTACTTCATGTAGTATTAAGTACCATAGTATCATTATTAGCTCAAGGGAAAATTCTGTCTCTCTCTAGCCAAAACAAAAAAAAACAATGTCGAAATGACGGACTGCTATCTATTAGATAATAGTCAGCAACAATTTTTTCCGAATATGGTCATTCCAGTTTTGATTTTGACGGGCCCTCTCTGTGGCGACATCTATTGGATAATAATCAGAAACAATTTTTTCTGTCGAATTCAAATTTGGAACGGTCATAATATAACTGGTAAGAGTTAGGAGAATGAAGCTGGCCATGGTCAATAGTGGTTACATAAATGACTCCTACCTGGGTGCGTTTTTAGGATGGCTATAGCGTTCTGTGGCTATGATCATGTGTCTCGTCAGATTTGACACTTGAAAAACAAACTACAAATGTCAAATCTGACAAGGAGATGATGGCAACCGTGACGTCCGTCACTTTTAGCGTTTTTAGGATGGCTATAGCGTTTTGTGGCTATGATCATGTGTCTTGTCAGATTTGACACCTGAAAAACAAACTACAAATGTCAAATCTGACAAGGAGATGATGGCAACCGTGACGTCCGTCACTTTTAGCGTTTTTAGGATGGCTATAGCGTTTTGTGGCTATGATCATGTGTCTTGTCAGATTTGACACCTGAAAAACAAACTACAAATGTCAAATCTGACAAGGAGATGATGGCAACCGTGACGTCCGTCACTATTAGCGTTTTTAGGATGGCTATAGCGTTTTGTGGCTATGATCATGTGTCTTGTCAGATTTGACACCTGAAAAACAAACTACAAATGTCAAATCTGACAAGGAGATGATGGCAACCGTGACGTCCGTCACTTTTAGCGTTTTTAGGATGGCTATAGCGTTCTGTGGCTATGATGTGTTTCGTCAGATTTGACACTTGAAAAACAAACTACAAATGTCAAATCTGACAAGGACATGATCATAACCACAAAACGCTATAGCCATCCTAAAAACGCTAAAAGTGACGGACGTCACGGTTGTCAATACAAAAAATTCGCTACGGGAAAGAAACTCTGATACGGTCAATTATTATTCTATACCTACTTTTGTATTTTTCCATAAAATACATGGAGCCTATGGAAGCACCGGCTTTTGTTTAAATTATTTCTTGATTTAGTAATAATCATATAGCGGTATAAATTATCTCTAATTTTAAACAAAGGAGCTAGAAATTACATTACTATTGATACACTCGTATTTCCAAAATTACATTATTGGTCCGTGTGGCCGGATTTCCCCGAACTTGTTTTGCTTTCGTTTTATGTGTTTTTAATTGTTTCGTTTTGTAATAGCTGTATTATTAATAATGACATACCACTGCCAGCTTGATATGTGACATTGGAAAGGTCGAATTCTTATGTACAGTAGGTAAGGTAATATAGTAAGCAGTGGCACGAATCGTGATTCTCGTTTCCTAAATATAGATACACGCTTTACTATACAATCGACCTTTGCCAGTTGTTTAGCTACATTTACGTCATTTTCCTAAAATCAAAAATCGTTTCGTTCACAAACAATCGTTTTATTCATTTTTATAATATTCATTTCCGCAAACAGACCTGTACGTATCTAACCCAAACATGCAAAACTTTGCATACAATTCTGTGGTTCACTGTAAATTATACAGGGTGTATGATTAAAGATAAATTGTTAGGGGTTGTTAAACGCAAACACTAGTGAGCCGATTTTAATAAAATTTGAAATGAAGGGGTATATCGAAAATTCATCGACAAAATAAGCTTTTCAAAAAAATCCGAAACCGGAAGCGGAAGTTAGACATATTTTTTTGGTAGTATTTTTTTCAGAAGTGGAATTTTGAAAATCTGTGTAGGGGATATGAAAGAAGACCATGATTCAAGGGAAACACCTTTTTACCAGACTCTCTAACTTCAAAATGGCGGCCGCTAGGAATTTTTCAAAAATTCGACTTTAACGCCCCATAACTCAAAAACCAGTTATCTGATCAGGTTCCACAACAACTTGTTTGAAAGCTCTTTGGTAGTACTATACCATGAAAAAATTGATTTAGTAAATCCAAAAACGGTCGAAACGGCGCTTTTTTAAAAATTTTGAAATTTTTGAAAAATTATTACAAAAAAACTGCCCACACGATTTTGTTTAAATTTTCTATACTTATGCACCTTGGTATTAGCTACATTTTTGTTTTTTGATGAATGCCAAAATTTCACTGTGGCGCCCTCTACGAGGTTTTGAAAATCGGAACTTGATGATCCTATAGCTCCTTTATTAATCAAAATATGAAAAAGGTTTAAATATAAAAGTTGTTCAGTATATAGCCCTGCATTCTTCTAAATTTATATCACGTATACAGGGTGTTTGTTTTTCACAGTACGATAAGCAACTTTGTTATTTTAAATGAAACACCCTATATATTATTATATAATTGAATGCAAAATTTAATTGTCTATCACATAGTATAAGGTGTTCATATAGCTAAAATGTACGGTTGGTCAGAAATTCGTGAATTTTGAATATTTAGGTTGGACTCTGACGGAAACGGATCGTCGGTCTGTAGCTCTAATTTCAGGCCGGTAACTACAGATAGATGCGTGTGTTTCTTCTGTTCGTATCGAACCCGTATATAGTCTGATGTTTCTCGCTAGGCATTCAAGTGATTTCCAATACTGCCTCGCGAACTACTGTTGAATACCAAAAACGAAATGTTTATTTTTAGTATGCGAAAGTCGAGGGGAAGTTTGCACCTCCACTTTTTATTAATTAATAAAACAAAATTCATGATTGTTTCTTGCAGATATTTTGATTTGTACAGTTTAGTTTGCAGATAGTGAGTGGAATATTTACTCGACGTATGTCGATCGAATTAGTCTACGTCTACACCCTGTATATTATCAATTTAAACAATAATATCGTTTAGAATACAAAGGTCGACGTCGACCCAATCAGAAATTAATAAAATAATTAAAACTTGCATAGATCTTTGTGCTTGAGGAAATTTCGTATCAAATAAGAATTATGCCAAAATAAAAGTTGCCACCTATTTGACCGTGATCTTTTTTTTTAAATCGTAATAATAAAATGCACCTATGTTCAATTTCCTCACTAAATTAGTTAAGTTACGTGCTGTTTATCAAGTAATCAATCCATTGAACAAAGTAATCGGACTTCCTTTTATCTAATCCACGCCCATCTATTATATCAGCAAGGATATTAAATTTACTAAAAGGTTTATTTTAGCTCGCCCCATTTTTTTTATCATTGCTTAAAATGGGAAACGATTCACCGGTTCATTAGCAATTTCATTTGTGAAAAAGATTGTTTTACAAGTTAGGATTAAGAACAGTGGACATTTTCTAGCAAATTAAATGTTTAGTTTAATGGCAGAGCGAAGCGAGTGGATTAATTATATACGAGGATCGAACAATGACTTTTCTAACAGAAATTATTGAATGGAAAAAAATTAAGTAAGAAAATTTAAATTTAGCAAAAGATGAGAGAGAGAGAGAAATATATTGACTTGAGGTCGCCATAGCTAAACGGACGTGATTATTTTTCCAGATTTTTTCAAAGGATAAGGTATTAGAATTTTTTACTCGGTATTTAAAACAATAACGAAGCGTGCTTTTTTCGTCATTTTAGGGACACTATGTATAATAATAAAATATTTACTAATCGCATGTATTTGACAATAAATGCCTGGCTTTTATTGAAATAGGGGAGATTAGTGATAAAGCTAAAAATAGAACTTGCGAGACCCAAACACAACACAATATCGATTCAAAAAATAGAAGATATATTTAACGATAATTTATTACTTCTTATCTCCAAGATTGATTTCCAGTTCTTTTTCCGGCGTGGGCTAAAATTACTGATTTGTAACCTTTGATTTTCAAAATATTATCCGACATAGGGCTTAACCGGAATGGCATTCGTAATTCAGAAACGAAAGGGTCCGTTTTATGTTTTATGTACAGGGTGCAGAATTAGATTACGCACAATGCAAAAAAAATATCTTCATTTAGGTACTTTCTCCTCAAAATATTTTAGAGTTAAACTGAAGTATTTGTAGAGAAAGAAATACTAAATCGGAAGGTTCTATTGGTTTAGTATTATAGTTTTACAGAAAGAAAAATTAGAAAAATTGAGTTCTTGAATTTGAAATTCGCGCGCTTTTTTAAATTTTAGAACTGTCAGTTATGCTATGTTTGGTTATAACCTGTAAATAAATGTATAATTTACACAAAATTCTTTCAATATTATCCAATTACTACATTTGTAAAATGTTAGGAGTCATCAATGTCGCAGAAATTATTTTAAATAAAGCGCGCGAAATTCAAATTCAGTCTCAATTTTTTTTCTATAGAACTAAAATCACTAAAATATAAAACCAATAGAACGTCCCGATTCAATATTTCTTTCTCTACAAAAAACTTCAAAACAGTTTAGCTCTAAAATAATTAGGGGATGACATAAATGAAGATTTCTACATTGCAGTCGCTAAGGTGCGTAACCGTAGACTTCGCGCGGTTGCAGTTTATTTTATTGATCATCTTTTCTATTGATTCCCTGAAGTATTCCAAAAACGGTTATTATTCCAACAACAGCACCATTTTCCGCACCTTGTACTATATTTATTTAACAAAACAGTAAACATTTCTTACAGAATAATCAAATAATTGTTCACAGTAGTAGGCTCTGTTTGTGCTTGAACTTGTACCTGAGGTTGTAATTTACAAGTATAATGTGTGTGTACCGGAAAGTATTTCTTCATGTTTTTCGACACGCATTGCATGCATAATACCAACAGCATACCAGAAATAACCTGCAGCCTATGCCCTGCGGTACTGTAATTTAAAAGGTAGTTCGTAAACCGATCGTAAACACACATTTAATACAAGCAGCGAGTTTTATGTATAATCCACGTCAATACGATGTTTGGCACGATAAAAATGCCTCTTGGGGGTTTGGAAATCCTCCAGAGAGGTAGAGTTAGGGATCGAAATACCGGGACCTCGACTCATTACTATCAACCAAGTTTTATAATATAAGCTATAGAGGCTCAGGATTCATGTCTCACAGAGTAATCAAAAAAACATTATAAGTGGTTTATAACAATTCCGGTCTGGGAGACCGCTTCGTGTTATTGTGTTGTGTTGATATTTATTGATTAACTACTGTGAAATTATATTTTTTATTCCAAAAAAATGATCATCTTTTTATAAAGATATAACTTTTCAGAGCAAGCGGGTGGTCTCCCAAACCGCAAACATTTTAAATATTTTCTACGTGTACGTTCTAAGGATGCGCTCCTCCTTAGTTTGAAAATATTATAGGCAGTTTAATAACATTTTCGGTCTGGCAGACCGTAGCATGTTATCGTGCATATATTTTTTCGTAATTGTGCAAGGGGGCGCAACTCTCAGGGTCCATTAGAAAAACAGGCGTATCACCCAAATTTTGAGGCAAAAGTAGGTCAAAGTTATATACCTCCAGAGAGGTAGAGTTAGGGATCGAAATACCTGGACCTCGACCCATTACTATCAATCAAGCTTTATAACATAAGCTATAGGCCAGGATTAATGTCTCACAGACCGCGGACCATGGATGCCCTCCTATTTAGCTGTTGGTCTGTTCCTGCAAACGTACTAATCAAAAATATTATTATAAGCGGTTTATTAACAATTCCGGTCTGGGAGACCGCTTCGTGTTTTTGTGTTGATATTTATTGATTAACTACTGTGAAATCTAAAAAAAATGATAACCTTTTTATAAAGATATAACTCTTCAGAACAAGCGCGTGGACTCCCAAACCGCAAACATTTTAAATATTTTCTACGTGTACACTATATGGATGCGCTCCTCCTTGGTTTGAAAACATTATAAGCGGTTTATTAACAATTTCGGTCTGGCAGACCGCAACACGTTATATCGCTTCGATATTACAAACTTCAATTTTTCATTGTAACAATTTTGACGTTTTATATCCCAAATCTTACCATATGCTCTTAAATCGCGTCTAATAAGTCACGCCCACTCCGAAAAAAAAAAATTCGCACCATTTTTGCTGCCTTCACTCATGCCTTACTGTGCCTTCCAAATATTTTGATCATTATTTTAACAGAAACGAACATACATGGGAAAATAAAATTATTTTCCATTATAGGTATTTAAAAAAAATACAAATTTGTTTTAGGAAGTTTTAGCATATTTTGAGAACAGAATTCAGTAGCGACGTGACCTAACTTAAAGATCTTTAAAATAGCATCCACAAAGTAATGCAATTATTGCATTGCTTGCATCGGTTGGTCGGTGGGCTGCAACAATAATGATGCTGCTCTAAATTTAACTTTGTAAAGGTCAATATAATTTAATCTGACAAGATGGGCTGTAGAATAAACAAGGTTGCCGATAGTAGCGACTATTGTGTCTAATGCCGGTGGTAACTAAACTATAATTAGAAAGTAATGTGTCCGTTTTATGAAGAAGAATTTTTAACAATGGGTTCTAATTAAAAATTACATGTATATGTGTTATATTTTAATGTAATTGTGTCTAAATTAATCTTTTCGTATTTTTAAATCCTTAATCGACCTCTCAGTGCAGACTGATTTAACAATTGGCTTGACCTATTATGGAAAGGACGGTCGCGGGTCGCGACATAGAGGTGTGGGTTGAAAAACTCAGAAAAAGGATGATTCGTGTCCTGCTTGATTGATATTGCTCACTCATTCCATTAATTAGAGTCCACTAGGGGTGACTATTTTCTATTTTACTAAACATAGGAACTGTTCAGGACACCCTGGCAAAACAAAACTGAATTTTATAGAACCATAGTTTACAGTTTTAGGGCCGGCCTTTCAATTTAGATTTAACTCCCAGTTAAACTAACTAACGGTCAGTTGTCATGGATACCATCAATTTTCGGCAGCAAAGACAAGCTATATGGTCGTTCTAATTTTGACAGGTCCTCTCTGTGGTGCCCTCTTGCGGCGCATGTGTAACTACTATGTGTTTTAAATCTGAAAAACATTGTCGTTGATCATCAAACAGATGGCACCACAAGAGAGAACCTGTCCAAATCAGAATTGTCCAATAGAGTAGTGGTATTAATTTCAGCGTCGTAGTCTAAAGATCGTAGGGTCGATTCCCGGCACGGATAAACTTTTTTTTAATTTTTTCTTTAATAAATATTGATATCTAATAACACATTAATCTGATTACAAAAATATTATTACTCTGTTAGTAAAATTAAAATAGAATTTCTACTTTAAACTCGGAATTCCGGGGTTAATGCACAGACGTGAGTCGTGTAGACAATACAAAATTTAAACTGAAATTCCCATAGGTACTACCGAGGGAGAAAGAAAATAAATAATTTCCTTCCTTCCTCTTTGATATCAAACAATGAATAATAAATTAAGAACCAGTTCGCGTTTCTGATCAGCAGACAGTAGTTAGTACTTAAAATATTGTTTGATTTGTATCTTGAACAAAAGTTGATGTGTATTTTCTTTAGATTGCAGTATCACGTGTACTAATGTTGGCACACAAAATGCCTTTTCCTATACCAGAGAAGTGGACGTGATGTCAAAAATCCCCAGAATTCTTATCGCTTTATTATCATCTTATCCGGTAGTAGGAATACCACGCAGCTTGATATGAATAAAAACATGTTATTCATGTATTGTTGCTAATAGTGTACTGACGCATTCTGAAAAAAACGCAGAATCTTTTCTTATTTGCGTGATCTTAACGAGAATTTCATAAAATCTTAAGTTGAAAAATAAAAAGTGCCTTCAGTACGAGCAAGTAGTGCCTTAAATAAAGAAGAATATTTTTGTTTGAACTGTGCCTTAAGAAGTGATTCAGAACGAAAAAATACGTTATCATTGTGAAACATTTTTCTGAAGCGTTGGTGCTGTTTTTTCTAGTCTTTGTTTAATTTGTGCTAATAAATGTTGTTAGTGGGCATTGAAGACAAAAAATCTATAGTGCGGTATACAGATGTCAAAATGCAATATAATACTGTCGGGCGGGAACGCAAAGGTTCTGTGGCATCGGTGGCAAACGTCTCCAGCTGGTTTTTCTCTCTCAGAAGGGTTGGAAAAAAGAACAAGAGTCCCCAGAAATTTGTAACGTCTTCTAGAAGCGACTGGGATCTTTCTACTCTATCAAAAGCAACTACTAGATGGGTATGTTATATTAAATAAACAGTTCATTTTAATATTTTCCGTGGTCTTTAATCGTTCACCTTTTCTATTATCATCCAACGAGGTTTCAAAGAGACAAGAGGAGATATATATTTGTTGTCTATTTTCTTATCGGTGTAGTATTAATTTTTGCTTCTTAAATTTAAGAACATTTTCTTACAGCGTCTTCTGCGTTGATCTGTCACCACAAAACACCTGACTGTCAGCTTATATATTAAAAGAGGTTAAGTTATCTCTGTCTGTCACTGTTGATTTTATAAAGTTTGTACCATGGCCAGCTCTTATCTCGTAAGCGTTGGGGATAAAGTTGGCCATGGTCTGTACAAAGCAAAAATTCCAATTTAATTAGAGCCGCTGGTGTCGCGAGCAAAAATAAATCGAGTGTACACTTTCTTTATTTTTTTTATCATTGTATGTCCACGGTAGTCCGCCACGTGGATGACCTGTCAAAATCAGGCCGCCCCCCATATACCGGGTGGTGACTTGAGCGACGCAACATAGGGATTTCAGTGGTAAATTCTTAATGTTTAATTATTGGCTCCCCTAATTATTTTAGAGCAAAAGTGTGTTTAGGTTTTTTGTAGAGAAATAAATTTTGCATCTTTTCATACTATTATTTACAATTTTCCGGAAGCGTAGAAAAAGAAGAAATTAAAAATGGTCTTTTTAAAAAAATCACTGATGCCATGGAATTATAAAATCAAACAAACGCACTGACATTTCTGTCTCATTACATTTTTTTCTTTTTAAAGCAATAAAACGAGTAGGTAATAGGAACATATTTTACGCTAAACAAGGCACTTTATAATTTCTACTTTTTCTTTCGTTGAATACATTTTAAAAATAATAGATTTTAATAATCGGTTATAAACTTCAAACCGTAATGACAGATGTAAATGCGAATGTTGATTGTTTAGATAATTCCAAGGCATCACTGATTTGTTTAAAAAGAGCATTTTTAATTTCTTCTATTTCTACGCTTCCGGAAAATGGAAAATTATAAATAATAGTATGAACAGATGCAGAATTGTTTTCTCTACAAAAAACCTCAACACACTTTTGCTCTAAAATAATTAGGGGAGCCAATAATTAAACATTAAGAATTTACCATTGAAATCCCTATGTTGCGTTGCTCAAGTCACCACCCTGTATATAACTCGTAAGAGTTGGGAGCCGCTTACAGAAAAAATAGTACTATATGGAGTATTTTTTTTTTTAATGCAACAGGGAAACTAGGTAGAACATAATAGATCTGATCGATAACGTGTTATTCAGTTTTTAAGGATGATACATACAATTTCATTGAGATTTATGTAATTATGCCTATTTCCGTTTTCTATTGTCATCGTATCGGCTGGTAATAACGTCAGATTTTGGTTACCTGAATATAAGTTATGTAACATGTTAGGTGCTTCATTTTATAGAATACAAAAGTTTAATTTAGTTGCAAATTGTTTTTCTTCTGGGATTGTTGTCTCCCTTCCTATTATTTGACATCATGTTTGCTTCATGCTTTCGTGTTTGCGCTAATTATATATTCGACAGGATGTTTTCATGTTTACATGTGTTCGGGGTATGTTTCGCATATACCATAATTAATAATAATTTACGTGTACCCTCATTTTAAGAAGAAGTTAAATGACTTTATGGATCACAATGTCAAATTTTAATACAGACTAGATTTGAGTAGAGAAAGCGTCGTCTACATTGATCTGTCACAGATCGCCGCGATAGAGAGAGAGAGAGAGTTATGTTTTTGTGTACTATCCAATTATGTAAAACAAACAAATAATTCTAATTGGAATTTTTCTTTAATTGCAGGCATTGAAAGATGAACTGTGCGAAGTCGTGTCAGAAATGGAATCCCTGGATTCCGGCGAGGAAGGCAAGAACAGCAACAAGGCCAAGATGATGTCCATTGGCCGCAAGAAATTTAACATGGATCCAAAAAAAGGAATCGAGTACCTAATAGAAAAAGACCTTATCCAAAATACACCAGAAAGTGTCGCACAATTCTTATACAAAGGCGAAGGACTCAATAAGACTGCCATAGGAGATTATTTAGGCGAAAAAAATGACTTCAACGAAAAAGTATTACAAGCATTTGTGGATCTACACGACTTTACCGATCTTATTTTAGTACAAGCTTTAAGGTTAGTTTACATTTTTAATTTATTAACTCTTAAGTAAGATCCTTCCAATCTTGATTTTTGATCAGATCCTCTCTGTGGTGCCCTCTCGGGGTGTATATGACACTATCATGTATTTTAAAATCTGAAAAAATTGTTTCTGATTATTATCCAATAGATGGCACCACAGAAAGGACCTGTCAGAATCAAAATTTGAATAAGCTATGCCTAACTTTTTTATTTTATTTGGCTCTCTAAACTGTAAAAACATTCTAAAGGCACTTTTTTGAGTAGAATTCAGTGGCGTACTCAATTTTTTAACTAGGGTTCATATTTTGGAAATATTAATAATTGTTTCATCTAGTTGGCTATAAAAATTAAAGTTCTCTGGTATTATAAGAAATTAATAATTTCCCATGATTCCCCTGATTATAAATTGCTGTTCGTTTTGTGTGTAAATTCACGTAATCAGTATTCTATCACAAACCTCTGGTAATATTTCATTATTTTAGGTCAAATTAAAAAAATAATGGGGTGTTCTTTTTTATCACAACCACATGGTATTATTTAAAATTATTTCTTCTTTACAGGCAATTTTTGTGGAGTTTTCGACTGCCAGGGGAAGCCCAAAAAATAGATCGAATGATGGAGTGTTTTGCCAAAAGATACTGTGACTGCCAGGGTGAAAACAATATTTTTGAAAACTCGGATACGTGCTACGTGCTTTCTTTCGCCATCATTATGCTTAACACTAGTTTACACAATCCTAGTGTTAAAGAAAAACCTTCCATTGAACAGTTTATAAATATGAATAGAGGCATCAATATGGGACAAGATTTACCTAGAGAATTACTTGTCGTAAGTATTATCTATTGTTATATTAGAAAAATAATGAAAAAAGATCAGAATCTTTTGCTATAGTCATTTTTTGTTAAAAAAAAATAACAATCCAATCGAGAATTGAATCACGCACCATAAGGATTTCAATTCCAAAATTTTTATGTTCCTTTTTGGCCGTTGCTACTTGCTAGCTCCACGGCTAACGTGGATATAATTTTGACACTAAATCCACGGCATTCGCTTGTCAAGGGGTGACGTCATTAATTCGGCGCCGCGAATACGAACTGCACCTACTGCGCATGTCCGGGGGCTTGACAAAATTATTCCATTATGAAAGTTTCAAACATTTTCATATTTTAAATTGATTTTTAATTAATTTGCAAGTTGAATATGACCAATAAAAAATACTAGAGTAAAGTTTCTCTAAGTCCGAGCGATTGATTTTGTTTGTAGTTAATAATTATTATCATTAGATTTCTCAGAAACAGACTTTTACGCCTTGGGAATAGGCAACCAATCGTGCGCACCTCTGTCCCTATAATCTCAGGAAGCTGAAATAATTTTCCAAGTCCCCAGACATGCGCCGAACGTAATGCCGTGGATTTTGTGTCAGAATTATATCCACGTTAGCCATGGAGCTAGCAACGGCCTTCATTTTTTTTCCTTAATTATTTTAGAGCTAAACTGTTCTGAAGTTTTTTTTAAAGAGACAAAAATACGAATCGGGGCGTTCTACTGATTTTGTATTTTATAGCGTTTTCCACTGGCAGAACTAGTGCGCACTAAAACTGCACTTACTCGGTTTTGCGTATTCTACTGCTGTTTTCAGTGCGCACAGTTAAGAGAGCAACACGTTTCACTGTAAAATCGTGTCGCACTAGGTCTCTCTCTGTGCAGGTTTTTTTGAACCGAATACGCAAAACCGAGTAAGTGCAGTTTTAGTGCGCACTAGTTCTGCCAGTGGAAAACGCTATATACAGAAATAAAAAATTGTAAAAATTGATCGTCTGAATTTGAAAATCGCGCGCTTTTTTGAATTGTAGAACTGTCAGTTATGGTAACCCCACTTTTGTTAGGTTATAAACTGTAACTAAAAACTGTATAATTTACACAAATACATGAAATGATTCTTTTAAAATCATCAGTTACATTTGCAAAATGTGTTAGAAATCCTTTAATTCTTCAATCTGGTAAGAAATTCATTTAAAGAAAGCGCGCGAAATTCAAATTCAGACATTCAATTTTTCTCTTTCTGTAGATCTAAAATACAAAACCAACTAAATACAACCACTTTTTTGTTACGATTCGCGTACTACATCCTCTGCAGATATTTTTGTCCTGTTTATAATATGTATTTAATTTTTTTTCAAGGGTCTCTATGAGAGTATCAAAGCAGAACCATTTAAAATACCAGAAGACGATGGTAATGACTTGATGCACACCTTCTTCAATCCTGATAAGGAAGGATGGTTATGGAAACAAGGAGGGCGTTATAAGAGCTGGAAAAGAAGATGGTTTATACTAAACGACAACTGTCTGTATTACTTTGAATATACAACTGATAAAGAACCACGTGGAATAATTCCGTTAGAAAATATCTCAGTGCGTGAATGTACGGATAGACAAAAACAACATTGTTTTGAATTATACGCTAGTGGTGGTGCAGACTTTATTAAAGCATGTAAGACTGATTCGGAAGGTAAAGTAGTTGAGGGTAAGCATACAGTGTATAGAATGTCTGCTAGTAGTGAAGAAGAGAAGGTTGATTGGATGGAACGGTTAAGCAGGAGTATTAGTCATAATCCTTTCTATGATATGTTGGCAAGTCGTAAACGAAAAGCACAACATAATGCTAAAAATTAATTCGTTGTGGTTTAATTCCAGTATCATATTTTTGTCATGGTCCTTGTTTTGTTATATGTAAATAATTATTTATTATAAATAAATTTAGTACTTGTCATTAAGATGTTATTATGGTACAAAAAAGGTCAGTCACAGTAAATCTTCTTTTAGGAAAAAGATCAACGTTTATCAAATTTCTGTGCTCTTAGAAAAAATAATCTGTTCATATCTAATTCTTCTTAACTATTACAGATGAAAAATAAATGTACTTAATTATTTTTTTCTAACTTGAAATTTTCAATGAAAAACAGATTACTGATGTTTTTGCCGTACAAACATGATTCTTAGTAAAATTGTTTTCTTTATGTATTCTCAACATGTGATATCTATCGCATCTAAATGTTTAATTAATTATTTTAATTTAAATCCAAAAATAGGTTTTTATTTTAATTTTGGAAACTATTCAACCAAACTTTACATTTGTGCATAAATATCAGTTCTACAAATTGCACAAGCAAAAATGTATACAGATGCTGTCTAAACTAAATACTTTGATTTTTAAAGGTGGATCCGCATTGGTGCGGCATGTGGCACGTGGTAAACCAAATCTAACCAATCACAGACTGGGATTAGTAGTCTCTGATTGGTTAGATGCATGTGATGTGATATGCCGCAGCTGACCAATCTCAGACTAATATTATGCAGCGTACCGCTTACCACGTGGCGTGTCAATTGCGGATCCACGTTTACTGGTCTGTGATAGGTTAGATGCGGCATATCGTATGCTGTGCCAATTGCGGATCTGCCTTAAATAAATCTTCATGTTTTTCTACTGAAAATATTGAAAGATTGTATATCCCAATATAAAACATGTTTGTAGAAAATAAGTTCTCTCTCCATTTAATCAATAACTGGCCATACACTTCTCAAATCCAAACCTGCCACTACGTATTAAAAAAAATGCTTTTGAAATTGTACCTACCTTGGCAATCTAATACTATTAGGCATCATATTTGGTCACATGACCTTCCTAGGGGGCAGCACAAACAAACTATGTTACAGTCATCATGTGGCCTTCCTGGATTGGCCGGTTTTGTTTATGTTTTCTCTGTGTATTGTTTGTACTGCCCACCAGGAAGGTCAGGTAACCAATTTATTATTATTGCCGGTCCAGTTTCTAACGTCTTGTGTATGGTCAGTCCAACATAGTATTAAAAGATTGATTATTCAAATGTTTTAAATTTACAGCAATAAAAATATTCATTTAACCATTTTTACATCAATGTATGTTATAAGGTGTGTATTAAACAAATACAGGAAACAAGTGTCTTGTATATTGGATGTTTTTGGTTTATTGCATTGGCCATTTTGTGTTTTATCATTTATATTTCACCTGTAACTTTTACATTTTCTTACCGAGTTTTCATGTCTTGTCTTCATGTTAAGTTTTGTACTGTTATAATTTTGAGTGGTACAAGTAATGTAAATATTCAGGATGTCATTTTAAAGGAGTATGCAGCAGGATATTTTGTTAAATGTGCAAGTACCTACACAGTACTGTAATTAGAATATTTTATATTAAATATTAAATTATTTCGTGATTCTGTAGCCCATTTTATTTATTATTAATAATTACTCTAAATAAATTGTTCTGTGTGAATTCTGTTAAGAATTATTTGAATTTAAATGTTTGATGTTTATATACAAGAAATAAAAAGTAATGTGACCTTTAACTCTGCTGAAAGTGTTCAGCCAGTAACATTACTTCGTATTTTGTGCTAGTCAAAAGTAGTTTTCAGAAGACGTTTAATAATTTAACCATAATCCATTTAAGAAAAGAACACCTTTTTTTGGGGCTGCAGTTACCAGAGAGGAGCAAAGTAAGTGCCTCTCTTTTAACATGCAGACCAGACAATACCATGCCATATCTCAACACTTGCAAAAGTTCTTTACGTTATTTGTCTTGCAGTAGTCTACTTTTGACCCACTGTGTATATAATCTCAATATTGTAGAAAATTTTAGTCCTAATTTAGTTAATTATTGTGATTGATTTTGTAAATACGTATGTTCTTTCTAAATAACATTTTTGAAATGTTTTGTATAGTTTATGTAAATAAATGATGTTTGTAGAATATTCGTTTTTTTGTGAGTCATCAATCAGCCTTAGGCTTTGTTGGAGATCTTCCATTGCTTCGTATACCTCACTGCAACTTTAGTTCCAAATTTAATGTAAATCTTCGGCCCGCCTACTTGGTCACAGTCTAAACGCTCCCCGCGAAACCGCCAACAGGATCACATTCTAATGTACACCTCGGCCCGCCAACTTGATCACAGTCTAAACGCTCCTCGCGAAACCGCCAACAGGGTCACATTCTAATGTACACCTCGGCCCGCCAACTTGGTGACAGTCCAAACGCTCCCCGCGAAACCGCCAACAGGATCACATTCTAATGTACACCTCGGCCCGCCAACTTGGTCACAGTCTAAACGCTCCCCGAGAAACCGCCAACTTGGTCACAGTCTAAACGCTCCTCGCGAAACCGCCAACAGGGTCACATTCTAATGTACACCTCGGCCCGCCTACTTGGTCACAGTCCAAACGCTCCCCGCGAAACCGCCAACAGGATCACATTCTAATGTACACCTCGGCCCGCCAACTTGGTCACAGTCTAAACGCTCCCCGAGAAACCGCCAACTTGGTCACAGTCTAAACGCTCCCCGAGAAACCGCCAACTTGGTCACAGTCTAAACGCTCCTCGCGAAACCGCCAACAGGGTCACATTCTAATGTACACCTCGGCCCGCCAACTTGGTCACAGTCCAAACGCTCTCCGCGAAACCGCCACAGGGTCACATTCTAATGTACACCTCGGCCCGCCAACTTGGTCACAGTCTAAACGCTCCCAGAGAAACCGCCAACTTGGTCACAGTCTAAACGCTCCTCGCGAAACCGCCAACAGGGTCACATTCTAATGTACACCTCGGCCCGCCAACTTGGTCACAGTCCAAACGCTCTCCGCGAAACCGCCACAGGGTCACATTCTAATGTACACCTCGGCCCGCCAACTTGGTCACAGTCTAAACGCTCCCCGCGAAACCGCCAACTTGGTCACAGTCTAAACGCTCCTCGCGAAACCGCCAACAGGGTCACATTCTAATGTACACCTCGGCCCGCCAACTTGGTCACAGTCCAAACGCTCTCCGCGAAACCGCCACAGGGTCACATTCTAATGTACACCTCGGCCCGCCAACTTGGTCACAGTCTAAACGCTCCCCGAGAAACCGCCAACTTGGTCACAGTCTAAACGCTCCTCGCGAAACCGCCAACAGGGTCACATTCTAATGTAAATCTTCGACCCGCCAACTTGGTCACAGTCTAAACGCTCTCCGAGAAACCGCCAACAGGGTCACATTCTAATGTACACCTCGGTCCGCCAACTTGGTCACAGTCTAAACGCTCCCCGCGAAACCGCCAACAGGGTCACATTCTAATGTACACCTCGGCCCGCCAACTTGGTCACAGTCTAAACGCTCCCCGTGCAAGATCACATTCTAAGGTACACCTTCAGTTCGTCAATACGGTCACATTCTAATGTACATCTTTGGTCTGCCAACTTCGTCACAGTCTAATCACTCCCTAGTAAACTGCTGCATTGTCACATTCTCGGCCAACATTTACTTCCCCTATACTAGATATTTTTTCTTCTTCTGATCACCTTTTTACTATTTTTTGCTTACGTACTTATTTTGTACAGTACAATAAATTAAAAGAACGCCTATGATATTGGTTTAAATTTTTATTTGAAAAATATATAACATGCATATGGAAGGCGTACAGTTCATTCTAAACAGTAACGTGCAAGCAGTGATAAACTGAAATCAACAATACAAAGAGTAATATTAATATTCCATTTACTAATTTTTTATTTCTTTAAACATCTTTATATGCAGTTAATTTTTTACCACTGCATGCACATATCGTAAAGATAAAAATTAGCTGCAAACTTACTGGTGTAAGAAAGTAGAGTATATAACTTATGAAGGAATCTCTAAGGATTTTATAAAATGGACTAATTTTAATTGTTTTATACTATTTTAGAGATTCCTTGTTATATTCATCTGAATGTGAGGCACAGAGAAGGCAACAGGGACTGTTTATTCTACAAATTATAATTTAAAGCTTTTTAAAGAAGCTTAATAATAATAATAATAATAATAACAAATGTAGAGGTGCAATACCAGTACAAGTTTATTATAACAGTAATGGTTGGTCTTTTAATTCTTATTTAACTCCCAGTTAAGCAAACTAAAGGTCAGTTGTCATGGTACCATTGTTGCAAGAATTATTTCCCTGACAATTGACCACAGGTTAGCTTAACAGGAAGATAAATCTGAATTGAAAGACCGGTCCTTAGGGCCGGTTTATCAATCCCTAGTTAACTCCTTGTTAACCTAACCAACGGTCAATCGTCATGGATACAAAATACTCTCAAGATATTTCTATTTGGACAAGAAAAAAAAATAAGGTCCTGTGTCACCCAGTATATACAGTGTGTCCACGGATTGAGTGCATATAAGGTGTAAATGACAAATTTTTTTAGAGTTGGATCTTCATGTTCCGAGGATCGCTCCTGCTTAGTCTCAAACTAAGATATTGAAAAAATGAGCCAAATCAATTAATATACAGGGTGTTTTTTTGGCCAAAATCTAAAAATTAGTCAAGAGTAAACTGTCTTTATTTTAGCAGATATAACAAAAATGTATTAGAAAAAGTTGTTTAGAATTAAAAGTTATTGAAGATTTACAATTTTTATACAAATCAGCCTACTTTGTTTTTTTCATCTAATCCAATACTTTTGAACTCATGTTTGTAACAAATAAGGTTTAGTATTTTATTAATAAATAATTATTTGTTTTTCAAGTACTTTGTTTAATTACTCTTCATACATGGGTCATTAAAACCACAAATAAAAATCTCATGTTGATGAAAAAAATCAAAGTAGGCTGATTTGTATAAAAATTGAAAATCTTCAATAACTTTTAATTCTAAACAACTTTTTCTAATACATTTTTGTTATATCTGCTAAAATAAAGACAGTTTACTCTTGACTAATTTTTAGATTTCGGCCAAAAAAACACCCTGTATATTAATTGATTTGGCTAATTTTTTCAATATCTTAGTTTGAGACTAAGCAGGAGCGATCCTCGGAACATGAAGATCCAACTCTAAAAAAATTTGTCATTTACACCTTATATGCACTCAATCCGTGGACATACTGTAGATTTTGCATTTTTAAAGGATGTAAGAAAAATGTTTTAAATAAACCAGTACTATTATTGTTATTATTATTAAGCATTCTATAAAAATATAGAAGAAAATCCAGAATATGAAATGTGATCATAGGAAATTTTCTTCAGTTTTAAAATAAATTGTAGTTCCGATAGCTATGATAAACAGCAGACTTTTATAATTTAATTCTATAGTATAATTGTGCAACCATAAAAGTTTTATATCTGTGACTAAGGATTTAAAACAAAAATTCCTTTTAGTTAAAATAAAAAAGTATTTTTATGTTAACTGCATAAGAATTGTTCGACATAGTTGCTATATCCACCTGCAAGCTGGATATAACTCCTATGTATAACTCTGACACAAAATCCATGGTATTACATCGGTGTCATTGGGTGACGTCATTCTACTGCGCATGTTCGGGACTTAGAAAATTATTTCATTATTTAATTAATTAATTTTCCAAGTCCCCAGACATGCGCATGACGTAATGCCGTGGATTTAGTGTAAGAATTATATCCACGTTAGCCGTGGAGCTAGCAACGGACTTTTTTAACCAACACTTTATGTAAATATAGTCAAGGATAAAAGTAATGTCCGTCGGCGCCTTAAGCTTATACAACCCCTGCGACATGCGTCTTCTTGCAACCTGCCATTCAAAAGTCATGAAAAGTAGTAGGTAGGAAGAAGATGTGTATCGCAGTTTACCGAAACTCATTGAATAAGTACTTGGATTTTTGTTTTATCCTCACAAGTCTAGGATTAAACTTACATAATAAATAATTTGATTTTAAAAGTAAAACACAAAAATGACTAGATATTTTCAGTTTACATACCATTAACTAATCTATAATAATAAAAGAAAAATGACTAGATATTATATTCAGTTAACAAATGGTTAAATACTTAGTAAATCTTAAAAACAAATTCAGAACACTTTAAAATTCTGCCAAAACTTTCGAACATACATTCCCCTTGACTGGAAGGAGCATACCGCTTTAAAATTGGTTCAATGAAGATTGACAAAGACAGATATATCTCCTATTTTGTGCGCATGCGCGCGGTAGTAATGTCCATAACGCCACGCTCACAGCGGTTTAGTTTTACGCAGGACACTATGCATTTAGACCTGTTTATCCTTGTTGCACTTTCTAACAATTGTATTGTTGTTTCTGTCAATCTTCTTTGAACCATCGCAGACCAGCATAGGGATAAGCTTCTTCCAGTCAAGACGTACTGTATGTTTGAAGGGCAAAACTAATTTAAATGTTTTGTTATTTTATTTAAATTAAACAAAATACGTAATTCCATCCAAACTATGACTACTGATGGAAATGATTTCTAATTTACAGAATTGTATATTAAAAAGTTGAATAACTATTCACCAATGAAAGTTTTTAAAACCAAACAGATAGGACTTTTATCACCATCTAGGTAGACATTAAAAACACATTAATGTGTCATTCTCAAAAGCATATTATAATTAAATAACGTTTTATGCAGTATACATTTAATGCCGTTTAAGTCAGCTTCTATTGAAAAATTTCCAGTAAACTGGACATCTGGTATAATTAAAATGAAAGAAGACTGCATCCACATTAAACAAGGAAGGAAACTGTTTGTGAAAGCCTTATATTTTTCTTTAAGTAATTTCTCTTATTCCAATCCTCGTATGTATTGTAAAAATATTTGTATTAGGGAAAGTCAACTTTTCAATAAACACAGACATGTTTGTAGTCCCTACTGTTTAGTATACATGAGCTATATTAAGTATCAAAGGCAACAGTAAGTATAAATTCAACTAGAAGTAACATTTTCAGTCTAAAATGTAGCGGAACCTAAGATCCTAGGGTACCCTACTACACATAAATTACAGAGGTCCACTTCATCTAACTACATTGGTTTAATCTTATCTTTATACAGGCTGAATCAACATTTGTTAACTGTGCAATCAAAAAAAAAAAAATAAGAACTACAGGTGGTGACATAACCACAAATTTTGATAGCTAGATTTTTTTGCATTTTATGAAAAAAAAAAATCATATCTAGTACTTATAACCATGTTTTTTTTAAATATTCCATTGAGGATAAAAAAGGGAATCAAAATTTATCAAAAAAAAAAAGAAAAAAGGCGCGTTATTTAAATATCCAAGATGGCGGCAATAATAGAGCAGCCAAACCCTATTAAAAGTTTTCGTAATGGACATACTTTTAGAAATATACAGGGTGTAAAATTGCATTATGCGATTGGAAATTTTTTAAATAAAGCGCGCGAAATTCAAATTCAGGGAATTTTTTTAATTTTTTTTCTTTCTGTAAAATAAAACCTAAAACTACTAAAACGTCCCGATTCAGGAATTATTTCTCTACAAAAAACTTCAGAACAGTTTAGTTCTAAAATAATTAGGGGAACATATCCCTATGATGCATAATCCAATTCTACATCCTGTATGTATTACAAATATTGACTCACCCTGTATATAAACCAATCAGAAAGGTTTACATAGTGTAATTTAATTACTATACCTGTTAACTACTGTACAGAACAAACTGCAGATCCATTTGTAGTATCATCCAACGCAGTAGCTCTTCTACGTATACCCTCCACATACACATCTCGATGGAACAAGCCAGCAGCAAGTGGAATTCTGAATAATTAAAAAAGATTACATTATTGTTGTTCTTGGATTTTTCCTTTTACTTACGTGTCTAATCCAGGACGTAAATGTGTTTTAAAAACGCCCCATACAGGTTTATGATCCGATGTGGTGATAGAAGGAACAGAATCATAGATCAAACATTGCAAAGGAGGTGTTTCTAATTGTCCGCTTAATCTACGAGTTGATTTTTGCTTATATAATATTCGATCGGTGTAAGCAGGCGTTCTTTGTTTTGACGATGTGTCAAAATTTTGAGTACCTGGGTCGTACTGTACATATAAAATTTTAATTATTATCTACCACTTTCAATAATTATACTACAATAATAATATACAACAAATAATATGTTCAAAGCACACAGGATTTGTACATCAATATCAACAGGGGCCCCAAAAAGACAATTTATAAATTTTATTGATTTTGATTTTTTTTTTTTTTTGAATGGAAATTATGATTATTTTATGACCAGGGTATGTATAAGATGTCTCATATACAGGGTGTCCCATTAAAGAGTGTAACACCCCTACCCCCCAGAGTACAGCTACAGACTTAAATTTTACACGAAATTACAGCCCTGGGTTTTCTCTATAGGATAGAAAAATTTGAAATATTTTTTGCAGCCATTTTGAAAAAAATAATTTTTCAAAATTTAAAAATTTTTTTTCCCAATCACGAAAAAATTAATTTTTCAAAACCGTTTTTTCAATTTTTGTATTAAATTAAGAGCAGTCACGAAAATTCAAAAACTAGAAATTATGGCCTACCTTATAAGTTGGAGGAAATGTAATATTAGCTTCACAAAATCCTTTGAACGCTGCTCCATCCGATAATACAGAACACAATTGATCGTGGTGCATGTACCCATGAGGCATATGTGGTGGAAGTGGAAAACTAGTTTTTGATAACCATTCTAATACTTTATTACGAGGAGTGGCTAAACGGAAGTTTAGATCTCCAGACCAAAATACATAATCAAAATTTTGTGTAACATCTACAACAATTTTTTTTTAAATCTCCTGGGTCATACTACTACGAATATTTTTCTTACCTCTGCTTTTATTTTTGATTGGCAAGTTTCTTGGTAAATCTAGAGAATTTACAATTCGCTTAACATCAGAAACACGTTCTTTAACTTTTTCCTGATGTGCTGTGAGATGTGCAGTGACAAATAAAAAGGATGTACCAAACAACATGAAACCTGAAGCGACTGCACCTTTTGTTCTAAACGCAGTTCCAGGTCGAACTGACAGACTTGCATCCTCAGGTATGGAACAATACCAAATAAGATCTCTTCGTATAAATATTGCTAAATGTATAGTTCCTGCACAGAATAACATCATAAAAGAACAATATACACATGGGGATCTCATTATTATTATTATAGGCAATAGCGCAAAATGTGCCCCTTATCTTTGGACACCCTCTATAATATTTGTTTATCAAAACAAAAGACAACTAGTCTCAAATATTCATAATAAATTTTTCTTAATTTCTTCTTACCTAATGAAGTGGAATGAAAAAGTACATGTGATGGTCCCAATGTCTCTTGAAGACAAACCTCCCATTCAAATCTCTCGGAACAAGATTCTTGTGTTCCAAATGCCAAAATATCGGGAACATGTTCCAAACCAACTGGTAATACAAAATCGTTTAATTCCCTGAAACAAAAAATATTATAAAAAGTGCAATTTTTCTAATAATCGTTAGACATTGTGGAATTAGCTGTTTATACTTTTTATTTTATTTATTCTTACCCAGGAGGACTTTGTCCATTCATGTTCCATGTTCCTACAAATATAGTAACTTCTCGTGAAGGGAAAGCACGTTCTAACTCAACTGGACCTAATAGAGAATTAGCACCAACTCTACCCTGTAAAAAATTTCTTTGTCTAGCTTTGTTGGTTGGAATTAAATGTAAAACTTGGGCAGCTATTAAAGCTTTTCTGGCTAAACTATCTGTACTTGAATTTGATTTTCCGCTACCTTCTCGCAGTACAGTATCATGCGATATACTTCTTTCTCTTAAACTATTTCTTTGGTTAGCTTCAGCTATTTCTTTCAGTAGATTAGTTTCTGAAACACTACTGCATCGCCTCAAGTCACCATTTATCTTTAACACAGAAACAAAGTTCATGTTACGGATATTAATTTTAAAAATTGGGTTAATAGAAAGTTTTTATACCTGTGAATGGACAATTCCTATACTTAAAGGTCGTTGCAATACAGCAGCAGGACTTTTGGGCATATCGGTAACTCCACAACACAACTCTAATCTAGAATTTTGTTCTCTCTGGTCACTGCATGTACTTCTTGTAAGTGCGATTCCTACTTTATTTGGAACTTTTGATGGTAATAAGAACTTGCTTACCGATTTTTTCTGTTTATTTTTTGTATAGGGACTAGAATGACTTTGTTCCATAGTCATATTTTGAACTTAATACTGTGGATATTGCTCTTTTAGTTCAATTTTGAAACGTTTGAGCTCATTATTATTAACTTTAGAGTAAATTTAAAATTGTAAACCAAGATATCACGCATTTTTTTATTGCTTTAGCCCATCGTAACATTTCGAAATTAAAATAAACTTAGGTCGAACATAGGTTATGCCTGAAGTATCTTAAAATGGCATGACATATGACCTTCAAATAAATGTCAATACAAACAAATATACGACAGGTGCGCGCGATGCGTACATTTTTTGACAGTGGCGACTCGTCCCTTTTCGTTTTAGGGGAGACATCAAGTGGCGTATTGTACAACTTCCATCATAGATGGCACCACATAGAGGACCTGTCCAAGGCCAACTGTATCTAAACGGAGACGTAAATTGTTTTGATACAGTTGGACTTGGAGTTGTCAAATTCCGAATAGGGGACTTCTATTGAAATATGACCTTGGAACGAGCGAGAGGAAAGTTCTACCCTAGTGTTTTCCTTTTCTATCAGTTCCACCAATTGGCGGCAAAAATAGCACTAGATTATTAGTAATAGCACTAGATTTTTAGTAATTGTTGAATGTAACTAGATGTAGGTTAGTATGACTGATTGACCTCAAAATGTCCTTGTACCCCCATTTTCACACAATGCAAGGAGAGGTATGATCGGTTTGTTTACAAACACCAAAAATGTAGCCAACTGCAGCTATTTACATGAAATAATAACTAGTATTTTAGTGATATTGCGTTGCCATGTTGGCAATACTGACAGACAGAGATAGCACTAGGGTAGAACATTCCCATCTCTTTTCAACTTAAATAGAAGTCCCCTATTGGGAAGGTCATATTATAGCTCGTAAGAGTTGGGAAAATGAAGCTAGCCATGGACGTAGTTTGTTGGTGCTGTCCTCCAGGTAGGTCATGTGACCAAATGTCATTGGAATGTCTAATACGTCAGTCAAATCATGGCCAGCTTCATTCTTATTTCTATAACTCTGTGTTGTGCCCCCTTGGGGTGCAACATATTTTAAATCTGATCGGTGATAACTTAATAAATGGCACCACAAAGAGGACCTGCCCAAGGCCAACTGTATTAGAACGACTTGCTATGATACGGTTGGCCTTGATCTGTCAAAATCCAAATTGAAACGGGCATATAAGTCGAAAGTTAGGGGTTAGGTTACCCTACAGCCACCCTGTTTGGGACACCCATGGATAAAATTTTCAAATAATTTCAGATATTCAATAAAACCCATACGCTAAGGCTTTAAGGGGCCTGTACCTCCCTTAGGAAGCATCATTCGATCTATGTTTATAGAAATTCTTTTCTTATTTTTGGTCATAGAAAACGCTGTTAAAGTATTGCACGCTAATTTCGGAGCACCCTGTATACGGCATCGATCAACCAATCTGGGCTCGCCTAAATCTGCTGTCGTGTTATTCAGTTGTCCACATTGGATGTGGATGAATGGTGGAAACATCTGTCAGTAATCTGTCTAAATCCAAAGTTTTCGAAAATTATTGACCAAGCACGATGGTTTTAGAAGAAATAGATGAAAATGCACATACTGTTGTTTCAAAAGACCCAAAAAAGCAGGAATTAAAACCTTTAACCTTGGAAAGTATCCTTATATTGAATTACAACCTTATTTTGCTTATGTTTAGGTACGTGTACTAATTTCTTCCACAAAATGTAATTTTTCCTTAACATAATAGTCCTGAATCTTGTGAAGGATGTCCAACAACAGCATGGATTAAGACATGGAGATTATCAGCGATACAGGGGATATTGCTCAAGACGAATTGGTAGACTGCGAAAGGTTTTGAAACTACCCCAGGGAGATAGAAGACACTTTAAGAAACGAGATGTAACAGAGGCGCATTTAAGTAATCCTGTAGCGGATGAACGGTTTTTACATGTACCATTAATTCTTGCTGAAAGAAGTTGGGCATATGCTATGCAGTTACGACAAGAATCCAACACTGAGCCTAGGAAAAAGTTCCATATGGTACGAAAATTGAGGAAGGCTTGTAATTTTGCATTGCAACTTGAAGAATTATGCAAGGTAAGAGACTTTATAATGCATTTAGTATTAATTTTTCTTTGCGTATCCGTAAGGTTTAGCCATGTAAAATAGAATTGATGTCTTTGCTTTACTTCAAACGTTTATTTGCAGTCATCGTCAGTTGTGAGGTTAATTATAAGTGCCATAAATATTTATAGTACGCAAAGACACCATACTCAAGGGTTACACCACAGTAAAAAATTGTGTAGTACACTAAACTAGCGAATGTGAAAGACTACCCAGACTTCCCTAAAACTACCCACACTTCCTAGGGATTACCCAAACTTTTCAGGAACTTCTGCAGACTACCCCAGGACTTCCCAAAAACTACTCAGACTTACCAGGAACTTTGTCAGGCTTCTCAGGGACTACCTAGACTTCCCAAAGACTACCCAGGGGCTACCTGGACTTTTTAGGGACTTCTTCAGACTACCCAGATTTTTCAGAAACTTCCTCAGACAACCCAGGGACTTCCCAAAAACTACCCAGGGATTACCCAGATTTTTCAGAAACTTCCTCAGACAACCCAGGGACTTCCCAAAAACTACCCAGACTACCTAGGGATTGCCCAGATTTTTCAGGAACTTCCTCAGACAACCCAGGGACTTCCCAAAAACTACCCAGACTACCTAGGGATTACCCAGATTTTTCAGGAACTTCCTCAGACAACCCCGGGACTTCCCAAAAACTACCCAGACTACCTAGGGATTACCCAGATTTTTCAGGGACTTCCCAAAAATTACCCAGACTTCCCAGGAACTTTGTCAGGGTTCTTAGGGACTACCTGGACTTCCCAAAGACTACCCAGGGACTACCCGGACTTTTCAGGGACTTCTTCAGACTTCCCAGACTAACCAGATTTTTCAGAAACTTCCTCATACAACCCAGGGACTTCCCAAAAACTATTCAAGCTTTCTAGGAACTTTGTCAGGCTCCTAAGGGACTACCCAGACTTTACAAAGACTACCCAGATTTTTCAGGAACTTCCTCAGACTACCCAAAGACTTCCCAGGAACTTTGTCAGACTTCTCAGGGAACTTTGTCAGACTTCTCAGGGACTACCTGGACTTCCCAAAGGCTACCCAGGGACTACCCAGAGTTTCAGGAATTTCTTGAGACTTCCCAGATTTTTCCGAAACTTCCTAGGGACTTGCCAAAAACTACCCAGGCTTCCCAGGAACTTTGTCAGACTGCCCAGGGACTACCCGGACGCCCCACGGACTTTTTCGAACTTCTTAAAGACTACCCAGATTTTTCAGGAACTTCCCCAGACTCTTCAGGGACTTCCCAAAAACTATCCAAGCTTCCCAGGAACTTTTTCAGGCTCCTCGGGGACTTCCCGAAGACTACCCAGATTTTTCAGGAACTTTTCCAGACTCTTCAGGGACTTCCTAAAAACTGTCCAAGCCTCCCAGGAACTTTTTCAGGCCCCTGAGGGACTACTCACAGACTTTCCTTCCAGGGGTTTCCGAGACTTCCCAAAGACTACCCAGCTACCCCCCTAGGACTACCAAGTGACTTTCTGAGACTACACCAAACCCATGTGGTTTAACCTTTGCAGTACACCTGTATTTGGTTTTTAACTCTGACTACACTTTTGGCAGGCGTACAACGCCGTTGCTAGCTCCACGGCGGACGTGGATATAATTTTGACACAAAATCTACGGCATTACGTCATTGTCAAGGGGTGACGTTATCGGCCGACTCGGCGCATGTCTGGGGACTTGGGAAAATTATTTCAGCTTCATGAGATTATAGGGACAGAGGTGCGTACGATTGGTTGCCTACTCCCAAGGCGTAAAAGTCTGTTTCTGAGAAATCTAATGAGAATAATTATTAACTACAAACAAAATCAATCGCTCGGACTTAGAGAAACTTTACTCTAGTATTTTTTATTGGTCATATTCAACTTGCAAATTAATTAAAAATCAATTTAAAATATGAAAATATTTGAAACTTTCATAATGGAATAATTTTGTCCCCGGACATGCGCAGTAGGTGCAGGTTGTATTCGCGTCGCCGAATTAATGACGTCACCCCTTGACAATGACGTAATGCCGTGGATTTTGTGTCAGAATTATATCCACGTCCGCCGTGAATTTCAAAACTTGACCTTTAGAGTTAACTCTTTAGATTTTATTACTTATGGAATATTTGTTAGTCACCCAAATAATTTCGTAGTTATTTGTCGTAAATTTAAACCCACTATCATATTACCTTATTTTTTACAGATGGAAAGGTGTGATGCTCGAACAAAACTTGAAGCACAAGCGTATGTAGCTTGGATGCACGGAACCTTACACTTTGAACTGCAGATGTGGGCTTCTGCTGCAGAAAATCTAAAGAAAGCACAAGTTGTGTATGAGAAATTGGCTTCAGCATTACCAGAAGAGAAAAGATTACCATATAGACAGCGTATTGAAGAATTATCACCAAGCCTGCGTTACTGTGCTTATAATATCGGAGATGATCAAGCCATTAACTTACCGGAATTACGTACAATGGGGGTATTAGAACATTTTGATAAGTTTGTCTTACAGTCAAAAGAAAAAACGGCTGCTATCTTACATGAGGTTGAGTGGTATGGAATTAAAGTTCCTGTCCGTATTGAACGTGTACGATTATTTTTGCAAACCCTAGTTGATTTTGACGAGTCATTAATTCAAGCTGAAAACGATACCAAACGTGTTGAGATTCTTGAAAATATGTTCATTGATTTACGAGATGTTATTTCTGTAACCCGAGCTGAAATTCGTTCGGAAAATAAAGAAGCACAGTTGCTTTTATCGTATTTACTATCTATACGGATTGAAAGAACCGTTCAACGCAACATGTATCTTATAAAGCAAACCCGTAAACCCCAAGATATCGTCCGTTTATTAGATATTACTAATCAACAAATGAATGAGCTTGCACAGCTAGAACCTTTACAGAATCAGGAAGATGTGCAAGAAGATTTAGCCCATCGGCTTTTAGCCTATCGCACTTTACGTTGTTTTTATTTGGCGAAGTCCCATGCTGCCCTTCATCGTTGGCCGGAGGCTTATGGTTGTTATCAACGGTCATTAAAGTATGCAAAAGAAGCTGTGCAAAATAAACTGCCCCCAGAGCTCACCCAAATGCTTCAAAGTATAATCGAGGATATTCCATCTGAACTTGTTTTGATGCGGTCTCAGTCTATTTTAGAACAACATGAAGATGAATCTGCACCTGTGGTACATAATAAATCGCAAAAAAGCAAGAAACCGCTGATAGACCGCTTAAACGAATTCCATGAAAATCCCCAATATTTAACGAAAAATCCTAATATCGTTGCGATACCACCGGCTATGGAACCTGTGCCAGCTAAACCATTATTTTATGATCTTGCTTTGAATTTTGTTGGGTTTCCATCCTTGGAGGATAAAATTGACGAAGGGCAAAATAAGCAGAAACAAGCAAGTGGTATTTCTGGGTTTGTTAAAGGTATTTGGAGTGGTTGGGGTGGTAGCTCAGGTAAAAAATAATTTGGCTAGTTTTTGACTACGGAAGAAATTGGTAATTGGATTTATAATATTATTATTATACATTAGAAAAAAATGTTAACAAAAGCGAATAGGTTTTATTTGTTTTTTATAATGTAACAGAATCGTTTAGTAAAATATACCGAATTGCTTATTATTTCCTTTGTACTGGTTTTGTTTTTTTTATATTGAATAATTAATAAAAATAAAGTATTAAAAAAATAGAATTTAATTATACTGAACATTTAACTTCCAAATGTGATTATTTTTCTTCTAAAATCGCACCACACGAAGCTAATGAGTGGGGGATGAGTAAGCTTAATATTTTACCTAAGGCAGTAATTTAAAATATGAAAATGTTTGAACCTTTCATAATGGAATAATTTTGTCCCTAGACATGCGCAGTAGGTTCAGCTCGTATTCGCCCTTGACAATGACATAATGCCGTGGATTTTGTGTCAGAATTATATCCACGTTAGCCGTGGAGCTAGCAACGGCTATTTTTTGGCTGTATATTAAATTCGTCGTCTTAGCTGATCTGTCACTAGGATTCACAGAGCAGCGGCGGCGTTAGCGTCACCTCCCACCCGTTACCATCAGGGCAATGAAATTGCATATTATTTGAAACAGTATTAATTGTTCATTGATCTGTTGCTAACAAGTGAGGAGTGACGCCGCCGTTGGTCTGTGAATCCGGATTAAAGAGGGCTTCATATAGGCGCGATTTTGTAACGGTTTGAATCAAGAAAAAATCGTTGGTTGCCGAGTCAACTGAACGCAGCTATTGGTAAATTTGGCGGCAAATTCAAATTTAACTAAATAAAAAAAAATTGAATCACACTTTAATACAGCAGCCGCATTATAGAGCGATTTAAAATAAAATTTAGGCGTTTGTATGACAGTGCACAGTACAATGCACAATGCTTTTTGGAATGTCCTACATTCCTTTTGGCTCATGTTTGAATTGCACATCCGCTAGGTGTATTCTATGAGTATCTGTTATTTCGAAACGACCTGCCTATTCTTCTCTGTATATATTTTTATTATTTACATTAAATTATTAAAAAGTGGCACACTGCGGGATATTATGATTATCAAAAATGAACCGAATAGTGAAAGTAACGACAAGCGATTTGGCGGGTGCCAGAAGGATTTCGTGATATTATTATTATATAATTATTCATAACTTTAAAACGATTTGTTTGGCATTACTGATTAGCACTTTCAAGACCTTTCATTTAATATGCGACAAGGGGTATTTAAGATTTCAAAGTTGAGGGCGGTGGGGGTAAAGTGGGTGCAAAAAATTACTTTTCCCGGGGATTCCTAGGGGTTTTTACAATCCTACTATATTCTATAATAAATAAAACTATTTGAAATAAATTCTTACTAATCTTTGTTTTTGAAATAAATCATCGGAATTCCTTCATAATTTATTGTAGTTAACCTTTGATTTTGGGTGTATCTTTTCCTGGTAATTCCCCTCCTATTCATTTTTTTATCGATAATGTAAAACTGGAGTAGTATTTAGTAATTGATCAACTTTTTTGTGATACATATAGGCTGTTCCAAAATACAACACAAGTTGGACACATTAAGCTCCACAGAACAGTAGTAACGTCAGCGCCATCCCCCACTCATTAGTAACAGACCAATACAAAACTCCCGTGTCAAGTAACATGTAATTTCATTAGTGGGAGGGGGGTGACGCTGACATGAAAGGGCATCCTAATGATATTTGGTCACGAGACCTTCCTGGAGGAGGGCAGTACCTCTAGTCGTATCACGTGACAAAACAGGCCAATCAGCGCCATCCACGAAAGTGACATGATACGATGCTACAAAATTTGTTTGTAATGCCCTCCAGCAAGATCATGTGACCAAATATCATTGAAATGTTCAGTTTGTTTGTATTCCGGTAGCGTATTCAAATGTAGTACAAGTGGTACATTATGTTACATAAAGTATCGAAAGTTTTAAGACACAAACAAATATTCTTAAGCATTTTAGAAACTTTATTCCTAGTCAACTTACGTATTCAGGCAAACCTCACGTTGTATTGCCCTCGCTACTCTACTTGAACTAAATACAAATAGCGTTCTTATTATCCTATTTGCTAATTCGGATTTCTCTCTGGTACTTACCTGTCGAGCATACTAAAAAATATTTTATTATATACAGTATGTATCGTTTGTTAAAAAAAACTCATTTTGAACATGCCGTGACCAAATTTTAGTCCGTCTTGACTTGACAGATACATATTGAAGCAATTGAACTATTCAGCCGTATTTATAAGAACTATTTGAACTACTTCAGTGTAACTGTCAAACTGACATTTCAAGTTTAAGTCAAGACATGACTAAATTTTTTACTCTGTTTCAAAGGACTGTCCTAAACAATTTTTTTTGGGACACACGATACAATTGATTGTATAAAACTGTCAAATAGGTAATTTACTTTGAATTTCCAAAATCATTAATCTCAGAAAAAAAAAATTAAATTATAATTACCTACGCCACTGGAATGTAAACAACATTTTTCAAATTGTACTTTCCATTAAAAGCTGTTAGTATATTATGACAATTTTTATATAACCACCCTGTGTAGTACACATTTATTTATTACTGTACTGACATTTACTTGCGGAAAAACCTTCAAATTTTTTTTGTTTCGTGTTTTGCAGGTTAGTTGAGGTCACAGGTTGAGGTTAACGCGTTACTGTGTGGTGTGGGTGTGATGGTGTGTAGGTTGTCGTGGCAGAGGTGCTAGAGCAGTAGTGATTATCTGAAGGTTTTATGTATAAAGTAACATTTTTTTAATGATTTAGAAATATGGAAAATCTTTTAGTAATCATTAGCGTTTTGTTTACATTCTTTGTATTTTCTTTAGAGAAGCAGCTGTTAATAAGAGCAAGGGTATGAATAAAAATTTTATATTAATTTTATCTTTTCTAATATTTTCTTTTTTAGAATAATCACTTACCTGAAGAACAGTCAAATGAACAAGTGGAATATTTAGCAAAATTATCTAACATCACACAAATTCAACAACTTTTTGACAATTTATTAGTTCCTCGAGTTGTTGGTACCCCCAGTCATGAAAAGGTTTACAAATTTATTATTAAGGAATTAGAAAAACTGGACTGGACTGTTGATGTGGATGAGTTTCAAGATGCAACTCCTAATTTTGGAACATTAACATTCAAGAATATTGTAGCAACATTAAATCCAGATGCAAACAGATTTTTAACACTTGCTTGCCACTACGATAGTAAATACTTCCAGGATAATGATTTTATAGGTAATTAATGGGATTATTTATTATATTTTAATTTTTTTTTGTTGCAAATAAAATCATTTGGTGGGATCAAGTTTGTTGTTCTATCACAGTCCACTTGATCGCTTTTTTTTAATATCCTCAATGGGGGGAGTCACAATCAAGTCACAATAGCCAGACGCGCCCATAATTATATACAGGGTGTTGAATTGGATTAGCACCATAAGGATTTCAATGCAGAAATCTTTCTGTTTATTTATTTTCTCCTAATTATTTTAGAGCTAAACTGTTCTGAAGTTTTTTGTAGAGAAAGAAATACTGAATTGAAATGTTCTATTGGTTTTGTATTTTAGTTTTACAGAAAGAAAAAAATTGAATAAATGACCCTCCCATGAATTGCAATCCATATGGTTGTCATAAAATAAATTTAATTTTTAAATCTCTTTTAGGTGCAACAGATTCTGCTGTGCCTTGTGCAATGATGCTTAATTTAGCAAACGTAATGAAGAATGAATTGGATAAACTTAAAAGTCAATCGGATTTAGGTTTAAAATTAATATTTTTTGATGGCGAAGAAGCATTTGTTCAGTGGGGTCCAAATGATTCTATTTATGGAGCTAAACATTTGGCTGAGAAATTGAACCAAAATCTCAGACTAACCAGTGATGGTGAAACTGTGACGGATTTAACCCGTATTGATGTTTTGGTTCTTTTAGATTTGATTGGGGTTTCTAATCCTAAATTTTATTGCTTTTTTGAAGAAACTCAAAGATGGTAAGAATTTTAAATTATGAAAAGGGTGCTTTACTTCATTGTTTTGATTTGAAAATTAAAATTATTGCATACAAAAATTTATTTAAATCGGTTAAAAAAATAAAAAACAATGGTGCCCCTCGGTCCTGTATCACCCGGTATATTAATATTATAAAATTAAATTTTAGGTATGAAAGATTGTCAGATGCTGAAGACCGTTTAGCAAATTTGGGACTCCTTAAAAGTTATGAAACTAATAATCCCAACCAAATATATTTTAACAGAAGAACATCATTTTCATTTGTGGAAGATGATCATATTCCATTTTTAAGAAGGCGTAAGTACTATCTAATAAATTTGAATTTTTAATTGAACAGGGCCTAACCAATACTTCTATAATTTTCTAGATACAGCTGGCCAAGGATAACCTTGCGAGTAGGGATGCGCGAATAAGGAGGTAGAATTTGAGCTCCTTACCCACCCCACCACTGCGCATCTCTGTGCCACATGCAAGGTTATCCTTGGCCAACTGTACAAATAAATTATAAAATTACTTTGCGAGTCAATAAATCAAGAAACAATTGAAGATCAAAAGTTTAGTTGTACATATCCGCAAAAATATCTGAAATAGGGATTGGTTGGGATCTACCATCAAACATATATTGCTCCTTTATGGAAAGAACATATAACTTGGAAATTGCCTTAGAAGAAGATTGACAAGGACAGACATGTAATAGGAACTAGTATTTTCTGCGCATGCGCGCCGTAATTGACTGTTGTCCATAGCGCCACGCCCACAGTGTTGGGTTTTACGCATGCTCACTATGCATTCAGTTCCTGTTATCTTTGTTACACTTTCTAACAATAATTATATTGTCCTTTCTGTCAATCTTCTTTGAACTGGGATATGGTCTTTCCAGTCAAGGAGCAGTGTATGTTCGAAGGTGCTTACTCACTAATTGTATATTTTTTGTTATCGGAATTTAATGTTCAAAATGACTTAACATTTTAGGAGTTCCTGTTCTCCATTTGATACCAAGTCCCTTTCCAAAAGAATGGCACACACCAGCTGACAACCGTGATATTATTGATATCGACACTGTAGAGAACCTTAACAAGATTCTGAGAGTATTTGTTGCAGAGTATTTACGTCTGTCAGTAAAAATATAATTCTATATTGCAATTCGAATAAGTTTGAGGAAGCAGAAGCTCTATTTTGGTTGTTTCAATTTTAATTTCCGTTTTTAATTGGGAATGGTATTTTATTGCAACGTTCTTAGTGAAGTAGGTTGTTTTTATTTTACTGGTTTTAAGTTTGAATTGCAGCAAATGTTATTGAGATTTCGTTTATGAAAATAAACTCTTTTTGAAGCTTTACTGTAATCGGAGGGGGGCTATTCTCTGTAGATTTTTTAGCTTATGATTTATTTTTAATAATAATTGCTTGTGTAAAATTGTATAATTTTTTGTATATACGTACTTAATTGTCTAGTCAAATTTCGCATTTTTCCTCTGTTTAAAGACATTGAATGTAATTTGTATCCTGAAATTAGTTTTAGTAGTTTCTTCTAATTTTCTTTTTAGAAATGTAAAATGGTAATAGGGCTTTGTGACTTCATTGCTTTTATTGTATATAATCATTCTGAAAATATTTGCAAACAATTTGTATGTTTTAAATGATGTCCCACGCCGCCTTATTACTTATACAACCATTTTGATGAGTTGCAGTTATCTGAGAGACGCATTTTTTTTAATACTTGTCGCTCTTCTAGTGGCAAATAGCAGGAAAACACGTGTCTCTGCTTAATGCAGGTTGTGTTAGAATAAGACGGCGCGGACATTCTTTTTGTCCATGACTGTACATACAGGGTAGAGCAAAAAGTATGAAATAACGCTCGCAGATGCCTAAATATTGATTTTATCAAAAATATCTTTTAATAAAAGTTATTTGTCTTATGCTTTCATATACTCACTTATTTTTTTAACTCGATAACAAAAGCGCAAACATTTCCGCCATTTTTTTTAAATATCCACATACAATTTACATACAAGTTACGGCATCAAATCTTTAAATAGTTAAAAAGAAAATAAAATCATCTGTCGATTGATATTAAAAAAAAAATTATGTTGCTATTTGAAAAAAAGATGGCGCTGACGTCATTTAATTTTCTTTTTTTTTATTGAGCTAAAAAATATAAGTAAGCATATGAATGGATAGCAAAAAATATGACGAATAACTTTTATTCAAAGATATTTTTGATAAAATCAATATTTAGCCGTCTGCAAGCGCCGGATCCCGTATACCCCCCCGTTCAAGGCGACAATTTTGAGACAAAAAAATATGATGAACTTTACAACATTTAATAGACAAGATGGGCATATTTTATACAGAGCAAGTTATTCCTTGAAATTTTGCAATTTATGAACCATTGTATATACAAATAAATCTCGCCACAATGAATATAAGACAAACATTTTTGGCATTTTCATCGTTCCAACATAACTTTTAGTAAAAACTTTCTTTATTAAACAGAATGATCTAAAATAAATTTTGTCGAGTTGGCTGGGATCCCATATAAGTTAAATGACAGTACAGCCAACTTGACCAAATTTATTTTTAATCACTCTGTGTATATTACAAAAACAAAAGAGTTGTGGGAATTGAAATATATTGTTCGTATTATAGGGATTTCCTTTATGTAAATATTTAAAGATTATGAGAATAGAATAACAAAAAACAACACCATAGCATGTTCATGGGTAACGATTACTAATCGGAAAATACCTACCTACGTATTGTATGTTTTGCAGTCCATTTTACATTTTTATTTTAAAATAAGCATACCATTTAACAGTTGGGGCATGCTGTATTATTTAGGTTCTGCTTCCTTCAAATTTTATACGTTTATAGTGTATACAGTGGTGGATTTAAGGAATTTAGGAGTCGATCAAGATTTTAATTTTATTTATTAAGAGCTAGTAATTGAAAGGAATTTCAAAAAATTTGCCTGTTTTCGTAGTAAAATGTAAATGTAAATATTGCATATAAATTTTCACAGGACTTCTGCTTAATGCCTTGTCTGCTGTAATATTTTACTAAATCAATGCTTAGATGACGTAAAACATTCTCTTAAGACAAGATATGCTCAAATTTATTGGCTGTCTACACAACAAAATTGTATAGGGTTGGATGTAGTACTAGTCACGTCAGTCTCTAATCCAACCCAACCATACCCACCTCCTAACTCTAAAGAGATATATGGCCTTTCCAATTTTAATTTGGCCGTTGCTAGCTCCACGGCTAACGTGGATATAATTTTGACACTAAATCCACGGCATTACGGCTTGTCAAGAGGTGACGTCATTAATTCGGCGACGCGAATACGAGCTGCACCTACTGCGCATGTCCGGGGACTTAACAAAATTATTCCATACTGAAAGTTTCAAACATTTTCATATTTTAAATTGATTTTTAATTAATTTGCCAGTTGAATATGACCAATAAAAAATACTAGAGTAAAGTTTCTCTAAGTCCGAGCGATTGGTTTTGTTTGTAGTTAGTAATTATTATAATTAGATTTCTCAGAAACAGACTTTTACGCCTTGGGAATAGGCAACCAATCGTACGCACCTCTGTCCCTATAATCTCAGGAAGCTAAAATAATTTTCCAAGTCCCCAGACATGCGCCGAACGTAATGCCGTGGATTTTGTGTCAGAATTATATCCACGTTAGCCGTGGAGCTAGCAACGGCCTTTTAATTTTGACAGATCTTCTCTGTGGTGCCCTCTCGGGGTGTATATGCAACTACTACTGAAAAAGTTACTGATTATTATCCAATAGATGGCACCACAGAGAGGATTTGTCAAAATTGAAACAGCCATATAAGCCTTAAAGAGTTACGAGAATAAAGCTGGCTATGACCCAACTTACAAACTTGAATACCTGTTATTCCGTTGTTTTCTTTACATTAAAGTATTATTATGCTGAATCCACCACTGTAGTTTATTTAAATTCAGTAAAGAAAGATCTTATACTAATAATGGTATTTATTAGCTCGGTCTTACATGGGCCAACCAAGAACAAAAACTACCAGGTAGAATTATGAAAAATTGCACCAGTGTTCCAATACGTTATAGACGTTCCATCTATACAGCTTTAAGTAGATTAAAGTAGCTCGTAATAATTTATTTAACTTGAATTGTTAGTAAATATAGAGCTTGGTATTGTACTTTTCAGACTGATTCATTTTGTTATGTTTTGAACAATTCCTACAGCACTTGTAAAAGATTAGTAGTCAAAAGGGTATCTACGTATTTTTGTAATTTATTTTTACTGTATCGGAAACAGGGTGTCTTAAGTGTGTGCAATTGGGTTTTAATATGTTATGATATACAATTAAAAGATTTTATGTTTGCAATTGGTTGTTTACTTTCCAGTGCTACTTTATGTATTTTCCTAATAATTAATTGATTAGTAGGTACACACTTAGGAGCATAACCCTATGTTGCAATGCACAACTAATGGTTCAAATAAGATTGACAGAAACAACAATACAATTTTTAGAAAGTGGAAGAAGGATAAACTGATAACTTGAACTAATGTATAGCAAACGGCGGGCCTGGGGCTGTATTCTCGAAATCACTCGACATTTTGTCGTGCTCGACAAAAAAAATTGAACCAATCCGAAGGCTATTTTCCTGACAATTGAGCATATGTCATGCCACAAAAAATAGTTTGATTGGTTAATTTTTTTTTGTCGTGTGCGAGATAATGTCGAGTGATTTCGAGAATACAGGCCCTGGTAGTATATTATTAGACTTGCTTACTTAATAGCAGCGTTGTGTACTACGTACCCCTTTTTTGTTCGAGAATTCAAATAACCATTAGCGACAGCATGGGACGCCAGGCAACCAATCAGGACACCCTATGCTGTCGCTGATGGTTATTTGAATTCTCACCTTTTTTGTGACGAATTTCCATAAAAGGGTACACAGTGCAACCTGTGGTAACTTTAGGACGAATGTTCTTAGGTAGACAAGCAGATAGCCACATGGTCGACAGCGACCAAACCACTGAGCGTATATGTATTCACAAGTCCACTGGGAATGTAAAACAAAAACTGGGCTTGTGAAAAATAATTCAAACTACAACCAAGCTAAAGTCAGTAGGGCGCCCCACTGACTTTGGGTTAGTTGCAGTTTGAGAATTATTTTTCACAAGCCCAGTGGACTTGTGAAAAGCCCAGTGGACTTGTGAAAAGCCCAGTGGACTTGGGAAAAGCCCAGTGGACTTGTGAATACATATGCTTTTAAACAGGTTTTTGTTTACAATTATTAAAATTTATTTGCGAGTGAAATGTCTAGTAATAAATAAAAATACCATTTCGATTAATGAAAACTTTAATTTAAAAAAGTGCAATAAATTTAATACATCACAACAAACTCAACTAATAGGCAACAAAGTTTTCCTATGATTTATACAAAAACTGAAAAAGCAGATACTGAATTAATAATAAATATAATAACTCCTTTTATTAACAACTATTACTGGGATAAATTGAATTCCGTGTGTGAAAGCTTATCTACTATTATAATTCAACGAAAAATGTTTATAAATCAAATCTAAGTCCTACTCACAATAACAAAACGTTGGTAACAAATATAAAACTACACTAAAAATATATTACTACAGTAGAATTCATTTTAGTAAATAGTTGTACTGAGAATTAACTTAAAATAAGTAGTATCTCGACTTTAAACAAATGATTGTTAAATAATTAAGGGATGCTTGTATTGACGATCTGCTTTTAGCTTGTGGTGGTACCTGTTGGGAGTATCAAAACATCTTGCACCCCCACCACCGGTAGCGGTGAGGGTGCTACTACCACCACAAGAAAAGATCATCTGGTCACTTAAAAAACCGTATCATACAAATGGGCCCATGAGTAGAAGTAGTAAAATAGATCATTCTCATGGGCAAGAAAGAGAAGCAAGAAACAGATAACCTGCAGTCATCTCTTTCTTATACATGCGAATGATCTTTTTTACTACTTCCACTCATTACACACCATGGATTTCAATGCAAAAACTTTATGGTCATTTATTTTCTCCCCTAATTATTTTAGAGCTAAACTGTTCTGAAGTTTTTTGTAGAGAAAGAAATACTGAATCGAGACGTTCTATTGGTTTTATATTTTAGTTCTACAGAAAGAAAAATTTGCAAAAATTGAGCGTCTGAATTTGAATTTCGCGGGCTTTATGTAAGATTGATGAATTAAAGGATTTAACACAGTTTACAAATGTAATTGATGATATTAAATGATTGATCTCATGTATTTGTGTAAATTATAGATTTACTTACAGTTTATAACCAAACAAAACTGGAGCCAGCAACTGACAGTTCAAATTCAAAAAAGCGCGCGATTTTCAAATTCTAACCCTGAATTTTTACAATTTTTTTTCTATAAAACTAAAATACTTAACCAATGAAACGTCTCGATTTAGTATTTTTTTCTCTACAAAAAACTTCAGAACTGTTAATCTCTAAAATAAATGAACATAAATTTTTTTGCATTGAAATCCAATTCTACACTCAGGTCCCATTTGTACTATTGTCATATCAGTGCAAAAAATTGGATTATTTAGAATAAAACTGCTCACTAATTATCACCCACTATTTTCTTAGGTGAAGTCTACCATTATATAAGATACGTAAATCACACGCTTAACTTAACACTGGCTAGTTTGCACAAAACTTTTATGCAGAAAAATAAATTAAACACATCTAGAAATACAAAAAAAACGTTTTCTGAAATATATGGATCAAAGTTTATACAAAAAATAGATGTTTGATAATATGTACATATTTATAGCTAAATTGCTTATAATATAACGGATACATACTAAGCTCATTTCATTATCAAAAATACACCCAAACAAAAAGTAAGGCTTGTTAAAAACTTGTATTTGTAAAAATAAGTGATCTTTAAAAATTAATAGAAGCATTTGTGATCTTAATATTAAAACCGGTGAATCCTACATCTATTAGTTGCTTAAACATAATAATTTAACTCCAAGCCACACAGTCATTCAATAAACCGAAATGCTTAACACTTTAAGGCAGTTTTTGTTAAACCTAGTGAGATTTTGTACTCCCCTCGATTTAGAAGCGCATTTGATCACAGACAACACCACTAATTCTACGTTTGAAATTACTCTTTACTTGCCTTTAATTTTGTGTAAGTACAATTTGTGAATACTACTATACTTCCTGTTTAAATGAGACAAAGAGAATTGAGATCACTTCATATTCTGAATGAAAATTTAAAAAAATAATGGAAATCTTGAAAAAAATAAAGTTTTTTTAATTAAAGTAAAAAAGTAAATTTTCTGGGGTTAATATTAAAAAAAAAAGATAAGTATGAATAATTAATACTTAACAGAACACATCATGTAGACATAACAAAACAAAAGATGGGGCCTAAAAATGAAAATTATCACATATTAGGCACACATTTCGTAATACTTTGGATACCTTACATATTTCAAAATGTTCAAATAATCAATAAAAATATAACTACTATTAGTGTTTTTTTATTCTACAGGGTGTCAATTTTAACTCGTCCACCATTGGTAACTTCGTTACCGTTGGAGATGGAAAGTTGGTTAAATGAGGAAAGTTTCAGTATTTTTTCTGCTCATTTAGAATGTCAAATTTTATTTCTTATGGCACTTCCGGTTTACCCAGAAATGGCGCCAATTTTTTATTTTTAAATAGAACACCCTGAATTTTTTTAATATTTAGATTATAAATAATTTTGGCTTTAAAAAAGTATACCACACATTTATGATTAAAATTATTCATAACCAAGATATTTCAGATTGAATATCGATTTACTCAAACTATATATCACAATTGTCATGAAACAAAAGGGCAACAATAAACAAAACATACACAATATTATCCCTGGGGGTTAAAACATTTTTGAGGCTTAAGGCTTCACTGCAAAAAAAATTCGCTTGCATTGTTTGAAGCCTATCCTTTCTGTTTCATGGCAACTGTGATTTAGTTTGAATAAAACAATATTCAAACTGAAATATCTTGATTATGAGTGATTTTAATCATAAACGTGTGCTATACTTTTTTAAAGCCACAATTATTTACAATCGAAATATTTAAAAAAATACAGGGTGTTCCATTTAAAAATAAAAAGTAGGCGCCATTTCTAGCTAAACCGGAAGTGCCATAAAAAATAAAATTTGACATTCTAAACGAGTATAAAAAATACTGAAACTTTCCTCCTTTGAACCAACTTTCCATCTCCAAAGGTAAGAAAGTTAGGGATACTAGACAAGTTAAAATTGACACCCTGTATACTATTCATAAAAAATTGCAAGGTGATTTTAATTCTATTTACAAAATTATATTTTCAGATTTTAAATATTTTTAACAAGGATAACAGATTCAATGTTGATTAGATATCAGGGGATTCCCTGAATTTGGAGATTAAACTATTCATACTTAAGAAATAAAAAATAATGTTCCTACAAAATCTTTGCAAATAAAGACTAGTGTTAAATATGAAATAATACATTTGACATTCTGAATACCAGTATTTTCTAAATTATTTAATATTTACAAAAATAAAAATGTCCCGAAAACTCTGTAATCTCAAAATAATAAGATTTTCAAGTAGGCATTTTAATTCTAATGACATTTGATCACATAACCTTCCTAGAAGGCAGCACAAACAAATTGCGTCATAGTCGTATCACGTGACCCTCATAGAGGGCACTGATTGGCCTGCTTTGTCTCTGCAAGACATTCAATTGTTTGTACTGCCTCCCCACCCTGCTCCAGACAGTTACATGACCGAATGTCATTGGAATACCTTATTATTGACAACAGCCAAATGAAATTAAGAAACATAATAGGGGTTAAAAAATTCTTTGTACTACTCAATAAAATGACGATATTAAAAAAAAAAAAAGAATATATCAATATAACTATCAACAACAGGAAAATGACTAGCTTGACTTAGTTGTATTCAATGGACTATAATATCTATGTTTATAATAGAAAAAATTAATACGTAAGATATCCAACATACTTGAGTAAAAATCTCACGTAGGTTCCGTACTCAATTTACCATGTACACGAAATCTATATAAACAGGTATAGTTTGGATTTCCATGATTTGAATGAACTCTTAGTTCTATGATATCAAAAACCAAACCGTGAACTTCAGCTGCGAAATACTGTAAAGGTGGTCCATTATAATCATAAATGTATGTTCCCAACTGTATTGGTTCTCTGTCCGTTTCATTTCGCAAACCGTATACTGAGAATTCTTTTGGAGCAGAATCAATCTTCCCATTAGTAGCAAGTAGTTTACTGATATGTTCTAAGGAAAATGCTTCCACTTTGATTGGGGCAGCAAGTTTTACAAGGAGAAATCCAGGAAAATTTTGAAAAGCCCAACATTCACCAGGGGTCATACCAGGAGTTATGACGGTCCTAGGGGTATTCGTCGGGTACCACATGGGAATCCCAAATATTGAAAGCACAGCAGTTCGTGCCTGATAACTTTCAGTACACCGAGTGGATAAGATATGACCTCCAGCTGATTCCAAGGCATAATCAACTAGCCCAGTTTTATCGGCATCATACAGAGCTATAGCGTCCCGTACAATTCTTTTGATGTATTCATCTGTCAAGGAGTCTATTTTCACATCATCTGAATTTTTCGTATTCTGCATATTGATTTGGAATTTGTCAATGCGATTATTAAGTTCTTCGGATATCTTCAACATTACTCTATCCATAATTATGTTTTCGCTGCTCTTGATGAGTGCATCGTAATCCGATTTAAGATGTTGGGTTAAATTTGCCAAATGCATCTCTAGATCTTGTTTTGCAACAAATGTGGTATGCAACCAGTTGGAAATATCTTTTTGGGTTGATAAATAATGTGGAGCTCCCAACAGATCCGTTAAAATCCTCGTAATATAGCTTTCCATATGGCTTAACGAATGACGACAACACCTGTATAAATTCAATTACATAAAAAATGTCATCAGAAATATGTTATCTGAGATAAACAAGGATTGAATCAGATTGTCAATTGTTTTCAGGTATGTTAGTAAAAATCGCCATCTGCGTTGATCTACAATAGTGACAATCAACGCAGACGACGGTAAAAATAATCTGCCCTATAGGCCATAGGGTGACAGATCGACGCAGACGACGGTATAAAGTAAAACAACATCATAATCGTTTCCTTTTGCTTAATGTCAAAAATTAAGTTCACGTGCATATCTTCGGGAATTATGGTATTGTAACATTCGTAACCGAAGATGTGGTTTAAAGTCGGCCGTTGCTAGCTCCACGGTTAACGTGGATATAATTCTGACACAAAATCCACGGCATTACGTTCGGCGCATGTCTGGGGACTTGGAAAATTATTTCAGCTTCCCGAGATTATAAGAACAGAGTGCGCACGATTGGTTGCCTATTCTCAAGGCGAAAAAGTCTGTTTCTGAGAAATCTAATTATAATAATTATTAAAAAAAAAATCATTCGCTCGGACTTAGAGAAACTTTACTCTAGTATTTTTTATTTGCATATTCAACTTGCAAATTAATTAAAAATCAATTTAAAATATGAAAATGTTTGAAACTTTCATAATGGAATAGTTTTGTCCCCGGACATGCGCAGTAGGTGCAGCTCGTATTCGCGTCGCCGAATTAATGACGTCACCCCTTCACAAGACGTAATGCCGTGGATTTAGTGTCAAAATTATATCCACGTTAACCGTGAAGCTAGCAACGGCCTTTAAAGTCTTAACGCCCTGCAAACTTTGCCGTGGAAAAGAGGCTAGAAAAATGTACCCAGTCGAAAAATAGTGACGCGTGACGTCATATACCATGGCGCAAGCGTAAAATATAATTTCGAATTGAAATGCAGCAAAAGCCACGCTAGATAGGGTAAAATACTATAGGACCAAAGTTGTAGAAAATAAAATTTCCTACAAGAAACTCCCTGAAAGCGTTTGTCTAACTTTAATAATTTGGGCCTAAGAACCATTTCAAGTTAGTATAAACCAGCGATTCTGGTTTGTAGAGAAAACCGCGCAAGATAAGTAAAAATATCATAAGACTAAAGTTGTAGAAAATTAAATTTCCTACAAGAAACTCCCTGAAAGCGTTTGTCTAACTATAATAATTTGGGCCTGAGAACCATTTCAAGTTAGTATAAACCAGCGATTCTGGTTTGTAGAGAAAACCGCGCAAGATAAGTAAAAATATCATAAGACTAAAGTTGTAGAAAATTAAATTTCCTACAAGAAACTCCCTGAAAGCGTTTGCCTAACTTTAATAATTTGGGCCTGAGAACCATTTCAAGTTAGTATAAACCAGCGATTCTGGTTTGTAGAGAAAACCGCGCAAGATAAGTAAAAATATCATAAGACTAAAGTTGTAGAAAATTAAATTTCCTACAAGAAACTCCCTGAAAGCGTTTGCCTAACTTTAATAATTTGGGCCTGAGAACCATTTCAAGTTAGTATAAACCAGCGATTCTGGTTTGTAGAGAAAACCGCGCAAGATAAGTAAAAATATCATAAGACTAAAGTTGTAGAAAATTAAATTTCCTACAAGAAACTCCCTGAAAGCGTTTGTCTAACTTTAATAATTTGGGCCTGAGAACCATTTCAAGTTAGTATAAACCAGCGATTCTGGTTTAAAATTTAAACGTACAGAAAACCGCGCAAGAAAAGTAAAAATAACATAGACCAAAGTTATAGAAAATAAAATTTCCTATAAGAACCTCCGCAAAAGTCTAACATTAATAGTTTCGCTTTAGGAACCGTTAATGCATTGAGAAGTGCATTAGTTCGCACCCTCTACCAACATGTGCCTCCGCGTGAAATGTTACCCTCCGCGGATCAAGACGAAAATTATTATTAGCGAGACGATACACTATGAACTACGAGGCCGCGTAGAAGCCGAGTATTTAAGCCCCCCGAGGTAATGACACTTTCTCAACACTATTTTTTTTTAAATCGAACGATTAAATTTAAAAAGAATTTTTTGTAATAATTTTTGTAATAATTATAAAAATACAATACCTGTTTAGTCGGTGAGTGAGTTGAGCACTGCTGTGTGCACTTTCAGATCGTAACTGTGCTATCATGTTTCCGATCTCTTCATTTCGATTTTTTTCCAATTCTTGTAAATCAAGCCTAACTTTATGTATCTCCTTCTTTAAACTATCGATTATTAACTGTTGATTTTTTAAAATGTCTTCACTGGTATTTTCATCACCGCTTTGTGTTTTAGCCGCTTCTAATGTTACTGCAAGCTTATGATTGTTGATAACATCCTGTATGCTGGGATTTTCCAATATTTTTGTTATTATAACATCCATATTGTATTGGTTCTCAATGTTTAAGGTATGCCGAATTGAATTTCCAATTTCTTCCAACTGTCGAGGTGTAAGCTCTGCAGCAATTTCACTTGCTTCCGGTGGTTCAAGTACAAGTTTCTCTTTGATAGTTATAATTTTTTCTTCAACTACTGTCTGTACCTTTGGAATATCTTTACCAGCAATTATATTGTCCTGTTCATGATTTTGATAACCAATGTTGGATAAGCCGGGAATTAAAGGTGAACTTGGCGTCAGGGAAGAAAAGTTGAAGGAGGTACCAGAGAGAAGTGGTCCTAGCCCAGATAATAGCCACCACCCTGCAAAGAACATCTTTGTAACACTCTTAAAGACAAAATTTTTAATTCGAATTACTTAGCGATAGACGTGTTCTTACTTATATTAGTGATTTATAATTTTTTTTTATTAATAATATAGCATACGATGTTGCAGTTACGAACGTGAAAATGACGAATGAGAGCAAAATTTTGTCTTTAAGCATATGTTCCTTGCCTCACCTTACCACCCTCTTTTATTTGGAATATCATCATCTGAACATAGCAATGAAAAAAAAATGGTCATGTGTATTAAAAATCAAAGGCTTTGATTTGCTTTAGTATAACTTTTATTGCAATGAAAAGCATTTATATTAAAATATTTAATTCTATGCTATCTTCCTAAACATTATAACTGCACTTTTCATGATAAAATGTTAAAAAAAAATGTCAACTCCCTATGAACTGTTATTCCAATAACATTAATAATTATATTTGTTAGTAGGTAATTAAAAACACAATAATTAATATTAGTTAGCAAAAATATGATTAATAGTTTTGTACCTTAAAATCCAATGAATTATTATAATATTGATATATTACAGAAAACTTGATAAACATGATCTACAATGGCAAACAATAATGAATGTATGATAATTCTATAATTTTTATGTTAAAGAAGAACAGAAAGGTGTGATTATTCAGGTAAATGCACTAATTTAAGACACCCTTTATGGATGTGGTGCACACAAACGGCTACAATTGAATTACTCACACGGTCTTTGAACATACACTGCCCCTTGATTGGAAAGAGCATATCCCTGTGGTTGGTTCAAAGAAGATTGACAGACACTACAATGCAATTGTTAGAAAGTGAACAGATAACAGGAACTAAATGCATACTGCGCATGCGTAAAGGCTGTGGGCGTGGCGCTATGGACAACATCACTTAATAGCCAATGACGACGCGCATGCGCAGAAAATACTATATCCCAGTTAAATTACACAAAAAGATGGCAATCGCCCAATCGAGGGAAAAAATCCAAGAGTTTAGAAAATTGATATGGGGATGGAAACGAGGCGTAGAGAGAACCCTCTAACCTATCAGGACCAATGACCCTACACCTCCTGATTCAATCATGAAAATCATATTTTGTAAATGTACAGATGGCTGTAGTGTAGGTAGGTACGATGCGGATAAAGGCTTTTTTTAAATGCTTATATTTTTACTACTCTACAACTTTGAAGGTATAATCTTTTTTATAAAAAAATGTTGTCTACTTTAATTTTGTATATGGATAAATTTTCTGTAGGGTTGATAGTTACGGAGATATAAGCTAAAATCGAGGGAAAGTAATCTTTAAACAGTCCCCCACCCTCCAGAACTTTCAGTATGTTGTATAGGTACCAAAACGAACAACCATACCAATTTTAAAAACTCTTGGATTGTTTCCCCTCGATTTGTGTAATTTGACTAGTTCCCATTATATGTCTGTCCTTGTCAATCTTCTTTGAGCCAATTCCAAGTGGTATGCTCTTTCCATAAAAGAGCAATGTACATTCAAAGGATACGGCAACTGAGAAGTCAGGAGTTTATTACTTATTAGTGTGGTTCATTATGAAAAATAAAGGCATTTTTGAAAATATTTTGTTCCAATACCCATTACTTAATTTTAAAAAAATATAATATACTACTGCATTACGCAATACTTTTACTGTGAAGGTTTGCAAGGGGTGGTAGGTGAATGTTTAGAATACCTGTCTCGAATCCTAGGACCAGGATTCAGTTCTTGAACCTAGGTTCTGTTTTTTTAAATTTTATATTGTATTCTGAATATGTTTAGTCTATTGCGGATTCTATTGCCGGCCTCGCTATCGCTCGGGGGCATATCCATTCTCAACTAGTAAATACTATTTACCTCCCTTGTTACTTAAATAACTTTCTATGCAATAACAACATACTTTTCACGGATGGAAAGTGTCAAATGATGAGTGAGGTTAGATCAATCGTCTGAATTTGAATTTCGCGCGCTTTTTTTAAATGAATTTCTGCGAGATCGATGAATTAAAGGATTTCTAACACATTTTGCAAATGGAATTGATGATATTAAAAGAACGATCTCATGTATTTGCTTAAATTATAAATTTATTTAGAGTTTATAACCAAACATAAAAGTCCGCCCAGCAAAACTGACAGTTCTGCAAATCAAAAAAAGCGCGCGATTTTCAAATTCAGACGCTCAATTTTTACAATTTTTTCGTTCTATAAAACTAAAATACAAAACCAATAGAACGTCCCGATTCAGTATTCTTTTCTCTACAAAAAACTTCAGAACAATTTAGCCCTAAAATAATTAGGGGAAAAAATAAATTAATTTTTTTTTGCATCTATATCGTTCTTAATTCAATTCTACACTGTGTATATAAAAAATACATTGCAAAAAATTTAATAAAAATTTAAAAAGAACCTTCAGAAAAGAGAATCCCCATCCCTGCATTTTAAACAATTGACCACCATCCCTTGCCAATCAGATGCAAACCTTCACGAACTCTTTTTTTAAATAAGTATAGGATATTGGAATGAATTATTTGACTTAATAAACCACCCCGAAGAAGTTTCATTGAAATTCCTGACCTGTCAACTGTAAGACCCCGTATAATAGAGAGGACCGTTCAAACTAGCAATAAGTTACTACTACACTTTGCAACAATGCACTAAAACTTGGTGAAGTGTGCATAAAAATTGTTAAAATTTAAATCAAATAATTCTTAATGCAAAAGATAAAATTGTCAACTTTTGAAAATCTTACCCTTTTTCTTCTTTAACGTGCCATGATATTGCACATGAGAATTCATATGACATAGGTAGGTAGTATTAGTTAGATACTATAATGTTTTTGTGAAAACACAAGATACAAGGGAATCCCTGCACTTTGAGTAGGTAGTTGCAATATTTTTTACCGTTCTGACAATAATAATATATGCACTTCTCTCTCTTTTTTTTAGTAGGTTAGTTAATTTGTATAATGTCAAAATCAAAGTTAAAATCAATTTCAAAGTTTTATGTACTTGAAGGTCCTTACGAACTGAGCTATGGTCATGCCGTACGCCGATATAGCAGGGCACTGGTCAGTGCAGTCGTTAATTTCTTCGTTTTATTTTAATAACTTTTTGTATTTTCACAATTGACCTTTCCTAACCCTCTGTGGCAAGTTTTAGAATTTAAAGCGGGCTACCCGATTTATCTATCTAACGTTGGCAGCGTTGCCAAAATTGTCATTGTTAGTGTTTTTATTTTGGCGTTCTTGTGGTGTGACGTTTCCTTTGACAGTAAACAAATGTGACAGCCGACTCAAAGCAAACGTCACACCCCAGGAACGCCAACATAAAAACACTAACAATGACAACTTTGGCAGCGCTGCCAACGTTAGATAGATAAATCGGGTAGCCCGCTTTAAGTTCCAAAACTTGCCACAGAGGGTTGGGAAAGGTCAATTGCAGTCCAAATAGGTAAGGTGAACAAAAGGTATTCGTAGGCCGTTGTACATTTCAGCTGTATGACCTTGAAGTACATAAAGATTTGGAATTTACCATAAAATATTAAAAAAAATCTTTGAAATAAAATCTAAGTAAAATAACAGTTCTTTGAAATAGAAACTAAAATTAGTTTTTGTTGATTAATCAGTCAAAAGTTAATTTTCAACATAAAAAAATGTGCGAGGATTGTGTCTCTGTATAGCACTATGATGTGTTAGCACCTTTATATTAAGGCACAGTCTTAAAGTAATGTAATGCATCAAAAGCAGAATCAACAAAAGAGTTAACGTAAGAAGAGGCAATGCGTCCACAATGGGGGTGGCAGGGTGGGGCAAGGGGCACGCCGCTGGCCAGCAGCACGTGTAACCCTGCAAGATACGTTTTTTCTTTATTAGCTGTTTTATTACTTACCGGTTATATAACAAATGCATAAAAAGATTACCATAAATTTTTTACCGGCACTTACAAGGGGGCATCAACTGCTAAGATAATATGCCGCCCCTTCTAACATGCACATACATCCACAGGCTTTAACTGATTCAGAAAAATACCGCCCCGTGTTGGATTTGAACCAAATTATATTTCTTGAGCCCATTATCAAACACTGTCAGTAATATTTACGAATACACTATACAGGGTGTCACGACGCTACCGGTGCGTTCTTGAGTCTAAAAAGGATTAAAAAGCGCTATAGTACTTTCTACCAAAGTGGTAAAAGATGGACTATAAGTCTGCAGAACATCTTATATGTTCATTAATAAACCACAAAAAAACCGCATACTGTGTGAGAGTACCATTCTATTACTACAGCCTGTAGGGAACTAAAGATTTCATATGCAACAAAGAAAGCAACCATGGCCAACGTCATTCTCCAACTCTTAGGAGATGTACGGTTGTATCAATTTGGATTTTGACAGATCCTCTATGTGGACTGTCTCTTTTTCGGGCTTGTTAATATAAAAATAAAGGTCGTTGCTAGCTCCACGGCTAACGTGGATATAATTCTGACACAAAATCCACGGCAATATGTTCGGCGCATGTCTGGGGACTTGGAAAATTATTTCAGCTTCCTGAGATTATAGGGACAGAGGTGCGCACGATTGGTTGCCTATTCCCAAGGCGTAAAAGTCTGTTTCTGAGAAATCTAATTATAATAATTATTAACTACAAACAAAATCAATCGCTCGGACTTAGAGAAACTTTACTCTAGTATTTTTTATTGGTCATATTCAACTTGCAAATTAATTAAAAATCAATTTAAAATATGAAAATGTTTGAAACTTTCATAATGGAATAATTTTGTGCCGTGTGTCCCCGGACATGCGCAGTAGGTGCAGCTCATATTGGCGTCGCCGAATTAATGACCGTCACCCCTTGACAATGACGTAATGCCGTGGATTTAGTGTCAGAGTTATATCCACGTTAGACGTGGAGATAGCAACGGCGAAAAATAAACCTTCATTTAGTATTAGAAATGTCACAAGTAGGGCGATGCCCCTACTATGATGAATTTTACCAATCATCTTTGTGTTGTAGGTATATTATATTACCAACAACGATCTCTTTCTAATACACACAGTTGAAGAAAGTGACTGCATATGGCACACATCTTGGGAGCCTGGTTACATGTCCAGGCTGATACTACTAGGTGCTAGGTTGCCTATTAAAATATGTATTTGGAGTAGTCACATAGGATTGTAAAGAATTTTATATTTTTAATGTCCAATACTAAATAAAATTGGGGTTTCACTGCAGTCTCTGATGCGGCATGTGCCGCTACAGACAAGCAATATGTGTCATATTGTCAAACGAAACCTGTACTACATAAAATTTGGACTTATGTTTATTTGTGATAATGTTCTCTTGACCAGAAATGTTATTGAACATCCATTACGTAGGAATCCAGTGGTCAACTGACCATGATCAACCAACTCAACTTTCTGACATATAATATTACACAGGGTGCTTCAGCACGAGTAGCTAGAGGTGTTGTATTATCTTACGGTCCCGGATGGTGTAGTAATAAATTGGCTGAGAACCGTGATACTAACCTAACCTAAAAACATTAGTTTTCACGTTTGACATTAGCTGCGTTTTGACGGAACATTTGCGTTTGCTTCCCAGGTCCTTCATCTCACTCGTTTGTATTGTTCATCCGCCACACGTTTTTTCTAATATCCTTCATAAATTCCTTATTTACAGAATTTTAACCTAAGATTTCAACATGAAATCCTAATACCTGATGTTTTTATGTACCACTCTCTACTTTTTACGCGCATTTCTGCGATTTCTCCGAGCACTTCCGGGACTATAAGATAATAAAACACCTCTACCAACTGTAAGTTAAAAAACATTTGGGGGAAAAGGTTTTGTGGAGTCAATTCCCCACGAAAAGACCGTTAAAAATATTTTCAGCCGTCTTGTTGGGGGCGCTACAATCGAAAAACTGTACCATGAATTATTAGCATTTTTATCGAATAAAAACAAAAATTCCATTAGTTCGCACCCGTTTGCTCACAGTGCCTCCGCGTGAAAATGTACCCTCCGCGGATAGAGAGAGACTTATACAGTACCACTGCAAATAAAAAAGACAGCTGCGTCGTCACAGAGGTAAGTTTGTTCTTGTTGATTTTGCGCATGCTCAAAGTAAGGTTAAGATGTCACCACATGTTTTGCGGTCATGTGATAATTTTGAAATTATTCTGCTTTTCATTTTTCTGTTTGCAATAAAGTAGTAATTATACCACATACTTTTAAATTGTATTGCTGCTAGCAATAATAATAATAGTATAATTCCCTATTGAATGGTTTACGAACATTTCTCTAACCTAAATGTTTTTTTTTTATATACTGTCATTGAATCAGCATTGTACGTAGAACAGTCGATATATTTTGTAAAACCTAACCTCTAAAATCATAGCAAATAAAAGATGGTGGATTTGACAAGGACACCCTGTATATACGGTTTCGAAAATCAGCCGTTTCATAAAAATCAAACAAAAAATAATATTAAAAATAAAATTTACCTCCCAAAAGTATCAGAGGAATTAAACATAGCGCTAATAGCGATGTCATCTTCCTCTTCACAGTTGTAGCCTGTAGAAGCCATGTATCCCAAATCATGATACGGGTGGTTACTTGGTGCAGTTTCTTCCCCATCCAAATAACCATGGAATTTTGAGTTTTGTACACATAATACATGGATGATGAGATGTAGGAAAAAATATACATGACAAAGCTTGTAACTGTTATAATAACTCTTCTGATGAAAGATTCTTTCTTAAGAGATGATGCTCTCGAAGATAAGGAATAACTGTATTTATCCTCATACTTATTATTTGAAAAGATATTACGAGGTCTAGCTCTCGACGAATGCTCAGAATTTGTTATAAGCCTCGAGTGGTATGTGGAATTGTAATCAACTTCATCGTGTTCATATGATTCAGTTTGAGCTGAATTATAATCTGTGCGGAGATCATGACTGTGCAGAGATTTTCGAGACATATTGGGCATAGCCATTACACCCGGTGCAATTTCTGTCCGATCTTTTGAATGGGGAGAATAAGTATAATCCGTTTTTGGAAATTTACTGCAAAGAAAAAAAAACAATATTTATTGTTACATAGAAAAAAGGAGCATTCACAAAATTATTTTATTTTTAAAATTTATCATGGTATGTTTTTACGTAAAAGTCCTAGACTATTTGTTTAACGTTTGTTTTTGTATTTAATTCCTGATCTATATTTTTTTAAATTAGAGGTCCATGCTATTAAAATAATTATCTAAGAGGGATAACGTGAACTGTTACACAACGAAGTCGGTAAAAATTCAAGATTAAACTCACCGAAAGCAATCATTAGCAACAGAACCCCACAGATATTAGTGTTGTTATCAATTCAAAATAACTTTGATAAGCACTAATTAACACTGATATCAACAAATTAACACTTTTTTTAAAATAAAAACAAGGTTATAGAGTACAAGCTAGTTTAAAATTTTGATAATCCTCATTGAAACATATTCATTCTTTAAAATGTACACATCTGCTAAAACTCAATAACAGAAAAGGATGGATGATAATATAGCATGTGCAGTTCACAAATTCTTGTCATTATTTAAATTTTGTTCAGAATTTTCTTCTCCCGTGGAATTTTAAGAGAAATTATGCAGTACACAAAATAAAAATCGATAGGACAAATTAGTACTTTAATAACAGCAATTTTTGTTAAAATAGTTATTTTTGTATCATGGCCAAAAAGTGAATCGTTTGAGTCTGAGTTTTCTGGTCGAGACAACGCCGAGACCAGAAATCAGGCATGGACGAAAAAGCACGTGGATATAATTTTGACACTAAATCCACGGCATTACGTCATTGTCAAGGGGTGACTTCATTAATTCGGCGACGCGAATACGAGCTGCACCTACTGCGCATGTCCGGGGACTATTCCATTATGAAAGTTTCAAACATTTTCATATTTTAAATTGATTTTTAATTAATTTGCAAGTTGAATATGACCAATAAAAAATACTAGAGTAAAGTTTTTCTAAGTTCGAGCGATTGATTTTGTTTGTAGTTAATAATTATTATAATTAGATTTCTCAGAAACAGACTTTTACGCCTTGGGAATAGGCAACCAATCGTGCGCACCTCTGTCCCTATAATCTCAGGAAGCTGAAATAATTTTCCAAGTCCCCAGACATGCGCCGAACGTAATGCCGTGGATTTTGTGTCAGAATTATATCCACGTCAGCCGTGGAGCTAGCAACGGCCTATTTTTATATGTAACGTTAAGAGAAAGTCCCATAAACGTTGGATGCAAAAACTTTTAAAGCAAAAGAAACACAATACTGATACGGAAAGATTATCTTAAATTATAATTAACAATACAGGCAACCACAATACAGGGTGTCCGTCTTTCGAAGCTAAGCATGGGGATTTCGGTTAGCTTAAGAGCTACGAAGTCGGTTAAATGGAGGCAAAGTTGCGTATTTTAATGCTGATAAATAATCTGAAAAGAAATTTGACCTACGACGTTTAGTTTAGAAAATATCTAAAAAAAATCAAAATTCCCGATTTTTGTTTTTCGCTGATAAAATGAAAACAAGTGAAGCTACGAATTTTTAATTAAGACATTTTTAAGACACTTTTTTACGGGGAATCTAAATATGCGATTGTTTTTCTCATATCGTTTAAAATAGCCAACAGTCGACTGTCAACTTTTGTTTTTCTTATGGACACCATATTGGATTTTTGCATTTTTGAATGTAACTTTTTTTTCTGATTTCAACTATGTATGACACATAATACTTTAGCTTGTGTTTTTACCTACAATTTCAAGTTATTCATTTTTACGCAGAGTGCCATGCGGAAACAAAAGCGACAAGTTTGTTTTAAAGAAAATTCTGATTACGAGTTTAATTTTAAGTCATAAGGTTAGTGCTTTGGCTAATTTTTTGAAAGAAATGCGAGTTTTAAAACAAGAATAATGGGATATAACAAAATTGATTATCAACTATTATGATTTATATTGAAACAATAGAATAAAAATAAAAAAGCAGAAAATTATAGCAAATACTAAAAACTAAAACTTTAATCGAAAACACAACGGGATAGTAAGAAATATTTAAGTATTGTTTTTCTTTGAACAGAGATATGTAATCCCTTAGGTCCGCTTTTTCAGTTCGTGTTTCTGCCTGGGTTTACAAAAGGTGCCATATTCGCTTAGATTTCGATGAAGAAGCAAGACATAACTAGGACCTGGCTGGTTTTTCTCTGGAGTTCGTTGCAGATACGTTTCGGAAGTAATTTCTACATTCCGATGTGAAGAATAATAAATTTCCAACATATCACGTTGTTCTTCATTAGAATTTTTCATTTTCTCTCAGAAAATTACGTACCTGTCTCAAAATTAGGGGAAGTACAACGTAACGACTTAAGCAATGTACTAGGAACTGTTAAAATTTTCTTTAAAACAAAATTGTCGCTTTTGTTTCCATGGCACTCTGCGTAAAAACGGATAACTTGAAATTGTAGGTAAAAACACAAGCTAAAGTATTATGTGTCATACATAGTTGAAATCAGAAAAAAAAGTTACATTCAAAAATGCAAAAATCCAATATGGCGTCCATAAGAAAAACAAAAGTTGACAGTCGATTGTTGGCTATTTTACACGATATGAGAAAAACAATCGCATATTTAGATTCCCCATAAAAAAGTGTCATAAAAATGTCTTAATTTAAAATTCGTAGCTTCACTTGTTTTCATTTTATCAGCGAAAAACAAAAATCGGGAATTTTGATTTTTTTTAGATATTTTCTAAATTAAACTTCGTAGGTCAAATTTCTTTTGAGATTATTGATCAGCATTAATATACGCAACTTTGCCTCCATTTAACCGACTTCGTACCTCTTAAGCTAACCGAGATCCCCATGCTTAGCTTCGAAAGACGGACACCCTGTATAATCCGAAATTATCAATTTCCTCTCCCTATTTCTACAACTGATTATTATTTATTATTGTATGCAGGTTCAAGGATAACCAGATTTTAAAATACCAAATATCAAGAATTGTTAATTTCCTCTTTTCATTAAGTTTAACCAGAATACTGATTTTATAGATTAGATGTCATTGAAATTAAATATTAACTAGTTTTCAAGAACATTGTAACATAAAAAAATTATTCTAGAAACTAATACCTGAGGGGATTAAAGTATGGATATATATAATACAGATTTTATTTCTTTTTCCCCCTCTTTAGGAAACTGTACAGTGTCATCTTACACAAATAGTTGTCAACAGTTGCAAGGATGCCTATTTGTAAACTACATTCTACACCCACTCTGTTTATGTTAATAATTCAAATTTACGATTCTTATATAAAATTATGTCATAACATCTAAATAGACTTACTTCCAATAATCTCCAGCGGCTCTATATAAATCCAATGCAGATACATTAGAGCCTGTGGAACGGCTAACTGAACGGCGCACATTTTCCAAAAACTGATTTTTGGAATTTTGATCCAATGTATTTGTAGATGATACATGGTAGTCACCTTCTTCAGATGAATAGTCTGAAGTTTTATGACGAGTTTTTCGAGAACCATTTTCATTTTTCATTTTTACTGGTTGTACAGAATGAGATTCCAAGTTGTGGTTAATATTTGTAATTTTGTCATTATCAGATGATACTGTTGTTGTTCTGTAATAAAAAAAAAAGATAAAGATTAATCTCGTAGTTACCTGTTTATGAGAAAATTCTTTAGTCGTTTACAGAGAAAAATGATATTCCTTAGTCTACGGGAAGGAATATTAATCCAAATTGACTCATGCTCATATTCAAGCAAGTGCAGGTTATAGCCGCGTACAAAGACACCTAATCAGAACGGACATGTCAAGATGATTATCCAATACTCCTATTTATGAACTAAAGCTTTACGTTACTTACTACTTAAATAAATCTCTTTCTAGGGGGCAATTTGAGTATTATTCGGTATACACGAAACGACCTATTAATTATTTTCTAAGTACTTACTTCACAGTTGTACTACGTGTTGTTCGTATAACTGTTTGTCCAATATTATTTCCACCAATTATTTCCTTATCAATACTTGTGTGAGATCTTGATCTTGATCTGTTGGATCGTAATTCCATCTTGTACTCTTAACCTAGAAAGTACAAAATTAAATTTCTTAAAGCATAATTTTAGAAATAGGCTTCCTCCCCTACTTGGCACACCTAATTATCCTCCTAATTATAGAAGAGGTCATGAGATGATTCGTCTAGGGGCGGTAAAATATATAACTGTCGTTTTTTTAAGGTTTATTTATTTAGCAACTCCACCCACGTTATTTACCCAAACTTTCGACGATAGATGGTTTAAATGATAACGTAACAAAATGTGTATTTACCTGATTAGTTTAACAATTATCACTACTTTTTAAGTTATGCTCTTGTTAAAAATACGTTACAAGAACCATGGAACAATTTAACGTGAATATAACTGAAAGTTACAAATATAAACTGATGACGTCAGGTAAAGCATATGTAACACTGGTTACCGTTTTTAACGATTTCACAACGGCTGATATAAACCTTATTCCCTTTGCATTACAGACATTAATTGCTTGACAGGAACGTCATTCTATACGTTTCAAGGTTACGTCACTGATTAAAAAAGAAGATGACAAAGATAAAATAAAGCGACTACAGTTTGGTATAGAAACCTGTACCTCTATTACTATAGTACCAGAAATGCTTGAAAGGTGTCGCACTATTACCGATTCTCAACTATTTTATTTCCATAATCATTTCCTTCCCAATTTGGTGGAAAATTTAAATTTTAGCAAATTTAAAGAAGAGAAAAGCATAGATAATAAATTTCAGATAACTGATTTTTGTGGCGTTAAAGGCAAAATTTTGGAAAATTTGTAGCGGCCGCCATTTTTAAGTTAGAGTCTGGTAAAAAACTATTTCCCTTGAATTTTGATCTTCTTTTATATCCGCTGCTTAGATGTGCAAAATTCTGCATCTGAAAAAAATGCTACCAAAAAAACATGTCTAACTTCCGCTTCCACTTTCGGATTTTTTTGAAAAGCTTAATTTGTCGATGAATTTTCGATATACCATTTCATTTCAAATTTTGATCAAAATCAGTTGACTACTTTCGACGTTAGAGGCATTAAAATACGTATACACCATACACCCCCTCACACATACAGACCCAATCAATCCCTTAGTCTACCCTTTACTTTTCCTGTTGAATTCTTCTTGAAGCAGGAGAAGATATCATGTTCATTCAACATAATCGTTTATTGGACGACAATCTTTATCGTTTGTTTTCAAAAATGAAGTTCATGTCAAGACTGCGGTTTGTAGCGGGTGTTTTCGGCTACTGATGTGCTGCAGCCGAAGATACACGACACGAGAGTGGTTTAAAATCTTAACGTGTATTTCATTTTTGTAAGTAGTAAGCGATAACGACTGTCGCTAAGTAAACGATTATGATACGCAATAGACTGCTTGAAACGTGCTTTTGTTTTGACCTTCGAAGCTCTCCAGTTTTTAATCTCTTCAGAAAATCTATGAAAAGCCCAACCTGAAGTTTGTCGATACATTTTTAATAATACGAAGGGATAATTTTAAAATAAAATTTACCTGGTTTTGTGTCTAGGGTTAGATGACTAACCGTCTTGGAATGTGTTCGTCGGTAGATAAATTTACCACAAGTTATGAAATACTTTAAGCGGTCAATATACCTAATTTTTCTATAAATTCTATAATACCCTTACCCTTGAATACAAACCGTGCAGGAAATCTATGGTTTCGAATTTATTCGTACTGACATATAGACAAGTACTAACAGAAAAAAAATTGCATAATGTAGTTGTCCCTCTAATACAGGGTGCTACCTCTACCGTACTATACGAATTCGATCGAACAAACTTTCAGAAAGTGTATGCTGCCTAAAGATGTATATAAAATTCTAAATTATTTATAATACATTTCTATTATCTTCTTTCTTTTAGAAGTTACAATCTATATTTCGATTTTTTGCTTGATCTAGCCGCCGTTGTTAGCTCCACGGCAGACGTGGATATAATTCTGACACAAAATCCACGGCATACGTCATTGTCAAGGGCGAATACGAGCTCACCCTGAGAGGACACCACAGAGAGGATCTGTCCAAAGCCAGTTGAGTGTTTCTTTTGAAGTAGCGACACGAATTTTGACGTTTACGAAGGCAACAATAACGATCTACTTGCCGCAAGGAGCGCCTCTGTCAAATTTAACTTGAATGTATCAAATTTCTTCTGCTCGTTTTTTAATATTTAAAGTCATAGACATGTAGACAATGACAGTTAAAATTAAAAGCAATAAGTTTATCTCAAATTTGAAATAAAAATTGACACATTTGCAGCGCCACCGACGGAGGTTATGGCATCATTGTTGCCTTTTCCATTAAAATGGTTTAAAACTTGGCTTGGTGTCGCTGCTTTAGAAAAAGAACATCGATTGGCTTTGGACCTGTCAAAATCAAAATTGGAACTCGTAAGGGTTAGGAGAAAGTAGCTTGCTATACCCATACGTACAAAAAACACCCTTTATCAATTTTACGGTTTTTTTGCATAAGGTGGGGGTTGCCTAATTCAGAATTTGTCCCAGACGCACATTTTTCTTCCTGCGCGCTGATGGTTTCTAGTATTATTCTTACGTTTTAATTAATTCCATGACAATAATTATCGCACCGTGACAATATAGGTATACTAAACGTCATTCCCGGAGACCGCGACTAACATGTAAAGAAAACCACGTGACATATGGCCGCAGGAGGATCTGTGATTGGTTGCTTGCTTGCGCGGGCTGCATGCAACCAATCACAGCTCCCATGTGTCATGTGGTTTTGTTTACATGCTAGTCGGAGTCTCCAGGAATGACGTTTAGAAAAATGATGGGTTATGTTGTTTTGGAGAATAATAGAGGCACATCTTTGAGTGGATTTCAGGTCGTAGCGGTTTCATTTACATTCTATCCGTTTTATAATAAACTATCATGTATCCTCTTGTGTTCTTTAAAATTTCCTGTTGCTTCTGTTAAATGTGCCCTAACAATAGCCCCCTTTGATGGAGGACAGGAATAACTTCACCTTACGCGGTGAGAATCAGAGTTGACTTTATTTTATAAATCTTTCTTAATTTTTTCGTTAATTTGTGTATGGAGCACGATTAAGTAGTACAAAAGATTCAACGGTGTTTGTAGTTTAAAAGGAATTTTTTATAAAGTTCTTTAAATTAAATCATATTTAGCTATGAAATTCCAAAGGAATTATAGCGCCACACTTGGGTTATCTCGATTCTAGAAAATGTCACAACCTTGGCTGATAAGAAATCTTAAAAACACAATTGACCCGTTTAATGTGATAATCTCCTTTCGTCAAATTTTAAATAAAACCTGCCTTTATTCACGCATTGGGAAAATTAAAAAAAAATAAAAAGTTCCAAGAACACAGTAAAGTACATTTTCCGAAATCAAAATTCTTCTAATGCATATTTTCGTTTGACGCCGCCATATCATATCATAGACAGACAGACATATCATAGACAGATACTAGGTACTACTCATGAAAAAAATATTGCAAAATAATAAATTCGTTTTTTTTCCGTACTTTAGCAAACCAGGGTAATTTTACTCTCAGCGCAAAATCAACAACAAACGTACCTACACGATGACGCAACTGTCTCTTTTATTTACAGTGGTACCGTATAAGACTCTTTCTCTCTATCTGCGGAGGGTAACATTTTACGCGGAGACACTGAGTAAGAATGTGCGCGAACTAATACAGTACCTACTCAATGTATTAACCATATATTAAGGGTTCACAATCACAAGCCCAAAGTATTAATATTAGACATATGCTTTGATGGAGTTTCTTATAGGAAATTTTATTTTCTACAACTTTGATCTTTTGTTGTTTTTACTTATCTTGCACGGTTTTCGTTGCGTTTCAATTTTAAGCCAAAAACGCTGTTTTCTGCTAATCTCAAACGGTTCTCAGGCCCAAATTACTAAAGTTAGACATACGCTTCTCGGAAGTTTTTTGTAGCAAATTTTATTTTCTACAACTTTGATCTTTTGTTGTTTTTACTTATCTTGCACGGTTTTCGTTGCGTTTCAATTTTAAGCCAAAAACGCTGTTTTCTGCTAATCTCAAACGGTTCTCAGGCCCAAATTATTAAAGTTAGACATACGCTTCTCGGAAGTTTTTTGTAGCAAATTTTATTTTCTACAACTTTGATCTTTTGTTGTTTTTACTTATCTTGCACGGTTTTCGTTGCGTTTCAATTTTAAGCCAAAAACGCTGTTTTCTGCTAATCTCAAACGGTTCTCAGGCCCAAATTATTAAAGTTAGACATACGCTTCTCGGAAGTTTTTTGTAGCAAATTTTATTTTCTACAACTTTGATCTTTTGTTGTTTTTACTTATCTTGCACGGTTTTCATTGCGTTTCAATTTTAAGCCAAAAACGCTGTTTTCTGCTAATCTCAAACGGTTCTCAGGCCCAAATTATTAAAGTTAGACATTTGGTTTTCGGAAGTTTCTTATAGGAAATTTTATTTTCTACAACTTTGGTCTTATGTTATTTTCACTTATCTTCCGCGGTTTTCGCTGCGTTGCTATTTTAAACCAACAACGTTGGTTTATGCTAACTCCAAACGGTTCTCAGGCCCAAATTACTAAAGTTAGACATATGGCTTTCGGGAGTTTATTATAGGAAATTTTATTTTCTACAACTTTGATTCCATATAATGTTATCCTATCTGGCACGGTTTTCACTGTATTTCAATTTTAAACCAGAATCGCTAGTTTATACTAACTTCAAACGGTTCTCAGGCCCAAATTATTAAAGTTAGACATACGCTTTTCGGAAGTTTCTTATAGGAAATTTTATTTTCTACAACTTTGGTCTTATGTTATTTTCACCTATATTGCGCGGTTTTCGCTGCGTTACAATTTAAAGCGTTCCAGTAATAGTATTTTACCCTTCCCGTATGGTAGATGACGTCACGCACCACTATTCTCCAACTAGGTACGTTTTTTTAAGTTTGCAAGACGTTTATAACTAAACGTCATTCCCGGACACCGCGACTGGCATATAAACAAAACCACATAACACAACGGGATCTGTGATTGGTTGCATGCAGCCCGCGCAAGCAAGCAACCAATCACAGATCCTACTACGGCCATGCGTCACATGATTTTGTTTACATGCTAGTCGGGGTCTCCGGGAATGACGTGTATAATACATTTTAAAAATAAAAAAAAAAAGTAAGTCGAAAACATATTCTAGGAGAAATACAGTTACAGAAAGGATTCTAGGATCGCACGACTATACGATTGTTGGAAAGTGCAACAAGGATAAACAGATAACAGAAACTAATGTATAGTGCGCATGCGTAAAAACAAACCGCTGTGGGCGTGGCGCTAAAGACTCCATCACTTAACAACAAATTTCCGCGCACATGCGCAGAAAATACTAGTTCCTATCATATGTCTGTCCTCGTCAATCTTCTTTAAGCCAATTTCAATGCGCTATGCTTTTTCCATTAAACGAGCAGTGTATGTTCGAAGCATAAAATTCATGCAAGTGCTTTTTTTAAATGAAATTCAAAGTTGCTTTACCCTTCGCCTCGTGCGATCAAACTGAACAAACGTATACTACATACTTTATGCACCTGTTGCATATGGCTCTTCATAATATTATAAACAAGGGTAAACTAAAATGTCTTAGAATGTTTTAAAGAATTTATTCCGCAAAACGTGACGATTCCATCCAATAATTTTCAAAATTAGTAATGACATAAAGATTAAGAGAAATTTCCAAGAAAATCATTATCAACTGCAACCTTGAGTAATCAGCATTTATTAATTGTTAATCGGCAGTTTACAAAATACGTTTCTTATCATAAATTATAGTTGCTTTCGTAATAAAAGGTCTAATAGAACAGCAATTAATAGCAAAACCGTAAAAAAACATAATACCTAGAATTACCAAGGAAAGGTGAATTACAAATTGTCGTATCTAAGTATGAACCCTGTGAACCAAAAGATTTATAGACAAGATGATGCTACACCGCAAAGCTATAACACACGTGATTGCTTGCGTTTCCAAGAAATTTGCGACCAAAATTAACGTTGATTCTGAGAATTGTAACTGCATCATACAAATTTGCTTGTTTTATTTATATTCGATACATACCGACGACATACCGACATAACAGTGAAAATCTTGGCTTTCGAATCAAAGCATAAATGAAATTTATATACAGTGTATCCACAGTGTCTACTAACCTTTAAATTTAAACCAGTAAAAGAGAAAGGTAGTAATAATTTTTTAACAATCACACCCATCTTTAAATATTTAAATCTGTTTTGTAACACCCTGTATAGGGATGATGGTGATCATTTTCATTAAAGTCAGTTTAATCTTGTAAAAGGTATTCAACGCAAAATAGCCGAGTATGGGTACTACTGGCAATCCTTACAACATTCTCTAAAGTCCATGCAAGCAACCGTTGAACACAACCATGGTACTTTGTCCGGTTTAACACTTGCATGCGGCGATATGGTATTACACCTACGCCTATTTCGAATAATTGTGTTTTGAATTACATGAAGGTTCCTTCTACGAGTTGAGTTCCTCCAGGTGGGCAAAATTCTCATTTCTCAGTTACGATAACCGTCCCGTGGCGTAAATACCACGAGCTGCAGCTGCTCGGGGACGGAGATCCGTTAACCGAGGGCTTACTCTCAGCGCACAATCAACAAGAACAAACTTACCTACGCAACGACGCAGCTGTCTCTTTTTTTTCTACAAAAAACTGTCGATGTCTATCCGTGGAAAGTAAAATTTCATGCAGACACTGAGTAAGCGGATGCGAATTAATACATTTTTGAATGCATTAACGGTTCCTAAGGCCAAACTATTAATGTTAGAGATACTCTTTCCCGAAGTTTCTTGTAGGAAATTTTATTTTCTACAACTTTGATCTCTTGTTGTTTTTATTTATCTTGCGCGGTTTTCGCTGCGTTGCAATTTTAAACCAGAATCGCTGGTTTATGCTAACTTTAAACAGTTCTCAGGCACAAATTATTAAAGTTAGACATGCGCTTTCCGGAAGTTTTTTGTAGGAAATTTTATTTTCTACAACTTTTATCTTTTGTTGTTTTCACTTATCTTGCGCGGTTTTCGCTGCGTTGCAATTTTAAACCAGGATCGCTGGTTTATGCTAACTTTAAACGGTTCTCAGGCCGAAATTATTAAAGTTAGACATACGCTTTCGCGGAGTTTCTTGTAGGAAATTTTATTTTCTATAACTTTGATTTTTTGTTGTTTCCACTTATCTTGCGCGGTTTTCGCTGCGTTGCAATTTTAAACAGAAATCGCTGGTTTCTGCTAACTTCAAACGGTTCTCAGGCCCAAATTATTAAAGTTGGACATACGCTTTCCCGGAGTTTTTTGTAGAAAATTTTATTTTCTACAACTTCGATCTTTTGTTGTTTTCACTTATCTTGCGCGGTTTTCGCTGCGTTGCAATTTTAAACCAGAATCGCTGGTTTATGCTAACTTTAAACGGTTCCTAGGCCCAAATTATTAAAGTTAGACTTACGCTTTCTGAGAGTTTTTTTTTAGGAAATTTTATTTTCTACAACTTTGATCTTTTGTTGTTTTCACTTATCTTCCGCGGTTTTCGTTGCGTTGCAATTTTAAACCAGGATCGCTGGTTTATGCTAACTTTAAACGGTTCTCAGGCCCAAATTATTAAAGTTAGACATACGCTTTCCCGGAGTTTTTTGTAGGAAATTTTATTTTCTATAACTTTGATCTTTTGTTGTTTTTACTTATCTTGCGCGGTTTTCGCTGCGTTGCAATTTTAAACCAGAATCGCTAGTTTATGTTTATTTTAAACGGTTCTCAGGACCAAATTAATAAAGTTAGACATGCGCTTTCCGGAAGTTTTTTGTAGGAAATTTTATTTTCTACAACTTTTATCTTTTGTTGTTTTCACTTATCTTGCGCGGTTTTCGCTGCGTTGCAATTTTAAACCAGAAGCGCTGGTTTATGCTAACTTTAAACGATTCTCAGGCCCAAATTATTAAAGTTAGACATACGCTTTCGCGGAGTTTCTTGTAGGAAATTTTATTTTCTACAACTTTGATCTCTTGTTGTTTTTATTTATCTTGCGCGGTTTTCGCTGCGTTGCAATTTTAAACCAGAAGCGCTGGTTTATGCTAACTTTAAACAGTTCTCAGGCACAAATTATTAAAGTTAGACATGCGCTTTCCGGAAGTTTTTTGTAGGAAATTTTATTTTCTACAACTTTTATCTTTTGTTGTTTTCACTTATCTTGCGCGGTTTTCGCTGCGTTGCAATTTTAAACCAGGATCGCTGGTTTATGCTAACTTTAAACGGTTTTCAGGCCCAAATGATTAAAGTTAGACATACGCTTTCGCGGAGTTTCTTGTAGGAAATTTTATTTTCTATAACTTTGATTTTTTGTTGTTTCCACTTATCTTGCGCGGTTTTCGCTGCATTGCAATTTTAAACAGAAATCGCTGGTTTCTGCTAACTTCAAACGGTTCTCAGGCCCAAATTATTAAAGTTGGACATACGCTTTCCCGGAGTTTTTTGTAGAAAATTTTATTTTCTACAACTTCGATCTTTTGTTGTTTTCACTTATCTTGCGCGGTTTTCGCTGCGTTGCAATTTTAAACCAGAATCGCTGGTTTATGCTAACTTTAAACGGTTCCTAGGCCCAAATTATTAAAGTTAGACTTACGCTTTCTGAGAGTTTTTTTTTAGGAAATTTTATTTTCTACAACTTTGATCTTTTGTTGTTTTCACTTATCTTCCGCGGTTTTCGTTGCGTTGCAATTTTAAACCAGGATCGCTGGTTTATGCTAACTTTAAACGGTTCTCAGGCCCAAATTATTAAAGTTAGACATACGCTTTCCCGGAGTTTTTTGTAGGAAATTTTATTTTCTATAACTTTGATCTTTTGTTGTTTTCACTTATCTTGCGCGGTTTTCGCTGCGTTGCAATTTTAAACCAGAATCGCTGGGTTATGCTAACTTTAAACGGTTCTCAGGCCCAAATTATTAAAGTTAGACATACGCTTTCGCGGAGTTTCTTGTAGGAAATTTTATTTTCTACAACTTTGATCTTTTGTTGTTTTCACTTATCTTCCGCGGTTTTCGCTGCGTTGCAATTTTAAACCAGGATCGCTGGTTTATGCTACCTTTAAACGGTTCTCAGGCCCAAATTATTAAAGTTAGACATATGCTTTCCAGGAGTTTTTTGTAAGAAATTTTATTTTCTATAACATTGATCTTTTGTTGTTTTCACTTATCTTGCGCGGTTTTCGCTGCGTTGCAATTTTAAACCAGAATCGCTGGTTTATGCTAACTTTAAACGGTTCTCAGGCACAAATTATTAAAGTTAGACATGCGCTTTCCGGAAGTTTTTTGTAGGAAATTTTATTTTCTACAACTTTTATCTTTTGTTGTTTTCACTTATCTTGCGCGGTTTTCGCTGCGTTGCAATTTTAAACCAGAAGCGCTGGTTTATGCTAACTTTAAACGATTCTCAGGCCCAAATTATTAAAGTTAGACATACGCTTTCGCGGAGTTTCTTGTAGGAAATTTTATTTTCTGCAACTTTTATCTTTTGTTGTTTTCACTTATCTTGCGCGGTTGTCGCTGCGTTGCAATTTTAAACCAGAAGCGCTGGTTTATGCTAACTTTAAACGGTTCTCAGGCCCAAATTATTAAAGTTAGACATACGCTTTCGCGGAGTTTCTTGTAGGAAATTTTATTTTCTACAACTTTTATCTTTTGTTGTTTTCACTTATCTTGCGCGGTTTTCGCTGCGTTGCAATTTTAAACCAGGATCGCTGGTTTATGTTAACTTTAAACGGTTTTCAGGCCCAAATGATTAAAGTTAGACATACGCTTTCCCAGAGCTTTTTATATGAAATTTTTTTTTCTACAACTTTGGTCCTATAGTACTTTATCCTATCTAGCACAGTTTTTTCTGCATTTCAATTCATTTCAATTTAAAGTGTTTGGAAAATGCTATTTCACCCTTGCCGATGGTAAGTGACGTCACACGTCACTATTCTCCGACTGGGTACATTTTTCTAGCCTCTGTCGCACGGCATATTTTGCAAGACGTTTATTCCTATAATAAATTTTCAATTCTGAGACTGTATAATAGAGTAACAATATTAACATTTAGTGCACATCCCTGTTTTAATTAATAATAATAAAATAACGATTACGCAATTTAAGTAGAGATGATATCATAGAGATTTAACTCTTTTTGTTTTTATTTAAGGAAATAGTAATCTTATTAGAAAGAAAGAAAAGTTGATATTTAGTATCAAACTATCTGCTATCAATTATAAATAAATGTATGGAACAGCTGTAACAAAATCGTTGTAGTAGCAGTTGATAAAATTATTAAGTCAAATGAATTTTATTTATAGAGATTAATAATTGTTTATTATTATGTAATGGAAATCGTATTTATATTTAACGATAAAATTCCATTGGTATTTTAAAAACACAATGTACTTTTTAAAAATGCTATTATTTTAGGAATGTATGGAGTTAGTAAATTTTATATCTCGAACATCATGATTCTAGGAAAATTGCTGGAGAAGCAATTTCTTCAACGGAAAGTTGCTAGAAAACTTCATTTTTCCAATAAAAAATTAATCAAAATCATTAAAAATAGTTTTCAGTCGTCAATACCTATTGTGAACGGTACAATCGAGGGTAACACGAAATGATATTTTTAAAAAAAAAAAGTGCTACAAATTGGGCCCCAAAATAGGCAACTTTTGTCTAATTTAACAGTTCTTTTATCTCTTACGGTTTCCTAGATACCCATACCGGTCTGAATTAACGTTTACACCCTGTATACGTAACCAAAATAAATAATTGATGCACGTCATGTGTTCATCACATTGAATTTGTAATATTATAAGAATAACTATGTTTCCCTAGATTTAACTAGACAAAAAATAACTGCAATTATCTCACTTCTAAGAAATTTTAATTAACGTGCAGCTGCAACAAATTTCAGGAATTTTTAGACACATTTTTCATTTTTCTTATATTTTTGTACGATGGATGTTATCCTGTCACCAATCCTACTAATTTAGTATTTTACCATTAGGTATGTGAACTCTTCATCAATTCCATGAAATGAGTAAGTTATACAGGCTATTGCCTAAGAAACGTTCCAAGCCATAAGTTCGTTATTTTAAATTTAGGACCCCACAAGTTATACAGGGTGTCCCAAAAAGAACAGCATCCAGTTACGGGCATGTATCTTTCATGAAAATAAGAGGAAAAATCCTATTAAAATGGGTTCGTAATCGTAAAAATGCTTCGCTACGAGATACAGGGCGTTGAATGTTGTTAAAAATATCGATCTTCTTTTCATTTATTCGGAAATGACTAGGAATTAAATCCGCCGTTGCTAGCTCCACGGCAGACGTGGATATAATTCTGACACTAAATCCACGGCATTACGTTATTGTCATGGGGTGACGTTTATCGGCCGACTCGGCGCATGTCTGGGGGCTTGGAAAATTATTTCAGCTTCCTTAGATTATAGGGACAGATGTGCGCACGATTGGTTGCCTATTCCCAAGGCGTAAAAGTCTGTTTCTGAGAAATCTAATTATAATAATTGTTAACTACAAACAAAATCAATCGCTCGGACTTAGAGAAACTTTACTCTAGTATTTTTTATTGGTCATATTCAACTTGCAAATTAATTAAAAAGCAATTTAAAATATGAAAATGTTTGAAACTTTCATAATGGAATAATTTTGTTAAGGACATGCGCAGTAGGTGCAGCTCGTATTCGCGTCGCCGATTTAATGACGTCACCCCTTGACAATGACGTAATGCCGTGGATTTAGTGTCAGAATTATATCCACGTCAGCCATGGAGCTAGCAACGGCGAATTAAATCTTTAAAAATTAAGCAATATGTAACGTCATTCCCGGAGACCGCGACTAGCATGTAAACAAAAGCACGTGACACATGGCCGTAGTAGGATCTGTGATTAGTTGCTTGCTTGCGCGGGCTGTATGCAACCAATCAGATCCCATCTGTCACGTGGTTTTGTTTACATGCTAGTCGCGGTCTCCGGAAATAAGGACATTTGGTTTCCTTCTCCAGTGGATATTTCTGGAGGTAAAAATGGTACGCCACTGTTTTTTTTTGACACAATTTTCAAAAGTTTCAACTAATTTATGGTTGAAACAATCTCTTGAGAGTTTCGTTGACAACCTGTAAGGTAAGTGTGTAGTTGTTTACCCACCGTTGCTACGTGCTGACGTCACATGACCGGCCCCTATGGTATATTATTATTTATTATTGTGAGTAGAAAAAACCATCTAAAAATACTCAGTTGGAAAATCAAGGCATTACGTCAACCAAAAGTGAAAACAACGAAAATATAATTTAAATGACCCAGAAATTTAACGTCAAATACTTGATAACAAAGTTTATTTATCATTTCTATTATTGCTTCATTGCTATAATATTATTTGACGTTAATATTTCCTTTTTCTTGGAAACTTGTCTTAATAATAGTATATTATTATACAAATACAAGTGTAATAAGAGGGTCCATTATAGCATGCGTGAGTGCTCCAATAGAGCGAATGCTACAATGCCTCAATACATCATTTTTTCCACTTTGCACAATTTATTTAACAAACATTTGAATTTTTTAATGAATTTACTATCTAGGGAGTTTCGATTGAAACAAGTGGTAACACTGCGGCAACACCTGTCAAAACTGACAATTTAGGTTATACTCAACTTTTTAAAAGAAATCTTTATTCTGTCTGTTGTTTTCATTATTCAGAATCAAATAAAAATTCAGATATTTATAATTTTTGCTTATTTGATCCTCTTTGTAGAAGAGGAACCGCGCGCCATTAATATTTGATTTTTATGACGTTTGATAATTTGACACATGAAGCAAACGCTACCAACTTAAAAACTAAAATTTTACCAAAAACAGTTTCACAATAACCTCTATTGTGAAACTGTTTTGTTTTCAGTGCCACAATGGAGTGATTGTCAACGCGAAATAGAAAGAATTGTTTCCGAATATAATGAATAAATATCTTCCTGTTGCTTGTACCGTGGCGGATCCGGTGATGATAGATGCTTCCTTATAAAATCCTTAGAACTTAAATAAGTGGAAAGATTATCATCTAAAGCACAATAAATTTCCTGAAACGAAAATCAGTGAGAGGAAATGACCTCACGAATAAATTGCTATGCACTACTTTATAACAATAGCAGTTACAGCAATTCAAAAAAATAACAATGCAACTTAAATTTAAAATACGTGGAAGAGTTAAAGTTGTGGCTGTCATTCATAAATTATTTCGTTCATCTATTACCAAGCACGTTTAATTCATTTTGCTCTAAATTAGTAAGTATACATGACATTTCCTTTTCGGAATCCTACAACAGAAACCGATGCTTTTACATTGTATAACTTATCCACACCCCTATCCCAAACCAGAAGTGCTGGGACGATAAATACCCATTTTGGGGTTGTAAATCCTCGAGGTAGGCGAAATTATCAACTAGAGGGCACAATACAAGTGTCGCACTGCAATAACGCGCCAGGGTCTCCAGATAGCGAGACCTCGCCCATTACAAACAAAGGAACGTCGGGGTAGTTGAGGAGCACTTTTACTATTATATAAAGCACAACAGTGTTGTCTGGGTTTACACCCCACCGGTACCAAATATGAAAAAAGGACAGCTCTATATAAACTTCCTATATTGTGTGAACACTGACTTTATTTTAAGTGTGGGTTTTCACCCCACCGGTACCAAATAAAAAAAGGGCAGCTCTGTATAAACTTCCTATATTGTGTGAACGCAACTTTAAACGCTTGTACGAGCGTGCGCGGATAGGCTTAATAAGTACCACACTTCGCTTAAGTTACATTCAGATTTGTCAGTAGTGCCAACCGCCGAAAATAAAATATGTTAGCGGGTACATTCATCTACAGAAGTAATTTTTTTTTAAAGTAGGCCTTTTCCTGCTTTATAAAGCAGTTTCGATCAAATAAAGAAACATTAGTGATGTCTTAATGATCTAAGCTTCCCCTGGATGGGCTATTTCGCCTCGAAAAGTGGTTGTAGTTTAAAAGCGAGTTTTTGGTTAGACATTGTTCCAGTGTTTACATATTTCGACCGCAGAACAATCCTAATATTATTTTCTGCATTTAAACTAGACTTCGATGTTTCTAACATTACAAACACGGACTCCAGGATCCCTTTGACGGGTATTAGTACAGAACCTCCACCGTAGGCACCTAAATAACCCCAAGGACCCGCAGGAATTAATAAAAGAATTAAAAATTAGCGATTTTCAAGATTTTTTTCTGGAGTTACAGAGAGAGTCCTCCCGAATCTCGACCGTGGGGACCTAGGGGAGACCTTCCCCTACAACCCGTCTTCTGGCGTTTTTCATACTTTTGCCCTTTTCGGAAATTATCAATTTTTGCAATTTGCTCTACACGCTATTCGACCTGGAGACTTAAGAATGTGAAACCCCACGCAGAAGGTCTCCAGGTCCATAAGCTTACACGTTCGGACTCCCGGGTCACCTAGAAAAACAATAGCACGGCACCTCCTCCGCGGGCACCTAGAGAACCCCAGGAGAACTTCCGAAAATAATTAAAAATTAGCGATTTTCAAGTTTTTTTTTCTGGAGTTACAGAGAGAGTCCCTGAATCTCGACCGTGGGGAGCGTTTTACGATTTTTAACTTCGGAATATAATTTAAATCGTAACAACCAATACTATACATTTTCAATTCAAATAAATAGTAGAGATTACAATAAATATTAAATTCGTTTTATACGACCCTACTGTAAACGCGGCATGTGCTGCGGGTACCCAGCTAGTAAGATATAGAAACCGCTAGGTAAGAAGAATGGGTGAAGAGTAGAAGAGTAGTCATAAATGTCATCATTTAAGCCTAAACGTCATTCCCGGAAACCGCGACTAGCATGTAAACAATATCTTAATGAAAAATTTGTATCTTAATGAATATCATTAAAGCACAGGCAGTAATTATCTAATACATCAATTAAAGTTTTAGGAGTAGAAAAAACATGTTTATAAACAAAACAATTTTTTATATAAACAGCGATTCTTTATAACTCCTTATAACAGGTGTATTCTTGAAAATCTGAAGCTGCAGACGTAGGTAAGTGATTCTTGAAAGTAATTTTATATGATAAACCTTTACTATAATAGTATAATTAACAATAATGGTTTCCATGTAACTGATTTTTTTACTATGCACGCCGCGACATACATACAAAGTATATTTGGATAATAAACGTTTATGTCTTCAACGACAGTGCTCTTTCAACTTGAAATTTATTTTGAGAGAAAAGAAATTCAAGAAGACCTTGCTTGTTTTCTTTTTATTTCATTTTTCTGCTATGTTTTTAAAATCTACTGTTTTAACGTTAACAAACTTACAGACAGACAAATACTAATAAAGATCTTTAAATTTATGGAAACTAAATATTGATGTATGATTGTAAAACAGAATATACAGTGTGTCCACGGATTGAGTGCATATAAGGTGTAAATGACAAATTGTTTTAGAGTTGGATCTTCATGTTCTGAGGATCGCTCCTGCTTAGTCTCAAACTAAGATATTGAAAAAAGGAGCCAAATCAATTAATATACAGGGTGTTTTTTTGGCCGAAATCTACAAATTAGTCAAGAGTAAACTGTCTTTATTTTAGCAGATATAACAAAAATGTATTAGAAACAGTTGTTTAGAATTAAAAGTTATTGAAGATTTTCAATTTTTATACAAATCAGCCTACTTTGATTTTTTTCATCAACATGAGATTTTTTATTTGTGGTTTTAATGACCCATGCATGAAGAATAATTAAACAAAGTACTTGGAAAACAAAAAATTATTTATTAAAAAAATACTAAACCTTATTTGTTACAAACGAGTTCAAAAGTATTGGATTAGATGAAAAAACAAAGTAGGCTGATTTGTATAAAAGTTGAAAATCTTCAATAACTTTTAATTCTAAACAACTTTTTCTAATACATTTTTGTTATATCTGCTGAAATAAAGACGGTTTACTCTTGACTAATTTTTAGATTTCTGCCAAAAAAACACCCTGTATATTAATTGATTTGGCTCATTTTTTCAATATCTTAGTTCGAGACTAAGCAGGAGCGATCCTCACAACATGAAGATCCAACTCTAAAAAAATTTGTCATTTACACCTTATATGCACTCAACCGTGGACACACTGTATAAGAAAACATTTCCTCGAGTGAACTAGTAAAGGCACCTGTTTAAACGCAATATACTTGCGGTATAATTTGCGTGTTATGAAGCCGCGTCACATAAAACAGTACTAGTTAACCAAAAAAAACAGAAGCTCTTTAATGGTCGGGGATTTACATATTATTCATTTGTATTCTGGATAATCATTTAAAATTACAGCTACTGTTCTTTGCTACCACCTACTACTACATAAACGCAGCTGGAATAGCACTACTAGTTTGAACTTTAAATACCGTTGTTGCTTTCCTGCAACATTGAATTTGAAAAAGATAACCTAGTAGATCATACTGGGGTTCCTAGCTATGCGAGTTTATCAGTTTACACATATAGGAATTCTAGATAATGCGGGTTTACACATCTAGGAACCCTAGATGTGCTAGTATATGCATCGAGGAACATATAATAGGAACTAGTATTTTCTGCGCATGCGTGCGGCAATTTAAAACGCGGTAATTGGCTGTTCAGTGATGACGTCCTTAGAGCCACGCCCACAGCTGTTTGTATTAACACATGCGCACTATATTTAGTTCCTCTTATCTGTTTATCCTTGTTGTACTTTTTAACAATTGTATTGCCGTTTCTGTCAATTTTCTTGAACCATCGATTGGGGAGTGCAATATAGGGATAATGCTCCTTCCAGTCAAGGAGGAGTGTATGTTCGAATGTCAAAATCCAAATTGGAACGGTCATATAACCCATTAGAGTTAGGGGATGAAGCTGGCCATGATAAAATATTGGAATGTTCCTTCCCGTCTAATAGATAGCGCTGCAGTTGTATGTACTCCCTGGGTGCGTTTAAACGACCAATGTTCATTATTCCGTAGGTATAATATTATAATAATAATAATTCTTTAGGCATATTCCAAACTCAAAGAATTTTGATTTTTGACTGTTTATGTTTTATTGATATATTAGCTGTTGACCAGCTCGTTCCTCGATTATTTCTTCAGTATACATTTCGTTGTGATTTTTTTTTTTACTTTCTACACTACCATCAAGAGATCTCCCTCCCTCTCTCTCTCTCCCCCTCTCGCTCGCTCTCACTCCCTCTCGCTCGCTCTCCCTCTCGCTCGCTCTCTCTCTCTCTCTCTCTCTCTCTACCTATCTCTCTCTCCCTTTATTTCTATCTCTCTGTAATTCTGGAGGCATACTATTGCGTAGATACTTCAGTTTATTACTTTGTTTTTTTTTAGTCTTGTGGGACGATATTGATATTTAGTTCTTAGAACAATTCCGATGTCAAGGTTTATTTTTATTATTAAAATAAATGTTTATTTATTTATTTATGCTCCAAAGTGAAAAAGTGTGCTTTATCTATAGAAATTGAAAATTCGTGTTAAACTTAATTTTTAGTTCAACGACCTCTGTACTGGCAACCAATTAACTTGGTGAGTAATTGTTATACATTATCGAATAAATTATTGACTACTTTCTGAGAATATAATTATGACAACCATAAAAATATTTGAAATGTAGTTATGATATATTATGTAAATAAAGTATTATTTCCGGGCATTAATATCAATATCTTTTACTGATATAATTCACATTTCTATTTAGAAACTTCCTAGAAAATCAAGTGCAGTTGAAATATTTTCCTGTACAGATAAATAATAATCTAGTACTAACGGAACATAATATAACTTTCAACTTTATAATGGTTTGGGAATACAGACTCTAACTTTTGTTTCAGCATTACATTCATCATAATATACCGAACTTGTGGGAGCATAAATAATCTTTTTCTACTTCGCGTTCATAATAGCTCCATTGTGACACTGAAAACTGCACAAAACAGTTTCACAATAGACGCTATAGCGAAACTGTTTTTCGGAAAATTTGAGTTCTTAAAAGTGGTGGTTCATGTGTCTAATTTATCAAACGTTATCAACATCAAATATCAATGGCATACGGTTCCTTTTCTACGGAGAGGTTCAAATAAACACAGAAATTATAAATACCTGAACTTTTGTATGATTTTGAATAATGAAAACAACTCACAGAACAAAGATTTCTTTTAAAAAGTTGATTATAACCTAAATTGTCAATTTTGACAGCTTGCCACAGTGATACCACTTGTTTCAATCGAAACTCCCTAGATAATAAATAAAAAATAAATAAGTAATATATTAAAAAAATGGTATATTATATTCGTTTAATAAGAGGCATTGTAGCATTCTCCCCACTCACTCATTCTACAATGGTCCATTGGTCCCTCTTTACCCTTGTATAAAACAATATACTATTAGTAGGTTAGGTAGTAGGAAGCTATAAAATAGTGTTGACTGATGAAATATTTGTGAACCGGAATATACCTGAAAAACGTAATGTATTTAACAAAAGGAAATTAGAAGGAAAATTAATTAGATTAGCAAATATCCTACAGTCACGTTCGTTTCTATGAAATAGCACAAAAACTAGTATATAGCCGTTATATAAATTTCTTAGTAAAACATATTTCCTACGTGCACTTATACTTTTATGGCTTCATAATCTGGTTATTGTGGTCGGTATTTTAATTTATATGGCAATGCGTGTGTGTGTACTGTGTATGCATAGATATATACCTACAGCCGCCATACATACAACGAATTTCAAAAGAAATCTATAAATTCAACGCAATACATCGATTTATATTATAAATTTGACCTTATCAAGGGTCCTAGACGTAACGGATTTTTTGAATTGGTAACATTGCATTTTCGTGTTGTGTTGTCAGATTGTCAGCTATTATTATGTTTTGTGATTATAATCGTGTCTTTGTCACTTATGACGTTTGTTGTTTTTTTCTGTAACCTAAAAATTTGCCAAACAAACAAATAAACGTCATTTAGTGACAAAACCGCAAAACATAATAATAGCTGACAATCTAACAACACTAAAATGCAATGTTACCAATCCACAAAATCCGTTACGGCTAAAACCCCTGCTTTAAATTATTGTAACCCTAAATTAAAGGAGCAATCGTAACCATGGCAACCGCACTAAATCTAGAAATACATAATACAGGGGGGGGTCCGGAAACAACGTTCCGTAACTTCGGGAGATGATTATACATCCAAAAATATGAAGAAAAGTTCTCATGAACAGGGGTCCGGAAAAGCTTTCTAACGGAGCTACGGCTCTTTGAAGAGGGGCCTCAAAATGTGTTGTTTTATTAATTAGTTAATCAATACACCCTACCCGTTACGCACGCCCCTGGCTTTTTTTTTCTATTTTTAACATTACCAAACTATTTCCCGTACCAAATATACCCTGGGTACCAAATTTTATCAATCTCGTTTCAGTATTGATTAACTAATTAATAAAACAACACATTTTGAGGCCCCTCTTCAAAGAGCCGTAGCTCCGTTAGAAAGCTTTTCCGGACCCCTGTTCATGAGAACTTTTCTTCATATTTTTGGATGTAGAATCATCTCCCGAAGTTACGGAACGTTGTTTCCGGACAACCTGTATAAGTTTGTTATAATTATTATAACAAACTTCCCACGTCATTCAGTTAGTAGCGGTCTAGGATGTTTTGGCACGGCCGTTTTGGCGCAGGAACGGTTTGGCGCAGGGACGGTTTAGCGTAGGGCGGTGTAGCACAGGGACGTTTCAGCGCAGGGACAGTTTGGCACATGGACGGTTTGTTTGACGCCAACATGTAGTGATATAGTTTATTTTATGGAGAGTGTAAAATAAAAAAAAAACACTGGTTTTAATAAGCACATAGCCAAGTGTGATTTACTTCCTTTTAAAAATCACAATACTATACCGGGAGATCGAGAAAGGTTGTCCAAAAAAAACTACCTTCCAAGTAGTTATCAATATTTCATTCTAGTGTGATATTAGCCACAGTGCTGTTGACAGTTGTTCTGTGCATTTACGCAGTGGCGTAGCCAGATATGAAGGGCGGGGGGGGCGAGATCCTTTAGGAGCGCATTCAGGGGCGGCTCAAGGTAATTTTTTCACCCGGGCAGGTTAGTTTTTGGCGCCTTTTCCAGGGGCGTAGCCAAGAACTAGTGGCGGAGGGGGTCGAAACAGGGAAATGCGAGCGAAGCGAGCAAAACAATGCGCCGCAGGCGATTTTTTTTTTAAGTGGGCGTGGCCAATTTTTAACGCGTTGTACGAGCATCTGAGAATTTGAATGCCAAATAAAAAAATTCAAAATGTTAAACTTTTTAGAAAAGAAATTGCAAATCTTGCGCTTGAAAAACAATAAACCAGAAAAAAACATTTCATTATGTCCAAAATAAATTTGATTTTTTAACGTATCACATGGTTGAAGTACTAGGAACGGAACCAGGATCACTTGTAATGAACTAATTATTGTTGCATTAAATTTACAAAGTACTTTTTAAAAAGCACAATAATTTTTGACTCAAGTTTGGCGCCCCCCAGGGCTAGCGCCCTGGGCGGTCGGCCGAGTCACCCGGCCCTTAAGCCGCCCCTGGGCGCATTTTTTTATATATTGGGTTCCCTCATACTTGATACTCATAATAGTTTACTCGAGTTTACTCGGGTTTTTTAAATAAAATATTAATATTTTTCTGGCGAATGTTTTTAAAAGCTGCACCTGATTTTTTTTTCGGAGGCATTATTAATAATTAATTATTAAGAAAATTCGAAATTTATTGCCGTAAAATTACAAAAATGCGAATTGCGAAAGCTTAACTTAGTAATTAGTGTCGGTCTTTCTAGTTGAGTAGTTGACTCGTGACAAGTCTAAATCTACCCCTTCCTAGTACCCCCACGTCCCCCACATTCCACAACCACATTCACCATATTGTTTAAAGAATGCACCTCAACACATCATATTGGAATAATATTGGTTTTATGTTCTTTTATTTTTTTCTAAGAGGCGCTAGGGGCGCAGGTCGATAGGGGCGGGGGGGCGATCGCCCCCCTTCGCCCCCGTGTGGCTACGCCACTGCATTTACGTTTCTGTAACTCCCCTTTTTATTCTTGGACGCTGTTATTATTATACAAAAACGTATTTTTCAATACTAATTAAACATTGTTAAACAAAGTTTATAGTAAGTACTACAGTGTTTCCAATGAATTGATTTCATACATGACGGCAGAATGTCTATGATGTGATGGCAGCTGGAGGATGTAAAGTTTGATATATCTACTCGTAGAAAGTAGTTTTTTTTTTGGACAACCTTTCTCGATCTCCCCGTATATCCAAAATTTAAACCCTATTTAAAAGTTGGAGTACGCCACTGAATTATACTTAAAAAAGTGCCTTCATGAATATGGAAAATTTGGAAAATCGCGTTCTATTCTATAAGATAAATCACTTTAGCATAGATTTGCGTCTAACCGTTCCTGCGCCAAACCGTCCTTGCGACAATCCGTCCCCGCAGCAAAAAATGGAAATCTCACTTTTTTTTCTAAATCGTAGTACTCTATAGGTTTTAATTAAATTTTAAAATATCCGTAATCCAATGTATAACATTAGCAATTTACATCTTCGAGATAGTATACTTCCATGTCGTCATAGCGCGTTGTAGCATATTTTTTTTGAAATACGATTACGACCAATAAAATCATTGCAATTCAAATATTACGCGTTGGGGAGGAGCTTAACTATATCTGTTGGGTTATGGTCAGCTTCATTCTCCTAACACAATTTTGATTTAGTTAGGTCCTCTCTGTGGTCCCATCTTTTCTATTAGATAATAATCAACAACAATGTTTTCAGATTTAAAATGTATAGTAGTTTCATATACGCCCAGAGAGGGCACCGCTGTACGTCAGGCAAAAGCACCATAGATAGTCACAGCCACCATAGAATACCAATGAAATGATCAATTTCTTATTATTCTTATTTATTCGAATTCAACTGTTCCGCAACTGTTGATATGCAGCACTTTTTTTTTATTATTTAATAAAATGCGTAATCTCAGTACTTAACTTCCGATTTTAAAAACTGCTTGCAATTGATATAAATGACATAATGCATGACTAAAGACTAAAGTAGATACGAGCTAAAATATTGTTACCTATCTCCTTTTTTAGATTATGTCAAGTAATTACTTTTTTTAATTCATTCCCAAGAACGAATTAATAAAATAAATGTTTGATTTTTCAATATCGCATTAATAACTTTTAACACGCTTTCTATTAACTAATTAAGGATAATGGAACTAATTATTTAGATCTGTATGATGAGGTTTAATGATTATCAGTTCTGCGTAAGGGGTATTTATCAAGGATCGTAAGTTCTTGGTAGTATTAGGTTGCGTGAGTGGTCGATGGCCCCATATCTATAGTACGCATTTTTAATTAAAATGACAAAAAAAAACGTAGTAGTAGATTAAATTTAATTTGTTACATTTTTTTTAAGAAAGAACCGGAAGGTAACCTTAAGGTAACGCACATTTCGTACATAGGTATAAGTTAACGTTTTTCGTATTGGCCTGATAATACAATTCATATTCCGTCAGCCAATGAGAAGCGTCCTTTTTTAAAAATTGAACCAATCAGAAGGCTAGTCTATTGAATTATTGACAATAATATTTATGACAACTGAAAAGCAGTATCTACTATTTATGTCAGATAAACGTCAAACAAATGTCAAAAAAATTATTATTATTTTAAAAATTTTTGTTTCAATTGAATTGTCATCCGAATGTCAGATAAACGTCAAACAAATGTCAACATTTTTTTATTATTTTAAATTATTCTTGTTTCATTAAATTGTGATCCGAATACAACTCTTACTCTGAGTTTTTCTTCAATATTTGTCATTCATTCATTACTCGATGCTGCTGTTGGAAAATAATTACTCGTGTCCCGCTCGTAATTATTTTCGTTACAGTAGCTGAGTAGCAACACGTATTCATAATGACAAAAAATATTTTCAGAAAAACTCTGAGCATTCATATTAGAAAAACTACAGGAGAAGGTCTAGAACGTTTTGGCGTAGGGACGGTTTGGTGCAGAGACTGTTTGACGTAGGGACTGTTTGGCGGATGGACGATTTGGCGTAGAGACGCTTTGTCGCGGGGACGGTTCGCCGCGTAAAATAAACCACATTACCACATACCGCATTGTCTTCACTGTCGCTTTATTTTACGACCGCATGTCCGTTACATAAATGCGGCCGTCAAATATACATTGACAAACGTCTACTTTTGTTTTAGTTTTGTTACAGTCGTCGTCGTCTAAAATGTTTGTTTATACATAATGTTTAGTTTAGTTTATACAGAAGTAAGTAGGTAGTATATGAAGAACCATTATACTACTCGTATAATAAACAAAATCCGGTTCGAAGTATTTAAAATAAACTCAAATCCGTTGAATAAAGTCAGTACGAACAAAAAAATTGGAACAAACTAATAATAATCATGTAAGAGCAAACATTAGTTTCCAGTATCTAATGCAAACATATGCTGTTCTCCGTAAAACATTATTAACTACATTTTATCATCTACTAGTTCCAGTTATCAAACATATCACTTCTGGAAATTTTGTTGCTATTCTTTGTTAAGTAATATACTGACGAATTTGGAAATGTTTCCAAAAGTTATGTGGGATTTATTTTTGCAACATCAATGTTTAATTATTTTTGTGTAGATACATAACGGAATAAGTAAAGAGTAACTCGGCGCTCGACCTGAAGACCCTGAAGTAGTAGACTGGGAAGATTAAAAGTAAAAAAGTGGAGGTGCAAACCTCCCCTGGACTTTCCCATACTAAAAATAAACATTCGTTTTTGGTATTCAACAGTATTGTTCGCGACAACCGATAAACTAAACTTGAAAATTAGTATATGGAAAATTAACACAAGTGCCGATTGTGTTCATCTGCGCATGTGTGATTATTTATATTCATAGGCTGCTAGGATTAGCCGGCGACAAGGAATTCCCGTCCCGCGCATGGTCACTTGAACATATCGGCACTTACAAATTTCACCCTACACTGTTTTAAAGTTCAAAATTCACGAATTTCTCATTAACCGTACATTTTAGCCATATGAACACCCTTATACTATGTGATAGACAATTCAATTTTGCATTCAATTATATAATAATATATAGGGTGTTTCATTTAAAATAACAAAGTTGCTTGTTGTACTGTGAAAACCAAACACCCTGTATACGTGATATAAATTTAGAAAAATGCAAATCTATATACTGAATAACTTTTACATTTAAACTTCTTTCATATTTTGACTAATAAAGGCGCTATAGGAGCATCAATTTCCGATTTTCAAAATCTCGTAGAGGGCGCCACAGTGGAATTCTGGCGTTCATCAAAAAACAAAAATGTAGCTAATACCGAGCTTAATAAGTATAGAAAATTTAAACAAATTCCTTAAACCAGTTTTTTTGTAATAATTTTTCAAAAATTTCAATATTTTTGGAAGAGCGCCGTTGCGACCGTTTTTGGATTTAGTAAATAACTTTTTTTCTTGGTGTAGTACAGCCAAAGGGCTTTCAAACAAGTTGTTGCGGAACCTGATCAGATAACTGGTTTTTGAGTTACGGGGCGTTAAAGTCGAAATTTTGAAAAATTCATGGCGACCGCCATTTTGAAGTTAGAGAGTCCGGTAAAAAACTGTCTCCCTTGAATTATGCCCTTCTTTCATATCCCCTACTCAGATTTTCAAAATTCCGCTTCTGAAAAAAATGATACCAAAAAAACATGTCTAACTTCCGCTTCCGGTTTCGCATTTTTTTGAAAAGCTTATTTTGTCGATGAATTTTCGATATACCCCTTCATTTAAAATTTCATCAAAATCGGTTCACTAGTTTTTGCGTTAGAAGCGTTACATACATACATACCCACCCACACACCCACGCACCCACAGACAGACATTTTTTCTAGACCACTTTTTTGGGGTCCTGGAGGTCCAAAACACGTATTTCCGCGAAAATCTCGACTTCGAAAATTTTCATGATATCAATACTTCCCATATACCAGTGGTGGTATGGGAAAGTAAAAATGTTACGCAATGTAGTGCCTACAAAAAAAATCTTTTTCCGATAGAAAACTTTAAAGAATCTAGTATTTTGTTTTTTTAAAGGAGCAGAAGTGCAACTTTCTGTGCTGTGCCTATAAGGATTAGCGTACAAGAGAAAATGTTCAGCGTATTGAGGACCACTATACAAATATGTACCATAAATTTTGCGCAGTTTTCAGTACAGACTGAAAAATCTTAAATTTAAGTTTCAGTACAGGCTGAAAAATCTTAAATTTTCAATTTAATTTTCTTAAATTTAAGAATTTTCAGTCTGTACTGAAAACTGTGCAAAATTTATAGAATTTGAATGATGATCCTAGTAGGTCTCAATACGCTGAACATTTCTTCTCATGTAACCGAATCTCCTTCTCTTACCGTTTACGAAATCCCCTTGCATGCGCCCCTCCTTATTTTGGACACCCTGTAGTACTATACAAATCATCAAAATATAACAAATATAATCAAGAAATAGTTATCTGAGATCGATGTCAATCTAGTCAACTATTTCAAATTTATTCCCATAACAACAATGTAAAACAACTTTACCGCCCGTGGGCTGAAATGATATACTTTGCGCCCGCTAATCGGGCGGAAACGCTAATTTTGCGACCGGTTACGATAAAACATTTTATTTACTTAGAAACCAAAATAAAAATAAATCTACAACAGAAAATTAATCAAGGAAGCAGTGGCGTAGCCAGAGTTTACCCTTGGGGGGGGGGGTTATATCAGGGGCACAGTCAGGAATTAGCGTAGGGGGGAACTATTACGTAATTACGTATACATAAATAATATAAGCGAAACGAACAAAAAATGCGCCGCAGGCGATTCGTTATCACAAGTGGGCGTGGCTAATTTTTACGTTTAATGTTAAATAAAAATTTTGAAAATATTAAACTTTTTAGAAATTAAATTGAAAATTTGCGGTTGAAAAACAATAATCGTGAAAATAATATTACATTTCGCTATTTCCAAAATATTATTTAAATTAAAATATACATTTTTTTAATGAAAATTATGAAGTAGTATACAGGGTGTAACTAAAACACTTGACCAAACTTTAAGAGCGTGTTTTCCACACCAAGAGAAGAAAAAAAGTTCATATGAACATGGTTTGGGAAACGGTTTGTCAGGGTGCTACAGCCCCCCGAAGGGGGCGCATGAAATTTTAATTTTAATTAATATCTCTGACACCCTTTAATATAAATTAATAAAATTTGACATATAAGTTAGTACTAGTAAGTGCTATTATCTGACAGTATTCAAGTAAAATTATTTAAACCAGGAGCGTCCCAAACTGGGGGGGCTGGGTACTTATTCTTCATTATTTTTGTGATCTTCAATTGTTTTTAGAAATTTGAGTGCATGGTACGATTGTACGTTCAAAATCACATAAAAAGTGTACTCTTATTAAAAGTCGATAAACCGAACCGTTTTCGAGCTAACTCAATTTTTACGAAAAATCCAGTTGCCATGAAAATTCGGAAACTTCGTATTTTATGGATTAAATTCGCAGCATAGATTCAGGACATCAAGGCAATAAAAAAAGTTCATATGAACTTTGCCTTGATGTCCTGAATCTATGCTGCGAATTTAATTCATAAAGTACGAAGTTTAAATTTCATGCGCCCCCCTCGGGGGGCTGTGACACCCTAGCGAAGCGTTTCCCATACTATGTTCATATGAACTTTTCTTCTTCTGCTGGTGTGGAGAACACGCTCTTAATGTTTGGTCAAGTATTTCAGTTACACCTTGTATTTAATCTTATTTAAAAAATCAGTTTGGTGGGGGGGGGGGGGGCACGTAATAGTTAAGCAACCCCAACCGTGGTTTATAACATACTTATTCCAGTGTTTATTTTTGTAGAAGTACAGGACCATGTGGTTTTTATATTTTAAAAGGGAATAATATTGTCAAATTTGAAAAATCTTGATTTTGACAAGCAATAGTAAATAATATAAATTGCTTGATCCTAAAACATTCTAAGATATTTAATTTTGTCTGCTTTTGAATTTTCATAGTTGAAGTCGGTTGGAACTATTTTTTTCCAGTTTTTGACCCTTGGGGGAGTATATCCCCCCCGTGGCTACGCCACTGCAAGGAAGCAAATACCTGAACGATAATAGCGGGAAATACATTTTGAAGGTGTTTTTTGATTTCTTTTTGTAGATAGTTCAAAAATTATATTTTAATTTGTGCCTTCAAAGTAGTACATAAGGAAATACAGGGTGTCCGTCTTTCGAAGCTAAGCATGGGGATCTCGGTTAGCTTAAGAGATACGAAGTCGGTTAAATGGAGGCAAAGTTGCGTATTATAATGCTGATCAATAATCTGAAAAGAAATTTGACCTACGACGTTTAGTTTAGAAAATATCTAAAAAAAATCAAAATTCCCGATTTTTGTTTTTCGCTGATAAAATGAAAACAATTGAAACTACGAATTTTTCATTCAGACATTTTTAAGACACTTTTTTACGAGGAATCTAAATATGCGATTGTTTTTCTCATATTGTTTAAAATAGCCAACAATCGACTATCAACTTTTGTTTTTCTTATGGACGCCATATTGGATTTTTGCATTTTTGAATGTAACTTTTTTTTCTGATTTCAACTATGTATGACACATAATACTTTAGCTTGTGTTTTTACCTACAATTTCAAGTTATTCATTTGTACGCAGAGTGCCATGGAAACAAAACCGACAAGTTTGTTTTAAAGAGAATTCTGTTATGAATTTTAATTTTAAGTCATAAGGTTATTGGTTTGGCTAGTTTAATGAAAGAAATGCGAGTTTTAAAAGAAGAATAATGAGATATAACAAAATTTATTACCAACTATTATGATTAATGTTGAAACAATAGAATAAAAATTTAAAAACAGAAAATTATAGCAAATACTAAAAACTAACTTTAATCGAAAACACAACGGGATAGTAAGAAATATTTAAGTATTGTTTTTCTTTAAACAGAGATATGTAATCCCTTTAGGTCCGGTTTTTCAGTTCGTGTTTGTGCCTGGGTTTACAAAAGGAGCCATATTCGCTTAGATTTCGATGAAGACGCAAGAAATAACTAGGACCTGGGCTGGTTTCTCCCAGATACGTTTCGGAAGTAATTTTTACATTCCGATGCGAAGAATAATAAATTTCCAACATATCACGTTGTTCTTCATTAGAATTTTTCATTTTCTTTCAGAAAATTACGTACCTATCTTAAAATTAGGGGAAGTAAAACGTAACGATTTAAGCAATGTACTAGGAACTGTCAAAATTTGCTTTAAAACAAAATTGTCGCTTTTGCTTCCATGGCACTCTGCGTAAAAACGGATAACTTAAAATTGTAGGTAAAAACACAAGCTAAAGTATTATGTGCCATACATAGTTGAAATCAGAAAAAAAAGTTACATTCAAAAAGTTACATTCAAAAATGCAAAAATCCAATATGGCGTCCATAAGAAAAACAAAAGTTGATAGTCGATTGTTGGCTATTTTAAACAATATGAGAAAAACAATCGCATATTTAGATTCCTCGTAAAAAAGTGTCTTAAAAATGTGTTAATGAAAAATTCGTAGTTTCACTTGTTTTCATTTTATCAGCGAAAAACAAAAATCGGGAATTTTGATTTTTTTTAGATATTTTCTAAATTAAACGTCGTAGGTCAAATTTCTTTTCAGATTGTTGATCAGTATTAAAATACGCAACTTTGCCTCCATTTAATGCTTAGCTTCGAAAGACGGACACCCTGTATATGGGAAGTATTGATATCATGAAAATTTTCGAAGTCGAGATTTTCGCGGAAATACGTGTTTTGGGTCCCCAGGAACCCAAAAAAGTGGTCTAGAAAAAATGTCTGTCTGTATGTGTGTATGTAACGCCTGTAACGCAAAAACTAGTGAACCGATTTTGATGAAATTTTAAATGAAGGGGTATATCGAAAATTCATCGACAAAATAAGCTTTTCAAAAAAATCCGAAACCGGAAGCGGAAATTAGACATGTTTTTTTGGTATCATTTTTTTCAGAAGCGGAATTTTGAAAATCTGAGTAGGGGATATGAAAGAAGGGCATAATTCTAGGGAAACAGATTTTTACCGGACTCTCTAACTTCAAAATGGCGGTCGCTATGAATTTTTCAAAATTTCGACTGTAACGCCCCATAACTCAAAAACCAGTTATCTGATCAGGTTCCGGAACAACTTGTTTGAAAGCCCTTTGGCTGTACTATACCAAGAAAAAGAATCATTTACTAAATCCAAAAACGGTCGTAACGGCGCTCTTCCAAAAATTTTGAAATCTTTGAAAAATTATTACAAAAAAACTGCTCTAAGGATTTTGTTTAAATTTTCTACACTTATGCAGCTTGGTATTAGCTACATTTTTGTTTTTTGATGAACGCCAGAATTCCACTGTGGCGCCCTCTACGAGATTTTGAAAATCGGAAATTGATGCTCCTATAGCGCCTTTATTTGTCAAAATATGAAAGAAGTTTAAATACAAAAGTTGTTCAGTATATAGATTTGCATTTTTCTAAATTTATATCACGTATACAGGGTGTTTGGTTTTCACAGTACAATAAGCAACTTTGTTATTTTAAATGAAACACCCTGTATATTATTATATAATTGAATGCAAAATTGAATTGTCTATCACATAGTATAAGGTGTTCATATGGCTAAAATGTACGGTTAATGAGAAATTCGTGAATTTTGAACTTTAAAACAGTGTAGGGTGAAATTTGTAAGTGCCGATATGTTCAAGTGACCATGCGCGGGACGGGAATTCCTTGTCGCCGGCTAATCCTAGCAGCCTATGAATATAAATAATCACACATGCGCAGATGAACACAATCGGCACTTGTGTTAATTTTCCATATACTAATTTTCAAGTTTAGTTTATCGGTTGTGGCGAACAAAACTGTTGAATACCAAAAACGAATGTTTATTTTTGGTATGGGAAAGTCCAGGGGAGGTTTGCACCTCCACTTTTTAAAATTCTTTCTATTACCACAAAAACACCCCATCCCATATAAAACAATGAGTAAGTCCACATGCGGCATAATGTCGTCAAGCTGACTACATTACATTTTAGCGTGGTCGAAATAATTGTAATAGTACTATTATTCATACTTTTTAGAAAAGATGCGTAACTTTATAAGGGATAGATAGATGTTTTATGAATGAGAGAATATTATCCAGCATAGCAGCAGCGGTTGTGGTTAATTTGGATTTGTATTTTTTAGAAGCGCTAATGTTTATCCTGAATTTAAACAACACGATGTAAATATGTAGAGATGACTAGCAGCCGTATTTAAACGAGGAAGTCCGTGACGCACATAGGTATTGTGCGAATCAGCTGATTTTCATTCATGTATTCCGAAACTACGCAAAACACTGAAGATGGCAATAATTAAATAAAATTTTTGGCTTAACAGCTGTCTGTATCGTATACAAATAGTATATTAAAAGACAAGTTTTATCGCACTCGTTCTTGAACTCGTGCGATAAAACCTTGCCTTATGAAACGAGTAGGTATTTAAAAAAAATCTGTTTTGGTCTTAAAGGATAAAATACAATACAAATAAATACAATTACGTAATGCCGTGGATTTTGTGTCCGAATTATATCCACGTCTGCCGTGGAGCTAGCAACGGCGATTATATCCACGTCTGCCGTGGAGCTAGCAACGGCGTAAAAACTTAGATCATAAAGAATTATACAGAAATAATTACCAACACAGTACAGTTCAGTAGAACTATTAGAAATCGTCTTTAATTAACAACAAATATAATAATAGTAATTATTTAATAAGAAATGTGAAATTAGTTTTTAGAAGATATATTCCACTAAAGTAAATTATTTTACTAATTTTGGTTGTAATGGTTTCCAACGAAAGGATAATGCAATCGCATTTCCAGTGTATTTCTTGTTGAGTATTTTTAACAAGAATGTTATGTTAATACAAACCACAGACATGAATCATTGTCTAGGAACTAAAAATCTATGTGAACTTAACTTTTATGGGATTTCGCTTCCTGGTTTGCATTTCTTTCTACATTTACTTGAACTTGATTTTCAGTCAAAGAATAAGACACATTGTTGGTAGAAAAAAAAATGACGACATTGATTTTTGAATGACTTTGGAAATTAATCAAAGACAATTATTTTTTGTAATAATATCATAAGAAAGAGTGCTTTCGTATATTCGGATATACGTTTCCTGATTAATGTTGTCATGGAAATATCCCGAGCGCTTGCTCGAGAGGTATTTCCTAATGGTAACATGATCTATTGACAAGAATCCTGCTCGTTCTTTTTTGCTATTATTGCCCCCTTATTTTTTACGTAAGACCCAGCGGAATTGGTAGATATCTCTGTCTCTGTCTTATCAAACTATAGAATCCGGGGTGACTATCTCTAATGTCCTCGATCGGACTAATTAAACTACACAAGCCTAACTCAAATAATAAAAGCATATAGGAACTATAATGTCAAAGTTAAGAGGTACTCAAATAACGCATTAATAAATAAATCCTAGTGGCGCTAGAGATAATGGAGGAAAATCCGTTTCATCAAGAGTAACCGAAATATACAATACCCATTGTAATAATTCTATTAAAGATAAGGTTGTTCTCTACATTCTCGTAGATGATATTTTTAAACTCTTGTAGATAATTTGATAATTGTTTTCTAAGAATCTAAGAAACGTAAAATGTTATTTGTTGATGGCGCAATAAACAACTATTGCCATGCTAGAATTAATTTTTGTTAGATTTTATATCTTGGGTAATTACGTAAATTTTAGAACAATTTACTTTGCAAGGTCATTGTTCCGAGAACTGCGGCATATGTATATTATCCGCTTTGAAATAAAAAAGAATGGAATCTGATATTCCAACTTAAATAAAATGACTTGTTTTTAAGAAAACTACAATTATATTTACCTACGTGTTAGGTATTAGAGATTAAAACATTTAACATACAGAACAATAAAAAATGTTTTTCTGGGCATACCTACAACCAAAAAGCACCAAGTCAAAATATATTCTGTTTTTCAGTTGTTTCAGATTATTTCAGAAAGTTGGCAACATTGAAATCAAAAAGTGGAGGTGCAAACCTCCCCTGGACTTTCCCATACTAAAAATAAACATTCGTTTTTGGTATTCAACAGTATTGTTCGCCACAACCGATAAACTAAACTTGAAAATTAGTATATGGAAAATTAACACAAGTGCCGATTGTGTTCATCTGCGCATGTGTGATTATTTATATTCATAGGCTGCTAGGATTAGCCGGCGACAAGGAATTCCCGTCCCGCGCATGGTCACTTGAACATATCGGCACTTACAAATTTCACCCTACACTGTTTTAAAGTTCAAAATTCACGAATTTCTCATTAACCGTACATTTTAGCCATATGAACACCTTATACTATGTGATAGACAATTCAATTTTGCATTCAATTATATAATAATATACAGGGTGTTTCATTTAAAATAACAAAGTTGCTTATTGTACTGTGAAAACCAAACACCCTGTATACGTGATATAAATTTAGAAAAATGCAAATCTATATACTGAACAACTTTTGTATTTAAACTTGTTTCATATTTTGACTAATAAAGGCGCAATAGGAGCATCAATTTCCGATTTTCAAAATCTCGTAGAGGGCGCCACAGTGGAATTCTGGCGTTCATCAAAAAACAAAAATGTAGCTAATACCAAGCTGTATAAGTATAGAAAATTTAAACAAATTCCTTAGACCAGTTTTTTTGTAATAATTTTTCAAAAATTTCAAAATTTTTGGAAGAGCGCCGTTGCGACCGTTTTTGGATTTAGTAAATAATTGTTTTTCTTGGTGTATTACAGTCAAAGGGCTTTCAAATAAGTTGTTGCGGAACCTGATCAGATAACTGGTTTTTGAGTTACGGGGCGTTAAAGTCGAAATTTTGAAAAATTCATAGCGACCGCCATTTTGAAGTTACAGAGTCCGGTAAAAAACTGTTTCCCTTGAATTATGCCCTTCTTTCATATCCCCTACTCAGATTTTCAAAATTCCGCTTCTGAAAAAAATGATACCAAAAAAACATGTCTAACTTCCGCTTCCGGTTTCGGATTTTTTTGAAAAGCTTATTTTGTCGATGAATTTTCGATATACCCCTTCATTTAAAATTTCATCAAAATCGGTTCACTAGTTTTTGCGTTAGGGGCGTTACATACACACATACACACACACACACACACCCACCCACCCACACACAGACAGACATTTTTTCTAGACCACTTTTTTGGGTTCCTGGGGACCCAAAACACGTATTTCCGCGAAAATCTCGATTTCGAAAATTTTCATGATATCAATACTTCCCTATACCAGTAGTGGTATGGGAAAGCGATTTTTTGGGCGAATTATCAGGAGCAGAGGCAATACTTGATGACCACTGAGCTCACCCGACTTGGGGCAAAATTAAACCTTCTGCCTTGGTTGTTTTTAATTTTTTTAATAATTACATAGGACATCAAAGTCTCAAGCGAACATACCCGAGGATCGGGCGAGCAAACCGCTCGCGTTTCTTCGGGACGAGAAACGTCATAGTTCGGTCGTGCCGAACGATATCGGAAAACAGTTCGCTGGAGGGAAGCGCTTATCGATCGCGCATATTTTAAGACCGGCCCGTTTAGATCGGGGGAACAGGAGGGCAGCGTCCGCGGTTACGTTGGCTACGCGCAGGATTAGGTTCGGAGTTCGAATCACGAATCGAAACGCGTTTGCGGAATTAGACAGGGCCAGAAGAGGTGGGCGGAGGACATATTTCAAAGGGGAGGAAAATCGGCACAGAGCGTCGCATTTCGGTCGACAAGGCGCGTCTAACCCTTCTAAGCAAAAAGTGATTAGTTGCGTGGGTCTGCCGCTAGAGGGCGCCAAACTTTTTTCTCCCCGTTTGCTCGGCTTATAGGGGGTTGGAAACTTTCGGCCGCGCACGTAGTACGGACGACTTAAGTTTTTTCATGTTTTTTTAATTTCTTCAAAACGAATCTATCGATTTTAATTTTCTTTGTGTAAAAAGATAGCCCTTTTAAAGACCTTGAATTTGAGGTATCACAAAGGGCATAGCGCCATTTAAGCTTTTCAAGGTTGGATAGATGAGAGCGACGCGAGTTACGCTATCGAGTGTTCCCCATCTTCTATAAAAACGTGTTTTTACATTTTGTTATTGATATTTGGTATGGTCTGCGAAATATTAAGGGTGGATTGTTTTCAAATGATCACACTATAGTTTGTGGCGTCCAAAATTGTTTCTATACATCTATGTACATCTGCATGCCACCACAACAGTCATCAGTGGATAAGTAAAATTTTCCACAAAAAGAAAATTATACGTCTTTCTCTCTCTCTCTCACTGACATCTTGATCTTAGCCCTCCTATATAGATTCCTATATTCCCTATCATGTAAAAACATTCATTATAAAAGCAAATCTGAGCTACTAGTAGTAAGGAATGCTTGGACATTTTTTCAATTCCTACGTAAAATGATGTAGTAAATAAATTTTAATTCTCATTAATTATTATAATATCTATTAATATAAATGAAAGAATAATGTAGAAGATGACGTATAATATTAATAACACATTCCACTTGAATATTTGACTGCGATTACTTGTGATAAACATTAAACACCTGCTTTATGAGATCATCCGTCATTATATTATTACACCGTTAGTATAATGAACCTTCATTTTGGAGAATCGAACTACGAACCAAATACGACTATGATGAGGTAACGGTTCGCAAGTATTTTATGTCCTGCCTCTGGCCTCGCGAAAAATTAAATGGTAAGGTCTTCGAAGAATCTTGAAAAACAACCTATAGTACACATAACTATAATTAGATACTTTTTAATTGCCATTTAACGACAAACTAAAAAACAATACACGAAAATTACATTGCGCAAAAAATTCACACGGTATAATTAACGTGCGTACTAGGAAATTCCAGGCACTGATTGATCTTTGTTGTTTAATAAATTCTGCATTAGTCTAGCTATTAGAATATTTTAAAATGTCTAAAAAAAAATAAATAAAACTTTAAATACAGGGTGGCCAATTTCAACTTGTCCACCATTGCTAAACTCTGTTACCTTTGGAGATGGAAAGTTGGTTGAATAAGGAAAGTTTCAGTATTTTTTATGTTCATTTAGAATATTAAATTTTATTTTTTATGGTACTTCCGGTTTAGTCAGAAATGGTGCCAACTTTTTATTTTTAAATAGAACACCCTGTATTTTTTTAAATATTTCGATTGTAAATCATTTTAGCTTTAAAAAAGTATAGCACACATTTATGATTAAAATCACTCATAATCAAGATATGTCAGATTGAATTGTTTTATATAAATCACAGTTGCCATGCTTCAAACAATGCAAGCACATTTTCTTCTACTTTTTCAGTTACCACGCCTGATTTCACTGACAATACTACCAACAACTAAAACGAAATTTCAAAAATTTTATTTATTACTTGTTTCATGGCAACTGTGATTTAGTTTGAGTAAAGCAATATTCAATCTGAAATATCTTGGTTATGTGTAATTTTAATCATACGAGTGTGCTATACTTTTTTAAAGCCAAAATTATTTTCAAGCAAAATATTTAAAAAAATACAGGGTGTTTTATTTAAAAATAAAAAGTTGGCATCATTTTTAGATAAACCGGAAGTGCTATAAAAAATAAAATTTAACATTCAAACTGAATATAAAAGATACTGAAACTTTCCTTATTTAACCAAGTTTCCATCTCTAAAGATAACAAAATTACCAACGGTGGATAAATTACGATTGACACCTTGTATACCAGGAAAATAATGTTTTTGTATTGCATTTCTAAAAACTACATTAAAAACACCTTATGTAAAAGTTATCAGTTTTTTTCCTTATTTTTTTCCACGTAAAAGCAATCATATTATTTTTGTGAATTCTCTCTTAATAATAATGTATAGGTACTTGAAAAAAACAAATAAAAAATACAAGCAAACAAACGTTTCCCTGGAAATGTGTAGTACAACTAATACTACTTTTTACTACATCGATCATATTTTTGTATTGTCTTTAGATAAAAAGATTTATTATTAGTGAGCAACTTGTTTTTATCAAAAATTGAAGTTCAATGCTTATCTTTTACTTTATTGTTTATACCTAAAAGTAAGTAATATTGCAAAACAATAATGACAGCATAAAAGCTACTTAAAAAACCATGAAACAGGACTTTTTTGTATTATACAGAGTGCCGCAACCGAAATTTTTTTCCGAGTGGGTGTGGCTTATTAGACGCGATTTAAGAGCATCTGGCAAGGTTTGGAATTAAATTAAAAAACCATGAATAAGTATGTCAAAAATTTTAAAATGAAAAATTTTAGTTTGTAAGAACCAAGCGATATAATTAAAAAAATTCCTGAAACGTTCACTGGTCAGTCTAAATACAAAATTACTAACCACTAAAATTTAAAAGAGAGTCTTGTCTAGCTTCTATTAAATACTGCCAGGTGTCCTCAGGAAGAGGAAATATAGACACTAGAAAGAAAAAATACGAAGCGCCACCTAGTGGATCGAATGGAATTCACACGTGGTAAACCATGGCCAGGTGCATTCTTCTAAATCTTACGAGCTATAAGGACGCTATAATTTTGATTTCGAGAGGCCCTCTATGTGGTATCCTCTGGGAGTGTATCAGAAACTACTATATGTATTTTAAACCTGAAAAAAATGTTGCTGATTATTGTCAAATACTATTAATACGCTTCGCTTAATACAGGACACTCCGCGAAAAAACTAGCGACGCGTAACGCGCGCCATCTATTCGGTTTGGTCTGGAACCATCTGGAAATATTACCATGGCAACGGCACCTTGTCTTGTTTTTGAAAATTGTGTTTACTATTTAAACAAATATTGACAGTATTTTATGTGATTTGACATAAAACATAACCTAAAACAATTTTCGTAATTAAAGTTTGACGTTTTGTCATCTTGAAAATAATCCAACCCGCGCTAGTAAACATGTCGCAAATCGTTTATATAGGAAAATCCAGGAGTGTCCTGTATTAAGCGAAGCGTATTAATAGTATTTGCTATTGTCCAATAGATGGCGCCGCAGAGAGGAACTGTCAAAATCAAAATTGGGAGGGCTATATAGCTTGAAAGAGTTAGGAGAATGATGCTAGGTATGGATAAACCATGGTCAGCTTCGTTCCCCAACTCTTGCGAGTTATATGACCGTCCCAATTCGAATTTTGACACGTCCTCTATGTGGTACCATCTATTAGATAATCACAAATAAAGCGGGCCATGGTCGGATAAAGTCCGACATGCGCTTTCGATTATCGCAAAACCGCGCTCCGGTAGCTCCTTTACTTTCCGGGATACTAATTTCTTCAACTTTTCCCAAAATTTCTGGAAAATTTAGGAAAAAAGTTGAAAAAAATGACAATTCGGAATGTAGACGAGCTAATGGAAGTGCGGTTTGCACCAATCAAATCAACACGTAGGACTCTATTCGACTGCGTAAATGTCCACCCATGACCAGCTCCATTCTCCTGAGTTATATGGCCCTCCCAATTTGGATTTTGACAGGTCATCTATGTAGTGCCCCCTTGGGATGCATACGTAACTAGCACGTATTTTAACCTAACTCTTACGACTTTCTATGTAGTCGTTCCAATTCGCATTTTGACAGGTTCAAGGCCAACTGTATCTATGCGACTTCGTCTGTCGCATAGATACAGTTGGCCTTGACAGGTTCTCTATGTGGTGCCCTCTTGGGAGCATGTGTACTACCACGTATTTTAAAATGTTTGATTACCTAACGACCATATAACTCGTAAGATTACTTGAATTCCACTAGAGCCGCTAGATGGCGTATCCTGTTTCCAAGGACAACTGCTTGTCGGATTGCTACTTGCTACCCCTGTCCCTCTTAAACTGTCCTCGCAGTTCTTGATGGTCTTTTGGTCTTCCTAACCTTCTACTTACAGTTCTGTTGAAATTGAAAATATTCGTCATGTTATATTACACATTAGTTGGAGAGTAAGACCAACAGAAGATTTTCCATAAAAGGTAAACATTGCAAGTCCTGAAAAGTTACGTATTCTTGACGTTCATGCGTATTTTCAGTTTTAAGAACACTATAAATAAGATTTGGAAGCGTCTCGTGTTGTATTTGTAAAATTTGCATGCCCACGCTGTCACACACCATTTGTATTCAAATTTATTTCTGAATTAGAAGGCGTGACGAAATTCTACGTAAAACGCAAACCTCCTGTTTAGCGTAACTAAAAATGTATTTCCTTCTCCTTCAATAGTACCTAACTTTCTCTTCGAAATCGTTCGAAATTTACAACAACCTTTAAAGCACGCGATCCTGCAAAATGTTTCGTATATTTAGTTTAGTAGGTCACTTCTACGGAAACTGTGAGGGGGTCATGTTCTAAGAAGCAATTTTAATACCTACTAGTAACTAGGTATTTATTCTTGTACTACTTTCACGAGTTTCGCGTACAAAATGCAATTAATATATTACAGTAAGTACCAACAATGAAGGACATAGAGATAATTATATTATAATTACCCCCAAGCTAATAAATGGATATGGGAATATTTCAAGGTAGGTTCACAATCAATTTCTGGAAATCTGGAACGATCTATTCCATAACATAGGATGATTCTTTTAAGAGGTCATTTACTTTGTAATGGTTTCTAGAAACCGCTATCACAATGATAACGATATTACAACTATATGTAAACATTTGGAATGCTTTCAGATATTCTATAAAAATTTCTTTGAATTATCAATTTTAAAAATCGCATGTGAACCACAAAGTACACGCAAAGGATATAAATTTCACTGAATTTCAACAAATCAGGTCTTCGTGGTTTTAGAAAAATACATAAATATTTACTTCCCCTATTTTATTGAACAAACTATACAGGGTGTCCGAGATAAGACGATTACATTGAGATCTCTACTAGATATTATCCTAAAATCGAATACATTTTCGTAAGGTATTCATCATTTCTCTAATTTAACAGGCTTCGTGTCTCTTAAGGCAGCCAAGATCTCCATGCGCATCATCTTATTTCGAACACCCTGTATACAGTGTGTCCACGGATTGAGTGCATACTAAGGTGTAAATGACAAATTTTTTTAGAGTTGGATCTTCATGTTCTGAGGATCGCTCCTGGTTAGTCTCAAACTAAGATATTGAAAAAATGAGCCAAATCAATTAATATACAGGGTGTTTTTTTGGCCGAAATCTAAAAATTAGTCAAGAGTAAACTGTCTTTATTTTAGCAGATATAACAAAAATGTATTAGAAAAAGTTGTTTAGAATTAAAAGTTATTGAAGATTTTCAATTTTTATACAAATCAGCCTACTTTGTTTTTTTCATCTAATCCAATACTTTTGAACTCATGTTTGTAACAAATAAGGTTTAGTATTTTTTTAATAAATAATTATTTGTTTTTCAAGTACTTTGTTTAATTACTCTTCATGCATGGGTCATTAAAACCACAAATAAAAAATCTCATGTAGATGAAAAAAATCAAAGTAGGCTGATTTGTATAAAAATTGAAAATCTTCAATAGCTTTTAATTCTAAACAACTTTTTCTAATACAGTTTTGTTATATCTTCTAAAATAAAGACAGTTTACTCTTGACTAATTTTTAGATTTCGGCCAAAAAAACACCCTCTATATTAATTGATTTGGCTCATTTTTTCAATATCTTAGTTTGAGACTAAGCAGGAGCGATTCTCAGAACATGAAGATTAAACTCTAAAACAATTTGTCATTTACACCTTATATGCACTCAATCCGTGGACACACTGTATATAAGAAGAATCTGTAATTAAAAATAAATGCGGAAAAGGTGACAATGCAATTCTAATCAAATATTTTGTTCCCGTACTTTGATGTGGGATAATGTAGACATTTCTGTTTTCATATTTTATATACAGGATGTCTCTAAAATGACGGAATAAAGCACGCTACGTTCTCCTGTTTGAAATAATGTATAAAAAAATTTTAATGTCACTTTGTGTTTTTGTTGCTAATTTCTCAATTATTCTTAAGTCACAAATTTAGATGTTGGAGACATGCTTCTTAAATGAAATCGGCGTAAAAGTAATTGGCGCAAATTGTACCGTCAGATCTTTTGTATTTCTAGTAAATTTCCTAATCATATGGTATTAACTGAATTAACGGACAATCCTAAGAAACCCAAACCCTAAAGCAGAACAGAACAGAACGGAAGGGACAGCATTTTGTATTTTTCAATTCTTCTGTACCTATTAAATGCATGGGCATGGCTTCCTTTTTGTGCAGCTGCGTGCTATAGCGCCCGCTTCTACACAATACGTTGAGCGACAGTTATTATTGTTAAATATACCTACAGGGTATTAGGAAAGTCGACCGTGTACATTTCAGAAGTGAATCAGCACGTAAAATAAAATCGAAAAGATCCTATTAACATGGGTCCGGAAATGCTCTTATTATCAAGATACAGGGGTTTTGAAATTTTTTTTCATATATTCCAAAATGTACTCAAACGCATCTTTTTACTTCAAAACGCTTTTCCTCTCCTAAAAACACCTCCAAACAGTCTTTTTCCCCTGTTGTTTACTTTTTTCATCTCCATGCCAACCATGTATCGTCTTCTTTTATTTTCTTCTTTTTTAAACAAAACTACCTTGATACAATAAATCCATAACCTCACTAATCTTATTCAACATTTTTTTTTAATAACCCAAATTAGCTAATTTTTAATCTAACAACAATTTATACTTTAATTTACATTAATCAAAAACATTTTTATCCATTTTTAAAATAATTTATCTTTTGTCAAAATTTTAAAATTTTATCTGTCAAATTTTGACATTTATTTTTATTTATTAACAAAAATTAAGAAACCGCCATAATTTAAATTAAAAAAAAAATTAGTGACTTACTTTTATTAAATTAATTTTGACATCAAACTTGGTTGATATCACAGCAATACATATTGCGTAATTTTTTTAATTTATTTTCCAATCATTTCTGAATAAATGAAGAAAATCGATGTTTTTTAACAATTTTCAACACCCTGTAGCTCGCTAACGAAGTATTTGCGAACTCATGTTAATAGGAACTTTTCGACTTTATTCTGAAATTTACACAGTCGATTTCCTTAGCACCCTGTATACAAAATTCCCATTTATAACACGTTCCTTTTCCAGAAATAGTAAAATTTAATGGTAATTTAAAAAAAACACTACATTTTATCAATAATGAATTCAAAGAAACATTTGATATTTATGTTTGACAAACAAAATTTTGATATCTAAATTTGGTGGAAAACAAACGTATCACGGCGACCGTTGAATAACGGATGCGGTTGTTCCCAACAATCGTAGATACGCTAACATAAAATTTTCAAGTGTGCCGTGGAAAACATGTAAAAAGTTTACAAGGTATTGCTCAAATTTGCCGCTACCTGATTGATCACACAACCGATATCTATCGTTTTGGAGTTTCATGGTAGAACGCACGGTTATCTAGATGCAACATAAAAAAATAGTTATTTTTGTATCATGGCCAAAAAGTACTTTTTGGCAGAGGTACAAACAACATTTTTTAGGCGAATATCAAAAATGTTATTAACAAATTAAAATTTTTATTTGAATATTCCACTGACATTTGGTCACGTAAGCCATCTTGAAACGGCATAACCGCATCGGCTGTTTTTATCATAGACGCCTAAAAAAACTATAAACTTAAAAAAATGCATTTGTAATTTAAACAAACCAGTGGCTACAGCGGCCGTGAAGTAAAAGCGGCCGTGAAATAAATGCGGCCGTGAAATAATGCGGCGGTGAAACTTGCAATAAAAAGAGTAACCAGCAACTAAAAATAAAAATTAGATAAATTAATATTTTCTTCTACTGACCACTACTATACTGATCATCTCGTATTTTCTCAACCTTAACCACACTTTTCAATTTTTTTTGTCCACCAGTGTATACTATAATAATAATATGATTCAAAATAAAGCAACTTTATTTGATATTTCAGGGTCCAACACTCAGGACATGTTAAATGATATTAGCAATCTTTTGTCGCCAAAAATTGTTGCGGAAGGTCGCTTCCTGATGGATTATCTAAATTTAAACATGTCTATCGAGCAATTTGGATAAATAAATAATAATACACAGATGTCCGGTTATAACGCTCGCGAAAGTAATGTAAATTATTTATTTCTATACGTAATAGTAATTTGTAATTCATAATTCTTTATGTTATCAAACTACACGAGCGCAAGAACTACCGAACGCGAATGGTACAAGAGCAGTAGTTACTCGAACTTTTGAACGAACGTAACGCAAACGCGAACGCTTCTTCGGGTAATGTAAAATACCCATTAAACATTCAGGAAATGTTTGTCTTTCAAAGAACATATAATTTTCAAATATTATCGAAATCCCTCAACCAAAAACGACTCACATCACAATGTCTTTCATTCCAGCGTTGGTAGTCGGACCTACCTTTAATAATACTGCGTTGTCCTCTTGCGAATTCACGAAATCCATCCATTTCCCGAAACAAACACTGTCCAAAACCAAAACACTACACTATAGTACAGTACAGTTCACTACACCACACTTCAGAGTACAGTACAGTTCACTACACGGCACTACACTTCCTGATATAATCCTCCCTTAGTGTTGTCCAATAGATATCAACAGTTAGGCGCTTCAGCAGACCAAGTCATTGGTTTATCAGATTCAGCCCTTGAATACGCTTGAAGAATATCTGAAATAGAGCCGGATATTAAAATCTTAAATTATCTAAATCATCTTATTTCACCCTTCTTTGTCCATTAGACTAGATCACAGTCTTTTTCAGAAATTTTAAATCACCACAGCAAAATTTTGGTTGAAAAATTTAAAAAGAAATTTTTGAAAATGCAAGTCATATTTTGGTAAAAATTGACTTCGGTCTGACCAAAGATGCTACATTAGTATCGATTGCATAGAGAGCAATCACGGTTGCGGAATAAAATTGAGACCGAAGTAAAATGCTAAAGGACTTAATAATTTATTAAACTTATTATATCCCAAAATAATTCTAAAATGTACTATACAGAGCGTCTAAAATTAAGTGCAGAAGCTGTGGAAAAAATTAAGAATTTATGATAGGTACGGAGAACAGACAATTTTTTTAAAATCCAAATTTGGTGAATTTGTTTAGCATTTTAGTTTGATGTACAGGTTACCTTACAAATGCACCTGGTTTCCCTGCATTTAATCAATTATTACGCCGCTCAATTTGAGACATCCTGTATTAATAAAGTCGCGAAATTCTATTTTTGTCATTCAAAGTAAACGGAATTTTTTGCTATAATCATTTAAAGACAAATTGGTTTAAAATTATATACAGAGTGGTGACTTGAGCAACGCAACATAGGGATTTCAATGGTAAATTCTTAATGTTTAATTATTGGCTCCCCTAATAATTATTTTAGAGCAAAAGTGTGTTGAGGTTTTTTGTAGAGAAAACAATTCTGCATCTGTTCATACTATTATTTATAATTTTCCATTTTCCGGAAGCGTAGAAATAGAAGAAATTAAAAATGGTCTTTTTAAACAAATCAGTGATGCCTTGGAATTATCTAAACAATCAACATTCGCAGTTACATCCGTCATTACGGTTTGAAGTTTATAACCGATTATTAAAATCTATTATTTTTAAAATGTATTCAACGAAAGAAAAAATAGAAATGATAAAGTCCCTTGTTTAGCGTAAAATATGTTCCTATTACCTACTCGTTTTATTGCTTTAAAAGAACAAAAATGTAATGAGACAGAAATGTCAGTGCGTTTGTTTGATTTTATAATTCCATGGCATCAGTGATTTTTTTAAAAAGACCATTTTTAATTTCTTCTATTTCTACGCTTCCGGAAAATGGAAAATTGTAAATAATAGTATGAAAAGATGCAGAATTTATTTCTCTACAAAAAACCTAAACACACTTTTGCTCTAAAATAATTAGGGGAGCCAATAATTGAACATTAAGAATTTTCCATTGAAAACCCTATGTTGCGTCGCTCAAGTCACCACCCGGTATGTAAGAAAACGTAAAACTACTTTACTTATTATGGTGCACCTGGTTTGATAATAAATTTGGTAAAAGTTCTAAATAATCAATAGCAGATAAGAACATCTGGCTTTACATTTGTAGCACAAAACTATTTAATAGCAAGATGATTCATTTTGTTACCTAAGCAAATTTTTCGTGTCGAAACATGATTTTCTTGAATTAAAAATCAAACAAAAAAATCCATTCGATTTTATTACAATTTTTAAAACTTCGCTGCAAATCGTAATGAAAAAAAAAATATTAATCTTACCATAAATGAAACATCTCTGCTGCAAAGGTAAAAGGAATTTCTGGACTCGCCAATAGAATGTCCTGATGCAGTATCTCTTTTTCTACAAAAAAACTTCGGAATAGTTTAGATCTAAATTAATTAAGGAAGACAATAATTGAACAAAAAATTGTATGTAAATGTATTGAATCGCTATGGTGCATAATCCAATTCTACGTCCTGTAATCTATTGTGTGGGAAGGCGAAGGAATAATAGTATTAAAGCCATATACAACATTTAAAAGTTATGGTCATAATATTTTATTTGCTTTTGATTAGATACCAACAACGTCAAGTAAAAATGTTAATAACTCATGCACAATTAGCAACTTTTATCCAGTTACCGCAACTTTTTTGTAATGTTGTACTTTCAAGTTATCAAGTTGGATATGAAAATAATTTTTTACATAATCTCACTCGTAATGGGTAGGGTATACCTACACAATTTTACATTAATGGATGGTAGGTGGTCGCCAAGTTTTCAATTTCAACCTAGGATTTGAATTCAGAATCAGAACCTTCCACTCCGCATCGTAATATCATCATACCACCACCAGGTTGATGCAAAAACCCCTATCGGAGGTGTAAGAAAAGTCGGGGGAAAAGTCGAAAGTGATGAATGGAGACCTTCAATCTCCACATTGTAGACCAACCCTCTTCATGAAATGTCCCGACTTTGCTCTGATGTGTAAAAGCTGGTAAATGTATTTGTATCCTAATTTCCTTGAAAAACGAAAATACATATCCGGTTATTAAAAGTTGTTCAGTATCTACTTATATATTTAACCACGCATGACCCATATTTTATTAAAACAATGTGTTTAGTAAACAATGCGAGGTCATTCATTTGATAAACAATCCTGATATCCTTTAATCTGTGATAGTTCAATATAATACAGTAGAGACGCGGTATACAACAAACCCGGAAGGATTTTATAATTTTTTTATTTTCAAAAAAGTAATATCGTGATTTGAAATTTTTGATTGGCCGCCATTTTGTTATTTGAAAAAATGTAGATTAAGTGTAAATGCAAATGTTGTAGAGAACCAAAAGCTAATTTTGAAAACATTTCGTTTTTTTAAATAATCCTTAAAATAAGGGAATTATTACGATTGGGCGCATTCAGCAAACTCAACATTGAGATATCACGAAATTGATTGACCAATAAGAGCACTGGAATCGACAAGGCGTCCAATGAAATACACCGCTGTCTCAACTGTTGACTGAACGTTGAGTTGATAGAATGCGCCCACTGGTAATACAAACAAAAGAAATTCAGTAACTACGAATCGGGGCCCCAAATCAAAAATTATAACTAAAAAAAAGTTGTTTGTTTTAATGAGTTCTAACTGGCATCAATATCGAATATTAATAAATAAAATAAAATAAAAGTTCTATTTGGATAGTTCCCAGTGGCGTAGCTAGAGTTTACCTTTGGGGGGGGGGGAGATATCAGGGGCACAGTCAGGAATTAGCGCAGGGGGGAACTATTACGTTATTACGTATACATAACTAATATATAAGCGAAGCGAACAAAAAATGCGCCGCAGACGATTCGTTATCACAAGTGGGCGTGGCTAATTTTTACGTTTAATGTTAAATAAAAAAATTTGAAAATATTAAACTTTTTAGAAATTAAATTGAAAATTTGCGGTTGAAAAACAATAATCGTGAAAATAATTACATTTCGTTATTTCCAAAATATTATTTAAATTAAAATATACATTTTTTTTAATGAAAATTATGAAGTTGTAGTATACAGGGTGTAACTAAAACACTTGAGCAAACTTTAAGAGCGTGTTTTCCACACCAAGAGAAGAAAAAAAGTTCATATGAACATGGTTTGGGAAACGTTTTGTTAGGATGCTACAGCCCCCCGAAGGGGGCGCATGAAATTTTAATTTTAATTAATATCTCTGACACCCTTTAATATAAATTAATAAAATTTGACATATATGTTAGTACTAGTAAGTGCTATTATCTGACAGTATTCAAGTAAAATTATTTAAACCAGGAGCGTCCCAAACTGGGGGGGCTGGGTACTTATTCTTCATTATTTTTGTGATCTTCAATTGTTTTTAGAAATTTGAGTACATGGTACGATTGTACGTTCAAAATCACATAAAAAGTGTACTCTTATTACAAGTCGATAAACCGAACCGTTTTCGAGATAACTCAATTTTTATGAAAAATCTAGTTGTCATGAAAATTCGGAAACTTCGTATTTTATGAATTAAATTCGTAGGATAGATTCAAGACATCAAGGCAATAAAAAAAGTTCATATGAACTTTGTCTTGATGTCCTGAATCTATGCTGCGAATTTAATCCATAAACTACGAAGTTTAAATTTCATGCGCCCCCTTCGGGGGGCTGTAACGCCCTAGCAAAACGTTTCCCAACCCATGTTCATAAGAACTTTTTTTCTTCTGTTGGTATGGAGAACGCGCTCTTAATGTTTGGTCAAGTATTTCAGTTACACCTTGTATTTAATCTTATTTAAAAAATCAGTTTGGGGGGGGGGCACGTAATAGTTAAGCAACCCCAACCGTGGTTTATGTCATACTTATTCCAGTATTTATTTTTGTAGAAGTACAGGTCCATGTAGTTTTTATATTTTAAAAGGGAATAATATGGTCAAATTTGAAAAATCTTGATTTTGACAAGCAATAGTAAATAATATAAATTGCTTGATCCTAAAACATTCTAAGAGATTTAATTTTGTCTGCTTTTGGATTTTCATAGTTGAAGCCGGTTGGAGCAATTTTTTTCCAGTTTCTGACCCTTGGGGGGGATATATCTCCCATATCTCCCCCGTGCTACGCCACTGATAGTTCCCGACTTTACACGGAGTCTTAAAAAACGGAGCGTAGAAATTATTTCTGAGAAATTTAATTCCTTATAATCATACTTATCCATATATAGCCCAAAAGTGTATCACGATTGATGTGATCAATATCGGGGTCTGCCTTTTTAGGTGGTACAGTTTGCATGCGTATACAGCGTCAGCGTTCAGTGATGCTACGTGGCAATGTCGTCACAAAAATCAATGACGAAATTAACGTCACACCTCTACTGTTCCTCAATTAAAGGGTGGAGGAAGGTGAATGTAAAGGGGCGACGATCGACGATTTTCCGTTTACAAATTTCCTGGAACAGGGGAAGTGCGCTGTCTAGAAATAAATTCGGGGACCAAAAATAAGTGGAACGCAGCACGAAAACGTTTTCGAACGAAAATATATAAATAGCCGCTGTATATATTTTGATTATTTCATGGTAAAAGCAATCAATATATGTAAAGAGAATGATTTTATTACGAGTTCTTGGTACTCAGGCTCGAGGTAGTAATTTTAGGTAGTTATTTAGATTGTAAACAGACGCTATAAAGGTTTTAACGTTTAATATAGAACCGGTTTGATTTAGAAACTGGACGTCATAATTTTAACGCTAAACTTTATTTCTTGAAATTTTGTCTGCATAATTTAATAGCAAACCAGGAATCTTTATAACGATTTGCACCTGCAGTAATTCTTCTTAACTAAACAATGAATAATTAATATTTCATCAAGAATATATATATAATTATGATATACAACATTTATTTACCTAACAATACAATTTTCTAAATACTAACATAATGATGTTTTGAGCAACAAGTGCGTGAAACTGTTTTTTTTTACACCAATTTGGAGTTTGTATAACGAAACAATATTGTAAAATATAGGCTTCACGTATACATTTCCTTTGACCTTTATTTGAAAATATAAATGGAATTATATTCACAATCGTCTGACGCAAACGCTACGAATCGCAAAAAGTTAGACGATGCGCAGTAGACACATTCAGCAACGTCAAAGAGTAGATGTTCCGTCGCGTTACCCCAACAATCTAAACGTCATTCCCGGAGACCGCGACTAACATGTAAACAAAACCATGTGACACATGGGATCTGTGATTGGTTGCATGTAGCCCGCGCAATCAAGCAACCAATCACAGATCCTACTACGGCCATGTGTCACGTGGTTTTGTTTACATGCTAGTCGCTGTCTCCGGGAATGACGATGAATGCCAGAATTTCACTGTGGCGCCCTCTACGAGGTTTTGAAAATCTGAGATTGATGCTCCCATAGCTCCTCTATTAGCCAAAATATGAAAAAAGTTTCAATATAAAATTTATTCAGTATATAATTCTGCATTCTCCCAAATTTATATCACGTATACAGGGTGTTTACTTTTCACAGTACAATAAGCAACTTTGTTATTTTAAATGAAACACCCTGTATATTATTATATAATTGAATGCAAAATTTAATTCTCTATCATATAGTATAAGATAGTCATATAGCTAACATGTACGGTTGATGAGTATTTCGCGAAATTCCGCTGCGTTTCGTAAATTTTAAAAATTCAGGCTGAACTCTGACAGAGACGGATCGTCCGGTTTGACAGACTGCCGCGAGAATTTTAATACTCTTGAACATCAAAAACGTAATGTTTTATTTTCAGTATAGGAAAGTCTAGGGAGGTGCAGCATCCACTTTCTTTCTCTTCTCCAGATGTGTGTACTTAGTATATTCCTCAAATGTCAAATATTATTCCCTATTTTCCGAATACCTTGTATATTTATATTTTCTACACCGATTGTTTTCAAGCTAAAACGTTGACATTTGAAAAATATCCAGACAGACATATGGCTACCAAAATCGAAATAAATCAAATAAAGAGATTCTGCTATTTCCGTATACTGTTACTTCTAGGAAAAGCATTCTACCTGCGTTAGTGCCAGGTGTGCATAATAGCAGCAAATTATAAACGTATTTCCAAACCCAAGTACCGGATATAATTATATTGTTGCTGTTCCTAGAAATCGTTTATTTGGAGCGATAGAACCGATGTTCATGTAGATTACAAATAGATAACCTGGCATGAATTCTATGACGCAACAGGTGCTACATAAATGGATCTATAAAGTAATTTAAAACTACACATCACACTGAATTGGTCAATGTTAAAATTTTTGTGTATATGATTATGCATAGAAAGTTAATAATTCAAGAACATAGTTACTTGAGAGTTGGGCCAAAACGGTATTCGTCTGTCTCCCTCTCCATTAAAAATTTTGCTGTACTGGCTCAACTTGGACTACAAATTACGGTGACTTCGCAAGCACTAGGTATTATACAGGGTGAGTAAAAAGTATGGAATAAATTCATTATCTCCCAAAATAATGTTTTTTTGGGAAAACGCTCGCACAGGTATAGCGATTTAAATTATGGCGCATATTTTAAGGTGTTTCAATTTTTTTTACGACTGTCACTTTTTTGTGGTGACGTCAGAGTAACTTTTTTTAAATGGCACCCCATACTTTTTTTGACGGATTTCGACAGAGGACGTCATTCTGCATCCGAATAAGTAAGTATCGTGACCTTGAAGTTGACAGTTTCTGCTATGTTCATTTTTTAAATTTGAAAAATTGTTAAGTAAAACTTTAATGGGAGACAGTTCGAGCACCTAATTAACCTTTTTGTTTGGTTGTATGAGTTTACCAGTTTCTAGGTTGATTGTTTTTCATGTTAAGTATTGATTCTTAATAAATAAATTGCGTAATATTAATGTTTTTGAAAATAACAATTTTCAGATTTAAAAAATGAACATCGCAGAAACTGTCAATTTCAAGGTCACGATACTTATTCAGATGCAGAATGACGTCTTTTGTTGAAATCCGTCAAAAAAAGTATGGGGTGCCATTTCAAAAAAATTACTCTGATGTCACCACAAAAAGTGACAGTCGCAAAAAAAAATTGACTTAAAATATGCGCCATAATTTAAATCGCTATACCTGTGCGAGCGTTTTCCCAAAAAAACATTATTTTGGGAGATAATGAATTTATTCCATACTTTTTACTCACCCTGTATAAGGTATAACATACTTGACCCAATTCGGTATCGCCCAAAATGTCTTGTTCTGTCGCTGTTCGCCACAGCAATCTATTAACAATTTTTACCGGTGCCAAAAAGTGCATGGACTCTTATGGTCATAATGCGTGAAACAAACTACATAAAAAAATACATAGGATTTTACGCATCCCATTTTGTTTTAATTTTTTTTTATTAAAGAAAAAATTTATTTCAACACCCGGTATCTTACGAACGAATTGTTCTACGACCCCTGTTTATAAGAAATTTTCTTCTACAAAAAAGGTCTTCTATCAACTGTTAAAAGTCCTGCTACAAAAAACTGACTCACCCTGCATATTTTAAGTTGTGTCTGATGAACCATAGGCGTCAAAGGCATGTACCCCCGATAAAGTTTCATATAGAAACTGAATGTTACTTGTTACTCTGCGTTGTACAGGAGTACAGGCTCTACAGGGTACATAAACTCAGCATATATCCACATAAATCAACAATAGTTAACAAAATATATAAAAATACTTCTTGTGAAAAGCACTTGTCAAAATTAACCATTAAATTTATTAATCCTAACCCTACTTTAAAAAATATCATCAGCAGCGTTGCCAAACATACTTTCGAGAGAAATTGCAAGGTTGGTGGATCTTTAAAAAAAACAGACGCTAATCTTTTACCTTTAGAAACGTTTATCACAACAATGTTTTTTTTAAATAGTTCATGCTAAAATCAATGTTAAAACTTTAAAACATTTGTCTTATCGCGTACCTTCGGTTACACTACGTAAGCACCCGGAAATACGCGATACGAATCAGCCTTAACATGAAAGTCATATCTGACACTGACAGACAAGAAACGTCAAATAATCGGTTATAATGACTTGATCATCATTTATATTGGTAAGATTCATTCTCCCAAATACTATTAATACGCTTCGCTTAATACAGGACACTCCTGGATTTTCCTATATAAACGATTTGCGACATGTTTACTAGCGCCATCTATGCGGGTTGGATTATTTTCACGATGACAAAACGTCAAACTTTAATTACGAAAATTGTTTTAGGTTATGTTTTATGTCAAATCAAACAAACACTGTCAATATTTGTTTAAATAGTAAACAAAATTTTCAAAAACAAGACAAGGTGCCGTTGCCATGGTAATATTTCCAGATGGTTCCAGACCAAACCGAATAGATGACGCGCGTTACGCATGTCGCTGGTTTTTTCGCGGAGTGTCCTGTATTAAGCGAAGCGTATTAATAGTATGATTCTACACATTCGGGTCTCCTGGGTATCATAATCGTTTATTTAACGACAGTCGTTATCGTTTACAAATGGATGAAGAATTGTTTGTACCTATCGCGTGTTTTCGGAAACTGCCGTACCGTTACAACCACACACACGATATCATCAGTGGCGTAGCCAGAATTTTTCAGCTGCAGGCGCCCAGCATTTTGATCTTGAACCACTAACAATGTACTTTTCATCTTTCAAGTTGTTGGAACAGGGGTAAAGTTGGGAATTAGCTAGAATTAAATAATCTATAAAAAAATAATAGTATCACATATTTTTGCAGGCGCTCAACAGATTTTCCTGTAGATAAGATACTAGCTACGCCACTGGACATCATCATTTTTAGCAGAAAATAAACGCTATAGACCCAGGGGCGTCCCATATGGGGACGTCATCAGACATTTTTCTGTCCTTTACTTTTATATTGTAGGTACGGTCCTTGTTTCCCTATCGTTGTTCTGAACATCAACTATTTGTGCTCTTCACAATCATGGGAATGTATCATGCCATAAACGATAATTGGTTACCAGAAATAAATTTATCTACCTTTACAACCTTCTTTAATAATTATTTATTTTTGTTCTCTCAGAAAATACAAGCAGTTTGTGCTGACTCATGCATTTTACTTTATTTGGCGCTGTTGTAAAAGTGCGGTACACGTTTTATAAGGAAACATTCGAATTAGAAATATTTCGCAAAACTGTTTCAGTACAAAATGATTATTCCATTTCGGACAATTAATTAGAGATAAAATCGAAATGTATTCAGGTTCCCATAGTTACCCATTTTACCGTAAAAACACGGGATTTATGAGCGATAAAAGTAATCATATTATCTAATCGAAGAATGCAGTTTAATTAAAATGTTCAATGCTGACCGCACGTTCCACTTCTCGGTATAAAGTGAACAGACCTTCGGCACGCGTTATCTTGGCTGTATATATAACTTCTGGGTACAATAACATTATCATTCAATGCCAATTTACTCCTTTCTACATTTAATGCCTTTTACTTGGAATTATTCGCAAAACTTCTCGTTTCTTCATTTTAATGGGAAAATTTTACAATAACGAAATTTATAGTAAAAAATAAAAATGACACATTGGAAGCAAATATTACTAACGGGTATCCTCTCTCTGATAAATACAAAGAATAAAATCGCTTATAAATTTCCAGAAAGTATTGTGGTTCGGAATTCTACATAATATAATCAATTTAAAAAATTTTAAGTCATCCAAATTAAATGTTAATAGTCGCATCTTATCTAGATCCGATTATTAATTTAATTGTTATTTTTTTTTATTATACAGGTTGTTTCCTAAAAGACGACTCGAGCCATAACTGGCGCTATTTTAAATTTTAGACCCCATAGACTGTATATTATAATTTTAAATGGCAAGACAAAAGCTAACTTTTGACACCATCGTAATCGTAAAATATCTATCAACTGTTTTAAGCTACTGTTTTTCCAAATCATAGTGCTCTAATCTAGGTTTTAATTAAATATTTACTTTCCCATACCACCACTGCTCTATGGGAAGTATTGATATCATGAAAATTTTCGAAATCGAGATTTTCGCGGAAATACGTGTTTTGGACCTCCAGGAACCCAAAAAAGTGGTCTAGAAAAAATGTCTGTCTGTGGGTGTGTGTGTGTGTGTGTATCTAACGCCTGTAACGCAAAAACTAGTGAACCGATTTTGATGAAATTTTAAATGAAGGGGTATATCGAAAATTCATCGACAAAAAAAGCTTTTCAAAAAAATCCGAAACCGGAAGCGGAAGTTAGACATGTTTTTTTGGTAGCATTTTTTTCAGAAGCAGAATTTTAAAAATCTGAGTAGGGGATATGAAAGAAGACCATAATTCAAGGGAAACAGTTTTTTGCCGGACTCTCTAACTTCAAAATGGCGGCCGCTATGAATTTTTCAAAATTTCGACTTTAACGCCCCACAACTCAAAAACCAGTTATCTGATCAGGTTCCGCAACAACTTGTTTGAAAGCCCTTTGGCTGTACTACACCAAGAAAAAAAATTATTTACTAAATCCAAAAACGGTCGCAACGGCGCTCTTCCTAAAATTTTGAAATTTTTGAAAAATTATTACAAAAAAACTGGTCTAAGGAATTTGTTTAAATTTTCTATACTTATACAGCTTGGTATTAGCTACATTTTTGTTTTTTGATGAACGCCAGAATTCCACTGTGGCGCCCTCTAGGAGATTTTGAAAATCGGAAATTGATGCTCCTATAGCGCCTTTATTAGTCAAAATATGAAAGAAGTTTAAATACAAAAGTTGTTCAGTATATAGATTTGCATTTTTCTAAATTTATTTCACGTATACAGGGTGTTTGGTTTTCACAGTACAATAAGCAACTTTGTTATTTTAAATGAAACACCCTATATATTATTACATAATTGAATACAAAATTTAATTGTCTATCACACAGTATAAGGTATTCCTATAGCTAAAATGTACGGTTGATTAGGATTTCGCAAATTTGAACCGCGTTGTGTAAATTTTGAATATTTAGGTTGAACTCTGACAGAAACGGTTCGTGCGCGTCGGTCGGTAGCGATCGTTCGGCTTCGTCCGCTGTAATTTCAAGCCGGATACTACAGTTTTTTAATTTCATCCCAAACCTTGCCAAATGCTCTTAAATCGTGTCTAATAAGCCACGCCCATTCCGAAAAAATGTTTGTTCCTTTCGCTCATCTCTTACTGTGCCCTCCAAATATTTTGGTCACGAGCCATCACTGCTATTAAATGATTTTCTTACTGAAAAATGTCGGTGTATGAGACATCAAAAAAAACTCAGTCCATTCCTGTTAGAATTCTTGATTCAAAGTAAAATTCGATGAGGTTTCTGTCTTCTAAAAACCGCACGCTACCTTTCCAATTTTGAAAGTCATTCTTTAATAATCCTATTAATAATAATTCTTGTAAAGTCTACCTTTTTAATATCGATTTTGTATCGGTTACCTGGGAAGCTATTTTTAGACTGTAAAAGCGTATTTTCCGGAATAGTAGTAATTACAGTTTCCAAAAAGAGGATAAACTTTCATGTCATTCTTTTCTTGTCTCTCGAAATTACTGAAGAAAAATGTAAAGTTAATTTAACATTAAGATTAGTACTTTAAGTACAAGGGCCGAGGGGAAGTTTAAAACCATCATTCGAGTCAGGTAAAGACACTTTCTTGTACACGGACGATTCTTAATCTTGAACTATAAGAAAAATTTCCGTGGTATTTGTTGATGTTTTAGAAAGTTTACAAATTTTTTAAATAGCGACTCGTAGAAAAATAACATTTAGAAGAAGATTGTTTTTCGAATTTACAAATAGAAGATTTATCGAAGCAATTCTCGAAAATATTTTGTGATTTTCTACAAATATTTCAGAAATTTTTGGCACATTTTAAGGTCAGACTTTGCTCACACGTTTAGTTCTACAAACAAGAATAACAAATAAATACTTTTTAGTTTCGCCAAAATTAAACAAGACAGAGAAATATTTCAAAACCACTAGTCAAGAACATTAAACCTCGTTTATGTAAAAGTTTCATAGTTCTGACAACTTGAGCATTTCTTAAAATAGCGTCTTTATTATGTATTTAACAGTATGAGGTAAAATGGGAACAACATTAGTAGCAAAAATGCCCCATACTGAGAACAGGAGAGAAACGCTTTCGAGTTACTAGAAAGGTTCAGTTGCATTCAAAACCGTTGGCCATTTTTAGAGGTAACCAGTAGATCTAAAACGGTTTTGTTAAGGTAGTCTGTGTGACTTGATGTACACAGAAAATCAACAAGTGGCCTTTACTGTTTACAAAGCTTAGTAGGTAGTTTGTTGTTTCTATTATAAGAGTTCAGTTTACCCGCACGCAAATGCAAATTATTTCCAAATTTGTAAATAACCAAAACTGTTACAAATAATCAATTTCTTATTTTAGGAACCGTTATAAATACCGAATACACGAATGAAAAACAGTTTCTTGTAGTTTATTTAAGCATTTTATTATACAGGGAGTAGAATCATCGGATTACGCGGTTTCAATACAAAAATCTTTATGTTTATTTATTTTAGAGCTAAACTGTTCTGAAGTTTTTTGTAGAGAAAGAAAGACTGAATCGGAATGTTCTATTGGTTTTTTGTATTTTGGACTGAAAGAAAAAATTTCAAAAATTGTCTGAATTTGAAAATCGCGCTCTTTTTTAAATTCAAGAACTGTCAGTTATGCTTTATGTTTGGTTATAAACTGTCAATAAATGTATAATTTACACAAATACGAAATACATGAGAACATTCTTTTAATATCATCAAATTTGATTTGCAAAATGTGTTAGAAATCCTTTAATATCCATCTCGCAGAAATTTTTTAAAAAAAGCGCGCGAAATTCAAATTCAGACACTTAATTTTTGAAATATTTTCTTTCTCGGTCACTAATATACAAAACCAATAGAACATCCCAATTCACTATTTTTTCCACCTACTCCAATTCTAAATCCTGTATATAGGGTGTTCCTAAAATGGCAGAGAGCTTGAAATACCATGTAAATAATTCTAATGCCACGTTGTGTTTTTCTTGTTTATTTCCGAACTATTCTTAGTTTTAACTTCCCCATCCTTTAAAAAAACTCTTCTATTCATTTTACTTTGATAATCAATAAAATTTTACGTCTTAACTTGCGTCGTTCGTGCTGTTGCTTATACGGAAGATATTCTTTGTGGTAAATACCAAATGCTAATATTATTTTAATATGTTGCAACATTGCTTTGTTGCAAAACAATAGCAAATAATACGCTCATGCCCATTTTGTTCAACTAAAGTTGTTGTCTAGGAAACGTGTGCATAATGAATTCTACAGGGTGATCTAAAATAAACTTGATCAAGAGAATCGGTGCAAGTTGTATGAAAAAAATTAATTATTATTATATTATACAATGAGCGGTTAATGATAAGTAGCTATTAAGACACGAGTATGAGAATTACGACACGAGCCGTAGGTGAAAATGACGTTTTCTGAAAAGTTGCTAACCTTATTTTTATTCCTTCAATCTAATAAACTGAGAATGGAATTTTTCACGTTTGATTGCAGAACTGTCAGTTACGCTAAGGGGACTTTTGTTTGGTTATAAATTGTAAATAAATGTGCATTTTACGCAAATACATTTTAATATCAAGAATTACATTTGCAAAATGTGTTAGAAATCCTTTACTTATCTCCCAGAAATTTTTCAAAAAAAGCGCGCGAAATTCAAATTCAAACAATAAAATTTTGGAATAGTGTGATTGTGTAAAACAATAGGTCTGTTCGTTTGCTTGCACCGAACGAGTTAGTGCAAGTTAGTGCAAATAAACGTGTTCGTTTGCATGAACTGAACAAACTGTACCGTGTTCGTTTGCTGTTCCGAGCATGAACCGAACGTGAACTTCTTGCACTACCTGCGAAGCAGGAGTAAGAAGTGCAAATTAGGAACAGTGTTGGTGGGGGTATTTCGATCACGTAACATAACCTAAAAATTCTGGTTGGTTTTGTTTACTTCGATGTCTTCTCAAAAGCAAACATTAAAATGGACCCAAGTTCCGTTGAAAATATTTTATTAAATGAATTATTGGACGACGATTTATTGCTCATTGTATGTATTAGCTCTAGTGAGGACGAAATTGAAGAAGATCTTTGTAAATTATGTATTGTAGAACTGGAACCTCCAATTATTGTAAATTCACAATTATTATGACATTTAAACAATATGATGTTTTCCAAGTCTTAATTTTATGTAAAAAAACACTTAACAAACAGTAAAACCAGAAAAAACTTTTTAGAAATAATAATCATAAAACAATATTTTTTAAATTTGGCGGTAAAAGCACATAACCCTGCACTAAAAGCGTTCGTTTGTAAGTTGAAAAACAGCGCTCGAAGTTGAACTGGGCATGAACTGGTGACGTCATACAAACGTGCTCGGAACAGGTTGGAGTAAAGCAAACGAACAGACCTAAAAATACAAATTACTAATTACAAATTAAAAAAAAGCAAATCGAGTCAAGTATCAAATGTCAGTGGTAGCGTGTTTTATGGGTTTTTGAACTACGACCAATAGAAACATTTGCACGTTTTGTGGGGAGGAGCTTAGCTATATCTGTTGGGTGATATAAACGAAAATATGTCAATAAATCATTTTTGCTGTCATTAATTGAATTTTTTGAAAAAGTAACAATAGGTATCCACTATTACCGAATCACCCTTTAAATACAGTGTGCTTGGTTTTCCATTACACACTCATTCATTTCAGTCGGTTAAAACTATTGAAAAATTTAAACAACTAGGCTTAAAGCATTTTTCGCCCTCTTTTCAACCGTCTACAAAAGAATGCTGTCACTTTAAAAACAAAAGAGCAGTGAATTCAAGAATAGGTTTTTTTAAATGAAACACTCTGTATTTTATTAGATTTTCGGAAAGCTGATTAAATTCTGCATCTAGCGTGCTTTTCATTTTTTCTTTTAAATAATAAACAAGAGCGTAACAATAAAAATAAGAATTTCGAAGAGTAGGCTTTGTAATGCGATAATTTTGTTTCAAAAAACCGTTTTGTTTTAACATTTCAAAAAACTCTGATATCATTGTTTTATTTATCGATGTAATGTACTATACATAGCTTGTGTTATGTCAGAATAAGGAAGTGAAAGATTTTGACCCCAACTATAGATAGCGCCTTATCTTCACTTCCAGTGTTCCCTTTTTTTAAACGTTCCTTTTATAGTCAAGAGGCTACTCTGAAAGATAATAAGGTCTGTTTCCGGGATTTATTCAGATCAAAAACATTTTTTTTAAGTAACGAGAATTTCAATGTCAAGGTCGCAATGCGTTACCTTTTATTAATCAACAGGTCCAAAAATATGAAATTATCCAACCATGAACTGAGTTATAGTACTACCATACCACAACAATTACATGACCTTTACTTTACGTCGAAAGTTTGTTTTTACGAATATCATTCTACGATTTCATTCTTTGATTTCATTGAATGATAAAGGACGTCAATGCATTTGACGTCAAAATCAAATAATCATCTCATGTAGTACCCTACTACGTATTACAATTTCTGATTTTTTAAGCTCGTAATTTTTTCTTATCTTATTTATGGACAATGAAAGAATTTCAAAATTATTTTACGCATCAAACATATCAAACGATAAGGATCAAGGAGAATGCTTGCTTTCTTAGTCACTTTTGATTAGGATTTGAAAAATCGTAGTTTTAAAAATTATTACAAAATATATTGTATAGCGCAGTGGCGTAGCCACGGGGGGGGACGTGGGGAATATATCTGCCCAAAGGTCAAAAACTGGAAAAAAATAGCTCCAACCGGCTTCAACTATGAAAAAGGAGACAAAATTAAATATCTTAGAATGTTTTAGGATCAAGCAATTTATATTATTTACTATTGCTTGTCAAAATCAAGATTTTTCAAATTTGACCATATTATTCCCTTTGAAAATATAAAAACTACATGGACCTGTACGTCTACAAAAATAAATACTGGAATAAGTATGTCATAAACCACGATTGGGGTTGCTTAACTATTACGTGCCCCCCCCCAAAACTTATTTTTTAAATAAGATTAAATACAAGGTGTAACTGAAATACTTGACCAAACATTAAGAGCGTGTTTTCCACACCAACAGAAGAAAAAAAGTTCATATGAACATGGGTTGGGAAACGCTTTGTTAGGGTGCTACACCCCCCCGAAGGGGGCCCATGAAATTTAAACTTCGTACTTTATGGATTAAATTCGCAGCATAGATTCAGGACATCAAGGCAAAGTTCATATGAACTTTTTTTATTGCCTTGATGTCCTGAATCTATGCTGCGAGTTTAATCCATAAAATACGAAGTTTCCGAATTTTCATGGCAACTGGATTTTTCGTAAAAATTGAGTTACCTTGAAAACGTTTCGGTTTATCGACTTGTAATGAGAGTACACTTTTTATGTGATTTTGAACGTACAATCGTACTATGTACTCAAATTTCTAAAAACAATTGAAGATCACAAAAATAATGAAGAATAAGTACCCAGCCCCCCCTGTTTGGGACGCTCCTGGTTTAAATAATTTTACTTGAATACTGTCAGATAATAGCACTTACTAGTACTAACTTATATGTCAAATTTTATTAATTTATATTAAAGGGTGTCAGAGATATTAATTAAAATTAAAATTTCATGCGCCCCCTTCGGGGGGCTGTAGCACCCTGACAAACCGTTTCCCAAACCATGTTCATATGAACTTTTTTTCTTCTCTTGGTGTGGAAAACACGCTCTTAAAGTTTGGTCAAGTGTTTTAGTTACACCCTGTATACTACAACTTCATAATTTTCATTAAAAAAATGTATATTTTAATTTAAATAATATTTTGGAAATAACGAAATGTAATTATTTTCACGATTATTGTTTTTCAACCGCAAATTTTCAATTTAATTTCTAAAAAGTTTAATACTCGTATTTTCAAATTTTTTTATTTAACATTAAACGTAAAAATTGGCCACGCCCACTTGTGATAATGAATCGCCTGCGGCGCATTTTTTGTTCATTTCCCTTATATTATTTATGTATAATTACGTAATAGTTTCCCCCTGCGCTAATTCCTGACTGTGCCCCTGACATATCCCCCCCTAAGGGTAAACTCTGATTAAGCCACTGGGAACTATCGACATAGAACTTTTATTTTAGCATTCATAGTTAACAGATTTTAAACGTCAAAACAATCTGACAAACACTGAAATTATTAAAATTTCCAACGTCAATTGAATTTTTCCAGTGAATGTACTTTTGAGTATAATTGTTTGCTATTGGTTGACGTATTGTCGCGCCTTGTCTTTCAAAATTTAGTTGACATATTTTCCGGGGCATTTGTAAGTTTGGTGGAGCTGTACGTACTATTATTACAAGGAAAGGACAGTCTCATTACTTTTTAGACAGACCTTGTATAGTAAGCAGGAATTAATCTGATTCTATAAGAAGCAATATTCATAGCTGACTTAAATCTTAGAAGTTAATCTTCACAAAAGAGAAATCTAGAGAAAGTTAAAACTAACTACCTCTCGTTCAAATAGATACTGCAATAATTATTTATTTTCGGCATTTCTGAGTAAATTTTACGTAAATAGAAATGGAATGGTAAATATCTTTTATACCCTATATAAGTAGAATTGCAGGACAGAGATCTTAGTAAGTAACTAACTTTCACTATTATATCTTCTACGGTTTTCAGAATTGGTTCTTTAGCAAACTGTTTCACTTTTATTGTTTCTTTTACATCTCTATTCTATCTCTGTATCTTTAAATTTACATTAAAATTTCTGCTTTCTATTTAACAGGCCCGTATTCAGGATAGTTTTTTAGAATGGACTGATCACTGAAGTGAAGTAAAGAAAATTTCCATGTTACAGCAGGAACGTTAAAAGAAGTTCTCGGCGGTGGATGCGCATTTATGGTGGGAATGAATTTTTAATCCAGCCGACAACGTATTACGTCAACACCGCACTTATGCGAACCAGATTGTTATACCGGGTGGTGACTTGAGCAACGCAACATAGGGATTTCAATGGAAAATTTTTAATGTTCAATTATTGGCTCCCCTAATTATTTTAGAGCAAAAGTGTGTTTAGGTTTTTGGTAGAGAAATAAATTCTGCATCTTTTCATACTATTATTTACAATTTTCCATTTTCCGGAAGCGTAGAAATAGAAGAAATTAAAAATGGTCTTTTTAAAAAAATCACTGATGCCATGGAATTATAAAATCAAACAAACGCAGACATTTCTGTCTCATTACATTTTTTTTCTTTTTAAAGCAATAAAACGAGTAGGTAATAGGAACATATTTTACGCTAAACAAGGCACTTTATCATTTCTACTTTTTCTTTCGTTGAATACATTTTAAAAATAATAGATTTTAATAATCGGTTATAAACTTCAAACCGTAATGACAGATGTAAATGCGAATGTTGATTGTTTAGATAATTCCAAGGCATCACTGATTTGTTTAAAAAGACCATTTTTAATTTCTTCTATTTCTACGCTTCCGGAAAATGGAAAATTATAAATAATAGTATGAACAGATGCAGAATTGTTTTCTCTACAAAAAACCTCAACACACTTTTGCTCTAAAATAATTAGGGGAGCCAATAATTAAACATTAAGAATTTACCATAGAAATCCCTATGTTGCGTTGCTCAAGTCACCACCCTGTACAGAAATATATTTTTTATTTTAGTTAGAGAAAAATTTCGGGAGGGGCTGCAGCCTCCCCAGCCCCCCAGAAAATACAAATTTAGATTGTAACGTACATCGGTTATTAGTTATTACAAAAAAAATTTAAAGATATGGATCGAGGGGCGGGCGGGAGCGGGACTCAGCAGCAGCTTAAGTGGAACCCAAAAAAAGACATTATTTAATTTAGTGTTAAAAATTCTTCTTGAAATTGATTTTCCAATGGGATTCGAAATGATACATCAATTTTCCCACACATACAGTGTTCTATTGATGTTATATAAGCACTTCGCAGTATTAAGAAAAACCCTTGTATCGACACTGGAAATGTGTCTGTTCATTGATTTATCCCATCTTTATTAGCTATGGAAGGGTAGGTATATAAAAAAATCGTATCTATTTAGTCACTAAATTTTGTATAAAGTTGTATAACGAAGTGTTTAAGGATTAAAATTAAATAATAGGTAGTACCATGAAATTATAAATATTTGCCAGATGGTTTGTAATTGTACTTATGAAATAAGTTGGAATTAATTAAATTTTGTCTACTCCCATACTTTAGATAATTACAACCTGTACTTTAATGATTATCATTACGATACAAATTTCCTTTACGATACAAGTCTTGAGCCAATACTCGATTACTATCGAATATTGCCACGCCCAGAATAGGCGGGGGCCTCGTGGTTCGGTCGTTTTCGAATTACGTGATCCACATGTTACGTAGGCCAACGACTGCAGTTGTAGTAAATTTTTGCAAATAAATTCGTCCAAACTGTGCGACCGTGAGACTGAAATTGAGATTTTAACTCCAGCAGACATTTGTGGAACAGGCTATACGAATGACGTGGAAAATCCAAAAATCCAATAATAATAATAATAAGTTAAAAATAAGGTAGTTATCTGGTTTTCAAAAAACGTCCTAATTGTTTATTTTGATGTTTCCATAATATTTCCTTCGTTATAAGTTACAACTCATAATTTTGAAAATAAAGTTCTTATTTTGTTATTTTTACTACTAGTCGCATAGAAAAAATAGTGTAGGTATACAACTCACATTTAATGGTTATTAAGACATTCATATTGATTACGACACTCACCTACGGCTCGTGTCGTAATTCTCATACTCGTCTCTTAATAGCTACTTATCGTTAAACGCTCATTGTATAATATAATCTATAATAATTCATGTTTTTTGTATATCGGGATAGCTCAACTAGTAGTACCCAAACCCATGGATGGGATATAACTGGAAAAATTACGGTCCCGTGTGGGATTCGAACCCTATTTAGATTGGTTACTTTACAACAAACATTTAAACAATACTTTCATTAAACTTTGTAATATTTCATACTAATTACTACATACGAGTACACCGCCCGATTCTCTTGATTAAGATCACCCTGTAGAATGCATTATGCACTCGTTTCCCAGACAACAATTTTAGTTTTAAACAAAATGGACATGAGCGTATTATTTGCTATTGTTTTGCAACAAAGCAATGTTGCAACATATTAAAATAATATTAGCATTTGGTATTTACTTCAAAGAATGTCTTCGGAGCCAGCCGAACGACGCAAGTTAAGACGTAACATTTTATTAATAAATAATCAACGTAAAATGGGGTGATAAGAATTTTTTTAAAGGATAAGAAAGTTAAAACTAAGAATAGCTCGGAACCCAACAAGAAAAACACAACGTGGCATTAGAATTATTTACTTGGTATTTCAAGCTCTGTCATTTTAGGAACACCTTGTACAGGGTTTAGAATTGGACTACGGAAAAAAATACTGAATCGGAACGTTCTATTGGTTTTGTATTTTAGTTTTAGAAAAAGAAAATATTCCAAAATTTGAATTTCTGAATTTGAATTTCGCGCGCTTTTTTTAAATGAATATCTGCGAAATCCATGAATTAAAGAATTTCTAACACATTTTGCAAATGTAATTGAAGATATTAAAAGAATGATCTCATGTATTTGCGGAAATTATATATTTATTTACAATTTATAACCAAACTGACAGTTCTAAAATTAAAAAAAGCGCGCGATTTTCAAATTGAGACGTTTAATTTTTGCAATGTTTTTTTGTGTAACATTAAAATACAAAATCAGTAGGACATCCCGATTCAGTATTATTATTATAGCTCTAAAGTAATTAGGGGAGAAAATAAATGAAGATTGGTACGTAATTCAATTCTACACCCTGTATATTCTTATACCTCCAGCTTTTAATTTATTGGAAATGAATAAAGCGATCAAAAACGCAGATGTGTTGTTTGAGAAACGCTGATATTCAGAGGTTGAGGGTCTAGCCCGTGGCTATATATACGTACCTTCCTCGAACTGGAGATTCCCTGAAATACGCTACGGCCCCACCACAGCCTACTTAGCGTGAAGTGAAAACACGTTTCCAGCAGTTCCTAGAAGCCACTTTTGCTTCCATCATTGTTCAACTACAAGGATATTATTTCGCGTTTCACTCATTCCGCCGATACAGAGCAGCTGTCGTAGACAGCCGATCCCGAATTATCATTCGCTTTGTGGTAGTCGTTGTGTGTAGACGTTTTCAGATCAATATGAACAACTCTAACCTCAATTTCGTGTAGTTTACTCTGCAACAATAGAAATGTAAAGAACTCTCGAGTTAAAAATGTGCATCTATAGTGCGCCTAGACGGACGAGTGTTTATTTGGTGTAATTATTTAAGCCTGGTGCTGTGCACAACCTGAAACCTACTTGGATTAAGTTGGGTAGTGATATTTCAAGACTGAAATTCTAGGATGCTACAACATTAGCTACATCCACACTTAGAGAAATACAATTAGGTACGAAACTTTCTTTTCCCTATAATTTTCTGGGTATGCAAGAGCGGGAGAGAAAGAAAGAGAGAGGAGGTTAATCCTATACACGCGACCTAAGTGCAATCGCCTTTGATTATTTTTACTAGTAGTAGGTAGGTACCTATTATGAATGAATTTAGAAATTGCTCGTTTAAAGAGTGAGGGCACAACTCTGTTAGATAATTGAGTTATGTAATAATAATTCTACAGGATACGTCCTGTTATTGTATTCAGTTCTTAGAAATTTTAAGTTGCCACCATTGTAAAAACTACAATTGTAATAATTTCTCAAAAATTCTTAATTGCTGAGCATTTTTTCCAGTCTATGGAAGATAGTAATGACCTGTTATTAACTTTTGTCAACGGTAGCAATATTATAAAGTACTTGCTTTGTTGCAATGTTTAATTAAGGTTTAGGCTTGACATTTTTATTTTTAATAAAACGCCCGTTTAAATATATAGGGTGCTAGAGAATCAAGTTCCATTTGGATAACTTTACTAAAACGTCAACATTACCGTAATTTTGTTTATTTGGCAACGTTGCAAGTCCGTTATGTCATTTACATCTCTTTTTTTTGTTTGTTTCATTCAATACCGTTTAGAAGGTATTTCGTAAGACTTTTTTTGGTCTTGTGGGGAAAGATTAATTAGCATAAGTTGAACTCCTACGTATTTTGTATATCCCGATCGTGTGCGGTATTTCTAAACACAAGGTGAGAAATTTACGTTATGAGTAAAAACCCATTTATATACAAGATGTTGTATACGAATTCGAGCGACAAACCGGAAGAAGTATCGATATATTTTTCGACTTATCTCCTAATCAAAAAATATTAATTGTAGTCAAATGAATGTGCACTTGAAGTTTGTCGTATATACATCCTGTATATACTGCGTTTATTATCATTAGATACGTTCATCCTACATCGAGTTTTAATGCTACCTACGTGGAAAGAGTCGATTTTTTAACGCTTTTTAATTATTCTAACCACTAGCATTCCAAGTCCGGAGCAAGTGTGTAATAATAATAGCTAAGCCATGTGTTAACTGTTGCTTTTCCAGAAGTAAATGACCCTGACGTGGTTCTTGAAAAATCTCAAACAGAAATAAGCATTCATTATCTCCGGATTCCAAGAATTAAACAACGCGAATAAATTGATGGAGGACTAAAAACTAACATTTTATCATTCATAAAGGTTTGACGTTTCTTATCGCTGTAAAAGGATTGGTGTACCATTAGTGTTGTAATAGTTATTTTCAGATTCCTAGTACAGAATTCTGTTAAATTCGATAAACTTGCTGTCGGATAAAACCTTTGTTTACCTCTACGGTCATTCTTGGAATTCGGTAACGCAACATGTTAGTTACTAGGTACGACAATTCAATTTTTTTCATGCCTAGTAGCCGAAAGCATAAAAATATGTATTCAGTTAATCGCCTCCATTGTGTTTCAAAAAAATTTATTATTAGATGCGTACCTACTTACAATAGCGCGGCTGAAGGCGTAACCGGAAGTTTTATTTTTTAAGAAAAGGTGGGCTTGATTTCGTATTAACACACCAAAATGTTTTACGTTATATTCAAAGACATACGTTCGAATACAGATACAACCAACATCCTGTCAAAAGTAAATTTTGTTGAGTACCTTGTCGAGGTCGCTGTAAGTCCTTGCTTGGATTTTAACTTCCAATAAAACTTTCGATTATTATTTTCAGTACCTAACATTGCATAATTAATAAAAATAAAATAACGGGAAAGTCGTAAGGAAGTAAACATTTTCTGTAAGCGGCACGAAAATCTTACTTTCCTGCCGCTTAAGGGACTAAAGTAAATTCAAAAATTACTTTACTTAGCTTACTTTGTTAGAGTTTCTAAATTTCGCTCTAAGGGCCACGGGTCGAATCCCAATGGATTCCTTTTTTTTTTTTTTTAATTTTTAATTTAAAAATCTGGTAGTATGTTTGATAAAAAAAAGTGAATCCCAAAGTATTTATTTTTTTTCTTTGTGGAAGACAAGTTGGTAGAAATTTTCCATCCGTTTTAATGGTCACTTGGAATTCCAGAATGGGCTTAGCTAATGGGGATACTTTGAAAGTCTTTTGTTTACGTGTTTCTATTTAAAAATAAAATTCTAGCAATTTAATCTTAACCTATTTTTAAGTGTACGAAAGTGGTGGGTGTTAAGAAAATGTCTACAGATGAAATACACTGGCAATTTTTGTAGAATGAAATCATTCGCGGACTCTTCGTCAGAGAATTGGCAAGATTTAGGAAATGTAAACGTCACAATTTAGCGAAAAGATGCCAATTGCGTGTGTACCACTCTCTCGGGAACAAATAAATAGTTCGTGTATTGTAAAACCTCCTACTTTTCTAACTAGTATCTACGTATTTTATTTTTTACAAGAAACCAAATTGATCAATTGGTTACGCTTGGCTTCAATTCTTGGGAAACATGATCTTTTATACGGCATTGTTTTATATCCTTCTGCGAAAATTACGTCATGACGTTTTTTTGCAATAATTTTTAAGATTTATTTTGGACCAACAAGAAATTTCACTTTACACTTCTGATTTTTAATTTCCTTCTTGATCTCCTTGGGAAATTTGTTGCCGGATATTTGGATTTACCCATTTTTGGTATAACTATCATGATCATGATCTAACATTTTTTCGAATTATTTTTGTTTAAAGTCCGGTTCGATTAGAAGAGTCTAGAAATTTAAAAATTTGTACAAACATTAATCAGTTTTTATTATAAGTTCCAAGTACTACTACTTGATAGTAGATAATATTCTATGAATACTTGATAGGAGCCTGTTATAGATATGTAATCGGCGTAATTATTGATTTAGTCATCAATGTAATGTTTAAAAATAAAAATTTCCGTATATTTATTGCTACTGGCGCTTTATTTAAAATAATTATGATAGCGTTAGAAAGAATAAAGATATTTCGGTCGCCAAGTAAAAGAAAATATTAATAAAGAGTGAGCGAGAAAGAGATGGATAAAAGGGGAAATGTTGGGAGAGAAGTTGGAAAGATCGGAAAGAATGCGCAGAAAAAAAAATAAATCTTAATCTAGAATCATCCTCCTTGACATTTTATTATCTTTATAAAGCAAACAATTTTTAAGATCCCAAGATTATTTCTTATTTAGGAAATTCTATGACTCTTAGACGGGACTTCCCTGGTAAGCTAATCCACCATATCAGAGGCTACTCATACTTCCTAGAGAGTATCCAAAGACTGTCCAGAAGGTACCCAGACTTACCAGAAACTACCCAGACTCACCAGAGACTTCCCAAAGAGTACCCAGACTTACCAGAAATTACCCCAAGACTACCCAGATTTTTCAAAGATTACCCAAAGACTACCCAGATTTTTCAGAGATTACCTAGAGACTACCCAGACTTTCCAAAGAGTACCCAGACTTACCAGAGATTACCCAGACTTCCCAGAGATTACCCAAAGACTACCCAGATTTTTCAGAGATTACCTAGAGACTTCCCAGAGACTACCCAGACTTCCCAAAGAGTACCCAGACTTACCAGAGATTACCCAAAGACTACCCAGATTTTTCAGAGATTACTTAAACACTTCCCAGAGACTGCCCAGACTTCCCAATGAGTACCCAGACTTACCAAAGATTACCCAAAGACTACCCAGATTTTTCAGAGATTACCCAAAGACTACCCAGATTTTTCAGAGATTACTTAGAGACTACCCAGACTTCCCAAAGAGTACCCAGACTTACCAGAGATTACCCAAAGACTACCCAGATTTTTCAGAGATTACCCAAAGACTACCCAGATTTTTCAGAGATTACTTAAAGACTTCCCAGAGACTGCCCAGACTTCCCAAAGAGTACCCAGACTTATCAGAGATTACCCAAATACTACCCAGATTTTTCAGAGATTACTTAAAGACTTCCCAGAGACTGCCCAGACTTCCCAAAGAGTACCCAGACTTACCAGAGATTACCCAAAGACTACCCAGATTTTTCAGAGATTACCTAGAGACTACCCAGACTTCCCAAAGAGTACCCAGACTTACCAGAGATTACCCAAAGACTACCCAGATTTTTCAGAGATTACCTAGAGACTTCCCAGAGACTACCCAGACTTCCCAAAGAGTACCCAGACTTACCAGAGATTACCCAAATACTACCCAGAATTTTCAGAGATTACTTAAAGACTTCCCAGAGACTGCCCAGACTTCCCAAAGAGTACCCAGACTTACCAGAGATTACCCAAAGACTACCCAGATTTTTCAGAGATTACCCAAAGACTACCCAGATTTTTCAGAGATTACCCAAAGACTACCCAGATTTTCAGAGATTACCTAGAGACTTCCCAGAGACTACCCAGACTTCCCAAAGAGTACCCAGACTTATCAGAGATTACCCAAATACTACCCAGATTTTTCAGAGATTACTTAAAGACTTCCCAGAGACTGCCCAGACTTCCCAAAGAGTACCCAGACTTACCAGAGATTACCCAAAGACTACCCAGATTTTTCAGAGATTACCTAGAGACTACCCAGACTTCCCAAAGAGTACCCAGACTTACCAGAGATTACCCAAAGACTACCCAGATTTTTCAGAGATTACCTAGAGACTTCCCAGAGACTACCCAGACTTCCCAAAGAGTACCCAGACTTACCAGAGATTACCCAAATACTACCCAGATTTTTCAGAGATTACTTGAAGACTTCCCAGAGACTGCCCAGACTTCCCAAAGAGTACCCAGACTTACCAGAGCTTACCCAAAGACTACCCAGATTTTTCAGAGATTACCCAAAGACTACCCAAATTTTTCAGAGATTACTTAAAGACTTCCCAAAGAGTACCCAGACTTACCAGAAATTACCTAAAGACTTTCCAGAGACTAACCGAGGGATACCCGGAATTCCCAACGACTACCTATGGGCAACCCGGACTTTTTAGAGACTATCCAGACTTCCTTTAGAGTTTAGACTATTCGAACTTTCCAGATATTACCCAAGGAGTATCCAGGCTTCCCAAAGATTATCCAGGCTTCCCAGAGACTTGGCCAGGAATACCCGGACTACCCAGACTATGTACACCATCCTTCCCACGCGGTTTACCCCTTGAATCTTTTCACAATGGAATCCATGACAACTTACTCCCTTTAATTATCTTAACTGGGAGTTAAAATCCGAATCGAAAGACTGACCCTTAAACTACAAAAATGAAATTAAATTTTCGTTGTTTCTGGGGTATTCTGATATCTTGAACCCGAAATCAGTTGCAAACGTCATGCTTGATATTAAAAAATATTTTGTTAGATTGCGAAAATTCCCACAACTTCAACAAAATATAAAATTTCTGATTATTTCCTGTATCGCTATCTCTATACGCTGATAATTATCGGAAATCCTCTCCTCAATTCGAAACCAACCGCAAACAAATAATATTTCTCGGAAATTGTTCAGACAGACTACCTACACCAACTTATACGCTTTCTCGAGAAGAAGTTTTCTTCATAATCGTTCCGGCAAAGTAAAGAAGATTATTTGAGTTCTGTCGAAGCAGGCTATGCATTGTATTCCGCGAAAAAGCGTCGATCAGGGTTCTTAGAAACGACTTCAGCATGCTTCGTTTTTCTTGTTCGTTCCTCTTAGTGTTGTAGTCCATTTAAGACGAAGATAGCGAAACTTGTTGAACGCACCTGCATGTGGCCGGCTCGGTCTACTGGGAAGTACGAAACTCAGGTATAAATCTTGATCTTCCCCTGTCTGCAACTCCAGAGAAGCTTTTGTACCAAAGGCAAACTTTTGTTGTAATCTAAAAATTCTTGAACTCGAAGTTACAACCAGAAATCTTAAAAATGGAATGAACACGGTTTATATTTTTGTTGAAAGGAATCGCTTGTTGATTATATCAGATTACGATTCTTCATTATCTTTGATAATAAAATATGTTTTGTTTAATTAATTACGTAGGAAATACTTCCTCGAATTTTGCAGTGGACATAGGTACCTACTTATCGATGACGTGAAGGAAATTTCTTGAATTTTTAAAATTGTTAAACCCTGCTAAGTACAACCTCGGGTATAACAAAACAAAAGGCAATAGTCAGTGTCGTGCTAAAAATAGACACAAAGGGGGCCTAGTACCTATGTAAGACGTTTCAAGAAGACAATACTGAAATCGATATTTTATTTAATATTTATTATTTAATCATGGATTTTAACAAAGTTACGCTTGAAAATGTCAATAAAATATTAAATGTTTGTTAAAGAAAATTATGGGCTTGCACTGAAACTATTCCCCAAAATTTTTGGGACAGGTTGTGAACAATGTCTCTTTCTCAGTATTGTTGATAGATAAAACAAATTAATTGGAAAATATTATTAAGTATTGGGAAATCAGTCATCGAAAAGATTATTTTTCGTAGTCGAGATAAAATGCCTGTGATTGTTATATTATTGCGTAGGTATCAAATTTTTACTTGGAAGAATAAATTGAGAAATGCATATTGTATGAGTCATTCGAAGAAATTGAAAATGTCCGTGTAGATTACAGTTGGCTGGCTAACCAAAAGTGGTATGTGTAATCTTTTGTACTTTCTACCACTTGAGCTTTTACATAGAGGCGGGAGGGTTTCCTTTTACGTATAGAGTACAATCTTCGGGTCATCAATGATGTCATCGACTGGTTTTTATGATCAACTTCAAACGATACCTATGTAGTTCGCGCCAATACGTTATAGTACTTGTGTTTTATCTATTAATGTTTTATTCTTAAAAATTTTAGTCGTTTAGTTTAGTGCTTGGTGTGAGAAGGCTTTTGAATAAAACTTGTGTGGTGTGCTTCCTAGTAGGTAGAAAAATTAGATCATACTTTTATTATTCCAAGTTTAAATATGATTTCAATATAAGTCGATTCTTAAATTGTTGGAATTTCCTATAACGTCAGAAATTTTGTATTAAAATTCTTCCTGAAAATTATAATAAATTTTAATTCTTACTCTGTTCCAAAGTTACTCAACTGTTGATTATGTTTTACACTTTTTTTTATAAATTTTTTTATAGCAATAAACCGTGTAAACCTTGCCGCACGTGAGAGGTCAGAAAAACGTGTACCTAGTTGGAGAATAGTTGCGCGTGACGTCATCTACCATACGGGAAGGGTAAAATACTATTTTCAAAATTGAAATGCAGCGAAAACGGCGTTAGATAGTGTAAAATACTATAGGACGAAAGTTGTAGAAAATAAAATTTACTATAAAAAACTTCCCGAGAACGTTTATGTAACTTTAATAATTTGGGCCTGAGAACCGTTTAAAGTTAGGATAGGTCAGCGATTCTGGTTTAAAATTAAAGTGCAGCCAAAAGGGCGCTAGATACGCTAAAATGTGATAGGACCAAAGTTGTAGAAAATGAAATTTCCTATAAAAAACTTCCCGAGAACGTTTATCTAATTTTAGTAATTTGGGCCTGGGAACCGTTTAGAAGTTAGGATAGATTAGCGATTCTGGTTTAAAATAAAAGTGCAGCCAAAAGGGCGCTAGATACGATAAAATGTGATAGGACCAAAGTTGTAGAAAATAAAATTTCCTATAAAAAACTTCCTGGGAACGTTTATCTAACTTTAATAATTTGGGCCTGAGAACCGTTTAAAATTAGGATAGATCAGCGATTCTGGTTTAAAATTAAAGTGCAGCCAATGGGGCGCTAGATACGCTAAAATGTGATAGGACCAAAGTTGTAGAAAATAAAATTTCCTATAAAAAACTTCCTGGGAACGTTTATCTAACTGTAATAATTTGGGCCTGAGAACCGTTTAAAGTTAGGAGAGATCAGCGATTCTGGTTTAAAATTAAAGTGCAGCCAAAAGGGCGCTAGATACGATAAAATGTGATACGACCAAAGTTGTAGAAAATAAAATTTCCTATAAAAAACTTCCTGAGAACGTTTATCTAACTTTAATAATTTGGGCCTGAGAACCGTTTAAAGTTAGGATAGATTAGCGATTCTGGTTTAAAATTAAAGTACAGCCAAAAGGGTGCTAAATACGATAAAATGTGTTAGGACCAAAGTTGTAGAAAATAAAATTTCTTATAAAAAACTTCGTGAGAACGTTTATCTAACTTTAATAATTTGGGCCTGAGAACCGTTTAAAATTAGGATAAATCAGCGATTCTGGTTTAAAATTAAAGTGCAGCCAAAAGGGTGCTAGATACGATAAAATGTGATAGGACCAAAGTTATAGAAAATAAAATTTCCTATAAAAAACTTTCGGAGAACGTTTATCTAACTTTAGTAATTTGGGCCTGAGAACCGTTTAAAATTAGGATAGATCAGCGATTCTGGTTTAAAATTAAAGTTCAGCCAATGGGGCGCTAGATACGCTAAAATGTGATAGGACCAAAGTTGTAGAAAATAAAATTTCCTATAAAAAACTTCCTGAGAACGTTTATCTAACTTTAATAATTTGGGCCTGAGAACCGTTTAAAATTAGGATAGATCAGCGATTCTGGTTTAAAATTAAAGTGCAGCCAAAAGGGCGCTAGATACGATAAAATGTGATAGAACTAAAGTTATAGAAAATAAAATTTCCTATAAAAAACTTCCCGAGAACGTTTATCTAACTTTAATAATTTAGGCCTGAGAACCGTTTAAAGTTAGAATCGATCAGCGAAAGTGCATCAGCTCCCACCCACTTACTTACAGTACTTCTGCATGTGATAATTTTGAAATAATAAATTCCTACTACCACTTTTTTTTTTAAATTATATCACATTGAGCAATAATTTTTTTTTCGTATAATTCCCTAAACAAAAGTTAAGTAAAAGCAAAGAATCTCATAATAGATTATTTGTACAAACTTCTGTTTACTAAGTACCTAAACCCCAGACGCCATAAAAAGTATTTAAACTGGTTTTAAATTCGTTAGAAAGGCTTTATTTCACCATAGCTTCATCTTAGGTCATGCATACAGTGTAGTGCAAATGACCTGTTGCTTGTGGAATTTGAACAGTTATTTATTTTACCTTGAAAGTTCGTCTTTAAATTCACAATAGAGGCAAACTACCGATAAGGGTTCATTTAATCCTTCTTAAGGAATGGTTATACCATTCTATTTTGTCAGGTACTTTTTTTCTGGCAATTGCTTTCTTGCTCTTCCATGTCTTGATTTAACTAAACAACATTCCATTGTAGCAGAACCTATTAAATACCTAGTTATGAATGATGTGTAAAATTAATTCGCATTGGTTCAATGTTGTAGGTGTGTTTTATTAATAAATTAATTTCCATCAACCTTAGACAACGTGCATGTTGGGTTGCCTATCCCGTCTTTTGTTCATATCCCGTATTACTTGATTTTATGCAACCAAACGTACACAATTATATTGATATGAGTAAGGATGCTGATAAACTTTCGTCCTGTCTCTTTCTAAGTCACTTAATAGAGAGAGAGGTACAATTTTTTTTATACATTCCTAATACCAGTAGAAAGAGAAATGTCAAAAGTTGTCCGCACACAATTCTGTCAATGTCATCCAAAGCACCCTATAAAATATTACTTCGATTAGACATGCACAATTTACGATATATACAGGGTGTTTCATTTTATCAAACGTCTTATTTCTCTACCTATAATAACGTTACCGTATGAAAGGTAATGTGTATTGCCTACACTGAATAATTAAGGATCCATGATAATATGAACACCCTGTATATACTGGCTAATGAAATTTCCTAATGTGCTTGAGTAACTCGTAAAAACATTCTGTAAAACGGTACTTGGTGTGTAAAGAGTTTCCTTAACGGAGGTCTTGTTATACTATTATACAGGGTGATCAAGAATGTTTTAAAGTTCCCGGTTCACCAACCTATTGTTTTATCAATATTGCTGGCCCTGAAGTGCATAGGAGCGCAGCAGCGACTTTTGTGAACTTTTCTACAAGGCCAAAGTTTGTTTTAATGTTGCCAACTCCACGGCTAACGTGGATATAATTCTGACACAAAATCCACGGCATTACGTTCGGCGCATGTCTGGGGACTTGGAAAATTATTTCAGCTTCCTGAGATTATAGGGACAGAGGTGCGCACGATTGGTTGCCTATTCCCAAGGCGTAAAAGTTTGTTTCTGAGAAATCTAATTATAATAATTATTAACTACAAACAAAATCAATCGCTCGGACTTAGAGAAACTTTACTCTAGTATTGTTTATTGGTCAAATTAATTAAAAATTAATTTAAAACATGAAAATGTTTGACAAGACGTAATGCCGTGGATTTAGTGACAAAATTATATCCACGTTAGCAACGGCCAAACGTTTACAGCAAAGAGATTGAAATAGAATATACAGAGGAAGAACTGGGTTTAATTTTAAAAATGTCTTCCCTTTCATCTCTTAGGAGAATGAATGTCTGTTTGTCCTTCTTCGGTTTTCTTATTATTTCTCTGTACACTTGCCTACTAAGTGAACTCCACCTAAAGCGATCATGAATTAAAAGTACGGGGCTCATTAAATCAAATATAAGTAGGTTCTGAAATTCTTATGTGATACATTTAGTGTTTGAAGTGTTCTGGAAGGTTAAACTAACATTATTTTCTTTGTTACAGACTGAAGAGAACGGGCATGGCATATGCCTGCAATGTTAGGCTGTAGCGCGGTATGTCCAAAGTGCCAGCACCAGTTTGCGTGCTGCCCACCCACACCATGCTGCAACTCTCGTCGATCACTTCATGCACTATCAGGTGGTGGTTTGGTGACAGCTTTGGCCCCAGCTCTGGTGTCATCAAACGCCTGCATCTCACCTCAAATATCTCCCAGTGCACCACTGACGTTTGTCATGCCCCCATTTGCACCTTTGCAACCGACAGTTTCCCCAGCAGAAGCCCGGCCAGAAACAGAACTCCAGAGGCTTGCCGACACCGTGCGGGCTCTGCGCCTATCCGGTTGGTACTACGAAGGAATAACATACCAGCAAAGCCACGATTTACTAAAAGACAAAACTTTAGGAACATTTCTGGTGCGCGAATCCTCGGATCCTCGTTTCCTATTTTCGTTAAGTGTACAGACGGAACGTGGCCCAACCTCTGTGAGGATACACTACATAAACGGTTACTTTCGCTTAGATGCTCAACCGCATTTACAAAGTGCTATGCCTCTTTTTCCTAGTGTCGTTGAGTTAGTGCAGCATTATGTAGACCAGTGTCGAAGCGCGAAAAATGGAGCCCAGGTATGGGTGGACCCTAAAGGAAAGTGGTATAGCGCAATACTATTGGAAAGACCTTTACGAAAGGACGATACTGCTTCAAGTCTTAAGCAATTGGCCAGACTTGCGGTTCACAAGGCTCTAAAAGCGTCAAGTAGGCCTCGCTTGACTCTACTGCCAGCCCCACATACTCAGCTAGAGCTACCGCCTTCCCTGACGGCTTACTTATCTGAGTATCCTTATTCGCTCTAGCGGCACCAAAGACTGGCTGGTACCTTTACATACCAGCCCTTCAGGGAACACCGCAGAAGTATTTTATGTGCGATGCGTTAGCGACGCCTTTAGTTAGATAGTATAACAAATTATTATCTTTTCTGTTTGTTAATTACAAAATTATTTGTTTATTCTAATACTAGATACACTGAATGTATTCAAAAAAATTAATAAGGACAATAATTCATTTGGTCCCTAAGACCTCCGTTGCAAATCTTTTCTTGTAATAGCAATAGCAGTACAGCTATGGGCAGAATAAAATTACTGTGGGTAATTAGAGGGCGCCACATCATCTGAAATGTCAAAATATGATTAGCAATTGTTTTTGTGTACATCAGTTTAAGAAGGCCTTGATAAAAATGCAAACAGGGAACGCTATAACAAAAAAAATGTTAATTTTTTGTAGCTGCAGTTTAATTGTTTAAAAGTTTTATTTATAAAAAATTGGCAATATCTTGAATCTTTGACTGAAAAATGAAACTTTTGCATCATAAGTAGGTATTTGCATTAATTATTTTTTTTTGTATTAATTTTTTGCCGCAATTAATTTATAATTCAGAAAATTGTAATTTCTTTATCTTGTTTGACAATGAAACCGTTTACTGCTGTATAATTTTCCACTGTTGTGTTATGTAGCAGCTATAAAAGTGTAGCTAATTATTTTGTAGATATACAAATTGTTTCAGTTCGTGTGAATTGCTCTGTCGAATGCGAAACTACACTTGAGATTAAAAACAAATGTAAATAGGGTGTAGAAATATTTTTTGTATTTTCAAATGTTTTGCTCTACAATGCCAAAAAAAAATGCAAGAAATGATTTTATTAGAAATTTCATTTTATGAATATTTTTAAGATTGTATAAAATTAAACTGTGTTCACTATTACATCAAGCTGTACTTTTCAATTATTATAAAATCTTACAAAAAAATTGAAAGTATGGCTTAGTTTACTGTACCTACAATGTAGGTAATATAGGTACCTACTATTTGCCAAGCAACTCCATGGGTAAATTGTTAAAGCCTTGTAGTAAATAGCAGCATTCACAAGTAAGAGAAATACGAAAACAAAACAGAGGAAACTAGTCCTGATTGTAAAAAAGCAAGGTAACGAAATAGTATTGTGTCGGTTTTATCACGATTCCAGCATAACTATTGTTACCTGCTATCTGCTCTAGATATAAATGTAGGCAATGTAAGATTAGTTTAGTTTTGAGATTAACAAACAGAAGATATTGTAACATTCTATAATCTGATTGTGTTTTATTTATATTGTGCTGTATAACTTGTATGTAAATCGAGTGAATGTCATTAGAACAATTTTGTATGCGAGAAAATAATATGAACTGTATTTATTACACTAGTTAAATATATTAAATTATTTATTACTGACCTGTTTGTTTTATTATGTGTTTTGCCCATATCTACAAAATAGTTGTTTATGTACGTAAACTCCGTCTCATGGTCAGTTTTTAGTGTGGAAGAGATAGGGCAATGCAACCCTTATGGGACTTGTCTGTACTCTTGACAAGGGATACCGATAGGGCTTACACTAACCCAACAACTGAACATGTCCCTGCTTACTGATGTTGATTATTGTTTGCTTTTTTTAAGGCCATTGCTAGCTCCACGGCTAACGTGGATATAATTTTGACACTAAATCCACGGCATTACATCTTGTCAAGGAATGACGTCATTAATTCGGAGACGTAAATACGAGCTGCACCTACTGCGCATGTCCGGGGACAAAATTATTCCATTATGAAAGTTTCAAGCATTTTCATATTTTAAATTGATTTTTAATTAATTTGCTAGTTGAATATGACCAATAAAAAATTCTAGAGTAAAGTTTCTCTAAGTCCGAGCGATTGATTTTGTTTGTAGTTAATAATTATTATTATAATTAGATTTCTCAGAAACAGACTTACGCCTTGGGAATAGGCAACCAATCGTACGCACCTCTGTCCCTATAATTTCAGGAAGCTGAAATAATTTTGCAAGTCCCCGGACATGCGCCGAACGTAATGGCCGTGGATTTTGTGTCAGAATTATATCCACGTTAGCCGTGGAGCTAGCAACTGCCAATTAGTAAGCAGGTGCAAGAGTGGTAGCAGTGTATAATGGGTTGCCTATATTCCAAAGATAAAGTGATTGCAATATTGCACAATAGATGGACACTGTATAAAACCCATTCATAACGCCCTAGGGCGTTATGGACTGCTTGATATACCTTCTCTGACCAATATAAGCAATAAATAACTGATAGTGGATAATAATAATAATAAATAAAATGTATTCGAGAGTTCTGACATAAACAACCTAAATTTACTCAGAATACAGGATCCTTGTATGAAGTGGATCACTTGAAATGTTTCTGTTATAAATCAGCATTAATCATTATCATAACTATTTTGAACAAATATTTAAAGCTTACGTAAGCATAACAAAAAAACAAGCTTTCTTAGATAATACAAATTAATTGAGATTTGAAGATATAAAAAAAGGGATTTAATAAAATTTCAGTGCAAAAAAGTTATAATTTTTAAATGTCTTGTACCGGAAAAAAATATTTTTCCCATTTACCCCAAGCCGTATTTCATTTTCATTCGTTGAATTTGAATTTGCCGCCAAATTTAACAAATGGCCGTGTTCAATACCGGTAAGCGCTTTATATGCGGTGGATACGGCTATTGGTTAAATTTGGCGGCAAATTCAAATTTAACCACAAGATATGACCCAACGCACACACCACAATAAAAAAACAAAAATTCTTGAAAAAGAAACCGCGCCTGTATGAAGGGGGGATATTCTACAAATCTACTGTTCGGGTGGGTCAGAGTCGCAACAAATAAAGTAGAAGAAGAACATCTTAGTTAGGACTTTGTAAATTCATTTTGGCTCTAAATTCCCTTTTGCCTAATTTTTTTGACCTAAGAGTATATTTCTCAATATTCTTCTCTCTCAAATTCTCAGTTACTATTTGACCCTTTTTATGATAGATACATTGAACTCGCATGACTATTTTTTTCGTATCCCTGTTCTCTGCCCTGACTGCTCTTCCTTCCTGTTATATCGAATCCATTTGTGCATTTTCCGTTTTATTTCTTTATACCTAGGCATTTCTAACATATTTTCAATTTCTTCTAGCGTTTGTTCTATTCTATCCATTCATTCTTCTGTCATATGTTCATTGACTGTTTGTTCTGCTCTCATTTTAGGTATTCCAGAGCTTCTAGTTTTTCTATTTCTATCCAGTTTGACCATGCCCCATGCTTTTGTTTTACCCTATCTTTACATTCCTCATTGAACCACTTTTGTTTTTTGTTGTTGACTGCGATAATAATTCTAAATTAGCTTAAAGGCCAAATAGGGTACTACTTAAATGAATTTAAACCATGAGGAGTTAGATATAGATAATAGTTTATTTTAATTCAAGTGTTTTTGATTTTTTCAGAATTATCTCTTAGTGGAAATCATTTGTGTTAGGTGCAATAACTGGTAATTAAAGTTTTTACTTGTTTAGGTATATTCAATGTTGGATATATACAGTATGTCCACGGATTGAGTGCATATAAGGTGTAAATGACTAATTGTTTTAGAGCTGGATCTTCATGTTCTGAGGATTGTTCCTGCTTAGTCTCAAACTAAGATATTGAAAAAATGAGCCAAATCAATTAATATACAGGGTGTTTTTTTGACCGAAATCTAAAAATTAGTCAAGAGTAAACTGTCTTTATTTTAGCAGATATAACAAAAATGTATTAGAAAAAGTTGTTTAGAATTAAAAGTTATTAAGGATTTTCAACTTTTATACAAATCAGCCTACTTTCTTTTTTTTCATTTATCCAATACTTTTGAACTCATGTTTGTAACAAATAAGGTTTAGTATTTTTTTAATAAATAATTATTTGTTTTTCAAGTACTTTGTTTAATTACTCTTCATGCATGGGTCATTAAAACCACAAATAAAAAATCTCATGTTGATGAAAAAAATCAAAGTAGGCTGATTTGTATAAAAATTGAAAATCTTCAATAGCTTTTAATTCTAAACAACTTTTTCTAATACATTTTTGTTATATCTGCTAAAATAAAGACAGTTTACTCTTGACTAATTTTTAGATTTCGGTCAAAAAAACACCCTGTATATTAATTGATTTGGCTCATTTTTTCAATATCTTAGTTTGAGACTAAGCAGGAGCGATCCTCAAAACATGAAGATCCAACTCTAAAAAAATTTGTCATTTATACCTTATATGCATTCAATCCGTGGACACACTGTATGTTTAATTGAGAATTTTACCAGCAAATGCTAAAAATATATAGAATTTACTTTTAAATGTTAACAATACATAAATATCCATTATATGATAGTTAATCGTCTTTCTTTAGCCCACTTTCGGATAACTTTAGCAATTTGATCAGCTTGGTTAGAAGTACTATTACGAAGAAGTTGCAGAACATCTCCTAGCATGTCTACAGGAAATCGTTGTGCTATTACACCCTAAAACAGATTTGCCATTTAATAGAGGATTATACAAAAAAAAATTATTATAAAAGTGGTACTATATAAACAAAATACAGAATAATTTTTAAAGTATCAGTGACCAAGAACACATGGTGACGTCATTAGCCTTTCTATCTGCGCGCGCACAATCGACGACGCACCAGTCTCTTTTATTTACAGGCTCTTACGACCACACTATATATTAATGTTAGATGTATGCTTTCTGGGAGTTTCTTGTAGGAAATTTTATTTTCTACAATTTTGGTCCTATAGTATTTTACCCTATCTAGCGCGATTTTCGGTGCATTTCAATTTTAAACCAGAATTGCCGGTTTATGATAATTTCAAACGGTTCTCAGGCCCAAATTATTAAAGTTAGCCATAAGCTTTCCTGGAGTTTCTTGTAGGAAATTTTATTTTCTACAACTTTGGTCCTAGAGTATTTTACCCTATCTAGCGCGATTTTCGCTGCATTTCAATTTTAAACCAGAATTGTTGGTTTATGGGAATTTCAAACGGTTCTCAGGCCCAAACTATTACAGTTAGCCATATGCTTTCATAGAGTTTCTTCTAGGAAATTTTATTTTCTAAAACTTTAGTCCTATAGCATTTTATCCTATCTAGCGCGATTTTTGCTGCATTTTAATTTTAAACCAAATCGCTGGTTTATGATAATTTCAATCGGTTCTCAGGCCCAAATTATTAAAGTTAGGCAAAATGTTTCTTACAGTTTCTTATAGGAAATTTAATTTTCTACAACTTTGGTCCTATAGTATTTTACCCTATCTAGCGCGATTTTCGGTGCATTTCAACTTGAAACCAGAATTGCCGGTTTATGATAATATCAAACGGTTCTCAGGCCCAAATTATTAAAGTTAGCCATAAGCTTTCCTGGAGTTTCTTGTAGGAAATTTTATTTTCTACAACTTTGGTCCTACAGTATTTTACCCTATCTAGCGCGATTTTCGCTGCATTTCAATTTAAAGCGTTTATAAAGTGTCACAATACTGATGGGACATACTGTATACATAACATTTCTTATATACAGGGTGTTCATGAATTTTTTAAGCTGTTATCAGCACCCTGTTGTACATACATTGTGTAGTATATCGACTAGAAAATACAAATTTACCTGAAAAACTCCAACAATAGCTCCTCTCTTTCCTTCCCAGAACTCTGGATTTGGTTCCAATCTATCAAGCATATCAAAGGCTTTAGCAGCATACCAAAACTCTCCCATTCTATAGCAATCATTAGCAATCAAGAGCAGCAAATTAAAACTTTCCGAACTAGTTTCCATTTTCAAATATAATTCCCAAGCCAACTGTGGTTTTTTGTTCATTACATAACAACGAGCTAAATTAGAAATGTAGACATAATCATTCTTTATTTTTATATCCTGTATTAAAAGAAATATTTCTTCTGCTTCCTTATACTGTTCACAAGCTGTCTTTGATTGAGCATAGTTGAAGTTGAACGTATCATCTATAAAAAGGTTACCTACATTGTTTGTAATACAATGTTATACAAAAAAATTATATACCAGAATGAAAATAACTTTTTATAGAAGATAAATAGACTAGAACTTCCTCAAACTGTCCGGCCAGGAAAAAAGCTGCAGCCATACACTGTCGACCTGGAATAGTGTCACATTCACTCGCTGAACTTCCAACAAGTTGGAAACATTCCTCTGCAGTTTTAATGTGCTCAGACTAAATATAAATTAAAATAGAAATAATTTACACTGGAAATAAAGTTTAGAAGACTTACCGAATTTAATTCTTGGCCCAATGAAGCATTAACTACCCCTTTAAGAATATATTCTTGAGGTACAGCAGGTTGAAGATCTTTTAAAAGATCATACGCCTCTTTATTATCGTCTTGTTTTAAGTGATTTATTACTAAGTTCAATCGAGCTTCTGGTACAACATCCACTAAACTTGGAAAAACCTAAAATACCATTTCTGTATAAGAAGTTTATGTAACATTTTGGTATGTATGTAAAAAAATAGGACATACTTGCATAGCCCCTTGTCCATTTCGAAAAACTACCAAATTATGTTTTACAAGATCATGTCCGAATCCAGCATTAGCGCTTTGATCAACAATTCCACGTATTTCACTTTCAGCAGCAGCTCCGTTATATAAACGAAAGTGATTACAAGCCTAAGAAAAAAATATAAAATAATATACAGTGTGTCCACGGATTGAGTGCATATAAGGTGTAAATGACAATTTTTTTTAGAGTTGGATCTTCATGTTCTGGGGATCGCTCCTGCTTAGTCTCAAACTAAGATATTGAAAAAATGAGCCAAATCAATTAATATACAGGGTGTTTTTTTGGCCGAAATCTAAAAATTAGTCAAGAGTAAACTGTCTTTATTTTAGCAGATATAACAAAAATGTATTAGAAAAAGTTGTTTAGAATTAAAAGTTATTGAAGATTTCCAACTTTTATACAAATCAGCCTACTTTGATTTTTTTCATCAAAATCCAATACTTTTTTACTCATGTTTGTAACAAATAAGGTTTAGTATTTTTTTAATAAATAATTATTTGTTTTTCAAGTACTTTGTTTAATTAGTCTTCATGCAGGGGTCATTAAAACCACAAATAAAAAATCTCATGTTGATGAAAAAAATCAAAGTAGGCTGATTTGTATAAAAATTGAAAACCTTCAATAACTTTTAATTCTAAACAACTTTTTCTAATACATTTTTGTTATATCTGCTAAAATAAAGACAGTTTACTCTTGACTAATTTATAGATTTCGGCCAAAAAAACACCCTATATTAATTGATTTGGTTCATTTTTTCAATATCTTAGTTTGAGACTAATCAGGAGCGATCCTTAGAACATGAAGATCCAACCAAATTGTCATTTACACCTTATATGCACTCAATCCGTGGACACACTGTATAAAAGAAATAGAAAAATACTTACTTTTAAATTTGTTGCAATAACAGAATCGGAATACTGATTCAAATAAATGCTTAACACCTCCTGGGACACGTCATAATAATCAAGCTTATAGTAACACAGAGCAACGTAAACATTTAGAGCTATGTTGTCTCTATAAAAAAAATTAGTATTAACTTATAAAGCATTGGGATCGTTAAAATTTACCTATTTTGCAAAAGCAATCTCTTGTAGATATCAATCGCTTCTTGGTAATGTGCACGCAAATAATGAATAGCAGCTAAGCTCAATTGATCTTCTAAAATATCTTGAAGCTGTTGATGGTGTTCCATTAAAGCTGCTTCATCTCCTAGTTTGTGTGAAAGATGAAAATTTAATCTTGTTTTTAAACCACTTTGAGGTTCCTTCTCCAATACTTCTTTTGCTTCTGTATACATTCCTATGGCAATGAAAAAATAATTAAGTTTTGTTACGTGGGGGCACAAACTGCCAGACTGGAATTTTCTTAAATACTTATTAATTAAGTTCTACCTACCTAAATAAAAATAACAGCAAGCAGTGTTAACAAGCAAATTTTTGATGCTTGCATTTTGGGGTTGTAAACTTTGATAAATATCTAATGCTTTCTTGTAGTCCCCCAAATGGAATGCGCAATACGCTATCCATAATGCGATGTTTACATTCGAATCCTGATGTTGCTTAAACTAGAACCGAAATACTATTCAATTAAACAGGTTTTAAATTACAATAAATTACCTCCAATAAAGTTATCGCTCCTGTATAATCACGTTTGGATAAAAAATCTTCAAATTGTGGAATGTTCCTATTAGCAGATAAAGTAGCACTTCTTGTAGAAGTGTTCTCTTTTGAACGCAACGCTGGTTTAGCTCTTGATAATATCTAGGCAAAAGTAAATAAAATATGATTTAAATTAAAAAATAAACTTGAGACATACCATTTTTTGACCGTAATTCTTGCTTTGTAGTCGTTGAATTAAAACTACGTTACCATGGTGATGTTTTTGACTTCCACCCACATACTCATAAAGTAGGAGCTATTTTATAGTAAACAATAAATTTATTTCATATTCAAAATACTTCAAGAACTTGCAAGCAGGATATTTTGTCTTATGTCTGAACATTTCCAAAAAATCAAATAATTTAATTTTAGTTGTTATCACGACTTGTACGTTACCGAACATATTAATTTAGCTATAAAAAATTAAAATTTAATTTAGATTTGCTTTTAACGTTAAGAATTTACACTTTTCTACAAAAATTTAAAATTATTTTCAAAACGTCACAACTGTCAGTGTCAAATATTTTAGGTTATGTCTGTTTGACGTTTGAGGTCAAGGTCACTCAAAAGCAAGTTCTCAGCTGTGTGTTTTGTGAAAAAAATAATAAATCAAATATTAAAATGTTAGACAGTGTTAAACACGTAATTCTAATATTGTCAGGCAAAGGGGGTGTTGGAAAATCAACCGTCAGTACTCAATTAGCACTGTCGTTAAAAGAAAAAAAATTTAAGGTTAGAACAATGCAGTACTTTTTGATTATTAAATTAATTTTCTTTAATTACAGGTAGGATTGTTAGATATAGATTTATGCGGCCCCAGTATACCTTATCTCTTAAAACTTGAAGGCAAAGATGTTCACCAATGTCCAGAAGGGTAAGTTTCGAAGTTTACGTATTAAAAAGTCTGGGCCCAATTGCACCACTTCCCCTTAAATAATAAGTGTCACTTAAAAAATTAATTCCCATGGATATAATTGTTAGCAAGAGTTGTATCTATAGCAATTAAACTTTTAAGGGACACTTATTACTTAAGTGTAACTGGTGCAATCGGGCCTAACTTAAACAATTTGCAGTTGGGTACCAGTATACACAGATTCCGAACAAAATTTAGCAGTAATGTCTATAGGATTTTTACTTAACAATAGAAATAGTGCTGTGGTATGGAGAGGACCAAAGAAAACGGCTATGGTTCGGCAGTTTTTAACTGATGTCTGTTGGGGCGAATTGGATTACCTAATCATTGACACACCACCAGGTAAAAATTAAAGTATTAACTGTAGTTATGTTAAATTTGCAAAGAATGCTTAGCTGCCTTTATAAATAATGCACATAAGGAGCCTTAGAATTAGGTACGTATTCCTAACAATATAATTTTGCTTTAGGTACATCTGATGAACATATAACAGTTATGGAAAACCTCAAAACTGTTAAATGTGATGGTGCAATAATTGTTACTTCACCTCAAGAAGTGGCTATTGAAGACGTTCGAAAAGAAATAACTTTTTGTAAAAAAACTGGTATTCCAATTGTAGGGATTATTGAAAATATGAGTGGGTATGTTTAAGCTCAACTTTCTTTGTACTTTAACTTATTATATATTTTCTTTTTAGATTTGTTTGCCCACATTGTACAGAATGCACAAATATATTCAGTACTGGAGGCGGTTCAGCATTAGCAGATCTTAGTAAAGTTCCTCTATTAGGGACACTCCCTATTGATCCAAAAGTTGGGACACTATTAGGAAAAGCTTGTATTACTGAATTTCCGGATTCACCTGCTTCTAAAGTGTTTAACAGTATAGTTGACACAATTGTTGCTGGAAATATTGCAAACGGAGGTGCTCTTTAAAAATGACTACAAATGTGATTGTGGTAAATGTTTAAAATGTTTTATTCTATTTTTACAAATAAAAATGTAGGTAAAATAATCTAAATAAGTGTCGAAAACCTGCTTCTAATAATACAGTAGTATTTGGATACATTAGATATTATTGTACTCGCAATGCCTTAATTTTTTTTGCGGTTAACAAATATTTTCTCTTTAGAAAAATTATTAATCTCAGGTCCCAAAAAATCATCTATTTCAATTTTACTGAAAATTCCAGAAATATATGCATTAAAATATACAGGGTGCATAGGGATTTCTATGCAAAAATTTTTATTTTCGTTTATTTTCTCCCCTAATTATTTTAGAGGGAAGCTGCTCTGAAGTTTTTTGTAGAGAAAAAGATAGTGAATCGAGACGTTATATTAGTTTTGAAGAAAGAAAAAAAGAGAAAAAAATTGCAAAAATTGAACGTCTGAATTTGAAATTCGCGCGCATTTTTAAATTCTAGAGCTGTCAGTTATGACTTTTTCCAGAAATACATGAGATCACAGCATGAGATCATTCTTTTCATATCATCAATATTACATTCGCAAACTGTGTTAGAAAAGCTGTTAATTCATCAATCTCGAAGAAATTGTGTTAAAAAAAGCGCGCGAAATTCAAATTCAGACACTCAATTTTTGCAAAAAAATTTTCTTTCTGTAAAACTAAAATACAAAACCAATATAGCGTCTCGATTCAGACTTTCTTTCTCTACAAAAAACTTTCGAACAGTTTAGCTGTAACATAATTAGGGGAGAAAATACATGGATAAACATTTTTGGATCTGTAAACAAAATTTAGTTTTTAATTTTTTTATGTCTCAATTTGAAGCAAATAAAAAAAATAAATAGTAGAATGAATTCCTTATGAAATTATCTTTCCAACGATGTGTCACACATAGTATGGTACCATTTGAAATTTTTGAGGAGGTGGCTGTGAACAGTCAAGGGGTTGATGACAGACGTCCGGATTTTATGTAAAAAAATGTCCTCCTTGCCGTCTTTGTTAACATGTCTTAGGAATTTTCAAGTAAACAATAGTTTTGAAAAATACTGAGGGTGGGTACTTTTCGTTGAAAAATGCCGTTTCTCGTCCCCTTATGCTTATGCAACTTCTTTGACAGTTTCACTAAATACGGACACACGTCTTCACAAACGAATGCGGGCACGGCTTGTAGTGACCCAGCAACTAAAAAATTGTATTCAGAAGCCCAGTGGATTTGTGAATACATAGGCTCAGTTGTTGGGTCACTGTAAACCGTGGCGGTATCCTCTTGTCAGGAATGCGTGTCGCAGCTTACTGCAACTCGTCAAAGAGGTTGTATAAGCTTAAGGAGCCGAGGGAGGTTACTTTTCTCCATGCGCTAGTACCATTTGAAAAACAATAGCTCTCAACACTTTTCAAAAACAAATAACCCCTTTACGAAAAAAGGAAAACAAATGAGTGCATTGCACTACATCTCATTGAAATCTCCCATTCGTAATTATTTTTTGCCAACCCTGGGGTAGAACTTCAGTAATGGGTCTTTGTTTATAATTGGATTACTTGTCCCGTTAGATTCAAGCAACAAAAATTCGAACTTTTGTTGCCGCTCAGCCTTTTCAAAATTCAGAAGTCGGAATCTGCCAGTTATACAAATGAAATAGAATTCACTTTTCACTTTACTTTTTTTTAGTAGTAATTCTTTGTAGGTTTTGAAAATACTTACAAGTCTTTTTAAATTCAAATAAAAAATTTTATTTCCAAATATCGCTCAATCAGCTTTAACCTTACCAACTTATAAATCATTAATTTCACACAAGCTAAAGAAGAAAAATAAATGTATTATTGAAAAATAGAAAGACAAAAATGTAATATACATTTTATTATCCCATAATATTAGCCTAAAAGTAAATAATATAATAATAGTCTTGAAATCTGCACATGGGAATAAATTATTACAAAATTAAGAAAGTAATAATACTTTGGCCTAGTGCAAGTGTCTCGCGATGCCCGAAAGGCGCCGTTCTTATATAAAACATGGCAGTTCCGAGTGCCGCATAGCGGCGGCCTATCGCAGATATATAATACAAACTGGAATGATGCACGTAGAGGAATGAAAGAGCGGTGAGTTTAGAAGCACTTCCTGTGAACGATGGAAGGTCCGGATTCATCGTACTCTTGTTTGGAGATCCACATCTGTTGGAAGGTGGAAAGAGAGGCAAGGATGGAGCCACCGATCCAGACGGAGTATTTCCTCTCGGGTGGAGCGATGATCTTGATCTTCATCGTGGATGGTGCCAAAGCGGTGATTTCCTTCTGCATACGGTCGGCAATACCAGGGTACATGGTGGTACCACCAGAAAGAACAGTATTGGCATACAAATCTTTACGGATGTCCACGTCACACTTCATGATGGAGTTGTAGGTGGTTTCATGGATACCGCAGGCTTCCATTCCCAAGAATGAAGGTTGGAAGAGAGCCTCGGGGCAACGGAACCTTTCATTGCCGATGGTGATTACTTGACCGTCGGGAAGTTCGTAGCTCTTTTCAAGGGAGCTAGAGCTGGCAGCGGTAGCCATTTCTTGTTCAAAGTCCAGAGCTACGTAGCAGAGCTTTTCCTTGATGTCACGGACAATTTCTCTTTCTGCGGTGGTGGTGAAGGAGTAGCCACGTTCAGTCAAGATCTTCATGAGGTAATCGGTTAAATCACGACCAGCCAAATCCAAACGGAGGATGGCATGGGGCAAAGCGTAACCTTCGTAGATGGGTACGGTGTGAGAAACACCATCACCAGAGTCAAGCACGATACCAGTGGTACGACCAGAAGCGTACAAGGAAAGCACGGCTTGGATAGCGACGTACATTGCAGGTGTGTTGAAGGTTTCAAACATGATTTGGGTCATCTTTTCGCGATTGGCTTTGGGATTGAGTGGAGCTTCAGTCAACAAAACGGGATGTTCTTCAGGGGCTACACGCAATTCATTGTAGAAGGTATGATGCCAGATCTTTTCCATATCATCCCAGTTGGTGACAATTCCGTGTTCGATGGGATATTTAAGGGTGAGGATACCTCTCTTGCTTTGGGCTTCATCTCCTACGTAGGAATCCTTTTGTCCCATTCCAACCATGACACCCTGATGACGTGGGCGACCAACAATGGATGGGAATACGGCACGGGGAGCGTCATCCCCGGCGAATCCGGCCTTGCACATACCAGAGCCATTATCGACTACCAATGCAGCTACTTCTTCGTCACACATGTTGAATTAGTACTGCAATAAAAAAAATTTATTAATTTCAAGTCGTAATAGGAAAATTCAAAAAAATATTTGGGGGAAAAAATTGTTTTAAGAAAAAAATCCCATTTAAGAAAAAAAACACTTTTAAGAAAAAAAAAAATTGGAACTTGTTAAAATTGAAAATATTTTGCTTTTTTATAGAAAGAAAATTCTGAAACGACTCTTTTTTTTAAGTAGTACGCACTTGGCTTGTGTACACCCACTACGTAAAAAAAAAATAATCGGAAATTAATTCATTTAAAAAAAAAAATTCACAGAATAATTCCTTTCGAAAAAAATTCGTTAACAAGTTATGAACCACTTTGTAATAATCGTAATCCAAATGTAACCGGCACAAGAAAAAACCACACCCTTAGTAGTCACTAAAAATTCACCAACACACTAAATTTCTTAAACAAAAATGTAACTTACTTTAAATATAAAAACTACACGTTAATATGTACAAAATACGTCTAAAGCACAGCTAAATGTTGTGCTGCACCCAATATCACAGAAGACGGGAATGTCTGAAAATCCAAAGGCGGCTGACCATATATATAATGATTGCAGGGTTATCGCCCCCTCCTAAGCCAAAATGACAGCACAGCGCAGTATCAGTGGCTCATGAACCAATCGCGAGCAACATTGCCATATATGGTATTGCAATGCAGCCATGCCCCCCTTTCCCCCCACAATCTCATCCTATGACACACTTAAGCAAAGACCTACGTTCATGGAAATTTATATGAATCTGCAAATACCGTTTATTTTTAATAATTAAAGACCAAAGGCCGACAGTAATTAAGAAATATTTCGAATACCGTTTTTGTGCCCCAGACACACGTTTTAACAGTTTTAGAGTTGTATAGTAGCATAAAAAAAGGGGGAAATTAATAGGGAATCGGTTTTAGGTTTTGTTAACACATAAAAGGGGTAATAAAATGTTAAGAGGTAGCACTTTAACAAATAGAGATGTGTATTGGGACAATTTTGGTAAATTTTAGAGCCATGGTTCAAGGGGTAGGTTAGCAATAATTAAGTTGGTAATATAAAATAAAAAAATGAGATAACGTTATTAGTTTCCTTCCTTTTCTTTCATAAATCATAATTTGTGCAAAAAGAAATCATGAAGCAGTGAACAGGAACACTTAATGGGGAAAAAGGGAATGGGTAATCTGGGGCATGATAATCCATGGAATGTATATTTCCTAGTGGTTATAAATAAAAACGCATTCAGACTTCGTTCATTGCATTTTAAAATGTTCCATTTGATGAATGAAGACGGGATACTCCCATTTGGCTACCACTTCAAACATAAAAAGCTATTTCTAACCAACTCCTGGGGCAGTCAATGTCGAGGCCACTCATTCAAAAATAAACAACCACCTGCCTTTACGTTATAGCTACAACCTGTAAGATTTTCATTTAGAGACTTTTCCCAAGCATGAAAGTGCTACGCCCCAAAAAGCCGGTAATAAAAATGTCGCGAATTAAATAAAAATTACGTAATTTACCGAACTTGGAATACAAAATAAGATTATCTCGAAATGTTACACAGATATACAGATGATTAAGGGAAAAATTAAAGATTATCTTACCGTTTACACAAGACACGTCACAAAACAAGAGTGTTCAACGAACGAATGAAAGAAGCCGGTACGCAGCTTCGAGGAAGTGGCGCTTTAAGATGGACTAGTCCAGGTAAACCAGGATAAAAATTCAAATATTAGATTTAATTTCTGAAAGAATTCGCTGAAAAATTCAAAACTAATTTAGTTTTGACGCATAAACTTGCATTTCTTATTGTCAAAAGATATTATTTGTTTAAAAACAATTGAGAGGGAAAGTATGATTACCGCGGCCTCCCCTACGTTATGGAGAATAAACTCGACCTCCCCTCTGCTGTTACTAACAAACCTTACCATATATGGGCATAAAACGGATAGTGAAATGCTATTGGTTGATTCAACGGCGAATTTGGCCTAACCTAACTTGAAGGATCGCGGGCAAGACGCGGTCACGACGGTTATCAAGACATGCCGGCCGGCGATTCCGATTCATCTCGGATCTCGGCCTCGTTCTTCGACCTTGAAACTTATGTCACAGCAAACTATGATCTTCCAAGGTTTCTGCATTTTCTCATTGACAAAATTTTCAATTAAATCCAGGGATAAAATAATATTAATCCGTTATTATTTTTTTCTTTTGCAAATTTTTTAACAGTAATTTGTATAGAATGGGTGTCATCTACTGTACTTTGCTTTTATGGTTTTTTGACCTCTAAAAACAAGTTCTTTGCTATAGTTAGGGTGACATCTGGTAAATGTAAAAATATGGGTAACGCTAGAATAATAACGTTAACAGTTTGTTTTGCAGAAGCAGTACCAGTTATTATTGGCAAATATTGGTTATAGGAGATAATAGTTTCATTCGTTATCAGTCCCTGACAAACTACAACAATAGAAGAATAGCACCACTGTAAGGGGTATGCAGAAATAGGGGAATCAAGTTAAATATAAACACAGCCAACTAGACCAGGTTTTTTTATATTCTATATATTGTAACACTCATTTTTCTTGAAACCCATTAATTTGTAGGAATGACTTTTTGCAATATTGTTTCTAGATTTATAACGAAATTGGTTAAATTTGGCGGCAAATTCAAATTTAATCATTGAAAAGAAAAAAAAAAGAGCGCTTATATGAAGAGGGCTTTATGCATAAAAATAATTATTAGAAAATATAATAGTAAGGGCAGATTGATTCATAAGAATTTGATATCAATTTTCCCCCTTAGTACTATTAAAAAAATTTCTTGAACTTTTTTTTTATTTCTGGTTGAGTAACAGACCTTACAGCTTTTAAATTTGAAATAGTTCATGCGTATCCCCTCACTGAATACATCAACAGGTTTAGGGAAAATTCCCAGGATATTTACGTTGTTTGTTTAAATTAGAGTGCCTTGATAATGTCTGTATAAATCTGACAGACATTATCAAGGCACTCTAGTTTAAATGGACCAATAAAATTCAAAATCTTTAGGTAATTTCCAATATTATAAATGGAATGATCTGATCTGATCCTTTAGTGATCTACTCCAAATTTTAATTGGAACGATATATCGAATTTAATGTCATGCGTAATAAGTGCTAGAGGAAAAAGGTGGGGGAAGGTAAAAACGCCTCTTTTTGCATTGAATTTTCAAAACCAACTTTAGGTGACTCAAACAAAAGTAGCTACTTTACATATTTTCAAACATATTTTCTACTTTGCGTACTTCACGGCCGCATTCCTTCAAGACCGCAGTTCTTTACGACCGCATTTATTGATGGCAGCATTTATTGATGGCAGCATTTCTTCACGGCCGCAATTACTTCAAGGCCGCGTTTATCTCATGAAAATGCGGTCATAAAGTAAAAGCGGTCGTAAAACAATGCGGTAGTGAAGTGAAAAAAATTCAATTTCTTAATAAAATTGTGATATTCGCCCAAAAATCGTTGTTTGTTGATCCTGTAGTGATATACTCCAAACTTTAATTGGAACCGTACACCGAACTTAATGTCACGAAATGCGTAATAAGTGCTAGAGAAAAAAGGTGGGTCCTTGAGAGGACGGGGGAAGGTAAAAAGATCCGTTCAGGTGTAGCAAGCTCCAGTCAATTGGAATGCACAAGTACAGTTTGGAAACTACTCGGTACTATTTAACCATTTGGAATTATTCTTGTATGCAATTGGAAAACGCCTCTTTTTGCATTGAATTTTCAAAACCAACTTTAGGCGACTGTAACAAAAGCAGCTGCTTTACTTAATTTTCTATTTTGTGGACTTCACGGCCGCGTCCTTCAAGACCGCAGTCATTTACGACCGCAGTACTTTACGACTGCATTTATTCACGGCCGCAATTACTTCAAGGCCGCGTTTATGTCATGGAAATGCGGTCGTAAAGTAAAAGCGGTCGTAAAACAATGCGGTAGTGAAGTGAAAAAATTCAATTTCTCTAAAATTGTGATATTCGCCCAAAAATCGTTGTTTGCGCGACTACCATTTGAAACAAAAATAACTATTCTCCTGGAAGTACCTAAAAAGTGTCCAAAAAAAAGGGACTTAGGTCAGCTAACATGATTCCATTTTGAACCCTCTTGGCCTTATATTTGGTTATGAATTTCTTAAACCAGGCCTCTAAAATCTGACCCATTTTGCATAAAAAAAATATATGTAGAAATAGTAATGAACCATGTCTCAAATCATGTTTTTCTATACGTTTATCAATGTTTATTTTAAAATTCTGATTAAACCATTGAAGTAAAGTCATCAAACCGATTCAGTATTATGAGTCATACTAATATCTGAGATCAATAATAAATTAATAATCATAATGAACTCATCAAGAAAAGTAGGTAGTTGTAATGTGTGAACTTTCAATGAAGTACAGACATGTGTTTAAATGGTCCCTGAACCATCCTTGCCTACCCCAAGGACGGAATAGATGCGTGAGTCATGGTCCCCTTGTATGACGTGTCGGGGCCACCCTAAATACTAACCGGCTTGGTTACTGAACAGAAAACTAATTTCCACAGATATTAAAAGTTTCAATCGATTTGGCTGATTCATGTTACGCTTGTTCGTGTTTTGTTTCTTGTCAAACGTAATACCCTGATTATGTAAATAAATGTACCGTCGTAGGTGCAGCTTTAAATGTAGATAGATATATTTTATGACTACGATATTCCAACAATTTTAACGTTCGGATTCCAAGGAAGTGAGTAATGACGACCAAAATTAAAAGGATGAGTGTATGCGTATTGAGTTTTTACAAGTGTTCGACATGACTAATTTTTGTGATTTTCTAAGCTCATGATTGTGGTGGTTATCAACTATCGGACTAATTTTAGCCGAATATTGATCGTGCTCTTCAAGGTTTTCAGTTACAATAAATTAAAAGCAAGGGTATTTTTTTATTTGATTATTGCTGCGTAAAAACCTGTGTAAAATAAAGCGGAAATGTAAACGTAATACCCCACTATCTGTAGACATATATATCTAGAAAAACTTCCCAACTTCCCTTCTTTCGGGAAGTGACTTCATCATTTCTAACCTAGGGAAACTTTTATCGTCAATTATTTCTTATTATTAATAAATCTTCCTTGTTGAAATTTTAAAATTTGTTTCTTTTTATCCAGTACTACTAGTTTTAGAACATACCCCTATTTTCACCCCTATTCTGTAATCTGTAACGACTAGTTCATTAACGATTGCCGATGTTTGAACGATTTTTCGCTCTAAAGGTGCTTCCAAACCAAACGCGCTGCTCTGCGCTGCGCTGCGCCGCGCCGAAAAACACCGCGCGGAACTACGCAGAACGGCGCAGAACGGCGCAGAACAGCGCTAAATATTTAAAGACAAATCTGAATCCTGGCGTTGTTCCAACTGGCGCGCGCGCGTGTTAAAATATGGAATACGAAAAAGTTAAGATTGCTGCCGCTATCATTGTAATTAATAATCACCTAAATAGAAAAAGACGAAACAGAAAACGGTTTTTGGCGATAAAAGTCAACCAATTTTTCAATAACTTCATGTGTCCATTCAGTTACATTACTCATTTTTATTTATTTATTATTCGCATAAACGTATATGGTATGTAACCTGTCACTATAAAGATAAACTGACTACAGCTCGACCAAGCTTACAAAGTTGAAAGGGGGCGTGCCGTCTGGCGCTGATATAGTTTTTCAAAGTACAGTCAAAATAAAAACATTTAGGCGGCAAATTTAAATAATTGTAAATACTTTTCAGTCAAAGAATTCAATGACCTTCCAAATGATATTTCTGGCTGCAGAATGAATTATCTTCCTCGATTTAGCATTCATACTTAACAGATTTTAAACGTCAAAACGATCATATTTTCCGGGGCATTTGTAAGAGCTTTATTTTTTAACATCGAACGCACGAGGACAAACGTTGATCTACAAAACACCGTCCAAATCAAACGCGCACAAACAAGCGTTTTCCTTTGATGTACCGACATTCAGCGGATCGTGTTCGCTCTTGCGCGGAGCGGCGCAGTTTGGCGCGGTTGTCGTCCAAATCCAAGGCGCCGCGCCGCGCCGCGCTGATTTGCGCCGCGCAGCGCAGAGCAGCGCGTTTGGTTTGGAAGCACCTTTAAATTAGAAGCCATAGCACGTAGTACTACATAAATAAATTGAAAATGAAAAGTTGTATGTTGTATTAACATTACCGCACAAAATTTTTTCCTACCGGATTGTACCCCCCTTCCCCCCAGAGAATTTCTCTGGATTCGCCCTTGACTCTGTGAGGTATAGGAGAGTCGCCATTCGGATTCCAATTCAATGAAACAAAAATTTTTAAAATAATAGTTTTTTTGACATTTGTTTGACGTTTATCTGACATACGGATGCCAATTAAATGAAACAATAATTTTTAAAATAATATTAATAATTTTTTTGACATTTTTCTTTGACGTTTATCTGATCCGATACCAATTCATTATTCAATCAAACAAAAAAATTTAAAACAATAATATTTGTTTTGACATTTGTTTGACGTTTATCTGCAGACATACGGATGCCAATTCAATGAAACAATAATTTTTAAAATAATATTAACAATTTTTTTGACATTTTTCTTTGACGTTTATCTGATCCGATATACCAATTCATTATTCAATGAAACAAAAAAATTTAAAACAATAATATTTGTTTTGACATTTGTTTGACGTTTAGCTGACATTCGGATACTAATTCAAAGAAACAAAAATTTTTAAAATAATAGTTTTTTTGACATTTGTTTGACGTTTATCTGACATACGGATGCCAATTCAATGAAACAATAATTTTTAAAATAATATTAACAATTTTTTTGACATTTTTCTTTGACGTTTATCTGATCCGATATACCAATTCATTATTCAATGAAACAAAAAAATTAAAACAATAATATTTGTTTTGACATTTGTTTGACGTTTATCTGACATACGGATGCCAATTCAGTGAAACAATAATTTTTAAAATAATATTAACAATTTTTTTGACATTTGTTTGACGTTTATCTGACATTCGGATGCCAATCCAATGAAACAACAATGTTTAAAACAATAATAATTTTTTTGACATTTGTTTGACGTTTATTTGATATTCGGATACCAATTCAATGAAACAGAAGTTTTTACAATAATAGTCTAATAATTTTCTGACATTTGTTTGACGTTTAATCTGAGATTCGGATGACAATTCAATGAAACAAAATTTTTTAAAATAATAATTTTTTTGACATTTGTTTGACGTTTATCTGACATTCGGATACCAATTCAATGAAACAGAAGTTTTTAAAATAATAATAATTTTTTTGACATTTGTTTGACATTTACATATCTGACATTCGGATACCAATTCAATGAAACAAAAAATTTTAAAATTATTATAATAATATTTTTGATATTCGTTTGATGTTTATCAGACATTCAATGAAACAAGCTTTTTTAAAATAATAATTTTTTTGACATTTGTTTGATGTATATTTGACATAAATATTGTCGCTGGAAGACTCTATTGCTTTTCAGTTGTCATAAAAATGTTGTCAGTAAAATAGTCTCCTAATTGGTTAAATTTCGGACGCTTCTGATTGGCTGACGAAATATAAATTGAATTGTCATTTTATTTTTTATTAACGTAAAAGCGGTTAACTATAAAAGAAATAAAAAAAAATGGAATATAAACCAGGGTAGAGAAGACTTGTCAGCCTCGCAATTTATTGCCCTCGATGCTTCCCATCTCGGGAAATAATACTACTGCTTGGCTAAGAAAAATATCTTCTCACTTATCAATCATTTGTTGTTTGTATCTGTTAAACGAGGTGCATTAAGCAGTTCATAACGCCCTTATTGTCATCGTCATAGATACATAAACAAATATCACACTCAAAGCAATGTCATGGCCGTATATCTAGTACTAGTTTATAAATCTACGTTCAACCTTTTGAATTTATTTGAATTTAAAGTGAAAAATAAAACCTTGTACCTATGCATCACGGGTATTATACTTGATGTTTATGCCCTAGGTCCTAGGGCAACATACTAACCCTCGGGCCAGTGGCCCTCGCTCATTATCGGTCACTATCACTGCTGACCTCCTGCAGTTATCAGCTGCTGAGCTGCATGGTAGGTAAGGTATGTAAATATCGATAGTTACCCTATTTTAAAAATACATTTGCGAACTGTCTAGACGAAAGACTTCATTAAAACTTTTCGTCAAAATTTGGGTTATACTTTTAGTCCTTAAAGTTTGTGACACTTTTTTTTAGCACTCTGTATTGTGTAAGAATAATTTTGCGATTGCACAAAATTTACTTGATTGTTGTTCGTTGAAAAATGCTATCTAGTGGTGCCAAAATCCAATATGGCAGCTATAAGAAAAAAAAAGTGGAGGTGCAAACCTCCCCTGGACTTTCCCATACTAAAAATAAACATTCGTTTTTGGTATTCAACAGTATTGTTCGCCACAACCGATAAACTTAACTTGAAAATTAGTATATGGAAAATTAACACAAGTGCCGATTGTGTTCATCTGCGCATGTGTGATTATTTATATTCATAGGCTGCTAGGATTAGCCGGCGACAAGGAATTCCCGTCCCGCGCATGGTCACTTGAACATATCGGCACTTACAAATTTCACCCTACACTGTTTTAAAGTTCAATATTCACGAATTTCTCATTAACCGTACATTTTAGCCATATGAACACCTTATACTATGTGATAGACAATTCAATTTTGCATTCAATTATATAATAATATATAGGGTGTTTCATTTAAAATAACAAAGTTGCTTATTGTACTGTGAAAACCAAACACCCTGTATACGTGATATAAATTTAGAAAAATGCAAATCTATATACTGAATTTCATATTTTGACTAATAAAGGCGTTATAGGAGCATCAATTTCCGATTTTCAAAATCTCGTAGAGGGCGCCACAGTGGAATTCTGGCATTCATCAAAAAACAAAAATGTAGCTAATGCCAAGCTGCATACGTATAGAAAATTTAAACAAATTCCTTAGACCAGTTTTTTTGTAATAATTTTTCAAAAATTTCAAAATTTTTGGAAGAGCGGCGTTGCGACCGGTTTTGGATTTAGTGAATAATTTTTTTTCCTGGTATAGTACAGCCAAAGGGCTTTCAAACAAGTAGTTGCGGAACCTGATCAGATGATTGGTTTTTGAGTTATGGGGCGTTAAAGTCGAAATTTTGAAAAATTCATAGCGACCGCTATTTTGAAGTTAGAGAGTCCGGTAAAAAACTGTTTTCCTTGAATTATGCCCTTCTTTCATATCCCCTACTCAGATTTTCAAAATTCAGCTTCTGAAAAAAATGATACCAAAAAAACATGTCTAACTTCCGCTTCCGGTTTCGGATTTTTTTGAAAAGCTTATTTTGTCGATGAATTTTCGATATACCCCTTCATTTAAAATTTCATCAAAATCGGTTCACTAGTTTTTGAGTTACAGGCGTTACATATTGCAATTTTTTGATGTTATCTAGTAAGCTAAAATTTTGAAACTGGTCTCTAAAATAGACAACTTTTGTCTAATTTACCGGATCTTCTATATCTTACGGTTTCCGAGATACCCATAGTGCCCCTACCGATTCCCGAATTAAAATTTAGGTACACCCTGTATCGCATTTTATTTTATGACGTTTTTCCTTACGTACTTAAGTTTTTGCTGCGTAAGAGTATAATATGCTATAACAATAATTGTTTGCCGAAAAATTTTGTATCAAAACAGATAAAGCAGTGATAAAAGTATTGCGTAATTTGAAAAAATGTGGATAATATCATATTACACATATATACTTCAAGTAGATACAATAAGAAGATAAAACCATTTCTTCAAAATACAGCTAATATGCGCAATAGCTTCAAAATTTTTCATACAGACAGGCATTCTTATTTCAAACATTTATTGTCTCTTATTCGATTTCGCTATCTGCCATAATTTAGGCACATAAGGCATTCCAATGACATTTGGTCACATGACCTTCCTAGAGGGCAGTACAAACAAATTATGTGACAGCTGTATCACGCGACTCTCGTGACAAGCGCTGGTTGGCCTGTTTTGTTTGTGTTTTGTTTCAACAAAGGTCACGTGATATGGCTAGAGTGTTTGAAAGGTCACGTGACCATAACCTTAAAACACGATTATTTTTTCTGTCTAAACTATCATGGTAGAGGACCATCAGTCGTTTTCTAATTTAAAGCAGATATTGAAGGATGTGTGGTATACGTGGATTGATCACTGACCTCCTAGATATCAAAAGAAAGCTTCTTCCATTAGACTAAGATAACATCAGCATTTTGTGGATATGGAGTAGACAATTTGTAGAAATATTATACTAACTTCCATTCATTCTACCATTTAATTAAAAAAAAACTTAATTGTGGTTTCAAACGCTGCAAATTATCCCACGAATGTTCTGTGTGGTTTATCATAATGTGAGAGGTTTCGTTTCTTTTCAGTCGATTACCTGAATAGGTGAACATTAACTCTTTTACTACTAACTGTACGGAAAGTTAAAGAATAGATAATAAAATGGAATGGAATAGAATAAATAATAAATAAGAGTAATAAGTAAATATCATCTATCAACTGTTTTAAGCTACGACGCTCATTTTTTTTATTTTAAATACAACACCCTGTATATCTTTGCATGTTTGAGTTCAGGGTGAAATTCTACATACAGTGTATTTTATTTCTTTTTTTGATACGCTGACATTTTTTAATAGTTTTAATTTTTACATTGCGGTTATTTTCCATGGCACACCTGAAAATTTCACTTGATATGAAAATGTTCGAAAGTGAGATTTTTGTGGAAATACGTGTTTTAGACCTCCAGGAACCCAAAATAGAAGTAATCAGTTCAGGCGTTTTTTTTTAGGAAACAGCCTGTATTATTTTTTTTGGGAAAAGGTACTAATAGTTACGCACAATCAAACAGTTGCGTTTTTGGGTCACACCCATCTGTATGGAACAACTTTCCCAATGTCGATTTCAAAAGAAGGATAGGCTTACAAATAATTGCTGTGTATTGAGATAGACATGTGTGGCCCATGAATAATTTTTTAGAGCGCGTTCGTTGGTCTATGAGAGACTTTTACCTTATTTGGTCTTAATAGTGAGAACAACGCCACTGAATGAACAGTAGCTGGGTTATTTTAAAATTAACCTTTCATGTAGATTAGCCGGATTAGCGGACGTTGCCTAAAACAACATTAAATTGTTTAGGGAACGTTTTCATTCTGAAGTGCGTGTATTTACATTCAATAAACTCATGTCTCATTGTTGTCGCAAACGAGATGTCATCCCTGAATTGAAAAGATAACATTATTATTCCTTCCTGTCACTCGTTTGGTTTATTTGTGGATTGCCACACCTAAATCTGATAATTGTTTGGATCCCTGCCAAGTGTGTCTGTTTTATAGCTCGGTTTCCTTCCTATAAAAAAATTCATTAGTCAGAAATCAGAATTTGATTATTTTTTTTAAAATCCTTTTATCTTTTTTTGGCGACAACTATTTTTTTATCACATTATTTTTGGAAATACTCGCTAAAAGTTTGTTGGTCGAATTCGTATATAGGGTGGTGACTTGAACAACGCAACATAGGGATTTCAATGGTAAATTCTTAATGTTTAATTATTGGCTCCCCTAATTATTTTAGAGCAAAAGTGTGTTGAGGTTTTTTGTAGAGAAAACAATTCTGCATCTGTTCATACTATTATTTATAATTTTCCATTTTATGGAAGCGTAGAAATAGAAGAAATTAAAAATGGTCTTTTTAAACAAATCAGTGATGCCTTGGAATTATCTAAACAATCAACATTCGCATTTACATCTGTCATTACGGTTTGAAGTTTATAACCGATTATTAAAATCTATTATTTTTAAAATGTATTCAACGAAAGAAAAAGTAGAAATAATAAAGTGCCTTGTTTAGCGTAAAATATGTTCCTATTACCTACTCGTTTTATTGCTTTAAAAAGAAAAAAAATGTAATGAGACAGAAATGTCAGTGCGTTTGTTTGATTTTATAATTCCATGGCATCAGTGATTTTTTTAAAAAGACCATTTTCTATTTCTTCTATTTCTACGCTTCCGGAAAATGGAAAATTGTAAATAATTGTATGAAAACATGCAGAATTTATTTCTCTACAAAAAACCTAAACACACTTTTGCTCTAAAATAATTAGGGGAGCCAATAATTGAACATTAAGAATTTTCCATTGAAATCCCTATGTTGCGTTGTTCAAGTCACCACCCGGTATACACTCTGTATATAAAATGGAATTAAAACGCCAAAAAAAGTAATTGTAATTAATTGTTGTGACTGACTTGGACCCCTTATTGAAATGTGTAGGTACACGTGTAATTTTATGTTTAATTAAGATATTTTTTACTTGTTAGCAAATAATTAAAGAAATTCAGCTCCTTGCATATTAAAAATACAGACCATAAAATCGTGCTCTGCTTCGTGTAAAGGTGAAAGAACTGGCATAACCAAGAATATTTAACCAGCTGTGCCGAATAGTCTTTTAATCGGACCGCAGCCAGGTGCAATGCACCGACACCGGCACAATTTTTCGTTCATTTTTGCATAATCTGACTACAAAGGAGATAAACCTGCTTGTGTCTGAGATTTTTTTACTCGTTATTATCTTCAGCTAAATCCTTGGGTCTAGGTGTCGAAGAAACATTATTTTTTGGTAACAATATTCTATAGCAAAATATTTCTTATTTTTATTTTTTATTATTTGGACATAGGTATTTATTGTGAATATTTTATTTGTTTGTTATATATGGAATCAGAAATGCTATTTAGTGGTGCCAAAATCCAATGTGGCAACCATCAGAAAAAAAGAAGTTGATTGTCGTATCTCGAAATCTAGAGGCCTTGGAAAAAATTTGAGTTCATGAGTAAATTCCCTATAATATGTTACACTCTAAACTGAAAAAACTGAAGCAATTTGCAATTATAAATAAAGAAACCATTGCCAGAACCAAATTGAACACGTCGTTCGTAAGGGTCACAACAAAGCTGTGCCCGTTTCATGCTATAGCGCGCTCTGACGACATGCAAGTATACTATTTCGAAGATATACTATACTATACATTGGATTACGAATATTTCAAAATTAATTAAAACCTACAGTGTGTCCACGGATTGAGTGCATATAAGGTGTAAATGACAAATTTTTTTAAAGTTGGATCTTCATGTTCTGAGTATCGCTCCTGCTTAGTCTCAAACTAAGTTATTGAAAAAATGAGCCAAATCAATTAATATACAGGGTGTTTTTTGGCCGAAATCTAAAAATTAGTCAAGAGTAAACTGTCTTTATTTTAGCAGATACAACAAAAATGTATTAGAAAAAGTTGTTTAGAATTAAAAGTTATTGAAGATTTTCCACTTTTATACAAATCAGCCTACTTTGATTTTTTTCATCAAAATCCAATACTTTTGAACTCATGTTTGTAACAAATAAGGTTTAGTATTTTTTTAATAAATAATTATTTGTTTTTCAAGTACTTTGTTTAATTACTCTTCATGCATGGGTCATTAAAACCACAAATAAAAAATCTCATGTTGATGAAAAAAATCAAAGTAGGCTGATTTGTATAAAAATTAAAAATCTTCAATAACTTTTTAATTCTAAACAACTTTTTCTAATACATTTTTGTTATATCTGCTAAAATAAAGACAGTTTACTCTTGACTAATTTTTAGATTTCGGCCAAAAAAACACCCTGTATATTAATTTTATTGATGTGACTCATTTTTTCAATATCTTAGTTTGAGACTAAGCAGGAGCGATCCTCAGAACATGAAGATCCAACTCTAAAAAAATTTGTCATTTACACCTTATATGCACTCAATCCGTGGACACACTGTATATTAGAGTATGAGATTTCCATTTTCTCACTGAGGGCACGTGCCCCTTGGCATCAACCGCCACTGGTTAAACAATCTTTCCTAAAACTCCAGATCTTACCAAAATTAGACTTTTTCTTGTCTAACTTCTGAAGGGTGTAGCGAATTATTTTGGAACACACCTTCCCATAAATATTTTTTCTTATTTTACTCCTAAAGTTTGAAGATGCTTTTTACTTACATCCTGTACATAAAACGATTATTATCAATAGTACCTATACATATTTCAAATAGATTACATTCTCTTGATGGAAAGGTCGATTTAAACATACAGAGAAAAACATTCTTTTTGGGGAAAAACAAATTATTCCAACAACAACTAAACCTAATATGTCGTCTTTATATTCACAAAAAAAACTGTAAAATATTTTACTTTCTAGAAAAGTTAATGTGAGTTAATTAGTTTTTAAACGCGGTTCGGTTCAGGTATGCACAAGAAATGTATATAGCAATTCTAATGTGGAGCTAACTTTTTATTCCTCTGTATGCTCTACGTCCCACAGATTATCATCTGCGTGAGAAGTATTATACTTACATTCAACATAATTTAATTGAACACAGATCCAGATAGAGATACTTTTATCGTAATCTACTACCCACTAAATGGGGACGTTCTATTAGTTTTGTATTTTAGTTCTACAGAAGGAAAAAAATTAAACGTCTGAATTTGAATTTCGCGCGCTTTTTTTAAAAGATTTCTGCGAGATTGATGAATGAATTAAAGGATTTTTGCAAATGTAATTGATGAGATTAAAAGAACAATCTCATGTCCCTACTTGTGTAAATTATACATTTATTTACAGTTTATAACCAAACATAAAAGTCAACTGACAGTTCTGCAATTTAAAAAAGCGCGCGGTTTTCAAATTCAAACGTTCAATTTTTTGCAATTTTTACTTTCTGTAAAACTAAAATACAAATCCAATAGAACATCCCGATTCACTATTTCCCCCTCTACGAAAAACTTAAAAACAGTTTAGCTCTAAAATAATTAGGGGAAAAAATAACTGCACATAATTTTTTTGTGGTTCGTAAAATCTTATTCTACACCCTGTATAACATAACTATAATTTACAAATAGTTGTAGTTCATGTTTCATACAAAATTAAGTTAAACTGATAAGGTAGTAAGCGAATCGTGGTAATGAATGAGGCATACCACAATCAGGGAGGAAGTGGCGTAGCTGCGGTGCGGTCGGTGGTTTACTAGCTTACATCGAAATTCGAATTACTGTCGTCGAGACGCAGTTACCCCAGTGATCAATACGGTTGGGATGCACAGACTCTAAATATAGGCGGTGGTGACCGTCTGGCGTATGTCTACTCGCTACACAAGCAGAAACTTTTAGCTTCGAGTCTTTTTCTTCTCAATATATTTTTACATTGACAGCTTAAATAAGTTAAAAGGAAAAACCATAATTAAGCAAAATTTTTGCTTTTGTATTTTAGGACAAACAGAATCCAACAGTTTCCCTTTACTTGTTATTTTTCGATTTATTATCTATCTTGCGCGATTTTCCCTGAGTTTCAATTTTAAACCAGAATCGGTGATTTATGCTAACTTCAAACGGTTCTCAGGCCCAAATTATTAAAGTTAGACAAACACTTTCGGGGAGTTTCTTATAGGAAATTTTATTTTCTACAACTTTCGTCTTGTGTTATTTTCCCCTATCTTGGTCGGTTTTCGCTGCGTTTCAATTTTAAACAAGAATCGCTGGTTTATGCTAACTTCAAACGGTTCTCAGATCCAAATTATTAAAGTTAGACAAACACTTTCGGGGAGTTTCTTGTAGGAAATTTTATTTTCTACAACTTTAGTCTTGTGTTATTTTCCCCTATCTTGGTCGGTTTTCGCTGCGTTTCAATTTTAAACAAGAATCGCTGGTTTATGCTAACTTCAAACGGTTCTCAGACCCAAATTATTAAAGTTAGACAAACACTTTCGGGGAGTTTCTTGTAGGAAATTTTATTTTCTACAACTTTCGTCTTGTGTTATGTTCTCTTAATTTGCGCGATTTTCCCTGAGTTTCAATTTTAAACCAGAATCGGTGATTTATGCTAACTTCAAACGGTTCTCAGGCCCAAAGTATTAAAGTTAGACAAACACTTTCGGGGAGTTTCTTATAGGAAATTTTATTTTCTACAACTTTCGTCTTGTGTTATTTTCCCCTATCTTGGTCGGTTTTCGCTGCGTTTCAATTTTAAACAAGAATCGCTGGTTTATGCTAACTTCAAACGGTTCTCAGATCCAAATTATTAAAGTTAGACAAACACTTTCGGGGAGTTTCTTGTAGGAAATTTTATTTTCTACAACTTTAGTCTTGTGTTATTTTCCCCTATCTTGGTCGGTTTTCGCTGCGTTTCAATTTTAAACAAGAATCGCTGGTTTATGCTAACTTCAAACGGTTCTCAGGCCCAAATTATTAAAGTTAGACAAACACTTTCGGGGAGTTTCTTGTAGGAAATTTTATTTTCTACAACTTTCGTCTTGTGTTATGTTCTCTTAATTTGCGCGATTTTCCCTGAGTTTCAATTTTAAACCAGAATCGGTGATTTATGCTAACTTCAAACGGTTCTCAGGCCCAAATTATTAAAGTTAGACAAACACTTTCCGGGAGTTTCTTGTAGGAAATTTTATTTTCTACAACGTTAGTCTTGTGTTATGTTCTCTTATCTTGGTCGGTTTTCGCTGCGTTTCAATTTTAAACAAGAATCGCTGGTTTATGCTAACTTCAAACGGTTCTCAGACTCAAATTATTAAAGTTAGACATACGCTTTGCTAGAGTTTTTTGTAGGAAAATTTATTTTCTACTACTTTGTTCAAATGTTATTTTCCCCTATCTTGGTCGGTTTTCGCTGAGTTTCAATTTTAAACAAGAATCGCTACTTCGACTTCTCTTGTAATCCAGCATTGGAATCATTAAATGAATTTTTATTTTAATTTCTAACTTAATATTAATTAATTAATGACATACACATACGAAACTTATGACATTTAATTAAATAATTGGACCACCATTGGAAATAAAATATTGAGAGTTAGAAATTTGAATGTCTGTATAATGTGCAGAAAGCCAGAAACATTAATTTTGAATGATTTTTAAGAAGTCCAAAGCACAGTTGATTACTGCAGGCGACCTTTGAATAATTACGTTAGTCATTTAACAGGGAATACCGAATACAATGCCTCAGTAATGTGACTCAAGTTGTTATTGTAAGTTGATATAAGAAATCTTATATTACTTCCTAGAAATTCATAAAATCATAAGAGGTGATTAAAATGCATAATTTTAAACGGGCATAAGAAAATTATTAATCGCCTACCCACGATTATAGTCTATGTCTGTATGCTATCACTTATTAGAGATTTTCTTGGATTTTCCGCATTAATAGGTAATAGGTAGCTATGGTAATAGATTTGCGTTGTGCAGGATAGGATGACAAATTGATTAATTGTACAGGATCTTTCGATGTTATTAAATTTTTTGAAAAAAAAACAGTAGGCACTTATTTCAGTTACGGATTTTTAAACAAGAAAACAAGACTGCCAATTTTTACTTTTCCATATCACCTGACTGGTATACGGGAAATATTGAAATCATGAAAATTTTCGAAGTCGAGATTTTCGCGGAAATGCGTGTTTTGGACCTGCAACAACCCAAAAAAGTGGTTTAGAAAAAATGTCTGTTTGTGGGTGTATGTGTATGTAATGCCTCTAACGCAAAAACTAGTGAACCGATTTTGATGAAATTTGAAATGAAGGGGTATATCGAAAATTCATTCACAAAGCATAAGCTGTTCAAAAAAATCCGAAACCGGAAGCGGAAGTTAGACATGTTTTTTTGGTAGCATTTTTTTCAGAAGCGAAATATTGAAAATCTGAGTAGGGGATATGAAAGAAGGCAATAATTCAAAGGGAACCGTTTTTTACTGGACTTTCTAACTTCAAACTGACGGGCGCTATGAATTTTTCAAAATTTTTACTTTAACGCCCCACAACAAATTTTTGAAAAATTATTACAAAAAAACTTGCCACACGATTTTGTTTAAATTTTCGTTTTTTTTTTATTAATGCTAGAATTTCACTGTGGCGCCCTCTGGGAGAGGAAATTGATGTTCCAATAGCTCCTTTATTAGTCAAAATCTGAAAAAAGTTTAAATATAAAACTTGTTCAGTATACAGGGTGATTCCTAAGTACGTGTAGAAAATGAAGGAGGCGATTCCTGGGCGAAAATTAAGGCTACTTTTTCCTATAAACGTGTATCCTAATATGCTTCCCTGAAGAGTTACGCCTCTTCAAAAATGGAGTAAAAATTTGGTTTTTAATTTTTATCTCAAATTTGGACAAAGATAGAAAAATAAAAATAATTGGACGTGTTCTACTAACAGGAAGGCCCTTTATGGATATTTTCTTTATTCACCTGTATTGTTAGAAGGGGATGAAACTTACAACCACTGTTCATTTTTTTATTAGAACTTTTTAATGCACCGGAATTTTTAAATTAAAAAATAGGCATGGGAAAGTCTTATTCATTTAGAAAATTATTTGTCTCTTTTATTTTTATCGTGAGACAAATAGTTTTCGAGTAAAAAATTAAAATCGATTGTAATGTGCGCCTCAGTTTCGTGAGAAGTTGTAGTAAATTTCTGAAAAAAAAAAGTCTAGGTAGGCGGATTTCATTTTTTGTGTTTGTTGTTTTTGATAATAATAATAATTGTTAGTAATTATTGATAAAAAATGAAATCCGCCTACCTAGACTTTTTTTTTTCAGAAATTTACTACAACTTCACACGAAACTGAGGCGCACATTACAATCGATTTTAATTTTTTACTCGAAAACTATTTGTCTCATGATAAAAATAAAAGAGACAAATAATTTTCTAAATGAATAAGGCTTTCTCATGCCTATTTTTTAAATTAAAAATTCCGGTGCATTAAAAAGTTCTAATAAAAAAATGAACAGGTGGTTGTAAGTTTCGCACCTCTGCTTTTTTATTTCTTTTTATGGTATTGGGAATAAATATTATCGATGGTGGCGCTGCGGTCAACATTTGTGACGTCAGAAACGGGATAAGATTTTGACATTGCATTGATATCATTGGCATTTATTTCTCTTGCTTTATTCGTTCTTGATCATGTTTACAACAACCGAACGTCCCGTTTCTGACGTCACACGGTTAGTTACTATCCTAGCCACCAGAGAGCGTATCGTTAATATTTATTCCCTATAAGTTTTGTTGCTGTGTGTAAAACTTAAATCTAAATAATATATCACAAGAAAACAGTTTTCTTGTTTAGAAAATTTACTGACTTATAAGTTTTACCGATTTGTAAAAATGATTAAATTCCATGGCCTACTTGTTTATGGTAAAACAAAAAAATTAATAAAAGTCGCTGTAAATTGAAACACTATCAGGGTATTTTTGTTTTGAGGAATTATTTAAAAGTCTTGCTCCTTTACACTAAGAACAGAAACATTTTTAAAATCATGTGACTAAAATTAATCTAATTATACATGTTGACAAAAATTTGAGCAGTAGATGATTCTGATATTTAATTATTTCTGTTGACTGATTCCATTAATTTAAAGACATTACCAATAAATAATTTAGAACGGGGATTCGTTATAATGTACATTGGTTGATAGATAGATATTTGATTTTCTGTTGATTGAATCTCTTAATTAAAACAACAAAAACAAATTCTGTTTGATTTTATAATATACCTAACATAACACCCACGTTGAAAAAGCATCCGAAAGAAGCTGTATACGGAATTAGAATGGGGGTTAATTTGACTAATACTTACAGTCGAAGTGGTGAGGGATAAAAGACAAATTCGACTTCTTGAAAATTTTATGGATCAACTCATTAAACATAAATACAGCAGAGTGACCTACTTTTATTCTTGATTTGGCCGTTTCCTAAAAAAACCCCTCGAGCGTTCGACACTTTAAATTTTAGACCCCACAAACTATACAGGGTGTACAAGATAAAGAGCGCATCCATGGAGATGATTACGAGATCGGTAAGACAACAAATTAAATTTTCACAGATTTCCCGGTTATCGAGAAAAAAATTAAAAACCTCTTCCTAACTTCCAACTTTGGAAGGCCTTAACTCTGAAAGGAGGGGGTTTTGGAATTTTTTTTATAGTAAAGGCTTATGCTAATTTTCGATTTAGAATCATCTCCTGAATTTTTTCGCACTTAGTAGTTAACACCCTGTATAGTGTTTGGGCTTTAAAATTTAAAATAACGAAGTTATAGTTCCAGGTGTTATTTAATAAGAACCAGCCTGTATTATTAAGCAAAAATAAAAGTAGCTCGTTCTGTTATAATGTGTTTATTAGATTGATCCATAAAAGGTAAAGTAAATATCGGTCATTGGCACGCGACTGTTATGTTTGTGACTTTGTGCCTTATTTATATTTAACTAAGTACTTGACTTGTTAACACATGCATCCAAGACTTCTTGTGAATTTTATTCTATTTTTAAGGCAAAGAAAGCTACTCATAGACTGTATATGGTAGTTGACATGGTTTGCAGATAATGGTAAATCAACCTTGATTTTTAATGAGACGTTTATATACATGTTGTCTGATGTGGAGCAAGATTAACCCACCTTGTGCCTAAATTTGTACTGGTAGGGTGTATGTTAATTATTTGCATGAATTCTTCCATCAATACCGATGCGTGGCGAAACTCAAAATGGTGTGATAGAAGTTTTCTCTATTGTAGGACATAAATATTAAATGTATGCTATACACAGACTGTTTGTTTGTTGGTGGGCTCTTTCCTTTTAAGATTTATTTATAGATACAAAATTTATCTGTTTTCGACTATCTTGCCTTTTTTTGAAAATCCACAAATATTAATTTGTTTTTTAAACTTGGAGGGAATTTAATATGAACTACCGGAGGTGTGATACAATTTTAAAATAATTTCCGTTGTGCCAAGAATCAGTGGCGTAGCCAGAGTTTACCCTTGGGGAGGATTTATTAGGGGCACAGTCAGGAATTAGCGCAGGAGGGAACTATTACGTAATTATACATAAATAATACAAGGGAAGCGAACAAAAAATGCGCCGCAGGCGATTCGTTATCACAAGTGGGCGTGGCCAATTTTTACGTTTAATGTTAAATAAAAAAATTTGAAAATATTAAACTTTTTAGAAATTAAATTGAAAATTTGCGGTTGAAAAACAATAATCGTGAAAATAATTACATTTCGTTATTTCCAAAATATTATTTAAATTAAAATATACATTTTTTTAATGAAAATTATGAAGTTGTAGTATACAGGGTGTAACTAAAACACTTGACCAAACTTTAAGAGCGTGTTTTCCACACCAAGAGAAGAAAAAAAGTTCATATGAACATCGGTTGGGAAACGCTTTGTTAGGGTGCTACAGCCCCCCAAAGGGGGCGCATGAAATTTTAATTTTAATTAATATCTCTGACACCCTTCAATATAAATTAATAAAATTTGACATATAAGTTAGTACTAGTAAGTGCTATTATCTGACAGTATTCAAGTAAAATTATTTAAACCAGGAGCGTCCCAAACTAGGGGGGTTGGGTACTTATTCTTCATTATTTTTGTGATCTTCAATTGTTTTTAGAAATTTGAGTACATGGTACGATTGTACGTTCAAAATCACATAAAAAGTGTACTCTTATTAAAAGTCGATAAACCGAACCGTTTTCGAAATAACTCAATTTCTACGAAAAATCCAGTTGCCATGAAAATTCGGAAACTTCGTACTTTCTGGATTTTATTCGCAGCATAGATTCAGGACATCAAGGCAATAAAAAAAGTTCATATGAACTTTGCCTTGATGTCCTGAATCTATGCTGCGAATTTAATCCATAAAGTAGGAAGTTTAAATTTCATGCGCCCCGTTCGGGGGGCTGTGACACCCTAGCGAAGCGTTTCCCAACCCATGTTCATATGAACTTTTTTTCTTCTGTTGGTGTGGAGAATACGCTCTTAATGTTTGGTCAAGTATTTCAGTTACACCTTGTATTTAATCTTATTTAAAAAAAGAAGTTTGGGGGGTTGGCAAACATTTTAAGATATCCAATTTTGACTATTTTTCAATTTTCATAGTTGAAGCCGGTTGGAGCTAGTTCTTTCCAGTTTTTGACCCTTGGGGGGATATATCCCCCAGTCTCCCACTCCTGTGGCTACGCCACTGCTAAGAATTCGCATAGGTACCATAGGACCACCACGGCACCACCCTTTACAATTAATCAAAGCTATAAATTAAAAGATCGGTTCTAAAATATAAACTTTTACTTTACGATATGTGACTAAAGTAAAATTTGGATCGTGGCAACTAACGAAAGTTAAAAGAAATAGGAGCGAACTAGTTTTAACCGTTCTAGTTGAATTAACGTTCACTAATTCGTGGATAGTGTTGTATACCTACGATGTAATTAAAATTGCAGTGAGAAACAGCAAATGAAAGAACAATTAACATCTAAGAAAAACAAGAACTCCCATCGGGTTCTTATATTTAATTTTTTTTTTGAATTTAGATGGTAATTAATTGTAGGAATATACAGGCCATAACTTTCTGATTTTAAATTTTGGACCCCACAAACTGTATATAATTTTAAATGGGAAGGTAAAAGCTATCTTTTGACATCATCCTTTCGTAAATAACTATCAACTGTTTTAAGATTTGTTGTTCAACTTTTTTATTTTAAATGGAACACCCTGTATATTTTTACATATTTGAATTCAGGATGAAATTCTACATACAGCAGTGTGTTTCATTTGTTTTTTTCGATACAGAGAAATTTTTGTAATATTTTTTATGTTGCATCTAGATAGTCGTGCGCTACCATAAAACTAAACGAATTTTGAAATTTTTGAAAAATTATTACAAACTGGCCACACGATTTTGTTTAAATTTTCTATACTTATGCAGCTTGGTATTAGCTACATTTTTGTTTTTTGATGAATGCCAAAATATCACTGTGGCGCCCTCTATGAGGTTTTTGAAAATCGGAAATGGATGCTCCTATAGCGCCTTTATTAGTCAAAATATAAAGAAGTTTAAATATAAAAGTTGTTCAGTATATAGCTCTGCATTCTCCTAAATTTATATCACGTATACAGGGTGTTTGGTTTTCACAGTACAATAAGCAACTTTGTTATTTTAAATGAAACACCCTGTATATTATTATATAATTGAATGCAAAATTTAATTGTCTATCACATAGTATAAGGTGTTCATATGGCTAAAATGTACGGTTGATGAGAAATTCGTGAATTTTGAATATTATGTTGGACTCTGACGGAAACGGATTGTCGGTCGTAGCGATCGTCCGGCTCGTCAGCTGTAATTTCAAGCCGGTTACTATAGATAGATGCGTACATATCGAACCCGTATAGTCTCGTTTTTCTCGCTTAAGGCAACACCCTGTATATTATTATGAAATTTTTCGTTGCTTAATTAATTTACATATAGGTACGCAACGTAAAAATATCTTTCGACACCTGCTGGCATTATACTATACTGTAATCATTGGTTGTCCTTCTCTTGTTTGCTGTTTCAGGACGGAAATAACCTTCTGAAAGTAGGGACGCAACGTTTACTAACCTCGAACTTGTTATAACTAATTGTTGCAATTTTTATATGACATTTTGCTGTTCTTCAGGGGCGTACTGACACCATTTTTAGAGGTTATCCGTACCTATTTCGGTGCGATACATTTCTATTTATATTTTTATTAAATTAAGACAATGTGTTTTAGTTAAGTCAACGTAATATTTTATAAGGCGAAACAAAAGAGAAAGTTATGATAGGTTCAGAAAAATAAGAAAAAAAAATTGCCTATCGACATAAATATGGGAAGCCCACGGATTAATTTTGTTTTAATCTTACGCGACGATAATGATGGCTATCTGCCCATATTACGAAACTCTAATAAGGAATTTAGAATTTATGAGAAATTTCGTCACACGGATTTCATTGCAATATCGCCCTTGTAGTAATACGTAAGGTATATAACATATTTTAAACAATTTGACCTTAACCAATAGTTTTTAGTTTATTAAGGCCATTGTAACTTATGTTAAGCTTCTGAATGTTTGCTGTTTAGGAGCTGAGTAGTGCCATTTAACGGTAACGTTGTTTTTTAAAAACAAAAGAAACAGAAAATTACTGTGTGACAATTTTAAAAGTTTCTTTATAAAAAGATAACAAAAACCGCTCGAAACCGTTTTGATATAACAGGAAGAATTGCAGAAATAAGAAAAAATATGGGGTAAAGAGTGCAGGAAATTAAAATCGAGTGAGAATGAGTCCTGTGGCGACTTGGCCGCGGCGAGTTGTACCTGACCGAAATCTAACTAAAGAAGTTATCCTTTATGGTGTTTGTTTAACCATTGCAAAAAAAGGTTTGTTCAAAGTTCAATGGTAACTAAAATATTTCCAGTTAAAAACAGTATCGGTGCATATCACAAATTACAATCAATTCTGTATTTTGTAACATTGTCCTATGTTTGTTACTGTGTAACACACAAGTACAGGGTACTATCGATAACAAAATTTTATTGTTTCATGTTATTGTCTGATAATAATATATTTCACTAGAATTTTGTAATCATAAAAGATTATGATATAACCAGTTTAAGTTATCGTTGAGTATTTGTTTCTACCGTGACTGATACATTTTTGTGTGCTAACTAATCACGGAAAGTTCGAACACAGCCATATTTGGCAATATATTTGATGGTTCTGGTTCTTCCAAAATTTTTCATTCTGACTGTAAAGTAGAAAGGCACACCATCTTGTTTAACATAATACAGGGTGTCCCAGACTTGACTCCACATACCTATAACGTTGTTATTTAAAAAAAATATATATCTATAGCAAGCTATAGTATATACAGGGTGGAGGCAATAAAGCGTTGAAGTTCGATAGCTCCTACACCGTAACAGAAAAAATTTCTAATACAGATGTAAACTTTGGGTAAATATGCATACCTAAAAATTATTTTTAAATATACAGGGTGTTCCAAAAAAGTGTGGCACGCTTAAGGTAATTTTTTATAAATGGAATGCCCTGAATATTTTCGCATATTTAACCCTTCTCTTGGGATGTTTATTCATATCTAAAATATTAGCGCCATCTAATGTCCGGTTTAGAAGTAATAATATTTTTTTTCAAAGAATTGATTGTTACTCCACTTAACATTTCACCACTTCCGCGGGCGCAACTTTGAAGACGAAATTAAGTAAGGACCTTATTGTAGGAGGTTGAGGGATGGTCTTGTTTAAATATCGTAGAGGCACCATGTATATATACAGGGTGTTCAAAATGAATTTCCACATTTTCAAAACTTCAAAGTTATTTTTCGCAACTTTTTTAAATGGAACACCCTGTATATTTTTTAACGATGTTATGCAGAATTAAATAGCGAACATTTTTTGTATATACATCCTCATGGCTATTTGTAACCATTTTTGATTTATTGGACAAAAACTACAAAATTCAACGATATTTATTTAAAAAAATAAAGTTTTTTCAAATAAAACAAGAAAAAAATTATATTAAGTAACTTCCTACAAAATTCCAAGACGATTTTAAAGGGGTTTTGTTTTACAATCAACATTAGTCCATAACAAGTTCTTGATATACAGCGGATACGGTAGTTACTTTTTTTTTGTTAGTCATTTCTGTTCGATAAAATATTAACCAGAAGTGCCAATATTAAACATAATTTATTTATTATTTAATTAATTGGAATTTTGTAAAAAATAATCTTTCCTCTAACTTCCTTATTTATTATATCTGGGAATCCTATATCGAATCTACAAATTATATAGTTCAACAGGAAAATCTAGAAGATAAAATATTAGGAAATTCCTATTTACATGACATACGTTTCCTTTGTAATTTATTATTCCCTAGATTGAATAGACACACTTAAATGCAAAATTATTCATTTAGGCATATTTATGCAGTTATTACTTAACGGAAATGAATTAAGAAGAAAAAAAGAATTTTTATAAAATTCGCAAGAGATATTGATCACCTGGTCTTTTTTATGAGAAACATTATATTGAGGATTTAGATTGAAAAAGAAGTATTTTGTTGATTTTTTTAACTGCAGGAAGAGAAACATTGTTCAGGGTTTGTTTATGGTACTATATCATAATATCGTACAAAACATAACATTGTATAGAAATCGGAAAAAATTTCTGGTTTCGAATTTTAAACTTTTTTTACCGGAACACCCTGTATTTTTTTTAAATTTTCGAATGTATCTAATTGTTCTCTATCTAAAAGTGCTAAGCGGCCTTTTTAGAATATTTACAAATAGCCGAGTTACTGCACATTTGCTGGTTTGGGTCCTTTCTCCAGTGCCTACTCGACATTTCACGTCTTCAGTTTCCTTGAAAATTTATAATAGCAAACTTTTTTATTTTTAAAGATACGAAAACGATTAAATAATCAAAGTTGTAGTATTTTTTCTTCCCGTTTTAATGATGCACTTAAAAATCGGAAAAAAATTCTGGTTGCGGAGTTACAGTAATTTTAAACTTTTTCTTTACCGGAACACCCTGTATTTTTTTTAATATTTGGATGTATCTAATTGTTCTCTATCTAAAAGTGCTAAGCGGCCTTTTTAGAATATTTACAAATAACCGAGTTACAGCACGTTTGCTGGTTTGGGTCCTTTCTCCAGTTCCTACTCGACATTTCACGTCTTCAGTTTCCTTGAAAATTTATAATAGCTAACTTTTTTATTTTTAAAGATACGAAAACGATTAAATAATCAAAGTTGTAGTATTTTTTCTTCCCGATTTAGTGATGCACTTAGAAATCGGAGAAAAGTTCTGGTTGCGGAGTTACAGTAATTTTAAACTGTTTTTTAACGGAACACCCTGTATTATTTTTAAATATTTGGATGTATCTAATTGTTCTCTATCTAAAAGTGCTAAGCGACTTTTTTAGAATATTTACAAATAACCGAGTTACAGCACGTTTGGTGTTTGGGTCCTTTCTCCAATGGTTACTCCACATTTCACGTCTTCAGTTTCCTTGAAAATTTATAATAGCTAACTTTTTTATTTTTAAAGATACGAAAACGATTAAATAATCAAAGTTGTAGTATTTTTTCTTCCCGTTTTAATGATGCACTTAAAAATCGGAAACAATTTCTGGTTGAGGAGTTACAGTAATTTTAAACTTTTTTTTACCGGAACACCCTGTATTTTTTTTAATATTTGGATGTATCTAATTGTTCTCTATCTAAAAGTGCTAAGCGGCCTTTTTACAATATTTACAAATAGCCGAGTTACTGCACATTTGCTGGTTTGGGTCCTTTCTCCAGTGCCTACTCGACATTTCACGTCTTCAGTTTCCTTGAAAATTTATAATAGCTAACTTTTTTATTTTTAAAGATACGAATACGATTAAATAATCAAAATTGTAGTATTTTTTCTTCTCGATTTAATGATGCACTTAGAAATAGGAAAACATTTCTGGTTGTGGAGTTACAGTAATTTTAAACTTTTTTTTTACCAGAACACCTTGTATTTTTTTTGATAGTTGGATGTACAGATTGGTGGCCGTTATTGTGAACATAGAGAGACAAATGCTTACGCGCTTTGCATGTATGGACACCTTGATTATGCATTATTTTTAAAATTGTGTTCTGTCAGTTGCTGTCGTTGCTGTAAAATATTTGCAATTGAAAGAAAAAATTTTGGTTAGATGGATAAATACAAGGTAACTGAAAAAGTACAAATCGTAAAATGGTTTTATGGGGCCATGTCAATACGTACAATTCGAGATAAGAACACAATTTTAAAAATAATGCATAATCAAGGTGTCGATACATGCAAAGCGCGTAAGCATTTGTCTCTCTATGTTCACAATAACGGCCACCAATCTGTATATGTATCTAATTGTTCTCTATCTAAAAGTGCTATGCGACTTTTTTAGAATATTTACAAATAACCGAGTTACAGCACGTTTGGTGTTTGGGTCCTTTCTCCAGTGGTTACTCCACATTTCACGTCTTCAGTTTCCTTGAAAATTTATAATAGCTAACTATTTTATTTTTAAAGATACGAATATGATTAAAGAATAAAAGTTGTAGTATTTTTTCTTTCCGATTTAATGGTGTACTTAGAAATCGGAAAAAAATTCTGGTTTCGCAGTTACAGTAATTTTAAACTTTTTTTTACCGGAACACCCTGTATTTTTTTAATATTTGGATGTATCTAATTGTTCTCTATCTAAAAGTGCTAAGCGGCCTTTTTAGAATATTTACAAATAGCCGAGTTACTGCACATTTGCTGGTTTGGGTCCTTTCTCCAGTGCCTACTCGACATTTCACGTCTTCAGTTTCCTTGAAAATTTATAATAGCTAACTTTTTTATTTTTAAAGATACGAATACGATTAAATAATCAAAATTGTAGTATTTTTTCTTCTCGATTTAATGATGCACTTAGAAATAGGAAAACATTTCTGGTTGTGGAGTTACAGTAATTTTAAACTTTTTTTTTACCAGAACACCTTGTATTTTTTTTGATAGTTGGATGTACAGATTGGTGGCCGTTATTGTGAACATAGAGAGACAAATGCTTACGCGCTTTGCATGTATGGACACCTTGATTATGCATTATTTTTAAAATTGTGTTCTGTCAGTTGCTGTCGTTGCTGTAAAATATTTGCAATTGAAAGAAAAAATTTTGGTTAGATGGATAAATACAAGGTAACTGAAAAAGTACAAATCGTAAAATGGTTTTATGGGGCCATGTCAATACGTACAATTCGAGATAAGAACACAATTTTAAAAATAATGCATAATCAAGGTGTCGATACATGCAAAGCGCGTAAGCATTTGTCTCTCTATGTTCACAATAACGGCCACCAATCTGTATATGTATCTAATTGTTCTCTATCTAAAAGTGCTATGCGACTTTTTTAGAATATTTACAAATAACCGAGTTACAGCACGTTTGGTGTTTGGGTCCTTTCTCCAGTGGTTACTCCACATTTCACGTCTTCAGTTTCCTTGAAAATTTATAATAGCAAACTTTTTTATTTTTAAAGATACGAAAACGATTAAATAATCAAAGTTGTAGTATTTTTTCTTCCCGTTTTAATGATGCACTTAAAAATCGGAAAAAAATTCTGGTTGCGGAGTTACAGTAATTTTAAACTTTTTCTTTACCGGAACACCCTGTATTTTTTTTAATATTTGGATGTATCTAATTGTTCTCTATCTAAAAGTGCTAAGCGGCCTTTTTAGAATATTTACAAATAACCGAGTTACAGCACGTTTGCTGGTTTGGGTCCTTTCTCCAGTGCCTACTCGACATTTCACGTCTTCAGTCTCCTTGAAAATTTATAACAGCTAACTTTTTTATTTTTAAAGATACGAAAACGATTAAATAATCAAAGTTGTAGTATTTTTTCTTCCCGTTTTAATGATGCACTTAAAAATCGGAAAAAATTTCTGGTTGCGAAGTTACAGTACTTTTAAACTTCTTTGTGTACCGGAACACCCTGTATTTTTTTAAATTTTCGGATGTATCTAATTGTTCTCTATCTAAAAGTGCTAAGCGGCCTTTTTAGAATATTTACAAATAACCGAGTTACAGCACGTTTGCTGGTTTGGGTCCTTTCTCCAGTTCCTACTCGACATTTCACGTCTTCAGTTTCCTTGAAAATTTATAATAGCTAACTTTTTTATTTTTAAAGATACGAAAACGATTAAATAATCAAATTTGTAGTATTTTTTCTTCCCGATTTAGTGATGCACTTAGAAATCGGAGAAAAGTTCTGGTTGCGGAGTTACAGTAATTTTAAACTGTTTTTTAACGGAACACCCTGTATTATTTTTAAATATTTGGATGTATCTAATTGTTCTCTATCTAAAAGTGCTAAGCGACTTTTTTAGAATATTTACAAATAACCGAGTTACAGCACGTTTGCTGGTTTGGGTCCTTTCTCCAGTTCCTACTCGACATTTCACGTCTTCAGTTTCCTTGAAAATTTATAATAGCTAACTTTTTTATTTTTAAAGATACGAAAACGATTAAATAATCAAAGTTGTAGTATTTTTTCTTCCCGTTTTAATGATGCACTTAAAAATCGGAAACAATTTCTGGTTGAGGAGTTACAGTAATTTTAAACTTTTTTTTACCGGAACACCCTGTATTTTTTTTAATATTTGGATGTATCTAATTGTTCTCTATCTAAAAGTGCTAAGCGGCCTTTTTACAATATTTACAAATAGCCGAGTTACTGCACATTTGCTGGTTTGGGTCCTTTCTCCAGTGCCTACTCGACATTTCACGTCTTCAGTTTCCTTGAAAATTTATAATAGCTAACTTTTTTATTTTTAAAGATACGAATACGATTAAATAATCAAAATTGTAGTATTTTTTCTTCTCGATTTAATGATGCACTTAGAAATAGGAAAACATTTCTGGTTGTGGAGTTACAGTAATTTTAAACTTTTTTTTTACCAGAACACCTTGTATTTTTTTTGATAGTATATGTATCTAATTGTTCTCTATCTAAAAGTGCTATGCGACTTTTTTAGAATATTTACAAATAACCGAGTTACAGCACGTTTGGTGTTTGGGTCCTTTCTCCAGTGGTTACTCCACATTTCACGTCTTCAGTTTCCTTGAAAATTTATAATAGCTAACTATTTTATTTTTAAAGATACGAATATGATTAAAGAATAAAAGTTGTAGTATTTTTTCTTCCCGTTTTAATGATGCACTTAAAAATCGGAAAAAAATTCTGGTTGCGGAGTTACAGTAATTTTAAACTTTTTTTTACCGGAACACCCTGTATTTTTTTAATATTTGGATGTATCTAATTGTTCTCTATCTAAAAGTGCCAAGCGGCCTTTTTAGAATATTTACAAATAACCGAGTTACAGCACGTTTGCTGGTTTGGGTCCTTTCTCCAGTGCCTACTCGACATTTCACGTCTTCAGTTTCCTTGAAAATTTATAATAGCTAACTTTTTTATTTTTAAAGATACGAAAACGATTAAATAATCAAAGTTGTAGTATTTTTTCTTCCCGTTTTAATGATGCACTTAAAAATAGGAAAAAAATTCCGGTTGCGGAGTTACAGTAATTTTAAACTTTTTTTTACCGGAACACCCTGTATTTTTTTAAATATTTGGATGTATCTAATTGTTCTCTATCTAAAAGTGCTAAGCGACCTTTTTAGAATATTTACAAATAACCGAGTTACTGCACATTTGCTGGTTTGGGTCCTTTCTCCAGTGCCTACTCGACATTTCACGTCTTCAGTCTCCTTGAAAATTTATAACAGCTAACTTTTTTATTTTTAAAGATACGAAAACGATTAAATAATCAAAGTTGTAGTATTTTTTCTTCCCGTTTTAATGATGCACTTAAAAATCGGAAAAAATTTCTGGTTGCGAAGTTACAGTACTTTTAAACTTCTTTGTGTACCGGAACACCCTGTATTTTTTTAAATTTTCGGATGTATCTAATTGTTCTCTATCTAAAAGTGCTAAGCGGCCTTTTTAGAATATTTACAAATAGCCGAGTTACAGCACGTTTGCTGGTTTGGGTCCTTTCTCCAGTGCCTACTCGACATTTCACGTCTTCAGTTTCCTTGAAAATTTATAATAGCTAACTTTTTTAGTTTTAAAGATACGAAAACGATTAAATAATCAAAGTTGTAGTATTTTTTCTTCCCGATTTAGTGATGCACTTAGAAATCGGAAAAAAGTGCTGGTTACGGAGTTACAGTACTTTTAAACTTCTTTGTGTACCGGAACACCCTGTATTTTTTTAAATTTTCGGATGTATCTAATTGTTCTCTATCTAAAAGTGCTAAGCGGCCTTTTTAGAATATTTACAAATAGCCGAGTTACAGCACGTTTGCTGGTTTGGGTCCTTTCTCCAGTGCCTACTCGACATTTCACGTCTTCAGTTTCCTTGAAAATTTATAATAGCTAACTTTTTTATTTTTAAAGATACGAAAACGATTAAATAATCAAAGTTGTAGTATTTTTTCTTCCCGATTTAGTGATGCACTTAGAAATCGGAAAAAAGTGCTGGTTACGGAGTTACAGTACTTTTAAACTTCTTTGTGTACCGGAACACCCTGTATTTTTTTAAATTTTCGGATGTAGCTAATTGTTCTCTATCTAAAAGTGCTAAGCGACCTTTCTAGAATATTTACAAATAACCGAGTTACTGCACATTTGCTGGTTTGGGTCCTTTCTCCAGCCTACTCGACATTTCACGTCTTCAGTTTCCTTGAAAATTTATAATAGCTAACTTTTTTATTTTTAAAGATACGAATACGATTAAATAATCAAAGTTGTAGTATTTTTTCTTCCCGTTTTAATGATGCACTTAAAAATCGGAAAAAAATTCTGGTTGCGGAGTTACAGTAATTTTAAACTGTTTTTTAACGGAACACCCTGTATTATTTTTAAATATTTGGATGTATCTAATATTGTTCTCTATCTAAAAGTGCTAAGCGACCTTTTTAGAATATTTACAAATAACCGAGTTACTGCACATTTGCTGGTTTGGGTCCTTTCTCCAGCCTACTCGACATTTCACGTCTTCAGTTTCCTTGAAAATTTATAATAGCTAACTTTTTTATTTTTAAAGATACGAATACGATTAAATAATCAAAGTTGTAGTATTTTTTCTTCCCGTTTTAATGATGCACTTAAAAATCGGAAAAAAATTCTGGTTGCGGAGTTACAGTAATTTTAAACTTTTTTTTACCGGAACACCCTGTATTTTTTTAATATTTGGATGTATCTAATTGTTCGCTATCTAAAAGTGCTAAACGACTTTTTTAGAATATTTACAAATAACCGAGTTACAGCACGTTTGGTGTTTGGGTCATTTCTCCAGCCTACTCGACATTTCACGTCTTCAGTTTCCTTGAAAATTTATAATAGCTAACTTTTTTATTTTTAAAGATTGGTACGAATAAGATTAAATAATCAAAATTGTAGTATTTTTTCTTCCCGATTTAGTGACTCACTTAGAAATCAGAGAAAAAATCTGGTTGCGGAGTTACAGCATTTAGGAACTTTATCTTTACCGGAACACCCTGTATTTTTTGATACTTGGATGTATCTAATTGTTCTCTATCTAAAGTGCTAAGCGACCTTTTTACAATATTTAAAAAATAACCGAGTTACAGCACATTTGGTGGCTTTCTCTAGTAGGTACTTATTCAGACACAAAAGTCAGGACCCTTTTTGAGGCCTGAAGGTTATTTTAGTTGAAATTTTTCCATCCATTTATTTTTGAGTCATTTCTTTTAACTTTCGTAGTGAATGTTGGCTTTGAAAAATTATCAATTATCATTAACAGCAGCTTTAAGTGGATCAGTGACACTCTCTCACGGTTTTCTATCAAAATCACGACGAATATCTCAAATTTAAAATTAAATAAATCTTAGTAAACTATTTATTGCTTCAGGGAACGAAAATGTAGAAAAACAACAAATTTACAAAAATACAAAAATAAAAAAGTGGCAAGGAATTGGATAATTTTTTTTTTACTTCATTCAATTGAGATTAATGAATGTTTGTGTGATTTTTCGAATACCATTTAGAACGAGTTTTAGTTTTGAGGTTTACAGAAACTTAAGCTGAAATATATTTGGTAAGGTCAACACAGTTGAAGCGCATTGTAGTGAATGGTAAGAGAAAAGACAAAAGGAAACTATAATTTATCAAAAAATATAAAATATACAATTAAAATTTATGTTTAAAAGTTCTGTTGTTCTTATTTACTTTCTTCATTAAATAGCAACTGGATTAATTTAACAATTATTGTTAAGCTTGGGTAAAACTGCTCATTAGGTGTGTTCAAAAGAGTCGTGGAAGAACAGCCAAGGTTAATGTCCAATTATAATTTAAACTTGACCTCAATTTTTAACTAATCTGTAACATACTGTGTGTGTGTGTGTGTGATTCATAAACTTGGTAAGGAATTTTTTATTCTGTTGCAGTTTTAATTTAGCAAATACCGCGAAATCTCAATACACACCAAATTAGGGTATGATTTGTAATAGTAGCAGTGTAGCACCCTGTATGGTCAGGTATTCCAAAACTAGCAATTATTTTAAGAATTATTTTTTCTTACTTGCTTATTATTATAATGTTCATTGCCGTATAGTACAGTAAATTTTCTACACTTATGCAGCTTGCTGTTAGGTACATTTTCGTTTTTTGATGAACGCCAGAATTTCACTGTGGCGCCCTCTACGAGATTTTGAAAATCGGAAATTAATGTTCCTATAACCCCTTTATTAGTCAAAATATGAAAAAAGTTTAAATATAAAACTTATTCAGTATATAGCTCTGCATTCTCCTAAATGTATATCACGTATACAGAGTGTTTGCTTTTCACAGTACAATAAGCAACTTTGTTATTTTAAATGAAACACCCTGTATATTATTATATAAGTAAATGCAAAATTTAATTGTCTATCAGATAGTATAAGGTGTTTATATAGCTAAAATGTACGGTTGATGAGAATTTCGCGAATTTTACAATTTTACCAAATTAGTAAATATTTGTGGCATAGTTGGGAGACGAACGATGGGTCACCAGGGCTTCGCTGAATGTAAACGTGGTTATCTTTATACTTCAGCTGCAAATGGAAAGCAATCTCTTTGAAAACGGTGTTAAGAAATGGTTGTTATAAAAATATTACTTTAAATAGCATATTAAAAAAATCGGTATGCGTGTACTTTTACAAGAGTAAAATGATAGTCTTCTTTAACATAACCATCACTGTTACACTATTCTACTTTTTCAAACTTTCTACTAAGAACAAAATCCACTAGCTTTACATTTCCTTTTACCACCTACATAATATCACCTATATATATTCTGTCAATTAAAAGTGAAAGATAAAATAGGACAATTAAGTTTGTTAAATGAAAAGGAAAGCATAGAAGTTGTTGTAAAAACGTTAAGTTACCTTGTTTGTATCCCATGCATGTGCCCTAAGAAAAAAAACTCGACCTTGTAAGTGTAGGCGGTTATTGACGGTTAAAAGCGTTACTGAAAGAGAATCTCACAAACAGATAGGTCCCAACATTTTTTACTACTATTCTATACACTTCTTCGTCTAGTTGCTATTAATAAAATGTAACCATACTTAACAGGAAAGGGGTGTGGCCATACAGTTGAAAATATTTAAATATGATGTCAGAATAAAACGACTGATTTGTTGGTAAAATGGTAAACAAATCCAGTTTTTGGTAAATTTTTAATAACAAGCAAAATGTAATTACTATTTAAATGGTCTTCTATAAATAGCACATTGTTTTATGTAAAAACAATGAATTATTCAAATTAGTACCTACTTGGTTGTTATCCAAATGCCTTGAACCATTACCTCATTATTTTAAATTTTAGACTCTATAAAATTATGTGACACAGGAGCACCCCTAATATTTTCTTTATTTTTTAATCGATTGAAATAAATTTTTGTATGCATTAGGTATATACACGTAAGAGCTCATAATTTGAACTGAATGTTAATAATTTTTCACTTCCGGTTTCGCCGGAAATTACCCCAACTTTCTTATTTCAAATGCAACACCCTGTATATTTTTGCATATTTCAACTCAGGATTAAATTCTGCGTATAATAGTGTCCAGACAATAGACATCACAGTTTCGAGAACTTCTTTATTTCAAAAATACGTTTTCATTCTAGAGTGCCATGACTTAGTACTGAATTTTCTTCATAGTATTATCGCTTATTTTTTTAAAATTGTTTAACGTAATAAAAAGTGAATAATTAGTTGGAAAAACTATTTTTTCCACGGCATGCTCCGAAAGCTCAACTTTCCTCTCGCAAAATAGTGAGCAATGAAATGAACAAAGTAAGTCATGGCACTCTAGAATTAAACTGTATTTTTGAAATTAAACTTGGGATCTCGAAATTGTATAATATCCATCTTGATACTATTACATGCAGAATTTAATCCCGAGTTGAAATATGCAAAAATATACAGGGTGTTGCATTTGCAATAAGAAAGTTGGGGTTATTTCCTGCGAAACCGGAAGTAAAAAATTATTAACATTCAGTTCAAATTAAGCGCTCTACATGCAAGTAGGTACCTATATAACGCATACAAAAATTTATTTAAATCAGTAAAAAAAATAACAGGTGTACCTCGGTGCTCTGTGTCACCCGGTATATTTTAATGAATTTAATAATTGTAATTATTTAGGATAAGTAGCAATTTTAATAAAAATTATCTGAAGGAAGTCGTTACAGTATCTGCTACAGCACAATTATTATGATTTTTTCAAGATAGTAGTTAGGTATACCGCATTGGGTATACCGGGTGGTGACTTGAGCGACGCAACATAGGGATTTCAATGGAAAATTCTTAAAGTTCAATTATTGGCTCCCCTAATTATTTTAGAGCAAAAGTGTGTTTAGGTTTTTTGTAGAGAAATAAATTCTGCATCTTTTTATACTATTATTTACAATTTTCCATTTTCCGGAAGCGTAGAAATAGAAGAAATTAAAAATGGTCTTTTTAAAAAAATCACTGTTGCCATGGAATTATAAAATCAAACAAACGCACTGACATTTCTGTCTCATTACATTTTTTTCCTTTTTAAAGCAATAAAACGAGTAGGTAATAGGAACATATTTTACGCTAAACACGGCACTTTATCATTTCTACTTTTTTTTTCGTTGAATACATTTTAAAAATAATAGATTTTAATAATCGGTTATAAACTTCAAACCGTAATGACAGATGTAAATGCGAATGTTGTTTGTTTAGATAATTCCAAGGCATCACTGATTTGTTTAAAAAGACCATTTTTAATTTCTTCTATTTCTACGCTTCCGTAAAATGGAAAATTATAAATAATAGTATGAGCAGATGCAGAATTGTTTTCTCTACAAAAAACCTCAACACACTTTTGCTCTAAAATAATTAGGGGAGCCAATAATTAAACATTAAGGATTTACCATTGAAATCCCTATGTTGCGTTGCTCAAGTCACCACCCTGTATAAGCAATTAACAGGAAATTTAAAATTATCTTTTTGGTACAATTAGAGCATACTACATGATAAAAAGAAACGTAACAAATTGTATTAAATTTACCAGTTCTTGATTTAAGTGAAATAATAGTAATTAAGGAACTTAATTTATTGTAATGGCTACAATAAATTGTCTGTATTGAAGTTTCACAAAATGCAATTTCACGCTCTTTTAAAATGATTTAACATGAGTAGTAATTGGAAAATCGAGTTCATTATGTACCAAGAAAAAAAAACATAACATATAAATTAAGATAATTAGGCATTTTTTATTACTTACAGAAAATTGTTCCAAAAAAATTTTGGAAAAGCAATTTTTCGAAACTGCAATTGGGTGAAAACACAATAGAAATATTAATTACAAAAATTAAGAAGTTAATTTAAAATTGCGAATTTTATGTAAGAAGGCATCCATGGATAACTAAAAAATGTTTAAGACAACTAGTACAGGGGTGCATTGTAATTCTACTAATATTCACATTTTTCTTCTCTCTCCACAACCTCAAACCCGAATTCTGTTGAACATTCAATGAAATTTTTAAAAATCGGCGCCTATGCATGACCATGGATCATGACGGAGCAATAGATATAAGTATAAAGGAAAGAAGAAGAACAAAGGCAGCATGAACCATGAATGCTGGTATACGTTTTAATAAATATCATGAATTGACAAAAAAAGGAATACTTACGAACAGCCAAAGTAGAAATAAATAATAAAGTTACCGTCCTTATATTGACATACAGGTCGGAATCGTGGTTAACCACACAAACCAAACGCAACACGATAAACATCACGGAAATGAAATTTCAGAGAAAAATACAAAGGAAAAATGAACTTGTGAACACAGTTTAGACAGAGAAAACCTAAAGTCCGTTTTTTAAAGCTCCACCACCTGTTGATGCTTTAAGTTGGTAGAAAAAAAATGTAAATGTCTAGTAATTTTTGTCTATATATATGGTAACATTGATTCAAACGTCAATCAAAATGTTTTGTCAATTTATGCGTGCGCATCGTTACATTTCAAATTTAAATTTAAAATCTTAATTAAAAATACAAGACTATACTCCAATTTATTTTTATTGATGAAACCCTGATTTACAAAAACGATTCTGTTACTAAATCTTGGACTATTGACAACCTTCCCAAGAAAGATTAGAAATTAAGGACAGCAGGTTTACTGTGCTCCATCCTGGGTGTTCTGAGGTTTCTTAAATGGATGTAGTTTGCTTTATGGTTCAGAAACAATGATCGGGATTATCACAAAACGATGAATAGTCAGTTATTTAAAGAGTGGATTAATCAATTAATTCCAGCTCTACCATCTGATGGTTTTAAAACTGTTATTATTTTTGACAATGCCCCATGTCATTCTGTCCGTTTGGAGAGACCTCCAATACATTATTCCAACAAAACTGCAATGGGAAATTATTTAATAAACTGTAACGTTCCATTTTAACTTACATGTACAAAAGTTCAATTATGGCAGCTGATAACTAATTTAGGACAAATGGACAGCTTTATGTTCAAAATATACCGCCAATCGTAATATATCAAGGTGAAGTTTCGGATACAGATTCAATTTTGAACCATATCTCTCATATGATGATTCAGAATTTGAACCGCCCGAATCTGATTCTGAAAATAATCCCAATTATTCTAATGCCTGAATACATTTTTTCTATTCCTACCTCGAATTATTTATATATTAATTATTATAAAACTATAATACTTCTTATTAAATCGAGCAAATTTACATAAACTCAGCATATATCCACACAAATCAACAATATTTAACAAAATATATGAAAATACCTCTTTGGAAAAGCACCTGTCAAAATTAACCATTAAATTTATTAATCCTAACCCTACTTTAAAAAATATCACAACAGTGTTGCCAAACATATTTTCGATAGAAATTGCAAGGTTGGCGAATCTTAAAAAAAACGGACTTTAGAGGTAAAACCAATACAAACGATTGTAAGAGACGAGTAGATGTGATGGTATGGACATATGGGACACATACACATTTTACAATTTACAAAACACAAACAACTAAAGAGGATTAAAGAAAACATAGATGAAGCAGGTGAGGAGTGCAGGAGAAAAGATATTATACAGGGTGTCCAAGATATGGACTGCATGCATGGGGTTTTCGTGAACGGTAAGAGATAGAGATTCGATTAAATGAGAAAAAATGTTCAGAGTATTGAGAACTACCATTTAAATTCTAGAAATTTTGCGCAGTTTTCAGTACAGGTTGAAAAATCTTAAATTTTCAATTTTCTATTTCCCAATAATTGCTGTCCAACAATTTTCCCTGAATAATTTATTTCGATTTATTTTAAATTGGAATATAAGGACGCTGATAAAATTACGCTAAATATTTTTTTAAACTAACTCGAGCTAACTTGATATTTCTAATTAATTCCTGATTACTCATGTATGAAAGTTTTGGCTGTATTTTAGGAAACAACTTCCTTGGAAACCATATCTCTCGCCTATCTCGGTGTAAAAAGAAACTAGCCTAAACGGGAAACCTTAGAGGCGATAACACGAATACATTTCCTTATATGGGCAAGTGAAGTATCGGTTTGTGGAGAGCGCTACGCGATTACGGTAAGTGGAGCAAGTAATGATGCCATTGTTTTGTAATAGTTAGTAGCAGTTTTCTACAGCTTTATCAATCAGAAATCGTCTTATGATTATTAAATTTCATAATTGCACAAATTATTTATTACGAAAAACTATGAGATAACGAAATTATACCTAGACCTACTTAAGAGTGATAAGACATGTGGCGTTTGATACGAAGAGAAGAGAGCTCTCAGCTATGGAGATTGATTTTAGTCAATATGAGAGTTGTGGAATTTTCTCCTATGCATTAATTAAAATATGATTAAAAAATACGGAAATAAACATGACTACTTACCTACTAAAAATATAGGAATTTGTCAGTATTATTCAAAAATTTAGATAACAGGTTTCACAAATGTTTTTTTTATTCAAGAGGTCAATGTTACGTAAATGGGACGTGGCATTATTACTTCAGCCAAATATAATATTTCTGATATTTTATAACAATTTTTTTTTTAATTTTAAAAGTTGCAATATTTAAAACTGAAGTATGTATTAATTACTATACAGGGTGTAAAATTTTTTTGGGCCACTATGGGTATCTCTGAAACCAAGAGATAGAAGATCGGTTAAATTAGACAAAAGTTACCTATTTTAGGGACCAGTTTGTATCCAGTTTCAAAAGTTTCAAAATATTCAAAGGTTACTAGATAACATAAAAAAAGTGGAGGTGCAAACCTCCCCTGGACTTTCCCATACTAAAAATAAACATTCGTTTTTGGTATTCAACAGTATTGTTCGCCACAACCGATAAACTAAACTTGAAAATTAGTATATGGAAAATTAACACAAGTGCCGATTGTGTTCATCTGCGCATGTGTGATTATTTATATTCATAGGCTGCTAGGATTAGCCGGCGACAAGGAATTCCCGTCCCGCGCATGGTCACTTGAACATATCGGCACTTACAAATTTCACCCTACACTGTTTTAAAGTTCAATATTCACGAATTTCTCATTAACCGTACATTTTAGCCATATGAACACCTTATACTATGTGATAGACAATTCAATTTTGCATTCAATTATATAATAATATACAGGGTGTTTCATTTAAAATAACAAAGTTGCTTATTGTACTGTGAAAACCAAACACCCTGTATACGTGATATAAATTTAGAAAAATGCAAATCTATATACTGAACAACTTTTGTATTTAAACTTCTTTCATATTTTGACTAATAAAGGCGCTATAGGAGCATCAATTTCCGATTTTCAAAATCTCGTAGAGGGTGCCACAGTGGAATTCTGGCGTTCATCAAAAAACAAAAATGTAGCTAATACCAAGCTGTATAAGTATAGAAAATTTAAACAAATTCCTTAGACCAGTTTTTTTGTAATAATTTTTCAAAAATTTCAAAATTTTTGGAAGAGCGCCGTTGCGACCGTTTTTGGATTTAGTAAATAATTTTTTTTCTTGGTGTAGTACAGCCAAAGGGCTTTCAAACAAGTTGTTGCGGAACCTGATCGGATAACTGGTTTTTGAGTTACGGGGCGTTAAAGTCGAAATTTTGAAAAATTCATAGCGACCGCAATTTTGAAGTTAGAGAGTCCGGTAAAAAACTGTTTCCTTTGAATTATGCCCTTCTTTCATATCCCCTACTCAGATTTTCAAAATTCCGCTTCTGAAAAAAATGCTACCAAAAAAACATGTCTAACTTCCGCTTCCGGTTTCGGATTTTTTTGAAAAGCTTATTTTGTCGATGAATTTTCGATATACCCCTTCATTTTAAATTTCATCAAAATCGGTTCACTAGTTTTTGCGTTACAGGCGTTACATACACACACACACACCCACAAACATTAAATATAAAGTTGTTACTGTACATCATTTTAATTAAAAAATTGAGCGTCTGAATTTGAAATTCGCGCGCTTTTTTAAAATGCGAACTGTCAGTTATGCTGGCCGGACTTTAATGTTAGGTTATAAACTGTAAATAAATACACATGCACAAATACATGAGATCATTCTTTTCATGTCATCAATTACATTTTTGCAAAATGTGTTGTCATTAAATCCTTTTAACTCATCTCTCTCTCACAAATTTTTTTTAAATAAAGGGCGCGAAATTCAAATTCAGAGGCTCAATTCTTGCAATTTTTTTTTTCTGTAAAACTAAAATTCAAAACCAATAGAACGTTCCAATTCTGTTTTTCTTTTTCTACAAAAAGCTTCAGAACAGTTTAGCTCTAAAATAATTATGGGGGGGGGGGATTCCTATGGTGCGTGAACTAATTTTACATCCTACCGCTACCCTGTAGGTATACCTACGCATTTAATTCTTTAGGTTCTAGATTAAGTGGTTGTATAGTTTATAGACCTTATTGCACGTAGAGTTAAAATCTCGCAAGTAAAAGAACTTTCGACTCTGATATTAGATGAGTCTCTTTTGACATCGAGGTTGATCCTAAGCACCTCTAACAGAACATCTACTGATCTACTTGATATTAGCGCTGACTCATCTGCTATATCACTGTATCAGTATTGTATGTGTAGGTACTTATCCTTGACACAGTCAATAGATCTTGATTAAAAAAATCAAACGGCCTGTAATTATGGCGCCTTCAATAGTAACCAAAGCAAACAATCGTGTATCAAAGTTCCAATAATAGAATATTTTGATATTAAGGGTGGCTCGTTAGTTCCTGAGATTATCGTTTGCTCTGTGGCACTTTAAATCATTTTTATGGTAGATAGTATAGTTCAAAGGTTTTATGTGACTATGTCGGTTATCGGATCAGGTAGCAAAACTGAGTGGCGAGTGTCGACGTATGATATCGGATAGTCCATATTATCGTTTCATTTACATCACTAGAATATTTTGAATAATCGACAGAAATAAGGTCAATAAGGAACAGTAAGAAAATGGTCCTCTTAATGCCTCAATACTAATTTAGCTTAAAGCGTGCTCTCCTCCTTCCCAAATGTTTCGTTGTAACCCTCAGAATAGCTTTAGTAAAACGATTTTTAAACTTCAACATTTATTTAAATTAACTTCGGTAGAGAAGACTTATAAGCCTCGCAACTTATTTCACTCGATGCTTCACATCTCGAGAAATAATACTCCTTGACTAAGAAAACCGTCTTCTTTACCTGGGTGTATATTTTTTATAATATACTATTATAGTATGCTTTGGATTGGATCACTTGAAAATGAAACTCCCAAAGCTACCTAATGGACGGATAATAAAACGTTGCAATTATTCTAGAAATAGCATGAGAAAATAATAATTGGTCGTGATGAGAGTGTATCTACGAAAAACATTAAAGCCTTGATCAATCACTATTTTTATCAGTGATCTGTTTTGTTGTTTCTACTACCTATCTTTTTCTTATGTTGCCATGCAATTCTTTAATAAACGCATGAGTGCAAATCAGTAAGGTCAGGTCATCGTTCTGAAGAGTTTTACTTTATACTTCCCCGCTTCTTTTACATATTTTACTATTCTCGGTTTTTGTGAGGATGACATCAACGTCTACGTTATTTTAGATAAAAAAATTTAAAAACAAACCAGTTGCTGTTAAAATTTATGTGCTTCTATATTCTAATGTGTCTGGGAAATTGCCGCTCAGTGAAGTCACTGACTGACGCGATAGTAGTAGATGAGATACGAATTTTTATTACAGTCTTCTGTCTGATAACAATGGAATCAAATAATGATTACAGTATGACGCAGAAGAAAATATTTGAATAGGAAAAATAAACTCTAGACGATATTCTTAGATTAGGATGATTTATTTTTTTATTTTAGGTTTGAAAGGGTTGATTCAAGATTTAAAATAAAACGAAGGGAAAAATGTGATTAAGAATGCTTCTAGGACAATTTTAGAGACACCCTGTATATTAAAAATAAAATTTAAAAAATATTTCTTTTAATACAACCACCTGAAACTAAAAAAAAGATATGTACTAAACTACTAAAGAACATTTAAATGATATTGCAAACATTCAAACAATATATCCGAGTTGGAAAAATAGGCGAGCTTTCAGCAGCTGATAAAAGAAAAAAGTGGAGGTGCAAACCTCCCCTGGACTTTCCCATACTAAAAATAAACATTCGTTTTGGTATTCAACAGTATTGTTCGCCACAACCGATAAACTAAACTTGAAAATTAGTATATGGAAAATTAACACAAGTGCCGATTGTGTTCAACTGCGCATGTGTGATTATTTATATTCATAGGCTGCTAGGATTAGCCGGCGACAAGGAATTCCCGTCCCGCGCATGGTCACTTGAACATATCGGCACTTACAAATTTCACCCTACACTGTTTTAAAGTTCAAAATTCACGAATTTCTCATTAACCGTACATTTTAGCCATATGAACACCTTATACTATGTGATAGACAATAATTTTGCATTCAATTATATAATAATATATAGGGTGTTTCATTTAAAATAATAAAGTTGCTTATTGTACTGTGAAAACCAAACACCCTGTATACGTGATATAAATTTAGAAAAATGCAAATCTATATACTGAACAACTTTTGTATTTAAACTTCTTTCATATTTTGACTAATAAAGGCGCTATAGGAGCATCAATTTCCGATTTTCAAAATCTCGTAAAGGGCGCCACAGTGGAATTCTGGCGTTCATCAAAAAACAAAAATGTAGCTAATACCAAGCTGCATAAGTATAGAAAATTTAAACAAATTCCTTAGACCAGTTTTTTTGTAATAATTTTTCAAAAATTTCAAATTTTTTGGAAGAGCGCCGTTGCGACCGTTTTTGGATTTAGTAAATAATTTTTTTTCTTGGTGTAGTACAGCCAAAGGGCTTTCAAACAAGTTGTTGCGGAACCTGATCAGATAACTGGTTTTTGAGTTATGGGGCGTTAAAGTCGAAATTTTGAAAAATTCATAGCGGCCGCCATTTTGAAGTTAGAGAGTCCGCCAAAAAACTGTTTCCCTTGAATTATGGTCTTCTTTTATATTCCCTACTCAGATTTTCAAAATTCCGTTTCTGACAAAAATGCTACCAAAAAAACATGTCTAATTTCCGCTTCCGGTTTCGGATTTTTTTGAAAAGCTTATTTTGTCTATGAATTTTCGATATACCCCTTCATTTCAAATTTCATCAAAATCGGTTCACTAGTTTTTGCGTTAGAGGCGTTACATACCTACATACATACCCACCCACCCACCCACAGACAGACAGTTTTTCTAGACCACTTTTTTGGGGTCCTGGGGGTCCAAAACACGTATTTCCGCGAAAATCTCCACTTCGAAAATTTTCATGATATCAATACTTCCCCTATACCAGTGGTGGTATGGGAAAGTAATAATTCCTCAATTAACTCCTGTAGAGTAGGCAACCTTATATACACATCGATATGCGAATAGCCTATAATTTAAATTTTTCTGTTCATGAATCAAATTAATAATTGACTCGATTATTGAATGAATATAATTCGAAATAAATTGAGTTTTAATGAAAAATTGGTTTGTTTTAGTTTGAATTGAACACTTTTTATAAGGTTTGCATAAATTCGCTGACTATTTATTTTTAAAATTTAAATACTAGGCAGTTTTTGTTTTAGCAACCCATTCAACATTAGAGTGATACTGAAGGCCGGAACTAAAAGTACTCTAAATAAAATACACAGGGTGTTAAAAAAATATGGTAATAATATATTATACAATGAACATTTATTGATTGCTCTTAAGATACGAATTCAGAATGTCGTAATGAATATGAGTGTCTTAAGAACCATTCTTCTCCATCTTCTTCCACTTGGAACGACTTGTCCTGTTTGTTCTATTTATCACTTTCCTTATTCTTGTAACTCCAAAGTAGAATTTTCACACCATCGCTTTGGTAGTTTTCCTACTGGGCGTTTGGTGTTAGGTTTATGTGATTTAGCCCATTTAGCTAATCATTTTGGGCTCATATCCTATCCACGTCCCACGTGTTCGCTCCAATGTTGACGGCGTGCTCTTGTCCATATTGCCCATATTACTACACCCTGTAGGTATTTCTAAATCATTCACTGTCGTGTTGTTACTTATTCTGTCTCTTAGTGTGACCCCTTTGATAGTTCGCAATGTCCTCATTTCATTTGTCCTCAATGTTCTGTTTGTCCATTAAATGTGAATTGCATAAAGTCAGAAACAGCGATAGTAGAAGAAGCAAGGAAAAAATTTAAAGGCGTCCTAAGAGATTTCGCAAAAAATGTGCTAAAAGTAACAAAAAGGTGCTCAGAAGAGTAAAAAGAGCATATAATGAGAACCAAATTAAGGACATAGAGGAAAAATATAAAAGTAAAGAAATTAGAAACTTTTACCAAGAAGTAAATAAAATTAAGAAAGGTTAGGAGAGGGAATGAAAATGGTGGAGAGGTGGAAAGAATATTTTGAAGAAATGCTTAACGATATATTAGAAGAAGAGGAGCCAACGGAAGATTACAGAGAAAGACAGGAACAATGGCCCATATAACACTACAAGGCCGTCCAGTGGACGTTGTATGGATGTACTCCATTGAAAATTGAGGATGTTCGCAGGATGTCCGTTCAAGGTTGGCCGGACGTCTTATGGACGTCCATACGTAGTCTTTTTGGCACAAGTATGGACTACCAGAAGATATCCGTACTGGACATCGTCCTTTAAGGAGTTCCTGTGGAGGTCAAAGTTTTGGCAAAAAGACGACCTGTGGACATCCACTAGATGTCCGCCAGACATTAAATGAACATCTTGTGGACGTTCCAAAATATCCGGGAAGGATGTCCCTAAAACGTCTTACAGAGGGTGTTCTATGTATGTCCACATGAGATTTCCTTTGGACGTCCAATGAGGACATTCTGCGGAGGTCTGCAATTTTGCCAAAAACACGACATATGCCGGCAGGGCCGTACCCAAGGGGGGGTTAGGGGGTTGAACCCCCCCTCTCGAAATGAAACCAACGTGTACTTTGAGCAATGTTTTTTTTATTTCTACTCAGCCTCCTTTTGTTCCCTTTTCATGGACCGGTAAGGAAATTAAACCCCCCCGAAATAAAATCCTGGTTACGGCCCTGAGTCATATGGACGTCCATTGGACGTCCACCGGACATTAAATGGACATCCTGTGGACGTCCCAGAATATCCTGGAAGGATGTCTCTTAAACGTCCTGCAGAGGGTGTTTTGTGTATGTCCACATAAGATATTCTTTGAACGTCCATTGAGGACATCCTGTGGAGGTTCGTAATTTTGGACGGAAAATGAACGTCCATAAGATATCCCGTGTTATATGGGAAGCAATAAGAGGGAGATTAAGCGAAACCCCAACAGAAGCAGAGAGGAATGAAGCGAACCTGATCAGGCAACTGATTTTTGAGTTGTTGGGCGTTAAAGTTAAAATGTCTAACTTCCGCTTCAGGTTTCGGATTTTATCGAAAAGTTCGTTTTGTCGATGAATTTTCAATGGAGCGTGTCATTTCAAATTTCATAAAACATAATATAGCCCCGGTAGTGTAGCGACTAGCATGCTAGGCTCCTACTCAGCGGGCCGGGTTTCGATTCTCGCTGCCGGCAACTTCTGGCCAAGGTTTTCTGCAGTTTTCCTTGGCTGTAACATGAATATGAGAGTTGTGCTATTCCATCTCTAAGTCGGCTGCAGACGCAAGCGGGCCCGCTTAATAATAATAGCCCCTTCCTCCCTCCCGCACAAGCATTGCGCTTATGGGGCCTGGCAACAGGTTATGGGTAGTGTAGAGATTATTATTATTATTATTATAACAACAATAAAAACATTTAGGCGGCAAATTTAAATAATTGTAAATATTTTTCATTTGAAGAATTCCATGACCTTCCGAATGATATTTCTGGCTTCAGAATGATTTATTTTCCTCGATTTAATATTCATACTTAACAGATTTTAAACGTCAAAACAATCTGACAAACACTGAAATTATTAAAATTTCAAACGTCAATTGAATTTTTTCAGGGAATGTACTTTTAAGTATAATTGTTTGCTATTGGTTGAGGTATTGTCGCGCCTTGTCTTTCAAAATTTAATTGACATATTTTCCGGGGCATTTCTAAGCTTGGTGGAGCTGTACATACATTTCAGTCTGACGTCACAGAGGCTCCGTCAGACGGCAGACCGGTTGCGATCCTTGCGATTGTCGCAACGGGTAAAGTTGGATCGTACTGCAAAGTTTCATGCGGGCTGCCGGAATACGAAAGATAGCCAAACGCAGAGCTTGATTTCTAGCAGTACAGTCTGTTCAGTGAGTGTTCAGTTCTTGTCTACCCATTCAGTGTTGTATCGTTGTTAACATTTAACAATGGACATTGAATTGTTTATAGATGTTGTTAAGGAGTACGAATTCCTGTATGATATAGGAAATAGTAGCTACAAAGACATCGATAAGAAAAATTCAACTTGGGATGATATTGCAAAAACAGTAAATCTTTCTAATGGTATGTATAGGAGGTAGTTTAATGTAATATTTATAAACATAATCAAACACTCACAAAAAACAATTTTTAACAGACATTATTTAAATAGATTTAGGACCAGTCTTTCAATTCGGATTTAATTCCCAGTTAAGCTACTAACGGTCAGTTGTCATGGATACCATTATTACAAAAATTGTTTCTATGACAATTGACCATGGGTTAGTTTAACCAAATACTATTAATACGCTTCGCTTAATACAGGACACTCCTGGATTTTCCTATATAAACGATTTGCGACATGTTTACTAGCGCCATCTATTCGGGTTGGATTATTTTCACGATGACAAAACGTCAAACTTTAATTACGAAAATTGTTTTAGGTTATGTTTTATGCCAAATCAAACAAATACTGTCAATATTTGTTTAAATAGTATGTAAACAAAATTTTCAAAAACAAGACAAGGTGCCGTTGCCATGGTAATATTTCCAGATGGTTCCAGACCAAACCGAATATATGGCGCGTGTTATGCATGTCGCTAGTTTTTTCGCGGAGTGTCCTGTATTAAGCGAAGCATATTAATAGTATTTGGTTTAACTGAGATAAATCCGAATTAAAAGATGGGTCCTTAGCATCGGCGCCGACTTTTAAAAATTTGTATGGGGGCAAAAAAAGGGCATCAACCCAATACCTTTTAGTATATTGCGCTGTAGGCGAAATTTTTGAAATTTCCAAGGTCAAGCGCATTTCTCAAGTCACCACCAGCGACTGAGGTCTGCGTCTGAGGCTATATTATACACAAGCGGATAGCACTTACGCCTACAGGGACCCAGCAGCTGAGCGTATGTAAAATATTGCTATAGAATTCTTTCTATAGGGGCAGGCGCCCCACTGCCCCCATGTAGTCGGCGCCGATGATCCTTAGGAGCGAATTATCAACTTCCTGTTAAGTTAACCAACTGACCGTTGTCATGGATACCTACGAATTGTTATAAGAATCGTTATCATGGCAGTCGACCGTTGGTTAGCTTTAACAAGGAGTTAACTGCGGATTGATAAACCGGCTCTTAGACCCAGTTGTACCAACTGGTTTAACTCCCAGTTCAGCTGAGCCACGATCAATTGTTATGGATATGATTGTTATAACAATTGGTATCCATGTGGGAGTTCAACCACTTGATACAACTGGATCTAAGTATATCATAATAGCAGATCTTCGTTATGGTTGGCACTGTACACTTTCCCATATCAGAGCTGAAGACTTCTGTAAATTTTTCTCTAACAGCAAATGCTACAGTTTTACTTCTTCTACTGTTAGTTTGAAGTGGTTGTAAGGCTATATTGGTCGTTGAGTTTTCTTGTTCGTCAATAACAATAATAGTCCAGGAGCTAGCGGTATATTTTAAGACTAGTTTCTATCAAGCTGAAATTTTTTTTATGAGCTGGTATGGTTATGTCTGCCAAATGTAGGTGGTCGGCAAAATAGAACCGCGGGACATAGAGCGCTAAGAAAAACAATTGGCCAACTAACCAATCCAGGACGTCAGAGAGTGCTTCTGTCCCGCTCAAATTGTCGGACAAGGTGATTTTTGTGTTTGTTAAATTAGTATACAGTTATTAAAAAAAATCAGGTTGATGGTAATAAGTCAAATGTCTTAAAAACAATACGAACCCCAAACGGCAGACACTGATTCAGTTCCGACTCTTATGTCGGACAGTTAATTTTTTGTTGTCGGAATGTCTTAAATAACGAGCAAAATAGGAATTAGCTTGATTGAAGTTTGTAAATTTCATCAAAAAATAATTAAAAACAAAAAAATTCTGGGCGCTTTATGTCCCGCGGTCCTATTTTGCCGACCACCTACATTTGGCAGACATAACCATACCAGCTCATAAAAAAAATTTCAGCTTGATAGAATTTAGTCTTAAAATATACCGCTAGCTCCTGGACTATAACATCCACATTTTTTTCTCGCAAATAGTTATGAAGACAAGTTGCACGGACAATTGTGTCTGCAACTGCTGGTTTAGTTTGAATGGGTCTTTGAAAGATTCTCTATTTAGCTACTAAAGTGCCAAATGTATTTTAACTACTCGCCTTGCTCTGCTCTGCAATCGATAATTAAATTTTCTAAACATTGGATTATTTCTCACAGTACTAAACGTCATTCCCGGAGACCGCCAATCGCATGTAAACAAAACCACGTGACACATGGGATCTCTGATTGGTTGCATGCAGCCCGCGCAAGCAAGCCACCAATCGCATATCCTACTACGGCCATGTGTCACGTGGTTTTGTTTTCTGAAAATAAATATTTTTTATTAAACAAATTGTAGGTGCCGTGGCAAAAGGCAAGTGGAGAAATCTACGTGATAGTTACCTCAAATATCTTAAAACCATAAAAACCGTAAAAGGCCAAGCGAAGAAGAAATACAAGAAGTGGCCTCATGCTGAGCAAATGGAATTTCTGAAACCTTACGTAACTGCAAAAGGGTAAGTAAAAAAAGTATATATCGTGCTGTATTTATAATTAAAAAAATTCCGTTAGAACACACTCAAATATTCCTAAACAAGAGATAGAGCACGGTGAAGAAGAACATGGGAGTGATGACGATCAAGAAGAAGAGGGAAATACTCAAACTTCAAAGCAAGTAGCAGAAAACGCAATCCCTTCGGGAACCCTTGCTCGACCCAAGCGGCCAGCTTCCGATAAATCTACCACCAGCAAAGAGGAAGTTCTCAAATATTTAAATGAGAAAAAAGCAAGACAGAGTAAAGAGGAAGACGTAGATCTTTTTTTCGCCGGTTTAGCCGCAATTGTAAAGAAACTACCAAAAACCAAACAAGCTCGCTTAAAATTAGAGTGTTCTAAGCTGATACTACAGGCTGAAATAGAACACGAGGATTCAAAAACAGACCCATAGTTCTTTTAGTAAACGATTGTACAATACGGTTTAAAAGATAAGTAAAAGTACAATAAAAATAAGATTTAATTAAAAATATATGTATACAGGGCAAGTGCTTGTGAAGGACTGCCTCTCCTGCTTCACACTTTCCCCTAGTTCCCATACATTCTTTCTTGCCCTTACAATATCTCAAGTTAATCCCACACTTGAGTTAAAACAAAACCACAACAAAACTATTATAGAAACGTCATTAAAATTAGGCATGGGCTTTTTAGTCGTCTGGGTTGCCTCGGTTTACTCTTGATGCCTGGCGACTCGCTAACACGATCACCTAAAAACTTTCTTCGCTTGGTGGGTTTCGTGTACTCAGCTTCGTCTCTTTGATTTTTTGTCATTATCGTCCAAAGTCGCTGATAATAGTAGCAGTTCATCGTCGGAAGAAGAATCGCTACAATAATGTGTCATCTTTCAACGAATAACATGACTGTACTAAATAGACCGTGTGGTGCGGTGCGTCCGTCAGCCTTGTCTTGTGGGTGGCATAGTAGACCGTTGCGGTAGTCCGGAACCAGGCGCCCGCAACGGTGAACCGAACCCTGTGTAGCGAGACTTTAAAACTAAAGGTGCGTTGGCGCACACCACGATACCTACTTCTTAAACGCTGCCATGTAACCGCATATTATCTGTCGGTTACTCGAGCAGACAAGCGGATAGGTTTCACCATGGAGCACCCAATAGCTGACACCGGCATTACGTTCGGCGCATGTCCCTATAATCTCAGGAAGCTGAAATAATTTTCCAAGTCCCTAGACATGCGCCGAACGTAAATACGCTCAGCTGTTGGGTGATCCATGGTGAAACCTATCCGCTTGTCTCGAGCAGTCTCAAACCGCGGGTAGATTGCTTTCGCGCACGCGCACTACGCCTGCAGGACGTAAAGTAAGCCACCCACAATAACCGCTACCTTGATACGGCACGCTATGCACGCAGCTTATACCAAATCGTGCCTGAATATTATAATAAATCTCGGTTGCTTGCCACGTCATTGCTTATTGTTTGTACGATTGCTACCCTTTCTAACCTTAGTAGAGTTGTAATTAGTTCGTAATTTTTTTATTAAATTTTTGTTTCAAGGTGTTCATTGGCGCATTGTATTGTTGCGGAGACCAATCAAAAATGATTTTCATCTAGTATGTCAGTGTGGCTATGAAAAAACAAATTGAATTAAGATTGACTGACATGCAAATCTGACAGTTGTCAACAATTATTTTGACATAAAAATAGATACTAGCCAATTGTAATTTTCCAATTTGTTTTTTCATGGCCGAACTAGATGAAAATCAGTTTTGATTATAGTCATACCTAGTAGCTACATCTCTAAATTTTGTAGAATATATCTTAAATTTAAAGCTAAAGCTGCAGCTCCAAGACCAGTTGCGTGATCGGTACATCCAAAAACTATAACGTTAGCCGATCTGCTTATGATTATGTTGTGATCATTGTTTTGAATATTCGTTCCATTTTCTTTATAGCAGCCTGCTATAGTTTGCCAGTTTATAATTGTAGAAGTCCACTCTTCTCGCAGAAAATCAGCAAAGCCTTCCATTCCACAAAGAACAACTATAAAATTATGTAATAGTAAAATCATTTTGATTATTAGGGAATACCAAAAAAATGTTATTACTAAAAGTGGTATAATTTGAAAGTATTTATGTGAGTATATGAAAAGGAAAAAAAAAGTACAGTATAATTTTAAAATTACACGTCATTAGATTTTCTATCAGCGCGCGCAAAATCAACAAAAACAAACTTATCTACAACAGCACAGCTGTCTCTTTTATTTACAGTAGTATCGTATAAGACTTGCTCTCTCTTTCTCTCTCGCTGTACCGCGGAGAATAAAATTTCATACCGAGAGACTGTGAGTAAGCCGGTGCGAGCTAATGCATTTCTCAATGTATTAATGGTGCCGAAGGCCAAACTATTAATATTAGACATATGTTTTCCCGGAGTTCCTTATAGGAAATTTTATTTTCCACAACTTTGGTATGATGTTATTTTCCCCTATCTTGCGCGGTTTTCGCTGCGTTGCAATTTTAAACCAGAATCGCTGGTTTATGGTAACTTCAAACGGTTGTCAGGCCCAAATTACTGAACCTAGACAACTGCTTGTAGAAAATTTCTTATAGGAAATTTTATTTTCTACAACTTTGATTCTATATTATTTTACCCTATCTAGCGCGGTTTTCGATGCGTTTCAATTTTAAACCAGAATCGCTGGCTTATGGTAACTTCAAACGGTTCTCAGGCCCAAATTATTAAAGTAAGACATACTTTCTGAAAGTTTCTTATAGGAAATTTGATTTTCTACAACTTTGATTCTATAGTATTTTACTCTATCTAGCGCGGTTTTCGCTTCGTTGCAATTTTAAACCAGAATTGCTGGTTTATGGTAACTTCAAACGGTTCTCAGGCCCAAATTACTAAACCTAGACAAATGCTTGTAGAAAGTTTCTTATAGGAAATTTTATTTTCTATAACTTTGTTTCTATAACATTTTACCCTATCTAGCGCGGTTTTCGCTGCATTTCAATTTTAAACCAGAATCGCTGGTTTATGCTAACTTCCAACGGTTCTCAGGCCCAAATTACTAAACCTAGACAAATGCTTGTAAAAAGTTTCTTATAGGAAATTTTATTTTCTATAACTTTGTTTCTATAACATTTTACCCTATCTAGCGCGGTTTTCGCTGCGTTTCAATTTTAAACCAGAATCGCTGGTTTATGCTAACTTCCAACGGATCTCAGGCCCAAATTACTAAACCTAGACAACTGCTTGTAGAAAGTTTCTTATAGGAAATTTTATTTTCTATAACTTTGTTTCTATAACATTTTACCCTATCTAGCGCGGTTTTCGCTGCGTTTCAATTTTAAACCAGAATCGCTGGTTTATGCTAACTTCCAACGGATCTCAGGCCCAAATTACTAAACCTAGACAAATGCTTGTAAAAAGTTTCTTATAGGAAATTTTATTTTCTATAACTTTGTTTCTATAACATTTTACCCTATCTAGCTCGGTTTTCGCTGCGTTTCAATTTTAAACCATAATCGCTGGTTTATGCTAACTGCCAAGGGTTCTCAGGCCCAAATTACTAAACCTAGACAAATGCTTGTAAAAAGTTTCTTATAGGAAATTTTATTTTCTATAACTTTGTTTCTATAACATTTTACCCTATCTAGCGCGGTTTTCGCTGCGCTTCAATTTTAAACCAGAATCGCTGGTTTATGCTAACTTCCAAGGGTTCTCAGGCCCAAATTACTAAACCTAGACAAATGCTTGTAAAAAGTTTCTTATAGGAAATTTTATTTTCTACAACATTGATTCTATAGTATTTTACGCTATCTAGCGTGGGTTTCGCTGCATTTCAATTTAAAGCGTTTCGAAAATGGTAGTTTACGCTTTTGCCACATGATATATGACGCCACGCGCCACTAGTCTCTGACTAGGTAGGTCTTTCTACCCTCTTTCGCCCGGCAAAGTTTGCAATGTGTTTATTGCTATAAAAGAAATTCAAAAAAATATGAAAGTGGAAAACGTAGGTATTTTACAATTGGGCATCTTTGTAAAAGCAACAATTAAAATTTAGTATATGTACCTATTATATACACCTGTTTCAAAGTTCTAAATTACGTAACAAATACGGATACTTTTAAGGAAATACCTTGCTCTAAAAATATGTCATGCTGAGGGAATTCGAGATAGGCATTGGTTTTGGCTTCCTTCAGAATTAGAGAACAATGATTTCTTATCGTTTTCGCAAACAGCTCTTCATTTATTATACATCGAACCATTCTCATGATATATAAATATAACAACCTAAAATTTAAGTTATGTACACTCACATATACAAACAATTAGGTACATAAGAGAGATATCTAAAAAAATTATAAATAATAAAATTTTCACTTGCAATGGATTTAGTATAAGTCGTCGGAAACGCATGACGTACCAAATCTACTTTTATTTATTCTAAAAAATTTCTGGTTATGGATTGGAGATATCATTATACATAGGTACTTGTAGACACTTTGATATTATAAAAAGATCAGATTTTTAATTACCTATGGGTTAGCACATATCCAGTATCTATTCTATCTGCCAACATGAAGGTTTCACATTTAGAACTCACAGAGCAGAAATGTAAATCTAAATTGTTAGAAGTTTGTTCTAAGATTTCTGTTAAACACATGTCCGAAGATACACCTCCATAATGGGCAGATCTGTTTTTCATAATATCTTCAACAGTCCAAGATTCGTATATTCCCAAATCTATCAACTGGCTTTCGTTGAAATCAATGTCGTTCTCCCAACCACGTGAATTTAATAAAAAATGTCTGACTATAAAATGTACAAAGTTGGTTCAAATTACATATACTTGCCCTAGCCCTTCATATTAAATTAGAAAAAGTAGTGCAGTGTTTGTGTTCAAAACCCAGAATTCTTAGGAACTACCAAGACTCCCCAGGGACTAACCCAGACTTCCCAGGGGTTACCCAGGCTATCTAGATTTCCTAGGGAGTAACCCAGAATCCTTAGGAACTACCCAGACTCCCCAGGGACTAATCCAGTAATACTGTTAGTGGCACAGAGAAAGGCATATGTCTGGAGAATGCACGGAGGAAGAAGAAGCCTGGAAGGAAGATGTCTAAAGTGTAACTACGAGGGCGATGCTATCATAAGTCTATAGCCGCACCCAGAGACAGTAAAGCCACATCATCGGATAGCATAACTACGTAAATTGCCCTAGGGAGGCACCAATCAGCGCAAAGTGCAACACTCCAAAAATTTAAAGCGGGAGGCCAGTGCGGTACGAATCAGTTCAGCAACGTTTTTGGCGGTTTGTGTTGTGTCTAGCGGCGACACTTCGTCTTCAGCCACCGCTGCGACGGCCGTACTTTTTTCACCGTTTTTGTGACGTCACTCACCGCGCCGTTCAAAAACGGTTCTATTTTCCTAGAAAACCAAAGCTTAAGCGAACCTGGAGATATTACAGGAGAAAAGATCTCTAAGGGATGGCGATCCTGGACGTGGCAAGCGTTTTAAATTCTGTATCATACATGAAGGGGTAGTGAAAAGGGTAGAGAGATAACTTTCCAAAAGGAGGTTAGATACCAGCAAAAACATGTTTATGGGGTTCACTGAAGTCGGTAGTGGGTCCACTCTTCTGGAAAAGGGAGCTAAGCAGAATACCTAATGTTAAACATGGGTAGAGCCAGAAGCGAAAAGACGGTGTACTCTCAAATCCTACTTTATGCTGCACCACTAATGGAGGAGGGCGATGGGGAACAGCAAGTACAAAAACGTAATGCCAAAAATCCAAAAAAGGTGTTAGAATATTCAGCACATACAGGATCCGGATACGGAGATGCTACAGGTAGTAACAAGTACAATTATATATTACAGACATAATGGTGGACTATACGTCAGAGAAGGGATCACGAAAGCACTGGGGGCTCTACGGGAGGGGAACGAAGGTGCGAACGTATCCCGGGTTCAAGCGTGTTTTGCCTTTAGAAACTTTTAACACAATGTTTAGGGTAGCCTCCCTAACGTGAGTTAGTGGTGAATGTGAATTACACTGGACTTCCGATAAAGCATCCTTGAATGCTGCCCTGACTACTTTGGGAATGAATTAACTGTGTTGAAGAGGACTACTAAAGCAACCTCGCCATGTTTCCCGTTCGCTGTGGCAGAGAGAGCCCTGCTAGCACGGGTGGGTAACGGCTGTACTCCACGGCCTGTACTCATAGAACCACCGTTTAACTCCCCAATTCTACCGTACTTTGGGAATAACGGATGTGGCAGTGGAAATAATGTGAGGTGGGGTAGGGGTCGTAAGTCGGGAGATGCGCGGCTCCGGCGGAGACTTATTAAATGTGCGGCAATGGCAATGAAGTCGGCAGCAGGCGATTTGGCGATATGAGTAGTGAGTGGTTATGCTTGGACATGGGCACAGTGTAATCTGGAAGTAGGTCGTGATATCTACGCAACGCACCACTCTGCGACGAATTCAGTCAAAGCCAGTTGATTGTATCAACTACCTTTGAATTCAGTATGTCGGGGTCAAGTGTGAACCCCTACCTGACAGTTGTAGGTTAGTTTCGACGAGGCAGTGATTGACTGGTGATTGACGACCCGTACTGGGAGGTGGTTTCGGTATTTGTGACAAGAAGTCATTCGGGCTTGCCCTGACCATAATAAGGAAGTCAGTTGCGTTATGGTGGAGGCCTGTGCCGGAGCGGTTAAAGGCCATCGCTCACTTGTCGGCAGCGCGCCGGACGGAAGATTTTATAATGCATGAATTCTTACGCGCACCTGTCCACGGCGCGGCGCGCTACGCCACGCCGAGCGGAAGTTTTCGGAATTCTACACTGAGAATATTTTTCCGTCCGCCGCGCTGTGTTGCGCCGCGCCGTGGATCAGTGCGCGTTAACAAACGGCCTCTTCGGCAGAAATATTTCCGATTGAAGTAGTCGAGAACACCCGACAACGCAACTTCGTGAAGCACTTTATGGTCAACATCCACGTGTGCATGCTTATTAAATGAATAATAACTATACTCAGAGTTGTGAAGATACTGTAAAAAAAGTATCCGAAGGAAGATAAAATAATTGGAATAGAAAAGTATGGTTATTAACGGTAAGATATTTTAAAAAAGTAGTATCGGAAAAAGAAACAACCGTAAACATACAGCTAATCGTTCTTCTGGCTCTATACCTCGACGCCTATTTATTTCTGGTTGAAGCTTTTCTAAAAGGTCCAGAAGTTTTTCGTGGGTCATTCGAAAATATTGATGAAATTTAATAGTGTCATCAGTTAAATTCGCCCCTAGTGCTTCTTTTTTTGCATATAGGATGGACCCAACATTTCTTCTTTTTCGTTTTTTCCTGCATCTCTGCCCCTTCGCCAAGTAAAGAAACAATAACCACACCTTCGTCAAATGTATCCATTTTAACAACAATTAATTAACATTTAAACCAGGTATTAACCTTTGGAAACACTCTATCTACTCACTGCCGGCGCAGTAATAATCCGGTGCCGACAAGTGCGCGTTACCTATAAAATCTTCCGTCCAGCGCGCCGCGCCGCGTTGCCGACAAGTGAGCGATGGCCTTAAGGCTGTGCAATAATTTTATCCAATGCGAACGGGGGTACGTATTGCAATAGCTCGAGAGTACAATATACAGGGTTTGTATAAATTGACAAAAGAACTACACGTCGCGATGTTGCTCGGAGTCAAAAATCTCAATACTAGAATGTTGTATCATGCTTTATATGTTCTCAGGAACTATTTAGAAACCTACAGTTGGCAACACCATTATGAATGGTACATGAACATGCAAAAAATTAAAAAAATAAATAAAAATTAAAACTGTACATATTTCGCCTATCGATTAAGGAAATGATTCCCACTTGCTGTTAGGGACGCAGAACATCGAGTTCTACAAGAATCTGCTTGGGAAATCCAGGGTAAATTACGAATAATTCAAGCAGAGATGACACAAAATTAGAACAAATACGTCAAATTAAATCAATTTTGTATAAGTGTCAAAAATTGTTTTACAATGTTGCCGGATGTATTTTGAATAGGGTCAGGGCCATTTTTATAAAAAGAAGACTTACATAGGATATTTTTGGATGTTTTTGGAAGCAGATCAATAATCTTCTTTGATATTTGGCATTTCTCTATAAGTACGATCAACAGCTGCTTTACATTATTGTTCATTGTATTCTCCAAAGCTTGAAGTAGTTGTGCTAAAATTGAAAATACACTGGGTACAGATATTTTTTCTTTCAATACCTACAGGGAGCACCAACTATTAAGGTCATACGGCCTCCATCTACGCAAACCCCATACTTTAACTTATTCAAAAAAATACCGTCCTGTGTTAGATTTGAACCACCAATCACGTAGCTTTGCAATTCGTTTTGTAAGCCTGGGTTTCTTAAGAGGGCGGTGCCGTAATATAGCGGACGTAATATGACGTCACAAAAACTGCGTCCATACTACCTAGATTTGAGAAAGGGGTGACACGTACTTAAGCCACAATAAATATATACCACCAGGGAGCAACTCCCCGATTCAGGTATCACTCAAGCTATCCAATCCTTTGGGCGAACTTGAGGACATCCACAATTTATTGGGGTGTTTCTGATGCTGGCTATATCGGGCGAGAAGTACCCCAACATGGATCTTTTTATTCCTGCGAGAGCATCGGGACAGTGACACAGCACATGCTCTGCTGTTTCGTTATTACTGCATCGTCCACGACAGTTAGGGTTGTACACCACACAGAACATAACACGCAGCGTTCACCAGCCATTTTGCCTAGTGGCAAGCTCTGGCGGAGGTTTAGGTCGCTGGAGAAGACCCCCACGCCGCTACCTAGATTAGTTTTGGAGAGTCCATAAAACGGATGCGATTTTCAGAAAGCGGGATAGTAAATAAAACAGGTTTGTATTATAGTACATACGATCGTCATAATTACGTCCGCTATATTACGGTACCGCTTTCCTAAGAAACCAATTAGCTTTAGCGATTGCAAGCCTCAACGTTTATTTAAAATAAATTATTCATTTAATTGATTGATTCTATTTTAGGTTTAAAAATACAATCATTCTGGATGTAAACGAAATAAAGAAATCATTTTAATTTTACTAAAAGTCTACATACCTTCAGCTAAAATGATACCTAGCGCCCCATCAAGATTGATCTGATAGTAATATTTATTTACAAAATCTAAAACTTTTGTAAGCGATTTTGTCAGTTTTTCTACAATAACTCTGGATTTATCAACTATTTCTTGGTTTCCGTTCGGTGTAGCTGAACTGTGCAAAAGAAAAATTAAAAAGAATAAAATTGCGATCGTGAAGATTTTAGTATCCACCATCTTTGAAAATTTACGTGCTATACTATACTGCAGTATAAAATTAAATGGATAATATAAATCTTGTTATAATATATCATCAGATTACAAAAAAAAAATGAAGATAACCGACAGCGATAATATTAATATTTGTATTTGAATTTGAATTAACATCTGGTATGGTACTTTATTAAAGGGTTCATAAATATAATTTTTTTTTATTGATTTCATTTTATTGTTATAATTGACGTCATAGATTTGTGTACCGACGAAAAATTTGTTGATTGAACATCACCTTCACACTTCACTTTTATAATAAACGAATTATGTGTTGACTCAATAAATGCAAACAAAAAAAGTGGAGGTGCAAACCTCCCCTGGACTTTCCCATACTAAAAATAAACATTCGTTTTTGGTATTCAACAGTATTGTTCGCCACAACCGATAAACTAAAATTGAAAATTAGTATATGGAAAATTAACACAAGTGCCGATTGTGTTCATCTGCGCATGTGTGATTATTTATATTCATAGGCTGCTAGGATTAGCCGGCGACAAGGAATTCCCGTCCCGCGCATGGTCACTTGAACATATCGGCACTTACAAATTTCACCCTACACTGTTTTAAAGTTCAATATTCACGAATTTCTCATTAACCGTACATTTTAGCCATATGAACACCTTATACTATGTGATAGACAATTTAATTTTGCATTCAATTATATAATAATATATAGGGTGTTTCATTTAAAATAACAAAGTTGCTTATTGTACTGTGGAAAGCAAACGCCCTGTATACGTGATATACATGTAAGAAAATGCAGAATTATATACTAAATAACTTTTATATTTAAACTTCTTTCATATTTGGACTAATAAAGGCGCTATAGGAGCATCAATTTCCGATTTTCAAAATCTCGTAGAGGGCGCCACAGTGGAATTCTGGCATTCATCAAAAAACAAAAATGTAGCTAATACCAAGCTGCATGCGTATACAAAATTTAAACAAATTCCTTAGACCAGTTTTTTTGTAATAATTTTTCAAAAATTTCAAAATTTTTGGAAGAGCGCCGTTGCGACCGTTTTTGGATTTGGTGAATAATTTTTTTTCTTGGTGTAGTACAGCCAAAGGGCTTCCAAATAAGTTGTTGCGGAACCTGATCAGATAACTGGTTTTTGAGTTACGGGGCGTTAAAGTCGAAATTTTGAAAAATTCATAGCGACCGCCATTTTGAAGTTAGAGAGTCCGGTAAAAAACTGTTTTCCTTGAATTATGCCCTTCTTTCATATACCCTACTCAGATTTTCAAAATTCCGCTTCTAAAAAAAATGATACCAAAAAAAACATGTCTAACTTCCGCTTCCGGTTTCGGATTTTTTTGAAAAGCTTATTTTGTCGATGAATTTTCGATATACCCCTTCATTTAAAATTTCATCAAAATCGGTTCACTAGTTTTTACGTTAGAGGCGTTACATACACACATACACACACCCACACCCACCCACACACATACACACACACAGACAGACATTTTTTCTAGACCACTTTTTTGGGTTCCTGGGGACCCAAAACACGTATTTCCGCGAAAATCTCGACGAATCTATCAATACTTCCCTATACCAGCAGTGGTATGGGAAAGTAAAAACGACAAAGTTTGATAACAAGTTACTACTTCCATTATTTCAAAAACTGAATCTGAAAACGGCTGTCCAATCAGCATAAAAGTTACATGCAACTATGATAGTAGCAGTGGGAACAGGGCGGTGCGAAGGGTGTGTTCGGCCCGGGCTCCACAATCATGGGGGCGCCAAAATTAGCAGAAGAACTATTAAAACTAACGACAAAATAACGTTGTTCCCTGTTTCCCAAACAGACAAAAACACACTTTATCAGTTTTACGTTTTCTCCATAAGGAAGGGCTTAAATTCAGGATTTACCACGGGTGCACAATTTTCTTTGTATGACGTTGGCTGAGAAGAGCAGGGAAAAGTCATGACAAGACGCACGGAGAAAGGGAGATGCAGCAAGAGATCAAGCCCAAAACGGCAAAACGAGGGAGAATAAAACAAATTTAATAAACATACTAGAATAGACCGTTCTGCCCTACCTGTCCTATTCGGCTGACCATCGCCCTGTTCGGCTCACCATTCACTCTGGTCTGGTTCACTATCTGGTCTGTCCCGCCCACCACCTGTCCTGTGCGGCTCACCATCGCCTTGCTTAACTCAGAATCCGCCCTGTTTGGCTGACCATCTGCCCTGTTAGGTTTACCACCTACCCGGTTCGGCTACCCATCCTCCCTGTTCAGACCACCACCTGCCCGGTTCGTCCCACCATTCGCCCTGTTCGGTACACCATCCGCCCGGTTCGGCTGACTATCCGTCCTATTCGGCTTACCATCCTCTCTACTCGGCACACTATATACGGCCGAATCGGCTCACTATCCAGTCTGTTTGGTTCTTCATCCGCCCGGTTCGCCCCACTATCCATCTGGTTCGGTCCACTATCCGCTAGGTATGGTTCAACATATGCCAGACTCGATTCACCATCCGCCTGGTTCGGTCCACTGTCCACTAGATTTGACTCACCATACGCCAGGCTCGACTTCTATTGTGGTGTTGTGTTACTATCCACCCGTATTTAGTTATAGAATTGACATGAAAGTGAAAACCATAAGGTAGATTTTCGTAACAAGCGACAGTGATAGGAGGACGCGATAAGTGACAGTGAAATTCAATACGACTTCGTTTGCAACGTGCGACAGCGACGGCGACAGGCCGCTCAGTGGTTGTCTCTAGCTGTCGCTTGTGATGTGTCCTTAACTGATTTGTGGTGTCCGCGTCTGCTCTCGAAGCAGTAGTGTCGCTGTCGCGATGAAAATAATATATATTTTTTTGTTATTTCTTTGTCTGTATATTTGGTTTGATTGGTATTTGTCTTCAAACCAGCCTTTACTGCGGTTTCATCTATTTGTCTGTATTAAACATTTTTCTGACCTTCGGGAAAGGTATATGGATCGCTTTAAATAAAACAAGTTTTTCAAACTGGGGGTTTATTGGTGCTCTTCCACATTTTTCTTATAATTATCTTCTTGTAATAAATATTTTTTTTACTTGGGCACATTGAAATAAAATACTGGATATGCGTGAGTCTCGAGTAATGCGTATCTCGCATATGTATGCACTGTTGCATGTTGCGAATGGGCTCTCTGTCGATTGTTTTAGTCGCCTATCACTTGTCACTTGTTGTTTGTCTTGTTCTCCTGTTGCTCTCGCTTGCTACGACAGTTTACACTTTAGGGACAATTATAACAAAATGGTCACGACTTTTTTGAATTTTGAGACGCTTCAAACGACAATGGTCATTTTAAGGTGGATCCTGGCGCGTCATGCGGCGCAGGGAACGCGGTAAGCCGCATCTAACCAATCACAGGCAGTATTACTGATATCACTAGTCTGTGATTGGTTAGATGCGGCTTACCGCGTGCCGCATGCCGCGTGACGCGTCAGTAGCAGATCCACTTTAAAAACAAGAGTTATTAAAGATTCATGTATTTTCTAGATAGACTAGCTGGGTACCCGCAGCACATGTCGCGTTTACAGTAAGGTCGTATAAAACGAATTTAATATCTACTGTAGCAGATAGTGTTAAAAACAGAAAAATTTCCAAAAGATGTATTTCTAATTTATAATATATACACCTATATATTATCATATTTTTGGATAGGCTTCAGCGCTTCAGGCTACTTTCATACATATTGGATGCTGTTGAAAAGTTTCTTTTTTCCATTTAATGTTAAATGGAAATTATTATAATGTAGTAAATCCACAGTTAGTGGAGATGTCACTACTAAACTTTTTCGACTTCAAATTGAAAAACGCCAGAAGACGGGTTGTAGGGGAAGGTCCCCCCTAGGTCCCCATGGTCGAGATTCAGGAGGACTCTCTCTGTAACTCCAGAAAAAAAAATCGTGAAAACCGCTAATTTTTAATTATTTTCGGAGTCCTCCTGGGGTTCTCTAGGTGCCCGCGGAGGAGGTGCCGTGCTTTTGTCTTTCTAGGTGACCCGGGAGTCCGAACGTGTAAGCTTATGGACCTGGAGACCTTCTGCGTGGGGTTTCACATTCTTAAGTCTCCAGGTAGAATAGCGTGTAGAGCAAATTGCAAAAATTGATAATTTCCGAAAAGGGCAAAAGTATGAAAAACGCCAGAAGACGGGTTGTAGGGGAAGGTCCCCCCTAGGTCCCCATGGTCGAGATTCAGGAGGACTCTCTCTGTAACTCCAGAAAAAAAATCTTGAAAATCGCTCATTTTAAATTCTTATATTAAGTCCTGCGGGTCCTTGGGGTTATTTAGGTGCCTACGGTGGAGGTTCTGTACTAATACCTGTCAAAGGGATCCTGGAGTCCGTGTTTGTAATGTTAGAAACATCGAAGTCTAGTTTAAATGCAGAAAATAATATTAGGATTGTTCTGCCGTCGAAATATGTAAACACCTGAACAATTTCTAACCAAAAACTCGCTTTTAAACTACAACCACTTTTCGAGGCGAAATAGCCCATCCAGGGGAAGCTTAGATCATTGAGACATCACTAATGTTTCTTTATTTGATCGAAACTGTTTTATAAAGCAGGAAAAGGCCTACTTTAAAAAAAAATTACTTCTTTAGATGAGTGTACCCGCTAACATATTTTATTTTCGGCGGTTGGCACTACTGACAAATCTGAATGTAACTTAAGCGAAGTGTGGTACTTATTAAGTCTATCCACGCACGCTCGTACAAGTGTTTAAAGTTGCGTTCACACAATATAGGAAGTTTATACAGAGCTGCCCTTTTTTCATATTTGGTACCGGTGGGGTGAAAACCCACACTTAAAATAAAGTCAGCGTTCACACAATATAGGAAGTTTATATAGAGCTGTCCTTTTTTCATATTTGGTACCGGTGGGGTGTAAACCCAGACAACACTGTTGTGCTTTATATAATAGTATTGATTTCCTCGTATTAGGTTGAAAATGTTTGTAAACTTTTTCTAATAATACGCGAGATATTATACATATCTGGAATGTTTAATTCATTTTATAAATGACCATGGAACAGGACGTTAAGGTCAATTTTTATCAGTAAATGATGTTAGCAGTACAAACATTCAACTGTCCATGAGATTCAGTTGCTTGTCATATACAACAACACCAGCTTTTTTTTAATATTGTGTTACACTGCAGTCTATAAAAATCAGTTAGAAAGTGACTTTAGTTTTATATCCATTCGTTGGAATAAATAATTTTATAACGTTGAAGAATTCTTTCATATAAAAGATAAAACACAATGGTAAAAAGACGGTAAGAAAAAATCATATATTATTTATTTTTGTATATCGATCCAGAAACGTTATGGTTCCTTAATTAGATTTTTTTATTTTGATATCGCACGAACTTATCGTAGTACAGATGGGTGTCCAAGAAAAGTTGGCGACTTACAAAAAATTTAATTAAAGATTTGAAGTCTGCATTAAAATTACTGCATCAAATTACACAGGGCAATAGAAAATTTCAGATATTTCAGCCTGTACTGAAAACTGTGCAAAATACGTTAGAAGGAATGTCGTAACTCATACACTCTAACAACTGACAGTAACATTTGTTTATTGTTTAATCTCAGGCATTCAAAAAAATTTCAAAGGTCACTCTAATTTTGTGAAAACTTTTCACGAGCGGATGGCACTTACGCTTACAGGGACCCAGCAGCTGAGTGTATATAATCACAAGTCCAGTGGACTTGTGAAACTGCGCTTGTGAAAAATAGCGAAAAATAATTCACAAACTGCAACTAACCTAAAGTCAGTGGGGAACCCCACTATTTTTCACAAATCCAGTGGACTTGACATACTCTCGGCCGCTGGGTTCCCTGTAGAGGTAAGTGCTATCCGCTTGTAAACTTTTCCATCACTAGCTATAATTATGGGCTCATCGGTATGTTCTATCTTTACGAGGAAAATATTTTTTAAATGGGAAAAAATAAAAAAAATAAAGATATATTTTCTTATGTGTAAAACTTTAAAAAGTCGCCATGTACGCCGTTGCTAGCTCCACGGCAGACGTGGATATAATTCTGACATAAAATCCACGGAATACGTCATTATCATGGGGTGACGTTATCGGCCGACTTGGCGCATGTCTAGGGACTTGGAAAATTATTTCAGTTTCCAGTGGTGCGTACGATTGGTTGCCTACTCCCAAGGCGTCAAAGTCTGTTTCTGAAAAATCTAATTATAATAATTATTAACTACAAACAAAATCAATCGCTCGGACTTTGAGAAACTTTACTCTAATATTTTTTGTTGGTCATTTTCAACTTGCAAATTAATTAAAAATCAATTTAAAATATGAAAATGTTTAAAACTTTCATAGTGGAATAATTAAAAATAAGTCCCCGGACATGCGCAGTAGGTGCAGCTGGTATTCGCGTCGCCGAATTAACGATGTCACCCCTTGACAATGACGTAATACTGTGGATTTTGTGTCAGAATTATATCCATGTCTGCCGTGGAGCTAGGGCGAAAAAAATCAATAGAATTTTATTTCGAATTTTTTTCTACAGTCGCGAGTTTTTTTAAGAAATTTCTTTTTGTTTTTATACGTTAAAAATTTGGCGGCAATTTCAAATTTACTTAATTCGTTAAAAAATCGTTTCCTTGTATGATGCCCTTTAAGAAGGAATTATGTACTTATACCAAAGAATATTATGTTAAATACTATGTTAAATATTCTTTGCTTATACCTACCAAATATTTCAGATTGCTTAACACCATTATTTTTAATCTGGTATTGATCAATTACGTCAGATCGTCTTCTACAAATTCTGAAGAAGATTACCTTAACAGTGTCATAGTAGCTTTAAATAACAGTTTAAATTTTGTCTTATTTAACAATACGTTCTTAAATGCAGATGGAATGCTTGGAGTGAATATAGCACAAGGTAAGGACACACGTTTTGTAATCTTACATTTATTTTGAACCGCGTATTTCTGCTAAGTCCTGCTCGCCAAATCAACTTATAGGAATGGTAATGGTATTAATTGAAAGGTAAAAGGATTGCGCTTCAAATGACGCTAATAATAAAATTAACTACAGTCTATTTTTTTTTAAAGATCCACCAACCTCGCAATTTCTCTCGAAAGTATGTTTGGCAACGCTGCTGGTGAAATTTTTTAGTAATTTTTAAAGTAGGGTTAGGACTAATAAATTTAATGGTCAATTTTGACAGGTGCTTTTCACAAGAAATATTTTCAGATATTTTGTTAAATATTCTTGATTTATGTGGATATATGCTGAGTTTATGTAAATTTGCTCGATTTAATAAGAAGTATTATAGTTTTATAATAATTAATATATAAATAATTCGAGGTAAGAATAGAAAAAATGTATTCAGGCATTAGAATAATTGGGATTATTTTCAGAGTCAGATTGGGGTGTTTCAAATTTTGAATCATCATATGAGAGATATGGTTCAAAATTGAATCTGTATCCGAATCTTCTCCTTGATATGTTACGATTGGCGGTATATTTTGAGCATAAAGTTGTCCATTTGTCCTAAATTATTTATCAGCTGCCATAATTGAACTTTTGTACATGTAAGTTAAAATGGAACGTTACACTTTATTAAATAATGTCCCATTGCAGTTTTGTTGGAATAATGTAGGTATTGGAGGTCTCTCCAAACGGACAGAATGACATGGGGCATTTAAAAAATAATAACAGTTTTAAAACCATCAGATGGTAGAGCTGGAATTAATTGATTAATCCACTCTTTAAATAGCTGACTATTCATCGTTTTGTGATAATCCCGATCATTGTTTGTGGGTCTTAAAAGCAAACTACATTCATCTAAGAAACCTCAACACACCCAGGATGGAGCACTGTAAATCTGCTGTCCCTAATTTCTAATCTTTCTTGGGAAGGTTGTCAATAGTCCAAGATTTAGTAGCAGAATCGTTTTTGTAAATCGGGGTTTCGTCAATAAAAATAAATTTATATTAAGAGTACCTAGTCTTCTTTATGTGTTAATTAACATTTTAAATAATTTAAATTTGAAATGTAGTGATGCGCACGCATAAATTGACAGAACATTTTGAATGATCCTTGAATCAATGTTACCATATATTGACAAAAATTACTAAAAATTTCAATTTTTTTATTATACCAACTGAAATCAACAGGTGGTGGATCTTTAAAAAAAATGGACTTTATGTTATATATATTTATTTTAAAATAACGATTTATAATTTTGCGATTTTTAAATATGACGTGCCATGATTTTCAAATTTTACAGCATTTGTCAAAAAATTTGATAATTAGTTGGCATAAATTAGTAGATTTCTGTAAACGTCAATTAAATTAAGAAAATTTTAACAAATGCTGTAAAATTTGAAAATCATGGCACATCATATTTAAAAATCCTAAAATTTTAAATCGTTATTTTGATAATAAATATAGCACATTTAATTGTATTATTAGCGCCATTTGAAGCGCAATCATTTTACCTTTCAATTAATACCATTACCATTACTGTAAGTTGAATTGGCAAGCAGGAATCAAGAGAAACGTTCAATACAATGTTAAATCCCTATGTAATATACACCTTTGAGACCGGCCACCTGGTATATTTGTCGAGTCTAATTCTGTGTGTAAGAATGAGAATGTTGGTTGAATGTGTTTGTAGTGTGGAGTATGGAGAGCGAGAGAGATAGCGCGAAGGGTATGTAATTGAGAAGTGTGTGTGTGGAGTCGAGGCCATCGGTAGAGTGTTGATAAGAGTGCAAAATAGGGGTGTAGAGGTGAAAGGGGGGCTGGTGAATCACGGTGGCGGTTCCTCAAATCCTCAGGTTCGAAAATGGTCCGTTCGGGTTCGGCCGTCAGACCTGTGGTCAGACGCGAGTAGCACTGCCCTGCATGCCGGTAAGGTGTATAGCCGTTAAGATCTACGATCTAGCCATCTAGCCCCCTGTTCGGATTCTTATGGATCCACTGTTGTATTTTAAATGAAACACTTCAAAGTATCTTGTTTTAATGTTTATTCTTGAGATGCGATTGCTAGTCAGTGCCGTCTTAGGAATTTGAGCGCCCCTGGGCTAAAAAAAAATTGGCGCCCTGGCCCAGTTGATATTAGATTGAACAATAATGGAATAATACATAAGTATAAAATCGCAAAAAATATAACTCACTGAAGTTTGTTTATTTTAAAATATATCAACACTATGTTTTATTGCAAACATTCTCAGTTCTTCGGCGCCCTTGAATCAATGGCGCCCCTGGGCTATAGCCCATTTAGCCCAATGGATAAGGAGGCACTGTTGCTAGCATAAGTTGCTAGTTGCTAAAGCATGGCGATAACAAGTGAAGTGAGTCATCTTAGTCTACAGCGCAGACTCCTACCTCAAGCCTGGTTGGTAGTGCCTAACATACCGCTTTCATACATTATTTATATACGGGAACTTAACACCCCCAGGGTTAGACGGTGCATACTAGTAACAGCATTAGGAGTTTTTTGTCGGCGTGGTAATGCGATAAATAGCTGCTAAAAAAAGAAACAGATTGTTAAGGAGCGTGATCTTTGACCTTGTTATGAGAGCGAGTTTGTAGATATCATAAGAATTGGAAGGGAGGTGATGAAATAAAACGACTTATTTATCAGTAATGTTTTAATTTCTTGAGTATAAAGTATATTAATGAAACGAAGAAACAAAGAACGTTAAACATCATAGTTCAACACATCGATTAAACCGTCTAGTGGATTTTCGTGAATCTTGCAGTTTCTCCAAGGACCAAGGTAACGTAGATACCCCATCTTGAAGGATGTATCTCGTAACATCTGATGGATCTAAAACTTTTTTTATAATGTTTAAACTGAATACCTTATGTTTTTTTAGATCTTATGGTGTTACTAGTGGCGTAACTTTCAAAAAGACGCGGACAGCTGTGGAAGACTCCGACTTTGAAATGTTTCATTTCCAAAATGTTCAAGGCAAAATGACCATCGTTCTGCTGCTTCCCGGTATATCTAGATCTACTAACAACATGTATAGTGTCTGCTCCAATACTGCCACGTTCTCGATTTATCAAACGAGACAAGATAGGTCCAGTCCAGCAGGTGCGCGGTGGTTTGTAGAACGTGTATGGTAGGTGTGCATGGAAAAAATTGGGATGTAGTGAAAAACATTCATTCGTAAAACGACATTGAAGGAAGGAACAGGCGCAGATCCAGGCAGGGGCTAAGGTGACTTTAGCCCCCCCCCCCCAAATAAATTCCCAGCTTCCACTTAAAAGTAGTTTTCGAAGCCAAAATTTTGTCTGCGGCGCTGTTAAATTTCGTGTCTCGTGATACTGACTTGTCCTACTTTTTAGTTTTAAAATTAACCCTCCCCCCGAAAAATCATCCTAGATCCGCGCCTGGGAAAGAAGGTTTTAGTGATAAGGTTTTAAGATAAAAATTGTAGGTAGGTATTAAAATAAAAAGGTTGTAAGTCAAACATTTGCTGAGCTGAGCTAGTCTGTGGCAAAGTATACGTCACAACCCATGCCCCTTAATGAAATTAAAAAATTTGAAAGCATGAATAATATTTCAATTAATGTTTTTACATTCCAATACAAAATTAAAACGAAGAAAAATAAAGACATTTTAGAAAAGGTTTTTGTAGTTCCTGCCTTTATAACAAAAAAGATATTACCATTTACCAAAACATGTTATCTTGCTTAAACGACCCCGCAACTGCTGCACCTGCACACTCTTTTAATCAATACACGCACACCTGAGATACCAACCGGGGAGGGCGGAACTTTGTTCTTGGATGCCCACTGTTAACCTACCCACGCTTGGTAACGGTGGAGACTTTTCGACCTAGCTTGCGATATTGGACGCCAATGCCGCCTCGATTTTCCAGGGACATACTATACCAACCGCATTAAATTTTGGTTTAACCCAGGACATCGAGCAGATCAGGGAGTTGCAAGTAACAATTCATCAAGCCAAGAAGAGGAAAGGAAGGGGAAGTTCTGAAAATTTGTGAATGTGGATTGTATTATATTTAATAGAAAATGTTATTCTTTTTATTTTTTAATTTTATTTATTTATAATTTATACAATGAAGTATCTAAGTAACAATGTACCTCTTTTTAATCCACGGCCCCATTATGTCAATAATGGCCAATATTGTGGCCATAGCGGCCAATAGCACTCGTATAACTATAGCAACCAATTTGACCATATCCCCCAACTAGATGTTCAACCCTAACACTCATCATGACCATATAATGGCCATATTTTAAATGAATCCGTACTTTTAAATCTTGTTCTTTATTAAAAATAAAAAAAAAACACTGTGTAATTTAACAAGTGGCATACAATAATTAAAATCGGTAAGAAGGGAGTATAGTGTATAATGGACTGCTTATATTTTAATGATAAAGTGGGCGGACCTTCACTGTATATTACCTGCTACGAGCAACGAACCTAGGCCCCATGTACAATAAGGTGTAAATGTAATGTCGCAAGTCGCAGGCAAAATGTTGAACAGTCGATACTATCACCCACAAACGTCGCTGCAAGCGAAGGGCTTCCTTAACAATAGCAGGTAGGTAAACGTTTGTCGGTGATAGTACCTATCGCCTGTTCAAAATGTTACCTCTTACTTACGACATTATATTTGCAACTTGCTGTACACTGTCCTTCGTACCGTGTAGACAGACAGCCAATCGTGCCTTGCTACCGAAAGGAGCTGGGGTCGCACCTATCAATGAAGCATATCACCCGCCCCCCACAAGCGAACTTGGGACGCCGACTGAGATCGTATGCTCAGTTATTCACCCGGGGTGTAGAGTGTTTACGGCAATACCGTAACACCGTTCACATTGGATAAGGTCACTGCACAACCTTACACGCACTGGTACCGGCCGCCAGACTAACGAAACACCACCGGAGCCATCTTCCCACTCGGGTCGTCAACCACTCCCCCGTACGTTCTTTTTATCGTAGTATAACACGCCAACTGCCAACTCTCTCGACTGCCCTACCTTACATTATTTCCACTGCCATATCCGATACCCACCCGTGGTCAGCAGGGCTGCTTCTGCCCCAACTAACGGGAAACCTGTCAAGGTTGTTCTGGCAGTCCTCTTCCACATATTTAATACAATCTGGCGTTTTCCCATTCCCAAAGTGGCTTGAGCAACATTCCAGGATGTTTTATTTAAGATGGAGTGTGGTTCCCATTCACCATCAACTTATGCTAGGGAGCTTACCCTCCCAACGTTTGATAAGCATCCAGCGAGGTCACTTTCGTGAATCCTCTAACACACAATATGGATATATTGCAGACCGAATCTCCTACTCTAACCTTGGAATTTGGTATCGCGGCCGGAAATTTTTTTCGGGTAGACTCTGTGTAGTCTGGTGTCTAGCCCCAGTGTCAATCAATATCCGGGTATCTCTGCGACAAAAAGTCCCGCCATCAAACCGTCCCTGTGCCAAAACGACCGCGTCAAATCGGCTGCGCCAAACCGTCCGCGTCAAAACGTCCGCTCACCGAAATAATTGGTGCGAGAGTGTTACACTCCTCCTTCTATTGTAAAACTTCCTTATTTCACATTTACAAATGTGATTCAGATGATTAATAAAATTGTTTGGACTTTGGTTTTTGGCAATCTAAAACCATATAACATCCTGTGCGAGTTGTAACTCGAAATACATGTTTGAAAACCGTGAAAAATTAACAATAAAACGATTAAGTTGTATGGTACCTTACTATATCGCAATTTCTTTTATTATTGAAGTAGACAATGCAACAAAAAATCCATAAAATATTTCTAAAACAATATAGAGTATAGCTAAAAAAAAAATTAAAACATTTACGTCCGAAACATTCTTGCGATGTTCAACAGCATATCATTTTTAATTTTACTTTTTGGACATGTAATAATTGGTTTCCAAAACGATGAAGACGAACTTTTGAATAGAACATTCGATGCATTGAATAAAAGTTTTGACTTTGTATTGTCTGATTATCGACACATGAACGTGGACGGAATTTTGGGTATTACTGAAGCCCAAGGTAAGCCAAAATTTCTCTATATGTGTTAAATGTAAAAGTAATGTCCGGCGAACCGGTATTCTGCCGCAAACACCGACTTACGTCCTCAAATCCTAACAGGTAAACATTTGCATTTGACCGTACTATATGCTAGTATCACATGTCATTTGACATTATACTTGCATATGATGTTGCAATTCTGTTGATTAAGCATATCAGGGTTTATGAGAGATCTGGTGATGCACGTGTACCCGAGGTCATGCCCATATATGGACACAGAAATGAGTATAAAAGCACAACGCTTTTCCGTTCGGTTCAGTGTGGTGCTACACTCATCAACCAGCCAGTAACTAGACCCTTCGACCCAGCTTTAATTTCAAGTCTAACTGGTTCGGCTGTGGGGCTGCAGGTCCTTTTCCTGATTGAATTAACGTCGTGCCTAAACCCTTTGTTGTCACGTTATATTTTAGTGACTTGTCTGGATTCAAACACATCACAGGCACCAATTAATGTGGCCCTACATAAACAAAGCGAGTAACATCAAGTATCCCATGTCGGTTGAGACGATGATGATGAGTTGTCTGTTGAAGATGGTACCATCAGCCCTGGCAGGCTTGAAGACTTGCTGCCTTCGGCTGACTGAATGACCTTCAATTTTGAATTTCAAAATATGGGCATGACCTCGAATGTACGTTGATCACCACAATTGTAGGTCCTGAGTCAACACTGATTAGCAAATTCCCATGTCCAAATATGGGTATAAACTCGAGTGAAAGTGGACTAGTAGATTTGCATTTCCAAACATGATAAACTCGGCGTGATTATTTTTAGGTGGATGTAGCAATGAAGAATACACGTGTACCCCTTTTACCACTTCGATTACTTTAATCACTTCGTGACAATATGTTAATGATTTTTTTTAATTTTCAGCGCATTTAGAAGAGGCAATTTCTAAAGCAACCGATCCAAATACAGTACAAATACTTAGAAATTTGTTTGATAAAGCAACAACAATATATCATCTACAAAGTCCACATTTACCAAATTTTCCATACAAATACTACGTGTGTAAGTAGCAACATTTATGTAATATAATATTATTACAGTGTCTAGTAATTTCGGGGGCGTTGTCAAACACCCCGATAGCCGCGTCGTAACTCCTACTGGATCTGCCGCCGCTACACCTAAAAGTGGAAGCGGAACCAAGACTAAGGGCATACCGACTAAAGACAAACGGTTAGGGGTTAGGGGAAGTACTCTGGATATCCGTGAGATCATACCGAAATCTTCAATATAATAAACATCCTTAGGATGTAATCGGATAAAAAGACAACAACCTACGACTTTCGGAAACCGTTCCAAGTAGCAATACCGGAGTGGGGCATCCGAAATGAAGAAGTTGATTTCGAGGAACAGCGCTTGGGAGTTCTACTACCGTCTTCTATTCTCCCAAGTTTCAAGTCAATAGATATTTTGCGTTTTTTAATTGCAGTCAGTAATACCAAGGTCAGTTTCATTCACCCAACTCTTACCTACGAGCTATATGGCCGTTCCAATTTTGATTTTGAAAGGTCCTCTCGGGGTGTATATGAAACTACTACATATTTTAAATCTGAAACAATTGTTGCTGATTAGTATCCAATAGATGGCACCACAATAAAGAGGACCTGTCAAAATCAAAATTGGAACGGCCATATAACTTGTACGAGTTAGGAGAATGAAGCTGGCCATGGTAATACAGCAGTAGATTCTGGAAAGGTCATTTTCTATGTCTCGTGATTAGGTAGTTTCATTGATCTGTTGTTAATAGGTCTTATAATAATTGTTAGCCTTTAGTTTGTAAGAAATACACTAAGTAGTGAATATCGTTTCAGTTAATAATTATGTATTGCCATATCAACTTTGGAAGGGTAAAATAAATTTCTCCTATGGAAAGCTAAACCCAAACCTGAAAGTAGATACAGGACCTTATAATGTCGACGATATAGTGGATTATCTAAATTATATAGTGCGCAATACCTTCTCTGAAGAGCAATCCGATAGTTGCTTAGTGGAAGTTGCAGCAGCTTCCGATAACACCGAGCCTCACGACTGTCCTATAAGCGACACCTGTGTGAAATATATGCTGACAATACCCACGAACTACTCTTCAAGGTTTCCAGGATATGGAGTAACGCACATGTATGTAACCTTTGTACATTGTTAGTGTTTTTACGTTGGCGTTCCTGTGGTGTGTCGTTTCCTTTGAGTCGGCTGTCACATTTGTTTATTGTCATTTGTCAAACAAATGTGACAGCCGACTCAAAGGAAACGTCACACCACAGGAACGCCAACATAAAAACACTAACATCAATGACAACTTTGGCAGCGCTGCCAACGTTAGATAGATAAATCGGGTCGCCCGCTTTATATAAGTTCCAAAACATGCCACTATTAGTACCTACATAATTTATTTATATTTTTGAATTTGTTAAAGGACTCTGCTTTTACAAATAGGAAGAAACAGACACTGTAACTTTAATTATGACAAAGTGAATGAAATGTTAGAAAAGGAGTGTTCTTATATTCTATGGGAATTGAGAAAAAATGTACAATATGGATATATTCCAAATCTAGATGATCTGCTTTACGAACAGGGTAAGTTAGTAGGTACTAATGTTTCTACTATGACGAATTTGAATTTTTTAAACGTTATATCGATATCATTTTTCGTTTGTTCACAAACCGAGAAATCAGGCGCGGCCGTGGTCGTGTGGATGAAGATCCGCATGGCACCGGGGCGACACGGGTTCGATTCCTCGTTGTAGCCAGGGTTTTCAAAAAATTCTGGAGCAACTAGGAATAAACTTGTTAGTATAGTTGGGGGGGGGGGGTTCAAGGGTGGGGCATGTTAGACCCGTGAATAGCGCTTAGTGCACTGAGCCGGGATAAGAGGGGGGGGGGAATCATGGAGTTGCCAAAGCAAAAAAAAACCGAGAAATCGAAAAGCAATAAAGGGTATTTTGGCAAAAATCTGTACTGGCCGTACAGATTAGTATTGTTAGTATTACTAGTCTGTGATTGGTTAGAAATAGTTTACCGCATGACCCGCCACTTGCGGTCAGCCTTTATCGGGGGTTCTATACTTTATTTTTTCTAACCACGGCCTGGGTACCGATTCTCGAGTTCATACGCCTGCAAGCGTATACGCTATCCGGGTGTTGCCAACCGTACTATTATTTTACAACCGCGTTCCACAAATTTTTTGAAATATAATAGTACGCGAATTGTACTATTATTGAAGACTAGTAGACAGAAATCCAATATTTTGTCAATCTTTTTCATTGTACTAGTGTTTTGCCCCTGTTGTTCTAGAATAAGCAATGTTAAAGTTGGCAACGCTCGCTATCCGACTCATAGCGTACACGACTCGGAGGCGTATAAACTCGAGAATCGGTACCCTGGATGTAAACAAAACCACGTGACAATTTCTAAAACGTCATCTGAATGCAATTTTGTGATTGGTAGTTGTAGCGAGAGGATTTCACCCCTTTACTGTAGGAGTAGTTACGTTCGATTCGTGCGTTAATTGCAGTTGCATTTGTCGTCATCTGTGTATGATATCTGGTGCTTTAGTATTTAGATTTATTTAAAATGGAATCGTCGCCCAGTGAAACTATTCTTTGCACCTATGGTTTAAACTTCCCCGCTCGCTAGTTTACGTAAAATACCTACCACTGTAAACGTAGGCTAGAAATGATCACGTGGGTTTTGTTTACATCCAGGCCGTAGTTAAAAAAAATAAGGTATAGCTATAGCGGATTTTTTTGGATTGGTAACATTGCCACTTATGGCGTTTGTTGTTTGGCCGTTGCTAAATCCATGGCAGACGTGGATATAATTTTGACACAAACTCTACGGTATTACGTCATCGTCATGGGGTGACGTCATCTATCGGCCGGGGAAATCCGGAGTTAAACTCTTAAACTGAGATTGTAATACCGGGCCTAAATAATTTAGTGATACTGTCCGCATATAGCCTTGCCCATGGCCTCCTCTCATTCATGTAAGTAGTCGTCAACCATTAGGTAACAGAATAGATCTGATATGATAGGGCGATTTAGAATAGATTACAATCTGATTGTATACTTACTACCTTGCTGATATTTTTTGCATTTTTCAGTTCACGTATGCGGAATCGAAGGATTTGGTGAATTTTTGGAAAAGGAGTATCTGGAGCATGTATTAAACAATCAACAGTCACATGGTGGCTTCGGAATAAAACGCCTAACGAAAAAACAGTTATCAAGTCATAATCGACCAAAAAGAGAATCAGTCCGTATGAAACATGGAGCCAATAGTCATACAACCGGTTTAGCAATTTCTGTGTTGGCTTTATACACGCGGGTGCTAATTGAAAAGCCGTTTTCTAACAAAGCATTTTATGGAGAGCAATAATTGTTTTTGTGATTATTATAAACGATTGTAAATAAATAAAGTATGTTGAACTGTTTTCATTATCTGCAGTGGCGGCTGGTGCCAAGGGGCACAACGGTACGTGCCCGTAGTAAAAAAAATTGAAATCTCACTTTTTTTCTAAACCATAGCACTCTATATAGGTTTTAATTAAATTTTAAAATATTCGTAATCCAATGTATAGCAGTGGCAATACATATCTTCGAAATAGTATATTAAGTATTAAGAACGGTAAGGACATTTTACCGATCGAAGACAATAGTTTGGAGGAGGAGCGCAGCGACGACTCCAATTATTTTCTGAGATCGGTAGTCCTTAACGTTCGTGATGCTTATGACGTTTTTTGCGCTACTGAATCCGGTAAAAAGAATTTTTAATAAATTAATAATTAATACAGATTCAAATGCGATAATTGTCAGTCTCCGCATCACGTTGCCGTATTGTCGATTGATATATTAGGTACGTTTCTATAGCAATCTGTAAACAGTTACCGCCATTGCAGTTTTTTGTGAAAATTATTTGGAGTTCCGTGCTAAAAATTAATGAAAATGATTCCGAAAACGAAATAGAAGAAGCTTGGAATGTGGGGTGTTCGGTTCTCATTCCTGATAAGTCTAGAGAGACGCTACGAAGGTACCTACAATCATTTTAAAAATTGGTGTACCAAGAAAAGTACAAATATTGATGAAAAATCTTTGCTGGCGTACTTTGTTACAAGAAATGAGAAATTAAAAGCTCCAGGATTTGTTTTAACTAACATTGGAAATTGCATTCATTTTATTTAACTAAACTGACATTTGTGACTGACATTAATTTATCAAATTACATGGCACGTTCGTTTTGAGTAAATTTACTTACCGTTCTAGAACCCCAAAGTATTTTACCGACGACTTTATCCTTAGCAACTAGTAAACATAACTTACTGTCTTGGAAACAGCAGCGGTAAACAATGAAATAGAGCACAGTAGCGCAAAATAATATATTTCCTAATGATACGCACTCTGGTGGCTAGAATAGTAACTAACCATGTGACGTCAGAAGCGGGATTAAAGCGGGACGTTCGCTTGTTGTAAACAGGATCGAGAACGTTAAGCAGCGAATAAAGCAAGGGAAATGTCAATGCGATGTCAAAATTGTATACCGTTTCTGACGTCACAAACTGTTGACTGCAGCGCCAGCATCGATAATAGTCCAGGAGCTAGCGGTATATTTTAAGACTAATTTCTATCAAGCTGAAATTTTTTTTATGAGCTGGTATGGTTATGTCTGCCAAATGTAGGTGGTCGGCAAAATAGGACCGAGGGACATAGAGCGCTAAGAAAAAAAATTGGCCAACTAACCAACCCAGGACGTCAGAGAGTGCTTCTGTCCCGCTCAAATTGTCGGACAAGGTGATTTTTGTGTTTGTTAAATTAGTATATAGTTATTAAAAAAAAATCAGGTTGATGGTAATAAGTCAAATGTCTTAAAAACAATACGAACCCCAAACGGCAGACACTGATTCAGTTCCGACTCTTATGTCGGACAGTTAATTTTTTGTTGTCGGAATGTCTTAAATAACGAGCAAAAAAGGAATTGGCTTGATTGAAGTTTGTAAATTTCATCAAAAAATAATTAAAAACAAAAAAAATCTGGGCGCTTTATGTCCGCGGTCCTATTTTGCCGACCACCTACATTTGGCAGACATAACCATACCAGCTCATAAAAAAAAATTCAGCTTGATAGAAATTAGTCTTAAAATATACCGCTAGCTCCTGGACTATAATATTTTAACTAAGAAACTGGGCACGCTTCCCGGCGGACCTCGCCAATTGTTGGCAGCAAAGACAAGTTCGGAATCTGCGCCAGCGTGCCACGTGCTCTTAAAGCCCTTCGCCGGGTTGATTTCAACAAAATTGCTGTAACCACATTTTTATCCACAAATTACCGAACGTTTCACGAATATTTTTTAAATTATATAGTTTGGTTATTAAAAACTTTAATTTTTAATCGTAAAAATTTTGACAATTTCAGGTTTTTAAATTTCATCCCAAGCCTTACCAGATGCTCTTAAATCGCGTCTAATAAGCCACGCCCACTCCGAAAAAATATTTCGTCTGCGGCGCCATTTTTGTTCGCGCCTGAATTTGAAAATCGGACACCCAAGGCAATTTATTTAACACTGCGCCGAATAAAACACATGTACTGTCGTTACATAATTTTTTTATTAGTTTGCATTGGAGTAAACTTAGATTAGATACTTAGAAATGTTCCAGTTTTCCGTTGGCATCTCCCAAAAAACGTAGAAATAAACTTAAAACACCTGCACCCAATCCTGTTGTGTGATCTAAGCAACCAAATGTTATAACATTTGATTCTCGTTTTCGCCTTCTTCGCAGTTCAACCTTGTTGTAGGATGAAGATGGTGGGGTAAATACGCCAAAACAGCCATGTTTTGTTTGAATACTTAGAACATATTCCATCCATTTTATAGGCAAGAATTCTATAAAACCTTCAAACCCACATAGAAGAACTGCAATGAATAAATTTTTATAAATCCCACGTGCAATCTTCATTGCTCAACAAAATTATCGCATCATGTTATCCAAATTTTCGGTATCGGGAATAAATATTAACGATACGCCGTCTGGCGGCTAGAATAGTAACTAACCGTGTGACGTCAGAAGCGGGATTAAAGCGGAACGTTCACTTGTTATAAACAGGATCGAGAACGTTAAATGGCGAATAAAGCAAGAGAAATGTCAAAATCTTATCTCGTTTCTGACGTCGCAAATTGTTGACTGCAGCGCCACCATCGATAATATTTATTCCCAATAAAGAATAAGCGTGTAGTTGTTTACCCACCGAGGTAGCCGCGTTGGTAACGTACTGACTTCACATGACCGACCCTTATTTTATTTTCAATTTCCGAATCGACTTACTTTGTTCTAATAAGAGGTCATCTAATTCTGGAATAAATCCGCACTGCGAATTTTTTTGTGCTTCCCAATAACTGTGTAAACAGTATTCCTCAATTTTTTTCTTCAGCCATTTTTTGTTCCAATCACATTTACGAGCTTCCGCTATTTGTAAAAAGAGCAGCCTATAACAAACAATAATAAAACAATAGTAGTAGAGTAGTATTAGCTGTCCGTAAATAATAATTTAATAAAAAAATATTCTTAATAATTAATTGTGTTTTTTTATTTAAATAAAAAAAAATATAGCTCTTTACACAAGAAGAGGTGAGAGATGCGATCTGAAGAGTAAAAAACGCCCAAGTTATCGCTAAAGAGACAATTAAGTACAGCTGCTCCTGATTACTTCCCACAAGATATGAATAAAGAGTTACGAAAAGGCATTAAACATACCTACACAAGGAGCATATAGGCTACCTATGCTGCACTGCACAATCGATGGTTCAAAGAAGATTGACAGAAAGGACAACATAATTATTGTTGGAAAATGCAACAAGGATAACCAGATAACAGGGACTAAATGCACAGTGCGCATGCGTAAACGTCATTCCCGGAGAACGCGACTAGCATGTAAACAAAACCACGTGACACATGGCCGTAGTAGCATCTGTGATTGGTTGCTTGCTTGCGCGGGCTGCATGCAACCAATCACAGATCCCATGTGTCATGTGGTTTTGTTTACATGCTAGTCGCTGTGTCCGGGAATGACGTTTTTTAGTTACTCTACGTTAATGTTTATATAAATATTCGAATACTACCTGTGAGTGTTTCCGTAGCCAGGAACAGGATTATTGTCGCCGATCATATAATCCTTACATAACTGGTCAATATGACAATGATGTGGTGTAGAAATAGAACTTTTGACCAGTTGTAACACACATTGATCAGATATTTCCTCGGAAAAATAATCGCTTTCCATATATTTCTTATATTGACTACATGTGTTTACACTTAGTTTCTGTGATAACATTTTATAGTCTTTATCAAAATTTCCTAAAGAAAATGTAATATTCCTTTGCCAACGATTCGAATCTAGCACATGTTCCAGAACTGAAAACACTTCATTAATATTTCAGAGAAAGAAAGTTAAAATTCGATTCCAAACTAGTCCACTTAACTTTTAGGTACTATCTAGTAGTCCTTTACTACATAAATATGGGAAACAAAAAAATGTAAATATAAAATTCAAAAGTTATAAAGAGGGGATATTTTGAGAGAGAAGAAAGGATTATCGGGTCTAGTGTTTGGAATGACAACGTTATTTGAATTGAACCAATAATATAGATCTAGACTCGTATTAAATTATTTTTACGTACATATTTTATGCTTCACATCTATTTGAAGATAATTACTTGCTTTTAATATCTCGGTAACTTTATCCATTTCAGAACTTAAAATGTTTGTGTCTAGAAACTCAAATTCGCCATTCAATTTTTCAAGGTTAACTAAAAATTGCAACTTATTATTTAACTACAATAATTAATATTAGTACAATGATACGATATATACAAGCATAAAATATTTATGAATGTTACTTTTGTACCTACAGGGTGTAGAATTGGATTACGCACCATTTCAATGCAAACATCTTTATCCCTAACTATTTTATAGCTATAAACTGTTCTGAAGTTTTTGTAGAGAAAAGAATACTAAATATTATTGGTTTCGTATTTTAGTTTTACAAAAATTAAAAAAAAACTGAGCGTCTGAATTTCAATTTATTTGAATTTCGCGCGCTTTTTTTAAAGAATTTCTGCGAGATTGATGAATTAAGATTTTTCTAACACATTTTTCAAATGAAATTGGTGATATTAAAAGAATGAGCTCATGTATTTGTGTAAATTATACATTTTATTTACAGATTATAACCCAACATAAAAGACCCGCCAGGATAACTGACACTTCGCAATTAAAAAAGCGCGCGATTTTCAAATTCAGACGATCAATTTTTCATATTTACCTTTCTGTAAAACTACACTACTACCAGTTTTCTGATCAGGTTCAGCAACAACTTGTTTGAAAGCCCTTTGGCGGAACTATACCTTGAACAGAAATTAATTTTAAAAATCCAAAAACGGTGGCAACGGCGCTCTTCCAAAAATTTTGAAATTTTTGAAAAATTAGTACAACAACACTGGCAACATGATATTGTTTAAATTATCCACACTTGGGCAGGTTGATCTTAGATACAGTTTCATTTTTTGAAAAACGCTAGAATTTTACTGTGGCGCCCTCTACGAGGTTTTGAAAATCAGAAACCGATCCTCCTATAGCTCCTTTATTAGTCAAAATATGAAAAAAGTTTAAATATAAAACTTATTCAGTATATAGCTCTGCATTCTCCTAAATTTATATCACGTATACAGAGTGTTTACTTTTCACAACACAATAAGCAACTTTGTTATTTTAAATGAAACACCCTGTATATTATTATATGATTGAATGCAAAATTGAATTGTCTATCACATAGTATAAGGTAGTCATATAGCTAAAATGTACGGTTGATGAGAAAATCGCGAACTTCCGCTGCGTTAGTAAATTAGATGCCTGTCTCTCTTCTGTACGTATCGAACCCGTATAGTCTGGTGTTTCTCGCTACGCATTCAAGTGATTTCCAATGCTGCCTCGCGAACTACTGTTGAATACCAAAAACGAAATGTTTAATTTTTAGTATGGGAAAGGCCAGGGAGGTGCTAACGTCCACTATTTTTACATTAAAATCCCTTTGGTGCGTAATTCAAATCTACACCCTGTATGTTCTCAGTAGTTATTGTAATTGAAAGGAACTTTATCTTTATAATAGGTAAATAATTATTATTATACTTGCATCAATAAAATTTTGTAAACTAGTCGTGCGTTGATTGAATATATATCAAATAAGCAAAACGTATTGTAACTTACCCTTCACAAAAATCATTCCAAATAAACCATCTACATTCATATAATGACGATTTTCATAAATATAGTCGAGAACTTTGACGAGAGATTTGAAAACTCTTTTAGACAAATTGTCTTCAACATTTTCAGACAAATTTACAATTTCACGACTTAACAATAGAACCAAACAAGCTTGCTTCAACATCGTTCTAATGAATTTTCACTTCAAATCCTCTTTATATACCACTGTGTTTTCTTATTAAGAATGATTGAAAGTTCAGGGGCGACTCGTGAATCCATTCAGTACGTTCAAAATTGGTTAGTTTTACGTAGAGTGCCTTGAGTCTTGACACTGTTGGTATACGAATCTGACAGACATTATCAAGGAACTCTAGCTTAGTATCTCAGTAATCAATTCTAAAACCGAAGTTAAGTTTTGGGATAAGGTTTTGTTATTGTTTCTTATAGTCCAGGAGCTAGCGGTATATTTTAAGACTAATTTCTATCAAGCTGAAATTTTTTTTATGAGCTGGTATGGTTATGTCTGCCAAATGTAGGTGGTCGGCAAAATAGGACCGCGGGACATAGAGCGCTAAGAAAAAAAATTGGCCAACTAACCAATCCAGGACGTCAGAGAGTGCTTCTGTCCCGCTCAAATTGTCGGGCAAGGTGATTTTTGTGTTTGTTAAATTAGTATATAGTTATTAAAAAAGAAATCAGGTTGATGGTAATAAGTCACATGTCTTAAAAACAATACGAACCCCAAACGGCAGACACTGATTCAGTTCCGACTCTTATGTCGGACAGTTAATTTTTTGTTGTCGGAATGTCTTAAATAACGAGCAAAATAGGAATTAGCTTGATTGAAGTTTGTAAATTTCATCAAAAAATAATTAAAAACAAAAACATTCTGGGCGCTTTATGTCCCGCAGTCCTATTTTGCCGACCACCTACATTTGGCAGACATAACCATACCAGCTCATAAAAAAAATTTCAGCTTGATAGAAATTAGTCTTAAAATATACCGCTAGCTCCTGGACTATTATTTTGTGTTAAATTTGCTACCCCCAGAATAAACAAACACTCGGCTATGAATTATCCTGCATGCCACTGTGAGGGTGGATTAGTATTCAAGATGTATTTCTCCTATCGTAACTTTTAATTTACGTTCTTCTTAGGAGGATAATACTCGAGGGTGGGATTAACACTTAATTGAAGTTTTAGAAATGTGGTAAATAAATGTATTTGGTAGTAAACATGTTTAAATGAAAAACATCAGGGATGAAAATTAAATTTCTGTCGTGTAGTATTATACTACTTCATACTTTTGCTAATATCGCACTTTTTAATAAAAATTATACAAACTTTTATTTATTTTTACTGACATGTGACTGACATCAATCAAAAGATGTGACAGTATGTTTAAAAAAAGACTACTTTCAAAAATTTGAAAACACTAATTAAAGCTTGATTCACATAACAGCAGTAACGTCAACGTCACCCCCCACCTATTAACAATAGACCAATGAAAAATTTCCGCGTCAAGTAATACGCAATTTCATTGGTTTGTTGCTGACGGGTGGGGGTCACTCTGACGCTGGTCCGTGAATCCGGCTAGAGTGCCTTGATTTTTGTTATTCTTTTGTGTTCAGAAGATAGGCACGTTTGTCATCACGTTTGACTCGATAGTCGATGTGCTTATAGGTTATGTAAGCGACTGTCAAAAGTGTTTTTAGTCAGTAGCCTTTCGTTCAAAAAATTTTTAAAAAGAATCAAAGTCATGGGCATGAAAAACTGTTTTATGCAGTTTAATCCTCAAAGCTAACCAGAAAGTTTTTTTTCAGTTATAAAAATGACAGACGTAGATTGTCTTTCTCCTTTCACTGGCGAGAAAAAGAAGATCATATATTAATCTCTGTCAGTTTGACAAGTGTGTCCACGCTGTCCTCAGCAAAAATCAAGGCACTCTAAATCCGGCTATAGACTTTGAATTTAATATGAAATGTTGAAATTGTGTTCTTTATGTGTGAGCGGAACCATGGCCAGCTTCATGGTCATACCCCTTCATCTTCATTCTCCAATTTTTATTTTGACAGATTTTCTCTGTGGTGCCCTCTCGGGGTCTACATGAAATTATTATGTATTTTAAATCTGAAAACATTGTTGCTGATTATTATCTAATAGATGGCACCACAGAGAGGACTTGTCAAGGCCAACTGTATATATGCGATATAGTTGACCTTGGACTTGTCAAAATCAAAATTGGAAAGGCTATATTTAGTCTACCTATAACTCGTAACAGTTAGGAGAATGAAGCTGGCCATGAACGAAGTCTATAAACGTTATGAACAAGCACCATTTTAACTCTTTCTTCAAGCTTTTCTTTGCTGAATGGTTCATTGACCATGGAGTGGTCTGTGTCCGATCCTCCATGGATCCCTATGTTTTTTTTACGCAACTTACATTTTGTGATTTGATTTGTGACTCTATTAACTAGTGACCTTGGTGCAGTCCCTACCTACTTTTTGTATTGAAAGAAGGTATTTTTTTTATTTGCTGTCTCCTACTGCTTGCGAATTTTATTTGTCTAAAAATCATTATTAGGAATAGTAAAAATAGTTGCGCTTCTGTTTCATGGTATAACTAGCACTGATAACAAAGGTCAAAAACCTTAGCGCCGGACCTGTATTCACTTTACAACACAAGTCGAGTTGTTTGTAATCTTTACTCGTATTTGTAGTCGAGATTCTTTAAGTGATGGAGATTACGTTTGCTGGAAAATGCGCCTTGGTTACTGGGGCAACGAAAGGTAAGATTTTTAAGTTTATTTTTCTAAATTTAAATTTTGGTGCCTTGTATAATGTTAATTGTCGTAGATTTATTTAATCTTAACTTCCTTAAAAATACTATGTAAGCGACCTATCTATCTACTATAGATACACACAAGGTTATAAGATGGATAGATGATACATTGAGGGTCAAATAACAAATTAAACCAGTAATTATTAAAAAGCGGGAATTGTTTTAAATTGTTATTGTTATTCTATTCCAGATACTTACTTAGGTAATTTTTTTTTCAACTAAATATTCAATAAATTTGACAATTTTATACAGGCTGTTGCCTAAAACACGCATCGACTCATTTGTTATTTAAATTTTAGACCCCACAAACTATAGCAAATTATCGCTTCACTCCAGTAGCGGCTCGTGATAATCATAGTAGGTAGGGCACAATTAACCGTTTATTAAAAATCAATTTAAAATAGGAAAATGTCCCCGGACATGCGCAGTAGGCTGACGTAATGCCGTGGATTTTGTGTCAGAATTATATCCACGTCAGCCGTGGAGCTAGCAACGGCGATTATATCCACGTCTGCCGTGGAGCTAAAGTCCGTTTTTTTTTAAAGATCCACCACCTGTTGATTTCAGTTGGTATAATAAAAAAATTGAAATTTTTAGTAATTTTTGTCAATATATGGTAACATTGATTCAAAGATCAATCAAAATGTTCTGTCAATTTATGCGTGCGCATCAGTACATTTCAAATTTAAATTATTTAAAATGTTAATTAAAACATAAAGAAGACTAGGTACTCTAATATAAGATTTATTTTTATTTTTAATATTTGATTGATGAACAATGCGGAACGGTTAAAATTTACCCGTTTTTCCAAAGCATAAAGGAATTGAATCTCAATCTTTGACGGAGAATAACTCTGAACTAGCGAAGAACGGGCATTATTGTATTCTCGTATATTTTTCCAATTGGTATCTGGAGGGGAATGTAGTACTGTGCTCCGTGTCCGCGATTTAAGAAACACCCTGTATATTAATTATTATAAAACTATAATACTTCTTATTAAATCGAGCAAATTTACATAAACTCAGCATATATCCACATAAATTGACAATATTTAACAAAATATATGAAAATACTTCTTGCAAAAAGCACTTGTCAAAATTAACCATTAAATTTATTAGTCCTAACCCTACTTTAAAAATTACTAAAAAATTTCACCAGCAACGTTGCCAAACATACTTTCGAGAGAAATTGCAAGGTTGGTGGATCTTTAAAAAAAACAGACTTTAGCAACGGCGTTTTTTTACCCTTTACTTCCAAGAAATAAAATTATTTAGCGTCATACTGTTCTGCCTCTATCGCTATTTTTACATTTTATAATACAGGCGGGAGGCCCTCCGGCTACTACGTAATTGACGAATTATGTTTTGCTCTTGTAGTATGAAATTACAATCCCATCTTATTTTAACACGAATACTTTCATAATTTATACAAGAAGCTAGTACGGGTTCATCGCATTGCTCCTGCAACCTGATGCGAGCATAGGAGCCTTACATCGTCACTTTAGACGTTGTATGCACATTCCAATCATGTCCCATACATGCTCGATTGTACTACAAGCCGGTCAGTCCTAGAATTGAATTCTTGTATCACAAGGATACTGGAACGAGACCCGGGTCTGGCATTATTGATTATCCTGCATTGGTAAAAAGTTATCCCCAATAAATGAGACAAAGGGCATTACTACGTGTGGTCTTAAAATGTCCGCCACATTTTTGTTTGCTGTCATTTAACCCCTTTCCACCACCAACTCTGTACGAGCGTTAAAAGAAATTCCGCCCCATACCATTATTGAACCACTTTCAAAACTCGTAGTTGGAAGAACGTTTGCTGGAATGTATCTACCGTTCTTCCATACGACCCACACATTAATACGTCCATCGGACTATGTTAGTTAAAATCTTGATTCGTCTTGCTCAGTCGTTAGTAGACAATAAATGTGTTCACGACCAATCTTTAACCTGGCCACACGGTATGTTCTGGTTAACCGGGGTCCAGCAGCAGGCTTCCTAGGGCTCAATCCTACATCTCTCAATCGTCTTCTAACAGTTTGATCACTTATTCTTACTTAGGTACCGTACTTTAAAAATCTGATTTTGAATGTGACTTGTCATAAAACGTTGACGAAGAGCACTTACCTATTCGAATAAATCTATCGTCTCTTTCGGGTGTAACCCTCTTTTGGCCTTGTCCTTGTCGACGTCAATATTCTCTAGTCTCTCTGTATCTTCTGGCTGCTCTAGATCCGGAAGATTGCTGGATCCCACACACCTCAGTCACATATATCTGTCTAAGACCTTCTTGGAGGAGGGTAACAACCACTTTTTCATTGCTTCTCCTGGCTGCTCTAAATTGCTAGAAGATAGCTGGATTCCACACACCTCAGCCACATATCCCTGACAACTAAGATAGGACCTTTTTGAAGATTTATCGCATTAGCCCGACTTAGTCCCCAGAGACCTTTTACCTTTTTATTCCAATTCCTAGTAAAACTATCTTGCTTTATCAACTTTATATTACTTATATTTCTTACTGGTTCTGTTAACGTTTGTCTTTAGCTATAGATAGTACGAGTCAGGGCCGTACCCAAGGGGGGGTAGGGGGTTGACCCTCCCCCGCGAAATGAAACCAACGTGTACTTTGAGCAATGCTTTTTTTTGCTTTCTACTCGGCCTCCTTTTATTCCCTTTTCATGGACCGGTAAGGAAATTAAACCCCCCCCCCCGAAATAAAATCCTTGTTACGGCCCTGGTACGAGTACCCTACATGAAACTTGGAACCTTCATACCGTGTTATATTTCTTTCTTTCTGTTGATTGCAGGAATTGGACGGGAAATTGCTAAACAACTTGCTAAATGTGGAGCTAAGGTAATTGCCCTTGGTAGAACTAAATCGCTTTTAGGTAAGTTTGTAGAAACTAAATTGAAAAAAGGTACCTACCTAGTTACCTACTAATGTTCAATTTTCAGAATCCTTGCAAAAAGAGGTTCCTTCCATTGAGATAATTGTAGTAGATCTTGCAGATTGGACTGCCACAAAAAAAGCCCTTCAAAATGTTGACAACATACATCTTTTGGTTAATAATGCTGGACTTGCCATATTAGAACCACTGGCAGATGTAACCGAGGATCATGTTAACCAGTAAGAAATTGCATGTGGTAATAGTTAATCAAAATGTTCAATTGGTTTTTATTTACAGATTATTTGATATTAACGTAAAAGCTGTTATAAATTTAACTCAGTTTGTAGCCAAAAATCTGAAGGAAAGTCAGAGTCCAGGCTCAATAGTAAATGTATCTTCACAAGCATCGATGGCCGGTTTACAGGATCATGCCGTCTACTGTGCAACAAAAGGAGCTGTTGATGCTTTTACTAGAGCAGCTGCACTTGAATTAGGTCCTCATAATATCAGGGTAAATAGTGTAAACCCCACAGTTATTATGACAGAGATGGGTCGGCTAGGTTGGTCTGATTCCGCTAAAGCAAATCCAATGCTAAATAAAATACCCCTCAGAAGGTAAATTTATTAAAAATTTACAGCCGTATTCATAAACAAATTTAGTCGTTACTAACCATAGATAATATAACCTCGCGCAACTAGTTTATCCTGGATCAAAACCTATGTATAGGTAATCCTAGGTATAGGGTTTGATCCTGGCTAAACTAGTTGCGCGTTAGTAACGACTAAATTTGTTTATGAATACGGCTGATAGTGTTTTAAATAATTGTAGGGGGTGTAGACTTGCATTACGCACGATAGAGATTTCAATGCAAAAATCTTTATATGTTCATTTATTTCTTCCTCTAATTATTTTAGAACTGTTCTGAAGTTTTTTGTAGAGAAAGAAATACTGAATCGGGGCGTTGAATTGGTTTTGTATCTTAGTTTTATAATAGCACGGAACAAATTGCTAAGATTGACCTTCTGAATTTGAAAATCGCGCGCTTTTTTAAATTTCAGAACTGTCAGTTATGATGGCCTGACTTTTATGTTTGGTTATAAACTGCAAATAAATGTATAATTTACACAAATACATGAGATCATTCTTTTAATCTCACCAGTTACATTTGCAAAATGTGTTAGAAATCCTTTAATTCATTAATTTCGTAGAAATTCTTTCAGAAAAAGCGCGCGAAATTCAAATTCAGACGTTCAATTTATTCAATTATTTTCTTTCTATAAAACTTAAATAAAAACGAATAGAACGTACCGATTCAGTGTTTTTTCTCTACACAAAACTTAAGAACAGTTTAGCACTAAAATAATTAGAGGAGGAAGTAAAATGTTTTGCATGGTGCATAATCCACCACTACATCATGTAGTATAGGTATTATGGTAAATTATAATAATTATTACAGGTTCGGCGAGGTACACGAAGTTGTAGATGCAGTTCTATATTTACTGAGCGATAAAGCTAGCATGATCACCGGTACATGCTTACCAGTTGATGGTGGATATTTAGCAGTGTGATAAGAATTTATTTTTTAAACCTTAAATGTTCTGTAAATAAAAGTGCTCTATGAACATTTCATTGAAATAAATAAACGTTTCTGAATGTGTGGTAATTTTATAAACCCGCGGTTTCTGACAGGGTCCTTTTCCCCCAAGCATATCGTCGAAGGTTCGCAAAAAGGATCACCGTGACGATCTTCAGTTGAGCCCTGCTCAAGCCAAGCAATTCTGCAGCTCGTTTAATGCAAGGTCCATAATATAAATGCCTTGCTATGGTTTGTTTGTTCAGTCAATTTTCAGTTTCTGTCAAATCCCGAATTGTCCTTAAAAACCCCAATTAAGGACATTCTGGGATTTTTCGAAGGCATAGGAGTATTTTTTTGAGGGCCAAAAATCTGGGGACGCCAGAGGCCTTTTAAGCCGCGGTGACTGGGCCGCTGTTACCAACCCTGGAGAAATAAAAAAAACGATTTCCAAGAATCGGAATATAATATAGTAATAGGTACCAGGTAAACTTTTATCTTTATCTTATCTTTATCAGGTACCAAAAAGCAATATCCACTGACCTTCAATGTTGTCGCTAAATTGCTGAGTCAATTGAACGTAGCTCTCTTAAATAACTGATATTTTAATTTTTTTTGCGACCCTTCGAATTTGATGGTCCAAAGTAGCGCTACTTCTTCTTTCAAAGATTGAAACCTTGGCGCCGCCGCCGGGCTTGTATTCATTGTACTACACTACAGTACAAGTTCAAGTTGTTTGCAAACATTGTTCGTATTTGTTGTCGATATTCTTTAGTAAATGGAGATTGCGTTTGCTGGAAAACGCGCCTTGGTTACTGGCGCTGCGACAGGTAAGATTTTTAATTTTTTCAAGTTTAAATTTTGTTTCCTTGTGAGTTAATTGTCACAGATTTATTTAATATTTTAACTTCTTAACACCGGCGGCTTAAAATAGTAGCTACCTAAGACTATATATCTAAGTTAGATACCTACAAGGTTACGTTGCGCGCTGGTACACGATAGATACAGAGAGGGTCGAATTAAACTCGTGGTTATCAAACTGCGGTGCATTTTTTAAAATTGTTTGTCTTTATTTCAGATAACCAGTAAAGTTCATTTCTTGTGCAATATAGGCTTAGTTAAGAGGCCGACTTGAGGAGTGGGGATAGTTCAGTTTTCAAATGTAGGATTATATTTATTTACTAGAGGGCGATACTGGTATTGATTTGAATTATTTTGAAATTATCATTTATTTTGATAAAATCTGAAAACTAAACGACGCGACTGCAGGGCACACCCAGGCACACTTGTTTTTACCAAATCTGTCACGTTGACCTTGACAATTCAAACTTCATATCATTAATACTACGCAAATATGTAACTAGTATCTAATATAATTACAATTGTCCAGCGGAACTTTATTTACTTTTTATTATTATTGTCTAAAGACGTAAAAAATAATTTATAAATTACCGTCAAAGTTGTTCTTTAATTTAGCGAACTACAACTAACGAAAACAGTGTTGTCTGTATAGAGCTGTGGTAATGCTTTCGGCCTCGCACTCAGAACGTCATAGGATCCATTCCAGGCTCTGATAAACTTTTTTTTTAAATTTGATTTCTATTTAAATAAAAATATTGATTGTAATACTTTTTATTTTTTGCTTTTAGTATTTTTGGTTGACAAAATTAAAGAACACCGTTGACTGTAATTAATAAATTACCGATTTTAACTTTTTTTGAACAATAATAAAGGTTAATACTTCTTGCAGTTACCTAAATTCTAACAAAATAATACAGTTTGAAATTATAAACGGGTTTGTAAGAAAATACATGTTGTATAGGGAAACTATGTTCAGGAATAAGTGTTCACACGTACAAATCTTTTCATTCAAATTCAAATTTAGCGCGTATTTAATGTCGACAGTGCCATCTATCCAAATTACGCTGAACTTCTTACTCACAATTGGCGGCCATTTTTTTATGCCCTTGTCAAACCAAAACTTAAGACTACCGAATATACCGATAAACATTATTATCCAACATTAATGACCCGGACTTGAAGTTTACATTCTGTGTGACCATACTTAGGTACAGTGCCTTCATTAATGATTGATACCCACTTGACCACAAAATATAGGCAACCCAACTTTCACAGTTGGCAAATCTTTATCTAATAATTCCCTAACTGATTGTATGTACGTAAATTGACAGTAACTTTAGTGACTTTAGTTACTTATTAGTTACAACGAGTACCAATCCTACCTGACTTCAACATTTAAATCTGAACTCCCAAGGACACCACGGATCTAAGGTCACGTGGGTATCAATCATTAATGAAGGCACTGTATTAACAGAATTTGACGTAATTTAAAATCATAAAAATTTCTTTTTTGCTAATTTTCAAATTGAATTTAAATTTAGAATCAAAACTGTATTTTACATGAAATTTAGTGGCTGCCTAAGTTGCAATAATGCTTTGTAGAATATCTTAATTAAAATTCAAATTTTTCGTTTTTGTTCGAGTTCGGTAGTCTTAAAATTAACAAGCTGCTGCCCTCTATCGACAAACAGGGCAGCGGCCGCCCTCTTAAATAAACTAAATAGACCACCCACTTTATCAATGGAATATAGGCAACCCATTATACACTGCTAGCACTCTTGCCCCTGCTTACTGATTTTAATTATAGTTTGTCACCTGTTAAATATTTTGTTTTTTTTAAATATTTAATACAGAACAAGATTGAAAACTACCGATTTATTGAAAACATCATTTATACAGACCAAGAAATAATAAAAAAGTGTACAAATTCATGTGTTACTGTTTTACGTTGATTTTTTTTCATGTTGTGACAGACAACCTGCACTTGCAAATTTTGTAGATGTTCTTGATATTGTATACACATTACGGACAGGTCTGTTAGGATATTTTACACTAAAATAATCCCTATGTAGTGTTTAAAAAGGTTGTAGGATATAAATTTTTAAATAAAAAACAAATATGTCTGTTAGTATACAGGATGCGTTGAAATTAAATCATAAGTTAAGGCCGATTCTCACTTGTGTGCCAGGCCCGGGATCGGCAAGCGCTCGGCACGGTCCAGGCAAGATTTCTTTTTCATTACTGCGTTTTAACGATGTGTATTCACACTGGCCGGGCCCGGTCCGAGCCAAACCCGCGTTTTTTCTCTATAGAATATTTTGCATGGCCCAAGCCGAGCCCGTGCCTAGCACGCATAGTGAGAATCGGCCTTAAGTGTATATGGTGGGAAAAGAGTTACGGGAGTGTAGAGAGAATGATGAAAGTGGTGTTAGTGTAGGTAGAGAACGTCATTTGGAGACTACCTTGCAAAATTTAAGAACAAAAAGGTTGTGTTTAAAACAAAGCATTGTAGGGGGTGGTGGTAGGGGTAGAGAAGTGAGAAGTAAGCGATTAAAATGGCAAGATACATTAAGTGCATTGAAGGGAAGACTGCGAACGGGTTCGGTTCTAAATTTAGTTCATAAAAATCCTGATGAATTACTACCCTTCAGGGGGTGATCAAATTGATGGTCCGCCGAAACAAAAAATCGACTGTTTAAAATGCATCAAGAGCTCAAGGGTGGTGGCTTGTATGTCTAAAAGTGTTGAATGAATATCTGTGAATTATTGGGGATAAAAAGTTTAAATTAACATAGTCTTTAATTTTATTATAAATTAGGTTGTTATCATGTCGGTTTGAAATATTGTGTAACGACCGATACGTAAGGGTCAGAGGTCAATTGTCTGTCCGGAATGTTTCGAGGATGTCGTGAAAGAGGATAATGTTGTTTGGGAAGGTAAAAACAATAATATTTGGAGAAAAAATTTAAAATACAATTTAATTTGTTATTTTTTTAGGTTTTCAAAATAGCAATAAGAATAATCCCAATAATAAAAATATTGGGAAAGATGTGGAGGCGGTGGAAGATGTTGAAATGAAAGGGTGTGTTTATGGAGCACCTGAGAAAAGCTATCTTACGATGTAAATCAATATTGCAGAATAAGATATCTCTGCAATTCTTTCAATAAGAAGTGCAAGATTTAAAATTAATTAAAACAAAATAATGTATGTAGTTATTGTTCTTTTTAAATAATTTTTTGTACCTAGTATATAACATTTTAAATAAAGAGATATTAAATTGGAAAAAACATGTGTTTTAATATGATGGTCTATGAGTGTATTAGGGAGGGCATGGTGTAGATAAGAGTAAATTATTACCTACCCCAAAAGAATGGTGTATGAGATAAAGTTAACATCATTTAAATACTTGGTGTTTTTAACTTTTTATTAATTAGGTCAAGGATGTAAGACAAGTTATTGACCTGAAAGTAGGTCACAAAAATCCAACATGTTAAAACATGTTTATTAAAGAAAAATTAAAACCTTGTGTTCGTTTATGTTGCCTTGAAAAAGGCAGTTTTTTATTTGGAAATGTAATAAGTAGAAAAATTATTCATTTTCCTTATTACATTTACACCTTGGGATTCTCCTTGCGCAGCATGGGCATTTTTTTCGCATTTCACTTTGACGTGCTTCAGATATTAATTGCAACGCCAACGGAGTATTCCAGGTATCTACTTATAATTGGGGGGTAAAATACCAAGAGGAATTGCAGGGATATTTCGGTTGTGGAATATTTCATAATAGGGGTTTTCAGAATTATAAAGAAATAACACTTCTGTGGAACCTGAAGATAGCTCCCAGTCGGGAATGTCGCGAAATAAAAATATTACACGAGGATCATCCATCTCTAATGATTTGATTTTAAGAACACTATCGAAAATTCTTTCTGTTGTAGCTCTCATATACACACATCCCCTCCCTCCATCCCACCCCCAAAAAACACAATTTTTTACGTTGTAACATGAGAGAGAGAGATCATTCAACTTTGATAACCTCTTAAATTGGATCTTTGTTTAATCACGAATAACATGCGTAATCATTTCTGTAAATGGATTGTATTGTATTACACATTCCTGTAAAATTATTGCGTAAAGTTGGTGCCGGCTGTAAAGTTTTCAGATGCCTCTAAAGTCCGTTTTTTTTAAAGATCCACCACCTGTTGATTTCAGTTGGTATAATAAAAAAATTGAAATTTTTAGTAATTTTTGTCACTATATGGTAACATTGATTCAAAGATCAATCAAAATGTTCTGTCAATTTATGCGTGCGCATCATTACATTTCAAATTTAAATTATTTAAAATGTTAATTAACACATAAAGAAGACTAGGTACTCTAATATAAATTTATTTTTATTGACGAAACCCCGATTTACAAAAACGATTCTGCTACTAAATCTTGGACTATTGACAACCTTCCCAAGAAAGATTAGAAATTAAGGAAAGCAGGTTTACAGTGCTCCATCGTGGGTGTGTTGAGGTTTCTTAGATGGATGTAGTTAGCTTTTAAGACCCAGAAACAATGATCGGGATTATCACAAAACGATGAATAGTCAGCTATTTAAAGAGTGGATTAATCAATTAATTCCAGCTCTACCATCTGATGGTTTTAAAACTGTTATTATTTTTTAAATGCCCCATGTCATTCTGTCCGTTTGGAGAGACCTCCAATACCTACATTTTTCCAACAAAACTGCAATGGGACATTATTTAATAAAGTGTAACGTTCCATTTTAACTTACATGTACAAAAGTTCAATTATGGCAGCTGATAAATAATTTAGGACAAATGGACAACTTTATGCTCAAAATATACCGCCAATCGTAACATATCAAGGTGAAGATTCGGATACAGATTCAATTTTGAACCATATCTCTCATATGATGATTCAAAATTTGAAACACCCCAATCTGATTCTGAAAATAATCCCAATTATTTTAATCCTGAATACATTTTTTCTATTCTTACCTCGAATTATTTATATATTAATTATTATAAAACTATAATACTTCTTATTAAATCGAGCAAATTTACATAAACTCAGCATATATCCACATAAATCAAGAATATTTAACAAAATATCTGAAAATATTTCTTGTGAAAAGCACCTGTCAAAATTGACCATTAAATTTATTAGTCCTAACCCTACTTTAAAAATTACTAAAAAATTTCACCAGCAACGTTGCCAAACATACTTTCGAGAGAAATTGCGAGGTTGGTGGATCTTTAAAAAAAATAGACTGTACTTCTATTCTGATGTCTATAGGTTGTAGGTGTTTTGCGTACTCTTATTGGTGATATTGAATTAATCTGACTCCAATTGATTATCAAATATGTTTATTATATCAGAACAACTTATACAGGGTGTGTAAAAATGGTCGTGCAAGCTTCAGGTAAAGTTATTCCGTGGACAAAAATAAGGCAAAAAGCTTATTTGAAAAAAGTTCTTAGGTGCATGGCTACCCCTCACCGTAACAAATTAAGAAATGTAAATTTGGCAACCTTGTATTTTAAAACTACAAATATCAACCAGTCCATGGACCTTGTTTTACTAAACTACTAGGCTATATTTTAGTTTAGAACAAGGTGGGCTATCATTATCAATTTGCAATATTGCCAAGCGTATTTTTTACGCATTTACAAAAATTATATGATTGGAAATAATGAAAATGATTAATATCCTATTACTTTTAAACGATCAATAGCAATAAATTCTAGTTATTATCACTAAAAGTAGGTACGCATCAAGTAACTTGATTTTGCAAAATAGCTTTCTTTTAGTGTTACCAATTTCTAACTTTGAAGGCCCCGCGTAGCTTGAGGAACCTTTTGCGAGCTTTTTTGCAATAAGCTTTTTGCTTTATTTTTGTCCAAAGAATAACTTTACCTCAAGCTTGCACGGCCATTTTTACACACCCTGTATACCTACAACAGTTAAATAAAATCTTGTAAAGTAGGTAAAGGTACCCTTTATTAATATTGTTAAAGAAAACTTTAATACATGTGAGGGAAATAATCCCAACAATGATGAAATTGTGATAGGTCTTCAGGTACTTCACTTTTTTGAGATCTTCGGTAATTGGATCTAACAATGAATCTTCGTGGGTCCAAGTTGGATAAGAAGAATGGAGAAATTCTAATGATGCTGGTTGAAGATATCTTGAGAGGTTCAAGATGGTAACCAACCGAAGAGGGAATTTCTAAAGGATCTTCCTTGGACAAAATAACTGATTCTTGATTGTTGACAACCGAAGGTAAAGTTGAAGAAGTCTGCTTGACTGGTGATGGAGGAAGTGGTGAAACTGTGCTTGTTGCAGTTCATTTCTTCATAACATCCCTGAAGGCTTAAATAAATGTATTATTATGGGAAGACCTGAGGAAACCTCTAGGTTATGTTGAGAGTAGCTAGGTGAGATCACTCCAACTAAACTCTGAATGTGTTACCGATCTGTCAGACTGAAATTCTGCGACCTACTCAAACCACACGCACCGCCGATAGAACGAGTGATACCCTTGTTCCATAAGCCACACCTCTTTCTACATACTAAAATAAAGTACACGTACCGCTAACAGAACGAATTGTTCTAGAACAATTCGAACAATTAGTCACCCCAAATTCCAACCACTCAAACGCTCCCTCACAAGTTCACGCCCTTATTCTAGAACAAATCCCAAGGTCCACGTTTTAGTATAAATACTCCACCCCAATCCCAATCCAACTAAGATGTTCCGAGTCCACAGCCAGCAACTCTTCAACTTCAATCCATCAACTCCAAGCTGTCTCTTCGATACAACCCTAGCTACCGGGGTTGTTATTGAAATTTTGTTGCCACGCCCGCTTCGAGGTAACAAATGTTTTTCCAATTTGCTCCGCTTTTTATACAAAACCCAGACAACCAAAATTCTTTCATTGGTTGGTCCAAATTGATTTTCACCAATCACATTGCTGAAAATCTGTGTGGGAGGAGTCATTTTGTACAACGACTGAGCTCGACTGCACTTCATAGTGACACTTGCATTGCAATACAATTACAAACACTACGTTTCTATGGTTTCTATGCAGTTAAGCAGTTTGATTTCCAAGGTATCTTGATATAAACATTAGCCTTGCATCTTCTTTCTTAGCACTACGCCCTTTGGTTTTCTTTATCACGGATCTCTATCTAATGCGCCTCCACCTTCGTATTCTTAGTGCTGCGGCTATCTATTCACTTTTACAGGGATCCTTAATTTTTACCTTCTGGTTGGAATTCCGGTATTTTCTTTAGAGGTCTCAGTATTGTTATATAAATCAGCCTCTACTGCTGTTTCTTCCATTTGTCTATAAGCGTTTGTTAAGAAGTTTCTGACCTACGGGAAAGGTATATGGATCGCTTTAAATAAAACAGTAAAAGTTTTTTAAACAAAGGGTTGGTGCTCTTCCACATTTTTCTTATATCTTCCTATGATAAATATTTTTCCTACTGGCGGACATTGAAATAAAACACTGCAGAAGTGAGTCTCCTGCAAAGGGTGTTAACGCATTCTATGTCGTACGTGCTGTCGAACGTTGAGAACGGGCTTCTGTCTGATTGTCTCAGTCGCTTATCGCTGTCGCCTGCCTCGGTCTCCCATTGCTTTCTACGAAAGTCTAGCGGTCTTATGCCCGATTGCACCGTCGTCACTTAAATTTTAAGGGCGCCTTAAAAGTTTAATTGCCATGGATACAATTCTTGGTGACAATTGTATCCATGGCAATTCAACTTTTAAGGCTCGCTTAAAATTTAAGTGACGACGGTGCAATCGGGCACTGGACGTTTTGGCGCGACCGGTTTGGCGCAGGGTCTGTTTGGTGCATGGACCGTTTGGTGCATGGACGATTTGGCACAGGGACGTTTTGGTGCAGGAACAGTTCGGCGCGCAAAATACTGCACCAAGTTTTGTCACAGAGGGACCCCCGGTATGTATTACCTACTAAGAGTAATTAACCTGGGCCCCATGTGCACAGACAGCGGCAATCAACATCAATCTATAACGGATACCTATCCTTGCACCAAACCGTCCCTGGGCCAAACCCTCCTGTGCCTGTTTTCCTTTAGATAGGAAGACCCCATGGCCATGGGTGGAAAACCCTACATGGAACAATACGGTATTTATCTTGTTACATTTTTTGTTTGCAGGAATTGGACGGGAAATTGCTAAACAACTTGCTAAATATGGAGCTAAGGTAATTGCCGTTGGTAAACCTAAACCTCTTTTAGGTAAGTTTATAGTAAGTAAATTAAAAAAAGGTGCAATTCTTAGGTAGTATTCAATTTTCAGAATCCTTACAAAAAGAGGTTCCTTCCATTGACATAATTGAAGTAGATCTTGCACATTGGACTGCCACAAAAAATGCCCTTCAAAATGTTGACAACATAAATCTTTTGGTTAATAATGCTGGCCTTGCCATATTAGAACCACTCGCAGATGTAACCGAGGATCATGTTAACCAGTAAGAAATTGCATGTAATAGTTAAACGAAAAGTTTAAATGGAACTTATTTTCAGATCATTTGATGTTAACGTAAAAGCTGTTATAAATTTAACTCAGTTTGTAGCCAAAAATCTGAAGGAAAGTCAGAGTCCAGGCTCAATAGTAAACATATCTTCACAAGCATCGATGGCCGGTTTACAGGATCATACTGTGTACTGTGCAACAAAAGGAGCTGTTGATGCGTTTACAAGAGCAGCCGCACTTGAATTAGGGCCTCATAATATCAGGGTAAATAGTGTAAACCCTACAATTATAATGACAGAAATGGGTCGTCTATGTTGGTCTGATCCCGCGAAAGCAAACCCTATTCTGAATAAAATACCCCTGAGAAGGTAAATTTACTAGAAATTTAGTATTTTAAATAATTGTAGGGGGTTGGGGGTGTAGACTTGGATTACGCACCATACAGGGATTTTAATGTAAAAATCTTCATGTTCATTTATTTCCTCCCCTAATTATTTTAGAGGTGTTCTGAAGTTTCCTGTAGAGTAAGAAATGCTGAATCGGGAAGTTCTATTGGTTATGTATTTTAGATATACAAAGAAAAAAATTGGAAAAATTGAGAATCTGAATTTGAAAATCGCGCGCTTTTTTGAATTCTAGAACTGTCAGTTAGGCTGGCCCCACTTTTGTTTGGTTATAAACTGTAAATAAATGTATAATTTACACAAATATCTTATAATATCGAGTAGGTACATGTGTCAGAAATCGCATAATTCATCAATCTCCTAGAAATTCTTTTAAAAAAAGCGCGCGAAATTCAAATTCATGGGCTCAATTTTTTCAATTATTTTCGTTCTACAAAACTAAAATACATTTTTGTCTCTACACAAAACTTCAGAAGAGTTTAGATCTAAAATAATTAGGGAAGGAAGTAAATGATTATAAATTTTTTTGTATTGAAATCCCTATGGTGCATAATCCAAGTAGGTATAGGTAGGTATGCTAAATTATAATAATTTATTATTACAGGTTCGGCGAAGTACACGAAGTTGTAGATGCAGTTCTCTATTTACTGAGCGATAAAGCTAGCATGATCACTGGTACATGCTTACCAGTTGATGGTGGATATTTAGCAGTTTAAGAAGAATTTGTTTTTTATATCTTACATGTTCTACAAATACACAATACTCTGTCATCCCTATTCTGTAAGCCCTAACGACTCGTTAGCGACTCATTCATCAACGATTTCCGGTGTTTGAACGATTTTTCGCTCCAAAGTTACCTACTCTGTTAGGTAGGTACCTATAGCAGAATCGCCAATGATTGTCATTATTAATCCTTCAAGAGCGACTGTTTACAGCACGACCTTCTTGATTTCCAAGACTTGACAGTCTCGGAAATCTAGAAGGTCGTGGTTCACAGAATAGGGAGTAACTTGCTAACTTCCAATTAAATAAATAAACACTTTCGGAAACAACATTTTTGAATTTTTTTATTTTGTCACCATTTAAATTGCTTGACAGGAAATAGATGGCGCTACTGTACGGAATATCCACGGCCAACTTCATTAATGACAGCTTACGCTTTCATATGGCCGTCCGATTGAAACGTCAAACATGCACTTTACAGAGCCGTCCCTTATACCGAGTGGGTATTTTCAAAGCCGAACATAGGGGAATTGCATTGTAACTGATCTTTATATAGATTCCTGCTCGCCATTTAAACCCACAAGGATGGTAATGTCTTTATTATAAAAACCCTCTGCTCTACTGAATACTCGTTATTATTCATATTATTTGATATTAATAACAGAAAGATCGACTGATTTCAAATAATTTAATTGACAGATAAAAAAAAGTTGACAATCATAGCAACCTATATTATTTCAAAATAGCATTATTTTATAATTTTTTTTACAGAAAAAGATAACTAAGTACTAACATTTATTGGTACCATCAGATGCGCTGTATTTTTGTCGTTCTATTCATACCATTACCATCCTTGTGGGTTTAAATGGCGAGCAGGAATCTATATAAAGGTTAGTTACAATGCAATTCCCCTATGTTCGGTTTTGAAAGTACCCAGACGGTATGGCGCCCTCTATACGGGTAAAATGGGTACCACGTTTTAAAATTTAAATGTTGAAATTCCCATAATATACCATCAACCTCATATTTAAAGTTTGAATTAAATGTCTGTCAAAATCAAAATTGGAATGGCCATATAACTCGATAAGAGTTAGAAGAATGAAGCTGGCCTTGAGAACATACCGACACTTTTATCCAATCAATAACTGTATGCATCTCATCTTTGGTTGTTATAGCTTTATGCTAAATAAACGAAGTATTATTATTATAAATAGTAGTCGGTGGTTATACATAGTAGTGGATGAAAGAAAAAAAAACTTGTTAAAAACTCATAGTTTACCATTTATTGTGTAATTTAATTCACTATAACATATGTACAAAAATCAGCAAATCCTTGCACGGTGAAGTGCTTCTTGCACATGTATACACATCATGTTAAAATTACAATAGTTTACATATTACTGACTGCCATGTCTAGAACTCACATCCAATACAAAATAACACAATCACTAATTATTAGCATATAACAGTCAGCAACGAATGCTTTATATAGGTAACGTCAAATTTTTAACAAAATTTGACAATATTTAACAAAAAAAAAAATATTACATCGATTCGTTAAAAAATTAAGGCTAATTACTTTTTACAAGTACAACTTTAGTTGCCCTTATGTGCCTACATGTATCACAAACTGTAGAATCTTTTTACAAAAATAAGAGCAACTAAAACTATAGACATAAATATATCCATTCAATGGGAATACACATTACTTATGCCTTATATTTAAAAAAAAAAAACGATAAACGATATTCTCAGTCATACAAGGAATCAAACCCTTATAGAAGTGAATTGTTTAAAAATATTGTAGATATTCAATTAGGAGTGCTCAACTGTCTGTATATTATAACATCCATTTTTAAAACGATTTATTAATTATAACCCTAACTTGTCCGCTTCATATAAAATACTTTTAAAATAGCAGTAGATTGTTGTGGTAGGTACAGAGAATGTTAAACCAACTGGAATATCTAAAATACTCTTTATGCAACAAAATTTCAAATGCTAGTTTTTTTATAAAAACGTAGGTATTACCTAAAACAGCAAGTTTTGTTTTATTACCTTGCTGTACAAGTTAAAATTTTTTAAGGCCGTTGCTAGCTCCACGGCTAACGTGGATATAATTCTGACACTAAATCCACGGCATTACGTTCGGCGCATGTCTGAGGACTTTGAAAAGTATTTCAGCTTCCTGAGATTATAGGGACAGAGGTGCGTACGATTGGTTGCTTATTCCCAAGGCGTAAAAGTCTGTTTCTGAGAAATCTAATTATAATAATTATTAACTACAAACAAAATCAATCGCTCCGACTTAGAGAAACTTTACTCTAGTATTTTTTAATGGTCATATTCAACTTGCAAATTAATTAAAAATCAATTTAAAATATGAAAATGTTTGAAACTTTCATAATTTTGTCTCCGGACATGCGCAGTAGGTGCAGCTCGTATTCGCGTCGCCGAATTAATGACGTCACCCCTTGACAAGACGTAATGCCGTGGATTTAGTGTCAAAATTATACCCACGTTAGCCGTGAAGCTAGCAACGGCCATTTTTTAATTGTTTATAATTGAAATTTGGGATCCAGTGGAACATATTACGTGTTACATTCTTTATCTAATGTGTAGGAAACCGAATGCAGCTACATTGAAGTCTAAGTGTGAAGTGAACAAATTCTACCCATTACCAGTTCTGTTTTTATTATAACAACGACTAATAATTAATAATATTGTGTTAAACCTTGAACACATATCAGAAATAGTAATTTTGCATCCAGTACACTATTTTATGTTAAGGTATACATAATCCCAACTTGAACACATAGGAACATATTAGTAGGAGTTCTTTTATTAATCGATTAATCCATTTGTTTTTTTCTCTTTCTTGATTAAAAAAAAAAGATGATGTCACATAAATTCATTAAGGGACCAATAGATAAATAAAAGAACCCACCTTTACTGTCAATAAAAAATCTGAGGTGGTTCCAGTTAAATGGAAGCTAACTTTAATCAAATCCTCTTTGCTGAGAAAACTACCAAGAACAAAATGTACCTTTCAAAAGAAAAAAAAATTTAAAACAAGTCACTGCTTGGTATTTTGCAATGCAATTGGTTCTATTAACAAAATATTGCACAACAAATGTAGAACTTTCATTATTTACAATGGACAAATAGTTCATACTCTAGTTACTTTCAAATTTACAGTTAAAATTTTTTAATAAATTAGAAAATAATCAAATACGTGCTAAATCAGTACCCTTGACGCGGTATCAACTTATATACAGTTATTTATTATAGTTGTAGTATTGTTTTTTTTTTTTGAATTTATTTCTACTGCTAAAATAGAGAAAAAGATATATACCGAGCGTCTATTCTCAAATTCGGATAATAACCGCAATTTATTAAATTTTACCAAATTTTTTGACAAATGCTATGGAATTTAAAAATCGTAAAAATGAGTATTTTAATTATTTTTTTTAAAAAGAGACACATGGTATATCTATTTGAAAAAGTTAATAACAAAAATCAGTATTATTAAATATTTGCTAGATCAAAATAGTTGTGAGGTATTCCAATGACCTTCCTAGGGGACAGCACGAACAATGTAAGGTCTAGCAGTATCTGGTGACCCTTGCCGAAACAAAACAAAAACAAAACAGGCCAATCAGCGCCCTCTAGCTTCATTCTCCAAACTCTTAGGAGTTATATGCCCGTTCCAATTTTGATTTTGACAGGTCCTCTCTGTGGTGCCATCTATCGGATAATAAACGGTAATTTTTTCAGAGTAGTTTTATAAACACCCCAAGAGGGCACCACAGAAAGGATCTGTCAAAATCAAAATTGGAATGGCCATATAACTGGTAAGAGTTGGGAGAATGATGCTAGCTATAGAGGTAATTTGTTTGTGTTGCTCTCCAGGAAGGTCATGTGACCAAATGTCATTGGAATGCCTATTTAACCGTAACATATAATCTAAAAAAACAAACTGATACAGTGCAACAGCGATAATCTCAATTAAGTGGGTCAGCATGGATGGGATTAATAATCATATATCAAAATTTAAAAAACCTTAAAAAATAAGAATTTTTCTTAGATCATACATGGTACATGGATAAAGCGATTCATTACCTTGCTAGGGTAAACATGTCTTACTGGGGTATCTACCTATCTCTTTCTAAATATTTGGAACTATAATGCTATCCTTTTTATACTCTCTAAATTGGTGAACATGCAATTATTAATAATTCGTATGTCACTTTTCGAAAAACAAATGTGGCGGTAAATTTAAATATCCGTCAAAATGCAAAATTTATATTTGATACTTGTTCAAAATTTTGAGTCTGGGGAATTTTTCTTTTATATGTTTCTAACTCACTTGGATATGCATTGCTTTATCTATGTAATATGTATGACCTATGGTTTTTTTTAACAAAAAAAGACCAAACAACGAAATTATAGCCGACAGTAATAAATTGTTTGGACTGCAAAATTTTGTTCAGATTATACATAGAGGTGAAAAAATTGAAAATTTTCTATTGGCGAGTTTGGATTATCGAGGTTTCATTTTGTTATCTATTACATTTTTGTACAGTACAATGAAAAATAAGGGTTACAATAAGAAAAATTTCTATTTGTTAAATATTTCAATTAATTGAACTTCAATTATATTTTTTAATTTACCATCGACTTATAAAATTAGATTTAAACCAGTTTTGTTAGTTTTTTCAATAGAACAAGTCCATGAATTGGGTTAAATTTTTCGCCACCAGAGGGCAACACGTCGAGGATAACAAGCGCATACCGACAGGGCTTACAGTGACCCAACAACTGAGCATTATGTATTCACAAGTCCACTAGGTTTGTGAAAAATAATTCTGAAACTGCAACTAACCCAGTGCGCCTTGTAGGCCGCCCCACTGACTTTAGGTTAGTTGCAGTTTGTGAATTATTTTTCACAAGCCCACAAGCCCAGTGGACTTGTGAATACATACACTTAGTGGTATGATCACTGTAGACCGTGTGGTATCCACTTGTGTCGAAAACAAATGGGTATTAAGTTGAAAAATACCCATCTTTGATCGTATTGCCCTCTCCATGGACTTGTTCTATTAGCGTTTATCAATTGGCTAGACATAACGATAAGCACATTTGTATTGTGTAGGGAAAAAATGAATTTTAACATTCCTCTCTACTACAGAATGCTAAAATAAAATGGTCTATTGCTAATTGATTCACTAAGAAGTAAAAAGTTGCAAAATTGTAATAAAAATATATGGAAGAAACAAAATATACACTTCCCAGGAAAGGCATATATCCAATAAACATCAGTTTGATTTCCTCCAACAGTTTTTGTCTTAATTTCCAGTATACAGGGCAAGGATGAGTCAACACAAAATCGCGCCTATATGAACAGGTTTTACGTCACCAAAATGCGGCTGTAAAGCAAATGCAGCCGAAAAAGTAGAGATTAACAAAAGTCAAAATATTTATTTATATTTGCGATATTCGCCTAAAAAACGTTATTTGCACTTCTGCCAAAAAGTGCTTTACCGTCCTTGCCTGGACAAAAGATTACCATTTTGACCTTGATACAAAAATAATCATTTTTAATTTCCGTTGCATGTGTGGAATTTTGTAATTTCCAAATATATTATTATTACAATTAGGTGACAATGAATTGCAATGCCATTTAGCTTGATTTGAAGCAATTTATTAGTTTTGAAGAATAGGAAAAGTGTGCCATTACAAGATTTTATTTGCTACTACTGTAGATCAATAGAGACAGAGTTGGGACCTGGGTGTATTTCTACAATTATAGCATGAAATGTGGAAAGAATACAGTTTTTATATACGATTTCTTACGAACTATATTAACCCTTATAAGAGTTAACACGATTTTTTTTTTGTAAAAACGATTTATTACAAATTATTATATCTAATAATCGTACGCATATACAGCGGCGTAAGTATTATACACTAATACAATAATTACAGTCAAATCAGTCTCGATATGTACACATCTTCACTAACATTTGCAAACTCCCAAGGTCATACTTATTTTTAAACACTAGCTCATCTCAGTCACTCTTAATGTTTTAAGACTAACGGTGTGTTAACATTTTAAAATGTGTTAAAACAATAAATTTACATTAAACCGCCCAGTACTACTATTATAGTCTTAATCTTATCGCAAAAAACACTTTTATTTAATAACTATAGGCAATAATGATAATCTTACTATTTATGTTCAATTAAAATATTAAATTGCTATTTAACAGTTAAGTAAAAATGAGCATATAACAATATGCCACGTTTATCTATGTACAAACATTAAACAATTTAAAAAATCAGTTAACGAAAAATATTCACAGATATTATACAGTGTGTCCACGGATTGAGTGGTGTAAATGACAATTTTTTTAGAGTTGGATCTTCATGTTCTGAGGATCGCTCCTGCTTAGTCTCAAACTAAGATATTGAAAAAATGAGCCAAATCAATTAATATACAGGGTGTTTTTTGGCCGCAATCTAAAATTTAGTCAAGAGTAAACTGTCTTTATTTTAGCAGATATAACAAAAATGTATTAGAAAAAGTTGTTTAGAATTAAAAGTTATTGAAGATTTTCAATTTTTATACAAATCAGCCTACTTTGATATTTTTCATCAAAATCTAATACTTTTGAACTCATGTTTGTAACAAATAAGGTATAGTATTTTTTTAATAAATAATTATTTGTTTTTCAAGTACTTTGTTTAATTACTCTTCATGCATGGGTCATTAAAACCACAAATAAAAAATCTCATGTTGATGAAAAAAATCAAAGTAGGTTGATTTGTATAAAAATTGAAAATCTTCAATAACTTTTAATTCTAAACAACTTTTTCTAATACATTTTTGTTATATCTGCCAAAATAAAGACAGTTTACTCTTGACTAATTTTTAGATTTCGGCCAAAAAAACACCCTGTATATTAATTGATTTGGCTCATTTTTTCAATAACTTAGTTTGAGACTAAGCAGGAGCGATCCTCAGAACACGAAGATCTAACTCTAAAAAAAATTGTCATTAACACCTTATATGCACTCAATCCGTGGACACACACTGTATGTCAGTCAATATTTCACGTACCGAGATAGAAAGGTTCAACAAACTTAATCAGAAGGATTAATTTTTCCTACAGTATTGGGAAAAAAGAAAGTCACATCTCTTTCATTTTAATAAAATATTCCTATTAGTCCAAATTTTTTTTAAATGATTTAAATTTAATCTGCTTCTAATAGATAAACGTGCCATCAAGATAAAAAAAAGAAAAAGAAAAAACAAGCATAGTATTGGTTATCTAATCTAATCAAGAGGTATAAATAACAAACAAACAAAATCATGCCAATTGTAATATTATATAACAAATACTAACAATCATATTGCAATTGTGACAGAAGTTTATTTTTGAATATGAATTATACACAACACATTTTGATTTTAAAGACAAAAACCAAATGAGAAACTATAAGTGAAAAGGTTGGTGCAGTAGTATGGCCGACTTATTTTTTAAGTCTAGCAGGAGGATCCTTAGAACCGCTGCCTCGTCTAGGCGGGACCGCCTGCCCCGCCACCTGAGTTGGAGGCGCCGTTGCCACTACGGAGGCGCTTCCAACACAAACAAACATCACACATAGGTTTCCGACCATTTCAGGGATGATGAGATTTGATGAATGGATGGACGTGAATGAAAAACAACAGGAAAAAAGAAAACAAATGTTTTAAAATTGATTTTTCTTCCTAAAAAAAGATTACTTTGTTTAATTCGTACACTTTTAAAAAAACAAACATAATTTAATGTAGTACTTTGAAAACTGAACTAAAAATGTTTTTTCGTGCAGATTAACAGTAAATTAAATAAAATATCTTTTCTTTGGAGATCCAATGTAACAATATTTTAAGAGATATGGAAAGCAAATTCTAGTTACATACAACTTTTCATCCAATTACCGACGGTTTTTAGCCTCAAATAAGAGTACAAGTAAAGCACCATTGATATAGGCGCGATTATTTTCCTGCGATTTTTTCATTGGTTAAATTTGAATTTGCCACCAAATTTAACCAACGCAAAAAAAAAATTATCACACTGTATGTAGGAGTATTTGGAAAGTTTAAAAATATTCAATCTAATTTCCTAATACGGACTAAAACATTTTCTCTTCAAGTAAGCCAATGTCTAGATAATACTATTTTAAAGTTTTAAAAACCACATAATAAGCGCTTTGCCATTTAAACAGACGAAGAAGAAGATTAAAGAAATGTAACAAAAGTAAAAAAAAACAAATGAGAATGAAGTATTATAATGAGTTGGATGATTTTTACATGATACTCACTTGGCTTGTTTAGAGTTACTGAGATCTGAAGTCGATGCATTGGGAGCAGCTTGGCCAGCTCGTAACCGCATTGAAACTCTACGTTCATGACTATCATACAATCTAGGAGAATCTAAAATTAAAATATTCAAATGTTAAAAGCATACAATAAAAATATGTATACGATAATAAAATAACTTCTGCAATGCCACAAGCCATGAAATTACCTTTAGGGAAATATGAAATTATTATGGTACAATTTTTAATTAAATAATTTATTCCGAAATGAATTTTAGTTTAAATTCAACTAACTTTAATTTAATGCGTGTAAATGTTATATACAGGGATTTTCAATTAAAAGTAGCCACCCTCAGTATCTTTCAAAACTAATGTTTGTTTGCAGTTGCTAGCTCCACGGCTGACGTGGATATAATTCTAACACTAAATCCACGGCATTACTTCATTATCTTGGGGTGACGTTAGCGGCCGACTCGGCGCATGTCTGGGGACTTGGGAAAATTATTTCAGCTTCCTGAGATTATAGGGACAGAGGTGCGCACGATTGGTTGCCTACTCCTAAGGCGTAAGTCTGTTTCTGAGAAATCTAATTATAATAATTATTAACTACAAACAAAATCAATCGCTCGGACTTAGAGAAACTATACTCTAGTATTTTTTATTGCTCATATTCAACTTTTTTTAATTAATTAAAAATCAATTTAAAATATGAAAATGTTTGAAACTTTCATAATGGAAGTCCCCGGACATGCGCAGTAGGTGCAGCTCGTATTCGCGTCGCGGAATTAATGACGTCACCCCTTGACAATGACGTATGCCGTGGATTTAGTGTCAAAATTATATCCACGTTAGCCGTGGAGTTAGCAACGGCGATGTTCGCTTGAAAATCGCCAAGACAGCAAGGAGGACATCTTTTTACGTGACATCTTACGGACATCTGTCATCAACCTCTTAGCTGTCACAGCCCTCTCTTTAAAATATCAAATGGCACCATACCATGTGTGGCACATCGTTGGATATGTAATTCCATAAGGAATTAATTCTACTATTTTTATTCGCTTCAAATTGAGACAAAAAAATTAAAAACCATACAGGGTGTTCAAATTCCAAGGCAACCATGGGGATCTCGCTTATTATAAGAGATGGAGGGTAGGTGTGGAAATATTTCCTAAAAATAAATTCCTGAGAATTTTTTATGATCTGTCAATGAACTGTTCCCAAAACAAAAATTGAAAATTTCCATTGCAACTGGCTTTGTATAAAAAATCTTTCGCTGAACTTACTGCTGGTAATAACATCCTCCAACGCATTTGAAGTTGGAGCATTATTTGCTACTATTTCCATGCGGTCATGTGGTCTTCTAGCTCTTGTTTGTGGTGCAGAAGGAGTGGAATCACCAGGTGTTGGAGCATGTGACCCATAACGTTGTCCAGAACGGCCACCCTCATCACCATGCCCTCCTCGTGAACCACCTACAATATTTCCTTTCTTAGAGACATATTTGTAACAAACTCACAGTTTAAAAACTACCGATAATATGGTGTAGAGTAGTAATATAAAGTTGTGAAATCGTGAAATGAACACTTACCAAATTTAAGCATGTTCCAGTCAAACACATAGTCATATGTGAAACCTTGTCTATGGAATAGTGTCCGGAACAGTTGTCTTAAATAACTGTAATCTGGTCTTTCTTCAAATCGTAGTTGTCGACAATAATTTAAATATGTGGGGAATTCAACAGGATAGCCCTTAAACAAAAAAATTACAGTAAGAATATGAAGAACAAAAGCAAACACACAAGTCTTTTTATAATGACAAATTGTATAGAGCAATAAAATTGTGCGGTGTCCAAGAGCTGCACCTACTGCGCATGTCCGGGGACAACAAATTATTCCATTATGAAAGTTTCAAACATTTTCATATTTTAAATTGATTTTTAATTAATTTGCAAGTTGAATATGACCAATAAAAAATACTAGAGTAAAGTTTCTCTAAGTCCGAGCGATTGATTTTGTTTGTAGTTAATAATTATTATAATTAGATTTCTCAGAAACAGACTTTTACGCCTTGGGAGTAGGCAACCAATCGTGCGCACCTCTGTCCCTATAATCTCAGGAAGCGAACAAAATTTCCAAGCCCCCAGACATGCGCCGAACGTAATGCCGTGGATTTTGTGTCAGAATTATATCCACGTTAACCGTGGAGCTAGCAACGGCCTATACATATTATACCAGTAGTGGTATGGGAAAGTAAAACGCAAAGTTAATGTCAATATCTTGAAAAGAGTTGGTGACTTACAAAAAAAATAACTAAAGATTTAAAATGTGCATTAAAAAATGCCTTAAAAATGTCAAAACCAAAACATTTTTTCTCATTTAACCGAATTTCTTATCTCTTACCGTTTACGAGATCCCCATGCATGCACTCATTATCTTGGATACACCCCACACGGTGTATAAAGTTTCATAAATAGAAATATTCAAAACAGTTTAACCTTTTATATCAAAACAAAAAAAATCTTACATAACTATTACCCAGTTCTATACTAAACATTCTTCAGTAAATTAATTAATTGCAATTAAAGTTCTTTATGTGATCAATTAACATTTAAATGAATAAAATATAAAACAACTCAATTATCACATACCACACGAAAGAAAGTGCAGAGAACGTTTTCTTAAAACTTACTTTACAGAGTTCTTCGATTGGTGTAGACATTTTCTTTTCGGATATACGTTCATATTTCTGCCGTTTGGTAGCAGCTTTAAGACCTTGCCATGGCAGTGATCCTCGATTAAAATACATTAAAACATATCCAAGGGATTCAAGATCATCCCTCCGAGACTGCTCTATACCTAAGTGTGTGTTTATACTAGCATACCTGGCTGTACCTAAAAAACAAAAGAAATATTATTAATCACCTGTGTATAAAAAGTTGCCAGGATATTAAAATATAATTGCATTTACAACTTGTAATATGAATAATAAATTATAAAATCTATTTACGTACATAGTATGCTATAAATAGTAACATTTACATGCAAGAAGTTCAAGGTTCAAAAAAATAAATACAAAAAGATAGACAAGATACAGGGTTTTTCAACGAAAAGTAGCCACGCTCAGTCGAAATTAATGTTTGCTTGAAAATCACCAAGACATGTCAACAGAGGCCGCAAGAGGGACACATTTTAAATTCAGACGTCTGTCATTAAGTCCTTATCTGTCATAGCCACTCCCTCAAAAATTTTAAATGGCACCATATCATGTGCGGCACATCATTGGAAAGGTAATTTCATAAGGAATTCATTCTACCATTTATTTTTTTTTATTTATTTCAAATTGAGACATAACAAGTGGAGGTGCAAACCTCCCCTGGACTTTCCCATACTAAAAATAAACGTTTCGTTTTTGGCAGACCCTGATAAGCATTTGAATGCCTAGCGAGAAAAACGAGACTTATGGATTCGATATGAACAGAAGAAAGACACCTATCTATCTGTAGGTACCCGCTAGAAATTACAGCTGGCGAAACCGGACGATCGTTACCGATCGACGCGACGATCCGTTTCCGTCAGAGTCCAACATAATATTCAAAATTCACGAATTTCTCATCAACCGTACATTTTAGCTATATGAACACCTTATACTATGTGATAGACAATTAAATTTTGCATTCAATTATATAATAATATATAGGGTGTTTCGTTTAAAATAACAAAGTTGCTTATTGTACTGTGGAAAGCAAACGCCCTGTAGACGTGATATATATTTAGGATAATGCAGAATTATATACTGAATAACTTTTATATTTAAACTTCTTTCATATTTTGACTAATAAAGGCGCTATAGGAGCATCAATTTCAGATTTTCAAAATCTCGTAGAGGGCGCCACAGTGAAATTCTGGCGTTCATCAAAAAATAAAAATGTAGCTAATACCAAGCTGCATAAGTATAGAAAATTTAAACAAAATCCTTAGCCAGTTTTTTTTGTAATAATTTTTCAAAAATTTCAAAATTTTTGGAAGAGCGCCGATGCGACCGTTTTTGGATTTAGTGAATATATTTTTTTCATGGTGTAGTACCGCCATAGGGCTTTCAAACAAATTGTTGCGGAACCTGATCAGATAACTGGTTTTTGAGTTATGGGGCGTTAAAGTTAAAATTTTGAAAAATTCATAGCGGCCGCCATTTTGAAGTTAGAGAGTCCGTAAAAAAAACTGTTTGGCTTCAATTATGGCCTTCTTTCATATTCCCTACTCATATTTTCAAAATTCCGCTTCTGAAAAAAGTACTACCAAAAAAACATGTCTAACTTCCGCTTCCAGTTTCGGATTTTTTGAAAAGCTTACGATGGGATATTTACAGAAAACTTATTTAAAACTCTCGGCAGCAGGTAAAATATTTTAATACCTAGTTATTCAGAGCAAAAGCAGGAAACAAAAAAAAATAATAATACAACATTTACACAAAGTAATAATTCATGTAGTACGCTACTAAATTCATAATTCAAGTTTTTCATGTAAATTTCAAGTTCTTTGTAGAACAAGATCATGAAAGTCTCTGTCTGACCTTATGTAGATGTATGTTAATGTCATTACATTTATTTACACAATGCATTCACAGTTATGTTATAATCTTGCAAAATACCTGCAATTACATAATTTAGTAAAACTATGATAAAATTATTTATTTCTCAATTTGACTTCTACTACAATAGCGTTTCATCATTTCACTGCTGATAATTATAATGAATTGCTAAAAAGATAGAATTACAGAACCGACAAAATAAAACACTGCTAAACAAACGTGTACCTCCAGTAGATTTCACGAATAAATTTATAAGATAACCTAGATTTACACTTGTAGAAATAAACCCCAATTTATAAATCAAATTTGGATATTTATATAAAAAATAATGCTATTATAGAAAACAAATTCAAATCTAGAATATAAACATATCATTTCAAATATTGCTTGGTCAAACATTACCAAGGTGATGTATGAAAAAAACTGTAAAAAAGTTCCTATAAACATAATGTCCAAATATTCTTATATACAGGGTGGTGACTTGAGCAACGCAACATAGGGATTTCAATGGTAAATCCTTAAATGTTTAATTATTGGCTCCCCTAATTATTTTAGGGCAAAAGTGTGTTGAGGTTTTTTGTAGAGAAAAAAATTCTGCATCTGTTCATACTATTATTTATAATTTTCCATTTTCCGGAAGCGTAGAAATAGAAGAAATTAAAAATGGTCTTTTTAAACAAATCAGTGATGCCTTGGAATTATCTAAACAAACAACATTCGCATTTTCATCTGTCATTACGGTTTGAAGTTTATAACCGATTATTAAAATCTAGTATTTTTAAAATGTATTCAACGAAAGAAAAAGTAGAAATGATAAAGTGCCTTGTTTAGCGTAAAATATGTTCCTATTACCTACTCGTTTTATTGCTTTAAAAAGAAAAAAAATGTAATGAGACAGAAATGTCAGTGCGTTTGTTTGATTTTATAATTCCATGGCATCAGTGATTTTTTTAAAAAGACCATTTTTAATTTCTTCTATTTCTACGCTTCCGGAAAATGGAAAATTGTAAATAATAGTATGAAAAGATGCAAAATTTATTTCTCTACAAAAAACCTAAACACACTTTTGCTCTAAAATAATTAGGGGAGCCAATAATTGAACATTAAGAATTTTCCATTGAAATCCCTATGTTGCGTTGCTCAAGTCACCACCCGGTATAATAAAGTTGCACGAGGTCTGGTGACCGCGGTGGCCACACAACTGGCCTACCTCTGTCAATCCAACAATTTATTGTGAAGTACTGCCAAGCAACAAGGCTGAAATATGGTGGAGCACCGTCATACATGAACGATTTAAGAAAAGCATTTTTGGACACATGTTTATAGAAACTTTCTTTACAATTTTGTTCTATATACATCGCGTTGGTAAAGTTTGGCCAAGCAATTCAGATACACCTTGTATATTAATTAATGATAAATGACTCTCACGCACACTCACTTATCAGCCAATAAACAGCAGTTTTGTATTACCGTGTTTCAAATCTAAAACCTCATTCATATAGGGACAATTTTTTTCCTTGCGATTTTCTTTTTGTTTTCAATAAATTTGAATTTGCCGCCAAATTTAACCAATAAAAACAAAAATAGTCGCGCTTGTATGAAGCCCTCTTAATATTTAAATACAGAGTGGTCTAAAAAGAACTTCGTGAACTTGGCTGTGGTTCCATGTAACTTTTATGGAACCATAGCCAACTTGACCAAATTTATTTTAGATCAGTCTGTAGTTTTAAATAATAAATTAAATTGCCAAACATGGATACGATTCTTATAACAATTTGTATAAATGATAATTAACTGTTGGTTAGCTAACAAGGAGTTAACTACTACAGATTGATAACCCGGCCCTAATCAATAGCCTAGTTTTTTCAGGAGTTCAAAAAGGAAATTTACAAATTTTTATAAACGATTTTTTCAAACCAAATTATGATTATTTTCTGACAGGACTATAAAAATGAGATTTCTCATATACAAGGTGTCCCAGAAAAAGATAACATCCTCAAGTTTTTTTTGTCAAATTTTGCAGCCGTTTTTGAAAATTAATTAATTCACATCTTTTGACATTTTTTCAGAATATTTAAGTCTTAGACCCCACAAACTATAAATAATTTTAAATAATAAAAAAGTGGAGTTTGCGAGGCAGACCTGGAAATCATTTGAGACTACGGGTTCGATATGTATAGAAGAAAGACATTCATCTATCTGTAGTAACCGACTTGAAATTACAGCTGGCGAAGCCGAACGATCGCTACCGACCGACGAAGCGACGATCCGTTTCCGTCAGAGTCCAACATAATATTCAAAATTCACGAATTTCTCATCAACCGTACATTTTAGCTATATGAACACCTTATACTAAGTGATAGATAATTAAATTTTGCATTCAATTATATAATAATATATAGGGTGTTTCATTTAAAATAACAAAGTTGCTTATCGTACTGTGGAAAACAAACGCCCTGTATACATGATATACATTTAGGAGAATGCAGAGCTATATACTGAACAACTTTTATATTTAAACTTTTTTCATATTTTGACTAATAAAGGCGCTATAGGAGCATCAATTTCCGATTTTCAAAACCTCGTAGAGGGCGCCACAGTGGAATTCTGGCGTTCATCAAAAAACAAAAATGTAGCTAATACCAAGCTGCATAAGTATAGAAAATTTAAACAAATTCCTTAGACCAGTTTTTTTGTAATAATTTTTCAAAAATTTCAATATTTTTGTATAATATCGCCAAAGGGCTTTCAAACAAGTTGTTGCTGAATATGGGGCGTTAAAAGTCAAAATTATGAAAAATTCATGGGGGCCGCCATACAGTTAGAAAGTCTGGTAAAAAACAATTTCCCTTGAATTATGGTCTACTTTCACATCTGCTACTCAGATTTTCAAAATTCTGACACACATACATCCACAATTCTGCTTCAGAAAAAAATGTTACCAAAAAACATGTCTAACATCTGCTTCTGGTTTTGGACTTTTTTGAAAAGCTTATTTTGACAATTTCTTCATTTCAAATTTCATCAAAATCTATTCACTAGTTTCGGCGTTACATACACACACCCACAGACAGACATTTTTTTGAAGCAACTTTTTTGGGTTTTTAGAAATCTAAATCTAAAACACGTATTTCCGCGAAAAAATCAATACTTCCCGTATACTAGTGGTGGTATGAGAAATTAAAAATTCATAGGAAATTGCAGAGTACACAGCTAAGGGGCTAAATTATACACTAAACTACAGCCCTCACTTTTTCTCTATAAAATAGAAAAATTTGAAATTCTTTTCTTTGGCCGATTTGGAAAAATTAATTTTTCAAAATGTTTAATTTTTTTTTCAAAATCACGTTTACTTTTTTAAGGCTTCCAGAAAAAATCGCAGAGGGGTTAAATTATACACTAAAATACAGCCCTCATTTTTTTCTATAAGATAGGAAAATTTGAAATTTTTTTTCTTCAATCGATTTGGAGATTTAATTTTTCAATTTTTTTTTGGAAATCACGTCTAAATTTAAAATTTTCATAGAAAATCTGAAGGGTTAAATTATACGCTAAATTGCAGCCCTCGTTTTTCTCTGTAAGATGGGAAAATTTTTTTTTCAGCAGTTTTGGAAAAATTAACTTTTAATTAAAAAACATAGTTTTATTACTTCTTATGACTTCTTCGATGATTCTACTATTTTTTATATACCCTTTTTTCCAATTTGATGACATTTTAGAAACTTATATGACCCCTATTTCTACTTGCTATTTTTTTTACGAACACTTATGTGGGGCACCAACTACCAGGGTCCCCCATCTAATGTACACAAACATTCACACACAGCCATGCTTTTATTATTCAGAAAGATACTGGCCCGTGTTGGATTTGAACCAACAGCCGCATTCTGTGATGCTTAAAAATAATAAATTGCAAGCACCAGGACTGCTCAACTATGGTGACTCCTTATTTGTTAGTTAATCAAAAATCCACGCAGTCTTTAACGTCAATATATCCCCATCGAGAAACCACTGATGACATCCTAGATTTAGCAGATCTAGTAACGTTTTACCGTTAATAGACCAACGAATTTAAGAACCACATACAAGGAATAGCAAACTTCTCTCATGAAGTGTAAGTTTAACCAAGACTTGTTGATTAATAAGTGAATACTTGTTCTCTTTAACAAGCGAGGGCAAGCCATGAATAAAAAATGAGAAATTAGTGGCAATCGATCGTACAACTAAGGAATGAACCAAAAAATACTACTACATTATCAAAGTTGAATAATAAAACTAGTAAAAGAATTGTAACAGGTTTAAAGCTGCTACAGGATAGCAATAACAAATAGAAAAGAAAAACTTACCGGTAAGATTCTTATTTTCCCGATAAGGTATATGCTGATGAGTTCTACCATCACGGTACTTCTTGGCTAATCCAAAATCAATTATATACACTAAATTACCCTTCTTTCCCAGTCCCATAAGAAAATTATCTGGTTTAATATCTCGATGAATAAAATTTCTTGAATGAATAAAGTCCACACGAGATATTAATTGGTCAGCTAATAACAGCACAGTTTTTAATGAAAATCGCCTCGAACAAAAATTGAATAAATCTTCTAACGAAGGTCCTAGTAATTCCATCACCATCACATTGTAGTCACCTTCTGATCCGCACCATTTAATCTGTGGGATTCCCACTACGAAAAGAAGAAAAATTGTTACATCGAAATACTACAAATCAATAAACCAATCTTGGTGTAAAGAAAAATTATGTTAACAAGTGTCAGGAATTTACTCACCTCCTCCCTGCATCATTTTGTAGAATTTTGATTCTATGTGGAGTTGTGGGTGTCTTGTTTTTATACATTCTAATTTAATCGCTACTTCTTCTCCAGTTGAAATATTCGTGCCTAAAAATGAAATTCAAGGCATTACACAATAGAAATAACCTCGTGCGGAGACTTCAAACTGACAAAAGGCTATTGTTTACAAACCAATTCCCGACGTAAGAAACATAAAGACTTTACCTAAATAAATATCTCCAAACGAACCGGAGCCGATTTTTCGGCCGAGTCTGTACTTATTGCCCACTCTCAGCTCCATTTTTTACAGATAAAATTTTCTTTCAAGCAACAAAAAGACACATGAATTACACTCGCTTTTTAGGCGGCCATGTTACTAGCCAACTACCATAGGAAATTTGACGTAATCTATCCTGTTTAGAAATCCAATATTTATTCACCAACACATGTACACGAAGCGAAATTGTAAAATTGCGTTGTTTAGAATTTCACTTTTATCACAGACAAGTAAACAACAGATGATTTTTCGCGTTTACAACAGATTTTCTCCGCATTTTATGTTAGATTTTTAGGATGACACACTAGACTCAAATGAGAAATAGATGTTTCCAGTTTGTGCGCCTGCATCAAGTACCGACGTTCCATTGCCCGTCTTTATCTTTTGCACGTTCAAAGTGTTTGGTATAGCTCCATCACACTTCCACACCACAGTTTGTCGAATTTTATACGTCGCTGGCTCTACAGGTGAAAGAATGAACTAAACCCTTAGCAACCAATAGGAGAATACTTCTTCGTCAGGATTTTTAAACAACAATAGGCAACTTCGTTCACCAGATTAACAAAAGGAGAAAAGTCCTTTTCAATACCCTTTGTTCCTCAAAAATTTCGTTTATCGGTTTGAACCTTAACAAAATGTTACAAAGGATGAAACAGATATCAAAAGAAATAACAAACGTTTTTTTTTTGTTAAGTTGATTGTTCTGTGCAAACTTTCATTTTATCTGAACTTTTAGTTTAATTTTGTGGAAATGTAATCTAAATTTGTGAAAACAAAGTAAACAAGGTTACAGAAACAAGTATCTACCATCCTTGTCTAATGTGTATGCATCTGAACTCTGGAGGAATCCCCTACAAACTATATTCCATCACCATGTGGGGTGGCTGTTCACATACAGGGTGGCTGTTTTTCAAGATGCACATGACAATTGCACGAAATAGTATAATCCTTTTGTTTCCACGGCACACCCTATTTTTGTCTAAAGTAAAGAAAGTAATGAAATAATTTTAGCATGCCGTAACTCCGTTATTATTGAGAATTTGAAAAAAGTGTAATATGACTTTTAGCCTTACTTTTATGTGTAGAATCACCTCCTAAAATATTGCAAATAATTTCCGGACACCCTGTATAATTGAATGCAAAATTTAATTAAAAACAGTTTTTAAACTTTTCTGTTTTTAGTTTTAGTTACCCATATCTCTTCTGAATTGGATACTGGAATTTTTTTTTTCGAATCAGATTGTTTGACCATCAGGATTTTTCAATGAAAAGTAGCCACCCTCCGTAACTTTCAAAATTATTGCTTGCTTGAAAATTGCCAAGACATGTCAACGAAAGCAAGGGGGACATCTTCTTACGTAAAATTCGCACGTCTGTAATTGTTCGGTTCCGTTCCGTTCGGTTCGGAACCGTCCGATCGGCAAAAATCAAATAAAAGCTCCACGAAGCTTACAAATGCCGCGGAAATACATGGAAATTAATGGCATTACGTTGATTCGGTAGGTACGGCACCATCCTTTTCGTCCAGTTCTTACCTATAGACTGATCGGACTTTCGAAATGTTTTGACATCTGTAGTATACTTGGACTGAACCGAACGGGACGAAACCGAACCGACGTAATGCGCGGGCTGCCATTCATTTCCATGTATTTTGTTTATTGCCGATTGGACGGTTCCGAACCGAACGGAACCGAACCGAACAAGTGCGCGCGAACCTTAAAGTTAGGAGAATGAAGCTGGCCATGGTCTGATAGTCCCTAATGTTATCCAATAGATGGCATGGCACCACAGAGAGGACCTGTCAAAATCAAAATTGGAACGGTCATAGTTATAACTCGTAAGTAGGAGAATGAAGTTGGCCGTGGTCTAAGTACCTATAATAATTATGAAAGTAATTATTATTGGTATTTTTTTATCTAATTAGTAGGTAAGCATGTGGCAAAGCCGATAGCAGTTACTATCAAATTTTTACATACTGTTCTATCTACGTCTATTTTAGAGATATCGACATAGATAGGTACCTTCTACTAGTATATCTAGTAGTATTTCACTATTATTCATTAGAATCCGGTTTTTGGTAATCACAATTGCTATTGTAGGTGGTTGATTCTTTAGCAGTAATGGAGAACATGTTTTCTGGAAAATGCGCTTTAGTTACAGGCGCCACGAAAGGTAGGATATGTTTTGGTTTTCTTTATTTATAGTTTAGGCCGTTGCTAGCTTCACGGCTAACGTGGATATAATTCTGACACAAAATCCACGGCATTACGTTCGGCGCATGTCTGGGGACTTGGAAAATTATTTCAGCTTCCCGAGATTATAGGGACAGAGGTGCGCACGATTGGTTGCCTATTCCCAAGGCGTAAAAGTCTGTTTCTGAGAATTCTAATTATAATAATTATTAACTACAAACAAAATCAATATCTCGGACTTAGAGAAACTTTACTCTAGTATTTTTTATTGGTAATATTCAACTTGCAAATTAATTAAAAATCAATTTAAAATATGAAAATATTTGAAACTTTCATAATGGAATAGTCCCCAGACATGCGCAGTAGCTAGTAGCACCAAGTGAACCATGGTTGGTCGAAGAGGTGTTCTGTAGTCTTCTGGGTAAGGTTGATACCTCTGGCCAGGTCTGCCTTGATGTAGTTATACTGAGCCCTAAGAGTCCAAAAAGGACCTAACCAGTTAGACTTGGAATTAAAGCTGGGTCGAAGAGTCCAGTTACTGACTGGTTGATGAGTGCAGCACACACTGAATCGAATGGAAAAGCGTTGTACTTTTATACTAATTTCTGTGTCCAAATATGGGCATGACCTCGGGTACACGTGCATCACCAAATCTCTCATGTAACATACTACCTCAGTTTTTTCACAAGTGTTCACTTCTTCACTTTAATGCTCTTTGTACAGTTTAAAATATTTTTAAGCGTGAAATATTAATTCCTATCTTCTTGGCGAATTTGTTAATGCTTTTTAATTTAAATGTCTTCGTAGTTCTTTCGATATTTTTCTTTGTCGGTGGTTATTTTTTGTTTTGGTTGCAGGAATTGGACGTGAAATTGCTAAACAACTTGCCCAAAGTGGAGCTAAGGTAATTGCCCTTGGTAGATCTAAACTTCTTTTAGGTAAGTCGTTCTGTTTTATACTGAAAGTTTTTAAGTCTCAAGTCTTTCAGAATCTTTACAAAAAGAAGTTCCTTCAATTGACACAATTCAAGTAGATCTTGCAGACTGGTCTGCTTCCAAAAATGCCCTCCAAAATGTTAATAATATAGATCTGTTGGTTAATAATGCTGCACTTGTTATATTAGAACCATTGATAGACGTAACTGAGGATCACATTAACCAGTACAAAAAAAGTGATCTATATACTTGAAACAGCAAACCTAAATTTATTTTTGCTTTCAGATCATTCGATGTTAACGTAAAAGCTGTTATAAATTTATCTCAGTTTGTAGCCAAAAATTTGAAGGAACGTCAAAGTTCAGGAGCAATAGTAAATATATCTTCACAAGCATCGATGGCTGGTTTACCGGATTATACTGTCTACTCTGCGACAAAAGGAGCTGTTGATGCTTTTACTAGAGCAGCTGCAGTTGAATTAGGTCCTTACAAGATCAGAGTAAACAGTGTGAACCCTACAGTTGTTAAGACAGAAAGGGGTTGTCTAACTTGGTCTGATCCTGCTAAAGCAAACTCCATGCTAAATAAAATACCCCTGAGAAGGTAAATTTATGGCCGTTGCTAGCACCACGGCTAACGTGGATATAATTTTGATACTAAATCCACGGCATTACGTCTTGTCAAGGGGTGACGTCATTAATTCGGCGAGCTGCATCTACTGTGCATGTCCGGGGACAAAATTATTCCAGTATGAAAGTTTCAAACATTTTCATATTTTAAATTGATTTTTAATTAATTTGCAAGTTGAATATGACCAATAAAAAATACTAGAGTAAAGTTTCTCTAAGTCCGAGCGATTGATTTTGTTTGTAGTTAATATTTATTATCAATACAATTATCAGAAACAGACTTTTACGCCTTGGGAATAGGCAACCAATCGTGCGCACCTCTGTCCCTATAATCTCAGGAAGCTGAAATTATTTTCCAAGTCCCCAGACATGCGCCGAACGTAATGCCGTGGATTTTGTGTCAGAATTATATCCACGTTAGCCGTGGAGCTAGCAACGGCCTACTTTTTATAGCCCTATTCTCTGTCGACAGACAGTTCACCGACCAGAATCGAACTCGTGACCTCGTTGTCGATTCTCAAACATTAGACATCTACTCTTCATAGCAATACTAATTATATTTTTTCTACAATTGTTATCAATAATTAATTATTATTAAATGTTAAATTACAATTCTTACAGGTTTGGTGAAGTACAGGAAGTTGTAGATGCAGTTTTATATTTACTGAGCGATAAAGCTAGCATGATAACTGGTATTTGCTTACCAGTTGATGGTGGATATTTAGCAGGTTGATAAAAATGTGAAATGAAATGAAAATTCCATTGTTTTAAATAAAAAATTTATAGAATGATACTACTAGGAATAATTTCGACTTGGTCTTCTTCTATTTCACATGACGATGTTGTACGCCTGGGGACTGAGATTATAGGGACAGAGGTACGCACGATTGGTTACCTACTCCCAAGGCGTAAAAGTCTGTTTCTGAGAAATCTAATTATAATAATTATTAACTACAAACAAAATCAATCGCTCGGACTTAGAGAAACTCTACTCTAGTATTTTTTATTGGTCATATTCAACTTGCAAATTAATTCAAAATAAATTTAAAATATGAAAATGTTTGAAACTTCCATAATGGTATAGTCCCCGGACATGCGCAGTAGATGCAGCTCGTATTTGCGTCGCCGAATTAATGACGTCACCCCTTGACAAGACGTAATGCCGTGGATTTAGTGTCAAAATTATATCCACGTTAGCCGTGGAGCTAGCAACGGCCCACATGTTTAGGTTTGAAAGCGTCTTTTTACTTTCCCATACCACTACTGGTATAGGGAAGTATTGATATCATGAAAATTTTCGAAGTCGAGATTTTCGGGAAAATACGTGTTTTGGGTCCCCAGGAACCCAAAAAAGTGGTCTAGAAAAAATGTCTGTCTGTGGGTGGGTGGGTGGGTGTGTGTGTGTGTGTGTGTGTGTATGTAACGCCTGTAACGCAAAAACTAGTGAACCGATTTTGATGAAATTTTAAATGAAGGGGTATATCGAAAATTCATCTACAAAATAAGCTTTTCAAAAAAATCCGAAACCGGAAGCGGAAGTTAGACATGTTTTCTTGGTATCATTTTTTTCAGAAGCGGAATTTTGAAAATCTGAGTAGGGGATATGAAAGAAGGGCATAATTCAAGGGATACAGTTTTTTCCCGGACTCTCTAACTTCAAAATGGCGGTCGCTATGAATTTTTCAAAATTTCGACTTTAACGCCCCGTAACTCAAAAACCAGTTATCTGATCAGGTTCCGCAACAACTTGTTTGAAAGCCCTTTGGCTGTACTACACCAAGAAAAAAAATTATTTACTAAATCCGAAAACGGTCGCAACGGCGCTCTTCCAAAAATTTTGAAATTTTTGAAAAATTATTACAAAAAAACTGGTCTAAGGAATTTGTTTAAATTTTCTATACTTATGCAGCTTGGTATTAGCTACATTTTTGTTTTTTGATGAACGCCATAATTCCACTGTGGCGCCCTCTACGAGGTTTTGAAAATCGAAAATTGATGTTCCTATAGCGCCTTTATTAGTCAAAATATGAAAAAAGTTTAATTATAAAAGTTGTTCAGTATATAAATTTACATTTTTCTAAATTTATATCACGTATACAGGGTGTTTGGTTTTCACAGTACAATAAGCAACTTTGTTATTTTAAATGAAACACCCTATATATTATTATATAATTGAATGCAAAATTATATTGTCTATCACATAGTATAAGGTGTTCATATGGCTAAAATATACGGTTAATGAGAAATTCGTGAATTTTGAACTTTAAAACAGTGTAGGGTGAAATTTGTAAGTGCCGATATGTTCAAGTGACCAGGCGCGGGACGGGAATTCCTTGTCGCCGGCTAATCCTAGCAGCCTATGAATATAAATAATCACACATGCGCAGATGAACACAATCGGCACTTGTGTTAATTTTCCATATACTAATTTTCAAGTTTAGTTTATGGGTTGTGGCGAACAATACTGTTGAATACCAAAAACGAATGTTTATTTTTAGTATGGGAAAGTCCAGGGGAGGTTTGCACCTCCACTTTTTAAAAAATAAATTTGATGATTTTTTTTAAAGAAAAATTATAGCGTTTTTGGTTCTTAATTGAAGGGGTGTGAATTTTTAAACTTTAAAGCTTCGTAGAGGGCGCTATGATGGCGGTGAAACAGAAATTATTTAGTGACCTTAGGTGAAACGTCCACAGCAATATGGCAGCGGCGTAACCGCATGTGGCTAAACGGCCGGCAATAAAAGATCTAGCAGCGGAGTATAGTAGACCCTTTTACTAATACCACAATAAGAAAGTGGATGATTAACCAATAAAATCTTTATTGTTCACTTAGTGATGTCTTATGTCATGTGAATCCATCCAATATATATATAAACTTTCAATAATATGTAAATAAAATACAATATAAAATACACACAGTTGCATATTAAGGCCATTGTTGCAGTCCACTTGCTTGATGAAACAAAGAGGACTTTGCTCATTACACATTCATGTTCGTTCTTACCACCACCAACCATAATAGTATATAAAAGCTGCTCTATTTATACCTTAATCACTGTTTAAATGTATTACATATATATCACAACTCTAATGAATTCGGTTTTGCTAAAACTCGAGAAAAAAAGCATTCTAGTCGCTAAAATGCCTCTACTCCAACTGAGATCAAAAATCATAAGAACCCGGGACAGAAAGCTGCTACTAAATGCAAGAAAGTCAAAAAATAATTATCTAAGTTATACACATATTACACTAGACAAGTTATACAACCGTTTAAACAGTAACAAAGGTAACTTGGCAATCATTTCTACATTCTTAGAAAGGAAATCAACTTAGAAGTAAAATAAATAAAAATACAAGATTATTACATGATATTTCTAAATTCTAAATGCAGTGTATAAAATAGCAAAGCTAGTGTCAAATACTGTTATATTATAGTATCAAAACCTATCTAAGATACTTTTATAAAAAACTTTTCTTACGTTTATTTTACAATACCAATTTTTATTTCATTTCAAATACATATTACGGTATTGCAAAACAAACATTTTTAAAATCTAAATATATATATTATAAATTAGTTTGTATTGTATTATTAATTATATTTAGTGTTAATTTAAGACTTATATGCGAAAAAGTATAAAATTTTAAAATTTAGCTTAGCAGTTCAGTATTTCGTAAAAACAAGTGTAATATTTGCGTTAAGCTTTAATTTTTTAACTCCCGTAATTACAGTGACAATTATTAATAACAATCTTTTTAAAAATCATATACATCACAACAAAGAAAATATATTGCCAAACTTCATTGTAGTTAACTCACTAAAATAACTAATGGTCCCGCTTATTCATTCAAGCTCATGATTATAAAATATACATAACCCCCCCCCCCCAATTGTTCTTTCATTGGAATATCAAAAAGCAGCAATTTAAAACTTAATATTGACCTTGAAATATGAAAAACCAGACATCTGTTTAGAAACAATTACTAAAAACAATGAAAAAAAAAAAAAACAAAAAAAAAAAAGAAAAAAATCAATAACAGATGAAAAAATCAATGAAAAAAAAAAAATTAATGAGGAAAAAAATGAATGTAATAAAAAAAATAAATGAAGAAAAAAATGAAAAAATCGATGAATAAAAGATGAAAAAATTAATGAAAAAAAATTAATGTAGAAAAAATCAAATAAAAAATGAAAGTCAATAAAAAAATGAATGAAGAAAAAATAAAAAAAAATTAATGAAGAAAAAAAATGAAAATTTAATGAAAAATAAAAAATGAAAAAATTAATGAAGAAAAAATAAAAAAATGAAAAAATTTAATGAAAATTAAAAAATAAAAAAATTAATGAAAAAAAATCAATAAAAAAAAATTAATGAAGAAAAAAAATCAATGAAAAAAATTTAAATATGAATCAAGATTTGTAATATTCAAGTGTCTTATAAAGTAACCGGCCCTAGTAAATTAAGTACTTGAAATAATTCGTAATTCAAAATGATTACATTCTATTACATATCACTGCTGTAGAAAATGGGATATTACATTTTGAGTTTAGATAACATTCAGTTATTCATTTTTATTTGGTTTCACGCAAGAAAGCGCCATGTTGTGACATCACGAAAACTTCAATGGTACCCCCTTAGAATTGACTAACTGAATGTAAAACACTTTTACTTGTATAGTATAAACAGTAAATTTGAAACCATCCATTAATTCCTAACACTTTAACAATAATTTAGCACCTAGACTTTAGTAAATAGCAATCAAATAAGGATAATTGTTTGAAGTAATGCACTAATACTAATAAAAATATTGGATGAGGTCATTCATCTATAAAAGTTATAACAAATCTAATGAATAAATTAAAGTTTAAGCAAATTACTATTGTATACAGTCACATGCAAAAATAAATCTAATAGTTGGGTTTGTATTTTCTTTTAAGGATTAGAGTTCTCATATTACTAATATTGCATATTATCGATTTTGCTACAATGGATAATATTCAACCAAGGGTAACTGTATGATAATATTCTGATACAGCAGGCCTTGATTCAACAAAATTTAACAATTGAAAGGGTGATTAATAATTTAATTTTAAAATATAATTCTACTACAATAAAATGTGTATTTATAATAATTAAAAAGAACATGTCCAACAATTTGAGCTTCATTAAAAAATATATTTCGTAAAATACCAATTCCTAACTGACTGTACATTTTTTTTTTAAACTGAATTTTTGCACTTAATATCTATAAAAGTAATAATACTAATGCTTTACAAACGTAAATGCGAAATACTTGACCTGCTATTTGTAGATATGGCAAAAAGGCAGGCTTTAGGCCTCACCATTAACCTGACCATCACAGTCCAGCTCTTCAGCAAGTGCTAGAGGAGCCCGTAATAGTATATCGCTCACTTGAATTATTTTAGTCTGAAAAAAGAAAATCTTCATTTTAGATATTATCGAGGATATTATACATAGAGCGGTAATTCTTGTGATATGACCACCACCCCAAAACTTGTTTATGACACATTAAGTAATTCTTATTAACTGTGTTTTAAAATAATTAAATAATTAAAATAAACAAACGTTATTGTTAGAATAAGCTCTACAAGATGCATGCATGCATGTAGCATCTCTGGGTAATAATAAAATTTAATTAATTTTTAATTACAGAAGTCTATCTATCAGCTGTTTTCATGTTTCCCAAAATACTAGAACCGATCTCACAAAAATTTGAATTTGCCGCCAAATTAAAACCAATGTAAACAAAAAGGAAAAATCGCAAACAAAATCGAGCCTGTATGAATGGGTCATAACAATTCAAAAGAAGAGAGGGTGGCCTGCTTTGATGTTTTCTTTTTGGTTTCAATAGCTGCGTTCAATTAACTCCGCAGAAACCGCTTTTTAGCGCCATCCAATAGAATTGTTCGAATTTTGAAAACGTCGCATTCTATTGGTAGGAACTAAAACTGGATACGCGTTTGTGCCGAGTCAATTGAACGCAAGTATCGGTTGAATTTGGCGGCAAATTCAAATTTAACCAATGAAAACAAAACGAAAAAATCGCGCCAACCCCAATTTCACTAAATGTTACGAGTATTTATTCTATAACCTGACTATCTTTTAAATGTGTTTGTTTAATTTATCCTGCACAAATCTTTTCCAAAAAAGTGTAAAACAACATGTACGTTAGTACATTTCATGCAACATGCTCAAGCAGAATCAGATTAATTGAATAATACTGCGGTTGCTAACCTCCGAACGTTGTGCAGGTCCTGCCGTGACACGTTCTACAACTACAAAGCAATATAAAACAAATGAAGCATCTTTCAAAAAAAACAAAACACAAGGCTATAAACACAAGAAAATGCTTGAAATCCTTTCGACACAATAACAATGAGCTAAAGTTGCATTAAATGGCTGCACTCATAAATTATTTAACACTTACTATTTTCCTGATTGGCAGACGTTGTTGTTATACTGGAAGATGTTACTTCTCCACTCTGATTGGATATTGTAGTTATAGTGGTTTTTGTTACAGATATGCTGGACAAACGACTTGCTAACTCCTCTCCAGACCCTAAATGATCTTTTACACTATCAATTGTGATATCACCAACACTACTTGACACCGTCAAATTATGTAGTGCGTCGTCACCGTTTTCTCTAACATCTTCAATCTAGAAAGATACATATCTGCAAAAACTGTAGCCAGAATATTCAAAAAGGTTTGCATATATTTCACTACACCTACATAAAATGCAAGTTAATTCCTTCATGTTTATTTCTAAATAGGCCGTTGCTAGCTCCACGGCTAACGTGGATATAATTTTGACACTAAATCCACGGCACTACGTCTGTCAAGGGGCGACGTCATTAATTCGGCGACGCGAATACGAGCTGCACCTACTGCGCATGTCCGGGGACTTTTACGCCTTGGGGATAGGCAACCAATCGTGCGCACCTCTCGTGCAACCTGCCGCGCGCCGCCGCGCCAATTGCGGATTTAAATGGAACCACAGCCAATTTGACTTTATTTTAGTTTTACAATTTATTGTTATGAGAACATACCTTTTCAGCAACACTGCTTTCTTTGCTCTCACTGGTTCCATTAACTAAAGGGGCAGCATTTTCATTATCCTGTTGTTGATCAGCATGTACTTGACCTTCAATGTCAATTTCAGAACCACCTTCATCTCGAGCACCTTCTGGAAGAGATAAGTAACATCGAGCGGATGTCATCCATGTTGCTGATAATGATATCCTTTGCAATTCAGAAGACGAGTGTAAGTATAAAGCTTCAGCATCACGTGTGAAAACTAAAGATGATATACCACTGAAAATAAATAAAATATGTATTACAACAAGAACATCGTAACCAAATAGAAAAATTGTTAAGCTACTAACTTAATATCCTCTCTTCTTACAGCAGCTGCATTTAATTGCCTCTTGAGATCAGGAATACTAAGCACAACACAATCACCCAGGTTAGTTAAGCACAGCAAATCAACTTCTGTATGTTTAGTGTTAGTTTCAGGAAAATAACAGGAGAAAGTTCCAAAAGACATTCTTCGTACTCTAGCTCCCTCATGAGCAGTAAGCTTGTACTTGCAGATTGCTTTAAGTGAAGGCAACGCGAATATTTTAAATTGTTCTTCTGATGCAATGACCACCCTATGGGGTTGTGTTGTATCTGGTAATGGAGCAACCCCTTTTTCAACTTCTAACGGTTCTGGTAATGGTTTGCTAGATCCATCTAGCACTGCTATGCCAATGACTGGTGCCTTGTGTTGCAACTGAATTTCTTTACCAATTTGACACAATACTTCATCAGTATCCCTTTTTTGTGCGTTCGGAACTGTTATTGTAAACACATAAACTCTACCACTGTTTGTTCCAGCCCATAATGTTGGTGTGGTGTTTTGTACTACAAAAAAAAGTTGTTAGAGGAAAATCAGAAAATAAAATCTCTAATATAACCACCAAGTATGGGGTGCCATTTAAGACAAAACTAATTTATAAAAATATTTATTTTCTCTTCAATATATATATATTTTAATTTAAATATATTTGCGATTTAAAATAAATATATTCAGAAAAAAATATATATTTTTGCAAAAATAAATATATTAGGAAAAAAATATATATTTGCAAAAATAATTAGGAAAAAAATATATTCAACAAAAATAAATATATGCAGAAAAAAATATATTTGCAAAAATAAATATGTTAGGAAAAAAATATATATTTGCAAAAATAAATATATTAGGAAAAAAATATATTCAACAAAAATAAATATATTCAGAAAAAAATATATATTTGCAAATATATATTTTTTTCCTAATATATTTATTTTTGCAAATATATATTTTTTTCTGAATATATTTATTTTTCACGAGTATATTTATTTTTCAGAATATATTTATTTCTTATGAATATTTTTTTATTTTTCTAAATATATTTATTTTTTCTGAATATATTTATTTTAACTCGCAAATATATTTAAATTAAAATATACATATTGAAAAGAAAATAAATATTTTTATAAATCAGTTTTGTCTCTTAAACGGCGCCCTATAACCAAGCATCTGTTTGAGAATACATACCGTTAATGATAAATGTTCTTGCAAAATACAAACACCTAACTATAGAACCCATTGCATCGTCAACAGGTCTTGCTTCAATTTGTCTTTCCACCGGTTTGGCTTCAAGGGGATTAAAGTTTTCACCTGTTGGAAGACTTCTGGGTGTTGGTGAACCTGCTTGACCACCACTAGGAGCACTACTTGGAGCACTTCCTCCACGAGTGGAACGACCTTTACGGAGACGTCTAAAAGATTCTCGCAAAGATTTCTTGAAGGATTTTCTACGTGATATTGGTGTATCACCAGCACCAGTAAGATCTGAAATAGTTTTATAATAATTTAAATAAATTAAATGCAAAAAGGAAAATTACCATTTGGGTTAAGTGTGCATTTAACAGTGACAGGCTTTTGTTTTCGGTAATCAAATAAAGCAAATCCATGAGCTGTACCGGCTGCTACTAATCCCCAATCAGCTTGAAGAGTACAACACGTTATAGCTGCAGGAGGATGAAGTTGAAGTATTGATGTTGCTTGGAAGCCCCTTGGTTGATGTACTTCACCTGGATATTGTTAAAAAAAATTAATATTAAGGTGGAAACAAAGACGGTGTGATACTAACCTTGTCTAGGAGTTAACTGATCATATCCTTTCCATACAAATCCATCTCTATCACTTACAATATTCATTGTAGTTACTTGTAACTCTCCTGTTAGTACTTCAGTATCAAATTTTGCAATAACAAGATGACCAGCAGTGCCCGACACTACTAAAGTACCGGAAAGTGGACATAACACAACACGTTTTATTGCTAAACGAGGATCATCTGAATATGGATCAAAAACTCCCGTTTTTCTAAATGGCGGCCATTCTTCTTCATCATCTTGTGATTGAATCGTTTCATCTAAAAAGATAAAACTATCAATTTTAATAAATTCATTCAAATAAATTAGAAGAAATTACCAGCAATGTCTTCACCGGTGAATAATTGTGCTGTACTGAATTTATATATCGGCATTAAATTAACACCACCGGCATCCCAAAAACGTATTGTACCATCTTCATGACCCGTTAACAACAATTCTCTTCTAGGTAGTTGACCTTTGGAACAAAGCAACTCCCCACCATCTATAGGCCATTTTCTGTTCGAATATAAATTATTTGTTTGAGCCTTGCCTGCATCTTTTAGTTGTTCCCAAATTTCTTCTGGAACACCTACAATAAAAAAAATATTTTATTATTTATTATTTATTTTTTTTTTATTATTATTTAATTATTGATGGCCGTTGCTAGCTCCAGGGCTAACGTGGATATAATTTTGACACTAAATCCACGGCATTACGTCTTGTCAAGGGGTGACGTCATTAATTCGGCGACGCGAATACGAGCTGCACCTACTGCGCATGTCCGGGGACTTCCATTATGAAAGTTTCAAACATTTTCATATTTTAAATTGATTTTTAATTAATTTGCAAGTTGAATATGACCAATAAAAAATACTAGAGTAAAGTTTCTCTAAGTCCGAGCGATTGATTTTGTTTGTAGTTAATAATTATTATAATTAGATTTCTCAGAAACAGACTTTTACGCCTTGGGAATAGTTAACCAATCGTGCGCACCTCTGTCCCTATAATCTCAGGAAGTTGAAATAATTTTCCAAGTCCCTAGACATGCGCCGAACGTAATGCCGTGGATTTTGTGTCAGAATTATATCCACGTTAGCCGTGGAGCTAGCAATGGATAATCTTTCTTTAATCCTACAAATAGTATACATACCAGAAACGTGTTGACTGCAAGTTACTGCAGAAGCATGTAATGAAACCAGATATGGTAGAGTCATCATTTTCCAATCATCATTCAATAGATCAATGGTTATCAGTTCCTCGTCCGCTAGAACTACCAAAGCTTCCGGTTCACCTTGAGATGGTGTTGCATTGACACCATTTTCTAAGGATTCACCACTTTCAGATAGTTCGCCTTGGCCTTTTGATTCTATTAACACAAAATCTATCACCTGGAACAGAATAAGTTAAAAAAATTGACCGTACCAAGTAAACCTAACATAAGAATTAACCCCCCTTACCTTACTAGTAAAATCAAACACAACATGTTTTGTGTCGTGAATAACAGTAACTGTATATTTATCATTATAGCTGGCTCTAGGTAAGCCACCAGAAAAAGCGATAAGCGGAGAACCATCCAACTGTCGCCGAACTATTTTTGGAATGGCCTTACAAGGGAATGGTCCATAAGTAGTAATGGGTTCATTAATAGGTTTATCCCCACCTTCAGATATATCCCAGCCCATATAACTTCCTGCACAGAATAAAATTCAGTAGCAATCACACTTTTTTAATTTTCAAGCACTAACCATCATTATGAGAACTTGTAAATGATTCATCTTCATGAAAAGAAACCGATTCTAATTGCTGGTTAGAAACGAATGTTTTTACAGCAGAATTATCAGTTCTGTTCCACAGAACCATAAGGCCACGATTATATCCGATTAAAATGTTATTAGGCTCATTTGGTTGTTCTATAACAGATTCCACCGCACCTGGATTCAATTTGTAATCCTCTGGAACACTAAGATTCAAATTCATATTAGAAATGTTTAAAAAATATAAACAACCCCTTCACTTACTTTTGCATAACAATATCTTGATAAATAATATCAGGAGTCATTGTAAAGGTGTGTAAATCTAGAAGATAAATATTTCCACCTTCTGTTCCAAGTAGTAAATGATTGCCAGCTGATTCCACACATATAGCAGAAATCTTTTTAAGTTTGCCTTCCAAAGCCTGAGTTTTTACCTCGACAAGTGAGCTTTTGTTCACCTCCCAAAGATGAAGGGAATTGTCGTCACATAATGATACCATGCGACCGACATTTGGTAAAAACACCAGGCGTGTAACTGCTATAGGATTCTGATGTTGACCATAGAACTCAACTCCAGGTTTGCCGAATACTTTAATAGCACCGCTTGCAGTACCAATTCCAAGCAAACGCAGAGATGAATCCCATGCCAATGCTGTAGGTTTGTTGGGAAAACCATGTTGTAATGTCTGTAAAAATATTAAGTTTTATACATTTTTTGTTAAAGTGTGTAAATTAGTGAAGACTGTTATCAGAAATAATATGAGTTATGTTAACATAATTTGTGAATAATTAGTCAATAAAAAAAGGAAAAGAAAAAAGCTATACCGAGTGGTGACTTGAGCAACGCAACGTAGGGATTTCAATGGAAAATTCTTAATGTTCAATTATTGGCTCCCCTAATTATTTTAGAGCAAAAGTGCGTTGAGATTTTTTGTAGAAAAATAAATTCTGCATCTATTCATACTATTATTTACAATTTTCCATTTTCCGGAAGCGTAGAAATAGAAGAAATTAAAAATGGTCTTTTTTAAAAAATCACTGATGCCATGGAATTATAAAATCAAACAAACGCACTGACATTTCTGTCTCATTACATTTTTGTTCTTTTTAAAGCAATAAAACGAGTAGGTAATAGGAACACATTTTACGCTAAACGAGGCACTTTATCATTTCTACTTTTTCTTTCGTTGAATACATTTTAAAAATAATAGATTTTAATAATCGGTTATAAACTTCAAACCGTAATGACAGATGTAAATGCGAATGTTGATTGTTTAGATAATTCCAAGGCATCACTGATTTGTTTAAAAAGACCATTTTTAATTTCTTCTATTTCTATGCTTCCGGAAAATGGAAAATTATAAATAATAGTATGAACAGATGCAGAATTTTTTTCTCTATAAAAAAACCTCAACACACTTTTGCTCTAAAATAATTAGGGGAGCCAATAATTGAACATTAAGAATTCACCATTGAAATCCCTATGTTGCGTTGCTCAAGTCACCACCCTGTATGTAAATGTAAAGTAATTTATTATAGTACACATTTTTGTACTTAAAATTATAAAATTATTTCTTGTGCCACTTTGGGGAAATGTGGTTTGCCATAATTGACTTAGGACTTCAACCCCCATTAATAGTGATTTAAGTCGAAGTACATGGGGTACGCTAAACAGATTGGTCTTTGTAATTCAATCAGAAATTAACTGATAATCTAATAAGATGTAAAAAGAATGAGTAATGCGCTGATAAGTTAATTATTAAGATAGGCTGACATAGATTAAGCACAACATGCAATTTTACTTGAAAAATATAAATAGGGATCAAATTTTTAATTTTTTAAATCAATTTAGGAAGAACAATATTAAATACAGACAAATCGAAAAGCTTTTAGAGACAAAAACTTAAGACACTGTATCTTAAAAAAGTTTGTATATTTAAATTTTGAAAACCATTGCAAGTCTATGGTCAATCTACAATCATATATCTATAGATCAAGTCCATGAATCGGGTTAAATTTTTCACCACCAGAGGGTGGAGCGTCGTTACTTTGTTAAAAAAAAAGGCCGTTAGTAGCTCCACGGCTAACGTGGATATAATTCTGACACAAAATCCACGGCATTACGTTCAGCGCATGTCTGGGGACTTTGAAAATTATTTCAGCTTCCTGAGATTATAGGGACAGAGGTGCGCACGATTGGTTGCCTATTCCCAAGGCGTAAAAGTCTGTTTCTGAGAAATCTAATTATAATAATTATTAACTACAAACAAAATCAATCGCTCGGACTTAGAGAAACTTTACTCTAGTATTTTTTATTGGTCATATTCAACGTGCAAATTAATTAAAAATCAATTAAAATATGAAAATGTTTGAAACTTTCATAATGGAATAATTTTGTCCCCGGACATGCGTAGTAGGTGCAGCTCGTATTCGCGTCGCCGAATTAATGACGTCACCCCTTGACAAGACGTAATGCCGTGGATTTAGTGTCAAAATTATATCCACGTTAGCGACCAAAAAAAAAACATCGATTGGTTTTGGACAGGTCCAAAGTCAGTCGATTGAACAGGTCTTCTATGTGGTGCCCTCTTGGGGTACATCTGTAACTACCACGTATTTTAAATCTGAAAAAATCTTGTTGATTATCTTATACGTGACACCACATAGAGAACTTGTCGAGACTTGTCAAAATCTGTATCGGGACGACCATATAACTTGCACACATGGAGGACCCGTCCAAAGCCAGTCCAATTTGTTTCTTCTAAAGTACCGACACGAATTTTGACATTTACAAAGGCAATAATAACGATCAACTTGCCACAAGGGGCGGTCTTGTCCTGTGAATATCAAAGCCAGTCAATTGTTTCTTCTAAAGTACCTACACGAATTTTGACGATTACGAAGGCAACAATAACGATCTACTTGCCGCAAGGAGCGCCTCTGTCGCGTTAATTTTAATGTCAAATTTAACTTGAAAATTATCAAATTTCTGCTCAATTTTTAATATTTAAAGTCATAGACGTGTAAACAATGGCAGTTAAAACTAAAATTAATAAGTTTATCTCAAATTTAAAGACGCTCGTACCAAGTTGGTGGTGTGTAGGGGCAAAGTTTGGGGTAGGGGTTCAATGACAGCAAACAAACAGGTGGTGGACATTTTAGAAAAACATGTAATTCTGTTTGCCCCATTTATTGGGGATAACTTTTTACTAATGCAGGATAATGGCAGGCACCATGCAGCTCGGCTTTTGCTCCAGTATCTTCATGATACCGGAATTAAAGTCATGGACTGGCCAGCTTGTAGTACAGATTTTAACATAATCGAGCATGTATGAGACATGATTGGAAGGCGAATTAGACAAAGAGTAGTCGCTCCTGCTTCAATTGCAGGGTGGCCAACCTGACCATGGGTTCCACTAACAGAAAAGGTATCTATTTTGCCTACAATAATTAAAGTAGCAACAATTTTGCAACTCATTTTACACCTACATGTTTAAATTGTAAAAAATTAGAACAATAGAATTTCTGCAAAATAAGCACAATGTGGCATACCCATTCAATTAAATAAATCTCAAGTAATTGTTTTGCATACTGCACCTACTACTAAAAAATTCTGTAATACTTAATTGTGTAAAAACAAAAATTTAAACCATTTTGTTAGTTTTATGAAAAATATTACCAATGTTATAAAATTAAATGGAAATAACAAAAAAAAAATAATTATAGCTAGGTACATACAGTGTGTCCACGGATTGAGTGCATATAAGGTGTAAATGACAATTTTTTTTAGAATTGGATCTTCATGTTCTGAGGATCGCTCCTGCTTAGTCTCAAACTAAGATATTGAAAAAATGAGCCAAATCAATTAATATACAGGGTGTTTTTTGGCCGAAATCTAAAAATTAGTCAAGAGTAAACTGTCTTTATTTTAGCAGATATAACAAAAATGTATTAGAAAAAGTTGTTTAGAATTAAAAGTTATTGAAGATTTTCAATTTTTATACAAATCAGCCTACTTTGATTTTTTTCATCTACATGAGATTTTTTATTTGTGGTTTTAGTGACCCATGCATGAAGAGTAATTAAACAAGGTACATACTTGAAAAACAAATAATTATTAATTAAAAAACTACTAAACCTTATTTCTTACAAACATGAGTTCAAAAGTATTGGATTTTGATGAAAAAAATCAAAGTAGGCTGATTTGTATAAAAGTTGAAAATCTTCAATAACTTTTAATTCTAAACAAGTTTTTCTAATACATTTTTGTTATATCTGCTAAAATAAAGACAGTTTACTCTTGACTAATTTTTAGATTTCGGCCAAAAAAACACCCTGTATATTAATTGATTTGGCTCATTTTTTCAATATCTTAGTTTGAGACTAAGCAGGAACGATCCTCCGAACATGAAGATCCAACTCTAAAAAAAGTAGTCATTTACACCTTATGTGCACTCAATCCCTGGACACACTGTATATTAGGACAGCTTCAATAAAAAGCAAAGCTTTAAGATAGCACCATACAAATTACACTGACCACAAGCAAAATTATAAAAATGACTACATTGTTAACTAATTGTTTATGCATATCACACAATTCATTGAATTCATAGGAAGACGATGACAGCAATTTTTAGTATTACAATGGTTCAAGTGAAGTGCTTCGCATAATAAATTAAGAAGTATGACTGTAGGGTATGTTTGAAAAATAAAAATTGTCAATGGAAATGCCAAATTAGTAATAACTTTCAATTATGACTTATTGTAATAATAATAGTAGGTGAAGGTAATTTTTTTTGGGATATTTCCTTAGATCCTCAAAACAAACTTGTATAATGAAAAAAAAAAAGAAACAACATTGTTCAAATTAATTTGTGAGAAACAACAAAAAAAAAAGCTAGTACATAATACATAAAAATATAATCTATTATGTACTTGTTAAGTTAAATTTGATTATTAATTGAGAAATTTTCTTTTAAATCATTTCAGTGGTACCTACAGTGTGTCCACGGATTGAGTACATATAACGGACATATAAGGTGTAAATGACAATTTTTTTTAGAGTTGGATCTTCATGTTCTGAGGATCGCTCCTGCTTAGTCTCAAACTAAGATATTGAAAAAATGAGCCAAATCAATTAATATACAGGGTGTTTTTTTGGCCGAAATCTAAAAATTAGTCAAGAGTAAACTGTCTTTATTTTAGCAGATATAACAAAAATGTATTAGAAAAAGTTGTTTAGAATTAAAAGTTATAGAAGATTTTCAATTTTTATACAAATCGGCCTACTTTGATTTTTTTCATCAACATGAGATTTTCTATTTGTGATTTTAATGACCCATGCATGAAGAGTAATTAAACAAAGTACTTGAAAAACAAATAATTATTTATTAAAAAAATACTAAACCTTATTTGTTACAAACATGAGTTCAAAAGTATTGGATTTTGATGAAAAAAATCAAAGTAGGCTGATTTGTATAAAAGTTGAAAACCTGCAATAACTTTTAATTCTAAACAACTTTTTCTAATACATTTTTGTTATATCTGCTAAAATAAAGACAGTTTACTCTTGACTAATTTTTAGATTTCGGCCAAAAAAACACCCTGTATATTAATTGATTTGGCTAATTTTTTCAATATCTTAGTTTGAGACTATGCAGGAGCGATCCTCAGAACATGAAGATCCAACTCTAAAAAAAATTTGTCATTTACACCTTATATGCACTCAATCCGTGGACACACTGTATAAACAAATAACAACAAAAACTATAAGTAAGAAAATAAATACCCAATACCACAAAAATTATGCTACATCCTGTCCCATAAATTTGCAGACCTTATCCATTGTTAAACAATACATTAACTAGAAGTTCAATATTATTGTGAATTATGATTCTAAAGTATCTCACAACGTAAGTATTTCCCATGAAAAAAAACAGAAGTTTAAGAACACATCACAGAAAAATATTCCTGCTTGTACTTCTAAAAAATAAATATCTGCTGTACTTTTTTATTGAAACGTAACTCAAACAGGAAACAATCTACACGATTACAGATTAATTCCCTGTATTGGTACAAAATTGAATCATTCTTGTATTTTGACCTAGAATTAATTGCACAAGAAAATGTCGAAAATTATCAGTAACCATACTGATTGTGTTTGCATTTCTCATATCAATTACTAAAGTTCTTGATTTCAAAATTTTGTAAATATCGCTGATAACTGTATGATCTCAGAGACACTCAAAGGTGTATTTATTTATAAATGACTAACCCATAATATAAAAAAATAGATAATCTATAGAAAGTACTTGTGGAAAATTTATTGTATAGTACAATCTATTGGAGATTGAAAAATTTATACCGTAATGTAATTATTAGTGTCTTGATACATGATGTTCTACATTCATATCTAGGTCTTTCAATTTGGATTTAACTCCCGGTTAGGCTAACCCACAATTAATTGTCATGGATGACAACTGGCTGTTACCTTAACGGCTTAACTAGGAGTTAAATCTGAATTAAAAGACTGGCCCTCAGTAGAGTGCCTTGATACCATCTGTCAGACTGTATCAAGGTACTCTAGCCCTCAGTAGCTCTTTTTAAGGCCTACTATAAAAATATAATTTGTAATAACTGGTACATAAGACAATTTTCCTTGTATTTAATTACTTGTAGTTACACTTCCTGTTACTAATAAAGTTTATAACCTTGCCTGATGTGTATTTAAACAAATATGTATTAAAATTGTTTTGTAATCAACTAAGCAAGTTGATAAAAACTAAGTAAAGTTTGGGCGGTTGGGACTTAAAATTGGTCGACATAAAACAAACTCATTTCAGTCTGTGGGTACATTGTATTTACTCTGATAAGATAATACTGTTCATTTAATGATATCAGGATAGGTAATAACAATAATCAGGTTACTTACATCGGTTTGAAACATTTAATTTTTCATTATTTTTTATATGTAGGTAGATTAGATACAACTCACCCTTCTGTAAGAAAATAATTCTTTTTGGAGTTTCTGCCTCTCTGCTGAGGAATGTGATCCCTTTGCCTTTATAAACTTGAACATTTTCGATCTGGATTTGGACATTCAAAAAACACCTGAAAAAAAACGTTATCCATAAAAATTTACACCTACAACAAATCTCCCACTAACATTGTTACAGGTTGATTGCTAAAAGTATGTAACAAATCAAAAATGTTTACAAAACATTTCAAAACAAACCATTCTGGCATATGTCATAAGTACTTTGTTAACAAGGGCCAACGCCTGCAAGCAAGCGGCATAGTACAATAAAACTAAACCAAAATTATAACTACCTATAAAACTGCTACGTAAATAATACCTTAAAAATGTTTACCTTTTTATTTTAGTTCCAGTTTAAATATTCTCCAACCAATTTATGTACAACATCAACAAATACAAGAGCGTGGCCAACGTACCGTACCATTACACGTAGTTGAGTCACTGACCGGCAGAAAAGTGCTGTAAGCAATAGGCCGAAAATTTTATTGTTGTTACCGATTGGGTGCGAGGCCTATCTTCCACTAAACAAATTACCTATTACACAATAGATGGCAGCACTATAAAGAATCTTGTTTACACCGATTACTAACTGCAGTGGAGTTTTGAATGTGGGACATCTGATTGGTTGAAGTAGGCGTGGTCATCTTCTCCTCGCCAAATAAAGGTGGGTTCACACCTGACGACCGCAACCAAACAGAAATGAACAGGAACCAGGAACTTATCATTAAATACTGATAACCACATGACCACAAAATATAGGCAACCCAACTTACACAGTTGGTAAACCTTTATCAAATGATTCCCTAACTAATTGTACTATGTACGTTAATTAGGGCAGCCCTATTAAAAAAACAAATAACCAAACTCACCGACAGTATAAAATTGACAGTAATTAAAACTTAGTTTAGTTACCACGAGTACCAATCCTGAACTGACTTCAACATCTAAATCTGAAACTCCCAAAGGCACCGCGGATCAAAGGTCACGTGGTTATCAGTATTTAATGAAGGCACTATATTAAAAATGGACCATAATTTCTAAATAATACAACAGTTATTATTTATTAACAACTAATTTTATTTACAAAATCTACAATTAAACATTAACAGTCGATAAAAACGTACAATACAAAAATATGACTAGTTTATTTTGGTTTGCTAAAACAAAGAGCTAAAATGTCATAATTCTGTTGTAATCTCATCTTGTGGCCTAAATCCTAATTGCGGAAAATCATCTTCTAATAAATATGGACCGCTGAGACAGTCTTTGCTATTTTTCCATTGAGCTGGAATAAATTCGGAAGAACTAAATTGATTAGCGGAACCTAAAGGATAATTAAACTGCCACTGGGGGTTTAGGGGAGCATTAAAACTAGATTCACAACTACTACTTAAATGTTTGGCTCTTTGTTCTTGTAAGCTTAACGAAGAACCAAAGACTTGATCTGGTTTGAACGTAGACATCGTCGTACTTCCTCTTGAATATTCATCAGGTTCTCCAAGAGCTACTGGAGACTGTAAAAATTTTATTAGTTGGTTAACCTGAGTTTGTGAAGTTTCGCTCATTCTTTTGTATCTTTTTAAAACCTTATCAGACCATCTATACAAATGTCCCCAGTCCGCGGGTACAGCTAGTATTTCCACCGGTTTATTCAATAAAAAGAGTATTTTAGCTAAGTCTCGAACCACTGGTTTGTACGCAGAAGCAGCCATATTATCTCCAGATTGGTGCAATTGTCGCATTTGTCTTCTAGTATCATTTAACATTTCTAAAAATGTTTTTGCGTACGGACGTAAAGTTTCCAATTGTTTTATAAAATCGCGTCTTTCTGGTGGGTCATCCACGTCTGAATTTGTTTCGACAATTTGTGGTAAATGTCGACGTTTGTACCTTACATATATAAATGCTGAAATAACGATAACTACACACAACACTGCTCCGCAAAGAATTCCCGTTAAAATTGAAGCTCCGTCAACGGAAAGGCCCATAAAAGTAGCAGTTTGCACGCACATTTGGCCCATGTAATCTGAAGTCTTGCTCCACTTGCTGCTATATCCAATTGGACAGTTGTTTACGCACTTTCGGGACGGATATACAATAAAATTGGAACATTTGATACATCCGGTGGTACTGCATTTGAGACACTTTGGTTCTAAGTGGCATCCTGCAACAAAGTAAACACAGTCAGCATCTGGATTTTATTAACAGTTTCATTATTTTTAAGCGTACAAAAAATAAACATATACATACAACAGAAAAGGGCCATAAAATCTAAATAAAATAAACAGAATACAGTTGGGGAAATGTAAATATACAGGGTGGTTTACATAGTAGTCCGGGACAAACTCTTACAACCTAAGCTTACAACACATTCCTAAAGTTAGTTCAAGTTTAAACAGAAAAGAGAGTTAAAGGATTTCTTAGTTATTAGTTTCGATTGCAGGTGCAGTAAAGTCCTACAGAAGCGCTCAAAGTGATCGAATTCATTTGTTTATTGGGTTCTTAATTTTTTTCAGATTGTGTTATCATTTTATAACAATTTTTAACATCCTGTATCTCCAACGTTTTTGTCTTGAAATGACCCACGAGCTTCTATTTAAAATGAGCAGCTGTTTGTTTGGTCGCGTCGTTAAATAAATGACCATACCCTGGAGGCTGCCATGATGTGCACATTCTAAAGAATTTTGTTTTGTGCAGTTCATGTACATCACATTTAGTTACATATTTGACGTAAATTCAGATGCGACAGATGTAAAAAGTATGGTTAAGTGAATTTTTACTAGCACCATCTAGCGGTTCCGGGCGATGACAGAAACGTCAAGTCATGGCCAAACTTCATTTTCTTTAGAAGGAAGCTGGCCATGGCCAACCTCTATTAGCAACAACTTTTTTAGGTTACGTCTAGAATTTTTAGGTTTTTGTAAGTTACGAATATAACATATTTAAGCATATTTGGAATGTGCCTGTATGTCAAACTGCAGTTCCCCAGGAAGATGTTATTTTTGTGAACACTGATGGCAGCCCATTTTAAATATAAGTTCGTGAAATGACTTCACAAGCCTCGTGTAATTGCTGTGGAAGCGCCAACCAGAGCGCCACCGCACGTGTTAATCTGGTAATCCACATTTGGGGTTCACGCAGCGCGACACCCATGCGGCGAATAGTTACCTCGGGCTTGAACTTAATCTCCTTGCATGGCTTGCCCGCTTGCCGTGCGAGTTTCGAGATTACGGGTGGACTCGAGGGAACAGCGGTTTACGACTCGGAGGAGGAGGTTGGTTCCCAGGTTCAACCGGGTACACTACACTATAAGTAGGAAGTCAGGCTAGAATAGCGTCCTAACCCGGTATGGAGGAAGCTGGTGCAGCGGCCAATCCAAAAGGGTACGGGAGCTCAAAACTCACGGACGAGAAGCTGAGCACATTATATACGGGGGCGTTCCACAAAAGATTCGTCCAACGGGAGGGAGGGTATGATTCATTGCCAGGTGCGCCCTAACCCTATCGGTAGCAAGAGACGACCGGTTGTAATTACTGTGCGGGGGGGGGTAGACCCCAGACCACACAGTCTACTCGAAAAAACTGCCGGATGCGTTACTAAATCCTAAGGTTAGGGTAACTAACAGATTCGGCCTGCAGTATATCCATTGTGTGGCATAGGATCCACCAAAGTGACCTCGGGAGCCAGAGCTTGGACATGGGCACAGTGTGATCTGGAAGTAGGTCGTGAGATCTACGCCCCTACCTGACAGTTGTAGGTTGGTCTTGACGGTGCAGTAGTTGACGACCCCTACGAGGAAGTGGCTCCGGTCTTTGGGGGACCGGGTCATTCGGGTTTGTCCTGATCATAATTGGGAAGTCAGTTGCAGTTGCGTTAGTCTAGCGATCCATACCAGGGCGGGTACGGTTGTGCAGTGACAACCAATGTGAACGGGGGTACGGTATTGCCGAGGGGGTTGAGCCTTTGACTTCGAAGTTTGGTCATTGCGACTGTGAGTTCGAGCCTCGGGTTTACAACCATTTCATCTATGGATGTTTGTTCGTCTTAAACCGTACGAGTATTTTCTTCATCTTCCTATCGAGTTGGTTTTCCTACCAAGCGTAGCTACAGCGTAACCAATCGAGAGCCAACCTTTTGTGGATGATCGAAAAGATTGGCGTTGATGATAAATTCGTTCGTTGGGTACAAAACTAGAACTGGTTATGTGGTGGTCAAAGGTTTGCACTGGGTTTAAACGGCAGGCGTTGGATTGTACCGACGGAAGAGGACGACAGCGAAACTTTCTAATAAAATAGAGAAAAAACTAAAGGTTCCTCATCTGAAACCTACAAGCTACGCACAGACAGCGAAGCCTCACAATATGCTCACAATCCATACAGGACACCTACCTACCTGCACCAAAGAGCCGTCAAAGATGTGGTTCTTACTCGTAGAGCAGAGTGAACCCTCTAAGCAAAGTTAGATAATGCTATGGAAAAAGGAAATCACCAGATATTGCCGGCTTTACAGTCACATAAACCGTCTGTAAGGCCAAAAACTTCCAACGTTTCCTGGGGATAAAAAAGAGTACTGGGAAGATCATGAATCAAGATGGTCACGCATCTCATGTATCCAGACTAACTTGCAACATTGCTTTCATGGATCATACAGCAACAGAGTACTTGCAAGTTGCAAATACCCGCACTCTGGACTCATGAGACTCATTTCAAAAAGCTTACCTACCAATAGAGGTCTAATTAAATGTTACGTAACCCTCATACTGTCTTTGTGTTATACTTGGCAGTAACCACAATGGATAGCAGCATAGGCTAAGGAGATTTATTCATCTACGATGGCCGATGTCTTATCCAACATACGGCTCACCAAGTTCCCAACCCCGATCAGGGAACTGAAGAGGTTAACCACTTGCTACAGGGACAATGAAAAATATCTTCCAATTGGTAGTGATCTCCACACAAAAATTGTTGCTGATTATTATCCAATAGATGGCACCATAGAGAGAACCTGCCACGGCCAACTTCATTAATGACAGAAGCTGTCATTAATGAAGTAGGCCGTGAACTGAAAAGAGTTGGGAGAATGAAGCTGGCTATGCCACACTATACCATATGGGGCAGCAGTAGTTTCAACGAAAGTATTCGGAGTATTCCTACAAACAAATGACTACGAGATTCCTCCAGTCTCCTCGTGGGCATTTGTGTTTGTCCTAATTTCAGTATGAACTGTAACTAAATTTCATTCAAAATGTAGGTCGCTATAAGGCATAGATAATACAGCTATAAGGAACGTAATAACGCCTACGAAACAAATTAAAAATAGGTATTGTATTCTTATAAAAGTATAACCTACACATACAAAATTAAATTATATTAATTAAAGCAATGAAAAGACACATTCCGTGCGGTTATTCTTTGGGGTCATGTACCGCAATTATCAATAATCAGCGATTTCCTGATATAATCATCCAGAACCGTTATGTTATGATACGTATTTCGTAACAGCAAAAGTTTCTTCCATTAAAATTACCGGTACTATTAAGATTAACAGGTGGTCATTTTCTTTCTGTTATAGTAGTAGAATAAGAATAATAAGTAAACCATTCTCTTCAAGAAATTCTGTAATATCGATATATACAGGGTGTAGAATGAAATGACGCAACATAAGGATTTCAAAGGTAACATTTTAAAATGCTAATTAATTATTTTTCCAAATTATTTTAAAAAAAAGGTCCATCTAGGTTTTTTGTAGAGAACAAAATTCTGCGTCTACTCATCCATTCACTTTTAATTTTTAGATTTTCAAAGGTTGAGAAATGCGAAAATATAAAAACTGTTTTAACGAAAATCTATAGTGCCTTGAAATCGAGTTGTGACAATTGACGTTCAGCGGTTCCTTACTTCACGGACGCTCTTTCCAGAATAAAACCTATCGTTTCAACATTTTTACTTTCCCATACCACCACTATGCTAGTACTAGTAGTACCTATATGGGAAGGGAAGGATTTTAGTATGGGAAAGTCCAGGGGAGGTGGGCACCTCCACTTTTTAGTTTTTCTTTTAATGACAATTCAATTCATAGTCCGTCAACCAATGAGAAGCGTTCTTTTTTAAAAATTGAACCAATCAGAAGGCTACTTTCCTGACAATATTTTTATGACAACTGAAAATGAGTAGAATCTTCCACCGTATTATATTATACCGGGTGACACAGGACGCCGGGACACCCCTGTTATTTTTTGTATTTTTTAACCGACTGAAATAAATTTTTGTATGCGTTATATACACGTAAAAGCTCATTATTTGCACTAAAAATAAATAATCTTTCACTTCCTGTTTCGCCGGAAATGGCCCCAACTTTCTTATTTCAAATGCAACACCCTGTATATTTTTGCATATTTCAACTCGGGATTAAATTCTGTGTCAAGATATTACAGTTTTGAGAACTTACAATTTTTTTATTTCAAAAATACGTTTTAATTCTAGAGTGCCATGACTTACTGAATTTTGTTTGTATCATTGCCGCTTACTTTTCTAAAACTGTTTAACACAATGAAAGGTGAATAACTTTGATTTCCTCAAATAATTGTTAAAAGAAACATCAAGTAATGCACATTGTTGTAATTAATAAAAAAATGTTTTCTCTAAATTGACCGGTGTGTCTCAGCACTTCCATTTGAAAAAAAGACCAATTTTTCCCGCAATAACCATTAGGGGAAAAATGGTTCTTCCAATTTTGAAAGCTAGCCCAATCTTTGTTTAGATCAAAAGTCTGAAAGTAGTAGAGCTCCCTTCCCTCTCTTTTTCGCTACATTACATCTTGTAACCCAAATGATGCAAATTAAAAATCTCTGCTAGGTACATGAAATAATATTTACTGTTACCACTGATTATAGGCTAACACCTGTAATCAATGCTGTTGCGTAAAATAGAAACATTATTTTGTCATTACGTTTACTTTTTACTCTTGCCAGGCCTCTTTTTTTTTAAACAATGGACTAACTTAATGCACAAGAAAAATTAGGCAATATACTTTTCCAAGAGCAACACACTGATAATAATTCTTCGAATGAACAGAAGAAATATTAAACCTGTTTGAACTAACATGTTTTGTTCATAATTGACATTTTTCGATCGTCTTTTGTTTTCGAACTATGATGTCACCGATATTTTTTTTAAATGGCACCCTATATTTTTGCCGCCATATTTTGATAGAGGAGGAAATTCCGAATTCAACGATATGTCACAATATGGCATTTATATTAACAGTTGTCGAAATAATCAAGTTTAAAGTAGTAAAAATAAAAAATAGAGTTAGCCGTGGAAAATTGACAGTTTAATCGTTTGGAAACCATCTAAATTTTAGAAAATAACATTTATTAACTAAAAATAACAATGAATGGTGTTCAAGTTTGTTTTTCGGTTAAATATCGCACCATTTTCATCAGCAATCTTACAAAATAATCAACACAATTTGGAAGTAATAAACGGAAACGCACAAAACAATGCTCAACTGTCAGTATTTAATGAAAAACTTCATTTGTTTATATTTTAAACAACTAAACTATCAATTTTCCACGGCTAACTCTATTTTTTATTACTTTCCCATACCACTACTGGTATAGGGAAGTATTGATATCATGAAAATTTTCGAAATCGAGATTTTCGCGGAAATACGTCTTTTGGACCTCCAGGAATCCAAAAAAGTGGTCTAGAAAAAATGTCTGTCTGTGGGTGGGTGGGTGGGTATGTAACGCCTCTAACGCAAAAACCAGTGAACCGATTTTGATGAAATTTTAAATGAAGGGGTATATCGAAAATTCATCGACAAAATAAGCTTTTCAAAAAAATCCGAAACCGGAAGCGGAAGTTAGACATGTTTTTTTGGTATCATTGTTTTCAGAAGCGGAATTTTGAAAATCTGAGTAGGGGATATGAAAGAAGGGAATAATTCAAGGGAAACAGTTTTTTACCGGACTCTCTAACTTCAAAATGGCGGTCGCTATGAATTTTTCAAAATTTCGACTTTAACGCCCCATAACTCAAAAACCAGTTATCTGATCAGGTTTCGCAACAACTTGTTTGAAAGCCCTTTGGCGGTACTATACCATGAAAAAAAATTATTTACTAAATCGAAAAACGGTCGCAACGGCGCTCTTCCAAAAATTTTAAAATTTTTGAAAAATTATTACAAAAAAACTGTCCACAGGATTTTGTTTAAATTTTGTATACTTATGCAGCTTGGTATTAGCTACATTTTTGTTTTTTGATGAACGCCAGAATTCCACTGTGGCGCCCTCTAAGAGATTTTGAAAATCGGAAATTGATGCTCCTATAGCGCCTTTATTAGTCACAATATGAAAGAAGTTTAAATACAAAAGTTGTTCAGTATATAGATTTGCATTTTTCTAAATTTATATCACGTATACAGGGTGTTTGGTTTTCACAGTACAATAAGCAACTTTGTTATTTTAAATGAAACACCCTGTATATTATTATATAATTGAATGCAAAATTGAATTGTCTATCACATAGTATAAGGTGTTCATATGGCTAAAATGTACGGTTAATGAGAAATTCGTGAATTTTGAACTTTAAAACAGTGTAGGGTGAAATTTGTAAGTGCCGATATGTTCAAGTGACCATGCGCGGGACGGGAATTCCTTGTCGCCGGCTAATCCTAGCAGCCTATGAATATAAATAATCACACATGCGCAGATGAACACAATCGGCACTTGTGTTAATTTTCCATATACCTACTAATTTTCAAGTTTAGTTTATCGGTTGACGGTTGTGGCGAACAAAAACAATACTGTTGAATACCAAAAACGAATGTTTATTTATAGTATGGGAAAGTCCAGGGGAGGTTTGCACCTCCACTTTTTTTATACTTTAAACTTGATTATTTCGACAACTGCCAATGTAAATGTCATATTGTGACGTTGAATTCGGAATTTCCTTCTCTATCCAAATATGACGGCAAAAATATGGGAAAAGATGCACATTTAAAAAATAACGTTGACGGGTCCGAGGATTTTTTAAAAACTTCAACAATTTCCATTTTATTGAATTAGTTCCAGACTTTTTAGTCGCACTGTATAATATATATGTATAAAGCATACAGGGTGTAGAATTGAAACACGCACCATGTCATTTAGTACTGTCTCTCCGAATGTATTATTTTAGAGCTAAACTGTTCTGAAGTTTTTAGTAGAGCAAGAAATACTGAATCGGGACGTTTCATTGGTTTTGTATCAGACTTTTACAGAAAGTAAAAAAATTCAAAAATTGAACGTTTGGATTTGAAAATCGCGCGCATTTATGAATTGCAGAACTGTGAGTTTTATATTTGGTTATAGTATAGTACTGTAAATAAATGTATAATTTACAGTTTTACACAAATGTCGCAGAAATTCTTTTAAATAAAAGGCGCGAAATTCAAATTCAGACGCTCAATTTGTGAAATTTTTTCGTTCTATAAAACTAAAATACAAAACTGCAATAGAACGCCCCGATTCACTATTTCTTTCTCTACCAAAAACTTTAGAACAGTTTAGCTCTAAAACAATTGGGGGAGAAAATAAAAAAATGTATAGAATAATAGAACTTAAAGTGTTTTCTTCGCAGTTACGTTATAGATAATATATTCCAGATACTACCCTCATCTAAAATTAGAACTTCCGGGAATGTAAGTGGATATGTTGTGCTATCTCTACCTGCTAAGAATATGAAGAAATAGGTATGCAGGCACAAACCTAACTAGAGGAAATGGCAATATCCGGAGTTTGGCACATTGTCGGCTTAATGTGATCTCTTTTGATTTGTGGCAGCTGGAAAATGTTACATAAAATACAATATCCTGTTTGTACGTGTACCTTTAAGATAATAAATAAATATTCAGATTTTTTGCACTAGGACATCAACAATATACAGGGTGTACCGGACACAGTAACTTCGACATTCCCTTCGAGAGACTAGAATTTTTCTAGCTTCAACTTCAAGTTATTTTCAGTCAAATTTCAAATTCTTATTCTGAAGTGTTGTTGTTCTTAGTATAGTGTTGCTTTTAGCTGGCAGCTACAAATCGCAATTCAAACTTTGACCCCAATGTGTCACTTAGCGCACCCGCGTACTGTTACCTTTCATTATCCTTAAGACCTTAGGTCATCAAATTAGTGTCGCTAACTTTTTCATATTCAGTTGTTTCTTTCCTCTGATAAATGATAGATTTGTAGTTCCTCTGTCGCATTCTATTTTTAGAGTCTTTCTCATCTGCTATAGCTCGATTATACAGCTTCCATTTTTATTCATCCGTCATCTCCATAGCCCATAGGTTAGATCAGTCATCTCCAATGACTATATTTTCTGCTGATTAATTTTCAGTTCTTTGCTGATTTATGTAAATTTACTAGCTGGGTACCCGCAGCACATGCCGCGTTTACAGTAGGGTCGTATAAAACGAATTTAATATCTATTGTAATCTCTACTATTTATTTGAATTGAAAATGTATAGTATTGGTTGTTACGATTTAAATTATATTCCGAAGTTAAAAATCGTAAAACGCTCCCCACGGTCGAGATTCAGGGACTCTCTCTGTAACTCCAGAAAAAAATCGTGAAAATCGCTAATTTTTAATTATTTTCCGAAGTCCTCCTGGAGTTCTCTAGGTGCCCGCGGAGGAGGTGCCGTGCTTTTGTCTTTCTAGGTGACCCGGGAGTCCGAACGTGTAAGCTTATGAACCTGGAGACCTTTTGCGTGGGGTTTCACTCTCTGAAGTCTCCAGGTCGAATGACGTGTAGAGCAAATTGCAAAAATTTATAATTTCCGAAAAGGGCAAAAGTATGAAAAACGCCAGAAGAAGGGTTGTAGGGGAAGGTCTCCCCTAGGTCCCCACGGTCGAGATTCGGGAGGACTCTCTCTGTAACTCCAGAAAAAAAATCTTGAAAATCGCTAATTTTTAATTCTTTTATTAATTCTTGCGGGTCCTTGGGGTTATTTAGGTGCCTACGGTGGAGGTTCTGTACTAATACCTGTCAAAGGGATCCTGGAGTCCGTGTTTGTAATGTTAGAAACATCGAAGTCTAGTTTAAATGCAGAAAATAATATTAGGATTGTTCTGCGGTCGAAATATGTAAACACTGGAACATAACCAAAACTCGCTTTTAAACTACAACCACTTTTCGAGGCGAAATAGCCCATCCAGGGGAAGCTTAGATCATTAAGACATCACTAATGTTTCTTTATTTGATCGAAACTGCTTTATAAAGCAGGAAAAGGCCTACTTTAAAAAAAAATTACTTCTTTAGATGAATGTACCCGCTAACATATTTTATTTTCGGCGGTTGGCACTACTGACAAATCTGAATGTAACTTAAGCGAAGTGTGGTACTTATTAAGCCTATCCGCGCACGCTCGTACAAGCGTTTAAAGTTGCGTTCACACAATATAGGAAGTTTATACAGAGCTGCCCTTTTTTTATTTGGTACCGGTGGGGTAAAAACCCACACTTAAAATAAAGTCAGTGTTCACACAATATAGGAAGTTTATATAGAGCTGTCCTTTTTTCATATTTGGTACCGGTGGGGTGTAAACCCAGACAACACTGTTGTGCTTTATATAATAGTATTGATTATTATTCCCAGGCGCAGGTCTTTCTTCGGAACACTAAACAACAATAAAATCTGCAAACATTGCAGAAATCTATAATAACGCATTCACATTCACTGTTCGCGGTTTGGCTCGCCAAAATGTGCATGGGTGGACGCGCCTTGTCAAAGGCAAAGACAAAGCAAAAGCCAGAGAGGCAGACTTCGATTAAAATATACTAGTCAAAAAAAAGATCGTACGTGAAATAATAACCCAGAAGCAGAACAGAAATGAAACGAAAAGACTACACGTTACAAAAAGCGTCATCGGTGCATTCGCGCAATGAAGAATTCGCCTTCCGCGTCCTTCGTCTTCCCGCATTTGGTTTGTAAATAATTATTGTAGAGAAGGAAATACTGAATCAGGAAGTTCTGTTGGTTTTGTATTTCAGTTCTAAAACAAGAAAACATTGAGCGTCTGAATTTGAATTTCGCGCGCTTTATTTAAAAGAATTTCTGGGAGATTGATGAATTAAAGGATTTTTACTAACACATTTTGCAAACGTAATTGATGATATTAATAGAAAAATCTCATGTACTTGTGTGAACTATACATTTATTTATAGTTTTTATAGCCAAGGTCGGCTAGCATAACTGACAGTTCTCCAATTTACAAAAGCGCGCGAATTTCAAATTTATACTCAATTTTCTTTTCTGTAAAATTAAAATACAAAACCAATAGAACGGACCAATTCAGTATTTGTTTCTTTACCAAACACTTAAAAATTCTTTTGCATTGAAATCTGTGTGGTGCGTAAGCGTAATCCAATTGTACACCCTATTATAGCAGAATAGGGCCACTACTATTCTACGACAATAAGTTGTTTGTTAATTATATGTACTAATAATTAATGCATTATCCTAGCTAACCAACCTTGAAATACATTTGCAATCTAAAGCAAATTAAAAATATTTACGTAAAAGTAATATCGACTAATATAATACAAAACATGCAATTGTTGTTTATCGTAATTTTTTTAAATTGCTAATAAAATAAACTTGGTAAAAAGGATATAATGATTGCTTCTTGCTTCAAAATAAAAAACGTCACAAAAAATTATTACCAAGAAATTGCAAGAAATACTAGTATTGGTCCACAATCAATATATTATGTTCACTAATTACAAGAAAGTTTCAACCTTTACTTTCTAGCGGATATACTATAAATATTTATTTTATTGCGATATGCTTATTTTTTTTAATTTTTTAATTTTAAAGATTGACTAGTATTGGTTGTACTTCCAATAAATTACAAAAATCTACATACATTTAGAGTGGAAGCAGTAAATTGGATCAAACGATCATTCACATGTATAAAAAGTCTCCTTCCTATAGGCGCGATTTTTTCTTGCGATTTTGTCTTTTTTTCATTAGTTAAATTTGAATTTGGCGCCAAATTCAACCAAGGAAAACAAAAAGGAAAAAGTGGACCCAGAAAAATCGAGACCCAGCCAGCGCATTCTGCCTAAAAACAAGAACTGCTACTATCATGATCGATACCAGTGCTACATGGAAATGTGTAAAAGGAGCATCCGTTCATATAAAATGTCAATGTCTTCAGATTTCCTTTTCAAGAGAGTTTTAGAAAGTAAAACGGTAGATATAAAAAGTTGCTCTCTAGAATGAAATTCTATTTTGTTTACAGATGATGTCACTTGATTAGAATAATCTTATATGCATGTTGAATGATTAAAAAGAATAAATTTATTATTACTAAAGAATAAAATTATTTAAATAAATCGGAACTATTCACGGTTAGGAAGCAGAAATTAAATCATTTTTATTTTTTAAATGTAGGTGGATAGTGCAGGGATTATAAAATTAATATCCTTTGGAATCATACAAATAAAAAAAAACTGTCCCTGTTATGCTGTGTAGAACTTTACTATTGCAACTAGTTTTTGCAAATTTTTAGGTCTTATTCAATGAATCTAATTATTGTGAATCGTACGTTACGAAGAGATTCAGAAATCCAATAAAAGAGAGCGCCACAACAGTAAAAACTAAACTCGATTAAAAAAAATTCCAACTGTCAAAACAACAACAAACAAAATTAAAAGATAAAATAACAAAAGTACTAAAATATGGTCACATGGAACAGTGTCCAGCAAAAACCAGTGCTGGGTAAAGTGACTGACAGGAAAACATATCAGCATAACCATAGATTAAAAAAAACCTCCAGTATACGCGCGAAGTTTTGCAACATTGTAGCACACGACGGTCTCAGAGACCGCAAGTTAAAAAATAACTTTTTGACGTAGTATACTCATTTGGACTATGTATTAGTATTACTGATGACAACAGGCCCACTTCAACAGGTGTCCCTTAAACCAAACTAAAGAAAATATTTTAGGTCTGCGAGACCCACGCACGTGTTTTTTGAAAGGTTATGGAGGAAATTAAGAAGAAATTAATAATGACATGAAAAAAAAATAGTTGCAAGACAACGTGGTGCGGTCTCCCAGACCGCAATTGTTAATAAACCGCATATAACGTTTCCGATTTCGTTTCCATCAACAGACCAACTTCTACTGGTGTCCCTTAAACCAAACTAAAGAAAATATTTTCGGTCTGTGAGACCCACGCACGTGTTTTTTTTGAAGGGGTAATGAGGAAATTAAGAAGAAATTAATAATGACATGAAAAAAAATAATTGCACGACAACGTGGTGCGGTCTCCCAGACCGGAATTGTTAATAAACCGCTTATAACGTTTTTGATTACGTTTCCATCAACAGACCAACTTCTACTGGTGTCCCTTAAACCAAAGTAAAGAAAATATTTTCGGTCTACGAGACCCACGGACGTGTTTTTGAAAGGGTAAGGAGGAAATTAAGAAGAAATTAATGATATTAAAAAAATAGTTGCACGACAAGGTGGTGCGGTCTCCCAGACCGCAATTGTTAATAAACCGCTTATAACGTTTTTGATTACGTTTCCATCAACAGACCAACTTCTACTGGTGTCCCTTTAAGCAAATTAAAGAAAATATTTGCGGTCTGTGAGACCTACACACGTGTTTTGAAGGGTTAAGAAAAAAATTAAGAAGAAATCAATAAAGATATGAAAGAAAAAATAGAGAGAAACGGCACTAAATCAAGAAATCACACAATCATGAGGAGCTTATAAAAAGTGCCTATTCTACAAAATATCCAAATCTAGTTCCTTTTGCAGATTGTGTATTATTATCTCTAGACTTGTGTTCGTCTGCTGTATTAAACGAACCGTTTACAAAACTGCGTTTGAATATATTTCTGGGTTATTCAGTGAGTAAACATATTCCAAGCATGAAGACAACAAAGTTAAAGCATTGTTAAAGTAAATAAAACGAGCTTTTCCCGTTACTAGCTTCTAGTGTAGTAGGTAGCCTACCACTTATTACAGTAGAACAGGTTGTTGCGTGTATAAATTTTAAAATTTTACAACTTGTTTCTATTTAGCCCAAATAGATGAAACAGTACTTGTTGCTGAGTTTACGTGTAAAAACAAGTTAAATTTATAATTTCTACAAGGGTATTCAGAAAAGAAGCATATCCTCACTAAATCAACAAAAGTTTCTTTTAGGGGCGTCCCCTGGTTCTTGCCTATGGACAACTTAAGAAAACCTAGGCTACAGTGTTGCCAGGTCTAGGGAAAATTCCCTAAATTTTAGGAATATTATCTTTTTTGGCGAAATCTATACCCAGAAATAAATTCTCAGTAAAAACAGTTTTAAAAAAACGGTTCTGGAAAAATATTCCAGGTAAAAAAAACGGATAATCCGAAATGTGTAAAGCTCGTAGAACGAGCGCAAAACTCCGACGTTTATGAAACTCACAACGGTTTTTTATTATAAATAAAGGATAAGTCAGTTTTTTGTAAACAATTGATATCTACGACCTTTTAAAAAAGAAAAATTGATATAATCCTGTGACAAGAGGACTTTATTTTAAAGAAAATGTATCGAAGAAAATTAAAAAAATTCCAATTATTTGTACCTACTTACAGCATCTGATATTTGTTTTTGTGTATTACCATAAATTTAAGGCTTAAGTTTCACTATTTCTATTGAATAAACGAACTATACAGGGTGTCGCAGGGTGTAGAAATGGATTACGCACCATAAGGATTTCGATACAAAAATCTTTAATGTTTATTTATTTTCTCTCCTAATTATTATTGTAGAGCTAAACTGTTCTGAAGTTTTTTGTAGAGAAAGAAATATGGAATCGGAACATTCTATTGGATTTGTATTTTAATTTTACAGAATGAGAAAATTGCAAAAATTGAGTGTCTGAATTTGAAAATCGCGCGCTTTTCAAATTTGCAGAACTGTCAGTCCGGACTTTTCTGTTTGGTAAAAAAATAAAAATATATAATTTACATAAGAACATGAGATCATTGTTTTAACATCTTCAATTACGTTTGTAAAACGTGCGAAACCTTTAATTTATTAATTTCACAGAAATTCTTTTAAATAAAGCGCGCGAAATTCAAATTCGGGCGCTCAATTTTTTTTTCTTTCTGTAGAACTAAAATACAAAACCAATAGAAAAGCCCGATTCAGTATTTCTTTCTATAGAAAAAACTTCAGAACAGTTTAGCTCTAATTTGGGGAGACAATAAATGAACATAAGGTTTTTGCATTGAAATCCCTAAGGTGCTTAATACAATTCTACACCCTCCTACCCTGTATTACGGAAACAGTAAAAATCATCAACTTCCTTCTTCACTTCAATTAAGCTAAGCTAGGTAAGTAGATGTATGTAAGCCATTGTAGAACTGAACCTATAGTAACTAACACAGTTTGTATACACAAGAAAATCCAACTCACCACTCGAATTGTTAGTAATTGCATGTGAAATCTGTAGTAGTGTTAAAATTAAAAAAGTTGTGCACAAAAGGTCACTCCACATATTGTATCCATAATACGAAATAGTCTAACGATTCAAGTTTGCACTTTTAATTTTAAAAACCCTTTCCATCTGTCCCGTTACAAATTCAAGCGTCACAGAACAGCTACTTACTACAAACTACTCCACATACCACCCATACTACCACCAAGATCCAACTGATGAGATTTTAGAATGAGTCAGTCAGTAGAACAAGTCGAGGCCACACAGACTAGAGGGGCATTCTTATTATTATTTAAGGTTGAACAAGAACAGGTATTCGTTGTTTACTTTCTCATGCCTTTAGAACATCTTAAGAATGGGAACGTAATACAATCGTGAAAGACGCCAGTTCCCACATTTTCTATCTCTCCTTTAAAAAGGGAGGTATACCTAGGATAATCTAAAAAAACAGCCTGGGAACATAATTCAGTTAGTATGCTCGCCCTCACCCCATTTGAACATTATCCAGTACCGGATTGGCTCGTCGAGAAATCGGAAGTTCCCAATGAGCCTGGAAAGAAATGTGGCAGAAATCCCAGGGTAAGATCATCGCCTTAGGGTTCAAAAATTGGTTTTGGTTGGGGAGAATTTGTCTTCATGAAAAGGACAGAAAAAGACATTAACTGTGTCAGAGGCGGCTTGCCACCACTGTAAAAAAATTTCTTGCCTTTCTACTGATATAAGGTTTGAAGGGATATTTCTTGATAAATAGTGGAGTTATAACAGAAAAACTATTTTTTTATAATAATAGGCCATGGAAAATATTTTTTTGTAATGAGCTAGAACAGTGGAACAACCTTTAGTGCGTTAATAGAGACAGACCAACCATTGGAAAGAGAAAATTATAATAAACATTTAAGATGTTGCGTTCATTTGAAAATAGGCAACCAATCTTACAGCAGCGGTGGTAAATAAAATGTGTTTTCAGGGACGGCATAAGCAGGGGGTTGAAAAGCAATATTAAATTTAAAAAAATTACTTCGTGACCTTGAAGTTGACAGCTTCTGTGATGTTCATTTTTTAAATTTGAAAATTTGTTATTTTCAAAAACATTATATTTTGATATTTACTGATAATTTGTTTCAACTCTCCTATAGCCTAAAGTCCGTTTTTTTTAAAGATCCACCACCTGTTGATTTCAGTTGGTATAATAAAAAAATTGAAATTTTTAGTAATTTTTGTCAATATATGGTAACATTGATTCAAAGATCAATCAAAATGTTCTGTCAATTTATGCGTGCGCATCACTACATTTCAAATTTAAATTATTTAAAATGTTAATTAAAACATAAAGAAGACTAGGTACTCTAATATAAGATTTATTTTTATTGATGAAACCCCGATTTACAAAAACGATTCTGCTACTAAATCTTGGACTATTGACAACCCTCCCAAGAAAGATTAGAAATTAAGGAAAGCAGGTTTACAGTGCTCCATCCTGGGTGTGTTGAGGTTTCTTAGATGGATGTAGTTAGCTTTTAAGACCCAGAAACAATGATCGGGATTATCACAAAACGATGAATAGTCAGCTATTTAAAGAGTGGATTAATCAATTAATTCCAGCTCTACCATCTGATGGTTTTAAAACTGTTATTATTTTTGACAATGCCCCATGTCATTCTGTCCGTTTGGAGAGACCTCCAATACATTATTCTAACAAAACTGCAATGGGAAATTATTTAATAAACTGTAACGTTCCATTTTAACTTACATGTACAAAAGTTCAATTATGGCAGCTAATAAATAATTTAGGACAAATGGACAACTTTATGTTCAAAATATAAAGTCCGTTTTTTTTTAAAGATCCACCACCTGTTGATTTCAGTTGGTATAACAAAAAAATTGAAATTTTTAGTAATTTTTGTCAATATATGGTAACATTGATTCAAAGATCAATCAAAATGTTCTGTCAATTTATGCGTGCGCATCACTACATTTCAAATTTAAATTATTTAAAATGTTAATTAAAACATAAAGAAGACTAGGTACTCTAATATAAGATTTATTTTTATTGATGAAACCCCGATTTACAAAAACGATTCTGCTACTAAATCTTGGACTATTGACAACCTTCCCAAGAAAGATTATAAATTAAGGAAATCAGGTTTACAGTGCTCCATCCTGGGTGTGTTGAGGTTTCTTAGATGGATGTAGTTTGCTTTTAAGACCCAGAAACAACGATAGGGATTATCACAAAACGATGTCAGCTATTTAAAGAGTGGATTAATCAATTAATTCCAGCTCTACCATCTGATGGTTTTAAAACTGTTACTATTTTGGCTTGCCATTATTTTTGACAATGCCCCCTATTATATTATCTATGAATGCCCCATGTCATTCTGTCCGTTTGGAGAGACCTCCAATACATTATTCCAACAAAACTGCAATGGGAAATTATTTAATAAAGTGTAACGTTCCATTTTAACTTACATGTACAAAAGTTCAATTATGGCAGCTGATAAATAATTTAGGATAAATGGACAACTTTATGTTCAAAATATACCGCCAATCGTAATATATCAAGGTGAAGATTCGGATACAGATTCAATTTTGAACCATATCTCTCGTATGATGATTCAGAATATGAAACACCCCAATCTGATTCTGAAAATAATCCCAATTATTCTAATTCTGAATACTTTTTTCTATTCTTACCTCGAATTATTTATATATTAATTATTATAAAACTATAATACTTCTTATTAGATCGAACAAATTTACATAAACTCAGCATATATCCACATAAATCAACAATATTTAACAAAATATATGAATATACTTCTTGTGAAAAGCACTTGTCAAAATTAACCATTAAATTTATTAGTCCTAACCCTACTTTAAAAATTACTAAAAAATTTCACCAGCAGCGTTGCCAAACATACTTTGGAGAGAAATTGCAAGGTTGGTGGATCTTTAAAAAAAAATAGACTGTACCGCCAATCGTAATATATCAAGGTGACGATTCGGATACAGATTCAATTTTGAACCATATCTCTCATATGATGATTCAGTATTTGAACCGCCCGAATCTGATTCTGAAAATAATCCCAATTATTCTAATCCTGAATACCTACATTTTTTCTATTCTTACCTCGAATTATTTATATATTAATTATTATAAAACTATAATACTTCTTATTAAATCGGGCAAATTTACATAAACTCAGCATATATCCACATAAATCAACAATATTTAACAAAATATATGAAAATACTTCTTGTGAAAATCACTTGTCAAAATTAACCATTAAATTTATTAGTCCTAACCCTACTTTAAAAATTACTAAAAAATTTCACCAGCAGCGTTGGCAAACATACTTTCGAGAGAAATTGCGAGGTTGGTGGATCTTTAAAAAAAATAGACTTTAGGTACTTTCATTAAATTTTTACTTAACAATTTTTCAAATTTAAAAAATGAACATCGCAGAAACTGTCAACTTCAAGGTCACGATACTTACCAATTCGGATGCAGAATGACGTCCTCTGTCGAAATCCGTAAAAAAATATGGTACGCCATTTAAAACAAATTACTCTGTATTCCAACGACCATCTGACACTGTTCTAAAATTGAATAAATTTTGGACATAAAATGCGTATTTTTCATTATTATGACTAATCGTAAAAAGAATAAAGTTGGTATGCAACTGCCAACTCGCATTTAATGGACAATTAAGACACTCATATTCATTATGACACTCGTCTACAATTCCTGTCATAATTCTCATATTCGTATCTTAATAGTTATATCATTAAATGCTCACTACATAATATTACCCGATATATCTACCTACTAAAGTTTGATATTGAAGATAAAAGTGGGCAATACATAATTAATAAAGAAGTTCTTGCACCCACGCAGGGCATAACTTTTGACATGGAAGTAATTAGCTTGAAAATTAACGAATTAAGTTTAATGAAAGAAGTCACCTCATCTTAACTGCGATATTTTTATGTCCTCGTTATTACAATAATTAAGACGACTTACTAAATGTTTATTTTTGTCACGAATCTCTCGCTTGGTCCTAAATCTAGTGTTAAAAAAAAGAGTAGGTAATAAACGGTAGGAGGTACGTAGTGCCGCCTACGTTTAAATTTTCAAAAAGTAATCACAACCAAGAACCGGAAAAAGGAAATAAAACTCTTAGAAAATGCACTAAATCCATTAAACTTCAGTTCGTTATAATGTCTACAGGATGTTTCCAAAATATATCAAGCACAGGTGAACATTTTAATTGTTAATACTATTCTATTACAAAGATACTCAACTGTAGATTGTGTTTTGCACGTTTTTTTTCCTTATAGCGATAAACGCTTTACAAACTTTGTCGGACGAAAGAGGCTAGAAAAACATAGGTAGGTACCCAGTTGGAGAATAGTGTAGAAAATAAAATTTCCTACAAGAAACTACTGGAAAGCATTTGTCTAACTCTAATAGTTTGGTCCTGAGAACCGTTTCAAGTTAGCATAAACCAGCCATTGCCCATTCTGGTTTAAAAAGCCAACGCAGCGAAAACCGCGCAAGATAGGTTAAAATAACATAAGACCAAAGTTGTAGAAAATAAAATTTCGTACAAGAAACTACTTGAAAGCATTTTTCTAACTTTAATAGTTTGGTCCTGAGAACAAGGAATTACCGGAAAGTGTATGTCTAGCGTCGTGTAGGCAAGTTTGTTCTTGTTCATTTTGGGCACAATTTTCCTGACAAAGAGGTTAATGACGTCACCATGTATTTTTATTTAGGGTCCTAATGTGTTTACGATCACATGATAATTTTGAAATTATTTTGACTTAAGAGGGCGACTTGAGGAGTGGGGATAGTTCAGTTTTCAAATGTAGGATTATATTTATTTACTAGAGGGCGATACTGGTATTGATTTGAATTATTTTGAAATTATCATTTATTTTGATAAAATCTGAAAACTAAACGACGCGACGCGACGCGACTGCAGGGCACATCCAGGCACACTTGTTTTTACCAAATCTGTCACGTTGACAATTCAAACTTCATTATCATTAATACTACGCAAATATGTAACTAGTACCTAATATAATTACAATTACATTGTCCAGCGGAACTTTATTGTCTAAAGACGTAAAAAATAATTTATAAATTACCGTCAAAGTTGTTCTTTAATTTAGCGAACTACAACTAACGAAAACAGTGTTGTCTGTATAGAGCTATGGTAATGATTTCGGCCTCGCACTCAGAAGTCATAGGATCCATTCCAGGCTCTGTTAAACTTTTTTTTTAATTTGATTTCTATTTAAATAAAAATATTGATTGTAATACTTTTTATTTTTTTGCTTTTAGTATTTTTGGTTGACAAAATTAAAGAACACCGTTGACTGTAATTAATAAATTACCGATTTTAACTTTTTTTGAACAATAGTAAAGGTTAATGCTTCTTGCAGTTGCCTAAATTCTAACAAAATAATACAGTTTGAACTTATAAACGGGTTTGTAAGAAAATACATGTTGTATAGGGAAACTATGTTCAGGAATAAGTGTTCACACGTACAAATCTTTTCATTCCAATTAAAATTTAGCGCGTATTTACACGGCCAACTTCATTAATGACAGCTTACGCTTTCATATGGCCGTCCCAATTCGATTGAAACGTCAAACATGCACTTTACAGATTCGTCCCTTATATGGCGCCCTCTATACGGGTAAAATGGGTACCACGTTTTGAAATTTAAACGTCAATTATCAACTATCATGACTGTCAACGACTAAACAGAACCAAGTAAAATCAAAAATTCTTCTGTGAAAGTGCCAACAATATGTACAATAAGTATCTTTTAATGATTAGGTACCAAACTTTTTTCTCTTGCATCAGAACCGATGTGCTAGGTGCTATAAACTTTAAATATAAGCAATAACATTATGTACATGATGAAAAAATTACGGTAAGTACTAGCTAATTATAATAACTTTTCTGCTGCAGGGCTTAAAATTTAATGGAGCACGTTTAATGTCTTCTGTTATTTCTAAGCAAATCTTATTAAGCGTGGGTTGCACCCAGTCACATATTGGAACTTTATGAATTTTACAATTAAATATTGGCTTTCGTTGTAGGTTTGGACATATAATAATCAGCCGATGTGACGTTTTCTCGGTTTCTAAACAAGGTATTGTTCGAAGCGCAATATCCTATATCTGTTTAATAATTCCTACAAATTCTAGATTAGGATATGTTAAATCCCCACGGTTATAAGTCTCAAAAGAGGACTTTGAAGAGCAGTAGAAAGTAAGGGTGCAATACACCTATCACACTGAAATTTGTCGTTTAGTTTCTTTATAGTATACCCTGCTATATCCCTGCTATATGGTATTATAATACTAACTGCCTTGCAATTGTGAATATTCATGTTGAGATCCACGGACAATATTAAACTGTCTGCATTTTCAGCCTAAGAAGGGTGAGGAAGTTTTACTGAACCAAACGGTACAACAACGAACAGATGTGTCAAACCACCGAGATGTTTTTTTTACATAATTATTAACAAGATCCATAAGAAATATTGCCTTCTCATCGCAGTTGTTTGCATTCTTGGCATTTTATTCGTAATTTTTGTAGCTGCAAAAAGTTCGCTTACCTCAGGTTCAAAATCTTTAATTTTTGATAATTATTCTAAATTTTTCTGGTTTGCCCGCTGCAATTGTAGAGCTAAATTTTGATTGTGATCCTGAAGGATTTTTAAATTAGTAGAAAAGGAAGAATCAACTACTTGGAAATTGGAAGAAAGTTTTACTTGGATTTCCACAAGCGAAACACATTTTTACCGTTTTGACCAAACTAGTGAAACTGAAAACTGTCAAATGAATGTAGAATTAGAATGTATAGTATATAATAATTTAATTCAAACTTTAAATTTGAGATATTCATGGTATTTATGGGAATTTCAACATTTAAATTTCAAAACGTGGTACCCATTTTACCCGTATAGAGGGCGCCATATAAGGGACGAATCTGTAAAGTGCATGTTTGACGTTTCAATCGAATTGGGACGGCCATATGAAAGCGTAAGCTGTCATTAATGAAGTTGGCCGTGGTATTTAATGTCAACAGTGCCATCTATCTAAATTACGCTGAACTTCTTACTCACAATTGGCGGCCATTTTTTTAGGCCCTCGTCAAACCAAAACTTAAGACTACCGAAAAACATTATTATCCAACGTTAATGACCCGGACTTGAAGTTTACATTCTGTGTGACCATACTTAGGTATTAACAGAATTTGACGTAATTTAAAATCATAAAATTTTTTTTTGCTAATTTTCAAATTGAATTTAAATTTAGAATCAAAACTGTATTTTACATGAAATTTAGTGGCTGCCTAAGTTGCAATAATGCTTTGTAGAATATCTTAATTAAAATTCAAATTTTTCGTTTTTGTTGGAGTTCGGTAGTCTTAAAATTAACAAAGATTTTGTAGCTGCTGCCCTCTATCGACAAAAAGGGCAGCGGCCGCCCTCTTAACTAAATTAAATAATCAAGAAAAAAAGTATGGACGATTTAAGATAAAAATTGTTTTTCATTTTGATTGATTCATACAGGAAGTTGCCTAGGCACTGTACTACCTAATGGTACTCAGCTATAGTACCAATTACAAAAAAATAGATTTATTATAATAAATTAAATAAAACAATAATATTATATTAAATATTCGTTAGATATATATTTACAGTTTTTGACAAAAAAATTCTAATAAATACATTATGCTTTTACAGTAGGGTTTTTGTAAATACCTAATTTTTATTACAAAATTATAAGAGAATTATATCATTAAAATTATTAACATGATACAATTAGATCACCTATAGACTTAAAAGTACTGTTTTTACAAATTTATAAAATTGTAGTATAACTCACTCAAATGTTATTACTGGATTAAATCATAACAGATTCCATTTTACTGTGTTTGAGGCTCTAAAGTGTAGTACCTGATTTACTTCTTATGCTAGTAGTTAAGATTATGACTTTAACTCAATAGAATTCTTTGTAATAAGAAATCATTAGGAATACAGGAATCATAATCTTAAACCAAACCTTTGATGAAGAAAATACCATAACATGGTATTTTAGAATACAATAGCGGATGTTAATTCAGTAACAAATAATACTATTATGTATAATAAAAATATACAAAAACTTACACTCAATTTTCTAAGTAAGAATATTTGGTTTAATTACAAATTGAGAGTGCTTCCTTTTTACGATTTATTACATCTCTTCTGTAACTTATAACAAACTAAAATCAACATAGAGGTACGCATATACATAACCATTTTAATCTCATTCATGTCATTAAAACAAAGTACTTTCTTTTATAATCACAGATAATCCAGTAAAAAAAAATTGTTAGATACCATACCAGAATCTAATCGGTAGGTAGTATATCAATTTCCGAATTTAAGTGTTGCCAGTCCTTCATAAAATATACAAATTATCACACAACTGTAACAGAAAAAATTATAATTCATTAATACACGATTGGAAAATATGTAGTGCTAAAAAATGCGCCATTATGCACATCCAATTAAAAACAATGAAACTTATTACAATCATTTCGAAAAACAAAAGCTTGGAATGGAATTACTAGCCTGTAGCCTCTTAGAGAGTACCTAACACCTCAAGTTCTATGATTTATGTTACAGGATTTTCTTAAGATATGGTGCGCCGTTTTCATACCCTACGGCACGACTGCGCGAGAGATGAACCAATCAACATTCAGTTTTTACTTTTTGAATACGACGTCGTTAAAAATGAAAAACCGTCACTGTTGATTGGTTAATACCTCACACGACTGCGACTGCGCGAGGTATCAACCAACCAACAGCCCCGATTTTTTAAATTTCGAATATCACGTCGTTTTGTGATTGGTTGCTACCCCGCGCAGTCGCAGTCGTGCGAGGCTTTAACCAATCAAGAGTCGTGGTTTTTAAATTTTGAATACAAAGTCGTTCTGTGATTGGTCGATATCTCGCGCATTCGCAGACGTGCAGTAAGGGTATGGAAAGGTACCAGAATGCAGTCATCAGAATTTTAATCAGAAACTCTTTAAATAATTAAATTGCAAAATTTTGAGAATTAAATACCAAGTGTAAGGTAAAAAGTTTTTCCCAGTCTTAAAAAAAGGTGTACAAATTTTTGGTACCGGAGAATTTTGTTGCAATTTCTTTTGCCCTCTATTACTGTTTCAAAGTAAACACACCGATATTTAATTGCTCTCATAGTTTTCCCCGACTTTGGATGCTCATTTGTCTTTTTACAGATTGTTATCTGACCAACTACACACAACCAAGAACACTCGACCTGTAGGTACACACTCATGGTTTAAACATGGCCGTTGCTAGCTCCACGGCTAACGTGGATATAATTCTGACACAAAATCCACGGCATTACGTCATGTCAAGGTGTGACGTCAACGACGGCGGCGACGCGAATACGAGCTGCACCTACTGCGCATGTCCGGGGACAAAATTATTTCAATATGAAAGTTTCAAATATTTTCATATTTTAAATTGATTTTTAATTAATTTGCAAGTTAAATATGACCAATAAAAAATACTAGAGTAAAGTTTCTCTAAGTCCGAGCGATTGATTTTGTTTGTAGTTAATAATTATTATCATTAGATTTCTCAGAAACAGACTTTTACGCCTTGGGAATAGGCAACCAATCGTGCGCACCTCTGTCCCTATAATCTCAGGAAGCTGAAATAATTTTCCAAGTCCCCAGACATGCGCCGAACGTAATGCCGTGGATTTTGTGTCAGAATTATATCCACGTTAGCTGTAGAGCTAACGACAATATGTTTCAGATAATTTGCAGTGGTAGTCATGAAGGGAGGGGATCAAAAAATATAGTTTGCCCGAGTTTAATTAATAATCACCACTAAGTAGCAACATTTAAGAATAAATACATCAGGGTTGCTTCATAAAATAAACATCCAATACAGTTGGCCAAGAATAACCTTGCATGCGGTTCAGAGATGCGCAGCGGCGAAAGTGGTGGGGGGAGCTCCAATTATAAGCAGTTATATACCGCATCTCTGTTCTTTGTCCTTCTAACTCCTTATTTGCGCATCCCCACCTGGAAGGTTATCCTTAGTCAGTGTCTATTGATAAAGTTGGCTGATTTTAAAAATATACTTCCATCGCAAATCTTTTTTATAACCCACCTTCATGACTTAATGATCATTATCCGTGTAGTATACTAAGCAAAAATAAAAGTTAAAATTTCAACAACGATCGGCATACAGAATGACTGTTGCATTTTTTCCACCCTGTATAAAAACTGATATTTGGAATATTACAAAAAGTAGTACTTAAGAATTGTTTTAACAACAAATTATCATATGAATACTACCTAATAATGTACAATTTACAGGAGTTATTAAAATAAAATTATTCATGTAATACATGTAATAACATTATCACTATACATTATGTATGTGTTTATATGATTTTGCTCTCAATCATTTTTGTTAATAAGATAAGCTGTCTTATTTCATCAGCCGCTATCATACATTTTAATATTTACATCAACGCATGTTGTTTTCTCGTTAAACATATGCAATTTTTACTAGACATGTTAATAAAAATATAAAAATTGTATTAAAATAAATTTTGTAGCAAGTTTTTGTTCAATTACATTATTAAAAAAATGTAGGTACAACATAAAGATGCACTTGTGGATTCTCTAACTTTAAATAAGAATCATTTTTGATTCCATTTTTGAAGGACAGAAGTATTATAAACCTGTTATACAGGAAACTGTAATACACCACTTTACCCAGATTTTTGTTTCTACACAGTTGAACTGAAGCCATTAATATTAATCAAATAATTCTCATTATTATTAATTTAATTCACTTTAGAAAAAATGTTTCTGTTCAATTATTGCAGTTGTATCCATATTACTTTGTACTAAATTAGGGACGAGTGGTCAAAATGTCCTGCATTAAGTCAATAGAATTAGATTACGCACCATAGGAATTTCAATGCAAAAAGTGTTTGTAGAGAAACAAATCTGAATCCGGAGGTTCTATTGGTTTTGTATTTTAGTTCTACAGAAAAAGAAAATTTGCAAAAACTGATTGACCAAATTTGAATTTCGCGCGCTTTTTTAAAAGAATTTCGACGAGATCCATAAACTAAAGGATTTCTAACACATTTTGCAAATGTAATTGATGATTTTAAAAGAATTATCTCATATATTTGTGTAAATTAGACATTTATTTACAGTTTATAACCTAACATATAAAAGTCAACCGACAGTTCTGCAATTTAAAAAAGCGCGCGAAATTCAAATTCAGGCGCTCACTTTTTGGAAATTTTGCTTTCTGTAGAACTAAAATACAAAATCGATAGAACGTCTTAATTTAGTATTTCTTTCTCTACAAAAAACTTCAGAACAGTTTAGCTCTAAAATAATTAGGAAAGAAAATAAATAATTTTTGTATTAGAATCCTTACGGTGTGTAATCCTACCAATGCAATCAAAAATAAATATTACATCTACTTTAATATAAAAATAAAAGACATTAAAGAACTTCAATTTGGATTAGATAGTTAGTTTAAATCAGACAGAATCGAAATAACCAGGAAAATAATTTTATATGATACTTTTATAATTTTAAATTTTTTGTTTTTAGTCAATTACGCTGACTCATCAAAATCTTGATATGTTTTTGTATTAATTGCGTAAAAAATCAGATCTACAGTGTGTCCATGGATTGAGTGCATATAAGGTGTAAATGACAATTTTTTTTATAGTTGGATCTTCATGTTTGGAGGATCGCTCCTGCTTAGTCTCAAACTAAGATATTGAAAAATGAGCCAAATCAATTAATATACAGATACAGGGTGTTTTCTTGGCCGAAATATAAAAATTAGTCAAGAGTAGACTGTCTTTATTTTAGCAGATATAACAAAAATGTATTAGAAAAAGTTGTTTAGAATTAAAAGTTATTGAAGATTTTCAATTTTTATACAAATCAACCTACTTTGATTTTTTTCATCAACATGAGATTTTTTGTTTGTGGTTTTAATGACCCATGCATGAAGAGTAATTAAACAAAGTACTTGAAAAACAAATAATTATTTATTAAAAAAATACTAAACCTTATTTGTTACAAACATGAGTTCAAAAGTATTGGATTTTGATGAAAAAAATCAAAGTAGACTGATTTGTATAAAAGTTGAAAATCTTCAATAACTTTTAATTCCAAACAACTTTTTCTAATACATTTTTGTTATATCTGCTAAAATAAAGACAGTTTACTCTTGACTAATTTTTAGATTTCGGCCAAGAAAACACCCTGTATATTAATTGATTTGGCTCATTTTTTCAATATCTTAGTTTGAGACTAAGCAGGAGCGATTCTCAGAACATGAAGATCCAACTCTAAAAAAATTTGTCATTTACACCTTATATGCACCCAATCCGTGGACACACTGTATAATTTCTACAGAACACCTTTTCATGTTAAGAAAACATCCAAATAAGTTTTGTAACTGATTTAGTACTCAGGTGTCAAAAACTAAATTAATTTATAATTAAATATTATACAATATATTTTATTAATAGTAATGGATACTTTCAGCTCTTGAACATCATTACAAAGTTTATCTGAAAAAAACGAGCCGGCTGCTACTTAAATAGTAAAAAATAATGAAACAAAGTACGTAATTTAAAAATTAAAGAACCCACTATGTGCAACAACCTTTAATAAAACCAATTTAAATATGTCTAGGTTGACCAGCAAAAATCCAATGGATACTTAAAACAGTACAAAGATTTTTGTAACCATAATACTTATCAGAAAACTGTTAAAACTTTCAACTATAATACATAATCACAATGAAGTTAAGAATAAAATTTAATGTGTGTAAAGTCTTTTGTTTGTCACGGTGCTTTGTGTGTTACACACAGTGCCCTGTAGTTTTCTTCGTCAAGATACCAGTCCGCAGCAGCTGCACAACCGAAATGCATCACATTAATACAACCCCTTTTAACACAACATAAGTTTGCACCCCTGTATCGACATTTATTGCAAACCACATTACACGAAGTCCACACGGCTTCTTCAAGTCCCACAATCTTAGGTCCAACCAAATAAACCCCTGGCGACCACACAATACAGTCTTCATGTGCCCATACTTCATACACTTTGTCTTTAGTCTCTGTTATACCAAGATATATATCGGTATTGTCAGTTCCTTCCAAAGAACTACGACTGTCATAAGAATCGGAGTGCTTTCTCTTAGATTTTTTGCTAATAATTTTGTTATTAGCAGCAGCTGTTACCACACGTGCCACTTTCTTACTTCTAAATTGCTGATCATAAGGATCATCTAAACATCTTTGATACTCTGGTGAATCTGTTGTAATGATATAGGGACCAAAAAGATCACCAGGTGGTGGAATTATAACACTGGCATTAAATCGTGACGGTCCTGATAAATGGGGTTCTGTCGCATGAGGTCCTCGTTTGCAAAACACGCATATCCATGTGGCATCACGTGTTTGCGCATCATATTTATTGCTTAAAGTACTGCAATGCAAACCTCTAGATCTAACTTTATGACGATACTCAGTATCATCGTGGTATTTTTTTGATTTATACGATTTTTTATCAGAATCTTCATCATTTGTTGGTGTATTTACAATGCTCACTGATATGGGAGAGTCTCTTGAACCACGAATTTGTACAAAAGGTCCTCGTGATTTACTTGAACTAGCGTTACTACCAGAATCATATGCGTACACATCTTTAATAATATCCACTTTTGTAAGCTGCTTGTTGGAAATTGAATTTTTTCCTTTACTTTTCTTTGAAACTGTTTTACTTTTTCCTGGAGATCCTTCAGAACAAGCTTTCGACTTTTTATTACCTAAGAAAAAACAGTTGACACTATAAAACTCAATAAAAAAAACATAGAAATAAACAACTGTGTTGAACCTAGATCTTGATAACTTTTTTTTATTTACTTGTTTGATTTTTATTCTTTAGATTTACTTTTACTTGTGGTATATTGATTTTAAGTTTTTTAAAATTATAAATCTTAAAATTACAGTGAATTCTACAAAAATGGAAACCCATAAAGCTGAATTTAATCTCCCTTTATCACAATTGTCATAAAAAAATATTTGAGCTACTTAAATAAAATGAAATGAAAAAAAAAAATTACGAACCATACTGACTTGAGCAACGCAACATAGGGATTTCAATGGTAAATTCTTAATGTTTAATTATTGGCTCCCCTAATTATTTTAGAGCAAAAGTGTGTTGAGGTTTTTTTGTAGAGAAAACAATTCTGCATCTGTTCATACTATTATTTATAATTTTCTATTTTCCGGAAGCGTAGAAATAGAAGAAATTAAAAATGGTCTTTTTAAACAAATCAGTGATGCCTTGGAATTATCTAAACAAACAACATTCGCATTTACATCTGTCATTACGGTTTGAAGTTTATAACCGATTATTAAAATCTATTATTTTTAAAATGTATTCAACGAAAGAAAAAGTAGAAATGATAAAGTGCCTTGTTTAGCGTAAAATATGTTCCTATTACCTACTCGTTTTATTGCTTTAAAAAGAAAAAAAATGTAATGAGACAGAAATGTCTGCGTTTGTTTGATTTTATAATTCCATGGCATCAGTGATTTTTTTAAAAAGACCATTTTTAATTTCTTCTATTTCTGCGCTTCCGGAAAATGGAAAATTGTAAATAATAGTATGAAAAGATGCAGAATTTATTTCTCTACAAAACACCTAAACACAATTTTGCTCTAAAATAATTAGGGGAGCCAATAATTGAACATTAAGAATTTTCCTATGTTGCGTCGCTCAAGTCACCACCCGGTATAGGAATTTCAATGCAAAAATCTTTATCTTCATTTATTTTCTCCCCTAATTATTTTAGAGCTAAACTGTTCGGAAGTTTTTTGTAGATAAACGAAAAAACTTGAAAAAGTTGAGTGTCTGAATTTGAAAATCGCGCGCTTTTTTAAATTGCAAAACTGTCAGTTATGCTATGTTTGGTTATAAACTGTAAATAAATGTATAATTTACACAAAAACATGAGACCATACTTTTAATGTCATGAATTACATTTGCAAAATGTGTTAGAAATCCTTTAGGTCATGGATCTCTCCGAAATTCTTTTAAATAAAGCGCGCGAATTTCAAATTCAGACGCTCAATTTTTGCACTGTTTTTCTTTCTGTAAAACTAAAATACAAAACCAATAGAATATACCAAGACAGTATTTCTTTCTCTACAAAAAACTTAGGAACCATTTAACTCTTAAAATAGTTAGGGGAGAAAATAAATGAATATAAAGATTTTTGTGTGCAACTGTCAAAAAAAGGTCACTTTTTTTGTTTGATTTTGAGTCGTGAAGTAGCACATTTGTTTATAGTAAAATAAAACCTTGACAACGTAAAAAAAGCCCTGACAACGTAAAAAAAAGACTTTTTTTTACCGGCCGACAAAGACTTTTTTTTACGGGTCATGATCTTGAATGAAATTAGCTTTTAATTTTATGTAAAGATTCGATCGAAACTTTAATTTTGGTAATTTTTCACAGTTGCACACAAAATTTTGTATGCCACATGGCCGTGAACTATCTTTTTTTTATTCGAATGATTATTTGGCTCGGCCTTCGCCTCGCCAAATAATATTCATTCTAATAAAAAAAAGTGCTACTTCACGGCCTTGTAACATAAATAACTATTGTATTGAAATGTCTATGGTGCCTAATCCAATTTATTCTACACCCTATTTGTACCCTACCTTGTAAAGGTGAAAATAATTTTAGATTGTTCTTAAGAACTTTTGTATACAGGGTAAGTCAACACTTGTAATCCACGTATATTTTTAAAAATTCAGGTATTACAAAAAACAAAAGTTTAATGCATGGCCAGTTTCATCCCCTAACTTTTACAAGTTATATGGCCATCCCAATTAGGATTTTGACAAGTCCTCTATGTGGTGCCATCTATTAGATAATCAACAAGATTTTTTTCAGATTTAAAATACATAGTAGTTACACATGCACCACAAGAGGGCACCACGTAGGGGGTCTGTCAAAATTGGGAGGACCTTTGACTATATACTTCTGCACTGCTAGCGCGATATATTGTATCATTAAATTGAACTAGATTTGACACGAAAATAATAATTTTTTAATTATGCTACTTAAGTAAAAGATTGAAACACACGTAATATCATACTCAAAAGCATCACAGTTTTCCACAAAACAACTTCTACGTCCCATTTTTTGGAGTACACAAAGAAATACACTCATAAAACAATGTTAACCAATTTACTTGTCATTTTTCTGTTACTCAACTGTCACTTTTAGTACTACAGTTCACATGCGGCTACTTGGTGTCGCTAGATTTTGAGAGACATATTTTTCAAATTGCTAACAGTCTAGGGTGTATAGTCAAAAGGGAGGGTCATTATAACTTCGAAGAGTTAGGAGAATGAAGCTGGCCATGGGCCAAGACACTTGATAAGGCCAATTCCGTGTGGGTGGCGGCATTGCTACTATAGTGTACCACAGAAAAAACAAAGGACTGCACAGAATCATAAGAGGACCCACGCCCTTTCTTACGATTTTTTTTCACATTATGTATACTTTTAAAAATATATGCATGGATTACAAGCACTGGTTCACCTTGTATAAGTCGCTGCTGTATTTCAAACAGTAAGGCCCAACTGCACTGGTTACACTAAAATAATATAAGCATCGCTTAAAACTTTAAAACTGCCATGGATACAATTTTTGTAAGAATTGTATCCATGGGAATTAATATTTTCAGCAAGGCTTATTATTTAATTGTAACCAGTGCAGTTGGGCCTAAGAAAAATATCAAAGAGAGATATCTAAATGGGTCACCCTGTATAGTATCATTTTAGTACAATATTGTTGCATTATAGCAGTGGAATATTTCAGGAACAGATGAAGTGATTCAAAATTAGATTCATGAAAGTTTGCCATGACAAGCATTTTTTGTTTACATTTATTGCTGTGACAAATGATTTTATGTGTCAAATCTAAACATACCCTGTATGTCTGTCTAAGCCGTCTTTGATGAAATTAATTTTGCATCATACGATACAATTAAGAAAATGTTTTCATAGATCTCCCTTGGAGGCACATATTTTTATTAAAATTTTTTTTTAAATATACAGTGTGTCCACGGATCGAGTGCATATAAGGTGTAAATGACAAATTTTTTTAGAGTTGGATCTTCATGTTCTGATGATCGCTCCTGCTTAGTCTCAAACTAAGATATTGAAAAAATGAGCCAAATCAATTAATATACAGGGTGTTGTTTTGGCCGAAATTTAAAAATTAGTCAAGAGTAAACTGTCTTTATTTTAACAGATATAACAAAAATGTATTAGAAAAAGTTGTTTAGAATTAAAAGCTATTGAAGATTTTCAATTTTTATACAAATCAGCCTACTTTGATTTTTTTCATCAACATGAGATTTTTTATTTGTGGTTTTAATGACCCATGCATGATGAGTAATTAAACAAAGTACTTGAAAAACAAATAATTATTTATTAAAAAAATACTAAACCTTATTTGTTACAAACATGAGTTCAAAATATTGGATTAGATGAAAAAAAACAAAGTAGGCTGATTTGTATAAAAGTTGAAAATCTTCAATAACTTTTAATTCTAAACAACTTTTTCTAATACATTTTTGTTATATCTGCTAAAATAAAGACAGTTTACTCTTGACTAATTTTTAGATTTCGACCAAAAAAACACCCTGTATATTAATTGATTTGGCTCATTTTTTCAATATCTTAGTTTGAGACTAAGCAGGAGCGATCATCAGAACATGAAGATCCAACTCTAAAAAAATTTGTCATTTACACCTTATATGCACTCAATCCGTGGACACACTGTATATCCCATCAACAGGGCCAACTGTATCAGGTAATCATTCAGATTTGTTGGCCTTGTCATCACTAAGCTGTCATTAATGAAGTTAGCCGTGCCATATGTGTATTTTCTATTGGATTTTTGGATTCTATATCATATTTGCATTAATTTTATTAAAACTCCTGGAAAAAAGCGCGCAAAAACGTGATTTCAAAAAAGGGGGCATTCTATTAAAAAACTGAAAGTCGGATAGCGCCACCTAGCGGTAAGAGATGTAATTTAAATTTTCAACACAATAACTATGTACTCCTGCAGGAGATCTATGAACACATTTATTGCAAATTCTTCATTCATTTCAGATATTGCCCTGTCCCATTGCTTGGTGAACACCCCGTATAAAGACATTCAATTTATCAAACTAATTTTAAACTTTATACAGACATTTTTTAGAAATCAACAAGATCATGGTTCGTAACACAGTTAAAGATGAAATGTCTTACCTTTCTTTCTTTTTGGTGAAACTTCCATTGAAGTAGACTCGCTGGAGCGTCGTGATTTATTAGCTTTTGGCCTCCCACGTTTTTGTAAACTTTGATCATTTGATGTTGATGTAACACTATCGTTAAATTGGCTAGTTGAAGCTCCGCCATCATCAACTAATTTTAATAAAGCATCTTCATGTTTATTTTCTTCCAGTCCTAAACTTTTCGAATCTTCGCTATAATCTAACGTAATTTTTTCCAGTTTAGGTGGTTCAAGTATATCATCTGCTATTCCAGCAAACATTTCCTCCAGTTTATTTTCGACCTCAACAAAACTGTTTGCATCGGTTACCTTTTTCTGGGCTGGAGTATGAACAACTGTAACTGGGTTTCCAGATATTTCACTTTGGATATCATTCGAGGGTGCATCAGATTCGCTACATTCATCTTTAACAACAATTTCTTTTGTTTTTATTACACTAACAGAAATTGGTTTGGAACTAGTTTCAACGATTAAAGATTCTATGGCATTTTCATCTGTAGTGGTGTCAACATTAGATGAGGAGTTTTCTTCCGTGGGAAGTTTACTGCATGCTGTTTTTTCAACCATAGCTGCAATGTTGGCAATGGTTTCGGATTCGGATGAAGTTTTTCTGCGACTTCTCGGTGGTAACGTTGGACTTCCAGGAGGGGCACTACCAGACCTTCGTCGTACTACCGGAACTTCAGGTTTAATTTTAACTTCTACAAGTTGATTTTCTACATTTATTTCTTTCACGGGATCTACTATCGTTATTTGCTTTTCCATTTCTATAATTCTTTCCGTGTCTTTCGAAACACGAATAGTCTTTGCAGGTTTTCTTTTTCTCCGGGACTTACTACTATCCATGCTATCTTCATTACTAAACGGTGATGTAACATCTTCATCTCGGGTTGTTGGAGTAGGAGCATTTAAAACGCTGCTAGAATTACTGTTTTCATCATGAGAAGTGTTGGTGGTTGATGCTTGAACGATCACAGAACTCTGACAAGAAGATTTTTCTTTTTCTGCTTGTTCTTGGATGTGTTTATCGAGTTGCGATACAACTTGCCACTTATCGTGATCGGTAGCGATTAGTTTCTCAGAGATAACACTTATTCCTATCGATTTCTCATTTTTCTCACCTTTATCTGCAATAGGATTCAACCTTTCTATTATTGAATCCATACGTTTGGTAGGACGCTTTATACTTTTCGGACTTTCTTGCTTTTCATGGATCCCAGGACTTGTAGATATCCCTGGGCTAATTGGTGGTTTAATTCCAGGACTCATGGGTGTAATGGATTTGAGTATGGGACTTGCAGGTTTAATCCCAGATCCAATAGATTTAAGTCCTGGACTGACCGATTTTAATCCCGGGCTCAAAGATTTTGTTAGTTCAACAGCTTGAATATCAATTGCACTAGCTGGTAGGCTATTGATCTTATTTGCATCTCGTACGCTTAAGCTGATGGGGGTAGTTGGTAACTCACCATTTTGACTGCCATTTCTCTGTAAAGTCAGATCAACTCCTGGTGAATGTCTAGGATATGGTCTATCCGATATCATTTGTTCCAAATTAAAGAGATGAGAATGAGATACTACACTTTTTACAGGTTCAGTGGTAGGTGTATGCCATGTTGGTTGGTGCAATAGTGGATGCTCGTTCGACATATGTGCATGTTGCGGTTGTCTTGGGTAATAATTTGGAACCTGAAAAAGAATTAAAACATTAATTTTTAGCAGCATGTAAAATAAAGGTAAATAATGCAAGATTTAAAAATGATGTACAAAATATGAAAAGCACCACTGCACAGCAAGCCAACACAAATGCGGTGTTATAGTACCAACCAATAGGATGCGACGTTTTCAAAAATCAAGCAATTCTATTGGTTAACGCTAAAAAGCGATATACCTTTGTGTTGCGTATTAATATGGAACCATAAAAAACAATTCAAAAAACTTTTTCGTATCAAGGTCAAAAAGCACTTTGTGGCACAGGGACAAACAACGTTTTTAAGCGAATATCACGAATTTTATTAACATTTTTTTTATAGATACATATTATGACGTCTGTCAAAATACCATAAAGAGGTAAAGCGATGTATCTGTGTTCAGTGGCGGCGAAACGTGTTTAGTCCAGGCCTGCGTTCATAAATTGTTACCCCGGGTAAGGTAAGGTAACGTGGGGGAAGACGGGTGAAGATGACGTCATTACCCAGCGTAATCTTGAGGGAACAATAAATTTTGAACACAGAAATGGTGGGAAATCTGTGGCGGGAAAGTTTGACATTTCAGCTTCTCAAAAAAAATTGAAGATATGGGTACTTACCTAATATCCATATCATAAAATAATATAAAACGCTAAAAACACAAAGATAAAACGTTTATTATTCTTTGACGTTTATATTATTTTATGATCCATATTTTGTTTTAAATAATATTTGACAACAAAATCTTTTAAACAAACCAAAAGCTAAATATTTTGAAACGAGATTTCTGCACACTTTGTACAAAATAAACTACTTATTAACTTATCTGAACCAAAATATTATTTCAAACATTTAAAAGTTACATCAAGTTTGCTTTGCGCATGTCTGGGTAAACTTTAGCCCACTGTTGAGCCGGGGTAAGAAAGTCATTCCCCTGGGGGATTCTCTCGAGTTTCTGAACGCTAAATAGGCGTGGTCGAAAGTTACCCCGACACGCCCATATATTTTCTGAAAGGCTTGGGTATTGCCCGGGCATTCGCCAGACATTCACCAAGTAATTTATGAACGCACCCCAGGTGGGTAGTATCAGTAGCGGCTAGCGAAAAAAGTTGGGGGGGGGGGCACAGCAAGAAATGATGAAGTAAAATAACGCCGCAGGGAAAATTTTTCTCTGAAAGTGGGCGTGGCTTATTCGACGCATTTTAAGAGCATCTGGCAAATTTTGAGATCAAATGAAAAAATTTGAAAATGTCAAAACTTTTTATAACGAAATTTTGTGATAACCAATCGACATAATTTAAAAAAATCGTAAAAGTTCGCTTTTATTAGAGTTCATTATTTTAATTTTGAATAGGTAAAAATAAGCATTTTTATTTTTCCCTCAATTTTTCCGGTGGGTAATTACCCACTTATAGATTTTTCAGGTGGGTAGTATTACCCACCGTACCCACCTCTTCCGCCGGCCCTGTCTGTGTTGAACAGGACCATTGGTTAAATTTGGCGGCAAAATCAAATTTAACCAATAGCCGTGTCCAACGCACATAAATCGCAGACTAGTATACCAGTAAGGCTAAGGTTACATTAAATGCGTATGCGTGCGATTTTTTAGTCGTACGCGCATGCACGACTTTTTGTCGTTCAACTTCTGGTTACATTGTTTCCGTTCATCGTAGGAGGACGGACGCGACAGCCGCAGTTGTGGACAGTGCAATTACGATGAACCAAGAAATATTAAATGTATAGTTATTCGAGAATAATGTCTTAAAATACATGTTTCTAGACCAAAAAAGACAATATTGTGATACTCTTTACATTTTTGGTCCCACAAGGGCCAAATAAGTTTTTCAACATCCATTTTTGTTAAAATATTTAATAATTAGCTTGAAATATCTGTTTACTTTTGTTTTTCAGTACCTAATATCACACGTTTAGCGCGGTAAAAACAAACCAGTTTGTTTCGAGTTGATACACGTACGTTCACGTGCGCGCGCGTCACTCTCAATCGCGTACAATGTAACCATACATATTGAAATGAATAGGTTTCTCAGTAAGGCTGAGGTTACATTAAATGCGTATGCGTGCGATTTTATAGTCGTACGCGGACGTACGACCACTGCAACGAAAGCAAACCTATTCATTTCAATATGTATGGTTACATTGTACGCGATTGAGAGTGACGCGCGCGCACGTGAACGTACGTGTATCAACTCGAAACAAACTGGTTTGTTTTTACCGCGCTAAACGTGCGATATTAGGTACTGAAAAACAAAAGTAAACAGATATTTCAAGCTAATTATTAAATATTTTAACAAAAATGGATGTTGAAAAACTTATTTTGTGTATTGTATCAAAAAGTCCCTTGTGGGACCAAAAATGTAAAGAGTATCACAATATTGCCTTTTTTGGTCTAGAATCATGTATTTTAAGACATTCTTCTCGAATAAATATACATTTAATATTTCTTGGTTCATCATAATTGCACTGTCCACAACTGCGGCTGTTGCGTCGTCCTACGATGAACGGAAACAATGTAACCAGAAGTTGAACGACAAAAAGTCGTGCGTGCGCGTACGACTAAAAAATCGCACGCATACGCATTTAATGTAACCTCAGCCTAAAGGTAGTTACTGGTCGGCCGCTCAGGGTTGAGAAAAAGTTGCACTTGGCGCTGTTAAATTCAGGAGCGTGGGGGTTGTCGTACACTCAAGAGAATAAACATTTCATAACTATTGCTTATTCCGCTTTGGGACTTCAGATGCGTCTTATAATATTTGCTGCTGCTGAGTGTACAAAGTCACAGAAATGCTACCGACCGGCACGACTGAACGCGAGTGTAAGCGATTGGGGGTGCGTGCGTTTTCTCAACCCCGAGCGACCGACCAGTATAGTGGTATAAGACTGGTGAAAACATTTGTCACTGACTGTACACCGCAATTCACTTCACGACCGCATTTTGCTCAAGACCGCTTTTACTTATGTCAGGGAAATACGGTTACAGTCGCCTAAAATGGTGGTATGCTGTTTGAATAGCAAGTTTTATAAAATACAAAAAACAACTCGACCAAGCTTACAAAGTGGAAAAGGGGGGTTTCCGGCGCTGATATAGTTTTTCAAAGTACAGTCAAAATAAAAACATTTCGGCGACACGGACAGATTTAAATAATTGTAAATACTTTTCATTCATGGAATTCGATGACCTTCTGAATGATATTTCTGGCTTCCTCGATTTAACATTCATACTTATCCGATTTTTTAAACGTCAAAACAATCTGACAAACACTGAAATTACTAAAATTTCAAACGTCAATTGAATTTTTCCAGTGAATGTACTTTTGAGTAGGATTGTTTGCTATTGATTGACGTATTGTCGCGCTTTGTCTTTTAAAATTTAGTTGACATATTTTCTGGGGAATTTTCCCCAACCCTCTGTGGCAAGTTTTGGAACTTAAAGCGGGCTACCCGATTTATTTATCTAACGTTGGCAGCGCTGCCAAAGTTGTCATTGTTAGTGTTTTTATGTTGACGTTCCTGTGGTGTGACGTTTCCTTTGAGTCGGCCGTCACGAAATGACAATAAACAAATGTGACAGCCGGCGACTCAAAGCAAATGTCACACCACAGGAACGCCAACATAAAAACAGTAACAATGACAACTTTGGCAGCGCTGCCAACGTTAGATAGATAAATCGGTTAGCCCGCTTTAAGTTCCAAAACTTGCCACAGAGGGTTGGGAAAGGTCAATTAGAGAGTATAGAAATAATAAATATTAAATGAAATATCGATTTTAACGGGAAATAGTAATAAGATTTATTTGCTTAATACGTATTTCGGCATCAATGTGCCATTGTCAAAAGCAGAATATAAGATGTTTAATAACAAATGAATAATGATTTATATAGCAACTACTTGATCCATTAAAGACATCTTCTATTCCAAAATTGCCAGTAAAGGAGAATCTAAAAGCTCAATTTGCTCATTCATTAAAGGTATGTTGTTTTTTGTGTGTTTATAAATTTCAAAAGCTTCCAAAATATTTAATTTATTTTTGTTATCAGAAAAGTGTAAAAATTTAATTGTATTATTAGATGTTAATGTGTGATTTTGTTCTAACAAATGTTTAGCAAAATTTGATTTATGTGCATGTTTATATTTGTAACAACGGATATGTTCTTTTTGCTTAATACTGAAATTTCTAATTGTTTGACCTATATATACTGAATCACAATGTGAACAATGGTAATATTTCAGAAAATATTGTAATAAATAAAAAAAACAAGGTGAATTAGTCCACACCTAAATGGCATTGATCCTTTTCTTTTAAAGGCATAATTTGCAAACATAAGTCATTGATTACATCATACACAAGCATCCAGAATTTGTACAACTACTTTTTGCAGTACAACATGTCAGCTATTCCAAGGCTAAGGCTAAATTAATTTATGGATAGATAATGTAACATACACCTTTTTTTATATTTTCGGGATGATCAACAGTTTGTTATTTTATACCTACTCCTCTTTTCTTCGAATGTATGCCAGTATCTACAGAATTTGAATTAATTTCTCCTTTTATGTTTAATTGAATAATCCAAGTCTTTACTGCTACTAATATCAAATCAAATCAAAGTTTTACATAATTTTATACTTCCAAATTAAATTTCCTAGTCTAATCTAACCCAAGCTTCAAAAAACGCCAAAACTGTAAACGCATCATTCTGCAAAAGTGTAGTTTTTGGATTTACTAAATAAATTTTTCTTCACCGTACAGTGCCGTCAAAGGGCTTTCAAACAAGCTGTTGCTGAACCTGATCAGATAACCGGTTTTTGAGTTGTGGGGCGTCAAAGTTAAAATTTTGAAAAATTCATAGCGGCCGCCATTTTGAAGTTAAAGGGTCCGGTAAAAAACGGTTTCCCTTGAATTATAGTCTTCTTACATATCCCCTACTCAGATTTTCAAAATTCTGGTTCTGAAAAAAATGCTACCAAAAAAACATGTCTAACTTCCGTTTCCGGTTTCGGATTTTTTGAAAAGCTTATTTTGTCGATGAATTTTCGATATACCCCTTCATTTAAAATTTCATCAAAATCGGTTCACTAGTTTTTACGTTAGAGGCGTTACATGCACAGACACCCACAGACAGACATTTTTTCTAGACCACTTTTTTGGGTTCCTGGGGGCCCAAAACACGTATTACTGTAAATATTATTGAGTAGCTGAATTTGAAAATCGCGCGCTTTTTTAAACTGCAGAACTGTCAGTTTTGCTATTTTGGTTCTATAGTTCGATTATAAACTATAAATAAATGTATAATTTTTTAATCTCATCAATTACATTTGCAAACTGTATTAGAAATCCTTTAATTCATCAATCTCTCAGAAATTCTTTTAAATAAAGCGCGCGAAATTCAAATTCCGACGCTCAGTTTTTGCAAATTTTTCTTTCTGTAAAACTAAAATTCAAAACCAATAGAACTTCCAGATTCAGTATTTCTGTGTCTAGAAAAAAGTTCCAAACAGTTTAGCTCTAAAATAATTAATAATTAAGAAATTAAAATAAGCGTGGAGTCATTGACCTAACCCGAAAATTTACGGCAGCAGTCAACGTGTTAAAAAATTCTGAAATAAGCAAACATTGTTTTATTTTGCATAGCCAACCTTCCTTATTCTAAATAAATAAATAATAGGTACCTGTAAATGATTCCATGCTGTATTAGGGGATGGTGCTTGTCTGCCATGAGGATGGTGAGGAGGACCACCAGACATCTTGGCTATAGTTTGACAATCTTTTCTGTCTAATTCCGGATTACCATTTGTCTTTGTAGAATAAGATTCCCATCTGGTGGCATAATTACCCAAAAAGGGACCACATGCACTTGAAGCACTCCCAGTTTCTCTTTCGAATTTATTGTTTTTGTTCAAACTTTGTAAATTTTTAGAACATTTACCACTTAAAACACTGTCCACAGAGGCGTATGAGGAATTCAAAAATGTACCCGTCGATGCAGTGGTTTTAGTACTAGCGCTGTCTTTAGCTCCAACACCTCGCGGTTCCTTTAAACTGCCGACACAATACTGTTGATTAAAATTCACATTAGTGGTGTTACCCAAAAAAGCTGTGTTACCACTATTAAAGTTTATATTGGAATTACTACCACTTAAGAAATCAGTCGAAGAATATTGCTGGGAAGCATACGCATTAGCTTGATTCAAACTTGAGACATTTCCACTGCTAGCAACGAAAAATGTTCTTGCATTGTTACTATTAGTGTAAGTAGAATTATTCTTTGACGACACATGCGTAGGGAAGGAACTCTTTACAAACGGATAAAGTTCAGAATCTTGATTTCCGTTGCTGTTGCTGCTATACTGGTTGTAAGTACATGTTTCAGTTGGTGTAGTTTGCACAAAATTTGGAAAAGGAGAAATATTTGGAGATCTTATTCTTTTGTTAATTAAATTAGTATTGGAACCGTTGTTACTTCTAGAAACTTCTTGGGTTAAAGTTACGTCTACAAGTTGTGGCCGGGCACCGGTTTCTTCTAATTTACTTGAATCCACACCTGCAAAAAAATATTTCATTTAGAAATATACATTCAAATTAAAACATAGTAAAAGAATTTAATTGTGAAACGTTCATAACCGTCTACACAAGATCTATAGTTTTTTGGAAAATCGTCCTTAAATATTGAACACCCTGTAATTTTCCTGGGTACACATATGGGTTCCATAGCTCAATACAGCAGGAATAAACAGTCAAAAAAAATTAAATTTAAGTTCACTCGACAGCACTTTAAACAAAGGAAAAACAAAACGACCATCAAGGCCATAGTTGATAATAAATTTTATTATTAATATTGAGCTAATGAAGAAAACATTCTACCTGTATGTGTATGGGTTCTATAGCTCAATACAGGAGGAATAAACAGTAAGAAAAAATTATATTTTTAAAACAAACCGCTAGTGGATAAAGATATCCAAATAATTGTCCTCCAATATAACACAAACAGCTAACCAACCATGGCCAACTTCACTCTTAAGAGTTATATAGCTGTTTCAATTTTGATTTTGACAAGTCCTCTCTGTGGTGCCCTCTCGGGGTGTATATGAAACTACCATGTCTGATTATTATCCAATAGATGGCACCACAGAGAGGATCTGTCAAAATCAAAATTGCCGGCCATATAACTCCCTTAAGAGTTAGAAGAATGAAGCTGGACATGAATCAACAGAAATACTGAAATTTTGGTTCACTCAGCAGCCCTATACTCTAACTACTGGAATATACTGTGATTGGCAACCTATAATTGATAATAGGCTTCAAACAAAGCAAAAACAAAACAGAATAAATAAAAGTGAATCCCCCTATGGGTGAGTCACTCTTTCAATTGAGCTTCAACTCCCAGTTAAGTTAACTAAAGGCCAGTTGTCATGGATACCATTCTTTACAAGAATTGTTTCACAGACAATTGACCATGGATTAGCTTAACAGGGAGTTAAACTAGAATCGAAAGACCGGTCCTATGTCTATTTTGTACTTATCTCAGTGTTGGTATTTATTTACCAATCCTTTTATTTCTTTGTGTTTTATCAATAAATTCCAACAAATTTTAAAATAACAGAAGTTTAAGACATGCTTACATTCTATATTTTAATTTCTGACAATATTTAGTGGACTTTATTTAGAGTTTCAGTTACAGTAACATAGAACCTGTCACTTTCTTTAGTACTACGGTTTCAAAAAACTTCTAACTTCCTAAAACATCCGAAACCATCTAACAGTATACAAGCAAGTTGAGTCTGCATTGCGTTATATATTAAAAAATTCATACTCATTCATTATATCTGAATAAACACAAACTAATTGTTTACTTATGTTCTGTGTAATACCACTTTACTGCAATAAAAGACTATAGATTGGGTCCTAATTCATAATCAATATAAAAAATACCTACCTATGATTGTTTCTGTTTGTAAATAATTAGAGGAACGTTCATGGGTAATAATGGTAACCAGCAATTAAAATTTAGAATGTAAGAATATTATCAACTACTTTTATGAGTTTTTCTAAACTTTTACACACATGTAAAGCCTTCTAAACAATCAAATTTTGATAAAGCTGTTCAAGATGTAATTATGTAGGGTAAGTACGTTGAATAGAAAAACATCTGGAACATTAAATAATTGCTTTCCAATAATGAGATTCTATTTTCTAAATAACAATCTAAAAGACTACTGCATTAATTTCTACCATAAGCACAACTTGACAAAAGCATTAAAAATTATTAAGAGAAAGATTTTAGCAACCTCCAAAAATCATCCTGGTACGATTAATCTCAATAAAAGAATGAATCAAGAAGTTTACTACACACGAGTATTAAAGAAAAAAATTAAAAGAGGATTTAGATGGAAAGCCATTATAAACTAAATCGATGTTTGAAAAATAACACCATATTAACTTCATTTTGCAAGGTCGAGCATGCTTGGTAATCGTATATCTAGGAAAGTTAAAAAAAACAGCAAAACGTTTAAAACATATCAACAGACCTAAATGCCCGCGTTGGGTTGTCCAAACACCAAAATTAAGACGAAAATATTCTAGGCAAGGCTGTAAATGCAGCCGACTCGTAACAATGGCGGACCCGGTTTGTAAGAATTTTAATAACAGTTGTGCCATCTATCAAACAATGTACGAAACTTGGTTGCAAACGACAACTGTTTTTGATGAATCAATAAACGACGTGACCTTCAATGCAATGGAATCTCTTTTATGCAAAGAAGAAGACCAAAATAGACTTGAGCGTATGTCTTACCTCGTTTGTAGGTTTTGAATCTCGAAATTGGCGTCGTTGATTTATATTTCTAGTAAAATTATTAATCATTAACGTAGAATCATGCATGCATAGGCTGTAAAACAAGCGCATGCGACTGACAATAGAATATTACAAAAATAAAATCTGACATTACCACACCACTGTAAAACTGGATTATCAAATCTACCAGCCATAATTTTCCGTTTTGTGTGCTTCTAAATTCATTTTATAACTATTTTTGGTTTTTAGCTCACTTTCATGTAGCAAACCGTTGTACTTTTAACCAATTTACGTAAAAATTGTTTTATTACCAAAAATGCTATTTTTTTCTCATTTTACGCGCGTTTGTTTGGGCATGCGCCAATCAACGCCCTTCACATAAAAAACGGAGTTGCCAACTTTATCATACATCAAAGTCAAAATTCCTGTGTATGTCAAATTATTCCCTGCAAATATGGCGGCGCAGAACGTTCGAGGTGTTCCCAGAGTCTTGGAAAAATTAGAAAATTCTATAAAGGATGGAAATTATTATGAAGCACATCAAATGTATCGAACGATTTATTTCAGGTAACACTAACTAGTGTACCTAACCTAAGATCCCTTAAAATTGTAATCAAACTTCTGGATTATTCCAAACATAACCTTAATAGTATTTTAGGTACTTGGGTCAGAAAAAATACACCGAATTGTTGGATATGTTATATAAAGGGGCTGTATTATTTCTAGAACATGATCAGGTACCTGTCAGAATCGAGAGTTCATTCAAAACATCGTTTAATGCTTTACTTTTAGCAAATCAGTGGTGCTGATTTGGCAATACTATTAGTAGAAGTTTTAGTGAAATCAGAAGTAACAAACTATGCTGAATGGACTCCAAAATTGTGTAAAATATTTGCTAAAATCAGTACCAGCTATCCGGAAAGAGAAACTTTTGTAACTAATGCTATTCGTTGGTCTGCAAAAGGAGCTACACAAGGACATCCTTTTTTACATCAGGTAAGTTTTTAAATCGAAAATGCCAGATAACGTGCCTATCTCCAACTAGGGAGACTTTTGGAGCCGTTATAAATCCATCTAGAAGGGGGGGTTAGTCCCCATTACTCTTTTTATAGCATTACAGTTGACTATGCGTGAATTTGCCTTCTGTACTCTCCATGCCCTCCTATCTTTTTTATCCAGTTATATACCGAGGGCATCATATCAGAGCCAGAGGGGCGTAAGAGCCAAATAACAAATTTTACAAGAAATGATAAAACATTTGAGAAATACATTTTCTGTAAAATTTGTTGGGTGGCTCTTACGCCCTTCTGATCTGATACCCTTGTTAAATATGACCACTACAATCCATTAAGGACATTGACTGTTTCTGTAACTTTACTCCAGTCAAGTATAACACGGACATAATTTTTCTCTACTCTAATAAAGTGTTAGAATTTTTTTGCCGTTAATGAAATGAATTAAATATTAAACTATCTTTTCTAGGGTATAGCACAAGTATATTGGAATGAAAAAAATTACATACATGCACGACATCATTATATGTATTCAAAAGATGGACAAGGCTGTGCGAAATTACTCATAGAACTTCAAACTACACAAGGATATAGTTGCGAAGAAGATTTGTTTATAACCCAAGCTGTACTACAGTACTTGTGCCTAAGAAATCAAGCAACAGCTAGTCAGACTTTCAATAATTACACAAAGGAACATCCTAGAATAAGAAAAGCTGGACCTCCATATTTATTACCTCTACTTAATTTTATTTGGTTTTTATTACAAGCCGTTGAGAGGTAAGATCAAACATAATTTTAAAACAATTACTATTTGGCAACAACGTAAAATAAAAAAATGAGTTAATTTTAATGTTACAGTCGTAAGTTATCCACATTCACAGTTCTGTGTGAACAATATGAGCCGTCCATCAAACGAGATCCATGTTACATTCAATATCTGGATAAGATTGGGCAAATATTTTTTGGGGTAAAACCACCGCCACAACAACAAAGAGGTGGTTTCTTTGGAAATTTTCTTCATAGCTTCCTTAGTGGTATAGATGATGACAGTGATGATGATAATACTGTACAAGCTTCCACTTCTTCTACGAGATTATTACAAGATAACACGGAACTTGATTAATGGATGTCTGCCTTGGTTTAACTACTGTATAGTGTACATTCAGTGACGTATGGTGACTGTGAAATTATGGAATATTTTTACTTTCTAATCATTTTTCGTTTGTAGTTAATTTAATTTAAATGCATGGGAAACTAAACTACGGAAAAAATTCTATAAATAATATGATATCTTCAATTTACACCAAATTTAGTTTTTATGAAGGACAAAACTTATTATGTAAGGTGCAATAAAGTTTAAGAACATATTGCCAGTGGTAATTTCTATTAAAAATAGTAACAAATTAAATCGGTACTAATATGTGCACAATGGTTATTTTTTAATATCCGTCTTTTATTTCTATGTTGGCTATGATTTATGGCATGCCTGTAATTTTTATTTCTTAACTGATCAAATAAATGTTTATATATGTTATATAATACACCTAAGAGCTCATAATTTGAACTGAATGTTATTAATATTACAGTTTTGAGAACTTACAATACAATTTTTAATTTCAAAAATACGTTTTCATTCTAGAGTGCCATGACTTAGAGCCGTCTGACACGAAACTAATTTCAGTAGTGAATTTAATACAATTTCTGCCCGCGCAGATTCAGTAACCTTGGATGCAAGAAAATACACAAGAGGATACCCACAGGGCTTACAGTGACCTAACAGCTGACCATACGTAATATTCACAAGTCCACTAGGCTTATGAAAAATAATTCTCAACACAAGCGGATAGCCCTCACAGTTCGGCTACAAACAGCTGAGCGTATGTATATACACAAGTCCACTGGGTTTTTGTAAAAATTAATTCTCAAACTGCCACTAACCTAAAGCTCGAGGGGCGCCCCACTAGTCTTTGCAAAGTCTTTGCTTTAGGTTAGTTGCAGTTTGAGAATTATTTTTCACAAAAACCCAGTGGACTTGTGTATATACATACGCTCAGCTGTTTGTAGCCGAACTGTGAGGGCTATCCGTTTGTATTCTCAACTATAGAACTAGAACTTGAGGTATGTAGGTCGATCATGTTAATCGCGCATGATCATGGCACGACCGTGCGCCTGCGCACATGTCAACATTTCGGACTCTTGAACAGCTTTGAAACTCATTTTAGACCAGTTAATTCTGCGCATGCGCCAAAGTCTACGTCACGTAGCCAATTATTTGACCAGTGTTGCCAGATAGATTAAATCAAGCAACCTAACCTCACATCTGTGTGTATTGCTGTAGGTGTTTAATGCATTTTTTTTCCTTACACGTTATTTATTGTTGTTATGGCAATGCCGCGTGTAGAAGCCACCTGGCCATCAGGCAACACTGGTCAAATAATTGACGTGACGTCGACTTGGGCGCATGCGCAGAAGTAAGTCCTAAATGTCGACATGTGCGCAGGCGCATGATCATGCGCGATTAACATGATCGAACCTACATACCTCGAGCTCTAATCCTATGTATCTGGGTACCGATTCTCGAGTTTATACGCCCCCAAGCGTGTACGCTATGAGTCGGATAGCGAGCGTTGCCAACTTTAACAGTGCTTATTCTAGAACAACAGGGGCAAAATACTAGTACAATGAAAAAGATTGACAAAACATTGGATTTCTGTCTACTATTCTTCAATAATAGAACAATTCGGGTACTATTATTTTTCAAAAAATTTGTGGAACGCGGTTGTAAAATAATAGTACGGTTGGCAACACCAGGATAGCGTATACGACTTGCAGGCGTATGAACTCGAGAATCGGTACCCTGAAACCAGTGGGACGCCCTTGGACGCCCCACTGACTTTAGGTTAGTTGCAGTTTGTGAATTATTTTTCACAAGCCCAGTGAACTTGTGAATACATACGCTCAGTGGTTTGATCACTGTAGACCGTGTCGGTATCCGCTTCTGCATGAAGCATCAACCACTCAGAACGACGAGTTCAACAATTAAAAGCCACGAATTTCCATAGCCAACTAGGATATTAGAAGATATAAGTGTAATATTAAAATAATAAACAAAACTGCATTCATTAATACCTAACAGTAAATTTTTTGCTAGCAGTTTCTTAATCTGGCTTCTCCCACATTATTAATTAGATCCGTTATGAACCCTGTCTATTGTCTTCTAGATCCTAATTACATTTATTACTAATGTAGAAGATTATTAAGAAGAAATAACAGAAGCACTTTTTTTCATAAAGTAACAAGAATTATGTACTAAGATGATAAAACAAAATATTCTAATGAAGATATCAGATACAGATACAGTTTGAAAAAACTTATGGTTTTAAGGAATACAAACTCATCCTTATTATCTTCCAAATTTTTTTTTTGTCATTCTGCAAATAAATTAGTAACATAAAAGTAAAGACGCAATCATATCCTAATTTTATAAACTGGATGATTAATGTACATTTATCTACTAAAAAGGAATTATAGTAGTAGACCAAATGAAAATGTAATTTATTTGCTTTATAGAATATATTTTATTAAATATAGTTCATCTCTGCAGTTTACCTACCCAGCGGCTTAGCGCAGGTAAACACATTACGACATTCAAATACTGGTTCTGTTTCATTCAGACCTATTAGTCAAAGCCTATGCATAAACAGAACATAAATGTAAATGTTCCGGGTGCCGGTCCACTGGATAGGTAAACTGCAGAGACTTATTATATTTTGTAAATTGATATTTGGTAATTTTTTTGTTTTGAACCAAAAATTAATGTTAATTACTACAATCCCATTTCAATCTTTCCACATTAAGGAATACTTATGGTGTGTTTCCATACCCTATGGCATGACTTCGCGAAGTATACCAATCAGCATTCGCGTTTTTTAATTTTTGAATACGACATTGTTTTGTGATTCGTTAATACCTTGCGCAGTCGCAGTCGTGCCAGGTATCAACCAATCAACATTCACGGTTTTTAATTTTTGTATACGACGTTGTTCTGTGATTCGTTAATACCTTGCGCAGTCGCAGTCATGCGAGGTATCAACCAATCAGCATTCACGGTTTTTAATTTTTGTATACGACGTTGTTCTGTTATTCGTTAATACCTTGCGCAGTCGCAGTCATGCGAGGTATTAACCAATCAACATTCAAGGTTTTTAATTTTTGAATACGACGTTGTTCTGTGATTGGTTGGTAGCTACCTCGCGTAGTCCTGCCATAGGGTATGGAAACGCACCAGTATAATGTTGTTCTTGTTATTGACCAGGAAGAACAACAAAACAGGAGGCTGTATCCATTGCCCCCACTACTCTATGTTCTCCTATGCGAATTTTTAAACTGTTTTATTTATCACAAGATTTCCCGCCAGGGATGAAGTCGTTAATTTGAGTAACAATATTTAATTCCTACTAAGCAACACCCAATTTAATGCAAATCCATTTGTAAAAAGCAAATGCAAGCTAAGCACATTGTTGGAAAAGAAAATTATTGTAAGAAAATGTTCTTGTACTTTTCATACTAAAATCAAACACCTCCAACAGCTTTACCGCAAACATAAAATGTTATGCTTTATGCACTTTATCTTTTTTATTTCAATTAAAATATATGCTGCTCTAAAATAATCACAAATTTTTATTAAAATAGAGATTTCGGCGCAACAAGAATATTTTAAACTCAAATTTGACGCACTTTATTTTTGTAATAAAAATTACTTAATCCAAAATGACTTATTATTTATGATTAGATAGCAAAAATAGGCTAGCAAACTAATATTGTACCTATAAAACAAAATACCATGGGAGCGTTTATTGGTGCAGGTACCACATCAAGTAGATATGGCAAGAAATTTTAAATGTTTCCCATGTTTATTTATTTTAATGTATTTAAACTTTATGGTAATAAAGATTGATAAATAACATAATTTTTCTATATCTTTTCACCAACTACGAGTTATGAAACTTGTCAGATATATCGGTTCAGTTTTATGAGCAGCCGATATTTCTGAAATTTTGCTGAGGAAATGTTCTTCTATTCTGAACAACTTTTCTTAATGAATTTTTTCATAATTAGTACAGAAAAGCTACTTTACCTGAAGAGAAAAAAATTCTTTTAAATCTATACCACCATGCAAGTTCTTGTTTTGAAAAAATTGAAAATGTACTTTCTGAAATTTTGCATAGGGGGATGATTTTACATTGTGAACAACTTTTCTTAATGAAGTTTTGCCCTAGTTAGTGCAGAAAAACTATTTTACCTGAAGAGAAAAAATTAATTTCATCTACCACGGCCTCGTTTTAAAAAAACCAAAATATACTTCCTAAAATTTGCAGAGGGGGATAATTTTACATTGTGAAAAAGTTTTCCTAATGAAGTTTTGCTGTAGTTAGTACAGAGAAGGTCCTTTAACTTAATAAAAAAAATTCTTTACGTCCAAAGCCTCCTAGATTAGAAAAAATCGACAATTTACTTTTTGAAATTTTGCATGGGGGGATGTTTCTACATTGTGAACAACTTTTCTTAATGAAGTTTTGCACTAGTTAGTACAGAAAAACTATTTTACCTGAAGAGAAAAATTTCCTTTATCTACCAAGGCCTCCTTGTTTTGAAAAAATCGAAATTATACATCCTGAAATTTTGCATGGTGGGATAATTTTATATTGCGAACAACTTTTCTTAATGAAGTTTTGCTGTAGTTAGTACAGAGAAGATACTTTAACTTAATAAAAAAAATTCTTTACCTCCAAAGCTTCCTAGATTTGAAAAAATCGACAATCTACTTTTTGAAATTTTGCATGGGGGGATGATTCTACATTGTGAACAACTTTTCTTAATGAAGTTTTGCTGTAGTTACTACAGAGAAGGTACTTTAACTTAATAAAAAAAATTCTTTACCACCAAAGCCTCCTAGATTTGAAAAAATCGACAATCTACTTTTTAAAATTTTGCGTGGGCGGATGATTCTACATTGTGAACAACTTTTCTTAATGAAGTTTTGCTGTAGTTAGTACAGAGAAGATACTTTAACTTAATAAAAAAAATTCTTTACCTCCAAAGCTTCCTAGATTTGAAAAAATCGACAATCTACTTTTTGAAATTTTGCATGGGGGGATGATTCTACATTGTGAACAACTTTTCTTAATGAAGTTTTGCTGTAGTTACTACAGAGAAGGTACTTTAACTTAATAAAAAAAATTCTTTACCACCAAAGCCTCCTAGATTTGAAAAAATCGACAATCTACTTTCTGAAATTTTGCATGGAGGGATAATTTTACATTGTGAACAACTTTTCTTAATGAACTTTTGTCATAATTAGTACGGAAAAGCTACTTTACCTGAACAGAAAAAAATTCTATTATCTACAAGGCCTCTTCGTTTTGAAAAAATCGAAAATATACATCCTGAAATTTTGCATGGGGGGGATAATTTTACATTATGAACAACTTAGTTAGTTTTAATCCCGGCAGGACTTGATCCACAAATATAAAATTTAAATTCATACATTTTTTGTCAATCAAACTTCTTTGTAGTCACTCAATCTGTAGAACGTACGGGAAATACAAATTTTGGAAGAAACGCCCAGGTGGGCGAGAATAAACAGATAAATTAAATTTTTCTTCAGGATTCAAATAGAGCATACAAAAATTTAGAGATTAGAGAGAAAATAATGCTAACCAAATTTATAAATGCAAATATTTAATATAAATTCTGATATGTAAATGTATATACAATATACATTTAACAAAACATTAAAAAATGATTAAAAAATACAATACAAAAATTTTCAAAAAAAGAAATAAAATTAAAAATCATATTCAATATTCTGGGTATCCGGGAAGTGGGAATGATTTACTGAATATTTCTACTTCGTTCCTCAGACCTGATACTTTACTTTTGAATGTTTCATCTTTTTCTATAAGATTTTTGAAATCTACTAGTTTTGGTCCAGAAACTGCACTTGCTTCTTTAGCAATTTGTAAACCTCTATCAATGAAATCCACTACTTTGTCAATATCTTCTTCCACTAAACCACGTGTGGTTATTGCTGGAGTACCTGTAAAATATTGATGGATATAATCATGTGAAGCCAACTGCAGCATATACAGGGAGTATCCAAAAAATAGGGTGACATAGCTGAACCACAGATTCTAGAGGTAAAATGGGACGGATTAAATCAAATATACGTTACTACAAAAGTGCTTTCTTAAGAAGTTATGGAGCATTTCTGTATGTCTTGAATTTATTTTCTTACCTAATCTAAATCCAGACGGATTCAGAGCACTTTTATCTCCAGGAACAGTATTTTTGTTACAAGCAATAGAAATCTCTTCTAAAATCCTCTCAGCTTTAGCTCCTGATATTCCAGTACCTCTAAGATCTACCAAAAGCATATGCACATCAGTTCCACCAGTTGCAATTTTATATCCTTTCTGTTGTAATCCAGTAGCTAACCGTCTGGCATTTATTACTACTTGCTTTTGATATTGGACAAATTCAGGAGATTTTGCTTGTTTAAATGCTGTTGCAATGCCTGCAATCGCATTATTATGTGGACCACCTAAAATTGAAAAAAAATATATTAACTCAAATTTAGTTGTTTGCATTACAAGCAAAAAATTAAGATTAATCAGCATGTAACTTTGCCGCGCGAATGTGGCTAGAAAAACGTACCCAGTTGGAGAATAGAGGCGCGTGACGTCATATATGGCAAGCGTAAAATACCATTTTCGAAATTGAAATTCCGCGAAAACCGCGCCAGATGGGGTAACATACTATAGGACAAAAGTTGTAGAAAATTAAATTTCCTACAAGAAACTCCCTAAAACCGTATGGCTAACTTTAATAGTTTGAGCCTGAGAACCGTTTGAAGTTATCATAAATCAGCGATTCTGATTGAAAATGGCAACGCAGCGAAAACCGCGGGAGATAGGTAAAAATAACATCAGACCAATGTTGTAGAAAATAAAATTTCCTACAATAAACTCTTGAAAAGCGTATGGCTAACTTTAATCGTTTGGGCCTGAGAACCGTTTGAAGTTATCATAAACCAGCGATTCTGGTTTAAAATGACAACGCAGCGATAACCGCGGAAGATACGTGAAAATATCATCCGACAAAAGTTGTAGAAAACAAAATTTTCTGCAAGAAACTCCTTGAAAGCGTAAACCCAACTTCAATAGTTTGGGCTTGAGAACCGTTTGAAGTTATCATAAACCAGCGATTCTGGTTTAAAATGGCAACGCAGCGAAAACCGCGGAAGATACGTGAAAATAGCATCAGACAAAAGTTGTAGAAAACAAAATTTCCTACCAGAAACTCCCAGAAAGCGTATATCTAACTTCAATAGTTTGGGCCTGAGAACCGTTTGAAGTTATCATAAACCAGCGATTTTGGTTTAAAATGGCATCGCAGCGAAAACCGCGGAAGATACGTGAAAACATCATCTGACAAAAGTTGTAGAAAACAAAATTTTCTACAAGAAACTCCTTGAAAGCGTAAACCTAACTTCAATAGTTTGGGCTTGAGAACCGTTTGAAGTTATCATAAACCAGCGATTCTGGTTTAAAATGGCAACGCAGCGAAAACCGCGAAAGATACGTGAAAATATCATCAGACAAAAGTTGTAGAAAACAAAATTTCCTACCAGAAACTCCCAGAAAGCGTATATCTAACTTCAATAGTTTGGGCCTGAGAACCGTTTGAAGTTATCATAAACCAGCGATTTTGGTTTAAAATGGCAACGCAGCGATAACCGCGGAAGATACGTGAAAATATCATCAGACAAAAGTTGTAGAAAACAAAATTTCCTACCAGAAACTCCCAGAAAGCGTATATCTAACTTCAATAGTTTGGGCCTGAGAACCGTTTCAAGTTATCATAAACCAGAGATTCTGGTTTAAAATGGCAACGCAGCGAAAATCACGGAAGATAGGTGAAAATAACATCAGACCAAAGTTGTAGAAAATAAAATTTCCTATAAGAAACTCCTTGAAAGCTTATGCCTAACATTAATAATTTGGCCTTAGGAACCGTTAATGAAATGAGAAGTGCATTAGCTCGCACCTGGTTACTTCCAGTGCCTGCGCGTCAAGTTTTTCCCTTCCCAGATAGAGAGAGAAACGTAAATAAAAGACACAGCTGCGTATACCACTTTTACCAATAAATTTTTTTCCTTCCTTCTAAAAAAAAACAACTATACCTTGTAGTCCAGGAAATACTGCTTGATTAATTTTTGATTCTAAATCGTACATGATCTTTTCTCCTTTAGCATTAGTAGACCGTACTCCTTTCCTGAAGAAAATTACGGCAGCTCTGGGCCCTCTTAAACTCTTATGAGTAGTTGTAGTAACAACATCGCTATATTCAAATGGACTTGGTGTTACACCTAAGAAAATTCAGTATAAAATATAAAACTTAAAAAGAAAAAAATTATTGTCAATTTACCTGCAGACACAAGACCTGAAATGTGTGCCATATCTGAAAATAAATAAGCGTTTACATCATCGGCAATTTGTCTGAATCTTTTATAATCTAAAGCTCTCGAGTAACAACTAACACCAGCTATAATTACTTTGGGTCTAAAAGTTTTCGAACTCTTAGAAAGTTGTTCGTAATCTATCAAACCGGTTTCAGGATCTACCTAAAAAGATATTTAATGATTATTAAAAATATGAAGAAAAAAATAAAATAGCATACTTTGTAAGGCATTGATTCAAAAAATTGTGCAGTGCAGGAAATTTTTTTGGTAGGCGTAAAAAAGCCATGTGTAAGATGCCCACCATCAGGTAAATCCAAACCCATTATGCGACCATGTGGTTCGGCAATTGCTACAATAAATTGTAAATAACATTTGTTGAATTACAGACATAAACAACAGTAACAAACCTACATATACAGCAAAATTAGCAGGAGATCCGGAATAAGGTTGAACATTACAACCCCATTCTTCAGGACTAAGATTGTAGGCTTCTAGTGCACGTTTTTGAGCTAACAACTCTACTTCATCTATGAATTCGTTTCCACCATAATATCTACAATAAAAATAATTATTATTCATGATCATTTTTTTTTCATAAGTGAAAAAGACACTTTATGTACAAGTCTCATACAATATCTTGGGGGCACCCTTATAAGGTCGGGGAAAAAAAAGTGCAATTGAATTTCATCAACCAGCTTTTATGCAATCTATAGTTTATATTTTCTAACTAACCTACATATAAATTAGCCTCAGATAAACTTTTAAGGCGATAAAAAAAAGATATTTATTATTTATATCGTCTGATATGTTTTTGTAAATTCCATATGATGAAAATTTGATAAATATTTCTTCTCTTCTTAGTAACAAAACGAATAAATAAATTTTCCATTGCACAATATTCTTCATTTAGAAATATTGTGCAGCAAAACTGAAAGTGATTAAGTAACTATTTTTTAATAAATTAAAATTATATGTTTCTTTCTCTTTCTATACCAAGAACTTCAGAAGGGGAGAAAATAAATATTTTTGCATTGAAATCCCTATAGTGCGTAATACAATTATTTATTTTCTCCCCTTCTGAAGTTCTTTGTAGAGAAGGAAATACTGAATCACAATGTTCTATTGGTTTTGTATTTTAGTTTTATAATTTTGAAATTATATAAATTTGAAAATCGCGCGCTTTTTTAAATTGCAGAACTGTCAGTTATGCTGGTTGGACTTTTATGTTTGGTTATAAACTGTAAATAAATGTATAATTTACACAAATACATGAGATTATTCTTTTAATATCCTCAATTACATTTGCAAAGCGCGCAAAATTCAAATTCAGACGCTCACGTGACCTAGCCACGCCCCTTTCGTACTCTGGGGTGCGTTCATAAATTACTTGGTGAATGTCTGGCGCACGACCTGCTTGATTTCCAAGACTTGACGTCTCGTCAAGTCTCGGAAATCAAGAAGGTCGTGGTCTGGCGAATGCCCGGGCAATACCCAAGCCGTTCAGAAAATATACAGTGAAGTCCATTTATTATGCAATATAGGCATGTTGCAAGTTAATTGGTGTACGCACTTTACCATTGGAATATAGGCAACCCATTATACAGTTAGCTAGTTTTTTTTTTATCTAACCATCTATGATCTAACCGAAACAGCAACACATGAAAGTTTAACCTCAAAATAAAACATGTTCTCAGTTCAAAAAAGATTATTTAATATTGAAAATGAAACAAATAGGATCAACAGCAAGCAATTACGAGTATTATAAGTATAACAAATGTTCGAAGTGCCCACCTTGCATTTCCAAACAGAAGGCTAAACGATTGTTAATTTCGAAATTAACAGGTATGTTTCGACATTCATTAATGCAGGGGCAAGAGTGCTTAGCAGTGTATAGTGGGTTGCCTATATTCCAATGGTAAAGTGCTCACACCATTTCACTTGTAGCGTGTCGGAGTAATATTTGACCACGCCTATTTAGCGTTCAGAAACTCGAGAGAATCCCCCAGGGGAATCTCTTTTTTACCCCGGCTCAACAGTGGGTTAAAGATTACCCAGACATGTGCAAATAACTTATTAGATGTTTGAAATATTTTGGTTCAGATAAGTTGTTTATAAGTAATTTATTTTGTACAAAATAAGGATATTACTTTTCTATGAACTGAAATATCACACTTTCCCGCTATTTCTGTTTAAAATTGTTCCCCAAGGTATGCCAGGGTAATGACGTCATCTTCACCCGTCTTCCCCCACGTTACCTTACCTTATCCGTGGTAACAATTTATGAACGCAGGCCAGTAGACAAACAGGAAAAATGGGAATATTTTATAAAAATCGAGCTATTGTTCTAATTTTTTCTTTTTTTCTTCACAAATATTCTCGCAAAATAAAACATTAATTTCCCGCCATGTAGGTACATGGCCCCTTTCTCTGCTGTGTAGGCAAATAAGAAAATTCATGACATATTTTATAAAAACCAGGGATTTGGATTTTTAAAGTCCTTGCTATTGATTTTAATTCTTTTCATTAATAAATCTCAACATTGTTCACAGAAATGTTAAACTGGGGTTTGGCTACAGCGCAGAAATCTTCAGTATTAGAGTATCTAGGGTCCTATTCGGTAGTGTGACGTCACATGGAAATCCTTTATGGTAAAGTTAATCATTTTTTTCAAAAAATTTAAAATTTTACATAATCTAAACTAGATAATGCATTAAACTAAATAGTTGATCTCTTATACTTTAACTACAAAAAATATACCCATCGAAGTACTATCTATAATATATTTATAAAATCAGAAAAAAATGCTAGTTTTAATAAGGACACAGCCAACTATGGTTTCATTTAAAAAAAAAAACACTACCTACACTCTACAGTGTGTCCACGGATTGAGTGCATATAAGGTGAAATGACAATTTTTTTTAGAGTTGGATCTTCATGTTCTGAGGATCGCTCCTGCTTAGTCTCAAACTATAAAGATATTGAAAAAATGAGCCAAATCAATTAATATACAGAGCGTTTTTTTGGCCGAAATCTAAAAATTAGTCAAGAGTAAACTGTCTTTATTTTAGCAGATATAACAAAAATGTATTAGAAAAAGTTGTTTAGAATTAAAAGTTATTGAAGGTTTTCAACTTTTATACAAATCAGCCTACTTTGATTTTTTTCATCAAAATCCAATACTTTTGAACTCATGTTTGTAACAAATAAGGTTTAGTATTTTTTTAATAAATAATTATTTGTTTTTCAAGTACTTTGTTTAATTACTCTTCATGCATGGGTCATTCAAACCACAAATAAAAAATCTAATGTTGATGAAAAAAATCAATGTAGGCTGATTTGTATAAAAATTGAAAATCTTCAATGACTTTTAAATTTAAACAACTTTTTCTAATACATTTTTGTTATATCTGCTAAAATAAAGACAGTTTACTCTTGACTAATTTTTAGATTTCGGCCAAGAAAACACCCTGTATATTAATTGATTTGGCTCATTTTTTCAATATCTTAGTTTGAGACTAAAGAGGAGCGATCCTCAGAACATGAAGATCCAACTCTAAAAAAATTTCTCATTTACACCTTATATGCACTCAATCCGTGGACACACTGTATATTTAATATTTCCAAAATTTGAACTTTAGTTAAAAATTTGAGTACGGCACTGAATTCTACTCAAAAAAGTACCTTTAGAATGTTTTTATTCGAGTTAGCGAGTTAGCTAAAGTAATAAAAAAAAAAGCTATAAAATTTGGAAAATCATGTTTTCCTTGAAAATGTGAAACAACTGCAAAATTTCGTCTGCACCATTAAATTTGTTTCAAAAAATGAGCTAGAGAATATGCCCTCAGCTTTCTCCTTACGAGAGTAGTTTCTGAGATACCTTAGAGGGACGTATAAATTAGGCCACCCTGTACGTGCATCCTAACTTTACTTAAAATTTTTATAAGAATATGGAAGATATCCCTAGCAAAGATATAGAAGCTCTTAAGATACCCTCAAGCAAAATAGGTCAGTTTATGCAATTTTGTGATAGTGCTTGGAAGACGTGTATTTCTTTGGAAGTGTTGGTAATCGACTTACCTAGATAAGACTATATTTAAAATTAAATGTTGACTATTATAATGTAGTCAATAATTACATCAGTTGCACAGTCGTCATCAAGGGGTAAACCCGGTAAAAACTTGTAACTAGACTAAATTACCCAACATGGAAGACTTGCCAGGGACCAAACTTCCGACGTGGTTTACCCCTTGGTCATCATGTTAGTATTAAACGGATAAATTAATAAAATGTAAATTTTGCAATAAATAATCATTACCTTTGTCCTGGAAGACCCTCGGAGTATTTATTGTGAAGACATGAGCTAAGACACTGTAAAACAGGCAAAGAAGTAAAATTTTCCGATGCAATCATTTCCAATCCAGATTCTTGTCGTTTCTTTTCCTTCTGTATTAAGGAAAAGAGTTCTGGGTCAGAGTCCCAGACATTAGCATTCAACAATTTACTAGCATTTCCACTCATATTTGCAGTCGGTAATATTAACACTTTCCGTACACTCTGTGAAAAAAACAAAGGCTTAGTACTTATTAACTTGAAATAAACAAACGGAAACTTTGTGAAAGTATTCATTTTTTTAAATTTAACTCAAAAGTTTAAATGGAAAAATATTAAAACTGTGCACATGGGAAAAACGATTTACACATCAATTCAAGGTTACGTTTAAATTGATTTGAATTATTCATACTTACAATTGACGAAATTCGAGAAGTTAATGATATCTAACCGAAGGTCTAAACCTCAATAAAAACGACTATCAACAAGTTTAATTAAAACGGTATTAAATGTTTATCGTGCCGATGAAAAGGTTATCAGATAACCTCAAAATACGCAACAGTCAAGACGTCAAGTAAACTGAATTAAACTGTTGAGTAAAAGCAGTTTATATAATTACTTAAGACATGTTTTGAAAAAAAAAGTTGTTTTTGCTCTTATTTCGCACAAATACCAAGAAGAAAAACAACATATTTGTGTTAATACGTACCTGACGAATCAACAGGTTGTTGACAGTAAGAAAAGCGCGGGAAAGCATCGGGATCAGGTTGAACCTTGATAATTAAAAAATTATACAGAAAAACTTCTAGCAATTATTCTTCTGGTTCAAACCTAAAGAAAGAGAATTTTCATAAATACGTTCAATTAGTTGGATGTTGACCTTGGTAAGATAAAAGGCCAGCGTCCTAGTGATAAAATAGAAAAATATCGCTGCGGGGTTCCTCAGTTTAAAAAGTTACTTTAAGGTTGCAGAATAATCTATAATTATAACTTGTCTCTTAGGGGGGTTCCTAAAAATGATAATATTTCTGATAATCAGCTGATAATTTATCATGTGGATGTAACGAAATTGGATTAACCCAAAAATTATTACACAATTAACTGTATTTATAAATAATTTCCTTTTCTTACGTACAAGTTACCATTTTTTTAATTGCAACATCTTTAACATGCTTCGTATTTTTATACATTTAATCAATTCTTCTGTGACGTATTTTTTAATCTACTACTACAAAAGGAGTTCAATTTAAAATTTATTATACTACACAAAATGCCCTGTAGAAAATAATGGTCTAATATACAGGATGGTCTATATGGAAATTTCCTAAAAGTTAAGAAAGAGAAACAAGAAGAAATAATGTTCAGCCTATTAAGGACTATATTACGATCACCATTTTTTAACTAAAGTCTTACAAAGTTACACACACACAAGCATTAAATTATTATCACCCTGTATAGGGAAACCTATACATTTTTGAAATCAGGAAATAAAATCCTGTTTAATGGTCTTAAATTTGACTATAGGTTTCATTTAAAAAAAAACAAGTTTATGTCATATCTTAAAAACGAAACAAAACACAATCGTGAAAATATTTTTTTTCTAATACTGCGTAAGAATATCTATCAGTTATCTCTCTTGTACTTTTCCTCTATCTGCGATTGTTACAAAAATATTTTGGATTAAAAATTTAAACATTTTTTAGTATTTTCCAAGGTATTTTCAGATTAGTTCAGAAAGTTGGCGACATTGAACAAAAATAAGAACGGCGTTAGATTTGTCTTGTAATTATGGCCAACTTTGCTAATTTAACTAACTCTGCAAGTCTTACTATAACAAAATTATTCATACAAGATGGGTAGATTATTGTCACCCTATACAGTTCCACCAAGCTTACAAATGCCCCGGAAAATATGTCAACTAAATTTTAAAAGACAAAGGGCGACAATACTTCAACCAATAGCAAACGATCCTACTCAGAAGTACATTCCCCGGAAAAAATTAATTGACGTTTGAAATTTTAATAATTTCAGTATTTTTGTTAGATTGTTTTGACGTTTAAAATCTGTTAAGTATGAATGTTAAATCGAGGAAGATAATTCATTCTGAAGCCAGAAATATCATTCGAAAGATCATCGAATTCTTCGAATGAAAATTGTTTACAATTATTTAAATTTGCCTCCAAAATGTTTTTATTTTGACTGAGCGCCGGACACGCCCCCTTTCAATTTTGTAAGCTTGGTAGCTAACGTGGATATAATTCTGACACTAAATCCACGGCATACGTCATTGTCAAGGGCGAATACGGGCTGCACCTACTGCGCATGTCCTGGGACAAAATTATTCCATTATGAAAGTTTCAAACATTTTCATATTTTAAATTGATTTTTAATTAATTTGCAAGTTGAACATGACCAATAAAAAAATACTAGAGTAAAGTTTCTCTAAGTCCGAGCGAGCGATTGATTTTGTTTGTAGTTAATAATTATTATCATTAGATTTCTCAGAAACAGACTTTTACGCCTTGGGAGCAGGCAACCAATCGTACGCACCTCTGTCCCTTTAATCTCAGGAAGCGGAAATAATTTTCCAAATCCCCAGACATGCGCATGACGTAATGCCGTGGATTTAGTGTCAGAATTATATCCACGTTAGCCATGGAGCTAGCAACGGCCAAAAGATAATAGAAAAGTAGGTATAATAAAAACAATTTTGGTAATCTTTAACTAGTAAATACTCCCAGAAAGTTTGTCACTCGAATTCATCTACACCCTGTATAACACCAATAAAGTTATGAATTCCAAATATAATAGTTTAAGATACAAAGTTACAAGATACAAAATAAAGTAAAACCGTAAGCATCAAAATCAGGTAGGAATGAAATCATTAGGACAAAAATGCAGGCAAAATAATTTACTTACTACTTTTTTTATATTTTCCTCAATAGCTGCTTATATTTGGCAATCAAAAAAAAATATACGGATATTTCTTACTTACATACTTTAAGCCACGCTAACACAATGGAACTGAATCATTGCAAAACTATTAATTGTTTATAAACACACCTACACAGCTTTTCCAATGCACGTTTCATACATGTGAAAATAATTATTTTAACACTTCGAATAATGGTGATATCTAGTAGACTCACCCTGTATTATCTGAATTTATAATACAGTATGTTTTACTTTTTGTATTGAAAGGAATCTCAGTATACTGATCCCTAGTAAAAATAGCATTTAAACCCTCTGCAGTCTTGTACACCTTAAATGAAGATTTTGCAGACCTGAAAGAATTTCATCCATCGGAACAGAGGGATATTATGCCCAGCACGGTACTGACATGGATCCTACAGTTTTATTTCCTATTCAAGTAAAAGGTATGCTCAAGATTCATTCATTATTTATAAAAAATTTATCAATATAAGCCGGATATGAACCCAAGGTTATCTTTTTCAAAGATGGCCAGGTACTGTCTAGTAAGAAGTTTATGGCCGTTGCTAGCTCCACGGCTAACGTGGATATAATTCTGACACAAAATCCACGGCATTACGTATTGCCAAGGGCGAATACGAGCTGTACCTATTGCGCATGTCAGGGGACAAAATTATGACCAATAAAAAATACTAGAATAAAGTTTCTCTAAGTCCGAGCGATTGATTTTGTCTGTAGTTAATAATTATTATCATTAGATTTCTCAGAAACAGACTTTTACGCCTTGGGAATAGGCAACCAATCGTGCGCACCTCTGTCCCTATAATCTCAGGGAGCTGAAATAATTTTCCAAGTTCCCAGACATGCGCCCCATGATAATGACGTATGCCGTGGATTTTGTGTCAGAATTATATCCACGTTGGCCGTGGAGCTAGCAACGGTTTATTCTCATTTGGATATTCTAGAAAATATGCAAAACTTAGGTCACAGAGTGTACAACTCTTGTGTATATTTTCAATTTTTAGTAGAGTCCTTGAAAATCCTCTAATTACATTTTCAATGAAAAAATGACAAAAAAGCCTTTATGTGATTTTTATTCAGTTTACGTGATGCTGTTCATTGCTACAACTGCAGCCGACTCTTAATCATATTGCGAGTTACTTAAAATATTTTACATATTTGACTTAAAATACTGTTATACACTTTAATTAAAAGCAGCACCTAATCAATGCCTTCATCTCATCACAACTTAATTTTAACAAATTCTTTGTCCCAGTGCATTTGATTTAATAATTTCAATCATAACAATAAATTCACATGCATAAAAATATAAAATTATAATATACTTTTATAATTAACAAGACGGTTTGCAATTGAAGGAAGGTTTCACAAAACATTTTCTATAAAAAAAAAATAGTTCGTCAAACTACATGTAGTGTAAAAAAAGTATTTACTATTTGTAGAATAAAAATTAATTTTACTGGATCTTCGAACACAATAAACAAGTTACAAACATAAATCAAACAAACTGAGGCAAATATAGGTCATTGCTCAAAACTATTACTGGTCGAAAATGTGCAGAATTAAAATACCCACTACCAACTGTATTTCTACAAATTCCTAATACTTCACACAAAACCTTCTTTAGAATTTTCATTAGCACACAGAAAAATTAAAAGGGTAAGTAAAATTGAAACCACCCTAAGTTTAAAATAAAATAATGCTATTAAGATTTATACAATCGATTTGTATCAATCAACCAGCAGTAGTAGAGAACACAATTCTTGCTAATAGCACATATACAAAAAAAAAATTAAATAATTTTCTAAACACCATGGCTGAAGAACAGACAAAACTTCCACGATTTCAACGATTATATTTGAAAGCAATTCCATACATATATTTCGCTACACCGTGGCGATTAATAAAATTAATAAAAACAATTTTTTTAAACATAAATTACATTAGTTATTAACAAGTGAGTAATTAGTTAATGATCAGTGAAGTTCACTATTATATATAGACATGCATGCCATGTATGTACAAGTACACTGGTGTTATACCATACCTCAATTTGTTAAGTATAGCAAACAAACATAAAACACAGGGGTTTGTTATAATTGGGAAATGCAGATTGCAGTTGGCAATACTGAAAGCTGCATAAAGCATCAGTCTCAGTTGTAGATTTTAATGGCCTTTTCTAGGTAGTTGAATCGAGACCGTTTTGGTGCTTTGTTCACATGTTCCAACCCTAACCACGGCTTTGGACTACTACCTAAAAATACAAAAAAATTAGAATAAAATGAAACATAATAATAAATAACATGACCAAGGGATAAACCACATGGGTAGTTTGGTGTACATAGTCTTGATAGTCTTTGGAGGTTTGGGTGCTTCTTGGGAAGTCTAGGTAGTCCCTGGGTAGTTTTTGGGAAAGCTGGGTGGTCTTTGCAAAGTCTGGGTAGTCCCCGAACAATCTAGGTAGACCCTGGGTATCTTCTGGGAAGTCTTTAGGAAATATGGGCAGTCTTTGGGAAACCTGGATAGTCTTTGGAAAGTCCAGGTAGTCCCTGGGTAATCTGGGTAGGCCCTGGATATCTTCTGGGAAGTCTTTGGGAAACCTGGATAGTCTTTGGAAAGTCCAGGTAGTCCCTGGGAAATCTGGGTAGGCCCTGGATATCTTCTGGGAAGTCTTTAGGAAATATAGGCAGTCTTTGGGAAACCTGGATAGTCTTTGGAAAGTCCAGGTAGTCCCTGGGAAATCTGGGTAGGCCCTGGATATCTTCTGGGAAGTCTTTGGGAAACCTGGATAGTCTTTAGAAAGTCCAGGTAGTCCCTGGGAAATCTGGGTAGGCCCTGGATATCTTCTGGGAAGTCTTTGGGAAACCTGGATAGTCTTTAGAAAGTCCAGGTAGTCCCTGGGAAATCTGGGTAGGCCCTGGATATCTTCTGGGAAATCTTTAGGAAATATAGGCAGTCTTTGGGAAACCTGGATAGTCTTTGGAAAGTCCAGGTAGTCCCTGGGAAATCTGGGTAGGCCCTGGATATCTTCTGGGAAGTCTTTGGGAAACCTGGATAGTTTTTAGAAAGTCCAGGTAGTCCCTGGGAAATCTGGGTAGGCCCTGGATATCTTCTGGGAAGTCTTTAGGAAATATGGGCAGTCTTTGGGAAACCTGGATAGTCGTTGGAAAGTCCAGGTAGTCCCTGGGAAATCTGGGTAGGCCCTGGATATCTTCTGGGAAGTCTTTAGGAAATATGGGCAGTCTTTGGGAAACCTGGATAGTAGTTGGAAAGTCCAGGTAGTCCCTGGGAAATCTGGGTAGGCCCTGGATATCTTCTGGGAAGTCTTTGGGAAACCTGGAAAGTCTTTAGAAAGTCCAGGTAGTCCCTGGGAAATCTGGGTAGGCCCTGGATATCTTCTGGGAAGTCTTTGGGAATTATGGGCAGTCTTTGGGAAACCTGGATAGTCTTTGGAAAGTCCAGGTAGTCCCTGGGAAATCTGGGTAGGCCCTGGATATCTTCTGGGAAGTCTTTGGGAATTATGGGCAGTCTTTGGGAAACCTGGATAGTCTTTGGAAAGTCCAGGTAGTCCCTGGGAAATCTGGGTAGGCCCTGGATATCTTCTGGGAAGTCTTTAGGAAATATGGGCAGTCTTTGGGAAACCTGGATAGTCGTTGGAAAGTCCAGGTAGTCCCTGGGAAATCTGGGTAGGCCCTGGATATCTTCTGGGAAGTCTTTGGGAAACCTGGAAAGTCTTTAGAAAGTCCAGGTAGTCCCTGGGAAATCTGGGTAGGCCCTGGATATCTTCTGGGAAGTCTTTGGGAATTATGGGCAGTCTTTGGGAAACCTGGATAGTCTTTGGAAAGTCCAGGTAGTCCCTGGGAAATCTGGGTAGGCCCTGGATATCTTCTGGGAAGTCTTTGGGAATTATGGGCAGTCTTTGGGAAACCTGGATAGTCTTTGGAAAGTCCAGGTAGTCCCTGGGAAATCTGGGTAGGCCCTGGATATCTTCTGGGAAGTCTTTAGGAAATATGGACAGTCTTTGGGAAACCCGGATAGTCTTTGGAAAGTCCAGGTAGTCCCTGAGAAATCTGGGTAGACCCTAGGTATCCTGTAGGAAGTCTTTGGGCAACCTGGATAGTCTTCAGAAAGTCCAGGTAGTCCCTGGGAAATCTGGGTAGACCCTAGGTGTCTTCTGGGAAGTCTTTGGGAAATATGGGCAGTATTTGAGAAACCTGGATAGTCTTTGGAAAGCCCAGGTAGTCCCTGGGAAATCTGGGTATCTTCTTAGAAGTCTTTGGGAAATATGGGTAGTTTCAGGAGGTCCCCAGGAAGTCCTGGATAATCTAGATAGTCTTTGGAAAACCTGGGTAGTCTTTAGAAAGTTTTAGTAGTTTTTGCGAAAACTGGGTAGACCCTGGGTATCTTGTGGAAAATCTTTGGGAAATATGGGTAGTCTCAGGAAGTTCTTGAGAATCTATAGTCTTTGGCAAAACCTGGATTATCTTTGGAAAATTTGGGTAGAGCCTGGGTATCTTCTGGGAAGTCTTTGGGAAAGACGGGTAGTCTTAGGAAGTCCCTGGGAAGTCTTGGAGAATCTAGATAGTCTTTGGAAAATTTGGGTAGTCTTTGGGAAATCTGGATAGACCTTGGATGTCTTCTGAGAAGTGTTTGGGAAATCTGGGTAGTCTTTGGCAAGTCTGTGGAAGTCCTTCGGGAGTTTGGGTAATCTCTGTGAAGTCTTCCACATTGGGTAGTATAGAGTACACAATTTTGTACCCTGATTTACCCCTTGTACATGTACTCACTGTTACTGGGATGCGGTTTAAAATCTTGAAGATTAATTATGAAATCATCTTCTGTAATAAACTGTGGTCTTCCCAAAGCAACAATCGCAAACTTGAATTTTTCCCATTCTTTTTCCGGCACTGATAATTTCTTCTGTATTCGTTCTAAGAAAAATAAAACGAATAAAACCAAGCCGAAACATAAATGTTATTTAATAAAAAATGGTAAATACCTTTTACTTTAGAAAATGATTCTCCATGCTTAATTTTTACCAAAAATGGTATACCAAATGTAGAAAACACTTCTTTATGAAAGTGTGCACATGAAATGAGCAGTTCATCCTCTTGTAGCCGCAGTTCCTCTAGAGGAATTTCCTCTATCCTGTACACCTTTGTACCACCAATTGTTAATGATTCTAATGATGTATCTTCTTTTGGACCAGCTATCACCTTATTGCAGTTTACCTCCACTAACCTATAATAGAATAGGATTATGTGTTAGAAACATTGATTGAAACTTACATAAATCAATTTTTTTTTAAATATACAGGCTGAAATCAAATTATTGAGAATAAAAGTATGGATAACCTCCTTCTAATTACAATAATAAAACTATAGATCAATTAGAGAATTTGAACAAACCTTGAATATTTTAAAACAAACACCACAATGTTGGCCTTTAAAAACCATATTACTTTATGTACAGGGTGGCCCAAATTGGTTGTCCGTATAGGGTATCTCAGCAACTATCGTCATAAGGAGAAAACTGAGGGCACATTCTCGACCTCGTTTTTTGAGACAAAATGGCGCAGACGAAATTTTACTATAGTTTCACATTTTCAAGGAAAACGTGATTTTCCGAAATTTCCTTGTTCCTATTATGTTGAATAACTTTTTTATTTTATAAGCCATCGCAAAACTATAAAAAACATTCTAAAGGGACTTTTTAGGGTAGAACTCAATGGCGTACTCAAATTTTTAACTAGGGTTCAAATTTCAGAAATATTAAATATAGTTGTATTTTTTTAAATAGAAACCATAGTTGGCTATGTCCTTATTAAAACAGGTATTTTTTTCTTATTTTAAAAATATATACTTTAATGGGTATATTTTTAATAGTTTTTCAGCAAAATTAGAATTTATGTCTTTTACTTACATTTATTCAGGTAAAGTACGTTTTCAGTACTAACTGTGGCAAAACGTCATTTAGAAAAGTTGTTCAGAATGCAAAATCATCACCCCATGCAAAATTTCAGCAATATCAGTTTACTTTTGTGAAATCGTGTCTGCATATTTTTTATTAAAAAAAATTTGAATAAAATAAGTTGCCAATATTTCTGAAATCTTGCATGGGGTGATGATTTCACATTCTAAAAAACTTTTCTAAATGAAGTTTTGCCACAGTTAGTACAGAAAACCTACTTTATCTGAATATCCATGTCACTGAAACACATAAATTCCACTTTTGCTGAAAAACTATTAGAAATATACCCATTAAAGTATATATTTTTAAAATCAGAAGGAAACACTTGTTTTAATAAGGGCATAGTCAACTATGGTTTCTATTTAAATAAACACAACTAAGTATATTTAATACCTCCGAAATTTGAACCCTAGTTAAAAAATCGAGTACGCCACTGAATTGTACTTAAAAAAGTGTCTGTAGAACGTTTTTATAGTTTTCAGATAGCTAATAAAGCAAAAAAGTTAATTCAGCATAAAAAAAATAAGGAAATTTTGGAAAATCGCGTTTTCCTTGAAAATGAGAAATGATAGAAAAATTAGTCTCAAAAAACGAGCTCGAGAATGTGTCCTCAGTTTTCTCCTTACAACAATAGCTACTGAGATACCCTATACGGACAACCAATTTGGGCCACCCTGTACACAACGAAAAAAATACAGTCCTGTATACAGGGTGTAAAATTAAAATTATGAAACATAGGGATTTCAAACTAAAAATTAATTAAAGAAAAAATTAAAGTAAATTAAAGTTTCTTGTACAAAAAGAAATACTGAACTGAGACCACAGTCTATTGGTTTTGTATTTCAGGTTTACCACGGCCAGCTTCATTCTATTTTAATTTTGACAGGTGCTTGAGAATGAAGCTGGCCATGGTTTTATAGAAAGAAAAAATTGACCACCCTCTCCCAGCCTTCCGCATGAATTATTTATTTTGTAAAATTAGGTTACTATAAGTTCCATTGTTTAAAGTTTGCAACTCACCTTAACTTTCCTGTGCCACCTTCTGAAAATTCTACTTGCTTCTTAGCTTCTTCTAAGAGATCAGCAACTGTACCTCCTTTATTAGGATAAAGAATTAGTTCTTTTTCTTCCTTGAATTTTGAACCCACCCAAACACATTTAAACTGCTTTTTATTTTCTAATTCGTTAACTCTAATGCTGAGTTGTTGATAAAAGATTTTCTTTGGCGTTTTAGGTTTTGAAAATACAAGAAGGTCCTTGAGAGTTCCATCAAACGTACACCTTAAAGGATGCCCTGGACTGTCCTTGTAACTAAAAATAAACTTGGTATTAAGAAAAACATTTTGAGAAAAAATTAAAACATTACCTTTGACACTTGAAAAACTGCAAAAGGTAGGGATCCGTACCAACCCTCTGTGCTACAGCTCTTGCCAATTGGTCGTATGTCATACGTTGAGATAATTCCATTGTAAAACCTGGATCGTTAGGGATGCATTTGTCTACAAATGTAACTTCAACTCGATAGAATAAATCTTTAAAATAGTCTAAACATGTAGGAAGGTCAGATAACTCTTCACGTTCTTCTTTCTCAAAAACTATAATATCTCCGTCCATTAATTCGTCTAATACCTATGGAATAAGGAAAATTATTATTAACACAATAGACTGTAACTAATTTCTAAAAATAAGGTAACAGGTTATACCTACTAGAGTGTCAAGGTCTCTTATGCAGTGAGGATCATTGCAAAATGATTACGTTAGGTGTAACCTTGTAAATGTGTATGCTACTGTCACTTAGGAATGTATAAAGCGCAAAAATGTTTTTAGTATTTTTTTCTATTATCAGTAAATGGTCTTAAATAGCTAATCATGGACTATACCTAACAATTGAGGACAAATACACCCTCCGACCGTTTGGATTCTCATCAATGAGGCACCGCAGGCTAAGCTACATTTAAATACGTCACAAGTATTTATCTATCATCTTAAGCCCGTAAACCCCACCACCTTAAAATATAGCATAATCCTCTGTATTCAATTCAATGTTACATACAGTGTGTCCACGGATTGAGTGCATATAAGGTGTAAATGACAAATTTTTTTAGAGTTGGATCTTCATGTTCTGAGGATCGCTCCTGCTTAGTCTCAAACTAAGATATTGAAAACATGAGCCAAATCAATTAATATACAGGGTGTTTTTTTGGCCGAAATCTAAAAATTAGTCAAGAGTAAACTGTCTTTATTTTAGCAGATATAACAAAAATGTATTAGAAAAAGTTGTTTAGAATTAAAAGTTATTGAAGATTTTCAACTTTTATACAAATCAGCCTACTTTGTTTTTTTCATCTAATCCAGTACTTTTGAACTCATGTTTGTAACAAATAAGGTTTAGTATTTTTTAAATAAATAATTATTTGTTTTTCAAGTACTTTGTTTAATCACTCTTCATGCATGGGTCATTAAAACCACAAATAAAAAATCTCATGTTGATGAAAAAAATCAAAGTAGGCTGATTTGTATAAAAATTGAAAATCTTCAATAGCTTTTAATTCTAAACAACTTTTTCTAATACATTTTTGTTATATCTGCTAAAATAAAGACAGTTTACTCTTGAATAATTTTTAGATTTCGGCCAAAAAAACACCCTGTATATTTATTGACATTCTCAAGCGTCACTTTGTTGAAATCCATGATTATATAAATAATAAATATTAAATAAAATATCGATTTCAACGGGAAATAATAAGATTTATTCGCTTTATATAAATCTTATTATTTCCCGTTGAAATCGATATTTTATTTAATATTTATTATTTATATACCCTGTATATTAATTGATTTGGCTCATTTTTTCAATATCTTAGTTTGAGACTAAGCAGGAGCGATTCTCAGAACATGAAGATTCAACTCTAAAAAAGTTTGTCATTTACACCTTATATGCTCTCAATCCGTGGACACACTGTAGACTACATAAATTTTTACTTTCTAATGTTCATGCAATATTATTTGTTTAAATTTACCTTTTCCAATGGCTCATTAATATTCGTAATTTTTTCAATCATATTTGGCCTAATTTCTTCGTATAATACAAGTTCAGTGTCTGGAGGAAAGCCTGCTCTTTCATTTAGTAACGGTACAAGATCAGACAATCGACTGGTGACGGGTAAGTAATGGTGGCCACAATAGTGTATTTTTTTCTGTTTAGGGTCATACAGTTTAAAGAAAAGCAGCACATCTGTGTCTTTGTCAAAGTTGGGAAGAGCACATTGTCCCAAGTCAGGTGGTAACAATTCCAAGAATATATTCCACGGATTTTGATTTTCTGATGCGTCTATAACATTCTTATGCAAATCTGATTCCAAATCAAGTAAGCTGGGACGGAGCGTTTGATTTGAGCGATGGCTGAAAGGCCACGGCCTGATTTGTTCAGGTGGATATTTGAAACTATCAGCTAACATTTCCAACATTTCTCCTACAGTTGCCGTCTTCTTTATCCTAAAAACCCTGTACAATGCCCGTTCTGGATCGTATAAATCATTTCCTTGATGGCCATCAAAAGAGTCTTCTAGGAGAACATTGATGGTCATATACAGATGAGCTTCGTTGCGTTCTTTACGTCGTACTTGTTCCATTCGTTTTTCTTCGGCTAATCGGTCAGCCAACTCACTCGGAATATCCACATCCGTTACCTAACAGAACAGATTAGCAAATAATTCGATTTACAACAAAAGTTAACAACACATTTTATTAACACTGAATATACATTAATACAGGGTATCCTAAATAGAAATACAATATTGTTAATGAGGTATAGGACTAACAAGTTATATACAAGGAATTTATTAAAGGATAAAGGAATGTTCAGTGGTACCTATAATTTTGAGCGGGGAAGCAATATTCACCATCAGGTTGAAAATAAAATATACTCAGTGTTAACAAAAAGTGTGCTTTAGCCACTTGAAATTTATATCAAAAGATAGTAGAAGATATATTGACCTCTTGTAATACGTTGTGAAGTTCGGAATCCCGTATATACACCAACATATACGCATTTGTGCAGTGTTTGACAGTCATATTCATATCATCATCATGTCCGCCATAATTGTGTTCAATAGCTTCTTGTTTGGTACATCTCGAAACTACATCATCATCAAATTTGCACCATTTTCCATCACCTGAAACAAAATACTTAGTATCTCTAAACACAAACAATAAAATAATAATTAAATAAAAATTAATTAAATTAAGTAAAATTAAAATAAAGTATAATTGGACCACAGTTTAGTTGTAACTGATATGGAACCAAAACATCAGAAATATGGAAAGAAAAAAAAAAGTGGAGGTGCAAACCTCCCCTGGACTTTCCCATACTAAAAATAAACATTCGTTTTTGGTATTCAACAGTATTGTTCGCCACAACCGATAAACTAAACTTGAAAATTAGTATATGGAAAATTAACACAAGTGCCGATTGTGTTCATCTGCGCATGTGTGATTATTTATATTCATAGGCTGCTAGGATTAGCCTGCGACAAGGAATTCCCGTCCCGCGCATGGTCACTTGAACATATCGGCACTTACAAATTTCACCCTACACTGTTTTAAAGTTCAATATTCACGAATTTCTCATTAACCGTACATTTTAGCCATATGAACACCTTATACTATGTGATAGACAATTCAATTTTGCATTCAATTATATAATAATATACAGGGTGTTTCATTTAAAATAACAAAGTTGCTTATTGTACTGTGAAAACCAAACACCCTGTATACGTGATATAAATTTAGAAAAATGCAAATCTATATACTGAACAACTTTTGTATTTAAACTTCTTTCATATTTTGACTGATAAAGGCGCTATAGGAGCATCAATTTCCGATTTTCAAAATCTCGTAGAGGGCGCCACAGTGGAATTCTGGCGTTCATCAAAAAACAAAAATGTAGCTAATACCAAGCTGCATAAGTATAGAAAATTTAAACAAATTCTTAGACCAGTTTTTTTGTAATAATTTTTCAAAAATTTCAAAATTTTTGGAAGCGCGCCGTTGCTACCGTTTTTGGATTTAGTAAATAATTTTTTTTCTTGGTGTAGTACAGCCAAAGGGCTTTCAAACAAGTTGTTGCGGAACCTGATCAGATAACTGGTTTTTGAGTTACGGGGCGTTAAAGTCGAAATTTTGAAAAATTCATAGCGACCGCCATTTTGAAGTTAGAGAGTCCGGTAAAAAACTGTTTCCCTTGAATTATGCCCTTCTTTCATATCCCCTACTCAGATTTTCAAAATTCCGCTTCTGAAAAAAATTATACCAAAAAAACATGTCTAACTTCCGCTTCCGGTTTCGGATTTTTTTGAAAAGCTTATTTTGTCGATGAATTTACGATATACCCCTTCATTTAAAATTTCATCAAAATCGGTTCACTAGTTTTTGTGTTACAGGCGTTACATACACACCCACAGACAGACATTTTTTCTAGACCACTTTTTTGGGTTCCTGGGGGCCCAAAACACGTATTTCCGCGAAAATTTCGATTTCGAAAATTATCATGATATCAATACTTCCCTATACCAGTGGTGATATGGGAAAGTAAAAATATCAAAGTAGCCTACTTTGGAAATTTTTTGATGAAGGCAACATTCAAAGAAAGCACAACCATGATAATCAGGAAAGTTTCTCGATTTTTTTTATTAAATCACAAAAATTATTAAATATTTGTATAAAGTTAATGACTACTTTGCACGATTAGTTTTTATTTTTCTATAAATGTTAGAAAGTTCCACTACGTACCTCTAGGGTTAATGAAAACCACATAGTGACCGCCATGGTTGTCACCAGAATGAACAAGTACAGCATGCAATGTATAATTGGCTGGATTAGTAGGATCTGGTTCTTGAATGTAGTTGTCAAGTGAGATTTTTTCATAAAATTCAAATCTATCATTGAATTTAACTGAACAGTCCGTAATGGGATCATATTGGAATCTCATAAGATGTAAATGAAGAACTGGGGGAAATGCAGAAAAAACAACTCCTTTTTCAGCATCTTGCAAACCATGTTCTCCAGCATCATATTTGTTGTCACCATCTAAAGTTTCTTTTGCTATATAGTCTTTGAATGATTCTTCAACTGTAAAAACAAAAGTTTAATTGTAAATAAAATATATACATAGTAGATAAAGTTATAGTTTCTATAGAATATTTTTATACAGTGTATGTGCCAAAGAGAACTATTATAGCACTAAAAGTTAAGATTAAGTTAAAAAAAAAATAAAAAAAAAAGGAAGCTATATTCCCAAATAAAATCGAAAGAGCGCCACCTGGTGGGAAAATATGGAACCAGAGTTATGGTTGATCAAGTTTTATTTGTATGATCGGCGATATGTCCTAGACCCCTTTAAATATTAAAACAGAACGAAAATTTGATATTTTAAAGTTAAATTTAACATTAAAAGTCACATGACAGAGCGCCCCTTGCGGCAAGTTACGGCATATTTCTTGCCTCCATAAATGTCAAAATTTGTGTTGGTATTTTAGAAGAAATAATTGAATGGCTTTTATATTTGACAATTCTGCACGCCATCTACAGTGTGTCCACGGATTGAGTGCATATAAGGTGTAAATGACAAATTTTTTTTAGAGTTGGATCTTCATGTTCCGAGGATCGCTCCTGCTTAGTCTCAAACTAAGATATTGAAAAAATGAGCCAAATCAATTAATATACAGGGTGTTTTCTTAGCCGAAATCTAAAGATTAGTCAAGAGTAAACTATCTTTATTTTAGCAGATATAACAAAAATGTATTAGAAAAAGTTGTTTAGAATTAAAAGTTATTGAAGATTTTCAATTTTTATACAAATCAGCCTACTTTGATTTTTTTCATCAAAATCCAATACTTTTGAACTCATGTTTGTAACAAATAAGGTTTAGTATTTTTTTAATAAATAATTATTTGTTTTTCAAGTACTTTGTTTAATTACTCTTCATGCATGGGTCATTAAAACCACAAATAAAAAATCTCATGTTGATGAAAAAAATCAAAGTAGGTTGATTTGTATAAAAATTGAAAACCTTCAATAACTTTTAATTCTAAACAACTTTTTCTAATACATTTTTGTTATATCTGCTAAAATAAAAACAGTTTACTCTTGACTAATTTTTAGATTTCGGCCAAAAAAACACCCTGTATATTAATTGATTTGGCTCATTTTTTCAATATCTTAGTTTGAGACTAAGCAGGAGCGATCCTCAGAACATGAAGATCCAACTCTAAAAAAATTTGTCATTTACACCTTATATGCACTCAATCCGTGGACACACTGTATATTTGATTTTATTTGCAAATAGGGTGTAGAATTGGATTATGCACCATACAGTATGACCACGATTGTCAGTCTGTATAGACTATGTAATCTCAAAGGGGAGCATGTAAAAGCTGGGCAGGTAAAATAGAAGAAAACATAAAGAAACTTAAAAGTGGCTAAATGGGAATAAAAGGTTCAAATCGAAAGGAGAGGAAGGTGGTTGCCGAAGATCCAAGGTCTTTCAAGAGTGCAGAGCAGCAAATTAAAATTAAAAAAACTTACTATTTTTCTTGCCCTTAATATTCAGTTGTATGTCATAAAATGTTTCCGTTCGAGTGCTGGTATAGTCAACATTTTTGCAACGAATGTAGGACATCATTTTGCCTTCAAAAAGTTTAGGAACTGTACCTTCAACGCACGTACCCTTCATTTTACTTTCAAGCTTATCCAATAATACCTTGTAAAAATCAACCAGATTAACATTCACTTACCGTTGTGTATTAGATCAACTTACTCTTAAAAATTCTTGTACATCATGTTGCATGAAGGAATCTAAAGTTTCCCAACCAAAACTCTTTGTTAACTTTTTTGTTCCTACAGGTTTATCACAGAACTGCAGTTCGTGAAAAACTCTTTGAAGAGCTAACGCCACTGATTTTGTCGAATCATCTGATTCAGTTGGCATCTTATACACAGCTTTTCGTAATTGGTTTGTGAAGTACAAAGTTTGAAGAAGAGAATTCATATAGCAGGTAGCACCTTGATTTTTAAGTCCAACGTAACCTATTAAAAAAATGTTTTTAAATGTAATTCGGGAACGTTGAACGTGGATTGAATACCTGTGTGCTTTTTGCTATCCCATGATACTCCATGTGGCGCATCAGCCATAACGTGAACCTCCAGTGTTATAGTATCATCTTTGATGTAACCTTTTTCTACATCAAGCACGTCATTCCAAGCCATAAAGTGGGAGAAACCCCAATCATTTTCCTGCAAATATTTAATTTTATCTAACACTGTTGACAACACGTTCTGCAACAAACCTTCGAGTAAAATAAATGCTGTATCTTTCTTGTAAAAGGTTCAATATCGGCTCGAACAGATAATAAACGAAGTTCTGCAACTGCATAGCATGACCATGAGCTTGATTCGCTTTCACCATTGCATTGTAAGAAGAAGCCCAATGAACGTTGGGTAGTCCGTTCTTGTGTATGACTTGTACGAGGCATTACCATTATCTTCCATGGCAAATTTCGGACATAGCAAGGGGGCGAAAGTACTGAATCCTGTGAACAATTTTATAAAATAATTAACATAGTTACGCCTAGTGAATCATATACTAAACACCATTAACATAAAAAATTATTATCATTATCAATGCAGTAAAATTTGTGAAAGGTTTTATAGTTCAAATTGTCCGAAGGCGAAACTCACTTACCAAAAAGGCATCGAAATTAAAGTACAAATATTAAAAAAAACACACAGTAAGGGCCGGTCCTTCAATTCGGATTTTAACTCCCTGTTAAGCTAACCCATGGTTAATCGTCATGAAAACAATTCTAACAATGGTATCTATGACAACTGGTCCTTAGTTAACTTAACTGGGAGTTTGATCCGAATTGAAAGACCGGTCCTCCTAGACTATCCAAATCAAGAGAAATAAAAATTTCAGATTTGTGGCCATCCTAATTCGAATTTTGACAAGTACTCTATTGTGGTGCCATCTATTGAATAATCAACAAGAATACATAGTGCACATGCACCCCAAGAGAGCACCACATAGAAATACTGTCAAAATCCAAATTGCGATGGAAATTATGCCTTATAAGAGTTAGGAGAATGAAACTGGCTATGAATAATCTAGAAGGATAAGTTGCCGTTTAAGACAAAAGTAATTTATAAAAATATTTATTGTCTCGTCAATATATATAATATTTTAATTTAAATATATCTGCGATTTAAAATAAATATATTTTGAAAAATAAAATATATTCATGAAAAATTAATATATTCAGAAAAAATATATATATTTGCAAAAATAAATATATTAGGAAAAAAATATATTCAGGAAAAATAAATATATTCAGAAAAAAAATTATATTAGCAAAAATATAGTATATTATATTATTAGGAGTAGAAAGAGTTCTTTTTGTGTTGAGCTCATATTGCGGCCGAGGCGCACGCGCCGAGGCTGTGCAAGTGAGCGAAACACAAATAAGACGTTCTACTCCGAATAATATATACTATTTTTTCTTCAAGTGTAAAAATATTCTGTTGCTGTAAATAAATATTTCCTAAAAAGTCATTTCCACAGGACAACGCTCTCCCCTCTACCAACCTTGGGGGCGGAGCTATGGGCAAAATACTGCCGTTGCCATGGATACGTAAACACATTATTGTACTAGTAACATTATTTTTCATTTTTTGACTATTAACAAAATGACTTCCTTCTACATAGCCAGTTCTGTACAACAATACGGATATTATGATACGCTTGAAGAAAAAATATATTATTACGAAAAATTATTTATATTCAAGGTAGAAGTTGCAAATATATATATATAAGTGGACCTTTGCTACTTCGCCAATAGAGGGCGGAATAAACTGGTTTGTATCTCGGATTTGCGCTTTACAGTGGACCAGTGATGTGTTGTTTTTGCGATCTGCTTCTTTACATACTATTAAATAATATTGCGAAATATAATGGCGACGTGATAATAAGTTAAGTATTCAGTATCGAGTTCTTTTTTAAATTAATATTAGTAGCTAAAAAGGTTTTTAATTATGTAATAGTATGTAAAGGAGCAGATCGCAGAAACAACACACCAATGGTCCACTGTAAAGCGCAAATCCGAGACACAAGCCAGTTTATTCCGCCCTCTATCGGCGAAGCAGCAAAGGTCAACTTAAATATATTTGAAACTATCATTTTTTTCTGAACATATTTATTTTTCCTGAATATATTGTTTTCCTAATATATTCATTTTTCATGAATATACTATTTTATTTTTCAGAATATATTTATTTCTCATGAATATTTTTCTATTTTTCTAAATGTATTTTATTTTTTCTGAATATATTTATTTATTTTAAATCACAGATATATTTAAATTAAAATATAATATATGTATATATTCATGAGACAATAAATATTTTTATAAATTAGTTTTGTCTTAAACGGCGCCCCATAGACATCTGGTATTCTGTTGTTTTTTTTAAGAAGTAGCAATGTCTGAAGATGGTCATTGGTATCAAAGCCTTTCGATGTTTCGATGTATTGGGCAGTAATTAAATCAAGTCGTTTTTTTTCTTTATTAGCCCTACTACAACCTCTTCCCATGCCTTAGGGATTTCTCAGTTTTTCGTACGTTTATTGAATACTATTTCCAGTACTATTATCTTGTCTTACTCGGGGGAGCTGTTTCATTTTTCTTATATTCTCTTATGTAACTCCAATTAAATTTAAGTTCTATTTCTGTAACATTTATCAGCCATTTTTGTACATTCTTTCAATTAAATGTGATATAAACTACACATGGCGAACTGATAAAACATGTAAATGTGGAAATTTGATAAAACAGCGTAGTAAACAATATAAGATGCAAAAAGTGTTGTTTACGTTAATGCTTTTATCTATCATTATTATTAATAATTAGAATCAAATGATTTCATTGAAGTTTATTGTAAATCTTTTATAACAAAAAGAAAATTGTGAACATTTAAAGTATGATTTCCATCTATGCAATTCGTTGCAGCAATGCATTGCAGTTGCATCGAGTTGCATACAAAATCGCAAGTAAATTCCCATCTGTGCAATTTTGTAACTAGGCAAAAAAAACATCTAGTTTATTTTAATATTTGACAACCTTAAATGTAAAAGTGGCAATGCTGATGAATTCATAGCGACCGCCATTTTGAAGTTATAGAGTCCGGTAAAATACTGTTTCCCTTGAATTATGGTCTTTTTTCATATCCCTTACTCAGATTTTCAAAATTCCGCTTTTGAAAAAAATGCTACCAAAAAACATGTCTAACTTCCGCTTCCGGTTTCGGATTTTTTTGAAAAGCTTATTTTGTCGATGAATTTTCGATATACCCTTCATTTAAAATTTCATCAAAATCGGTTCACTAGTTTTTGCGTTAGAGGCGTTACATACACACACACACAACCATTCAACCAACCCGCCCACCAGCCACATTTTGATATTTATTTGACGTTTGTCTGACATAAATATTGTCGCTGGAAGACTCTACTGCTTTTTGGTTGTCATAAAAATATTGTCAGTAAAACAGCCTTCTGATTGGTTCAATTTTTAAAAAAGGACGCTTCTGATTGGCTGACGGAATATGAATTGAATTGTCAAATAAAAATTAGTATTGCTTTAAATACCAATTATAATTAACAATAATAAAAGTGAATGTTGAAGGTGCGACTTTTAAATATCAAACACCCAATGTATTAAAATAAAAAAATAAAACCACACCATAAAACACTTGCTGCATAAAATTAAATATGCAGTAGATTATATTTTATTTATGTATTATTTTTGTGAAAGCAAAGTAAAAAAAATATGCATACATGACAAAGACTTTATTTTTACATTTTTCCACCATGCAATGTTTATAAATACTTCCTTCCATATTTCTTTTGGCAAGTTAAAATATTTAATTTAAAAAAATAAAAATCTCCATTATATTAACTCCTTCTAAATAGCTGTTAACTTATTACTTGCAGGGTAAGTTTACAAAACAATAGATAATGAGAATTATAAGTGGATCCGAAAGAGATTGGAGAATTGGAATACAAACCAACGATGAACTTTGAAATTCTGGATGAGAATGATGAGAGAGATGGAGGGGGAGCAGACAATAATAGCATGATCAAAATTCTAACAAACTGGAAACCCATGAAGACAAGACCCAAGGGCAGAAATAAGAAGTATGGAAATAGGTGGTTGGAGAAAAAAAATTAAGGACGGACTGAAATGGATAAGAAATAGCGAGACAAAAAGAATTTAGAAAAAAAAAAAAGTAATTCATCCGACATAATGAAAATGAATTTTTAGAGCCCGAGAGGGTGTCTATGATTCCAAAAGGAATTGATGTCCATTATTATTATTATCTTCACAACATTTACTTATACAATTATGCTAATTTGGAACAAGTTCACGGTTGGTTAGAAGAGTCATTTACATACACAGTGTGGTAACAGATCATCCCCTTTCTCCGAATACAATAAAGTACAAATTATAACAATTTACACCTCCTCTTTCTAAGACCCAGTTGAATAAAAGAGATGACTCCAAGAGTCATGGAATCATGTCCATGACATTGATCGTGGTTCAGCTGAACTGGGAGTCAAATATTTGATACAACTCAGCCTAAATGCAATAGATCTAAAGAATAATAGCAATAATACTATCAATAAAAACTAGAAAGGTGAGAAAGAAAAATACTGAGAATATAAACTTAAAAAAAGAAGGAAGAGGTATGGGGATCAAACACAAAATAATATGAGAGACACAAAGATGACACAATGAAAACACACAGACTGTAATGGTTAAGAGATCTGGACATAATGGAAAAATCAAGAAAATTTGAAGGGGTGGGGAAGACCATTGAAGAAATGCTGGGAAGCAGTGCATGAGAACCTAGGTCCTAAAGAACAATGAGGTTAGTCAATAAAGTTAAGAGAAAAGAATGGACAAAACTGATAATGCAAGAGGCTTCAAACCCTTAAAGAGTAACCAATTATAATAATAAATAAAACTTGAAATACCTATCAACTTCTTTGTAAATGAAGTGCATTATAACTTTATTTTTCTGCTGAATATGTTAAAGACAATGCACAAGTATTAATATCTGGGTTAGGATATATTTTTACTTATAAGACAGGCCCAAACGAGATAAATTATAAAAAGGTACTGTAGTCTTAATTTTTGCAAGCAGATTCACGACATCCTATCTCATTTTGAGTAACAAGACAACATTATATTATATAAATACACAATTTGTAAGCTAGAACATTTGGTTAAGTAAATTCAAGAATGTTTTTACTGCATATTTTGTATTAAAAACGTAAGGAAGAGAAAATATAAGTCTTGAAAGTATAAACGATAACTTCACTCACCTTTAATTTGCTAAACTGTGAAACAGAAAATCGAAAGGTAGCCTCAGATCTAGCTTCGTCTTCTTCCATTTCAGCATCCTGTACAGCTAAACCAGGATCAGGTTGTGGTCCAAAGACGACATCCCCATTTTGTGACTGATCCATTTCGCCCCCACCGGTATCTGCCATGTATTCCACAGTAGTCACTACAAGTTCTTGTTTGTCAGAATGTGTTAAAGGAATTGTCATTTAAGATTTGACAATTGAATGAATGAAAATAGCGAGAAACAAAGCAGCTGTCAACCTGTGTCATGACCTCTCTGATTAAATGCAAATGAGAAGCCCTAAGATTTTACCTTCCTGCGTTTCCATTTCCTCTACATCGTTGACGTTATTTTGGGGGTTGACTTCGTTCCTACGACCCTGTCCAGTCACGTGGTGCATAGTGAGGGGCGGCGTCTCCGGTGCCCCCGACTTCTCTTTCCCGCCGGCCGCAAAACCTTTGTTCTTCTTGGAATTTACGATTAAATTTTTGTCTGTCGCGACGGAGTTTTGAACGGTATTGTTCAAAGTATGAGAATTATTTTTAGTGCCGGAGTCGGTAGTCAATTTGACAAAATGCTTACTCGCGATGCGCCCAATGTCTGCTGTTTTCTGAACCCTCTAAGCGAGGGGTATGCACAAGAAACATATATACGAATATGAATAATAGACACTGCACTGGATACAACGTTTTATAAATTCTCAGTTTCGGTCGCGGAAATTTGTAGATTTACGACAAGGTGCCGACTTTGCACGTCAAGAAAATAAACAAAATGGAGGTACTTCTATTACTTGCGCTCAAAATTTTTCCGACAATGACAAAAACTGTCAACACAGGGCCACCTATGCTATAATAGTAAAAATTTATATCGCACAGTTCAGTAACAAACCATGAATATCATTTTTAGTGCTAAAGTGGTGCAATTTAAAAAGTATATCCTATAATGATTTAAATTATTACAGAAACATGAAAAACTTTTGTAATTAAATTGAGTACGGAATAATTTAAAAATTGTCACGTGACTGCAAAAGCTTACGTGACGTCATCAGCCTTACAGGTAGCTATCTCTTTTAGGTTCAGTGTTACGGTATAAGACTCTCTCTATCAGCTGTGTTCGAACATAATAGGTAGGTATAAGCTTACAATTTTAAAGCAGAATCCGTTGGTTTCTCAGGCCTAAATGATTAAAGTTAGACAAATGCTTTCGGGGAGTTTCTTGTAGGAAATTTTATTTTCTACAACTTTGCTCTGATGTTAGTGTCACCTATCTTCCACGGTTTTTGCTGCGTTGCCATTTTAAATCAGAATCGCTGGTTTATGATAACTTCAAACGGTTCTCAGGCCCAAAATATCAAAGTTAGACATACGCTTTTCAGGAGTTTTTTGTAGGAAATTTTATTTTGTACAACTTTGGTCTGTGATATCTTCCCCTTTCTTGCGTGGTTTTCGCTGCATTTCAATTTTAAATCAGAATCGCTGGTTTTTACTAACTTCAAACGGTTCTCAGGCCTAAATTATTAAAGTTAGACAAATGCTTTCGGGGAGTTTCTTGTAGGAAATTTTATTTTCTACAACTTTGCTCTGATGTTAGTGTCACCTATCTTCCACGGTTTTTGCTGCGTTGCCATTTTAAATCAGAATCGCTGGTTTATGATAACTTCAAACGGTTCTCAGGCCCAAACTTTTGAAGTTAGATATACGCTTTCTGGGAGTTTTTTGTAGGAAATTTTATTTTGTACAACTTTGGTCTGTGATATCTTCCCCTTTCTTGCTTGGTTTTCGCTGCATTTCAATAAATCAGAATCGCTGGTTTTTACTAACTTCAAACGGTGCTCAGGCCTAAATTATTAAAGTTAGACAAATGCTTTCGGGGAGTTTCTTGTAGGAAATTTTATTTTCTACAACTTTGCTCTGATGTTAGTGTCACCTATCTTCCACGGTTTTTGCTGCGTTGCCATTTTAAATCAGAATCGCTGGTTTATGATAACTTCAAACGGTTCTCAGGCCCAAACTTTTGAAGTTAGATATACGCTTTCTGGGAGTTTTTTGTAGGAAATTTTATTTTGTACAACTTTGGTCTGTGATATCTTCCCCTTTCTTGCTTGGTTTTCGCTGCATTTCAATAAATCAGAATCGCTGGTTTTTACTAACTTCAAACGGTTCTCAGGCCTAAATTATTAAAGTTAGACAAACGGTTTCGGGGAGTTTCTTGTAGGAAATTTTATTTTCTACAACTTTGCTCTGATGTTAGTGTCACCTATCTTCCACGGTTTTTGCTGCGTTGCCATTTTAAATAAGAATCGCTGGTTTATGATAACTTCAAACGGTTCTCAGGCCCAAAATATCAAAGTTAGACATACGCTTTTCCGGAGTTTTTTGTAGGAAATTTTATTTTGTACAACTTTGGTCTGTGATATCTTCCCCTTTCTTGCGTGGTTTTCGCTGCATTTCAATTTTAAATCAGAATCGCTGGTTTTTACTAACTTCAAACGGTTCTCAGGCCTAAATTATTAAAGTTAGACAAATGCTTTCGGGGAGTTTCTTGTAGGAAATTTTATTTTCTACAACTTTGCTCTGATGTTAGTGTCACCTATCTTCCACGGTTTTTGCTGCGTTGCCATTTTAAATCAGAATCGCTGGTTTATGATAACTTCAAACGGTTCTCAGGCCCAAACTTTTGAAGTTAGATATACGTTTTCTGGGAGTTTTTTGTAGGAAATTTTATTTTGTACAATTTTGGTCTGTGATATCTTCCCCTTTCTTGCTTGGGTTTCGCTGCATTTCAATAAATCAGAATCGCTGGTTTTTACTAACTTCAAACGGTTCTCAGGCCTAAATTATTAAAGTTAGACAAACGGTTTCGGGGAGTTTCTTGTAGGAAATTTTATTTTCTACAACTTTGCTCTGATGTTAGTGTCACCTATCTTCCACGGTTTTTGCTGCGTTGCCATTTTAAATAAGAATCGCTGGTTTATGATAACTTCAAACGGTTCTCAGGCCCAAAATATCAAAGTTAGACATATGCTTTTCCGGAGTTTTTTGTAGGAAATTTTATTTTGTACAACTTTGGTCTGTGATATCTTCCCCTTTCTTGCGTGGTTTTCGCTGCATTTCAATTTTAAATCAGAATCGCTGGTTTTTACTAACTTCAAACGGTTCTCAGGCCTAAATTATTAAAGTTAGACAAATGCTTTCGGGGAGTTTCTTGTAGGAAATTTTATTTTCTACAACTTTGCTCTGATGTTAGTGTCACCTATCTTCCACGGTTTTTGCCGCGTTGCCATTTTAAATCAGAATCGCTGGTTTATGATAACTTCAAACGGTTCTCAGGCCCAAACTTTTGAAGTTAGATATACGCTTTCTGGGAGTTTTTTGTAGGAAATTTTATTTTGTACAACTTTGGTCCGTGATATCTTCCCCTTTCTTGCTTGGTTTTCGCTGCATTTCAATAAATCAGAATCGCTGGTTTTTACTAACTTCAAACGGTTCTCAGGCCTAAATTATTAAAGTTAGACAAACGGTTTCGGGGAGTTTCTTGTAGGAAATTTTATTTTCTACAACTTTGCTCTGATGTTAGTGTCACCTATCTTCCACGGTTTTTGCTGCGTTGCCATTTTAAATAAGAATCGCTGGTTTATGATAACTTCAAACGGTTCTCAGGCCCAAAATATCAAAGTTAGACATACGCTTTTCCGGAGTTTTTTGTAGGAAATTTTATTTTCTACAACTTTGGTCTGATGTTATTTTCATCTATCTTGGGCGGTTTTTGCTGCGTTGCCATTTTAATCCAGACTCGCTGGTTTATGCCAACTTTCAAACGGTTCTCAGGCCCTAATTATTAAAGTTAGACAAAAGCTTTCGGGAAGTTTATTGTAGGAGATTTAATTTTCTACAACTTTGGTCCTATGATATTTTCACCTATCTTGCGTGGTTTTGGCTGCGTTTAAATTTTAAACCAGAATCACAGGTTTGTGCTAATTTCAAACAGTTCTCAGGTCCAAATTATTAAAGTTAGAGATACATTTCCCAGTAGTTTCTTGTAGGAAATTTTATTTTGTACAACTTTGGTCCGTGATATCTTCCCCTTTCTTGCTTGGTTTTCGCTGCATTTCAATAAATCAGAATCGCTGGTTTTTACTAACTTCAAACGGTTCTCAGGCCTAAATTATTAAAGTTAGACAAACGGTTTCGGGGAGTTTCTTGTAGGAAATTTTATTTTCTACAACTTTGCTCTGATGTTAGTGTCACCTATCTTCCACGGTTTTTGCTGCGTTGCCATTTTAAATAAGAATCGCTGGTTTATGATAACTTCAAACGGTTCTCAGGCCCAAAATATCAAAGTTAGACATACGCTTTTCCGGAGTTTTTTGTAGGAAATTTTATTTTCTACAACTTTGGTCTGATGTTATTTTCATCTATCTTGGGCGGTTTTTGCTGCGTTGCCATTTTAATCCAGACTCGCTGGTTTATGCCAACTTTCAAACGGTTCTCAGGCCCTAATTATTAAAGTTAGACAAAAGCTTTCGGGAAGTTTATTGTAGGAGATTTAATTTTCTACAACTTTGGTCCTATGATATTTTCACCTATCTTGCGTGGTTTTGGCTGCGTTTAAATTTTAAACCAGAATCACAGGTTTGTGCTAATTTCAAACAGTTCTCAGGTCCAAATTATTAAAGTTAGAGATACATAGATACATTTCCCAGTAGTTTCTTGTAGGAAATTTTATTTTCTATATTATTGATACAAAAACATTTCAAAAACAAATGAAAAAAAAAATAAGTCCAGAATAAACCAAGCCCTTAATCTGATCGGATCCAAATTACAAATTAAATATTGAGTAGAGTTTCCAAAAGTTTAGAATTTGAAAATTATTACAATGGGAGGGGTATTTTGTAAATAATTTTAATCTGGTGTTTTCAAACGCATTTTAGTGGAAACTTCCTGAAAAATAAAAGACAACTAAACTAAAGGAACATTCCCAAGAAATAGGTACTACATGGAAATTATTAATTGTGCTATTTAGTGTACATACGTAGGTTGCACAACGAATTCTGAAAATTCCCAAAAGAGCCTTGAATATTTGATATTTCAATGTTGACATTGGAGGTGCGAGGTCCACTACAGCTTTTATTATGTTGTAACATTAAATAAATTCAAATATACAGGTAGGAAGTGATTCCTCTCGGCAAAATAAGAAAAAAAGTTAATATGACTCATGGTCTGAAAATGCTTGGTTACAGAGTTACCAGTTGGGAAAAAAGGAACAAAGATTCACTAATTTTTTCTCCAAGCCTATTGTAATATCCCTATTGTACTACAGAACTGGCTATGTGGAATGGAGTCATTTGTGTACTAGTAAAACAATATGTTAAATAATTGTACTACAGCTCTACCAAGCTTACAAAGTTGAAAGGGGGCGCTGATATAGTTTTTCAAAGTACAGGGTGGCCGAAATTGCTTGTCCGTATAAGGTATCTCAGCAACTATAGTCGTAAGGAGAAAACTGAGGGCACATTCTCTAGCTCGTTTTTTGAGACAAATTTAATGGCCCAGACGAAATTTTGCTACAATTTCACATTTTCGAGGAAAACGCGATTTTCAGAAATTTCCTTGTTCCTATTATGTTGAATAACTTTTTTATTTTACAAGCCATCGCAAAACTATAAAAACATTCTAAAGGCACTTTTTTGGGTAGAACTCAATGGCGTACTCAAATTTTTAACTAGGGTTCAAATTTCGGAAATATTAAATATAGTTGTATTTTTTTAAATAGAAACTATAGTTGGCTATGTCCTTATTAAAACAGGTATTTTTTTCTTATTTTAAAAATATATACTTTAATGGGTATATTTTTAATAGTTTTTCAGCAAAATTAGAATTCATGTCTTTTACTTACATTTATTCAGGTAAAGTACGTTTTCTGTACTAACTGTGGCAAAACGTCATTTAGGAAAGTTGTTCAGAATGTAAAATCATCACCCCTTGCAAAATTTCAGAAATATCGGTTTACTTTTGTGAAATTGTGTCTGGATATTTTTTATTAAAAAAAATTGAAAAAAATAAGCTGCCAATATTTCTGAAATCTTGCATGGGGTGATGATTTTACATTCTGAAAAACTTTTCTAAATGGAGTTTTGCCACAATTAGTACAGAATCCCTACTTTATTTGAATATTCATGTAACTATACAACGCATAAATTCCACTTTTGCTGAAAAACTATTAGAAATATACCCATTAAAGTATATATTTTTAAAATCAGAAAGAAACACTTGCCAACTATGGTTTCTATTTAAATAAACACAACTATATTGAATATCTCCGAAATTTGAACCCTAGTTAAAAAATCGGGTACGCCACTGAATTCTACTAAAAAAAGTGAATATTTTAGAAGAATATTTTTATAGTTTTCAGATAGCTAATAAAGCAAACAAGTTATTCCTCATAATAAAAATAAGGAAATTTCGGAAAATAGCGTTTTCCTTGAAAATGAGAAAAGATAGAAAAATTTCGTTCGCGCCATTAAATCTCTAACTCTTACCGTTTACGAGATCCCTATGCACATGCACCATATCTTGGACACCTATACAGGGTGTCCGTCTTTCGAAGCTAAGCATGGGGATCTCGGTTAGCTTAAGAGCTACGAAGTCGGTTAAATGGAGGCAAAGTTGCGTATTTTAATGCTGATCAATAATCTTAAAAAGAAATTTGACCTACAACGTTTAATTTAGAAAATATCTAAAAAAAATCAAAATTCCCGATTTTTGTTTTTCGCTGATAAAATGAAAACAAGTGAAACTACGAATTTTTCATTAAGACATTTTTAAGACACTTTTTTACGAGGAATCTAAATATGCGATTGTTTTTCTCATATTGTTTAAAATAGCCAACAATCGACTATCAACTTTTGTTTTTCTTATGGACGCCATATTGGATTTTAGCATTTTTGCATGTAATTTTTTTTTCTGATTTCAACAATGTATGGCACATAATACTTTAGCTTGTGTTTTTACCTACAATTTCAAGTTATTCATTTGTACGCAGAGTGCCATGGAAACAAAAGCGACAAGTTTGTTTTAAAGAGAATTCTGTTATGAATTTTAATTTTAAGTCATAAGGTTATTGGTTTGGCTAGTTTAATGAACAAAATGCGAGTTTTAAAAGAAGAATAATGGGATCTAACAAAATTTATTATCAACTATTATGATTAATGTTGAAACAATAGAATACAAATTAAAAAACAGAAAATTATAGCAAATACTAAAAACTAAAACTTTAATCGAAAACACAATGGGATAGTACGAATAGTTAAGTATTGTTTTTCGTTGAACAGGGATATGTAATCCCTTAGGTCCGGTTTTTCAGTTCGTGTTTCTGTCTGGGTTTACAAAATGAGCCATATTCGCTTAGATTTCGATGAAGACGCAAGAAATAACCAGGACCTGGCTAGTTTCTTTCAGATACGTTTCGGAAGTAATTTGTACATTCCGATGCGAAGAATAATAAATTTCCAACATATCACATTGTTCTTTCATTAGAATTTTTCATTTTCTATCAGAAAATTACGAACCTATCTTAAAATTAGGGAAAGTACAACGTAACGACTTAAGCAATGTACTAGGAACTGTCAAAATTTTCTTTAAAACAAAATTGTCGCTTTTGTTTCCATGGCACTCTGCGTAAAAACGGATAACTCAAAATTGTAGGTAAAAACACAAGCTAAAGTATTATGTGCCATACAAAGTTGAAAACAGAAAAAAAAGTTACATTCAAAAATGCAAAAATCCAATATGGCGTCCATAAGAAAAACAAAAGTTGACAGTCGATTGTTGGCTATTTTAAACGATATGAGAAAAACAGTCCAATATTTAGATTCCCCGTAAAAAAGTGTCTTAAAAATGGCTGAATTAAAAATTCGTAGTTTCACTTGTTTTCATTTTATCAGCGAAAAACAAAAATCGGGAATTTTGATTTTTTTTAGATATTTTCTAAACTAAACGTCGTAGGTCAAATTTCTTTTCAGATTATTGATCAGCATTAAAATACGCAACTTTGCCTCCATTTAACCAACTTCGTATCTCTTAAGCTAACCGAGATCCCCATGCTTAGCTTCGAAAGACTGACACCCTGTATATCCAATAGATGGCATGAAAAATAGCATTAGGGTTAACCAACCTCACCCCCATGCTTCTATCACTCATCTCTTTTGCATGCGGGCATCCATCAAGCTATCCCCAAACCACATCTTTTTATTAATGATCTTCTGGATGCTATTATTTTCATCGGGTGCCTGTGTACAGCAGGATATAGAAGTTCCATAAAATAACACAACTGTTAGTTTTTAACCAATTTATTGTATGTGTTGTTAAAGTATAATAGTTTCCCATAACCCAATTTAGAAATACTTAGGACACTTATATACAAAAATGCAGGGACCTCTTTTTGTACAAAAAACACTGTCTATCAAAATCCGGTTGCAAGAAATATTAATTGTTTTTACAAATTACAGATTGTATATAATATTCTACAAGTATTAAAAGTATCAAAATGTTAACTATAGCTATTCCAACCATTGGGAGACATCAAATAGAACAGAAATAGCCGATCAATTTTTAAATGCCTGACCGTAGTATAATGCAAGAAGGCGATCCAGTATCAACCATTTGGTTACAGCATTATTGCTCATAGCAGCAAATACAATTAGTCATTTTATAAACCAAGAGTAAATCATTAAAATGCTGTAACCAATGTTGGTACTACTATTAAGCAAAATTACAATAACACAATTGCGTAACTGACTGTGTGTGAATATAAATAAAATGCTATCGATATAATTAATTAAAATATGATTCATGTCTATAACTATAACGCCATGTTAAAAAAGTTTAATAAAGTATTTATATCAAAAATAACCGACAGTAGTTAATAATGAAAAATTTCAATGCAAACTTACATTGCTACATTTTATTATTTGACTTTTATTTAATTACCCGGTTAACTTTTATAACCAATCGATCAAAAAGGGGCTAAAACGGCAACAACTATTCCAACCAGAAAAATGCAGCAATATAATTTTAAAAGGTGTATAGCTATGTAAGTACTAAATCTTCCTATATACAAATTAATGACTACAGTAAATTAATTTTTAATTACTTTCAGAATGAAAAAATATTTAACAAAACATTTTTATTCCATTACAATTGCCGAATTAAAAAACAAAAAAAATTATACCATGCAAGAAACAAAAAAAAAAACAAAAGCAACTGCAATACAAAGCTAAATCATTTGTGATCTATATTGGTATTAATACTGCTCACTGCAATTGAACTAAAAATCAATTTACTTAGTCGATAGGTAGCTAGAAACAGAAAAGGGAAGCGTATGTAATATATTTATATGGGGGCATCGTCACCATCCAGGGTTTCGTCTTGAGTTGTAGAATCATCTCCTGAGCCGTTACCTCCAGGTTGAAGGGATCCACGCTTTGAAGTTCCCAGTCGAGATGACGAGAGTCCCATACCCCCAGTATTACGCCTGATACGTAAAAATTTATTAGCAAATTATAAACATTATATAAACCTACATTTTTTTATCATTTCTTGGCCCTACAAGATTATTTCACACACCCACACACTTTTCTGAATAATTTCAGAACACCTACACTTTTTTGAAAAACATTAAGGAACAAAAATAGCATATGTGGCAGTTAAGAATACTATACCTTACTTATCTGGATTAGATAACGCATTGTTTTGTTTGAAAAATAGAGAAAAAATTTTTTTTTCAAAATATCTGCAAGTACTTCTCAAATATTCTGAAAAAACTGAAATTTGTCAGTTTTGGAAAATCTCAAATACGTCTTTTTTATTAAGATGCGATTGAAGCTCAGTATTCTTACATAAGCAGGCACAAGGAATTCAATTTTGGCAATTAAAATTTTCTAAGCCTACTATTTGTAGAGATACGATAATCGACTTTTCTGACGCCATTTTGGATTTTTACTTTTTTACAAAACGTTTCAATTGTTTCAATTGTTTTTTAATATTTTTTCTATTGTTGGCATATGCATGTCATACATGGTTTTAAAACATTTTTCATGCTCTATTTAAAAAAATAAAAATAAAATACGGCGCCCATAGAAATAGAAAAGTTCACTATCGTATCTCTGCAAATAGTAGGCTTAGAAAATTTTAATTACCGGAATTAAATTTCTTGTGCCTGCTTGCGTAAGAATACAGAGTTTTAATTCCATAACCGTAAGAATAAAAGACTTACCTATTAAAGATTTTTGAAAAACACAAATTTCAGTTTTTTCAGGATATTTCAGAAGTGCTTGCAGATATCTTAAAAATGAATACATTTTCATAAGGTGCATATATTTGCGCTTCTTTTCTCTAATTTATCATATCTCTTAAGGTAGGCAAGTTTCCCATTTACAGGGTGGCCCAAAATGTTTGTGCTTATAGGGTATCTCGGCAACTATTGTCGTAAGGAAAAAACTGAGGACACAATCTTGAGCTCGTTTTTTGACACAAATTTAATGGCGCAGACGAAAATTTGCTATACTTTCACATTTTCAAGGAAAACGTGATTTTCCGAAATTTCCTTGTTCCTGTTATGTTGAATAACTTTTTTATTTTATAAGCCATCGAAAAACTATAAAAACATTCTAAAGGCACTTTTTTGGGTAGAACTCAATGGCGTACTCAAATTTTTAACTAGGGTTCAAATTTCGGAAATATTAAATATAATTGTATTTTTTTAAATAGAACCCATAGTTGGCTATGTCCATATTAAAACAGGTATTTTTTTCTTATTTTAAAAATACATACTTTAATGGGTATATTTTTAATAGTTATTCGGCAAAATTAGAATTTATGTGTTTTATTTACATTTATTCAGGTAAAGTACGTTTTCTGTACTAACTGTGGCAAAACATCATTTAGAAAAGTTGTTCAGAATGTAAAATCATCACCCTATGCAAAATTTCAGAAATATCGGTTTACTTTTGTGAAATCGTGTCTGCATAATTTTTATTTAAAAAAATTTGAAAAAAATAAGCTGTCAATATTTCTGAAATCTTGCATGGGGTGATGATTTCACATTCTGTAAAACATTTCTAAATGGAGTTTTGCCACAGATAGTACAGAAAACCTACTTTATCTGAATATCCATGTAACTGAAACACATAAATTCCACTTTTGTTGAAAAACTATTAGAAATATACCCATTAAAGTATATATTTTTAAAATCAGAAAGAAACACTTGTTTTAATAGGGCCATAGCCAACTATGGTTTCTATTTAAATAAACACAACTATATTTAATATCTCCGAAATTTGAACCCTAGTTAAAAAATCGAGTACGCCACTGAATTCTAATAAAAAAAGTGCCTGTAGAATGTTTTTATACTTTTCAGATAGCTAATAGAGCAAAAAAGTTATTCAGCATAATAAGAATAAGGAAATTTCGGAAAATCGAGTTTTCCTTGAAAATGAAAAGATAGAAAAATTTCGTTCGCGCCATTGAATTTGTCTCAAAAAACGAGCTCGAGAATGTCCCCTCAGTTTTCTCCTAAGCACAATAGCTACTGAGATACCCCCTATAGGGACAATTAATTTGGGTCACTCTGTACATGTATGATTAATGTGCAGTCTTTTCAATTAAAAAATTGTCTTCAATGAGTAAATATCACAAAATTTATCATTTAACCAGTTGGAAGAAAATGATTATGTACTTCTTTAAAGGAGTTTCATACAAGCGGCGAGTTTGTTAACGCTCCCACAAATCAATACGGCTGCAGTGGCAATCAGATGTTAACAAATAATTTTAGATCTGCCTGTTCAGACAAGAATGATCATTTGCTGTGGCTATCACCGGCCGTGTTGGTTTGTGGAAAACTTTATGCGAAATTTTCTTGTCATTGGTTAAATTTGGCGACAAATTCAAATTTTATCAATGAAAACAAAAAGAAACAAACGCGTCTCTATGAATGTAGAGTGTCTAATACTGTCTGTCAGTAGCAAGGCACTCTATATGAATGAAGATTTATGAAATTTTGTTTCCTATTCTTAAAATGTAACTTCTTACAAAATATCGTTTTTAATCAATAAATTAAAACTAGGGTTAAATGTCTATCACATAAAAGCAATAAATAAAAAGCCAAATTAAAAAAAATAAGCGATCAAATAATTTCAGAAACTATTCAAAAATAATTATAAGAGAAGAAATACCAGAGGCTAAAGTGCAGCCAGCCAATTATAAACTGTACAACCATCAACCAAGACCAAGACCACATACCAAATTAGAGACTAAATAAACTGCGTAGTGGAACCCCCACCATATCATGACTTATGACTATGACTGAAAATTAATAGCAAACATTATTCTTCCCTCCACCAATAGCAGTTGATAACAATTCCTACCTAAGTTTACTCTTCAAATTGCTGATTTCACGTGTCATGGATTCATGAGACTCCAGCATGTCTTCGCATTCACGTTGTGCTTTTCGCTTCTGAGCCTTTTCTCTACTGATTTCTTCTTCCGCCTCATCTAATTGACGTTTTAGGGCCTTTACACGAGCATTCACCTTTTCAACTTGTTCTTTATATTGATCGGCATGACGACGTTCATCTTCAAGTTGCATTACCAGCTCTTTCAATTTTTTGTCCAATTTGCGATTTTGTTTTTGTTGAGCATACCGTTCTTTTGCTTCAGCCTAAAATAAATTAAATTAAATTTTATACTAACTAATCCATATTGTGAAACACAAACCTCTAATTGTTCTTCTAAGTTATTAATCTTAGCTTCAAGAGAAGCAATAGTAGCTTTGGTTTTAGTTCGCTGTGCAGTTTCAAGTTCGGCAAGTTTGGCTTTAAGTTCTTTGTTTTGACGTTCAAGTAACAAACGACCGGATTCATGTTTCAGAGCTGCGGAACGTTCATTGGCCAAGTCGGTTGTTAACTGTTCAACTGACAATTGTGCTTTACGGGCCTTATCTGCAAAGATTTCGTTGTTACTTTGCTCTTCTTCAAGTTCTTCTTCTAGTGTTGCAATTCTTGCTTCCAGACGCCGCTTCTCATCAACTAATAAATTTCCTAAAAACAAATAAAAATTTTAAATTATTATTTAATATTTATTATTTGTAAAAAAAAATAAAAAAAAAAAAAAATTTAAAATGCACAGGATATTTTTTTTAAAAGCTTTAACAAAGAACACCCCTTACCTTTATTGGCATTGTTATTAACCTCTTCTTGGAGTTCATCCCGTTCAGCCTCCGCAGCACGTCGAGCACGTTCGGAGCTCGATAAATCTTCTGTAACCTGTAAGAGTTCAGCTTCCAAAGTTTTAACTTTTCTTTCGGCATCTTTGCTACTAGCGGCTAATTCATCCCTTGCAGCACGAGCTTCTTCTGCATCTCTCGTTGCTTCTTTGCATTGCTGTTGAGATTTCTTCAGTTGCTTCAAAGCATCTTCTTTCACTTTACATTGTAACTCCACCTGTGCTTCGATTTCCTTCAAATCACCTATTTAAAAAAAAATTTTAAAAATAAAATTGTGATTTATTTCAAAGGGCTTACCTTCTAGTTTCTTTCGTGCAGCAACAGCAGCTGTACGTTGTTTTCGTTCCTCATCAAGTTCTGCTTCTAAATCTCGAAGTTGTTTAACGATGCCTCTTCGTTTTTCTTCTGCCTGTTCTTCTTTGGCTTGAAGGTCACGTTCAAACTGTGCTCTAAGGGCCTGCATATTCACCTCAAGTCGCAACTTAGCATCTTCAGTGAGTTGCAATTCATCTTCTAATTCCTCATTCTGTGCTCGAAGTTCAGCTAATTGGCTTTCAAGAGAACGTTTTGCCTTCTCCAATTCGTGTACATTTTTATCAGCTGTGCCTTGATTATTAACGAGTTCATCGAGTTCAGCTTGTAACTGTCTACGAACTCTTTCTAATTCTTCTATTTTTTCACCTGAATCATCAAGTTCTCTACTAAGGGAAAGGACTCTAGTTTCTTTTTCTCTTGCTTCTCGTTCAGCTGCATCACGTTCTGCTGCCATCTGTTCACTCACAGCTTTTTCTTCGGCCAATACCTTTTAAAAACATACCAAAAATAAACTTTAAAAAAATATAAAAATAATAAATAAATATTAAATAAAATATCGATTAGAGAAACAAAAAAAAAATTAAAACATTAAAAAAATTATAGAAATAATAAATCAATATTAAATAAAATATAGATTTAGAAAAAAAAAATTAAAACATTAAAAAAATTACAGAAATAATAAATAAAAATTAAATAAAATATCGATTTAGAAAAAAAACAAAATAAAATAAAAATTAAAACAAAAAAATTATAGAAATAATAAATAAATTTCAAATAAAATATCGATTTAGAAAAAAAAAATAAATAAAAACATTAAAAAAAATTATAGAAATAATAAATAAATAATAAATAAAAATTAAATAAAATATCGATTTAGAAAAAAAAATTAAGAAAAAAAAAAAAATTAAATTAAAAAAATTATAGAAATAATAAATAAATATCAAATAAAATAACGATCTAGAAAAAAAAATAATAAAAACATTAAAAAAAATTATAGAAATAATAAATAAATATTAAATAAAATATCGATTTAGAAAAAAAAAAAAAAAAAATTAAAACATTAAAAAAATCATAGAAATAATAAATCAATATTAAATAAAATATAGATTTAGAAAAAAAACAATTAAAACATTAAAAAAATTATAGAAATAATAAATAAATATCAAATAAAATATCGATTTAGAAAAAAAAAATAATAAAAACTTTAAAAAAAATTATAGAAATAATAAATAAATAATAAATAAATATTAAATAAAATATCGATTTAGAAAAAAAAATAAAAAAAAAAAATTAAACATTAAAAAAATCGTAGAAATAATAAATCACTATTAAATAAAATACAGATTTAGAAAAAAAAAATTAAAACATTAAAAAAATTATAGAAATAATAAATAAATATTAAATAAAATATCGATTTATAAGAAAAAAAAAAAAAAAAATACCGTTAAAATCGATATTTTATTTAATATTTATTTATTATTTCTATAATTTTTTTAATGTTTTAATTTTTTTTTTCTAAATCTATATTTTATTTAATATTTATTGTTTCTATAATTATGGATTTTAACAAAGTAACCCTTGAAAACATCAATAAATAAAAAAAAATGTTTTAATCAATAAACATACCTTATCAAAGTTCTTTTGTTTCTTCTCAAGTTCAGAAACCTTTTGTCTCTGGGTTTCCAGATCAATGTTTGCATCTTCTAGCTCAGCAGCAATCTTCTTCTTACTTTTGTCGAGTTTATCATTAGCAATTGTAAGTTCCTCCACTTGTCTTTGGAGAGCTTCAAGGTCTTTCGCAAGTTTCTTTTTGCTTTCTTCCAAAATTGCTGATTGTTCTGCTTCATCTTCGGCTTTCTTTTTTGCTTCTGCTAGTTGGATATTCAATGTTGTCACCTAAATAATAAAACTTAATAATTTTTTGCCTTTAAATCTCTTTCTCATTACAAAAAGCACTGCCGTGTAACCTACTTACATCATAATAAAATATCTTTTCATATATGTACCACAAAATTCCCAGAAAGAAAATAACAACCAAATTAATACTTAATAGATAAATAAACATAACAATATTTTTAAAATTGTTTCTACTAAAAAATCAAACAGGAATTACAGGACAAATTTTTTTTTTTTTTAGTCCTCTGTTACAAAAATTTAGAAGATACTTTTGGTAATTTTAAAGAATACTTTTAAAAGTTTAAAGAAAAAAAAATTTCTACTATAATAATAATCTAAGGTAACTGATTAGATTATATTCTTATCTTAGGACTACAATTTATTAAACAAAACAAAAAAGTAATTCTCACCTGCTTTTCGAAATTTCTTTTAGCTTCCTCTTCTTCTTCTAGTTGATCATGTAATTGTTCTTTGTCGGCTTCTAATTGTCGTAATTTAGAACTAAGTGCAAGTTTTTGTCTTGTTTCCTCTTCTAATGCAGTTTGAGCTTCTGTGAATTGGGATTCGATTGTACTTTGGCTCTTTAAAGCTGATGAAGCTCTGTTTTTAAAAAAATTGCCACATGATAATTTCTTTGTTTAATTTTAATATTCTTGTTTTGCTTTTCTTACAAAAAAATCAAAAAACACAACTTACTTTAATTCTGCTTCTTCTAGTTGCTGTGCAACAGATTCGGATTCTTGCTGTAATTTTTGTACCTTTTCTTGCAATTCTGAACGAATCCTCTCATTTTCACCCAATTTAGCTTGTATTTCAGTTAGCTGGCTCTCTGCTTGTTTGCGACGACGATCCCCTATTGGTAATAAAATATAAGTTTTAAATTCACTTTTTCGTATACAGGGTGGTGACTTGAGCAACGCAACATAGGGATTTCAATGGTAAATTCTTATTGTTTAATTATTGGCTCCCCTAATTATTTTAGAGCAAAAGTGTGTTGAGGTTTTTTGTAGAGAAAACAATTCTGCATCTGTCCATACTATTATTTATAATTTTCCATTTTACGGAAGCGTAGAAATAGAAGAAACTAAAAATGGTCTTTTTAAACAAATCAGTGATGCCTTGGAATTATCTAAACAAACAGCATTCGCATTTACATCTGTCATTACGGTTTGAAGTTTATAACCGATTATTAAAATCTATTATTTTTAAAATGTATTCAACGAAAGAAAAAATAGAAATGATAAAGTGCCTCGTTTAGCGTAAAATGTGTTCCTATTACCTACTCGTTTTATTGCTTTAAAAAGAAAAAAAATGTAATGAGACAGAAATGTCAGTGCGTTTGTTTGATTTTATAATTCCATGGCATCAGTGATTTTTTTAAAAAGACCATTTTTATTACCTACTCGTTTTATTGCTTTAAAAAGAAACAAAATGTAATGAGACAGAAATGTCAGTGCGTTTGTTTGATTTTATAATTCCATGGCATCAGTGATCTTTTTAAAAAGACCATTTTTAATTTCTTCTATTTCTACGCTTCCGGAAAATGGAAAATTATAAATAATAGTATGAAAAGATGCAGAATTTATTTCTTTACAAAAAACCTCTACACACTTTTGCTCTAAAATAATTAGCGGAGCCAATAATTGAACATTAAGAATTTTCCATTGAAATCCCTATGTTGCGTCGCTCAAGTCACCACCCGGTATAGATCGAATCTATGAATCAGGTTAAAATTTCCGTCATCAGAGAATGCGGCATCAGAAATGGGTATTTCCATTTACTTTTCAAATATAATTGTGTGCATTGTGTCAAAGTTTTGTTGTTTACAATCATTGTTTGAATCTTTGATCATGCTACTACTCCCTACACGGACTTGTTCTATTAATATAAAAAATTATGTACCTTCTTGTCGACTAGCTCCAACATTTCGTAATTCTGTGGCAAGATCTGCATTTTCAGCTTCTAAAGCTTGTTTAGCCTTTTCTAATCCAGTCTTAGCTTTCCGAATATTCTCCAACTGTTCTGCAATGGAAGCAAGTTCCTGAGAATGTTTATGTCTCATGTCAGCTAATGAAACTTCATGGAGTTGAGTATCTTCTTCTATAGTTTTCTTTAAGGTTGCCAATTCTTGTTCCCGTTTTGATCTCAGTTCCTACACTCAAAAGTATTAACAAAAAGTAAACTTAAATTTAAGAAAAATTTACCTGCTGAGCTGCAGTTGTGTCGAGTGAATCTAAAAGTTCATTTTTAAGAGCTTCAAGTTCTTCATTCAAATCTCTTTTTAATTTTTCTGCTTTACTCCTTGCAGCTTTTTCTGCTTCTAAATCTTCTTGAAGTTCAGCAAGTTGGCTTTCTAATTCTCGAAGTGCCTTTTGGGACTGAGCCTTATGGGCACCTTCTTCATCAACGCGGACCATAGCTTGCGCTAATTCTTCTTCCCGTTTGCCTAAAAACAAAAAATAATAATAGATAAACCAAAAACTTAAATGGGATTTACGATTGGTAGAATCTGATGTAAAATAGTAAATGGTAAGAAGCAGGAAAGTGATATAATAAAAATATAAAAAAAAAACAAAAACGAAGTGATTGAAAAAATATACTATTGATAACGTTTTACGTTAAATAGGCTTCTTCAGAACGAAACAACAGTTTTTCTTTTGTTTCTTTTTTTTGAAATTTCAGTCATATCTGTAATAAAAAAAAAGAACAAATAATTATAAGGAAAAATATGTACATCAGTGAAAGATGGAAAACATTAAAAACGAACTTTTTTTTGGCTGAAAATTTGTCAAAAAAAAATTGCGCTTTTAATGTTTTTCATCTTTCACTGATCTACATATTTTTCCTTAAAATTATTACTTTTTTTTTATTACAGATATATTTAAACAAGAGTACTTTAAAAATACGACTTAAATTTAAAAAAAAAAACATAAAAAATAAAGAAAAACTGTGTTCTCGCTCACATTCCATTTCAACATTGTTTTTGTTTTTATTTAGTAGGTAAACAAAAAATTGGTTTTTCTTTTTTTTGAAATTTAAGTAGAAAAAAAAGAACAAATAATTTTAAGGAAAAATAATGTAGATCAGTGAAAGATGAAAAGCATTAAAAACGAACTTTTGTTTTGGCTGAAAATTTTTATTCTGCCAAAAAAATTTCCGCTTTTAATGTTTTTCATCTTTCACTGATCTACATATTTTTCCTTAAAATTATTTCTTTTTTTTTATTACAGATATATTTAAACAATAGTACTTTAAAAATACGACTTAAAACTTAGAAAAAAAAAATAAAAAAAAAATAATAAAAAAAAAAATAAAAAAAAAATGACAATATATTTTTTCACTTTTTTTTTTATTTTTTTTTTATTTTTATTAAATCACTTGGCTGCTTCTTACCATTTATTATTTTATAAAAAAATAATTTGTTTAACCCATTAACAACTGATAGAAGAAGGTACATACCTAATTGTAATTGAAGGTCTTCCAATTGGTTGCGCTTTTCTGATAATTGTTCTTTTAAATCATTAACTTCAGATTCTATTTTTCTCTTCGACCTATCAGATTCCTGTCTTTGTTGATGATCTTTCAATAACCTTTCTTCTAGTTCCGCAATTGTAGCTTCATGTTTTACTTTTAATTTCGCCAAATGTTTAGCCTTTTCTTCTTCCTCTGCCAAAGTTTGACTTATATCGTTATTTCTTTCTTCAATTAATTTCCGTTCTTTCAATAATTTTTGATTTGTGTCATCACTAAGAGCGACATCTTCTTCTAATTTCTTTAGTTTTGCATCAAATTGAACCTTTTCCAACTGAAGTTTTTGTCTTGCAGCTTCTTCTTCTTCGAGTTGTTCTTCTAAATCTTGAATAGTTAGTTGTAATTTTTTCTTATCATTATTTAAACTAGTAGCACGTTCTTCTTCTTCTTCAATACGTGCTTCTAAATCATGTAAGATTTCTTCAAGTTCTTGTTTCCGTGCAGTTAACCTTGCCCGCATTTCTTCCGCTTCAGCACATAATTCAACTTCTGCTTGTAATTGTTCGGCTAACACAGTTTTCTCTTCAATGGCTTGCTGATATTTCTTTTCGTATTCTTGAGAACTCTTTAATTGCGTTTCAAGCTTATCCTTAACTTGTTTCAATTCATCTTCTTTTTGCATTAACTTTTCTTCTTGTTTAGTAACTTCCAATAACGGTTTTACTTTTGTGTATAACCTCCACCATTGCCAATTGCGTAATTTTAAGTATGCGGAACAATTACGTTGGATGATACGAATCGCATTAAGTTGCTGTACGCGTTTCTGGTAATTTCTTCTAGATAGGAATCCTCGACAAAACGCTTGGAAATTTACAATCAAATCTGTAATTTTATAATCCCTTTCTTCTTCTAGATGTGCAAGAACTCCAGCCCTAAAAACAAAACGTGATTTATTTTTTGTTTTATTATACGAGAAATTTATTTACCGGAAAAATATTTTTGATTGACCAATTCGAAATAAATTTTGATCCAACTCGAGGGATCTAATCATAGTTTCGCAAGCTTTCTTCCCATCCATAAATCCTTTGTTAATTACGTTTGGGGTAAGCAATTCATATCTTTGTCGAAATTCTTGGAACGGAATTCTATTTGGGAAGCCTTGACGACAAATACGAATACCTTCAAGAACACCATTACATCTCAATTGATCTAACACTAAAGGTGCATCAATTTTTCCAGCTCGTTTTTCATGATTAGGAATAATGCAACGCACGAAATTAGGATTGGTATTTCGTAAAGTAACCATCAGGTTCGCTAGTTGTTCTTTGTACAAATAAGAGACGGTTCTAAACATTCCCTTTGCACGACCTAAACTTTCAGCATCTTTCCAAATGTGGACGATGAAAGGATCTTGGGATGCTTGAAGCAACGAAAGAACATTTTCATTTTGGGGATCCATATTTTTCATTAACCATTGAGTGGCTGAGTAATCTACTTTACCAGCGTAATGGATTATTGAAAAGTCAGCCACACCACGGAAGTCGCTTTTCTTGAATTTAGGATGGGTGCTATGAGCGCTTACCAATTTTTCTACGTAAGTTTTATCGGTCGCTTTTGGGAATAAACATTCTTCATCTAGCAGAGCCATAATACCCATTGGTTTATCAATTAAATCGATTGTAGGTTGCAAATCAAGGCCAAAATCGATGAATTTCCATTCGATGCCTTCTCGTTGATACTCTTCTTGTTCAAGGATGAACATTGTATGGTTAAACAGTTGCTGTAATTTTTCGTTGGTGTAATTTATACACAACTGTTCAAAGGAGTTAAGTTCAAAAATTTCAAAACCAGCTATATCGAGAATTCCAATGAAACTAGCACCTTGTCGTTTTGTACGACCCAACGATCTATTAATTCTAGTGACTAACCATCGGAACATTCGTTCATAACAAGCTTTAGAAATTGCTTCCACAGCAAACTCAACCTAGAAAAATTGTAATAAAATAGTACACCTCAAGAGAGCGCCCACTGCGCTTTTTGTCGATAGAGGGCAGCAGCCACAAAATCTTTATTAATTTTAAGAATGCAAAACTCGAATAAAAACGAAAAATTTTGAATTTAATTAAGATTTTCTAAAAAGGATTATTGCAACTTAGGTAGCCACTAAATTTCACGTAAAATGCAGTTTTGATTCTTAATTTAAATTCAATTTGAAAATTAGCAAAAAAGAAATTTTTTTGATTTTAAATTACGTCAAATTTTGTGAATACCTAAGTATGGCCATAAAGAATGTAAACCTCAAGTCCGGGTCATTAATCTTGGATAATAATGTGTTTCTGTATTCTTAAAGTTTCTGTTTGATAAGGGCATGAAAAATGGCCGGCCAATTTCGAGTAAGAAATTCAGCGTAATTTGGATAGATGGCGTTGCTGACGTTAAATACGTCGTGATTGGTTCATTTTTAAAAAATTCTTAAATCCTATTGATTTATAATATACAGTGTGTCCACGGTTTGAGTGCATATAAGGTGTAAATGACAAATTTGTTTAGAGTTGGATCTTCACGTTCTGAGGATCGCTCCTGCTTAGTCTCAAACTAAGATATTGAAAAAATGAGCCAAAGCAATTAATATACAGGGTGTTTTTTTGGCCGAAATCTAAAAATTAGTCAAGAGTAAACTGTCTTTATTTTAGCAGATATAACAAAAATGTATTAGAAAAAGTTGTTTAGAATTAAAAGTTATTAAAGATTTTCAATTTTTATACAAATCAGCCTACTTTGATTTTTTTCCTCAACATGAGATTTTTTATTTGTGGTTTTAATGAACCATGCATGAAGAGTAATTAAACAAAGTACTTGAAAAACAAATAATTATTTATTAAAAAAATACTAAACCTTATTAATTGTTACAAACATGAGTTCAAAAATATTCGATTTTGATGAAAAAAATCAAAGTAGGCTGATTTGTATAAAAATTGAAAATCTTCAATAACTTTTAATTCTAAACAACTTTTTCTAAGACATTTTTGTTATATCTGCTAAAATAAAGACAGTTTACTCTTGACTAATTTTTAGATTTCGGCCCAAAAACACCCTGTATATTAATTGATTGGCTCATTTTTTCAATATCTTAGTTTGAGACTAAGCAGGAGCGATCCTCAGAACATGATCCAACTCTAAAAAAATTTGTCATTTACACCTTATATGCACTCAATCCGTGGACACACTACACTGTATAACTGATATAATCCAAAATATTACAATTTAATACCAGTACTGCCCTCTACTAAGATAATATTATTATACTAATTTTGCGAATAAGCTATCCCCACTCCTTAATAATTAATTAATCACTAACCTGTTCTTTAGTTTGTGCCTTGGTAACAAACTCCCTTCCAACTTTGATTCTTGGTTTCAAGAAAGCTTTAGTCATGTCGGTAACAGACAAGCCTAACAAATGAGCAATTTTTTGAGCTACAGTATTGTCAGGTAGAGTAGCTTGATCTGAATTACGATCTTGTTTGAACTGCATAGTACCAAACAGCATAACTGCAGAGACTATACGGAAAATGGCACAAAAATCTTCAGGATTGAAACCCATTATGTGCATAGCTTTTACAGTACTTTCAAATTCTGCTACATCATCCACTCCAGGCACTATATGATTGTCGTTGTTTAGGAAATGGTATGTTTTCGAGTCTTCCAAAATAAATTCCTCTGCAAAAGCCAATATGAATTAGAAAAACTGATTCATTTACAATTGCAATGCGAAAATGGATAATTCTACTCTTTTTTTCAAACAACACTTTATTCACTTATACCTACTCCTTTGTTCCGTAGTTGCTCCAGCTAACAATTGATAAAAGATATGGAAAGTCCTCTCCTGCTTAGCTTGTCGTATGGCACGTGACTTTTCAAGAAGGTAGGTTTCGATATTGGCTCCAGCAATGTAGCCAGATGCATCAAAATTGATTCTAATGAATTTACCCTAAAATAAATAGTTGCAATTAAAGAATCGATTAGTAAAATTAATATTAATAAATAAATCGGCCCATAATATTACACAGACTATGAAACATAGGAAAATTAATACAAAACAAGTAAGTTTTATGAAATTACTGACAATTTCAAGTTATTCATTTTTATGCAGAGTGCCATGGAAACCAAACCAATAGAAAAATGCTTAGCCTCGAAAACGGGACACCCTGTATACACGTAAGAGCTCATAATTTAAACTCAATGTTAATAATCTTTCATTTTCAGTTTAGCCAGAAATGACTCCAACTTTCTTATTCCTAATGCAATACCCTGTATATTTTTGTAAGTTCCCAAACTGTAATATCTCGACACTATTATAAGCACAATTTAATCCAGAGTTGAAATATGCAAAAATATACAGGGTGTTGCATTTGAAATAAGAAAATTGGGGTCATATCCGGCGAAACAGGAACTGAAAGATTATTAACATTCAGTTCAAATTATGAGCTCTTACGTGTACATACGGCATACAAAAAGTAGTTTAAATCGGTAAAAAAACATCAAGGGTATCCCGGGAGCAAGTGTTGTTCGGTATAATTATGGGCCCATCTGTATTATAATTTGCCATTAGTTTTGGTCTACCATTTTTAGTGGCAACCACAGCTCACAAATAAATATAAAAACATAGGTAGTTTATACTCACAAATCTAGATGAATTGTCATTTTTGACTGTTTTTGCATTTCCAAATGCTTCTAGAATTGGATTGGCTTGCAGCAGTTGTTGTTCTAAACTACCCTGTGTACAAAAATAAACAATAAATAATCAGGAATACATTTTATAAAAATAAAAGTATATGTTGAAATGAACGAACAATATGTTTCTACCCAATATGTACACCAATTCTGAAGATCATGGAAAAGTGTTGGACTGTGGTAGCTACATGGTCAAACAGAAATTCCAAGAAATAAATTATTTACAAAAAAACTCAAGAGTGAGTTTACCATATTTTGTACTAAATTTCTATACAAAGTGATTTATAACATGGAGGGTACTTGGGAGGGTACGGTCTCCACAGAAAATTAGGGTATATCTCGTAAACGGCGTATTTTATGAAAAAAAAAATAATACTTTTTTTTATTTACCATTTTTTAATAAATTTATTTAAAAAGCTGAGTTACATAAAACAAAATAGAAATCATTAATCCATAACTAGCGCCCTCTAGGGACGTTTAGTAAATTACTGATTGACATACATAAAGATTGATTTGAGAAGTGTTCCAAGCAAATTTCAATGAAATCTATCCCCTTAATACTCAGAAAAAACACTTTTAGGGACCACCTTTCAGAGGCCAGTACGCTTTTTAAAAATGGAAATTGAGAAAATAAAAAAAAAATACCCCAATTTTCGGTAAAGAACGTACCCTCCAAGCTTTTTACACCTGTTATAAATCACCCTCCATAATTAACAAAACCTTATATTCAGATGTTTATGGTTTAAGATGCTCTAAAGTCTAAAGAGAAGGTTTCAGGTTTTGGGTTCAGAACTGGTAGTAAAAATTCTGTAAGTTATCTGAAATGGATTCTTGCGACTCAAATGGTGTGTGACTATGTAATTTTGTGTAAATTACAATCGCAATCAAAATGCCTACTCCTCTATAAATTATAATAGATTCTATATACACTGTAGGGACTATAGTCCAATACAGAAAAAAAATTATGTACAGATATAAAACAGTAGCTACCTACATACCTATTAGCTGATGATTAACGGGTAATTTACAATGAGCACAGTGTAAAATATGTATGTATTTAGGTATTCGATAAAAAAAAAAAAAAAAAACAACACAACACAAACTGCATGAACAACTTACACTGTATTCAATCTCATTCTTCATGAGTAGCATTAGTAAAAAAATTGCACATATAAGAATCTGTATTAGTTATGTACAAAGAACAAACATTTCTAAACTGGAACTATTATTGAATCTGCCCCAGTACCATAAAGATACCAGACACAAACACGCAAAAATGACCAAAATACATACCGCGAAGTCTCTCGTTGGACTCTGGTAAAGAAAGCATGGAAAAAAAATTACTGACAATTTTTTTTAATGTACTTGATTGTGGGATATCTAACCTTGTTGATTTGCTTATTTGCTTAATATAATGATAGGCAATTATTAAACAAGACTGCAACGACATATAAATTTAAAGCACAACCTTAGTTATAAAAAAAAATGAGACATCGTGTTGTAATAATGAATACAAAAACGTTTGTAAGATGCTTCATGCAAAATTGTATACAGATTCTATCATGCAAAATTCTATTTGTGTGTTTTTCGTAAAATCTAATATTTCTGATTATAATTTATGTTTTGTTCGAATCTACAATGCAAAATCAGTTTATGTTTTTTTTAAACATAGTACCGACACAAAGCAAATATTTAAACCACTAGGCAATATTATGCCATATTCTCCGTCGCCGGCGCTACTGACGCGACGCAACGTGTTAATTTTAATCTCAAATTTGAGATATACTTATCAATTTTTGCTTTAATTGTAATTGTTGACTATGACTTTAAATATCGAAAAAAGAGCGCAAATTTAGATAATTTAAAGTTTGACATTAAAATTAACACGACAGGAGCGCCCTATGCGGCGAGTTACGGTATTTTATTTGTGTCAATAGATGCTAAGCAACACGCCACCTAGCGTCGCTTTTCGAACTACTGTAAGCAACAAATACTATTGTGTAATACCTTACGATTTCTAATTGAAAACTTGTTTATCAAAATGGTTTAAATCTTTTCTTCATGTCGGTACTTTGTTAAAAAAAACATCCCTGGTTTTGAAACCACGATCCCAATATACCTTTTACTTAAAATATACCCACTATTTACAAGTCAGCCTCTAGTTATTACACAAAGCTCAATTACAAGGAAGATAAAGCCTTCTTTCTTACCCAAACACAACATGTATGATATTTATAATATAAAAACTACTTACGATCAGATCTTTCTGTAGCATTGCAAAGGCCAAAACAATGGAACATGAAAAACAAAATCCAAATTAGAAACCTATACGAGTAGTATGGTGAGTAATATAAACTTAAAAATTTTAAGTACAATAATAAATTAATATTATACAGAGTGATGATAAAGTATCGCACAAAAATCATATTCTGGTTATTTAATGGTTTAGCGGAAAATCCTGAGACCCGTCGATTTTTGTTTTTAAATTGCCATTCAGACATATAATTTTCAACCCCCCACGCCTCAACCCCTAAGTGCTAGCAACCCCAACTTTAAAAATTTAAATAGAAAGATACCCTTTGTGATACCTCTTTGTATAGGTCTTTTTATTCTTAATATAACTAAAAAAAGTTTTTCAAAATCGATTTATAAATAACGGAGATATTTAACAAAATGTAATCAATGTAAAAAATGGGGTTGACATTCAACAAAAAATTATGACGTCACAGCGTAGAAATAATGGCACAAATCCTGAGACCCGTCAATTTTTGTTTTTAAATTGGCATTTAGGCAGGTAATTTTAATCCCCCCACCCCTCAGCCCCTAAGTGATAGCAACCCCAACTTTAAAAATTTTAATGGAAAGATACCCTTTGTGATACCTCTTTTGATAGGTCTTTTTATTCTTAATATAACAAAAAAAAGTTTTTCAAAATCGGTTGAAAAATAACAGAGATACTTAACAAAATGTAATCAATGTAAATAATGGGGTTGACATTTAAAAAAAAATTATGACGTCACAGCGTAGAAATAATGGGCGATCAAAACCACACTTTTAGGTCAGGAAGTGCCCTTTTTAATGTTACTATTTACGGCGTGTTTGAGCCGTTTCTTGTCGAATATTGACATTTCCATTTGATTACATTTTGTTAAATATCTACGTTATTTATCAACCGATTTTGAAAAACTTTTTTTGGTTATATTCAGAATAAAAAGACCTATCAAAAGAGGTATCACAAAGGGTATCTTTCTATTTAAAATTTTAAAGTTGGGGTTGCTAGCACTTAGGGGTTGAGGGGTGGGGGGTTGAAAATTATATGTCTAAATGGAGATTTAAAAACAAAAATCGACGGGTCTCAGGATTTTCCGCAAAAATATTAAATAACCAAAATATGATTTTTGTGCGATTCTTTATCATCACTCTGTATTTGTAATTATATTACTATACTTTACTAATAAAATAATTCTTACCGCTCCTGATCCTTTAGGAGATTTAGAAGCAGCAACATATGCTAAATACTGAATTACTTTTTTGGTATTTTCTGTTTTACCAGCTCCTGATTCACCTGTACACAAAATTGATTGATCTTCTCTTTCTGTAAAAAAAAAGTTAATAATAATTATTATTAGTCAATGAATATGTGTAGAGGCGCTTCCAATTGCAAGTGGGAGTAACTCCCGAGTAGTTCCCAAATTACCAAACTACACTTGTGTGTTCCAATTGACTGGAGTTTGCTGCACCTGAACTGATCTTTTTACCTACCTACCTTTTTTCTGGTGCAGTAGGTGTAGCTTGTTATGCATTACATGATATTAAGGTCAGGGTATCGTTCGTTGAATTAACACACACAGATCAGTACATTTGCAATTGGCAAGCACCTACGGTGGTTTGTAGTTGCCTCATAGTTAACAACAAATTTAAAAACAATATTGTCTGGACATGCGGATGCGTAGAGGGGTAGTGTAAACGACAAGGAATGCGTAGAGGGGTGGTGTAAACGTTCAAGGCGGCAGTGCATGCGCGCCGGCTGCAAAGTCAGTCAGGGCAGGTCATTGTATGATAAAAACCCCAAATGAAAAGTAAGAGATATTACCGATGGTGGCGCTGACAACAACATGTCAACGTCACAAATGGGATAGGAAATGTCATATTTTACATATTTCCTTTGCTTTGAACTTGTCCTTTGACCTTGTTGGTCCTGTACTTATGTATTTGTTATTTTCTCTACAATCCACTTGTGACATTCAACAAGGCCTTTTTTAATCGTACAATGACATGCGTTACCACCGTCGCGTATTACTCAATCTTAATCTTTTTACTAGTACTAGTTTTGTTTATGGCATGCTGTTATATAATATCCGGTAGCCTTGCAAAATACTGTTTTCGTTAAGAAATTACTGATAATCCACAAGGAGACGATCAACAACGTCAAAGGACAAGTTCCAATAAATATGTGGGAAATGACAAGTCCTACCTCGTTTGTGACGTCACACACGTTGTTGTTGTTGTCAGCGCCACCATCGGCTAGTAAACAAAACCACGTGACACATGGGATCTGTGATTGGTTGCATGCAGCCCGCGCAAGCAACCAACCAATCACAGACCCTGCTACGGCCATGTGTCACGTTTACATGCTAGTCGCGGTTAAGTCGCGGTGTCCGAGACTGACGTTTAGGGTATTTTATCATACAATGGCATGTGCTATCACCATTAACATTTACGCTACCTCTCTACGCATTCGTTTGTATTGTTTGGTACCCTTAGCTAGCATCTAATGAATTACCGTTAGTAGTGATTGGGTTACCTTTTTAGTCTTGATATTATCATTAAACCAACAAATGTATGGACACAGTGGCGGACTGGCGATTTTTTTGTAGGGACGCGAGCCAAAATAGGGGCCCGAAATAAAAATGTATAAAAGAACATATGACTTAAGACTTACCCTCTACATAAATAATTTTCTTGTTAATATTATTATTCTTAAGGGCCCGGGACGCTGTAGCACCCAGCGCCCCTGGCCAGTCCGCCACTGTATGGACATGTTTTGCTATGTACCTATTCTATTACACTAACCTTGCAACATGGATCTATAGGCAGCATCAGTAATGGCAAATACATGCGGAGGAACTTCATGTCTCTTGATACCCTTGTACCTTTCCATAATCTTCTCTGTGTAAATAGGCAACCTTTTGTAGGGGTTTACTACCACACAGAAGAGGCCAGAGTATGTCTGTAACAAACAAAAACATATTGTAATACATCGTGTTTAAACAAAATTTCAAGATACTCCAAAGTTACTCTCACTTTCAAATTATTACCTAAAAAATAGCATGAAATGCTACTATAGGACCAAAGTTATAGAAAATACAATTTCCTATCAAAAACTGTCGGAAAACTTTTGTCTAACTTTAATAATTTGGGCCTGGGAACCGTTTGGAAGTTGGCATAAACCAGCGATTCAGACTTAAAATTGCAACGCAGCGAAAACCGCGCTAGATGGGGTAAAATACTATAGGACCAAAGTTGTAGAAAATAAAATTTCCTATCAAAAACTCCCGGAAAGCGTTTGTCTAATTTTAATAATTTGGGCCTGAGAACCGTTTGGAAGTTGGCATAAACCAGCGATTCAGACTTAAAATTGCAACGCAGCGAAAACCGCGCTAGATGGGGTAAAATACTATAGGACCAAAGTTGTAGAAAATAAAATTTCCTATCAAAAACTCCCGGAAAGCGTTTGTCTAATTTTAATAATTTGGGCCTGAGAACCGTTTAAAGTTAGCATAAACCAGCGATTCTGGTTTAAAATTGTAACGCAGCGACAACCGCGCTAGATAAGTGAAAATAAAAAAAAGACCATAGTTGTAGAAAATGAAATTTCTTACAAAGAACTCCGGCAAAACCCATTTCTAGGGGAAAGCGTAGAAACTGTAATAGTTTGGCCTTCAGAACCGTTAATGCATTAAGAAGTGCATTAGCTCGCACCCGCTTACTTACAGTGCCTCAGCGTAAAATTTTATCCTCCGAAGATGGAGAAAGAGAAAGAAAGGCTTATACGGTACCACTATAAATAAAAGGGACAGGCTGCGTCCTCGCCTAAGCAAGTTTGTTCTTGTTGATTTTCCGCGCGCTGACAAAAAGAACGCCGTTGCTAGCTCAACGGCAGACGTGGATATAATTCTAACACAAAATCCACGGCATTACGTCATTGTCAAAGGGTGACGTCATTAATTCGGCGACGCCAATACGAGCTCCACCTATTGCGCATATCCGGGGACTTACAAAATTATTCCATTATGAAAGTTTCAGACATTTTCATATTTTAAATTTATTTTTAATTAATTTGCAAGTTGAATATGACCAATAAAAAATACTAGAGTAAAGTTTCTCTAAGTCGGAGCGATTGATTTTGTTTGTAATTAATAATGATTATCATTAGATTTGTTAGAAACAGACTTTTACGCCTTGGGAGTAGGCAACCAATCGTACAGCACCTCTGTCCCTATAATCTCAGGAAGCTGAAATAATTCCCCAGACATGTGCAGAGTCGGCCGAAACGTCACCCCTTGATACTTTGACAATGACGTAAAGCCGTGGATTTTGTGTCAGAATTATATCCACGTCTACCGGGGAGCTAGCTACGGCGCAAAAAGAACAATGACGTCACCACGTGTTTGCGGTCACGTGATGATTTTCAAATTATTTTATTAAAAAAATGAAGAGGAAGTTTTTCCTGTTTCTGTTTGCAGCCACCGCATAATTTTAAATTAACCACTTTTAGCAAGTAAATTTGTTTAGTACAATTCTGTATTATGCACATCCCATTTGTGATTAATATTGTATTAATATAAATAATTATAAAATATATTCTGTGTTTATATTTTATAACGCGAATTAGTCAAGATTCCTAATAGTGCAGACTAGACTTATAAATTCCTTCAATTAATAAGTGGGTAAATTATTCTATGTCAATGTCCTGAACATTTCATTTGTCAGCATTACAATTTCCTGCCGAGGAAATGTAGTAATAATGGTTATGTTATAATAGTTGCAACAATTTTTTACTTTCAAGCATAACAAACTAAATTGAAAATTGTTTTTTCTACTTCGCATTCACAATAGCTCCATTGTGACACTGAAAACTGCACAAAACAGTTTCACAATAGCGTCTGTTTTTGGTAAAATTTTATTTCTTAAAAGTGGTAGCATTTGTTTCATCTGTCAAATTATCAAACGTCATCAACATCAAATATCAATGGGATACAGTTCCTCTTCTACAGATAGGTAAATAGGTTAAAATAAACACAGAAATTATAAACATCTGGACTTTTCTTTGATTCTGAATAATGAAAACAACTAGCAGATTAAAGATTTCTTTTAAAAAGTTTCTTATAACCTCAATTATCAATTTTGACAGTTTTGAAAATAGCTTGCCGCAGTGTTACCACTTCTTCCAATTGAAACTCCCTAGATAGTAAATTCATTTAAAAAAACTCAAATTTTTAGTATAATATACTATTGCTAAAATTAAAAAAAGGATTAAATACAAAACTTTCCTGATCACTTAATTAAAACATTTCTATTTTCAAGTATGTAGTTTCTGGGGAAACGTATCTAATCTTTAGTTTTAATACCACTTTTATGATTCGATAAGTGCAAATAATATCAAAGTTATCTATGATTTATTGCAAATTATATTGTTTTCAAGTAGGGATAAATATTTATGTAAAAGGACTGCCGTCAATTAACTGTTTTAGTTTTATGAATTTTCCTTCCCACTAAATACAAAACAAAGCATGAAATAATTAACGATAAACTCTAATAATTAATTAACGACCTCTTGATATTAAAAACAAAAAAGAATTCCGATTTACTGCTAATTGATGTTATAATGTCGTACGTACTATGAACAGTAATGTCATTACGAATACCGGAATTTATTTACCAGACTACAACAGAAATATTTTTCTGTGTTATCAAACTTCTTATTTATTTTTTAAGCACTTGGGAATACTAATGAGAAACTATTAACATAGGAATTTTACCGGTTTTACCTACAATAATTTTAGGTAATACCAGTGGCGGCTGATGCCAAGGGGCACGTGCCCGCAGCCAAAAAAATGGAAATCTCTTTTTTTCTAAATCATAGTACTCTACTAATATAGGTTTATTAAATTTTAAAACATCCGTAATCCAATGTATATATTAACAATTTACATCTTCGAAATAGTATACTTCCATGTCGTCATAGCGCGCTATAGCATGAAACGGGCACAGCTTTGTTGTGACCGTTACGACGCACGTGTTCAATTTGTATAGCGCATGTCAAATTTACAAGGAGTTTTAACTAAGAAAGTGGGCACGCTTTCCGAGAGCCCTCGTCAATTTTCGGCGTCTGCGGCGCCACTTTTCTTCCCTTCGCTCACATGTAGCTGTGCCCCCCAAATATTTTGGTCACGGGCCGCCACTGGAAAATACTCCCAACTCATTCTTAGTTAGTCTAACTCGACGAGCTGCAGAAGACATAAAAAAAATACACACAAACAATATCTGCTTGTTAAAGTCTTTAGTTACCGTAACCGTCTATTCATTGTTTTATATTTCCGAACACCCTGTATTTGTAAAATTAATGAACTGTAAAAATAAATATGTACTGCTCTCTGCTGTACCAGGCGGCATCTTTGAAGTAATAATGAGACACCGCGGTTCCTATGTTTCTACTTAACAGTAATCTGACCCTTAAAACCGATAAATAATATTGTACACAAGGAATGGAGATTAATCAGTTTATCCTAAAATTCCCTATTAAATGGGACAAAGAGAGAAGGCTCGTATACAGGGTGTCCCGCAGTAGGGTATACCGTTTAGTCGCATCGCAGACGGTTGGCAAAAGTCTAGGGCGTGCGGCGTAGTCTTCGTCGAGTTTAGGAATGGGAAAAGCACGGAAGAACCCGAGTGCGAGGGTTCGGCATAAGTCGTTTTTTTCCAACCGCCAGGAACCAAACAGTACCTACATAGTAGCTAAATTTTAGAAGTTCTTTGAGAGTATTTTTTACCGAGTTTTGGATTAAGATATCATGAATATTCATGACAATCTGATGATAGTCTTTTGTTTGTCACGGAAATGCCGGCCTCATTAATTATTGTCGTATACCGGACGATCGAGAAAGGTTGTCCCAAAAAAAACTACTTTCTACGGGTATATCAAACTTTACATCCTTCAGCTGTCATCATATGACATCCTGCTGTCATGTTTGAAATCAATTCATTGGAAACACTGTACTTACTGTAAACTTGGTTTAACAATGTTTTTAGTATTGAAAAATACGTTTTTGTATAATAATAATAACAGCGTCCAAGAATAAAAAGGGGAGTTACAGAAACGTAAATGCACAGAACAACTGTCAACAGCACTGTGGCTAATATCACACTAGAATGAAATATTGATAACTACTTGGAAGGTAGTTTTCTTTTTTGGACAACCTTTCTCGATCTCCCGGTATAATGTTAAGGAATTTATTGATTAAATTTATGATTGCGATATTACAACTTAATATTCCTCAACAATTCTATTTGTTATAAACATTCATTTTATGACCATCAAAAATTTGTGGCATTACGTTGCATAACATTTTATTAATAATGTATAACAATTGCTACATGAAAACAAACTAGGTACATTCTATTTGCGACAACAAAATTGTATGCTGTAGGCAATAATAAATTATTTATAGTGTTATTAACAAAATATAACTTCCTATATCGTTAAATGGAAATACATTCAGTGGCGATGTGTAATTTTGCGGATTTGTAGTTTCTTTCTTTTTAGGTTAGAGCTAGTGCAAAATTTTGACGTTTATGAAATCATAGCGGTTGCCGGGTTGCCCAGGAAACTAAAACATATGGCATTTATTATCCGCAGAATTAAAAGGAATTGTAGTGTACGTATTGCTCAAAATGTAGAAAAGTGATTGAAGAAGACTGCAGACAAGCCAATGCTATCCATGATGTACAGCTCTACCAAGCTTACAAAGTTGAAAGGGGGCGTGTCCGGTGCCAAAGTACAGTCAAAATAAAAACATTTAGGCGGCAAATTTAAATAATTGTAAATACTTTTTTCTACTAGCGTGCGGAAAAACGCATTTTCCGCACATGTTTTAGTGCGGAAAATCCACTTTTCCGCACCGTGCGGCAAAGATTTTTCCGCACTGAAACTAGTGCGTTTTTCCGCACGCTAGTAGAAAAACTATTGTTCCTAACACTTGCAGAAACCTATTTTTCCGCACTTAAATGCTTGACACCACTCCGCTACGCGTCGTGCTGTCAACGGCATTTGCGTGCGGAAAAATCGATTTTCTGCACTTGTTAGGAAAATAGCTATTCATTTATTATTGGGCGTATTCAACCAACTGAACGTTGAGACACCGGTGCGTTCTATTGGACGCCTTGCGATTTCCACTGTTCATATTGGCCAACAGTAATTATACTATAGCTCCTTTATTAGTCAAATGATGAAAAAAGTTTAAATATAAAAGTTGTTCTGTATATAGTTCTGCATTCTTCTAAATGTATATCATGTATACAGGGTGTTTGTTTTTCACAGTACGAGAAGCAACTTTGTTATTTTAAATGAAACACCCTGTATATTATTATATAATTGAATGCAAAATTGAATTGTCTATCAGATAGTATAAGGTAGTCATATAGCTAAAGTGTACGGTTGATGAGAATTTCGTGAAGTTCCGCTGCGTTTTGTAAATTTTGAAGATTTAGGCTGGACTCTGACAGTCGGTAGCGGTCGGTGGTGGTATGCCTCGAGAACTGTAATACTGTTGAATACCAAAAACGAAATGTTTAATTTTTAGTATCGGAAAGTCCAGGGAGGTGCCATAGCGTCCACTTTTTTCCTTTCTCTTACCGTTTACGACGATACCCTGTATACTACCTATTTGCAAATAATAAACTGTTTGCTTGAACATCAAACATAAATGAAGTTTTTATTTTATTATTCAATTCTCGATTACTACTATGTTGGTGGTATGATGAACGTCTTCTATTCGTAGAAATAAACGACGTGCGTGCTTTGCGGAGGCGTCAAACCAGACGCTTTAAATCGGTTTAACACTATATTTTATTAAAATGCCGGACACTCCTTCATGTCAAGCATGTTAAAGACCTGTATAAGAGTTTCCAAACGCTAATATTAATTAGATAGGTTGTATGTTACAAAAATAAGGTCAGTACGAAATTTCACAATCATGTAACGCCTCAACAAAATTATATTAAATAGGACAAGCGATCAAAATCGCGAACTGGTCACCGTTATTTGATTACCGCATACAGATTACAGGTCACATCAATTATTGGCAAGATCACTATTATGGTTAACAAGGTCGTTTCTTCATCTAGATGCGGTTGTAGTAATTGATCATTTAACAACTTTACCAACAGCTGGAATCACAATCAAACATTCTGTGTTAAATGAATCTTGAACGCTCGATTTCGTTTTATTTTTAAAAATACAATAAAATAAAATGGAATGCGAGTCTTGTTTAATATACAAACAAACTTGATTAAGATATTAAATACCGACAATGAACAAGAACAATTCTATTGTATGGCCCGATAGATAACAGAATCTTCTAAAAGGGCGAAACCGTACCAATACAATATTGTTTGGTGTAAAACTTAAAACATGACAGTGACATGGAATCCCACCAAACAGTTTTCTTTTACCAAGATTTACATAGCAAGGTTATTCAGAATATCGTCACATCGGGGACAAAGGGTTGTGGAGTATAGACCAGGCTGAGGTTAGTACTTCTATCGGTACGCGGGTTTCTGTGACCTTCAGAGTACGCTGACCCTGTTGTCTGAATCGAAGTTTTCAGACGAGAATTGAATAATAAATTGTTTTATAGTATTTTACCCATTTCAGTAATTCGAAAGAACTATGGGCAAACATTTTGCTTAATTTTTCATTTCAAGTGTTGTTTGTTTCCTTACAGGATCTAGAATTGGATTACGGATTATAGAAATATGCAAGAAATACTGAATCGGAACGTTCTGATGGCTTTATATTTCAGTTTTACAGAAAGAAAAAAATTCCAAAAATTGAGCGTTTGAATTTGAATTTCGCGCGCTTTTATAAAATGTAGAACTGTCAGTTGTGTTGGAGCTAAACTGCTCTGAAGTTTTTTGTAGAGAAAGAAATACGGAATCGGGACGTTCTGTTGGCTTTATATTTCAGTTTTACAGAAAGAAAAAAATTCCAAAAATTGAGCGTTTGAATTTGAATTTCGCGCGCTTTTATAAACTGTAGAACTGTCAGATATGTTGGAGCTAAACTGTTCTGTAGTTTTTTGTAGAGAAAGAAATACGGAATCGGGACGTTCTGTTGGCTTTATATTTCAGTTTTACAGAAAGAAAAAAATTCCAAAAATTGAGCGTTTGAATTTGAATTTCGCGCGCTTTTATAAACTGTAGAACTGTCAGTTGTGTTGGAGCTAAACTGTTCTGAATTTTTTTGTAGAGAAAGAACTACGGAATCGGGACGTTCTGTTGGCTTTATATTTCAGTTTTACAGAAAGAAAAAAATTCCGAAAATTGGGCGTTTTAATTTGAATTTCGCGCGCTTTTATAAACTGTAGAACCGTCAGATATGTTGGAGCTAAACTGTTCTGAAGTTTTTTGTAGAGAAAGAAATACGGAATCGGGACGTTCTGTTGGCTTTATATTTCAGTTTTACAGAAAGAAAAAAATTCCAAAAATTGAGCGTTTGAATTTCGCGCGCTTTTATAAACTACAGAACTGTCAGATATGTTGAAGCTAAACTGTTCTGAAGTTTTTTGTAGAGAAAGAACTACGGAATCGGAACGTTCTGTTGGCTTTATATTTTAGTTTCACAGAAAGAAAAAAATTCCAAAAATTGAGCGTTTGAATTTGAATTTCGCGCACTTTTATAAACTGTAGAACTGTCAGTTGTGTTGGAGCTAAACTGTTCTGAATTTTTTTGAAGAGACAGAAATACGGAATCGGGACGTTCTGTTGGCTTTATATTTCAGTTTTACAGAAAGAAAAAAATTTCAAAAATTGAGCGTTTGAATTTGAATTTCGCGCGCTTTTATAAACTGTAGAACTGTCAGTTGTGTTGGAGCTACACTGTTCTGAAGTTTCTTGTAGAGAAAGAAATACGGAATCGGGACGTTCTGTTGGCTTTATATTTCAGTTTTACAGAAAGAAAAAAATTCTAAAAATTGAGGGTTTGAATTTGAATTTCGCACGCTTTTATAAACTGTAGAACTGTCAGTTGTGTTGGAGCTAAACTGTTCTGAAGTTTCTTGTAGAGAAAAAAATACGGAATCGGGACGTTCTGTTGGTTTTATATTTCAGTTTTACAGAAAGAAAAAAATTCCAAAAATTGAGCGTTTGAATTTGTATTTCGCGCTCTTTTAAAAACTGTAGAACTGTCAGTTATGTTGGAGCTAAACTGTTCTGAAGTTTTTTGTAGAGAAAGAAATACGGAATCGGGACGTTCTATTGGTTTTATATTTCAGTTTTACAGAAAGAAAAAAAATCCAAAAATTGAGCGTTTGAATTTGAATTTCGCGCGCTTTTTAAACTGGAGAACTGTCAGATATGTTGGAGCTAAACTGTTCTGAAGTTTCTTGTAGAGAAAGAAATGCGGAATCGGGACGTTCTGTTGGCTTTATATTTCAGTTTTACAGAAAGAAAAAAATTCTAAAAATTGAGGGTTTGAATTTGAATTTCGCACGCTTTTATAAACTGTAGAACTGTCAGTTGTGTTGGAGCTAAACTGTTCTGAAGTTTCTTGTAGAGAAAAAAATACGGAATCGGGACGTTCTGTTGGTTTTATATTTCAGTTTTACAGAAAGAAAAAAATTCCAAAAATTGAGCGTTTGAATTTGTATTTCGCGCTCTTTTAAAAACTGTAGAACTGTCAGTTATGTTGGAGCTAAACTGTTCTGAAGTTCTTTGTAGAGAAAGAAATACGGAATCGGGACGTTCTATTGGTTTTATATTTCAGTTTTACAGAAAGAAAAAAAATCCAAAAATTGAGCGTTTGAATTTGAATTTCGCGCGCTTTTTAAACTGGAGAACTGTCAGATATGTTGGAGCTAAACTGTTCTGAAGTTTCTTGTAGAGAAAGAAATGCGGAATCGGGACGTTCTGTTGGCTTTATATTTCAGTTTTACAGAAAGAAAAAAATTCTAAAAATTGAGGGTTTGAATTTGAATTTCGCACGCTTTTATAAACTGTAGAACTGTCAGTTGTGTTGGAGCTAAACTGTTCTGAAGTTTCTTGTAGAGAAAGAAATACGGAATCGGGACGTTCTGTTGGCTTTATATTTCAGTTTTACAGAAAGAAAAAAATTCTAAAAATTGAGGGTTTGAATTTGAATTTCGCACGCTTTTATAAACTGTAGAACTGTCAGTTGTGTTGGAGCTAAACTGTTCTGAAGTTTCTTGTAGAGAAAAAAATACGGAATCGGGACGTTCTGTTGGTTTTATATTTCAGTTTTACAGAAAGAAAAAAATTCCAAAAATTGAGCGTTTGAATTTGTATTTCGCGCTCTTTTAAAAACTGTAGAACTGTCAGTTATGTTGGAGCTAAACTGTTCTGAAGTTTTTTGTAGAGAAAGAAATACGGAATCGGGACGTTCTATTGGTTTTATATTTCAGTTTTACAGAAAGAAAAAAAATCCAAAAATTGAGCGTTTGAATTTGAATTTCGCGCGCTTTTTAAACTGGAGAACTGTCAGATATGTTGGAGCTAAACTGTTCTGAAGTTTCTTGTAGAGAAAGAAATGCGGAATCGGGACGTTCTGTTGGCTTTATATTTCAGTTTTACAGAAAGAAAAAAATTCTAAAAATTGAGGGTTTGAATTTGAATTTCGCACGCTTTTATAAACTGTAGAACTGTCAGTTGTGTTGGAGCTAAACTGTTCTGAAGTTTCTTGTAGAGAAAAAAATACGGAATCGGGACGTTCTGTTGGTTTTATATTTCAGTTTTACAGAAAGAAAAAAATTCCAAAAATTGAGCGTTTGAATTTGTATTTCGCGCTCTTTTAAAAACTGTAGAACTGTCAGTTATGTTGGAGCTAAACTGTTCTGAAGTTCTTTGTAGAGAAAGAAATACGGAATCGGGACGTTCTATTGGTTTTATATTTCAGTTTTACAGAAAGAAAAAAAATCCAAAAATTGAGCGTTTGAATTTGAATTTCGCGCGCTTTTTAAACTGGAGAACTGTCAGATATGTTGGAGCTAAACTGTTCTGAAGTTTCTTGTAGAGAAAGAAATGCGGAATCGGGACGTTCTGTTGGCTTTATATTTCAGTTTTACAGAAAGAAAAAAATTCTAAAAATTGAGGGTTTGAATTTGAATTTCGCACGCTTTTATAAACTGTAGAACTGTCAGTTGTGTTGGAGCTAAACTGTTCTGAAGTTTCTTGTAGAGAAAAAAATACGGAATCGGGACGTTCTGTTGGTTTTATATTTCAGTTTTACAGAAAGAAAAAAATTCCAAAAATTGAGCGTTTGAATTTGTATTTCGCGCTCTTTTAAAAACTGTAGAACTGTCAGTTATGTTGGAGCTAAACTGTTCTGAAGTTCTTTGTAGAGAAAGAAATACGGAATCGGGACGTTCTATTGGTTTTATATTTCAGTTTTACAGAAAGAAAAAAAATCCAAAAATTGAGCGTTTGAATTTGAATTTCGCGCGCTTTTTAAACTGGAGAACTGTCAGATATGTTGGAGCTAAACTGTTCTGAAGTTTCTTGTAAAGAAATGCGGAATCGGGACGTTCTGTTGGCTTTATATTTCAGTTTTACAGAAAGAAAAAAAATCCAAAAATTGAGCGTTTGAATTTGAATTTCGCGCGCTTTTTAAACTGCAGAACTGTCAGATATGTTGGAGCTAAACTGTTCTGTAGTTTTTTGTAGAGAAAGAAATACGGAATCGGGACGTTCTGTTGGCTTTATATTTCAGTTTTACAGAAAGAAAAAAATTCCAAAAATTGAGGGTTTGAATTTGAATTTCGCGCACTTTTATAAACTGCAGAACTGTCAGATATGTTGGAGCTAAACTGTTCTGAAGTTTTTTGTAGAGAAAGAAATACGGAATCGGGACGTTGTATTGGTTTTATATTTCAGTTTTACAGAAAGAAAAAAATTCTAAAAATTGAGCGTTTGAATTTGAATTTCGCGCGCTTTTATAAACTGCAGAACTGTCAGATATGTTGGAACTGTTCTAAAGTTTTTTGTAGAGAAAGAAATACGGAATCTGAACATTCTATTGGGTTTGTATTTTAATTTTACAGAAAGAAAAGACTGTGAGTGTCTGAATTTGAAAATCGCGCGCATTTTTAAATTGCAGAACTGTCAGTTATGCTGAGGGGATTTTTGTGTGGTTATAAACTGTAAATAAATGCATAATAATTTACACAAATCCATGAGATCATTCTTTTAATCTCATCAATTGCATTTACAAAATGTTTTAGAAATCAATCTCGCAGAAATTCTTTTAAATACAAGAGCGCGAAATTCAAATTCAGACGCGCAATTTTTTTTGTTCTCTACAAAAAATTTCTAAACAGTTTAGCTCTAAAATAGTTCAGGGAGAAAATAAATCAACAAATTTTTAGATTGAAATCCTTATGGTGCGTAATCCAATTCTACACTCTGTATATTTACCTACCCATAAACCTAGTGGAAAGTTATGTCCTTCGATATCGATAATAATTAATTACAAGCTTATAAAACGACGCCTACAATCGTGTATAAATGAAACCTAATCAACTGATAATTATTTTCCAAAGTAGTCCTCTATCTATAGAAGTGATCAAAACCATTGTTCTCATAGTCCAGGCAAATTAGACCAAAAAAGGTGGTTTTGCTGCATTAAATCATGTAGTTCCAAAAGTTTCAGGAATGTGTAGGGCGAGGTTCCCTGAACAACGCCTAATAAAGTCCCATCGATTTCAGGTGCCGCGCGAAGGGGGGGGCAGGCTCAAAGGTCCAATTTTTCAGTTATTGGCGCATATCTCGAAAACGATGCGTCGCACAGCAAATTTTATGCTATTCAAAATTAAAGGTTACTAAATTCCCTACAAAATGGTGTATTACTTTTGTCTCGTATGTGTTACCGTCTCCGATATATGAGCCGGCGAAAATGGAAAATTTGCAAAAAAAATTGAAGCGCCTCAGGTTTTTGTCAAGCTTGCCCTTCCAACTCTTTTTCCTTCCATTTTACGCGAAACTCGTGAGGAAGGAAGTTGTAGAGCATTCAATTTCCTTCAATAATATATATACTTTTGCTAAATTATCTTCAATCAGTCAAAAGTTAACATAAGTTTCGGGGTCGATTTCGAGATTCTGCTAGTAAACTGCTGATCATTTTATTTCCGTTTTCAAGGGCTTTAACTCTCTCTATCACGTTATTTATTGTTTATGTAAACATAAATGGTATTTATTACCCATATAACTAATAAAATATATATATGTATGAAAGTAGAAATATACAGGGTGTTTCTTAAATAGCGGACACGGAGCATATGGAGCTTTCTGAACACGATTCTGTCTCCATACTTAACAGCCAGTCTGTTCATCACGGTCCTCATATCTGGTTTTTGCCTACTTATCTCTTCCATAAGCTCATCCACGGAGTACTGCCCTTTATCCTGACCGAGCCTGAACATCTAAATACTGGAAAATCTCCTCCATGGCTACTGAAACAAATTCTTCCATGGGTCTGCCTCTCTGTTGGCCAGTCGGTTTACGCAAATAGAACTCTTTGTCTTCATGATAGTATATAGCATCTGCAGCATATAAGTCTCCCACGCCACTAATGCGGATCAAGACATTGTACACCTTGCGGCGTTTGTGAAGTTTTTCTTTTTTTTGTTTATGCTGCAGATGCTATATATCATGAAGACAAAGAGTTCTACTTGCGTAAACCGACTGGCCAACAGAGAGGCAGACCCATGGAAGAATTTGTTTCAGTAGCCATGGAGGAGATTTTCCAGTATTTAGATGTTCAGGCTCGGTCAGGATAAAGGGCAGTACTCCGTGGATGAGCTTATGGAAGAGATAAGTAGGCAAAAACCAGATATGAGGACCGTGATGAACAGACTGGCTGTTAAGTATGGAGACAGAATCGTGTTCAGAAAGCTCCATATGCTCCGTGTCCGCTATTTAAGAAACACCCTGTATATTTCTACTTTCATACATATATATATTTTATTAGTTATATGGGTAATAAATACCATTTATGTTTACATAAACAATAAATAACGTGATAGAGAGAGTTAAAGCCCTTGAAAACGGAAATAAAATGATCAGCAGTTTACTAGCAGAATCTCGAAATCGACCCCGAAACTTATGTTAACTTTTGACTGATTGAAGATAATTTAGCAAAAGTATATATATTATTGAAGGAAATTGAATGCTCTACAACTTCCTTCCTCACGAGTTTCGCGTAAAATGGAAGGAAAAAGAGTTGGAAGGGCAAGCTTGACAAAAACCTGAGGCGCTTCAATTTTTTTTGCAAATTTTCCATTTTCGCCGGCTCATATATCGGAGACGGTAACACATAGAGACAAAACTAATACACCATTTTGTAGGGAATTTAGTAACCTTTAATTTTGAATAGCATAAAATTTGCTGTGCGACGCATCGTTTTCGAGATATGCGCCAATAACTGAAAAATGGGACCTTTGAGCCTCCCCCCCCCCTCGAGCGGCACCTGAAATCGATGGGACTTTATTAGGCGTTGTTCAGGGAACCTCCCCCTACACATTTCTGAAACTTTTGGAACTACATGATTTAATGCAGCAAAAAATCTAATTTGACTGGACTATCATCCAAAGTAAATTAAATTCAAAGAAGCCGAAATACGGTAGTTATGCAACGAAGCCTATTATGGAAATTTCAAGAGGAAATAAAGGAAAGTTGACTGCACCAATTTAATGAAATCAAAATTACCAAACCATATGTGCATATGCAGTGTGTCCACGGATTGAGGTGTAAATGACAATTTTTTTTAGAGTTGGATCTTCATGTTCTGAGGATCGCTCCTGCTTAGTCTCAAACTAAGATATTGAAAAAATTAGCCAAATCAATTAATATACAGGGTGTTTCTTTTGGCCGAAATCTAAAAATTAGTCAAGAGTAAACTATCTTTATTTTAGCAGGTATAACAAAAATGTATTAGAAAAAGTTGTTTAGAATTAAAAGTTATTGAAAATTTTCAATTTTTATACAAATCAGCCTACTTTGATTTTTTTCATCAACATGAGATTTTTTATAGTTTTTATGGTTTTAGTGACCCATGCATGAAGAGTAATTAAACGAAGTACTTGAAAAACAAATATTTATTAAAAAAATACTAAACCTTATTTGTTCAAAAGTATTGGATTAGATGAAAAAAACAAAGTAGGCTGATTTGTATAAAAGTTGAAATTCTTCAATAACTTTTAAACCTAAACTACTTTTTCTAATACATTTTTGTTATATCTACTAAAATAAAGACAGTTTACTCTTGACTAATTTTTAGATTTCGACCAAAAAAACACCCTGTATATTAATTGATTTGGCTAATTTTTTCAATATCTTAGTTTGAGACTAAGCAGGAGCGATCCTCAGAACATGAAGATCCAACTCTAAAAAAAATTGTCATTTACACCTTACATGCACTCAATCCGTGGACACACTGTATACCTATACACGGACGAAGAACAAAAACGGGGCCACCTTGAAACTTAACGGGAAAAAAAAAAAAACGGGATCATCTCGAAATATATTGTAGGTAAATCAGAACGCCTTTTTAAACAAACAAATGATATTGATACTACAATTTACTTTTGATACAGGGTGATCAAAAATGATTGAACGTGCCGCTTCATACTGATTTTTTGTTGTCCGCTTACTGCTGCTGTCGGTACTTAAATAACCTTGGTAATTTCAGTGGTGTAGACATTGTAATTTAAATGACAGATGGAAAATAATGCGCAAGACACTGAACAGATGTAAGTATTGATAAACAACAGACTGTTTGACAAAACGGAATGCATTTTTGATAGTAATTGGACCGACTAGCGGTCATGTGACCTTCAATCATTTTTGATCACCCTGTATAATTTCAGATCTCAATGTACTTCAAGGTCATACAATAAAAGTGTACAAGGACGTGTACGAATACCTTCTGTTCACCTTTACCTATTTGGATTTCAATCGTAAGTCCGTAGCACAAGTTCAACAACGTCTGTTTCTGGTTCACCCGCTAAAAAGAAACACAGGAAACCAGCAGTCCGATGCTTAGATGTTTTAGAATTTACAAATGTCAAAATGACAATTCATAATTTTGCAGTTCTCAAACTTGGAAACTAAATAATAGTTATTTATACACCAAGTGAACTATGACAATGTTTATTCACGAGAAGATAGTTTAGCTCACGAGCCCGAAGGGCGAGTGGGCTAATGTCTTTGAGTGAATAAACATTGTTAGTTCACGTGGTTTATACATAACTAGCTGGGTACCCGCAGCACATGCCGCGTTTACAGTAGGGTCGTATAAAACGAATTTAATATCTATTGTAATCTCTACTATTTATTTGAAATGAAAATGTATAGTATTGGTCGGTATTGGTTGTTACGATTTAAATTATATTCCGAAGTTAAAAATTGTAAAACGCTCCCCACGGTCGAGATTCAGGAGGACTCTCTCTGTAACTCCAGAAAAAAAATCTTGAAAATCGATAATTTTACATTATTTTCCGAAGTCCTCCTGGGGTTCTCTAGGTGCCCGGGGAGGAGGTGCCGTGCTATTGTTTTTCTAGGTAACCCGGGAGTCCGAGCGTGTAAGCTTATGGACCTGGAGACCTTCTGCGTGGGGTTTCACATTCTTAAGTCTCCAGGTCGAATAGCGTGTAGAGCAAATTGCAAAAATTGATAATTTCCGAAAAGGGCAAAAGTATGAAAAACGCCAGAAGAACGGTTGTAGGGGAAGGTCCCCCCTAGGTCCGCACGGTCGAGATTCGCGAGGACTCTCTCTGTAACTCCAGAAAAAAATCTTGCAAATCAATAATTTTACATTATTTTCCGAAGTCCTCCTGGGGTTCTCTAGGTGCCCGCGGAGGAGGTGCCGTGTTATTGGTTTTCTAGGTGACCCGGGAGTCCGAACGTGTACGCTTATGGACCTGGAGACCTTCTGCGTGGGGTTTCACATTCTTAAGTCTCCAGGTCGAATAGCGTGTAGAGCAAATTGCAAAAATTGATAATTTCCGAAAAGGGCAAAAGTATGAAAAACGCCAGAAGAACGGTTGTAGGGGAAGGTCCCCCCTAGGTCCGCACGGTCGAGATTCGCGAGGACTCTCTCTGTAACTCCAGAAAAAAATCTTGCAAATCAATAATTTTACATTATTTTCCGAAGTCCTCCTGGGGTTCTCTAGGTGCCCGCGGAGGAGGTGCCGTGTTATTGGTTTTCTAGGTGACCCGGGAGTCCGAACGTGTACGCTTATGGACCTGGAGACCTTCTGCGTGGGGTTTCACATTCTTAAGTCTCCAGGTCGAATAGCGTGTAGAGCAAATTACAAAAATTGATAATTTCCGAAAAGGGCAACAGTATGAAAAACGCCAGAAGAGGGGTTGTAGGGGAAGGTCCCCCCTAGGTCCCCACGGTCGAGATTCGGGAGGACTCTCTCTGTAACTCCAGACAAAAAATCTTGAAAATCGATAATTTTACATTATTTTCCGAAGTCCTCCTGGGGTTCTCTAGGTGCCCGCGGAGGAGGTGCCGTGCTTTTGTTTGTCTTTCTAGGTGGCCCGGGAGTCCGAACGTGTACGCTTATGGACCTGGACACCTTCTGCGCGGGGTTTCACATTCTTAAGTCTCCAGGTCGAATAGTGTGTAGAGCAAATTGCAAAAATTGATAATTTCCGAAAAGGGCAAAAGTATGTAACACGCCAGAAGAGGGGTTGTAGGGGAAGGTCTCCCCTAGGTCCCCACGGTCGAGATTCGGGAGGACTCTCTCTGTAACTCCAGACACAATCGTGAAAATCGCTAATTTTTAATTATTTTCCGAAGTCCTCCTGGGGTTCTCTAGGTGCCCGCGGAGGAGGTGCCGTGCTTTTGTCTTTCTAGGTGGCCCGGGAGTCCGAACGTGTAAGCTTATGGACCTGGAGACCTTCTGCGCGGGGTTTCACATTCTTAATTCTCCAGGTCGAATAGTGTGTAGAGCAAATTGCAAAAATTGATAATTTCCGAAAAGGGCAAAAGTATGTAACACGCCAGAAGTGGGGTTGTAGGGGAAGGTCTCCCCTAGGTCCCCACGGTCGAGATTCGGGAGGACTCTCTCTGTAACTCCAGAAAACAAATCGTGAAAATCGCTAATTTTTAATTATTTTCCGAAGTCCTCCTGGGGTTCTCTAGGTGCCCGCGGAGGAGGTGCCGTGCTTTTGTCTTTCTAGGTGACCCGGGAGTCCGAACGTGTAAGCTTATTAGCTTATGAACCTGGAGACCTTCTGCGTGGGGTTTCACTCTCTGAAGTCTCCAGGTCGAATGACGTGTAGAGCAAATTGCAAAAATTTATAATTTCCGAAAAGGGCAAAAGTATGAAACACGCCAGAAGAGGGGTTGTAGGGGAAGGTCTCCCCTAGGTCCCCACGGTCGAGATTCGGGAGGACTCTCTCTGTAACTCCAGAAAGAAAATCGTGAAAATAGCTAATTTTTAATTATTTTCCGAAGTCCTCCTGGGGTTCTCTAGGTGCCCGCGGAGGAGGTGTCGTGCTATTGTCTTTCTAGGTGACCCGGGAGTCCGAACGTGTAAGCTTATGAACCTGGAGACCTTCTGCGTGGGGTTTCACTCTCTGAAGTCTGGTCGAATGACGTGTAGAGCAAATTGCAAAAATTTATAATTTCCGAAAAGGGCAAAAGTATGAAAAACGCCAGAAGGGTTGTAGGGTTGTCTCCCCTAGGTCCCCACGGTCGAGATTCAGGAGGACTCTCTCTGTAACTCCAGAAAAAAAATCTTGAAAATCGCTAATTTTTAATTCTTTTATTAATTCCTGCGGGTCCTTGGGGTTATTTAGGTGCCTACGGTGGAGGTTCTGTACTAATACCTGTCAAAGGGATCCTGGAGTCCGTGTTTGTAATGTTAGAAACATCGAAGTCTAGTTTAAATGCAGAAAATAATATTAGGATTGTTCTGCGGTCGAAATATGTAAACACTGGAACATAACCAAAACTCGCTTTTAAACTACAACCACTTTTCGAGGCGAAATAGCCCATCCAGGGGAAGCTTAGATCATTAAGACATCACTAATGTTTCTTTATTTGATGGAAACTGCTTTATAAAGCAGGAAAAGGCCTACTTTAAAAAAAATACTTCTTTAGATGAGTGTATCCGCTAACATATTTTATTTTCGGCGGTTGGCACTACTGACAAATCTGAATGTAACTTAAGCGAAGTGTGGTACTTATTAAGCCTATACGCACACGCCCCACTGACCTTGGCACGCCCGCACAACCGTTTAACGTTGCGTTCACACGATATAGGACGTTTATACAGAGCAGCCCTTTTTTTTTTTGGTACCGGTGGGGTGAAAACCCACACTTATAATAAAGTCAGCGTTCACACATTATATGAAGTTTATATAGAGCTGTCCTTTTTTTAATTTTGTAGCGGTGGGGTGTAAACCCAGACAACACTGTTGTGCTTTATATAATAGTATTGATTTTATCCAATTTTGTCAAAATAGTACTATTAATAATTATGGCAATTATGCATAATTTGACAAAATAAAAAACTAAACAATAGCTGTCTGTGGCGGTTATGGGCTTAGTGATTTGAAGGATTGCCAATTTTATTTGAATTGGAAAAACTGAAATCAAGCTGGTGGGAACTTGGTTGCTACGCGCTCGATTCGACGATTGTTTCATTGTCAACAATCTTTTCTTTTGTGTGTAAAAATGGTTGAATCACGGTTGAATGTGGTGTTTTTGTGCCTAAAGAAGTCTTAAATGAAGCCTTAGAAGCTGTGGAAAAGTTGGTGCCTACTAAATCTAAGACGATTTATGAAAAGGAGTATCGTTTATTTTGCGACTGGAGAGAGAAGAAAAAAGCAAAGGGGGTGGATGAGAAGATCATTTTAGCTTACATTTCAGAGCGATCGAAAAATACGAAATCTTCATCATTATGGTCATACTATTCACAGCTCAAGAAAATGTTATCGATTAAAGAAAATATAGACATAAGCAGGTTAGTGCTCGTTCTTTTATTAATACGATTATTGTAATCTTAATCTAATTTCGTTAATTGTAGGTACCATCAGGTGAAGGCTTTTTTAAAGCAGCATTCCGTCGGACATAAACGTAAGAAATCCAAAGTTTTCACAAAAGAAGATCTTGAAAATTTCTTGGATCGTGCTCCTGACGAGGAGTATTTATTACTAAAGGTATGTTAGGCATAAAAACATTTAAATTTAATAACTAATAATGGTGTCGTATTGTCTAGGTTGTTTGTATAATGGAAATTGCTGGAGGATGCAGAATTGGCGAATTGGTGACTATGTCTGTTGACGACGTTGATGACAGGGGTACTGTATTGGTTGTGAAAATCCCAGATTCGAAGACATACAAGGAGCGGGTCTTTACTATTGTTAATGGTAACAACAGTGTCCATCTTGGCAAAGAAAAGAGCAAAAAAGAATGTGATGTTTCTGTTGCCGTGGAAAGTTCTTTTACAGCCACGAATACGTTCGAGATTACTTCTAGAGATGGCGAGAACACTACCTTGCCTGCAGTTGTTGGAAGTATGTGGATAAGTCGGCTCTACATTCAATAACTTGACAAACTGCAACTTTTACTTTAATTGCAAGTAAACTGCGGTTCAATAGTTAGGCTAGGCAAGGCAGGGCAAAAAATATTTCCAATAATTAATAATTATTAAGGCCAATTCTCCCCTTTGCCTTGTTGTTTTTAATATCCCTAACTTTTGAATTGTAGTTTAATAATTAATTATTATTAGTGACAATATTGAATGTTGTAATTCTACTGATTATTATAAAAATGAACTCAGCCGTTTTTTAATTCACTAGTGACCTATAAAAAAATTATTCCACCCTTCCATATAAACAACTACTTATGACAGTTGCTAAGAGATTGATAAAATCGCTTTAAAACGTCAAAATTGGATAAAAAATATTAATAGTCAGAGAAGTGTAAAAATTTTGTATTTGTCAAACATAAAAATGTAACTGTAAAGGGGGGTTCACACAGGGGCAAATTTTTCTTTTTGTCTTCATTGGCTAAATTTGGCGGCAAATTTAAATTTGAATGTCGCGCAAGTGTTTTCTGAAAATGCTAAAATATTATTTTCTCAAAATATCCAATTGGGTACCGTTTTTAATTTTTAACTGTTAATGAGAAAAGTCGAGGCCGATTACAAATCTGACTATAAGATGATTAATTCATTTCATTTTAATATAAGGGCAGCCGTGTGGATTTTACAGAAGTTCAACGAAATGCATTCCATAGGTATATCGGCCTGTGGGTATATCATCCAATATGAGACCCCAACCAAAATCGCAAGAGAAGTAAAAGTTAATGACGAATACCGGAGGAATGTAAAACACGAATTGTGGCATCACCTGGTACGAACGCAGAATTCCGGATTAGTCAGCATGATAAAAGGTGAATACGTCCACAGAACAACCTGGTAACACTAAAAACATTTGGTGGAAGTGTAAAGCATCCTGTATTTTCACATTCAGACGACATACCAGCGCAGATGAATAACGAAATTTATACAAAAATCATAAAACCAATTACTCAGATGTGAGGTTTTCAACTGCAAATGTTTAATTAACGATCTAGCGTAGCGAAGCAAGTGGACTAATTTTAGACGAGCATGGACGAATCCGTCCAACGTGGTAAAAAGTTAAATACTAATAATTTAAAATTTAATTTGTCATAAAATGTAATCAAAAATGATTATTAAATATTGTTTACATGGTTACAAAACCTAGCAACCAAAAAGTATCATTTTTCGTTACTGTTTTCTATCGAGTAAAGTTTTTTTTTCCATCAAGTATACGAAAAATTCAATTACATTTCCTGTAGGTTGTTACAACCACACGGGATTAAGAGACGTTTTTAAAACAACTGCTTAATTAGCAAAAAATAATTATTATGCTAATAAGGAAGACACATAAAATTTTATTTACAGAGATAATTAAAAAAATTCACCATATGCATTAAAAGCACTTATCCCATTGACGGATACAATTCTCGTGCAGTTTGATAATTTTTTGCACAGTTGAAGCTCCACGAAGCTTACAAATGCCCCGGAAAATATGTCAACTAAATTTTGAAAGACAAGGCGCGACAATACGTCAACCAAACAATTCTACTCAAAAGTACATTCACCGGAAAAATTCAATTGACGTTTGAAATTTTAATAATTTCAGTGTTTGTCAGATTGTTTTGACGTTTAAAATCTGTCAAGTATGAATGTTAAATCGAGGAAGATAATTCATTCTGAAGCCAGAAATATCATTCGGAAGGTCATCGAATTCTTCGAATGAAAAATATTTACAATTATTTAAATTTGCCGCCTAAATGTTTTTATTTTGACTGTACTTTGATAAACTATATCAGCACCGGACACGCCCCCTTTCAACTTTGTAAGATTGTACGAATATTCAATTATCCCAGATCATGGTTGTCCTCAAATTATAAAAAAAAAATTACAACATGCCCTCTCTCTCTCTATCTCCAGTAATGGCTGGAGTGGAACCTAATCAGCCATTAGCTCGATTGTTTAACACAGAGTGTAAAAGAAATAACCCCCCTTCCAAATACACATTTTACAAAAATTTAGAGGCTGAAGGGTTTTAGGAATGAATTTATCCTTTGAAAAAAAAAATATTTGAATAAACACTAGCGTATGACGTATCCTTGCAGCTATAAATCTTACATCATGCGAGGCGCTTACTTTAAAAACTACCCACTTCCTATTATTATAATTCCAAACAAAGGTGGTTACAAAATGAAAACCATAAAATACCATACGTCAATTATGCACGGTATAAATAATTGGGTAATTGGTACCCATTTATCCATAAAGTGACCGTTATAAATTAGCATCATAAGTAAAAGGATTTTTTTAAAATAATTCTCAAATTACAGTATACTCAGTAGTGTAATGAATCATTATACCGGGTGGTGACTTGAGCAACGCAACATAGGGATTTCAATGGAAAATTCTTAATGTTCAATTATTGGCTCCCCTAATTATTTTAGAGCAAAAGTGTGTTTAGGTTTTTTATAGAGAAAGAAATTCTGCATCTTTTCATACTATTATTTACAATTTTCCATTTTCCGGAAGCGTAGCAATAGAAGAAATTAAAAATGGTCTTTTAAAAAAAATCACTGATGCCATGGAATTATAAAATCAAACAAACGCACTGACATTTCTGTCTCATTACATTTTTGTTCTTTTTAAAGCAATAAAACGAGTAGGTAATAGGAACATATTTTACGCTAAACAAGGCACTTTATCATTTCTACTTTTTCTTTCGTTGAATACATTTTAAAAATAATAGATTTTAATAATCGGTTATAAACTTCAAACCGTAATGACAGATGTAAATGCGAATGTTGATTGTTTAGATAATTCCAAGGCATCACTGATTTCTTTAAAAAGACCATTTTTAATTTCTTCTATTTCTACGCTTCCGGAAAATGGAAAATTATAAATAATAGTATGAACAGATGCAGAATTTTTTTCTCTACAAAAAACCTCAACACACTTTTGCTCTAAAATAATTAGGGGAGCCAATAATTGAACATTAAGAATTTTCCATTGAAATCCCTATGTTGCGTTGCTCAAGTCACCACCCTGTATAGTACTACCTTGTAGAAAACATACTGTATGGACACTTTTATTCATGAACACAGAGGAAACACGCATGTAATGTTTACAAACGGGTTTATTTGCTATTACGATCAAAATAATCATTTAATGATTTCAGCCTCGTAGTCAGAAGATCGCAGGGTCGATTCCCGACTCGGATGAACTTTTTTTTAAATTACATTAAATTTAGATTTTATTTTGTCAATAAGGGTAATAATATTTTAGCAATCAAATTAATAAAAAAGTATTATTAGAATCAACATTTATAAAGATAAAAAAAAATTAAAAAAAAAAAAAGTTTAGCCGAGCCGGGAATCGATCCTGCGGTCTTCTGATACGAGACTGAAATCATTACCATGGAGACAACTGTTTTTAGTACCTGTAGCTTGCTAAATTATAGAGCACCTTCGACTGTAATTAATTAATAAATTATTTATCTATACGTCTTTTAAACAATAAAAAAGGTTAATATTTCTTGTAGTTACCCAATAACAAAATAATACAGTACGGTATGGTATGTCTATAAATAGTCTGAAAATTTTTCAGTTTAATTCAATAAAGAGTGTTTAGGTGACTATTATAAGAGTACTCGGAGGCTTCAAAAAAACTTCCTGGTTCAATAAAGCTTCACTTTCCTGACTTCTACGTAAATAAAACTTCAATAGGCAATGTGTAAATGACCGTGTCTATATTTTAACTAAAGCCTAGAACTATTTACCATCGATTGTTAGATCGTAAGGTGGTATCTATGAGATGTGGGTTGGTACCCATTACAATTATTTGGGGCACACTAATTAAAGCAATGGCCACTAATTTGTTTTTACTCGTACGAAGCTGTCCAAGCGCCGATTATTAATCTCATTTTAATTGAAATGCTAGCACCATCTTGTATGTAACAGTTAATTGAAAATACAATTTTTAACCTGCTTCGATCTTCATTTCTAAATCACGATATTTCCAATCGTTTAAATTATAATACACTATTCAAAGAGCTAAGACGTTGTTGTAGATACCATCGGACTATAATGTAGGCCAAACAGAAAATTTATAGATTTTATTAATAATTTTATGATTTTTTCAAGCAAAACTATGCCTATTTTATGACCCGACTATAAATGGGATGTCTCATATCATAAGTATACAGAGTGTAGCACCCTCCAAATGTTTCGAATTTTTTTAGTCTAAAATAAAAAATTCATAGAAAATTATAGAATACAGCTACAGAGTTAAATTGTACACCAAACGATAGCCCTTGCTTTTCTCCATAAGAGGAAAATTTAAAAAAAATTCTTCAGTCGTTTTGGAAAAATTAATTTTTCAGAATGTTTAAATTTTTTTTCAAAATTACATTTAAATTTGAAATAGTCATAGAAAATTGTAGAGTACAGCTACAGGGTTAAATTATACACCAAACGAGGGCCCTTGTTTTCCTCTATAAGATGGGAAAATTAAAAAAAAATCTAGAGCCGTTTTGGAAAAAAAAATTTTTCAGAATGTTTAAATTTTTTTTCTCAAAATTACATTTAAATTTGAAATATTCATAGAAAATTGTAGAGTACAGCTACAGGGTTAAATTATACACCAAACGATAGCCCTTTGTTTTCCTCGATAAGATGGGAAAATTAAACAAAAATCTAGAGCCGTTTTGGAAAAAATAATTTTTCAGAATGTTTAAATTTTTTTTTCAAAATTACATTTAAATTTGAAATATTCATAGAAAATTGTAGAGTACAGCTACAGGGTTAAATTATACACCAAACGATAGCCCTTTGTTTTCCTCGATAAGATGGGAAAATTAAACAAAAATCTAGAGCCGTTTTGGAAAAAATAATTTTTCAGAATGTTTAAATTTTTTTTTCAAAATTACATTTAAATTTGAAATATTCATAGAAAATTGTAGAGTACAGCTACAGGGATAAATTATAAACCAAACGATAGCCCTTGTTTTCCTCCATAAGATAGGAAAATTAAAAAAAAATCTTCAGTAATTTTGAAAAATTAATTTTTAATTAAGAAACAAGAACAGAATTTGACAAAAATGTGAAAATACAGAAAACGCATGTTATTACTTCTTATGACTTGTTCAATGATTTCATTACTTTTTATGACCATTCAATCATATTATGACTTTTTATTACAGTTTTTCCAATCTTATGACATTTTAAAATTTTATCACCGTTTGGGACCCCTGATACGTCTAAGAATAAATTATTGTTTACAAATCTGAATAATTGGACTAATTTTTTTTTGGATTAACAACAACCTTCTAACAATAAACGTTTATAATTTTTTTGGATCGCATTTAAGTGAACTAAAGTAGCGGTACGCATAGTGTTAACGAAGCTTGACCAGGAATGTGGCGATCTTCATTAGATAGTCGATGTTTCTATATACGTTGATGAGAACTCATTTGATGGAGTTTTATTTAGATTCCATTCTTAATATAAACGGATTGATACGACGTACTACTCTACTAGTGCTTACAACTATTACCATCTATTACCTCCAAGATCTTAAACTCTTTTTTAATTAAGGCTTCAAAAATAGGACAAAACGACATTCTAAAAGAAAGAAGTTGCATAATTACGGTTGAATTATTATTTAGTTCACTGTCAAAACATGTCCATATATGGAAGGATTAGAGGTAGTTAAGTTTTACAATCTCGTTGCCATTTTTGGCAATTCGAAATTGATGTCAGACTTGCAAGGAAAAATTGTGTAATAATGTAATCACCCGATTTCTATCTGTTAGTGGTAAATTTTTTTTTAATGCAAAATTTCTCATTTTGGTCTTTGGAGTTAATGATGGACATATGTTTTCTACAAAGAATAAATTAGGTGTCCTTATGTTTCCGAAATTGTCATCGCAATCTGGGACCTTTTTATAATCATAGAAGGGTAGTCTTTGATTTTTATTCAGTTTTATTTGAAAATGAAATACAGGGTGATTTTAAAGTATCGCAAAAAAATCATATTCTGGTTATTTAATATTTTTGCGGAAAATCCTGAGACCCGTCGATTTTTGTTTTTAAATTGCCATTTAGACAGGTAATTTTCAACCCCCCACCCCTCAACCCCTAAGTGATAGCAACCCCAACTTCAAAAATTTAAATAGAAGGATACCCTTTGTGATACCTCTTTTGATAGGTCTTTTTATTCTTAATATAAGCAAAAAAAGTTTTTCAAAATCGGTTGATAAATAACGGAGATATTTAACAAAATGTAATCAGGAAAAAAATGGGGTTGACATTTAAAAAAAATTATGACGTCACAGCGTAGAAATAATGGCCGATCAAAACCACACTTTTAGGTTAGGAAGTGCCTTTTTTAATGTCTACCATTTAGGGCGTGTTTGGGCCGTTTCTTGTCGAATATTGACATTTTCATTTGATTACATTTTGTTACATATCTCCGTTATTTATCAACCGATTTTGAAAAACTTTTTTTGGTTATATTCAGAATAAAAAGACCTATCAAAAGAGGTATCACAAAGGGTATCTTTATATTTAAATTTTTAAAGTCGGGGTTGCTAGCACTTAGGGGTTGAGGGGTAGGGGGTTGAAAATTATATGTTTAAATGACAATTTAAAAACAAAAATCGACGGGTCTCAGGATTTTCCGCAAAAACATTAAATAACCAGAATATGATTTTTGTGCGATACTTTTATCACTCTGTATACAGGGTGGTGACTTGAGCAACGCAACATAGGGATTTCAGTGGTAAATTCTTAATGTTTAATTATTGGCTCCCCTAATTATTTTAGAGCAAAAGTGTGTTGAGGTTTTTTTGTAGAGAAAACAATTCTGCATCTGTTCATACTATTATTTATAATTTTCCATTTTCCGGAAGCGTAGAAATAGAAGAAATTAAAAATGGTCTTTTTAAACAAATCAGTGATGCCTTGGAATTATCTAAACAATCAACATTCGCATTTACATCTGTCATTACGGTTTGAAGTTTATAACCGATTATTAAAATCTATTATTTTTAAAATGTATTCAATGAAAGAAAAAGTACAAATGATAAAGTGCCTTGTTTAGCGTAAAATATGTTCCTATTACCTACTCGTTTTATTGCTTTAAAAAGAAAAAAAATGTAATGAGACAGAAATGTCAGTGCGTTTGTTTGATTTTATAATTCCATGGCATCAGTGATTTTTGTAAAAAGACCATTTTTAATTTCTTCTATTTCTACGCTTCCGGAAAATGGAAAATTGTAAATAATTGTATGAAAAGATGCAGAATTTATTTCTCTACAAAAAACCTAAACACACTTTTGCTCTAAAATAATTAGGGGAGCCAATAATTGAACGTTAAGAATTTTCCATTGAAATCCCTATGTTGCTTTGCTCAAGTCACCACCCGGTATAGATTGTGACTTCGTCCTTGAAGTTTGAAAACAACCTTAATATTACCAACGCTCACGTTTTACTGGAATCGCGACAACAATCATTTATGAACGTGGCACAATTTATTATTATAAATCTTATACTACTACACCAATGTCGCCAAACTATGATAAATTATGTTTTTAAAGCATGACTTTATTAAATGCTATTGCAAAGAGTTAAATTAGAAGTCATAAACAAATACAACCCTGGCCCCGTGACCGGTTAACCATAAAAGGACTTGTGCATATTATGCACTGCATTTCTGAACATTATGGTGTAGGTGAGTCAGTATCTTAACGACTCGGCGGTACCAGATGTGTTATCAAAGACTGACGCCAATTGCTCCGACGCAATGACTAATAGAATACAAAATGTTCAAATCGCCGATGATTAATTTACCTAGAGAATAACAATGGAACTCTTGAAGTCTAAAAATACGCAAAAATAAACTGAAACATAGTTAATTACGTCAAATGACACCCAATCATCGGCTAACAGTCCGAATAATAGTATAATCTAATCAATCAATCATTATTGCATGAAACTGGAACAATTCAAGAGTGTCACCGTTTTAATTATTGTTAGGTACTTTCCTGGCCCTTGCACCAGATTGAATTTCTATTTTATAATAAAATAACTTTTAACTTACTTTGTATGCAGCAAGAGAAAAATTACGTAAATTTATTGTACAATAAAATGAGTTTTATCTGGGAGGGTGAGTGAATAAATCTATGTCCAACTCGGTTTTGAGGCCTCAGTGGATAAATTTCCCTGACAGAAAATATAATTTTATCTACGTGTGTTCTTTTAACACCTTTTACGTTTTCTTAATTATTATTTTTGAAAAGTGGAGTTGCGCACCTCCCCTGGACTTTCCCATACTAAAAATAAACATTTCGTTTTTGGTATTCAACAGTAGTTCGCGAGGCAGCATTGGAAATTACTTGAATGCGTAGCGAGAAACACCAGACTATACGGGTTCGATATGAACAGAAGAAAGACCAAGATACGCGGCGAAGCCGGACGTTCGCTACTGATCGACAATCCGTTTCCGTCCGAGTTCAACCTAAATATTAAAAATTCACGAATTTCTCATCAACCGTACATTTTAGCTATATGAACACCTTATACTATGTGATAGACAATTAAATTTTGCATTCAATTATATAATAATATATAGGGTGTTTCATTTAAAATAACAAAGTTGCTTATTGGACTGTGAAAAGCAAACACCCTGTATACGTGATATAAATTTAGGAGAATGCAGAATTATATACTGAACAACTTTTATATTTAAACTTCTTTCATATTTTGACTAATAAAGGCGCTATAGGAGCATCAATTTCAGATTTTCAAAACCTCCTAGAGGGCGCCACAGTGAAATTCTGGCATTTATCAAAAAACAAAAATGTAGCTAGTACCAAGCTGCATAAGTATAGAAAAATTAAACAAAATCGTGTTGCCAGATTTTCTGTAATAATTTTTCAAAAAATTCAAAATTTTGAAAAATTCATAGTGGCCGCCATTTTGAAGTTAGAGAGTCCGGCAAAAAAACCGTTTCCCTTGAATTATGGTCTTCTTTCATATCCCTTACAACATGTCTAACTTCCACTTCCGGATTTTTTTGAAAAGCTTATTTTGTCGTTTCCCGAATTAAAGTTTACACCCTGTATATGCATAATTATAATTCCTTCGTGTATGCTTTTGTGCGACCAAATACTAAACCTAAGTCTGATCCTTACACAAACAACATGAAGGTAATAATTACTTCCCATATTATTTATCTTTTTATGCCAATACTAAAAATCAATAACAGTATTTATCTTATCTTATCGTGAACAGATACAAATTTTATTCCTTTATTTGAACTTATGCTTGTGTGCATTATTAAACATGCCTTTCTGTATATTGTAATGAAATCGCGTATTCCGCACAGATAATAAAATAATTAAATGATATACACAAATTGGTATAGTACCTAAATTAGAGAAGACCGACCAACTCATAATTATATCGAGTGTAGAATTGAATCATGCAAGATAGAGATTTCAATGACAAAACTTTAAAAGTCAAATAATTATCTTTCCTAATTATTTTACAGAAAAACTGTAAGATAGGTTTTTGTAGCGACAAAATCACTCATACAGTAATTACTCAGCAACACCCGAAACGTCAGCCAATAGGATTCCATTTTTCGCGATAAATCCGCTTGGTTCCATAAAAATACCCAAAACACTTCCTGTGATAAAAAAAACCCCCCCGTTGCTATAGTGTTGTTTTCTTGTTGGTAGCGAGTTGTTTACTTGTTGTGTCGTTACACCCGAAAATGACAGAACTCATTCATTAAAACAATCAACTTTGGCAACTTTTTTGGCAATTGAATAAAGACCATTGTTTGTGTAGATCGAAAGAAATGTGTTTTCCACAAATGTTGTGGTTGACAGGATATTATAGCAAACTCTATTTTAGTACCTCAACAGAAATTGATTTGTACGATATTTCCAGAAAATTCGACGTGGCCAACAAGTCGGACGTGAAGGTGTACAGGGTGGCCCAAATTGGTTGTCCGTATAAGGTATATCAGTAGCTATTGTCGTAAGGAGAAAACTGAGTACACATTGGCGCAAACAAAATTTTGCTATAGTTTCACATTTCAAGGAAAACGCGATTTTCCGAAATTTCCTTGTTCCTATTATATTGAATAACCTTTTTATTTTATAAGCCATCGCAAAACTATAAAAACATTCTAAAGGTACTTTTTTGGGTAGAACTCAATGGCGTACTCAAATTTTTAATTAGGGTTCAAATTTCAGAAATATTAAATATAGTTGTATTTTTTTAAATAGAAACCATAGTTGGTTATGTCGTTAATAAAACAAATATTTTTTCTTATTTTAAAAATATATACTTTAATAGGTATATTTTTAATAGTTTTTCAGCAAAATTAGAATTTATGTCTTTTACTTACATTTATTCAGGTAAAGTACGTTTTCTGTACTAACTGTGGCAAAACGTCATTTAGAAAAGTTGTTCAGAATGTAAAATCATCACCCCATGCAAAATTTCAGAAATATCGGTTTACTTTTGTGAAATCGTGTCTGGAATTTTTTATTAAAAAAAATTTGAAAAAAATAAACTGCCAATATTTCTGAAATCTTGCATGGGGTGATGATTTCACATTCTGAAAAACTTTTCTAAACGGAGTTTTGCCACAGTTAGTACAGAAAACCTACTTTATCTGAATATCCATGTAACTGAAACAAATAAATTCCACTTTTGCTGAAAAACTATTAGAAATATACCCATTAAAGTATATATTTTTAAAATAATAAAGAAACACTTGTTTTAATAGGGGCATAGTCAACTATGGTTTCTATTTAAATAAACACAACTATATTTAATATCTCCGAAATTTGAACCCTAGTTAAAAAATCGAGTACGCCACTGAATTCTACTAAAAAAAGTGCCTGTAGAATGTTTTTATACTTTTCAGATAGCTAATAAAGCAAAAAAGTTATTCAGCATAATAAGAAGAAGGAAATTTCGGAAAATCGAGTTTTCCTTGAAAATGAGAAACGATAGAAAAATTTCGTTCGCGCCATTAAATTTGTCTCAAAAAACGAGCTCGACAATGTGCCCTCAATTTTCTCCTTACGGCGATAGCTACAGAGGACAGCCGCCAACTTTGTTTTCTTCATAATTATTGTTAAATCTGGTTTAAAACATTTGCCATGCGGCGCTGTGCCATAATGGCTACTTGATTTTTTAGTTTATTTATTTTAAAGCCGAATATATCGTAAAGTGCTGAAGTTAGATATATAGTATTATATATTTTTGAAAAGGGAATTTTAAGGACTACACGAATATGTAGAAATATACCGGGTGTTCCATAAACAAAAAAAATTTTTTTGCTGTAGCAAGTTTACTAATCACCCTGTATTAGAACAAACTACACCTGCTTATTCTATATCAAAAACTGCTGTGAGAAAGTTTTTGCAGAAATCAATTCTCTTTAATAACAAAAAAGTTATGGGCTGTCAAAGAAATCGACTCAATTCGAGAAACGCCCCCCCCTGGTGGCCAAACGGTTTGAGATAGCAAAATTATGTTTGCGCCAGTGACTTTTTCATAAAATTTGGGCCCAGGAGACGCGGGTCAAAATTGTTATATCTCCGACAGAAACATGAGTTTCCATAAGAAAGCGTCTAGTTTGGCCCACCCTGTACAAATACAATTCGGGCAGGCGTAGCGCAGCTGCAGGGTTAACTTTTAGGTTTAGAATCACCATGGCCAGCTTCATTCTTCTAAATCTTAAAGAGTTATATGGCCGTTCCAATTTGATATTGACAGTTCCTCTCTGTGGTGCCCTCTCGGGGCTGAAAATATTAGTTCTGATTATTATCTAACAGATGGCATCACAGAGAGAACCTGTCAAAATCAAAATTGTAACGGTCATATAACTCGTAAGAGTTAGGAGAACGAAGCAGGATATGGAATCACAAACGTCGCAAGTTCTTTTGTCCATGGGTGTGTATGATTTCGTTTTAGATTGGGAGGAGGGGGCATAAACAGAAGTTTTATTGTGCAGTTTCTCAAAGTAAAAAAAATATATTATGATTACTACTAGCAACGAACTATAAAAGACAAAACCACATTTTTTAGTTGTCTGTATTTGCCTTTTATACGCAATCAAAAAATCAACAGTTGATTTATAAGGAATTTCGGATCATAAATGATGCAACAACATTCTTGCGAAATCAAGTTAAAAATTGCTTGTTTGTTTTTAATTGCAACCATTGCATCGCGTAATCTTTTCGACTTTAATTAATCTCGATTTTCATTTCGACAGTCTTATTCTCATGGCAATCGACAACTGCTCGCAAAAACCGTACAAATCAACTCTCCGTGTTTGGTAATCTCTCGATTCGCGACCAGCTCTACACTAGGTCAAATATCAGCTGGTCGTTAGGGCGGCTCGAACAATCCTTCCGAACAGAATTAAAATGGCAGAACGATACAAGTGCATTTATCACCCTATAACAGGTGTCCCTTGAATGTAAGACTACATCCACTATAACGGTCCCTCTTTTAGGCGTTCTTGATCGCCCACGTGCACTTTATTCAAGTACAGCAACAAGAAATCAGGTGAAAGCAACCGATCTGTGTTAGTTAAGTCCGACGTTTTCTCGCCTCCCCGTTTCAAAAATACAGTAAGCCAGTATGAGTAACTGTTAATAGTACCATCGATTAAAATTTCAAAAAGAATTTTTCTTTGAAGGTTGCGGTGGCGGAGTGGTTGAAAAATTACTTAGGAACAGTGGCGTAGCCACCCTTGGGGGGTGGGGCGGCGAATATATCAAGGACACAGCCAGGAATTCGTTATCACAAGTGGGCGTGGCCAATTTTTACGTTTAATGTTAAATAAAAAAATTTGCAAATATTAAACTTTTTAGAAATTAAATTGAAAATTTGCGGTTGAAAAACAATAATCGTGAAAATAATTACATTTCGTTATTTTCAAAATATTATTTAAATTAAAATATACATTTTTTTTTATGAAAATTATGAAGTTGTAGTATACAGGGTGTAACTAAAACACTTGACCAAACTTTAAGAGCGTGTTTTCCACACCAAGAGAAGAAAAAAATTCATATGAACATGGTTTGGGAAACGCTTTGTTAGGGTGCTACAGCCCCCCGAAGGGGGCGCATGAAATTTTAAATTTAATTAATATCTCTGACACCCTTTAATTTAAATTAATAAAATTTGACATATAAGTTAGTACTAGTAAGTGCTATTATCTGACAGTATTCAAGTAAAATTATTTAAACCAGGAGCGTCCCAAACTGGGGGGGCTGGGTACTTATTCTTCATTATTTTTGTGATCTTCAATTGTTTTTAGAAATTTGAGTACATGGTACGATTGTACGTTCAAAATCACATAAAAAGTGTACTCTTATTAAAAGTCGATAAACCAAATCGTTTTCGAGCTAACTCAATTTTTACGAAAAATCTAGTTGCCATGAAAAATCGGAAACTTCGTATTTTATGGATTAAACTCGCAGCATAGATTCAGGACATCAAGGCAATAAAAAAAGTTCATATGAACTTTGCCTTGATGTCCTGAATCTACGCTGCGAATTTAGTCCATAAAGTAGGAAGTTTAAATTTCATGCGCCCCCTTCGGGGGGCTGTAACACCCTAGCAAAGCATTTCCCAAACCATGTTCATATGAACTTTTTTTTTCTGTTGGTGTGGAGAACACGCATTTAATGTTTGGTCAAGTATTTCAGTTACACCTTGTATTTAATCTTATTTAAAAAATAAGTTTGGGGGGGCATGTAATAGTTAAGCAACCCCAACCGTGGTTTATGACATACTTATTCCAGTATTTATTTTTGTAGAAGTACAGGTCCATGTAGTTTTTATATTTTAAAAAAGAATAATATGGTCAAATTTGAAAAATCTTGATTTTGACAAGCAATAATAAATAAAATAAATTGCTTGATCCTAAAACATTCTAAGATATTTAATTTTGTCTGCTTTTGGATTTTCATAGTTGAAGCCGGTTGGAGCTATTTTTATTCCAGTTTTTGACCCTTGGGGGGATATATCCCCATATCCTCCCCCGTGGCTGCGCCACTGCGTAGGAACCAAGTGCTCTTAAAGTCACTGTATGGTCTTCGCATGCTCGCGTCACACTTCGAGCAACGGCGAGGGCTATACAGTGACTTTAAGTGCTCTCAGGTTCAAATTCCGGTCTCGATATGGGTTTAAGAAAACAAAAAGTGTAACATGGAGGACATAAATGATGACCTCACTCAAAAGTTGATAGTATTACGTTTTTCAGCTTTTTCTTTGTTTATTCATTCATGCAACACGTAATTTCATCAAAGCCTAAATTTTTGTAATGAAAAGCGTGGAAAAATAATAAAACAACATTTTTTTTCCTTAATGGAACAGTCGGACTAAATAGATGCTGGATTATAAAATAGGTAACGTAAATTTAGCAGTTGAAGGTTCTAAATATAAACAGACGCCCTCATATTCGGCCACATATGTCTTTGGGTTCTAATTTGCGTATTACGAAACACAATTCTTATTTAAAGTATGACATAAGCCACATCTTCTATATCCGATATTTTCATAAATTATTCAGGTGACTATTTCGAAAGTAAATTAGAGAAACAAATTAGCTTCGGTCTTTATAACGAAAACAGGAAAAAATAACTCGATTCTTAAGAATGTGGCTTTTGTTAACATCCCCTAAAATATATAAGCTACAGCTTCTAGTAAAGTGTCGACGTTTCTGTTTTATAGAACCTGTAAATAGTTTGGTTTGTTATTGTAAACATAGAAATTAACTTAACGGCAGTTGCACATCATCGGCGACGTTGTGTTCTGCAATTCTGTTTTTACCACACCTTCGCTTTCAAGATACTAACTGTAATTGATGAGAATTCGCCAATCTCATCTCTGAACCTAAATTTTACTTAAAAATTTTTTTCCCACATCGATTCTAAATGAAAGTTGACAAAAGATGTTCCAGGTAAGTATACAGGGTGATTCACTAAACATGTACCTCGGAAGCTATTTGTTCTATATTAACGGGAAAAATTGCTTTTATAGTAAATCGCCTATGAGAAATCTATTTAAAATATTTTCAGCCAATAATAGCTACAGGGGGCGCCACAAGCGAAAAACCATAACGTCAACTCACATTTTTTTGAACAAAATACGAAATGAAGGTACTTTGATATGTTTCTAGATCGAAAACCCTACATAAAGTGTATCCATTAAAAGTTTACAAACCCTTCATGGGAAGCCCATGGCAGAAGACATAACCTCCAAATTCAAAACACACACACAGGAATTGGGGGCTGAAAATATTTTTAACAGATTTCTCATAGGTGGTTTACTATACAAGAAAATTTTCCTGTTAATATAGAGCAAATAATTTCAGAGTTACAGGCGGTAGCTGTGTTTAGTTCATCACCCTGTATGAGAAGTATAAGGTGTATTACAGGGTGTTAGGGAAGTCAACTGTGTAAATGTCAGGAGTCAATCAGCTCGGAAAATAAAGTCGAAAAGTTCCTATTAACATGGGTCCGCAAATGCTGCGTTACCGAGATACAGGGTGTTGAAAATTTTTAAAAAATATTGATTTTTTTTTTCATTTAATCCTAAATGATTGGAAATTAAATTTTAATAATTACGCAATACCTATGTATGTTCATGTGGCTCAAAGTAGGCCATATTAGTCAAGTTTCTGCCTTCTCCAGTGGCGTAGCTACAGGTAGGTATGGGGATATTTCTGGACGAAAAAATGGTACGCCACTGTTTTTCTGGTTTTTGATAAAATTTCCACAATGGGCAACTAATTTTAGGTTGAAACAGTCCCTTGAGATTTTTTCCTACCATTAATCGTTTTCGTGTAAATCACACTAAAATGCGAAAAAAAAAATGTATCTCTGCAAATCGGTTTTTTAAATAATGCCCGCCTTTAACCTCGAAATTTTGTTCCAAGAATAGAAGCTTGTCTTGAAGCTAGTACAGGTATTATGAAAAAAAATTGGAACACCCTGTATCTCGATACGAAGTATTCCCGGACCCATATTAATAAGTCGACTTCCCTAACACGCTGTATAAAATCGAAATATGAAAATAGTTGACGTAAATCCAAGTCTGTACCAGAGGTTCTATACGGGGTGGAATGCGAAATTGGAAACACCTTTTTTCTCGGAAGTTATTATAGATAGCGAAAAATTGTTTAAATAAAGTTTTTAGTACTTTGAAGAAGCTAACTAAATCTGTATAAATTTGGTAAAAAAAAAAGTTTAATTTTCGTAGATATTGCCATATTTGTACCTTTTTTAAATGGAAAACCCTGTATATTATTGCACTAATTAAGAGAAAATCATTTTTACTTTAAAAAACTTTAAGGGTTCTTACCTTCTAAACCTGATAGTTTTTAAGATATTAAGGAAAATATTTAAATGTTTCTCTCAAAATAAAGTGTGCGTTGAAAACAAAATCACTATTAAAAACAATGTACAAAATAAACAAATATTTTATTATCATAGTAGCTCATGAATACAAAATAAATGTTATCGAACTACAAAAAATATTCAAAATTTTTCGAGTTAATATTGCAATATGCCAATACATCAACTTCTAAATTTTAATTTATCTCGCGTGTTTCGTAATTCCTTAATACTGATCCAGTCCTACGCAGCTTTCTTTCTAATTCGAATAAATACGAATGGTTTGGATAAAATACAATACAAAATAACTCAACTGTCAACAAATTTTGTTTTCAACGCACACTTTATTTTGAGAAGAAACATTTAAATATTTTCATTAATATCTCAAAAACTATCAAGTTTAGAAGGTAAGAACCCTTAAACTTTTTTAAAGCAAAAATTATTTTCTCTTAACTAGTGTAATAATATACAGGGTATTCCATTTAAAAAAGGTACAAATATGGCAATATCTACGAAAATTAAACTTTTTTTTTACCAAATTTATACAGATTTAGTTAGCTTCTTCAAAGTACTAAAAACTTTATTTAAACAATTTTTCGCTATCTATAATAACTTCCGACAAAAAAGGTGTTTCCAATTTCGCATTCCACCCTGTATAGCACGTCGTACCTCTAAGCAAGATAGTTTTGGTTTTACTCTCCAGTGTTTATCCTTCTGTTAATTAAATTTTAAATATTTTTTTTAAGATATCCGTAAAACAGAAAAATAATGAAAAATCAAAGTAGGTTAATGTTTGTTTCCATAACAGTAGCTTGCCAGATGGTCGATTCTCGATTACTATAAACTGCAAAGATTTACCTTGAAGAACGCTGTTAACGAGCCTCTTGCTTTTATGACCATAAAAAAAGTGGATTTATCGTTTCTTATCTAATTTGATAATATTCCTGGGGATATTAGTTTATTATTTTGAATAATTTGAATACAGTGGCACTCAATCTAAAGTTCAGAGATCTTTCCTGAAATTTCTTTTGATACTTTTCTGTATTCTCAGATTGGAAAAACTCCCTATGGTTATATAAATAATAAATATTATGGTTGTATTTATTTATCTCGAATTCATTATTTTGTACAACTTGCGTGGTGAGTATCGTAAATACCTACACCTACTCAAAAATGATAAAAAAATACATGTGCCGGCCCGGCCGCACCCTTCCAGCAAGAAAGAATGCAACAAAGACTTGCAGAGCACTTCATGGGTTTCAAATTTGAAATTTCCAGGAACTCCACGTATGTCTAGTAAAACCCCATGGTTAGACATTTAGTTGGCTTTGCTTAGTCATACCCACGTAATAGGATGTTGCCTACATCCTTCCGAATTCCAAGTTGCAACGTATACAGAAATTTTAAAAAAATCAAGTTTCCGGTGAAATTATCTTGCGGTAACATAAATGAATATACAGGGTGAGTAAAAAGTATGAATACATTCATTATCTCCCAAAATAATGTTTTTTCTAGAAAACGCTCGCACAGGTCTAGCGATTTAAATTATGGCGCATATTTTAAGGTGTTTCAATTTTTTTTGCGACTGTCATTTTTTTGTGGTGACGTCAGAGTAATTTTTTTTAAATGGCACCCCATACTTTTTTTGACGGATTTCAACAAAAGACGTCATTCTGCATCTGAATAAGTATGGTGACCTTGAAATTGACAGTTTCTGCGATGTTCATTTTTTAAATCTGAAAATTGTTATTTTCAAAAACATTAATATTACGCAATTTATTTATTAAGAACCAATAATTAACATGAAAAACAATCAACCTATGAAACTGGTAAACTCATACAACCAAACAAAAGCTTAATTAGGTGCTGGAACTGTCTCCCATTAAAGTTTTACTTAACAATTTTTCAAATTTAAAAAATGAACATAGCAGAAACTGTCAACTTCAAGGTCACGATACTAATAGCGAATTCCAATCGCTGCACTAGCCTGCACTAGTGTACACTGGTGTAGTGTGTTCGAATTTCAAAATTGACAAATCGTGGTTGCACCAGACAAAAATAAGCAGGTAGTTTTTAACAAGTGTTACATCTGTGACTTGAATGTGCCTATATTTGAGTTTCCCTCTAAATTTTAACACCAGTGCAGTGCAGTCACGTGATTACACAATTCTAGCACACAACACTAGTGTACACTAGTGCAGGCTAGTGCAGCGATTGGAATTCGCTATTACTTATTCGGATGCAGAATGACGTCCTCTGTCGAAATCCGTCAAAAAAAGTATGGGGTGCCATTTAAAAAAAGTTACTCTGACGTCACCACAAAAGAGTGACAGTCGCAAAAAAAAATTTAAACACCTTAAAATATGCGCCATAATTTAAATCGCTATACCTGTGCGAGCGTTTTCTAGAAAAAACATTATTTTGAGAGATAATGAATTTATTCCATACTTTTTACTCACCCTGTATACAGGGTGTTGATAATTTCCACCTTGCGTTTTTTGGACGAGGTTTGTCATGGAAAAGTTCTGCACCATTTTTGTCATTTTGGGTTTTTGCAAAATAAAACATTACTAAGAGTACAAAATCATCTCCTGCTGCAACTCTTCAAAACAGAAGTACCTACTACAGTACTACCAAAACAAAAACGGAAATAATAAAATCTGAGAATCAAATGAAGTCGAAGTTTCTTTCTTTCAATACAATGTTGGGAAGGTAAGGAACTCTTTCTAGTCACAAGGTGATAGATATTAGCATACATTTTTTTTAAACATATTTATGTAAAAGTATGTGACTGTATATGACTAATGGATGGAAATGAGAACCCGGTCTTTAAGTGTTTATTAGATGTTGCGGGGGTGGGGTGTGACAATGACCCTGGCTGAAACCGCATTCCTTGCCGCATATTTCCAATGTCACCCAACAACCAAGACATTGTACAGGTTCAAAATTCAAAGGGGCAACTATATTTTGAAAAATATAATAATTTTTGTTATACAGTGTGTCCACGGATTGAGTGCATATAAGGTGTACATGACAAATTTTTTTAGAGTTGGATCTTCATGTTCTGAGGATCGCTCCTGCTTAGTCTCAAACTAAGAGATTGAAAAAATGAGCCAAATCAATTAATATACAGGGTGTTTTTTTGGCCGAAATCTAAAAATTAGTCAAGAGCAAACTGTCTTTATTTTAGCAGATATAACAAAAATGTATTAGAAAAAGTTGTTTAGAATTAAAAGTTATTGAAGGTTTTCAATTTTTATACAAATCAGCCTACTTTTATTTTTTTCATCAACTTGAGATTTTTTATTTGTGGTTTTAACGACCCATGCATGAAGAGTAATTAAACAAAGTACTTGAAAAACAAATAATTATTTATTAAAAAAATACTAAACCTTATTTGTTACAAACATGAGTTCAAAAGTATTGGATTTTGATGAAGAGAATCAAAGTAGGCTGATTTGTATAAAAGTTGAAAATATTCAATAACTTTTAATTCTAAACAACTTTTTCTAATACATTTTTGTTATATCTGCTAAAATAAAGACAGTTTACTCTTGACTAATTTTTAGATTTCGGCCAAAAAAACACCCTGTATATTAATTGATTTGGCTCATTTTTTCAATATCTTAGTTTGAGACTAGGCAGGAGCGATCCTCAGAACATGAAGATCCAACTCTAAAAAAATTTGTCATTTACACCTTGTATGCACTCAATCCGTGGACACACACACTGTATGTACTTCATGAAAGTTTTGCAAACGTAGACAAACGGTTGACAAAATAATTGAAATTGTCTATTATTCACCAAGGAAGATTGTAGCACGTCAAATGTATGTCAATATTAGGACAAGCCTTTTCATATTTACGCTTCAAAAATATTTACTTGTAGATTTTGGTGAATCTTGGAATACGATGCGGTGCACGGTGTGGCTTATAATACAAGAAATATTATTGGAAGATACAATTTCCAAAATAACCTCATCGTCATCAGTATACTGTCCATTGTTTTTGTTATTATTCGCGTTCATTACCGGGGACGCCAACTACCAAGGCCATAATGAAGTCCCCTTGAGTTGGTGTCTTGTCACCGTGACAGATCAACGCTGGGGATCTGTCGACGCTTTCGACCTGCCGAGTAATGGGAGCAAAACAGAACACCCTCTATATAACTGAGTTGACGATAAGTAAACTTGACCTTCACGGTTGTGTAAATGCTGAGAAGACACAAACGCACCTCTGAAGATGATGCTGCAATTATAAGCAAAGATAAAGAACTGGATGAAAAAACCATTACATTTGGATTTAAATGAAAATTAAATGGTAAAAGGTAATATAACGAAAAAAACTCAAGGGTCAAGCATTTCAGAATGCTTTTCAAAAAGTCCTCATTTAAATCTCTAAATCAGAATATTTTATTTCCAATGGTGGTCCAATTATTTAATGAAATGTGTAATGTGACAAATTAATTAACGAAACATTCTAACACACCTAAGACTCAACTTTATAAAAGCTCAACAGTAGTATTTTCATTTCCAACAAACCCATATCAAGTGTCTCTTCGCGGCATTAACAGACCTCTGACGCAGACAGATCTGTCAACATCGGACAAGATACACCAGCTGTACCTAAGTAAAATTAACTGCAACTACTATGGCCGTTTCCAATTTTGATTTTGACAGGTCCAACTTCTTTAATGACAGCAAGCTGTCATTAATAAAGTTGGTCGTGGACAGGTCCTTTCTGACCTCTGTGGTGCCATCTATTAGATAATAATCAGCAATCGTTTTTTCAGGTTTAAAGTAGATAGTAGTTTCATATACACCCCGAGGGGGCACCACAGAGAGGATCTGTCAAAATCAAAATTGAAACGGCCATATAACTCTTTAAGGGTTGGGAGAATGAAGCCGGTGATGACCAAACAGTTAAAGTTTCGCTATATATACAGTGTGTCCACGGATTGAGTGCATATAAGGTGTAAATGACAAATTTTTTTAGAGTTGGATCTTCATGTTCTGAGGATCGCTCCTGCTTAGTCTCAAACTAAAATATTGAAAAAATGAGCCAAATCAATTAATATACAGGGTGTTTTTTTGGCCGAAATCTAAAAATTAGTCAAGAGTAAACTGTCTTTATTTTTTAGCAGATATAACAAAAATGTATTAGAAAAAGTTGTTTAGAATTAAAAGTTATTGAAGATTTTCAACTTTTATACAAATTAGCCTACTTTGATTTTTTTCATCAAAATCCAATACTTTCGAACTCATGTTTGTAATAAATAAGGTTTAGTATTTTTTTAATAAATAATTATTTGTTTTTCAAGTACTTTGTTTAATTACTCTTCATGCATGGGTCATTAAAACCACAAATAAAAAATCTCATGTTGATGAAAAAAATCAAAGTAAGCGGATTTGTATCAAAATTGAAAATCTTCAATAACTTTTAATTCTAAACAACTTTTTTTAATACATTTTTGTTATATCTGCTAAAATAAAGACAGTTTACTCTTGACTAATTTTTAGATTTCGGCCAAAAAAACACCCTGTATATTAATTGATTTGGCTCATTTTTTCAATATCTTAGTTTGAGACTTAAGCAGGAGCGATTCTCATAACATGAAAATCCAACTCTAAAAAAAATTGTCATTTACACCTTATATGCACTCAATCCGTGGACACACTGTATACGAATGAAACTTTAGGGGGTAGTTGCCTTACAATAGGTTTAGGTAGAGATATTTTTTGTTATTCTAGTTTTTAATGTTTACGGTATATACAAGTTTAGTACAAAAAATATATCGGGACCTCCCCATATGGGACGCCCCTGCTTACTGCAAGTGTACTGATTGGTAAAACAAGTGCAGTACCTTTGATATACAAAATTATCGGTTAAACTAATTATCACCACCATATTAGGAAGCTATAGCTCCGTAACGAAACAAAGCGTCTAGAATGGGCTCATTATCAATATTTGGAACAAACCTTCATTGACAAAGTCAAACAAACCTTCACTTGAAATATCGATTTTTAAAAAATGATTCAAACTAAATTTAATTATTGTAGCGAGACAGACAGACAAACCCATTATTATTGGGAACGCATAAAAAAAATTGGCGCCTCCAGCAATGCGCATAATAGTCATTAAAGGAAACCGAGAGTGATTGAGAGTTGCAATTTCGCTTTCAACACCAACGTGGCATAAATTTAACGCAAGCACATCAAAAAGAAGCTGTTAGCAAACCGCTAATTTGTGTTAGTACTGCATTAGTGCATTTACAGCAAGAAATTCAATAATGATACCATCATTCATGTTTTATTAAACCGGCTATTACTTATCTATCCAGTAGCTTCATTTATAAATTACATTCAGACAGTTTTTGCAAGACAACCGTCTTGTATACAGGTCATACATACAGGGTCTCAATTTTAAATTTCTCTCTCCAACTAAAAAAAGATCAAAATTCGCTCAGGAAAATGTACTGTAGTCTGTTTGGTCGTATCGTTCAATAAATGACTCCACCCTGAAGACGACATGCATGATTTGCACATTCTAGGGAAATTTGCCTTGTGCAGTTCGTGTGCATCACATCTAGTAACATATTTGACGTAGATGTGACAGATGTAAAAAGTATGGTTAAGTGAATTTTTACTAACGCCATCTAGCGGTTCCGAACGATGACAAAAAGATCACCATTGTTTTGGATTATGTCAATTTAGTTTTTTATTTTATTTTTACTTGTATACCTTAAAACTATAGGGTTACAGCGGTAAGTATTATCAAAAATAATTGTAATATGACTTATGACATATTTTATTTTGAATTTGCCGCCACGTCAAAGTGCACATCATGGCCACCGGGAACATTAATTAGGCAGTCCAATGACATTTGGTCGTATGACCTTCCTGGAGGTCAGCACAAACAAACTAGGACACAATCGTATCATGTGACCCTCGTGGAGGGCGCTGATTGGGCCGTTTCGTTTGTGTTTTGTCTCAACAATGATCATATGATACGGTTAGACGTTAGATTGTTTGTAATGCCCCCCAGGAAGGTCACGTGACCAAATGTCATTGGCATACCTTTCGGCAATCCATTTTGAACATAACTTCGTACACTCTGTATACAATACTACATGACTTATCACATTCCAAATCCAAGCGTACACAGTATACGATGTTCCTTGAATTTTTAATAAAACTGCAATGCTGGAAAATCCCTTTTCTGAATCACAGTTTGTTCTGATGAGTTGATGAGACATTTATTCGAATTCAAACTCTGTTTAGTCGCAGACATTTTTGCTAAGACACATTTAATATAATAACTCAAGAGCTTTCAGGAGGTATTTACCGTCTCTTTCCTATCTTATCTGGAAGGGTGGCTATGTACCTACAACTTCCATAAATTATGTAACAGGTAAATTCTAAAACATTTCTGACAACTTGCTTTTACTGGAATTGCTTTCGATAAGCTTAGAATATATTTAAACAAATGGATACCCTAGAAGCAGTTTTGATAACATAATCTTTACCCAACTTTTTATCTCGCAGGAAATGGGTTTACCTCATTTTTTTCTTTTAAAATAACTTTCAGATTCCTAAACCTAAATACGTTGACTAAAATATGTGGTAAACCTACGGAAACATAAGTCAAGCACCTGCAGCAGGTGGTGAAGGAAAATTTGGAAATTAAAGCAACCAAAAGTTTACATTTTCTTAAAAAAAAAAGTTTTAGTTCAAGGGCACATTGCTCACACCGTACTTTGTGAATTAGACTTGGGACGTTTGGGATTAAAATAATCAATTTAACTTTTTTTAACCTTTAGTTAAGTCAAAGACAAACAAATTTAGAAGCAATGGTAGGCCATGAAATTTCAACCGTATGTTCAGAGTTCAGATTTGATTCAGACATGTAACCACTTATCGGTCATAAAGTTTTGTGTACTTAACAAAATATGCAATTTATTAAAAAAAATGATAAGGGATTATAGTTAAGTCTTCACAAATTCTACCTATTTCAAGTTATACACAGCCTATAAAATTAAATTTTGATTAATCAAGGTACCTATGCCATGACAAAAAATATCAAGTGTGTTCCTATGGTTTTCTTCAATTTGAAACATTTGAACTACCTGCTATTGCAACTAATCCTCCCAAATACGTGTCAATAAAAAAATACAGCGTAGGTATGTCTATCTCTGTCTTCCTAGGCCCACTAGATGGAATTTTTCCTGTGTCTATTAGACTAACGAGTTCAACTTTAAAATAAATTCAACGTATTCGTTGTCTACATTATAGTCTATCAAATATAAAAAATAATTTTAAGAAATCTGGTCAAGTTGGCTATTTAATTTACCTGAAGTCAGCTTGATCCCATTTTTATGTTTGCGGTTAGGGAACGGATTTTTATTATTCTAAAATAAAAATTAATCGACCAATTTTGCCGACATGCTCGTTTGAAACTAGAGTGCCTTGAATGATATTGACAGATTCAAGGCACCCTATCTAATAACATGCCCTACTAGCTCTATTCAAATCGATTTCAACAGGTGTTCATAAAGAATCTAATAAAAAGTTCTCGACAGGTATTTATTTATCGGTTGGCATGAAAAAAATTCGCATTCGAGATACCTATTAGTTTTATCTTTGTTGAATTAATTCATCCTACTTATGAGTCATGTTAAAATTAAATATAGGTAGGTATTTTAAAATGGATTTTACCATTTTTTTAAATATAATATGTTCAAGGGACTAATAAAATTTAAAAGAGCAGACTACACACAGGTAGGTGGTCTACGAAGGCAAGAAATTCACAGAAAGAACGAGTTCTCGCAGCTAAAAGAAAGAAAAAAATCGAGCATAAAAACACTTACATAAATAAGACCGGAATAGTATCTATCCTTCAAATTATGAAGTACACAGGCTTCGTTGAGACAGGTAAGCTCAGCCATATCCTCAACTTTGTCGAATTTCGGGGGGTTCATTTTTTGGATGTCATCTTTAGCGATAAAGGTTCGTTTGCCGGTTTCTTGCAGCTCGACTTCGACTTCGTCGCCCCTTTCTCCCTTGATAGAGGCAGCGACAAACCCTTGATTTTCGTGAGGAACCCATACCAACCTCTTCTGAGTCCATTCTGCTTGAGCTGCAGGGTCGTTATAACTATTCCTATCCACAGAAAGATATTTAAGCTCGGGGTCGTAGCGGTCCTTTGAATCCGCGTCGGCCATGGTAGGTGTGCACTTTAGGCAAAGCCGCACTCACTCAAAAAATGTACTAAAATATTAGGAAAATCACATCGAATACATGCGAATTGTATACGCAATTGCGAAAGAAGTACGCGTTTCAATTTTTGTTATCGAAAATTTACTAGAACAGCATAAACGAACACGTATTTTTGAACTGAGTGTTTGCTGCGTGAATGACAGAAGTGAAATCACAGTAAACCGTTGTTCGACCGCGCCCGATTCATACCGACCGAGAAAACGATTTCAAACTGGGCGCGGTAAAACCAAACAAAACAACATCCAAGTGCTTGTAAAGTTATAAAACTTGTAAATTAGAGACAGTGGGGTTGGTAATCAATCGCTCTCTTATCTATTACAAAATTAACCTCAGGAAGAACAACAATTATTCAATTTTGAACTTTTAACGTATTTTGTTTTTGTGAATTCAAAACCACAACGTGAGAAAAACCGTTCAACGGATGTTTGTAATGGGATGATGTCATTTAACCGCCCGCTGCCGGGGTGCGTCCAAATTTGTTTTAACAGAAAATTTTGTTTTTATCAAAAAGTTGAAAAAGCCAACTTTCTTAAGTTTTGTTTAAGTAAAAGATTATAAACTAAAAACAAATTCCTCTTTGTAGGGGCAATGATTTTTTTTCTAATTAGTATGACTCATCAAACTTTTTATCAACGTTTACTTTGTTCATCTGATGAACATTGACCGAATTCGAAAAGCTGGTATTTTAAACATCGTGACTCACATATACAAATGTTACTGATGCAACTAAATGTAGTTTCTCTCAAGTTGAGTACCTTATTTGGAAGTAAACCATTCATCTACAGGGTGTAGAATTGGATTACGCACCATATTTTAGAGCTAAACTGTTCTGTGTTTTGTGTAGAGAGAAATAAATACTGAATCGGGACATTCTATTGGTTCTATATTTTAGTTATATAGAAAAAAAATTGAACGTCCAAATTTAAAAATCGCGCGCTTTTTTAAATTCTAGAACTGTCAGTTATGGCTTTTATGTTTGGTTATAAACAAATACATGAGATCATTATTTTAATATCATCAATTAATTCTTTTAAATAAAGTGCGCGAAATTCAAATGCTTAATTTTTTTTCTGTAGAACTAAAATACAAAACCAATAGAACGTCCCTTTAAAAACAACCAGATAAGATTCTTGGATATACCCTTCGAACATACACACTCTCCTTGACTGGAAGGAGCGTACCGTTTTGAAATTGGTTCAAAGAACATTGACAAGGACAGGGTAATTTGCAGAGTGGCAATTGATCACTTCATAAAACAAAAAGGGGTAAGATATCCATAGTGCTACGCCCACAGCTGTTCGCTTTTGCGCATGCGCACTATGACTTCGTTCAAGTTTTCAGTTCATCCTTCTTGCACTTTTTAGAAATGGTATATTATTCTCCTTCCATAAAAAAGTAGTGTATGTTCGGAAGGTTTGCTGTAGCTTCTTCCCTATTCCACGACCCATCTATAGATCTATAAACAAACCAAAATTATCTAACCTACCCCCCGCTCCCACTGTGTGATAAGAATGAACATCTAAAGTTTAAAAAGGAGAAATAAAAACCATAGCATCGCCCTCCCCCCCCACCCATGTGAAAGATGAGGTAGAGGTGATGACCTAGCACTGGCTCAACCCATTTTCCTGAATGGGATTCCATTGCCCATTGCAGATCAGCCTGTATGACACAGACACTCGTCAAATTAATAACTACCTATAGTGTCTGCATACCAAATTTTAAAAAGTTTGATATTCTTAATATCATTGATTGGTTGTAATGGGCCGAGGTCTCGGTGTACGGATCTCTTAGCACCTCATTGCACTTAGGCCAGCTGAGGCCCATTCATAACACTAAAACATATGGCCGTAGGAGGATCTGTGATTGGTTTCTTGCTTGCGCGGGCTGCATGCAACCAATCAGAGATCCCATGTATCACGTGGTTTTGTTTACATGCTAGTCGCGGTCTCCGGGAATGACGTTTAAGTAAAAATTTTACCTACCTACCCAAGAGGGGCGTGGGGTGTTACAATTTTACTCCTTATGACCTTATCTGAGAGAAAGTATACGAGAAAGTAATATTTAAGATTTTTATCGACGCGAGCCGAGTTTAATCTATGATCATTCTGACCCTGCAAAGGTTTTCTTATTCTCATAAATGAAATCCTGTATTATATCTATAGGTAGGTAGTAGGTACAGCTGGCCAAGAATAAGGTTGCTAGTGGTTCAGAGATGCGCAGTGGTAAAGAAAAGAGAGAACACAGCTAGCGACCTTGTCACTTTTCTCTTTTGATTTCTACGCAATTTGCGAGCCATCCAATTTCTGTTGAACTGTAAGTACCTACCGCATCTCTGTTCTTTTTAATCGCGCATCTCCACTTGCAAGGTTATCCTTGGCTAGCTGTAGGTATAATTGGATTCTAATTTTTTAAAGTTTTGAATGAATATTCTATAAAGCATTTCAAATTAAACTACACTACTTTACTTACTTCAATTCATTATCAAATTCTTGAACAAGAGATTTAACTTTACCAAATGTATTTCTGCGACGAACAAAAGTGGGTCTATTGGCAAAGCGTTTTTGAAAGAACTCTTTGATTTTTGTGACATTTACATTTGGTAACTCATCCATATTTTTGACAAACAATTTTTGTTTTGTCTTAAAAATGACCCCAGATTCCATTTAATATCAAAGGAATTTATTTATTAAATTATACGACTAAATTTTGATTGCTGACAAAAACCCCAACCAAAGAATATAGATTTCAATGCAAAAATCTTTATGTTCATTTATTTCCTCCCCTAATGATTTTAGGGTTAAACTGTTCTGGAAGTTTTTTGTAGAGAAAGAAATACTAAATCGGCATGTTCTATTGGTTTTGAGTTTTAGTTTTACAGAAAGAAAAAAAATGCAAAAATTCAGTGCCTGAATTTGAAATTCGCGCGCTTTTTTAAATTGTAGAACTGTCAGTTATGCTATGTTTGGTTATAAACTGTAAGTAAATGTATAATTCACACGAAGATATGAGATCACTCTTTTAATCTCATCATTGGGTTAGAAATCCTTTAATTCATCAATCTCGTAGAAATTCTTTTAAAAAAAGCGCGGGATTTTCAAATTCAGTCGTTCAAATATTTTCTTTCTGTAGAACCATGTGTAGAACTAAAATCATACTAAAATGTAAAACCGATCGCGACATTTGTGGGAGCCTATCGAACAATGAATTGAGACGCATATTTACCAGGAAGCGTTTATAAAATACCTACATGAAACGCGACCGGTTGGCTGTGTCTACCTGTGGTGTCTACAATGATGTCTCTACCCTATCAGAAACAAGGATTCGGTGGAAGGTGGAAATAGTAAGATAATCTTAATCAAGAATCTATCTTAACATAAAATATTGCTTTAACAGTCCTAAAGAGATTCGTGTAGTAACTTATAATAGATCTTCGTATATAAAATGGATGTTTTTTTATTTTTGTGTCTGATAGTTTTTGTATGCCCTGTATTCTCTATCCTCACGCTTTCCAATTGTACGCGGCAGTAACTCCGAGTAGTTCCTAAACTGCACTTGCTCGTTCCAATTGAATGGAGCTTGTTGTACCTGAACTGATCTAATTTACTTTTCCCCATCCTCTCAAGAACCTACCCTTTCTCTAGGGCAACAGAGGACACTTGTTACGTATCACGTGACATTAAGTTCGGTGCAGGTGCAGCGTTGCAATTGAATTACCAACGGAGGAGTTTAGAGTAGATCAGATCAGTCAATAGGCCCTTTCCAATTGCAAATGAATTAATCTGATCTGATCCTGTAGTGATCTAGTACTCTAAGCTATAGTAATTATTTTAATGTTGCATGATGCATAACAAGTGCTTGCTACCACAGAAAAAAAGAAGGTTCTTGAGGGGATCGGGGAAGGTAAAAAGAGGTGCAACAAGCTCTAGCCAATTGGAACATACAGGTGCAGTTCGGGAACTACTCAGAGTTACTCCTACGTGCAATTAGAAAGATCCTCTTGTTCCTGCTGTTATATTGTATTATTCTCATGGTTGTTTTGTCTATGTGGCAACCCTGCTCCATATCAATTGCCTGCGTTTTTGTTAAACTCGACTTCTATGTTATATCTTGTATCCTTACTCTATCTACCAGTTGTATATTGAGCATGACTCCTCCCATTCTACGATCAGTTTGTAGTCGATTTTCTTGTTTAATCTCTAGGTTTGAGCCCCCGACTTATAACAAATGTTAAATCTTTGCCCCTGGCCCTACTTACACTGGTCTGTTTCTTTCGCTTAGTAAAATAAAACCTAAATAATACTATGTACGTATTTTATTAGTTTTAAATATAATGTACACTTTAAACACGTTTTTCAGTAAAATTTGAAAAATTATAGTTAAAAACTTACATAAAAAATTCAACAACTTTTGTATTTTTTTACAGCTATACAGTTTCTACGATACCTTTTTTTCGCAGGTTCAAACTTCTTTCTTCTGCCATGAATGATGTTTCTTCTGAAATTTTTGTAGCAGCCACTTCTGCAGGAGACGGACTTTCTCTTGAAGTTGATGGTTCTGATTCCACGATTCTTGGTGTTTGAGGTCGTGGCAATATAGAAATTTTTGGACTCATATCGATAACAGAATTAGGAGTTTTCTTTATTAGCTCTAAAGGAATTTCTTCTGATCTAGGACGAGGCATGCGTGGACTACCTTCTCTTGAACGTAACCGATTTGTTGAAGACTCTCGTGAACGGTTTCTATTTTCCAAGCGAACATTTCCATTCTCTGGTCCTTCTTTTTTGGCCATGTTTACCGGGCGATTGGGACTCTCGCAGTTCTTACGGCAGCGTTCATCTGTGCGGTGCACAACACCTGGTAAACTCTCTCGGTGAGGGGCCGCAAACCCTGGTACTCTTCCAGTGTGGAAAAGAGGGCGATTATCACGTGACACTCTACCAGTACCACGAGATGTGTACATACCACCACCTACATAAGCTGGACTTGGAGGTCCCGTCTGTCCAGGAATATCCAATAGACGAGCAATATGCTGCATTTTCTTTTGACGAGCTTTTATTCTACCCTAGAACAGAAAATGGGAATATTATTACTACTACCACTACCTATACCAAAACATTACAACTATACCTCTATGTACCCAACAGATATAACTAAGCCGCCCCCCCCCACAAAACGCGCAATATTTGAATTAAAATTCTTCTACTGGTCCACATTCCAAACTCATAAAACATGCAGTGGCTGCGTTCAATTGACTCAGCAACTCAGTACAAAACTGACTACAGTCAAATACTATTAATACGCTTCGCAATACAGGACACTCCGCGAAAAAACTGGCAACGCGTAACGCGCGCCATTTATTCGGTTTGGTGTGGAACCATCTGGAAATATTACCATGGCAACGGCACCTTTTTGAAAATTTTGTTTACTATTTATACAAATATTGACAGTATTTTATTTTATGTGATTTGACATAAAACATAACCTAAAACAATTTTCGTAATTAAAGTTTGACGTTTTGTCATCGTGAAAATAATCCAACCCGCATAGATGGCGCTAGTAAACATGTCACAAATCGTTTATATAGGAAAATCCAGGAGTGTCCTGTATTAAGCGAAGCGTATATTAATAGTACCGTGCCTTCATTAAAGATTGATATCCACGTGACCTTTGATCCGTGGTGTCCTTGGGAGTTTCAGATTTAAATGTTGAAGTCAGGTAGGATTGGTACTCCTTGTAACTAAACTGAGTAACTAAAGTCACAAAAGTTACTAAAGTTACTGTCAATTTACGTACATACAATCAGTTAGGGAATTATTAGATAAAGATTTACCAACTGTGAAAGTTGGGTTGCCTATATTTTGTGGTCACGTGGGTATCAATCATTAATGAAGGCACTGTATTTGCTACAGTGTAACAGTAGTTTCTGCTGTGCGTTGAATGATCCTTCCTTGATTTAAACCGGAAGTCATATAAAACCGCTGCCAGCTTCTTCCAGCATAAAAAATCTACGCTAAGTTAGCTTCTCAGTGTAACTCAGCAAATAGGGAATTCTGGGTAACTCAGCGAGAAAGCGCTGAGCGTTCAATAGCAATTGTTGAGTCCGTTTTTATTTGTAATTTCAACGGGAGGAGCTTGAAGGTGGATCCGCAATTGGCGCGCCACGCGGCAAGCATAATCTAACCAACCACAGACTAGCACTACCACTATTACTAGTCTGTGATTAGGTAGATGTTATTTACTGCGTGCCGCATGCCGCGTCAATTGCGGATCCACCTTAACCAATCACAGACTATTATTTCCGCATGCCGCGCAAATTGCAGATCCACCTTTACTGTTGGATACCTAGACTCTATTGTCGCAGGTAAGTTACTTTACCTTTGTGAGACGTTGTTTAGCTGCCATACATCTAATGTTATCATCGAAAATAAATTTTGCTGATAATAATGGTATCCTGTTGGCTGAACTGCTTGATAAGGGCCGATGAATAGTTATATGCAAGCATCTCGAATCATCCTTATCTCCTGTAACTTCAATATCTTGTAGAAATCCAACTAATTTTGCTACACCCCAACCAAGCCGTTTAGTGTCGGGTTCAACCAATATCAATTGCATTACATCGATTACTAAAAATCTTCTGATCTTTAGTCCATCTTTCCAAGCGACGGTGCATGCAATCAAATCTGAATTATCTGAAAAATAAAAGTTATTATTAGGTGTTGGTCTGATATAGCGTACCACAAAAATATAACAATCGCTAGAGACTACTATGTTATTCACAAAAATTACAAGTAACGGATGAACCCTTTTTTTAAATTTGTATATTATTTGTTTGTGGTATATTTCTATACATTTTAATTGAATATGCTAAAATAATACTACAGCATAACAATAAAATTAAAATAATACTAATAAATAGCAGCTCAGTTTGCACGAGGAGAAATATAAAACATTGCTTTTGATTTTTCCAAAAAAATGAGAGTTAGCAAGTTAGCCTTAATCTTACCAACTACATTAAATAAAAGTAAAAATCTATATAGTACAAAAAGGGCCGGTATGCTTGTTGTGTATTATCATGCAAAGCAAGAGCGATTCTAGCAATTGTGTGATTTCTGTGGTCGTGACACACAACGAGCTATACTCAGGTCCAAGGCTGTGTCGATTTGTACGCAGCTTTGTGGATTAGTCAAAGGAAGTTGAGTTTCCACTTCACCATTCAGTGTTAACACAGCATCTCTTACAAGGAAGAATACCCTTATGGCTCTTCTGGCTCTTTCCACCTAAAGAGGGAATTTGAATTATTATCAGAGACAAATTAATTATGTTATAAAAAATATTATGTAATGTGTAGTGTGCACCACGAGGGTTTCAAATGTTGTGGTCATATCGCCCCAATCTAATACTTAAATTAGGACAAACCCAAACACTCAACATGAGGATTTCGACTTAACACATGAAATGACAAATAATCTGCAGATCACACAATATGGCTCTATCTCTCTCAAAGTAGGAAAGCGAAAGTCTACTCTAAATTAAATAGAAAGCCGTATGATACCAATATCAGAAAAGAAATTTGGAATACAGATAGAGCAGGCAAAGGAAAACCTTGCGTGAGGCTCAGAGATGCGTAGTGGAGTGAGATAGAAGCTCAAATTATTATTAGCAAAGTTAGCTACCGCATCTCTGTTCTGCGTCGTTCTAATTCGTTATTCGCGCATCCTTACTTGCAAGGTTATTCCTCGGCACCTGTAAGTAAAGGGGAAACAAAATATACAGTGAGCACCAAAAGTATGGAACATAACAAATAAAACCGAAATAAATGTTTCTTTCTGAAAATCCCGAAACACGTCAATTTTCTTCTTTAAAAATACACATTGGAATGTCAAAATCATTTTCCGACCTTCATTTGTTTGTAAGTGATGACGTCATCGGTATTTTTTTTAAATGTCAGCCCCCATTTTTTTTTCGCGTTTTTGATACATCTTTCAATTGCTTAAATGACAGTATAAAAATGTTGATACCTTACATAAGAAAATTTTCGAGAAATAAATTATTTAATGTTTAATAAACACATTCTTAAAAAATGTTAAACATGGTTTAATGGTATTAGTATTGATAAAGGAGAATGAAAGATACCAAGAAACAAATGCCAGTAATCTAAACAAGTGCCCACAAGTTGTCAAATATTCAGAAATGTTAATTGTCGTTTACTTGTAATTGTTAAATGAGCCATATCAGATTTATGAAGCTGATGTTAATTATTACAAGTAAGCGACAATTAATATTTCTGAATATTTGACAATTGGGCATTTGTTTAGATTACGGGCATTTGTTTCTTGGTGCCTTTAATTCTCTTTTATCAATACTAATACCATTAAACCATGTTTAACATCTGTTAAGAATGTGTTTATTAAACATTAAATAATTTATTTCTCGAAAATTTTCTTATGTAAGGTATCAACATTTTTATACTGTCATTTAAGCAATTGAAAGATGAATCAAAAACGCGAAAAAAAAATGGGGGTTGACATTTAAAAAAAATACCGATGACGTCATCACTTACAAACAAATGAAGGCCGGAAAATTATTTTGACATTCCAATGTGTATTTTTAAAAAAGAAAATTGACGTGTTTCGAGATTTTTAGAAAAAAACATTCATTTCGGTTTTATTTGGTATGTTCCATACTTTTGGTGCTCACTGTATAGTTATAACATAAAGGAAACAAAATGAGGAGTCGTGAATGAGAGTAAATGCAAGTTAATGGTATTTGGTAAAAGTTGGGGAAGGAGTGAGAATATCAAGCGTGACAGAAGACAAAAACCACAAGCGCATAGATCTCACCGTAGGGGCTCCCAACAGCTGAGCGTATGTATACACAAGTCCACTGGGTTTTTGTGAAAAATAATTCTCAAACTGCAACTAACCTAAAGCTCGAGGGGCGCCCCACTAGTGTCTTTGACAAGCGGATAGCCCTCACATTTGTGCTACAAACAGCTGAATACACAAGTCCACTGGGTTTTTGTAAAAATTAATTCTCAAATTGCAACTAACCTAAAGCAAAGACTTTTTGCAAAGACTAGTTGGGCGCCCCTCGAGCTTTAGGTTAGTTGCAGTTTGAGAATTATTTTTCACAAAAACCCAGTGGACTTGTGTATTCAGCTGTTTGTAGCACAAATGTGAGGGCTATCCGCTTGTGTGTCTTTGCTTTAGGTTAGTTGCAGTTTGAGAATTATTTTTTCCAAAAAAACCAGTGGACTTGTGTATATACAGTGTGTGGATAAAGTTTGGAACAAATTCATTATCTCCCGAAATATTATTTTTTCTGGAAAACGCTCGGATAGGTATAGCAATTTACATTACGGCGCATATTTTAAGATGCTTCAAAATTTTTTTGCGTTAGTCATTTTTTTGTAATAACGTCATCTACTTTTTTTTAAATAGAAACGTGTATATTTGATTGTCGCATTGGATAGACATTGTTTTTCTCTTTTTAAGCTCTAATATTTTTATACCCTTACATAAGAACATTTTTGAGAAAATTACTAAAATAGTTTTACGTCTCAGTAGGCCGATCTGGAACAACGGGTGCAGCTCCAACTCGAAGCAATTGTTTAATTGTTCAACAAGAGTTTATTTTTCGTCTTGGACACTGTCGAGCTGTAAACGGATATGAATTTGAACATCTACTATAACAATTTATTCATCATTTCTTTGTGTGTCATTTAAAGCTATCAACATTTTTTTTCAATTTCTTTTTAATTTAATTTATTTAATTTATCTTTTTTTATAATCTTATGTACTTTTATACTCACATTTCTGTTCACTTTAAAGTAATAAGCTTAAATAAACAATTGCTTTGAGTTGGAGCTGCACCCGCTGTTCCAGATCGGCCTACTGAGACGTAAAATTATTTTAGCAATTTTCTCAAAAATTTTCTTATGTAAGGGTATAAAAATAGTAGAAGCTTAAAAAGAGAAAAACAATATCTATCCAATGCGATAATCAAATATACATGTTTCCATTTAAAAAAAGTCTATAACGTCACTATAAAAAACTCACTGCTACAAAAAATGTTTGAAGCATCTTAAAATATGCGCCGTAATGTAAATCGCTATACCTGTCCGAGCGTTTTCCAGAAAAACCAATATTTCGGGAGATATTGAATTTGTTCCAAACTTTATCCACACACTGTATATACGTTCAGCTGTTGGGAGCCCCTTACGGTGAGAGCTATCCGCTTGTACAAAAACCAGCTTTGTCAGATTGAAGGTACGGTGGGGAGTAGGAGTATGGAAACCTTACAAAGCCTGTTGACTAATAAAAACATGTAAGAGTTCCATTTAAATTTAAACTTGGCGCCTTAATATTTTATTTTTAGTAGGGTAGATGGCGCTATAAAAAAAGCAGTATAAAGTCACCGTATAGCCCTCGCCTGTTACGCGAAGTGTGACGCGAGCATGCGAAGACCATACAGTGACTTTAAAGCAGTACAAGGCCAATTGTATCACATTGGTCGCTTCGTAATCTTTCTGATACAGTTGGCCTTGGATAGACATTTCAAAGAAACAATGTTTTTTAGTTTTTATAATGGCCGTTGCTAGCTCCACGGCTAACGTGGACATAATTCTGACACAAAATCCACGGCATTATGTTCGGTGCATGTCTGGGGACTTGGAAAATTATTTCAGCTTCCTGAGATTATAGGGACAGAGTTGCGCACGATTGGTTGCCTATTCCCAAGGCGTAAAAGTCTGTTTCTGAGAAATCTAATGACAATAATTATTAACTACAAGCAAAATCAATCGCTCGGACTTAAGAGAAACTTTACTCTAGTATTTTTTATTGGTCATATTCAACTTGCAAATTAATTAAAAATCAATTTAAAATATGAAAATGTTTGAAACTTTCATAATGGAAGTCCCCGGACATGCGCAGTAGGTGCAGCTCGTATTCGCGTCGCCGAATTAATGACGTCACCCCTTGACAAGACGTAATGCCGAATGCCGTGGATTTAGTGTCAAAATTATATCCACGTTAGCCGTGGAGATAGCAACAGCCTAAAAAAAACCAGTACAAGGCCAACTGTATCACATTGGTTGGCCGGTAAGTTAGAATAGACCAAGGTACACTGTATCATAGCGACTTCGTAATTTTTCTGATACAGTTGGCCTTGGATAGACATTTAGAAGAAACAATAGGTCTGTTCGTTTGTGTTGCACTAAACTGTACTACTGAACTGAAGCGACGTCATCCATGCACTTTCTGCACCTACTCTAGAGTAGGTGTAGATAGTGCAGGTTCAGTGCAGAACAAACGAACAGACCTAATGTGTTTATAATCCCGTGGCGTTTAATGTGTCAAATGAAAAAGTTAGTTGGCTAATATAAAAATCACTATAAATTTTTGAAAATGGGGCCTTATAATTAGAGATTAAAATGTTGAGATCATGTTGAGATATTGTTTAGTACCTTATATCAGTAATCTCAGAGATGAAATAAAAATTCCATTAGACGGGGAACCACCGCAGCAGTCAAGTTTTTGTTTGAGTGGGCGGAAAACTTGCTGCAATTAGGGCGGGCAAATTTAAATCGTGCGTGGGTCTGCAGATGTCAAGACGGTTTCACATGACAAGCGTTTCCGCGTAGGCGCGCTCTTGCGTTTAGATATAAACCAATAAGAAGACACGATTTGAAAATCCTGTGTTTCAAGGTCAATACGCTGTCTTCTTATTGGCTGATATCTAAATGCAAGAGCGCGCCTGCGCGGAAACTCTTTGTCAGGTGAAACTGACTTCAGTAGCGGTCAGTAGGGTCAGTAGTACTTGTGGCAGCAACAGTTATGTGTTGAATTGCTGAGGCAACTGAACGCAGCTACCGACTAATTTTTTATTGAATTTTAAACAACCCCCACTATTTTGAGTAGTATTGTCCTAACTAACTAGATTACACTGTTAACAATTTATTTTGAATTTACATACGCAGTTTAATGTGATGCTTTCAATTTGTACTTATATTTACTTACCTCTCCACATGGTAATCTTTTTGTAAAATCAATTCCCGTCATGGGTGTCCCTGTTGGGGGTAATAAAATTGCACTATCCATACACAACCACTCCACATTTAAAGGACCTTTTGTCATATCACAGTATCTAAAATATTTAACAATTCCATTAAATGCACATCTAATATTAAATGCACTTACTCATGCTCAAACATGTCTAGAAAAATTTCTTCACTTTTATAAAAATTTCTGAGCAAGGCAGTACTCTGAGCCCTGGCTGCCTCGATCGATGTTTTATGAACATCGTTCATAATATTTTTACCATCACATATAACAAGTTGTACTAATAATTTCAGAGCTAATTCTAATGTAACTAGTCGAACCCGACAGGATGGCTGGCACGACAATATCACAATATGTAAAATTTTTTCAACAAGGTATGTATTGTATAAATATTTAATGTCTTTACTAGATGATTTAGTGTTCGATATTTTAGGTCTCAGCACTAGTTCTAATAGATCTGGCATTACACCTAAAAATTAAAAGAATCAAGATCTCGGATCGAAAAGAAATTTTCAGGATGTGCCTACCTTTATTATTCGCCAGAGCATATAACAAACTAAGTGCAAAGAGGGTAGCATAATCGTTTTCTGTACAATCTAATGCATTATATACAGTTTCCAAGAATGGTTTGTCGGATATGTTTGAGCTTTCCGTGGGTGTTGAAGCTAGTTTTTCCTTTTCTTCATCCGTAATATTTTTCGGTTCTTCTAACAAATTTTCTCTTGAACCAGTACTACTGGCGTTTGATTCCAGTTCAACTTGAGCATCATGCTCAGCTTCTAGACTTTCAATTTTCTTTTTATACGTTTCGTATTGCTCTAATAACTTATCCAGTCCTTGCTCAAAGACTTGTTTTTCAGTTTTTAGTATAATCCAAGCTAAATTTCTAATTAAAGGTGAATGAGCAATTATCAAAAAAACTTGCGATAGCAAAAACAAAGCAACAACACATGATACTTTTCCATTAGTTCCTTCTTGCTGTTGTGATGAACCTGTATTGTCAAGAATACTAAGAGATTTGTTTAAAACTCTAGCTAAATTTTGAGTAGCAGTTTCCATTGTTACTTCCGACTGCCGACGCACAGACGTCAAAGAATATATGTACAGAGGGATTAGTAATTTATGGAGTAAGTGATCGGTTAATACTTGATTCAAGCCCGTTATTTTAAGTAAAAGAATATCATTTAGATAATGGAGATGATCTAAATGCTCCGCTACCAAATCTGATAGTCTGTTTTGCGATTGATGACTAAAACAAATAAAAGGAATTATTGTCAATACGGTTCAAATGTTACGAACTTACTCTGCATCATTACGAACACAAGCATCCAGTTCTTGAATATGTTTTCCTATAAACCAAACAATATTTGAGAAATAAGGAGCTGCAGTTCGATCCCTTATGAAAGCCAACATACTGCCATCATCCACTTTATAAACATTAAGTGTTAACGTTCGAACTGCAATTCTAACCATCGATTCTGGGTGATTAAAAAATTTGATTGCTTCTGTGTAGAGAGGGAAATCGTTTGTATGCTGAAAAATTATTTGCAATTTCAAAAAACTAATTATTATCAATCCCTACTTAAAACTGACCCAAGGGTCAACTGTCATGGATACGATTCTTGTAACAATTCGTATCATGATAATTGATAAACCGGCCCTAAAACTTACCTCATTGTAGAAAAAATGTATTGTATGAGCATTTAGTTTCAAACTTAAAGTTTTAAGAAATGAGATGTAATAAGCCATAACTTCTTCATCGGAAAAATCAAATTTATGTACAATAATTGAATTTACGTGGTTGTTAGATAACAAATAATCTGTAAAATCAAAATTACAGTTAAAAAGAGATAACTGTATACTTAAATACTTACATAAAGAAGTTTCATTTCTAATGTTTTCAAATAAAATATTTAAAGTTTGTAATAACTGTACGCAGACATAACTAGAACCTCCACTTCTTTGTCTCATGATACGTAGAAAAAATGATAACATGTTTTTTTCAAGGAAAAAGCTGCAAGACAAAATATATGTAAACTGATGGTAATAAAAGAAAAAAATTCTTACTCAAATACTGATGAATCATTTTGGTCACCCCAAATAAGAATTTCTGCTATGGATCTTAATGTTTCGACGAGTAATCCACGGTTATGTTCGGATACAGTTTGGTTTCGTGATAGAACATTGTATAGATATTTGAGATGTTCCAAAGAATGGGGATTCTTGGGTCGCCCCCAACCACTACCAAACCAACTTCGACTTCTAAACATACTTCCTGAACTGTTTGTTGTTATCTCGATTTGGCGTTTTGTTCTTCATAACGTGGGTAAATTCCTTCGTGAGATTACAAAATCACATTTTTCTAAACAGTGTACAACAATTAAAACACATTATTGCGTATTTTTTAAAATAATTATGTAAAGGATTACCTCTCCCACAAAAAGATAACAGAGCTCACTCAGCCTATGCACTCAGCTGTCACACGACGTTTCTTATTACATACAATTTCCATTTATCAAACCAATGTTTAAATTTTGAAGATTTGATCCAATGGGAAATTTTTAAATTTCGATTTTGAGGTTATATTTATTAAAATGTGTTTTAATTCAAAATAGTGAATCAAATATTTCCTTAAAATGAAGGTATTAGAACTGTACAGTGGAATTGGAGGAATGCATCTTGCTTTGCAAGGTATTGTACTAATTACAAAAAACTTTCGTAGATTGTATCTCTTACCCTTGTTTTACAGACAGCGGAGTAACAGGGGAAGTAGTAACATCTATTGATATTAATCCTACTGCGAACACAGTGTACAAACATAACTTTCCTAACACCGTTTTATTAAATCGTAACATTCAGAGCTTAACATCAAATTATATAAACACCCTTAAGGTTGATACGATATTAATGTCGCCACCTTGCCAACCATTTACCCGAAATGGATTAAAAGAAGATGTTAATGATGCTAGAACTCAGTCTTTCATACATATTTTAAATATCTTACCAGATTTACATGCAGAATTTATTTTAATAGAAAATGTTAAAGGATTTGAAGTTTCAGAAATGAGGAATATTTTGGTAAAAGCTTTACAAGCATCTGGATTTTTTTTCCAAGAGTTTATTTTAAGTCCAACACATTTTAAAGTACCGAATACAAGGCATAGATATTATTGCATAGCCAGAAAATCAAAAGCATTTCACATAGGGAACGGCGAAGGATTATTGGTAAGTTTACACAGGATGTTCCAAAATATGGAGCACATGCATGGAGATCTCGTAAACGGTAAGAGACAGATATTCGCTTAAATGAGAAGAAATGTTCAGTGTGTTAAGGAGTAATCTTTTACCGTTTACAAGATCCCCATGTATAAGCTCCATACTTTGGACACCCTTTATTTTGGATTGATTCCAAAATTTTATTGTGATCTCACGGAAATTAGTATTTTTACAATACCTACAAGTGTGTCCACGGATTGAGTGCATATAAGGTGTAAATGACAAATTTTTTTAGAGTTTAATCTTCATGTTCTGAGGATCGCTCCTGCTTAGTCTCAAACTAAGATATTGAAAAAATGAGCCAAATCAATTAATATACAGGGTGTTTTTTGGCCGAAATCTAAAAAGTAGTCAAGAGTAAACTGTCTTTATTTTACCAGATATAACAAAAATGTATTAGAAAAAGTTGTTTATAATTAAAAGTTATTGAAGATTTTCAATTTTTATACAAATCAGCCTACTTTGATTTTTTTCATCAACATGAGATTTTTTATTTGTGGTTTTAATGACCCATGCATGAAGAGTAATTAAACAAAGTACTTGAAAAACAAATAATTATTTATTAAAAAAATACTAAACCTTATTTGTTACAAACATGCGTTCAAAAGTATTGGATTAGATGAAAAAAACAAAGTAGGCTGATTTGTATAAAAGTTGAAAATCTTCAATAACTTTTAATTCTAAACAACTTTTTCTAATACATTTTTGTTAAATCTGCTAAAATAAAGACAGTTTACTCTTGACTAATTTTTAGATTTCGACCAAAAAAACACCCTGTATGTTAATTGATTTGGCTCATTTTTTCAATATCTTAGTTTGAGACTAAGCAGGAGCGATCCTCAAAACATGAAGATCCAACTCTAAAAAAATTTGTCATTTACACCTTATATGCACTCAATCCGTGGACACACTGTATATTTTATATAATTTTATTTATAGTTGGAGAATTTACCCGATGAATATTTAAAAAATGAACAATTTTATACAATATCGACAATATTAGAGCAGAATATAAATTTGGAAAGCTACAGTATCCCTGATGAAATTCTTAAAAAAAGAGCGTTGACATTAGATATTTGTTATTCTGACTCTACACGGTCTTGTTGTTTTACAAAATCCTATGGACGCTATGTAACAGGAACTGGTAGTGTATACACAAGTAAAACGAGAAATGAAGTGGATACTGTCTATGAGGGGTTAAAGAACTTCCAACAAGCTACACCTGAATATTTAAATTATATTAAACAATTAGAACTAAGATTTTTCACACCTCGTGAAGTATGTAGATTAATGTGTTTTCCAGAATCTTTTAGTTTTCCAGAAAATGTAACAGATAGACAAAAATATATGTTATTAGGTAATAGTATTAATATAAAAGTTGTTTCAGAGTTAATACAAATTTTGGCCAACTAATCACCTTTGTTATATACAAATTACGAATAAAAATCTCATGAATATTGCACAAAATCCTCTTTGAAATTTCCTATCAGTATTTTGCAAACGTGAGGTAGCTGGCCCAGTTCCAGTTAAAATTTTATATTGCACTGCACCGAATCCTTTTCTTATTTATAGTTTTTTATATGGACATGACCCTAGGAATAGGGAATTATTTTAAAAAAAATTTATTGAAGAATATTTTAAAAATTATCAAGTGAGCACAAACACGTGGTGACGTCATTAGCCTTTCTGAGGCTCTTTTACTCCATTGCAATTTTAAGCCAGAATCGCAGGTTTATGCCAACTTCCAAACGGTTCTCAGGCCCAAATTATTAAAGTTAGACAAAAGCTTTCCGACAGTTTCTGATAGGAAATTTTATTTTCTATAACTTTGGTCCTATAGTATTTTACCCCATCTAGCGCGGTTTTCGCTGCGTTGCAATTTTAAGTCACAATCGGTGGTTTATGCCAACTTCCAAACGGTTCTCAGGCCCAAATTATTAAAGTTAGACAAAAACTTTCAGAGAGTTTCTGACAGGAAATTTTATTTTCTACAACTTTGGTCCTATAGTATTTTACCCCATCCAGCGCGGTTTTCGCTGCGTTGCAATTTTAAGTCACAATCGGTGGTTTATGCCAACTTCCAAACGGTTCTCAAGCCCAAATTATTAAAGTTGGACAAAAGCTTACCGAGAGTTTCTGACAGGAAATTTTATTTTCTACAACTTTGGTCCTATAGTATTTTACCCCATCTAGCACGGTTTTCGCTGCGCTGCAATTTTAAGTCGGAATCGCTGGTTTATGCCAACTTCCAAACGATTCTCAAGCCCAAATTATTAAAGTTAGACAAACGTTTTCCGCGAGTTTCCGATAGGAAATTTTATTTTCTACAACTTTGGTCCTATAGTATTTTACCCCATCTAGCACGGTTTTCGCTGCGCTGCAATTTTAAGTCGGAATCGCTGGTTTATGCCAACTTGCAAACGGTTCTCAGGCCCAAATTATTAAAGTTAGACAAAAGCTTTCCGACAGTTTCTCATAGGAAATTTTATTTTCTACAACTTTGGTCCTATAGTATTTTACCCCATCTAGCGCGGTTTTCGCTGCGTTGCAATTTTAAGTCACAATCGGTGGTTTATGCCAACTTCCAAACGGTTCTCAAGCCCAAATTATTAAAGTTGGACAAAAGCTTACCGAGAGTTTCTGACAGGAAATTTTATTTTCTATAACTTTGGTCCTATAGTATTTTACCCCATCTAGCACGGTTTTCGCTGCGCTGCAATTTTAAGTCGGAATCGCTGGTTTATGCCAACTTCCAAATGGTTCTCAGGCCCAAATTATTAAAGTTAGACAAACGTTTTCCGCGAGTTTCCGATAGGAAATTTTATTTTCTACAACTTTGGTCCTATAGTATTTTACCCCATCTAGCACGGTTTTCGCTGCGCTGCAATTTTAAGTCGGAATCGCTGGTTTATGCCAACTTCCAAACGGTTTTCAGGCCCAAATTATTAAAGTTAGACAAACGTTTTCCGTGAGTTTCCGATAGGAAATTTTATTTTATACAACTTTGGTCCTATAGTATTTTACCCCATCTAGCACGGTTTTCGCTGCGCTGCAATTTTTAGTCGGAATCGCTGGTTTATGCCAACTTCCAAATGGTTCTCAGGCCCAAATTATTAAAGTTAGACAAACGCTTTCCGGGAGTTTCTTATAGGAAATTTTATTTTCTACAACTTTGGTCCGATAGTATTTTACCCCATCTAGCGCGGTTTTCGCGGTGTTGCAATTTTAAGTCAGAATCGGTGGTTTATGCCAACTTTCCAACAGTTCTCAGGCCCAAATTATTAAAGTTAGACAAACGCTTTCCGAGAGTTTTTGACAGGAAATTTTATTTTCTACAACCTTGGTCCTATAGTATTTTACCCCATCTAGCGCGGTTTTCGCTGCGTTGCAATTTTAAGTCAGAATCGGTGGTTTATGCCAACTTGCAAACGGTTCTCATGCCCAAATTATTAAAGTTAGACAAAAGCTTTCCGACAGTTTCTCATAGGAAATTTTATTTTCTACAACTTTGGTCCTATAGTATTTTACCCCATCTAGCGCGGTTTTCGCTGCGTTGCAATTTTAAGTCACAATCGGTGGTTTATGCCAACTTCCAAACGGTTCTCAGGCCCAAATTATTAAAGTTAGACAAACGCTTTCCGAGAGTTTTTGACAGGAAATTTTATTTTCTACAACCTTGGTCCTATAGTATTTTACCCCATCTAGCGCGGTTTTCGATGTGTTGCAATTTTAAGTCAGAATCGCTGGTTTATGCCAACTTCCAAACGGGTCTTAGGCCCAAATTATTAAAGTTGGACAAAAGCTTACCGAGAGTTTCTGACAGGAAATTTTATTTTCTACAACTTTGGTCCTATAGTATTTTACCCCATCTAGCGCGGTTTTCGCTGCGTTGCAATTTTAAGTCAGAATCGCTGGTTTATGCCAACTTGCAAACGGTTCTCATGCCCAAATTATTAAAGTTAGACAAAAGCTTTCCGACAGTTTCTCATAGGAAATTTTATTTTCTACAACTTTGGTCCTATAATATTTTACCCCATCTAGCGCGGTTTTCGCTGCGTGCAATTTTAAGTCACAATCGGTGGTTTATGCCAACTTCCAAACGGTTCTCAGGCCCAAATTATTAAAGTTAGACAAACGCTTTCCGAGAGTTTTTGACAGGAAATTTTATTTTCTACAACCTTGGTCCTATAGTATTTTACCCCATCTAGCGCGGTTTTCGATGTGTTGCAATTTTAAGTCAGAATCGCTGGTTTATGCCAACTTCCAAACGGGTCTTAGGCCCAAATTATTAAAGTTATGTACGTTTTTCTAGCCTCTTTCGTGTGACACAATTTGCAAAACATATTCTACAGTCTAGTATCCTTATTGTAATAGAGGAACACGAAGTAACAATTAAAATTTAGTATAGAGCCCTATTGCTTCCACAGGCAAGGTCTGAGATAAAAAAAAAATTAAAATTATTTGAACAAGGTGCTTTATTGTGGCATATAAACTAAATATAGAAAATTACATTAAGATGGAATGACTACCTACATATAAAATGAAATTTGGTGAAATCACAAATATAATACCTTATTTGTTAGATTGTATGAATAATTAAAACAATTCTGTTGCACGTACGTAACTTATTGTATGATGCATTATTTAAAATAAAGTTCACTACTTCCAATGAAAAACGGTTTACTCAAGGCAAGGTCTGCACAAAACAATATCAATCTGCCGGTTTATAAAGATTGTAGTTCGGGTGGTATAGGAATTTTATTATTTATGGCAAACTTCTTTAAAGCTTCAAACCGGCCCTTCAAAATATTCACTTCGTTTTTCATTTCCTTTAAGTCATCATGCATTACTTCTATATCTTTCCATTCTTGAGTTTTTTCAGTTTCTAATTCATCTTTTTGTTCTATCCGTTTAATACGGCATGAGGCTGCATAGCCACGATTTTTCAATGTCCGTCTACGTTGTTTCATACGAACAATCTCTTCCCTCGATAAACCTCTTAATTTTAGTTGTCTGTTTAGGTCTCTAACCGAAATCGATACCAGTTCATCATCGGAGATATCTAATACTGGCCCTGGGGACAGTGGTGGCTAAAATATTAAATTTCAATTTTGATTAGGTACAGGTTTATCTAACCTAGAAACCACAGCACTTACTAAATTTTTTCGTTCCTTTCGGTGTTCTGGTGGCATTTTATGAAAATTTTAACAGCAATTTCTGTGTTTTATTAACTACGTAAAAAGAAACTCGACCTTTATTCTTAAAAATGCAAGTCATTCTACTCATTTTAATGGAAGTTGTATTAACCGTTCACTAAACATTCGCCCAAATGTTCTGATAGTTTCAATATTTGACAGGTTGTCAAACAAATATCAGTTTCAATCACCTTCATAGCCACTTTCCGGCTTTAACGTAACAATTCTGACTTAAAATAAAGTTAAGGATATATCGGCTCGCATAAAGCTAACGCCATATACGTAGGAGACAAGGAATATTACAAATCAAACTTGAAGGAAGAATAGAGGGGTAAACCGCGAGAGGAAGTCGAAGAATAGAATTCATACAACAACAAAATTATAGTTAGCTCAAAGGATCTCTTTTTAAGCGTAAAGTATACAACAACCATTTAAATAATTAAATAACAATCTTAAACTGTAATTTCGTTAGTGACCTGACAATACTACCTCCTATTCTACTAAAAAATTGCTTATGTTACTAAATTGCCGAAAGAAATGCCTCCTATCGGAAGAGCGAGCATCGTGTTAAACGATACAAATTAAATGCTCGATATTATATTCTCACTGCAGATCGCATTTTCCCGTTAATTTATTAAAGTAATATATATTCGATAAAAATAAATAAACGCTCGATAAATATAATTCATAAAATTTTAATGTTTTCTTGGTTATACTGAATGTTCGCTATAAAATTCACATGCTTCAAAAATTTAACAACCCCACCCAAGCATGACCCTTTCTCAAAAATTGACTACCCTGGTTTAATCATCCTCATGGATAATCTAACAAAATTTAACTACCCCACCCAAGCATGATCCTTCCTCAAAAATGGAATACCCAATCATGCTTGGGTGGAGTTGTTAAATTTTGTTAGTCCTCCACTGATTTTAGAACTAAGACTTCGCTACTGAATACCTATTCATTTTTCCACGTCTTTTTCCTCCTCGAGCATTTCATATTATTATATTATTTATCATACAACCTTTGATTTAACAGTGAGCTTGAGTTATCGAACGTTTATATTTTTTTATGGTGCAGATTTGATTAAAATACCGACCAAAACTTAGTGTGCAAATGGTATATTTTATATTGTAAATTACTTTAAAAACAAGGCATTTTCTATTATTTTATCCTGCATCTTTTATTTTTTTATCGTTAATTTAGTATTTTTTTAATCTGCAAAATGCGTTAAATTATCGAGTCTTTCTTACCACCCTTTTAAAAATACCTCCGTAGTGAAAGATACGAAATATTGTCAGGACACCAAGGATTTTAGATTGCGTAAAAGCGTTGATTGAAGGAGTTCCTTCCTTCAATCAACGGTAAAAGTGTGTACCTATCGCACTTTTATTAATGATATTACTAACCGTAGGAATCTTATTATATTAATTAATACTAGATTCAATTTTTAACAAATCTAATTAATTAAAATATTTGTAATTTCAGTTAATAATAAATATTACTATTATTTAATGTAAGTTTTATTTGAAAAAAGTATTCGCGCTATTTTAATGAAGGTTACTGTATCAAATACTGAATTTTGCTCCATCTAACAGAAATAAAATAAATATAATAGTCCACCCCAAGTTAATGGGATGGCGCAACCATGTTCAAACGTTCAAAACGGAAGTGTCCGTTCTGTGCTTATATTAAATATATACGCTGACAGTCAGGTGTTTTGTGATGGTAACATTATTCAAAGATCAATCAAAATGTTCTGTCAATTTATGCGTGCGCATCATTACATTTCAAATTTAAATTATTTAAAATGTTAATTAACACATAAAGAAGACTAGGTACTCTAATATAAATTTATTTTTATTGACGAAACCCCGATTGATTGACAATAACCTTCCCAAGAAAGATTAGAAATTAGGGAAAGCAGGTTTACAGTGCTCCATCCTGGGTGTGTTGAGGTTTCTTAGATGAATGTAGTTTGCTTTTAAGACCCACAAACAATGATCGGGATTATCACAAAACGATGAATAGTCAGCTATTTAAAGAGTGGATTAATCAATTAATTCCAGCTCTACCATCTGATGGTTTTAAAACTGTTATTATTTTTTAAATGCCCCATGTCATTCTGTCCGTTTGGAGAGACCTCCAATACCTACATTATTCCAACAAAACTGCAATGGGACATTATTTAATAAAGTGTAACGTTCCATTTTAACTTACATGTACAAAAATTCAATTATGGCAGCTGATAAATAATTTAGGACAAATGGACAACTTTATGCTCAAAATATACCGCCAATCGTAACATATCAAGGTGAAGATTCGGATACAGATTCAATTTTGAACCATATCTCTCATATGATGATTCAAAATTTGAAACACCCCAATCTGATTCTGAAAATAATCCCAATTATTTTAATCCTGAATACATTTTTTCTATTCTTACCTCGAATTATTTATATATTAATATTATTATAAAACTATAATACTTCTTATTAAATCGAGCAAATTTACATAAACTCAGCATATATCCACATAAATCAAGAATATTTAACAAAATATCTGAAAATATTTCTTGTGAAAAGCACCTGTCAAAATTGACCATTAAATTTATTAGTCCTAACCCTACTTTAAAAATTACTAAAAAATTTCACCAGCAACGTTGCCAAACATACTTTCGAGAGAAATTGCGAGGTTGGTGGATCTTTAAAAAAAAATAGACTGTAGTGGCTAAAAGCGTTGATTGAGGTATTTGGGAAGATAGCTAAGTAAACGGGGCAAAACGAATATGGAAAAAGTGCCGGCCGCTAGGAGCGCTCAGATCGATCCCTGGTGGCGGGCACATGAATTAAACTTAGCCTAATGTAAAACCTCGCTTTCTGAAAATTACAGGGTAGTTGCAAAATGGTTGGGTACTAGGCTAAATTTGGAAACGCTACAAATTATGCGCTCGGTAATTAATTTCCATGCACGATACATTTGTTCGATTCAAAATTCTAGTTGCAGGGTATTTTATCAAACACCCGATAAAAATAGAAAATGCTCGGTTAAATAATAAATGCTCGATAAAAAGAATAAACGCTCGATACAAAGAGTAAACGCTCGATAAAAAGAAATAAACACTCGATAAAAAAAGTAAACTCTCGATAAAAAGAGTAAACGCTCGATAAAAAGAATAGTTGCCCGATAAAAAAACTAAACTCTCGATAAAAAGAATAAACGCTCGATACTAAGAGTAAACGCTCGATAAAAAGAAATAAACGCTCGATAAAAGTTACAAAACCTTAATAAAAACGGTAAACGCTCGATGCTTAATAACGAGAGAAAACGCTCAATAAAAATAATAAATGGTTATTTTTTTACAATATGAATGGTTATGTATAAAAAAAGGTTATATATTCAAAAAAAATGTATTATTCTAAACAATTATAAAAAAATGTATATTAAAAAACAGGCAGAATGTCCTAATATATCGAGCAAAATTTATTGAGCATTTATTATTTTTACCCTGCGAAATTTAATATTTATCATGCGTTTATTTTTTTTTACCGTGCAAAACTTATTTGAATATCAAGTATTGCATTTCTGCGTTTGCAATATTTTAGCGGACATTTCAAATATTTTATTTTGCAAAACACCTTTAATATCGAACATTTTATTCCTACCCATTTGGCAATCGCGGCGAAACCAATTCTACTCATCAACTGATATGCTGTAAAAATAGAACATATATGTATGCTGTAAAATGACTTATAATGCCCAATATATGCTACCTCAATCATGCACAATATGTTGTCACATATAGTACTCATAAAAAATTGTTTGCGGAAAAAAATTAAACTTTTCATTACAAACTTTCAGTGATTATAAACACATTATTTTTGCTGAATGTGTAATTTAAAAAAAATTTATGCTTCAGAATTTAAAATTTGCATTACCTGGTCTTTCGACTATACAGTTTTGGTTAAAGATTTACAATTTAGAAGCGGGGGTTAAAACTTCATTGATACAAAAATTAACTTTAAAGGTAAAAGGTATGCAGGACGATGAGAAACAGTGCGTATTGATGTGCGATGAAATGGTTGTTAAAAAAGGTTTGGATTACAACAAATTCTATGATAAAGTAGAAGGCTTTGAAGACTTTGGACAGTTCGGTCAAAAAGATCAACTTGCAACTCATGGAATCGTGTTTTATTTAAGAGGACTTTTATATAAGTGGAAAATGCCATTTTGCTATTTCGTATCTGCAGGGCCTGCGAAAAGTGATGTTTTGCGTAAGTTAATTGTTGCTGTTATAAATAAATTGTTTCAAATTGGTTTGAAACCAAGAGTGTTTGTTTGTGACCAAGGATCTAATAAAGTACCTATTGACATCAAGATTAAATCAAGATCCTCTAGAAAACGCATTTTCTGTCATCCGAAATAGAGGCGGATACAATCCACAGCCTACTGTAAAGGGATTTCGAATTGCTCTGCAGCATAACATGCAAATTAGGTTGCAAATGTCAATCGAAGGGGCTAACTGTGAAATGGACGACGATGAGGTATTGGCGATACCCAAACATTCAGACAATTTATTAGAACATCAGTACGAAAAAAGGATTTTAACATCATAACTTCATTTTTATAAATTCCTATTTTTTATTATAGTTTATTGTAAATATTTTTAATTATTATTAATTATTTTTAATTATTGTCAACTAAAAAAATTGTTTGTTTTGCAGAATAATATTGTAAATTTGTTTCAACCATTCGCCAAATTCGTATTATTTTTATTTGTTTATTATAAATATTTTTTTTATTAGTTTATTGTAAATATTTTTGCTTATTATAAATTTATAAATTGGTAACTATTGGTGCTAACTATTTTTGTTAAATTAAACGGACTATGAAAATCTAATTTACATTCCTTTATGGCGTATTTATTGCTTTTAAATGCAATTTCATAATAGTATAATATATGATATTTTTATTTATCTAAGCAACTATAACGACTCCCAAACTAGGTTAGTACGCCTACCCTTGCAATGCAACTAAACATCAGCTCAAGCACGCAACTGGCGATGTAAATAGCAAATTCGTAAACCGGGTGCATTTCGCTTGATCTCACTACAGCGTTGCTGTATTGCGGCAGCACTTGCTATAGGTGTCCGACGGCTGAGACGAGCGAGGGGTAAAAAGAAGCGTTGTCGTTTTAAAGCACGGTGGTTAGGCATCTTCCCAAATACCTCAATCAACGCTAAAAGGCAGTAAATTTACAGTACCAGTTCAAATACACCCTTTTATTTTCTACCCTTATTAAATACACATTCAATTACTATTTAATTAAAAAAATTCGTAATTCTAAATGCCTTACTCAATTTTTGATTTAAATTTTGCATTGAACTGAACAAATATTAATTGTATGGTCACCACAGTACTCATTATCTGGAAAAAAAAGTTTCTATTATTGATTTACATTTTTTTTAAATTATTATGTACACCCGTCGAGGGCGACAATTAAGCTATAGCAAGCCTGAGGGCATAAACATCAAGTAGTGCCCATATTGCATATTATACCGTTTCATTTTTCACTTGGAATACGTAAATAAATTAGAAGCTTCAATATGGATTTATAAAACAGACATGGCCATGACATGACTTTGGGGGTGATGTTTGTTTATGTAGGTATCTATGACGATGACAATATGTTAGAGGACATAAGGAGCGGTATAGTCATAACGCTCTAGGGGTTTTCAACGAGTAGCCATACTCAGTATCTTTCAAAACTATTGTTTGCTTGAAAATCGCAAGACATGTCAACAAAGACCGCTTTTTACGTACGGACGTCTGTCATCAACGCCTTAGGTCACACTCGTCACAGCCACCCTCTCGAAAAATTTCAAATGTCACCATACCATGTGTAGCAGATTGTTGGAAACGTGATTTCATAAGAAGTTCATTCTACTATTTATTTTTTTTTTTTTGTTCGTTTCAAGTTGAGACATAAAAAAATTAAATAGGTACTAGGTATATTTTGTTTATTTCTTGTCTTGGCCATTTTCAAGCAAGTACCTCATTTGACAAAGATAAACAATAAATAATTAACAAGTGAAAAATAAAATACTTTATAATACCTACTAAATGTTTTTTTACAGTATAACATTTACTACAACTTAATCTAAAATCTAATCCTATAATAATCAAAGGTTAACATTTAAAATAAATTTATATTTAAATAAATATTGCAAATGCTTGTGGAAAATATACAAACATTTAAAGTCTATCCCAAAAAGAAAACACATTAACAATGAAACTAAGAATCTGAAAAGAAAAAACTGAAAAGAATACACATTAACAATGAAACTAAGAATCTGAAAAGAAAAAACTGAAAAGAAAACACATTAACAATGAAACTAAGAATCTGAAAAGAAAAAACTGAAAAGAATACACATTAAAAATGAAACTAAGAATCTGAAAAGAAAAAACTGAAAAGAATACACATTAACACTGAAACTAAGAATCTGAAAAGAAAAAACTGAAAAGAAAACACATTAACAATGAAACTAAGAATCTGAAAAGAAAAAACTGAAAAGAATACACATTAAAAATGAAACTAAGAATCTGAAAAGAAAAAACTGAAAAGAATACACATTAACACTGAAACTAAGAATCTGAAAAGAAAAAACTGAAAAGAAAACACATTAACAATGAAACTAAGAATCTGAAAAGAAAAAACTGAAAAGAAAACACATTAACAATGAAACTAAGAATCTGAAAAGCAAAAACTGAAAAGAAAACACATTAACAATGAAACTAAGAATCTGAAAAGAAAAAACTGAAAAGAAAACACATTAACAATGAAACTAAGAATCTGAAAAGAAAAAACTGAAAAGAATACACATTAAAAATGAAACTAAGAATCTGAAAAGAAAAAACTGAAAAGAAAACACATTAACAATGAAACTAAGAATCTGAAAAGCAAAAACTGAAAAGAAAACACATTAACAATGAAACTAAGAATCTGAAAAGAAAAAACTGAAAAGAAAACACATTAACAATGAAACTAAGAATCTGAAAAGAAAAAACTGAAAAGAATACACATTAAAAATGAAACTAAGAATCTGAAAAGAAAAAACTGAAAAGAATACACATTAACACTGAAACTAAGAATCTGAAAAGAAAAAACTGAAAAGAAAACACATTAACAATGAAACTAAGAATCTGAAAAGCAAAAACTGAAAAGAAAACACATTAAGATAGTCAATAAAATCGAGCGTTTTTCCGCCCCCAGTCGTAGCCGCCTCACGGAAAAACGAATGTTTCGTTGGAAAATGATGTGTTAGGGCCTTAGTTATCTTCCTCGTGAATATGGATCTAATATGTCAATAAATAAAAAAATTGCTGGAAATTGCTGACAGATAGTCAATAAAATCGAGCGTTTTTCCGCCCCCAGTCGTAGCCGTCTCACGGAAAAACGAATGTTTCGTTGGAAAATGATGCGTTAGGGCATTAGTTATCTTCCTCGTGAATATGGATCGACTATTTACAATAATAAAAAAAATTCCTCGGAACAAACTAAAAAATTTGAAGTTTTTTGATTGATAGTCGCCGCCTCATGACGGAAAAACGAATATTTTGCCTTTATATCATCCTATATATCCCTCCTTGTATATGTGTTACAATTTTAGTTTAATACCATGCTTGAATATGTAATTATACTTAATACAATTTCAAATTTTTTAACATACAACATCTGACCACGACTTTATTGAGTTTTAGTTATTGCTGGAGTTATTGCTAGGGTAACACGGCAGCGGATAGCGACAGACAAATTCTATGACAGACATGCGACAGAGCCATAGATAACTACAACCATAGACGACTAAACAGAAACAGAGAGAGAATTAACAGAAACCAGAGAGAATCCGTACATCAGCGCCACCTGGTGGTATGGGAGAAAAAAAATATTTTTTGAGGGAAATTTAAAAACTTTCCCTTTTAATGATTTTATTTCAATAGGGCTGTTCTACGCAAATACGACCTTGGAACGAGTGAGAGGAAAGTGCTACCCTAGTGCTTTCTTTTTCTATGGGGGCACCAATATGACGGCAAGAACAGCACTACATTACTAGCTACTATTTAACGTAACTAGATGTAGGTTGGTATGCTATACATAATTAGAGTCCAACAGAACCTCAATTTTTCCCTTGTTTCTGGTAACCCCCTGACGCAGAACTGTCATTTATGCATTTAGCACAAAAATAATTAGTAGTCCAAAAGCAAGCGTGCGTGTTTCCGTTGTTTTTAGTTATTGTTTCCTGTTATTTGTTATTGTATAGCAACTTAAAGCAAATAGTAACTAATAATTTAGTGATATTTCTTCAGTCAGATTGGCATTATTGATAGAGAGAGACAACAGTAAGGTAGAGCATTCCATCTCTTTCCAACGTAAATAGAACAGCCCTATTCAAAATATCACGGGCTAGTGGAAATTGTGCAGCACTTAATATCGATAATGATTGTTTTGTAAACTTTATTAAGAACATTTACAAGAACAGTATACAACAATATATCAATTCGAGTTTAAACTCGGTTCAGTTGAACCAAGATCAATTGTCATGGATACCATTGTTAGGAACAATGGTAGTCCAATTAATTAATTGTATTCTTAGGTGTCTTTTTAACCTGCCCTGACCTACCATAACCTATTTAAACTTCCCGCCGCGCCGCGCCATTACTGTATAGTGTGTATACTCTAACGTAGATGGCGCTGTCGGAAATAGTTTTCTAAAGTTTAACGTTAACCTTGGCCATCTTCCTAGCACAGTAGCCTGTGGTGCTTAAATTCCATTGCGATTTGATCACATGACATTCCTGAGGGTCAGTATAAACAAACTATGAAATTTGAAAATTCAAATCAACGCTAAAAGTATGAACTGAAAAAAATCTTTTAGTTGATTATCTAATAGATGGCACCACATAGAGCAATGCCAGTACATTGATTTTTTTTAAAATTAACTGACTGTGGAATCAGGGGATGAACTTGGCTAGCACGATTTTATGCTGTTGTACCATGGCCAGCTTCGGTTAGGGATACACTTGACCATAGTAAGCGATATACTGTGACCATAGTGCTACTGGTTGACAGACTATAAAAACGAAAGTGCTATGGAAGAGTGACAGATCAATGCAGACGACCTTACCATAACCTCTTGTAGTCTCCAACCCTCGAAGAAAATGACCTTGGAACATTCCTCATGAGGATGAGTTTGCGGCACGAAAGAACGCGAATGTTAATAAATATAATTTTAGAGGAAATTGGAACTATGCGGAGTAAAGTTTACAAGACCAAATACAAGACCCATCAAGAGGGTGCCCGCTGCGCTTTTTGTCGATAGAGGGCAGCAGCCACAAAATCTTTGTTGAATTTTAAGAATGCAGAACTCGAACAAAACAGAAAAATTTGGATGTTAATTAAGATTTTCTACAAAGCATTATTGCAACTTAGGTAACCACTAAATTTAATGTAAAATGCAGTTTTGATTCTTAACTTAAATTCAATTTGAAAATTAGCAAAAAAGAAATTTTTTAGATTTTAAATTACGTCAAATTTTGTGAATAACTGAATATGGTCATGCAGAATGTAAACTTCAAGTCCGGGTCATTAACGTTGGATAATAATGTTTTTCTGCATTCTTAAAGTTTCGGTTTGACAAGGGCATAAAAAATGGCCGCCTATTGTGAGCAAGAAGTTCAGCGTAATTTGGATAGATGGCGTTGTTGACATTAAATACGCCGTGATTGGTTCATTTTAAAAAATTCTTAAATCCTATTGGTTTATAATATAATGAGTGATATAATCCAAAATATTACAGTTTAATACCAGTACTTAACTGCCCTCTACTAAGATAATATAATACTAAGATTACAAATAAGCTATCCCCACTCCTTAGACCTTAGGCAAACTTCCATAGTTTGGGACGTTTGGGTCTCATTTCATCTCTTGAATTAATTTTATCAAAGATCCCTCGACTGTCAAATATTATTTAATGTATACATCTGTCAATTAAAAGTTTAAATTAAAATAGTCAAAATTTTCAATAGATATGGCTACAAGAGATAATAACGAATTTAAACTAGCCCTACGGGATATAGCAGCTCATGCCCCTAGATTAGCCAATCCATATGGAAAGTATCATTTCGTTTTGTTTTCGCAATCTAATTAACTTCACCCTTACAGATCGTGTACGTTGTTCTGAATGGGCTCGAAAACTAGCAAGTTTACCAGATGATAACCTAGAGTACACTAAAATTAGAAACGAGTATATCCAGTTTCTAAGAATACAAGTACGGAACAATTTCTTACATGGACCCTTTATGTCGCCCCCTCCTGAAGGTAACACTTTATGTGCACTTGCAGAAAACTTGGGAAATCTAATGGCCCAACAGGTTAGCATGTTTTAATTCCATCACGCGTTTTTAAAATTTAAATTTTGTAGATTCCCTATTTGCCTAGAACCGGTCCGATATCGCCCATGTTACACCATAGATCACCCGATGGTAGGGCATTTGTAAGTGCCAAACAAATTCCAGGAGGTGGTGTTCTTTGTTATATGGCTGTAAGTCCGGAAGGATTTGATTAAATTGTGCCAAAAATTACATGATTGTATGATGTTGAAAGTAAATTATTATGGTTGTATGTAGAAGCATAATTTTATTTATGAAAATCACAATAAACATTTTATAATTGTCTACATAAAAAATGAGAATATGTGTGAAAGTTGGATTTAAATTCACAAGCTTTAACATATAGGTATACAGGGTGTTCAACTTAATCGTGCAACACCCTTATGCCGGGAATTGAGGTGATTTCAAAAATAGCGCACAATTCTACAGAGTTCAGACAAAAAACACGATGCGGCTTTATACAGAATAGTATTACGTTACAGACGTTTCACGTGAAACTCCTGGAGGGCGCTGATTGGCCTGTTTTCTCTCAACAAGGTTCAAGTGATAGGACTAGACCTTCCATTGACTCATCAATTCAGCACAAACGCGTAACCTATCGCTTTTTAGCTTCAACCAATAGAATTGCTCGATTTTTGAAAACGTCGCATTCTATTGGTTGTCACTAAAACACGATAGACGTTTGTGCTGAGTTGCCAAGTCAATTGAACGCAACTATTGTTTGTACTGCCCCCCTAGGGGAGTCATGTGACCAAATGTCATTTTGATTTAATTTTTTTATTTGATCCAAAGATTTCCTTAACATATTATGGTGGCCATATAGTAAATTGTAACCTTCAAATACAAACAAGGGATGATCTACCGGGGGGGGGGGGTTAATTATCCCCACCAGAGCACATACACAAATAAATGAAAATGAAAGGTTGTGTGTTGTATTAACATTATTACACAAAATTTTGTACCTCCTGGATCATTTACCCCCCCCAGAGAATTTCTCTAGATCCGCCCCTGAATACAAAACCACCTGCAATATCAAAATACATTGAAAAATTTTGGCCGTTGCTAGCACCACGGCTGACGTGGATATAATTTTGACACTAAATCCACGGCATTACGTCTTGTCAAGGGGTGACGTCATTAATTCGACATAATGCCGTGGATTTTGTGTCAGAATTATATCCACGTTAGCCGTGGAGATAGCAACGGCCAAAAATTTTACTAACAAAACCTCAGAATTGGCTAAAAAGCTTCCACTATTTTATATTTTTGATTCAAACTTTATGGCCAATCATGAACAACCTCTAAGCGACTGTGACAAAAACAGCTGTTTTACTATCTTTTAACAACCGTAAAGGGTCACCTTGTAGAGGCATCTGTTAATGACTACTTGACGGCCGCATTTATTTCAAGGTTATTTTGTCATAGAAATGCGGCCGTGAGCAAATGCGGCCGTGAAAGTAGTGATTGACACGTCAAAATATCTATAAAAAAAAATAAATTTATGAATAAAATTCGCCTAAAATAACGTTTGCACCTCGGAAAAAAATGCTGTTTTCTCGTTCCGTTAAATCAGGCTTGGGACAAAATAGATTAACGTTTTGACCTTGATACAAAAATAATTATTAGTGAAATTATCAAAAAATAAATAAATAAATGCCACTGTTTTATCGACTTTTTCCATTTATTTTGGTATCAAGGTGGCTTTGCATTTGAATGTAGCACATCTTGCTACAAGTGGACCGACCATAAGTGTTCTACTTTGTGGTTCAAATAAAAAAAATAATGTCCCTTAAGTGAGACACCCTGTATGTATGTACAGGGGTATCTGAATTCCTTGACCAAACTTTACCAACATGATGTATGGAATAAAACTGTAAAAAAGTTCCTATAAACATCTGTCCAGAAAAGCTTCCTTAAAAAGTTACGTACAATTTTCAAAATTCCAAATAATCAGGTAATAATAGATTGCAGATTGGAGAGGGCGGTGGCCACGCAACTGGCTCACCTCTGCTAATCCAACGAATCCAAAAATGATTATTTAAGTAACAAGGCTGAAATGTGGTGGAGCACTGTCATGCATGAACTTTATGAGGGAGCATTTTTGGACACATCTATGTAGGAATTTTTTTACGATTTTGTTTGGGCAAACAATTCAGATACACCCTGTATATTGAATGTTAGATATGCAACTTCAAGTAATATAACAAAATATATCTACTAATAAAAAAAGGGAGTCACAAATTATTTATAATCACAGTACATAATACACTACCATTAATAAACGTTTCTCAATATTTTTAATATTTTTTTTTTATAAAATATTCTTAATGTGTTATTAATTACTACATTAACTCATATTTTAAAATCTCGACTAATAAAATTTTTGCAACTAAATGAGAATTTATTATGAACGGTCTATCTATCGTTAAATTTATCTTTTAGCACATTATAATAAAATTTCATAAGAATATAACTCAAGATGATAATTGGATAAATCAATAATTATTTAAAATAGATATCTATTTCATTAACACATAAATTGTAATCAGATTTAATTTCTGATTAGTCAAATGTAATAAGTTCAGCAGTTTGGGCATCACCATTTTGTTGAATTTGCGGTATTTGTGGGCTAGCAGGTGGTGCTCCTGGTTGCTGAAATTGTTGTGATGGAATTCCTTGCGGCATTTGCCCAATTGCAATTTGGGATCCCACCGAATGTGGTGGAAGTGATCGTGGACCCATTGGATGACCTTGAGGTAAACCTTGTTGGGGTGGCAAACCTTGATTTTGCAGCTGTTGTGCCAAATTTTGTTGCGATAGGCTTTGTTGAGGAATACCTGGAGGAACAGGAGGTTGATGAGGCAATCCTGTCATAGAAGGCTGTTGTGGTAATTGTTGAGGCATCCCTGGAGGAGGTCCTTGTGGCATACCGGGAGGTGGTGCTTGCTGTGGTAATCCTAAAATAAAATATAAAGCAAGGTAAAGTTTGATAAGAGCCGCCTTTAGCACAGTATATTGCTTCCGAATCAGTAGTTTCACTCTCCTTATTTTGTGGTTCGGTGCATGATCGACGCGTGGCGATAGATTGGGGTCTGCGCAGGTTACGTAGTCACGTGATCACACGCGATTGTTTTTAAATTCAAATCACGATAGTCTTGATTTGGCAAACTGTCAGAACTGTCATGGTAAAATACTAATATCATACAGGACTATTAGTATATTTATAACAATGTTCCCGTGTATAGAAAATATACGATGCGCGTGGCTTCAAATTGGGGTCTGCGCATATGAAAAATTTTTGCCAGCAACTTCAAAGGCGCCGCCTGAGAGTGACACTACTGATTCGTAAGCGATATACTGTGCCTTTAGTATTATGGAAGACAAACCTTGAGGAATTCCAGGAGGGCCTTGCATTTGAGGATGACCAACAGGCAATGATTGAGGACCTAGCTGAGGTGCTGTATGCGGTGGTGGTGGACCTTGCATCATCATTGGCTGTGCATATGGGTATGTACGATATGCAGTGGGAGGGGCAGTATTCGGTGGATACTGTCCATGCACTGGAGATTCTTTATAAGTACTGTATCCAGAACCCATCAAATATTGCTGTTTCTGTTGTTCTTGCCGCATCTGCATTTCCCTTTCTTGTTCCTGTACCCGCTGTAATGCTAGTTGCCTTTGATATTGCAGATATTCCTGTTTCTTTTTGCGCATGATATCAAGTTTGTGCGCCATTTGCAATTGTCTTTGCCTCTCAAGCTCCTCCGCTTGTCTTCGCAATTTTTCTCGATGTTCCTCTCGTAATGCATCTAAAGCTGCTCTAGCATCTTTGACTTGAGTCAACTTGTCTTGTAGTCTTTCATAGTAAAGTCGACTGTCATCATGTTGCTGAATATATCGGAGCAGCTGGGAGTGCATGGCGGTGATATTTAAAAATAAAGTTTGGACACTGCTGTCGTTGGCTATTGATCTACCACGACTGGAGTTACTTTTCATGCGATTTATAAAAATTTCAACCTGCGACTTTAAGGTGTTTATAAAGTCATGCATTTCGACATCGGTTAAACCATTTTCTTGGTATTTTGGTTCACTGTTTTGGATTGGAGCAGTTGCTGGTGCAGATGGACTCATTGGACGAACTGTATCGGCAACATCGGATTGACGATTTTCCCAATATGATCGGTTAAGGTAGCGGGCCAATTCAGGATTGACAAGAGATGGATCTTCAGATGGACTAGGAGTACGCTCTGTGGTACGTACTTCAGCTAAATGTAAAAAATTTAAGAAGGAAATTATTTAGGCCGTTGCTAGATCCACGGCTAACGTGGATATAATTCTGACACAAAATCCACGGCACACGTCATTATCATGGGGCGACATTTATTGGCCGACTTGGCGGCGCATGTCTGGGGACTTGGAAAATTATTTCAGCTTCCTGAGATTATGGGACGGAGGTGCGTACGATTGGTTGCCTACTCCCAAGGCGTAAAAGTTTGAAATTTTCATAATGGAATAATTTTGTTCCCGGACATGCGCAGTAGGTGCAGCTCATATTCACGTCCCTTGATAAGACGTAATGCCGTGGATTTAGTGTCAAAATTATATCCACGTTAGCCGTGGAGCTAGCAACGGCATTCATGGCGAATTATTTACTGAAACTTTGGTGCCTTTCTTGTCTTACCTTTCACTGTAGAATGTAGAGCACTAGTTCCCCTAAATTTCTCCTTCTCTTTGGCTTCTGCTTCTGACTGACTCAAAGCCAGAGCTAATTGTAATTCTTCTTCCTCACGAAGTTCTTCTTCAGTTTTACGAGGAGGCATCTAAAAATTTTTAAATTTTGTCACACATATGTATATGGGAAAAGAAAAATACTGTACATACACTACATACTTGGTTTTGTTGAGCCAATGAACTGCTCAAATACTCAGCTGGCAAATCAGATTCCTCTGGCTTAACGGTTGTAGAAACCTTCTTAGGTGCTGTTGTAGGTGGCTTGGTGACTTGATCAAAACATGCATCGCAAACACGTACCTAAAACATATATAATTATGGATTTAATTGAAAAATTCAAATAAATAATATACTCACTTCCTTTTCAATACCGTATTTTGGTAAAGCTGCTGTTTTTTGCGAACATTGGCCACAAAACACTTGACCACAGTTGCGACAATGATGTTTGCGTTGCATAAGACTAAACGGTGAACGGCAACGATGGCAAACTTCACCATCTGCCCATTCCGGTGCAGAATCTGCAGTAAACATTGCATCTGATTCTCGTAAGGTAGGAAATTTATATCCTTCCGCTTTCATAACATTCATTGTTTCCTATAAAAGCATCAAATGTAATAATTTTTTTTAAAAATAGTCATTTGTTTTAAATTGACTTGCCTTAAGAGCATTATGTTTTGGATTTTTTCGAAAAGCAAAAGTCCATGCTTGAATAAGTTCCAATAGTTTTTGACGTACGTTCTCATGCTGTGTTGTCTTAGCTAGTTCGTGCAACATTTCGCAGTTTACTTTTAATGTCAATTCCTCATGAATTATATTTCCTAAAAAATTTCAATGAGTCAACTATATTTGTAATTTAAGGAAAGATAAACTCACCACAATTTTTAACTAAACTTTCAACCACTTGAAGAGCAAAAAGGGCAGTATGAGGATTGGTAGAAAATAATTTTTTTTTAATACCAGCCATAACATATTTTGGTCTAAAAAATATACTTTTAGATTGTACAGTGACAAATAATTTATATTTTACTTACTGAACATCATCTTGGCGTACAAGGTCACATATTTGTAAAATTGTTGGCCAATCTGGTTCCATTAACAAATTGCTGGTAGCTTTTTCTACAAAACCAAAATAAAGTTACAATTTTATATTCATGCAAGTTAGTTCCAAAAAAGTAAACGGCTACGCAAATTTTTGTTTAAGAGCTGTCCTCCAAGTAAAAGAGGTCACATGAAACTGTTTCACTCTCATAGTGTTGATTGATAGTCGATATCCAATAATCCATGAGAAATTATTATGTTTAAGAGGATGTTATTCAAGGGGTAAGCCACCTGGGAAGTTTGGTGTACCTACATAGTCCAAGTAGTCCCTGAAAACTCTCGGAAAGTCCTTGGGAAGTTTCAGGAACTCCCTAAGTAGTCTCTGGTAAGTCCGGCTAGTCTGTGGGAACTCTGGGTAGTGTTTTAGAAGTTTGGGTGGTTTCTGGAATGTCAGTGGATAGTCTCCGGGAAGTCAGTATCGTTCCCGGGGTACCTAGTCTTTGAGAAGTCTGTGGATACTCTCTGGGAAGTCTAGGTAGTCTCTGGAAAGTCTGTGTAGTCCTTCGGTAGTTTCTGGATACTCTTTCACGTTGGGTAGTTTGGTGTACATAATTTTTTACCGTAATTTACCCCTTGATGTTATTATTATTACACACAGTATCCACTAAAGGTATTCTATAGACTTCGATATGGATTCAGAATTGAAAGTTAAGCATCAAAGAGCATGTTAACGAGGAGTGAACATAAATGCCATATAAATTAAATTTGTTTTCGAAGCTAAAAAAGCCAAACCTGTTTTTTTGAAATGGATTATCAACAGTATTCTTAGTTTGACTGAATATAAAAACTAATGGACGGATTTTTAAGGAATGGATTTATGACAAAAAGAAGGTTGGGTAAATTATTTACAAATAAATTACAAACTATTTCTTACCTAGGAGTTTATCGAATGTACCCGTTGTTCGAAACATTTTGGCGAAATTGGCTTGTTCTTTGTGTTTTCAATTAAGTTTGTCACAAAATGGAATAATGAAGATAAAGTTTTATCAGAGATTATTAATGACTCATCACTTGACATACAACAGCTGATTTAGGTGTTATGGCATTCGGCATTGGTTCAGAGAAAATTATCATTATATCTAAATCCCATTTGATACAAATATTTTTTGTTAAAAATACAAACTATGATCATAAAGGGAATCTATGAATAAATATTATCGATGGTGGCGCTGCGGTCAACAATTTGTCAAAGCCAGTTGATTGTTTTTAATAATCAACTGGCTTTGCAATTTGTGACGTCAGAAACGGGATAAAATTTTGACATCGCATTTCCCATTTTTAACGTTCTCGATCCTGTTTACAACAAGCGAACGGGGCTTTATTCCCCCTTCTGACGTCACAGGGTAGTTACTATTCTAGCCACCAGGGCACCGGAGGGCGCATCGTTAATATTTATTCCCTTGTGATAAATGTCTGGTTATCTGGTATTGTCGTCAACGAAGATTGTCGTCGTAAGGTATCCAATAACTTTTATAATTTATTTTCGAGTTATTTTTCCAATGTACTACCTATTCATTTGCTTATTAAAGAAGTTAATGATTATTTAAAAAATCTGGTCTGCTTGGCTCTGTATGTCAATATAATGGAAGTCAGGCCTGCCTGATGACTCTATGTGGTGGCCTGGTTACGTTTATCATCCTTGAGGCAGGTCGACATTAAATCCACGTTCGTTTTGGACTTCGACTGACCAGACTGAACTTTTTGACTTCTTTGACTTCGTTTAACGTTCGTTTATTACAAAACCAAGCATAATTTAGAGTGGAGCTCTTGGAATACGCGCGAAAATTTAAGCATCTGTCAAAATTGCTTTTACATAATCGTGAATTGTATTAATACGGCTACAGAAATAGCAGCATTAGAGGATTTTTTTATTTTAATTATTCACAATAAAACTTGAATAAAACAAATTATAACAACGATTAAATCACTCATATATTATAGACCAATATCATCTAAAAATTTTTAAAAAATGAAGCAATCACAGTAATCGGTTTATTCGATTTGGTGGCTTCCTATTGGCTGTGATACGATGGTATCTGTAGCAACCGTACATAACAATAATTGATTTTTTTTATATTTTGTGGGCGTGGCAATTTGGGTATTGACCGCGTATTGGCATTAATCTGCATCATAATGAAAATTTGTATCGTAATGAATGTCATTAAAGTACAGGTAGTAAATGTCTAATAGGTACATCAATTAAAATATGGGAGTAGAAAAACATACAAGCTTTTCAAAAAAATCCAAACTGGAAACGGAAGTTAGACATTTTTTTTGTAGCATTTTATTCCGAAACGGAATTTTGAAAATCCCAGTAGAGGATATGAAAGAAGAAAGAAGACTATAATTCAAGGGAAACAGTATTTTGCCGGACTCTCTAACTTCAAAATGGCGGCCACTATGAATTTTTTAAAATTTCGAATTCAACACCCCATAACTCAAAAACCAGTTACCTGATCAGGTTCCGGTTCCGCAACAGATTGTTTGCCCTTTGGCGATACTACACCATGAAAAAAAATTTATTTAGTAAATCCAAAAACGGTCGCAACGGCGGGGCACTCTTCCATAAATTTTGAAATTTTTGAAAAACTATTACTGGCCACACAATTTTGTGTAAATTTTCTATACTTATGCAGCTTGGTATAAGCTATATTTTTGTTTTTTGTTGAATGCCAGAATTTCACTGTGGCGCCCTCTACGAGGTTTTGAAAATCGGAAATTGATGCTCCTATAGCTCGTTTATTAGTCAAAATATGAAAAACGTTTAAATATAAAAGTTGCTCGCACACTGTTATTTTAAATGAAACACCCTGTATATTATTATACAGGGTGATTCCTAAGTACGTGTAGAAAATGAAGGGGGTGATTCCTGGGCGAAAATTAAGGCTACTTTTTCCTATAAACGGGTATCCTAATATGCTTCCCTGAAGAGTTACGCCTCTTCAAAAATGGAGTAAAAATTTGGTTTTTAATTTTTATCTCAAATTTGGACAAAAATAGAAAAATAAAAATAAATGGACGTGTTCTACTAACAGGAAGGCCCTTTATGGATATTTTCTTTATTCACCTGTATTGTTAGAAGGGGATGAAACTTACAACCCCTGTTCATTTTTTCATTAGAACTTTTTAATGCACCGGAATTTTTAATTTAAAAAATTAGCATGAGAAAGCCTTATTCATTTAGAAAATTATTTGTCTCTTTTATTTTTATCGTGAGACAAATAGTTTTCGAGTAAAAAATTAAAATCAATTGTAATATGCGCCTCAGTTTCGTGAGAAGTTGTAGTAAATTTCTGAAAAAAAAGTCGAGGTAGGCGGATTTCATTTCTTGTATGCAAACTTACTAACAATTATTATTATTATCAAAAACAACAAACACAAAAAACGTAACGACTCGTTCCCCGACAATTGTCGGTGTTTGTACGATTTTTCGCTCTAAAGTTACTCTTGAGAGTTATACGAGAGGCGCCATCGATTGTTGTTGGTTAACGAGTTGTTCATGAACGACAATTAACAGAATAGGGGTGTTAGCCTGAACTCTGACAGAAACGGGTCCTCGCGTACGTCGGTCGGTAGCGATCATCCGGCTTCGCCAGATGTAATTTCAAGCCGGATTTCTGCGGTCAACATTTATTAGATTGTTTATTACTTTCCCATACCACTACTGGTATAGGGAAGTATTGATATCATGAAAATTTTCGAAATCGAGATTTTCACGGAAATACGTCTTTTGGACCTCCAGGATCCCAAAAAAGTGGTCTAGAAAAAATGTCTGTCTGTGGGTGGGTGCGTGGGTGCGTGGGTGGGTATGTAACGCCTCTAACACAAAAACTAGTGAACCGAATTTGATGAAATTTTAGATGAAGGTATATCGAAAATTCATCGACAAAATGAGCTTTTCAAAAAAATCCGAAACCGGAAGCGGAAGTTAGACATGTTTTTTTGGTATCATTTTTTTCAGAAGCGGAATTTTGAAAATCTGAGTAGGGGATATGAAAGAAGGGCATAATTCAAGGGAAACAGTTTTTTACCGGACTCTCTAACTTCAAAATGGCGGTCGCTATGAATTTTTCAAAATTTCGACTTTAACGCCCCGTAACTCAAAAACCAGTTATCTGATCAGGTTCCGCAACAACTTGTTTGAAAGCCCTTTGGCTGTACTACACCAAGAAAAAAAATTATTTACTAAATCCAAAAACGGTCGCAACGGCGCTCTTCCAAAAATATTGAAATTTTTGAAATATTATTACAAAAAAACTGGTCTAAGGAATTTGTTTAAATTTTCTATACTTATGCAGCTTGGTATTAGCTACATTTTTGTTTTTTGATGAACGCCAGAATTCCACTGTGGCGCCCTCTACGAGATTTTGAAAATCGGAAATTGATGCTCCTATAGCGCCTTTATTAGTCAAAATATGAAAGAAGTTTATATACAAAAGTTGTTCAGTATATAGATTTGCATTTTTCTAAATTTATATAACGTATACAGGATGTTTGGTTTTCACAGTACAATAAGCAACTTTGTTATTTTAAATGAAACACCCTATATATTATTATGTAATTGAATGCAAAATTGAATTGTCTATCACATAGTATAAGGTATTCATATGGCTAAAATGTACGGTTAATGAGAAATTCGTGAATTTTGAACTTTAAAACAGTGTAGGGTGAAATTTGTAAGTGCCGATATGTTCAAGTGACCATGCGCGGGACGGGAATTCCTTGTCGCCGGCTAATCCTAGCAGCCTATGAATATAAATAATCACACATGCGCAGATGAACACAATCGGCACTTGTGTTAATTTTCCATATACTACTAATTTTCAAGTTTAGTTTATCGGTTGTGGCGAATAATACTGTTGAATACCAAAAACGAATGTTTATTTTTAGTATGGGAAAGTCCAGGGGAGGTTTGCACCTCCACTTTTTGCGTTAGAGGCGTCACATACACAACCAACAAACCAACCCCCCCCCCCCACTCACCCTCCAACAGACATTTCTTCTATTTTACACCACTTTTTTGGGTTACTGTAGGTCCAAAACATGTATTTCCGCGAAAATCTCATTTTCGAAAATTTTCATATCAATACTTCGCCCTACACCAGTGGTGGTATAGAAAAGTAATAATCACAGTTGATCAAAAACGTAAAACTGATAAAAAAACTTAAAAATAATAGCGCCACCTGGCGGACTCAAATCGATATTTTTGTGGCTTTCAAACAGCGAAATAACCTGGTGGACGATAGATCGTTATTATTATTGTTGTTTCATAGTCCTGTAAAGTTACCTATGGTCTTTACTTTGGTCTGTCTACTGGATAAATTCCTTTAAATCTAAATACTAAATTACCCATCTATGAAATTCCCTACATTTGGAACAATGATAACAGTAAATATGCGTTGCCTGTTATTAATCATTTCTCACGACTAAATGTGATCAAAACGAAATGTGGGGGTATGACCAATGTGAGGCTTGTGTGTGGGGCTTGTGACCAAACTGAAATGTGGGGCTTGTGACGAAAACTAAATGTGGGGCTTGTGACCAAAACGAAATGTGGGGGTTGTGACCACTGTGGGGCTTGTGACCAGCCAAAAACTCTGTGGGGGTTGTGACCAGTGGGGGTTGTGTCCAGGTCCCGTCAGAAATTCGTTTCGGTACATTTTTTTTCTGTTTTGATTAATTATTCAGAATCATAAAATAATATAATTCAGAATTTCAATCAAAACCAAATTATAATGGCAACGGCCGGATGCAGCAGTTATGAATAAGAACAAGTGCCTAATTAACGTTAGAAATTTTTCAGATATTGTCGATTTCCTAATTCAAAAATGCAGGTTTTAATCGCCTTTCCTAAGAAGACAAATTGTACTTGTTATGTTAAGCAACTAAAAGGACCCTGTCCAGAGCTTAGCCAAAAACCGATTAATTTTAGTAAAAATACATCCGTTATTTGAAAATATGCATCATATGTGTAGGTACATGTATCTTAGATACTTTTTGTAGTTTAGGGTTTTTAATTTTAACAATATATATATATATATATATTGTTTATTACAAACTTAAAACCCCTAAACTACAAAAAGTTTAAAAAGCCTAAACGCGTTTCAGGAACTACGTACGTTCCGAACTTCAGTAGACTGAAATCTAATATTTCCGAATCAGTCTCCAAGGATTTTATACAGGGTGTCTCTAAAATATGGTGCCATAGCTTAACCACAGATTCCGGGGATCAAAATAAGACGATTTAACGCAACTTACCTCTATCCGAAATTGCTTCGTTAAAGCGCTATCGAACGCCAAAGATCTTCAAAATATTTCTATTTTTTTAAATAAGAAAAGATTGTTTTTAGCGATTAGGATGAAATTTGGAATATGATTCTTTACTGGAAAAAGGTGTTTTTTGGCATCATTTTTTTGTTCAGGAGTGTCGCGTAAGTGGTCAAAGGTTGATCATCCATAGGCAAAGAAGCTCATATTTTTTTAACAGTTCGGCCAATAGTTTTTAAATTTCTTTTACTGAGAGATATTCTTATTTCAAATATTCTTCGTTTCTTCTTCGATTTCGGCGATATCTCTCATAGTTTAGGCTGAAAAAAATTATGTTGATTGGCTGCAGTGCATTTCTTAAAATGATGTAGTAATCTACTTGTCCCGTATGCTGAGAAATAAGTGACGAAGAGACAATTTTTTGCGTAGACTCAACTTTTGCATCCGGGAAAATGGTGGTCACATTGAGCATTTGCTGTAAATCTATAAATTTACCGGTGGTACAAAATAAGCTGAACCATTGATTCAGAAATGGTTCGGATTATTTTGCGCCACCCTTTACATACTTGTTAGTAATAAACTTTATATCAAATTGTCTCTTCGTGATTTGTTTCTCAACATACGGGACAACTAGATTACTACTACATCTGTTTTAAGAAATGCACTGCAGCCAATCAAAATAATTTTTTCAGCCTAAACTATGGCAGATACCGAAATCAAAAAAAAGACAAAAAATATTTGAAATAAGAATGTCTCTCTGTAAAAAAAATTTTAAATCTATTGGCCGAACTGTTAAAAAGATATGAGCTTCTTTGACTGTGGATGATCAACCTTTGACCACTTACATGACCCTCCTGAACAAAAAAATAATGTCAAAAAACACCTTCTTCCAGTAAAGAATCACATCCCAAATTTCATCCTAATCGCTAAAAACAATCTTTTGATCTTTGGCGTTCGATAGCGCTTTAACGAAGCAATTGTTAAATGCAGCATTCATTCTGCTGAAATACCTTTGAGTTTAAATGTTCAATGCAGGTATCAGAAACCTACCTAGCATCTTTTAAGGCAGTAATTTTCCATAAAGGGTATTTTTGCGTTTACTGTTGGATTTAATTTCATCATTTATGAAATTTATTAGTTATTGGGACTTATCAGTTCATAAGAATTTGAGAGGCAATTGGAATATCCGGGCGGCATGTGTGAGCTCTTTGTTAGCAGCCCGCCCGTGTGTTATCTTAATGTTACAGTTTTCAGAATTTTTGACTAAAAATCATGTTAGGTGATAAATTAGCTAAATCACTTCAGAGAAATTTTGTAAGAACTTATGTTGAAAAATAGAGTCATAAAATCGATAAAAATTGGAATTTAGATGAGTGGCTTATTGGTGCATATTCAAACGCCTTCAAAATTCTATTGGCCTAAAAACTTTTAGAATTTGGGGATAAGAGTCTTCCTGGGCGATTGAATTTGGTACAGAAGTCAGTTCCGACCGGGGTTTTGCAGCAATTAGTTGATTTCCAATAAGAAAGTAAAAGTGATTTAGCAGTTTGAAATAATTCAAGTGTTCAAATATTAATAATAAATTATTAAAAATACAGTCAAAACTTCTAAGAACGTAGCCGGGACTCAAAAATCAACTAAAAAATTAAAGTTATTCGAAGAGATCCATTCTCTTATTCCATTATCCATGTTGGGAAGGATTATTCTGTGTACAGGTAGAATTTTGAATTTAATTATTAACCATTGAAAGATACTCTCTCTTTATTCTTTATTCGTATTTTAATTTTGAATTATTGTGTTTATTAAGTATTGAATTGAGTTTGCTTTAGTATTGATTTGATTTCGATTTAGTATTTGTTTCATATTGTTTTGAATTTGTTTTAAGTTTGATTTAAATTTGGTTTGATAGTGATCTTACCATTGATTTCGTATCGATTTAATATTTAATTATATTAAAAGGGGGAAATCAGACTATTCAGTCTTTGCTAAGAGCTTTAACTCAATTTAAATATTACTTTGTGTTTAGAAAACAATACAGTTTTCTCTTGATTAATTAAATTTAAATATCATTTTGTGTTGAGAAAATACTATAATTTTCTTTTGATATCATTTTCAGTGAATGATAAATTATTTTAACTTTGTTTCGAATAATTATATTTTTCTATTCTGTCATTTATCTGTTTCACTACTGAAACATAAAATTGTGTGTTAAAAGAGGCATAAGTCAGAATTATACAAGGTTTTTATTAAGAAGTGATTATTACAATCATTTTAATTTGATTCAATTACCTATTTCTATTTGGTACTATTAATTATAGCCTTCAAGTGCTGTAATTGTTGCTTTAATTTCAATTGTATAAATACTTGATTTATGTTCCTTTTCTTTTAGAGAGTTGCACTAACCTTTTGTTCTATTTTGTTTGTGTTATTTTCGTATTTTACTTGGAGATATTTATCTCAGATATATTTTGTGTAATTTGTAATTCTGTTTTACTTGGGATTATGCTGTTTCAAGTCGAATTAAACCTAATAAGTCTTTAATTCAACTTGCATACATTTTGTATTAATTGGGTTAGTTATATTTTTGTGCAACTTATAAATCTCAGGGTGTAAACTGACTTATATTCTTTCAATTAATTTTCTTTATCAATAAACTTTGTTTGGATTGATCTTGATTTTCATTTGATTGAGTTTAGTCAGGAAGGAAATTCTTATAGTTCTGAGTACGAATCTCACTGGACCCGTCATAGCTGGTCAACTCCGCCGAACGCACGCAGTCTTAAGATTAAACAGGGTGGTAACACGGAAGTGTTGAGCTTTCTAAGTTCAATTCCGCCAAAAGTTACCTGGTGGCAGCATACCGTAGGCCGGGCCATCGACAGTAGCCCGTTTATTTACAGACACTCCCTTAGTGAAATGCAATTTATTTCGACCACTAAGGACGTACGTGGAAATTCCGATGTTGCATTTTCCACAGACATCCACGCTTTGTCAAAATCTACAGGCATCATAGAAACAGTTTTCAAACTCGGACTACAAATTGTAATATACATCCTCTTTAAAGTTGCCTTAAAATTAATTTTATTATCTTTTAGTTGGACGTTTTAGAATACCTACATTCATAGTAAAGGTTATATTCATGCCGATATTAAAGGTGCAAACGTCCTAACAGGATTAGGTAAAGAAGAACAAACTCAAGTTTACTTAGTTGACTTTGGGTTAGCTACACATTACGATAATAATTTCAAACCTGATCCAAAAAAGGCTCATAATGGTACAATAGAATATCTTAGTCGTGATGCTCATTTAGGAGGTAAAAATAATTATTTAAAGAAATCTGGAGTAGTAAAATTTCCTTTTTAGTTCAATCCCGTAGGGGAGATCTTGAAATTTTGGGGTACAATTTAACCCAATGGTTAGGATGTGTACTTCCATAGGAAAAAAATATTTCAGATCCAGTTTCCGTACAAAAAAATAAGGAAAAGTTCATGGAGGACCTTCCAGGATTTTACAACGCCTGTTTTGGGGATGAGGAACCTCCAGGTATATTTTTTTAAATGAATTTCCTGAAAAATTAACCAATATTGTTTTTTTCCAGTGGCTTTAGTTGATTATTTCAAGTATGTCGCCCCCTTAAAATTTGAAACTGACCCAGATTATAAGAAATTACGTACAATTTTAAGTTCTGGTATTAAAAAAGCTGGAGGATCTATGAAATCACCCTTGAAGTTCAAATCAACTATTCGTACTTACACCAGTAAAACGTAAAGCCGTAGGTAAATCAGCCACATCTGACAAAAAAGCTAAAATAGAATCCGAACCAGAAGAGGACATAACTGAAAATGGAATAACCAAAGAAGAAAAGAAAAAATCAACTATTCGTATACCAGTAAAACGTAAAGCCGTGGGTAAATCAGCTACACCTGACAAAAAAGGTAAAATAGCATCCGAATCAGAAGAGGACATAACTGAAAATGAAATAACCAAAAAAGAAAAGAAAAAACCTAGCCGTAAAACTAAAAAAATTCAGCCTGAATCAGAAGAAGATTTATTTGAAGAGGAAGAGGAGTTGAAAAAAAAACCTAGACGAAAAAATAAGAAGGAAACAAAATTGGAAGTTGATGAAGAGCCAGGGAATGGGTTTACTGCAGCAATGCAAAGGATTAAAGATAAAATTGAGGCAAAGAAGAAACAAGTTACAAGTTCAAGTAGAAGTACCTATGAGGAAACACGCCAATGTAAATTATAATGAAAATTAGTTGAACGAAAAAGAGACGAGATTCCTAAAATGAAATTGAATCTGTGCCTTAAATCTCTTATTACTTTTAAGTTCCTTTTAATCATTTTGTATCTACTACATGAAATTTTTGTTTTATCATTAAATAATATTAGTTTTAGTTTAGAAAAATTGTTGGGTTTTTTTACAGTGGGAATATGTAAACTTTTAAAAGTGTCACCACTCTCAAACATACTTAAAGTATTATTTATTTAATTAACGAGATTAAAGTTAGTTTTACAGGTTGATACCAGATTAAGTTTAAATTTTTAGAATACTTTGTAATAATTCATTTTAGTTGTATTCCATGAAACTATTGTAATAAATTATTTTAAAGCAATTCGACCTTATTTTGAAAAAGGAATTATTTGTTTCGACTTATCTTTGTGGGACTGCAGTTCTGAAGACAGTAGTCACAGGAACCTGATTCCACAGAACACATAAAACAGACTGAACAAAATTAAATGATGTTCCTACAAGTTATATAAACAAGATCCACATAATCTGCCCCCAAAAAACAATATCATCATTCTTTTGTTCCACATAACGCAGTAAGGCGGACCACACAAAACACTGCGACCCTATAACAATATAAACCTGACGCTTCAAAACATTTAATTCTGATTTTACACAATAAATAAATAAAAATTCACTGAAGTTAATCCTGGTACCACAAATCATACCCTATAGAATAAAGAAGCAAGCTTGACTTCGCAGTCCATAATCCTAACCTTCTAACACACACACAAGTATGACGTTAGGAAACATTTTCACCCCAGACTCCAAAAAACATTTCAAGTTGAACCCACAAGGATATAGAATCATCCCGAGACGCAGACGGCGATGCTGACCCTAAAGATCTTCTCATCTTTGCCTCACATAATCCTGAGCCCTGAACCCACAGAACATACAATCCTAACCCTTCAGAACAAAGACATAGTCTGACCTTACAGAAGATACTCCTGACCGTGTCCTTACCCCAAAAGGTCTTATAATAATCTCCAAAAAGATAAGATCCTATAGGGCATAATTTTGACCATAGAGAACTCAACCATTATAGCTTTGCCTCATACAAAGTACACTTGATCCTATAGAACATAATCGTGACACAACACACCAACCTGCTCTTTCAATACCTACTCCGAAGTCTGAATCATGCTAACCATCATTCAGAATCTTAAGGCAACCAACAGTACGTAGGTCTACCCTATGACAAGCAGATTACACTTACCCCTACAGCAACCGAGCAGCTGAGCGTACTGACATAATGTCGTAAGTCCCGGTTTAATGAAATATTAAAAAATACTCAAGTAGACATTTATAATTTTATCAAAGATTAAGGGCAGTAAAAATGAGATTTATTTTCTATTACAATTTACAGCAAAATGTATACTAACTAAAAGAGAATGATTTTAACATGCATAACTAGTGTCTACCATTGTTTTTATTAATGTTGTTCTGTCTTCTTCATTTTGCAGTTTTCTTTCATCAAAATCGTCGATATATCTTATGCTAACTTTACGATCATCAGAGAGATGAATGCCCATTAAAATTTTCTTTAAACCCTTTCCTTTGATTTCTGTATGTTCAAATGCTTTATAGTATTCTTTTTGTAGACACTGGTCTAGGCCCTTCTTTGCAGAATCTTGAAATAAATTTCGCTTTACTTCAATTATAATTGCTGCACACTCTGTAATAATCATTAAATCAAGCTTGGGCGACCATCCCTCTTTGATTGACAATTCTGAGGAACAATGGAAGCTCCCAGAACCAGAAATTAACGTCCAAAGGTCACTGTGAAAATGAAAATGAGCTTTTGGCAATTCTCGGTTGGTATACAAATTTTCCACAGTTTTTTTAAAATCATCATATTGCCTAGGTTCATGCTTCTTTCCACATCCTAAGGACTGTAATGCATTGACAATTGACGCTTGTTGTTTTTCATCAAACATGTTAGCTTTAAACTTTAACAACGCCCGACGTAGTTCATCTGTAAATTCCGTTCTCAATTCTAGATTCGGAATTTGTATTCTCCAATTCGTATTGTTCTTCTCAATAACGTTAAAGTACCCACATTCTGTGAGAAACTGAAGAGCAAAGTCTACCTGCTCTTCATTGATACAGTTCGAAATTGATTCAGATAATAATCTCAGCTCAGAAACATTGTTTAACTCTATAGTTGTATTGATGTCAATGATTTTATTTTCTCTAACGGCAGGAAACACCTTCTCCTGCATCTTTTCGAATTTAAGTAGTTGATTTACACATTTTATTCCAACTGCTTCAATCCAATAACTTCTTGGTTCGAGATTTGATAAATACTTGATGATAGACACAGGATTAGAAATAGTTGTATCTTTCCCTATTACAGTGTAATTGTTGTACCAAATAGCAATATCACGAAGAACTTCTTGTTGTTTACTTTCTTCGACAGTCCTTTTAACTAAAGCCTCTACTTCTTCTTTAGTAAATCCAAAGAATTTATAATAATCAAAATCCTTGTCCAAGAATGTTCTACGTTGAACATTGTTAGCTCCTAATGAAATAGTACCTCCTAATGAAATAGTACCGCCTAATGCAGTGACAGAAAAAATTATTACTCGTTGAACAAACGATAGTGACAGCGTCTCTTTGCACAAAAGACGCATTAGGTCGTGCAGTACACGAATGATCGATGGGTGGACTGAGTTTTCATTAAACAACAATTTCATGAAAGGTGCGTCGAACTCGTCAATTAGCACAATAATTTTTTTATGTCTTTGTTTTGTTTGATAGTGGGTTGACAAAACTTCAATCAAATATCTAAAACCTTCAAATATGTATGGTTGCTTTTTAAAATCAGCTGCCGTATTCCAGTAATTGTCTTCATCAGCTGTTGCCAAATATTTCAAAAAACGGTTAACATTCAGGTTTTCCATGTTGTTGTTTGACCATCTATATGTTTCATCCTTCTTCTGAATTAAATCTATATATTTTTTAAATTGTCTGCTTATCATATTTCTAAGGGTGTCCAAGAACTTGCTATATGAGGTTGCGGATAATTGTGCAAAATTCAGTGAAATTACTGGATGCTGTCCGCAATGCCGGCGAAAAAAACTTTTACTTTCACAATCATGATTATCTGTGCATTCTTCAGTGCATTTGTAAATTTTGAGATCCTTGAAAAGTTTATATTTCTCCTCCAACGGTTGGTCACTGACAATTTCAAAAAACATCTGAAGCATATTGCAAGCCATACTCTTGCCAAATCTGGGCGGCGCAGTCAGAAGTACTCTAGATTCCTTATCCTTCATACTGCATCTGATAAGCATAGACTTGTCCACAAAAATTGGTGACCATCGAAGAGTCCTGAAATTCAAGTTACGACCCTGAAAAGGCATAACAAATTGTAATTTCATAAATTCCTATTTGAACATATTATGACAAATTGTACAGTTTGTTCGAAGCAAGTTACTTACCGAATCTTCAATGTCACTTAAGCTTCCGGAAGTGTCCGAAGATGCTACATCATCCAGTAAATTTGATCCAACTAATTGCTATAACAACAGAGTAACACATGTTAAATTCTTTCCGTGTGATACAATAATATGTCTGGTCTTACTTGGCGTGAACTGGTAGGTCTGCTTTCGACTTTTATGCGCTTAGATGAGGAGGGCTCCATCAGATCTACCTGTAAAAAATGTTATATTCAAAGGAATTTTTTATCTTTAATCTGTACGGGTAAAAAAATTATTAATAAAGTTCAGTTCAAAATGATTTAAAAATTTCAAAATAAATTTTTTACAATAAATAAAAAAAATGACCAACACTAAAGAGAACAAAATTAGCAGAATATTATACACCATTAAAAACAAGACAACAATCTGACCTCCAACAATTTAAAAATAGTTTCAAATCTTTTACTCAAGATAAAAAACTAACAAAGACCGATTTTTGCAAATCTAAAAGTATTTCCAGAAATTCCCTAAATATGGGGCTAAATTCAGTTGGAATTAAGATTGCATGTAAAACTAGAACAAACAGGAACAATCCTGAACAAAAGAGAGAAAAAACAAAATGAAAAATAAAAAAATATTCGATAATGTAGAACATAAAGCAGGTAGTCGTAAAAATCTAAGTTTAGATGAAGAAGCAGATGAATTAATTAGTAAATCTTTAGAAATTTTTCAGTCATAAATGGACAAACTAGTTTCGTACATTCCCAACGATGAGAAAGAAAAAGTGGAGGTGCAAACCTCCCCTGGACTTTCTCATACTAAAAAACGAGACTATACGGATTCGATATGAACAGAAGAAAGACACCACCCTGCAGGTACCGGCTAGAAATTACAGCTGGCGAAGCCGGACGATCGCTACCGACCGACCGACGATCCGACTCCAAGATAATATTCAAAATTCACGAATTACTCATCAACCGTACATTTTAGCTATATAAACACCTTATACTATGTGATAGACAATTAAATTTTGCATTCAATTTCAATCATATAATAATATACAGGGTGTTTCATTTAAAATAACAAAGTTGCTTATCGTACTGTGGAAAGCAAACGCCCTGTATACGTGATATACATTTAGAAGAATGCAGAATTATATACTGAATATCTTTTATATTTAAACATATTTCATATTTTGACTAATAAAGGCGCTATAGGAGCATCAATTTACGATTTTCAAAACCTCGTAGAGGGCGCCACAGTGGAATTCTGGCGTTAATCAAAAAACAAAAATGTAGCTAATACCAAGCTTGATAAGTATAGAAAATTTAAACAAAATCCTGTGGACAGTTTTTTTGTAAGAATTTTTCAAAAATTTCAAAATTTTTGGACGAGCGCCGTTGCGACCGTTTTTGGAGTTAGTAAATAATTTTTTTTCTTGATGTAGTACAGCCAAAGGGCTTTCAAACAAGTTGTTGCGGAACCTGATCAGATAACTGGTTTTTGAGTTATGGGGCGTTAAAGTCGAAATTTTGAAAAATTCATAGCGGCCGCCATTTTGAAGTTAGAGAGTCCTGCAAAAAACTGTTTCCCTTCAATTATGGTCTTCTTTCATATCCCCTACTCAGATTTTCAAAATTCCGCTTCTGAAAAAAATGCTACCAAAAAAACATGTCTAACTTCCGCTTCCGGTTTCGGATTTTTTTGAAAAGCTTATTTTGTCGATGAATTTTCGATATACCACTTCATTTAAAATTCATCAAAATCGGTTCACTAGTTTTTGCGTTAGAGGCGTTACATACATACATACATATATACATACATGATACATACATACATACATACATAAACAGACAGACGTCTTCGACTCGTGGTGATTTTCGTATCAAAAAAATAGCTGCATCCAAGTATTGTTTGATTTGGACAACTTTTCTGGATTATGAAACTAGCAAACTTACACTTCCTTACACTTTACAACTTCCCAGTAATAGTGTAAAGTATTCTATTAATTACTACCATGTTTTGGAAGTGAAAGCATGTTGTTCTTTTATGACATTGAAAAACGATAACAATGTACCAAGTTCGTGGGTCAGGATTCAGTTATTTGATTTACTTTCATTTCAGCCGCAACCGTTGAAAATGAATAGAATGTCAGACGAATTATGTTTTACTTATAACATTTAATAAAGATCAGACATTTTACTTACCCCGTAAGAACGATTCAATTCAAATAACGGCCAACGGGGAACGGGACCAACGCACCTATGCAACGCACCACACAACACACTGTGTGTGTCAATGTCAACGGATGAACCATGGATCATGGCAGTGGCGTAGCTACCGGGGCCTCTGGGGCAGCAAGCGATGTTCGGCGCTGGTAGGATTAGGCGCCGAAGGCGCCGTACCTTCTGGCTTCTGCTATTTAAAATAACTTTTAATACGTGTCATACTTAGAATTTTATTTAAATTCAAGATGACAAAAATTGTCGGCAAGAAAAAAGGACATTAAGAAAATAATCTTTTACGGTTTTACTGTTATCAACATAAATAATAATAATCGTATCGTATGTCGTCTAGACTCATTATACGTGACTAGTGCAGTTAGCCGCCTTGCCGGTCTCACACTTTGATATCGGCAAAATCGTTCCGACAATTCCGATAAAAATTTGTATACCGCTTTTTTAATATTTCTAACAATTCCTGTGACAACTGCGACAGCGGAGAGATCGTTCTCAAAACTAAAATTAATCAAAAATTACTTGCGGAGCACAATGTCTCAATCAAGATTGAGTAACTTGGCTCTTTTGAGCATTGAAAATGAGAGAGCTCAAGCGTTAAACTTGACCAACTTGATTGATCTCTTCGCTGAAAGCAAAAATAGAAAAAAATGTTTCTAATGTTTTAATGTTTGCTATATTAAAATTTCTAAAAATTTCATTTTAGCTTTTGTTAAAAAAAAGGCATACCCCCCACCCTCTTTAATATGGGCGCCATCGTTAAATCTGCTACCCGGCGCCACTCAGCCTAGCTACGCCACTGGATCATGGATGAACCACAAATAGATGACAAATAGACAGTATCTATCATCTATGGAACCACGGATGAACCAGACGAACCACCGAGGGAAGCATAGATAATACAGGGAAGTGGGAATGGGCAAGTAAAATCCAAGCTGTATTATCGACCGAAACAACGTCGCGTGCGTAGCGCCTAGCAATATGCGATACGTTTATCCTGTTCTAGATGGCGCTAACCATATCGTTTTGCCAAGGCCAACTGTATCAAAGTCGCATAGATACAGTTGGCCTTGGTTTTGCCAAAGCCAGTTGATCGTTTTTACTTTCCCATACCACTACTGCTATAGGGAAGTATTGATATCATGAAAATGTTCGAAATCGAGATTTTCACGGAAATGGGTATTTTGAACCCCCAGGAACCCAAAAAAGTGGTCTAGAAAAAATGTCTGTCTGTGGGTGGGTGGGTGGGTGGGTGGGTGGGTGGGTATGTATGTATGTATGTATGTATGTAACGCCTCTAACGCAAAAACTACTGGACCGATTTTGATTAAATTTGAAATGAAGGGGTATATCGAAAATTCATCGACAAAATAAGCTTTTCAAAAAAATCCGAAACCGGAAGCGGAAGTTAGATATATTTTTTTGGTAGCATTGTTTTCAAAGCGGAATTTTGAAAATCTGAGTAGGGAATATGAAAGAAGAGCATAATTGAAAGGAAACAGTTTTTTGCCGGACTCTCTAACTTCAAAATGGCGGCCGCTATGAATTTTTCAAAATTTCGACTTTAACGCCCCATAACTCAAAAACCAGTCATCTGATCAGGTTTCGCAACAACTTGTTTGAAAGCCCTTTGGCGGTACTACACCACGAAAAAATATTATTTACTAAATCCAAGAACGGTCGCAACGGCGCTCTTTCAAAAATTGTGAAATTTTTGAAAAATTATTACAAAAAAACTGGTCTAAGGATTTTGTTTAAATTTTCTATACTTATGTAGCTTGGTATTAGCTACATTTTTATTTTTTGATGAACGCCAAAATTCCACTGTGGCGCCCTCTACGAGGTTTTGAAAATCGATACTTGATGCTCATATAGCGCCTTTATTAGTCAAAATATGAAAAAAGTTTAAATATAAAAGTTATTCAGTATATAATTCTGCATTCTCCTAAATGTATATCACGTATACAGGGCGTTTGCTTTCCACAGTACAATAAGCAACTTTGTTATTTTAAATGAAATACCCTGTATATTTATATAATTCAATGCAAAATTTAATTATCTATCACATTGTATAAGGTGTTCATATAGCTAAAATGTACGGTTGATGAGAAATTCGTGAATTTTGAATATTATGTTGGTCTCTGACGGAAACGGATCGTCGCGGCGCGGCGTCTAGTCGGTCGGTAGCGACCGTCCGTCTTCGCCAGCTATAATTTCAAGCCGATTACCTACAGATAGATGGGTCTGGTCTTTCTTCTGTTCATGTCTCGTTTTTCTCGCTAGGCATTCAAATGCTTATCAGGGTCTGCCAAAAATGAAACGTTTATTTTTAGTATGGGAAAGTCCAGGGGAGGTTTGCACCTCCACTGTTTTGATTTTAATGATCGAACCCATAAAAATTTTGAATAGCAATCTATTACAAACAGTATGTATTTATATCCTTTATTATACCTAGCATAGGGAATAAACTCTGCTAAATCCGATTGCCATAAATCATCAAAACCTTTAATAATTATATGTTTCCTGGGAAATTTTTTTCTAGCAGGTTTATGAAGCTCGTTTACGATACCCCTTTTAGACATGGAGTTGTTGCGAAGGTTTTTCTAGTTTTAATTTTAGATACAGAAAGTTCAAGTCCCCAAGTATATTAATTAATTGGCTATTGATTTGATCTTGAATCACAGTATCCGCTGGGTTCAATTTCAATTGAAAAGCGCTAGTAAGTTCTTCTATTTTATTCTGTATTGCTACTTGAGCGCCACCTAGGGTTGTCTGTTTAACAACTAAATCTTTTTTATTATTTTTTATAGTATTCCGTAAAACTCTTATTTCGCTATTTATTCGGGTAACTTCAGTATTTAATCTGTCTTGAATAGGTTTGAGTTCTGAATTAACATAATTTTTATTTGATGCGTCGTATACATCAATGGGATCCGCTAAATTTTTCAACTGTTTATTATCACAAGTATACTTTGTTGATAAATAATAGTTTAAAGTTAATGAGTCGTAGGGATCTTTAGGGTTGGAAAGGAATGCAATCCGTTTATCTCCTGCATCAAAATAATCTTCATTTAGAGTGAGCGTACTTCGTTTGGTGACGCAATCAGAATCATGGATGGCATCAGATAAATTTGTTAATCTTTTATATTGCATATCATAATGCCCTTCATTAGTTAATTTGAATCCCAATCCAGTTTCACCTCTACGACCCTCTTTAGAAATGTCAGCGCTGCGACCGAACTTGTCAATACTCATTTTGATACTGATGTCTCACTAAGGATACCCCATATACTTAAGCAATAATTTTAGCTTCCCGAAGTTCTTCAATAATATTCAAAATTTCGTTTTCATGAGTAGTATTACCAGCTAGTTTTGATGCATATAGCAACCTTAAACGCTGAACTAATTCCGATGGATTATCCCAGTATACATATTCAGTAGGTAGGACTTGTTTAGTTAATCCGCTGCCAACAATCTTAAACATGGGTGAGATAATTTTTTTATATTTATTACTTTTATTCCCCGCAATTTGCCTTGCGGGATCATACCCTTTCTTATGCGCGCTGGTTAGCATTAGTATTTTCTTATACTGATCCAAGTCATCGCTAGTATAATCTTTAGGGGTTTTCATAAATATTAATTCATAGAGGCCCTCAGTTCCAGCAAATTCATGTTCATTAATAATAATGATATCTGAATTAAATTCAATAGGTGAATTACCTATTTTCCAACCGCCATTATCATGAGCATGAACCCCATACTGAGTATCCATTTTATTTGTTGTATCATCAATAAGCATCTTAATATACTTATCAATTAAGGGACTGTAATCATCATCATCATCATAATCATCATCAGAGATCACATCATCATCTCCACTTATTGAAATAGGTATTTTGGAGGGCCCTGCCTTAGGTTCAATTTTAGGTTCAACTTTAGGCTCTGGAGGCTTTGGATCGGCAAGTTTTTTTAAAGGTTTAACTATGGGTTTATAAGTTTCTTCGATAAATCTTCTAGTAGCCAATTTACTTTTTCGTAATTCAGCATACTTGCGCTTTATCGAATTGCGGGCGTGAATGATTTTTTTCTTTAACTCTATATCTGATTCATCCATCTTGAACTGCTTTGAACCGCTTTGAACCGCTCTCGAACCGCTTCGAACCGTTCTTGAACTGCTTTTGAACCGCTTCGAACCGTTCTTGAACTGCTTTTGAACCGCTTTGAACTGCTTTTGAACTGCTTTTGAACCGCTTCGAACCGCTCTTGAACTGCTTTTGAACCGCTTCGAACCGCTCTTGAACTGCTTTTGAACCGCTTCGAACCGCTTTGAACCGCTTTTGAACCGCCTTGAACCGCTTCGAACCGTTCTTGAACTGCTTTTGAACCGCTTTGAACTGCTTTTGAACTGCTTTTGAACCGCTTCGAACCGCTCTTGAACTGCTTTTGAACCGCTTCGAACCGCTCTTGAACTGCTTTTGAACCGCTTCGAACCGCTTTGAACCGCTTCGAACCGCTCTTGAACTGCTTTTGAACCGCTTCGAACCGCTCTTGAACTGCTTTTGAACCTCTTCGAACCGCTCTTGAACTGCTTTTGAACCGCTTCGAACCGCTCTTGAACTGCTTTTGAACCGCTTCGAACCGCTCTTGAACTGCTTTTGAACCGCTTCGAACCGCTTTGAACCGCTTCGAACCGCTCTTGAACTGCTTTTGAACCGCTTCGAACCGCTCTTGAACTGCTTTTGAACCGCTTCGAACCGCTCTTGAACTGCTTTTGAACCGCTTCGAACCGCTCTTAAACTGTTTTTGAACCGCTTCGAACCGCTCTTGAACTGCTTTTGAACCGCTTCGAACCGCTCTTGAACTGCTTTTGAACCGCTTCGAACCGCTTTGAACGGCTTCGAACCGCTCCTGAACTGCTTTTGAACCGCTTCGAACCGCTTTGAACTGCTTTTGAACCGCTTTGAACCGCTTCGAACCGCTTTGAACTGCTTTGAACCGATCTTAAACTGCTTTTGAACCGCTTCGAACCGCTATTAGATTAGAGATAAATATGATAGAAGTAATAATTCTAGTGTATTTGTATTTCCTATAATAAAATGTTTTATGAATTGAGTTTTTTATTTCCTGATTTAATTCTCCTAAAGATAAATATTTATCTTAATATGTTCGAGGAATTATTTAAATACAGCAAAGTGTAGAAAGTTTCTAATGTCTAAGGATAAAGATTCAATGCGTCAATTAAAATCACAGGCCAACCAAAGTACGAAAAGTATGAAATTAGGTAAAAATTCCTTTAAGATATTTTAAGCTATACAAATCACTAAAGGGACTTTCCATGTAATCTTTAAGACCTACTTCAAAATTTCTATTTTAATTACTATTTCCATCTCTGTTTAAATGTCTGTTATCTCACTCTTACTCATTGAAGGTTGATGACGTCATGTTTTTAAACTGTTAAACAAGTCTCGACTTGCAGTTTTGTATTTCATATTTCTAAAGGAGGCGTAACCTTGAATCAACCCCGCGGCTCGATACAAATTAATTAGATCAATAAAAATTAATTACACATACACACATACATATACACACGTATCAATTAAATTAATCAGGTTAATCAATGAATGAATTAATTTCCGAAATTCCATGAATTAAACAAGAATTTAATTAATCCAGTCAATCAAATTGCATAAATTAATTAGGTCAATCAATCAAAATATGAATCAAAGTGCTAAATTAACACCGAATTACGCAAAAAGTGGTATTTTTTCATGCACCTTGAGAATAAAAGTGATGTAATGATAGCGCCATCTGTGGACGGCCAGACCAGTATCAAAAACCGAAAAACAGCATATTTCGTTTTACATGTGTTTCTTATGGGAGTAACTGCGCCAGAACAGTGCTTATTTATATACTGCTTCCGGTTTCGGATTTTTTTAAAAAGCTTATTTTGTCGAATGCACTTTGGAATCTTAGTTTGGAATACCCCAATTCATTTCAAATTTCATCAAAATCGGTTCACTAGTTTTTGCGTTAGAGGCGTCACATACACAATCAACAAACCAACCCCCCCCCCACACTCATCCACCAACAGACATTTCTTCTACACCACTTTTTTGGGTTACTGGAGGTCCAAAACACGTATTTCAGCGAAAATCTTATTTTCGAAAATTTTCATAATATCAATACTTCGCCCTACACCAGTGGTGGTATAGAAAAGTAATAATCACAGTTGATCAAAAACGTAAAACTGATAAAAAAACTTAAAAATAATAGCGCCACCTGGCGGACTCAAATCGATATTTTTGTGGCTTTCAAACAGCGAAATAACCTGGTGGACGATAGATCGTTATTATTATTGTTGTTTCATAGTCCTGTAAAGTTACCTATGGTCTTTACTTTGGTCTGTCTACTGGATAAATTCCTTTAAATCTAAATACTAAATTACCCATCTATGAAATTACCTACATTTGGAACAATGATAACAGTAAATATGCGTTGCCTGTTATTAATCATTTCTCACGACTAAATGTGATCAAAACGAAATGTGGGGGGTATGACCCAATGTGAGGCTTGTGTGTGGGGGTTGTAACCAAACTGAAATGTGGGGCTTGTGACGAAAACTAAATGTGGGGCTTGTGACCAAAACGAAATGTGGGGCTTGTGACCAGCCAAAAACTCTGTGGGGGTTGTGACCAGTGGGGGTTGTGTCCAGGTCCCGTCAGAAATTCGTTTCGGTACATTTTTTTTCTGTTTTGATTAATTATTCAGAATCATAAAATAATATAATTCAGAATTTCAATCAAAACCAAATTATAATGGCAACGGCCGGATGCAGCAGTTATGAATAAGAACAAGTGCCTAATTAACGTTAGAAATTTTTCAGATATTGTCGATTTCCTAATTCAAAAATGCAGGTTTTAATCGCCTTTCCTAAGAAGACAAATTGAACTTATTATGTTAAGCAACTAAAAGGACCCTGTCCAGAGCTTAGCCAAAAACCGATTAATTTTAGTAAAAATACATCCGTTATTTGAAAATATGCATCATATGTGTAGGTACATGTTTCTTAGATACTTTTTGTAGTTTAGGGTTTTTAATTTTGTTATAAACAATATATAAAGTCCGTTTTTTTTTTAAAGATCCACCACCTGTTGCTTTCAGTTGGTATAAAAAAAAATTGAAATTTTTAGTAATTTTTGTCTATATATGGTCACATTGATTCAAAGATCAATCCAAAGGGGTTATATTATCTATGGATCAATCAAAATGTTCTGTCAATTTATGCGTGCGCATCGCTACATTTCAAATTTAAATTATTTAAAATGCTAATTAAAACATAAAGAAGACTAGTACTCTAACATAAGATTTATTTTTATTAATGAAACCCCGATTTACAAAAACGATTCTGCTACTTGGACTATTGACAACCTTCCCAAGTAAGATTAGAAATTAAGGAAAGCAGATTTACAGTGGTAGATGGATGTAGTTTGCTTTTAAGATCCAGAAACTAAGAGAAACAATGATCGGGATTATCACAAAACGATAAATCAATTAATTTCAGCTCTACCATTTGATGGTTTTAAAACTGTTATTATTTTTGACAATGCCCCATGCCATTCTGTCCGTTTGGATAAACCTCCAACACATTATTCCAACAAAACTGCAATGGGAAATTATTTAATAAAGTGTAACGTTCCATAATAACTTACATGTACAAAAGTTCAATCATGGCAGCTGATAAATAATTTAGGACAAATGGACAACTTTATGTTCAAAATATACCGCCAATCGTAATATATCAAGGTGAAGATTCGGATACAGATTCAATTTTGAACCATATCTCTCATATGATGATTCAGAATTTGAACCGCCCGAATCTGATTCTGAAAATAATTCCAATGCTAATTTGTCTGTACTTATACATTTTTACTTTCCCATACCACTACTGATATAGGGAAGTATTGATATCATGAAAATTTTCGAAATCGAGATTTTCACGGAAATACGTCTTTTGGACCTCCAGGATCCCAAAAAAGTGGTCTAGAAAAAATGTCTGTCTGTGGGTGGGTGGGTGGGTGGGTGGGTGGGTGCGCGGGTGCGTGGGTGGGTATGTAACGCCTCTAACGCAAAAACTAGTGAACCGATTTTGATGAAATTTTAAATGAAGGGGTATATCGAAAATTCATCGACAAAATAAGCTTTTCAAAAAGATCCGAAAGCGGAAGCGGAAGTTAGACATGTTTTTTGGTATCATTTTTTTCAGAAGCGGAATTTTGAAAATCTGAGTAGGGGATATGAAAGAAGGGCATAATTCAAGGGAAACAGTTTTTTACCGGACTCTCTAACTTCAAAATGGCGGTCGCCATGAATTTTTCAAAATTTCGACTTTAACGCCCCGTAAAACCAGTTATCTGATCAGGTTCCGCAACAACTTGTTTGAAAGCCCTTTGGCTGTACTACACCAAGAAAAAAAATTATTTACTAAATCCAAAAACGGTCGCAACGGCGCTCTTCCAAAAATTTTGAAATTTTTGAAAAATTATTACAAAAAAACTGGTCTAAGGAATTTGTTTAAATTTTCTATACTTATGCAGCTTGGTATTAGCTACATTTCTGTTTTTTGATGAACGCCATAATTCCACTGTGGCGCCCTCTACGAGGTTTTGAAAATCGAAAATTGATGTTCCTATTATAGCGCCTTTATTAGTAGTCAAAATATGAAAGAAGTTTAAATATAAAAGTTATTTAGTATATAATTCTGCATTCTCTTCAATGTATATCACGTATACAGGGCGTTTGCTTTCCACAGTACAATAAACAACTTTGTTATTTTAAATGAAACACCCTATATATTATTATATACATAGTTGAATGCAGAATTTAATTGTCTATCACATAGTATAAGGTATGGCATATGGCTAAAATGTACGGTTAATGAGAAATTCGTGGATTTTGAATATTTATGTTGAACTGTTGATGGAAACGGATCGAGCGTCGTAGCTCAAATTGCTTGGCGTCGTTGGAAAGGGCGTGGCTTGGCGAGTAAGAAAAACTTTGTTGCCGCCTTGCCGGTTAGGTTAGGTTCGGACATGAAAAACGTTTTCTTGCACGGGCTTAGAAAAATTTTCGAAAAGCCCCATTTTTAGAATTGTCTGAAACGTCTTGAAAAGAAGTGTTGGAAAACAGTCGTAGCTTAAATTGCTCGACAGCGTTGGAAAGACGGATACCTCAATAGTCTACCTACCGAGTTTCAGCATCGTAGCTCAAAGGAAAAGGGAGTTATGAGCGAAACCCGACGTTAGCCGATCTGATCCGAACGAGAACGGCACGTCGTAGTTTTAATTGCTCGACGGCGTTTGAAAGACGGAGACGTCAATAGTCTACCTACCGAGTTTCAGCATCGTAGCTCCAAGGATAAGGGAGTTATGAGCGAAACCCGATGTTAGGCGATCTGATCCGAACGAGAACGGCACGCCGTAGCTTAAATTGCTCGACGGCGTTGAAAAGACGGAGACGTCAATAGTCTACCTACCGAGTTTCAGCATCGTAGCTCCAAGGATAAGGGAGTTATGAGCGAAACCCGATGTTAGCCGATCTGATCCGAACGAGAACGGCACGTCGTAGCTTAAATTGCTCGACGGCGTTGGAAAGGCGGAGACGTCAATAGTCTACCTACCGAGTTTCAGCATCGTAGCTCCAAGGATAAGGGAGTTATGAGCGAAACCCGATGTTAGCCGATCTGATCCGAACGAGAACGGCACGTCGTAGCTTAAATTGGTCGACGGCGTTGAAAAGACGGAGACGTCAATAGTCTACCTACCGAGTTTCAGCATCGTAGCTCCAAGGATAAGGGAGTTATGAGCGAAACCCGATGTTAGCCGATCTGATCCGAACGAGAACGGCACGTCGTCGCTTAAATTGCTCGACGGCGTTGAAAAGACGGAGACGTCAATAGTCTACCTACCGAGTTTCAGCATCGTAGCTCCAAGGATAAGGGAGTTATGAGCGAAACCCGATGTTAGGCGATCTGATCCGAACGAGAACGGCACGCCGTAGCTTAAATTGCTCGACGGCGTTGAAAAGACGGAGACGTCAATAGTCTACCTACCGAGTTTCAGCATCGTAGCTCCAAGGATAAGGGAGTTATGAGCGAAACCCGATGTTAGCCGATCTGATCCGAACGAGAACGGCACGTCGTAGCTTAAATTGCTCGACGGCGTTGGAAAGGCGGAGACGTCAATAGTCTACCTACCGAGTTTCAGCATCGTAGCTCCAAGGATAAGGGAGTTATGAGCGAAACCCGATGTTAGCCGATCTGATCCGAACGAGAACGGCACGTCGTAGCTTAAATTGGTCGACGGCGTTGAAAAGACGGAGACGTCAATAGTCTACCTACCGAGTTTCAGCATCGTAGCTCCAAGGATAAGGGAGTTATGAGCGAAACCCGATGTCAGCTGATCTGATCCGAACGAAAACGGCACGTCGTAGCTTAAATTGCTCCACGGCGTTGAAAAGACGGAGACGTCAATAGTCTACCTACCGAGTTTCAGCATCGTAGCTCCAAGGATAAGGGAGTTATGAGCGAAACCCGATGTTAGGCGATCTGATCCGAACGAGAACGGCACGTCGTAGCTTAAATTGCTCGACGGCGTTGGAAAGGCGAAGACGTCAACAGTCTACCTATCGAGTTTCACCATCGTAGCTCAAAGGATAAGAGAGTTATGAGCGAAACCCGATGTTAGCCGATCTGATCCGTACGAGAAAGGAACGTCGTAGCTCAACTTGCTTGGCAGCGTTGGAAAGGGCGTGCCTTGCCGAGTCAGAAAAACTTTGTTTCCGGCCCCTATGTCAAAGAACAAGCGAGTTACCAAACGGCACGTCGTAGCTTAAATTGCTCGACGGCGTTGGAAAGACGGAGACGTCAATAGTCTACCTACCGAGTTTCAGCATCGTAGCTCAAAGGAAAAGGGAGTTATGAGCGAAACCCGACGTTAGCCGATCTGATCCGAACGAGAACGGCACGTCGTAGCTTAAATTGGTCGACGGCGTTGAAAAGACGGAGACGTCAATAGTCTACCTACCGAGTTTCAGCATCGTAGCTCCAAGGATAAGGGAGTTATGAGCGAAACCCGATGTTAGGCGATCTGATCCGAACGAGAACGGCACGTCGTAGCTTAAATTGCTCGACGGCGTTGAAAAGACGGAGACGTCAATAGTCTACCTACCGAGTTTCAGCATCGTAGCTCCAAGGATAAGGGAGTTATGAGCGAAACCCGATGTTAGCCGATCTGATCCGAACGAGAACGGCACGTCGTAGCTTAAATTGCTCGACGGCGTTGGAAAGGCGGAGACGTCAACAGTCTACCTATCGAGTTTCAGCATCGTAGCTCAAAGGATAAGAGAGTTATGAGCGAAACCCAATGTTAGCCTATCTGATCCGTACGAGAAAGGAACGTCGTAGCTCAACTTGCTTGGCAGCGTTGGAAAGGGCGTGCCTTGCCGAGTCAGAAAAACTTTGTTTCCGGCCCCTATGTCAAAGAACAAGCGAGTTACCAAACGGCACGTCGTAGCTTAAATTGCTCGACGGCGTTGGAAAGACGGAGGCGTCAATAGTCTACCTACCGAGTTTCAGCATCGTAGCTCAAAGGAAAAGGGAGTTATGAGCGAAACCCGATGTTAGCCGATCTGATCCGAACGAGAACGACACGTCGTAGCTTACATTGGTCGACGGCGTTGAAAAGACGGAGACGTCAATAGTCTACCTACCGAGTTTCAGCATCGTAGCTCCAAGGATAAGGGAGTTATGAGCGAAACCCGATGTTAGGCGATCTGATCCGAACGAGAACGGCACGTCGTAGCTTAAATTGCTCGACGGCGTTGAAAAGACGGAGACGTCAATAGTCTACCTACCGAGTTTCAGCATCGTAGCTCCAAGGATAAGGGAGTTATGAGCGAAACCCGATGTTAGCCGATCTGATCCGAACGAGAACGGCACGTCGTAGCTTAAATTGCTCGACGGCGTTGGAAAGGCGGAGACGTCAACAGTCTACCTATCGAGTTTCAGCATCGTAGCTCAAAGGATAAGAGAGTTATGAGCGAAACCCGATGTTAGGCTATCTGATCCGTACGAGAAAGGAACGTCGTAGCTCAACTTGCTTGGCAGCGTTGGAAAGGGCGTGCCTTGCCGAGTCAGAAAAACTTTGTTTCTGGCCCCTATGTCAAAGAACAAGCGAGTTACCAAACGGCACGTCGTAGCTTAAATTGCTCGACGGCGTTGAAAAGACGGAGACGTCAATAGTCTACCTACCGAGTTTCAGCATCGTAGCTCCAAGGATAAGGGAGTTATGAGCGAAACCCGATGTTAGGCGATCTGATCCGAACGAGAACGGCACGTCGTAGCTTATATTGCTCGACGGCGTTGAAAAGACGGAGACGTCAATAGTCTACCTACCGAGTTTCAGCATCGTAGCTCCAAGGATAAGGGAGTTATGAGCGAAACCCGATGTTAGCCGATCTGATCCGAGCGAGAACGGCACGTCGTAGCTTAAATTGCTCGACGGCGTTGGAAAGGCGGAGACGTCAACGGTCTACCTATCGAGTTTCAGCATCGTAGCTCAAAGGATAAGAGAGTTATGAGCGAAACCCAATGTTAGCCTATCTGATCCGTACGAGAAAGGAACGTCGTAGCTCAACTTGCTTGGCAGCGTTGGAAAGGGCGTGCCTTGCCGAGTCAGAAAAACTTTGTTTCCGGCCCCTATGTCAAAGAACAAGCGAGTTACCAAACGGCACGTCGTAGCTTAAATTGCTCGACGGCGTTGGAAAGACGGAGACGTCAATAGTCTACCTACCGAGTTTCAGCATCGTAGCTCAAAGGAAAAGGGAGTTATGAGCGAAACCCGACGTTAGCCGATCTGATCCGAACGAGAACGGCACGTCGTAGTTTTAATTGCTCGACGGCGTTTGAAAGACGGAGACGTCAATAGTCTACCTATCGAGTTTCAGCATCGTAGCTCCAAGGATAAGGGAGTTATGAGCGAAACCCGATGTTAGCCGATCTGATCCGAACGAGAACGGCACGTCGTAGCTTAAATTGGTCGACGGCGTTGAAAAGACGGAGACGTCAATAGTCTACCTACCGAGTTTCAGCATCGTAGCTCCAAGGATAAGGGAGTTATGAGCGAAACCCGATGTTAGCCGATCTGATCCGAACGAGAACGGCACGTGGTAGCTTAAATTGCTCGACGGCGTTGGAAAGGCGGAGACGTCAATAGTCTACCTACCGAGTTTCAGCATCGTAGCTCCAAGGATAAGGGAGTTATGAGCGAAACCCGATGTTACGCGATCTGATCCGAACGAGAACGGCACGCCGTAGCTTAAATTGCTCGACGGCGTTGAAAAGGCGAAGACGTCAACAGTCTACCTATCGAGTTTCAGCATCGTAGCTCAAAGGATAAGAGAGTTATGAGCGAAACCCGATGTTAGCCGATCTGATCCGTACGAGAAAGGAACGTCGTAGCTCAACTTGCTTGGCAGCGTTGGAAAGGGCGTGCCTTGCCGAGTCAGAAAAACTTTGTTTCCGGCCCCTATGTCAAAGAACAAGCGAGTTACCAAACGGCACGTCGTAGCTTAAATTGCTCGACGGCGTTGAAAAGACAGAGACGTCAATAGTCTACCTACCGAGTTTCAGCATCGTAGCTCCAAGGATAAGGGAGTTATGAGCGAAACCCGATGTTAGCCGATCTGATCCGAACGAGAACGGCACGTCGTAGCTTAAATTGCTCGACGGCGTTGGAAAGGCGAAGACGTCAACAGTCTACCTATCGAGTTTCAGCATCCTAGCTCAAAGGATAAGAGAGTTATGAGCGAAACCCGATGTTAGGCGATCTGATCCGAACGAGAACGGCACGTCGTAGCTTATATTGCTCGACGGCGTTGAAAAGACGGAGACGTCAATAGTCTACCTACCGAGTTTCAGCATCGTAGCTCAAAGGAAAAGGGAGTTATGAGCGAAACCCGACGTTAGCCGATATGATGCGAACGAGAACGGCACGTCGTAGCTTTAATTGCTCGACGGCGTTTGAAAGACGGAGACGTCAATAGTCTACCTACCGAGTTTCAGCATCGTAGCTCAAAGGAAAAGGGAGTTATGAGCGAAACCCGATGTTAGCCGATCTGATCCGAACGAGAACGGCACGTCGTAGAGCTTAAATTGCTCGACGGCGTTGGAAAGGCGGAGACGTCAACAGTCTACCTATCGAGTTTCAGCATCGTAGCTCAAAGGATAAGAGAGTTATGAGCGAAACCCGATGTTAGCCGATCTGATCCGTACGAGAAAGGAACGTCGTAGCTCAACTTGCTTGGCAGCGTTGGAAAGGGCGTGCCTTGCCGAGTCAGAAAAACTTTGTTTCCGGCCCCTATGTCAAAGAACAAGCGAGTTACCAAACGGCACGTCGTAGCTTAAATTGCTCGACGGCGTTGAAAAGACGGAGACGTCAATAGTCTACCTACCGAGTTTCAGCATCGTAGCTCAAAGGATAAGGGAGTAGTGAGCGAAACCCGATGTTAGCCGATCTGATCCTAACGAGAACGGCACGTCGGTCGGTCGATAGCGATCGTCCGGCTTCGCCAGTTGTAATTTCTAGCCGGTACCTACTACAGAGTACAGGTAGATGCGTATTTTGGTGTCTTTCTTTCGTTCATATCGAACCTGTATAGTCTCGTTTTTCTCGCGAGGCATTCAAATGATTTCCAATGCTGCCTCGCGAACTACTGTTGAATAGCAAAAACAAAATGTTTATTTTTAGTATGGGAAAGTCCAGGGGAGGTTTGCACATCCACTTTTTACTTTCCCATACCACTACTGGTATAGGGAAGTATTGATATCATGAAAATTTTCGAAGTCGAGATTTTCGCGGAAATACGTGTTTTGGGTCCCCAGGAACCCAAAAAAGTGGTCTAGAAAAAATGTCTGTCTGTGTGTGTGTGTGTGTGTGTGTGTGTGTGTGTGTGTGGGTGTGTAAGTGTGTGTGTATGTAACGCCTGTAACGCAAAAACTAGTGAACCGATTTTGATGAAATTTTAAATGAAGGGGTATATCGAAAATTCATCGACAAAATAAGCTTTTCAAAAAAATCCGAAACCGGAAGCGGAAGTTAGACATGTTTTTTTGGTATCATTTTTTTCAGAAGCGGAATTTTGAAAATCTGAGTAGGGGATATGAAAGAAGGGCATAATTCAAGGGAAACAGTTTTTTACCGGACTCTCTAACTTCAAAATGGCGGTCGCTATGAATTTTTCAAAATTTCGACTTTAACGCCCCATAACTCAAAAACCTAATTATCTGATCAGGTTCCGCAACAACTTGTTTGAAAGCCCTTTGGCTGTACTACACCAAGAAATAGAATACTTATTTACTAAATCCAAAAACGGTCGCAACGCCGCTCTTCCAAACATTTTGAAATTTTTGAAAAATTATTACAAAAAAACTGGTCTAAGGAATTTGTTTAAATTTTCTATACTTATGCAGCTTGGTATTAGCTACATTTTTGTTTTTTGATGAACGCCAGAATTCCACTGTGGCGCCCTCTACGAGGTTTTGAAAATCGAAACTTGATGCTCCTATAGCGCCTTTATTAGTCAAAATATGAAATAAGTTTAAATATAAAAGTTGTTCAGTATATAATTCTGCATTTTCCTAAGTGTATATCACGTATACAGGGCGTTTACTTTCCACAGTACAATAAGCAACTTTGTTATTTTAAATGAAGCACCCTGTATATTATTATATAATTGAATGCAGAATTTAATTATCTATCATATAGTATAATGTATTTATATAGCTAAAATGTACGGTTGATGAGAAATTCGTGAATTTTGAACTTTAAAACAGTGTAGGGTGAAATTTATAAGTGCCGATATGTTCAAGTGACCATGCGCGGGACGGGAATTCCTTGTCGCTGGTTAATCCTAGCAGCCTATGAATATAAATAATCACACATGCGCAGATGAACACAATCGGCACTTGTGTTAATTTTCAAGTTTAGTTTATCGGTTGTCGCGAACAATACTGTTGAATACCAAAAACGAATGTTTATTTTTAGTATGGGAAAGTCCAGGGGAGGTTTGCACCTCCACTTTTTACTTTCCCATACCACTACTGGTATAGGGAAGTATTGATATCATGAAAATTTTCGAAGTCGAGATTTTCGCGGAAATACGTGTTTTGGGTCCCCAGGAACCCAAAGAAGTGGTCTAGAAAAAATGTCTGTCTGTGGGTGGGTGCGTGGGTGCGTGGGTGCGTGGGTGCGTGGGTGCGTGGGTGGGTATGTATGTAACGCCTCTAACGCAAAAACTACTGGACCGATTTTGATGAAATTTTAAATGAAGGGGTATATCGAAAATTCATCGAAAAATAAGCTTTTCAAAAAAATCCGAAACCGGAAGCGGAAGTTAGACATGTTTTTTTGGTATCATTTTTTTCAGAAGCGGAATTTTGAAAATCTGAGTAGGGGATATGAAAGAAGGGCATAATTCAAGGGAAACAGTTTTTTACCGGACTCTCTAACTTCAAAATGGCGGTCGCTATGAATTTTTCAAAATTTCGACTTTAACGCCCCATAACTCAAAAACCAGTTATCTGATCAGGTTCCGCAACAACTTGTTTGAAAGCCCTTTGGCTGTACTACACCAAGAAAAAAAATTATTTACTAAATCCAAAAACGGTCGCAACGGCGCTCTTCCAAAAATATTGAAATTTTTGAAAAATTATTACAAAAAAACTGGTCTAAGGAATTTGTTTAAATTTTCTATACTTATGCAGTTTGGTATTAGCTACATTTTTGTTTTTTGATGAACGCCAGAATTCCACTGTGGCGCCCTCTACGAGGTTTTGAAAATCGAAACTTGATGCTCCTATAGCGCCTTTATTAGTCAAAATATGAAAGAAGTTTAAATACAAAAGTTGTTCAGTATATAGATTTGCATTTTTCTAAATTTATATCACGTATACAGGGTGTTTGGTTTTCACAGTACAATAAGCAACTTTGTTATTTTAAATGAAACACCCTATATATTATTATGTAATTGAATGCAAAATTGAATTGTCTATCACATAGTATAAGGTGTTCATATGGCTAAAATGTACGGTTGCTGAGAAATTCGTGAATTTTGAACTTTAAAACAGTGTAGGGTGAAATTTGCAAGTGCCGATATGTTCAAGTGACCATGCGCGGGACGGGAATTCCTTTTTTTGGTTTTTTCCAAAGTTTTTTTCCAGCATTCTCTTTAAATATATTGGTAGCCGTTCTACCGGTTTCTCCTTTATTTCCTCTTCCCCAATGGCTGCTCCTTTGTTTATCTAGTGTTTCTAGCACCTCGGTTATTTTTTTTATTTTTCGTTTTTGCTCTGCCAGGTTTCCTCGAGTTTTTCCTCTCTTTTTGCTTTCCCTGGTTCCATTCTTCTTGTCTTACTTCAGAAGCGCCCTGGTGTCAGTGTTAATAGCAGAAGTAGGCCATCATTGAATAAAGATTGTAAACAACGAAACATTTGCAACGAAACGACAGATGGTTGATTTTGCGTTTGATAAATTGAAAAATTTCTAACAGTCCAATGAATTTAAAGTTTTATTTTATTTATGAAAACTGTTGATAATTTTTTTAATGAATATTTTGAGGAAGAATTTTTGCTCGTTTATCTTGTTATATCTACATATTTCACTCATTATTTTTATTGTTAATTATTTCAATTAAGTAACAAGATTTTAATATTTTTTATTTCAGTACATTTCATATTCTATTCACTCATAAAACAGAAGGGGCGTCAAATTGTAGATACATGGTGAAGGGGGCTAAAATTGAATTTCAGATTAATCAATACTATCTCGACTCCAGGAACCAATGAAAGTCTACCCCCACAGGCGTAACTCACTAGCTGTACGTAAATGGTTTAAATATTTTTCTTATTGTTTTAGAAATTATTAAAAATATTCTAGATAATAATTACCTATTTATTATTATTATTATTTTATTTTCATATGATCATTTATAAAATAAACTCACCCTCACCACCGTGTTTTAGAAATATAAATTTCTTACCTTGGTCGTAAGGATTTTTTTTTATTTAGCATAGAAATTATTATAAGAAGAGAAAAAGATTTCACCAAAGTATTATATACATTATACAAGGTGTAGAATTAAATTGGGCACCATAGGGATTTTAATATAAAAATTATTTTCTCCCCTAATTATTTTAAAGCTAAACTGTCCAGAAGTTTTTTGTAGAGAAAAAAACACCGAAACAGGACGTTGTATTGGTTTTGTATTTTAATTTTACAGAAAGAAAAAATTTCAAAAATTGAGGTCTGAATTTGAAAATCCCGCGCTTTTTTGAATTGCAGAACTGTCAGTTGATTTTTATGTTTGGTTATAAACTGTAAATAAATGTATAATTTACAATACATTTTAAAATCATCAATTCATTTGCAAAATGTGTTAGAAATCTTTTAATCTCACAAAAATTCTCTTAAATAAAGCGCGCGAAATTCAAATTTGCATCTAAAAAATAAAATTTAATTACCCAAAAATCAGGAAATTATTTAGAAATTTAGCAGAGAAAATTTTGCTTACAATCCACCTTTACTAGGCTGCTCTGGCGGGGTCATCCATAAGACTTGAATCGGCGCGTTGAGGGGGTAGTCAATAGTGCAGTGCGTCGAGCGATACTGGGAGTAATCGTCGTATGTTTCGCGTACCTAGTTTTAATTTCCAGGAAGTGAAGCTTTAATTTAGTTTAATTATTTATCTAAAAAATAAACTACATTAACCCGCCAACATATTAAGGTAAGACACTGTCATTATACATTTTTATTTTGCACCCCTTGACAAATTTAATGTGTTAGCATATTATAAATCTACGTTTTCGTTTTTTTTTTAGTTCGTGGTATCTATTTGGATTTGAATTAATTTTTAATGTTATTTTGTTATGTAGAGAAAGCAAAAAGAAACTGAAAAATCCATATACCTATCTAAAATAAACACGTAGGGTAGGAACTTAACCGAAGTATACCTACGGTCATTAATTATTACCGATTTAATTTTTAAAGGGTATTATTGTAAATCTACTGAATGTTAGGAATGTTATTCGGAGAATATAATGTTGGTATATGGTATGGCCACTTATATTTTATATCGCACAGGATGTTTACTTTTATTGGAGCAACTAATCGTAATGAAGTTGGATTTACACGACACAATTTCATATAAAAATAATAAATTGGTAGAAATGTATGGTTTTGGTAACCCCTTTTGTATCTGCTTCCTTCCGCAAGAGTTATATTCAAAGTTCAACATTTACCAAATCCAATTAGACTCCCCTTTTTATGTGTTATAATGCCTCGGGAGAATTTCAGGGTTGATATTATGTCTAGAGGCTATTTGCATTGCAAGAAACGGCCTGTTATTGTCGCAGGGTAGCTGAAAAAATTCCTACGTTTCGGGAATCGAACCTGGGAAGTTTTAAAGACGCTCTGGAAGCAATTTTCGGACACTACGCTATCTACACTTGCACTTAAAACAATACAAAACCATGGCCAGCTTCATTCACCTAACGCCGCGCGCCGTTCCAATTTTGATTTTGACAGGTCCTCTCGGGGTGTATAATACATAACTGAATATTATGTATTTTAAATTTGACAAAATCACTCGTACAGTAGTTACTAAGCAACCCCGAAACGTCAGCCAATAGGATTCCATTTTTCGCGATAAACGCGGACCAAGATTTTTATCAGTATAAAAAATTAAAAATGCCGCTTCCTGTTTAAAAAGACGGCTTCCTGTGATAAAAAAAGTTATTGGTAGGGAGTTGTTTACTTGTTGGTGTAGGGTGTTGTTTTTACTGTTTATTATCTTTTGATTACATATTCGGGAGTTTGTCTTGTTAAATACAGGGTGTCCCAGAATGACGTTTAAAGATTTACAGAGCATGTACAGCTAGACCCAGCTTACACAGTTGAAAGGGGGCGTGTCCGGTGCTGTTATAGTTTTTCAAAGTACGGTCAAAATAAAAACATTTAGGCGGCAAATTTAAATAATTATAAATACTTTTTATTCGAAAAATTCGATGACCTTCCAAATGATATTTCTAGCTTCAGAATGAATTATCTTCCTCGATTTAGCATTTATACTTAACATATTTTAAACGTCAAAACAATCTGACAAACACTGAAATTATTAAAATTTTAAAAGTCAATTGAATTTTTTCAGTGAATGTACTTTTGAGTATAATTGTTTGCTATTGGTTGACGTATTGTCGCGCCTTATCTTTCAAAATTTAGTTGACATATTTTCCGGGGCAGCTTGGTGGAGCTGTAGTACGTTCGAAAACAAATTAAAATTTTTAATATATACAGGGAGGCTGGTTTTACATTGTCCAGCTTATATCTGCTGAAATATAGATAGGTACAAGAAAAAGTTAAAGGGAAGACTTAGCTAAGAGAACCTGGTGTATACAATAGCGCAAACAAGTTTTTTCCACGGCCTACCTATTTTTTCGGAAAAATATGTAACTTTGGTTTTTTAAATGGAACACTTTGTATATTTTTGCGGAGTAATATTTAGAAAAATATTAACACATATTTATTAAGTAAATAGTTTAATTTTTAGATTCAATAACATTAAAGATTACTAGTTCAATAATGTAGGGTTGAAGAACCTTCCCAATTTGTACGTGTTGGTCACAAAAGAAATTTTTATAATAGTACCAGTATTAGTCATAAAAGTCGGCAGGTTGAAATATTGCAAGCCGGATCTTATTTTATGACACGGACCTTTTAGTCCAGCACCCATTGTTGATGCTTCTTCTTCAACATGTGTTTTTGGTAAACAACATGAAATGTAGGTACATTATTTGCAACTTGCCGCCTTTACGGCCATGTGTCCAAACGACACTTTTGGCATAAATTCACCCATCACCAAGATTTTCAATATAAAAACGTAAGAGCTGAAAGCTTGATATAGTAAATTCCAAAACTTTATGTACTTCAAGGTCAGACAACTGAAGTGTAAAACGACGTACGAAGAACTGTCAAATTGACAATTACAGCGGCGTAACATGAATTATACATCTTAATAAGTGTAACAATCATTAAAAATTGTAAATTGAGGGTAAAGCGAACAACTTAGAACATTAAGAGGAACGAAAAAATATATATCTCCTGACTGATCTGGACCAGCTACATCGGCGCACGTCATGTCCTAACTTAGTTCGTATGACCTTGAAGTACATAAAGTTTTGGAATTTACTATAATCTTTTAGAAGACACGTTTCCCTCTCTGGTATTAACTATTCATTTTCCAAAATCGAAGTCCATATTGACACAAAACTTCTACAGAATAAAATAATTACTTACATCAAATTTCTTCTTTGAAAGGTAAATACAGGGTGTCCAGAATGACATTTAAAGACTTACAGAGCATGTAGTACATTCGAAAACAAGTTAAAAATTCATAATATAATAATAATAATTTCGGAATAATTTGAGTACATTTTATTATCAAAAATGATAAAAATAATAATAAAGTTGGGCGTTTTGGCACCGGGTGATATGGCTAATCCTGGGGGGGCGGCAAAATAGGCCAGGCACCCCGGCGGCAACTACCCTTGGCGCGGCCCTGCTACCTTTTCATGTAGTTAGAACATTTTCACGGCCTACTAGATTTTAGCTGCGATAGTCAACTTTTTATTTTGAAATGGGCACCTAAAATATGTATATTTTTTATAATTCTGAATAAGCGTTTTTTCCGAGTTCAACGATTATAATAATAATAAAACGTATTGTGCTTTCGTGCTTTACCTAGCAACAATGTTTCGAGAACTACTACTGAATTTTCCAATAAAAATCCAAGGTCTTGTTATAGTCGGGGCACGCTAAAGGTGCATCACGTCATCAGTTTTTTAATGGCGTCCATGACGTCATGAATTACTCTGTTTATATTTATTTATTGTTTCTCAAAACGTCGTTTGCTTTAATGTGTTTCTCAAACTGTCCGAGTGACGTTTGTGCAATATACACACATACACACAATAAAAAAAAACAACAATGATCATATAAAAACTTATAGGACGAAAAAAATACTAATTAGTAAACGTTTTTATTTTTTGCAGGAATAATATGAATACAACTAATTAATAAAAATAGTAACTGTAATGTAACATTCTATGGGCTTATAAAAAGCATACTTTTAATACGTAATTCGCAAAAAAATATTATAGTTTTATACTGTTCCAAGATTGGTACCATAAAATTACCAGAAAATGCGATTGATGACGTAGATGCACCTTTAGCGTGCCCCGACTTATATATTGTATATGAAAAAAATGTTGCTGATTAGTATCTAATAGATGGCACCAAATAGAGGACCTGTCGCTCTGGACCTGTCAAAATCAAAATTGGAATGGCCATATAACTCGTAAGAGTTAGGAGAATGAAGCTGGCCATGACAAAACAAAACTAAATTTAATAATTAACGCATAATATTTACTAAAAGTTATTTTACGGCGACTCGGCCGCGGCGAATTGTACTTGACCGTACATGACGTGTGATATTGATAAACCGGCAATCTCTCGGATTTGTAAGGCCGTATCTGGACGTACAGCCATGCGTACAGCAGTGTTGCCAGGTCTTTCTTCTGTAAAGACCGTTTGAAAAAAATGTCACACTACCATAGCGACAGTAGCCGCAGGGCGGTGGGGCCCGCAATTAAAAAGAAATAAAAAAACTTCTGTACCTAACTTTTTTTTTTATTGAAAATCATGTAATAATCAAATATTTAAATGTTTTTTTAATTTCACAACATTCATATGTCGGGGGTGAGGGGGGCCGTTACAAAATTTAAATCCTACAGCAACAAACTACAACTTGTCGGTATCTTTGCAAAATGCAATTTTTCATTTAACCCTACCGAGGGTGGACGAGTATGAGCGGATCGAGAGGTATCTTCGGGCGCCGGCACGAGCATAAAATAATTACCGATAGGTTTATATTATTTTATGAAGCAGAGTCCAACACGCGCGAAGACGTCTCCTTACCTATCTCTAACCAACTCAGCAATAATAAAATATTTATTGTATTATGCCAAAAACTACAATTTTTGGAGATAGTTTTAGATTATAAGCTCTATCGAATGCAGTTGGTTTGTTTTCAGTATTCTTATTATTTTTTTCAGATGGCGTCAAATAGTGCACTGCACCTTGTATGGGACAACCATTTAGAAAACGTGAGCAGTTTATTTCAAGTTTTATATCAAGATAATAAACTGGTAGACGTAACTCTTGCTTGTCAAGATGGTCTATTACGAGCACATAAGCTCATCCTCTCCGCATGCAGTCCATATTTTGAAAGAATTTTTCATGAAAATCCTTGTAAACACCCCGTGGTTATCATGAGAGGTGTTCATTATCAAGAGATGCAGCTAATACTAGAATACATCTACAAGGGTTATATCGATATACCCGCAAGTTTTCTTAATAACTTGATATGTATTGCTTCGGAACTGGAAATTAAAGGATTTGAAAACTTCAGAAATTTCCAAGGCAATTATGAGAGTTCATCGACAGTAATTGAAGACCACTACAACGAATCTAAAACTACAAAATGCCGAGAAGAAAACGTCCAGGGAAGCACATCTTTAAATGAAACCGTTAATAACGGACCGTTGATCCAAGAGGTAAGTGCTCTCCAATTGTCTCCAGGTAGTGCAAAAAATTAGTAAACACGGATCTCCTGGTGGCGTAGTTGATCAAAAGCTGATTTCGCAATCGAAAGGATGTGAGGTCAGGCCCCTGGGTGTCGAAATTTTTAATTCTGAGGCGGTGGTTTTAAGATGTATGAAACATTCCCTTGGCACAATATATGTGCAGGCCCAGGCCGTAGTGTTCTTGCTACAAAGACTCCACCTCCATTACCTTCAACAAACAATAATATTTACTTGATGTTTGGTTGTGATATAATATTTATTATTCAACACCTCTTGTTATAACGATTTTACGTTACTTACAAGCCTTACTTTATTTTGCTCCCAGTCTTCTTCGCTCATAAGTGTTTTTTTTACTCCAGGGTTAGTAGGTATTAGCGCTCCATACATGCGCCCTATTGTGCCTCGGACAAAACATTTACCACCAAATATAGTAGGTACTTCTATGCCTTCGAAGAATTCCAGTATGTCTTCAATTTGATTGCCATTTCAGGGGCTGTTTGAAATTTTGAATTCGGATTTTGACAGGTTCAAGCTCAACTGCATTTGACAGGTCCATGGCCGACTTCATTAAACATAGCTTAGGTCAAGGCCAACTGTATCTAAAGTCTTTTATGTGGTGCCATCTATTAGACAATCAGCGACACGATTCTTTTATGGTTTAACATCATGGCCAGCTTCATTCTCCTAACTTTGGGGGTGCAGCTGGCCATGGTTAAAATACATAGCAGCTCACATACACCCAAGGTGTCCCAAGGGGGCATTACATAGAGAAGATATCCATATCAAGGCCGACTTCATGTCACACTTACAGTTCGTAAGGTATTTATTTTGTGGCTATGTTCAATAAAGTCGGACATGACGATATCAAGGCCAATTGTATCAAAACGAAGTCGCTATCACAAAATCATGGCCGACTTGATTAAACATTCAATAAAGTTGGCTATGACGATATTTTGTTTGCTAATGCGCATGGGTTAACTTTTAATGAGGAAGTGCATCCGTTGTTTTTTAAAATGGTTTATCGTTTGTGTGGTGTTTTGGTTCCTATTTGGAAATGTCTATGTCTAATGTCAAACCCACCGTCATATTAGTACGTACAATCGCCGTTGGTGGCGTTGCACGTTACAAATTGATCAAAGTCGGTCGATTGTTTCTTTTAAAGTACCGACGCGAATGTTGACGGTTATGAAAGCAATAATAACGATTAGCTTGCCGCAAGGGGCGCTCTTGTCCTGCGAATTTCAAAATTGGTCGATTGTTTCTTTAAAAGTGTCGGCACGAATGTTGACGTTTACAAAGGCCAGTCGATTGTTGCATTGTAGTAAACATGGCCAGCTTCACCCCCAACTCTAACGAGTTATATGGCCGTTTCAATTGGGATTTTGACAGGTCCTCTCTGTGGTGCCATCTATTAATTAGATAATTAACGACAAGTTTTTTTTCAGATTTAATATAGGTACACATGCACTCCAAGAGGCTACCGTATAGAGAACTTGTCAAAATTCGGATTGGAAGAGCGGTTGAGTGAATGAAGCTGTGTTGGTAGTAGATCGTAAAGTTTCCTTAATGGCTATGAGATGTCGCTACTGGTGGTCATGTTTCAAGATGGGTAGACGGGCGAGCCTTGTACGTCTCTATAATATAGGAACCTTGGTCGTTCTTATGCAAGTGCAAGCATTATTCTAATGCCTTTACAATAACAGGTGTGTCGTTTTAAGATTTAGCCGGGGAATAGGAAAGTTTTCCTGGTTTGGGTATAAATAGGTACCACTCTTACTAACTCTTACTTATTGGTTCTAGCAGTCTGGTAAAAGGCTTACAGCTAAACAAGCCTTTATTAGTTTACACAACTGTGAAAGTGGTTCTTCCCAGTCCTGGGTAGATCCTATCTAGCCTTGGTGCTTCTAATTTTCCCTGAATCGTAGGTTTGTGTAACTCCCTTCTTCGTCCTCTTGAATAGTTACACATTTAAGGAAGCCAATTTAGAGCAAAACTCCCCACTTTTTCATCCGCGGTTTAGGTGGTTCTTCCTTGAGGTGTCTGCTACTTTGCCGTCCTTGGTCCTTGCTGTGCTCACTGCTTTGTTGTAATATTTAGCCTGGGTCTCAGTTATAAGATTCCTAGCTTCCTTTTCACTTGGTTAAACAGGCGTCTTGTTTCCCCCCGCAACAGCGAAGTAATATCCTACTGCGGAGACATACAGTTGTCCAGTACAGTAGTCCATATGTGATGTAAGTAGTAGGTATGGTAGGCCCGAAGGCTCTTCTTACGACAACAATAGAGGTCCTGTAGGTGAATCTGAATGGTGATTAGCTTTGGTGATCGGGATGTGTTTGGATTACTTTATTACCTGCCCTCTGTCATTACTATTCAGTAATTATTCAATTTTTCTCATGCAGAAGACAAACTAATTATGCAGTAGTATAAATTACAGGCTAATGAAAGATATCTGTCGTCTAATGTAACTCTTCGGCGACGTGAAACTCGTTTTCATGGGAAGAAAAGAGTAATGGTCAATAATCCATACAATATAGACTGCAATGCTTCCGCCTGCAAAAGGTATCAGAAGCAGAATAACAATTCTGAAGAAACTGAATTGAGACAGAATTTAAACTCAGGTAGGTACAAAATATGTTAGTCTGTCTAAGGTAAACTTTTATTAATATTTAATGCTAATTAAGTTCTTTTTAGACCCGTTATTCATGCAAGGCAATAAATTCAAAGAAAAAATAGATCGTCCACCTGTTCCACAATTCCGAATTGAAAATGTATTAATAGAAAATCAATGGATGGATACTGACGACTCTGTAGTATATGAAGAAAAATCATCTAATGAGAGTGTAAGTTTTTCTAGGTATGTTTAATGTAATACCTAATCAAAATTATACCTACATTTGTTTCACATAGTGTGTACAAATGAAACCTTTGCGACCCCATAGACCTAACTTGGTAAAAATATTTAAACATTCGCTAAAGTAGAATCCAATTCATTTTTTGAAAAGGCCGTTGCTAGCTCCACGGCTAACGTGGATATAATTCTGACACAAAATCCACGGCATGCGTCATTGTCAAGGGCGAATACGAGCTGCGCATGTCTGGGGACTTAACAAAATTATTCCATTATGAAAGTTTCAAACATTTTCATATTTTAAATTGATTTTTAATTAATTTGCAAGTTGAATATGACCAATAAAAAAAATTATTAGATTTCTTAGAAACAGACTTTTACGCCTTGGGAGTAGGCAACCAATCGTACGCACCTCTGTCCCTATAATCTCAGGAAGCTGAAATAATTTTCCAAGTCGCCAGACATGCGCATGACGTAATGCCGTGGATTTAGTGTCAGACTTATATCCACGTTAGCCGTGGAGCTAGCAACGGCCTTTTGAAAAACATTATATAGTGGTTTCACTGTAAACTTACGTGTACCTACGTCATCAGTGACGTATTACCACAGCCTCTGGCAGTGCCAACATAAAACAAACTTATCTAGCCTGTGATAAATTTGGGAATTGGTTAGTACAAGGCGATAAGAAATTGGGGACCTGATCACAACGGCCACTTTTCACAACGGCCACCCAGAATTTTGTTTTTTCACAACGGCCAACTTATTTCTCTGTTCGCAACGGCCACCTCGATCACAACGGCCACCTAGACACAATGTTCACAACAGCCACCTCGATCATAACGGCCACCTAATTAAACAGAGCAACCGAAAATTTTGCATTTTCACAACGGCCACCTTGTTCATAACGGCCACCCAGATTCTGTGTTCACAACGGCCACCTCGATCATAGTGGCCACCTAATTAGACAAGGAGACCGAAAAATTTGCATTTTCACAACGGCCACCTTGTTCATAACGGCCACCCAGATTCTGTGATCATAACGGCCACCTCGATCATAACGGCCACCCAGATTCTGTGTTCACAACGGCCACCTCGATCATAACGGCCACCCAGATTCTGTGTTCACAACGGCCACCTCGATCATAACGGCCACTCAGATTCTGTGTTCATAACGCCCACCGCGATATAACGACCGCCGAATATCTCTGTTCACATTCTACATAGACAAGACCAATCGAAAACGAATGCGCCTCTTGTACATCAACCAAATAATACATGGCTAATATGTTGCACTTTTGTTTATAAAAATACAGGTGCCAAATTGTGATTTATTAAAATTATTAAAAAATTACCGTTTGGTATGATTCTTGTAATAATCAAGTAAAAAACATCAAATAGCCCTGATAGATACTTTTGGGATATTCTAAATTTTTTGTTTCAAAATTAAAAAATTTAGAAACCAAACGATTGTAATACCCATTTTTAAGGAACAATTATTATCTGGAAAAAAAATGTCGACAAATGGCGTAATCGTTCTTTGGAGGACAAGAATTTATAAAGCTACCGCCGCTACAGCAGCAACAGCTCACCAGGAGGTGTTGTAAAATTGCAGATAATAAAACACCGAACTATTTAAGTAGATACCTACCTATCCTAGTCAAATATAAATCATACTTTTAAAAGAAGGGTTTTACTGAAAGTGCGATTCCATTGTAACATAAAAACGGATGTAAAGATTAAAATATTCAAATATTTCATAAGGTTCCGTGCACAAATGTATTTTTAAGGGACGTTAATTGTCCAAGAATTACTGATAATTCCTCAAGGAGAACCTTCCAGTAAAAGGAGAAAATCTTTCAAAATTAGTTTTTAAATTCTCAGATTTAAATTTGTGAAATAAGTTTTAGTTTTTTAAAACATTTTTATATTCTTGTTTTTTTGATGTTTTTTCCATGAAATAAATCTTCATTTACGATTATGACTAACATTTTATTTCTCATAAAAGGGAATCAATTTTTTATAGAGACGAAAAACATCGATTTCAGGGTAACAGATTCTAAATCAATTTTTTTCGTTCTCGGACGTCTCCCTACACATCCCATAACACAAAATAGCATTTAATATATAAAAAGGTGGTGTGAGATTTTCTTTTGGGGTAACACGTTGAAGGCAAGTAATTTCTGTTATTTTCGAAGATCACGTCCCTATTCACTAGAGATTAAAATATTATGCGCAGTAGTTTTCACTAGCAAACCTAAACATCAGAACAAGTTTTATGTAATTCACCAGAAAATTCCCAAACAGTAAATGTAGTTGTTAGTTTGTACCCGTCAAGGTTTTCTTAAGAAACTCATTCACCCGCCCAGATTAAGTATGGAGTAGTTATTTCCTTGGAATACGGTCATCAGCTATGCTTACCCCAAAATTCCAGTGTTATCTGGAGAAGGACTAAAATAAAATTATGGAATTTTGTATGTAGACTTATTGTTTATGCCCATTTTAATGGTGTAAGTCAATTTTTCAAATTATTGTTCGGAGCCATCCTTACTATACAGGGGGTATCGTTGTTAATTTATTGCCTCCCTTTTTAACATGGAATTTTTTTTAAATTTTGCATTAAAATTAAAAATTACCAGTTTCCTACTTAAAAAGTTGTTTTAATACAATGTCAAAAAATATAATCGTTTTCGATTGTTGTTTTTGATTGAAAAATCTTTACAGCTCTTTAAGGGCTAACAATGTTTAACTCGGTCTTATCGTAAATCATTACACTTATCGACATTTAGCAAGAGCACCTTTCTTGTGTAAGAAGCTATGGTAATTAATAATTATTAATCAGGGCTGTAGCTTCCTTAGGAAGGATTGTTCGAGATAGGGTTTGTTTTATTTTTCTTAGTACTATAAACCCTAAAAGTTTGGCACGCTTTTTTTACACCCAGTATGAACTTGAAATAATCTTGAAAACACAACTATAGAAGGTAGCATGAGAAATTTTCAAGACCTTTTCAAATCTTGGTAATAAACCTAACCTTAATCCGAAATATTTGGCATACTTAAAATTTTGTAATAGAATTTTTTCTTTTATAAAATGGTAGATAAATAATAATAGTACAATTTATTGTAATACCATTGTTGCATTATTGGGGTTGCGGACAATTCGCACCCCACAATTCGCCCCCGGACGATTCGTCCCCGCGGATAATTCACCTCCAGACGATTCGCCCCCGGAAAGGAATTGAAAGTTGTGAAATGGCCTGCTATAATATAATAAAATCTATAAGAACAGGATTAAGGATAGGGGGGAATTAAGAAGAAACATTTTACATGCATTTGCTACAATTCGAGAAACAATATTATAAAAAGAGCAAATCTTTGTATACGTGAGAACGGCCTCCAGTTTGAACCTCTTCTGTAATCAATTAATCACTTTGTACTACAATGTTATAATAAAAAACGGTAGATAGGTTACATTTCTTCTTTAAGATTAAGATAAGTATTTATCAGCATTGTGCAATGGTGAGCATCGAATTTAAATAACCCTTTTCATAATTCGAGAAGTTTTTCCATGGCAATTTATTTACATTTACTATTTCTGTAAATAACAGCAGATTTCGGCAGTCGAAAGCATGTCATACATCATTGAAAGCACCATCAAAAACTCTATCCGATCCTGTAAAAATCCAATATACCGCCCGTATGAAAAAACAAACCTGAGGATGATTCCGTAAAACCGAAACGGGGTAGAAAAATTTTGATACCACTACGGTATTTCGGTTAAATAGTTGCTTAAAGAAAGGTTTAACAGATTTTTAATAACAACCAACTTATGCCCAAAATACAAAATTGTCATTTTTCTGTTTTTAGGCCATAATAAAAAAAACTAAGGTAGATAGGTTATATTTCTTTTTTAATTATTGATCAGCACTATATAGCGCAACTTTGCCCCAATTTAACCGTCCTCCTATCTCTTAAGGTGTGTTTACACAGTGCGAGTAGCTTGCCTGGCGAGTAGGCAGCAACTGTCATGACAGTTGCTGCCTACTCGCCACCATGTACCTCGACTGTTTACACGAAGAGCTGAAAATGACAGTTACTGGCCAGACACCGAGAGAAGTTGTTGACAGTTGCGAGTGGGCAGTGAAAACAAAATATTTTATAGTAGCTCGCACTCCAGTGACTGTCCAACTCGCCTTGACTAACTCGCACTGATTCGTTTACACAATGACAGTAGCTGCAGGACAGTTACTGTCTATGCCAACTCGCACGCTAGCTCGCACTGTGTAAACACACCTTTACGGTTTCAGAGATCCCAATGGTGAGCCTCGAATTTGAATAACCCTGTATATATTTATAATATTATTATATATTAAGTTAAGTTCTAATGTCTATAACAGCTATTTGTGTAGTATCTTTAATTGTTATCTTTAAGTTTAACAATTTAAAAGAAGTTAAGTCCATTTAACGACTGTAACTAACAAAATTTAACTAATTCGTAAAAGTTCAATTTTAATTTAAACTATTTGTAAGTTTTGTTACGAAATACATGGGTGGTCTGTTCTATTTTTTTTTATTCTTTTCCGGGGGCGAATCGTCCGGGGGCGAATTATCCGCGGGGGTGACTCATCCGGTGGCGAATTGTGGGGGGCGAATTATCCTAGAAGCGCATTATTGTTTTAAGTTCTTATACCCATGAAACATTATTTTTTGTTTCTGTTCTAGCGTAAATTAATATGTGTGATACACGGGTGGCGGAAAAAAAGTCTCCGGAAATAAAGTCCCCAGAAAGTTTGTATAGTTTGAAAAATAAAAGTCAAAATACTCGCAATAAATATAATTATTATTCCTATAAAATACAACACTTAGAAAATCCGGAATATCTCGTAGTCCATCTCGATAATCTTCACATAGTTGTTTCAGTCGATTCTGGAGAACTTCATATTGTGGACGTTTTCTTGTTTGTGTAACAACCCCAACTTGATTTTTTAAAATTTTGGTGCTATATGCCGCCAATTCCGGTCTCATTTTTAAAATGAGGGTCCAAATCGATGGATGCCTCCTTTGTCGACCACAACATCAGACAACGAATATGTTCGGAACATTAATTTAAATTTATAAACTTTGTATTTTATTGGAATAATAATTATATTTATTTCGAGTATTTTGACTTTTATTTTTCAAACTACTATAGGGACGTTTTTTCAGGGGACTTTTTGTACCGGGTACTTTTTTACCGGGGAACTTCTTTTCCGGGGACCTTTTTCCCGGGGGACTTTTTTTCCGGGGACCTTTTTACCGGGGGACTTCTTTTCTGGGGACTTTTTTTCTGGGGACCTTATTTCCGGAACCTTTTTTCCAAGGACTTTTTTCCCTAGATTCGTGATATACAGCGGCGTATTTAATAACTGCGGAACATAAGGCACCATGAAAAACAGGGCATTTTTCATTATCTGATAAAACATGTATCACTATAGTGAAATAGTTGATGTAGGTAGTATATCAAGATTAAATTTTTTCTCTTATTATCAACCTCTGTAGGAATGATTTTAAAGAAATTAAGTGTTTAAAAAAAAGTAAGAATACGCTTTATTTTAAATATAGGTACCTCACATTTTAGATATAAAATCTGTAAACTGCATAATCCTTTGTATTAAACACTGGTCTTCCGGTATCTGGTCTCTGGGTTGGTAGGTATAACTGTTAAAGGAATTTACTTAGTTTATGGAATATAATCATGATTGATGATTTCTTTAAAAATAAACAGTCGATTTAAGTGAGGATATAAATCAACTTGTTTCGCATGTGATATAAAAAATCGCGGACACAAACAAAAGTGCAACATATTAGCCATGTATTATTTGGTTGATGTACAAGAGGCGCATTCGTTTTCGATTGGTCTTGTCTATGTAGAATGTGAACAGAGATATTCGGCGGTCGTTATATCGCGGTGGGCGTTATGAACACAGAATCTGGGTGGCCGTTATGATCGAGGTGGCCGTTGTGAACACAGAATCTGAGTGGCCGTTATGATCGAGGTGGCCGTTGTGAACACAGAATCTGGGTGGCCGTTATGATCGAGGTGGCCGTTGTGAACACAGAATCTGGGTGGCCGTTATGATCGAGGTGGCCGTTATGATCACAGAATCTGGGTGGCCGTTATGAACAAGGTGGCCGTTGTGAAAATGCAAATTTTTCGGTCTCCTTGTCTAATTAGGTGGCCACTATGATCGAGGTGGCCGTTGTGAACACAGAATCTGGGTGGCCGTTATGAACAAGGTGGCCGTTGTGAAAATGCAAAATTTTCGGTTGCTCTGTTTAATTAGGTGGCCGTTATGATCGAGGTGGCTGTTGTGAACATTGTGTCTAGGTGGCCGTTGTGATCGAGGTGGCCGTTGCGAACAGAGAAATAAGTTGGCCGTTGTGAACACGGTGGCCGTTGTGAAAAAACAAAATTCTGGGTGGCCGTTGTGAAAAGTGGCCGTTGTGATATGGACCCAGAAATTGTTTTAGTCCCTGTACCCCGCTCCCCCAACCCCTGAAGTTTTGAGGTAAATATTGAATTATTATTTACTCATAGTTAAGGACCTCATTGCCAAACAAATGGTTTGTTAGAGTTTGTATAGGTATAGGTCTCTGAACATACACTGTTCCTTAATAGAAGGAGTGTATTCCTATGCTGCAGTGCACAACCAATGGTTCAAAGAAGATTGACGGAAACGACAATACAATTTCTAGAAAGTGCAAGAAGGATAAACTGATAACTAATGTATAGTGCGCATGCGCAAACATATGCAGCTGTGGGCGTGGCGCTATGGACATCATCACTTAACAGCCAATTACGGCGCGCATGTGCAGAAAAAACTAGTTCCTATTGTATGTCTGTCCTTGTCAATCTTTTTTGAGCCAATTTCAAGTGGTATGCTTGTTCCATAAAAGAGTAGGTAGCGATGTTTGAAGATACTATAGGTACTATGATTCTCTTCTATAAATCGTTTCATACTTAGAGTGCAGTGTTGGTCTTACGGGGATCGGTGTTGTCAGATATATTCTCAGGAATTCGTTACACCAAATACAGTTGGTGTGTATAGCGGCAACGCTGTTTTGTTATGTTTAACTTTAATAATTTGGGGTTGAGTACTTAAGCACGAAAACCTCTTAAAGACTCTTTTAGAAATCCCTGCCACTTACCAAGTACTAACTTGTTATTTTTTGTCACCCTTACAAACGACTATTGTTAACGTCCGTCTGTAGCTGCTTGGCACTGGATCGGACATTTGAGCAAGTTGTTTTGTTATAGCTCCCTATAGTAATTTCGGCTTAGCATTCTACAGTTTTTGAAATAAGTACTTGGTTTTAACCAAGCTTCCCTGTTCTTGATTCCAAATAGTTTGAGAAAGTTAAAACTATTTCCTTCAAACACTTTTATTAGTAAAATATGTTTTTAGGAAGAAAGAGACTTAGTTCTAAATTTAGCAACTGTTACAACAGATGAAGCACGCAAAACTGGACTAATCTGTGCAATTTGTTTTTATAAATGCAAATCAAAGAAGGACTTACTACTACACCAGAAATCTCACACCAAAGCCGGAAAGCCACATAAGTGTGAATTTTGTCCTAGCAGGTAAAGTGCAAAGAGTATAGGTACCTGCGTGTTTTTTTTAACAGTTAATTTTTTAGTTTTACTCGTTCATCGCATTTAGCAAGACATCGACGTATGCATACTGGAGAACGACCATTCAGTTGTGTGACCTGTGGTAAAACATTTGCACGTCAAGACAAACTTAAACAACATACGCGCACTAGTCATGGTAAAATAATTAAAACTACTTTGGAAACTACTATTGAAGATCAGGTATGCACACAGTTTTTATATTCGTTATTTTTTTTTCTTTGTATTATATTATATATAAAATTAATTTATATTCTTATTTTAATAGAAACCAACTGTCAGCCTTGAAAATGATGTAGAAATTCCAATTCCAAAAATTGAACCACAAAATGTACAAGAAAACAATCAAAATATTTCAATATCTATGGATAAAACAGAAAAACGTAAAAGAGGACGACCTAGAAAATATCCTATAGGGGGTATGTTTCTAAAAAATATTGCTCCTTGTTTCAATATTAGGTAATTATTAATTTAATGTTATAGGAAACCCTACACCAATCGCAATACTGGGTCCTAAACGAGGAAGAGGAAGACCTCGTAAAATTAAAATTCCCTTATCCGAAGGTAATTGAAATTTGTTGTATGATAATAATTTAAACTTGTACCATTACAGGTCCATGGGAAAACATTAAAGAAGAATGTAGTTCTCCCATTGAAGATAACGATCATTTCTCGTTACTTGATTTGTCTGCACAAGAACCTATAGCTATCGAACCGCTTATTGAAATAAGAACTGAACCTCATCATTTGAACTTGACAGAAGAAAACCACGATTCTTCAATTAATGACTCAATTTACCAATCTCGTGATGATATTATCCGCAAAACTGGTGATGGTTTAGCGAAACCTGATGATAATACAACCACCAAACTGGGTAATAGTGTAGCGAATACCAAAGACAATTCGGTCGATAAAGATATTTTAACCAACAATGACGAAGGTTTAATCAAACCTGATGGTAATGTGACGGCAGCAGCTGATGAAACGAATGATAATTTAAATAAAACGAATATTTCAATCAAAACTGATACAGTTTTAACAAAACCTCATGATAATGTAATAACTGCAAAAGAGAATGCTGAAGTGAGTCAAACTAACAATAGTTTAATTGAACCTGACGATAGTTTAACTAAAACAGAAAATGTAATCAAAAGCAATGATTTTTTGACTAAAAATGAGGAAGGTTTAGTAAACACTGATCAATATGTTACAGTGAATGCTAACTAGTATATTTTATCTGTACCTACTATTATACAGGATGCAGAATTGGATTACGCACCATAGGGATTTCAACCCAAAAATCTTTATGTTTATTTATTTTACTCACCTAATTATTTTAGAGTTAAACTGTTTCGAGGTTTTTTGTAGAGAAAGATATACTGAATCGGGACCTTCTGCTTCTATTGGTTTTAACAGAAAGTGATTATTGCAAAAAATTGAGCGTCTAAATTTGAATTTCGCGCGCGTTTTTTAAAAAAATTTCTGTGAGATTGATGAATTAAAGGATTTCTAACACATTTTGCAAATGTAATCGATGATATCCTTAAAGGAATTATCTCATGTTTATAAACAAACATAAAAGTCAAACTGACAGTTTCAAATTTAAAAAAGCGCGCGTTTTTGAAATTCAAACGATCAATTCTTGCAATTATTGTTTTCTACAAAACTGAACTACAAAATCAATACAATATCCCGATTCAAAATATCTTTCTCTACAAAAAACTTCTGAACAGTTTAGCTCTAAAATAATTACAGGAGAAAATACAAAAACATAAAGATTTTTGCATTGAAATCCCTATGGTGCGTAATCCAATTCTACACCGTGTAGAAATATAAATGTTTTTTAAAAATCATTCTAAAATGAAGTTGAAAGGCTGTTAAATGTATTAAAGAGAACTAGATCTTTGTATAGCATTTTGGTGTTCTTAAAATATCACAGTAAATAAATCTGAACGAAATCTGATTGTTTAGATCCAACAATTCTACCCAATGGTGTACATTGCTCATTTTCAAGGAAAACGCGATTTTTTGAAATTTCCTTATTCTTATTATGCTGAATAACTTTTTTGCTTTATTAGCTACCTGAAAACTATAAAAACATTCTGAAGGCACTTTTTTTAGTGGAATCAATGGCGTACTCGATCTTTTAACTAGGGTTCAAATTTCGGAAATATTAAATATAGTTGTATTTTTTTTAAATAGAAACCATAGTTGGCTATGTCCCTATTAAAACAAGTGTTTCTTTCTGATTTTAAAAATATATACTTTAATGGGTATATTTCTAAGTTTTTCAGCAAAAGTGGAATTTATGTGTTTCAGTTACATGGATATTCAGATAAACTAGGTTTTCTGTACTAACTGTGGCAAAACTCCATTTAGAAAAGTTTTTCAGAATGTGAAATCATCACCCCATGCAAAATTTCAGAAATATTTGGAGTTTATTTTTTTCAATTTTTTTAAAATAAAAAATATGCAGACACGATTTCACAAAAGTAAACCGATATTTCTGAAATTTTGGATAGGATGATGATTTTACATTCTGAACAACTTTTCTAAATGACGTTTTGCCACAGTTAATATAGAAAACGTACTTTACCTGAATAAATGTAAGTAAAAGACATAAATTCTAATTTTGCTGAAAATCTATTAAAAATATACCCATTAAAGTAAAGTACATATTTTTAAAATAAGAAAAAAACACCTGATTAAATAAGGACATAGCCTACTATGGTTCTATTTAAAAAAATACAACTATATTTAATATTTCCGAAATTTGAACCCTAGTTAAAAATTTGAGTGCGCCATTGAGTTCTGCCCAAAAAAGTGCATTTAGAATGTTTTTATAGTTTTGCAATGGCTTATAAAATAAAAAAGTTATTCAATATAATAGGAACAAGGAAATTTCGGAAAATCGCGATTTCCTTGAAAATGTGAAACTGTAGCAAAATTTCGTCTGCGCCATTAAATTTGTCTCAAAAAACGAGCTAGGGAATGTGCCCTCAGTTTTCTCCTTACGACGATAGTTGCTGAGATACCCTATACAGACAACCAATTTGGGCCATCCGGCCACCCTGTACATTACAGGGGTTTCCCGGGTTTTGAAACCCGCTGCCTCATGGTTTTCCCGTCGTTGCTTCCTTTTTACATTATTTGTTTAAATAGAATCTGCCAATCTGCTTACAGACTTAGTAATATACCAGTTTATTTATACCCAAAATTGTGAAATACCATTTTTATTCTGATTTTTTTTCTGTTTTTATTGGGTAAATTTAAATTTGCCGCCAAATTTAACCAATGAAAACAATAAGAACAATTTTCAAAACAAAAATCGTACCTGTATGAAGCTCCCATCTCCCTGGTGCTAGCGCATATGGAAGAAGGGAATTTTGCCATATTCAGCGAATAAAAATTGTTAATTTGCGAAAAATTATTGCATTTTTTCAAATTATATTCTCAATTCGCTTACAAAATGAAATTCGCGAATATAGGTACTAGGCTACACAGCAAACCATAAACAGCGAAATGTAACAGGTAATCTTTATTTTTGAGTTTATATTTAATCATATAGCAACCATTTCCCCGATTTTTATGAACCTGGGAAATTTAAAATTAGTGTCGGTTAAATTCGGATATGTTCGAAATATAAAGATTACAGTGATCTATTTTACCTACAATAGGCGCGTTCAATGCCGTGATTCAATGTATGTAGCGATCTCCGGGAGATCGAAAAAAGGGTAAAAAAAAACACAAGCGGATAGCTCTCACCGTAAGGGGCTCCCAACAGCTGAGCGTATGTATACACAAGTCCACTGGGTTTGTGAAAAATAATTCTCAAACTGCCTAACTGCCAAACTAACCTAAAGCCTCTTCTGATTGGTTGCCTAGCGTTCTATGCTGTCGCTATCAGTTATGTGCATTCTCGAACTGACTTTATATTAGTTGCAGTTTGTGAATTATTTCCACTATTTTTCACAAGCACAGTGGACTTGTGAATACAATTATTGTTCCAGTTGCTGAGTCACTGTAATCCTGCACTGAACGCATACGGCATAATTGAACGCGCCTTATGTCAAATCTGTCAAACTTATGTCAAGCGTGTTGAATGCCGTTGTTGACAAATAATCGTGATTTTAATAAATCTTTTCCCTTAATATTTTGATTAAATTGCGTTAAATTAATATTTTCAGCCATGACTAATAACTCCAGCAGTGTTCGCCAACAGCTACTGAATATCATCAATTCTGGAGGTTCCCATAAAGATCAAGCAGAGAAGTAAGCACCTATCATTACTTATTTTATTAGATTTCAATTTATGTTGCTCAAAATTACTTATAATCTATCGTACTTAACGTTAAACAATAACGAACACGCAAATTTTGTGTAAAAAATATAGGGAATTTTTAGGTTATAAATAGTCTGTATACAAAACCGATTATTAAAGTGTGTTTGCTGTATTAGTATTATACTTCCTAAATACGTCTTTTCCTTTCAATTAATTACTAACTTTGTTGTAGATACCGTGCTATGTTGGAGACAATTTTGACGGATTCAGGCGAGGAACTAGTTGATTGTCTTCAAATTTTCATCGAAGCAAGTAAGATGTCCATTACTGTCTTAATTACTGTAATATCTTTTTAATGAGGTACTAATGCAAGTATTTCTTACAGTTGTAAATGAAAACGTCAGTCTTGTAATATCTCGCCAAATTTTAACCGATGTAAGTTCTCACTTTGTAAAATTGCCTGATAACATTTCCCGAGCAGTATCACACTACACTTTAGAGAAGGTACAGCCTCGTGTTATTTCTTTTGAAGAGCAAGTTGCAAGCATCCGTCAACATCTAGCAGACATTTACGAAAGAAACCAAAATTGGAGAGAAGCTGCTGGAGTATTAGTTGGAATTCCTTTGGAAACTGGCCAAAAGTAGGTATTATGCTAAATAAATTTAATTTTTATTAATTAAGGATTTTTTTGCAATTTAGACAATACACAGTGGATTATAAATTAGAGACGTATTTAAAGATTGCTCGTTTATATTTAGAAGATGACGATCCTGTCCAAGCAGAAGCTTTTATAAACAGGGCTTCACTTTTACAAGCAGAATCGAAAAACGAACAACTCCAAATATACTATAAAGTATGCTACGCAAGAGTTTTAGATTATCGTCGAAAATTTATTGAAGCTGCCCAGAGATATAACGAGTTATCATATCGTAACATTATCCATGAAGACGAACGAATGACTGCACTTCGTAGTGCACTTATATGCACGATCTTAGCTTCTGCCGGACAACAACGTTCACGTATGTTAGCCACTCTTTTCAAAGATGAACGTTGCCAACAATTACCAGCTATATCTATATTGGAAAAAATGTATTTAGATCGCATTATTAGACGTAGCGAACTCAAGGAATTTGAAGCTTTACTTCAGCCACACCAAAAAGCGACCACGATAGATGGTTCCACGGTTTTAGACCGAGCTGTTATTGAACATAATTTACTGTCTGCTAGCAAGCTTTATAATAACATAACTTTTGAAGAATTAGGTGCACTTTTAGAAATTCATCCTTCAAAAGCGGAAAAGATTGCCAGTCAAATGATAACGGAGGGTCGAATGAATGGTTATATCGATCAAATTGATTCAACCGTGCATTTCGAAAGTAAGTTATTTTTTCTTGTTACTTGTAAAGTTTAATATTTTTTTGGTTGTAGCTCGGGAGACGCTTCCTCAATGGGATAAACAAATACAATCATTGTGTTATCAAGTAAACTCGATTATAGAATTGATCTCAAAGGCACAACCCGAATGGATTTTAAAAGTTATGGAAGAACAAATGGTGCATTAGTTAATCTCTTACGTTTGTTAATTTATAGACATCAGTTAACTTGTATACTTTAATAAGTATTCCCTTAAATACATAATAATATTCATTCAGCAGTATTGAGTGTTGTATTACAGTACCTACAAAGATTGCACATTCAATATGTCCGTGCAAGAAGTGTTAGGCTGTTAATGTAATGTAATGTAAACCTAACAACAAGCATGCATATAGTAAAAAATAATGCCCCCTGCCATTTATAACTGTCAAAATAAAATCAATACATGTATATTTTTAAAATGTTCACTTTCACATGAAGTATCTACAGGACAATAGGCGTAAAGTACATGGTAATACTAAATATTAACACCACCACATGGATTAAGCTTCCAATTCTAATGCCAAACCAATTTTATGACCACCATTGTTGAAGTTCTTGCCATCTATTAGAGCGGAAAGTGTAAGTGTAATACCTGCAAAAATAAAAACATTGCAGTTAGTATTTACAACATTTCACATTAAAATATGCATTAGGTGGTGATATAAGAATTATAAAAATTGACGATGACTATTAATGCATGAAGTAAACGAAGATCACCTTTAAAGTTTATGTACTTTTTATTTGATCTCATAGCACAGAGTGCATCAAACTTGGTAGTGTAGATTTAGGATTGAAACTGAGGGCACATTGTCGAGCTCGTTTTTTGAGAAATTTAATGGCGCGAATGAAATTTTTCTATCGATTCTCATTTTCAAGGAAAACGCGATTTTCCTAAATTTCCTTATTCCTATTATGCAGAATAACTCTTTTGCTTTATTAGCTATCTGAAAAGTATAAAAATATTCTACAGGCACTTTTTTTAGTAGAATTCAGTGGCGTACTCGATTTTTTAACTAGGGTTTAAATTTCGGAGATAATAAATATAGTTGTGTTTATTTAAATAGAAACCATAGTTGGCTATGCCCCTATTAAAACAAGTGTTTCTTTCTGATTTTAAAAATGTATATTTTTTTCTATAGCAGATGTTAAAGTGTGCTTTGTTCGACTAAAACTAGTTGATCAAGTATTACTTTAACCGCAAGGGTAGATAAAGTAACACTTTAACCGCAAGGATAGATAAAGTACTTTAATTTTCTGGAAACTCCATGGAAACCGAATGGAAACCTTTGCTACTGAGATTTTCGGGTTTAATATAATCTAATTTTAAATTGTTTTTTTTTTACAAATTTTTCTTATTTTTTTAACATCTGCTATAGAAAAAAATAGAATTTTATACACGACGATAAAATTTAATTATCGACTCGCGAACACTTTCCGCTTGTCGATAAAATATAATTTTATCGTCTTGTATAAAAAATAACTATTAATGGGTATATTTCTAATAGTTTTTCAGCAAAAGTGGAATTTATGTGTTTCTGTTACATGAATATTCAGATAAAGTAGGGTTTCTGTACTAATTGTGGCAAAACTCCATTTAGAAAAGTTTTACAGAATGTAAAATCATCACCCCATGCAAGATTTCAGAAATATTGGGAGCTTGTGTTTTTCAATTTTTTTTTAATAAAAAATATGAGACGATTTCACAAAAGTAAACCGATATTTCTGAAATTTTGCATGGGGTCACGATTTTACATTCTGAACAACTTTTCTAAATGACGTTTTGCCACAGCTAGTACAGAAAACGTACTTTAACTGAATAAATGTAAGTAAAAGACATAAATTCTAATTTTGCTGAAAAACTATTAAAAATATACCCATTAAAGTATGTATTTTTAAAATAAGAAAAAGTGGAGGTGCAAACCTCCCCTGGACTTTCCCATACTAAAAATAAACATTCGTTTTTGGTATTCATTATTGTTCGCCACAACCAATAAACTAAACTTGAAAATTAGTATATGGAAAATTAACACAAGTGCCGATTGTGTTCATCTGCGCATGTGTGATTATTTATATTCATAGGCTGCTAGGATTAGCCGGCGACAAGGAATTCCCGTCCCGCGCATGGTCACTTGAACATATCGGCACTTACAAATTTCACCCTACACTGTTTTAAAGTTCAATATTCACGAATTTCTCATTAACCGTACATTTTAGCCATATGAACACCTTATACTATGTGATAGACAATGAAATTCTGCATTCAATTATATAATAATATACAGGGTGTTTCATTTAAAATAACAAAGTTACTTATTGTACTGTGAAAACCAAACACCCTGTATACGTGATATAAATTTAGAAAAATGTAAATTTATATACTGAACAACTTTTATATTTAAACTTCTTTCATATTTTGACTAATAAAGGCGCTATAGGAGCATCAATTTCCGATTTTCAAAATCTCGTAGAGGGCGCCACAGTGGAATTCTGGCGTTCATCAAAAAACAAAAATGTAGCTAATACCAAGCTGCATAAGTATAGAAAATTTAAACAAATTCCTTAGACCAGTTTTTTTGTAATAATTTTTCAAAAATTTCAAAATTTTTGGAAGAGCGCCGTAGCGACCGTTTTTGGATTTCGTAAATAATTTTTTTTCTTGGTGTAGTACAGCCAAAGAGCTTTCAAACAAGTTGTTACGGAACCTGATCAGATAACTGGTTTTTGAGTTACGGGGCGTTAAAGTCGAAATTTTGAAAAATTCATAGCGACCGCCATTTTGAAGTTAGAAAGTCCGGTAAAAAACTGTTTCCCTTGAATTATGCCCTTCTTTCATATCCCCTACTCAGATTTTCAAAATTCCGCTTCTGAAAAAAATGATACCAAAAAAACATGTCTAACTTCCGCTTCCGGTTTCGGATTTTTTTGAAAAGCTTATTTTGTCGATTAATTTTCGGTATACCCCTTCATTTAAAATTTCATCAAAATCGGTTCACTAGTTTTTGCGTTAGAGGCGTACATACCCACCCACCCACAGACAGACATTTTTTCTAGACCACTTTTTTGGGATCCTGGAGGTCCAAAAGACGTATTTCCGTGAAAATCTCGATTTCGAAAATTTTCATGATATCAATACTTCCCTATACCAGTAGTGGTATGGGAAAGTAAAAAAATACCTGTTTTAATAAGGACATAGCCACATAGCCAACTATGGTTTCTATTTAAAAAAATACAACTATATTTAATATTTTCGAAATTTGAACCCTAGTTAAAAATTTGAGTAACCCATTGAGTTTTAGCCAAAAAAGTGCCTTTAGAATGTTTTTATAGTTTTACGATGGCCTATAAAATAAAAGTTATTCAACACAATAGCAACAAGGAAAATTTGGAAAATCGCGGTTTCCTTGAAAATGTGAAACTATAGCAAAATTTCGCCTGCGTCATTAAAGTTGTCTCAAAAAACGAGCTCGAGAATGTGTCCTCAGTTTTCTCCTTACAACAAGAGTTGCTGAGATATCCTATACGGACAACCGATTTAGGCCACCCTGTACTTTGAAAAACTATATCAGCGCCGGACACGCCCCCTTTCAACTTTGTAAGCTTGGTAAAGCTGTATAAGAATCATAAGTAGTCTGATTGCTACAATACAACTTTCTTTTGCTTCATAGTAATCAGAAATATTCATTTATTTTTTGTACAATATATTCAGGGCGATAACTATAAAAAATTTGGTCACATGACGTTTATATTTAAAGTAGTTCTGGGGCTGTAGCAGAAAAAGTAAATCTTTGACTTTTTCGTTTTTTCTATAACTCATTTATTTTAAGAGGAAGTTCGAATTTAAATATCAAAAGTTTATTTATGGGGTTTGGTACAACTTTACATAAGGAGTATTTCATTTCATTAATTTCAATATTTTGAAAAAGCGCCGTTGTGACCGTTTTTGGATTTACTAAATAAATATTTCTTCAAGGTATAGTACCACCAAAGGGCTTTCAAACAAGTTGTTGTAACTGGTTTTTGAGTTGTGGGGCGTTAAAAGTCGAAATTTTGAAAAATTCATAGCGGCCGCCATTTTGAAGTTAGAGAGTCCGGCAAAAAACTGTTTCCCTTGAATTATGGTCTTCTTTCATATCCGCTACTCTGATTTTCAAAATTTTGCTTCTGAAAAAAATGCTACCAAAAAAACATGTTTTACCTTCTGCTTCAGGTTTCAAATTTTTTGAGAAGCCTATTTTGTCGATTAATTTTCGGAATACCCCTTCATTTCAAATTTCATCAAAATCGATTCACTAGTTTTTGCGTTAGAGGCGTTACATACAACCACCCACAGACAGACATTTTTTCTAAACCACTTTTTTGGATTCCTAGAGGTCCAAAACACGCATTTCCGCGAAAATTTCAATTTCAAACATTTTCACGATATCAGTACTGCCCATATACCAGTGGTGGTATGGGAAAGTAAAAATAATATATTTTTTTCAAAATGAAGACCATTTAAATATTTATTGAAAATCGCAGAGGCTGAGTACAATTTACCAAGGACTTAAATTATACACCACCAAGATATACCCCTTGATTTTCTCTATAAGATAGGAAAGCTTTTTTTCGACGGTCGATTTGGTAAAATTAATTTCTCAAAATATTTAAAAAAAATTTTAAACCATTTTATTACTTTTTATGACGTTTTGTTACCATTTTTCAAATTTTATGGCTGTTGGAGCCCCGCTTTTATTAGGGGTTCAATTTCATGACCCCTGCGGTGCGCTACCAAATTATCGGTGTGTCTAATCAGTCTTGGTTACAAAATTTATCTTCAATATTGGTCTAACACCTTAACCAATAAAAACCTCAGCGAAAAAGTGGAAGGTATTTTTGATAAATCATATTCAGAATCAACAGAAATCCTAATCAATCCTGTAGTCCTTAAAGTTTTAAAAATGTTCGCATTGAAAAAGAAAGTCTGTACCGATAAACTATCAAAACATTGAACTTACCATCACGAAGACGTTGTTGATAACCCAATCCAACTTGACTGGCATTGTTAACTTTGGCCCGAATGGCTGCATCATTGTCAAGATCATATTTAGCTCCAATACCAAATCGTGTGTTATTGCTTCCTGCTGACCATGCTAATTGTATACCAGTTTCCAAACGAGGAGATACTTTCTGATAAATGGAACCACCGAATTCTTGTCCGTCATCACTGTGATCACTAATATTCAGTAACATGTTTTAGAATCATATTTCAAGAAATAAAACTATAACCCCCTGATTCTGTATTAAATATTCACAGAAGAAATAGAAAACATTTCAAAGGAATCCGTAATTATCATCTAACGGTTATGTTATACAATAGGAAAGCCAAGGAAAACTTTGATACTTACACATTTGTATGCAAAATGAAGTCACCAGTGGAGAATCCAAGAGCGAAATTATTTTTAGTAAGTTTGGATTTTTGGGTATCAAAAGCCGTTTGATAACCAGCAAGCCAACCTTGATAGCCTACTACACCAGCAGCTGCAATAAGGGGTCCATTCCAGTCCAGATCAACATCACAGTTTAAAGCAACTCGATCATTTTGAAAAGCAGATTTAACACGACCAGTTTTACTCCTAAAATATAATATTTAGAGACAAATACAACTCGGTAATTTTTTTTAATATCACTCACCCTGTTTGTGGAGCAAAAGTACAATCTGTAGATAATTTTAAACCTTGCACCAGCTGATCTTGAACGGAAACTTCGGTAGCAAGGGTATTATCTGTGTTCCACTTTTCAGAAAATGTCAGACCATAATCTTTAACTTTATACTTAGTTTCTAATGATCCAAAAACTTTTCCAGATTCTTGATTCGAAGTACCACCAGTATTGAATTCTACACCGGAGCCGGTTTTCGTCTTACAATCTAACTTGATCAAGCCAAAATGATATCCTTTACCAAAAACATCTCTGGCCTGTTTGCCAAGATCTGAGTATGGTGGTGGAGACATGATCTAGAAAAGAAAAAGAAAACTGAAGGTACAAACTCACACACGTTAATTTTTATGGTTAGGTAGTATTTACCTTCGAACTGAAGAATTTCATTTTTACTACTTATCGAGTTTTCAATTAAACTCATAGACTAACTTAACTTGAAAGAATACCTTCAAAGTGACAGTTGTATAAACAACATTCCACCACAGCCTACTACAAAATTAAACATAACAAAATTTCAATGGCTCATTGTTGTATTGTATGCTTCTTTTGTTTTGATTGGTTAAATTTGGCGGCAAATTCAAATTTAACTAATGAAAACAAAAAGAAAATATCGCGCTTAAGAGGGAAGCCTAACCTGTCTAAAATAAGGGGACGTACGACCTTAGCAGTTGGTATTCCCCCTGTAGGGCAAGTGCACATGGTAGGGGGGGGGGCTGATAATTAAAGTTACCAGGATGGTAACCAGTTCCGCGCCCGTATTTAAACCACCAGCGTTTTTAATTTCTGTTTACGAGTTTATTTGATGCTCCCGCCGCGCTACGCCTTCCCCGCCTAATATTTAGTACCTTCAATGTTTGCCGTGGCTTTTTTTTTTATCGAAAAAGCTAAATTTCCGAATATAAATCCATAATTTACTTTACTCTTTGTCGCAGGTATTTTCTTTTCTAATCGGGACTGTTCTTAAAGGCCTGCACGAAATGAGAACAAGTTCATATAGGGGGCAGATGATGATTCATATTTTTCAACCGATAGTTGTTTGGCGCCAATTTCAAAATACCATACAATAAAAAAAAGACCGTTGCTAGCTCCACGGCTAACGTGGATATAATTCTGACACAAAATCCACGGCATTACGTTCGGCGAATGTCTGGGGACTTGGAAAATTATTTCAGCTTCCTGAGATTATAGGGACAGAGGTGCGCACGATTGGTTGCCTATTCCCAAGGCGTAAAAGTCTGTTTCTGAGAAATCTAATTATAATAATTATTTACTACAAACAAAATTAATCGCTCGGACTTGGAGAAACTTTACTCTAGTATTTTTTTATTGTTCATATTCAACTTGCAAATTAATTAAAAATCAATTTAAAATATGAAATTGTTTGAAACTTTCATAATAGAATAATTTTGTCCCCGGACATGCGCAGTAGGTGCAGCTCGTATTCGCCCTTGACAATGACGTAATGCCGTGGATTTTGTGTCAGAATTATATCCACGTTAGCCGTGGAGCTAGCAACGGCTTCAAAAAAACTCAATTATATTTATAAAACCATGGCCAACTTCGTTCCCTACGCCAATTTGTATTTTGACACGTCCTATATGTGGTGCCATCTATTAGATAATCATCGACAAGATTCTTTTCAGGGGGCACCACATAGAGGAATCGTCAAAATCCGAATTGAAACGCGTTGGGATTGTGCTGGCCATGACAAAATTGTAGGAAATCCCCTCCCACCCTCTGGTGGCGAAAAATATAACCAGATTTATGGACTTGATTTTGTCCACTGCACGTTACAAATAAGGCCAATTGGCTACAGTTTGGTCACATGACCTTCCACAAGGGCAGCACAAACAAACTACGTCACAGTAGTATCACGTGGCCCTCGTGGAGGTTGCTAATTGGCCTGTTTTGTTTCAACAAGGGTCACGTGATACGGTTGGACGTTTGATTGTACCGTCCCCCAGGAAGGTCGGGTGATCAAATAACATTAGAATACCTTATAGAGTTTTAACAAAATTATTATTGGAGCTAATCATGATTGGTATGGATATAAAACCTGGTCTGTTGAGATAGCGAAAAAATCAAAACAAATTACAAGTCAATAGGTCTCTAATGACAAAAATGTGTTATAGGGCGTCGTTATAGTCTATCCTGCTATTATTGGTTAATGTATTATTAATGAACATTTAATTCATTTTCAAAAGAGAAATTTAATGATAGAAGGTGAACTTAATACTTAAAGTTCATTACCAGGAGCAAAACAAAAATCTAAACATGAATTGGAACTTTTTAAACATTACTTTACAGTCCTGGGTTAGCACCTAACAAGTTTCACCTATTTCGGCTTCATGCAGTGAGGTAGATGAAAATATAGACAAAGAGGATGAACCAAGGGTAAACCACTTGGAAAGTTTGGTGTACATAGCCTTGATAGTTCCTGGAAGGTCTCAGGGAAACTTGAGAAGTTTGGGTAGTCCCTCTTTGGGAAGTTCTTGGTTAGGATGGGTAGACTCTGGGTACTCGCTCGGTAGTCTTTATCAGATTGGGTAGTTTAGGTCTTTCAAGTCGGGTTTAACTCCCTGCCAAACTAACTCAAGGTCAATTGTCATGGAAATAATTCTTGTAACAATGGTATCCATGACAACTGACCATTACTTAGATTAACTGCGAGTTAAATCCGACTTGAAAGACCGGTCCTTAGTGTACACAATCCTTTACCGTGGTTTATCCCTTGGGATGAAAATGAGTGAATGCAGTCAATGAGATAGAAAACGTCTATTCTGTGAGTTGCAAGGTGCCACTAAAGTGAAATGTATTAATATTAGTGCAAGATTAAAAGTTTTTCTTTTTCTAGTCATTTGTGACCTATTTTATGGATTTTCTCCAATTATTATGGCCGACCCTGTATATTATATTATAATAAAAAAATAGAAACTTGAAACGAATAAAAACAAATGAATTAAATGGGCGGAGAAAAAAATAAGGAAGAAGGAAATTTTGCACGTTACACCTTTGTAGGTATAGATTATTGCTCCCAATCACGTGAGTTGTGGATTGTTCGTTTTACAGCTGCGTTGGTCTTCGTTGAATCACTCAAATAATAGCCTACTGATTTAAAATGACTTTATAACTTACCCCACAAATTGCACCTCTATTTAGTATCTAAAATAGGGGATTTGCGCTGTGTACTACTTTAGTATTTATGAATATTTCGAACGCTGTAGGTATGAATCTAAAAATAGCTACATGTCGACCGGTCTCCTTCCGTTTTTTTTAAAACACGTTATCCTGGTTTTATGGTTGGAAATTAAAGAAAATTGCGAGAATTTACTTAAGAAATAATGGTTTTACAGACATATCGATTATTCGATACGTAAACACCTAAATATAAAAATTGCGCTTTTCAAATTGATTTGCACACATTACGTAATGAACCCCTGCAAGTCTAAAAATGGGTGGATAAACCCGACTAGGTAGTCTCTTTTATATTGTAGGAATAAAACTTTCCATGTGTTGAACTAACATGAACTTTGAGGCATTATAAAATAATCTAAATTTGTACGTATATTATAATTATTCGTGTAGATTAGTTTACTTAATATTAAAGCGAACTTACTTGTATAATTTATTTAGAATGAGGTGATGCAAAAATTTCAACCACACTTAATTTTAATACCAACGATAGAAGAATTTCTTATTCTTTCCGTTGATTTTATCGCCGCACTAGACCCCAGTAGGCTACGAAAATGACAAACACGCAAGCGCTGGCTGGTCACTAGCGCATGAATGTGACGCAGGACATTAGTTGCGTTCAATGCTTGCTGAGTTACCCAGAATTCTCTATTTATTGAGTTGTGCATTTGATTGTGCAGTTGTGCTGAGTGAGTGCTTTGAGGCGCTATCCAATTGATCTGCTCTGATCCTATAGTGATCTACTCTAAACTGGGCCGGTATTAATTCAATTGGAACGCTACAGCAAACATCATGTCACGTAATGCGTAACAAGAGGTGACTGATCTGATCTGATCTTGTAGTGATCTACTCTAAACTGGGCCGGTATTAATTCAATTGGAACGCTACAGCAAACTTAATGTCATGCAATGCGTAACAAGAGGCGCTTTTCAATTGCAAATTGACTGATCTGATCTGATCCTGTACTGATCTACTCTAAACTGTCCCGGAGTTAATTTAATTGGAAATTTACAGCAAACTTAATGTCACGTAATGCGTAACAAGAGGCGCTTTCCAATTGTAAATTGACTGATCTGATCTGATCCTGTACTGATCTACTCTAAACTGTCCCGGAGTTAATTTAATTGGAAATTTACAGCAAACTTAATGTCACGTAATGCGTAACAAGAGGCGCTTTCCAATTGTAAATTGACTGATCTGATCTGATCCTGTACTGATCTACTCTAAACTGTCCCGGAGTTAATTTAATTGGAACGCTACAGCAAACTTAATGTCACGTAATTCGTAACAAGAGGCGCTTTCCAATTGCAAGTTGACTGATCTGATCTGATCCTGTACTGATCTACTCTAAACTGTCACGGAATTAATTTAATTGGAACGCTACAGCAAACTTAATGTCACGTAATTCGTAACAAGAGGCGCTTTCCAATTGCAAGTTACTGATCTGATCTGATCCTGTAGTGATCTACTTTTAACTGGCCCGGTGTTAATTCAATTGGAACGCTACACCAAACTTAATGTGACGCAATGGGTAACAAGAGGCGCTTTCCAATTGGAAATTGACTGATCTGATCTGATCCTGTAGTGATCTATTCTAAACTGCCTCGGTGCTACTTTAATTGGAACGCTACACCGAACTTAATGTCACGTAATGGGTAACAAGAGGTGCTTTCCAATTGCAAGTTGCTGATCTGATCTGATCCTGTAGTGATCTACTCTAAACTGGACCGGTGTTAATTCAATTGGAACGCTACACCGAACTTAATGTCACGAAATTCGTAACAAGAGGCGCTTTCCAATTGCAAGTTGCTGATCTGATCTGATCCTGTAGTGATCTACTCTAAACTGGACCGGTGTTAATTCAATTGGAACGCTACACCGAACTTAATGTCACGTAATGGGTAACAAGAGGTGCTTTCCAATTGCAAGTTGCTGATCTGATCTGATCCTGTAGTGATCTACTCTAAACTGGACCGGTGTTAATTCAATTGGAACGCTACACCGAACTTAATGTCACGAAATTCGTAACAAGAGGCGCTTTCCAATTGCAAGTTGCTGATCTGATCTGATCCTGTAGTGATCTACTCTAAACTGGACCGGTGTTAATTCAATTGGAACGCTACACCGAACTTAATGTCACGAAATTCGTAACAAGAGGCGCTTTCCAATTGCAAGTTGCTGATCTAATCTGATCCTGTAGTGATCTACTTTAAACTGGCCCGGTGTTAACACAATCGGAAAGCTATACCGAACTTAATGTCACGGAATGTATAACAAGAGGTGCTTCAGATCTGATCCTGTAATGATCTACTTTAACAAACACGTATCTTCAATATTTCAGCAGAACCAGAAGCTAGACAATGAAACACCAGCCACCCTGTATAGGGAGTGGCAATCAACACCACGTCAAGCAGCTTTATAATATACGTATATTACCGAGTGGGTACACTTTCAAAGTGGAACATAGAAGAATTGCATTGTAACCAACCTTTATATAGAGTCCCGCTCGCCATTTAAACCCACGAGAATGGTAATGGTAGGAATAGTACTACCCACTCGTACCTATATATGGATTATTTACATAAATTTACAATTTTTATATTGTCTATGTTAGTAATGGAGTAATGGTCCGATAATAAGTGTGTATGTTTAATGTCGGTGCGGAAAATAGCTTATGCTGTTATCACAGCGAGGGATTTGGTGCGGAAATTACCAATACCCGATAGACTCAATTTTCCGATCTTGTATTAATAAGAAGAAAAGTTATAATAATATCTGCAATAATAATTTTATTATTTAACAGTCTCTTAAATTAATATCTAAACTTAATAAAAAAAACTGTTACAATAAAATTTTCAGGGAGTACTTACAAGTCTTTCTTCCGTATCAGGTTCATCGCAGCAAAATATTGCCGCAAGTCCGCTTTTTTTAGCGCCGTCTGCACCACTCCTCCCGCATTCGTCCGGGTTCTCCAATCGCTTTAGGTCCGTTTTACTGGAAAGAATTTTGGCGCATTTTCCTGTTCCACTTTTACTATCTTCTTTCTTTTTGCATTTGATTTCGCTGGCCATATTTGTATATTATTCAGATATTTGCCTAAATTACTGTGATGGGGTTGAGATTTACGAAGATTTTTCCAAAAAGATCAAAAATTTCTAAATTTTACCCATAACTGTCAATCAATTTTTCAATTTTCTTGACAGAAAGATGATTTGATTTTTTAACTCCTGGTTGCTACATTTCAAATTTGAGTCCGTTATTTTTTTAATATTTGTCAGCGATAATCCTGAGGTCACTAGGCGCCGACGTTTGAAAATTGGTTGCTCAACATTCTTCAGTTTTTTGGAGGTGAAGGAAAAAATGTGATATATTACCTAGAAAATAATATTTAGTAGAAGAGGCTTTTCACCACAATATGAAATTTAAAAGCCGTTGCTAGCTCCACGGCAGACGTGGATATAATTCTTACAGAAAATCCACGGTATTACGTCATTAATTCGGCTAAGGCTCTAGAAGGGGATGTTTTCAAGGACTTATTTTCGTATTTGAAAGAGAAATAGTTAAGGGCGTTTAATATTAAAAAAATGACAATAAAGGAAATTCGGCGACGCGAATACGAGCTCCATCTACTACGCATGTCCGGTGACTTCAAAATTATTCCATTATGAAAGTTTCAAACATTTTCATATTTTAAATTGATTTTAATTGATTTTTAATTAATTTGCAAGTTGATAATGACCAGCTAAAAAATACTAGAGTAAAGTTGTCATATCGCAATGTATACACAGGGTGTAGTAAAATAAATACAAACTGCACAAACGAATTAAGGGTCATTTACTTGCCTTTTATATTAAAATATTGTAACGTTACGAGGGTTGATAACATTTTGTGTCTGTTTAGACACTTAGGTTATATGCAACCATCTTTATATGGTTAATTAAATATTAATAATAATTATTAAATATTTTATTACTCTAATTTTTCAACACGCTGTATATTTATCCTAATGAATTTTGCAACATTTTATCAAATAAATAACGTTATATTAATATAAAATATAACGCTATATCTGTTCATTCAATTTAATATTAAAAGTATTCAAAATTTGGCAACAAGGCCGGTATTTCCACAGAATTTCTACATCAGTCCGCGCAGGCGCATTAAAAGATACATCAAATACAAGATTACCTTAATAATTATTTATCATTACATTTCTCAGAAACAGACTTTTACGCCTTGGGAGTAGGCAACCAATCGTACACCACCTCTGTCCCTATAATCTCAGGAAGCTGAAAGTTCCCGGACATGCGCAGTAGGTCGAGACGAGTACAATGACGTAATACCGTGAATTTTGTGTCAGAATTATATCCACGTCTGCCGTGGAGCTAGCAACGGCGTAAAAAGTATTCCAGAAACTCCCTAAATACGGTGCTAACTTCAGTTCGCATTAAGATTACCTACATGTAAGCAGAGAATAAATGGGAACAAAAATAAGCCAAAATGGTTTAACGTTGAACTGTCACAAATTTTTTTTTATTTTTTTTAATTTTTAAAAATTATTTACCTGCTTCACCTTTGGATTTTACAAACAAATTGATCCAAAAATAAGGGAAACCTTATTATAGCAGTGAGATAGTACTGTTAGGTTGACCATCCTTTGCGGAAAATACAAAAATCCCGATCCACCGATAATACCGTTTAACCGATTCCGACTAACACGCGTCCTATTCATTATTGACTTGCGTCATTCCGTTCATTCTTTTCCGTTACGCCGTAATGCAGTAACTGTCATCAACTGTAATTTTGTTGGTTCGGATTGTTGTTTGAAATTGAAATTCAAGTTGTGTATTTGGAATTTTACGATGTCTTTAACCCTCGGAGGTACGTACAAGGAGGAATCCTTCCTATTATTAAATTCTACATCTGCTAAAGCTTAAATTATTTGTCTTAAACAGTTCAATTTATTCCAGCACACAAATGCATTTTTACAGAATTTTAAGTGCTACCATTATCAAAATAGTAAAATTATACTTACTAACCCCGATAAACAAGAAATATAATGCATTTTTAGCTTTTTCAGGAATAAAGAAATATCCTAACAAATAACTATTAACAAATTTTTAAATTTAACCTTGTTTGAAATTATTGGAACCTCTTAAGTTGTTGATGTAAATAGTTAGTAAGTATTACATGAAATTTTTATTGTCATTGCTTTAGGATAATGGTACGGTACACAAATTTAACATCAAGAAGCATAAATATCGAACATTTTTTTTGTATTGTAATACCTAGAACGATGAATAATATTTCACGTAATGGATCTATTCGTTTGTTTAGGTAATTCGCAAGGAACAGGCACACTTGTTGAGACGTTAACAGTTGAAGAAGGTAGCCTCAGTGATGCTAATTTGTCTTTAACGTCGAACGATTTGGAACAATTAGCACAACTATCACAGGAACTACATTTGAGCACAGACATGGACACTACAGGTTTGTTTTCTTCGCTTAAGATTACATTTTTATATTATAGTATCGAAAAAAGAATTACTACACAATTAATAAAATTTGTTTTAACCTCTTAACGTCTACCGGTCCTAATTAGGTACGTTCCGAATTTACCTTAAAAATATATATTTAAAACTTAATTTTCTTTAATTGTAACTCATGGACTGGTGTTCCCAATCAGGGACACTGATATGTTAAAATATCAACACCTCTAGTTCCATCTGTGTGAAATAAATGAAGTTAGAAATTCAAACATAGCGCGCATGACAGTTGGAAGATTATTCGTGACTTTATTGCTAATTTTGACCTATTTGGGGTGAGTATATTGTAATAATTAAAATATATTATCTTTGTATGGGCATTCTGAAAGCGATTATTGTGAAAATTTTGTTGTGGTGAAAAAACTGCTGCCTGGAGTAAGCTAAAAAGGTATGTTCCTCATGTGGAACATTGGTCAATTAGATATATCTATTTTGTTCCTAATATGGAACACTAGTCATTTTCGTATCACAACAGTATTTTTTTTTATTAGCTTTTATCGATATGGAAAGGCCTAACCGGGGTGAAATACCAAGTGATAGTAGTGATGACGAGTACCTAAGTGACTCTGACGATGATTTTGACGTTTCAGCAAGCTAGTTGAGCGGAATCATCTGAAAATAGCGATATAGATAGTGATAACTCATCAGCTGATGAAAGCGATGAAGATGCACCCATACCTACGCCCATACCTTCAACTTCTACCAAAACTAAGAAAAATGAGAAAAAGAAAAAGCAGTCATACAGATAAACCAAAACGAGTCCAGATGAAGTTCCCATGCCTATACCTCAATTTGGTGCGCCTCTGAGAGACAATGAGTTAGACACCGGAAGGCCTATACATTACTTCAAGTTGTTTTTTACAGATGAGTGTTAGATCATATAACAGATCAAAGTAATCTACACTCTACTCAAATTGATCCAAACAGAACTTTTAGGCTAAAGCATTCTGAGTTGGAAATTTTTATAGGCACTGTAATATATGTCAGTATTTGCGCTTCCTCGTAGCAGACTTTTCTGGAAAACCTCATCACTGTATGGGCCATTGTACCTGTTCGGGAACGTTCTAATTGTTTTTTTTATTACTCGAGTAAAAATTGTTTTGACAATATTTGTGTATTTCTTTCATCATCCTCATCATGATAAAGTAAAAAAATTTTTTTTTTAATGTCGCCTTCTAAATGTGGACGTTAAGAGGTTAAGTTAATTTTGAAATTATAGAAAGTTTAATTGCACCTTATACGAGGTTGTATCGCTTACCGTTAACAAAACTGTTACTGAATATCAATTTTTATATTTGTACTTTTTTAAGGTTCTGAAGGTGATTTATTAGAAGTGCAAGAAGAAATACAAACAGAGATAGGTGCCCACGAAGTGGAAATTGAAACAGAACGTGCTCACTCGCCAGAAGAAATTTTACCGGATATTAAAGCTAGGACTACTATACCACCTTTGCGACCGCTAAGCATTGCACCAAAACCTACCAAAGTACCTATTACATTAAAGTCTGCAGGAGGTCAGCAATTGCTGTTTTTACAAGGTTCGACCTTTTAAGCTATTTTATAATTCAGTTCAGTTCAGTATTACAAGAGTAGGTTTGCTTTCGGTTGCTTAATTTTCAATTGATCTGGGGTTTTAAGCAGCAGTTGAACTGTATGTATGGATGTGGGCGCAAACGATTTGTTCTCTTTTTTTTGGAGTAAGCTTGAATTTCCAAAAATAAAATATTGAACTTTTATTTGCAGGAAGTGCAGCTGGTCAACCAATTAAATTGGTATCATCTCAAGGACAAGGAATTGGTTTAGCAAATCTTTCATTAAGCAAACCTATTACAATACGTCCTACAACAAAAACTATGTCTGGAAATACTATGTCTGTACTTCAACCTAAACAAGTCATAATGAAGAAAGTTTCGCAGCCTCAAAAAATAATAGGTTAGTGTCACAGTTTTATTATAACTATAAGTTCAATAGGATTTTAGAAAAGTTTATTGGCATTGTTTCTTCTATATGTCGGGTATAAGGATCCTTTTTTTTTCCTTTTCCTTGGAGTGGTCTTTATTGTGCTATGTATGAATATTGTTTTTCAAGTAGTCTTGTATCTTTGATAAAATCCAGGATGTCCTTGCGGGAGATGATCTGGAGTTCATGTGTTTCCATAAAGGAAATTCCAAACCTCCTTGGTGTTTTTGTAGAGCCTTTAGGACAGCCTGACTGTTTATCCTGATAAGGATCTGCCTGTTTTCTTTATTCTCAGGGAGTTCAGACTGGAAGACAGCAGCCTAGGTTTATGCCCTGTATTCTCTTCAAATGCCCCAGCTTCAGTTGTGTCACCCATATTTGAGCTGTCTGTGTATCAAACAGTCTATCTTTTTCACTTTGTAACCACTTCTGCCCTCCTGAGAGATAAGTATCCTGAAAGATCTAGTGACGTGGAACTTTCTGAGTGTTTTGTCTGACTGTATTTGTAGTATGTAGTTTTCCTTCACTAACCGGAAAATTTCTGTATGAAAACCCCTTCGCCAGACAACCTACACCACCAAAAGTAGGGAGCCAGGCTAGAATGGCGTACCCACCTGGGATGGAGGAAGTCGATGCGTCGGTCAGTCTACCAGGGTACGCGAGCTCAACATTCATGGGCGAGTACAGCACGCGCGTTTCTAGAATTCCTCGGCTGTGGGTACGCACTTGTCCAAAATTTATGGTGGGAGTGACCTTCACAGTCATCCTACCACTTGAATTGCTTGTTTTTCAAATTTTTAAACGCCACGCCTCCCGATTCGCCTTTGGGTTGCGCGACCCGAAGAATTCTAGAAACGCGCGTGCTGTAGCTGAGCGCAGGATCTCGGTACCGTCCCCAAAGGAATTGTCCGGCGGGGGGAGGTTGATAGGCTTCGTTGTTAGGTGCGCCCCCAACCTTGCCATAGTAAACATTCGTGGATGTAGGTACCGTGTACGCGCGGACCAGAGCGCCAACGCACGTTTTAATTTGGTAGTGCGCCCGTGCGGTGTACGCAACGCGATACCCATGCGTTATATTGGGTACCTCGGGCTCGTATTCAAGACCCTCGTGCGGCATGCATGCCGTGCGAGTTCCGAGATTGCGGTTGGACTCTAGGGTGCAGTGGTTAACGATTCGTTTAAGAGAAGGTTGGCACAGGGAAACTTTGGATCCCTAGGCCAACCAGGTAAACCTACACCGCCAGAAGTAGGGAGTCAGGCTAGAATGACGTCCTCACTCGGGATGGAGGAAGCAAATACTATTAATACGCTTCGCTTAATACAGGACACTCCGCGAAAAAACTAGCGACATGCGTAACGCCCGCCATCTATTCGGTTTGGTCTGGAACCATCTGGAAATATTACCATGGCAACGGCACCTTGTCTTGTTTTTGAAAATTTTGTTTACTATTTAAACAAATATTGACAGTATTTGTTTGATTTGACATAAAACATAACCTAAAACAATTTTCGTAATTAAAGTTTGACGTTTTGTTATCGTGAAAATAATCCAACCCGCATAGATGGCGCTAGTAAACATGTCGCAAATCGTTTATATAGGAAAATCCAGGAGTGTCCTGTACTAAGCGAAGCGTATTAATAGTATTTGGAGGAAGCCGTTGCGTCGATCAGTCCGCCAGGGTACGCGAGCTCAACACTCATGGGCGAATAGCTGAGCGCAAAAACTCGGTGGAGTCCCCAAAGGAATCGTCCGGCGGGGGGGGTTGATAGGCTTCATTGTTAGGTGCGCCCCCCAGCCTTGTTGTAGTAAACATCCATGGATGTAGGTACTGTGTCTCATTTAGCAAGACACATATGGAAGACGGACTCCAATGTTGAAGTAGTGAAATATTTTTTATTTTGAAATACATAAACAGATGAGTAAATTTATGGCACTATAGCAAAGTCCAGTAATGAGTATGTTGCAGTAGTACTAGTAACAAGTATTACATGGGTAAGGCTATACTATTAATAATTGCTACATTGTGTTTAATGTGTTATAGGGGATGCAAAGAATCTTGTTATTACCGATAAAGCTACTCAGGGAGGTCTCGTTTTACCAAGCCCAGCTAAAACAATCACTTTAGCACAAGCACAGCAAATTGGTTTATTAACAGGTGCAAAGTTGGTGTCTCAAGTTGGAACAAAACAAGCTATTGTTGTAAACAAGACACAAAATAAAGCTATTAAGTTAGTACCGCAGGTGAGCACACTAACACATCATTGTTTAATTGTTATGCTGCATATTTTATTGATATAGGTTTTTACTGTACAGGCAAAACCTCATACAAAAATTTTGCCTGCCCCACAAGTCACGGTTGGAAATAAAGTAGGCCAACGTATTATTTTAAAGCAGACAAACGCTAATTCCCTTATGACCCCTGGACAGATAATTCAAGTTGCTAGTAGCCAACTAGTAGCTGGTCAGTTACATCAGATTAATATTCCAGGAAAAGGGGTAATGTAAATGTATATAGAATATTTGCCATATTTAACAATTGCTGTTGAATATTTAGGTCCAGTATATAAAAATTGTAACGCCAACTACCAATACTGAAGGTGGTATTTCAAGTGCCACTGTTACAAATATCACAAGACAATCTCTTCAGTCTGCAGCCATTGAAACAAAGGTGTTGTCAGCAGTTACCAGCTCTGCATCATCCAAATCGGGAAATGTAGTATTAACTGAGGTGAGTAAGACTTTACGTAACAGTTTAATGCTGGTCATTGAACTTTTATTCTTTAGTACTAAAGGTCATTGGGATCTGTGCGTTTGTCTTGGTAATGTCCTTCTATCTTCTATTGATTCCAGTTATTACCGTCCAAGTTTCTTAAATCTAACTATTTTAATTTAGGCCTTTCCTTTCTTGTTTCACCAATAGATCAAGCCCATAAATCGAATTAAATTGTCACCACCAGAGGGCGAGAGTCTGGGATAGGAATCCACATTCATCTTTCAAATTCATTTCATTAATCGAAGTTTTATTTATTTATTGTATGCTATTTTGAAATTGCCACCAAGCAACTAACAGTAAAAATACCTCTGCATGGAGTTGTTCTATTGGTCCATGGCCAGCTTCATTTTCCTAACTCTTAGGGAGTTATATGGGCCATTCCAATTTTGGTTTTGACAGGTCCTCTCTGTGCTGCCATCTATTAGATAATAATCAGCAATAATGTTTTCAGATTTAATATGAATGGTAGCCACCGAGAGGGCACCACAGAGAGCATCTGTCAAAATCAAAATTTAAGAGTTAGAGGAATGATTGGTCTTCTGTAAACATGGCCAGCTGCATTCCCCTATGAATTCGTTGTAGACTTCCAATACCGCTAGGTGGCGCTAATACCACTTTAATTATTTAAATACATTTTTGGATTTCGTGATGCCTTTTATTAAAACTAGACGAGAGACTGTTTTTTTCGGGAAAAAAATCGCGACATATAGGGTGATCTAAAATCAATTTGGTTAAGTTGGTTGTGATTCCATGTAAGTTAAATGGAACAACAGCTAGCTGGTGGCTGGATCAAGTTTACTTTAGATCACCCTGTAGTATCAATAAGACCGTTGCTAGCTCCACGGCTAACGTGGATATAATTTTGACACTAAATCCACGGCATTACGGCTTGTCAAGGGGTGACGTCATTAATTCGGCGACGCGAATACGAGCTGCACCTACTGCGCATGTCCGGGGACTTCCATTTTGAAACTTTCAAACATTTTCATATTTTAAATTGATTTTTAATTAATTTGCTAGTTGAATATGACCAATAAAAAATACTAGAGTAAAGTTTCTCTAAGTCCGAGCGATTGATTTTGTTTATAGTTAATAATTATTATAATATTAGATTTCTCAGAAACAGACTTTTACGCCTTGGGAGTAGGCAACCAATCGTACGCACCTCTGTCCCTATAATCTCAGGAAGCTGAAATAATTTTCCCCAGACATGCGCTGAACGTAATTCCGTGGATTTTGTGTCAGAATTATATCCACGTTAGCCGTGGAGCTAACAACGGCCTTTTGAATTTCGTGATGTCTTTTATTAAAACTAGACGAGAGACTGTTTTTTCAGGAAAAAAATCGTGGTAATGCGACATATAGGGTGATCTAAAATAAATTTGGTTAAGTTGGTTGTGATTCCATGTAAGCTAAATGGAACCACAGCTTGCTGGGGGCTGGACCAAGTTGACTTTAGATCGCTCTGGTAGCATCAATAACTGTCAAGAGCTCCTTTCTAAATTTGCAATCTTGTTTTTCCTGTTTTTCTTGAAATCATGGTTTCAGGCAAAAATTCTGAAAATTATTTTGTTCTCAGGTACTACAATCGAAGTTTTAATAAAAGATATCACAAAAATGTTGTATATCCAAAACAAATAAAAAAAATGGCATTCCCAAAGAAGTAAAACCCCCTTTACGTCTCTGGGGAATTCAATTTTTACAAAATTTCAAGCCATGTTTAATGCAGTTGGCCATGAAAAATTTAGTCGGGTAGCGCCACCTACTGGCGATAAATGTATTTTATTTTTTTAAATATGAAATTGTGCCCTTCAGGAAGAGAAATATGAAAAATTCTTTATGTTACAAATTTGATTACCCACAAAGTTTTCTTTTATCCTATGTTCCTATGTACAGGGTGGCCCAATTTGGATGTCAGTATAGGGTAACTCTGTAACTATTACCATAAGGAAAAAACAAGGGCATATTATCATTTTTAGAAACAAATTTAACGGCGCAGACAAAATTTTGCTGTTGTTTCACATTTTCAAAAAAAACGCAATTTTTCGAAATTTCCTTATTCCAATGACATTTGGTCACATGATTTTCCCAGAGGACAGCGGCAAACCTGTCACAGTCGTATCACGTTGCCCTCGTGGACGGTGGTGATTGGTCTATTCTGTTTGTGTTTTTATCTCAACAATGGTAACCTGATACTGCTAGACCTTAGATTGTTTGTACTGCTCCCCAGGAAGGTCACATGACCAAATGCCCTTGGAATACCTTATTAACTTTAGAACTCAGTGGCGTACTAAAATTTTTATCCAGGGTTCAAATTTTGGAAATGTTAATAATGAAGGCTTTATGTATTATAAGAGTTCCAATGCAGGTGAATTGCTACAACAGGGAACTAATTGTCTGCTTGTTGTTTTCTAAGACATGGTTTGGACAAAACTGCGTCCTATCGATCTTTAAAATATTTAATCATAATTATATGTGCAATAAAAATTAAAATTTTGTTCACAGGCTGTTGGAACAAACCTTGCACCAAAAACAATTAAAACTACTAACTTTACACGCACTAATACTGTTCATCTTCCTACATCAGGACAGTTGGTAATGGTTCCAGCTAATTATTTATCACAAGCGTCAACAACCACAACAACAACAAATGTTTCCAAAGTTGCTATTCCTGCAAAAGTCACAACTACAACAAAGACACCAGTAGGCGACATTGGTACAATGATAGATTTAAATCTCGAGTCAAACGGTATGCGTCCCAGAAAACCTTGTAATTGCACGAAATCACAATGTTTGAAATTATACTGTGACTGCTTTGCAAATGGAGAATTTTGTTATTTGTGCAACTGCATGAATTGCTTTAATAATTTGGAGAATGAAGAACATAGACAACGTGCCATAAAAAGTTGTTTGGAACGTAATCCAAATGCTTTTCGGCCAAAGATTGGAAAAGCTAAGGACACTGGTGACTCTGCAGTACGTAAACATACTAAAGGTTGCAATTGTAAAAGATCAGGTTGTTTGAAGAATTATTGCGAGTGCTATGAAGTAAGTCGAATTTCTAAAATTTTTATATTTATGGAAAAGTTGTGTATTTCATGATTGTTTTTTTTTTAGGCAAAGATAGCCTGTTCTAGCAACTGCAAATGTTTAGGTTGTCGAAATATAGAGGATTCCATGGATAAAAAAGGGATAATGCCTCAAACAAATTTGCACATACCAATTCCCATCAGTCCCCCACTTACTTCAAAACTTGGGGGTTCTCGAAATTTACTCCAGTTTCGTCCAAGGCGACATTCTAATAATAAGTAAGTTTGAAAAAATGTCATTTGTCATTTTCTGTACTTTTTGTGTACTACACAAAAGTAGTGAGAATTAAGCGGAGCGCAAACCAACGCCGGCAGGTGGCAGACATGACGTGTAGCGGTGGCAAACAACGAGTCCACACGCTCAAAAAGTCCTAGAGGGACACTTGCCAACTTCATTCTCCTGACACTTACAAGTTATAGCGGTGTTCTAATTTTGATAGGTCCAAGGCCAACTGTATCTAATGCGACATAGGTCCAAGGCCAACTGTATCTAATGCGACTTCGTCTTGAAGTCGCATTATATACAGTTGGCCTTGATAGGTCCTCTCTGTGGTGCCATCTATTAGAAAATAATCAGCAACAACAATCAGATTTAAAATACATTCTAGTTTCATATACACCCTGAGAGGGCACCACAGAGAGGACCTGTCAAAATCAAAATTGAAAGGGTTAGGTTAGATAATGAAGTTGGCCATGGTCATACATACCCTGTTGCCATATCTCCCCACCAGGGTGGTTTTTCTATTTTCTGGGAACCGATACTTGCACCCCCTATTCCTTAATTTTAAAATTAAATTTTGGGACCTTCCTATCTTCTAACCCCCAACCTCGAAATTCATTTTTTTCGATACTGTAGATGCGCGGTCTGACGGATAAATACTGCCGCGCCCGGCCCGCAACGGTTTGCGCTTTGCTTTAATATTTTATTTCTGATATGGTATGGTGCCGCGGTAGAACGCAACAAGATACGCGAATACGATTGTTAGAGATCACGCGACTGAGTACGGATTTCCTTTGAAACTGTTGCTCATATGAAATAATATTACAGTAATTTTTTTTTGTTTCAGACACGCATTTAGTTTCATAACGGATGATGTTATTGAAGCTACAAGTCAGTGTTTGTTGGCAATATCTGATAGTGCTGAGACTAATGCACAAGAAGATGAAATAACTAAAAATCAAATAATAGAAGAATTTGGGCGTTGCTTAAAGGAAATTATAGATTGTTCAATGAATCGTACTGTTTGTAATACAATCAATTAAGTCATAGAGTAAACTATTGATAATAATTCTAATTTTATGTCTGCAGTATTTGTAAAGGGTGTCATCAGTCGAATTTTAAGAGTAAGAAAATGTTAAAAGAGTTTCACCTCGTGTAAATAAAATTACTTGATTTATTCAATTTTTATTAGATTTCAGTTCAGACTAGACCTCTTTAAAATATTTCTTAGTACTACAATCATGTCGATCCCTTAACCAATCAGATCTAATGTTGTTATTGGATTATCATGGGATTAAAAATGAAAGAGAAGTGAAGTGCTTCTCCACTTAGGTGTACTTTTTTTATTGTTTTGGCATGTCCAATGTAATTCCCATATGTTGTTGCCCAATCTTTTGGTAACACCTTCAATATGTTGGATACTACCTCCAGTTTAAGATCAGTAGCATAAATAATTGTTTTAAAAATAAAAATTGTAACTAACCGAAAAATATTTTCAGTTGTTTTTCATTCTACAATATTTAATTGTGAAACGGTTATTAGTATATTTTAGTAAATAATTGTACAAAGATTCACTTCACAAAGATGCACGTATGAAATAAGTAAATTTGTTTGAATTTAATTTTAAATGTACATTTTTATTTGCTTATTTTTTAAGTGTATGTTGATTGCAATTTTGTTATTATTATTATTTGTTTAATTTAAGTGACATTATGTATGTAGACAATAAAATGTAAATTGTAAATTATGTCTTTGTTACGTACATATACATAGAGGAAATTTAATTTGGTAGAGTATTTTGAAAACAATTTTTGGAACCTGACATCTCTGAAGTCTGAGCGATTGATTTTGTTTGTAGTTAATAATTATTATCATATTAGATTTCTTAGAAACACTTTTACGCTTTGGGAGTAGGCAACCAATCGTACGCACCTCTGTCCCTATAATCTCAGGAAGCTGAAATAATTTTCCAAGTCCCCATACATGCGCCGAGTCGGCCGATAAACGTCACCCCATGATAATGACGTATGCCGTGGATTTAGTGTCAGAATTATATCCACGTCAGCCGTGGAGGCAGCAACGGCCTTAAAATATAGAATATAGCAGTGACGGGTCGGATTCCTGTGTCACCCGGTATACTTATAGGCCCTGTATTATCCAGCAGCATGTTGCACCGAGTCTCCCACAGTTTAGTTTTTAAAAATGATTAATAATATAATAAAAAGCTTCTTGATCAATAATTTTTTCTAGGTCAATGCTACATAAAAACAGTGAATAATAAAAAAGACGTGTATTGAAAAATAGATTTGGATTAAAATAACATAAGCTAATACTAATAGTCCTAATACATACTTCTGCACTTTTTACTAATCACATAATATTAATTATTATAAAATAACAAACACTTACATTATCTCTATTTTTAAGACTTACCATATCTAGAAAATAAAACAACACATTACAATTAACAAAATATGAGATTTGGTAACAGACAAGTAAAAATTAGTTCTTTAAATACATATAGTATGCAAGTATTTCAAATGTTAATATTAGTTTCCTATACACTAGTGTTAGCGTAGAACAAAAAGTAGGGAATAATAGGTCTACCGGTGCAAATACTAACGGGTGTTAAAAAATAGTGAGAAAAGTATAACACAGCCAAATTAATTTTCCTAAACACTTTTATGTCCTCTAGCTAAGGATGATTATTTCATATTTAATGTGTAGTCCGTATATACAGTGTGTCCACGGATTGAGTGCATATAAGGTGTAAATGACAAATTTTTTTAGAGTTGAATCTTCATGTTCTGAGGATCGCTCCTGCTTAGTCTCAAACTAAGATATTGAAAAAATGAGCCACATCAATTAATATACAGGGTGTTTTTTGGCCGAAATCTAAAAATTTGTCAAGAGTAAACTGTCTTTATTTTACCAGATATAACAAAAATGTATTAGAAAAAGTTGTTTAGAATTAAAAGTTATTGAAGATTTTCAATTTTTATACAAATCAGCCTACTTTGATTTTTTTCATCAACATGAGATTTTTTATTTGTGGTTTTAATGACCCATGCATGAAGAGTAATTAAACAAAGTACTTGAAAAACAAATAATTATTTATTAAAAAAATACTAAACCTTATTTGTTACAAACATGAGTTCAAAAGTATTGGATTTTGATGAAAAAATCAAAGTAGGCTGATTTGTATAAAAGTTGAAAATCTTCAATAACTTTTAATTCTAAACAACTTTTTCTAATACATTTTTGTTATATCTGCTAAAATAAAGACAGTTTACTCTTGACTAATGTTTAGATTTCGGTCAAGAAACACCCTGTATATTAATTGATTTGGCTCATTTTTTCAATATCTTAGTTTGAGACTCAGAACAAGAAGATTCAACTCTAAAAAAATTTGTCATTTACACCTTATATGCACTCAATCCGTGGACACACTGTATATAATCTAATACAGAATATACTTTAAAAAATACAACCCGTTTAGCAGGTTTAGTTGAAAAAAAATCTTGTTTATTGTACCTAATGCAAGTTTATGATCTTGGTCTAATTAGAATACTATGTTGAGGTTTGTCATGCTGGATCAATGTAAAATAAAATACCTAGGCTAGTGAAACAATTGTTCGTATTTATAACAGTCTTCTGTTTTTAAAGATAAGGTTGCCAACCTTGATACAGTCTACAAAGATTGGAAGGATCATGAGCCTGCTGAATTAATCTCTCCACCTGCCCTTCGATACTCGTGCAGCCTCCTTCAGTGGTACCTTGTAACTTCTGACGTAGTCGTAGCAGGGTTCGCTCAGCAGTAATGTTTACAGGAATATTTTCTGAAATAGTAACAAATTGGCAAAACATTCATAATTATGAAAATACGAATAATCTGAGATAAAACATTTTAAATGGCGCTTAAAATGCCCCCCCCTCCTGCAGGAACATGAAAGAAGAAAAAATATCATACCATGATTACTGAACTCAATGCAATTACTAGTGGTTGCATCTTTATCATCCTTAAATTGACGACTATATGCTTCGGCTGGTGTAATTGTCCATGCATATAATGGATCGTATAAAAGAACTTCTAATATAGTAATGATTGTTTCAGCATTTTTCCTAAGTACTTCTAATGTTTTTTCACACGACCTAAAAATATTATAAGAAAAAAAATCAGACAGTATTGGTTGACAGGAAAACATTCCCGAATATTCGCATATGATTATTCGAGGAAACAGACAAGACAGTATTGGGTTTTTACAAAATTATTTTGAAACTTACTTTCGAAAAACACCTTCAATTCCTGACACTCCCATTCCTGCTTCAATATCTCTAGTTAAACGAAAGGGGACTGTTTCTGGTGTCGGAAGAACTTGACCTTGTTCAAATGCTATGCCTGCAAAAAATCGGGATGTATACTAAATTTAATTGTTACTCTATTACAAAGATAATCAACTGTAGTGTTTTGCACTTTTTTTTCCTACAAGAAACTCCCGAAAAGCGTATGTCTAACTTTGATAGTTTGGGCCTGAGAACCGTTTGAAGTTAGCGTAAACCAGCGAGTCTGGTTTAAAATGGCAACGCAGCCAAAACCACGCAAGGCACGGTAAAATATTACAGGACCAAAGTTGTAGAAAATAAAATTTCCTACAAAAAACTCCCGAAAAGCGTATGTCTAACTTTGATATTTTGGACCTGAGAACCGTTTGAAGTTAGCGGAATAGAGAGAGAGAGAGAGAGAGAGAGTCTTACACGGTACCACCGTAAATAAAAAAGACAGCTGCGTCGTGTTGATTTTTCGTGCGGGGCTAATTACGTCACCACGTGTTTGCAGATAGGTAATAGTTTTGAAATTATATTCTACCTTGTTTATTTAATTAACAAATCAAGAAAAAGTTGTTCTTGTTCTATTTGCACTAATATAGTCGCTAACCATATACCGTGCCTTCATTAATGATTGATACCCACGTGACCTTTGATCCGTGGTGTCCTTGGGAGTTTCAGATTTAAATGTTGAAGTCAGGTAGGATTGGTACTCGTTGTAACTAAACTAAGTAACTAAAGTCATTAAAGTTACTAAAGTTACTGTCAATTTACGTACAAACAATCTGATAGGGAATTATTGGATAAAGGTTCACCAACTGTGTAAGTTGGGTTGCCTATATTTTGTGGTCACGTGGGTATCAATCATTAATGAAGGCACTGTACTTTTAAATTAGCAATATCATTTTTTTAGTATAAGTTTCTAAATTTTTTAAAATTTAAAATCTATAAATATCCTTACCAAAGTCAATGTGGACAACTTCTGCTGTAATTTTGTCGATAAGTATATTAAGAACATGTCGATCGCCCAAACCAAGGATGTAGCCACACATACTAGATGTAGCAACACTACAGGTATATGCTCGTCGACGTTCATACCATATAGCAGGTTGTACAAAAGATTCCTCAAAAAATTTATGAAATACTGGTTGAAATCTGCGACATATATCCTTATAAATTCGAAGTTTGTCATTGTTTGGTAGCCTAGCAATATTCTGAAACAATAGAATTGCATGCAATTGTTTATCAATTTTTTTTTATTATAGAAAAATATTAAAATAAAATACCAATCATTATTTAATATGTAAGTGTAAGCATGTAAGGTAGGAACATAGATAGGATGTCCTACCATACAGGGTGGTGACTTGAGCAACGCAACATAGGGATTTCAATGGTATTTACCATTGAAATTTTCTTAATGTTTAATTATTGGCTCCCCTAATTATTTTAGAGCAAAAGTGTGTTGAGGTTTTTTGTAGAGAAAACAATTCTGCATCTGTTCATACTATTATTTATAATTTTCCATTTTCCGGAAGCGTAGAAATAAAAGAAATTAAAAATGGTCTTTTTAAACAAATCAGTGATGCCTTGGAATTATCTAAACAATCAACATTCGCATTTACATCTGTCATTACGGTTTTAAGTTTATAACCGATTATTAAAATCATTATTTTTAAAATGTATTCAACGAAAGAAAAAGTAGAAATGATAAAGTGCCTTGTTTAGCGTAAAATATGTTCCTATTACCTGCTCGTTTTATTGCTTTAAAAAGAAAAAAAATGTAATGAGACAGAAATGTCTGCGTTTGTTTGATTTTATAATTCCATGGCATCAGTGATTTTTTTAAAAAGACCATTTTTAATTTCTTCTATTTCTGCGCTTCCGGAAAATGGAAAATTGTAAATAATAGTATGAAAAGATGCAGAATTTATTTCTCTACAAAAAACCTAAACACACTTTTGCTCTAAAATAATTAGGGGAGCCAATAATTGAACATTAAGAATTTTCAAAACAAACCTTAAATTCATTTCGACATTGGGCAGGAGTAATATCATTGCGATTATATCTTTGATGAGCCCCAGGCTTCTTATCTTTTCCAACAAGATAATCGGATAAGGGCATACTATTTGCAACCCATTCTAAAATCCCACTTCTTTGAGAAAGCGGTACGATCTAAAAATGAATTGTTTAGATAATGAGATTATAAACAACATTTAAGTTTATAAAACCTTGTAGGTTCTTATTAAAAGTTTGGAAGTTTGTTTGTTAGATCTTAACAATTCATTCATAATGTTAAACACTTGTTGCATTACAGCATCTTGACGGAGATCATCTTTTCCCTTTACCAACTGCACCCTTGTTTCTCCATCAGTACCAATACAAGTAACCCGTTTTGGTGCATTTAATCCACCAGCATTCACAAATGTTTTACCAAAAGAATAAATTCCTGTAAACAAAACATTACTCAGACGATTTAATAGGAGAAAAAAATTCTTACCAATGATGTTGGTATAATCACAGTTTCTCTTAACCGGCATGTTATAAGTGGGTAACAATACGTTGTCAAATTTTTTTATTTTAGTAACTGCACTAGAATCTGGTATCATAAAGTTGCCTTGTTTATTTGCTTTACATTTCTCTTCATTTAGATATGCTAATTCCATTAAAGCATGAGACAATATTTCCATTCTAATAACCAACTGTTTAAGTGGATGTCCTTGAGTTTTAAACTGTTCAATGAATCTCTCTGCTCCGGCAATTCGTGGTTCATTTGACGAAGTGTTGGTTTTTGATTTATAATACTTTTTGTCTTTATGGGAATTTGCCAAAGCCAAAATAACTGGTAAAGTATGGTGAGGATGATCGACAGCACATTTTTCTGAAACGAGTTTGATTGATAAAATAAGTCGTTCCTTGGGTCGTATTAAGAGAAAAATTAAAATACTTCGATATGGAACTATAGCACAGGGAAGCACGCAATTAATTTTAATGAATAATTTAAGACATCTCTTAACTACGATTTCATTCAGGGATAGTCAGGGGTTCAGTGGTATAATACTGGTGAAAACATTTGTCACTGACTGTACAAGAGGAACCGGTATCTCGACTTGGACATTGTCAGATATAAATGGGAGACAGTTTGAGCACCTAATTCAGCGTTTATTTGGTTGTATGAGTTTACCAGTTTCATAGGTTGATAGTTTTTCATGTTAATTGTTGGTTCTTAATAAATAAATTGATGTTATAACGTAATATTAATGTTTTTGAAACTAACAATTTTTCAAATTTAAAAATGAACATCGCAGAACCTGTCAACTTCAAGGCCACGATACTTACTTATTCAGAGGCAGAAAAAAAAAGTATGGGGTGCGATTTAAAAAAAATTACTCTAACGTCAAAACAAAAAAATGACAGTCACAAAAAAAAGTTGAAACACCTTAAGAGGGCGACTTGAGGAGTGGGGATAGTTCAGTTTTCAAATGTAGGATTATATTTATTTACTAGAGGGCGATACTGGTATTGATTTGAATTATTTTGAAATTATCATTTATTTTAATAACATCTGAAAACTAAACGACGCGACACGACGCGACTGCAGGGCACACCCAGGCACACTTGTTTTTACCAAATCTGTCACGTTGACAATTCAAACTTCATATCATTAATACTACGCTAATATGTAACTAGTACCTAATATAATATTACAATTACATTGTCCAGCGAACTTTATTTACTTTTTATTATTATTGTCTAAAAGACGTAAAAAATAATTTATAAATTACCGTCAAAGTTGTTCTATAATTTAGCGAACTACAATTAACGAAAACAGTGTTGTCTGTATAGAGCTGTGGTAATGATTTCGGCCTCGCACTCAGAAGTCATAGGATCCATTCCAGGCTCTGATAAACTTTTTTTTTAAATTTGATTTCTATTTAAATAAAAATATTGATTGTAATACTTTTTATTTTTTTGCTTTTAGTATTTTTGGTTGACAAAATTAAAGAACACCGTTGACTGTAATTAATAAATTACCGATTTTAACTTTTTTTGAACAATAATAAAGGTTAATACTTCTTGCAGTTGCCTAAATTCTAACAAAATAATACAGTTTGAAATTATAAACGGGTTTGTAACAAAATACATGTTGTATAGGGAAACTATGTTCAGGAATAAGTGTTCACACGTACAAATCTTTTCATTCAAATTCAAATTTAGCGCGTATTTAATGTCAACAGTGCCATCTATCCAAATTACGCTGAACTTCTTACTCACAATTGGCGGCCATTTTTTTATGCCCTTGTCAAACCAAAACTTAAGACTACCGATAAACATTATTATCCAACGTTAATGACCCGGACTTGAAGTTTACATTTTGTGTGACCATACTTAGGTATTAACAGAATTTGACGTAATTTAAAATCATAAAAATTTCTTTTTTGCTAATTTTAAAATTGAATTTAAATTTAGAATCAAAACTGTATTTTACATGAAATTTAGTGGCTGCCTAAGTTGCAATAATGCTTTGTAGAATATCTTAATTAAAATTCAAATTTTTCGTTTTTGTTCGAGTTCTGTAGTCTTAAAATTAACAAAGATTTTGTAGCTGCTGCCCTCTATCGACAAAAAGGGTAGCGGCCGCCCTCTTAAAATATGCGCTATAATTTAAATCGCTATATGTGTGCGACAGTTTTCCAGAAAAAAACATTATTTTGGGAGATAATGAATTTATTCCATACTTTTCACTCACCCTGTATTAATAAGTAAATAATAAATAATTAATTAATAAGTAACTAATAAATAAATATTTTAAATTTGACTTCAAATTTTCTAATAATAGTATTATTGTTATTGTAATTCCAAAGAATACTTTATACAAGACTTACCTATAATCCTATTAATTTGATTACCAAAAGAGTCTTCTTTGTTACTGGTAATATGTGGAACAAGCTGTGGCAATATGGGAATATACTTGTAACTGACGATTTTTGGCAATTGTATGCTTAATAGGTCTGCTATTTCAGTGTTATTACGATTTTCTAACCATAATGATAAAACACGAAACATACGAACATTATTTATATCACTAAATTGTAAATTTAGTATATAATATCTGCAACAAATTAATCATGTTATACAAGATCACAGCAATAATTATACAGTGTGATCATTTGAAAATGATCCACCCTTAATATCTGGCAAACCATACCAAATATCAAAAAAATGTAAAAATAGGCCGTTGCTAGCTCCACGGCTAACGTGGATATAATTTTGACACTAAATCCACGGCATTACGTCTTGTCAAGGGGCGACGTCATTAATTCGGCGACGCAAATACGAGTTGCACCTACTGCGCATGTCCGGGGACAAAATTATTCCAGTATGAAAGTTTGAAACATTTTCATATTTTAAATTGATTTTTAATTAATTTATAAGTTGAACATGACCAATAAAAAATACTAGAGTAAAGTTTCTCTATTTTGTGATTTTGTTTGTAGTTAATATTTATTATAATTAGATTTCTCAGAAACAGACTTTTACGCCTTGGGAATAGGCAACCAATCGTGCGCACCTCTGCCCCTATAATCTCAGGAAGCTGAAATAATTTTCCAAGTCCCCAGGCATGCGCCGAACGTAATGCCGTGGATTTTGTGTCAGAATTATATCCACGTTAGCCGTGGACTTAGCAACTGCCTAGTTTATCACCACTCTGGACAATTCTATTCTGAATTGTACTATAGCAGGTCTTGAAAAAATACTTACTGCATTGCCAACTTCAGATACATATTCTTTTCTTTTAAAGTATTGTTTATTTCAGCTTTATCTATTTTGCTTTGCCGTTCGTGAGTGATCATAGCTCTTCGTTCATCACCAGTTGCATAACCATTAGCATGTTTTGAAATATTTGCAGCCGCCTCATTAGCCTTTTCCATATTCTGTACTTTACATTCAAACACGGAAGATTTTATGTACGTCAAAACCTAAAACTTCCTACTAAACTTTTGTTTGTGATTAATTAAACATTTTACCTGCTGATACTGTGAATCGGCGAATCTAGCAAGTACATCATATGTCTCACATATATTTACATTATCGACATCAGTCTTTTGTAAATTATTTAAAATTTTAAGAGATTCCATAAAGTAATCTGATATTATTGTTTCTGGATTTTCGGAACAGGTTTCTACCATCCAGGTACCACACAGTTTCAAAGCTGCTGCATGTAACCTGGAACAGAACAAATTGAAATAAATTTAATGGACATTATTTAATTTTAATCTTGCCTAGGACTAGGTGTCTTGTTGAGAAGATTGCGTAGAATATAACGAGCTGTGGTTTTATCATCTAACCAGCACAGTTGTGCTTCCTCTATCATAATTCTATTTCTTATCTCAGGTGTTAAATCGCTAACATGAAGTAAACTTCCCAATGCTCGATTTGCTATGTTTTGCTTTCCTTCAGCTCTTGCTAGACCTAATAAATATTCATTATTTGAAACACTATATTTATGCTATATTATGGAATGAGCATAAAGCTGTGTACGTATAGGCACGGCCGCCTCGTGAGGCGGCTTCAGAATGAGGATCAAAAGAAACTTTGAGTCTCAACTAGTATGTAAATGAGCAGATCATAGTAACAACACACCACTGGTCCACTGTAAAGCGTAAATTCGAGATACAAGCCAGTTTATTCCGCCCTCTATCGGCGAACCAGCAAAGTCAACATAAATATATTTGCAACTTCTATCTTGAATATAAATAATTTTTCGTAATATATTTAATTTTGCTAATATAATTTTTTTTCTGAATATATTTATTTTTCCTGAATATATATTTTTCCTAATATATTTATTTTTGCAAATATATATTTTTTCTGAATATATTTATTTTTCATGAATATATTATATTTTTCACAATATATTTATTTCTTATGATTTTTTTTATTTCTCCTTTTTCTGAATATATTTATTTTAAATCGCAGATATATTAAATTAAAATATACAGTGTGTCCACGGATTGAGTGCATATAAGGTGTAAATGACAAATTTTTTTAGAGTTGGATCTTCATGTTCTGGGGATCGCTCCTGCCTAGTCTCAAACTAAGATATTGAAAAAATGAACCAAATCAATTAATATACAGGGTGCTTTTTTGGCCGAAATCGAAAAATTAGTCAAGAGTAAACTGTCTTTATTTTAGCAGATTTAACAAAAATGTATTAGAAAAAGTTGTTTAGAATTAAAAGTTATTGAAGATTTTCAACTTTTATACAAATCAGCCTACTTTGTTTTTTTTCATCTAATCCAATACTTTTGAACTCATGTTTGTAACAAATAAGGTTTAGTATTTTTTTTATTAAATAATTACTTATTTGTTTTTCAAGTAGTTTGTTTAATTACTCTTCATGCATGGGTCATTAAAACCACAAATAAAAAATCTCATGTTGATGAAAAAAATTAAAGTAGGCCGATTTGTATAAAAATTGAAAATCTTTAATAGCTTTTAATTCTAAACAACTGTTTCTAATACATTTTTGTTATATCTGCTAAAATAAAGACAGTTTACTCTTGACTAATGTTTAGATTTCGGCCAAAAAAACACCCTGTATATTAATTGATTTGGCTCATTTTTTCAATATCTTAGTTTGAGACTAAGCAGGAGCGATCCCCAGAACATGAAGATCCAACTCTAAAAAAATTGTCATTTACACCTTATATTCACTCAATCCGTGGACACACTGTAGGTAAGTTTGGTTAGATTGTCCTATATTTTCGCCTGAGGAATATGTGGTAGCGTTTTGTGCAGACATTTTATTGTTTTTGTTTTAATAGAAACCATAGTTGACTGTGTCGTGATTAAAACTAGCATTTCCTTTGATTTTAAAAATATATACTTTCATGGCTATGAGTTTTGGTATAAAATTGGAATTGTAATCAAGAAAAACATACCTGCTAATTTCAAATACATTTCAACCAAGGTATCTTTTAATGTTTCATTCCCTTGAGATACCAAATTTTTGACAGTTACTATTCTTTGGGCTAGTATTGGTTCTAGATACTGAAACTCATTTCTATTTATTTCATCCTGAACATTCCATTTTTCTAATAACAATTTAAAATTTCCTTCATTTTGTGCTTTTAGAAAATCTTCTAGTTCCTGTATTGATTGTAATTGGTTTAAAGGTTCATAGAGATTTTGACTGCTTTCCAAACTTGCATGTCTTAAACAGTTTATTACAGAATTTCTGGCATCTGATATAGCGCAATTAAAATTAGATGTGTCGTCATCATGCAATGCTTTCATTGCAAAATATTTGTATTTTTCATAATTTTCTGATTTTTCTGAATCAGTTTTATTTATGCTCCAGTTACTTAATCTCCAAGCACATTCAAATTGTGATTCCACAGAAATATCATATTTTAGAGGTAATTGATAAAGGCTACAATTTTTTAAGGCATCTATAAGACTTGGTATGCATGTAGTATTTCCTTGTGAGATCTGAATGTCATACAGCAATGTCACTTGTTCCCATCGCTGTAAATGTTCATAGTGGTCCACACGTAAGCGACTGTCTAACGGACCAATTGTCTCGCACGTACGTAATGCATCTAGCTCACCCACTCTTTTATAACCCTAGAAAGTAAACAATAATGGCATAAAACTAATTGAGATAACTGAAGCATTTCCAATTGACTGAAGCTTGTTTCAACTGAATTAATCTTTTTATCTTTCCCCATCCCCCCTAGGGTTTAAATTTTTTTTTTGGGGCAACAGAGGTAGGTAGCACTTGTTACACATCACGTGACATTAAGTTTGGTGTAGCATTCCAATTGAATTAATACCGGGGCAGTCTAGATTCGAACATTACAGAATCAGATTAGATCAGCCCATTTACAATTGGAAAGTGCCTCTGTAGTGCAAACTTAAAAAAATGGGGGTGCAACCCTCCCCTGGACTAATACTAAAAATATACGTTTCGGTATCAACAGCAAAGTTCGCGAGGCAGATCCTGATAAACATTTGAATGCCTAGCGAGAAAAACGAGACTATATGGATTCGATATGAACTGAAGAAAGACGCCCATATATCTGTAGGTAGCGGCTAGAAATTACAGCTGACGAAGCCGGACGATCGCTACTGATCCGTTTCCGTTAGAGTCCAACCTAATATTCAAAATTCACGAATTTCTCATCAACCGTACATTTTAGCTATATGAACACCTTATACTATGTGATAGACAATTAAATTTTGCATTCAATTATATAATAATATATAGGGTGTTTTATTTAAAATAACAAAGTTGCTTATTGTACTGTGGACAGCAAACGCCCTGTATACGTGATATACATTTAGGAGAATGTAGAATTATATACTGAATAACTTTTATATTTAAACTTCTTTCATATTTTGACTAATAAAGGCGCTATAGGAGCATCAATTTTCGATTTTCAAAACCTCGTAGAGGGCGCCACAATAAAATTCTGGCATTCATCAAAAAACAAAAATATAGCTAATACCAAGCTGCATAAGTATAGAAAATTTAAACAAAATCGTATGGACCGTTTTTTTGTAATAATTTATCAAAAATTTAAATTTTTTTGGAAGAGCGCCGTTGCGACCGTTTTTGGATTTACTAAATAAATTTTTTTTGTGGTGTAGTACCGGCAATGGGCTTTAAAACAAGTTGTTGCGAAACCTGATCAGATACCTGGTTTTGAGTTATGGGGCGTTAAGTCGAAATTTTGAAAAATTCATAGCGGCCGCCATTTTGAAGTTAGAGAGTCCGTCAAAAAACTGTTTCCTTTCAATTATGGTCTTCTTTCATATTCCCTACTCAGATTTACAAAATTCTGCTTCTGACAAAAATGCTACCAAAAAAACATGTCTAACTTCCGCTTCCGGTTTCGGATTTTTTTGAAAAGCTTATTTTGTCGATGAATTTTCGATATACCCCTTCATTTAAAATTTCATCAAAATCGGTTCACTGGTGTTTGAGTTAGAGGCGTTACATACATGACTACTTGAAGGCTGCATTTACTTCAAGGCCGCGTTTATGTCATGAAAATGCGGCCGTGAAGTGAATTTGGCCGAAAAAGTAGTGATTGGCAAAATATCAAAAAGAACAAAATTTTTAATAAAATTTGTGATATTCGCCTAAAAAATGTGGTTTGCACCTCTGCCAAAAAGTGTTTTTTTTGTCAGTCTGATTTTCTGGTCAAGGTAATAATAACCGGTTAATGTTTAACTAGCATTTATTATATCTACATACCTCTCTCAAAATGTTTTGTAAAGCCTGTTGAATGTCGGGTTGTTCTTGCTGAAAGATAATATCAAGTGGTGTAACACCTGATGTATAGATAGCTGCACTTTTTGTAGATGTTCTTATTTCCTTTAGCCTCTCCTGAGACCACAGTTCTACATAAAGAAGTGCAGTGAACTGGGCTGTGCAAAATTGTGCTGCTTGTGCAACATACAAATAATTTAAAGATAAGTCTCCAAAAGACCTAAAAAATACATAAGGTAGAATTTAAATCAATGATGGGCTATGTAACATTATAAACCATTGTATGCATTACCTGTTACTTTCAATATTTTTTCGTAGCCGGATAAAATGAACGACATTCAGCATACATTGTACAGATAATTTATTAACTGCAATACTATCAGTATTGGTGGGATGTAAACTAAGAGTCCAATGCGACTCAAAAAATCGTTGTATTTGAGCAGAAACTATGTGAGCATATCGTGAAGATAAAATCAAGTACACAAGCAGAGGAAGAAGATGTTCAGAAAATTCAACCTTAAATTAAATATTCAATGTTAGATGAATTTTTTTCATATCTTAATATATTTACCTTAGCTTTACACACGGGTATTAAATTGCTCAAATAACATTTGTCTGTAAATGTTTCGAGCATTGTGCACACTAATTGTGTAATCCATTCACCATGTTCTGTTGGAACTTCCGGACACCATAATACATTAGAATTAATTAGATTCTCAAAATTATTTTTTTGGCTAAAACTTGAATCGGATCTTAGTTTACGAGAGGAAATGAAAGGGGTTACATAAGATTTATCTATTTTTCCATATCCATAGTCAATTTTAGAAGCTGAAATGAAAGAACTTTTTAAAATTCAATATGAAAAATAAAAAAACGATTTTGCAAACAAGGAGGGTTTTAAAATTTAAAATTTCTCAGCCTGTACTGATTTAAAAAATTATAAAATTTGAATGGTGACCGTAGTAGTCCTCAATACGCTGAACATTTCTTCTCATTTAACCTCTATCTTTTACCGTTTACGAGATCCCCATGCATGTGCTACTTATCTTGGACACACTGTATATTTAAAAAAACAAACCTAAGACAGCTTTCCCTTCTTTGCAGTCAAGAACATAATACAGGGCTTCACTGGAAACCTGCATTACTCGAACATCGGAATCAACAATATATTTAGCAAGAAGTGCAGTTACACAACCCGTAACCAATTCAAAAGCATTACAGTTTTCATATTCACGCTGCTGTTCCGCTTGTAAAACTGTGGTTAATAAATCTGCAGATCCCAGCTCTCCTAAACACCGAGTAGCTTCTCTACTTTCCTAAAACAAATATAGAATTTATATACGGAAAGATTAGAATTGTGTAATGAAATACTGATTATCATTCGAGAGAAGGGAGAAGTAGCTTAAAGATTTTTGTAATATATGTAAAGGTGGCTACCTTCAATGTTGTTTGTTACTATAGTAAATGTTTGACAAGATATAAATATTTGTATTTTGAATTAATATCTGTTAATATTAATATTTAATTACTTATTGTTTATTAACGTGTAATTTAATTCTCTTGTAAAGAATAAAATCACGTAAGTTGAAGAAACTAATTTACATATAATTAAAAGAAAATTTAGATTTTGAAAGTACCAGCAAAATGAAAACGAGTAAAAATGTAAAGAAAGGTATTAAGTGTCATTAAAGTTGTAAAAGACAGTAGAAGAACACAAGACATATTCAACAAACTGTAGAAAATATGAAATTCAAGAGATAGGGAGGAGAGGGGGGGAGGGGGGAGGAGATTAAAAAAGTGGAGGTGCACACCTGGACTTTCCCATACTAAAAATAAACATTTCGTTTTTGGTATTCAGCAGTATAGTTCTCGACCTTCACCTTGAGGCAGTCTCTGGAAATCACTTGAATGCGTAGCGCGACAAACGAGACTATACGGATTCGGTACGTACAGAAGAGAGACGCGCATCCAAAGTAATACTAAATCTTCAAAATGTACAAAACGCAGCTGAACTTCGCGAATTACTCATCAACAGACAATTAAATTTTGCATTCAATTATATAATAATATATAGGGTGTTTCATTTAAAATAACAAAGTTGCTTATTGTACTGTGGAAAGCAAACACCCTGTATACGTGATATACATTTAGGAAAATGCAGAATTACGTACTGAACAACTTTTATATTTAAACTTCTTTCATATTTTGACTAATAAAGGCGCTATAGGAGCATCAATTTCCGATTTTCAATACCTCGTAGAGGGCGCCACAGTGGAATTCTGGCGTTCATCAAAAAACAAAAATGTAGCTAATACCAAGCTGCATAAGTGTAGAAAATTTAAACAAAATCGGGTAGCCGTTTTATTGTAATAATTTTTCAAAAATTTAAAAATTTAGAAAGACCGTTTTTGGATTTAGTAAATAATTTTTTTTCATGGTGTAGTACCGCCAAAGGGCTTTCAAACAAGTTGTTGCCGAATCTGAGCAGATAACTAGGTTTTGAGTTGTGGGGCGTTAAAAGTCAAAATTTTGAAAAATTCATAGCGGCCGCCATTTTGAGTTAAACAGTCCGGTAAAAAACTGTTTCCCTTGAATTACGGTCTTATTTCTTATCGCTACTCAGATTTTCAAAATTCTGCTTCTTTTTTGCTTTCTTTTTTTGAAAAGCTTATTTTGTCGCTGAATTTTCGATATACCCCTTCATTTCAAATTTCATCAAAATCGGTTCACAACCACTTTTTTGGGTTCCTGGGGGTTCAAAACACTTATTTCCGCGAAAATCTCAATTTTCATGATACCAATACTTCCCACAGTGCCGGATTAACCGACGCGGAGGCCCGTAGGCAGTCCAAATCTCAGGCCCCCCCCTCGCAAATTATCGCGGAATACGTAGGTTGTACCGAATTTTTCTGTCTTTTGGAAATAATTCAATTTTGTCAATCCGCTGTCTCGTGAGGCCCCTAAAAGGCGCGCGCGGTCCATAGACTGCAGCCTACTCTGCTTAATGGGTAATCCGGCACGGGCTTCCCATATACCAGTGGTAGTATGGGAAATGTAGAAAATATGGAATTCAAGAGACAGGGAGGAGAGGGCGGGAGGTTAAAAAAGAAAATGGATTATGGAGAAATATAGAACATAATAAACAATAACAGGAAAGAAATAAAGAATAGTAAAGTATTCGTAATACTTACATGTGAGTCAGATGAAAGAGAAAGCTTTATTAGTACACATATTAGGCGATGAAGGACACTTTTTTCGCAATCTTCAGAAAATCCTCTTACATCATGTAGCTTAGAATAAATTTCTTTTAATTCCATTTTTTTACACGACAACTGGTTTTTTAGGTGTTTTAAACCTTCTGTCCGACAACCAGCATTTCCCATCAAACTACTGGTGTCTAGGAAGTTTTGCATCTCATTTTCCAAGTTATACATTTTTTTCTCATATTTCACTTTTTTATAAATATTCTGCATTCTAGAAAACTTTTCTTCTTGTGGAAAGGGATCTAACATTTCAATTGCTTCTACCAAATCATTTACATAGTCAACAATCATCAGATTAAGTAATTTAGCGCATTCTAATCCAACATGATTGTTACATTTGGCTATTGGTATTAAAATGCTGACAAAAGTAACTAGAAACATGTTCAATACATCGGCATTTTCGGGTAGTATTTTTCCTAAAAAAGTGGAGAAATACTTGCAACTCATTCTGTTCATAATTGAATCGTCTTCATATTTGTATCTAATGAGATGTATCAAAGTGTATGAAATTGTTCGAATAAAATAAACTCTAAATTCATTGTTTTCTTTCAGGTATGGAACAATGAGATCTATCAGAATGGTGCATTGAAGAAAAGTTTTAACTTTATCCTCGGTGCTTGTTGAAGTATGCATGGGAGCAATTAAATTTAGAAGAAGTTCTTGTAGTTTTGCTGGACAATTAGAAATGCAGTAGGAGATTAAATCATCATGTAAATATTTATTCTAGAAAAGAAACATAAATAATGATATTTTGCAACATGGTGGATACCGGGTGACACAGGAATCCGAGACACTCCTGTTGTTTTCTTTATTTTTGAAATAAAATTTTTTTAAGAATTCCGGCGAAACGGGAAGTGAACATTCAGTTCAAATTATGCGCCCTAATTTATTTAAATGAGTTAAAAAATAACAGGGATGCCTCGGGCTCCTGAGTCACCCGGTTTAGACTGGCAAGGAACATCATGCGAGTTGTTGTTGCTGAGCAGCGCACTTTTTTAAACTACTGGAAGTTCTTGCAACAGACAAAACGTTGGTTGTCTAAAAGCGTATTTCACATAACAGCAGTATCGTCAGCGTCACCCCCCTTCCATTAACAGCAGACCAATGAAATTGCACATTACTTGAAGCTTAAAAGCTTAAATTTTTTCGTTGGTCTGTTGCTAATAGGTAGGGGATGACGGTGACGCTACTGCTGTTATGTGAAATACAGCACACCAAGCTTACAAGGTTGAAAGGGGGGCGTGTCCAATGTTGATATAGTTTTTGGCCTTTGCTAGCTCCACGACTAACGTGGATATAATTCTGACACAAAATCCACGGCATTACGTCATTCTCAAGGGGTTACGTCACCTACTGCGCATGTCCGGGGATTTGATTTTTAATTAATTTGCAAGTTGAAAATGACCAATAAAAAATACTAGAATAAAGTTTCTCTAAGTTCGAGCGATTGATTTTGTTTGTAATTAATAATTATTATCATTAGATTTCTCAGAAACAGACTTTTACGCCTTGGAAGTAGGCAACCAATCGTACGCACCTCTGTCCCTATAATCTCAGGAAGCTGAAATAATTTTCCAAGTCCCCAGATATGCGCCCCATGATAATGACGTAATGCCGTGGATTTAGTGTCAGAATTATATCCACGTTAGCCGTGGAGCTAGCAAGAAATTAAAATTTCAAAAGTTAATTGAATTTTTCCAGTGAATGTACTTTTGAGTAGGATTGTTTGCTATTGCTTGACGTACTGTCGCGCTTTGTCTAAAATTTAGTCAACATATTTTCCGGGGCATTTTTAAGCTTGGTAGGTAGAGCTGTAGGCGTTAAGTCTTATTTCACATTATAGCAGTCGCTTAGGCAATTTCTCACATCACAACAGCAAGTCATCCGTACGATAATTTTTCAATAACTTGCCAGTCTATCTGTACCCTTGAAATTATGTATTGTCTGTACCAGACTTCAAATTCAGTGTTAGTCTTATGGAGGCCGGCATTGCCAAACCTACTTCTCAGTTGGGTTGACCGTCAATAAGCCTCAAGGTATCCACAAATGGCAACGCCGTGCAGGATTTTCCCATAAGAATTACATTGCCCTATGCTGCCAACACTGAACTTGAAGTCTGGTACAGACAATAGGTAGGTAGTATGTTCTCATAAAAAAGTTCAATTACAAACTTTAGTTACTCACCTCTATGTCACTGATGGTTTTTAAAACTACATTTGTAGTAAAATACGGTTGAAATGGTTCTGGTAAGGGATAGTGAACAGTAAATGTATTGGTTAGATGTTCTGGGTCGAAACAGAATTGTAATAAAGAACTAATTATTTCATGTAACTTTTCTATTATCAATTCATCCACTCTGTCACTTGTTAATATATTTGCAAGGTTTTCAAGACATGCATTTTTGTATGCTATTTCATCTTGTTTTATATCACCCTCAAATGTCCTTTCTCTTGTTGAAATTAAGAAACATCTGGCAATGATATTTGGATATGATATCTAAAAAGAAAACACACACATGCACATACCATAAAAAATATAATTTTTCTCGATATATACAAGTTTTTCCTATTTTTCCTTTTTTAAAATTTGTTTATAGTAATAATTAATAAACGTTTTGTAAACTTTGTCGCGCGAAAGAGGCTAGAAAAATGTACCCAGTTAGAGAATACTGTCATGTCCATGTGGACTCATACAAACTAGTTTTAGAACCGCTTTTGACTAAAATTAAATTCGTATAATATGGTAATTATAATGTACAATATTAAAAACTTTCTATGGCTATTCAAGCTTCAATAAAAGCACAACGCATTTTCATGCTAGTCAGTGTGCTCCAGCCATGAACTCAACTCACACTCCAGCCACATCTTCAAGCCAGGCCTGACCAAATGCGGATACCAACAGGGTTTACAATGACCCAGCAGTTGAGCATATGTATTCACAAGTCCACTGGGAGCCCCACTGACTTTAGGTTATTTACAGTTTGTGAATGTATTTTTCCAGCTGTTGGGTCACTGTAAGCCATGTCGGTATCTGATTGTGGCCTGACCAGCTATCAACCCTTACCAAGAAGACTACAGAACACCACCTCGATCATTATAGTCTACTTGGCGCTACTACTAGAGAACCGTTTGAAGTTAGCAAAAACCAGCGATTTTAGTTTAAAATGGCAACGCAGCGAAAACCGCGCAAGATAGGTGAAAGTAACATAAGACCAAAGCTGTAGAAAATGAAATTTCCTACAAGAAACTCTGGAAAAGCGTATGTCTAACTTTAATAGTTTGGGCTTGAGAACCGTTTGAAGTTAGCAAAAACCGGGGATTTTAGTTTAAAATGGCAACGCAGCGAAAACCGCGCAATATACGTGAAAATATCATACCACCAAAGTTGTAGAAAATACAATTTCCTACAAGAAACTTCTGGAGAGCGTATGTCTAACTTTAATAGTTTGGACCTGAGAACCGTTTGAAGTTAGCAAAAACCAGGGATTTTAGTTTAAAATGGCAACGCAGCGAAAACCGCGCAATATAGGTGAAAATATCATACGACCAAAGTTGTAGAAAATACAATTTCCTACAAGAAATTTCTGGAGAGCGTATGTCTAACTTTAATAGTTTGGACCTGAGAACCGTTTGAAGTTAGCAAAAACCAGGGATTTTAGTTTAAAATGGCAACGCAGCGAAAACCGCGCAATATAGGTGAAAATATCATACGACCAAAGTTGTAGAAAATACAATTTCCTACAAGAAACTTCTGGAGAGCGTATGTCTAACTTTAATAGTTTGGGCCTTACAAACCGTTAATGCACTGAAAAATGCATTAGATCTCACTTGCTTACTCACAATGCCTCTGTGTGATATTTTACCATTCACGGATCGAGAGAGTCTAATAGGTACTTGTAACTTCTACCTACCTCAACAATTTCTTGTATGGACTTCTCACTATGGTTACACACTTCCTCCAGTAAAGGAAGATCTTTTGCTATCAGTACAGGAACTATTGCAGATATATACTTTGCACAAAATTCAATTTTTGATGAACATCCTAATAAAATGTAGGGAAAGTCCTTTAGATCATAATTGTTACTATGCCATTGAGATATTAAATAATTCAAATTAATTTCTATTAATTTGTAAGCATTTCGAATGCATAAATGTTTTGCAACCATTTCTAACACTCGAAGAGTTGAATCTGAAATACGGAATGTTTGGAATATTAATTGATTTTTGTATCTTATACAGGTACCTACCTATATTCAAGCTTTTTTCAGACATTAATTGAAGGAGCATAAACAGTGATTTCTGTCTCAAAATAACATTTGTAGCAATCACGGTTGCAAGTGTATGAAGTGCACTAGCAGTACGGGTAACGGTCTCATCCACTTTACGTTCTTCACTTAAACTGCCATCCACATTAAATACTTCTACACACTGCAAAGCAAAAATTCGGAGACATTTTTATTAATTTTAATAAATATGCATATCTTTGGTCAGGTACCTACCTTTATCGCTATCGTATTAAAGAGGGCATTTTGATGAACTAACTGTAAATCATTTTTACAGGAAGTTAAGAATACAATATGTATATTTTTTATAGCTGCTAATCTAACTTGTTGGTAATCGCTACTTAACAAGTTCGGAATTTGGGCAATTACATGCTCATTGCCATGCCATTTTGCCCAATTAATATGTGGATCAACCTAGAAATATAAATATTACTTTTGAATAATCTTCTTAAAAACAAAGGAATTTACAAACCATTGATAATTGTCCCATGCAGTCTAAAAGTGCTGTAGATACATTTGGTCCATAATCATTACGTTGTTGATAAAATGGATATAGTAAAAGCACAGCATTTTCTTTTAGATCGTCATTATTTGTTAAAGCAACATGTGGATACAAATCTAAAACAATTTTGGTAATTATTAAAAAATTGCATTAAAGGGACTTCATGCAGGCGCGATTTTTTTTTATTTCACTGTCGATGTCTTGTCCAACATCATAAGACGGTATAGCGCTTTAGTGCGTTGGACACGGCCATAGGTTAAATTTGAATTTGCCGCCAAATTTAACGTGACCGCGTTCAACGCACATAAGCGCTTTACCGTTTTAAGGTGGATCCACAATTGACCTTTCCCAACCCTCTGTGGCAAGTTTTGGAACTTAAAAGAGGGGTACCCGATTTATCTATCTAACGTTGGCAGCGCTGCCAAAGTTGTCATTGTTAGTTTTTTTATGTTGGCGTTCCTGTGGTGTGACGTTGACTTTGAGTCGGCTGTCACGAAATGACAATAAACAAATGTGACAGCCGCCGACTCAAAGCAAACGTCACACCCCAGGAACGTCAACATAAATACACTAACAATGACAACTTTGGCAGCGCTGCCAACGTTAGATAGATAAATCGGGTAGCCCGCTTTAAGTTCCAAAACTTGCCACAGAGGGTTGGAAAAGGTCAATTGACGGGTTCACCGGATTCACAGTCCAGCGGCGGAGTCAGCATCAAGTTGTTGATGGCAGACGTATGTCTGTGAAAGCTTACAAAATTGCGATGTAGAGAAAAACAAACTAAATAGTTGCGTTCAATTGATTCAGCAACTCAGCACAACGCGTATCGCTTTTTAGCGTCAACCAATAGAAGTGTTCGATTTTTGAAAACGTGACATTCTATTGGTTGGCACTAAAACATGATACGCGTTAGTGCTGAATTGCTGAGTCAATTGAACGCACCTATCGTCAAACTTATTTAGATTTGACACACTTTAATTGGTTAAATGCCAAGGAGAGGGAGGTGAGACTGGTCTTTGAATTCGGTTCACGCGGCATGTGGTAAGCCACACCTAACCAATCAGACTAAATACTAGGCTGAGATTGGTTAGATGCGGCTTACCACGTGCCGCGTCCATTGACCTGATCAAAACGGATCCGCAATTGGCACATCACATGGCATAGGGTAAACCGCACATAACCAATCACACACCAGTAATTACTAGTCTGTTATGGGTTAGCTACGGCTTCCTGCCTTCAAGGGTCCTATCCCGTAACAGATTTTTTATATTGGTAACCGTGAGGCCTGTCACTTTTAGCTATTTTAGGATGGTGACAACGGTTTGTAGATGATCTTGCCCTCGACACATTTGACATTTTATGGTGTTGGACACGGGCATTGGTTGCGTTCAATTGACTCAGCAACTCAGTACACACGCGTATTGAGTTTTAGTGCTTATCATTATCGATAGCATGCGTCAAATCGAGCGATTTTATTGGTTGGCACTAAAACTAAAGCACACTGAGCGTTTGTGCAGAGTTGCCGAAGTCGGTTACACATGAAGCGTTTCGGAGTAAGCGCGCTCTTGCGTTCAGATTTCAACCAATAAGAACACAGCATTTGAAAATCCTGTGTTTCAAGGTCAATACGCGAAAAGTTTGTTTATGTTCATGTTTTGTTGACAGCGTTTGAGCAGTTATGGCGGGAATGTGTTCAAAAGGAGAAAAAGCGCTGGTAACTGACATAAAATTCAGTTTTAATTTGTGAACTCGAAATATCTAAGTCTTTTTGTAGGAACCTGTGTACAAATGTGGATACTGTAAACATATCCCTTGTCCAAAATCGTCTTTTACATATTTTTTTCTTTCTTCATTAATTTATGTGGGGCATATCAATCGCAGCAACTGCTTCTGCTTTTTCTGAAATATTGTGGGGTATTTAATCCCGTTTTACGCTTTTTTTTCTAACAGCATCACTGTTAAAATTCGTTTTTTCTCCATTATACAGTTTTGAGTTTATAGAAAGAAGTACAAAAGTTAAATTGGCGGCTGAATGAGGGTTTATTCCTCAAACTAGCAGTGTTGAAGCAGTTGACAAATTATTATTTTTTCTATAGTAAAATACTTACTGTGTAAAATTTTCAGAATGTTTAATGCAGTTTTGTAGTTGGTATAGCAAACTTGACAAATTAGTTGAATGCTTTTCAAAATCTTCTCCAAAACATTATCTGACAATGTTCCTGGTTTGAAATTTTCAAGAGATAGTAAAAATGTCATTGCCTACAATCAAATATAATATTATGAAAACCATAATTAACAAATAAAATGAATTAATTATAATTATACCATTTCATAATCTGTAGAAAGTTCTGGATCAAAATTTGGTTCGGCAAGTGTCTCCAGTGCTTGTTGTTGAGTATCAAATGTGCATGCCATATTTGGTACACAGCAATAGCAACAAAGAATTTCCAAAGCTGCCATACTTAATTTGTCAGATTCTACCTTTTTTTCATCTTCTAATTCAGCTTCATTTTCTTCCACTGTAAATAACAGGTAAGTATATTACAATGTGTTGTCAATGATGTAAGGATGGTAAATGAAGGGAACAGTTGTTTACAACAATCCTGTTAAGCCTTGTCAGGACGCGTGCGCCAATCTGGCGACAGAGAATTAGACGCAAGACAATTGGACGCGTTAATAGAATAAAATATCAACATTCTCAAAAGTTCCCCATTGGTCTGCAATTGTAGATTGAAAAGTGCATTAGAAATATCTTAAGGGAGGCTCGTTAGTTTAAGGGTCGATTCACACTATTGACTATACGGTATGGTACGACACGGCCAGATAAATGTGCCTTCAACGACACGACAATTTTGTCAAGTATTCACATTATAAAGACATTTTCAGGATACAAATGTAGAAAATAAAATTTCATACAAGAAACTCTGGGAAAGGATTCTGCCTTGAAATGGCAACGCAGCGAAAACCGCGCAATATAGATGAAAATAATATGAGACCAAAGTTGTAGAAAATAAAATTTCCTATAAGAAACTCTGGGAAAGCGTATGTCTAACTTTAGTAATTTGGGCTTGAGAACCGTTTGGAGTCAGCAAACACTTTAAAAAGCAATAAAAGGAAACATTTAAAAGATGCGCCATACACACGGCCACCTGGTGGTCATCTACCTCACTAAGTTAACGCATGCGGATTAACAAACAGAATATCGTCTATTGATGCAACATACCTTTTGTTTGACTGGATTCTTCTTGATTCAACAAATCAAACATTGTTTTAATGAATTCTATTGGAATATTCTTTCTAAGTATCAGGAACAATGTATCTTGTAGTTTTGCTGTAAATAATTTCTTGATCTGTTGAAGAACCTCAACTATAATATTTGTTTTTTTTTCATTTAACTTTCCTAATAACGTCTTGAACAAGTCCCACCATCTCTCTAGTAATAAGAGTAACATTTTTGTTAATTTATGTTCTACTACTTGTTCTTCTTGTAAAAGATTATAATCAATCATGAGAGTCAACGTATTTGCCAGAAGTACTATAATATTTACGGTATTTTTAATTGCAACAGAAAGCCTCGCATTATGTTGTAAATATAGTCCAGCAAATTCATGCAGTAATTCGTTTAAGTTAATATTATCAGACTGACTGGAGTTTATTATATTATCAACGGTTGTTTCATTGATTTGCATTTCGTCTTTGTTAAGAACAAGTCCACCATCGAAGGAAGTTATTGAGTAGACATACTCTATAGTTTTATATTTATAGCCGTCTCCGTTGTATTTAAAGTCTCTGTTATAAGTGATAGCATTGATTTCAGGCCATTGTTTAAAGGTTAAAAAAAGTAGTACTTCAGCAGTAATTCGTTCTGAGAAAACGTCAGTGTTATTAAGTTTTTCATTATTGGCATTTAGGATCCACTTCAAAAGTGTTTTATGATTATTTTCTGAATTAATATTTACTGTTAAAGGCCGCTGAGGTAGATCAAATCGAGCACAAGCAATGTTTAATGTTTCAAGACTATATTTACTAACGTTTAGTACTTGAGACATGTAAGTTCTAAAGAGTTGTATAGAATTCATTGTCTTTCGTTTAGAAATCAATTTCTGTAATAATTTATGTGTGTTTTCTTCATTTTCATTTAATCCTACCGCTCTAAAAAATTAAAGACGATTTATATTTCAACTTGGGACAATTTAGAAGTAGTACTTAGTATTTACTATGCACTGCAACAACTACTGAGAGTAACTTACCGTAATGTACATTCCCATATAACAGACCATAATGAGTTAATGGCATCACTGTATTCAGCAACATCGATGTGAGTTTCGACATCCACCAGAATAGACAAACAATTATACAAATGATAACGAATATTTGAACTTTTACATTCTGCTTGCTGTGCAGAAAGAACACGTAGTAGGTACACAAAATCTTTTGAAGATATCAAATCAGGATATCTTGTTAATAATTCCGCTACTACACTAATCCTGAAAAATACTCAATAGAATCAAAACAGTAAAAAACAAATTGAATATAAACTCACCAAGGCCAATCTTTACTTTCTTGAATGTTACTTATAATAGTATAAAATCCATCTTCTATTTTTTTTCGTTTACTTGCAGGTTGGCTACTGTCTGAAGTTTGAGATACATCTAATGCTGTTATTCCTTTACTTGCAAGTATCTAAAAATATAAAATGATACAAATTAACACAATTTTAATATTCAGATTGACAGTGAAGAAAATATGACAAGATAAATAAATGAGTATGAAAACTTTCTAATTTAATTAACCGCTCGCATTCATGTAGCTAAAAAGTGGAGGTGCAAACCACCCCTGGACTTTCCCATACTAAAAATAAACGTTTCGTTTTTGGTATTCAACAGTATAGTTCGTGAGGCAGACCCTGATAAGCATTTGAATGCCTAGCGAGAAAAACGAGACTTATGGATTCGATATGAACAGAAGAAAGACACCTATCTATCTGTAGGTACCGGCTAGAAATTACAGCTGGCGAAACCGGACGATCGTTACCGATCGACGCGACGATCCGTTTCCGTCAGAGTCCAACATAATATTCAAAATTCACGAATTTCTCATCAACCGTACATTTTAGCTATATGAACACCTTATACTATGTGATAGACAATTAAATTTTGCATTCAATTATATAATAATATATAGGGTGTTTCATTTAAAATAACAAAGTTGCTTATTGTACAGTGGAAACCAAACGCCCTGTATACGTGATATACATTTAAAAATGCAAAATTATATCCTGAATATCTTTTATATTTAAACTTCTTTCATATTTTGACTAATAAAGGCGCTATAGGAGTATCAATTTCCGATTTTCAATACCTCGTAGAGGGCGCCACAGTGGAATTCTGGCGTTCATCAAAAAACAAAAATGTAGCTAATACCTAGCTGCATAAGTATAGAAAATTTAAACAAAATCCTTAGACCAGTTTTTTTGTAATAATTTTTCAAAAATTTCAAAATTTTTGGAAGAGCGCCGCCGTTGCGACCGTTTTTGGATTTAGTAAATGATTCTTCTTCTTGGTGTAGTACAGCCAAAGGGCTTTCAAACAAGTTGTTGCGGAACCTGATCAGATAACTGGTTTTTGAGTTGTGGGGCGTTAAAGTCGAAATTTTGAAAAATTCATAGCGACCGCCATTTTGAAGTTAGAGAGTCCGGCAAAAAACTGTTTCCCTTGAATTATGGTGTTCTTTCATATCCCCTACTTCAAAATTCCGCTTCTGAAAAAAATGCTACCAAAAAAACATGTCTAACTTCCGCTTCCGTATGTTTAATATTTCAACAGATACAAGTTAGACAATGAAAAACCAGCCACCTTAAAGTAATATTAATTTTCCTATGTCTGATAAGACACACCGTATACCTACATAAATAATAAATGCTGTACTACTCACCTGTTTAAACAATTCAACGAAGAGAGTTACAAAAGGTTTAGGTAAAACATTAAAGTTTTTCTGACCACCAAAAAGTGTGGATGGTTTGGAATTTATTTGAATATTATCATCCATTTCATGACAAAGAATTGAATAGACAGAACGTAGCTGTTTGTTCCATTCCAGCCATGAATAAGCATACGATGAAATGCTTCCTTCAACTGCACCATTGGGGTGATGTATTTGTACTTGCAGAAGAAAAAACTTTAATATAAGCTTCTAAAAATAAACAAATAAATTAGCATGTTTTGATTATTTTAAAAATATGCATTACATTTGCTTACTTTAATATTATTGTTACTGTGGGCTTGATAAATTCCAATGAAGTTATTAGACAATTCTTCTCCTAATTTACAGCATGCCATACGATTGTCTTCTGCAGTCTAAAAATCATATTAAAGGTAGGTGTAAAATTGGGTCACATAACCTTTCTCGGGGGGGGGGGGGCAGTACAAACAATCGAAGGTCTAGCTCTGTCACATGATCCTTGCTGAATAAAAACATAAACAAAACAGGCCAATCAGCGCCCTCCATGAGGGTCATGTGATACAATTTTGTCGATAGGACTTTGTGGTAGCTTGTTTGTGTTGCCCTTGGCTGGGAAGGTCATGTGACCAAATGTCATTATACAGTGTGTCCCAAATAGAGTAGTATTGCATGACTATCTTTGTTATTAATAAAAAAAAAACTTTATTTAATACAAAAACTATTAACTACGTCGTTATTTTTTATTTTAAACATACAGTGTGTCCACGGATTGAGTGCATATAAGGTGTAAATGACAATTTTTTTTAGAGTTGGATCTTCATGTTCTGAGGATCGCTCCTGCTTAGTATCAAACTAAGATATTGAAAAAATGAGCCAAATCAATTAATATACAGGGTGTTTTTTGGCCGAAATCTAAACATTAGTTGAGTAAACTGTCTTTATTTTAGCAGATATAACAAAAATGTATTAGAAAAAGTTGTTTAGAATTAAAAGTTATTGAAGATTTTCAACTTTTATACAAATCAGCCTACTATGATTTTTTTCATCAAAATCCAATACTTTTGAACTCATGTTTGTAACAAATAAGGTTTAGTATTTTTTTAATAAATAATTATTTGTTTTTCAAGTACTTTGTTTAATTACTCTTCATGCATGGGTCATTAAAACCACAAATAAAAAATCTCATGTTGATGAAAAAAATCAAAGTAGGCTGATTTGTATAAAAATTGAAAATCTTCAATAACTTTTAATTCTAAACAACTTTTTCTAATACATTTTTGTTATATCTGCTAAAATAAAGACAGTTTACTCTTGACTAATTTTTAGATTTCGGCCAAAAAAACACCCTGTATATTAATTGATTTGGCTCATTTTTTCAATATCTTAGTTTGAGACTAAGCAGGAGCGATCCTCAGAACATGAAGATCCAACTCTAAAAAAAATTGTCATTTACACCTTATATGCACTCAATCCGTGGACACACTGTAGATTGTTACACATCGTTGAATGCAGAAAAAAAAATGCAATTTATTCATTTGAAAATCCAAGATGGCGCCCATTTAAAATAAGAAGTTGCTATAGTCGGGGCACGCTAAAGGTGCATCTACGTCATCAATTTTTTAATGGCGTCCATGACGTCATGAATTAGTCTGTTTATATTTATTTATTGTTTCTCAAAACGTCGTTTGCTTTAATGTGTTTCAAACTGTCAGAGTGACGCTTGAGCAATATACGCACAATAAAAAAAAACAACAATGACCATGTGCTTAAATAAAAACTTATAGGACGAAAAAAACTGTATACTGTTTCAAGATTGGTATAGTTCATCTGTTGAATCAAGTAATGCACGTCATAGATCACATGATCAACCACCAACAGCGCCGGTAACATAAAAATAAAATTCAAAATGTAATGCTTTTACTTTTTTCTATTTTCTTACTTTCTTAATTTAGTACATAAAGCCCGTTTGACACGATGCAAAATTTAGTACAAAATTTGGTACATATTTTGTTACAAGATTTATTTTTGTACAAAATATTTGACAAGCAAATTTTTTGTATGCTACTGATACAAGATTTGAAGCAATATATGTCATTCGCGCATGCGCACATACTCTAATTAATTCAAATTATTTTATGTATCTTATCTCTGCAATGGATACAGAAACCTTATTGTTATGTGCTGCTCTTATTTCTGCAACCACAGTTGCAACAGTGATGTGTAAAAACAAAAAAAAAGAAGGTAAAACGGCACTTGTGGACAAGAAATTGGTTACAAAGAAGAATATGTTAAATAATGAGCTGTGGTGGGAGGATTGCTACTTCCGATGCTCTGCCAACAAATTCGTACGAATAGCATTGAATTTTAATTTTAATTCAGAGATGGTAGTGTTCGGTCTAATTTTTTTTAATTCAGCCTCAACGTACTGCAGGGCAGCACACCTCGCATGTTTATTTTTATAATCGTTGGATTTCACTGCGTATAAACATGGGTGTAATTTATACAAGTCTATCAATAACGCAACCTGATCCCGGCTCCAAGACATTTTCAACGAAGTAAAGAATAGTATTTAAATATACACAAACCACGGATCCGTGACACAAACACACACAAAACGTCAACTGACAAACTATTTAACCTCAAACCTTGCGCATTTTTAGTACAGGAAAATAGAACATGTTTTAATTTCTTGCATACTAAATAATTTTGTATACAATGTTTGTATGCTACGGTACATAAAATCTTGTAATAAAAACCGTACCAAATTTTGTACTAAATTTTGCATCGTGTCAAACGGGCTTAACGGTAGGTTACTAAGGCCCAACTGCACCGGTTACACTTAAATAATAAGCGTGGCTTAAAAAATCAATTGCCATGGACACAATTCTTGTAACAATTTGTATCCAAGGGAATTAATCTTTTAAGCGACGCTTATATTTAAGTGTAACCGGTGCAATTGGGGCTAAAATGTCTATGGCCCAACTGCACCGGTTACACTTAAATAATAAGCGTGGCTTAAAAAATCAATTGCCATGGACACAATTCTTGTAACAATTTGTATCCATGGGAATTAATCTTTTAAGCGACGCTTATATTTAAGTGTAACCGGTGCAATTGGGGCTATGTATTTTTGTAAATAAATAACAAATCAGGTTAATATTATGTAACAAAACTATCATCATGTGTCTTTAGGTTGGTATTACTTTTACCAAATTTACACACATTTGTTGTGGTTGTCATTGCAGGTTAGTTCTGTTGGTTTATTCCCTTTGAAAAAGTAGGGTTATAACAATTTAAACTGTTTAATTTTTGCAATACACATACAAGGTTGTGACGTCATCAAATTTATTCATGACGTGCATTACTTGTTTCAACAGATGAACTATACCAATCTTGAAACAGTATACAGTTTTTTTCGTCCTATATACTATAAAATTACCAGAAAATGCGATTGATGACGTAGATGCACCTTTAGCGTGCCCCGACTATATCAATATCTCAAACACGGCCTTTGCGATATTTTTTTGCGAACACATTTTTATTTATCTTAATGTATCAAGTAACTTTTGTATAAAACAATTTTCTGTAACTTTTATAACAAGCGAAATAATCGACTTTTTCGAAAAATGGATTTTTTGGTTTTTTACGAATATCTTTTGAAGGGTCTGGAATGTTTGATCTTTCTAAGCAGCATCTGAACCAGCATGAAAAACTGCACAAAATTGCCCATTTAACCGAATCTGTATCTTTATTAATAATAAAGATAGCCATGCAATACTACTCTATTTGGGACACACTGTATACAGGGTAGGTACTCAAACAGTCACGTTCAATGAATCTTTTTGAAATGGTTGTTTGAATATTAAACACTTACTTGGAAACAAAATTTTAATAATAATCCTAGTATTATTTCTTGTTGCAGTCTGGGCGATGAACTAGTTATTCGTTGAGCAACTTGGGTAATAAAAGGAAATTCCTGTCTTAAGTTTGTGCATGGTAATCTATGCAATGGACCCCAGTGCAATAACAACTGAAGACATTGCAACACTTTTAAATCCTCTACACCATGTAAAGGGTCGCGGTAAAGCGTTTTTAAAATGTCCAGCAGGTCTAAAAGAAATGTTGAGGTCCACTTGCTTATTTAGCGTGGTAGGTAAAAACTTACCTAACCATTCATTAGAAGTGATATCACCCCTGTATTTCTTCACAGATAAAATATAGTCCTTCAAAACTACGATATATGTCTCTCTAAAATATTTTTTTAGTGACAAAGAATTAAAACAGTGAGTTACATATTGTATCAGTTTGGAGACTTTAAGTTTTGATCCTAAAAAATTGGTATTAGACAAGATTGAATGGTAACAATATCGTTATTTATAGTACTATGTATTTATACAAACCTTTAGTATTTGCTTTGCGTATTACAAGGATTAATAAGTCCCCATAACCTTTTTTGAAATTGTATATCGATGTACAGGATTTCTTTTTACGTTCATCTTCTTCGTACTTCTCTACTTCCTAAAATATAATTTTTATACAGGGTATTCCTGAAAGGTCTGTACAAACACTACCACATATTGCTGAGGACAAAACAGGACGATCTAACCAAAGTTACCTACACCCAAAAGTGGTTCGGTAAGGCTCTGTCGAGCGTCAAAGAGATTCAAAAAAGATTTTTGTCAGAGTCCAGTCTAAATCTTCAAAATTTACACAATGCGGTTAAAATTAATGAAATTCTTATCAACCGTACATTTTAGCTATACGAACACCTTATATTATATGATATACAATTCAATTTTGCATTCAATTATATAATAATATACAGGGTGTTTCATTTAAAATAACAAAGTTGCTTATTGTACTGTGGAAAGCAAACGCCCTGTATACGTGATATACATTTAGGAAAATGCAGAATTATATACTCAACAACTTTTATATTTAAACCTTTTTAAAATTTTTACTAATAAAGGAGCTATAGGAGCATCAATTTCCGATTTTCAAAACCTCGTACAGGGCGCCACAGTTAAATTCCAGCATTAATCAAAAAAACGAAAATGTACCTAACACCAAGCTGCATAAGTGTAGAAAATTTAACAAAATCGTGTGGCCAGTTCTTTTGTATTAAGTTTTCAAAAATTATACCAGAAAAGTAAAAATTGAAATTTTTTGAAGCTTGATAGAGCCTTAACGAAGCACTTTAGGATATAGGTAAGTTTGGTTAGATTGTCCTATTTTAGTCTCAGAAACATGTGGGGGAGTGTTATACAGACCTTCAGGCACATCCTGCATTTTTACCCACTTCACAGAATTTGAAAAAAAAATCGGCACAATCTTGTTGTGTATCGCGCTGTAGCGTGGACCAATAGAATTGCGGTGTTTTCAAAAATAGAGCAATTCTATATTGGTTCAGGCAAAAACGCGTTTGTGATATCTGAAACTCTGGGGTGCGTTCATAAATTACTTGGTGAATGTCTGGCGAATGCCCGGGCAATACCCAAGCCATTCAGAAAATATATGGGCGTGTCGCGGTAACATTTGACCACGCCTATTTAGCGTTCAGAAACTCGAGAGAATCCCCCAGGGGAATCTCTTTTTTACCCCGGCTCAACAGTGGGTTAAAGATTACCCAGACATGCGCAAATAACTTATTAGATGTTTGAAATATTTTGGTTCAGATAAGTTGTTTATAAGTAATTTATTTTGTACAAAATAAGGATATTACTTTTTTATGAACTGAAATATCAAACTTTCCCGCTATTTCTGTGTTCAAAATTGTTCCCCAAGGTATGCCAGGGTAATGACGTCATCTTCACCCGTCTTCCCCCACGTTACCTTACCTGACCCGGGGTAACAATTTATGAACGCAGGCCTGGTGTTTACATAGGCACTATTCAAATATTTCCTCTTCAGGGTAATTTTTATAAAACTATTACCCTTTTAGTATTATAATATATAGGAACAGTTACTGGGAACTTTACTGGTAAGTGAATAAATTGGTCCTTAAGACTGATAAACATAACGAAAACAATTTTAAGTTTTCTTTTGTTACACTAATACCTACAAAACATGAATCAATAATACCCACCTTTATTAATAATTTATGGACTGATGCTACTACAATATCCCATGTTATGTGGGAATTTTCATCGTTTAATATTCGTAAAACTCCTTTATTATCCATTAAAATATGTAAGAGGTCTGCATTTTTCTTTCTTTCTGTAACTTTTGTTGAACTTAAACCAACACAACAGGTTTCTAAATCAGATGCCATTTCGAATTTTTGTCTTGTGCCAATATAATTCAAAATCTAAAAAAAATGCATTTTAATTCAACAGTAGTTCCAGAAACCCTGATATACTCATGACACATATCGTTTGATCACTTCCTTATACTTTCCTAAATGCTTTCCCTCTTTCTATTCTCAATTGATGTTGTAAATTATACCTCTCGCGTAAGCGATCGGAATATTTCCATACGCAATTGAGAATAAAAGTCGGAAGGAGTATATCCGAATATACAAAAGCAGTTGATGATATTATTACTGAGAATACTGTAATAATCTTGTACAGAAACATGTTTTCCGATAAATTTAATAAGAGCCCCATTTCATCTTTATCAACTATACAGGGTGGTGACTTGAGCAACGCAACATAGGGATTTCAATGGTAAATTCTTAATGTTTAATTATTGGCTCCCCTAATTATTTTAGGGCAAAAGTGTGTTGAGGTTTTTTGTAGAGAAAAAAATTCTGCATCTGTTCATACTATTATTTATAATTTTCCATTTTCCGGAATCGTAGAAATAGAAGAAATTAAAAATGGTCTTTTTAAAGAAATCAGTGATGCCTTGGAATTATCTAAACAATCAACATTCGCATTTACATCTGTCATTACGGTTTCAAGTTTATAACCGATTATTAAAATCTATTATTTTTAAAATGTATTCAACGAAAGAAAAAGTAGAAATGATAAAGTGCCTTGTTTAGCGTAAAATATGTTCCTATTACCTACTCGTTTTATTGCTTTAAAAAGAAAAAAAATGTAATGAGACAGAAATGTCAGTGCGTTTGTTTGATTTTATAATTCCATGGCATCAGTGATTTTTTAAAAAGACCATTTTTAATTTCTTCTATTTCTACGCTTACGGAAAATGGAAAATTGTAAATAATAGTATGAAAAGATGCAGAATTTATTTCTCTACAAAAAACCTAAACACACTTTTGCTCTAAAATAATTAGGGGAGCCAATAATTGAACTCAAGTCACCACCCGGTAGAAGGTTTAACAACAAAAATTTAGAAAACTGGAAGGGTTTCAGTAAAGTAAATCGAATAGGGAATTAGAAGAAGTGGTGATAGGAATGATATCTGTGAACCCAACACCTAGGACAAGTTCAACTGCTTCGGAATATGGGTCATTGAAAGTACGGTTTGTAATATTCTGAAGAAACATGGGTATCTTTCCTATGAATTACAATTTTCTCAATAAAGGTTAAAATCCATAAAAGTGTTCTGTGAAGGAATTCAGAAATGACCCATTCAAAATCTTTCTTTGATTTGATTGAAGGCCGAGTACCTACTTTAAATAACGAGCTAAAGCTACAAAATGGTTGTCATTGGGAACAGGAAAATCTAAGAATAAATTGTAAGCACTAGAAGGCAATACGTATCACGATAAAATTATTATTTGGTCAGGTATTTTAAAGACGATCATTTTTATTGAAATAGTCGGAAATTCAGGGACTTCCCCAGACTTCCCAGGGACTACTCGAATTTCCCACAGACTACCCGGACTTCTCTAAGACTATCCAGACTTTCTAGGGACTATCGGGATTTCCAAGACTAACCAAACTTCCCAAAGACTACCAGGACTTCCTTAAGACTATTCAGACTTCCCCAAGACTACCCACACTTCCTCAAGACTATCCAGACTTCCTAGAGACCACCCAAACTTCCCCAAGACTACCCGGACTTCCTTAATACTATCCAGACTTTCCAGGGACTATCCAGACTTCCCCAAGACTACCTACACTTCCCCCAGACTATCCAGACTTCCCAGGGACTACCCAAATTTCCCACACACTACCCGGATTTCCGTAAGACTATTCTGATTTTCTAGACTCTGCCAAGACTATCCAGCCTAACCAAGGACTACCCAGATATTCCACAGACTACCCATACTTCCCCAAGACTACCCAGACTTTCCAGGGGCTACTCAGACTTCCCCAAATCTTTCCAGGAACAACCCCAGTTAATGTACAGCAAACTTCTTGAATGGAAATCGCTGATTTGGTGCTATAAACTGGTCAGTCTGATCTGATTTAGCGGCGTGTGACTTCTTTTTGTGGCCTCACAATAAAAACAACTATATCATATATAAAAGATGTCTAGGTTTGACCGGACAGTCTTTTGTTACACAAAACAAAAAGGTGCTACTAATAAAATAAAATTGTGGTTTAAAACAAATGAATGTCAAGCGACTTTAATTATTTAATGAGAAAATATAATGATATATACGCAATGTTTGAAGCAACTAACGAGTATTTCAAATTTGTTTGTAAATTTATAGAATTTACACAAACCGTAACAACGAAACTTAACCTCACACGTTAGCACTGCCACAAAAAGGTATAATCATTAGAAAGTAGAAGCACACAAATGCCTTCGGGTTACTACAGTAAACCATCTTAAGATTAGCAATAAACTAATAAACCCTTGAACAGTAAAATAGTACCTTAAAACTTAAAAACTTTCAATCACAGAAGTATCTTGGCGGTCTTTCTGCTCTTTTTTGATTGACATCACTAGATGGCGTCAGTATTGTAATGTACCGTGAGTGGAAAAATAAATATACCGCTTACGTATGAAGATTTAGGCCAGGAGTATTACAATCACGCTTTCCAGTCATAGTGATTATTCCAAATGAATGAATAATCGTATGATTAAGCCATGAGCCATAGTCGTGTGAAATATCCAATTTTCAGCACTAGTTATACAATATACTATTATATTTATTTTACTACATAAAGATTTTATTAATACGTAGGAGTACAAAACACAACTGGTCAAAAGTACATTGGAACTAAGACTAGTACCTAACTAAAAAGCGGAAAGTTTCTATTATATATTGATTATTAATTGTTATCAGGAGGATAATGCATTCTGAGAATGTTGTGCATTATTGCGGTAATCGTTTTTCCTTTGAGAAAGAGTGTTTAGCAATTCGTTTATCCTTATGATAAGATACATTACTCGCGATAACGCAGCTGTCTCTCGTTTATCTATAATGTTACCACATAAGACTCTCTCACTCTCTCTAATTCACATGCCTTGAGAAACCGCACTTAACGCACATACCTTCAGTTATCTAAAAATTAATAGCCACCCAAAGTAGGTTGAAAATATAATTCCATGATACAACAAAATTTACTTTCCACACATACAGGCACTACAATTATTTGTAAATAACAACTAAGTGTAAATCTTTGCAATACTTTATTGGACATACCATCATACATGTAACAGTGCAAAAATGTGTATAAAAAATAAAAACTGTAACGTCACACTCAAAGTTACAGCCAGTTCTGAGCCAACATGTCATTTAAAAGAAAAAGTGAAACAATTAGAATTATATTTATACAGAAACACGTCCTACCCATGTCTATTCTAGAAATTACAGCTTTATGGGGAAGATAGACTAGCAAGAAAACTCGCGCGAGTAGCCGTTGTTGCCAAAATGTCAATTAATGCCAGAATACAAACTTGCTTCTTGACTAAATAGTTCGGGCATTACAAAAGCAACTGGCGCGATATTCGTCGCAATACTACGTCGCCAGTCTGTTCACACCATTCGACGAGTTTTATAATTTAGACAGTTGAGATTGAGACCCAATAAAACATTAAAATCATTGAATTACAAATACAACTGCACTTTTTCACACTTAAAAATAAATAACTAATAACTAAAAATATTTTGACTGAAAAACATTCGTAAAATATCTATGGTCCCACATTAGCACAAAAGGAGTAATATTACTACATATTATGAGATTTATAAATCTAGTCCACGTTTTCTTTTTTTTTTTTTTAATAAAAACAAAATTCAAAGTAATTGGAAACACATAGTAAAAGTTGAACGTCTATTTAAAAATTGGATATGGTACTTCGAGAATTTGAATGCAAAAAATTTTTATGTTCCTTTATTTTCTCCCGTAACTATTTTAGAGCTAAACTGTTCTGAATTTTTTTCTATAGTAAGAAATACTTTTACAGAAAGAAAATTGCAAAAATTAAATTGAATTGAAATTTGAAAATCGCGCGCTTTTTTGAATTGCAGAACTGTCAGTTATGGTGACCCCACTTTTGTTAGGTTATAAACTGTAACTAAAAAAACTGTATAATTTACACAAATACATGAAATCATTCTTTTAATCTCATCAATTACATTTGCAAAATGTGTTAGAAATTCTTTAATTCATCAATCTCGCAGAATTTTTTTTAAATAAAGCGCGCGAAATTCAAATTGCGACGTTCAATTTTTGCATTTTTTCTTTTCTGGAAAACTAAAATACAAAACCAATAGAACCACCCGATTCAACATTTCCTTCTCTATAAAAACTTCAGAACAGTTTAGCTCTAAAACATAGATGTACTTAACAAATTTTGAATTGAAATTCCTACGTAATCCAATTCTACACCCTGTATGTATCAAATTCCAAAATGTTTTTCCAAATGACAAAAATAATTAAATACGGTGCTTTAATTGGTTACTTTTATAAGAGCTTTACGTACCACTCCGTTCTGACCATTTTGCGTTTTTGATTTTCCATTTTCAATCGAATTTTCAAGTTTAATTTTTTGACTCTCAGATTTTCCCATGGGGGACTTAAAAAGTGTAAGAATTTTATGTTCTAATAACATATTTGAGTCTGGTGCCAATCCTACACAAGCACGCAAAACATTTTCAATGCAAGCTCTTTGTTTGAATAAAGCATTAACGACTGGTGTTCCATGTGGTACCAAGGGTGCTTTACATAAGTAGCTCAAAATTGACAAAACAGGGTGAAATGATGAGTAAGTATCGTCCCCTGCCTTCTTGAAGTGAATTCTGGAACATAGTTCAGCGAGTATAATCAAATCCAAAATTATTGGAACCGCTAAAAGGGAATCCTCGCATGTATTGTGTACCACAATGGTGTTTCTTCCACCCATCATCAATTCAGATACATATTCGTCCAAAGCTCTTTTTGAGTCACCTAAAAAGAAAAAAGGTAATTACTAATTACAAGTAGGTAATACATGTAAGTAACGAAACGGATTTGACCTCTGGTCCAAAACAACGTAACTTCATTGCGTTGCCTTAATACATAAACGGTTTCGTATGAGACCTTATTACGATACAAATGCCGTTACGACGTTAGCGTCGTAATAAGTTTCCGATAACGTCAAATGAGCCTTGGAAACTAAAAAAACGTCATTTCAACTGACAGTTCTGCAATTCAAAAAAACGCGCGAATTTCAAATTCCGACGCTCAATGTTTGCAATTTTTTCTTTCTGTCATTACGACACGTTAGCGTCGTAATAAGTTTCCGATAACGTCAAATGAGCCTTGAAACTAAACAAACGTCATTTCAACTGACAGTTCTGCAATTCAAAAAAACGCGCGAATTTCAAATTCCGACGCTCAATGTTTGCAATTTTTTCTTTCTGTCATTACGACACGTTAGCTTCGTAATAAGTTTCCGATAACGTCAAATGAGCCTTAAAACTAAACAAACGTCATTTCAACTGACAGTTCTGCAATTCAAAAAAACGCGCGAATTTCAAATTCCGACGCTCAATGTTTGCAATTTTTTCTTTCTGTCATTACGACACGTTAGCTTCGTAATAAGTTTCCGATAACGTCAAATGAGCCTTAAAACTAAACAAACGTCATTTCAACTGACAGTTCTGCAATTCAAAAAAACGCGCGAATTTCAAATTCCGACGCTCAATGTTTGCAATTTTTCTTTCTGTAAAACTAATAGAACGTCCCGATTCAGTATTTTAATTAGTTTTTAAATTTGAAAATATACATATGATACGTAATATATTCATATCTACTTCAAATAATTAAATTTTAATTCCGTAGATATTACTGGTATAACTTACCTACATATGGAACATACTTGATTACAACACAGTGGTCTGGTTTTTCTCCAGGTTTGTATAAAATATTATTGGAATTAACGACGTCATCAACCACGTTACTTTTTGATATCTGGAAAATTTTAATTAAATGATTATACATACGTAAAATGGTGCGTTTCCATACCTTACGACATGACTTCAACTGCGCGAGGTATCAACCAATCACAGACAACGTCGTATTCAAAAGTTAAAAATCGCAAATGTTGATTGGTTGATACCTCGCGCTGTCGCAGCGAACGAGGTATCAACCAATCACAGACAACGTCGTATTCAAAAATTAAAAACCGCCAATGTTAATTAGTAGATACCTCGTGCGATCGCGCAGTCGTCCCATAGGGTATGGAAGCGCACAATTAGACGTAAAATAATTATTTATGTATCAAGGGCATTATGAAGATGTTTATGCCCATCAACGGCGACAAGTTAGAATAATAGTCGACCGAGGACATAAACATCAAGTATTGCCCATGGCGCATACAACCTACCTCTTTTGATTTAAATTGTTGTGGAGCAGATAAATTTTTCCCATCATTATTTCCAAGATGATTATAACTCACAATACTAACAGGTTTTATTCCAGCACTAACCAAAAAGTCTACCAAAACACTTTTAAATTTGGTTTGTCCAGATTTAAAATCGTCACCGGCAATAAATACTCCCAAACTTTCAGCCAATTCTATAATCCCTGGTACAAAAGTATTTTGAGGAGAACCGTTTATGTATGTACACTGTAACAAAATTACACAACATTCAATATTATTATAAATTTTATACAGGGTGGTGACTTGAGCAACGCAACATAGGGATTTCAATGGTAAATTCTTATTGTTTAATTATTGGCTCCCCTAATTATTTTAGAGCAAAAGTGTGTTGAGGTTTTTTGTAGAGAAAACAATTCTGCATCTGTTCATACTATTATTTACAATTTTCCATTATCCGGAAGCGTAGAAATAGAAGAAATTAAAAATGGTCTTTTTAAACAAATCAGTGATGCCTTGGAATTATCTAAACAATCAACATTCGCATTTACATCTGTCATTACGGTTTGAAGTTTATAACCGATTATTAAATTCTATTATTTTTAAAATGTATTCAACGAAAGAAAAAGTAGAAATGATAAAGTGCCTCGTTTAGCGTAAAATGTGTTCCTATTACCTACTCGTTTTATTGCTTTAAAAAGAAAAAAAATGTAATGAGACAGATATGTCAGTGCGTTTGTTTGATTTTATAATTCCATGGCATCAGTGATTTTTTTAAAAAGACCATTTTTAATTTCTTCTATTTCTACGCTTCCGGAAAATGGAAAATTGTAAATAATTGTATGAAAAGATGCAGAATTTATTTCTCTACAAAAAACCCACACACACTTTTGCTCTAAAATAATTAGGGAGCCAATAATTGAACATTAAGAATTTGCCATTGAAATCCCTATGTTGCGTCGCTCAAGTCATCACCCGGTATATCGTATGGACAGTTTGAAATCCTTATTTTTGACAGCAGTAAAAGTGTCCATAGAGTAGAATCAAGCTCAATATCAACATACCTTCATCAAAATTGAAGCATACGCAAAAAGAGTAGAAGGAGAAATTTCATCGTGATTGCTAGCAATGGCTTGTTTAATATTATCTGCAGTATCATTCACACCTGGTATAATGTCACTAAATCTTTCTGTATTAGCTGTCCACAGGATTATAACTTGATTCACGCCTGTAGTACGCTTGAAATGATCGATGTCCTGGCAAATTTTTTGAACTTGCTCCAGTTTCGTTCCATTGATCACATTGTCCACCCTGTCGGCCTATAACATAATGCAAGGCGATGTAATATTAACACATTAGAAAAAAACCTATTGTATGAAATTTAACTAATATAAGGCTTGCTCACGTGACTTTCCTGGGGGACAGTACAAATAATCTAAAGTCTAGCCGTATCACGTGACCCTTGTTGAGAGAAAACACAAACCAAACAGGCCAATTAGTGCTCTCCACGCGATACGACTGTACCGTACTTTGTTTGTACTGACCTCTAGGAAGGTCATGTGACTAAATGCACTTGGACATGGCCAGCTTCATTCAAGCTTCATTCTCCTAACTCTTACGAGTTATACGGGCTGTTCCAATTTTGATTTTGACAGGTCCCTTCAGTGGTGCCCTCTCGGGGTGTATATGAAACAACTACGTATTTTAAATTGTTGCCGATTATTATCTAATAGATGGCACCACACAGAGACCCTGTCCACAGCCAACTTCATTAATGATGTGTAACCTATCAAAGTCTGAATTGAGACGGCCATATAATACGGAAGAGTTAGGGGATGAAGCTGGCCATGAATTACAATGCCCAATTGTGCCCAATTACAAAAATCGTCATCCGTCACACGATGGAAAAATTATTATACGTAAAATTATGGGTACTGACCTGATTAGCAGCTATAAAATCTGAATTGTAAATAGAGGGCCTAGGCTTAAGTTTGAGAAGGCGTGATTTCAGTTGTTGTTGAATGGTGGGTTCCAGAACTTGAGCTCGTTCCACAGCTTCAGCAAGATTGATGCCTGATATATCCCAACCGTCTATTTCCAGATCATCAGGGTGCACCATAGGAAGTACAGAATTCAAAGGCGAATAAACATCTTCCCCATTTGGTCCAGTACCCAATCGCATAGTCGAGGCTTGTGTAATAGAGCCGTACCTTAATAAAAATAAAATTTAAAAATACATCTAACAAATTTAACATAAAAATAGGTACATCACGATAACACCTAATATAAAATATATCTTAGGACATCATCATCATGCTTGCCTCTTGATTTGATGGAGCTATCATCTTTTTCCCTGAAAATCTAGTTATCATTCCCCTTTCTTTTAATTGTTAAGCTACTTACCAGTTGGCATGTTGTATGCCTTGTTTCGTCTGCCACGAAAGTCCAAGCTTGTTAGCAAAATGGGCAGCAGTAAATGTACTTCCGTTATTTCCACCCCATCCCACAAGCATAACACCTAATTTTGGCACTTTTCGGCATGTTCTAATGTTTAGTAGTTGACTGCCTGGAGTTGCCTATAATATAATATTCCGAGGGTAATATGTTAATACACAAAGATTGTAATACAATAGTATATACCGGGTGTCCGTTCTTAAACTCGAACAAAAAAACCGAATTGGAAGAAACGTATGCAGATCAAAAGTGAAAAGGCTTAGGTATACGTTGTTCTGGTAGTAGTGTCGCCAGTTTGTCATTTGCCTATAGGGAATAAATATTAACGATACGCCCTCTGGTGGCTAGAATAGTAACTAACCGTGTGACGTCAGAAGCGGGACGTTCGCTTGTTGTAAACAGGATCGAGAACGTTAAATGGCGAATAAAGTAAGGGAAATGTCAATGTCATAACAAAATCTTATACTGTTCTGACGTCACAAATTGTTGACCGCAGCGCCACCATCGATAATATTTATTCCCAATACCAATCCGGCTTGGTTCATTTACAAAGGCTTCATTAATTTGTCGTTACATAGTAGTATAGCAACGATATAATAAGCAGTTGCAAATTTAATGTCAAATTAGCTAACGAAGGTTAAGCAACACTTGAAAGAAGCAATTGGTTTTAATTATAAAACGCTGTTTTTTTTTGTTTCATTCATTCTGTGTTTGTAAAAAGTGTATAATTCTGCATTTTCCTAAATGTATATCACGTATACAGGGTCTTTACTTTTCAGAGTACAATAAACAACTTTGTTATTTTAAATGAAACACCCTGTATATTATTATATACATAATTGAATGCAAAATTAATTGTCTATCACATAGTATAAGGTGTTCATGTAGCTAAAATGTACGGTTGATTAGGATTTCGTGAATTTAGATATAGGCTGAACTGATAGAAACGGAACGTCGCGGTCGGTCTGTAGCGATCGTCCGGCTTCGTCCGTAATTTCAAGCCGGTTACTACAGGTACAGATAGATGCGTGTCTTTCTTCTGTACATATCAAGCCCTTATAGTCTCGTGTCTCGTTTTTCTCGCTACGCATTCAAGTGTTTCAAATGTTTATTTTTAGTATGGAAAAGTCCAGGGGAGGTTTGCACTTCCACTTTTTATAGTATATCAAGCAACAAGGGTGCGGGTGGTAAATGAAGCTTACAAGGTCGAGGATAATGTTTGTAGATCTGACCACGACCTTCTTGATTTTCGAAACTTGACGGTCTGACACTTGTCAGGGTCTGCAAATTACCTGAGTAATACCAACTATTATCAATACAGATTGTTTAGGTTTAGGTGTTGCCATGAAGACGAGACTTACACATTTTTGCTCCACCAAGCTTATAAATGCCCCAGAAAATATGTCAACTAAATTTTGAAAGACAAGGCGCGACAATACGCGAATAATGACCGCCTTTACCGTCAAAATTTTGTTCGAAGAATAGAAGCTTGTTTTGAATGAATGACGGTCATTTTATTTATTGAACATTATTTGTAAAATAATAATAATAATTAATAATAATCATTTCGGAATATACGGAAAAAAATTTCAACACCCTGTATTTTGATAACCCATGTTAATAGGAACTTTTCCCTTTTATTTTCATGAATGGAACATGCCCATAACTGGATGCCGTTTCTTTTTGAGATACCCTGTAGCTACTATACTCTCCAATAATAAGGTGCTAACTGCCAAATAGGGCGCGTGTTTTGATAACATTAATATAAGTGATAACAAATGAAATTCTTGGTATCCGGAGAAAATGATGAAAATTCTATGTAACGGCAAATATCCATTTTTGCCTTATCACATTCGTTTATCTTAAAACACGGTTTCCTCTGTCTGGCAATTATGAATCATCAATAAATTAGGTATGGGTTTAAAATTCATGGTAAGTAATATGTAAACCTAGACTTTGAACTACACACGTAAGCGACAAAGCGTATCCGATTACTATATCACTTTGCTCTAGGTACAAAATTTATATGTATTTGTATGTAAGTAGTATTTCAATTTCCCATTAATGTTGTAATTCTTATGGCACGGCACAGTTTCAATTCAACTTTATCAGAAAAACGAATAAAACGATTCATTTACAATTTTGAGAAACAAATTTTGAATTTATGAAACCGTTTCAGAGTTATCGAAAATTTTAGTTTGATCGATTTCAATTAATCGTTATTCGTTGGTAACTTGGTACTACAGAACGATCAACAAATTGTCGAAATTAGTACTAAAAATTAAAATTAAAAAAATTATACAAACTTAAAGCAACAGGTGGTGGATCTAAAAAAAAAGAAAAAAATCGAAAAAAGTAGGTATAGCATGTAATTTAAAAAAAAAAGTTGAATATCGCTGCCATTATGCGAGTGCAGATTTTGTAATAGTAATTTACGTCCAGGAAGGGGAAATGACTTAAAGTACCTATAAGATTAGAAGGTTATGGATGAGGAGACGAAGGAGCCGAATCCAGAATTTCTAAACAAATACTTTAATAATAACTTCACGATTTGTTTAATTTGAATATTAGTTTCTTTCTATAAAACGTCAACGTCAAAAATTGAAATTCTGTCAAATTAAACATCATCTGTTTCCTTTCATTTTAAATCACATAATCCATTTTATATTTTTTGCTTAGCTACAAATAAAACAACTTCAGTTCCCGCCCTTGTACTGTAATGTGTCATTTCCCGGACTTGTATTAATAACGAAAAGTAGTAGGTATACAGGGTGATTTCTAATGTACGGAGGAACCTGAAAGGACAATTAGAGGAGACCAAAATATAGTTTTTTATTACAATAAACTTTTGATCAAAATCGAATAACAAGAAAGTTACAACGGTTTAAAGTTCTTATAAATTAACGCCCACATTTTGAGTACCGCTGAGCTTATTGTATTCGCGTTTACATTAGAAACACTTCTCACACAATCTCCATAAATTGCTGCTGCAATTTTGACTTACCTACATGATCAGATTATGTAAATCAGCGGTTGTCAATAAACAAACACCTACAACTGAATATTTTCAAGAGCACTTTAAATAAATAAATAAACTTTCGTCCTATAAAAATTTTCACAGAATTTTGTTTAATTACCTTACAAATATACAAAAGTTGAATTCAAAACTTAGGTAATTATACCGTATTTTATTTAAAAAAAATGCTCAAGTTTATAAGAACTTTAAACTGTTGTAACTTTCTTGTTATTCCATTTTGATCAAAAGTTTATTGTAATAAAACCAAATTTTGGTCTCCCCTGACCCCTAACAAAATTGTCCTTTCAGTTTCCTCCGTACGTTAGAAATCACCCTGTATAGCGGGCAGTATGAAATAAAATTTCTTTTGCCATCTGATAGAGAATTTACTCCCATTTATGAACATACAGTGTGTTCAAGGATTGAGTGCTTATAAGGTGGAAATGACAAATTTTTTTAGAGTTGGATCTTCATGTTCTGAGGATCGCTCCTGCTTAGTCTCAAACTAAGATATTGAAAAAATGAGCCAAATCAATTAATATACAGGGTGTTTTTTTGGCCGAAATCTAAACATTAGTCAAGAGTAAACTGTCTTTATTTTAGCAGATATAACAAAAATGTATTAGAAAAAGTTGTTTAGAATTAAAAGTTATTGAAGATTTTCAATTTTTATACAAATCGGCCTACTTTGATTTTTTTTATCAACATGAGATTTTTTATTTGTGCTTTTAATGACCCATGCATGAAGAGTAATTAAACAAAGTACTTGAAAAACAAATAATTATTTATTAAAAAAATACTAAACCTTATTTGTTACAAACAAGAGTTCAAAAGTATTGGATTAGATGAAAAAAACAAAGTAGGCTGATTTGTATAAAAGTTGAAAATCTTCAATAACTTTTAATTCTAAACAACTTTTTCTAATACATTTTTGTTATATCTGCTAAAATAAAGACAGTTTACTCTTGACTAATTTTTAGATTTCGGCCAAAAAAACACCCTGTATATTAATTGATTTGGCTCATTTTTTCAATATCGTAGTTTGAGACTAAGCAGGAGCGATCCTCAGAACATGAAGACCCAACTCTAAAAAAATTGTCATTTACACCTTACCTATATACCTACACTCAATCCGTGGACACACTGTATATAGTTTATTATAGTTATTTTAAAAAATAAGAAAGTTATAGACCTGGGTAGTCAAATTTGGGACACCCTGTATACCCATTTTAAAACATCCTTATACAGATATTTTTAAATACGAAGAAGCACTAACGAAAATAGTATTAAGACCGGTTCTCATCCTAATACTGATAAAAAATGTTCTCATAAGTCGGTAGGTACTAACCATCCAACAGTGCTCCATATCAAAATCAAATCGTTTTAAAAATACTACTCACATATCGGGTAGTTATGACTTCCCGTATTCGAATTTCATTTCATTTGAAACCTTAGAAGGTAGTACTTATGTATGACAGTTATTTTTTTTTAATAATTCAAATTAAAACAAATATTACTCAGTTTGTAATTACAGTAAAAAAAAAAAAAATTGAAATGGGAAAAATGAAATTAAAAAATAATTTGATTTATAATAGAAAATTTTTATCGTGCGAATCACTCAAAATTTATAATATTTAACGGAATAAATTAAATAGTATGTCGTATAATAGTACTACACCCAATAGATAACAGAAAAAATTAAAAATAATACTCACCACTAATTGTGAACCCTTTTTTTCAACCGTTGTGGTTTGGTATTCGTAAAGAGATTCGATAAAATTTTCTGAATATTGAGTATTTTGACAATTTACAAAAACTTCCATTTTTTAATGACAATTCAGCTACCAACGTGTACAGGTAAGGATGCACTTAGTAGTAATAACAAAAGAACGTATTGTCTGTATCGCTTTAGAACACGGAGTCGCAAGCGCCTTCGATCGTCAACGCAGTCAGCCGGTTATATACCTAGCGGTCCGTAGAAAAGCGCCACGAGATATGCGCACAGTAAATCCATTCGGACAATAAATTAAAATTTCCGAAAGATTTTATTAAGGAATATTCCTGAATTTAGGACCTATTAAATCAATTACAAATTGAATTATATTTACAAATTGAAAAAAGTAGAGCGAATAAACAACATAATTTATTCTACTCTGTTGAATGGATAAATGAACACTTTGAATGTGTCTAGAATATTCCATGCGTTTTTCGCGCTCATTGATTTATTATTTTAACGTCGGTGGAATCTATAACTGTAAGTACCTTCCTATTAATAACATTCCCAATCTCGTTTCGTCCATAACTTTTCGGCGAAGTTCTGGTACCACCAGTAGGTACCTAGGTACTACAATAATACTAAATTAGTATATTATACACCAAGGTAGAGAAGACATTTTTCTCAGCCGAGCATTATTATTTCTTGAGATGCGGAGCATCGAAGGAAATAAGCTGCGAAGCTGATAAGTAATAAAAAATAAAATGACATTTCTAAATATCCGCAAAAATCAAGTAGCCTTGCCTGAAAACATTTCAACTGACATTTGTGTAAAATTTGACGTTTGTCTAAAACATATTATTTCTCATTTTTAACAAATAATTATAATTAAAATTAATAAGAAACAATACTAGATTGAAATAAATAATCTTTAGAAAGTGGTTGTTGATATTTGACATAATTTTAACGGCATTAGGCTAGCCTGCTGGATCAATTGTTTCTATTATTGACCAGTGGTCAATAATAAAAAATTAGTGACCACTAGCTGAGAAAATCAACTTCTTGCCCTGAGAACAAACTAAATAATGGTACCTTTTAAATCTAGTAGTGGAAAAAGAATTTTATTGCTAAAAGTGTTATAATTTAAACGCATGTGATGTGGTATAGTGACTACAACAGAAACACGAAAAACTTTTTCTAGATTTTTTAATGAAATAAACAAAGTACTACAGAATAATTTCAAAAATATCACGTGACCCCAAACACGTGGAAACGTCATTAGAGAGTTTTAGAGCACTATACGCTAGAGTACGCTAACGCTAACGTCTTTGCTAGGCAACATACTCCTTTGCTTAAGCAACATATTGTTTTGCTTGGCAAAGACGTTTAGTGTTAGCGTTACCGTAATCTTAGCGTACGGTGCTCAAAAACTCTCTATTAACATTTCTATTAGCGCGCGCAAAATCAACAAAAACTAACTTAGGTACCTGCGCGACGACGCAGGTATCTCTTTTATCTACGTGTACCGTATAAAGCCTGATTTATAGTTCGTCAGTATCAGTAGTCGTATCAGTAAGAAAATAGAACATAGGATTTTACATGGTAGCGTTTATAGTAAGCCGCAACGACCGTAAGAATACGAAATCTACTGCTGCTTACTGCTGTTCTTGCGGTCAACCAATCAGAGACCGTTCCGTTCAACTCCGATGCGCGCCGAGTACGCGTCCTTCCATCAGCTGTTTCGTTCAAAATCGTTCACCTGACACCATGTATTGTTAAGTATTTAATAGTGTTTAATAGTACATACAATACTTATTTATTCGCATTTATAATACATTTAATTCTCATTATAAAACGTGATAAACTAAACTCAAGTTATTGACATATCACCTTGGTAACTGAACGTCTCTAAGTAATGCCACTACCACAACCTAACACCACAGCTACCATGTAAAATCCTATGTTCTATTTTCTTACTGATACGTGATACGGCTACTGATACTGACGAACTATAAATCAGGCTTTAGACTCTCTCTTTCTCCTTTTCTCCCTCTCTTTCTATCCGCAGAGGGTAATTTTTCAAGCGGAGCCGGAGGCACTGTCAGTACGCGGGTGCGAGCTAATGCACTTCTCAATGCATCAAGGGTTCCTAAGGCCAAACTATTAATGTTGGACATACGGTTTCCCAGAGTTTCTTATAGGAAATTTTATTTTCTACAACTTTGGTTCTATAGTATTTTACCATATCTAGCGCGGTTTTCACTCCATATCACTTTAAAGCACTTGCCGCATGGTATATGGTATTATATATCTTTTGCAATTTTCAGAGGGTGTTTTCTACGAGATGATAGAAAGTTCAAAAATTAAAATCATTTGTTTTACTATTTTTTCAAGACTTTTTGCCGGATTGTAGAGGTGTTGTATTATCTTACGGTCGCGGATGGCGTAGTAATACATCGCTTGAGAACCGTGATACTAACCTAACCTAAAAACCTTAGTTTCACGGTTTTGACGTTTGACATCAGCTGCGTTTTGACGGAACATTCGCGTTCACTTCCCGGTCCTTCACCTCGCTCGTTTGTGTTGTTCATCCCACAGAGTTCATCCGCCATACGTTTTTTCTAATTTCCTTCACAAGTTCCTTCGTATTTACAACAAAAATAGTCTTTCTCAAGACTGCTGTAAAGTGTTTTCATCGTGACAATGTAAGTTTACATATTTTTTTATGCTGTTTGCAAAATTTATAAAAACATGGTTATTTACAGAATTTCAATCTAAGATTTCAACATGAATTCCGAATGCCCGATGTTTTTAGGTTCCACTCTTGCTCTTTTACTCGCATACTCCGCGATTTCCCCGAGCACTTCCGGGACCATAAGATAATACCACACCTCTACTAGGTTTCGTTTCCATTAGTTGCATTCGATCATCCTCATAAAGAGAGATTTCAGATTTCTTTTGTCTAGCCCTATTTTATTAACCAAAACGGGTAATTTGGGTTTGTTCCAGACCGCAATATTTGGTGCGCCAGCTCCGCTCGTTATTACATCCAAAAAAACATGCTTTCGAATACGGGGGCCGTGACAACCACCCCCACTGCAGCTTAGAGTCCCTGTTAGGTTTACCTCCACTGCAGGTAGTCATAGTGGTACAGGACAGCCTATAGACTCGGTCAAAATAGAACCGGAGAGATTCTCTGGAGAAGGGGCTTTTACACAGAAATCTTTCTGTTAATGAAAAAAAACTGCATGCTACAAATGCAGTCAGACAAAACACTCGGAAAGTTCCACTTCACTAAACCTTTCAGGGAGAGGAGAGGGAGAGGATATCCATCTCTGAGGAGGGCAGAAGTGGTTACAAAGTAGAAAAGAGAGACCGTTACCGTATCATTTGGTACAGAGACGACCACAAGATGGGGGAGAGAATTGGAGCGGGGGTATGTGAAGAGGGCACAACGCATGAAATGAACATAAACCTGGGCCGCTATGCCACCGTCTTCCAACCTGCACTCATTGCTATCACCATCATATGGTTGGGAGACACTATGAAAATAGGCAGATCCTTATCAGGTTGCCTTAAAGACTACTATCGATGGAAGTCTACTCCAAGACTGTAGATAGTTACCTACAGGCTCTGAGTAAACAGGTTACCCAAAACAGAGTTACTCTAGAATGGATGTCGGGGCACCAGGGCATAGAAGGAAACGAAAACATATAACGCTTATATATCAGCGCAAAGGGACCGATACCGATTTAGTGATGCACACTGCAACTACTGGAGGGCAGTGCCTAGATTGAGACAGCCAAAACTATTTATTCAAGATCCATCCAGGGATTACACAAAGGAAATTCGACAGGAGGAACATAAAACTACTAACTAGCCTTCTTACAGGACACTGCAAGATGAGAAAGCACCTCAGTACAATGGGGTTACTAAATGGCCCAACGTGCAGAACGTGTGACATGGAAGATGATACCCCATTTAATATATTCTACCTATTTGAAGCATTGGCGGGAAAAAGACCGACATGATTCGGAGTTCCCTTTCTGGAAACATACGAACTCCAGGTCATTTCCCCCAACGACAGCCTGGACTTCATTAGAGATACAGGACTACTTCAAGGAGAATAATTATTACACAAGGGGCACAATAGGCCAATTCTGGCCGCGATGCAGTGAGCTCAACGACCAAACCTAAGGGAAAAAACCAAATGGGGCAATTTGTGTTTGCTCCAGGCATTTTGGTAAATTTAATAGTGGATTTGAGGCCCATCATACTAGGACGAAAAGGTGTTCTTGTTGCAGAACAAAAATATGGACCGTGTTTGAGATATCGGGGTTTTAATATCCAGACAGTTCGTATCACCGTACGCCATTTTTGGGTACCTGCAATTTCAAAAGTTCAACTAAATACGATATCGTCTCAAACAAATGCGAATAAAACAAACGAATTTGATTTGAAAATAGACGCCAACTATCTTATTGGGTTGAATTTTTACGAAGAAAATTAGTGATTCTGTCGGCTGGTAAAATATTTCAGCAACCAGGAATCGGACCACGGGTCATTCAAATTTATTTCGTTATTTTGACGAGACGATCACTTCCTACGAATTGTCGATATACTTTTGAATCATCCTGTACATTTGCATCAGCAATATTGCACATACAGAAACAAAAATTACGATTTTCCTTTTATCGATAAATGAAAATCAATGAAACGGTGTATTTCTAATCAATACATGATTAAGGCGTTTTTTACGAAGAGTTTCAAATGTGTGATGGCATTTGTCATATCGTTTAAAAAAGGGAACAATCGACATACAACTTTTGTTTTTCTTATAGGAGCCATATTATATTTTTGTTTTTGAATGTATTGTAGGTAACTTTTTTTATTATTTCAAAGATGTATGACACATAATACTTTTTTTCCAAAACATCAAGTTATCTATTTTTGCGGAGAGTTCGTCGGAGATAAAATCAACAAGTCTGTTTTAAACATGATTTTGATAGTACTATAAATAGTTTTTTTTACTTCGTGCGACACTGAAAACTGCACAAAACAGTTTCATAATAAAGGCTATTGTAAAACTGTTTTTGGTAAAATATTAGTTCTTAAAAGTGGTAGCATTTGCTTCATGTGTCAAATTATCAAACGTCATCAACATCAAATATCAATAGGATGCAGTTCCTCTTCCACAGAGAGGTTCAAATAAACACAGAAATTATAAATACCTGAACTTTTAATTGATTCTGAATAACGAAAACAACTCTCAGAATAAAGATTTCTTTTAAAAAGTTTATTATAACCTAAATTGTCAATTTTGACAGTTTTGAAAATAACTTACCGCAGTGTTACCACTTGTTTCAATCAAAACTCCCTAGATAGTAAATTTAAATTTTTATTAAATAAATTTCGCAAAGTAGAAAAAATAGTATGTTATACTCGTTTAATAAGAGGCATTGTAGTATTCGCTCCATTGGAACACTCTTCGCTACGTTCGTCGTGCTCCAAACTCACTCATGTTACAATAGATCTTCTTATTACACTTGCACAGTAATATACTAATTTATTATACAAGAGGATAAAATAAATATTGTTACTATTTATATTATAATAATATTTGACTTTTTTTTAATTTTACAGGACTGGGTTTTGCACTCGAGAGATTGGTAGATAATACAGTCATATAAGGTAAAAAAACAGGCAAACCTCGGAATGGAAGATAATAAGCTATAAACTTGTATATACCTTTGTTTTGGCATTTTATAAGTTGGCTCAAAAGTCTCATACAGGGTGTCCGGAAACAACGTTCCGTAACTTCGGGAGATGACTCTACATCCAAAAATATGAAGAAAAGTTCTCATGAACAGGGGTCCGGAAAAGCTTTCTAACGGAGCTACGGCTCTTTGAAGAGGGGCCTCAAAATGTGTTGTTTTATTAATTAGTTAATCAATACACCCTACCCGTTACGCACGCCCCTGGCTTTTTTTTTCTATTTTTAACATTACCAAACTATTTCCCGTACCAAATATACCCTGGGTACCAAATTTTATCAATCTCGTTTCAGTATTGATTAACTAATTAATAAAACAACACATTTTGAGGCCCCTCTTCAAAGAGCCGTAGCTCCGTTAGAAAGAAAAAAAATTGATGAGGAATAAAAATATCATTAAATATAATTAAAATATATTTAATCTATTTTATTTTAATATCTTATTTTTAATACTTCATACAATTTCACTTCATAAAACATATTATGTGCTGAATTACACAGCTGACCTAACATTAGTACTATACATACGGCTCAGCACTTCCTACTCTTGGCGCTATCTCAAGAACAGTTGATCGTATGAAATATTTCCTCAGACAAAATTTGTAGATAATTTTATGCTCTACAACTTTTGTAATAACTTTAAATGTCATTTTGAGCAAAGGAAACAAGATATTTACAAGAAACCGATTTTCGTGACCTTTGACCTCTGATATCTTGTGACGCGGACACATGAGACTTTTGAGCCAACTTATAAAATGCCAAAACAAAGGTATATACAAGTTTATAGCTTATTATCTTCCATTCCGAGGTTAAATCCCTATTTGACTGAACTATGAGACATATATTAAACCTATGAGGGCTTTTTGAAATAATTAATTGTCTTCTACGTATTATATTACGAGCTTGGTAAACGCCTCTTGGTAAGATGGTTAGAAATACCTTCCCTTGCGGAAGTTGTGGTTGTGGTCGACGATCATCTTTGTGACTTTGTTTATAGGCGCGTGATGATTGCACCCTGATTGGTTGAATCTGGTTTGCGCAACAACACTTGGCGTGAATACCCACACGCTACCGCACTTATGGAAATTAATCTAATCATTATAAACCGATTTTTTTGTTATTTTTTGTTTTTGTCCAAAAATTTTTGATTTTGATGTTATATCAATTATTATTATAATAAATAATACAATACTAATTTATTTACTGTTTATTTAGTTTAGCGCATTAAACTATAACAATCACCGTTAGTTTCATATACAGGGTGTCCGTCTTTCGAAGCTAAGTATGGGGATCTCGGTTAGCTTAAGAGATACGAAATCGGTTAAATGGAGGCAATGTTGCGTATTTTAATGCTGATCAATAATCTGAAAAGAAATTTGACCTACGACGTTTAGTTTAGAAAACATCTAAAAAAAATCAAAATTCCCGATTTTTGTTTTTCGCTGATCAAATGAAAACAAGTGAAACTACGAATTTTTCATTAAGACATTTTTAAGACACTTTTTTACGGGGAATCTAAATATGCGATTGTTTTTCTCATATTGTTTAAAATAGCCAACAATCGACTATCAACTTTTGTTTTTCTTATGGACGCCATATTGGATTTTTGCATATTTGAATGTAACTTTTCTTTCTGATTTCAACTATGTATGACACATAATACTTTAGCTTGTGTTTTTACCTACAATTTCAAGTTATTCATTTGTACATAGAGTGTCATGGAAACAAAAGCGACAAGTTTGTTTTAAAGAGAATTCTGTTATGCATTTTAATTTTAAGTCATAAAGTTATTGGTTTGGTTAGTTTAATGAAATAAATGCGAGTTGTAAAAGAAGAATAATGGGATATAACAAAATTTATTATCAACTATTATGATTAATGTTGAAACAATAGAATAAAAATTAAAAAACAGAAAATTATAGCAAATACTAAAACTAAAACTTTAATCGAAAACACAACGGGATAGTAAGAAATATTTAAGTATCGTTTTTCTTTGAAAAGGGATATGTAATCCCTTAGGTCCGGTTTTTCAGTTCGTGCTTCTGCCTGGGTTTACAAAAGGAGTCATATTCGCTTAGATTTCGATGAAGACGCAAGAAATAACAAGTAGGACCTGGCTGGTTTCTCTCAGATACGTTTCGGAAGTAATTTCTACATTCCGATGCGAAGAATAATAAATTTCCAACATATTACGTTGTTCTTCATTAGAATTTTTCATTTTCTTTCAGAAAATTACGTACCTAGCTTAAAATTAGGGGAAGTACAACGTAACGACTTAAGCAATGTACTAGGAACTGTCAAAATTTTCTTTAAAACCTAATTGTCGCTTTTGTTTCAATGGCACTCTGCGTAAAACCGGATAACTCAAAATTGTAGGTAAAAACACAAGTTAAAGTATTATGTGCCATACATAGTTGAATACAGAAAAAAAAGTTACAATCAAATATGCAAAAATCCAATATGGCGTCCATAAGAAAAACAAAAGTTGACAGTCGATTATTGGCTATTTTAATCGATATGAGAAAAACAATCCAATATTTAGATTCCCCGTAACAAAGTGTCTTAAAAATGTCTGAATTAAAAATTCGTAGTTTCACTTGTTTTCATTTTATCAGCGAAAAACAAAAATCGGAAATTTTGATTTTTTTAAGATATTTTCTAAACTAAACGTCGTAGGTCAAATTTCTTTTGAGATTATTGATCAGCATTAAAATACGCAACTTTGCCTCCATTTAACCGACTTCGTATCTCTTAAGCTAACCGAGATCCCCATGCTTAGCTTCGAAAGACGGACACCCTGTATACCCCGAGAAGGCACCACAGAGAGGACCTGTCAAAATCAAAATTGGAAAGGGTCATAAGGATAGAACACATTTATAAGTTTGTCAGTTTCCTCAGAAAACACCCTGTAGTGTACAACAATTATTATTATTAATACCTGTTTAATCAACTGTTTGATACTTTCATCGTAGTTAAATTCAAGATTGGAGACATATTATGTCTCAAGGAAAAGCAGTCCGAAAACCTGAAAAACTGTGATTAGATTAGGTCAGATAAGAACCGGTGTCATGTAACATTACATAGAAGCATTAATACCTACTGCTACAATAATCGTATAGTAGCTTAGTATGTATGTTTAGATGTAGGTAGTTAGGTAGTTTAGGTACCTATATACATTTTTTTTAATTTTTATGGTGAGTGTATAGGTATAGCAAAACAGAATTATGATTGCGGGTGAAATGTGCACAAGATAGAGTGAGGAGGTCACGCAATAGGGTAAGCAATGAGCTGAACTGGTCCTTCCCATGAAATAACCACTGCGCACCGCTTAGTCACCCACAATCATAATTCTGTTTCACTATACTACATTTTCCAGCAAACTATAATTTTTTCTGTTACTTAATGAATCCAAATGTTCATATTTAGTAATATAAGAACTGCAGTAAAATGATGAGTCAGTCGTTCCAAATAACAGCTGTAGGTGACGGACATGCAGGAAAAACGTGCATGTTAATTAGATACGCAAACGATGCAATTCCAGATCATCCTGACCCTAAAGTTTTTGATGATTTTGTTGCAAAAATTGAAGTAGACGATAAAATGTATAATGTACAATTATGGGACACAGCTGGACAGGAAGATTATGACCGAATAAGACCTTTATCCTATACAATGGTAAAGTGAACCATCAAATACACTAAAAAAATGAACTTGCTATTAATTTCCATTTATAGACAGACTGTTTCTTAATATGTTTTTCGATTGGTTCCCAAAGCTCATATGAAAATGTTGCAGACAAATGGGTTCCAGAAATAACACGTTTTAAACCGAAAACTCCAATAATACTTGTAGGTAAGTAAATGAGAAAAACAACCATCAATACATTAAATGCAAAAACTAAAACTTATATCTAGTACTTACTACAGACATCTTAAAATTATTTTCTTGTATTTCTAGTAGATATTTGCTGTCGTAATCACTTCAATACTAATATTTTATTAACTACTTAGGTACCAAATGTGATCTGAGAAATGATCCAAAATCGTACTATTTGAAGCAGGAAGATGGAATGAAACTAAGACGCTCAATTCGAGCAAAAAAGTACATTGAATGCTCGGCAGTAACAGGAGAAGGTATTGACGATGTTTTTCAAGAAGCAATTAGGGCTGGGCAAAGTATCGATACTTACTCGAAGTATCGATACTTGGATTGGTATCGAGTATCGATACCAATACTCAAAAGTATCGAAAGTATCGAAAATATCGAAAGTATCGAAAGTATCGAAGTATCGAAAGTATCGAAGTATCGAAAGTATCGAAAGTATCGAAGTATCGAAAGTATCGAAAGTATCGAAGTATCGAAAGTATCGAAGTATCGAAAGTATCGAAGTATCGAAAGTATCGAAGTATCGAAAGTATCGAAAGTATAGAAATATTGAAAGAATCTAAGTATCAAAAATATCGGAAATAGAGAAATACTCAAGGTATCTAAAGTATCTATCAGAAAATTAATACAGCAGGCTCGCATAGTTTCTGTAGGAGCTTAACTTGGTGTATTTCCAAGAGTAGGTACCCATTTACCTCTTCACATACTTAAGTTTTTATTTTTAATTATAATTGAGATATTAGATTGAATCATCAAATAGAATCAACTGGGGTAGGTATAGTTTTCCCCCCTTCTATGTCTAGAACGAACAAAAGTGACGTGTTAGGTCTATAATTTTTAGACGATTTATTATGCGTAGCATTAGCAAATAGTAGGTGTACCCAAACACGTTCATATTCATTGTTTACGGTATGGGTCACAGACGCAGTACATCAGTGTAATTAGTAAAACTACGACTAGTTACTTCGATACTTCGATACTTTTGATACTTCGATATTTTCGATACTTCGATACTTTCGATACTTTCGATACTTCGATACTTTCGATACTTCGATACTTTCGATACTTCGATACTTCGATACTTTCGATACTTCGATACTTTCGATACTTCGATACTTTCGATACTTCGATACTTTTGATACTTCGATATTTTCGATACTTCGATACTTTCGATACTTTCGATACTTCGATACTTTCGATACTTCGATACTTTCGATACTTCGATACTTCGATACTTTTGATACTTCGATATTTTCGATACTTCGATACTTTCGATACTTTCGATACTTCGATACTTTCGATACTTCGATACTTTCGATACTTCGATACTTCGATACTTTCGATACTTCGATACTTTCGATACTTCGATACTTTCGATACTTCGATACTTTCGATACTTCGATACTTTCGATACTTTCGATACTTCGATATTTTCGATACTTCGATACTTTCGATACTTCCGATACTTTCGATACTTCGATACTTTTGAGTAATATCGATACCACATTGGTATCGATACTCGATACCCATTTCATGGTATCGCCCACCCCTAGAAGCAATGCGAGCAGTATTATCACCACAAAAGGTCACTCAAAGAAAAATTTGTAATCTATTATAATTGAATTTGTAAATTTTACTTCCACCAAAATAAAATAAACATGTAGTCGCCGTTTTGTAAAGAACCTATTTTTGAAAATTTTAGTTAAACTGGAACAACCTGTATCTTTTAATATTATTAAGCCAATTGAAAGGATTTATAAAGTCTGTTTTTTTTTAAAGATCCACCAACCTTGCAATTTCTCTTGAAAGTATGTTTGGCAACGCTGCTGGTGAAATTTTTTAGTAATTTTTAAAGTAGGGTTAGGACTAATAAATTTAATGGTTACTTTTGACAAGTGCTTTTCACAAGAAGTATTTTCATATATTTTGTTAATTATTGTTGATTTATGTGGATATATGCTGAGTTTATGTAAATTTGCTCGATTTAATAAGAAGTATTATAGTTTTATAATAATTAATATATAAATAATTCGAGGTAAGAATAGAAAAAATGTATTCAGGCAAATTAGAATAATTGGGATTATTTTCAGAATCAGATTAGGGCGGTTCAAACTCTGAATCATCATATGAGAGATATGGTTCAAAATTGAATCTGTATTCGAATCTTCACCTTTATATATTACGATTGGCGGTATATTTTGAACAATCCTAAATTATTTATCAACTGCCATAATTAAACTTTTGTACATGTAAGTTAAAATGGGACGTTACACTTATTAAATAATTTCCCATTGCAGTTTTGTTGAAATAATGTGTTGAAGGTTTCCCCAAACGGACAGAATGAAATGGGGCATTGTCAAAAATAATAACAGTTTTAAAACCATCAGATGGTAGAGCTGGAATTAATTGATTAATCCACTCTTTAAATAGCTGACTATTCATCGTTTTGTGATAATCCCGATCATTGTTTCTGGGTCTTAAAAGCAAACTACATCCATCTAAGAAACCTCAACACACCCAGGATGGAGCACTGTAAACCTGCTTTTCTTAATTTCTAATCTTTCTTGGGAAGTTTGTCAATAGTCCAAGATTTAGTAGCAGAATCGTTTTTGTAAATCGGGGTTTCATCAATAAAAATAAATCTTATATTAGAGTACCTAGTCTTCTTTATGTTTTAATTAACATTTTAAATAATTTAAATTTGAAATGTGGTGATGCGCACGCATAAATTGACAGAACATTGTGATTGATCGTTGAATCAATGTTACCATATATTGACTAAAATTACTAAAAATTTCAATTTTATTTTTATACCAACTGAAAGCAACAGGTGGTGGTCCCGCGGTCCAATTTTGCCGACCACCTACATTTGGCAGACATAACCATACCAGCTCATAAAAAAAATTTCAGCTTGATAGAAATTAGTCTTAAAATATACCGCTAGCTCCTGGACTATTTGTTATATTTGTTTAATGCGTCTCCTGATACCTATTTTCCTTTTTCCTTTGTTGGTCCGTTTTGCTTCTGTGGCGTACTGCTCCTTTCCTCTTGTATTATAGTTGTGTTTGTCTTTATTTTTCTTATACTCTAGGCTATTCTTTTGTAAATTATTGACTATTTTATGCACCAGTATTAGTTCTTCTATATCTATTAATTGTTTTACAGTCAATTTTTTTGTGATTATATACATATCCTCTGTTGGGGTCTGATAATCTATGCTATACAAAACTCTTAGTACCCTGTTCATTAATATTTCCATATCTTGAATAACTTTTCTTGTACCTGTACTCCAAACAGTTGCTAAATAAGTGAATTTAGGCTTTATGTAGCTGTTATATAATATAAGGTTTGCGGTCGTTTCTGTTAGTGTTCCAGCTCTTCTAATAATTGCTCCCAGGAGCGGTATTATTTCTTTTTTTATTTTTTTTGTGTTACTCCAGGTTAGTCCGTTGTCTATTATTAATCCCAGGTATTTCACTTCCTTCACTTCTCTAATTTCTTCATTTCCTACTTTTATTTTCATCCTTATATCCTTCTTGTTCTTTTGTTGGAAAATCATGTACTCTGTTTTCTTGACATTCAGCTTCAGTTTTTACTTTCCCATACCACTACTGGTATAGGGAAGTATTGATACCTATCATGAAAATTTTCGAAGTCGAGATTTTCGCGGAAATACGTGTTTTGGGTCCCCAGGAACCCAAAAAAGTGGTCTAGAAAAAATGTCTGTCTGTGTGTGTGTCCGTGTGTGTGTATGTAACGCCTGTAACGCAAAAACTAGTGAACCGATTTTAAAGAAATTTTAAATGAAGGGGTATATCGAAAATTCATCGACAAAATAAGCTTTTCAAAAAAATCCGAAACCGGAAGCGGAAGTTAGACATGTTTTTTTGGTATCATTTTTTTCAGAAGCGGAATTTTGAAAATCTGAGTAGGGGATATGAAAGAAGGGCATAATTCAAGGGAAACAGTTTTTTACCGGACTCTCTAACTTCAAAATGGCGGTCGCTATGAATTTTTCAAAATTTCGACTTTAACGCCCCGTAACTCAAAAACCAGTTATCTGATCAGGTTCCGCAACAACTTGTTTGAAAGCCCTTTGGCTGTACTACACCAAGAAAAAAAATTATTTACTAACTCCAAAAACGGTCGCAACGGCGCTCTTCCAAAAATTTTGAAATTTTTGAAAAATTATTACAAAGAAACTGCTCTAACGATTTTGTTTAAATTTTCTATACTTAAGCAGCTTGGTATTAGCTACATTTTTGTTTTTTGATGAACGCCAGAATTCCACTGTGGCGCCCTCTACGAGGTTTTGAAAATCGAAACTTGATGCTCCTATAGCGCCTTTATTAGTCAAAATATGAAAGAAGTTTAAATATAAAAGTTGTTCAGTATATAATTCTGCATTTTCCTAAGTGTATATCACGTATACAGGGCGTTTACTTTCCACAGTACAATAAGCAACTTTGTTATTTTAAATGAAGCACCCTGTATATTATTATATAATCGAATGCAGAATTTAATTGTCTATCATATAGTATAATGTATTCATATGGCTAAAATGTACGGTTAATGAGAAATTCGTGAATATTGAACTTTAAAACAGTGTAGGGTGAAATTTGTAAGTGCCGATATGTTCAAGTGACCATGCGCGGGACGGGAATTCCTTGTCGCCGGCTAATCCTAGCAGCCTATGAATATAAATAATCACACATGCGCAGATGAACACAATCGGCACTTGTGTTAATTTTCAAGTTTAGTTTATCGGTTGTCGCGAACAATACTGTTGAATACCAAAAACGAATGTTTATTTTTAGTATGGGAAAGTCCAGGGGAGGTTTGCACCTCCACTTTTTTTCTTGAAGCCATGCTTCTAACTTATTCATGTCACTATTTATGGTGTTTTCAATTTCCTTCATGTGGTTCCCATTTTGTAAATTAAGACAGTGTCGTCAGCAAACGCTATATGTGAAGCCGCCAGTTTTAGGTATTGTAAGTCATGCACATACTTAAGATACAGTATTGGACCCAATACTGAGCCCTGTGGCACTCCTGTTTTTATTTCAGCCCCTTCACTTCTCGTATTGTTTACTTTGGTTTTCTGCATCCTTCCACTTAAGTAACTTTTCAAGATATCGCCTGGTATTCCTCGTATCCCATATACTTCCAATTCATCCATTAGTATTTTGTGGTTCACTGTGTCGAACGCCTTTTGTAAGTCTATCGTTATGACATACTGTTCCTGATCAAGCTTATCGTTGATTTTATTTACTAGTGCTGTTACAGCTGCTTGTGTGTTACTTTTTTATTGAAAACCATATTGGTTTTCGTCAAATTTTTCCGTTGTCTGAATGAAATTTACTATTCTCCTTTTTAGTACTTTTTCAAAAATTTTTGACAATATGCTTAGCAGTGATATAGGTCGATAGTTACCTGTTTCGGTTTTCACACCTGTTTTGTGTATTGGTGTTACCACTGATGATTTCAAACATTCTGGAAATATTCCATTTAGTATATTTTTATTTATCAGCTCTGCAAGCTTAGAAGAGATGCAGTCTTTCAACTCTTTTATGTCTCTAGGTGTGATTTCATCTGGCCCTGGAGCTGCTTGTTGTTTTACCTCTCCAATTATCTCCTTTATTTCTTCTTCATTTGTTGGGTAGAGATACATATTTTTTGTGCTTTGTTGTTTTTTTACTTGGCTTGTGCTTGCTGCCTGCTGATTTTCTGTTAACTTACTTCCCACTTCTATAAAGTGTTTGTTTAATGCATTTGCTATTTCTTTCGGCTGTTTATAGTTTTCTCCGTTGTATTCAATTTCTTCAATTTCATTATTTTTATTTCCTTTTTTATTTCTTCTTAATTGATTGTTTATTATCTTCCACATCTTTTTGGCATTATTTCCTGCGTTCCTGAGTTGTATATTGTAATGTTCTTCCTTCCTTTCTTTAACTGCTATCGTTGTTTTGTTTCTTAGGCTTTTGTAGGCGTTTTCTTTTTGTTTATCGGTTGGGCTCTCTTTCATTTCTTTGTAAGCTATGTTTTTTTTACTTTCCCATACCACTACTGGTATAGGGGAAGTATTGATATCATGAAAATTTTCGAAATCGAGATTTTCGCGGAAATACGTGTTTTGGGCCCCCAGGAACCCAAAAAAGTGGTCTAGAAAAAATGTCTGTCTGTGGGTGGGTGTGTGTGTGCGTGGGTGGGTGGGTATGTATGTATGTATGTAACGCCTCTAACGAAAAAACTACTGGACCGATTTTGATGAAATTTGAAATGAAGGGGTATATCGAAAATTCATCGATAAAATAAGCGTTTCAAAAAAATCCGAAACCGGAAGCGGAAGTTAGACATGTTTTTTTGGTAGCATTTTTGTCAGAAGCAGAATTTTGAAAATCTGAGTAGGGAATATGAAAGAAGACCATAATTGAAAGGAAACAGTTTTTTGACGGACTCTCTAACTTCAAAATGGCGGTCGCTATGAATTTTTCAAAATTTCGACTTTAACGCCCCATAACTCAAAAACCAGTTATCTGATCAGGTTCCGCAACGACTTGTTTGAAAGCCCTTTGGGGGTACTACACCATAAAAAAAATTATGTAGTAAATCCAAAAACGGTCGCAACGGCGCTCTTCCAAAAATTTTGAAATTTTTGAAAAATTATTACAAAGAAACTGCTCAAACGATTTTGTTTAAATTTTCTATACTTAAGCAGCTTGGTATTAGCTACATTTTTGTTTTTTGATGATCGCCAGAATTCCACTGTGGCGCCCTCTACGAGGTTTTGAAAATCGGAAATTGATGCTCCTATAGCTCCTTTACTAGTCAAAATATGAAAAATGTTTAAATATAAAAGTTATTCAGTATATAGTTCTGCATTCTCCTAAATGTATATCACGTATACAGGGCGTTTGCTTCCCACAGTACATAGGCAACTTTGTTATTTTAAATGAAACACCCTATATATTATTATATAATTGAATGCAAAATTTAATTGTCTATCACATTGTATAAGGTGTTCATATAGCTAAAATGTACGGTTGATAGAAATTCTTGAATTTTGAATATTTAGGCTGGACTCTGACAGAATCGGATTGTGCGCGTCGGTCGGTAGCGATCGTCTGGCTTCGCCAGATGTAATTTCAAGCTGGTTACTACAGATACTTCTGTTCATATCGAACCCGCATAGTCTCGTTTTTCTAGCTAAGCATTCAAATGATTTGCAGGTCTGTCTCGCGAATTATACTGTGAATACTAAAACCATATTTATTTTTAGTATGGGAAAGTCCAGGGGAGGTTTGCACCTCCACTTTTTTTGTTTGATTATTTATTAGTTGTATAAACACCAGGTATGCCACTACAAATCAGCATTATTCACTAAAGTCACTAAAAATATTGCATAATTTAGTACATTTAGCTTGAATAGTTTATACTCCAGATAAAAAGGGATGGCTCTAGGGGGGGAAGAACTTCTTGTCTCTCTTCAACTTAAAAAGAAATTGTCTATTGAAATACCATAGTAGTGGTAAACAAATTACTGGGTTTCAATTAATTTTATTGTTAGAAATTATTAAGAAAATAATTTACGTACCAAATAGAATTAAGATGGAAAGTCAAAAATGTAATTCAAAGATTTGTGCAAATTAAACAAATTTGTGTGAAAACGTTCCAAACCTAAACAGATCGTCTACATCGAAATGTGATTACTGCATCGACTACTGCTCTTCGTCGAAATTAATTTGTATTGCTAGCTTATGATAAAATTTAATATTTACAGTTTATTTTTGAACCCAACAGGCCTCCCAGTTACGTAAATTATGAATCAAATTTGTTAAAATAAGAAATGTTTTGGGATGGAGCTCCCCCACATTTTGCAGTGCAGGGTGCAGGCCAGAAACTGGATAAACGAACCATTTCCGGGGCGGTGGATAAGTCATGTTGCCCCAGTGGCGTGCCCACACCCTATTTCTGTAGGGTTAATTAAAAGTATACTGACACTCACTGCCACACACTGTGGCAAATCGTAATGAACTTATTGGGAGGATTTTTCACCTCGCGGGTGCTGTAAATTGGGAGATGCTGTTAAAAGTTCAGGGGGAAATAATCTCTAGAACGAGATTATGTGTAGGTACAACAAGATGCCAAATGGTGACCATTTTGAGCACTTATTATTGGGAGGATTAAACTTTTTCACTAACAGCACTGGATTTCTTCAATTTAAACTACAAAATAATAATCATAAAATCACAAATTAAAATGTTTAGTTGTTGCATGATTACTAATAAAGGCAAGAATAAGTGGAAAAATATTTTTCACGCACATTTGTTGTGACTGATTCGTTGACCTAATCATAATCTATGGTAGTAAAACAAAAACGTCATCAGGAGTGGTCGTGGAAATTTCGTGTCTATTATCGTCAGAATCGATTATTTCTGTTTTTCCGTTATTACAGTGTTTTTTCTTCAAGCGTATCATAATATCCGTATTGTTGTACAGAACTGGCTATGTAGAAGGAAGTCGTTTTGTTAATAGTCAGAAAATGAAAATAATGTTACTAGTACAATAATGTGTTTACGTATCCATGGCAACGGCAGTGTTTTGCCTATAGCTCCGCCCCCAAGGTTGGTAGAAGGGAGAGCGTTGTCCTGTGGAAATGACTTTTTAGGAAATATTTATTTACAGCAACAGAATATTTTTACACTTGAAAAAAAAATAGTATATATTATTCGGAGTAGAACGTGTTATTTGTGTTTCGCTCACTTGCACAGCCTCGGCGCGTGCGCCTCGGCCGCAATATGAGCTCAACACAAAAAGAACTCTTTCTACTCCTAATAATATAATATAGGTACTATTTTTGAAAGTTGCTCTTGTTTTATTCTCTAGTAGGTAAAGTCTGCGCTTGAATATCTTTATATAAACCATATATTATTTTACAAATAAAATTTAGTAAAGTGTTGCCATGTCTCCTTTCTGCACTGACGCCTTCAATTTAGGGAATAGGTCGTGAACTCAATGATTCAAGTCAACAAAGTTGGGAACGAAATTGCTAAAGAAATGATTAAGTGAATTAATTTACTGCACTGCTCAGAGCAATTTAGACATTAGCTTGGTATTTGTGCAATTTAATTTTTGCCTCTCTAACAGCATATTAATTTAAATGTTTGACTTCCTTACAAGAGGATTCTGAAACAGATTCTGAAGTTGCTTTTGGGTGGTCGACTCGATATTTAACAAACGTTGCAGACGAAGTAGTAATAACATCGGAAAAAAGAGGGTTTACTAGACAATGTTGCGTTTTTTCTTCTGTGTTTTTATTTCACAAATTTTGTAATGGTATAGAACTTTGAACTATCATTTAAGTTTAATAGTAAACGCTAATTTAGTAATAAACAATGCACGTGCTTGTTACAGAGTTGTAACTTCTGGTCCTAGGTACTTTTCCGGGTCTCGTGGTGTTTGTTATGAACGTCACAAAATTTTCCAAGCTCTATGAATCAACTAGATGTAGTACACCAATTCAATTATTATTAATGATTACTGAATTATTCTATGTTAGTGCTAGGGTGCTAAAATATAAACACTGCTACTTTCAGCATCAATATAATATTATTACATACTAGGTTCTCCACAGTTTATTTAGTTTAATCTACGAACCAGTAATATTAAAAACAAAGTGGAGGTGCAAATCTCCCCTGGACTTCCCATAGTTTTTTTGTAATAATTTTTCAAAAATTTCAAAATTTTTGGAAGAGCGCCGTGTTGGCCTTTTGGATGTACTAAATATTTTTTCTCATGGTATAGTACTCCCAAAGGGGTTTCAAACAAGTTGCTGCGAAACCTGATCAGATTACTGGTTTTTGAGTTATGGGGCGTTAAAGTCAAAATTTTGAAAAATTCATGGCAGCCGTCATTTTGAAGTTAGAAAGTCCGCCAAAAAATTGTTTCCCTTGAATTATGGTCTTTTTCATATTCCCTGTTCAGATTTTCAAAATTCCGCTTCTGAAAAAAATGCTACCAAAAAAACATGTCTAACTTCCGCTTCCGGTTTCAGATTTTTTTGAAAAGCTTATTTTGTCGGCTGGTATGTAAAAACAATTTAAAAATACAGGGTGGTTTTTGTTATAAATCCTTCATTAATAGGTATAGCATCAAACTCGGGGGTGGAACCTCCAAGTCCATTGATAAAACAAATTTTGCAATCATGATTTTGGAGAAGAATCATTTTATACAGTAGCAAGATTTTCAAAAACAGTGAAGAATTTTACCATCACTATTCGGTTATTTCCTCCGGAGCGCAAAGTTTTCCGGAGTTACACGTAGAAGTAACAGAGCATCTATACAGTGTTACCCGAAAGTAACGGATAAATTCAATAAAATCATTCAGAAAAATATTTCAAATAAATGCTCGGACACGTCGATTTTTATTTTTAAATTGTCATTTCGAGATGAGAACTGCGGATATAGTAGTGGAACCTTCACGACCAATTATAGGTAATGATTACTTTTGCGAGCATGACGTCGGACATGACGTGTTTTATGCAATTAAACTTTATAAATATTCTGACGGAAAAATTTTTCCGTTACCACATGTAAAGGTAATTTAATACAAACTAATCTAAAATAAATTTAGGGGCGGTTTATCAACTCCCTGTTAAGTTAACCAACGGTCATGGATACAAGACTGGTATCCATGACCACATAGGTTAACATAACTGCGGATTGATAAACCGACGATAAGGCCCACTTTTTCAGTATTGGTTTAAGCCCTGCTTTTAAGGATGGAGTTTACACCTTGAAATATACTCCATTTTATGCACATTTTGTTCCAATTTTTCAGAGCCAATTTTAAAGTAGGAAGGGCGGGCGAAATTTTTTTCTTATTATTGGTGTTTTATCTGTCTACACATAGAACGTTTTTGTTTAATTTCTAAAAAATAACTTTCAGCATTAAAAAATGTACAACTCTATTTTACTTTAAAATTTTCAAGTAGTATTTACAAAAATATGGATATCGAAAAATTATCTCTATCAATAGATAGATATAACCACGCTCTTTCAAATGCCACAAGAATTTTTTTTCTAAAATCCAAATTAATTCGGAAAAAATGGAAATAAAATTTTAGAAATATCAATATAATTCACCTTTTGCAATTTAGCATGTAGGCAACACAACTAACAGGACCATTAACTCACAATGGAGCCAATACACAAAAGACGGATTATAACGGATTACAACTTTCTACTAGGTATTGTTGTTTGACAAAAAAAAATTAAAATAATATAACGACAAAATCTATATTCAATACAGTAAATTCATTGTTCTTTATTGCATTTATCAATTTTGGTAACGTCAGAAGAATCTGAAATATTTAATAATATGAAACAAAATTCCAAGGCAAGCATTATTCTTGTTATTGTAGATATGCAACTTTCCATTCAAACGGCCTTAAGGCGGCTTGGAACAGCTGGAGAATTTTTGTGATGCCCCTAAAATGTAGACTACCCAAAACTCCTGACTTGATAGGGATGGATTCACTCACCAGGGCGGCAGTTAAATCAAATTTCGGCCGTGCGGCTTGTTTAGGTGCTACCATGGACACGAGACTTAAACATTACGTTGTTTTAAATAAGTAACAATGAAAGAAAATAATATAAAAATCTAACATAAAAATTCAATATTTTAAATAATTTAATATTTATAGCAAATTATTGAAGCCCATAGCTAGAGACGCGGTGGGTCAGTGGGGTCAAACCCCCACGGCTACTAACTTTTTTTTTTAATTTTAGCTATTTTATATTATTATTTGTGATTCATTTATAATTTTAATTTAAACACCGAACAAATATTTAGATAAATATAATAATTAAAATAAATATTATATTTATATTATTATTCACCACTCAAGAATTTTATTCAATACAAAAATTATTTATTCAGTGAAAATTTAATGTTTATCGTGCTATTTCCAATGCGTGATATCACCAACTAATGAATCTAGCAGTTAAGTTAATTCCTACCATAATTTCCAGTTTACAAAATACTCCAATTACATCTGTGAATGTGGAAACATGTAGGTACTACTACCGGATAGGCGGTATTGTATCCTATTCGTGTTGTAAATTTCATATTTTTTGGTTTTGGGTTTGTTTGCGAAGTCTTAACAATATAGTAAATTCAACAATAAATTTTCTGTGTAGACTGTAGAGAACATACACGTTCACTGTCCGATGACCCATAATGTGGTTCATGGGCTATGTTTCTCAGAAGTCCTGGGCCCCGTATTTGGTTCACATATTAGGTTTTTTCTATAGTAGTTTAAACTAGGACTTGGCAGTTTAATATGAGTAAAACACTAGAGACTCTGTAGCACAACTTTTATATTGTATGGCAATGCAGTTGTGACCCGTATTTGGTACATTGGACTTGGGGAAGTAAAAAAAAATTGAACTGAACATTTATTCAGTATGACATACAAATATAGGTATGCAAAGAAAAATGAAATGATAAAAAATAAAGCTGTAGCTCATTATAAATTACCCTACTAACTAAGAAATATAATGGATAAGTATATAAAAAATATTTAGTGGCAATACGTCTGAGAACAGTCAGGAGTCCAATGGACCATATATGGTACATGGGGCATTCTTATGGGGGACTTGTGTACATACACAGTGTAATTGTAATTGTACAGGGACAGTGAACGTGTTAACAATCAATCTGGCTTTTTTCTGGCCTAGAAGACCCATGTAGTTATGGTTTCCCTTATGCCGAGTACACTTTTAATTCTGGGAGAATTGTTTGCAAATACCGTTAGGCAAATTTCTACGATGTTTGTTGCTAGTTGAAAAGGAGGGCACAAGTTTCCCAAATCAGCACCGTTTCGACATTTAAACCTAACCGCCTTGATTTTTTTTTATTAATAGTTCATCTGTATATTTAAATTTACTGGATTTTACGAAGTGCATGCGACAAGCTTCGTATTTAAACTTATCAAGTGTTTTTTTAATCACATATAATCGGCGGTGTATCTAACAGCACAATTTTCTATTTAATTTTATTGAACTTTGTAGCTACTCAATGTATTCAATTCTATTTCCATAAGTTCAACTTTTTCGTTAGTTTGGGATTTGGGATACAAGAAGCGGCCCCACCGCAAATTACAGATTTACGACAACTGATGAGCATGGCGTGGAAGGTGGTAATGTTCCAGATACGGACCCTGACTTGTATGCTACGAAAACTGCAGAATTTTTACTTTCACTGGAAGGAGCGAGGTGTGTGATTACTCGCGGCGAAATTTTACGGAATCGCGCCACTGGAACACTGGAATAGCTATTACGTATAAACTAAACCAAACGACGCGACGCCGCATTTTTTATTTATAAAATAACACAATATATTTAACAAGAAACAAGAAAGGAATCTGCCGTTAAAGTTAAAAGAAAATGTATCTTTGCATCCTTTCAGACAAAAGTTATAACATTGGATTATGCATTCTACAATTTAAATGAATTTTTTGAATTTACGTGTTTACAGTCAGAACATATTTTGTGTAATTAATTTATTAACATTTTTTTTAAAACTAATATAATATTAGAATTATTTATTTATTTTAAGGAAAAATATATACATACATACATTTACATACTTACATACATACATTTAGATACTTACATACATACATTGATACAACATAATAATTATTATAGGGTCTGTTAGAAACTTTATTTTTGAATTTGGCGCGCGGTTAGGGTGGAAGTGAGAGTAGGGATATGGGTAGAAGCGGATATGGAAGTTAGTGCTAGCTGGAGCGCGGAGTCAATTTTCAAAATCTCAAAACAGTCAAATGCCAAAAGCCCACTACGCATAACGTATAAACTAAAAGCGTGGTGTGTTGCCTAACCATTATTTCCAAAGTTGTTACGATTGATCAAAAACCCTATTCAAATATATGCTTTGACAAAGATAACTAAAATATGTGTACGGTTGAAATCGTTTTCTACGTTTTATTCAATTCTAATCAACTACATAAGTGAACGTTCGGATCCGGTTTTGCCGAAATTTGTTAATTTAACCTTATATTTCAATAATAAAAAATTTACAAATTGGCCTCTATAAGCAATTTGAATTTTTTTTTTAAAAAACGAAATCCGAACAAACCATTCTATACTGTCAAACATTAAAATAAACTATCGATCAGCTTTTTAAAAAAAACGTTGTAAGCGTAATCTTGGACAAAAGTTTTTAGGTTTTTGCCAATTTTTAGCTAGCGTGGCGTGTTGCCTAACCCCTCTTCCAAGCCGCCTTAAGGGCATGCTGACACAGTGGTGGGGGATGCACATTGGCTTAGCAGGGAAAACTTCCAATTAAAGGTTTCGACAAAAAAGTAAAGAGGGCAATAGTTGTATGAATTTGCAGTTGGCCTTGGAATTTGAACAAAAATTAAATATTGCGATTTTGGAATACAAAAATAAATTCAAACATCTGCAGCGGCAGATCCCTTATGAAAATCAGAGTGCCTTGATAATCAATGTCAGTTGACAGACATTATCAAGGCACTCTGATGCAAATATCTTAATTGCAGCTACGGTCATGCAAAATAGGTGTTTCCAATTCTGCGTAACCACTTCTAGTTTCTGTGTTAGCAATAATATCAACTATCAGTTCTTCTCATATCGCTATATGTCTAAATATATCTACAGGGTGTTAACTAATAAGTGCGAAAAAATTTAGGATTCTTCATTGAAAATTAGCACAAGCCTTTACTACGCTATGTGAAACTTAAAACTCTTATCAACTTCTCTTTCAGAACTTTTTTGTGAACCAAGGTATGGGTTTGTTAATTTATTGTTTTACTTGAAAACTATCAACTTTACGGAAAAAAAGAAAGATACAAAAAAGTTTCCAGACTTATCAAGCTATGTAATTCACATTTTTACAAAACCCATACCTTGGTTCACAAAAAAGTTCTGAAAGAGAAATTGATAAAAGTTGTATGTTTCACATAGTGAAGGCTTATTATGCTAATTTTCGATGTAGAATCACCTTCTGAATTTTTTCGCACTAATTAGTTAACACCTACATATGCGATATGTTCAAATATTACGGCCGCGGACCGAATTCGCCGTCTGCCTCCAACACATATAGATATAGGTAGTAGATGGTATAAAAGGAAGGAATGAAACATTTTCCTTGTTTGCAGTAGTGGAGATGTCTTGTAAAGAACTTAAAAGTTAAAAATACTATTCTCCAACAGTAAACTACTACCTATATCTAAACACTTTATTTTTTTAATTTAAAACTGTTGATTTATTAAAAAATTATAAACAATTTGGTTTGAAATAGCAATATTCGAAACAAAAAATCCAGTTGTACCTAAATTTCTTAAATAAATTCTAGATACTTTGCATTATTCATAAATCATAACAATTTTTAAATAGGTTTTACTCTTACATGTTACCGGCATTTCTTACAAGTTTTAAAATTTGCATTGTATGTTCCTAACAAAAAATGTCAGTTTTAAATATTTAAGACAAATTAGAAAATATTATCCACAATCATTTATTAAGTGGTAGTAACATAAATAATTCTCGTTAGTTTTACACTGTGGTTTTACGAAATGTCGTACAGTTTTGGGATAAAATTTCATATTGTGTAATTATTGCCAGAGGGTATTTTACTATTTTCGCTTTTGCATTTTTTACATTATTTCTCCTTTTTTATGGCTTCTTCTTTTGCTTTTTTGCCTTGTTGTCTCCCTTTTTAAAGGTTTTATTTTGAATTGTAAGCACTTCTTTAATTAATGCCATAAGTACAAACTGACGTTAATTTTGTTCAGTAGGTACTCACCTATACGAAGTTATTTTCATTTATTCATTATTCAATGATAAACAGAATATTTGACATAAACTAAGCTGTTTAATTGATTAGTACCTATAAATTATAAATTACTTATCAGCATCACCGTACAGATTGTGAAATTGACGTTTTGCGGTAAATTACATTTTGACAATCAGTTGTGGAATTTTTACGTGGTGCCATCTACACGAAATGGTCTGAACTTTAAGACAATAAGTCACCCTAATATGGTGCGAATCTCAACTAATGGTTGTTAAAAATTTACGGTTTTTTATTAATCACGTTTCAATTGCAACCGATTGATGTGAAATTTTGCTAGTAATTATTAAATGATGTGGCGACGGCAATAAGCAATTTTCAAATTATTTCGTCACTTAAAATTTTTAATTTTTATCAATTTCAATAATTTATTTAACCTATTAAACAACACAATTAAGCCATGAAAATTGGTTATTGCCTTCAGCCATCCTTATCCTTCAAAATAAAAAAATATAATTGGGCATATGATGATTAGTTTTTTAGATTAATAAATCCGCGCAAAGGCTTGTTTTCAGCTGTGTATTCCGTCCACTCGTCAGCGCCCTCTTAAGCTAAACCAAGTTTAATTGCCTTGGATACAGTTGTTACAAGAATTGCAGTGGCGAAGCGTGGATTGACAAAATGGGTAGACATTTTTTCGAAACATTGTTTGTGTTTCCTTTTCGACTTTTTTAATAAGTAATTATAAGTAATGCCCATGAAAATGACATAAAATTTCGTTGATTACATCGACATCAAGTTCCATTGTATTTAATAATATAATATTGCGATACGAACAGTAAACTTTCTTCGAATAACAGAATGAAACTGACCCGAGACATGTCTCATTCGCCGTTAGCGAGTAATGCTGTATTGCCTGCATTACAGTCCACGCTTCTCCGGGCGCTAGCAGTGCAGATATGAGACAAACCGGCCAGTGTCTCAAAGTATTATAAACGTATATATTTTTTGCCGGAATCGGAATCGCTATATCATGATAGCGGCTGGAATACCATAAAAATAACAAAAATATGAAATGAATTATTTTGAAGTCATTTATAAGATGATCATTTTAAAACATTTTTTTCTCAGTTTGTTCAATTAGCCTGGGTAGACATTGTCTCTTTGTCTCATAGCACGCTTCGCCACTGAAGAATTGTATCCATGGCAATTAATCTTGGCTTAGCTCGAACTGAAAAACTGGCCCTCAAGTTAAATGGAATCACAGCCAACTACTAAAGTTGCTTTAATATTTATTTTTGCTTTCAAGATTGTGAAACTCCAAGTAGGTTATCTGTGAGAGTTCTAGAATCAAGCCCCGCCTTCCCCCGTGGATATAAGGTGAAGGGGTAGGCGGAAAAAAAATCCTAGGAAAAAAAATCCTCGGAAAAAAAACCTGGAAAAATAATCCCAGGAAAAAAAAACCTGTGGAAAAAAAATCCTGTGGAAATAAAATCCTCGGAAAAAAAATCCTCGGTAAAAAAATCCTGTGGAAAAAAAATCCTCGGAAAAAAAATCCTGTGGAAAAAAAATCCATTTTTTATTTGCATAAAATTAATCATTTTATATTATGCATAATCATAATGAACCATATCTGACATTGTTTAACTTTATGTGTTAGCAGAACCATATTATTTCAAATATTAAACATTACACAAACATTAAGATACCTATATATGAAAGAGGGAACAAAATTAGACAAATTTGTAGTTGGCATGAAATTGCAAAGATACCAATATCAAAATAATACATTGCACTTACTACATTATTGTAACTTATCTAATTACTAAAATGAAATCTTATGGCAACTTATTGCAGTCCTAATTAGATTCACATTCTGCTGCAGTGATATTGGTAACTTATGGGTATAGGTATGTAAATAACTTAAGATCTAATTACGTAGCTGAGTTAAAAGGTAGTCCTAATAAATGTATAAAATGAGGAGAAAATTAGTTTGGTTTTCATTTGTGCTTTATCTGTGTACCACGAGTGTCAACCCTGTGCTATTCAGTTAATACTTATACCATGGAAATCATCAAATCCAACAAAGGCAGTAATAAGGTTTGCTTCAATGGATACATGTACGTGACTAAAGCCCGCTTGTCCAATGCAATCAGTTGGCGTTGTTCAAAAGCAAGTGCCTCCAAATGTAGAGGAATACTAAAAACTACTCTCGAAATGGAAGATCCTGTAGTGGTAGTTGATCATAATCATCCAGCCGATAGTGAAGGTGTGAAAGTTGCGAAATGTATGTCTACGATGAAAGAAAATGCAGCTGCGTCTGCTAACTCTAGACTAATGCACATTTATGCTGAAGCAGTTTCCCAACTACACGATTCAACAAAGGCCCGCATGCCTCTTGAGGATTCTGCCAAAAGGACAATCAGAAATGTGAAAACGAAGAACAGACCAAAGGATCCTGAAGCCTGATTTAATTATTATAGAAGGTATTTATATGTTTCATACCTAGCTATTTAGATTGACAAATTATTTCTGTCATACCATGCAATAGTATTTTCGCAGATGATACTAAGTTTGTATATACTTGTTTTAGATGATTGGACTACTACTGGCAACCCCAACAACAATCGTTTTCTGTTAAATGATAATGGCCCGAACGTGGAGGACCGAGTTGTAATTTTTGCAACCGATGAGGGTCTTCGCCATCTTTCTGCAGCCCCTGCGTGGTTTATGGATGGGAATTTTGCGTTGGCGCCCCGGCAGTTCCAACAACTGTATGTCATTCGAGTTGCAGTAAATGATGTCTATATAACACCCGTTTTTTGCCTATTGCAACATAAAACACAGGCAACATACGAAACTATGTTGAGGACCATCGTCGAAGAATGTAATGCCAGAGAGTTATATCCGGATCCACTAATGATGAACATGGATTTCGAACAATCTGCAATTAACGCAACGAAAGCTGTGTTAGGGGATCACATTCGGATTCGTGGTTGCTTTTACCATCTCACTCAAAGCACACATCGAAAAGTTCAATCGTTAGGATTGGAAGCTGTATACCGACAAAATGAAGATTTCACTCTGTTTTGTGGTATGCTCGACGGTTTGGCCTTCTTGCCAATCCCCGATGTTTGACAATTATGACAGAAGTAGCAGACCCGCTGGTGAATTATTTCGATAGCACTTATGTTACCGGAAGTTATCGTCGTGTAGGAATTGCAAACGCAGAGGCTGCAGTTCGCCTTCGCCACATCCCGCCTACGTTCCCTCCTGAAGTGTGGAATGTTTATACTACAACACTAGAGGATGGCGAAAGGACAAATAATCAGTGCGAAGGTTGGAATAACAGGTTCTACAACCTAGTAGGGCATGCTCATCCTGTGATATGGACGCTAATTGATAAATTGCGATTAGAGGTGGCAGCAGACGAAACCAAGTTAAGGCAAAGGGAATTTGGGGTTCCCCCAGTTAAGAAGAAGCGGGGACAGTATGAAGAAATGCAACGTAGACTGAAAAGGTTGTGTGAAGAATAACGGAGCCCGCGAAATACCAGATTTTTTAAGAGCTATAGGACACACAATTAGATTCAGATAATTATTTTGTTAATATTGTGTAATATAATAATAAAATTTTGTAGAGTCAATTTTGTTTATTGTTTAATATTTAACAATAATAATATTTTTTTTAGTTTAAATTTTGTCAATATTGTGTAATGTAATAATAATAATATTTTTTAGTTTCAATTTTGTTAATATTGTATAATAAAGAAAAAATTATATACCAATAATTTGTTTCGATTTGGGCAACCGCTGGTTTGCTAACACAGCGGGGTTTTTTTCAAGGATTTTTTCAGAGGATTTTTTTTCCGAGGATTTTTTTTCCATAGGATTTTTTTTCAGAGGATTTTTTTTCCGAGGATTTTTTTTCCATAGGATTTTTTTTCCATAGGATTTTTATTCCTAGATTCAGGTGAAGGATGGGTGTGATGAGGTGTGTGAGAGGTGCGTGAGCAGGTGCGTGTGGAGGTGTTGGGAATGGGAGGGGTGTTTTTGGTTGGGGGTTGTAAAAGAGGGGTGAGAAATGTGTTTGAAGTGGGTAGAGAGAGAGGTTTGAAAGAGTGAGATGGATTGTGGGGAGTGAGAGGTGAAAGGTGAAAGATAGCGGATGAAAGGAGTTTGTTGTGTTGCTTGTAATGGGGAGTTGGTTGAATGAGCTGTAAGTGTGTCACTTGAGGAGTGAGATAAGAGGTGAATTTTAAAAAGCGAATATGCCTGTTAGTATACAGGATGCGTTGAAAGTAAATCGCAAGTTGGTGTGTGCGGTGAGAAAAGAGTTGCGGGAGTGTATAGAGAATGATAAAAGGGGTGTAAGTGTAGGTAGAAAACGTCATTTAGAGACAACCTTGCAAAATTTAAGAGGAAAAAGGTTGTGTACAAAGCATTGTAGAGGGTGGTGGTGGTGGTGGGGGTGGAGAGGTGAGAAGTAAGCGATTAAAATGGCAGGATACATTAAGTGCATTTAGGGGAAGATTGCGAACGGGTTCGGTTGTAAATTTGGCTCATAAAAATCCTGAAGAATTTTTCGTGGATTGTTATAAGATAGTTCGAGTGTATGTGAATAAGGCAGTAAGACGTTATAGGTGTATACAGGGTGGAATGCGAAATTGGAAACACCTTTTTTCTCGGAAGTTATTATAGATACCGAAAAATTGTTTAAATAAAGTTTTTAGTACTTTGAAGAAGCTAACTAAATCTGTATAAATTTGGTAAAAAAAAGTTCTAATTTTCGTAGATATTGCCATATTTGTACTTTTTTTTAATGGAATACCCTGTATATTATTACATTAATTAAGAGAAAATAATTTTCGCTTTAAAAAAGTTTAAGGGTTCTTACCTTCTAAACTTGATAGTTTCTGAGATATTAATGACTATCGCATTCACCTGTCACGTGACAGCCGTAGACCAATGAAAGTTACGCATTTGTCTCGTCACAGCCTATCAAATCACAATTACTTGAAAATTTTGACACGCGAATATTGCACTAGTGCTGATATTCGGTAATCACCCGCGATGGCGACTAGATGAAACACAATTCAATTAATGACAGTTATACAACAAATAAATTATAAATTATAATGAAGCGTACAATTAGTATATTAAATTTATATGGTTTATGCGATAGTCTGAACAAATATAACTCGAGCAAGGCATATTACTTAAAATTTTTCCTTTGCTGTCGCACGCGTGTTTGTTGCCCCTTGAAAACTGCCCTCTCGCTTCGCGATCGGGCAGTTTTCATGGAAACAACAAACACTTGTGCGACAGCGCGAAAAAATTTTCGGTAATATGCCTTGCACTTGTTATATTGTATATGACTATTTCCCTCACTATTTTTTGACCAATCAGAAGGCTTTAATTTTTGACGTTGAACCAATCACATGCGAATTACAGCGATAATTTGCACTAGTGCAAATTGCCGATAATTTGACTCCTGCAAATTGCCGATAATTTAGATTAGTACATTTTTCGGTAATTTGTTACTTTTCTTTTGGAATTTGGCAGAAGTTTTATATTTATTTTATTCTTTTTACAATTAAAATAGCTAAAATCGTTTGGGAAGAATATTTATTGGAACATCAACATATTATAATTAGTTTTTAGTTTACTTTTAACAAAAGTATTAATATGAAATATTAAAAGTACAGTTATAGTAATTATTGTTATTGCTAGTATTATTAAGCTCTTGAACGGTCATTTCTTCTTCTGTAGTTGATGTAGAAGTGCTGGGTTTGCAAATATCTTGTTTTTGTAAGGATGTTGAATTTCCTCGCATTTTTTCGATTATTGAAGCATGATGTTCGCGATCAACTTGTATAAATACGACCTGATTGAGTAAATGCTGCCATGTCCCGTCATTTTAGTTATTTGGTGCTCTCCCACGCCAGATTTTGCAAGATTAGAAACGGCCGTAGATCGGTTTGAATGGTTAGTGAATTTCACGTTTTTGGTGTCAAATCCGATTTGTTCTGCACCTGATTTGGTCCATTTTGATAGCTCATTTCTGCCAATTGGACAATTCTTGAAAAAACCAACTGAGGAGTCGTTCATCCATGCTGGATTGACAGCGAGGAATAAACGGTTGGTTGTTATGTTCTTTCCCCTTTTTTCCATCATCTTCTTGAATAATCTAAAACAATCACAATCATGATTTAGCGATCAACTATCAATGATTATATAAATTAGCAAAATACCTTACGGGACATTTGTCCGGGTTTTGAAAATTCTGAATTAGCCATTTCTTCTCCTCTAATCGTGCTGCACCTCCTTGTGAAGTTTTGCTGAAAACTGGGTCGTAAATAATCCGACCGGTTGGCTCTCCTGAATTATTTTTCTCTTCTTTGAAAAAATTCACTAAATATTTTACAGCCTCACCGCCCCTCCATGCAAGCTCAAGTGATGCTACATGAAAAAATTTCTTTTGAAGACCATCTGGGGTGTTTTCATCATATAGCTCGACTATTTTGCGGTATTCTTCTTTCGTCATGCTTGCAGCACTGGTTTTTCTCTTCTGTGGAAGTGCTTGTAGTTTTTTCCTTTTTGCGTCCCTAGATTTTCGTGCACATTCAAATACTGCATCCTTGAAAGGATCAAATAATACGTTAAATTCCTTCCTATATTTTTCTTGTAATAGTTTCGCAACTGTGTTCCAATGGGTTTTAATCACCCCCTCTTTATAGTCTGCACCATCTTTTCTCTTCATATTGAAACCATAATCTTTAAGGATCAGGGCCAGTTTGACAGTAGGTGTATTTTTAGTCAAAATATACCCATTTTTTTCGCAGAAGTTCTCGAATTGTTTCCAAGAACTTAATTTTGATTTTCTAGTGTTTACCGGTATAATGTTTTCTATTTCTTCAAAGGAAACACTACCAAACCGTTCAAAACTCATTTTAATAAGCACAATATTTTTCACAATATTTATTGTTTTAATTTTTTGTTTACACGGATTTACACGTTGCTATAGTTTTTTGAACAAAAAATATCTACTGTTTTCTCTACGAACAGGTACAGGCTAGATCTTTGGAAAACATAATAACTTCAAATACACATATTTATCAATTTACAAATATATTAGCTATTTAATTAAAAATTCGTTCGGGAAATAGTCTCGTAAAATATCCCTCTTGCATATCAAATTGCCGATAATTTTTTTTAAATGCACTCGAGCGCATTCGCGCTCTCGTGCATTTGAAAAAAAATTGTCGGTAATTTGACATGCACTCGGGATATTACTAGTGAACATTACTACCCATCAGGAGGTGATCAAATTGATGGTCCACCGAAACAAAAAATCGATTGTTTAAAATGCATCAAGAGCTCAAGGGTGGCGGCTTGTATGTCTAAAAGTTTAAAATAACATAGTCTTTAATTTTTATTATAAATTAGTTTGTTATCATGTCGGTTTAACGACCGATGATATGTAAGGGTCGGAGGGCAATTGTGTGTCCGGGAGTGTGTACATTTAAATGGAAATCTGTGATATTTGTTGTAAAATGTTCCAATTAGCATGTATTCTTATGTAAATTTGTTTAACTAAGAAAAATAACAACTCCTCTGACTCTTTCCTGGTTTGATTTTCAGGTTAATCAATGAAATAATTATTGTTCAAAATAACAACTTCTCTAACTCTTTTCCTGGTTTGATTAGAAAAAATGTTTATTTAGATTTTCAGGTTAATCAAAAAATATAATTTTTCCTTAGAACGCAAGCAAGAATAAATGATTTCTTTGTTTCTGTGCATGTGTATATCAAAGTTCAACTAATTTGTCTGTATAAATAGCTTGAATTTTTAATTGAGAACTTTAATTCAAAGTCACAATTTGAATCCGTCGCCGTGTACCAATAATTGTATCTTCCAGAATATATTCAAAATACCACCAGCATGGACGTTGATTGTGTTTACCTTGAGGATGATGTAAGATTTTTATTTTATTTTTATTTATTTATACAGGGTGAGTAAAAAATATGGAATCAATTCATTACCTCCCAAAATATTGTTTTTCTAGAAAACGCTCGCACAGGTATAGCGATTTAAATTATGGTGCATATTTTAAGGTGTTTCAATTTTTTTTTGGGACAGTCATTTTTTTGTGGTGACGTCAGAGTAATTTTTTTTAAATGGCACCCCATACTTTTTTGACGGATTTCGACAGAGGACGTCATTCTGCATCCGAATAAGTATCGTGACCTTGAAGTTGACAGTTTCTGCTATGTTCATTTTTTAAATTTGAAAAATTGTTAAGTAAAACTTTAATGGGAGACAGTTCGAGCACCTAATTAAACTTTTGTTTGGTTGTATGAGTTTACCAGTTTCATAGGTTGATTGATTTTCATGTTAATTATTGGTTCCTAATAAATAAATTGCGTAATATTAATATTTTTGAAAATATCAATTTTCAGATTTAAAAAATGAACATCAAAGAAACTTTCAATTTCAAGGTCACGATACTTATTCGGATGCAGAATGACGTCTTTTGTCGAAATCCGTCAAAAAAAGTATGGGGTGCCATTTAAAAAAAATTACTCTGACGTCACCACAAAAAAGTGACAGTCGCAAAAAAAATTGAAACACCTTAAAATATGCGCCATAATTTAAATCGCTATACCTGTGCGAGGGTTTTCCCAAAAAAACATTATTTTGGGAGATAATGAATTTATTCCATACTTTTTACTCACCCTGTATATTATTATATAAATTATATAATAATTATATTATATAAGCATATGCTAATAATAATATGAAGGAAGAAGCATTATTTTAAATTTTAATTGGTTCTTCTGTTTATAACTTTTAAGTGTCTGATTGTGTGATAATGATATGAACAAGTTGTTTGCATATTACAGGTTAGTTATCTGAGGGAAATACTCAACAAGCGTGTGAGTGAAATATTCACAAAGGATCGTGAGGGGGTGCCCGACGATCCCAGGCTACCAATGTGGTTTATGTACCCACCGGGGAGGGTCAGCGATTATGTGGATGCATGGCTTGAACGCCATGACTAGGAGTTCAAGCTGCGACCACATATCCTGGAGATGGCCATGGTGGGACAGCCAGCTGGAACTGCATATACAGGGTGAGTAAAAAGTATGGAATAAATTCATTATCTCCCAAAATAATGTTTTTTTGGGAAAACGCTCGCACAGGTATAGCGATTTAAATTATGGCGCATATTTTAAGGTGTTTCAATTCTTTTTTGCGACTGTCACTTTTTTGTGGTGACGTCAGAGTAATTTTTTTTAAATAGCACCCCATACTTTTTTTGACGGATTTCGACAAAAGACGCCATTCTGCATCCGAATAAGTATCGTGACCTTGAAATTGACAGTTTCTGCGATGTTCATTTTTTAAATCTGAAAATTGTTATTTTCAAACACATTAATATTACGCAATTTATTTATTAAGAACCACTAATGAACATGAAAAACAATCAACCTATGAAACTGGTAACCTTATACAACCAAACAAAAGCTTAATTAGGTGCTCGAACTGTCTCCCATTAAAGTTTTACTTAACAATTTTTCAAATTTAAAAAATGAACATAGCAGAAACTGTCAACTTCAAGGTCACGATACTTACTTATTCGGATGCAGAATGACGTCCTCTGTCGAAATCCGTCAAAAAAAGTATGGGGTGCCATTTAAAAAAAATTACTATGACGTCACCACAAAAAAGTGACAGTCGCATAAAAAAATTGAAACACTTTAAAATATGCGCCATAATTTAAATCGCTATACCTGTGCGAGCGTTTTCTAGAAAAAACATTATTTTGGGAGATAATGAATTTATTCCATACTTTTTACTCACCCTGTATATCATACAACATTCCGGGGAAGCGGAGGGCACCCGATAATTGACCGATACCATCAAAAATACGACAATAAATAAATATGTATAGGTACCTACTAGTAAAATTTGTATTATATGAAAAAGAAAACAAAGTTATTTTAATGTTAGCATCCCAAACCTTTCAACCGGCATTCGGTTCAATCAAAATTTATTAGAGCAATCAAAAACCGTGGATTACACATATCATTCAGTAAATTAAATTAATCAGGGAAATCAAACCACGAAAGTGTCCTCCAATTACGCAAAAAAAAAAAAAACACCTGAATTTGACTGGTTTGGGTGGTGATCACCTGAAGATATACATTCAAATTTTATTCTACATATTTACAGAATATTTATAGGGTTTAATTCTATCAGATTCATACATAATCTCATAAATTGTATTTATTACAAAAGTCGGAAACTAACTCGTGTAGAGAGATGAGTTGTGGAGATGAGAGGTGAAAGGTGAAAGATAGTGGATGAAAGGTGTCTGTTGTGTGGAAGGGGGTTAATGGTGATAGATGGTAGATCGCGTATTACATATCATCATGATAAACTGAGTTTGGTTTATTTTGGATTAGTTCATCGGTTACATTTGCATCTATGGTATTTGCAACATCGCCCACACTGTCCAGAGTTGACTCAGCGATACAGTGTTGTATCTCATTGGTCAATTTAAATCTGAACTGCAACTGGCAACGTTGAATTATCACTTATTAATTTTGTACTGTACTACTGTTACAACAATGTATGAGTGAAATATTCGTATAAAATGACAAAATTTTTATTAATGACCTGATCGACAAAAACATCATGTTTTGTATTACCCTCAAGCCTAACTTATAAATTTTAATTATTTTGAATATGATTTATATCTAACTACTATTTGAACCTAAAACAAGAATTGTTCTTTATTTTTTATTTTTCTCGTATATCTGTAACTGTCATAATAAACAAATGCTAATCTACGAATTTTAGCATTGTTCGGTACATTTAGAAAAGAATTAAATGTAAAATATGTTATGCAATAAAATTTATAAAATGTCGTACCTATATTAGGTCTCGCATCAATAAAAAGGGTCAACAATTTTCCGCGCTAAATTATGCATTGGGTCACCCAGGCCAAGTAAATAGAACATCTACAGGGTGAGTAAAAAATATAGAATGAATTCATTATCTCCCAAAATAATGTTTTTTTGGGAAAACGCTCGCACAGGTATAGCGGTTTAAATTATGGCGCATATTTTAAGGTGTTTCAATTTTTTTTTGCGACTGTCACTTTTTTGTGGTGACGTCAGAGTAATTTTTTTTAAATGGCACCCCATACTTTTTTTGACGGATTTCGACAAAAGACGTCATTCTGCATCCGAATAAGTAAGTATCGTGACCTTGAAGTTGACAGTTTCTGCTATGTTCATTTTTTAAATTTGAAAAATTGTTAAGTAAAACTTTAATGGGAGACAGTTCCAGCACCTAATTAAGCTTTTGTTTGGTTGTATGAGTTTACCAGTTTCATAGGTTGATTGATTTTCATGTTAATTATTGGTAATATTAATGCGTAATATTAATGTTTTTGAAAATAACAATTTTCAGATTTAAAAAATGAACATCGCAGAAACTGTCAATTTCACGGTCACGATACTTATTCGGATGCAGAATGACGTCCTCTGTCGAAATCCGTCAAAAAAAGTATGGGGTGCCATTTAAAAAAAATTACTCTGACGTCACCACAAAAAAGTGACAGTCGCAAAAAAAAATTGAAACACCTTAAAATATGCGCCATAATTTAAATCGCTATACCTGTGCGAGCGTTTTCCCCAAAAAACACTATTTTGGGAGATAATGAATTTATTCCATACTTTTTACTCACCCTCAACCCTGTATATAAAGCAATGCCATGAGAGGCGCACACACAATGTCTCAGACCCCGAAGTATAAACTTGTACGAGACGCGTATGACATAGCTGCAGCAGCATCATACTTTTCTGACATTCATTCATTTTCGTCATCAAAGTAAAATTTATAAACTGCATCATGTGATTCTTGAAATGAAAGAGATTGGAATAAGTGTGATGTATACTCCAAGATGCTCGTCAGGTTGGATGTCGGTAATGGAGGCGAACACAGTAAACTATCATAACACCACCACATGGTTTGGCGTTTCTTTAAATACTAGTCAACTCAGTAACAATATCCTCATGTTATTATTATTATTATTATTATTATTAATATGAGATCATTCAACTTTCATTGATAGCCTGAAGGCGCTGTTCTCACCAAAGCAACCGGCGACCGCAACGCAACTGCAACGCAACCGCAACTTTAGTTGCCTTGCTGGGCTGTTCTCACCAAAGCAACTGGCAACGGCAACGCGACCGCAACTTTAGTTGCGTTCCTCTTGCGTTCTCACTGCAATCAACTGTTTTGAAGTCTCTTGTTGAGGTAGTCCTGAACAAAATGTCGTCCTCGTCAGATGAAAATATGGCCGCTGCATACTTGCTACTGAATAAGCGTAAAAAAAACATACCGAAAATTTTGGGTTAACCCTTTTTATACCACAAATTTGGGACATAGCTTTTATATAGTGGCGCAGGAATTGAATAATGATCCTGTTAAAATCATATAAGCATCTGTGCGCTTCAACGAGGGCCACAAAATTTAAAGTTTTTGCCGTTTCGTTCGTCATGACAGCAGTTCTTGCCAGCGATGCGGTATGCAACGCAACCAGTTAGCAACTGGTTGCGTTGCAGTTGCGTTGCCGTTGAGTAGGTGGGAACACTCGTATTTAAATATTTGCGCCGAGTCGCTTTGCAGTTGCGTTGCAGTTGCGTTGCGGTCGCCGCCGCTTGCTTTGGTGAGAACAGCCACTTAAACTACGTTTCTTTCAATCGTGAATAACATGCATGATCATTTCGGTAAATGGATTGTATTGCATCACAGATTCTTGCAAAATGATTGTATAAAGTTTAGTGACCCCTTCAAAGTTTGTTGATGCTTCTACTTCTATCCGGATGTCTATTGGAGATTCTTTTAGAGCCATAGGCCAGTCAATAACAAAAACAGGTGTATCTTTGTATTGACCATAATTTAATAGACAATTATTTGATGATTTTCCAAAGTACCTCGTCTGGAAATTCTTGTAATTTATAAAGGCTGTTATATAATCACCCTCTTCAAAGTTCAGATTCATACGGCTGATAGGGAAACTCGGAAGAGTTGAGGTGCATTTTTATGTTTGATATATTCACATGTACTAGATCCGTGGGCTCTGCACTTCTCACACCCATTTTATTTTTTTGAGCACATAGCAATATTTGCACAGGTTTCTCGTTTGGGCTGCTATTTTTGACGCGCCAAATGGTTTTATTCGATGTAGGTAGAGCAGGCAGCTCATGCAATTCCCAAGGGCGATATGACATCGCAATTTCCGAATTTGTCCTCAGTTTTTCCATTAGTTCTAGATTTGCTTCATCACTTAACATAATATACAGGGTGTCTCTAAACCTAGTACCATAAATTTACCAGCCGCTTCCTGACGCAAAAATAAGGCGAAAATGTCTATAAAAATTTTGTCCTAAACCGCAGCATAAGGAAGTTGCAGGTCTTTGAAAATGGTGTTGAAAAAACGGAAAACAATTGCATTTTAAAAATGGTTTGAGATAAAAAATTGAAATTTTTCAGGAAGCCTAACCTATTGCAGGTATCAACTTTCTGCTATTTTTCTTTTGTAAATTAAGCAGGGGCGGCACTAATGGGGGTTACCACCTTTTTCTAGTAACCCGGTTTTCTTAACCTTTTGTTTTTTGCCATTTTAGTTTATAATACATTCAGAAAACTCCCGTGACATTTAATGTGTTGAATGGAAAATTCAGTTGGTTAACAAAAAGAATCCCTATTAGCTATTAGTAATCAAAGCCCCATTTTCAAAAATTTATAGTGATTTTTGTACAATGCCTTCATTAATGATTGATACCCACGTGACCACAAAATATAGGCTACCCAACTTTCACAGTTGGCAAATCTTTATCTAATAATTCCCTAACTGATTGTATGTACGTAAATTGACAGTAATTTTAGTGACTTTAGTTACTTATTAGTTACAACGAGTACCAATCCTACCTGACTTCAACATTTAAATCTGAAACTCCCAAGGACACCACGGATCAAAGGTCACGTGGGTATCAATCATTAATGAAGGCACTGTACTAGCCAACTAAATTTTCCATTTGACACATTAAACGTCACGGTAGTTTTCTGAATTGATTATAGAGATTTGTATCCCCTGTTGCCTAATTAACAAAAAAGGTAATCTTGTTTCAACTCGCCTGGACTAACGGTTTCCTAGAAAATGCAGGTTTTCTGTTTGTCTGAATGTAAAATGCAGTGATTGTCATTTTAAATTAGTTAATTAATTAATTTACAAAAAAAAAATAGTAGAAAGTTTCTACCGTCAATAGGTTAGATTGCCTGTAAAATTTCGATTTTTTACCTCAAAAATGCAATTGTTTTCGGTTTTTTCACCACCATTTTCAAAGACGTGTAGCTTCCTTATGCTGCGGTTTAGGACAAAATTTTTATAGATAATAGATATTTTCGACTTATTTTTGCGTCAGGAAGCGGCTGGTAAATTTATGGCACTAGGTTTAGAGACACCCTGTATATATATAATAATATTAAATTCAACGTCTGTTGTCGCACTCTTGTAGCAATTAATATCACTTTTAGCACGAACCAATATCAGTTCCTGACGCATTTTAACAATCATTTTTCGATAATCCTCACAAAAACCAAATATATGTCTCAACGGTATACAGAATACAAATTGTAGTTGTTGCTTCAAGCTTTTTATTATAAACAAACAAGTCAACAATATGGCTATCATCTAATAGATCATAGCCGGTGTCCCAACTACAAAATATTTCAAGATCACACAGGAATAACCTGAAATCTACGTGGGAGGGATCTTTAAGATGAACTATTATTCGTCGGTTTTCTTTGTCGTTTGCAATAAAGTTGAATTCTATATTATGTAATCTTAAAAGACTGATTATCACTCTATTGCCGATTGTGCAACAGCAGCTGCAACAACTTTTCAGAGCTTCAGATCTCGTAAAATACATGCTTTCTTCTTCTTCTTCTTCTTCTCCCCCTTTTCACACAACAACCGACAATAACGCACACTCCAACACTCTATTTATACAAAAATCTGAAACACAAATGACCACAATTAATCGTATTATAATCCTGCTGATTCTCGTAATTAAAAAATATCTCACTACCTCGAAGGTACCGTTTCAATTCCAAAGGTGGCTGCAAGTCTCCGAACGAATCATAATACCAAACTTTTAAACCGCGTTTGCGATAACACACCCAATGCGTTCCCGGACCCTCTCTATCGTCCAAGTTCACTATTGCACTCTCATTTTTTAACGGCTTTGCTGGCAAATCATTACACATATACACACCTCTGAAATACGGCACATTTCTCGCATACTTTTGCAAATCTACGTTTGTTAATGCTCTTCGAGGTAGTCTATCTAGTTTTTTGATCTATTATACGGCTTCAGATACAATGCACTTCCTTTCTTATACGGCTTTAAATAAAGCGCACTCCCCTTTTTACCCATTGCTATCGCCTCCATCATTTTATTATGACGAGAACCTTCATCTTGCTGTTTCTTCGCCTCCTTAGCACTATTCACAGCCTTCACAATATTACTTATCCCACCTGTCAATCCCCATAACGCACTTAACCCTGCAAATATTGGAATTAAAGGTAATATTCCACCCTCTTTCGGCACTGGAAGTACCCGAGGAATCTTCACCCTCTTTCTTCCACCCACCTCTTTTATTATTCGCTTAGCAGCAGACAATGCATCTTTAATCACACTTTTTGTATCTCCACCACAACCCTGTTTTACCAGTTTTCCCATTCTCTTTAAAAATCCACTCTTGAACGAAATTCTACCGCCACTGCACTTTCTACCTGACCGCTTTTTCTTCGACTTCGATTTAACGCCCATTCCCATCTTCCTTTTCGCCTTCATTGCATTTGTTACCATCCAAGCAGACGCTTTCTCGCCAAACGATGAATCTCGCGATTTCACACGACCCCAAGCCGTATCCTCCAAAATCTTATCAGCCCGATGACGACTCTCCAAATCCTTGGAATCTCTATATGCTATATCGTGTTCGCGACACGCTGCATCCAACGGATTTATACCTCGATCACCTCGGCTCAAACGTTTCTCCAATTTTGTCCCAGGACCGCAATACTGATAACCTGGCACATGCAACTCTACCGGAAGCTTGTTTATCAACGCGTTGACCACACCTTCCCCGTGAATCAACATTTACTGAGACGCACACATTTATACCTCAGGTCATTCAACTCTCATTCACTCCTCATTTTTACCCAACATTCGCCTCTCGCTCTTATCTCACTCCCCAAGTGACACACTTACGCTCATTCAGACAACTTCCCATTACTTGCCTCTTGCATCTCGCATCTATCACCATTGACCCCATTCCCCCCAACAACAAACTCCTTTCATCCGCTATCTTTCACCTTTCACCTCTCACTCCCCACAATCCATCTCACTCTTTCAAACCTCTCTCTCTACCCACTTCAAACACATTTCCCACCCCTCTTTTACAACCCCCGACCAAAAACACCCCTCCCATTCCCAACACCTCCACACGCACCTGCTCACGCACCTCTCACACACCTCATCACACCTATCCTTCACCTTATATCCACGGGGGAAGGCGGGGGCTTGATTCTAGAACCGGCACAGATAACCTAGTACTCCACGTAAAGGATGAAAAATTCAGCGGAAGTTACGCTTGTGAAGTAAGCACCGATGCTCCAAAGTTTGAAACGATCATCGTGAAAAAATATATAAGCATACAATCCCAGAAAGATTCAATTAGAAAGTTCCAATTAGTGGAAAATCGGCTAAAGTCGAATGCGTATACGATACTAAAGGTGAACCCGTTTATTCCTTTAAAATTTACAAGGATAATGAAGAATTTTATCGATATACACCGAATGAAACACCTTCCGAAAAACTTTTCTTGCTAAAAGGAATCGACGTTGACGAAAGTTATTCTAAACCTTCCATCTCCAATTCGAATTCTGTAATTTTAATAGGCTACTGGCTAGCAGTCTTGGCAGCACAACCCTTGTACTTTCCTCAGTTGCACCAGTAAGTAGCGGAGTTTACATGTGTGAGATTACAACAGACGCCCCATTTTTCAGCGTAATCCGAGCAGAAAAAAGTGGAGGTGCAAACCTCCCCTGGACTTTCCCATATTAAAAATAAACATTTTATTTTTGGTATTCAACAGTAGTTCGTGAGGCAGCATTGGAAATCACTTGAATACGTAGCGAGAAACACCAGACTATACGGGTTCGATAATATGAACAGAAGAAAGACACCAATCTATGTGTAGGTACCGGCTAGAAATTACAGCTGGCGAAGCCGGACGATCGCTACCGACCGACGCGACGATCCGTTTCCGTCAGAGTCCAAGATAATATTCAAAATTCACGAATTTCTCATCAACCGTACATTTTAGCCATCTGAATGTCTTATAATATGTGATAGACCATTAAATTTGGCATTCAATTATATAATAATATACAGGGTGTTTCGTTTAAAATAACAAAGTTGCTTATTGAACTGTGGAAATTAAACGCCCTGTATACATAATATATATTTAGGAAAATTCAGAATTATATACTAAATAACTTTCATATTTCAACTTCTTTCATATTTTGACTAATAAAGGATCTATAGGAGCATCAATTTCCGATTTTCAAAACATCGCATCGATATACTCCTCATTTCAAATTTCATCAAAATCGGTTCACTAGTTTTTGCGTTAGAGGCGTCACACACCCATACAACCCACCCTCCCATAGACAGACATTTTTTCATTTTTATAGATCACTTTTTTGGGTTCCTGGGGGTTCAAAACACGTATTTTCGCGAAAATCTTGACTTCGAAAATTTTCATGATATACTTCCCATAATATACCAGTGGTGGTATGGGAAAGTAAAAATTCTATAACTGCATAATTAACTTTTATATTCTGGAACTCAAATGTTACTTTACACTAATCGTAATCGTTTTTGGCCACTTTATACATGTCCTAATTTTTTTATAGACTCGCTCCTTATAGGTTATGGTCATGATGGCCGTTATGGTCAAATATCTAGTTGAGGGATGTGGTCAAATTGACAGGTATGGTTATGCGGGCGTTGTTGGCCGTCATGGATAAAATATACTCAAAATAGCAATTGGCCGTTGTGGCCTAGAACCTTTACCTCTCGGTCTAGGACATTAGGGCGCGGCCGTTCGGGCGCGGGACATAAGGGCGCGGGGACACTCGGGCGCGGGACACTACGGCGCGAAATCTGTCTAATATTTTTAACGCGACTCTTCTTGTCGAAATAATTCGTTCTGATTGCACATACTACTTATATAAAGTAATGTAAAGGAGTATAGTGACATCTAAGTTTAAGTGTGAAGAGGGAAATAAATTACAAACCCTGTAATTTTAGATTTACTTTTAAATGATGTGGCATTTTAATATATATTTCAATTTTAAAAAAATTCTGTTTGCTCCAAGAACTAGTAACATATAATTGAAATTCTAAAATACAAGTTTCATCATAAGGCTTTTTGTCGTACTCGTTCTTGAACTCTTGCGATAAAAACTTGCTTCATGAATCTTGTTTACTTTAATAATTTAATAGAATTATTACAATACAATATGAAATACAATTAAAACAGTAATTTATTTAGCTTTTCATACTTAAACTTAGATGTTTATACTGTTTTATTTGAATTCTGCAAATCAAACAGACGCCACTATTATCTAAAAACATGTTAACTACTAAACCTATACTTCGGGCCCATATTCGACCCTTTGTCTAGGGCCCGCAAACGTTTAAAATCGACCCCGTAAATAAATAAAGAGCTATTCCAGAAACTCCCTAAATATGGGGTTAAATTTAGTCGGCATTAAGATTACATCCAAGCAGAGAACAAATGGAAACAAAAATAATTCAAAATGGTTTAACGTTGAACTGGGTCATAAAAAATATTTTTTTTTAATTTTTAGAAATTATTTACCTGTTTCACCTTTGGATTTTATAATCAAACTGATCCAAAAATAAGGGAAACTTTATATTAGTGAAATAGTACTGTTATTATGTCTTAAGGGGTGGTCGCAGGAGGTTAGGTTGACATTCCTCTTTGCGGAACCGCTCCACTCCAGTGGGCCCATCATGGTTCCACCACATGAACATGTCTGTACGTATTCCGGGAGCAACGGGGACGAGATCACACTTCCCGGTTGGTATGGCGCTGTCAGCGTATCCTCGCCAACAAACAGTCCATATGTCCGATTTGGGAAGTACGCGTTGGGTGATAATCACCAACGGCACATCCGCGGACCGGTTGGGCACATACTGGATGTATAAATGCCAATCACCCACCGCAGGGGAACCACCCGTCCCAGGTGCTACTTTCGGCGGGCGACCACACTTTCATTCTGCTGTACCACGTAACCTGGTCCCCCTAGGAAGTAAAGCAAAGTATAATACAAGCACTTTTATAACACTCCACTGCAGTGAGGCCATGTAGAAGCGTTTCCTGAGCAATAACCTAGCGATTGTGTACACGAAAGTGACAGGAAACGCCGCTTTTGCACCATTTATGATACAAGTCGTCTGCGTTGATCTACCACTGTCGTTTTTATAGAGTTTGTACTGGTCTGTACAAACAGAGAGGACCTATCAAAATCAAAAGAGTTACGAGAATGAAGGGCAAGGAAGCTAGTCATGGCTTGCATGCACGATGCAAGGACAGTTTCATCCCCCAACTCTTACGAGTTATATGGCCATCCCACTTGGGATTTTAACAGGTCCGCCTTGCTCTATGTCACTATGTGGTGCCCTCTTGTGTAACTACTACGTATTTTAAATGTAAGAAAATCTTGTTGATTTATTTAATAGATGGCACCACATACAGGACTTGTCAAAATCAAAATTGGGATGGCCATATAGCTCGTAAGAGTTAGGGGATGAAGCTGATCATGCACGATGCTGCAGATCAACCCAGCGACGATGATACATATACCTGCTCAGAACCAATAACCTAGCGACCATGCCACAGAAAAAGAAAACATAGACAGACAATGTGAGACAACGCCAGCATCGCCCTGTAGAGTAAACTGTAAATGCAGCGTCCCTTATAGATAATAGATACTATAGTATTTGCTTACCTAGCTGAAAAATCTCTAGCTCCCGAAGCAGCTTCCGCGGGTAGATATCCCTCAGGTACCCATAGCGGTACATCTGTCCTGCCTCGGTCCTACCGCCTACTTGATATCCCCAAGAGACGTTGCCGCCGATCCCGACCGCATCTTGCAAGTCCAGTGGCTACATAATAACATAACGTACAGGTAAGTACTGTGACATGGGTCTGTTCGATGAAGATACCGGTGGTAACATTGCCATATCTCCTTCGATAGTCCTGAGTAGATGTCACGACCGAACACCACCCATATATACCTATCTATGGCACCACCGGCACCGCCTGCTCCAGGGCTTGCAATACCGTCTACAACGACGCACCGGAAGTTTCCTGGCAGCAAATTCGCACCCTGCAACACCGGAACACGCTCCACATTGGAAGCCGAAATTATCCGCATTACGTCTTGCCAAAGTACATTTTGGACGTCTATTTAAACAACCATGCAATTGTAGTAGTGGCGTCCGAGTTCCGAGCGCCCTATTTTCGCTGTTTTTCGGAGCCTCTGCCCACCGTTCGTCCGTCTTTTTTTGTGTAGTTAAGTACCCGGACTACTCTTCTGTGCGATAATTTCTATAGTACCACAAACTGAATATCCGTGGGTCCCAAAGTCATCTGGAGCCACAAGCGGATACCGACAAGGCTTACATCGACCTAGCAACTGGAAAAATTGTATTCCCAAGTCCACTGGGCTTGTGAAAATAATTCACAATCAGTACCGCGGTGACCCGGTGACCCTAGCCATACATTTCCAGCAATAACTAAAACTCAATAAAGTCGTGGTCACAAGATCTATGTACAATAATTTAAATTAGTATCTAATGTAATAATAAATATAACAACGATATTGAAATAAAAATGAAACACATACTCAGTGGTTGGAACATTACTTTTAAAAAGGAATGCATTACAATTACTCATTACTCTGTGAAAAAAGTAATGCATTACAATTACAAATTACTTTCCTTAAAAAGTAATGCATTACAATTACCCATTACTTCACCAAAGTAATGCATTACTTTAGTCATTACTCTATAAAGAAAAGAAAAAAAAAACTAAAATTTGGTAAAAATGGTAGAGGTGTATTATTATTTTTAAAATTTATTATTTAAAATATTCATTGAAACGTACTATGTACCTGTTAGTCAGTCCTAAGCTAAGCAGTAAGAAATATCCTATAATGCCGTGATCCAACATTAAATTTTAGTTACAGTAGTTTTCACCAGCAAACCCAAAGGTCTTAGATCTGAACAGGCAACATTGCACACCATTAAAAAATATTTTTACCCCTTAAAGAAATTCTAGGCATTATAAAATTTAAGTAATATTTAAATACTTTATATTTTGTAGTTACAGTAGTTGTAAGTGTTCGCCTAAAAATCTTAAGAAAACCAGCAGAACACCAGATGTTAAACATCTATTGTTTGAGAATGATTTGTTTGGTTTACATAAAGTTTGTTCAGATAAGATCTTTGGGTTTGCCAGTGAAAAGGACTACACCAAAATTCGCCAGGGGCACCGAATATAGATGGCGCTGTAAAAATCCAATATGGACGACAGAGACGGGGTAAATTAACTGTCAGCTGGTTCATTGCGTGTTCATTGCCATTTAACACGTACGTAGTAGTAGTCGTCAGTGGTTTTAATTTTGCATTTTGTGTTGTGTCCGTTTACAAACGTGTTGATTTTTACATAAAATGCCTCTAATATCATTGTGGGACATTTTACAATATATTGGAGAAGGTAGAAGATGCTTAGTAGAAGGTGAAGCAGTACCTACTAAACGCAGAACATGTGATTATGTGCGGTTTTAATAACAATAATATAATAAGGAAGAAATAAATGCGTTATGTGTACAAACATCCAATTTAAAAGGACCACCACATACCATTAAAATTGTGTTAGACCTCTGTAAGTACAAAAGCTGTTTAAATAAATTATAAATACTACTAATAGTTAATCAAATTTGTAGCTTCACCAACCAAATGGAATTGTAACTGCAGTTGCAAAGCAGGTGCTGGAGCTAAATGCAAACATATTGTTGCTTGTTTGCTCTATATTAACAGGTAAGTTTTATTTAGAGAATTATAATAAATGATATTGAATTATGTTTTATTATTGCAGAAACGAATTAATACAGACTTGGAGCAAGTGTGGGGTACACGAAAGCAGGTCTTACATTCCGATGATGGACAAGTTGTGGATGCAGTAGTGGACTACTGCCACATAAATTTTGTGGATCACGGGATACCTAATACATAATAAATAATACAGTGTAAATGTATTATAAATTGATTAATATTTACTAATTAACAAGATTAACAAATAAAATGACATTTCTGAAGTTTGTTTTTTCATAGCAACATGATAGCAACCAATAAGAACCAATCAGATGCTTGCTGATACTAATACCATACAAAATATTAAAAATAATCATTAAATTAATGTTAAATGTAAACAATCGGAGAAAAAATTATATGTTCAACACAGCAGAAATGCAGATTTGGTAAATGCGGATGGATTTTCTTTAAAAAATAATAGATTTGAAATATCTTCGTCAGTGTGGTGGCCGGTAATGATTTCTACAATAGGTTCAACTTGTTCAAATTCGGTAGTGGCGTTCGTAGTAGGTTGTTCACGATTCTTTCATCGTTTGACAAGTCTTCTACTCCGTTCCTGTGTGATCGTTTCATTTAAAATACAGTCGTGGTCTCACACAGGTAAATTAACAGAAGGAACTGCAGTTTTTTTCAACCTTGCTAGTTGATTAACATGAGCTGAAAAGAAAGATATAATTCTTAATCACCGGAATGATAGTGTACGAAATTTTTTAAGTAGTTACTACCTGCTGATAAATTACTAATGTATTATTTCCACCACATTTTCAGGCAATAAATTATTTATGTACAAATTTTAACAACAAGTTTAATACAATTTATAAATTAACAAAGCTGTTTTATTACTTACCTTTATAAAAAAAATCCTCATCATTAAATACACACTTTCATGTGAGGTGAAACTTTTTTCCCATTTTCAGAGCCACTGCCCATTTTTTACATAATATTTTATTGAAACTGGGAAACTTGTGCAAGCTTATATCAATTTTATATGTTGCTGAACATTGCGGTACACAACAATTATTTTTACTTTTAGAAAAGCCGGATTTGTTCGCCATGCTTCTGCTTATAAATACATAACTACAACAGAACTAAGACTAACCCCGTCTTTACTACTTGTAAATTTCGCCGCTAGAGGCGCGTCGGTTGGTGCCCCTCGCGAATTAATACTTTAATCTCAGATGGGGTAAACCCTTTTAAATAATCCTGCTTCTGTCGATAAATGGGTTCCTGGAAGATCTTACCTGAATACAACTACAAGCTAATGTACCTAATACCAATAATTGTGCGACAACCACGTGCTCAATTACATAAAACTTGCGTTTAACATGTGAAAATACCCTAAAATTATTTGTTTTTTGAAAATAAAAGTAATGAGAAAAGTAATGTATTTTTTCGACAAGAATTACTAGAAGAAAGTAATGAATTACAATTACTCATTACTTGTGGAATAAAGTAATTCATTACAATTACTTATTACTCAAAAAGTAATTTAATTACAGTATTGAATTACTTGTAATTCATTACTTCCAACCACTGCACATACTATATACAGGTAGGGATATACAGGAAGTTATGACAGCAAAATATTCCTTGTTACGCGTTGTGGCGGCGATTGGGAGCCGAAAAACTGCATTTGTTTTTGTTTTAGATATAGAAATATTTTTATTAGGGCAGCTGCTGTATTCATACTTTACACGGGGGTACCTAAACCAAAGGTGTATTTACACAGTGCGAGTAGCTTGCCTGGCGAGTAGGCAGCAACTGTCATGACAGTTGCTGCCTACCCGCCACCATGTACCTCGACTGTTTACACGCAGAGCTGAAAATGACAGTTACTGGCCAGACACCGAGAGAAGTTGTTGACCGTAAATTTTTAATTTTTTTGACACATCAGCCACCTTTTCTAATTCCATTTCTTTGGCAATACGTTCTAATGCCGCCTTTCTCACATCCCTGTTTGTATAGCTAGGGTTAAATGTGTTCCAAAGGGCTTCCTCTTCTTTGTACAATTTCATAAACTGCAGATTTCTTTCGGTAGACCATCTTTCAACCATGTTGCTAAATTTAATATTGATAAAAAATACACTCACGTGGGAACTGAACACGTCTGGACTGGTACGGCAGTAACTCGGCTGTAGTTGACACAATGACAGTCGCGTGCAAGCTACTGTCGTATGGAGTGGAGGGGGAAGGCGAGTGGGCAGTGAAAACAAAATATTTTATAGTAGCTCGCACTCCAGTGACTGTCCTACTCGCCTTGACAGTAACTCGCACTGATTCGTTTACCCAATGACAGTAGCTGCAGGACAGTTACTGTCTATGTCAACTCGCACGCTAGCTCGCACTGTGTAAACACACCTTAAGGACCCAACACACATTATTCCACTGAAAAATTCGTTATTACGCCTTGCGGCGGCGGAGAAACTCGAAATAGGCAACCAATATTACACTGCTGGACAAAAAGCAATATAACCACTCTGTTGCTATGCAGTTCTCATTGGTTGCTATGAAAAAACATATTTCAGAAATGTCATTCTATTTGTTGTGAATAGAATAGTTTAATCTTGTTAATTCGTAAATATTAATTAATTTATAATATATTTACAATGAAAAATGACAAAGAAATGTTCACCCCATCTGAAATGAAAGAAATCGTGAAAAATATGGAACTTAAATTTAATTAATAAAAATTTCAAATTTATTTGTTTTTCGCAGCAACCTGATTTTGAATGCTACTGTCAGCAAAAATGATCACTTTTGCCTAGGCAGCAAATATGGAACTTTGTAGACAGTCAAATGTCAGTCAAAGCATGCTTTTACTGCCAATCGGAGAAAAATTAAATTTTTCCGCAACCGACTCAAAAGTGATCACTTTTGATACCAAAAACGGACAGTGAAGTTGATGTTTTTGTTATTAGTAAAAAAATGTGTGTGTTGCTAGGAGCTAGGCAACACTTTTAGTTCCTAGGAAGTAAAAGTACTTTTACTTCCTAGGAACTTTTACTTTTTACTTTTTTGGTTAAGATTTTGGTTTGTTATGTGAATAACATTTATTTAAGAAAAACACTACAAAGATATTAGACAAAGAATTTTCTGTAAATATTTAAATAGCTATCTCCCATCACAGTAAATGATCTAGCCTTATTAGTTTTAGTGTTAGGAATTTTAATCAGTAAGACTGATTTAAGATCTTCAATATCATTAATCTTTAAATGTAGTAACTCGTCGCAGCGACAAGCTCCAGCAACACCCAAAATTAATATAACCTACAAACGTCAAAATTTAATTATCGTAAAATATTCGATTTTAAAACTAAAACACACCTTCATCATCAAGTATTGCTTATTAGGAGCACACTTCAAGAATCGATCCACCTGTTCTTTACTAAGAATTCTCGATTTCTTCGGTGTGTAGTCATTATTTTCTTTTTTTAAATAGGCAGTTTTGAAAATTTTTCGATATTTACTCCATTTTTTAAACTTAATGTTGCCTTCAACATTGAATATTGCGCCCAAAGAGTAGAAGCCTTCATTTTAGTGGACAATTCGGAAAAGTACGCTAATAGTAGGTACGCTTCCCGTGTACGATTTTACGGTTTTCTCGTTACACCAATTTAAAAATTTGTTGTAGGCACCTTCGTATACTTCTCGATATTTATTGGGCAGAATATTTGATACAACTTCTTTTGCACGGTTTAAAATTTCTGGTGGTGTATCTTCGTTAGCATTATCTTGTTCAAACATTTTCGATGGTTTGTCTGGGTTTGACAGAATAAATAAAATTGAAAACAAAAGCTAAGAAGACTTGATTTTAGTAGTAGTAGTGTTCTCTAATTCCTCGCATCTTAATTTTATTATTTTGAATCCGGTTGTTCCGGTTGCGGAAAAAATAGTATGTTTTATTCGGATGAAAAGTGACTTCTTTTGACTCGCAAATTTGCATCCGTTCAGCTACGCTACGCTTCGCCTCACAAATGCAAAATTTGCTCGTCAAAAAAAGTGACACTTTTCATCCTAATAAAACAATCTACTATTTCACCTTGCTACCTGTTGGAGATAAAAACTTTTTTCTTCAAGCGTATCATAATATCCGTATTGTTGTACAGAACTGGCTATGTAGAAGGAAGTCATTTTGTTAGTAGTCAAAAAATGAAAATAATGTTACTAGTACAATAATGTGTTTACGTATCCATGGCAACGGCAGTATTTTGCCCATAGCTCCGCCCCCAAGGTTGGTAGAGGGGAGAGCGTTGTCCTGTCGAAATGACTTTTTAGGAAATATTTATTTACAGCAACAGAATATTTTTACACTTGAAGAAAAAATAGTATATATTATTCGGAGTAGAACGTCTTATTTGTGTTTCGCTCACTTGCACAGCCTCGGCGCGTGCGCCTCGGCCGCAATATGAGCTCAACACAAAAAGAACTCTTTCTACTCCTAATAATATAATATACTATTCATTGGCAGCTTTATACTTAATGTTTTACACTTGCGCGTAACGGTAAGCTTATGTTTAAAAACACAGCTATGTTAGATTTAGCTTTAATGTGTTATATTATAATTTTTTTATTGGGCGTCTACTATGAAATTGTAAACTGCGTACAATTTGTTAGCATTTTTTTTATTGCTTGTTCTGTTTTTGTACAGTTTATGGTTAATTCGTTTGCTGGATCACTTGTCTACCGTGTGCTTTCCCATTCATAGACGTCTAAGATAAGAGGTTTGTTTGAATTACTACATTAATTGTTTGGCATACTGATAGATACTGGTACTGAAATTAGTTGTCTTTGTTTATTTCACGATGGTCGAAATGTATTCTGGAACGTTTCAATACGGTATTGGATGAACTACAACATCACCCATCTTACAATTATTGTTCAAACAGTCGAATATGACTCTCTACAACTGCATGTACAACAGTTGTATGGGTGGCCTGTTTAAGGCCGCTGAAACTAAAAAATTTATTAGTGATAAGTACATAGTACGAACTACTTGTGGGCGTTGCGGCTGCTGTGGCTGTTGCGGGTGTTGCGGCTGTTGCGGGTGTTGCGGCTGCTGTGCCTGTTGCGGCTGCTGTAGCTGTTGCGGCTGCTGTAGCTGTTGCGGCTGCTGTCGCTGTTGCGGCTGCTGTGCCTGTTGCGGCTGCTGTGGCTGTTGCGGGTGTTGCGGCTGCTGTGCCTGTTGCGGCTGCTGTGGCTGTTGCGGGTGTTGCGGCTGCTGTGCCTGTTGCGGCTGCTGTAGCTGTTGCGGCTGCTGTAGCTGTTGCGGCTGCTGTCGCTGTTGCGGCTGCTGTGCCTGTTGCGGCTGCTGTGGCTGTTGCGGGTGTTGCGGCTGCTGTGCCTGTTGCGGCTGCTGTGGCTGTTGCGGCTGCTGTGCCGGACGGGGACGAGTTGGTTCCCGCTTGCAAAGGTAAAAGTAGGTCTCCTTATCAGTAGATAATTAGGTAACTTATAAATCGAGTTGGTTCCCGAGTGGGCTATATGGGAATGAAGCCATTTAAAATAAACTACAAGTGCCACCCGACAGCACTTTTTGAAAACCAAACTTGAATTTGTCTATCACTAACAATTGTTTGTTTTTTTCACTGTACGTGACATATAAAGAACTCATGTTTGTAAAGTGTAGATGACAATTTACAACTAACTGTTTCAAATTTACAAAAGCAGATAACAACCCTCTGTATTACAAATATACAACTATGATTGGTTGTAGACAACCTCCGCCCTTACTTAAATAGTTAATCATTAGCAATATTTTTTTAATGTTACCAAAATATCAAAATACTTAGAAATGCTTAAGATACTCATGGGAACCAACTCGTCCCTCAATGCAAAAGCAATTAAGGGTCATTAAAGGGATTGGGAACCAACTCGACTCTGCCGGCTGTGCCTGTTGCGGCTGCTGTAGTTGCTGTTGGTATATATTATTTTAAGATTAGGGAAATTTTTATTAAAATAAAATTAAATCAAAATATTTTGCAAAGAAGCAAGTAGTAATATTAAATTACTTACCGCAAGCAGTGCCTCTAGTTGGCGGACCCTGCGGTGTGGTTGTCCACATAATGGTCTCCCCGTTTGTTGTTGTTGGTGCTGTTGGTTCAATTTTTGTAGGATTAGAAAACTTTATATTTCTGCCAAGAAATAATATTAATTACTTACACCAAGTTGCTCCTCCAGCTGTCTAATTCTCCGCAGTAAGCGTCCGCCAGGTTTTCTATTCTTGTTTTTCCGCTTTGAAGAAGATAAGTATTACTTTATTATATATTATTTAACTGGTATCATATTATGAGCAACGATAATAATTACAATGTTATTTTATCAATTGGAACGCTTTCTTGCACTTACATAATGTTTTCAAGTATCATTACATTGTGATTAGTTCGTTACCCTTTCAATTTAGTTTTCTTACCGATTTTTTAATCGCACCACTCTTGATGGTATCCACGGTATCCATTCTATAAGAAAAAGAATATAATTATATATTATTTACATTTATAAAGGATGAACAGTGCAATATCTGTTTGTTGATGAAATGATCGCTATTAGGTAGTTTTTGACGGCCGGCGGGTTGTTTCAACAATATTTATTTTAACTAATTACAAGTAAAAAAAAAAGGATAAGCTTACCTGATGTATGTAATTTAGCACAATCGTCAGTTGGAAGTTGGAACAGTAAATTGCCGTCTGTGTTTACCAATTGTAAATCAACTGTAAACTAGTAGGTCTAGATCTGCAAGAAGCTTTTATATCGATTTCCTAGAAGGTTTTACATGTTTCCAAGATTTTGAAGACTTGCAATTGGTCAAAAAAATAAAGATACTCCTTAATACCAACCCCCTATTCACTTTAGTTAATTATTTTATAAAGTTACTTTTATTTTGTTATTTCCGGTTGATTATTTTCCGTTATTATCTCTGACCCCAGGGAAGTAATTGGTAGTACCTTACCTAATTAGAAATTTAGATTATAACATTTTTCCAAAGCTCTTAAGAATTGTGAAATCTTGACTTCGTAAATAAGCAAGCATAGAAAATCTGTGGAATGCAGGGTAGGTACTTCAATTTTTGTGTTTAATGCAAAAACTAGTACAGTCAGAAAAAATAAACTTTGCAGAAAGTATTTGCGGAAGAGAAGAGATATAATTCTAAAATTTGGTTTTTTCCATGTTTTTTTTCGGTTAACGACAGATTACCGTTTACTCTATTAGAACAACTCAAAATATCTGTTTGGACAGTACTACATGTAGCAGATTCCAAGAAATATTCGAGTTGGAGTTACCCACTCGCCCTTTTAGGACAATTCCCACGATGCAAATATTGAAGTGACGTATTTTGTTTAAATAGAAATTGAAGTTTCAATTGAGAAAAAGGTATGCAAATAGCCAAAACCATTCTTGTAAATCCGAAATAGGTAACTTCCAGTCTTAGTAGTCGTTTCAGTAAAGTCAGTAGGCAAAGTCAACTCTTACTGGAGAATCTATTTTTTTATACTTGTGCTTTTACATATTTATTGGATTGAATAATTTTGATTTATTAAGAAATTGAATGTGTTACTTTGTTAAAATCCATAATTCTTGAAATAATAAATATTAAATGAAATATCGATTTTAACGGGAAATGATAAGATGTATTTGCTTCATACGTATTTCGGCAGATGTTTGATGAATAATTAATAATGATTTATATAGCAACTTCTTGATTCCATTAAGGACATCTTCTATTCCAAAATTGATTTGCTTATCCATTAATATGGTATGTAAGAATTTTCGATGCCGAATTAGAAAACTTTAATTGTATTATTAGATGTCAATGCGTGATTTTGTTCTAATAAATGTTTAGCGTATGTAACTTGATTTATGTGTACTACCTATGTTTGTATTTGCACTGTGGTATTTGTAACAACGGATATGTTCTTTTTGCCTTAATACTAAATTAAATCTTTACACTTTTCTGATAACAAAAATAAATTGAATATTTTTCAAGCTTTTAATTTATAAACAAACAAAAAACAACATGCCTTTAGTGAATGAGCTCTTACGTTCTCCTTTATTGGCAATTTTGGAATGTCTTTAATGGAATCAAGTAGTAGAAGTCCGTTTTTTTTAAAGATCCACCAACCTCGCAATTTCTCTCGAAAGTATGTTTGGCAACGCTGCTGGTGATATTTTTTAGTAATTTTTAAAGTAGGGTTAGGACTAATAAATTTAATGGTTAATTTTGACAAGTGCTTTTCCCTCGGCTTTTCCCAAGAAGTATTTTCATATATTTTGTTAAATATTGTTGATTTATGTGGATATATGCTGAGTTTATGTAAGTTTGCTCGATCTAATAAGGAGTATTATAGTTTTATAATAATTAATATATAAATAATTCGAGGTAAGAATAGAAAAAATGTATTCAGGCATTAGAATAGTTGGGATTATTTTCAGAATCAGATTCGGGCAGTTCAAATTCTGAATCATCATATGAGAGATATGGTTCAAAATTGAATCTGTATCCGAATCTTCACCTTGATATATTACGATTGGCGGTATATTTTGAACATAAAGTTGTCCATTTGTCCTAAATTATTTATCAGCTGCCATAATTGAACTTTTGTACATGTAAATTAAAATGGAACGTTATACACTTTGTTAAATAATTTCCCATTGCAGTTTTGTTGGAATAATGTATTGGAGGTCTCTCCAAACGGACAGAATGACATGGGGCATTGTCAAAAATAATAACAGTTTTAAAACCATCAGATGGTAGAGCTGGAATTAATTGATTAATCCACTCTTTAAATAGCTGACTATTCATCGTTTTGTGATAATCCCGATCATTGTTTCTGGGTCTTAAAGCAAACTACGTCCATCTAAGAAACCTCAATAAACCCAGGATGGAGCACTGTAAACCTGCTTTTCTTAATTTCTAATCTTTCTTGGGAAGGTTGTCAATAGTCCACGATTTAGTAGCAGGATCGTTTTTGTAATCGGGGTTTCTTCAATAAAAATAAATCTTATATTAGAGTACCTAGCCTTCTTTATGTTTAAATTAACATTTTAAATAATTTAAATTTGAAATGTAGTGATGCGCACGAATAAATTGACAGAACATTTTGATTGATCTTTGAATCAATGTTACCATATATTGACAAAAATTACTAAAAATTTCAATTTTTTTATTATACCAACTGAAATCAACAGGTGGTGGATCTTTAAAAAAAAAACGGACTTTATGCTTTTGACGATTCTAGGATAAAACAGTCATGGAAAAAAAAGGTACGGAATAAAAAGCCAAGGAACAAAAAGCCAAACACAACATTTTAAATTGTTTAGGCAGTTTGACCTGTTTTAAGATGATTGTTTATTTTATTATTAATATAGGTAACTTTAAATTTGTTTCCTGAAATACTTGCTAATGGCACCATGAACCCTATTATCCTAATTATCATTTAACTTTCTTTGCAATTCTAGAAACAACCTTTAAATTGATAATAGGATAGGGATTATCTGCAATAATAAAAGAACAACAATTTGAATGATTGAGTATTATTTTATTTATATAAGAAAAACAGTAAAATCTACATCTTAACTATTTACACCATACTTATTAAATTATACAATTTATATACAATACACAAATTTACCTAAAACGAATAGTAGTACGGCCAACAACCCTAATATATTCTTCAAGATACGCATCTATCTGTAGGTACTCTGTAGTAGGCACCCACTAGAAATTACAACTGGCGAAGCCGGACGATCGCTACCGACCGACCGACACGTTCCGTTTCCAAGAGTCCAACCTAAATATTCAAAATTCACGAATTTCTCATTAACCGTACATTTTAGCCATATGAACACCTTATACTATGTTATAGACAATTTAATTTTGCATTCAATTATATAATAATATATAGGGTGTTTCATTTAAAATAACAAAGTTGCTTATCGTACTGTGGAAAGCAAATGCCCTGTATACGTGATACACATTTAGGAAAATGCAGAATTATATACTGAACAACTTTCATATTTAAACTTTTTTCATATTTTGAATAATAAAGGCGCTATAGGAGCATCAATTTTCGATTTTGAAAACCTCGTAGAGGGCGCCACAGTGGAATTCTGGCGTTAATCAAAAAATGAAAATGTAGCTAATACCAAGCTGCATAAGTATAGAAAATTTAAACAAAATCGTTAGAGCAGTTTTTTTGTAATAATTTTTCAAAAATTTTGTAATTTTTGGAAGCGCGCTGTTGCGACCGTTTTTGGATTTAGTAAATAATATTTTTTCATGGTGTAGTACCGCCAAAGGGCTTTCAAACAAGTCGTTGCGGAACCTGATCAGATAACTGGTTTTTGATTTATGGGGCGTTAAGGTCGACATTTTGAAAAATTCATAGCGGTCGCTATTTTGAAGTTAGAGAGTCCAGCAAAAAACTATTTCCCTTCAATTATGGTCTTCTTTCATATTCCTTACTCATATTTTCAAAATTCCGCTTCTGAAAAAAATGCTACCAAAAAAACAGTCTAACTTCCGCTTCCGGTTTCGGATTTTTTTGAAAAGCTTATTTTGTTGAATTTTCGATATACCCCTTCATTTCAAATTTCATCAGAATCGGTCCAGTAGTTTTTGCGTTAGAGGCGTTACATACATGCCCACGCACCCACCCACAGACAGACATTTTTTCTAGACCACTTTTTTGGGGTCCTGGGGACCCAAAACACGTATTTCCGCGAAAATCTCGACTTCGAAAATTTTCATGATATCAATACTTCCCATATAGGTACCAGTGGTGGTATGGGAAAGTAAAAATCGCACACAGTGGTTGGTTTAGTACCTTGAGTTGCGATATAAGCTTAGGGGTTGTTTATATCCCTACATTGGGAATTAAAAATCGAAAATGATTACTACCTTAAAATTTGCAAAATCCTTACATTGATGTAATTTGCATTTATATAATCGGAAAATTCGTCTTTTAAAAGCTTAATTACTTGAAGCTTATCTTGTCATTAAAAGAACAAAACTAACTCTTAAAAACACTTTATTTCTCCTTCTTTAAAAATACGCCTTTACTTCGCAAACTCTGATCGCATATTGAATCTTTTACATTTCTCGTCTTCTGCACTCCTTTGTAATTGAATACGGTAGCCTCTAAACATCACGTCCTCGATACAGCGATGACGCGTCGCAGCAAAATTGCTAACAGTCGACCATCCTGAAGACAACTCACGTCCTCGTGGGGTTGCCGTGGTGGTAAACTGCGAAATAGACGTTTTAGTATTAATTCCCTTTTTTTTTTTTATAAGGATCCATTTCAAGAGAGCGGCTACAGCCGAGCGTCCTCGGATAGCTCTCATAAAATAGACCACTTTTAATAATCGTAGAATTGGTAACCTTTCGTTTGCTACCCCGTAAGTATCACCCAGGATTCCTATCCTTATAACGTAAACCATCGTAGAGGACTCTTGTCCACGGACGCGTTGTCCCGGTGCGCGTTGCACCCGTAACGCCGTTGCGTTCTTCAGTATGGTGCACTTCATACTGGGGTTTACTCGTGGGGTGAACTTTATTGCATGTCAACGTCGTCGTTGTCGTCATCGCTATTGCTGACTCGTGTCGCAAATAGCTTTAACTTATCACTAGGGTACACGCCGGTATACGACGTGCGCGAGCGTGAATTGCCTTGCACGTTGCGGACAACGTATCTATCGTAATCCAACACTTCGTGGATTGCATATGGGCCGTCGTAATGCGGCATTAATTTTCTACTAGTCCCATCGTTGGACACCTTGGTTCGCTGGACCAAGACATGGTCCCCAATTGCGAATGTTTTACGGTTTGCCCGCTTGGCATCAAACCTCTCTTTTTGCTTTACTTGTTCAGTACTGATCCGTTGACTGACGTTAGCCCGCGTAAGACCTATGTCCTTGTCTACCTGCACTTGTCTTACCTCGGCAGCTAGAAAAACATCGTTTGGACCTCGTGGTTGATAACCAAAAAGCAGTTCATGAGGACTTTTTCCCGTAGTCTTGTTAAACGTGGAGTTCAAAGCCCACCGTACTTTTAGCACCGACTCATCCCATTTACGCTCGTCATCCGTCGAGGACGCGATTGACTGTAGTATACTGCGATTGTACCGCTCCACCTGGCCATTTGCTCGAGGTGTAGCGGTAGCGTTTCGAACCAGTTTTACATTTTTTTGGTGACAATACGCCTCGAACTGTTTGCTAGTGAAAGCCGTGCCCCTATCGCAGATCAAACGTCGAGGGATACCAAACGTACCGACGATTTCGTTTAAAAACGTTATCACGGGTAACGTTTTTGTGCTCGTAACAGCCTTCATGAAGACGTATTTCGTAAATCCGTCTACGCCGACGATTAGATAAGAATTACCTTTCTCGCTTTTCACGAAGGGGCCTAGGTGATCCAAATGGATCGTATCCAAGGGGGTGTCAGTCTTCTCTATGGGGTTTAGCTTGCCCGATTTCTTTCCGCCAGGCTACTTGTTGTATAAACACGCTAAGCAGCTTGAAATGTAATTCTTGACATATCGTCGCATGGAGGAAAACCAATAGTTTTGTGCGATTGCAACGATTGTTTTGTCTACGCTCAAATGTCCCAGATTATCGTGATAGTAGGTAACAACCTGTTTTCTTGCCGCTTTGGGTACTACCCATCGTAGACCATCAGTGGTTTTGCGATATACCCGGTTATCGCGTAGTTTAAAATGTTCGTGTACGTCACGATCTTCCTGGTCGACCGCAGGTTTGGATAACGTAGCATGCAGAAACTTACACCGCTCATCCTTTAATTGTGCCGACAAGATCCAATCACCCTCGTCGATCTTGATATAGTTTATACACGTATCGTCGTATCCTTCAGGTTGCTCCACCGGATTTCGGCTTAGTGCGTCTACGTGCGTCATTTTTGACCCAGGCCTATATTCGATTGAGAAATCAAATTCCGTAACCCCCAACCACCAACGCCCAATGCGAGGAATCAGATCCCTTTTTGATAGTGTTGACCGCAAGGCATTACAATCTGTGACGACTTTAAAATTGTTGCCCAAAAGGTAAGGTCTAAATTTTTGCAGGGAATTGACTACGGCAAGCGTTTCCAGCTCATACGAGTGGTATTGTTCCTCGTGTTTACTAGTTTTTCTACTAAAGTAGGCTACCGGCTTCAAAACTTGTTTGTTGTCTCGTTGGAGCAAAATCCCAGCAACACCAAGTTTGCTTGCATCAGTATGTACTTCAGTAGCTGCGGTCTGATCGAAATGAGTAAGAACGGGCCTATTTGTTAGCATATCCTTTAATTTGACAAAAGATTCTTCCTCGACCGCGGTCCACTCGAACTTGACGTCCTTTTTTAGCATGTTCGAGAGTGGGGCGGCGATTGCCGCGTAATTTTTAATAAACTTACGAAAGTAACTGGTCAGGCCTAAGTATTGGCGAACGTTATGTACGGAACATGGTCGGGGAAAATGAATTACTGCATTAGTCTTCCCGATTCCGGGACGTACACCGTCTCCGCTTACATCGTGTCCTAAGTACTCAACGTTAGTACGGAAAAAGTAACATTTTGATAATCGCAACGTCAGTCCGGCATGTCGGAGGCAGTCTAGCACATCTTTCAGGGCAATTAAACCGCTATCAAAATCCACCGCGGGTATAAGAACATCATCTAGATAGGCAAGTGCGGTTGTAAAGCGTAAGTTACCCAGGACCCGATTAATGGTGCGTTGAAATATCGAGGGGGCGTTTGATAAACCAAATGGCATAGTCAAATACTCGTAGTGACCTTCTGGGGTTACGAAAGCTGTTTTTTGAACGGAGTCGGCCGCCATGGGGATTTGGTAATAACCCGAGGCGAGATCCAAACTGGAAAAGTACTTATTTCCCCTTAACCTCTCGATTTGATCGTCGATCCTCGGCAGGGGGTACTTGTCCTTAATTGTTTTAGCATTTAGGGCCCGATAATCAACGCACATACGCGTCTCGCCGTTTTTCTTTTTTACGAGTAATATCGGGCTGGCGTAAGGGGAAAACGAGTCTTGGATTATATTGTTCTCCTTTAATTCGTTGATCATACCGCGGACCTGTTCTCGCTCCGAAAACGCTAAACGGTATGGCCGATAAGTGACTGGCTGATTGTCAGATAACGTAATGTTCATTTCGACTAAACTAGTCTTTCCGAGTTCAGAAAGATTTTCAGAAAATGTGTTACGGTATTCGTTCAGCAAGTCGAGTAATCTTGTTTTGTTTTTTAAATCTAGCGAATCCTCCACCCGTCCGTCGAGATCAGCCAATAGGAACCGACGTCGTTCACTAGAGGTACTAATGCCAAAAATACTCACATTTTCTGACGGTTGTTCACTTTTGGCGCAGCTCTCACCTCTGGCTATCACCCGACCGGCCTTCATTTCTAGGGATCCACTGGACAAATTCAAAATGGGAAGGGTACCTTGCTCGCCTTCCGTGATGCATCGTGGTATTACGTAGTTCACACCCGGCCATGATCTGGAATGCAGGTCGACAAAGACTTCCGTAGCACCAACTCCCCGTGAGGACACGCGAACATGACCCAAACAGTTAGGCGGTATTACAGTTGTGGTTTCCGCCCACAGGGGAATCTTTCGTGTCGCAATTTCGTCAATTGCAGAGAGTTGCGAGAATCCTGAATCAAGGAGGCGAGCCTGATGTCCTTGGACCACAAACGCAACATTTGCGTGGTTAATGAATGGTTGTCCTATGATTACTGGAATCCGTTGTTTGTCGGTTGGAACAACATAGGCTTTTACTTGGGCAGAGGCTAGATCAGCACGTAGCCGAATCTCGGATTCGCCTATAACTTCAAACGATGCCCCACCGTACCCAGTCAAGCTTAGGTTACTTGGTTTCCACTGTACATTACTTTTTCGGGCCGCATCTTCTTGCAAGGTAACCACTTGGGCACCCGAGTCTATATAAGCTCGTTGTGCTTGTCCGTTAATTTCGCAATCAATGAAGTAGCAAACGTTTTGCTTTAATTCTGATTGGGCGCTAATGTTGTTCACAGCATTCGAACGGTCATTGGGACGGCTCGTGGTTCGAGTACAAGTTGCCCCGGTGTGTCCTAAACGGTGACATTTTTGGCATTCAAGCCGAGGTTTTGGACAACGAACAGAAATGTGCCCGTTTTGCCCACAATTGTAGCACTTTACTCGTCGCTGTTCCTCCTTCCTTACGTTGGAAATGTCGGGAACACATTCTCTTGATTTCTTCTCGAAGCGACGGTTATCTTTAATTGGAGATTTATTATACTCCACCTCGGTTCTGATTGTGGCCAAGTATTCTTGATACAGAGCTTCAGGTGTTTGAAATCGTCCCGCCCTTGCAGCCGTTTGTAGTGATGAAGGCAAACCATCGATAATGCATGAAACAGCGTTTGTCCCCGAAATGTCGCACGTTTGCAACAATTGTAACTTTGAAAAGTAGTACTGTGTCATTGTTTCGTTATACAGCTTGGTTCGTGCAATTAATTTTTTTAACGTTGATGCGAAGTCCTTATGTTCTGGGAAAGTTCGAATAATAAGTTCTTTCCATTGGGGCCAAGACAAATCGTAGCTCGGCAGATTGTTGTACCACTGCTTTGCAATTCCACGCAACCTAGCCTGCATATGAAATATTTTCGTGGCGTTCTCCCAGTGGTGTATTTCCCCTAATTGCTCGATTTTGTAGAGCCACTTTTCAGCAGAAAAATTTAAATCGCCGGGTTCGTATTCAGGAATAATGTCAGAGTGCATTAAACGGGACGTGACGTTCACAGTGCGAGTATCAGCTTCGCGTCGAAGCAACTCGCGTACAGTATCTTCCAACTGCCGTATTCTTTCCTGCTGACCGGCATTTTCAACATTCGTACTTGACGCTAATGGGGTCAAATGTCGCGAAACTTCATGCACTTCCGAAGGTACACGTTTTGAATGTACGTTTTCAGTACGTGTTTTATCATACCTCTTGCGTGAAATTTGTTCTTCGTTCTCGGAGCTCCTAGAACTCCAAGGGCTTGGAGAACGCCGACGTCGCTTCGACGTGGACGCTCGCGGTGTTGATTGTTTTTTCATTTGTGCTCGCGCGGCACTTTTTACACTTAAAAACAAAGTAACTTGCGAAATAGCTTGCGCACAGGTAAAATTCCACTTCTGAACTAAAAGCTTAATTACTTGAAGCTTATCTTGTCATTAAAAGAACAAAACTAACTCTTAAAAACACTTTATTTCTCCTTCTTTAAAAATACGCCTTTACTTCGCAAACTCTGATCGCATATTGAATCTTTTACATTTCTCGTCTTCTGCACTCCTTTGTAATTGAATACGGTAGCCTCTAAACATCACGTCCTCGATACAGCGATGACGCGTCGCAGCAAAATTGCTAACACTTTATTAATTTTTTCCAGTAGGTACCACTCTACTGTGATCATCTGTAAAATTAATAGAAGATAAAAAAAAAGAAACATTTTATAAAAAAATCACATACATGCAACAAGATTATTGTATCTGTTTTTAAATTTATTTTCTTTTTTTAGACCGTACTCCCAGGGTTGGGTTTGACCACGAACAAAACAACTAGAAGTTAATTATTATTATTATTATTAGCATATTTTTTTTGACTAAATTACTTTATGTTGTCGTACAAGTTCTCCATTTTCTTCGTCTGTTCCTATTGATTCTCTCACGTATTCTTCAAAATCTTAAATTTTTATTTTCTGTATGAATCTTAAATTTCATAACACACCTGTGATGAAATTAAAGGTGTTGATGCATCAACCTGTTGCTTATTTCTTGGAAAAAAATTGATTAAAATAAAATAAGAATATGTCTACAAAAGGGATGTATACTAAATTTTAATTATTATTGTGTTATGAACGTTTTTAAACTCTGCTGTGCGAATGAGAGTAGAGAAAAGTACCCGGTGTGAGGCTAAAGGTGTGCGAGGCGAAAACCGCGCAAGATAAACAAAATAATATAAGACAAAAGTTGTAGAAAATAAAATTTCCTACAAGAAACTATAGAAAAGTTTTTGCCTAATGTTAATAGTTTGGGCCTGGGAACCGTCATACTAACCACATCCGCGCGCTCTATTCAATCCATTGACGACTAATAGCTTTAAATGACAACGTAGCAAGAACCGCGCAAAATATCGCAAACTAACATCAAATCAAAGTTGTAGAAAATAAAATTTCCTACAAAAAACTCCCCGAATATATTTGTGTAATGTTAATAGTGTGGGCCTGGGAACCGTCAAATTAAACACAAGCGCGCGTTCTATTTACCGCACAGACTTTCCCGCTTTCTCTTACAGGGCGTCGATTGGAAACTCTGTTCCGTGTTTTGCTCCACAGAAACTTTATTTTTAAACGCAACCCTGTATTATATAGGAACTGTCCTTATCTACAATATACAAGATGTCCTGAAACCATTCCCTTAAGTAGAACTCCCAGAATTAAATGTTGACTGTTTTTAAATTAAAATATTCCTTCGAGTTAGGTAATGACCTTTTTTTTTGTTACCCAATCATTAGAATTTAGTTCTTCTGTTAAGCAAAAAATGCATGTTAAAATTTACTGCGTTATGTATATTTATCTCAGCGATAAATGAGTATGACGACATTGTGGTAGGATAGTCTGAAAAGCAGGAAGTTGAGATAAATGAGGAAAACCAAATAATCGTTCTTTAGTTTGTTTTATTAACATTTTGTGAAAGATGTGGGTCAAAATAATTCAAATATCTTGGTAAGTGAATAAAAAATAGAAGAAAATATTTTATGAGTTTTTAGGTGCGTAGCAGCTCCTGAAAAATCATTTTTCCTGAATTAAATTTAAATGCAGTATTTGCAGTTAATTAAAATATTTTTAAGGTTATTCCTTGTAGTACTAATTACCTTTGGTACAAGTAATTCTCAAGATATCCCAGACATCACGCTTATTTCCCAAAAAGAATCTAAAAATAAATATCACATGACCTGTGTTGTTGGTGAAAATACTGATTCAGCGATTGCTTGGAACTTACCTTTGCCTCCTACAAAAGATGGTGTAGAGAATTTGGGTAAATTTTGTTCAACGTTTTGGTAAAGGAAAAGAAAATATTTTTTTTATTATAGTTTCAGACTACGTTCCTTCCCGACCAAATACATACAAATGTAATATAGATTCTGAAAGTGAATCTTGTAATAGTTATTGGTCTGTAAATGATTGGAAGATACAAAAGTCTCTTGATAATCTTTTATTACCAGTAACTGATCGTAGATGGGAAGGTAAGAGAAAATTTCATATCTTGTTAGGGGGTTACCCGAGTCCGGAAATCGACGTTATTATTCATTTCGGGGAGTTTTCGCCGGGGGTACCTATCCCCTGGAATTTTATGGGGAAAAAAGAAATAGGATTTAGGTTTTGTACCGTTTTTAATTGGACCATGGAACATTTTTACCATTAAATACCAAATTATATGTTTTCAGATTTTAGAATGTATTATACAAGCGGGGAAAATATATTTCAGTACATAACTTATTTAGAAAACCCAAATTTTGCTGTGCATTTTTCAATTCGGATAAAACAAGAGGCACATATATATTTATGTAATAATAAGTACCCACCAAATGGAAAATGTTACTGGATTTTATTGGGAGGATTTGACGGTAAATCTACAGCAATAAGAAAATGTGCAAATGAAAGGGTGCCGGAAACAGGCTTTCCTAAATCTGATTGCAGAACAACCTGGAATATGATACACGTACGTTCTAGATTTCACCCTGCGGTACTCAAACAATTTTAGGGTAAATTTGAAATTAATTTCGTATCTCCCAAACGAATGTTTGTATATACCGCAGGTTATAATATTTTTACCTATTTCTGCTACATTTTGTATGCATCAATTTTTTTTAGCATGAGCCAGAAGATCCATTACTAAATGAAATGGAATGGAGGCACTTCATTATTGAGAGACTAGGCAATACGGTGTTATTGTGGCAAGTAGGATTAAGTACACCTTTATTAAATTATTTCGACGAAGCAAGTTACATAAAGATGCCTTATTTAAGTATAAAGAGTCATGAAACTCCAGGTTATTGGAAATTCCACGATTGTAAGTAAAAAAAATAAATTATTAGTACCTAATAAATAATTTTTAATTGTAAAAGCGGAAAGTTACATATTGCCGATTGAGAGAACCAGTTGACGCGCGACTGGGGCAATAATAGAAATTGTTTGTTTTGAAATATTTTTTAGATTCTTACACCTTCGTTGATAAACAAAAAACAGCAATGTTAGGAGAAACCATGTATGTGCGAAAAAACGAAATTTGTTTCACAATGTTTGTCGCTATGTGTGAGGGATGCAATCTAAAGCTGCAGTTAATTGAAAGTTATGTCATCTGGGAAAATATTGTAAAACCAATTAAGGTATTTAGTATTATTTGATCATTTTCTTCAATAGTTTACATATCTTGTCCTGTTACGTTTGGTTTGCCCAATATACTCGCGATTACAGTGAGTACAGTAAAACGTTTTCACTTTCTGGATTTTTCCTTTAGGTTTTTATATTACGTTTATATTATTTTAAGGCAATGCAATGGCAAGAAGTAAAGTTTACAGTAGCATTACCTGTTACTGGGATGCATGTAAGATTAGGTGTAAGTTCCATCTGCCCTACAGGTAATTGTGATTCTCCTTTTTGGGCAATAGACGATTTTCAAACTTGTACAGAAAAAGGTAAATAAATTCTATTGTCTAATGCATTCCAAGAAGATGATTTTTTTGTTGTAGAAATAAGAATATTATCAATCGATGCAGACAAAACCCAACGGCCACAGTGTCAACTAATTAAGTATCCACAAAGGCATCTCTTTCAAACTGAAATTCAAAGCGATACAGTTTCAGGTATTATTTTTTTTATTATGGAAACATTATTATAGTAGGTAATCAATTTTTATTTTAGAAAGTAACTGTCCTAGTGGAACATTCAGTAATAAATGCATTGATTGTGGTAAAGTCCTGGGTTCTACCAAGGCGAGCTGTGAAAAAAGTATTGTATGTGAAATGCAATCTGATGGAAAAAGTGCTTGTAGATGTGCTCGTGGATACTCTGGAACAGATTGTGAATCAAGTAAGAATAATTTTTTCTGCAAGTAAGAGCAATAATATGTTTTTATGGAAAGTACTAGTGTTGTAATCAATAATTTACTGCCTTATTCTGAATACACTATAGAAGTTGTAGCGGTTATTGTTATTAATGGAAAACCTTTTACAATTAAAAGTTCTACATCTCAGACTGGTACGTTCTATAAATTTAACCCTCGTGAATAATAGCCCTTCTTATATATTCTAATATTTCGACGTTTATTCAAAATTTAGGGGTTAATCCTGTTGGGGTGTTGTGTGGTGAAGCAAATAGTACAGAAGATGAAGAAATTCAAGGTCAAGGTTCCCATAGTGATGGGACTATGGATTCTGGTTGGCAAAGTGGTTCTAAAAAACAGGACCGTGGTGGAGACAACAATGAGAATGCAACACACAGAACTGTGAATGTTTAAAAAAAAAACTGAATATTTAATAACAAAGACAGTTTAATTTAGGGTAATAATTGTTGTTAAGAAAACTTGGTAGTATACAAAAAAATATGTGTGAAAAGTGCTGTGTGGAAATTAGATATTAATAATGCCAGTAACTTTTTTTTTTGTAAATTGTATAGTAGGTAATATTGCTTCTGTTTTTGTATACCGAAAATATACGGTTATAAGTAAATAAAGTAACAATGACAATCATCAAAACATATTTTGTTACAGCATGAAAGTGCTAATTTCGTATAGAGTCGACGACGTACCCGGTGTGAGGCTAGGAGCGCATTCAAGAAACATAACATACCAGCGTTAATAGCTTTAAGTGAAAATGTAGCCAAAACCACGCAAGATACGGTAAAATAACATCACACCAAAGTTGTAGAAAATAAAATTTCCTAGAAGAAACTATAGGAAAGATTTTGCCTAATGTTAATAGTTTGGGTCTGGGAACTCTCAGACTAAACTCATCCGCGTGCTCTATTCAGTCCATTGACGGCTAATAACGAAAGATAACGCAAACTAATATCAGACCAAAGTTGTAGAAAATAAAATTTCCTACAAGAAACTATAGAAAAGTTTTTGTCTAATCTTAACTGTTTGGGCCTGGGAACCATCAGACTATCCAGCTGCGGGCGCTATATTCAGCCCATTCACGGCTAGAATAGCTTTAAATGGCAACGTAGCAAAACCCGCGCAAAATAACGCAAACTAACATCAGATCAAAGTTGTAGAAAATAAAATTTCCTATAAGAAACTCCCGGAAAAGATTTGTCTAATGTTAATATTTTAGGCCTGGGAACCGTCAAATTAAACACAAGCGCGCGTTCTATTTACCGCACAGACTTTCCCGCTTTCTCTTACAGGGCGTCGATTGGAAACTCTGTTCAGTGTTTTGCTCCACAGAAACTTTATTTTTAAACGCAACCCTGTATTATATAGGAACTGCCCTTATCTACAATATACAAGATGTCCTGAAACCATTCCCTTAAGTATAACTCCCAGAATTAAATTTTCACTGTTTTTAAATTAAAATATTCCTTCGAGTTAGGTAATGACCTTTTTTTTTGTTACCCAATCATTAGAATTTAGTTCTTCTGTTAAGCAAAAAATGCATGTTAAAATTTACTGCGTTATGTATATTTGTCTCGGCGATAAAAGAATATATGAACGTTTTTAAACTGCTGTGCGAATGAGAGTAGAGAAAAGTACCCGGTGTGAGGTTAAAGGTGTGTGAGGCGAAAACCGAGCAACATAACGGAAAATAATATAAAACCAAAGTTGTAGAAAATAAAATTTCCTACAAGAAACTATAAGAAAGTTTTTATGTAATGTTAATAGTTTGGGCCTGGGAACCGTCAGACTAAACACATGCGCACGTCCTATTTAGGGCAGGTTAGCTCCACGCACGTTTACTCTTACAGGACGTCGGTCGCGTCGCTTCAGTGTACGCTTCAGTGTTGTCGATCACAAAACGTAATTTAATAAACATTTAATACTGACTTATTGCAGCAGTAAATAAATCCACCAATAGGAATAACCAACAACAAAAATAGACAATACAAGAAGTTAAAAGAATTCGCTTCCTCAGTGTATGTCATTCGCCTGTTAAAGCTAGTGTGCAAACGGTATTCCTCACTGAATCGCGTCTCATTATAGAAATAACTAGCAATAATTACAGTAATCAGATAATTACTGTCTTTGGATAAAGGTTTGTTTATAGCTATTCCATAAATACTATTTGTGTTTGTACCATCGCCGATTTGAACCTTCAACAAGTTAGTCATTTTACTCATCGGTTTTGCTATGGCTAACCAATTTGTTCGGTTTTTATTTAAATATTTCAATATAAAAATGACTATGGTCCATTTGTAATATAGGGATGTTCCCATTATAATTTAACCACATCATTATTTTCCCAAACTCCCATCACGTTTAAGGGAGGTTCAGAGACTAAAAATATTAAATTTATTATTGCTATCGCATTTAATACCCTTCACTTGCCATTTTCTTTTGTGTAAATGCTTCTTTTGTATTGTTCTTCCCCATACTCTTCTACACCATAATTTTTTGCGGACACCTTGGATAAAAGAACAAAATGAGAGTTAAATAAAAAGTTGCTTAAAGGTGGGCTCGTATTGTTAAAAGGTCGGCTACACCGTAGCGGCGATGACGCAAATTTGCCGCGGGTATATTGCCGGCCTTAGAAAAATTTCAAAAAAGTGGAGGTGCAAACCTCCCCTGGACTTTCCCATACTAAAAATAAACATTTTGTTTTTGCTATTCAACAGTATAGTTCGCGAGGCAGCATTGGAAATCATTTGAATGCCTCCCGAGAAAAATGAGACTATAGGTACTGGTTCGATATGAACAAAAGAAAGACACCAAGATACACATATATCTGTACTCTGTAGTAGGTACCCGCTAGAAATTACAACTGGCGAAGTCGGACGATCGCTACCGACCGACGATCAGTTTCCGTCAAGATTCCAACCTAAATATTCAAAATTCACGAATTTCTCATTAACCGTACATTTTAGCCATACGAACACCTTATACTATGTGATAGACAATTCAATTTTGAATTCAATTATATAATAATATATAGGGTGTTTCATATAAAATAACAAAGTTGCTTATTGTACTGTGAAAACCAAATACCCTGTATACGTCATATAAATTTAGAGGAATGCAAATCCATATACTGAACAACTTTTATATTTAAACGTCTTTCATATTTTGACTAATAAAGGCGCTATAGGAGCATCAAATTCCGATTTTCAAAACCTCGTAGAGGGCGCCACAGTGGAATTCTACCTTTCATCAAAAAACAAAAATGTAGCTAATACCAAGCTACATAAGTATAGAAAATTTAAACAAAATCCTTAGACCAGTTTTTTTGTAATAATTTTTCAAAAATTTAAAAATTTTTGGAAGAACGCCGTTGCGACCGGTTTCGGATTTAGTAAATAATTTTTTTTCGTGTTGTAGTACCGCCAAAGGGCATTCAAACAAGTTGTTGCGAAACCTGATCAGATAACTGGTTTTTGAGTTACGGGGCGTTAAAGTCGAAATTTTGAAAAATTCATAGCGGCCGCCATTTTGAAGTTAGAGAGTCCGGGAAAAAACTGTTTGCCTTCAATTATGGTCTTCTTTCATATCCCCCTCTCAGATTTTCGAAATTCTGCTTCTGAAAAAAATGATACAAAAAAAACATGTCTAACTTCCGCTTCCGGTTTCGGATTTTTTTGAAAAGCTTATTTTGTCGATGAATTTTCGATATACCCCTTCATTTAAAATTTCATCAAAATCGGTTCACTAGTTTTTGCGTTAGAGGCGTTACATACATACATACACAATAGCAATTATAGCAATTTTCGGCAGTCAAAAGTCATCATGTTATACATCGTTGAAAGCATAATCAAAAACTCTATCCGATGCTGTAAAAATCCAATATACCGCCCATAAGAAAAAACAAACCTGAGGATGATTCCGTAAAACCGAAACGCGGTAGAAAAGTTTTGATACCACTGCGGTATTGCAGCTAAAAAGTTGCTTACAGAAAGTTTTAAAAGATTTGAAAAAATTTGAATAACAACCAACTTATGTCCAAAACACAAAATTGTCATTTGTCAGTTTTTTGGCCATAATAAAAAAACTAAGGTAGATAGGTTAAATTTCTTTTTTAATTATTGATCAGCACTATATAGCGCAACTTTGTCCCAATTTAACCGTCCTCGTATCTCTTATGGTGTCCGAGATCCCAATGGTGAGCCTCGAATTTGAATAACCGTGTATAGGTACTTACGTATTTCGGCATCAATGTGCCATTGTCAAAAGCCGTAATCGGAAAAAACAGCCGCGGAAAAAAAGGCAAATACATTTTTAAAAAAATGTCAATATTTGAAGATACATTATTATAATTATATTTTGTTTACTTTATTATTGGCAACTTTAAAATTACAATTTTAATTACTTTGCATTACTCTTTAATTGATTATGTATGTGCTAATGATAATTTCCACCAATCGTAAATTCTTTTGCTTGAATTTGGTTAAATTCATAAAGATACCTAACACAAATCGATTATGTAGATATAGGTACCAATTATTAAAGGTACTTCGAATATTTACCTACATTTACTCTTGAAGAATATATTAGGGTTGTTGGCCGTACTACTATTCGTTTTAGGTAAATTTGTGTATTGTATATAAATTGTATAATTTAATAAGTATGGTGTAAATAGTTAAGATGTAGATTTTACTGTTTTTCTTATATAAATAAAATAATACTCAATCATTCAAATTGTTGTTCTTTTATTATTGCAGATAATCCCTATCCTATTATCAATTTAAAGGTTGTTTGTAGAATTGCAAAGAAAGTTAAATGATAATTAGGATAACAGGGTTCATGGTGCCATTAGCAAGTATTTCAGGAAACAAATTTAAAGTTACCTATATTAATAATAAAATAAACAATCATCTTAAAACAGGTCAAACTGCCTAAACAATAAAATAAAAATATGCTAATAAAAATAATAATAATTAACTTCTAGTTGTTTTGTTCGTGGTCAAACCCAACCCTGGGAGTATGGTCTAAAAAAAGAAAATAAATTTAAAAACAGATACAATAATCTTGTTGCATGTATGTGATTTTTTTATAAAATGTTTCTTTTTTTTTATCTTCTATTAATTTTACAGATGATCACAGTAGAGTGGTACCTACTGGAAAAAATTAATAAAGACGAATTTTCCGATTATATAAATGCAAATTACATCAATGTAAGGATTTTGCAAATTTTAAGGTAGTAATCATTTTCGATTTTTAATTCCCAATGTAGGGATATAAACAACCCCTAAGCTTATATCGCAACTCAAGGTACTAAACCAACCACTGTGTGCGATTTTTACTTTCCCATACCACCACTGGTACCTATATGGGAAGTATTGATATCATGAAAATTTTCGAAGTCGAGATTTTCGCGGAAATACGTGTTTTGGGTCCCCAGGACCCCAAAAAAGTGGTCTAGAAAAAATGTCTGTCTGTGGGTGGGTGCGTGGGCATGTATGTAACGCCTCTAACGCAAAAACTACTGGACCGATTCTGATGAAATTTGAAATGAAGGGGTATATCGAAAATTCAACAAAATAAGCTTTTCAAAAAAATCCGAAACCGGAAGCGGAAGTTAGACTGTTTTTTTGGTAGCATTTTTTTCAGAAGCGGAATTTTGAAAATATGAGTAAGGAATATGAAAGAAGACCATAATTGAAGGGAAATAGTTTTTTGCTGGACTCTCTAACTTCAAAATAGCGACCGCTATGAATTTTTCAAAATGTCGACCTTAACGCCCCATAAATCAAAAACCAGTTATCTGATCAGGTTCCGCAACGACTTGTTTGAAAGCCCTTTGGCGGTACTACACCATGAAAAAATATTATTTACTAAATCCAAAAACGGTCGCAACAGCGCGCTTCCAAAAATTACAAAATTTTTGAAAAATTATTACAAAAAAACTGCTCTAACGATTTTGTTTAAATTTTCTATACTTATGCAGCTTGGTATTAGCTACATTTTCATTTTTTGATTAACGCCAGAATTCCACTGTGGCGCCCTCTACGAGGTTTTCAAAATCGAAAATTGATGCTCCTATAGCGCCTTTATTATTCAAAATATGAAAAAAGTTTAAATATGAAAGTTGTTCAGTATATAATTCTGCATTTTCCTAAATGTGTATCACGTATACAGGGCATTTGCTTTCCACAGTACGATAAGCAACTTTGTTATTTTAAATGAAACACCCTATATATTATTATATAATTGAATGCAAAATTAAATTGTCTATAACATAGTATAAGGTGTTCATATGGCTAAAATGTACGGTTAATGAGAAATTCGTGAATTTTGAATATTTAGGTTGGACTCTTGGAAACGGAACGTGTCGGTCGGTCGGTAGCGATCGTCCGGCTTCGCCAGTTGTAATTTCTAGTGGGTGCCTACTACAGAGTACCTACAGATAGATGCGTATCTTGAAGAATATATTAGGGTTGTTGGCCGTACTACTATTCGTTTTAGGTAAATTTGTGTATTGTATATAAATTGTATAATTTAATAAGTATGGTGTAAATAGTTAAGATGTAGATTTTACTGTTTTTCTTATATAAATAAAATAATACTCAATCATTCAAATTGTTGTTCTTTTATTATTGCAGATAATCCCTATCCTATTATCAATTTAAAGGTTGTTTCTAGAATTGCAAAGAAAGTTAAATGATAATTAGGATAATAGGGTTCATGGTGCCATTAGCAAGTATTTCAGGAAACAAATTTAAAGTTACCTATATTAATAATAAAATAAACAATCATCTTAAAACAGGTCAAACTGCCTAAACAATTTAAAATGTTGTGTTTGGCTTTTTGTTCCTTGGCTTTTTATTCCGTACCTTTTTTTTCCATGACTGTTTTATCCTAGAATCGTCAAAAGCATAAAGTCCGTTTTTTTTTTAAAGATCCACCACCTGTTGATTTCAGTTGGTATAATAAAAAAATTGAAATTTTTAGTAATTTTTGTCAATATATGGTAACATTGATTCAAAGATCAATCAAAATGTTCTGTCAATTTATTCGTGCGCATCACTACATTTCAAATTTAAATTATTTAAAATGTTAATTTAAACATAAAGAAGGCTAGGTACTCTAATATAAGATTTATTTTTATTGAAGAAACCCCGATTACAAAAACGATCCTGCTACTAAATCGTGGACTATTGACAACCTTCCCAAGAAAGATTAGAAATTAAGGAAAGCAGGTTTACAGTGCTCCATCCTGGGTGTATTGAGGTTTCTTAGATGGACGTAGTTTGCTTTAAGACCCAGAAACAATGATCGGGATTATCACAAAACGATGAATAGTCAGCTATTTAAAAAGTGGATTAATCAATTAATTCCAGCTCTACCATCTGATGGTTTTAAAACTGTTATTATTTTTTAAATGCCCCATGTCATTCTGTCCGTTTGGAGAGACCTCCAATACATTATTCCAACAAAACTGCAATGGGAAATTATTTAACAAAGTGTAACGTTCCATTTTAATTTACATGTACAAAAGTTCAATTATGGCAGCTGATAAATAATTTAGGACAAATGGACAACTTTATGTTCAAAATATACCGCCAATCGTAATATATCAAGGTGAAGATTCGGATACAGATTCAATTTTGAACCATATCTCTCATATGATGATTCAGAATTTGAACTGCCCGAATCTGATTCTGAAAATAATCCCAACTATTCTAATGCCTGAATACATTTTTTCTATTCTTACCTCGAATTATTTATATATTAATTATTATAAAACTATAATACTCCTTATTAGATCGAGCAAACTTACATAAACTCAGCATATATCCACATAAATCAACAATATTTAACAAAATATATGAAAATACTTCTTGGGAAAAGCCGAGGGAAAAGCACTTGTCAAAATTAACCATTAAATTTATTAGTCCTAACCCTACTTTAAAAATTACTAAAAAATATCACCAGCAGCGTTGCCAAACATACTTTCGAGAGAAATTGCGAGGTTGGTGGATCTTTAAAAAAAACGGACTTCTACTACTTGATTCCATTAAAGACATTCCAAAATTGCCAATAAAGGAGAACGTAAGAGCTCATTCACTAAAGGCATGTTGTTTTTTGTTTGTTTATAAATTAAAAGCTTGAAAAATATTCAATTTATTTTTGTTATCAGAAAAGTGTAAAGATTTAATTTAGTATTAAGGCAAAAAGAACATATCCGTTGTTACAAATACCACAGTGCAAATACAAACATAGGTAGTACACATAAATCAAGTTACATACGCTAAACATTTATTAGAACAAAATCACGCATTGACATCTAATAATACAATTAAAGTTTTCTAATTCGGCATCGAAAATTCTTACATACCATATTAATGGATAAGCAAATCAATTTTGGAATAGAAGATGTCCTTAATGGAATCAAGAAGTTGCTATATAAATCATTATTAATATTATTCATCAAACATCTGCCGAAATACGTATGAAGCAAATACATCTTATCATTTCCCGTTAAAATCGATATTTCATTTAATATTTATTATTTCAAGAATTATGGATTTTAACAAAGTAACACATTCAATTTCTTAATAAATCAAAATTATTCAATCCAATAAATATGTAAAAGCACAAGTATAAAAAAATAGATTCTCCAGTAAGAGTTGACTTTGCCTACTGACTTTACTGAAACGACTACTAAGACTGGAAGTTACCTATTTCGGATTTACAAGAATGGTTTTGGCTATTTGCATACCTTTTTCTCAATTGAAACTTCAATTTCTATTTAAACAAAATACGTCACTTCAATATTTGCATCGTGGGAATTGTCCTAAAAGGGCGAGTGGGTAACTCCAACTCGAATATTTCTTGGAATCTGCTACATGTAGTACTGTCCAAACAGATATTTTGAGTTGTTCTAATAGAGTAAACGGTAATCTGTCGTTAACCGAAAAAAAACATGGAAAAAACCAAATTTTAGAATTGCATTAAACACAAAAATTGAAGTACCTACCCTGCATTCCACAGATTTTCTATGCTTGCTTATTTACGAAGTCAAGATTTCACAATTCTTAAGAGCTTTGGAAAAATGTTATAATCTAAATTTCTAATTAGGTAAGGTACTACCAATTACTTCCCTGGGGTCAGAGATAATAACGGAAAATAATCAACCGGAAATAACAAAATAAAAGTAACTTTATAAAATAATTAACTAAAGTGAATAGGGGGTTGGTATTAAGGAGTATCTTTATTTTTTTGACCAATTGCAAGTCTTCAAAATCTTGGAAACATGTGAAACCTTCTAGGATATCGATATAAAAGCTTCTTGCAGATCTAGACCTACTAGTTTACAGTTGATTTACAATTGGTAAACACAGACGGCAATTTACTCTTCCAACTGACGATTGTGCTAAATTACATACATCAGGTAAGCTTATCCTTTTTTTTTTACTAGTAATTAGTTAAAATAAATATTGTTGAAACAACCCGCCGGCCGTCAAAAACTACCTAATAGCGATCATTTCATCAACAAACAGATATTGCACTATTAATCCTTTATAAATGTAAATAAAATATAATTATATTCTTTTTCTTATAGAATGGATACCGTGGATACCATCAAGAGTGGTGCGATTAAAAAATCGGTAAGAAAACTAAATTGAAAGGGTAACGAACTAATCACAATGAAAACATTATATAAGTGCAAGAAAGCGTTCCAATTGATAAATAAGATTGTAATTATTATCGTTGCTCAAAATATGACACCAGTTAAATAATACATAATAAAGTAATACTTATCTTCTTCAAAGCGGAAAAACAAGAATAGAAAACCTGGCGGACGCTTACTGCGGAGAATCAGGCAGCTGGAGGAACAACTTGGTGTAAGTAATTAATATTATTTCTTGGCAGAAATATAAATTTTTCTAATCCTACAAAAATTGAAACCAACAGCACCAACAACAACAAACGGGGAGACCATTATGTGGGCAACCACACCGCAGGGTCCGCCAACTAGAGGCACTGCTTGCGGTAAGTACTACTTGCTTCTTTGCAAAATATTTTGATTTAATTTTATTTTAATAAAAATTTCCCTAATCTTAAAATAATTTATACCAACAGCAACTACAGCAGCCGCAACGCCCGCAACAGCCACAGCAGCCGCAACAGGCACAGCAGCCGCAACACCCGCAACAGCCACAGCAGCCGCAACAGCCACAGCAGCCGCAACGCCCGCAACAGCCACAGCAGCCGCAACGACAACATAGACAATAAAATATCTTGAAGCCGCGACGCGGTCTAGGGCACACGGCCGAACATCGTTAGTAGTTCGTACTATGTACTTATCACTAATAAATTTTTTAGTTTCAGCGGCCTTAAACAGGCCACCCATACAACTATTGTACATGCAGTTGTAGAGAGTCATATTCGACTGTTTGAACAATAATTGTAAGATGGGTGGTGTTGTAGTTCATCCAATACCGTATTAAAAAGTTCCAGAATACATTTCGACCATCGTGAAATAAACAAAGACAACTAATTTCAGTACCAGTATCTATCAGTATGCCAGGCAATTAATGTAGTAATTCATACGAACCACTTACCTTAGACGTAGATGTAGTGATGCGCACGCATAAATTGACAGAACATTTTGATTGATCTTTGAATCAATGTTACCATATATTGACAAAAATTACTAAAAATTTCAATTTTTTTATTATACCAACTGAAATCAACAGGTGGTGGATCTTTAAAAAAAAACGGAGTTTATAGACACAATAATGAAATCTGATTTAAATTAAATGTCATCTATGGACATATTACATAATTCTTCACGTTGCGGATATCTTTTGAAGGGTTCGGAATGTTTGATCTATCTAAGCACCATCTAAACCAGCATGAAAAACTTCACAACGTTCCCCATTTAACTGAATCTGTATTTTTATTAATAAGAAAGATAGCCATGCAATACTACTCTATTTGGGACATACTGTATAAATCAGTCACTTGTTTCTTTCTTCATTGGAGTAATTATAAATCGTGTATGCTGATATATATTTTTATGAAAATAAAATTTAATAAAAAATACTTTAAGCATACAATATTAAAATGTACCTATGATATTTATTTGTACGGGTTGTATACTGTAGAAGAGTATTTAAATATTATCAAGCACCCTGTATAAATGAAACATGTATTAATTTTAATTAATTTTTATATATTAAAATTATAATTGTTATAAATAAAAAATGATGTCGCCACCGCAATGTTTATTTCGGCCGCCCCAGCCTCGTCCTCCTCGGCCCCTCCGTCCTGCTCTTCCCCCTCGTCTGCCGCCCCCCCCCGCCATGCTCCTCTCCAGCCGCCCCGCCCGCGCCGTCCAGCGCCTCCCTCGTTCCCTCGGGAGATGGTGCTCCCCGAGCCACTAGCTCCCACCACACTCGCTGCAACATTGATGTTTGACTGAAAAGAAATATATATTTGTTAGTATATGACAACAAAAAAAAATTAGTATATATTTAAATAAGTATTTAATTAATGATGTGAATTAAAAAAATCAATTACCACATCTCTGGGACTGCCAGAGGAATGCAAGAGTGCGGTTTGGGCCGCAAACTCCTGCACACTTTCCAAACTCTGAGTAAATAAAACAAAAATTGATGATTAATATTTACGTAATGTTTAAATTTTATTAAATTACCGTCGTCGGCCTCCTCAAGGAAATTAATATCTGAGATATTCATTTTTCCTGTGAAATAAAATGTTTTTTTTTAATATTAAAAAATATTGGTTTTTATAAATTTATTAAAAAAAATTAATTATAAATCTTACCCGTTGTTCTTCCGTTTGCCGTTCACTGCAAAATAAGAAATGATATTGTTATTTATTTTTAATCATTTAAATAAATATAGTAGTATACACTTACGTTTCTAAAGCTTGGTTGGTTCGATTGGTTGAATCTGTAAAAAAAAAAAATGTTTCCTGGGTAAAAATGCATGCTTTAATATAATTGTTTGCAATTTTGTTTTTTATTTTACTTAGTATTTTGTTTGTGATAATAAATTATTTATTAAATTACATTTCGGTTTGCATGTTTTTATTTTTTTTTTTAAAGAATGTACTTATCTGTACATTGTTTGATTTTGATTGTTTTTTTTTTTAAATGTCATTTAAAAATACAGTAGTATACACTTACGTTTCTGCACTTACGTTGGCAGTGGAACTGCCCTGGCTTGATAAGTTGAATCTGTAAAGAAAAAAAACATTGTTTTCTGGGGTAATAATACATGTTTTAATATAATTTTTTGCAATAATTTTTTTCCTTTTACTTATTTTGTTTGTGATAATAAATTATTTATTGTAATATTACTATTAGGTAGTAATACTTAATATGAAAAATACTTACATTTCCTGTTCCATTGTTTTTAATTAATTTATCTGTAAAAAAAAAGAAATTATTTTAGATTTAAAATTTTTATTTTATTTGTCGCAAAATAAATTAGAAAATTAAAAAATAAACGACATTATGATCGTTTTTCCAGGAAAGCGGCCATATTTTTGGCGGTTTTTTTAGACTGGTGCTGTATAGGTTAAATTTCGTTTCGTATCTTTTAATGATGAATGAACATTTAAAAATTTTTACGAAAAGTTGGTCCTTAGACCGTTGATTATATAATTTCATGAAATTATTGTTTAATTTGTTTATTTTTAAATGTAAAGTTAAATAACAGTTTTCTTCTTCTTCTTGTCAGCCCGTGTTCATCCACTGCTGATTTTCCATGCATTTCTATTGTTAGGACGTATGTGGTAGTTACTTAGGCCGTTTACGTCCTGCCTAAATAACAGTACAATTACTTAACAACTTCAATCGAATATTCCTCAAAAGGGGTGGGGGTAATAAAATTATTTCTCCTACAAAACTTACTTATTTTTTAAAGACCTTTTCAACGATACTACTTTTGACCCCCCGTGCTATTTGAAATTTTGGAGTTCTCGACATTCTGGAGCAATCTCTTCATGGATGCCGATTTTTCCGGCGACTGCCAATGTCACCATTCGATTCTTCATGAAGGCTTTTGTAATACGGGTGGTCTGACTCACCCGGTATATTGCATTTAAAAGGTTTTTCTCCTGCATGAGTTCTCACGTGACGTTTTAAACTGCCCTTTCTCGCACAAGTGTATTTATAATAGTAGTAGTAGTAGTAGTAGTAGTAGTAGTAGTAGTAGTAGTAGTAATAGTAGTAATAAATTTTTAAGGTTGTAGTAATTTCTAGTTTAAAGGTTATATAAGTATGGATGTATAGCAATTATGCTAAATAAACGTATTCTTATCTTATCTTACATATATTACATTTAAAAGGCTTTTCTCCTCTATGAGTCCGCATATGACGTTTTAAATTGATCTTAAACACATTTAAAAGGTTTTTCTCCTGTATGAGTTCTCACGTGACGTTTTAAACTGCCCTTTCTCGCACAAGTGTATTTACATATATTACATTTAAAAGGCTTTTCTCCTCTATGAGTCCGCATATGACGTTTTAAATTGATCTTAAACACATTTAAAAGGTTTTTCTCCTGTATGAGTTCTCACGTGACGTTTTAAACTGCCCTTTCTCGCACAAGTGTATTTACATATATTACATTTAAAAGGCTTTTCTCCTCTATGAGTCCGCATATGACGTTTTAAATTGATCTTAAACACATTTAAAAGGTTTTTCTCCTGTATGAGTTCTCACGTGACGTTTTAAACTGCCCTTTCTCGCACAAGTGTATTTACATATATTACATTTAAAAGGTTTTTCTCCTCTATGAGTCCGCATATGACGTTTTAAATTGATCTTAAACACATTTAAAAGGTTTTTCTCCTGTATGAGTTCTCACGTGACGTTTTAAACTGCCCTTTCTCGCACAAGTGTATTTACATATATTACATTTAAAAGGTTTTTCTCCTCTATGAGTCCGCATATGACGTTTTAAATTGATCTTAAACACATTTAAAAGGTTTTTCTCCTGTATGAGTTCTCACGTGACGTTTTAAACTGCCCTTTCTCGCACAAGTGTATTTACATATATTACATTTAAAAGGTTTTTCTCCTGTATGAGTTCTCATGTGAAGTTGTAAACTGGTCTTTCGTGTAGCAGTGTATTTACATATATTACATTTAAAAGGTTTTTCTCCTGTATGAGTTCTCACGTGACGTTTTAAACTGCCCTTTCTCGCACAAGTGTATTTACATATATTACATTTAAAAGGCTTTTCTCCTCTATGAGTCCGCATATGACGTTTTAAATTGATCTTAAACACATTTAAAAGGTTTTTCTCCTGTATGAGTTCTCACGTGACGTTTTAAACTGCCCTTGCTCGCACAAGTGTATTTACATATATTACATTTAAAAGGTTTTTCTCCTCTATGAGTCCGCATATGACGTTTTAAATTGATCTTAAACACATTTAAAAGGTTTTTCTCCTGTATGAGTTCTCACGTGACGTTTTAAACTGCCCTTTCTCGCACAAGTGTATTTACATATATTACATTTAAAAGGTTTTTCTCCTGTATGAGTTCTCATGTGAAGTTGTAAACTGGTCTTTCGTGTAGCAGTGTATTTACATATATTACATTTAAAAGGTTTTTCTCCTGTATGAGTTCTCACGTGACGTTTTAAACTGCCCTTTCTCGCATAAGTGTATTTACATATATTACATTTAAAAGGTTTTTCTCCTGTATGAGTTCTCATGTGAAGTTGTAAACTGGTCTTTCGTGTAGCAGTGTATTTACATATATTACATTTAAAAGGTTTTTCTCCTGTATGAGTTCTCACGTGACGTTTTAAACTGCCCTTTCTCGCACAAGTGTATTTACATATGTTACATTTAAAAGGCTTTTCTCCTGTATGAGTCCGCATATGAAATTTTAGGTAGCTACTTACTACACATCTGTAATCACACACACCACATTTAAAAGGCTTTTCTCCTGTATGAGTCCTCATGTGAATTTTTAAATTGCACTTTTGCGTAGCAGTATATTTGCATATATTACATTTAAAAGACTTTTTTCCTGTATGAAGCCATATGTGCAGCTGTAAATCCTTCTTTTGTTTACATTTATATTCGCATAAATGGCATTTAAAACAGTTTTCTGTATGAATTTTTAAATGTGTTTGTAAGATACTCCTCAAACTACATGTATATTCACAAAAATTACATTTAATATTATGTTTGTCTCTAGTTTCGGTTGTCATATGCTGTGGAAAGTTAATTTTATACAATTCACTCTCTTTATTATATTTGTAATATTGTTGGTCATTGTTTGCATTATTGTCATCATAGAGATAGTAAGAATGCTCAAGTTGAATACGGTTTAGTATTGACGATTGTATACAGATATGTTGATCATTTTCACATTTTATTTGCAGTTCCTCACTTACTATGGGTTCAATCTTGATATAGATGTCATCGTTAACTTCTGGTACACCAAACTTAATATCAGGAATATCTTCGCGTTTCATTGTAATGCCTATAACAATACAAAAATTGTAAATAATGTTCTACAAACAATTATTCACATTACATGATTATTATACAACCTGGTTCCAGAATTTCTGTATGTAATCATTTCAGTATATCCTTCTGTAGGAAAGGCACAAGAGGAGGAAGAAATAAATGCAAGCAAAGAAAACCTGGAGGAGGACGTATAGGAATAGGAATATCTAAAGAGGATAAAGGAAGATATCTAATCGAATGGGAAGAGAGAAGCTATAATGAGCTCATGTTGGATAAATTAAATATTTGAATCAAATCTATCAAATAAAATTGTATTTTGGTTTCGTTATGTTGACGATATTTTGGCATGTTTTGATAGTTCTTTCGAATACATTGACGACTTTTTAATTTTTATTAATACTTTACACCAAAAAATTAAATTTACACTAGAAATTGAACAAAACAGATCTATTAACTTTTTAGACTTAAACATAAAAATTAATTCAGAAAACATACTCGAATACTCAATTTATAGGAAACCTACACAAACTGATATTACCATAACACATAACTCTTCTCATCACATTACACAATACACATAAATTAACAGCATATCAATCTTTAGTACACAGAGCTCTAACAATTCCTTTAGATAAAAATAATTTTAATAGAGAAATTTCAATTATTAAACAAATTGCATATAGCAATGGATATAACACAACACTTATTGACACTTTAATTAAAAAGAAAAATTATAAATTAGCTATTCAAAAAGTTTATTCCATTAATAACTCTGATAAAACACTAAAATACGTTTCAATTCCATATTTTGGTAAAATTTCAGAAAAGATTGCTAAAATTATAAATAACACAAATAAATATAGTCATTTTTAAAACAAATAAAAATATTCTATACTCTCTTTTCAATGCTAAAGACAAAATTAATGATTTGCTAAAATCAGGTATTTATAAATTAAATTGTTCACATTGTGATTCAGTATATATAGGTCAAACAATTAGAAATTTCAGTATTAGGCAAAAAGAACATATCCGTTGTTACAAATATAAACATGCACATAAATCAAATTTTGCTGAACATTTGTTAGAACAAAATCACACATTAACATCTAATAATACAATTAAATTTTTACACTTTTCTGATAACAAAAATAAATTAAACATTTTAGAAGCTTTTGAAATTTATAAATACACAAAAAACAACATACCTTTAATGAATGAGCAAATTGATCTCTCAGATTCTCCTTTACTGAAGATTTTGGAATAAATATCTTTTTAAAACACTGATAAGCGACTGACCTCCGACGGGTTGACTGGGGCCAGTTGCCTCACGCAGTGTTAAAATAATAGAATCAAGGAGTTACTATACAGGGTGGTGACTTGAGCAACGCAACATAGGGATTTCAATGGTAAATTCTTAATGTTTAATTATTGGCTCCCCTAATTATTTTAGAGCAAAAGTGTGTTGAGGTTTTTTGTAGAGAAAACAATTCTGCATCTGTTCATACTATTATTTATAATTTTCCATTTTCCGGAAGCGTAGAAATAGAAGAAATTAAAAATGGTCTTTTTAAACAAATCAGTGATGCCTTGGAATTATCTAAACAATCAACATTCGCATTTACATCTGTCATTAGTCATTACGGTTTGAAGTTTATAACCGATTATTAAAATCTATTATTTTTAAAATATATTCAAACGAAAGAAAAAGTAAAAATGATAAAGTGCCTGGTTTAGCGTAAAATATGTTCCTATTACCTACTCGTTTTATTGCTTTAAAAAGAAAAAAAAATGTAATGAGACAGAAATGTCAGTGCGTTTGTTTGATTTTATAATTCCATGGCATCAGTGATTTTTTAAAAAGACCATTTTTAATTTCTTCTATTTCTACGCTTCCTGAAAATGGAAAGTTGTAAATAATATTATGAAAAGATGCATAATTTATTTCTCTACAAAAAATCTCAACACACTTTTGCTCTAAAATAATTAGGGGAGCCAATAATTGAACATTAAGAATTTTCCATTGAAATCCCTATGTTGCGTCGCTCAAGTCACCACCCGGTATAAATCTGTTTGTATTTGTTATTAAATATTTTGTAAATGCTTTTGACAATGGCACATTGATGCCGAAATACGTATAAAGCGAATAAATCTTGTTATTTCCCGTTGAAATCGATATTTTATTTAATATTTATTATTTATACCGAGTGGGTATTTTCAAAGCCGAACATAGGGGAATTGCATTGTAACTGATCTTTATATAGATTCCTGCTCGCCATTTAAACCCACAAGGATGGTAATGTCTTTATTATAAGAACCCTCTGCTCTACTGAATACTCGTTACTATTCATATTATTTGATATTAATATCAGAAACATCGACTGATTTCAAATAATTTAATTGACAGATAAAAAAAAGTTGACAATCATAGCAACCTATATTATTTCAAAATAACATTATTTCATAATTTTTTTTACAGAAAAAGATAACTAAGTACTGTTAACATTTATTGGTACCATCAGATGCGCTGTATTTTTGTCGTTCTATTGTGGGTTTAAATGGCGAGCAGGAATCTATATAAAGGTTAGTTACAATGCAATTCCCCTATGTTCGGTTTTGAAAGTACCCAGACGGTATAAAGGAAATAAATTCAGAATTTTCAACTGAATATTAAAAAGAAAAGGTTAGGTTGTGGGGACAACTTGTGGGGAGGAACTTAATAGGGGATGTAAAAAAATCACTTACCAGATTGGCATACTATTGTAATATAGTGCTGAAAAGAAATGAAAGGAGAAGGTGAAGAAGGCAGGAAAACGTACAATTCATAGAAGAGGACATCAAAATAATTAATGCCTAATACCAAACAAAGGAGATAAAAGGAAATATGAAAATCACAGAAGAAACATCCTATTGGCAGTTATATATAGTTACAAAGTGGCAACACGCATATTAGTCCATGGCCCAGACAAAATTTTGGTAAAAAATGGCACTTATACCATAGCTTTCCGAGGCTATAAGTAGGACAAAAATTCTTGTAGGCAATCTGACGGTGGTAGCTTTTCAAAACGGCGAAAAATGGCCGCCGTCAGCGCTTCACTTAAACGCGGCGCGGCGCATTTAATTGAGACCTCTTTATATACAGGTTGATTTATAACGTACGGAGGAGATTTTTGAGGTAGATAGAGGGGAGCGAGAAGGGGAGATAGAGGGGACTAAAATAAACATTTTTATAAATACATTTGATGAGAAACTAATAATAAAAAAGTTACAGTGGTTTAAAGGTCTTAAAAAAGTTTCCCACTTATTGAGTACTGCCGAGATTTTTTCCAAAGGAACAAAAAGACAGAGTGCTCACTCCAACGCAAAATTCGAAAACTAATTTCTATTTCAACATCATTATTAATTTTTTATAATTACTTATTATTGTCTTGTAATTAAAAAAGAATGAATTTGAATTTCATCTACCCTAAAAATCTCCTCCGTACGTTATAAATCACCCTGTATGTCAAAGACAACATCGACTCTCTGGGCTGAAGGTGTAACTTTATTTTCTAAATATTTAGACGCCTTATTGGTTTTCTTGAGATGACCGTCGGGGTCGACTAGACTCCATGGTAATGGTCCAAGAGGGTGACTGAACACAACTGTCATGTCTAACTTTCCGTTTAATAATACAGCAAGGTTACACTAACAGTACAGCCTGCACGGCCAGAGAATGCTTCGGATAGCGCAGCCCGAAGTTGGCGTTTGGCAAATGTAACCAGTGGCGGTGGAGTGTGTACGTACATACGCCAGCTGCTAAAGAATGCAACGCCACTGATAACTCACAAAACGATTACAGATTCATCCTACCGCAAATTTTCCACCACTGTGCACCGATAGCTGAGGAATTCTCTGGCTGTGTAGACTATAGGTGCTTTCCATTTACCAACAATTTCAGTTAATCTCACCTCACTTCAGATAATCTCACTTAGACAACGCGTTCTATTTAGAATATGACATCTGAGTTAAAGTGAGTTTTTGTTTTCCCCCCGCACCGATCAAGCTGTACCTACGAAGCAAGTGCAGTGGTAATATTTTTTGCTCACTTAGTGCTGTTAGGCAACACACGTAAAAGTAGTTCTATTTAGGTTGGCAAAGTGAGGTGAGATTCTCATCTCACTAAAGTGAAGTGATATTCTCATGTTGAGTGTAAATAGAAAGCACCTTATATCTACTTACATTAAATTTTTTTATATCTTTTAAGTCATTACTGAAAGCTGTAACTTATAAACACAGCAAAAATACTTAACTTGACGAAAATTTTCCTCTATACAAGACTCACTGATCTCATCTGTTATTTGCAATTCCTTCCTGATATCAGGAATTTCAGTTTTGAACTTGGAGTTCCATAACCCTTGAATGTCGACATCTTCTTGATTTACTGCAAGTATTTTCCACATTAATTCAACAATATGCAACAAGTTAATTTAGCTTCTGTTTGCAACTTACTTTGAGAAAAGTTTCCTGCAATTTCTTTCCTATTCTGAACATCTAAGGTATCATCATCCCTCATATGTATCACTAATCCCTCATCTACAACTTCTGAACTGACTGCAACATCATTTATGTAGAGCATAAACTCCCCCATGATAAAGAAAGTGATAGGAATCAGCAATCTATCCTAACTTATGATCCTAACCATCAACATCAACAATTAATTTTATGCCATAAAAACTGACAAGCGGATAGGTTTCACCATTTAGCACCCAACAGCTGAGCGTATTTTACGTTCGGCGCATGTCTGAGGACTTGGAAAATTATTTCAGCTTCCTGAGATTATAGGGACATGCGCCGAACGTAATGCCGGTGTTTAATAATTAATATTAGATTTCTCAGAAACAGACTTTTACGCCCTGGGAATAGGCAACCAATCGTGCGCACCTCTGTCTCTATCTCAGGCAGCTGAAATAATTTTCCAAGTCCCCAGACATGCGCCGAACGAATGCCGGTGTCAGCTGTTGGGTGTTCCATGGTGAAACGTATCCGCTTGTTAAAAACTGGGCCGTTGCTAGCTCCACGGCTAACGTTGATATAATTCTGACACTAAATCCACGGCATTACGTCTTGTCAAGGGGTGACGTCATTAATTCGGCGACGCAAATACGAGCTGCTAAATCGGGTAGCCCGCTCTAAGTTCCAAAACTTGCCACAGAGGGTTGTAGTAGAGTGCTCAGAGGCTCAAAATGTTCATCCTGTAGGGCTTTAAACACTAAAAGCTGACACCTGTCTAAATCGATAGTTTATATATAGGTAAACTTCCAAAAAAAGTTGTCCAAAAATTGTCCTGTGCAAAAGGGCGTTATTCAAAATTTTCGAGTTACGTAGTGCATCCGATAGCCGAGGTTCATATCTTTGTTTGGTAAAAATTTTGTACAATTTTCTGTAGCGGTTTAGCTGTAAAAAAATAAATTATTTTCAAAAAAGCATTATGTCTTATGGGAAGCGCGGAGTTTAAGTGCCTGTATCTCGATTCGACGCTCGCTAAAAATGAATTCATTTTGCCGTGTTCGTACGTTTCTCACTCCATAACTCGGAAAGGAAGCCTCAAATAAAGAAATATTATTCTTTGAAAATTGAAGGCCGATGCTTTCTGATTACGACGGTACTTCTTAATATAATTTTAGTGAAATAATAACATGAGTTTGATTAAAAAACTAAGGCAGCTACAAAATCCGCAAACGTTTAAAACTGCCAACCTCGATCACCCTCCCGCACTGCACTATTCCCCGCGCTCGACCGTTGTCTATGTCTAGCATATAGTATTTACATTTTGAGAGAATTTATTATTTTTATTTACGTACCTATTCGCTGCAGAAGTTTTATAGGGGTAAGTAGGTGTATTATATTTATTTAAATTAATTCATAGAACATATTATATTACCTATGTCAAAATAATAATTATTCCTGTAAAATTCGCGAACTGCCACCAAACCAAGCGCGGGAAATTAAAATGTCACTTTTATTTTTATGTTTTTTTAAGTTTTCGACAAAAATGTTGCACACCTTCAATTAATAATTTACAGGGTTCAGACAATGATTGAGGACAGTGGAAGTAGTTCTACTTCGGATAGCGATATCGAATCGCTGCTGTTAAAAATTAGAAGTAAAAAGTGGAGGTGCAAACCTCCCCTGGACTTTCCCATACTCAAAATAAACATTTCGTTTTTGGTCTTCAACAGTAGTTCGCGAGGCAAAATTGGAAATCATTTGAATGCGTAGCTAGAAAAACGAAACTATGCGGGTTCGAAATGTACAGAAGAAGACACGTCTGTATCTGTTGTAATCACAGCTGGCGAAGCCGGACGATCGCTACCGACCGACGCGCAGTAAGAGTGAATATTCAAAATTCACGAATTTCACATCAACCGTACATTTTAGCCATATGAACACCTTATACTATGTGATAGACAATTAAATTTTGCGTTCAATTATATAATAATATACAGGGTGTTTCATTTAAAATAACAAAGTTGCGTATTGTACTGTGGAAACCAAACGCCCTGTATACGTGATATACATTTAGAAAAATGTAAATTTATATACTGAACAACTTTTATAATTAAACTTTTTTCATATTTTGACTAATAAAGGCGCTATAGGAACATCAATTTTCGATTTTCAAAACCTCGTAGAGGGCGCCACAGTGGAATTATGGCGTTCATCAAAAAACAAAAATGTAGCTAATACCAAGCTGCATAAGTATAGAAAATTTAAACAAATTCCTTAGACCAGTTTTTTTGTAATAATTTTTCAAAAATTTCAAATTTTTTGGAAGAGCGCCGTTGCGACCGTTTTTGGATTTAGTAAATAATTTTTTTTCTTGGTGTAGTACAGCCAAAGGGCTTTCAAACAAGTTGTTGCGGAACCTGATCAGATAACTGGTTTTTGAGTTACGGGGCGTTAAAGTCGAAATTTTGAAAAATTCATAGCGACCGCCATTTTGAAGTTAGAGAGTCCGGTAAAAAACTGTTTCCCTTGAATTATGCCCTTCTTTGATATCCCCTACTCATATTTTCAAAATTCCGCTTCTGAAAAAAATGATACCAAAAAAACATGTCTAACTTCCGCTTCCGGTTTCGGATTTTTTTGAAAAGCTTATTTTGTCGATGAATTTTCGATATACCCCTTCATTTAAAATTTCATCAAAATCGGTTCACTAGTTTTTGCGTTACAGGCGTTACATACACACACACACACACACACACACACACACACACCCACCCACCCACCCACCCACCCACCCACCCACAGACAGACATTTTTTCTAGACCACTTTTTTAGGCTCCTGGGGGTCCAAAACGCCCATTTCCGTGAAAATCTCGATTTCGAAAATTTTCATGATATCAATACTTCCCTATACCAGTAGTGGTATGGGAAAGTAAAAAGTCAAAGAAATGCATGTTTTGCGACAATTTGCCAGGGCCGATGATCACAGGTTCTGACAAAACATTGGATACCATAAAAAAAACCCTAAAGCTTAGACAACTAATCAGCCAAATTGCTGATGAGAATTAATTTACAAATAATAATTTAAAAAATCGAGTATGGTGAACTACAGTTACTTATCTGGCACAAATCCTGCTAGGTATTGTTCTTACATAAGTAAAAGAAACATTTATTTGTTGCGACTGAAATTTGAGAACAGAACAGATGAATGTCAGATTCATTTGCTTTTTGGGACTTCACCACCTTTATTGCATCCCCAAAATGGTTTTTTATTATAGTCAGTAACTTTCTTTTAGATATTGTACCTTTGTACCCCCCAAATCACAATACCGTTTAATAATTGTGGTTACTGAATATACCTTGTGTTTAGATAAACCATTTTTTAATTCTCTTCAATGAGTTTGTTCTCCACAATATTTTCACGGTTAAGGGATGAAGTACTTTTTTGTAAGTCTGAAGATTTCGTTACTGCTGTGTTTTTCGACCATGCTGCCAAAAAACATTGTGGATGGTATTTTATCTCCATAGCAATCAAAGCATTTGAACCTATTCGCTTTAAAACAGTTGAGTTTATCTGGGCAATTGATTTGATTTTTTTCTCAATATTTACAGTGAGAACTTGGGGTAGTCTGTTCTTATTAAACCTTTTCTGACAACAGACGCATTTTTCAATTTCAAAAAGACCTTTGCGCAAGGTCAACGAGGTAGATTCTGATTCACCCGATTTTTGTAGATTATCATCAGCAAATTTATTTTACTTGAATTCTGTTCTGTTCTTCTCAAATTTCAGTCGCAACAAATGAATGTTTCTTTTACTTATGTAAGAACAATACCTAGCAGGATTTGTGCCAGATAAGTAACTGTAGTTCACCATACTCGATTTTTTAAATTATTATTTGTAAATTAATTCTCATCAGCAATTTGGCTGATTAGTTGTCTAAGCTTTAGGGTTTTTTTATGGTATCCAATGTTTTGTCAGAACCTGTGATCATCGGCCCTGGCAAATTGTCGCAAAACATGCATCTCTTTGACTTTTTACTTCTAATTTTTAACAGCAGCGATTCGATATCGCTATCCGAAGTAGAACTACTTCCACTGTCGTCAATCATTGTCTGAACCCTGTAAATTATTAATTGAAGGTGTGCAACATTTTTGTCGAAAACTTAAAAAAACATAAAAATAAAAGTGACATTTTAATTTCCCGCGCTTGGTTTGGTGGCAGTTCGCGAATTTTACAGGAATAATTATTATTTTGACATAGGTAATATAATATGTTCTATGAATTAATTTAAATAAATATAATACACCTACTTACCCCTATAAAACTTCTGCAGCGAATAGGTACGTAAATAAAAATAATAAATTCTCTCAAAATGTAAATACTACCTATATGCATGCTAGACATAGACAACGCTCGAGCGCGGGGAATAGTGCAGTGCGGGAGGGTGATCGAGGTTGGCAGTTTTAAACGTTTGCGGATTTTGTAGCTGCCTTAGTTTTTTAATCAAACTCATGTTATTATTTCACTAAAATTATATTAAGAAGTACCGTCGTAATCAGAAAGCATCGGCCTTCAATTTTCAAAGAATAATATTTCTTTATTTGAGGCTTCCTTTCCGAGTTATGGAGTGAGAAACGTACGAACACGGCAAAATGAATTCATTTTTAGCGAGCGTCGAATCGAGATACAGGCACTTAAACTCCGCGCTTCCCATAAGACATAATGCTTTTTTGAAAATAATTTATTTTTTTACAGCTAAACCGCTACAGAAAATTGTACAAAATTTTTACCAAACAAAGATATGAACCTCGGCTATCGGATGCACTACGTAACTCGAAAATTTTGAATAACGCCCTTTTGCACAGGACAATTTTTGGACAACTTTTTTTGGAAGTTTACGTATATATAAACTATCGATTTAGACAGGTGTCAGCTTTTAGTGTTTAAAGCCCCACAGAATCATTTTTTAAGCAGTTTTCGGCCGCGCGAGCACTCTACTATTGGGAAAGGTCAATTGCAATACCATCTACAACGAAGCACCGGAAGTTTCCTGGCAGCAAATCCGCACCCTGCAACACCGGAACACGCTCCTCATTGGAAGACGAAATTATCCGCATTAAGTCTTGTCAAAGTACCTACATTTTGGACCTCCATTTAACAACCATGTAATTGACCTTTCCCAACCCTCTGTGGCAAGTTTTGGAACTTAAAACGGGCTACCCGATTTATCTATCTAACGTTGGCAGCGCTGCCAAAGTTGTCATTGTTAGTGTTTTTATGTTGGCGTTCCTGTGGTGTGACGTTTCTTTTGAGTCGGCTGTCACGAAATGACAATAAACAAATGTGACAGCCGACTCAAAGGAAATGTCACACCACAGGAACACCAATATAAAACCACTAACAATGACAACTTTGGCAGCGCTGCCAACGATAGATAGATAAATCGGGTAGCCACAGAGGGTTGGGACAAAATAGTGACGTTCGAGATCCGAGCGCCCTGTTTTCGCGGTTTTTCGCAGCCTCTGCCCACCGTTCGTTCGTCTTTTTTTGTGTAGTTAAGTACCCGGACTACTCTTCTGTGCAATAATTTCTATAGTACAAGGTGAATATCCGTGGGTCCTACAGTCATCTGGAGCCACAAGCGGATACCGACAAGGCTTACAGTGACCCAGCAACTGCAAAAATTGTATTGACAAGTCCACTGGGCTTGTGAAACATAGTGAAAATAATTCACAAACAGTGGGGCGCCCCACTGACTTTAGTTAGTTGCGGTTTGAGAATTATTTTACACAAGCCCAGTGGACTTGTGAATACATATGCTCAGTTTCTGGGTCACTGGAAGCCCTGTCGGTATCTGATTTTTTTGGAGCCTTGTTTTTTCAGTAACGACACCCTGTACAAAACAACACCCTGTATAAACGCAGGCCGCTGCACGCTTCTCACCTAACTTAACCTCAATTCGAAAACGCCTTGTTACAGATGCTGACGTTTTATAAAAGCCAATAAACGAAATCATCCAAGGATCGTAGACAAATCTTAAGATGTAAGTATAAACCCTTATTTTAAATCTTTAGCGATTAAGAATATAGACTTAAAAACTTGACTAGACTTTGAAAAATTCATTAATTTTAGAGATATATCCGCCTCCATGTCCGTTACTTATTGTAGAAGGCATTTATATATTTTTTCTCAATTTTATTTTGAATTTACGTTTAGCCCCTTTCTAAAGCATTAAAAAAATATTGGCTAATTTTGTAGTTTAGTGCACCAAATATATTCGGCAATCGTAATGTCTGTCGGAAGTTCAAATGCGAGGTTTCCATATTATATTTTTCATAACGAGGCTAGGTAGATCATGACGTTAGATTATGTTAGATGCTCTTAACGATATGCTTTTGCAATGTACATATTATTTGGTGCACTAAACTACAAAATTAACAAATGTTGGTTTCAAAGTGTTTAGGGCATAGTATACTTATTACTCTTACAATGTTTTGAAAAAAAGAATATCGTTTTAGTTATCCACAATGACGAGATTTGCAAGAGCTAAGGGTTCCAAGTCGTCTAATGAACGTGTGCCTGAATCGGCAACGTCATGGCGTGATATGAAAAGTGATCTTGTCAGAAAAAACGAAGAAACAGGACAGGTAGGCGAATCAAAGGACACTCCGAAATCAAATTTGATTAGTCAACTACTAGAAAAAGTGATTAAGTGGTCTGATTTTCCATATGATGATCAACAACTTAAAAATCAAACTAAATCGAACAAAGCTGAAACTTCAGAGAAGCCAAAACTAGTTCTTGCAGTTCAAAAAAAGAAGAAACGTAAACGTCAAGCCAACAATTCAGAATGTTCTGAAAAAACTTTGGAAATACAAAGTAGCATAGAGGAATCGGAAAAACCTTTAGCTGGGAAAAATAAGAAAAAAGCCCATAAGAAAGTACGCTTAGATGATGGCTCTGAATCAATAGTCGATGCATCTAAAACTATTAGTAGTGATACAAATTCGAAAGGACAACGCGGTAATTTTTCTGCTACTACTAATGTAAAACCAGGAGAGAAGAAATCGTTAAAAAAGATACGTGATAATGGGGAACATAAAAAACGTAAAAGTGAAGTAACTAAAATATACATAAACGGTAATGAAGTAGAATTGTCATATTACGATGGATTCCCAATTAAAAAAATCGATGCAGAACGATTAACAGAGCTGAGGAAGGAAATGATAAGCCGAGGATTACCTCACAGTGAAATAAAGAGTGCTTTAAGGAGAGAGAGAAAAAGAGCCGAAAAAACATTATCCAGGGAAAAAAAGAAGGTTTGTTATAATTGCAGAAGAAGTGGTCATGTATTATCTGACTGTCCTGCCTTAAAAAGTGGATCAGATGCGCAATTGTCTGAAACTGGAATCTGTTGGAAGTGTGGTTCCACAGAACACACACATTCTGAATGTAAAGTCACTCGCGGTGATGATTTTAAATTTGCACAATGTTTTATCTGCCAAGAACAAGGGCATATTGCTAGACAATGTCCAGATAACAAAAAAGGTCTGTATCCCAAGGGTGGGGCCTGCAGAGTTTGCGGAGATGTTACTCATTTACAGAAAGATTGTCCAAAATATCAGTTCGAACAAGAAGAAAACAGAATAATGGTAGATACAATAGATGCTCACAATATAGAGTCTTTGGAAATTGAAAACAAAAAAGTTGGTGGTAAAAAGGAAAGAAACCTGCAAAAAATAGTAAAGTTTTAAGTTGCTTTTTTTTTTATCGTCATTTTGTTACTATTGTACCATACAATATTTTTTTAATTTGTTTCTAATTTTGGTGAAGGAAAATATAAAAAAAGTTTCTTTAATCGATAATCCATAGCTCTAACGTCTCATTTATACAGCCGCGATTTGTTTTTGTTTTCATTGTTTAAATTTGAATTTACCGCCAAAAAGAAAAAACATCAGAAGAAAAACTATTACAGCATATTAAAGAATAATTTTATTAGTATGTAGTACTAGAGAGTGTAACAAGTTGAGAAAAATTATTTAAACTAGTATCAATAATAGTTGGATTGGAAATTTGCATTAAATAATGAATCTTTATGTATTTTGCATATTATGTTATGACATGCTACTACTTCATTATAAAATGTACCTGCTTTTCAAATATAAATGATAATCATAAAGGATTTGTTTACCTTAGCATGAGATTTGTAACCATTTTCACAGTAAATTTCGTACCAGAGAGAATTTCAAAATAGCTGCTAGCGATTTGTATTATTCTAAAGACTAGAATTACTCCCTTCGTTACAGTTGTTGGTTTAAAAAAGAATGGACATGAGCTTCTCCTTGGACATTCCTATACTAAAAAAATCCTTTTAATTCATCAATCTCTCAGAAATTATTTTAAATAAAGCGCGCGATATTCAAATTCAGGCGCTCAAATTTTGAAATATTTTTATTCTTAAAATGCAAAACCATTAGAAGATCTCGATTCAGTATTTTTTTCTCTAAAAGAAAATGCAGAACAGTTCAACTCTAAAATAATAATTAGGGGAAAAATTTTTACATTTAAAAAGGAAGATAATCCAATTCTACACTTTGTATACCGGGTGGTGACTTAAGCGACACAACATGGGGATTTCAATCTAAAATTCTTGATGTTCAATTATTGGCTCCCCTAATTATTTTAGAGCAAAAGTGTGTTTAGGTTTTTTGTAGAGACATAAATTCTGCATCTTTTCTTACTATTATCTACAATTTTCCGGAAGCATAGAGTTAGAAGAAATTAAAAATGGTCTTTTTAAAAAAATCACTGATGCCATGGAATTATAAAATCAAACAAACACGCTGGCATTTCTGTCTCATTATATTTTTTTTCTTTTTAAAGCAATAAAACGAGTAGGTAAAGGAACATATTTTACGCTAAACAAGGCACTTTATTATTTTTACTTTTTCTTTCGTTGAATACATTTTAAAAATAATAGATTTTAATAATCGGTTATAAACTTCAAACCGTAATGACAGATGTAAATGCGAATGTTGATTGTTTAGATAAATCCAAGGCATCACTGATTTGTTTAAAAAGACCATTTTTAATTTCTTCTATTTCTACGCTTCCGGAAAATGGAAAATTATAAATAATAGTATGAACAGATGCAGAATTTTTTTCTCTACAAAAAACCTCCACACACTTTTGCTCTAAAATAATTAGGAGAGCCAATAATTAAACATTAAGAATTTGCCATTGAAATCCCTATGTTGCGTTGCTCAAGTCACCACCCCTGTATAGTAACAATTAGTGAAAGTAGTCAAACATGCTAATTCACATGTGTAAGAAAGAGATGCAAGAATAGAGCATTAAAAATAATTTTTCAAATAAACTGACATTTGAATTAATTTTAAAAGTCAAAGCCTACTAATCTGCTCCCTACTAAATACAGCAGTCATCTCTTTCTTACACATGCGAATGACATATTCTCTATTTCCATTCATTGTACGCATCTCTTTCCTACACATGTGAATGATCTTTTTTACTACTTCCGCTCATTGTTATAATAATTATGGGCCCGTCCGTATAAAGGGTAAAGAATCATATGTTGTTCGTGAAACATCCTGTATATAAGGAATCTTCAGCATCCGGATTACTAGACGCTACCACGAACTAACCAACCGAAGACGATGACCAGCATGTCGTCAAACGTACGTGGAGGGGGTAGTCAGCTGTTACAGATTGAAGGTTGTTGAATATTTTTGTTGTGCTGTATTTTCAACAATGATTTTATAATAACACTATCAGCAACAAGTAAAATTCTGTGAAGAGTTAATTTTACCACGGAGCACTCATGGACGCTAATAATTCTGATCGAGATGCTGTTATTGAACGTCCAGGAAGGTAAGTAATCACAGTTGGCTGCATTTGATTACACAAGTTTTTTATGTTTTAAATGTTATGGTTCATTTACAACAATCGATTGTTTCTCATGTAATAATTATAAATACTTTTAGATATTCTAGAAATGTTTAAGTATAGTATCTCAATTCTATTTTAGCCTGTTTTTTAATTATAAAAGAAAAGTCTGTTCTATGTGTTTGATTAGCACCGATTGCAAGTTTATAGTAATTGCGATAGCTTTGCTTGAGACATAAGATCAACAATTACCTGGACTTTTGGGTAAAATTTGACCAGAGTATTTACCGGGGTATTTACCTTTGCATACCTTCAAACTGAACTGAAATGCCTATTCCTTTGATTGAAGAACGTTGATCTGAAGACAATTTTTTCCTGCGTGTGAAGATACAACATACAGGGTGTCTGTAAACCTAGTACCATAAATTTACCAGCCGCATCCTAATGCAAAAATAAGTCGAAAATGTATATAAAATTTTTGTCCTAAACTGCAGCATAAGGAAGCTACATGTCTTTGAAAATGTTGTTGACAAAATGGAAAACAATTGCATTTTAAAAACGGTTTGAGATGAAAAAATCGAAATTTTGCATGAAGCTTCGGGTTCCGTTTTTTCAAGACCATTTTCAAAGACGTGTAGTTTCCTTATGCTGCGGTTTAGGACAAAATTTTTATAGACATTTTCGACTTAGTTTTGCGTCAGGAAGCGGCTGTTAAATTTATGGTACTAGGTTTAGAGACACCCTGTATAACTGATGATATTAAAAGAATAATGACCTCATTATTTGTGCTAGGGCTGAGCGATATATTGATAAATATCGATATAATTTCGATATCGAATATGGATATCCAAATTTAAATATTGCCCACCCCAGTGTACACTGCACAGAGTATGCTAAATAATAAGACACGAGAACTTTAACCAAATTAAGGGTCTATTCTGTAAGCAACGGTTAAAATTTTACGTGCTGTTAAAATTTTAACCAATTGCTAAGCTTAATTATGATAGGTAAAACTACCATTTAACCAATCAACGGCGATGGTTTAAAATTAGCGGGTGGTTAAAATTTTAAAGCCACGTTAAATTTTAACAGGTGCATACAGAATAGACCCTTTAATGAGAGAAGATGGTTTTTACAAATAAATGAAGACCATAGCCAGCTTCATTCTTCTAACTCTTACGAGTTATATGGCCGTTGCAATTTTGATTTTGACAGGTCCTCTCTGTGGTGCCATCTATTGCATAATATCTGCAACAATTTTTTCAAACTATGGCCAGCTTCATTCTCCTAACTCTTACGAGTTATATGACCGGCCGTTCCAATTTTGATTTTGACAGGTTCTCCCTGTGGTGCCATCTATTGGAAAATAATCAGCAACAATTTTTTCAGATTTAAAATTCATAGTACTTTCATATACACCATAGAGAGGACCTGCCCACGGCCAACTTCATTAATGACAGCTTACGTAAGCTGTCATTAATGAAGTTGGCCGTGGACCTGCCAAAATAAAAATTGGAACGGCCGTATAACCGTATAACTCGTAAAGAGTTATGAGAATGAAGCTGTTCAGATTTAAAATGCATAGTCGTTTCATATACACTCCGAGAGGACACAACAGAAAGGACCTGTCAAATTCAAAATTAGAACGGCCATATTTAATATGTATTAGCAAATAAAGGCTTTTGTAGAAAAATGTGTTTCCCTATACAGGGTGTCGCGAAAATGGCGCATAATATATATGGTACGCTGTTCAGTACCGCTAAACAAGTGTGAGAAAAATGTTAAAAAAAATCTTTTCGCTCAAATTTGTTAGATATGAAGATGTAAAGTTAACACTTGTAACTTTTTAAAAATTGGAAATGCAACTGACTAACGGTACTCATGAACGGTACTCTATTTGTAGAAAATAATGTCTTTTATTGTTTCCAAATTTTAAATATTGCAAAAAAGCACGTAATTCCAAATTATTAAATTATTACTGAAGACATTTTTATATCCAGATAGCGCGAAAATGATTCTGGCAACATTGTGCTCTGTTCAAAAATCAGTCGTATGGTTTCCCAGGTAATAAAGAGTAGGTAACAATCAAAATAAATAGCTTCCTAACAAGTTATAAAATGTGGATGTGCCAGATTGTGCACATCTTTTTCGGTTAATAACTACAAAAACACGGCAGGTAGAATTTTTTGTGTATTTTTCCCTTACTCCCTTGTCAGTCACCTCTACAACGCCCTATAAATATTATGCGCCATTTTCAGGACACCCTGTATTTATGAATAAGAGTGTCCATACAGTATAACAGCAATGAGTGGAAGTAGTAAAAGAGATCAGTCACAAGTGTAAGAAAGAGATGACTGCAGTATTAGTAGCAGATTAGTAGGCTTTGACTTTTTAAAATTAATTCAAATGTCAGTTTATTTGTTATTTGTTCTTGCATCTTTTTCTCGCACATGTGAATGATTTGTTCTCTACTTCCACTCACTGTATGAAATGACTTGGAGTTCATGTGTTTTCAAAAAGGGAACTCCGAATCCTCTCGGTCTTTTTGCCGCTAATGCGTCACATTGGCAGAATATATAAAATGAAGTTTCATCTTCCACGCCACACGCTCTGCACGTTCGCTCATTTAATATTCCCATTATGCTAAGTGCTTTCTCATCTTGCAGTGTCAAGTATTAGTATGGAGTCTAATAATTTTACGTTCCTCCCATCTAGTTTAAGGGGTCTCGAACAAACAGCTAGTCGTGACTGTCCCAATCCAGGGACTCCCCTTCAGTATAGTTGCAGTGTGCTAGTCAGTCCTTAATAAAGCCCTTTGCGTTCCTTTAAGCAATGCCGCAGATGGGCTCTGGACCGATTATTGACAGTTCGGCTTCTCTTCTAGCCAGGGAGTCCCCCTTTTCGTTCCCTTCTATGTGCTAGTATCCCGACGCCCACTTTAGCATAGCAGCTCTGTTGTGGGTAGTCAGTTCACTCAAAGCCTGTAGACAACTATTCCACTGATAGTAGGGCGTTTAGAGCAGCTTGATAAGGATTTTCATAATGTCTTCCCACCATGTCCTGTGCGCAGGTGGTGATTGTAGCAAGTTGAGACTGGAAGACGGTGGTATGCTACCCAGGTTTATGCCTGTTCGCTGCCCTGTACCCTCTTCAAATACTTAGTATTAGATAATAGATAAATTCAGATATTTTCATGTCACCAAATTTAAAACAGTTTTAATAATTTTATAATTATAAAATTGTAAATATTTTATTTTTCACTTGGGTCAATTATATGGAACATACCAAATAAAACCGAAATGAATGTTTTTTTCTAAAAATCCCGAAACACCGGAATTTTCTTTTTTAAAAATACACATTGGAATGTCAAAATAATTTTCCGGTCTTCATTTGTTTGTAAGTGATGACGTCATCAGTATTTTTTTAAATGTCAACCCCCATTTTTTTTTTCGCGTTTTTAATACATCTTTTAATTGCTTAAATGACAGTATAAAAATGTTGATACCTTACATAAGAAAATTTTCGAGAAATAAATTATTTAATGTTTAATAAACACATTCTTAACAAATGTTAAACATGGTTTAATGGTATTAGTATTGATAAAAGAGAGTCAAAGGTACCAAGAAACAATTGCCCGTAATCTAAACAAGTGCCTACAAGTTGTCAAATATTCAGAAATGTTAATTGTCGTTTACTTGTAATTGTTAAATGAGCCATGTCAGATTTATGAAGCTGATGTTAATTATTACAAGTAAACGACAATCAACATTTCTGAATATTTGACAATTGGGCATTTGTTTAGATTACGGCCATTTGTTTCTTGGTACGTTTGATTCTCTTTTATCAATACCATTACCATTAAACCATGTTTAACATTTGTTAAGAATGTGTTTATTAAACATTAAATAATTTATTTCTCGAAAATTTTCTTATGTAAGGTATCAACATTTTTATACTGTCATTTAAGCAATTGAAAGATGTATCAACAACGCGGGAAAAAAATGGAGGTTGACATTTAAAAAAAAATACTGATGACGTCATCACTTACAAACAAATGAAGGCTGGAAAATTATTTTGACATTCCAATGTGTATTTTTAAAAAAGAAAATTGACGTGTTTCGGGATTTTTAGAAAAAAACATTCATTTCGGTTTTATTTGGTATGTTCCATATGTTTGGTGCTCACTGTTTATATAAAACGAGTTATGTTAAGAAGTCTATAACGCTCTAGGACATTAAAGAGCGGGTGTTATGATATAATGCCCATTCATAGAAAAACACGATTCAAATCGCCTCATGTCATAGTTACAACAAGAAAAGACATGTATTCCAGTGCCTATTTTTCCAGTAGGCCCGATAGGCCCGTGCCTGGGGCCCCTGAGTCAGGGGGCCCCACGCTCGACCCAACTGTAACTTTTTAAAACAACAGTTTATTTCTGACACCAAGTTTTTCGCCTGCACCGCTATTAATGCTTTCCTAATCCTACGAGGGGGCCCCAGAAGGTATATGAGCCTAGGGCCCACTAGAACCGAAAATAGGCACTGATGTATTCAAAGTGAAAAATAAAACATATGCACCACGGGGATTACTTGATATTTATGCACTCGGCCGATTAACAACCCTTGGGCCAGAGGCCCTCAGGCATGCTAGTTTGTCGCCTTCGGCGGTCATAAGCATCTACATAATGTCGTCCTTAATATACAGGGTGTCCCGAAAATGGCGCAAAATATTTATGGGGCGTTGTAGGTGACTGACAAGGGAGTAAGGGAAAAATACAAAAAAAATTCTACCTGCCGTGTTTTTGTAGTTATTAACCGAAAAAGATATGCACAATCTGGCACATCCACATTTTATAACTTGTTAGGAAGCTATTTATTTTGATCGTTACCTACTCATTATTACCTGTTAAACCATACGACTGATTTTTGAACAGAGCACAATGTTGTCAGAATCATTTTCGCGCTATCTCGATGTAAAAATGTCTTCAGTAATTATTTAATAATTTGGAATTACGTACTTTTTTGCAATTTTTAAAATTTGGAAACAATAAAAGACATTATTTTCTACGAATAGAGTACCCTTAGTCAGTTTCACTTCCAATTTTTAAAAAGTTACATGTGTTAACTTTACATCTTCATATCTTACAAATTTGAGCGAAAAGATTTTTTTAACATTTCTCCACGTACTGAACCGCGTACCATATATATTTTGCGCCATTTTCGGGACACCCTGTATAAATAACTGTTACATTAAATAATTCATGATTATTTTATTTTTCAGCTGTCTTTTACTCCGTTATGCTAGTCAAAATTCTCTGGATGAAAGTTCACAGAAGCATGTAACACGACCTAATGGCAAAGATAAACCTCCATACCGAAATCATCATCACACACACCGGGCATTTGACATCATCAATACTATGCGAAAGTAAGTGTTATATTAAACTGCGTAGTTATACAACTTGCAAAATATGATTCTACTTTTTGAAACAATAAATTCTTTCCTCCATGAATTCTAGTTACGTTTAATTGACAGTCGGTGACAAATGTCTTTTACCACTGCAACCCGCTTTACTGAGAAGTATAACACGTTTCTCTATTTGCTTTCATCTTGTTTACAGCGTTACCAACATACCTACTTATATTTCTCAAAAAAGCGGGTTCAGGGGTATAAGACTGGTAAAAACATTTGTCACTGACTGTACATTGGGTAGTCCCGGGAAAGTCTGAGTAGTTTCAGGGCATTTTGGGTAGTCCTGGAGTTTCTTGAAAGTGTTAGTCGTGTTTTATGAAATATTTCAAAACAAACACATCAGAAGATAGTCAGGAAGTTCAACATTGATTAATTATCAAATATTAAAGTGTTAGCAAATTTAAAATTAGGTAACGTGGGATTGCTCTATCTCAGCCAAACAAAAACTTGGTTAATCTAGAATATAATAGAAATTGAATTTTTACAGGTTTGTACAGCTTATTGAGGTTACTATGATCAGTATTCAAATTCTATAAATTTTGCACAGTTTTCAGTACTACAGGCTGAAAAATCTTAAATTTTCAGTTGTCAATTTCCCTGTAGCGCAAAATTGTTTTGACATTTTTAAGGAACTTTTTACTTTCCCATACCACCACTGGCATACAGGGTGTCTCAAATAAATGGAGTAGGATAGTATGGGTATCTTGGTTATTATTGAAGATAGAGATTCGGTTAAATGGGCAATGTTTTGCAGTTTCTCATACTGATTCATACCCCGATTAGAAAAGTTACAAATTTTCAGTCGTTCAGTTGTCATCTTGAAAAAACTGAAAAATGCGTATTTTTAAAAAGTGGAATATTTCCGTAATTTTAATATTTATGGAGAAAAGTTTCAAATAAAAGTTACTAGGTTCGATTAGCCCCATTTAAAAACGTTATTCAATTTTTTTTTCAAAATGGTGCTTTGAATCAAAGTAGGCTGATTTGTATAAAAGTTGAAAATCTTCAATAACTTTTAATTCTAAACAACTTTTTCTAATACATTTTTGTTATATCTGCTAGAATAAAGACAGTTTACTCTTGACTAATTTTTAGATTTCGGCCAAGAAAACGCCCTGTATATTAATTGATTTGGCTCATTTTTTCAATATCTTAGTTTGAGACTAAGCAGGAGCGATCCTCAGAACATAAAGATCAAACTCTAAAAAAAATTGTCATTTACACCTTATGTGCACTCAATCCGTGGACACACTGTATATTTAAATAAAAGTTTTACACTGAATTTACTGATGTTTTGATTTGCAGTCGAGTTAGCCATGAAAACAAAAGACATGAAACAAAATTTAATCAGAAATTTGAAATCTGCATTAAAAAGTGCCTTAAAATGTCCAAACCATTTTGCACTACTCCCTATAAGCAAATTACACAGGGAAATAGAAAACTGAAAATTTAAGATTTTTCAGCCTGTACTGAAAACTGCGCAGATGTTTAATGGTGATCGTAGTAGTCCTCAATACGCTGATCATTTCTTCTCATTTAACTGAATCTTTATCTCTTACCATTTACGAGATCCCTGTGCATGCGGTCCTTATCTTGTACACCCTGTATAAAACAGTGAAAATTTAATTTCTATTGTATTTTGGATTAACCAAGTTTTCGTTTGGATGAAGTGGGGCAATCCTTACAGATTTTTAGAATATTTGGGGGGCTGGTTAATAGTTTCTGTTCCTCGTGCAAAGAATATCACCAATAGGGGACTTTATTTAAGTTGAAAAGAGATGGGAATGTTCTACCCTAGTGCTATCTCTGTCTGTCAGTATCGCCACCATGGCAACGCAATATCACTAAAATACTAGTTATCATTTCATGTAAATAGCTACAGTTGGCTGCATTTTTGGTGTTTGTAAACAAACCGATCATAACCTCTCCTTGCATTGTGTGAAAGTGGGGGTACAAGGACATTTTGAGGTCAATCAGTCATACTAACCTAACAATAACATCTAGTTACATTCAACAATTACTAAAAATCTAGTGCTATTACTAATAATCTAGTGCTATTTTTGCCGCCAATTGGTGGAACTGATAGAAGAGGAAAACACTAGGGTAGAACTTTCCTCTCGCTCGTTCCAAGGTCAGATTACTGTAGAAGTCCCCTATTAGTTTAGGTACTCATTGCTGATTAATAAAAAAGATTTTATAAACGTGATGAGTGAATAAATCATGGACTTTAATTTTTTTAATTAAAATATATTTAAAAAAAATAATGGTGTAGGTATTAGCTGATTGCTAATTCATTTTACAGGCAAAAACTTTTATGTGATGTAACTTTAATAGCCGACAGTGTAGAAATTCCAGCACATAAAATGGTGTTGGCTGCTTGTTCTCCATATTTTTATGCAATGTTTACCAGCTTTGAAGAAAGCAAACAGGATCGGATAACTTTACAAGGTGTTGATCACCAAGCCCTTTTATTATTGGTTGAATATGTATATACATCAGAAGTACAAGTAACAGAGGATAATGTTCAGGTACTTGAATTTTGTTTGTTTTGAAACTGAAATGTTGACGGAATGGTTTCTGTTTAGGTATTGCTTCCTGCTGCAAATATTTTACAATTAACAGATGTTAGAGACGCCTGTTGTGATTTTTTACAAGCTCAATTGCATCCTACCAATTGTTTAGGAATTCGAGCCTTTGCAGACTTGCATGGTTGTTTGGATTTATTAAATCATGCTGAAACATACATTGAACAACACTTTCCGTAAGCACTACTGGATTTTGTTTATTATACAGGATGTCCCAGGCTCGTTTTCCGTGGCCTATAAAGGTTAGAGCACACTTATCCAAGCCGCATGCGCCGACAAAATATTGTTTCCATGTAAACAAATGTACCTACGCTCACCTAAGTGGAGCCGAAGCACTGGAATTTTTAAAATGTTGTATTTGGTGACAATTCAATTCAAATTCCTTCAGCCAAGCAGATGCGTCCTTTTTTAAAAATTGAACCAATTGGAAGGCTATTTTCCTGACAATATTTTTATGATAATTGACCTTTCCCAACCCTCTGTGGCAAGTTTTGGAAGTTATAGCGGGCTACCCGATTTATCTATCTAACGTTGGCAGCGCTGCCAAAGTTGTCATTGTTAGTGTTTTTATGTTGGCGTTCCTGTGGTGAGACGTTTCCTTTGAGTCGGTTGTCACACTTGTTTGACAAATGACATTAAACAAATGTGACAGCTCACATGACAACTTTGGCAGCGCTGCCAACGTTAGATAGATAAAACAGGTAGCTTTAAGTTCCAAAACTTGCCACAGAGGGTAGGGAAAGGTCAATTGAAAAGTGGGAGAGTCTTCCAGCAACAATATTTATGTCAGATAAACGTCAAAAAAATTGTTATTATTTAAAAAATTCTTGTTTCATTGAATTGTCATCCGAATACTACTTTGAGTTTTTCTTCAATATTTGCCATTCATTCATTACTCGTTGCTGCTGTTTTTGTAAAATAATTACCCGCGTACTGCTCGTAATTATTTTGGCCAACCACCAACTCGGAGCACTCGTATTATACAGTGTGACCATAGACACATTCTCAAGATGGGGATCTCACTTATTATGAGAGATACAAATTTGGTTAAATGAAATAAAATGAAATACTCCTTAGGGAAAGTTGTATCAAACCCCATAAATAAACTTCCGATATTTAACGTCGTTCTGGAACTCGAGCAAAAAAAGTGAATTTTTGAGTTTTTCATTTTTTTCTATAAGTAACTCAATTATTTTAAGAGAAAGTCGAATTTAAATGTCGAAAGTTTGTTTATGGAATTTGTTTCAACCTTACCTGAGAAGTATTTCATTCCATTTATCCAATTCTGTATCTCTTAGAATAAACGAGATCCCCACGTTGAGAATGAGTCTGTGGACACACTATTATATGAGAATATTTTACTTGCATGCGGCTGGTGTTGATGAGGTCAGACACAAAATCATGTCGAAGCTTGATTCAAACAAAACAAATTCAAAAAGACAATACAAGTGAAATGGATTAAAAGTGTGGTGCATGCGGCTCGGCTAAATGTGCGCTAACCTTAATTTTGTAAAAAAAATAACTATAATAGACTATAAAGGTTTTTCAACGAAAAATAGCCACCTTCAGTATCTTTCAGAACTATTTACTATTTGAAAATCGCCAAGACATGTCAATAAAGACAACAAGGGGGGCATCTTTTTACATAAAATCCGGACCTCTGTCATCAACCCCTGAACCGTCAAAGCAACCTCCTCTAAAATTTCAAATGGCACCATACGAAACCCCTCTCTATCTCGCTCTCTCTCTTTTTCTCTGTGTTCGCAATTACCCTACTGTTACTTTGATTTCTTTAAACGTAATTACTTTCTTTCTGTCTCTCTCTCTCTCTCCCTGTTTTATTCTTTTTATTCGTTTCAAATTGAGACATAAAAAAATTAAAAATGATGTGCCACACATCATGGTATGGTGCCATTTGAAACTCCCTCGGTCGACGTACAACCCTCGGGCTAAAGCCCTCGTGTTGTACACCATCGACCTCGGGTCGTTATTATTCTTATAATACCCTAGATACCTTAATAACTATTTGAACCACGTAAACCATTATGGGTCTTACATAATAACATTTTCTAGAAAAATTCGATTGACAGTTGAAGTTTAAGTTTTCCATAACTGATTATTGTAATTTTTAACGAATCGGTGATGAAAGCAAAGCGTAGGTAGGTAATTTACAAACATCTGCAATCGCAATATTGTTAGTTGTTTATAAACGCAAATCTGTCAATTTAAGTTCCATGTAGGTACAGTCATCAGCAACAAATGTTTTCACCAGTCTTATATAGAGAGATCAATAAAAAAAAACCAATTAGGGTAGGCGTGAAAATGAATTATTTTAAATTGGTACTGTAGCCACATCCACAGAATGACATTTCTGACATGAAAATTTAAAACTGAACGCTCTTGTCTAAGTTTTTTATTTGATTATCAAATTATTAAAATATTATTATCAAATAAAAAACTTAGACAAGAGCGGTCAGTTTTAAATTTTCATGTCAGAAATGTCATTCTGTGGATGTGGCTACAGTACCAATTTAAAATAATTCATTTTCACGCCTACCCTAATTGGTTTTTTTATTGATCTCTCGATACCACTGTAACCCGCTTTAATGAGAAGTATAACGCGTTTCTCTATTTGATTTCATCTCGTTAACAGCGTTACTCTAGGCCCGGTTGCACCAAAGTATTTGACTACGAGGTTAGCTAAACCAGGATCAATTGGCATGGATACGATTGTTCGAACAATTGTATCCATGCCAATTGATCCTGGTTTAGCTAACCTCGTAGTCAAATACTTTGGTGCAACCGGGCCTAAGGTACCTACCTATGTACCATAAAAACGGGGTTATGTTGCCTCTTATATTTCTCAGAAAAGCGGGTTCAGTGATATAAGATATAATACTGGTGAAAACATTTGTCACTAACTGTACCTACACATTTTTTGAAAAATATGAATTATTCTAATTTTGAAAAGTATGGCATGATTAACGTGACCATCCGTCCCGTTTTGAACGGGACCGTCCCTTTTTTCGGTACTCTGTCCCGGTGTCCCCGAGGAAAGCTTCGGGACGCAAAATTGTACCGTTTTCCGTTTTAAGGAGGTCGGAGGTCGACTAGCTGAATGTGCTTCAACAGAAAAAAAAATAATTCGCGACTTCAACTTATTCTTTATTATCAACTGCGGACGTTTCGATGGTCACTTCGCAGCGCACGCCGTTGTTTCGAAGGATTGAACGAGAGGCGGGGGCATTGAAATTATACTACTGGAAGCACTTCTTTGCTAGTTTATTCAGTTGCATACCTACTCTCTTGATATTTTTGCATTGTAGATAGATTGTAGTGAGTGGTAGCCCTGGGGGGCGCCAAACTTGAGTCCAAAATTATTTTGTTTTTTAAAAAGTAGGTACTTTTTAAATTTAATGCAACAATAATTAGTTTACATATTCGTGATAATCATGGTAATGGAATTTGTGGGATAATATTATAACATACTAGGTATAATAATTCGAAAAAGCAGAATGAACGTTTCATTTCTAAAAAGTTTAACATTGTGAAATTTTTTATTTGGCATTCAAATTCTCAGATGCACGTACAACGCGTTAAAAATTGGCCACGACCACTTTTGAAAAAAAACGCCTGCGGCGCATTTTTTTGCTCGCTTCGCTCGCATCGCTACAAAGTTAAAGTTTAAAGACGAAGATGTCCCGTTTTGAGTAAAAAAATAAATGGTCAGGTTAGGCATGATGCTAATGTACCAGTTGTTAATTACGGTTCGTCATTCCCGGAGACCGCGACTAGCATGTAAACAAAACCACGTGACACATGGGATCTGTGATTGGTTGCATGCAGCCCGCGCAAGCAACCAACCAATCACATATCCTACTATACTTTGTTTAACCAAGATATGCATATAGACTCCGCCCCATAAACGCTGTCAAAAGTTGAATATAATTTTTCAATTGGTCGTATTTTTAAAACCCACAACACACAACTGCGCTAATTTTTAGTGACGTTTACGAACCACTTCCGGTTGTTTCTTGTCAGTCTTGTCAGAACGTTTCCGAGCTGAAAGATATTCTTTAAAATAATTAAATCTCATATACTGACACTAGAAGTGTTATCATTTAAAATACAAAAAAAATTAAATTAAAAATGAATAGTTTTTGAATTTCCCGCTTTGTACCATGTACCATGTGAAACTGGCTTTAGTGTTCATCACGCTCAAGGGGCGGAGTCTATATGCATATCTTGGTTAAACAAAGTATAAGGCCATGTGTCACGTGGTTTTGTTTACATGTTAGTCGCGGTCTCCGGGAATGACGTTTAGGTAATGTTTTTAAATTACGTTTTGTTTTCATCGCCGGCTAGATAAAAATGACAAAAATCAGTTATTTCCATGGCAAACCTAAACTTCAACTTTCAATAGAATTTTTCTCCCAAATAATATTATACATACAGTGAAGTCCATTTACTGTGCAAGTTAAATGGTCGCCCACTTTATCATTGGAATATAGGCAACCCATTATACACTGCTATCAGTCTTGCTCCTGCGTACTTATTTTAATTATTGTTTATCACCTGTTAAATTACAGAAAGTGTGATTTTTTTAGTTTTTAATAAAGAACAAGATTTAAAACTACCGACTTTTTGAAGTCTTGATTTATACAGACGAAGAAAAAATAGAAATATGTATACTCAGAATAGACATTTCTATTCTTTCGTACACACGGCCTGTAGGTACTTGCAAGTTTTCTAATTATTCTTGATATTGTAGACACGTTAGGGACTGGTCTGTTGAGATATTTTACAAATACACTAAAATGATCCCTAACATTACCTAAAGATAATCCGGAGTGATAAAGTATACACTTTTCTATTTTTTCTTCGTCTGTATAATTCATGTTTTAAGGTTTTAAATAAGGCCGTTGCTAGCTCCACGGCTAACGTGGATAAAATTCTGACACAAAATCCACGGCATTACGTCATTGTCAAAGACGAATACGAGCTGCACCTACTGCGCATGTCCGGGGACTTCCATTATGAAAGTTTAAAACATTTTAGTTAATAATTATTATAATTAGATTTCTCAGAAACAGACTTTTATGCCTTGGGAGTAGGCAACCAATCGTACGCACTTCTGTCCCTTCTATAATCTCAGGAAGCTGAAATAATAAAGTCCCCAGACATGCGCATGACGTAATGCCGTGGATTTAATGTCAGAATTATATCCACGTTAGCCGTGGAGATAGCAACCGCCTTTAAATAAATCGGTACTTGAAATCTTGTTCTTTATTAGAAATTAAAAACAAACACTGTGTACTTTAACAGGTGATATACAATAATTAAAATCAGTGAACAGGGACAATACCTATGGTAGTGCATAATGGGTTGCATATATCCCAATGATAAAGTAGGCGGACCATTTAACTTGCATTATGTCTATATTGCATAATAAATGGACTTCACTGTATAAGACCCATAATGGTTTACATGGTTGTAAAGAGAATAAAAATCACTATCCAAAAAAACGTATACTGTCATATGAAAAAAAAGTTTAATATCGACGCCATTCTGCGAGTGCAAATTTTGTAAAAAAAAATTCAATATCTTATAGGGGATTTACTCTCATTTCTGAATATGTTTAGTTTATTAAAATTATTTTAAAAAACAACAAAGTTATAGGCCCGGGGAGTCAAGTCTGGGACATCTTGTATATGTTCTACGAAGTGATCCTCCTTTGACGTATCCTTTGTTTTAGGGAAGTTGTTGAATGTGAAGAATTTTTAACATTGTCTAATCAACAAGTTTCAAAATTAATAAGTAGCGATCGAATAACTGTTCCTTCAGAGGAAAAGGTGAGTGTAAATAACAATTTTTAATTAAAAACCTTCTGTTTAATTGGTCTTAATATTTGTTTACTGTAATATTATTGGAAATCATAAAGATAAAATTGTAATAGGTATTTGAATGTGTTATATCATGGGTTAACCACGATTTAGAAGAAAGGCGAAATTTTTTATCCATATTAATGGAGTATGTTCGGTTACCACTATTATCTCAAGAATATTTAGTACAAAGAGTAGAAGAAGAACCTCTTCTTAAATGTGATATTCAATGCAAGGATTATATAATTGAAGCCTTGAAGTACCATTTACTAAAGGGTGATAGTAAAATTTGTAACATAAAAACTCCTAGAACGAAGCCACGACAACCTGTTGGATTACCAAAGGTTAATACAATACATTCTAAGAAAACCATTTGAATTTTACAATAATTTCTTATATAGGTCTTATTAGTTGTGGGAGGACAAGCTCCTAAAGCTATTAGAAGTGTAGAATGTTATGATTTTAAAGAAGAACGGTGGTATCAAGTTGCTGACATGCCTACAAGACGTTGCAGGTATGTTGTTGAATAATCAATGTTCCAAGTCTTTCAATATTAACTTTTAATTTTTAGAGCTGGTCTTGCGGTTATTAATAGTAAAGTTTATGCAGTGGGGGGATTCAATGGTTCATTACGAGTACGAACAGTCGACGTTTACGATCCAATAGTAGACCAATGGAGTACTTGTGCCAGTATGGAAGCTCGACGTTCAACATTAGGAGTTGCGGTGTTGGGTAACTGTATTTATGCAGTTGGAGGATTTGATGGTTCTACTGGGTTAAATACTGCAGAAATGTTTGACCCTCGAACCCAGGAGTGGAAATCTATTTCTTCTATGTCTACAAGAAGGAGTAGTGTTGGTGTTGGAGTGGTCAATGGTTTATTGTATGCAGTAAGTGTATGATGTTACTTGGCATGAATTTTACAAGATAGTAGAGTGAAAATAATTTTTGTTTTGATGACATTTTATTTGTCAAAATTTGTTGAGGTTACTACCACCGTCGCAAAACAAAAAAAGTGGAGGTGCAAACCTCCCCTGGACTTTCCCATACTAAAAATAAACATTCGTTTTTGGTATTCAACAGTATTGTTCGCCACAACCGATAAACTAAACTTGAAAATTAGTATATGGAAAATTAACACAAGTGCCGATTGTGTTCATCTGCGAATGTGTGATTATTTATATTCATAGGCTGCTAGGATTAGCCGGCGACAAGGAATTCCCGTCCCGCGCATGGTCACTTGAACATATCGGCACTTACAAATTTCACCCTACACTGTTTTAAAGTTCAATATTCACGAATTTCTCATTAACCGTACATTTTAGCCATATGAACACCTTATACTATGTGATAGACAATTCAATTTTGCATTCAATTATATAATAATATATAGGGTGTTTCATTAAAAATAACAAAGTTGCTTATTGTACTGTGGAAAGCAAACGCCCTGTATACGTGATATACATTTAGGAGAATGCAAAACTATATACTCAACAACTTTTATATTCAAACTTTTTTCATATTTTGATTAATAAGGGCGCTATAGGAGCATCAATTCCCGATTTTCAAATCGTCGTAGAGGGCGCCACAGTGAAATTCTGGCATTCATCAAAAAACAAAAATGTAGCTAATACCAAGCTGCATAAGTATAGAAAGTTTAAACAAAATCCTGTGGACAGTTTTTTTGTAATAATTTTTCAAAAATTTCAAAATTTTGGGAAGCGCGCCGTTGCGACCGTTTTTCGATTTAGTAAATAATTTTTTTTCATGGTATAGTACCGCCAAAGGGCTTTCAAACAAGTTGTTGCGAAACCTGATCAGATAACTGGTTTTTGAGTTACGGGGCGTTAAAGTCGAAATTTTGAAAAATTCATAGCGGCCGCCATTTTGAAGTTAGAGAGTCCGGTAAAAAACTGTTTCCCTTGAATTATGCCCTTCTTTCATATCCCCTACTCAGATTTTCAAAATTCCGCTTCTGAAAAAAACGATACCAAAAAAACATGTCTAACTTCCGCTTCCGGTTTCGGATTTTTTTGAAAAACTTATTTTGTCGATGAATTTTCGATATACCTCTTCATTTAAAATTTCATCAAAATCGGTTCACTAGTTTTTGCGTTAGAGGCGTTACATACATACATACCCACGCACCCACAGACAGACATTTTTTTCTAGACCACTTTTTTGGGTTCCTGGGGACCCAAAACACGTATTTCCGCGAAAATCTCGACTTCGAAAATTTTCATGATATCAATACTTCCCATATACCAGTGGTAGTATGGGAAAGTAAAAATCTCTAGAAACAGTACGTTAAGAAGCTCTTTTACCACACTGTTTTCGGTGCGCCAAGAAGCTCCTTATCATAGCAAAACAGAAAAACCAATAAAATGTCCCGATTCAGTATTTTTTTCTCTATAAAAAAATCTGGTTAGTTATAATTTCCTGACTTATTTTATGTGTTTTTTAAAGGTTGGAGGTTACGATGGAGCTTCCAGACAATGCTTAAGTATGGTCGAATGTTATAATCCAGAAACAGATACCTGGACCGCAGTGAGCGATATGTGTTCTAGGAGGAGTGGAGCAGGTATATATCATATTGTGGATTGGTCCAAATGAATTTCATCATTTAAAAAAAACATTTTTGAGCACATAATTCCATAAAATTTGCCGATTATTATAGTGGAAAATTTGGAAATATCGAAATAGAACTTTTATCAAATGAATGACAATTACTTAAAATAAAAATTGACATGTTCGAGGATTTTTCAAAAACATTCGATAAAATTTCTATTTTGGTAGTAGAGACTAGACTTTACGCTCGCACTGTATACAGAGTGTTTTTAAAATATGGCGCCATAGCTTAACCACGGTTCCGGGGATCAAAATAAGACGATTTAATGCAACTTATCTCTATCTGAAATTGCTTCGTTAAAGCGCTATCGAACGCGAAAGATCTTCAAAAAATTTCTATTTTTTTAAATAACAAAAAATTGTTTTTAGCGATTAGGATGAAATTTGGGATGTGATTCTTTACTGGAAAAAGATGTTTTTTGACATCATTTTTTTGTTCAGGAGTGTCGCGTAAGTGGTCAAAGGTTGATCATCCACAGGCAAAGAAGCTCATATTTTTTTAACAGTTCGGCCAATTATTTTCAAAATTTTTTTACAGAGAGACATTCTTATTTCAAATATTTTTTGTTTCTTGTTCGATTTCGGTATCTCCCCATAGTTTAGGCTGAAAAAAATTATTTTGATTGGCTGCAGTGCATTTCTTAAAACAGTTGTAGTAATCTACTTGTCCCGTATGCTGAGAAACAAATGAAGAAAAGACAATTTTTTGTCATCGAATCTTTCTTCAAATTCAATGGTTTTTTGATAATTACTGTGGCCAATATGAAAGAACGACTTAACCAGCAATTCTGTTGAAATTTTGAAATTTAAAAGAGTCGCTTTGTAAAATACTGTGGAGTTTCCTGTATTCACCAGTCTGCTCCCTGTTAAGAAATAATTCTTGAACCCACTTGTTTCTTTTTCTGTGAATTCTGCGTTTCCAAATGCAATACAAAATTACAGTAATAACCTCTTCTAAATTTCTTGCTTGTACTCGCATGCGCAAAGGGAAGGATCGGTCGTTGACGGTCGAAGGTTTTTGTGACGGTGATTTACAAAACTGGACGGACGTGGACGATCGGCCGGGATTGCTCGTTGACGGTCGAAGGTCTGTCTGACACTCGCCTTAGAAGCATTTGGCAAGTTTTGGAATATTAAAAAAAAATCTGAAAATATCAAACTTTTTACAATGAAAAATTAAAGTTTGTAATAACTAATGGATATAATTTTAAAAAATATTCGTGAAATGTTCACTTTTAAAGTTCATTAATTTTGTGTCAAATACGCTGTAACGTAACTAACATGGAACATAGGGTGCAAAAATAAAACAGGAAAAAAACACATTTATTTTTAGGTACTACCGTACTACGGTACAAAATTATTTATAAATATCACTTTCATTTTTTTGTAGTCTTTAGACATAACAATTAATAAACAAAAACTGCAAGTAAGACACCAAACGCATAACCATCATTTTTATCGCGTAAACTCAGCACAGGAATACACAAAATAATGCAATCAGCTGTGGGGGTAATATTTTCCGCCCACATGATGCAATTTCGTGCCTGCGCTTAATAGCGTTGTGATAGCAAAGACAAGTTGCGAGGTAACTCGAAACTGGCGCCCTATTTCGAGTTTCTCAATTGAACACTTAAATTATAGTTGCATTTTCTTTTTTCAAGCGATTTAAAATACATAAAAGAATTAGATTTTTACTGAAAAATCGGTTGAAGTAGCAATTTATTAAGAAACATAGAAAAAGTAAAAAAAGCAATCTTAAGGAGTTTATGATTTTTTTGTTTTTGTAGTTGGGAGGGCGTCGCCCAAAAACCCTCCCCTTAAAAAAAGCCCCCCTGACATAGTTATAAGTAGATTAAGGATAAATATGCACTAAAAATAAGGTGTCCCGAAAATGGCGCAAAATATTTATGGAGCGTTGTAGGTGACTGACAAGGAAGTAAGAGAAAAATACAAAACAAATTCTACCTGCTGTGTTTTTGTAGTTATTAACCGAAAAAGATGTGCACAATCTGGCACATCCACATTTTATAACTTGTTAGGAAGCTATAGAGAGATCAATAAAAAAACCAATTAGGGCAGGCTGTGAAATTGAATTATATTAAATTGGTACTGTAGTCACATCCACAGAATGACATTTCTGACATGAAAATTTAAAACTGAACGCTCTTGTCTAAGTTTTTTATTTGATTATCAAATTATTAAAATATTATTATCAAATAAAAAACTTAAAAACTTAGACAAGAGCGTTCAGTTTTAAATTTTCATGTCAGAAATGTCATTCTGTGGATGTGACTACAGTACCAATTTAAAATAATTCAATTTCACAGCCTGCCCTAATTGGTTTTTTTATTGATCTCTCGTTATTTATTTTGATTGTAATCTACTCATTAGAGAGTTTTAGCAACCTTCCGTTAAAAGTTACGCTAAACGCTTAAGTCCGTGAGTACCGAATAGCGGTAGGTAGGAATTTTAGACGTTTAGCAATACCGTTACCGTTGGTACGCATTTAAAGATTGGCGCCAAATGATATCTTAACCTCATTGTTTTGATTTTACTTGTGAAGAAGGTATGTGAACCTTTATAATATTTTTTCTTTATATTATTTATAATATTATTGTTTTTTCTTCATATTAACCAATACAAATAGTAAAACTTCCCTAAATTTATCAAACGGTAAAGCAAACGCTAAACACATTCGAATACCGTAAACCGGTAGCCGGTATCTAAATAACGTTACGCGCATGCGCACAAGCTGCTAAATTGGCGTTTAGCGTTACCGTGATCATTACGGGCAGTTGCTAAAACTCTCTAATATTACCTGGGAAACCATATGACTGGTTTTTGAACAGAGCACAATGTTGCCAGAATCATTTTCGCGCTATCTCGATGTAAAAATGTCTTCAGTAATTATTTAATAATTTGGAATTACGTGCTTTTTTGCAATTTTTAAAATTTGGAAACAATAAAAGACATTATTTTCTTCAAATAGAGTACCCTTAGTCAGTTTCATTTCCAATTTTTAAAAAGTTACAAGTGTTAACTTTACATCTTCATATCTTACAAATTTGAACGAAAAGATTTTTTTTAAATATTTTTCTCACACTTGTTTAGCGGTACTGAACAGCGTACCATATATATTTTGCGCCATTTTCGAGACACCTTGTATATAAAATGGAACAGTACTAGGAAAGAGTCGAAGGGAAAGAGTGTTCTTTCTCTCTTCAACTTAAAATGTAGTTCTCTATTTTAGTATTTATTAACTTATTATTTGATGAGCAACTTCTAGTTGGAAACGGAAAATTGTTTCTGTATAATAACTTCTACGGGTGTCCAAGATAAAGAGCACATACATGGGGATCTCGTAAACGGTAAGAGATAGAGATTCAGTTAAAAGAGAAGAAATGTTCAGTCTATTGAGGACTGCTACGATCACCATTCAACTTTTATAAATTTTGCGCAATTTTCAGTACAGGCTGAAAAATCTTAAATTTTCAGTTTTCTATTTCCTTGTGTAATTTGATTATTATATGTGATAGCGAAAAATGGTTTTGACATTATTAAGGCACTTTTTAATGCAGATTTCAAATCTGTAATTAAATTTTTTGTAAGTCACCAAATTTTTCAAAATAGTGAGATTAACTTTGCCTTTTCAAATATGGGTCAAACGCGACCATGCCACTATTGGAAAGAGCTCTTTTTTCCCTTTCCACTTATATAAGGTTTGATGGATTTATCTTGAAAAATAGTGGAGTTATAATAGAAAAACTTTTTTTCATAGTAGGCCATGAAAAATGTTTTGCAGTGGGATAGAACACTTTTGGGTATAGCTCTGTTGTTAATGGAGACAAACCGACCAAACCAAGCAGTGGAAAGGAAAAATAGAACTCTTTACAATGCCCTGATTTGACGCATATTTGAAAAGGCAAAGTTAAGGTCACTTGAAAAGTTGGTGACTTACAAAAAATTTAATTAGAGATTTCAAATCTGCCTTAATGATATATATTGTTTGAGGCTTTCGCGGTTACTTGAACTGTCAGTATTATTAACTTTCGGCTTATACCGCGTCGTCATTTGAGTAAAACTCACAGCAGGTAAGGACCAACCTGTAGCTTGTCTGCCATTACAAGCATTTGCTCTGGATGTTTGAGCTAAATTATTATTATTGTGTGAACCTTGGGGCGGACAAGGATTTGTTCTTTGTATAACTTGTTTGCCATCACAAGAATACTTGTTCGGTTTTTGCCTCATAGCTGTTTGTGAACCCATACAAACTAACGTTTCGGAAGACATTGCAGCTTGCATCTTCAGAGTGAGTCAAAGCGCACTGAATTCAATTCCGGAATGCGGAGGTATTTATACCCCTTTGAGCCAGTCGGGCAGAACGGCGCCGTTCACCTTGACCGTTACCGTTGGGCGGAGACGGAAGCGGTGGTGCTTGACCGTGAGATCGATGTTGCTTAAGAGATTTCAGAGGATGTATTACCGGAGCCCAAGCTTTACCGAGTCTAAAACCATCCTCTCTATTAATATTATTCGGTTGTTTTTCTATTTCAATAGCTTTACGTATGATCCGAGGGAAGTAATAAGGTACTCTGGCGAGTATTCGAGCTTTCTCAAAGTCCATTTTGTGACCAGTCAATACAGTATGTTCAGCTACCGCAGATTTAGTGATCCGTTTGTGTTTGCAATCACCTTGATGCTCACGTAATCTTAACTCAATAGAGCGTCCAGTTTGGCCGATATAGTTAACACCACACGAGCAAGGGATGTTGTAAATCCCGGCACATTTCGTACTGGATACTTGATCTTTAACAGATCTGAAACCGTTTCCCAGGGTTTCTGAGGTACTGAAAACAGTCTTTATGTTGTGCCTTCTAAGTATATGCCCGATCTTATCAGTAGTGCCTTTACTGTAAGGTAAAAAGGCTAAGCCTTTTGGAGGTGTAGATTCCTCCTTAGCCTTGGGCTCTGCGAATTTGTGTGGCTGTATAACCATTTTGTTGTAACGATATCAATAGATGTGTTTTCTCTTGTTGTAAGTGTTCTACATCAGAGATTCGGACCGCTCTGGTTGCTAGAGTTTTTAGCACCGTAGCCTTCTGCATAGGATGGTGATGTGAATAATTGCTTAAGTACCTGTCTGTGTGAGTTTTCTTTCTGTAAACAGCATGCCCCAAGCTGCCATCTGGTTTTCGTGTAACTTGGACATCTAAAAACGGAATACTGCCATTTTCCTCAACTTCCATAGTAAATTGGATGTTATTGTGAATTGTATTGAGATGATCTAGAAAGTGGTTTAATGCTTGGCGTCCGTGAGACCAAACAACGAAAGTATCGTCTACATATCTGAACCACGATTTAGGCTTAAGACCAGCTGTTTCCAAAGCTTTGATTTCAAAATCCTCCATATATATGTTAGCAATTATAGGTGATAGCGGTGAACCCATAGCCGCTCCCTCAATCTGTTCGTAAAGGTTGCCATTCCAACTGAAAAATGTATTCTTCAAACATAGCTCAACTAGTTGGACTAAGTCTGTTGATAATTTATCCCGTAAAATCTCTAGCACACCGTCTACGGGTACTTTTGTGAAAAGTGAAACAACGTCAAAACTGACTAGGATGTCTCCTTGGCACAGTTGCAAGTTTTTGATCTTGTTGACAAAATCACAGGAATCTTTTATATAAGAATCCGTTTTTCCACTAAATGGACGAAGTTTAGTGGCTAAGTATCTTGCCAAAGCATGTGTGGGAGAATTTATTGCACTTACAATAGGTCTCAATGGTACACCTGGTTTGTGGATTTTGGGCAATCCGTATATCCGAGGTGTTACGGTATTTTTGGGCAGTATCCGCTGTTTCTCAGTAGTATCTATAGTATCGGAGTTTTTGATCCCCTTTGTAACTTTTGAGATGAGAGTGTTGAGAGGGTTACGATTCAGTCTCTTATAGGTGCTATCAGATAGTAAGGTTTCCATTTTTGCATTATAATCTGCGGTGTTCATTACAACCGTGGCATTGCCTTTGTCTGCTTTTAATATCAGAATATCTTTGTTGTTTCTGAGTGACTTGGCTGCCTCTCTTTCATCTTTACTAATATTCGAGCGGGGCGGTAACGCTCTTCTTACTATACTTGAAACATCCTGCTGTGAGTTTTACTCAAATGACGACGCGGTATAAGCCGAAAGTTAATAATATTGACTGCCTTAATGATGTCAAAACCATTTTACGCTACTGCTTATAATAATCAAATTACACAGGAAAATAGAAAACTGAAAATTTAAGATTTTTCAGCCTGTACTGAAAATTGCGCAAAATTTATAAAAGTTGAATGGTGATCGTAGCAGTCCTCAATAGACTGAACATTTCATTTCTTTTTATTTAACTGAATATGTGTTTTTATCGTATACTAGATCCCTATACATGCACGCCTTTTCTTGGACACCCTGTATTACTTGAGAGAGTAGGTACATCGTAGATAACATCAAATATTGGTGTAACATGCTCCTGTTTACCAAATATGTATTTTAACAAAAAAAAGGGGGGGGGAATGCCTATTTATCCTTAAGGGCCAGTTTTACAATCGCAGTATAAACAAGGGTATATCTATACTCGGTATATCTTATCCTGCTGTTTATTCCAAGTATAACCAGCGACGCGTTTTACAAGTCAGGTTTGGTGTCGGTATAGCTATACCCGGTATAACAGAAAACATCGCTAGGGCTGGTTTTACAATACTAGTATATACCTGGAATAAAGTTATACTCCCGACAATTGCCATGGTTACAATTGTAAACAGGACTGTAACCATGGTAACTGTTATTCCGTTTGCGACCGTTCTAAAGAAATTCTCATTCCTGAAAAGAAAATCAGGAATTTACCATCTTACTCCATTTATTTATTATAGAAATGACAGGAACTAAATAGCTACCTTGTGATAAAATTGGAAAACGTCGCTTCCATACCTACTCCATATGATCTTTCCACACAATTGCGAGTTCGAATTTGGGATTCGTTGAAAAGATTTTCAGCAGGTGTATGCGGATTTCCAAGAGGTGTAATTAAATAATTAGTTAGGGCATAACCACTATCGCCTAATAATAATGAATTTCAAAATGAATTTGCCTCCAATCTGGCTTTCAGTCTACTGTTGTTGAAAATGGTCTCATCGTGTGCAGAGCCCGGCCATACCTTGCAATAATGTCCAGGATACGCAAACTTGCATAGCAGACAGTTTGCACGTTCCAGGAGAAAAATCCTTTCCGATTTCTAAATCTTTCGGCTTCGTCACCACCTGGTGATTGTATCCGGACATGCGTGCAGTCTATCATAATAATAATAATAAAAATTCATTCACTTGTGATATTTTTACATACCTATTGCCCCAATTACATTCGGAAATCTTGCTATAGCATAAAAATTTAGTTTGGATTCCTGTCGATCAGCTTCTGTTGCAGGAAAACAAATATAAGTACGATGCAATCTAGCAATAGCTTCCGTAACTTGTTTTACTGCAACACAAGCAGATGATTTGCTGACTCCAACAAAATTCCCCATTACAAGGAGCATGCTTCCTGTCGCATAAAACCGTAAGGTTAACAGTAATTTTGTAGATGGAGATACTACATAGTCGTTGGAGATTGTAAGAAATGCTCGATTGTTGCTAGCAGTATCCGGCATGTACCTTTTTGCAAACGAAACCGCGAAAATAACTCCAAGTCATCAAATTGTTCAAAATAAACCTTTCTACAAGAGAAACATGCATATGTTGTAGTTTTTACCCAACCACAATCTCGTAAAAATCACACATTCAAATTAATTACTACTCACCTATTTCTAAACATTTTTGGACGTCTAAAGTCTAGAAAGTCTAGGAAATTATATTACAATATGATAATATATTTCAAACCGGGGACGAAACATCCGGGGACGTAATGTGGAGGGACGAAATTTCCTGGGGACGAAATGTGAGGGACGAAATGTGGGAGACGAAATGTGAGGGACGAAGTTTCCGCAAACCACTATTATCGACCAATAGAATGTCAGTATAGCCAAATACTTAGTATATCTGCTCGATATTGACGGAATAAGATATCCTGTCGTTTATACCACCGTTTATCCTATTCGCCCGCAATTCCGTGCTTGTAAAACGCATTTTTAAGACTTGTTCGGAGAATAGCCTAATACTCAGTATATACTAGTATTGTAAAACCGGGCCTAAGTCGGTTTCCCATGACGAGCGTTTCCGCGTAGCCGCGCTCTTGCGTTTAGATGTCAACCAATAAGAAGACAGGATCCTGCGTTTCAAGGTCAATAAATTGTCTTCTTATTGGTTGATATCTAAACGCAAGAGCGCGGCTACGCGGAAACGCTTGTCATGTGAAACTGACTTTACTCTAGTGGTAGATCAGCTAACTTTGATTCTTTGTGTGTTAATATATTATGTGGAAATATTTTTAGGGGTTGGAGTGTTAGATGGTACGCTTTATGCAGTTGGCGGACATGACGGTCCTTTAGTGCGAAAATCTGTTGAATCATACGATCCTGAAACCCATAAATGGACATCTGTAACCGATATGGCTTTGTGTCGTCGGAATGCAGGCGTTGTAGCTATGAACGGTTTACTCTATGTAGTCGGTGGAGATGATGGCTCCAGTAATCTCGCTTCTGTAGAAGTATATAATCCAAAAGCAGACTCGTGGACCATGTTATCTAGCAGTATGGGTATTGGTCGAAGTTATGCGGGTGTTGCAATTATGGACAAGCCTATTTGAAGTTCAGCCTTTGCTAGCAATGGGGTCGATGCAGCAGGAAGGTAAAATGCTATTTTCTTAAAGAAATTAGATATAAGCAAACAATCGGTGTGTGCCAAGGATTAAAGTGACTATCTACCAAAATTTGTTATAGGCATGAAAATTGTGATGATGACAGTAATGCTGAAGGTGCTGTGGGATACGAACGAATAAGCTCTTCAAATCAAACCTACGAAAATATTTATGAATCTGTCAACGACCCCAGTGGTAGCAACCAGAACGAGAACATATATGAACGAATTGAAGACATTCCTAGATTAGGTTCCCAACGATTTAATTCAGATCACAACATTGCTCAGTCCCTTGAATTACCTAATGATCCAGAAGAACCGTATTATGTAAACGATATGCCAAGTTGTAGTGTGTATGGACGTATAGGAAATACATACGGAAGACTTGATATTATTGGCCAGGGTATTGGTAGAATTGAAAGACACTTATCTTCGTCATGCAGTAGCGGTATGGACAATGCTCACTATTCTCTAGATAATGTATACGGTACCGTTGATGGTACTGGAAGGATCAGCAAAGTTTCCGTACAGTGGTTGCTGGTTAATAAGTGGCTACCCATGTGGATTTCGAATACAAGCAATGGTAGGGATTATAAAGTTATAGATTTCTTAGTAGGCGAACCAGAAGATTATGGTAATATTCCTGATAATAGTGACAATGAACAACAACCACCTGATGCTTCTTGATTGAATAACAAATACCAAATACGTGCTGTGTGCAGTTTTCAGCTGTTTCATTAGTAACTCTACATACATAGTTCTAATTTACATAGGAATGACATAGGACAGGCTTAATTAGTTTAAAAAGAAATAGTCGTCGGTATTAAGTTATTTGTATGTGTGTTATCTGTATTTTTTTATTTATAATAAATATGTTTTTAGTATATTGACATTCTCAAGCGTCACTTTGTTGAAATCCATGATTATATAAATAATAAATATTAAATAAAATATCAATTTCAACGGGAAATAATAAGATTTATTCGCTTTATACGTATTTCGGCATCATTGTGACAATGGCACAATGATGCCGAAATACGTATAAAGCGAATAAATCTTATTATTTCCCGTTGAAATTGATATTTTATTTAATATTTATTATTTATATGTTTTTAGTAATCTGGTCTAACAGAAATACAGCGCTTACAAAGTTGAAAAGGGGCATGTCCGGTGCTGATATAGTTTTTCAAAGGCCGTTGCTAGTTCCACGGCTAACGTGGATATAATTCTGACACAAAATCCACGGCATTACGTTCGGCGCATGTCTGGGGGCTTGGAAAATTATTTCAGCTTCCTGAGATTATAGGGACAGAGGTGCGCACGATTGGTTGCCTATTCCCAAGGCGTAAAAGTCTGTTTCTGAGAAATCTAATGATAATAATTTTGAACTACAAACAAAATCAATCGCTCGGACTTAAGAGAAACTTTACTCTAGTATTTTTTATTGGTCATATTCAACTTGCAAATTAATTAAAAATCAATTTAAAATATGAAAATGTTTGAAACTTTCATAATGGAATAATTTTGTCCCCGGACATACGCAGTAGGTGCAGCTCGTATTCGCGTCGCCGAATTAATGACATCACTCCTTGACTAGCCCTGTTCGATATCCGAAAGTAGGTATCGAATAACGAATAAATTTTATATAACGAATAACTATGGAATAATTTATTCGAATAAAACTATTCGAATAAAATTTATTCAATATATCGAATAAAAATATTTTCAATATCGTTATTCTATATCGAATTATTCGATAACTTATTCGAATTATCGATACAAATGCACACGGCTACCCTTGACAAGACGTAATGCTGTGGATTTAGTGTCAAAATTATATCCACGTTAGCAGTGGAGCTAGCAACGGCCTTTTTCAAAGTACAGTAAAATAAACGCCATTGTTAGCCCCATGGCTAACGTGGATATAATTCTGACACTAAATCCACGGCATACGTCATTGTCAAGGGAAACGTCATTAATTCGGCGACGCGAATACGAGCTGCACCTACTGCGCATGTCCGGGGACAAAATTATTTCATTATGAAAGTTTCAGACATTTTCATATTTTAAATTGACTTTAATTAATTTGCAAGTTGAATATGACCAATAAAAAATACTAGAGTAAAGTTTCTCTAAGTCCGAGCGATTGATTTTGTTTGTAGTTCAAAATTATTATCATTAGATTTCTCAGAAACAGACTTTTACGCCTTGGGAGTAGGCAACCAATCGTACGCACCTCTGTCCCTATAATCTCAGGAAGCTGAAATAATTTTCCAAGTCCCTAGACATGCGCCGAACGTAATGCCGTGGATTTTGTGTCAGAATTATATCCACGTGAGCCATGGAGCTAGCAACAGCCTTACTAAAACGACGAAAATAATTTTCCGGAAATGAACAACCTGATGGTAGGGTATTTAAAAGACTCTACGTAAATACATAGCAATATACAAATAGAAAATTTTAATTGCCAGAGTTCAATTCGTCGTGCCCACTTTTATGTAAGAATACCGAGTTTCAATTGTATAACCTTAATAATAAAAGACTTGCCTATTCCAGATTTTCGAAAAAAGTAAATTTTAGTTTTTTTAGAATATTTCAGAAGAAAACTTTTAAGTTAACCGACTTCATATCTCTAAGGTAGTCCGAGATCCCCACATACATTATCTTATCTGGGACACACCGTATACCTACATACAATTCTATTCAACGGATTAAACACTGTTCACGAAATTAATTTTTGTATTTTGGTGGAAAGGGTTTTCTCTTTTCTCAAAGTGTTTATAATAAACCCACCTTTCTGTTCAATTCAACACCTACTATGTTGGACATAGCATTTCATTTAACAAAGCATGTAGTAAATAATTTCAAAATTATTTAAATGACACATATTTTTATTTGTTCCACTTAAATGACAAAACTAAAATGTATTAAAAATAACTGTAAATGTTTATGATTGTAACTATACTATGGTGTACTATAAAGGTACTTTAAAACATAACTAGTCATCACTCCCACCTGGTTTTCTTGCGAGATGGTGCTGTTGGCGGAGGTTGGTCAGAGCTGGCAGTAAACTGAAAGTAAATTGGTAAAAACATTGCCAGGTTCAGGTTATAAAAAATAGAATTATTTATACAGAGTGGTTCCTAAAAAAATACAACTAAAAATTCAAGTTGCCATTATGGCACAGCGCCGCATGAGAAATTAATATTAAACCAGATTTAACAATAATTGTGAAGAAAACAAAGTTGGCGGCTGTCAAATTTCATAGTTTTGATACATTTTCAATTTTGAAAATCTAATTTGAGTAAATTTAATAAATCACGCGATATAAAACAGATTCTGCCCAAAGTTAAAATCTCTCAGACGAATTTGACAGACGCCAACTTTGTTTTCTTCCATGATGGCTACTTGATTTTTTAGTTTATTTATTTTAAAGCCAAATATATCGTAAAGTGCTGAATTTAGATATACAGGGTGTTAATACTAAGTCGTTACACCCGAAAATGGCAGTTAGAACTGATTAAAACAAACAACTTTTTTTAGTTCCAATTTTTGATTTTGAGCATCTATTCGTAGTTATTGGATTTCTTTTGTTTTTTTTAAACAATCGTAATAACTCCTTCATTTCAGGGAATATTTCAAAAAACGAAAGGTTTTCAAAATGAGCTTACAGTTCTCTACAACATTTGTATTTACAGTTATTTTATATTTTTTCAAATAACAAAATGGCGGCCTATCAAAAATTTCAAATCACAATATTTTGATAACTACCCCATAGATTTTTGAAAATATATATTTTTTTAAATCGTCAAACTATCTATTAGAACATTAGTTTAAAACATTTTCTTCTATCTATGCAAAAAAGAGGTCATATATTTTTCATATTTTCTGAAGTAGAATGGCCCCCAGAAATTAATGACTGTAGTTTAAAAACACCCTGTAATTTAAATTTTTTTCCCATAAAATTTTAACGAGAGTACCCGCATGCAATAAATTTAAAAATTTTCAAGTACCATAAAAACAAATGAAACACACTAGGTACTGTCAGAATTTCATGCTGAATCCAAATATGTAAAAATATACAGGGTTTTAAATAGGAAAAAGGTCCCAAACATTCATTTTTGAAATTAGGAGACGGGGGGGGGGTGCAGGTATTGGTTCCCAGAAAACATATTTAATGGCATCGGATATTAATCCATAACACCAGAAGCAATAGAAAAGAAAAACAAATATATTTCAAGTTTCTTTGGATGTATTGTGAATACCGACTCTCGTGTTTTAATCAATTCAATATTCAAGCATATACCTACCCTTAAATATTGCTTCTTGCATGTTACTATTACATACCTGACTAACATACTGTGCTTTAAAAGCAGCTTTCATTGCAGAAAGTCTGTCCGTGGCTGGACCAGTAGCAGGTCCAGGTTTAGAAGATTGTACGGAAGGAGAAGAACTTTGATTAGAACTTTGGGCAACTCGCCCTGCCTTTTCTTTATAACCTAACCCCAACCCACCAACATTAGGATTCTGATCCTTCTTTTTAAACCTGAAAAACAAAATAAATAAGCAAGACTACATTCTTCAAAAGAACAAATTTTTACCGTGATTTACGAAACCATGAACTCTGTAATGCAAGGTCAAGCACCTCCTGCGGCACCTCTTGATGTGCAGCTTCCAAATTTCTTACTATATGACCTGCAAACTCTTTATCTTTGTCTGTCAATAGAGTGTATGCTGTCCCCTGCATTCCTGCTCGACCAGTACGACCAACTCGATGTGTATGTGTATCAATATCTCTTGCTATATCAAAGTTCACTACAGTACGCACATGAGGTATATCTAAACCACGAGCTGCTACATCTGTTGCAACCTACAAACAAAATAGTTTTATTTTATTAGAATTTTGGATTACAGTTGTAAAATGCACACCAGTAACGAACACTCATTTTTCTTAAATGCAGTAATAACTCTGTTACGATCAGCTTGTTCCATATCTCCATGTAGTAGTAAACACTCGAATTCTTTTAGTTTCAAGTCATCTGCCACCTATAAAACAGTTGTTGTAATTACAAACAATTGAACTTGTCGAGAGGTAATAAGAAAGAGTGGAGGTGCAAACCTCCCCTGGACTTTCCCATACTAAAAATAAACATTTCGTTTTTGGTATTCAACAGTAGTTCACGAGGCAGCATTGGAAATCATTTGAATGCGTAGCGAGAAAAACGAGACTATACGAAGAAGAAAGACACGCATCTATCTGTAGTAACCGCCTTGGAATTACAGCTGGCGAAGCCGGACGATCGCTACCGACCGACGCGACGCGACGATCCGTTTTTGTCAGAGTGCAAATTTTACACAACGCACAGTGGGGTATTTTTACAAAAACCTGGCCAAAACTCAAAAGATCTTCGGATCAGTATGAAACTTCTTACATTCAGGTTTTGAGGGTCACTGATTCCAAATCTGATTTCAAAATTGTAAAATTCAAAATGGCGGATTCAATATGGCGGACGTTTTAGCAATATATAATTGCGAGTAGGAGGTCCTTCTTGCATGATATCAAACAAGTACCTTCTAGTCAAAATCACCTTCTCCTCGCGTGAACCTGCAGGAAATATTATATTAACTCATCACCTTCAAATAGATATAAAAATAACCAGGATATACAGTGTGTCCACAGATTGAGTGCTTATAAGGTGTAAATGACAATTTTTTTTAGAGTTGGATCTTCATGTTCTGAGGATCGCTCCTGCTTAGTCTCAAACTAAGATATTGAAAAAATGAGCCAAATCAATTAATATACAGGGTGTTTTTTTGGCCGAAATCTAAAAATTAGTGAAGAGTAAACTGTCTTTATTTTAGTAGATATAACAAAAATGTATTAGAAAAAGTTGTTTAGAATTAAAAGTTATTGAAGATTTTCAACTTTTATACAAATCAGCCTACTTTGATTTTTTTCATCAAAATCCAATACTTTTGAACTTATGTTTGTAACAAATAAGGTTTAGTATTTTTTTAATAAATAATTATTTGTTTTTCAAGTACTTTGTTTAATTACTCTTCATGCATGGGCCATTAAAACCATAAAAACCATAAAAAATCTCAAGTTGATGAAAAAAATCAAAGTAGGCTGATTTGTATAAAAATTGAAAATCTTCAATAACTTTTAGTTCTAAACAACTTTTTCTAAAACATTTTTGTTATATCTGGTAAAATAAAGACAGTTTACTCTTGACTAATTTTTACATTTCGGCCAAAACAACACCCTCTATATTAATGGATTTGGCTCATGTTTTCAATATCTTAGTTTGAGACTAAGCAGGAGCGATCCCCAGAATATGAAGATTAAACTCTAAAAAAAATTGTCATTTACACCTTATATGCACTCAATCCGTGGACACATCACTGTAGGTGCAAATAGTAGAACGGCAGTACTTGCTAAAAGAATTAATATTTTTAGGTGGGGGCAGATATGGGCAAAATGTTTCAACGGTTTTAAAGTATTAAATAGTATAGCTAAACAAGCATACTAGTAATTTAATTGGACAAAACCCGGCACCTAACTAAATCACCCGTTAAAAGTGTTAATGCAAAAAAAACTTGATATTAGGCATTAAAAACCGAATAATAAAATATAGTGAACATGAAAATAGACTAAAAAATATATGTATCTCCAGGAAGAGGCTCCATACTATCCACAATTAACGTACAAGCTCTAGATATACAAACACACAAACGACTTTATTGTAATAGAAGTTCGAAATGTTACTGATGAGTGATAGTTGCAACACCTACAATTGTTATATTTAGAGTAGCATAGGAACCAAAACATTTGCATTAGTAACGCGTGTCGATTGTTTTCTGTTGCTCTGGTTATCTGATGATATAGCTAAGAAATAATTAGACCCCAATTTTCAAATTTAACATTTGCCTTTTGGCCAGGTTTTCTCAAAAATACCCCACTGTGCAACGCGGTTAAAATTTTTACGAAATCCTAATCAACCGTACATTTTAGCTATATGAACACCTTATACTATGTGATAGAGAATTAAATTTTGCATTCAATTATATAATAATATACAGGGTGTTTCATTTAAAATAACAAAGTTGGTTATTGTACTGTGGAAAGGAAACGCCTTGTATACGTGATATACATTTAGGAAAATGCAGAATTATATACTGAACAACTTTTATATTTAAACTTTTTTCATATTTTGACTAATAAAGGAGCTATAGGAGCATCAACTTCCGATTTTCAAAACCTCATAGAGGGCGCCACAGTGAAATCCTGGCATTCATCAAAAAACAAAAATGTAGCTAATACCAAGCTGCATAAGTATAGAAAATTTAAACAAAATCGTGTGGCCAGATTTTTTGTAATAATTTTTCAAAAATTTCAAAATTTTTAGAAGAGCGCCGTTGCGACCGTTTTTGGATTTACTAAATAAAAATTTTTCATGGTCTAGTACTGCCAAAGGGCTTTCAAACAAATTGTTGCGGAACCTGATCAGATAACTGGTTTTTGAGTTATGGGGCGTTAACGTCGAAATTTTGAAAAAATCCTAGCGGCCGCCATTTTGAAGTTAGAGAGTCCGATAAAAAACTGTTTCCCTTGAGATATGCCCTTCTTTCATATCTCCTACTCAGATTTTCAAAATTCTGCTTCTGAAAAAATGCTACCAAAAAAACATGTCTAACTTTCGCTTCCGGTTTCGGATTTTTTTGAAAAGCTTATTTTGTCGATGAATTTTCGAGATACCCCTTCATTTAAAATTTCATCAAAATCGGTTTACTAGTTTTTGCGTTAGAGGCGTTACATACATACCCACCCACCCACAGCACAGACAGACATTTTTTCTAGACCACTTTTTTGGGTTGCTGGAGGTCCAAAAGACGTATTTCCGCGAAAATCTCAATTTCGAAAATTAAAACTAAAAAGTTGATATGTACCTGTTCGGCATCCAATTTTTTTGTAACAAACAGTAGGACAGAACCAGCAGAAAGTAGTTCCACCAAGTGACTGAATAACCAATTTCTCTTGGCTTGTGGATTTGCCAGTAAAAGAACATGCTGTGTGACATCTTCCGAAGCTTGTCCAGTTAGACCTTGGGAAATACGAACTGGATCTGTTAAAGCATCCCGAGCCAATTTTTCAATACGTTTCCGAAATGTAGCACTGAACAACAAGGTCTGTCTATCAGGTCGGACATGATTACATACAGAACGTACTTGTGGTTCAAAACCTAATTCAAACATTCGGTCCGCTTCATCAAGTACAAGAAATGTTACCCGTTGTAGATTAGTGGCACCACCTTTTATGTGATCTATTATCCGACCAGGGGTTGCTACTACTATCTCAGCGCCTTCTTTCAAAGCCTACAACATAAACATGCTTTTACATTATAATTATGCAAGAGCCCTTTTAGACCCATTCCTTAAACTTTCATTCAAGGTTGTTGACCGTTGGTTAGCTTAACGAGGAGTTAACTGAGGATTGATAAAACGCCCCTAAAGGTATATTAACTTAAACAAGGATCAATTGGGGACGATTTATCAAGCCGTAGTTAACTCCTTGTTAGTCTAAGCAACTGTCATGGAGTAGATAAACCACCCCTAATGCTGAGAAAACATAAATCAATTAAATAAGTAATAAAATTACAAATAATGATGAATTGATAATCTTACTTGACTCTGTTCCCACTTAGAACCACCACCATAAGCACAAATAACTCTTATATCATAAACTCGAGAGAAACGACGGGCTTCGTTGTAGATTTGTAAAGCCAATTCACGTGTAGGTGCCAATATAAGAGCGATAGGACCATCCCCTTCTTGCACAGGAGGTTGTGCTGCTATATGTATTAATAACGGCCACAGAAATGCTGCAGTTTTACCACTACCTAAAAACATTATTACATTTAAGTTAAGAATAAGAAAATAATTAATAACCAACCTGTTTGTGCAATACCCAACACATCACGACCTGCTAACGCACACGGAACAGCTTGTGCTTGAATGGGTGTTGGTGAAGCATATTCTGCTCGAATAATTGCTTTTAAAAGTTTATCTTCAAAATTTAAATGGCCAAAAGATGAAACTGGTCTAGGAGGTGCAGTTCCACTAACTGTTAAACCGAGTGTTTGTTGCAACTCTGTAACTTGCAGAGCAGTAAGAGAATCTATATCAGAATGGACAGAATAGAAATCTTTAAGAAAGGGTTTATATTCAATGACAGAATGATCTATAGGTGGTAAAGGATCGATAATCTTTTTGCGGTCAGGTGGTATTGGATTTCCGTCCTCATCGTATTCAACCTCTGGTGCATCGTCTTCAACTGGGGCTAAACCAGCATTTGGGTTTTCCTCCATGTAACGATAATATGATTCCTCATCATCTTCTTCTTCTAAATCATCTCTAATGCCTGATGATGCTTTTATAGCGGGTTTTGGTGGCACGTGCATTTCCTGCTCAATTCCAGCCATATAAGCATCAAGCGGATCTTCATCATCTTCCTGGTTTTCATATTCGTTTTTCTTTTCCTCTAATGCTTGTGTTGGACTTCCAGGAGCTGGGATATATGCCAAGGCGGGTGTGCTCTCATCTTCTTCGTCATCGAAGTACCTGTAACAGCTTCGTATAGCCTGTTCTTCTAATACTTGGATGGCAACTCACTCGTCTTCTGTAGCAGCACGTTTACGACTACCACCCCAAGCAGCAGAAAGGGCATTTTGACTAATTGCATTCATAGTAGAGTATCCTTGTTTGCTAACACCACTGGATGGGGGTGGTGGCACAGCATTGTGGCTTGTTCGTTTAGAATTTGGTAGCTGGAAACCGGAATAGCCAAGTCCACTCATCATGAAGTTTTAATGATGGTAGAATTTCACATGCAAAAGCATCAAGCGTCAAATTTGGAGCAAGAAAGTTTATCAGCAGTTTTAGGTTATACTCAAAACCAAAATAAAACATCAGCCATCAGCGTACTCGAAGTACGTCACAAAAATTAATGACCACCGCCGTCCGCCAGGTGCCACCACATTACAGCTACATCACGGCCAACTTCATTGATGACTAAGCTGTCATCTGTCATTAATGAAGTTGGCCGTGGCTACAGCACCTACCAAAGTCGGTCGATTGTTTCTTCTAAGGCAGGTTGCGAATAAACAATCTCACTGGCGTAAACCCCCCACGGGGCGAGCAACTGCGCTACCGGGCCTCGAATCCGGGATTTTCGACGTTTTCTTCGGGCGGAAATCGGGGCAGCTCGGCCGTTGCGAGAGGTAGTGGGACGGGGTTCGGGGGGTAGGGAGCACCTCTTCGTCCCGCATCTTTTAGGACCAGGCGAATTTCGGTCCGGGGATCGAGAGGGCCGTGAGAAGATTTCGCGGTTTGCAAGGGAACCCCCTGGATTAGACGGCCGCGGTTGCAACGTAGTATCGTAAAAGAAACGGCGCTTCTCGTGGACGGGACGAGAACGAGATTCCGGAGTTGGGGGGGTCAGGGGAGGGGGGCGAGTGTCCGATTTTGAAGGTACGAAAAATCGGTTTGGAGCATCGCGTACGGCTCGAAGAGGTGCTACCAACCGTTCTAGGCAAACTTCGATTCGATGCGTGGGTCGGCCGCCAGGGGGTGCCAAACTTTCAACTTCCCACCCCGATTGCTCGGCTCACAGGGCGGTTAGGGACTAGCGGCCGGCGGCGATAGATTTCTAGCGCACTCGTGCATCCCCCATATCGATATGATCGCATGCCGAAATTGTTACGATGGTCTCCGACCCAAAAAACGTTTTTGGAAAAAAAAGAAAATTTCTGAAAATATAACTTTTTTTTTCGAACGGGATCGGGTATAAACTAGGTGAACGTGTGCTGGGGTCCGTTTGGAGCACCCCTGACGAGGCGGGGCCCGGTAGGCCCCCCCTTCCTAAACGCCACTGGTAAAACGGAAGCAAACGGTCGAACGGCAGTGGAGGGAGAACGGGGGGAGCTGGAGGGTCCGGGTTTTTTTAAAGATGACCAAAGAGACGCTCTTTACAGTATAATAGCTAGAGGGCGATCCCAAAACCGAGGCGATAGCCGAGTGTGACGTTCAAACGGCTCCACTTTGCCGGTTTGGGGAGGGGGATTACGGAGCGTCTTGGCGCTTTTCGTTCAACCTGCAAAAAAATAGCAAATTTGCTGCTCTACAATTACGTTCGGGTGGCAAAGTTTCGAAAAAGGCCAGAGTAAAATTTGCAAAAACACGTAGGTTAACGAAAAGCGGCGCTAAAATTTTTTTTTTCGCAATAAACCCTAGATGCATCGATTCTACTCCGCGATTCGAATCCATTCCCGCAAACCGCGATTCGATATCTTTTTTCCTCTGCCCGTGACGAGCGTTCAAAATTTTCGAAAAATTTGAAGAAAAAGCCAATTTTGACGTTTTTTGGGGTTCCGTATCTCCGAAACGGAGCGAGATAGTACAACCCTGCCAAATTTGGACCCCATGAGATTGTCGCCGTCGCCACCAGAGGGCGCCAAACTTTTTTCTTTAGAGCTCTATAACTCCGAAACCAGTGTGGTTAGGGAGATGGGCTATAGCCTATCGGATGCGCCTTTTCGAGGGCTACAACCTCCACCGCGTCCGACCCCGTCCCAAAACCTTTTGCCCGTCCAAAAACGGGAAAAACCCTTTTGTGCAGAGGCGGCTTTGGAAAATCGCAGCTCGGTTGCTATGGGAACGGTAGTGCTCCGGTTGCGAGGGAAACTCTAGGAAGGTACTGGGTACTACGTGTCCAAACCGCAATTCGATCAGGCTACGCGTTTTTTTCCTGTGACGTCGCCAAAAAGAGTATCGTTTTTGGCCAGTTTCGAATTTTTTTAGGAAATAATTTAAAAAATTAATATCTCTGAAAATAAAAGAGGTAGCGGGTCGCGGTTTGCGGCAATGGAAAGAACACCAATAATTAACATGAAAAAAATCAACCTATGAAACTGGTAAACTCATACAACCAAACAAAAGCTTAATTAGGTGCTGGAACTGTCTCCCATTAAAGTTTTACTTAACAATTTTTCAAATTTAAAAAATGAACATAGCAGAAACTGTCAACTTCAAGGTCACGATACTTACTTATTCGGATGCAGAATGACGTCCTCTGTCGAAATCCGTCAAAAAAGGAATGGGGTGCCATTTAAAAAAAATTACTCTGACGTCACCACAAAAAAGTGACAGACGCAAAAAAATTGAAACACCTTAAAATATGCGTCATAATTTAAATCGCTATACCTGTGCGAGCGTTTTCTAGAAAAAACGGAGGGGATTTGTGCGGAGGCTTGTACCTACGCTTGTATTCATTCTGATCCATGATTTTGATTCATTCGTCGTGGTTTTGATTGTGTATCGTTCTCAGGTAATTTATTTACGTGAGAAATTATTAACTTGATCAATAAATGATTCAATATTTTCAATGCTAGTTTAAAATACGGTAGTCATCCCGAAACAAATGTTTTTTGAAAAACAGGTAACAGTCATTAAAGAGACAACTAACTTAACTTTGTTTCTAAGATGACTGTTGGCAAACATAAATGTCTAATACCTTTTCAAAAGGGTACCTATGATATTGAGTAATAATAATAATTCCCTGTTGGCTTTATATGATTATTTGCACTCTAAACATGATGTCGAATAGTCGAATATATTTTAACATACTGCCTAAATCAGGACATCCTGGAAAATTTCTTTTCATATATGCGTGTTATGGGTTCTACTAACGACCACCCAACATCTATTGATCTCAAATATAGATTGGGATGATTGTTCATAATGTGTTAACTGCTGCTGCTGACGTACCAATTCAAAGCGAAATAGAAAAGGAAATTTCCTTCTTTGACAATCATACATTTATTATACCTGAATATGCTGATTTCGAAACCATTGATATGTCTGATTCTTCGGAAGATTTGGAACTTCTGTAAGCAATGAGGGATTGAAATATACATATAGCTCAATAACTGGTTATGTGGCTTATAGATTTAATGAAAAATACAAGATCTGAATTTAGGTGTACACACGCATAGGTGCTCACACAAACTCCAGATTGGATCTAATACTTTTCAAGGGGTATTTAATTTGTTGTATCCAAGTGAAGTTATGATCAAATTAATTAGCCCGCCTTATGAACACGGAGTTTGAAAAATTTCACGGTTTCTACATTTTCAAAAGAAGAAAATTTTTTTGACAAGTTAGCCGACTGCATTTCCACACAACACAATTTTGGTAATACATTTCCTCGTGAAATTATTCATTGTTTAGTCGCCGCACTAGGACCTATATTAGACTCAGGGAACTTAATAAAAAAATCAGTTTTGACAATTGCAAAATGATTAAATAAACTTAACTTAGGTACGCATTAAAATTTAAAAAAAAATTATGCAAATACTTTTTTTTAATCAATTTTATTTAATCATTTTTTTGGTTCGTAAATTTGGACATTTTTTTGTCCAATCACGTATTTAATCGATTTTAAATAAAATACTAATATTGTATTGTATGTTATTTTGTTTTAATTATACAGGGTGGAATGCGAAATTGGAAACACCTTTTTTCTCGGAAGTTATTATAGATACCAAAAAATTGTTTAAATAAAGTTTTTAGTACTTTGAAGAAGCTAACTAATTCTGTATAAATTTGGTAAAAAAAAGTTGTAATTTTCGTAGATATTGCCATATTTGTACTTTTTTTAAATGGAATACCCTGTATATTATTACACTAATTAAGAGAAAATAATTTTTCCTTTAAAAAAGTTTATGGGTTCTTACCTTCTAAACTTGATAGTTTTTGAGATATTAATGAAAATATTTAAATGTTTCTTCTGAAAATAAAGTGTGCGTTGAAAACAAAATTTGTTGACAGTTGAGTTATTTTGTATTGTATTTGCGATAAAAAAATTGTGTTTGATACATACAATTATTACGTTGTGTCAATAATGGCAGACAATTATACAGACAACAATATCCGGATCGCTTTTATCCAAACCATTCGTATTTATTCAAATTAGAAAGAAAGCTGAATAGTTCTTCCGAGAAAAAAGGTGGTTCCAATTTCGCATTCCACCCTGTATATTAAAATTAGTCTTTCGTTAATTGAGAATCGAAATTGAAATATAGTATGGTATGATTGTTCGGTTGAATTCCAAAGCGTGCTTCCAACCGGGACCATTCCAACGTGCTCCCAAGGTGATATGTCACTGTCACAGTGTTGCCAACTCGTCAGAGTTAAAATTCCCACAATAGTTTAATAAAATTCCCTTTTGAGGCTAAAAATTCCCATGAAACTGTAATTTTTCGGATGCAAAATTCCCACAACACGCAATAAAATCCCATTTTGATACTGAAAATGGACAAATTGTACGAGTCTTTAAATTGTATGAAAATATGTGTAGGTACTCAAATTAGTACAACACACATTCAAAAAAAACATATTTAAAAATACATGTATATTATAGGCTTTATATATGATTAAAAAAATATAAATATCAAACGTTGCAATCGTACCTATTTTACTTTTATAGGTACTAATTATTTTAGTTTTTAAATTTATACATATTTTGGGAGTGCAATTTAATATGATCTTGAGTAATTTCAAAATTACTGCAAATTTTATTTTTAAATATTACGGCACTTCGAAAAACACAGATTGCATTTAAGGCATTCTGCTGACAATTAATTACGATTGTTTGTTTTTGTGTCGGTTACTACTGAAAACACCCGCTCCGCTTCAGCGTTTGAATGCGGAAAGAATCGGTATCAAATTAACCAGTTTTGGTAATTCGGGAAACATTTTTTCACCTGCAGTATTTTTGCACAGTTCAACTTCTTTCCAAAATTCTTCCGTGTCTAACAAAAGTAGCTGATTTTTCTTTTCTTCTTCAAATGAAAATGGAAGTACATTATATTCAAACTCAACATTATATTCAAACTCAAAATTTATCCGAGTATTATATTGTAGTTAAAAATCTATTATAGATTCGTCAATACGAATACAGCAAAAATGCAGATCTTATATACGGGGAAGTACAAGCAAACTAATAGCTAATAATAAATACAAATTAAATTCATCAATAAGCTGAAATGAGGGTATGTATATGTACCTACCTATATAGAACTCATATGGGGAAGTACAAGCAAAATAGAAAATAAATTTGTCAATTCAGCTGAAATGCGGGTAACGCGTAATTCACATGAACGCGATTTGTTTGACGATTTTTTTCAATTGCCAAAAAAATCGCGTCTACATGAATTAAGCTTAAATATGGGAAAAATTCCCACGAATAATGACTTTTGATAAGAAAATTCCCTCGTTCCCTTTTAGCTTGAATTTTCTCACGAAAAGGGAATATTCCCACGAGTTGGCAACACTGCACTGTCAGTGATCTTACTCACTGGCTGCGCGTTGGCGGCGTTGGCACCACACGGTCTACAACTTCGCTTCGTGTTGCACCTGCATCGTTCGTAAACTGTCGGAACAAGTTCGCAAGACTTATTGTGCCTTTGAACACCGTACGAGTAAGTAACAAAAAAACATTTTTTATAATAAATTAATAGAAACAATTTAAACTTTCTAATAATTGGATGAAATTGTCCAAGGAAACACCTGTCACTAATTTTTTAAGAAAAATTACAAACCTTTCAGTTTAAAAGTAATATTTTTTACATAACGACCATTCCATAACAATAACCAATTTTTGTATAAATCTTAAAATACATAGGTACTACTGTTTGTAAAATAAAGAATACCTACATTTTTACTATTGTTGCTACTTTAACTTTAAAAAATAATAATAAGTATTTACTCGCAATTTAACCATAACCTACAAAATTATCTTCTAGGAGCTGGGAGTTCCTAGAATTTCACCACCAGGTGCAAATGCTTTCTAATATGCACAAATAACTAGATTTAAAAAGTTTTTTATACATCCTAGATATTTTTAAATTTATATTAGAAAATTTAATTTAAAAAAAATCAGTTTTAATTTTTATTCACAAAAATACCATTCTACCGCTTTTTGTATTAAAATTTAATAATATTTAATTAATAATTAATAAACACAACATTGCTTTGTTATTAACAATAATTAAATACATTAAATATCAACATACGTTAAAATAGGTAGACACACGTTATAAAAAAAAATACCTTTTTTTTTTATTTATATAAAATGCTTCGCAATTCAAACACATACCTACACGCATAATAACATCCTAACATTAATTTAAAAACAATAACATCTGCGTAATAGATGGTTTGGTTTGGTTTAATGACAGGTGTTTAACAATTTCAACATGCTACATAATATAATAGTATAGTACCCACTAATTACCTACTTTGTTATTACAGAATATGTCAACTGAAAGTTTCGAAAGCGAAAAAACGTAAGGACCTACTACACTATACAGGGTGTTAATACTAAGTCGTTACACCCGAAAATGGCAGTTAGAACTCATTAAAACAAACAACTTTTTCTAGTTCCAATTTTTGATTTGGGGCCTCTATTCGTAGTTATTGGATTTCTTTTGTTTTTTTAACAATCGTAATAACTCCTTCATTTCAGGGAATATTTCAAAAACCAAAGGTTTTCAAAATGAGCTTACGGTTCTCTACAACATTTGTATTTACAGTTATTTTATATTTTTTTAAATAACAAAATGGCGGCCGATCAAAAATTTCAAATCACAATATTTTGATAACCACCCCATAGATTTTTGAAAATATATTTTTTTTTAAATCGTCAAACTATCTATTACAACATTTGTCTAAAACATTTTCTTCTATCTATGCAAAAAAGAGGTCTTTAATTAAATTACAGAAGAGCATCGACGAATTAAAAACAATTTAGATCGAAGTAGCTTTTTGCTATTAAAAAATAAAACAAAAGAGCAATTAGATTAGTGCACAAAACTGAACGAGATACCTTTTAAAATGAATAATTATCAAAACACTGAACTTCGTGACATGTTTTTGGTTTTTGGGGAGGCAAGGCGCAATCCACAGGAAGCTCGAAGAATCTATCGGAGAAATACCGAAATCGCCATCAACAAAGTAGTCAAATTTTTAGAAAAATTTGCAGATGTTTATCAGAGTCTGGTTGTTTTGATCCAACAATTAGTGAGAATGCTAACAGATTTCGTCGAATTATGGCACTTGAAGATGCTGTCCTTGATATGGTTGAACATGACCACTGTAATTTTTGCTGTAATTTAACCGTAATTTATCTAAAATATGGCTACTTGGTTGATGGCGATTTGGGTATCTTCTCCGATAGATTCTTCGAGCTTCCTGTGCATTGCGCCTTGCCTCCCCGAAAACCAAAAGCATGTCACGAAGCTCAGTGTCTTGATAATTATTCATTTTAAAACGTATCTCGTTCAATTTTGTGCACTAATCTAATTGTTCTTTTGTTTTATTTTTTAATGGCAGAAAGCTACTTCGATCTAAATTTTTTTTAATTCGTCGATACTTTACACATGCTCTTCTGTAATTTAATTAAAAATCTCTTTTTTGTGTAGATAGAAGAAAATGTTTTAGACAAATGTTCTAATAGATAGTTTGACGATTTACAAAAAAAAATATTTTCAAAAATGTATGGGGTGGTTATTAAAATATTGTGATTTGAAATTTTTGATCGACCGCCATTTTGTTATTTGAAAAAATATAAAATAACTGTAAATACAAATGTTGTAGAGAACCGTAAGCTTATTTTGAAAACCTTTCGTTTTTTGAAATATTCCTTGAAATGAAGAAGATATTACGATTGTTAGAAAAACAAAAGAAATGCAATAACTGCGAATAGAGGCCCCAAATCAAAAATTGGAACTGAAAAAAGTTATTTGTTTTAATGAGTTCTAACTGCCATTTTCGGGTGTAACGACTTAGTATTAACACCCTGTATACTAAGTACCTTATTTCTTCCTAAACTAAAGAAAATTTTTTTTCAAAATTATTACATATCAGGATATTACATAAAAATATCGTTTTTTCTTTTACAATGTCATTTCTCATAAAAAAAATAAATTTAAATGAATTAACTAGGTACGTATTGTAAATAGGTCCCAAATGCTACGTCGTTTGTCTGAGGCGGCCGATAAATTTTTTGGGGAGTCCCCAAATAAGGTATATATAATATAAGTATAGTTTCTAAAATTAATTGTATTATAATAAAAAAAATATATTTTAAAATTAAAATTAAAACATATAAATATACCTGTAATTAAATACCTGTATTAATTAAATATAGGTAGTACCATACTAATCATAATATTCAAACTAATTGTCTAATTTTAATAAATTATTTTATTTTTATAGACCAACTCAAGCTGCAATGGCCGGGGGGTCCTCTCACCATACAGATATAAACCCGTAAGTATATTTTTAATTCTAATATAGGTACTTTTATTTTTTTTTTACTTTTAAACAACCAATGGTAATAAATTTTAGCTATTATCACTGAATGTATGCATCAAGTACCTTGATTTTGTAATAGCAGCTTTCTTTACTGTTATTACTGTTACAAATTTTGAACTTTGAGGGCTTCGTGTTAGTTCAGGAAGCGTTTGCCAGTTGTTGTGCAATAAACTTTTTGCCATATTTTTGTTCAAGGAATAACTTTACCTGAAACTTGCACCACAATTTTTACACACCCTGTATATTTATTAACGTTTTCAATCTATGCAGACATGCAGGTCAAACACTTAAAAGTTTCAGTATTAGACAAAAACAATATTACCTTGTTGTTACAAAAATATGGATATACAAATTATTAAAATAAAAGTTAAACAATACAAAATGTAAAATTCGATTTTATTAGTACTAGTACAATTAATAATATAAAAAATGATGCAATTTTTTTTCACAGAAATGAAAACTCCTTTATTCGAAGAGTAAGTTATTAGGTAACTATTTATTACATATTTTTAACACATTATTTACTGTTATTATAAACATTTTTTCTTTTATAGCTGCGATAAAAGCTCTTTCTGGATGTAATTAATAAAACAGTAAGTTCTTATACAACAACAAAATTTAACCAGTGTAGTTATTTATTATTTTTTTTTATTGTCAAGAAAACTGAAACTATAGAAGAGTGCAGTGCACAGTTGCGCCTCACGCAGGAGTCCCAACCTATTTTAACGTTACCCATACCACCCCTTCAAAACCTGGTAAATATAAAAAATAAATTTAATACAAAAAATTACATACAATTCATCGTAATATTGATTATTTTAAAATAAATATGTAAAATAAACATATGTAAAATAAAACAATTTTTTTATATCATACCATGGATTTTGTGTCAGAGTTATATCCACGTTAGCCGTGGAGCTAGCAACGACCTTACTATAGGTATGCAAGTCTATGTAACGTTAGTGCAAGTTTATTGTTGATGTTTTGTGGTTTTATTATTCGGCTTTCTGTTATTTATAAACTCCAAAGAGCGTATAATAAGAAGTGTGTTTAGCTATAATTAATTTGGTAATGTTGTAGATCCGTCACCTAAAATTCGGGTGTTATGCGCATGCGACACAATTTCAAATGAGAGGCAGTGCGAAGTTGCCAATTTGATTAGATCCTACCCCTTACATTGAAGTTCATAATAGTGTGTTTCAATCAAATTAAAAAATATATAAGATAACAGACAAATCACCGATAAACTATTAAAGTTAATAAATAAATTGAATTTTAACATTACAGTTTGCTATCGCCAACTGCAGGCTTCGGTTGAATACCAGGGTAGGTGTAAAATTGCGTTTTGTAACAATTTTACATATCGACCATGCTATTAGCTCATAGAAGCAATTTAAGACTAAACACTGCTTTGTTTTACTCATTTGTTGGCCAATGTTTCAAATTTGCACTCCTTACCACTATTGGTGTCTGGTGAAATAGTAAACGTGACAATGTCGCTATTTGTACATGACTTATATTAGGCAGGACTACGCCTGCGCAACGCCGAAAACATGTCCGCCTGAGCATACGCAAAAGCGACCGAATTATAGGTGACGGATCTACACCATTACCTACGGAAATAGAAAAATTAAAAAAGGAGACAACGGCACGCGGTGTTCCCAAGCGGTCACCCATCCAAGTACTGACCGCGCCCGACATTGCTTAACTTCGGTGATCGGACGAGAACCGGTGCTTTCAATGTGGTATGGTCGTTGTCGTAAGAATATGTACTTTTTCGGGAACATAACCACAAGTTCCCCTATTAGTCTACTATAATTTCCTTTAAAATAATTTCTTCTTTGGTGCAAAATAATGATGTTTTTCAATAGCAAGCGAGCTAATTGAAACTGTAATAATTGTAAACGAAAGAAAGATGTGAAGTGGGTTTGCTGTTATACAAATTAAGGAACTAGAAAAAACTAAAAAAAGGAGACAACGGCACGCGGTGTTCCCAAGCGGTCACCCATCCAAGTACTGACCGCGCCCGACATTGCTTAACTTCGGTGATCGGACGAGAACCGGTGCTTTCAATGTGGTATGGTCGTTGTCGTAAGAATATGTACTTTTTCGGGAACATAACCACAAGTTCCCCTATTAGTCTACTATAATTTCCTTTAAAATAATTTCTTCTTTGGTGCAAAATAATGATGTTTTTCAATAGCAAGCGAGCTAATTGAAACTGTAATAATTGTAAACGAAAGAAAGATGTGAAGTGGGTTTGCTGTTATACAAATTAAGGAACTAGAAAAAACTAAAAAAAGGAGACAACGGCACGCGGTGTTCCCAAGCGGTCACCCATCCAAGTACTGACCGCGCCCGACATTGCTTAACTTCGGTGATCGGACGAGAACCGGTGCTTTCAATGTGGTATGGTCGTTGTCGTAAAAATATGTACTTTTTCGGGAACATAACCACAAGTTCCCCTATTAGTCTACTATAATTTCCTTTAAAATAATTTCTTCTTTGGTGCAAAATAATGATGTTTTTCAATAGCAAGCGAGCTAATTGAAACTGTAATAATTGTAAACGAAAGAAAGCTGTGAAGTGGGTTTGCTGTTATACAAATTAAGGAACTAGAAAAAACTAAAAAAAGGAGACAACGGCACGCGGTGTTCCCAAGCGGTCACCCATCCAAGTACTGACCGCGCCCGACATTGCTTAACTTCGGTGATCGGACGAGAACCGGTGCTTTCAATGTGGTATGGCCGTTGTCGTAAGAATATGTACTTTTTCGGGAACATAACCACAAGTTCCCCTATTAGTCTACTATAATTTCCTTTAAAATAATTTCTTCTTTGGTGCAAAATAATGATGTTTTTCAATAGCAAGCGAGCTAATTGAAACTGTAATAATTGTAAACGAAAGAAAGATGTGAAGTGGGTTTGCTGTTATACAAATTAAGGAACTAGAAAAAACTAAAAAAAGGAGACAACGGCACGCGGTGTTCCCAAGCGGTCACCCATCCAAGTACTGACCGCGCCCGACATTGCTTAACTTCGGTGATCGGACGAGAACCGGTGCTTTCAATGTGGTATGGTCGTTGTCGTAAGAATATGTACTTTTTCGGGAACATAACCACAAGTTCCCCTATTAGTCTACTATAATTTCCTTTAAAATAATTTCTTCTTTGGTGCAAAATAATGATGTTTTTCAATAGCAAGCGAGCTAATTGAAACTGTAATAATTGTAAACGAAAGAAAGATGTGAAGTGGGTTTGCTGTTATACAAATTAAGGAACTAGAAAAAACTAAAAAAAGGAGACAACGGCACGCGGTGTTCCCAAGCGGTCACCCATCCAAGTACTGACCGCGCCCGACATTGCTTAACTTCGGTGATCGGACGAGAACCGGTGCTTTCAATGTGGTATGGTCGTTGTCGTAAGAATATGTACTTTTTCGGGAACATAACCACAAGTTCCCCTATTAGTCTACTATAATTTCCTTTAAAATAATTTCTTCTTTGGTGCAAAATAATGATGTTTTTCAATAGCAAGCGAGCTAATTGAAACTGTAATAATTGTAAACGAAAGAAAGATGTGAAGTGGGTTTGCTGTTATACAAATTAAGGAACTAGAAAAAACTAAAAAAAGGAGACAACGGCACGCGGTGTTCCCAAGCGGTCACCCATCCAAGTACTGACCGCGCCCGACATTGCTTAACTTCGGTGATCGGACGAGAACCGGTGCTTTCAATGTGGTATGGTCGTTGTCGTAAGAATATGTACTTTTTCGGGAACATAACCACAAGTTCCCCTATTAGTCTACTATAATTTCCTTTAAAATAATTTCTTCTTTGGTGCAAAATAATGATGTTTTTCAATAGCAAGCGAGCTAATTGAAACTGTAATAATTGTAAACGAAAGAAAGATGTGAAGTGGGTTTGCTGTTATACAAATTAAGGAACTAGAAAAAACTAAAAAAAGGAGACAACGGCACGCGGTGTTCCCAAGCGGTCACCCATCCAAGTACTGACCGCGCCCGACATTGCTTAACTTCGGTGATCGGACGAGAACCGGTGCTTTCAATGTGGTATGGTCGTTGTCGTAAGAATATGTACTTTTTCGGGAACATAACCACAAGTTCCCCTATTAGTCTACTATAATTTCCTTTAAAATAATTTCTTCTTTGGTGCAAAATAATGATGTTTTTCAATAGCAAGCGAGCTAATTGAAACTGTAATAATTGTAAACGAAAGAAAGATGTGAAGTGGGTTTGCTGTTATACAAATTAAGGAACTAGAAAAAACTAAAAAAAGGAGACAACGGCACGCGGTGTTCCCAAGCGGTCACCCATCCAAGTACTGACCGCGCCCGACATTGCTTAACTTCGGTGATCGGACGAGAACCGGTGCTTTCAATGTGGTATGGTCGTTGTCGTAAGAATATGTACTTTTTCGGGAACATAACCACAAGTTCCCCTATTAGTCTACTATAATTTCCTTTAAAATAATTTCTTCTTTGGTGCAAAATAATGATGTTTTTCAATAGCAAGCGAGCTAATTGAAACTGTAATAATTGTAAACGAAAGAAAGATGTGAAGTGGGTTTGCTGTTATACAAATTAAGGAACTAGAAAAAACTAAAAAAAGGAGACAACGGCACGCGGTGTTCCCAAGCGGTCACCCATCCAAGTACTGACCGCGCCCGACATTGCTTAACTTCGGTGATCGGACGAGAACCGGTGCTTTCAATGTGGTATGGTCGTTGTCGTAAGAATATGTACTTTTTCGGGAACATAACCACAAGTTCCCCTATTAGTCTACTATAATTTCCTTTAAAATAATTTCTTCTTTGGTGCAAAATAATGATGTTTTTCAATAGCAAGCGAGCTAATTGAAACTGTAATAATTGTAAACGAAAGAAAGATGTGAAGTGGGTTTGCTGTTATACAAATTAAGGAACTAGAAAAAACTAAAAAAAGGAGACAACGGCACGCGGTGTTCCCAAGCGGTCACCCATCCAAGTACTGACCGCGCCCGACATTGCTTAACTTCGGTGATCGGACGAGAACCGGTGCTTTCAATGTGGTATGGTCGTTGTCGTAAGAATATGTACTTTTTCGGGAACATAACCACAAGTTCCCCTATTAGTCTACTATAATTTCCTTTAAAATAATTTCTTCTTTGGTGCAAAATAATGATGTTTTTCAATAGCAAGCGAGCTAATTGAAACTGTAATAATTGTAAACGAAAGAAAGATGTGAAGTGGGTTTGCTGTTATACAAATTAAGGAACTAGAAAAAACTAAAAAAAGGAGACAACGGCACGCGGTGTTCCCAAGCGGTCACCCATCCAAGTACTGACCGCGCCCGACATTGCTTAACTTCGGTGATCGGACGAGAACCGGTGCTTTCAATGTGGTATGGCCGTTGTCGTAAGAATATGTACTTTTTCGGGAACATAACCACAAGTTCCCCTATTAGTCTACTATAATTTCCTTTAAAATAATTTCTTCTTTGGTGCAAAATAATGATGTTTTTCAATAGCAAGCGAGCTAATTGAAACTGTAATAATTGTAAACGAAAGAAAGATGTGAAGTGGGTTTGCTGTTATACAAATTAAGGAACTAGAAAAAACTAAAAAAAGGAGACAACGGCACGCGGTGTTCCCAAGCGGTCACCCATCCAAGTACTGACCACGCCCGACATTGCTTAACTTCGGTGATCGGACGAGAACCGGTGCTTTCAATGTGGTATGGTCGTTGTCGTAAGAATATGTACTTTTTCGGGAACATAACCACAAGTTCCCCTATTAGTCTACTATAATTTCCTTTAAAATAATTTCTTCTTTGGTGCAAAATAATGATGTTTTTCAATAGCAAGCGAGCTAATTGAAACTGTAATAATTGTAAACGAAAGAAAGATGTGAAGTGGGTTTGCTGTTATACAAATTAAGGAACTAGAAAAAACTAAAAAAAGGAGACAACGGCACGCGGTGTTCCCAAGCGGTCACCCATCCAAGTACTGACCGCGCCCGACATTGCTTAACTTCGGTGATCGGACGAGAACCGGTGCTTTCAATGTGGTATGGTCGTTGTCGTAAGAATATGTACTTTTTCGGGAACATAACCACAAGTTCCCCTATTAGTCTACTATAATTTCCTTTAAAATAATTTCTTCTTTGGTGCAAAATAATGATGTTTTTCAATAGCAAGCGAGCTAATTGAAACTGTAATAATTGTAAACGAAAGAAAGATGTGAAGTGGGTTTGCTGTTATACAAATTAAGGAACTAGAAAAAACTAAAAAAAGGAGACAACGGCACGCGGTGTTCCCAAGCGGTCACCCATCCAAGTACTGACCGCGCCCGACATTGCTTAACTTCGGTGATCGGACGAGAACCGGTGCTTTCAATGTGGTATGGTCGTTGTCGTAAGAATATGTACTTTTTCGGGAACATAACCACAAGTTCCCCTATTAGTCTACTATAATTTCCTTTAAAATAATTTCTTCTTTGGTGCAAAATAATGATGTTTTTCAATAGCAAGCGAGCTAATTGAAACTGTAATAATTGTAAACGAAAGAAAGATGTGAAGTGGGTTTGCTGTTATACAAATTAAGGAACTAGAAAAAACTAAAAAAAGGAGACAACGGCACGCGGTGTTCCCAAGCGGTCACCCATCCAAGTACTGACCGCGCCCGACATTGCTTAACTTCGGTGATCGGACGAGAACCGGTGCTTTCAATGTGGTATGGTCGTTGTCGTAAGAATATGTACTTTTTCGGGAACATAACCACAAGTTCCCCTATTAGTCTACTATAATTTCCTTTAAAATAATTTCTTCTTTGGTGCAAAATAATGATGTTTTTCAATAGCAAGCGAGCTAATTGAAACTGTAATAATTGTAAACGAAAGAAAGATGTGAAGTGGGTTTGCTGTTATACAAATTAAGGAACTAGAAAAAACTAAAAAAAGGAGACAACGGCACGCGGTGTTCCCAAGCGGTCACCCATCCAAGTACTGACCGCGCCCGACATTGCTTAACTTCGGTGATCGGACGAGAACCGGTGCTTTCAATGTGGTATGGTCGTTGTCGTAAAAATATGTACTTTTTCGGGAACATAACCACAAGTTCCCCTATTAGTCTACTATAATTTCCTTTAAAATAATTTCTTCTTTGGTGCAAAATAATGATGTTTTTCAATAGCAAGCGAGCTAATTGAAACTGTAATAATTGTAAACGAAAGAAAGCTGTGAAGTGGGTTTGCTGTTATACAAATTAAGGAACTAGAAAAAACTAAAAAAAGGAGACAACGGCACGCGGTGTTCCCAAGCGGTCACCCATCCAAGTACTGACCGCGCCCGACATTGCTTAACTTCGGTGATCGGACGAGAACCGGTGCTTTCAATGTGGTATGGCCGTTGTCGTAAGAATATGTACTTTTTCGGGAACATAACCACAAGTTCCCCTATTAGTCTACTATAATTTCCTTTAAAATAATTTCTTCTTTGGTGCAAAATAATGATGTTTTTCAATAGCAAGCGAGCTAATTGAAACTGTAATAATTGTAAACGAAAGAAAGATGTGAAGTGGGTTTGCTGTTATACAAATTAAGGAACTAGAAAAAACTAAAAAAAGGAGACAACGGCACGCGGTGTTCCCAAGCGGTCACCCATCCAAGTACTGACCGCGCCCGACATTGCTTAACTTCGGTGATCGGACGAGAACCGGTGCTTTCAATGTGGTATGGCCGTTGTCGTAAGAATATGTACTTTTTCGGGAACATAACCACAAGTTCCCCTATTAGTCTACTATAATTTCCTTTAAAATAATTTCTTCTTTGGTGCAAAATAATGATGTTTTTCAATAGCAAGCGAGCTAATTGAAACTGTAATAATTGTAAACGAAAGAAAGATGTGAAGTGGGTTTGCTGTTATACAAATTAAGGAACTAGAAAAAACTAAAAAAAGGAGACAACGGCACGCGGTGTTCCCAAGCGGTCACCCATCCAAGTACTGACCGCGCCCGACATTGCTTAACTTCGGTGATCGGACGAGAACCGGTGCTTTCAATGTGGTATGGTCGTTGTCGTAAGAATATGTACTTTTTCGGGAACATAACCACAAGTTCCCCTATTAGTCTACTATAATTTCCTTTAAAATAATTTCTTCTTTGGTGCAAAATAATGATGTTTTTCAATAGCAAGCGAGCTAATTGAAACTGTAATAATTGTAAACGAAAGAAAGCTGTGAAGTGGGTTTGCTGTTATACAAATTAAGGAACTAGAAAAAACTAAAAAAAGGAGACAACGGCACGCGGTGTTCCCAAGCGGTCACCCATCCAAGTACTGACCGCGCCCGACATTGCTTAACTTCGGTGATCGGACGAGAACCGGTGCTTTCAATGTGGTATGGTCGTTGTCGTAAAAATATGTACTTTTTCGGGAACATAACCACAAGTTCCCCTATTAGTCTACTATAATTTCCTTTAAAATAATTTCTTCTTTGGTGCAAAATAATGATGTTTTTCAATAGCAAGCGAGCTAATTGAAACTGTAATAATTGTAAACGAAAGAAAGATGTGAAGTGGGTTTGCTGTTATACAAATTAAGGAACTAGAAAAAACTAAAAAAAGGAGACAACGGCACGCGGTGTTCCCAAGCGGTCACCCATCCAAGTACTGACCGCGCCCGACATTGCTTAACTTCGGTGATCGGACGAGAACCGGTGCTTTCAATGTGGTATGGTCGTTGTCGTAAAAATATGTACTTTTTCGGGAACATAACCACAAGTTCCCCTATTAGTCTACTATAATTTCCTTTAAAATAATTTCTTCTTTGGTGCAAAATAATGATGTTTTTCAATAGCAAGCGAGCTAATTGAAACTGTAATAATTGTAAACGAAAGAAAGATGTGAAGTGGGTTTGCTGTTATACAAATTAAGGAACTAGAAAAAACTAAAAAAAGGAGACAACGGCACGCGGTGTTCCCAAGCGGTCACCCATCCAAGTACTGACCGCGCCCGACATTGCTTAACTTCGGTGATCGGACGAGAACCGGTGCTTTCAATGTGGTATGGCCGTTGTCGTAAGAATATGTACTTTTTCGGGAACATAACCACAAGTTCCCCTATTAGTCTACTATAATTTCCTTTAAAATAATTTCTTCTTTGGTGCAAAATAATGATGTTTTTCAATAGCAAGCGAGCTAATTGAAACTGTAATAATTGTAAACGAAAGAAAGCTGTGAAGTGGGTTTGCTGTTATACAAATTAAGGAACTAGAAAAAACTAAAAAAAGGAGACAACGGCACGCGGTGTTCCCAAGCGGTCACCCATCCAAGTACTGACCGCGCCCGACATTGCTTAACTTCGGTGATCGGACGAGAACCGGTGCTTTCAATGTGGTATGGCCGTTGTCGTAAGAATATGTACTTTTTCGGGAACATAACCACAAGTTCCCCTATTAGTCTACTATAATTTCCTTTAAAATAATTTCTTCTTTGGTGCAAAATAATGATGTTTTTCAATAGCAAGCGAGCTAATTGAAACTGTAATAATTGTAAACGAAAGAAAGATGTGAAGTGGGTTTGCTGTTATACAAATTAAGGAACTAGAAAAAACTAAAAAAAGGAGACAACGGCACGCGGTGTTCCCAAGCGGTCACCCATCCAAGTACTGACCGCGCCCGACATTGCTTAACTTCGGTGATCGGACGAGAACCGGTGCTTTCAATGTGGTATGGTCGTTGTCGTAAGAATATGTACTTTTTCGGGAACATAACCACAAGTTCCCCTATTAGTCTACTATAATTTCCTTTAAAATAATTTCTTCTTTGGTGCAAAATAATGATGTTTTTCAATAGCAAGCGAGCTAATTGAAACTGTAATAATTGTAAACGAAAGAAAGATGTGAAGTGGGTTTGCTGTTATACAAATTAAGGAACTAGAAAAAACTAAAAAAAGGAGACAACGGCACGCGGTGTTCCCAAGCGGTCACCCATCCAAGTACTGACCGCGCCCGACATTGCTTAACTTCGGTGATCGGACGAGAACCGGTGCTTTCAATGTGGTATGGTCGTTGTCGTAAGAATATGTACTTTTTCGGGAACATAACCACAAGTTCCCCTATTAGTCTACTATAATTTCCTTTAAAATAATTTCTTCTTTGGTGCAAAATAATGATGTTTTTCAATAGCAAGCGAGCTAATTGAAACTGTAATAATTGTAAACGAAAGAAAGATGTGAAGTGGGTTTGCTGTTATACAAATTAAGGAACTAGAAAAAACTAAAAAAAGGAGACAACGGCACGCGGTGTTCCCAAGCGGTCACCCATCCAAGTACTGACCGCGCCCGACATTGCTTAACTTCGGTGATCGGACGAGAACCGGTGCTTTCAATGTGGTATGGTCGTTGTCGTAAAAATATGTACTTTTTCGGGAACATAACCACAAGTTCCCCTATTAGTCTACTATAATTTCCTTTAAAATAATTTCTTCTTTGGTGCAAAATAATGATGTTTTTCAATAGCAAGCGAGCTAATTGAAACTGTAATAATTGTAAACGAAAGAAAGCTGTGAAGTGGGTTTGCTGTTATACAAATTAAGGAACTAGAAAAAACTAAAAAAAGGAGACAACGGCACGCGGTGTTCCCAAGCGGTCACCCATCCAAGTACTGACCGCGCCCGACATTGCTTAACTTCGGTGATCGGACGAGAACCGGTGCTTTCAATGTGGTATGGTCGTTGTCGTAAGAATATGTACTTTTTCGGGAACATAACCACAAGTTCCCCTATTAGTCTACTATAATTTCCTTTAAAATAATTTCTTCTTTGGTGCAAAATAATGATGTTTTTCAATAGCAAGCGAGCTAATTGAAACTGTAATAATTGTAAACGAAAGAAAGATGTGAAGTGGGTTTGCTGTTATACAAATTAAGGAACTAGAAAAAACTAAAAAAAGGAGACAACGGCACGCGGTGTTCCCAAGCGGTCACCCATCCAAGTACTGACCGCGCCCGACATTGCTTAACTTCGGTGATCGGACGAGAACCGGTGCTTTCAATGTGGTATGGTCGTTGTCGTAAGAATATGTACTTTTTCGGGAACATAACCACAAGTTCCCCTATTAGTCTACTATAATTTCCTTTAAAATAATTTCTTCTTTGGTGCAAAATAATGATGTTTTTCAATAGCAAGCGAGCTAATTGAAACTGTAATAATTGTAAACGAAAGAAAGATGTGAAGTGGGTTTGCTGTTATACAAATTAAGGAACTAGAAAAAACTAAAAAAAGGAGACAACGGCACGCGGTGTTCCCAAGCGGTCACCCATCCAAGTACTGACCGCGCCCGACATTGCTTAACTTCGGTGATCGGACGAGAACCGGTGCTTTCAATGTGGTATGGTCGTTGTCGTAAAAATATGTACTTTTTCGGGAACATAACCACAAGTTCCCCTATTAGTCTACTATAATTTCCTTTAAAATAATTTCTTCTTTGGTGCAAAATAATGATGTTTTTCAATAGCAAGCGAGCTAATTGAAACTGTAATAATTGTAAACGAAAGAAAGCTGTGAAGTGGGTTTGCTGTTATACAAATTAAGGAACTAGAAAAAACTAAAAAAAGGAGACAACGGCACGCGGTGTTCCCAAGCGGTCACCCATCCAAGTACTGACCGCGCCCGACATTGCTTAACTTCGGTGATCGGACGAGAACCGGTGCTTTCAATGTGGTATGGCCGTTGTCGTAAGAATATGTACTTTTTCGGGAACATAACCACAAGTTCCCCTATTAGTCTACTATAATTTCCTTTAAAATAATTTCTTCTTTGGTGCAAAATAATGATGTTTTTCAATAGCAAGCGAGCTAATTGAAACTGTAATAATTGTAAACGAAAGAAAGATGTGAAGTGGGTTTGCTGTTATACAAATTAAGGAACTAGAAAAAACTAAAAAAAGGAGACAACGGCACGCGGTGTTCCCAAGCGGTCACCCATCCAAGTACTGACCGCGCCCGACATTGCTTAACTTCGGTGATCGGACGAGAACCGGTGCTTTCAATGTGGTATGGTCGTTGTCGTAAAAATATGTACTTTTTCGGGAACATAACCACAAGTTCCCCTATTAGTCTACTATAATTTCCTTTAAAATAATTTCTTCTTTGGTGCAAAATAATGATGTTTTTCAATAGCAAGCGAGCTAATTGAAACTGTAATAATTGTAAACGAAAGAAAGCTGTGAAGTGGGTTTGCTGTTATACAAATTAAGGAACTAGAAAAAACTAAAAAAAGGAGACAACGGCACGCGGTGTTCCCAAGCGGTCACCCATCCAAGTACTGACCGCGCCCGACATTGCTTAACTTCGGTGATCGGACGAGAACCGGTGCTTTCAATGTGGTATGGCCGTTGTCGTAAGAATATGTACTTTTTCGGGAACATAACCACAAGTTCCCCTATTAGTCTACTATAATTTCCTTTAAAATAATTTCTTCTTTGGTGCAAAATAATGATGTTTTTCAATAGCAAGCGAGCTAATTGAAACTGTAATAATTGTAAACGAAAGAAAGCTGTGAAGTGGGTTTGCTGTTATACAAATTAAGGAACTAGAAAAAACTAAAAAAAGGAGACAACGGCACGCGGTGTTCCCAAGCGGTCACCCATCCAAGTACTGACCGCGCCCGACATTGCTTAACTTCGGTGATCGGACGAGAACCGGTGCTTTCAATGTGGTATGGCCGTTGTCGTAAGAATATGTACTTTTTCGGGAACATAACCACAAGTTCCCCTATTAGTCTACTATAATTTCCTTTAAAATAATTTCTTCTTTGGTGCAAAATAATGATGTTTTTCAATAGCAAGCGAGCTAATTGAAACTGTAATAATTGTAAACGAAAGAAAGCTGTGAAGTGGGTTTGCTGTTATACAAATTAAGGAACTAGAAAAAACTAAAAAAAGGAGACAACGGCACGCGGTGTTCCCAAGCGGTCACCCATCCAAGTACTGACCGCGCCCGACATTGCTTAACTTCGGTGATCGGACGAGAACCGGTGCTTTCAATGTGGTATGGCCGTTGTCGTAAGAATATGTACTTTTTCGGGAACATAACCACAAGTTCCCCTATTAGTCTACTATAATTTCCTTTAAAATAATTTCTTCTTTGGTGCAAAATAATGATGTTTTTCAATAGCAAGCGAGCTAATTGAAACTGTAATAATTGTAAACGAAAGAAAGATGTGAAGTGGGTTTGCTGTTATACAAATTAAGGAACTAGAAAAAACTAAAAAAAGGAGACAACGGCACGCGGTGTTCCCAAGCGGTCACCCATCCAAGTACTGACCGCGCCCGACATTGCTTAACTTCGGTGATCGGACGAGAACCGGTGCTTTCAATGTGGTATGGCCGTTGTCGTAAGAATATGTACTTTTTCGGGAACATAACCACAAGTTCCCCTATTAGTCTACTATAATTTCCTTTAAAATAATTTCTTCTTTGGTGCAAAATAATGATGTTTTTCAATAGCAAGCGAGCTAATTGAAACTGTAATAATTGTAAACGAAAGAAAGATGTGAAGTGGGTTTGCTGTTATACAAATTAAGGAACTAGAAAAAACTAAAAAAAGGAGACAACGGCACGCGGTGTTCCCAAGCGGTCACCCATCCAAGTACTGACCGCGCCCGACATTGCTTAACTTCGGTGATCGGACGAGAACCGGTGCTTTCAATGTGGTATGGTCGTTGTCGTAAGAATATGTACTTTTTCGGGAACATAACCACAAGTTCCCCTATTAGTCTACTATAATTTCCTTTAAAATAATTTCTTCTTTGGTGCAAAATAATGATGTTTTTCAATAGCAAGCGAGCTAATTGAAACTGTAATAATTGTAAACGAAAGAAAGCTGTGAAGTGGGTTTGCTGTTATACAAATTAAGGAACTAGAAAAAACTAAAAAAAGGAGACAACGGCACGCGGTGTTCCCAAGCGGTCACCCATCCAAGTACTGACCGCGCCCGACATTGCTTAACTTCGGTGATCGGACGAGAACCGGTGCTTTCAATGTGGTATGGTCGTTGTCGTAAAAATATGTACTTTTTCGGGAACATAACCACAAGTTCCCCTATTAGTCTACTATAATTTCCTTTAAAATAATTTCTTCTTTGGTGCAAAATAATGATGTTTTTCAATAGCAAGCGAGCTAATTGAAACTGTAATAATTGTAAACGAAAGAAAGATGTGAAGTGGGTTTGCTGTTATACAAATTAAGGAACTAGAAAAAACTAAAAAAAGGAGACAACGGCACGCGGTGTTCCCAAGCGGTCACCCATCCAAGTACTGACCGCGCCCGACATTGCTTAACTTCGGTGATCGGACGAGAACCGGTGCTTTCAATGTGGTATGGCCGTTGTCGTAAGAATATGTACTTTTTCGGGAACATAACCACAAGTTCCCCTATTAGTCTACTATAATTTCCTTTAAAATAATTTCTTCTTTGGTGCAAAATAATGATGTTTTTCAATAGCAAGCGAGCTAATTGAAACTGTAATAATTGTAAACGAAAGAAAGCTGTGAAGTGGGTTTGCTGTTATACAAATTAAGGAACTAGAAAAAACTAAAAAAAGGAGACAACGGCACGCGGTGTTCCCAAGCGGTCACCCATCCAAGTACTGACCGCGCCCGACATTGCTTAACTTCGGTGATCGGACGAGAACCGGTGCTTTCAATGTGGTATGGCCGTTGTCGTAAGAATATGTACTTTTTCGGGAACATAACCACAAGTTCCCCTATTAGTCTACTATAATTTCCTTTAAAATAATTTCTTCTTTGGTGCAAAATAATGATGTTTTTCAATAGCAAGCGAGCTAATTGAAACTGTAATAATTGTAAACGAAAGAAAGATGTGAAGTGGGTTTGCTGTTATACAAATTAAGGAACTAGAAAAAACTAAAAAAAGGAGACAACGGCACGCGGTGTTCCCAAGCGGTCACCCATCCAAGTACTGACCGCGCCCGACATTGCTTAACTTCGGTGATCGGACGAGAACCGGTGCTTTCAATGTGGTATGGTCGTTGTCGTAAGAATATGTACTTTTTCGGGAACATAACCACAAGTTCCCCTATTAGTCTACTATAATTTCCTTTAAAATAATTTCTTCTTTGGTGCAAAATAATGATGTTTTTCAATAGCAAGCGAGCTAATTGAAACTGTAATAATTGTAAACGAAAGAAAGATGTGAAGTGGGTTTGCTGTTATACAAATTAAGGAACTAGAAAAAACTAAAAAAAGGAGACAACGGCACGCGGTGTTCCCAAGCGGTCACCCATCCAAGTACTGACCGCGCCCGACATTGCTTAACTTCGGTGATCGGACGAGAACCGGTGCTTTCAATGTGGTATGGTCGTTGTCGTAAGAATATGTACTTTTTCGGGAACATAACCACAAGTTCCCCTATTAGTCTACTATAATTTCCTTTAAAATAATTTCTTCTTTGGTGCAAAATAATGATGTTTTTCAATAGCAAGCGAGCTAATTGAAACTGTAATAATTGTAAACGAAAGAAAGATGTGAAGTGGGTTTGCTGTTATACAAATTAAGGAACTAGAAAAAACTAAAAAAAGGAGACAACGGCACGCGGTGTTCCCAAGCGGTCACCCATCCAAGTACTGACCGCGCCCGACATTGCTTAACTTCGGTGATCGGACGAGAACCGGTGCTTTCAATGTGGTATGGTCGTTGTCGTAAAAATATGTACTTTTTCGGGAACATAACCACAAGTTCCCCTATTAGTCTACTATAATTTCCTTTAAAATAATTTCTTCTTTGGTGCAAAATAATGATGTTTTTCAATAGCAAGCGAGCTAATTGAAACTGTAATAATTGTAAACGAAAGAAAGCTGTGAAGTGGGTTTGCTGTTATACAAATTAAGGAACTAGAAAAAACTAAAAAAAGGAGACAACGGCACGCGGTGTTCCCAAGCGGTCACCCATCCAAGTACTGACCGCGCCCGACATTGCTTAACTTCGGTGATCGGACGAGAACCGGTGCTTTCAATGTGGTATGGCCGTTGTCGTAAGAATATGTACTTTTTCGGGAACATAACCACAAGTTCCCCTATTAGTCTACTATAATTTCCTTTAAAATAATTTCTTCTTTGGTGCAAAATAATGATGTTTTTCAATAGCAAGCGAGCTAATTGAAACTGTAATAATTGTAAACGAAAGAAAGATGTGAAGTGGGTTTGCTGTTATACAAATTAAGGAACTAGAAAAAACTAAAAAAAGGAGACAACGGCACGCGGTGTTCCCAAGCGGTCACCCATCCAAGTACTGACCGCGCCCGACATTGCTTAACTTCGGTGATCGGACGAGAACCGGTGCTTTCAATGTGGTATGGTCGTTGTCGTAAAAATATGTACTTTTTCGGGAACATAACCACAAGTTCCCCTATTAGTCTACTATAATTTCCTTTAAAATAATTTCTTCTTTGGTGCAAAATAATGATGTTTTTCAATAGCAAGCGAGCTAATTGAAACTGTAATAATTGTAAACGAAAGAAAGCTGTGAAGTGGGTTTGCTGTTATACAAATTAAGGAACTAGAAAAAACTAAAAAAAGGAGACAACGGCACGCGGTGTTCCCAAGCGGTCACCCATCCAAGTACTGACCGCGCCCGACATTGCTTAACTTCGGTGATCGGACGAGAACCGGTGCTTTCAATGTGGTATGGTCGTTGTCGTAAGAATATGTACTTTTTCGGGAACATAACCACAAGTTCCCCTATTAGTCTACTATAATTTCCTTTAAAATAATTTCTTCTTTGGTGCAAAATAATGATGTTTTTCAATAGCAAGCGAGCTAATTGAAACTGTAATAATTGTAAACGAAAGAAAGATGTGAAGTGGGTTTGCTGTTATACAAATTAAGGAACTAGAAAAAACTAAAAAAAGGAGACAACGGCACGCGGTGTTCCCAAGCGGTCACCCATCCAAGTACTGACCGCGCCCGACATTGCTTAACTTCGGTGATCGGACGAGAACCGGTGCTTTCAATGTGGTATGGTCGTTGTCGTAAAAATATGTACTTTTTCGGGAACATAACCACAAGTTCCCCTATTAGTCTACTATAATTTCCTTTAAAATAATTTCTTCTTTGGTGCAAAATAATGATGTTTTTCAATAGCAAGCGAGCTAATTGAAACTGTAATAATTGTAAACGAAAGAAAGCTGTGAAGTGGGTTTGCTGTTATACAAATTAAGGAACTAGAAAAAACTAAAAAAAGGAGACAACGGCACGCGGTGTTCCCAAGCGGTCACCCATCCAAGTACTGACCGCGCCCGACATTGCTTAACTTCGGTGATCGGACGAGAACCGGTGCTTTCAATGTGGTATGGCCGTTGTCGTAAGAATATGTACTTTTTCGGGAACATAACCACAAGTTCCCCTATTAGTCTACTATAATTTCCTTTAAAATAATTTCTTCTTTGGTGCAAAATAATGATGTTTTTCAATAGCAAGCGAGCTAATTGAAACTGTAATAATTGTAAACGAAAGAAAGATGTGAAGTGGGTTTGCTGTTATACAAATTAAGGAACTAGAAAAAACTAAAAAAAGGAGACAACGGCACGCGGTGTTCCCAAGCGGTCACCCATCCAAGTACTGACCGCGCCCGACATTGCTTAACTTCGGTGATCGGACGAGAACCGGTGCTTTCAATGTGGTATGGTCGTTGTCGTAAAAATATGTACTTTTTCGGGAACATAACCACAAGTTCCCCTATTAGTCTACTATAATTTCCTTTAAAATAATTTCTTCTTTGGTGCAAAATAATGATGTTTTTCAATAGCAAGCGAGCTAATTGAAACTGTAATAATTGTAAACGAAAGAAAGCTGTGAAGTGGGTTTGCTGTTATACAAATTAAGGAACTAGAAAAAACTAAAAAAAGGAGACAACGGCACGCGGTGTTCCCAAGCGGTCACCCATCCAAGTACTGACCGCGCCCGACATTGCTTAACTTCGGTGATCGGACGAGAACCGGTGCTTTCAATGTGGTATGGCCGTTGTCGTAAGAATATGTACTTTTTCGGGAACATAACCACAAGTTCCCCTATTAGTCTACTATAATTTCCTTTAAAATAATTTCTTCTTTGGTGCAAAATAATGATGTTTTTCAATAGCAAGCGAGCTAATTGAAACTGTAATAATTGTAAACGAAAGAAAGATGTGAAGTGGGTTTGCTGTTATACAAATTAAGGAACTAGAAAAAACTAAAAAAAGGAGACAACGGCACGCGGTGTTCCCAAGCGGTCACCCATCCAAGTACTGACCGCGCCCGACATTGCTTAACTTCGGTGATCGGACGAGAACCGGTGCTTTCAATGTGGTATGGTCGTTGTCGTAAAAATATGTACTTTTTCGGGAACATAACCACAAGTTCCCCTATTAGTCTACTATAATTTCCTTTAAAATAATTTCTTCTTTGGTGCAAAATAATGATGTTTTTCAATAGCAAGCGAGCTAATTGAAACTGTAATAATTGTAAACGAAAGAAAGATGTGAAGTGGGTTTGCTGTTATACAAATTAAGGAACTAGAAAAAACTAAAAAAAGGAGACAACGGCACGCGGTGTTCCCAAGCGGTCACCCATCCAAGTACTGACCGCGCCCGACATTGCTTAACTTCGGTGATCGGACGAGAACCGGTGCTTTCAATGTGGTATGGCCGTTGTCGTAAGAATATGTACTTTTTCGGGAACATAACCACAAGTTCCCCTATTAGTCTACTATAATTTCCTTTAAAATAATTTCTTCTTTGGTGCAAAATAATGATGTTTTTCAATAGCAAGCGAGCTAATTGAAACTGTAATAATTGTAAACGAAAGAAAGATGTGAAGTGGGTTTGCTGTTATACAAATTAAGGAACTAGAAAAAACTAAAAAAAGGAGACAACGGCACGCGGTGTTCCCAAGCGGTCACCCATCCAAGTACTGACCGCGCCCGACATTGCTTAACTTCGGTGATCGGACGAGAACCGGTGCTTTCAATGTGGTATGGTCGTTGTCGTAAGAATACGTACTTTTTCGGGAACATAACCACAAGTTCCCCTATTAGTCTACTATAATTTCCTTTAAAATAATTTCTTCTTTGGTGCAAAATAATGATGTTTTTCAATAGCAAGCGAGCTAATTGAAACTGTAATAATTGTAAACGAAAGAAAGATGTGAAGTGGGTTTGCTGTTATACAAATTAAGGAACTAGAAAAAACTAAAAAAAGGAGACAACGGCACGCGGTGTTCCCAAGCGGTCACCCATCCAAGTACTGACCGCGCCCGACATTGCTTAACTTCGGTGATCGGACGAGAACCGGTGCTTTCAATGTGGTATGGTCGTTGTCGTAAGAATATGTACTTTTTCGGGAACATAACCACAAGTTCCCCTATTAGTCTACTATAATTTCCTTTAAAATAATTTCTTCTTTGGTGCAAAATAATGATGTTTTTCAATAGCAAGCGAGCTAATTGAAACTGTAATAATTGTAAACGAAAGAAAAATGTGAAGTGGGTTTGCTGTTATACAAATTAAGGAACTAGAAAAAACTAAAAAAAGGAGACAACGGCACGCGGTGTTCCCAAGCGGTCACCCATCCAAGTACTGACCGCGCCCGACATTGCTTAACTTCGGTGATCGGACGAGAACCGGTGCTTTCAATGTGGTATGGTCGTTGTCGTAAAAATATGTACTTTTTCGGGAACATAACCACAAGTTCCCCTATTAGTCTACTATAATTTCCTTTAAAATAATTTCTTCTTTGGTGCAAAATAATGATGTTTTTCAATAGCAAGCGAGCTAATTGAAACTGTAATAATTGTAAACGAAAGAAAGCTGTGAAGTGGGTTTGCTGTTATACAAATTAAGGAACTAGAAAAAACTAAAAAAAGGAGACAACGGCACGCGGTGTTCCCAAGCGGTCACCCATCCAAGTACTGACCGCGCCCGACATTGCTTAACTTCGGTGATCGGACGAGAACCGGTGCTTTCAATGTGGTATGGCCGTTGTCGTAAGAATATGTACTTTTTCGGGAACATAACCACAAGTTCCCCTATTAGTCTACTATAATTTCCTTTAAAATAATTTCTTCTTTGGTGCAAAATAATGATGTTTTTCAATAGCAAGCGAGCTAATTGAAACTGTAATAATTGTAAACGAAAGAAAGATGTGAAGTGGGTTTGCTGTTATACAAATTAAGGAACTAGAAAAAACTAAAAAAAGGAGACAACGGCACGCGGTGTTCCCAAGCGGTCACCCATCCAAGTACTGACCGCGCCCGACATTGCTTAACTTCGGTGATCGGACGAGAACCGGTGCTTTCAATGTGGTATGGTCGTTGTCGTAAAAATATGTACTTTTTCGGGAACATAACCACAAGTTCCCCTATTAGTCTACTATAATTTCCTTTAAAATAATTTCTTCTTTGGTGCAAAATAATGATGTTTTTCAATAGCAAGCGAGCTAATTGAAACTGTAATAATTGTAAACGAAAGAAAGCTGTGAAGTGGGTTTGCTGTTATACAAATTAAGGAACTAGAAAAAACTAAAAAAAGGAGACAACGGCACGCGGTGTTCCCAAGCGGTCACCCATCCAAGTACTGACCGCGCCCGACATTGCTTAACTTCGGTGATCGGACGAGAACCGGTGCTTTCAATGTGGTATGGCCGTTGTCGTAAGAATATGTACTTTTTCGGTAACATAACCACAAGTTCCCCTATTAGTCTACTATAATTTCCTTTAAAATAATTTCTTCTTTGGTGCAAAATAATGATGTTTTTCAATAGCAAGCGAGCTAATTGAAACTGTAATAATTGTAAACGAAAGAAAGATGTGAAGTGGGTTTGCTGTTATACAAATTAAGGAACTAGAAAAAACTAAAAAAAGGAGACAACGGCACGCGGTGTTCCCAAGCGGTCACCCATCCAAGTACTGACCGCGCCCGACATTGCTTAACTTCGGTGATCGGACGAGAACCGGTGCTTTCAATGTGGTATGGCCGTTGTCGTAAGAATATGTACTTTTTCGGGAACATAACCACAAGTTCCCCTATTAGTCTACTATAATTTCCTTTAAAATAATTTCTTCTTTGGTGCAAAATAATGATGTTTTTCAATAGCAAGCGAGCTAATTGAAACTGTAATAATTGTAAACGAAAGAAAGCTGTGAAGTGGGTTTGCTGTTATACAAATTAAGGAACTAGAAAAAACTAAAAAAAGGAGACAACAGCACGCGGTGTTCCCAAGCGGTCACCCATCCAAGTACTGACCGCGCCCGACATTGCTTAACTTCGGTGATCGGACGAGAACCGGTGCTTTCAATGTGGTATGGCCGTTGTCGTAAGAATATGTACTTTTTCGGGAACATAACCACAAGTTCCCCTATTAGTCTACTATAATTTCCTTTAAAATAATTTCTTCTTTGGTGCAAAATAATGATGTTTTTCAATAGCAAGCGAGCTAATTGAAACTGTAATAATTGTAAACGAAAGAAAGATGTGAAGTGGGTTTGCTGTTATACAAATTAAGGAACTAGAAAAAACTAAAAAAAGGAGACAACGGCACGCGGTGTTCCCAAGCGGTCACCCATCCAAGTACTGACCGCGCCCGACATTGCTTAACTTCGGTGATCGGACGAGAACCGGTGCTTTCAATGTGGTATGGTCGTTGTCGTAAAAATATGTACTTTTTCGGGAACATAACCACAAGTTCCCCTATTAGTCTACTATAATTTCCTTTAAAATAATTTCTTCTTTGGTGCAAAATAATGATGTTTTTCAATAGCAAGCGAGCTAATTGAAACTGTAATAATTGTAAACGAAAGAAAGCTGTGAAGTGGGTTTGCTGTTATACAAATTAAGGAACTAGAAAAAACTAAAAAAAGGAGACAACGGCACGCGGTGTTCCCAAGCGGTCACCCATCCAAGTACTGACCGCGCCCGACATTGCTTAACTTCGGTGATCGGACGAGAACCGGTGCTTTCAATGTGGTATGGCCGTTGTCGTAAGAATATGTACTTTTTCGGGAACATAACCACAAGTTCCCCTATTAGTCTACTATAATTTCCTTTAAAATAATTTCTTCTTTGGTGCAAAATAATGATGTTTTTCAATAGCAAGCGAGCTAATTGAAACTGTAATAATTGTAAACGAAAGAAAGATGTGAAGTGGGTTTGCTGTTATACAAATTAAGGAACTAGAAAAAACTAAAAAAAGGAGACAACGGCACGCGGTGTTCCCAAGCGGTCACCCATCCAAGTACTGACCGCGCCCGACATTGCTTAACTTCGGTGATCGGACGAGAACCGGTGCTTTCAATGTGGTATGGCCGTTGTCGTAAGAATATGTACTTTTTCGGGAACATAACCACAAGTTCCCCTATTAGTCTACTATAATTTCCTTTAAAATAATTTCTTCTTTGGTGCAAAATAATGATGTTTTTCAATAGCAAGCGAGCTAATTGAAACTGTAATAATTGTAAACGAAAGAAAGATGTGAAGTGGGTTTGCTGTTATACAAATTAAGGAACTAGAAAAAACTAAAAAAAGGAGACAACGGCACGCGGTGTTCCCAAGCGGTCACCCATCCAAGTACTGACCGCGCCCGACATTGCTTAACTTCGGTGATCGGACGAGAACCGGTGCTTTCAATGTGGTATGGTCGTTGTCGTAAAAATATGTACTTTTTCGGGAACATAACCACAAGTTCCCCTATTAGTCTACTATAATTTCCTTTAAAATAATTTCTTCTTTGGTGCAAAATAATGATGTTTTTCAATAGCAAGCGAGCTAATTGAAACTGTAATAATTGTAAACGAAAGAAAGCTGTGAAGTGGGTTTGCTGTTATACAAATTAAGGAACTAGAAAAAACTAAAAAAAGGAGACAACGGCACGCGGTGTTCCCAAGCGGTCACCCATCCAAGTACTGACCGCGCCCGACATTGCTTAACTTCGGTGATCGGACGAGAACCGGTGCTTTCAATGTGGTATGGCCGTTGTCGTAAGAATATGTACTTTTTCGGGAACATAACCACAAGTTCCCCTATTAGTCTACTATAATTTCCTTTAAAATAATTTCTTCTTTGGTGCAAAATAATGATGTTTTTCAATAGCAAGCGAGCTAATTGAAACTGTAATAATTGTAAACGAAAGAAAGATGTGAAGTGGGTTTGCTGTTATACAAATTAAGGAACTAGAAAAAACTAAAAAAAGGAGACAACGGCACGCGGTGTTCCCAAGCGGTCACCCATCCAAGTACTGACCGCGCCCGACATTGCTTAACTTCGGTGATCGGACGAGAACCGGTGCTTTCAATGTGGTATGGTCGTTGTCGTAAGAATATGTACTTTTTCGGGAACATAACCACAAGTTCCCCTATTAGTCTACTATAATTTCCTTTAAAATAATTTCTTCTTTGGTGCAAAATAATGATGTTTTTCAATAGCAAGCGAGCTAATTGAAACTGTAATAATTGTAAACGAAAGAAAGATGTGAAGTGGGTTTGCTGTTATACAAATTAAGGAACTAGAAAAAACTAAAAAAAGGAGACAACGGCACGCGGTGTTCCCAAGCGGTCACCCATCCAAGTACTGACCGCGCCCGACATTGCTTAACTTCGGTGATCGGACGAGAACCGGTGCTTTCAATGTGGTATGGCCGTTGTCGTAAGAATATGTACTTTTTCGGGAACATAACCACAAGTTCCCCTATTAGTCTACTATAATTTCCTTTAAAATAATTTCTTCTTTGGTGCAAAATAATGATGTTTTTCAATAGCAAGCGAGCTAATTGAAACTGTAATAATTGTAAACGAAAGAAAGATGTGAAGTGGGTTTGCTGTTATACAAATTAAGGAACTAGAAAAAACTAAAAAAAGGAGACAACGGCACGCGGTGTTCCCAAGCGGTCACCCATCCAAGTACTGACCGCGCCCGACATTGCTTAACTTCGGTGATCGGACGAGAACCGGTGCTTTCAATGTGGTATGGTCGTTGTCGTAAGAATATGTACTTTTTCGGGAACATAACCACAAGTTCCCCTATTAGTCTACTATAATTTCCTTTAAAATAATTTCTTCTTTGGTGCAAAATAATGATGTTTTTCAATAGCAAGCGAGCTAATTGAAACTGTAATAATTGTAAACGAAAGAAAGATGTGAAGTGGGTTTGCTGTTATACAAATTAAGGAACTAGAAAAAACTAAAAAAAGGAGACAACGGCACGCGGTGTTCCCAAGCGGTCACCCATCCAAGTACTGACCGCGCCCGACATTGCTTAACTTCGGTGATCGGACGAGAACCGGTGCTTTCAATGTGGTATGGTCGTTGTCGTAAGAATATGTACTTTTTCGGGAACATAACCACAAGTTCCCCTATTAGTCTACTATAATTTCCTTTAAAATAATTTCTTCTTTGGGGCAAAATAATGATGTTTTTCAATAGCAAGCGAGCTAATTGAAACTGTAATAATTGTAAACGAAAGAAAGATGTGAAGTGGGTTTGCTGTTATACAAATTAAGGAACTAGAAAAAACTAAAAAAAGGAGACAACGGCACGCGGTGTTCCCAAGCGGTCACCCATCCAAGTACTGACCGCGCCCGACATTGCTTAACTTCGGTGATCGGACGAGAACCGGTGCTTTCAATGTGGTATGGTCGTTGTCGTAAGAATATGTACTTTTTCGGGAACATAACCACAAGTTCCCCTATTAGTCTACTATAATTTCCTTTAAAATAATTTCTTCTTTGGTGCAAAATAATGATGTTTTTCAATAGCAAGCGAGCTAATTGAAACTGTAATAATTGTAAACGAAAGAAAGATGTGAAGTGGGTTTGCTGTTATACAAATTAAGGAACTAGAAAAAACTAAAAAAAGGAGACAACGGCACGCGGTGTTCCCAAGCGGTCACCCATCCAAGTACTGACCGCGCCCGACATTGCTTAACTTCGGTGATCGGACGAGAACCGGTGCTTTCAATGTGGTATGGCCGTTGTCGTAAGAATATGTACTTTTTCGGGAACATAACCACAAGTTCCCCTATTAGTCTACTATAATTTCCTTTAAAATAATTTCTTCTTTGGTGCAAAATAATGATGTTTTTCAATAGCAAGCGAGCTAATTGAAACTGTAATAATTGTAAACGAAAGAAAGCTGTGAAGTGGGTTTGCTGTTATACAAATTAAGGAACTAGAAAAAACTAAAAAAAGGAGACAACGGCACGCGGTGTTCCCAAGCGGTCACCCATCCAAGTACTGACCGCGCCCGACATTGCTTAACTTCGGTGATCGGACGAGAACCGGTGCTTTCAATGTGGTATGGTCGTTGTCGTAAAAATATGTACTTTTTCGGGAACATAACCACAAGTACCCCTATTAGTCTACTATAATTTCCTTTAAAATAATTTCTTCTTTGGTGCAAAATAATGATGTTTTTCAATAGCAAGCGAGCTAATTGAAACTGTAATAATTGTAAACGAAAGAAAGATGTGAAGTGGGTTTGCTGTTATACAAATTAAGGAACTAGAAAAAACTAAAAAAAGGAGACAACGGCACGCGGTGTTCCCAAGCGGTCACCCATCCAAGTACTGACCGCGCCCGACATTGCTTAACTTCGGTGATCGGACGAGAACCGGTGCTTTCAATGTGGTATGGTCGTTGTCGTAAAAATATGTACTTTTTCGGGAACATAACCACAAGTTCCCCTATTAGTCTACTATAATTTCCTTTAAAATAATTTCTTCTTTGGTGCAAAATAATGATGTTTTTCAATAGCAAGCGAGCTAATTGAAACTGTAATAATTGTAAACGAAAGAAAGATGTGAAGTGGGTTTGCTGTTATACAAATTAAGGAACTAGAAAAAACTAAAAAAAGGAGACAACGGCACGCGGTGTTCCCAAGCGGTCACCCATCCAAGTACTGACCGCGCCCGACATTGCTTAACTTCGGTGATCGGACGAGAACCGGTGCTTTCAATGTGGTATGGCCGTTGTCGTAAGAATATGTACTTTTTCGGGAACATAACCACAAGTTCCCCTATTAGTCTACTATAATTTCCTTTAAAATAATTTCTTCTTTGGTGCAAAATAATGATGTTTTTCAATAGCAAGCGAGCTAATTGAAACTGTAATAATTGTAAACGAAAGAAAGATGTGAAGTGGGTTTGCTGTTATACAAATTAAGGAACTAGAAAAAACTAAAAAAAGGAGACAACGGCACGCGGTGTTCCCAAGCGGTCACCCATCCAAGTACTGACCGCGCCCGACATTGCTTAACTTCGGTGATCGGACGAGAACCGGTGCTTTCAATGTGGTATGGCCGTTGTCGTAAGAATATGTACTTTTTCGGGAACATAACCACAAGTTCCCCTATTAGTCTACTATAATTTCCTTTAAAATAATTTCTTCTTTGGTGCAAAATAATGATGTTTTTCAATAGCAAGCGAGCTAATTGAAACTGTAATAATTGTAAACGAAAGAAAGATGTGAAGTGGGTTTGCTGTTATACAAATTAAGGAACTAGAAAAAACTAAAAAAAGGAGACAACGGCACGCGGTGTTCCCAAGCGGTCACCCATCCAAGTACTGACCGCGCCCGACATTGCTTAACTTCGGTGATCGGACGAGAACCGGTGCTTTCAATGTGGTATGGTCGTTGTCGTAAGAATATGTACTTTTTCGGGAACATAACCACAAGTTCCCCTATTAGTCTACTATAATTTCCTTTAAAATAATTTCTTCTTTGGTGCAAAATAATGATGTTTTTCAATAGCAAGCGAGCTAATTGAAACTGTAATAATTGTAAACGAAAGAAAGATGTGAAGTGGGTTTGCTGTTATACAAATTAAGGAACTAGAAAAAACTAAAAAAAGGAGACAACGGCACGCGGTGTTCCCAAGCGGTCACCCATCCAAGTACTGACCGCGCCCGACATTGCTTAACTTCGGTGATCGGACGAGAACCGGTGCTTTCAATGTGGTATGGTCGTTGTCGTAAGAATATGTACTTTTTCGGGAACATAACCACAAGTTCCCCTATTAGTCTACTATAATTTCCTTTAAAATAATTTCTTCTTTGGTGCAAAATAATGATGTTTTTCAATAGCAAGCGAGCTAATTGAAACTGTAATAATTGTAAACGAAAGAAAGATGTGAAGTGGGTTTGCTGTTATACAAATTAAGGAACTAGAAAAAACTAAAAAAAGGAGACAACGGCACGCGGTGTTCCCAAGCGGTCACCCATCCAAGTACTGACCGCGCCCGACATTGCTTAACTTCGGTGATCGGACGAGAACCGGTGCTTTCAATGTGGTATGGCCGTTGTCGTAAGAATATGTACTTTTTCGGGAACATAACCACAAGTTCCCCTATTAGTCTACTATAATTTCCTTTAAAATAATTTCTTCTTTGGTGCAAAATAATGATGTTTTTCAATAGCAAGCGAGCTAATTGAAACTGTAATAATTGTAAACGAAAGAAAGATGTGAAGTGGGTTTGCTGTTATACAAATTAAGGAACTAGAAAAAACTAAAAAAAGGAGACAACGGCACGCGGTGTTCCCAAGCGGTCACCCATCCAAGTACTGACCGCGCCCGACATTGCTTAACTTCGGTGATCGGACGAGAACCGGTGCTTTCAATGTGGTATGGCCGTTGTCGTAAGAATATGTACTTTTTCGGGAACATAACCACAAGTTCCCCTATTAGTCTACTATAATTTCCTTTAAAATAATTTCTTCTTTGGTGCAAAATAATGATGTTTTTCAATAGCAAGCGAGCTAATTGAAACTGTAATAATTGTAAACGAAAGAAAGATGTGAAGTGGGTTTGCTGTTATACAAATTAAGGAACTAGAAAAAACTAAAAAAAGGAGACAACGGCACGCGGTGTTCCCAAGCGGTCACCCATCCAAGTACTGACCGCGCCCGACATTGCTTAACTTCGGTGATCGGACGAGAACCGGTGCTTTCAATGTGGTATGGTCGTTGTCGTAAAAATATGTACTTTTTCGGGAACATAACCACAAGTTCCCCTATTAGTCTACTATAATTTCCTTTAAAATAATTTCTTCTTTGGTGCAAAATAATGATGTTTTTCAATAGCAAGCGAGCTAATTGAAACTGTAATAATTGTAAACGAAAGAAAGCTGTGAAGTGGGTTTGCTGTTATACAAATTAAGGAACTAGAAAAAACTAAAAAAAGGAGACAACGGCACGCGGTGTTCCCAAGCGGTCACCCATCCAAGTACTGACCGCGCCCGACATTGCTTAACTTCGGTGATCGGACGAGAACCGGTGCTTTCAATGTGGTATGGCCGTTGTCGTAAGAATATGTACTTTTTCGGGAACATAACCACAAGTTCCCCTATTAGTCTACTATAATTTCCTTTAAAATAATTTCTTCTTTGGTGCAAAATAATGATGTTTTTCAATAGCAAGCGAGCTAATTGAAACTGTAATAATTGTAAACGAAAGAAAGATGTGAAGTGGGTTTGCTGTTATACAAATTAAGGAACTAGAAAAAACTAAAAAAAGGAGACAACGGCACGCGGTGTTCCCAAGCGGTCACCCATCCAAGTACTGACCGCGCCCGACATTGCTTAACTTCGGTGATCGGACGAGAACCGGTGCTTTCAATGTGGTATGGCCGTTGTCGTAAGAATATGTACTTTTTCGGGAACATAACCACAAGTTCCCCTATTAGTCTACTATAATTTCCTTTAAACTAATTTCTTCTTTGGTGCAAAATAATGATGTTTTTCAATAGCAAGCGAGCTAATTGAAACTGTAATAATTGTAAACGAAAGAAAGATGTGAAGTGGGTTTGCTGTTATACAAATTAAGGAATTAGAAAAAGGAGACAACGGCACGCGGTGTTCCCAAGCGGTCACCCATCCAAGTACTGACCGCGCCCGACATTGCTTAACTTCGGTGATCGGACGAGAACCGGTGCTTTCAATGTGGTATGGTCGTTGTCGTAAAAATATGTACTTTTTCGGGAACATAACCACAAGTTCCCCTATTAGTCTACTATAATTTCCTTTAAAATAATTTCTTTTTTGGTGCAAAATAATGATGTTTTTCAATAGCAAGCGAGCTAATTGAAACTGTAATAATTGTAAACGAAAGAAAGATGTGAAGTGGGTTTGCTGTTATACAAATTAAGGAAATAGAAAAAACCAAAAAAAGGAGACAACGGCACGCGGTGTTCCCAAGCGGTCACCCATCCAAGTACTGACCGCGCCCGACATTGCTTAACTTCGGTGATCGGACGAGAACCGGTGCTTTCAATGTGGTATGGTCGTTGTCGTAAGAATATGTACTTTTTCGGGAACATAACCACAAGTTCCCCTATTAGTCTACTATAATTTCCTTTAAAATAATTTCTTCTTTGGTGCAAAATAATGATGTTTTTCAATAGCAAGCGAGCTAATTGAAACTGTAATAATTGTAAACGAAAGAAAGATGTGAAGTGGGTTTGCTGTTATACAAATTAAGGAAATAGAAAAAACTAAAAAAAGGAGACAACGGCACGCGGTGTTCCCAAGCGGTCACCCATCCAAGTACTGACCGCGCCCGACATTGCTTAACTTCGGTGATCGGACGAGAACCGGTGCTTTCAATGTGGTATGGCCGTTGTCGTAAGAATATGTACTTTTTCGGGAACATAACCACAAGTTCCCCTATTAGTCTACTATAATTTCCTTTAAAATAATTTCTTCTTTGGTGCAAAATAATGATGTTTTTCAATAGCAACCGAGCTAATTGAAACTGTAATAATTGTAAACGAAAGAAAGATGTGAAGTGGGTTTGCTGTTATACAAATTAAGGAAATAGAAAAAACTAAAAAAAGGAGACAACGGCACGCGGTGTTCCCAAGCGGTCACCCATCCAAGTACTGACCGCGCCCGACATTGCTTAACTTCGGTGATCGGACGAGAACCGGTGCTTTCAATGTGGTATGGTCGTTGTCGTAAAAATATGTACTTTTTCGGGAACATAACCACAAGTTCCCCTATTAGTCTACTATAATTTCCTTTAAAATAATTTCTTCTTTGGTGCAAAATAATGATGTTTTTCAATAGCAAGCGAGCTAATTGAAACTGTAATAATTGTAAACGAAAGAAAGATGTGAAGTGGGTTTGCTGTTATACAAATTAAGGAACTAGAAAAAACTAAAAAAAGGAGACAACGGCACGCGGTGTTCCCAAGCGGTCACCCATCCAAGTACTGACCGCGCCCGACATTGCTTAACTTCGGTGATCGGACGAGAACCGGTGCTTTCAATGTGGTATGGTCGTTGTCGTAAAAATATGTACTTTTTCGGGAACATAACCACAAGTTCCCCTATTAGTCTACTATAATTTCCTTTAAAATAATTTCTTCTTTGGTGCAAAATAATGATGTTTTTCAATAGCAAGCGAGCTAATTGAAACTGTAATAATTGTAAACGAAAGAAAGATGTGAAGTGGGTTTGCTGTTATACAAATTAAGGAACTAGAAAAAACTAAAAAAAGGAGACAACGGCACGCGGTGTTCCCAAGCGGTCACCCATCCAAGTACTGACCGCGCCCGACATTGCTTAACTTCGGTGATCGGACGAGAACCGGTGCTTTCAATGTGGTATGGCCGTTGTCGTAAGAATATGTACTTTTTCGGGAACATAACCACAAGTTCCCCTATTAGTCTACTATAATTTCCTTTAAAATAATTTCTTCTTTGGTGCAAAATAATGATGTTTTTCAATAGCAAGCGAGCTAATTGAAACTGTAATAATTGTAAACGAAAGAAAGATGTGAAGTGGGTTTGCTGTTATACAAATTAAGGAACTAGAAAAAACTAAAAAAAGGAGACAACGGCACGCGGTGTTCCCAAGCGGTCACCCATCCAAGTACTGACCGCGCCCGACATTGCTTAACTTCGGTGATCGGACGAGAACCGGTGCTTTCAATGTGGTATGGTCGTTGTCGTAAAAATATGTACTTTTTCGGGAACATAACCACAAGTTCCCCTATTAGTCTACTATAATTTCCTTTAAAATAATTTCTTCTTTGGTGCAAAATAATGATGTTTTTCAATAGCAAGCGAGCTAATTGAAACTGTAATAATTGTAAACGAAAGAAAGATGTGAAGTGGGTTTGCTGTTATACAAATTAAGGAACTAGAAAAAACTAAAAAAAGGAGACAACGACACGCGGTGTTCCCAAGCGGTCACCCATCCAAGTACTGACCGCGCCCGACATTGCTTAACTTCGGTGATCGGACGAGAACCGGTGCTTTCAATGTGGTATGGCCGTTGTCGTAAGAATATGTACTTTTTCGGGAACATAACCACAAGTTCCCCTATTAGTCTACTATAATTTCCTTTAAAATAATTTCTTCTTTGGTGCAAAATAATGATGTTTTTCAATAGCAAGCGAGCTAATTGAAACTGTAATAATTGTAAACGAAAGAAAGATGTGAAGTGGGTTTGCTGTTATACAAATTAAGGAACTAGAAAAAACTAAAAAAAGGAGACAACGGCACGCGGTGTTCCCAAGCGGTCACCCATCCAAGTACTGACCGCGCCCGACATTGCTTAACTTCGGTGATCGGACGAGAACCGGTGCTTTCAATGTGGTATGGTCGTTGTCGTAAGAATATGTACTTTTTCGGGAACATAACCACAAGTTCCCCTATTAGTCTACTATAATTTCCTTTAAAATAATTTCTTCTTTGGTGCAAAATAATGATGTTTTTCAATAGCAAGCGAGCTAATTGAAACTGTAATAATTGTAAACGAAAGAAAGATGTGAAGTGGGTTTGCTGTTATACAAATTAAGGAACTAGAAAAAACTAAAAAAAGGAGACAACGGCACGCGGTGTTCCCAAGCGGTCACCCATCCAAGTACTGACCGCGCCCGACATTGCTTAACTTCGGTGATCGGACGAGAACCGGTGCTTTCAATGTGGTATGGTCGTTGTCGTAAGAATATGTACTTTTTCGGGAACATAACCACAAGTTCCCCTATTAGTCTACTATAATTTCCTTTAAAATAATTTCTTCTTTGGTGCAAAATAATGATGTTTTTCAATAGCAAGCGAGCTAATTGAAACTGTAATAATTGTAAACGAAAGAAAGATGTGAAGTGGGTTTGCTGTTATACAAATTAAGGAACTAGAAAAAACTAAAAAAAGGAGACAACGGCACGCGGTGTTCCCAAGCGGTCACCCATCCAAGTACTGACCGCGCCCGACATTGCTTAACTTCGGTGATCGGACGAGAACCGGTGCTTTCAATGTGGTATGGTCGTTGTCGTAAAAATATGTACTTTTTCGGGAACATAACCACAAGTTCCCCTATTAGTCTACTATAATTTCCTTTAAAATAATTTCTTCTTTGGTGCAAAATAATGATGTTTTTCAATAGCAAGCGAGCTAATTGAAACTGTAATAATTGTAAACGAAAGAAAGCTGTGAAGTGGGTTTGCTGTTATACAAATTAAGGAACTAGAAAAAACTAAAAAAAGGAGACAACGGCACGCGGTGTTCCCAAGCGGTCACCCATCCAAGTACTGACCGCGCCCGACATTGCTTAACTTCGGTGATCGGACGAGAACCGGTGCTTTCAATGTGGTATGGCCGTTGTCGTAAGAATATGTACTTTTTCGGGAACATAACCACAAGTTCCCCTATTAGTCTACTATAATTTCCTTTAAAATAATTTCTTCTTTGGTGCAAAATAATGATGTTTTTCAATAGCAAGCGAGCTAATTGAAACTGTAATAATTGTAAACGAAAGAAAGATGTGAAGTGGGTTTGCTGTTATACAAATTAAGGAACTAGAAAAAACTAAAAAAAGGAGACAACGGCACGCGGTGTTCCCAAGCGGTCACCCATCCAAGTACTGACCGCGCCCGACATTGCTTAACTTCGGTGATCGGACGAGAACCGGTGCTTTCAATGTGGTATGGTCGTTGTCGTAAGAATATGTACTTTTTCGGGAACATAACCACAAGTTCCCCTATTAGTCTACTATAATTTCCTTTAAAATAATTTCTTCTTTGGTGCAAAATAATGATGTTTTTCAATAGCAAGCGAGCTAATTGAAACTGTAATAATTGTAAACGAAAGAAAGATGTGAAGTGGGTTTGCTGTTATACAAATTAAGGAAATAGAAAAAACTAAAAAAAGGAGACAACGGCACGCGGTGTTCCCAAGCGGTCACCCATCCAAGTACTGACCGCGCCCGACATTGCTTAACTTCGGTGATCGGACGAGAACCGGTGCTTTCAATGTGGTATGGCCGTTGTCGTAAGAATATGTACTTTTTCGGGAACATAACCACAAGTTCCCCTATTAGTCTACTATAATTTCCTTTAAAATAATTTCTTCTTTGGTGCAAAATAATGATGTTTTTCAATAGCAACCGAGCTAATTGAAACTGTAATAATTGTAAACGAAAGAAAGATGTGAAGTGGGTTTGCTGTTATACAAATTAAGGAAATAGAAAAAACTAAAAAAAGGAGACAACGGCACGCGGTGTTCCCAAGCGGTCACCCATCCAAGTACTGACCGCGCCCGACATTGCTTAACTTCGGTGATCGGACGAGAACCGGTGCTTTCAATGTGGTATGGTCGTTGTCGTAAAAATATGTACTTTTTCGGGAACATAACCACAAGTTCCCCTATTAGTCTACTATAATTTCCTTTAAAATAATTTCTTCTTTGGTGCAAAATAATGATGTTTTTCAATAGCAAGCGAGCTAATTGAAACTGTAATAATTGTAAACGAAAGAAAGATGTGAAGTGGGTTTGCTGTTATACAAATTAAGGAACTAGAAAAAACTAAAAAAAGGAGACAACGGCACGCGGTGTTCCCAAGCGGTCACCCATCCAAGTACTGACCGCGCCCGACATTGCTTAACTTCGGTGATCGGACGAGAACCGGTGCTTTCAATGTGGTATGGTCGTTGTCGTAAAAATATGTACTTTTTCGGGAACATAACCACAAGTTCCCCTATTAGTCTACTATAATTTCCTTTAAAATAATTTCTTCTTTGGTGCAAAATAATGATGTTTTTCAATAGCAAGCGAGCTAATTGAAACTGTAATAATTGTAAACGAAAGAAAGCTGTGAAGTGGGTTTGCTGTTATACAAATTAAGGAACTAGAAAAAACTAAAAAAAGGAGACAACGGCACGCGGTGTTCCCAAGCGGTCACCCATCCAAGTACTGACCGCGCCCGACATTGCTTAACTTCGGTGATCGGACGAGAACCGGTGCTTTCAATGTGGTATGGCCGTTGTCGTAAGAATATGTACTTTTTCGGGAACATAACCACAAGTTCCCCTATTAGTCTACTATAATTTCCTTTAAAATAATTTCTTCTTTGGTGCAAAATAATGATGTTTTTCAATAGCAAGCGAGCTAATTGAAACTGTAATAATTGTAAACGAAAGAAAGATGTGAAGTGGGTTTGCTGTTATACAAATTAAGGAACTAGAAAAAACTAAAAAAAGGAGACAACGGCACGCGGTGTTCCCAAGCGGTCACCCATCCAAGTACTGACCGCGCCCGACATTGCTTAACTTCGGTGATCGGACGAGAACCGGTGCTTTCAATGTGGTATGGTCGTTGTCGTAAGAATATGTACTTTTTCGGGAACATAACCACAAGTTCCCCTATTAGTCTACTATAATTTCCTTTAAAATAATTTCTTCTTTGGTGCAAAATAATGATGTTTTTCAATAGCAAGCGAGCTAATTGAAACTGTAATAATTGTAAACGAAAGAAAGATGTGAAGTGGGTTTGCTGTTATACAAATTAAGGAACTAGAAAAAACTAAAAAAAGGAGACAACGGCACGCGGTGTTCCCAAGCGGTCACCCATCCAAGTACTGACCGCGCCCGACATTGCTTAACTTCGGTGATCGGACGAGAACCGGTGCTTTCAATGTGGTATGGCCGTTGTCGTAAGAATATGTACTTTTTCGGGAACATAACCACAAGTTCCCCTATTAGTCTACTATAATTTCCTTTAAAATAATTTCTTCTTTGGTGCAAAATAATGATGTTTTTCAATAGCAAGCGAGCTAATTGAAACTGTAATAATTGTAAACGAAAGAAAGATGTGAAGTGGGTTTGCTGTTATACAAATTAAGGAACTAGAAAAAACTAAAAAAAGGAGACAACGGCACGCGGTGTTCCCAAGCGGTCACCCATCCAAGTACTGACCGCGCCCGACATTGCTTAACTTCGGTGATCGGACGAGAACCGGTGCTTTCAATGTGGTATGGTCGTTGTCGTAAGAATATGTACTTTTTCGGGAACATAACCACAAGTTCCCCTATTAGTCTACTATAATTTCCTTTAAAATAATTTCTTCTTTGGTGCAAAATAATGATGTTTTTCAATAGCAAGCGAGCTAATTGAAACTGTAATAATTGTAAACGAAAGAAAGATGTGAAGTGGGTTTGCTGTTATACAAATTAAGGAACTAGAAAAAACTAAAAAAAGGAGACAACGGCACGCGGTGTTCCCAAGCGGTCACCCATCCAAGTACTGACCGCGCCCGACATTGCTTAACTTCGGTGATCGGACGAGAACCGGTGCTTTCAATGTGGTATGGTCGTTGTCGTAAGAATATGTACTTTTTCGGGAACATAACCACAAGTTCCCCTATTAGTCTACTATAATTTCCTTTAAAATAATTTCTTCTTTGGGGCAAAATAATGATGTTTTTCAATAGCAAGCGAGCTAATTGAAACTGTAATAATTGTAAACGAAAGAAAGATGTGAAGTGGGTTTGCTGTTATACAAATTAAGGAACTAGAAAAAACTAAAAAAAGGAGACAACGGCACGCGGTGTTCCCAAGCGGTCACCCATCCAAGTACTGACCGCGCCCGACATTGCTTAACTTCGGTGATCGGACGAGAACCGGTGCTTTCAATGTGGTATGGTCGTTGTCGTAAGAATATGTACTTTTTCGGGAACATAACCACAAGTTCCCCTATTAGTCTACTATAATTTCCTTTAAAATAATTTCTTCTTTGGTGCAAAATAATGATGTTTTTCAATAGCAAGCGAGCTAATTGAAACTGTAATAATTGTAAACGAAAGAAAGATGTGAAGTGGGTTTGCTGTTATACAAATTAAGGAACTAGAAAAAACTAAAAAAAGGAGACAACGGCACGCGGTGTTCCCAAGCGGTCACCCATCCAAGTACTGACCGCGCCCGACATTGCTTAACTTCGGTGATCGGACGAGAACCGGTGCTTTCAATGTGGTATGGCCGTTGTCGTAAGAATATGTACTTTTTCGGGAACATAACCACAAGTTCCCCTATTAGTCTACTATAATTTCCTTTAAAATAATTTCTTCTTTGGTGCAAAATAATGATGTTTTTCAATAGCAAGCGAGCTAATTGAAACTGTAATAATTGTAAACGAAAGAAAGCTGTGAAGTGGGTTTGCTGTTATACAAATTAAGGAACTAGAAAAAACTAAAAAAAGGAGACAACGGCACGCGGTGTTCCCAAGCGGTCACCCATCCAAGTACTGACCGCGCCCGACATTGCTTAACTTCGGTGATCGGACGAGAACCGGTGCTTTCAATGTGGTATGGTCGTTGTCGTAAAAATATGTACTTTTTCGGGAACATAACCACAAGTACCCCTATTAGTCTACTATAATTTCCTTTAAAATAATTTCTTCTTTGGTGCAAAATAATGATGTTTTTCAATAGCAAGCGAGCTAATTGAAACTGTAATAATTGTAAACGAAAGAAAGATGTGAAGTGGGTTTGCTGTTATACAAATTAAGGAACTAGAAAAAACTAAAAAAAGGAGACAACGGCACGCGGTGTTCCCAAGCGGTCACCCATCCAAGTACTGACCGCGCCCGACATTGCTTAACTTCGGTGATCGGACGAGAACCGGTGCTTTCAATGTGGTATGGTCGTTGTCGTAAAAATATGTACTTTTTCGGGAACATAACCACAAGTTCCCCTATTAGTCTACTATAATTTCCTTTAAAATAATTTCTTCTTTGGTGCAAAATAATGATGTTTTTCAATAGCAAGCGAGCTAATTGAAACTGTAATAATTGTAAACGAAAGAAAGATGTGAAGTGGGTTTGCTGTTATACAAATTAAGGAACTAGAAAAAACTAAAAAAAGGAGACAACGGCACGCGGTGTTCCCAAGCGGTCACCCATCCAAGTACTGACCGCGCCCGACATTGCTTAACTTCGGTGATCGGACGAGAACCGGTGCTTTCAATGTGGTATGGCCGTTGTCGTAAGAATATGTACTTTTTCGGGAACATAACCACAAGTTCCCCTATTAGTCTACTATAATTTCCTTTAAAATAATTTCTTCTTTGGTGCAAAATAATGATGTTTTTCAATAGCAAGCGAGCTAATTGAAACTGTAATAATTGTAAACGAAAGAAAGATGTGAAGTGGGTTTGCTGTTATACAAATTAAGGAACTAGAAAAAACTAAAAAAAGGAGACAACGGCACGCGGTGTTCCCAAGCGGTCACCCATCCAAGTACTGACCGCGCCCGACATTGCTTAACTTCGGTGATCGGACGAGAACCGGTGCTTTCAATGTGGTATGGCCGTTGTCGTAAGAATATGTACTTTTTCGGGAACATAACCACAAGTTCCCCTATTAGTCTACTATAATTTCCTTTAAAATAATTTCTTCTTTGGTGCAAAATAATGATGTTTTTCAATAGCAAGCGAGCTAATTGAAACTGTAATAATTGTAAACGAAAGAAAGATGTGAAGTGGGTTTGCTGTTATACAAATTAAGGAACTAGAAAAAACTAAAAAAAGGAGACAACGGCACGCGGTGTTCCCAAGCGGTCACCCATCCAAGTACTGACCGCGCCCGACATTGCTTAACTTCGGTGATCGGACGAGAACCGGTGCTTTCAATGTGGTATGGTCGTTGTCGTAAGAATATGTACTTTTTCGGGAACATAACCACAAGTTCCCCTATTAGTCTACTATAATTTCCTTTAAAATAATTTCTTCTTTGGTGCAAAATAATGATGTTTTTCAATAGCAAGCGAGCTAATTGAAACTGTAATAATTGTAAACGAAAGAAAGATGTGAAGTGGGTTTGCTGTTATACAAATTAAGGAACTAGAAAAAACTAAAAAAAGGAGACAACGGCACGCGGTGTTCCCAAGCGGTCACCCATCCAAGTACTGACCGCGCCCGACATTGCTTAACTTCGGTGATCGGACGAGAACCGGTGCTTTCAATGTGGTATGGTCGTTGTCGTAAGAATATGTACTTTTTCGGGAACATAACCACAAGTTCCCCTATTAGTCTACTATAATTTCCTTTAAAATAATTTCTTCTTTGGTGCAAAATAATGATGTTTTTCAATAGCAAGCGAGCTAATTGAAACTGTAATAATTGTAAACGAAAGAAAGATGTGAAGTGGGTTTGCTGTTATACAAATTAAGGAACTAGAAAAAACTAAAAAAAGGAGACAACGGCACGCGGTGTTCCCAAGCGGTCACCCATCCAAGTACTGACCGCGCCCGACATTGCTTAACTTCGGTGATCGGACGAGAACCGGTGCTTTCAATGTGGTATGGCCGTTGTCGTAAGAATATGTACTTTTTCGGGAACATAACCACAAGTTCCCCTATTAGTCTACTATAATTTCCTTTAAAATAATTTCTTCTTTGGTGCAAAATAATGATGTTTTTCAATAGCAAGCGAGCTAATTGAAACTGTAATAATTGTAAACGAAAGAAAGATGTGAAGTGGGTTTGCTGTTATACAAATTAAGGAACTAGAAAAAACTAAAAAAAGGAGACAACGGCACGCGGTGTTCCCAAGCGGTCACCCATCCAAGTACTGACCGCGCCCGACATTGCTTAACTTCGGTGATCGGACGAGAACCGGTGCTTTCAATGTGGTATGGCCGTTGTCGTAAGAATATGTACTTTTTCGGGAACATAACCACAAGTTCCCCTATTAGTCTACTATAATTTCCTTTAAAATAATTTCTTCTTTGGTGCAAAATAATGATGTTTTTCAATAGCAAGCGAGCTAATTGAAACTGTAATAATTGTAAACGAAAGAAAGATGTGAAGTGGGTTTGCTGTTATACAAATTAAGGAACTAGAAAAAACTAAAAAAAGGAGACAACGGCACGCGGTGTTCCCAAGCGGTCACCCATCCAAGTACTGACCGCGCCCGACATTGCTTAACTTCGGTGATCGGACGAGAACCGGTGCTTTCAATGTGGTATGGTCGTTGTCGTAAAAATATGTACTTTTTCGGGAACATAACCACAAGTTCCCCTATTAGTCTACTATAATTTCCTTTAAAATAATTTCTTCTTTGGTGCAAAATAATGATGTTTTTCAATAGCAAGCGAGCTAATTGAAACTGTAATAATTGTAAACGAAAGAAAGCTGTGAAGTGGGTTTGCTGTTATACAAATTAAGGAACTAGAAAAAACTAAAAAAAGGAGACAACGGCACGCGGTGTTCCCAAGCGGTCACCCATCCAAGTACTGACCGCGCCCGACATTGCTTAACTTCGGTGATCGGACGAGAACCGGTGCTTTCAATGTGGTATGGCCGTTGTCGTAAGAATATGTACTTTTTCGGGAACATAACCACAAGTTCCCCTATTAGTCTACTATAATTTCCTTTAAAATAATTTCTTCTTTGGTGCAAAATAATGATGTTTTTCAATAGCAAGCGAGCTAATTGAAACTGTAATAATTGTAAACGAAAGAAAGATGTGAAGTGGGTTTGCTGTTATACAAATTAAGGAACTAGAAAAAACTAAAAAAAGGAGACAACGGCACGCGGTGTTCCCAAGCGGTCACCCATCCAAGTACTGACCGCGCCCGACATTGCTTAACTTCGGTGATCGGACGAGAACCGGTGCTTTCAATGTGGTATGGCCGTTGTCGTAAGAATATGTACTTTTTCGGGAACATAACCACAAGTTCCCCTATTAGTCTACTATAATTTCCTTTAAACTAATTTCTTCTTTGGTGCAAAATAATGATGTTTTTCAATAGCAAGCGAGCTAATTGAAACTGTAATAATTGTAAACGAAAGAAAGATGTGAAGTGGGTTTGCTGTTATACAAATTAAGGAATTAGAAAAAGGAGACAACGGCACGCGGTGTTCCCAAGCGGTCACCCATCCAAGTACTGACCGCGCCCGACATTGCTTAACTTCGGTGATCGGACGAGAACCGGTGCTTTCAATGTGGTATGGTCGTTGTCGTAAAAATATGTACTTTTTCGGGAACATAACCACAAGTTCCCCTATTAGTCTACTATAATTTCCTTTAAAATAATTTCTTTTTTGGTGCAAAATAATGATGTTTTTCAATAGCAAGCGAGCTAATTGAAACTGTAATAATTGTAAACGAAAGAAAGATGTGAAGTGGGTTTGCTGTTATACAAATTAAGGAAATAGAAAAAACCAAAAAAAGGAGACAACGGCACGCGGTGTTCCCAAGCGGTCACCCATCCAAGTACTGACCGCGCCCGACATTGCTTAACTTCGGTGATCGGACGAGAACCGGTGCTTTCAATGTGGTATGGTCGTTGTCGTAAGAATATGTACTTTTTCGGGAACATAACCACAAGTTCCCCTATTAGTCTACTATAATTTCCTTTAAAATAATTTCTTCTTTGGTGCAAAATAATGATGTTTTTCAATAGCAAGCGAGCTAATTGAAACTGTAATAATTGTAAACGAAAGAAAGATGTGAAGTGGGTTTGCTGTTATACAAATTAAGGAAATAGAAAAAACTAAAAAAAGGAGACAACGGCACGCGGTGTTCCCAAGCGGTCACCCATCCAAGTACTGACCGCGCCCGACATTGCTTAACTTCGGTGATCGGACGAGAACCGGTGCTTTCAATGTGGTATGGCCGTTGTCGTAAGAATATGTACTTTTTCGGGAACATAACCACAAGTTCCCCTATTAGTCTACTATAATTTCCTTTAAAATAATTTCTTCTTTGGTGCAAAATAATGATGTTTTTCAATAGCAACCGAGCTAATTGAAACTGTAATAATTGTAAACGAAAGAAAGATGTGAAGTGGGTTTGCTGTTATACAAATTAAGGAAATAGAAAAAACTAAAAAAAGGAGACAACGGCACGCGGTGTTCCCAAGCGGTCACCCATCCAAGTACTGACCGCGCCCGACATTGCTTAACTTCGGTGATCGGACGAGAACCGGTGCTTTCAATGTGGTATGGTCGTTGTCGTAAAAATATGTACTTTTTCGGGAACATAACCACAAGTTCCCCTATTAGTCTACTATAATTTCCTTTAAAATAATTTCTTCTTTGGTGCAAAATAATGATGTTTTTCAATAGCAAGCGAGCTAATTGAAACTGTAATAATTGTAAACGAAAGAAAGATGTGAAGTGGGTTTGCTGTTATACAAATTAAGGAACTAGAAAAAACTAAAAAAAGGAGACAACGGCACGCGGTGTTCCCAAGCGGTCACCCATCCAAGTACTGACCGCGCCCGACATTGCTTAACTTCGGTGATCGGACGAGAACCGGTGCTTTCAATGTGGTATGGCCGTTGTCGTAAGAATATGTACTTTTTCGGGAACATAACCACAAGTTCCCCTATTAGTCTACTATAATTTCCTTTAAACTAATTTCTTCTTTGGTGCAAAATAATGATGTTCTTCAATAGCAAGCGAGCTAATTGAAACTGTAATAATTGTAAACGACAGAAAGATGTGAAGTGGGTTTGCTGTTATACAAATTAAGGAACTAGAAAAAGGAGACAACGGCACGCGGTGTTCCCAAGCGGTCACCCATCCAAGTACTGACCGCGCCCGACATTGCTTAACTTCGGTGATCGGACGAGAACCGGTGCTTTCAATGTGGTATGGTCGTTGTCGTAAAAATATGTACTTTTTCGGGAACATAACCACAAGTTCCCCTATTAGTCTACTATAATTTCCTTTAAAATAATTTCTTTTTTGGTGCAAAATAATGATGTTTTTCAATAGCAAGCGAGCTAATTGAAACTGTAATAATTGTAAACGAAAGAAAGATGTGAAGTGGGTTTGCTGTTATACAAATTAAGGAAATAGAAAAAACTAAAAAAAGGAGACAACGGCACGCGGTGTTCCCAAGCGGTCACCCATCCAAGTACTGACCGCGCCCGACATTGCTTAACTTCGGTGATCGGACGAGAACCGGTGCTTTCAATGTGGTATGGCCGTTGTCGTAAGAATATGTACTTTTTCGGGAACATAACCACAAGTTCCCCTATTAGTCTACTATAATTTCCTTTAAAATAATTTCTTCTTTGGTGCAAAATAATGATGTTTTTCAATAGCAACCGAGCTAATTGAAACTGTAATAATTGTAAACGAAAGAAAGATGTGAAGTGGGTTTGCTGTTATACAAATTAAGGAAATAGAAAAAACTAAAAAAAGGAGACAACGGCACGCGGTGTTCCCAAGCGGTCACCCATCCAAGTACTGACCGCGCCCGACATTGCTTAACTTCGGTGATCGGACGAGAACCGGTGCTTTCAATGTGGTATGGTATATAACAATAGCAATAAATGTATTTTTGATTGATTGATTGGTTCTCGTCCGATCACCAAAGTTAAGCAATGTCGGGCGCGGTCAGTACTTGGATGGGTGACCACTTGGGAACACCGCGTGCCGTTGTCTCCTTTTTTAATTTTTCTTTTTCCTTAATTTGTATAACAGCAAACCCACTTCACATCTTTCTTTCGTTTACAATTATTACAGCTTCAATTAGCTCGCTTGCTATTGAAATACATCATTATTTTGCACTAACAAAGAAATTATTTCAAAGTAAATTAGTAATGTAGTTTAATTTAGTAGTGTAATTTAAAAAAATCTAATAGTAATTTCTTTTCAAATTCTTTGTCTGCAACTATTTCTTTTGGAATGGAGTAGCATGACATATAAAGAATAATTTGTCAATGAGCTCGTTAGCGTTAGTTGATTTTAATTGAAATGCTTGCGTAAATTTAAAAAAAGAATCAATAATTGTGAGGTATTTAATATTATTGATTTGAAATATGTCGATATGAAGCGTTTGAAACGGTCGGTTATTCGTATGTGTTAATTGTAAAGGCAAATTATTAGGTTGTCTGTTATATTTTTTGCGATTTGCAAATGTCCCAACTTTGAATATATTTTTGAATGTCTTTGTCGATATTTTTCCAATAGTGCGTACGTTTGATATGTTCTGTGGTTTCTTTGAATCCACGATTCTTGGTGTAGTACAGCCAAAGGACTTTCAAACAAGTTGTTGCGGAACCTGATCAGATAACTGTGTTTTGAGTTATGGGGCGTTAAAGTCGAAATTTTAAAAAATTCATAGCGACCGCCATTTTGAAGTTAGAGAGTCCGGTAAAAAACTGTTTCCCTTGAATTATGCCCTTCTTTGATATCCCCTACTCAGATTTTCAAAATTCCGCTTCTGAAAAAAATGATACCAAAAAAACATGTCTAACTTCCGCTTCCGGTTTCGGATTTTTTTGAAAAGCTTATTTTGTCGATGAATTTTCGATATACCCCTTCCTTTAAAATTTCATCAAAATCGGTTCACTAGTTTTTGCGTTACAGGCGTTACATACACACACACACACACCCATAGAAAAATTCACAACATTTTATAACTTCACGCAAAACTTAGATAATTATGAATTATAAAATTAACATAGTATCATGGAACGCGAACGGACTCCGGTCTAAGCTAGGGGAATTAATTAGCTATATAAACAAAAACAATGTAGATATAATGTTATTAAATGAAACGAAACTAAAAATTAACGATAAATTAAAAATTAGAGGGTACATTGTAATAAGAAAAGATAGGGATAATGCAGCAGCTGCATCGGGGGGCGTAGTGATTTTAATAAAAAATAGTATTTCTTTTAGTAAAGTAGACATTAATAACACTAGCATAGAGTGCTGCTGTATCAAGCTGTACAGTGACACGCACATAATTGCAGCCTACAATAAGCCATTAAACGCATTTACAAACGCCGATCTTAACTTACTGCTGGGTATCGGGAACAAAGTACTGCTAATAGGGGACCTAAACGCCAAACACACCAACTGGAACTGTGCCAGAAACAATGCAAACGGGGTCACCTTAAATAATTATCAAAACAATAGTAACGTAGTGGTCTTACATCCAGACACACACACACTATCCACCTAACAACACCACACCGTCCACAATCGACCTGGTAGTTTGCAAAAATGTACGAAACATCTCGCTAGTAGAGTCCATACCCGCCCTGAATTCCGATCACAACCCAATAGTAGTCACAATCGGTAAACAAGCAAATCATGAACAACAAAAAACTTTCACCTCATTCAAAAACGCAGACTGGAGTAAATTCAGGCAAACGCTGGACTCGAACATACAAATCTCCAACATCATCAGCACTGAGCAGGAAATAGATAAACAAGTAGATCTGCTAACAATGGCCATCAAAAAGACAAAACAAAAACACTCGCAGACTATCAAGTCGAAGACAGGCCGTGATAATTTACCTACACACACATAATCGACATCATAAAATCACGCAACCAAACGAAAAAACGATGGCAACGAACTGCGGACCCACAAGCACAACAGCAAATGAAACAACTTACAGCGGAAATCAGACGCGAAATTAGAAATCACAGAAACACAAAGTGGAGTCAAACGCTGGAAAACCTAAACCCTAATGACAACTCTCTCTGGAAAATATCAAAGGCACTGAAAAAAACATACAACCCGATTCCTAACCTTGTAAATAACGGAGTGGAGGCTGTCACGAACAAACAAAAAGCCGAACAAATCGCAGCAATCTTCGAAAAAGTACACCACATCGACACAGTCAACAACACAGCAGAGCAAACCCGGATCATCAACACCGTAAAACAATTTAGGCAAACAAATCACACCGTACACCCCGATATCTTGAAGAAGCTAATAACTAGCCCAAAAGAAGTAGCCCAATATCTGAAATACCTGCCGAACAGAAAAGCACCGGGTAGAGATGAAGTAGAAAACAAAATACTTAAAAACCTCTCTAGAAAAGCGGTGGTGCAGCTGACGTACATCATTAATGCTATAATAAAAGTACAGCGTTTTCCAAAGGCGTGGAAGGTGGCAGATGTCATTCCCATCCCAAAACCCAACAAAAATCCCACGAATCCAACAAGTTACAGACCGATCAGCCTCCTCAACACGCTGTCTAAAGTAACAGAAAAAATAATCTTAAACCGACTGCAGCAGATAGACGATAAAGAAAAGATTACCATCGATCAACAATTTGGATTCAGGCCCGGACACAACACCGTCCAACAAGTTACCAGAATTGTAAATGATGTAACTATCAATTTTAACAAAGATAAAGTGACAACAATGGTCCTTCTAGACATCGAGAAAGCGTTCGACAAGGTCTGGACAGACGGGCTGATCTTCAAGTTAATTGAACTTAAAATTCCCACGCCTCTAATCAAAACAATAGATAGCTATTTGTCAGAAAGGGAATTCAACGTACAAATAAACAACACACGATCGACCACCAAAACAATCAAGGCTGGGGTGCCGCAAGGATCAATCCTGGGACCTTAATTGTTCAGTTTTTACCTAAATGACCTGCCACTATTTCCAAAAACTAACACCGCTTTATACGCAGATGACACCGCTATATACGCGCACTCGTTTTGTGCACAAGTAGCAAACAAACAGCTACAAACTCATATTAACTTACTAGAAAAATTCTACGACAAATGGAAAATTAAAGTGAACTCTGAAAAAACAGAGGAAATAATATTCACCAAAAAATACACCAATAATAAAATCTTTACCCCATTAAAAGTGTACAACCATAAAATAAAACCAGCAGACACGGTCAAATACCTAGGAGTGCATTTAGACAAAAGGCTCAACTATAAAACGCACACAAAAGAAACAATGAGGAAAACGTACGCCGCCATCAAAAATATATACCCTTTGCTAGCAAAAAATAACGCAATGAGTCGGAAAAACAAAAAGCTACTCTATACAGCAATCATAAGGCCAGTAATGACATACGCTGCACCAGTATGGTGCAACGCCAGCAAGCTGACTACCAATCCACTACACGTTCTGCAGAACAAATGCTTAAGGCTAATCACCAACGCAGACCGGTACACAAGAATAAGAGAACTGGAAGCAGCAGCCGACGTAACGCCCATAAACACGTACGTGAATGAAGTGTCACAAAAGTTTTATAAAACCCAACTAAGCAATAACAGACTATCGAAAGAAATAACCAAAATAAGAATTAACAACAGGGGGATGCAACTGAAACACAAAATCCCATACCAAACGCTACCTATATTCACAGAACCTAACACACACTAAAACACCCTAAACCTCGGGGACAAACACATAAAAAGTTTTTTTTCTCTCTTTTATTTTTCCTGTAAAATTAACCTATAACACCAACCAGCATACATACACCAATAACAAGCAAATTGTATATCAATTATTTAAATGTAAGGAATTACACAAAACTAAAAAAAAACCCACGTGTAAATCCAAGTTGGATATGAAACATGTAACAATGAATAAATATCTTAAGTGCACCTGTAAACCATGCTACCCTTTTACTAACTGTACTTTATACTGTGGTACTAACTACGTGTGTTTATACGTGTGCAATGTATGTAAATAATGTGTAAATAAATTGTTTTTGAATTGGTTCTCGTCCGATCACCGAAGTTAAGCAATGTCGGGCGCGGTCAGTACTTGAATGGGTGACCGCTTGGGAACACCGCGTGCCGTTGTCTCCTTTTTTAATTTTTCTTTTTCCTTAATTTGTATAACAGCAAACCCACTTCACATCTTTCTTTCGTTTACAATTACAGTTTCAATTAGCTCGCTTGCTATTGAAAAACATCATTATTTTGCACTAAAGAAGAAATTATTTTAAAGGAAAGTATAGTAGACTAATAGGGGAACTTGTGGTTATGTTCCCGAAAAAGTACATATTCTTACGACAACGGCCATACCACATTGAAAGCACCGGTTCTCGTCTTAGGTTAGGTTAGGTTAGGTTACGTTAGGTTAGGTTAGGTTAGGTGGGAGATGCCCAAACCGGCTTGATCGGAGGGTAGGAGGGTTAAAAGCCTTCCGCGGACCAAACAGGATAGCACCTATATTACACCTGCTCTTTCCTTCAACTAGTCTTGGGAGCAGGTTCTTCTTCTTTACTACTATGTTTCCTATTAGGTGCCCCCTTGACTACCGACTCTTGTTAGCTTCAGGCCCCGATGCTATTAGGTTAACCGAGGGCTAGGGGCCTACTCATTTTCTTCTAGCAGATAAAGAGGGTGGCTGAACGCCAACCACCCGTAAAGACCGTAACCACGGCCCACACTTCAAAGACCTCTGTGGGCGTACAGGGGTACGTCGTGTGGGGACTCGTGCACGGGGAGCTTGCCTTGACCGCTCGGCTCGCGAGGATGGTACAAACCTCTATAAAAAAACCCCAATCCAAAGGTCGGTGGTGGACTGGCGCTGAAGGGATGGATGGCTGACGGGTAGTGCAGTTCCGAGCGTTGATCACCCTGTGGGGTACCTGGCGCCCCCCACAGTAGTAAGCCTTACCCTCGGAATGGTCGTGACCCGGGGGTCAATGTTACGTCGGCTATAATCGTGGGACCAAAATGGAAAGCATAACAGATAAAAAACCAAAAAAAAGAGAAGGAGGAAAGAGTGGTGGAAAAAGATTGGAAATATATAGATCACCACCGCAATCAAGTAAAGAAGTACTCAGAACACCAGTGTCAAAGAACGTGGGAAGCTTTGACCTGACCTGGGATGAAGAAGAGGGAAGGTCAGTTAAAAGAAAGCGAATGCCCAACTCCGATATACTACAAGAAGAAACACAGCACGACAACCTGTTGGCAAAAAAGATTAAAAAAATAATAAAAAGGATCGACACAGAAGCGAGGAACCTTCATCAATTGGTGAAAGAAAACACCAACACAAAAAGAGAAATCAAGGAACAAGCTAATATGTTGAGGAGCCTGGCGAGCCAACTGGTTACGAACGATGTACAAGTGATTCTACAGACACTGGGAAGAAAGGTAGGGGGGACGATGGAAGTCCTGGAGGCAGAAAAGGAAATGAATGAGGAAAGTACACAAACAGAAATGTTAAAAGCCACCTTGCAAACTATAAGCACGCAAACAGAAACGGAGAGCACCGAAACAACGAGAAAAGCACTAATAACAAGAGGTACGCAAACCCTGAATAGGGAAAGAGAGAGTAGAATAGAAACGGAGCAACAAATTAGAGAGACGCTCCAAAAAAGGGAAGGTAGAGATACCTTCAATATAATTAGAGACGAAATATGGCCCGAAGATGTATATACGACTAAAACGACAGAGGGGATAATAAATGAAGGGGGTAAAGAAGACCTCATCATCATAGTTGACGCCGACAATCCGGAAGAAGATGCCCTACTACAAAAGGTCGGAGCCAGAAGCGCGAGAATAAGCGATGCCACAAAAAAATATAGCGTAGTAGATGGCAAAATGATAACGCTTAGAAACAGATACCACACGGAAACGGAAGAGGAAACGGAAAAAGATATGGCGGGAGAAGAAGAGTATGATGATAACGCAATATATATAATTGGAAGCTCGAAAGCAAGGAAGGACCAGAGAGAGTTACTCCGAACGGACCACTTTGTGGTAGAATGCATAAAAAATGAGTTCTGTTATGAGTGCAACAAAGAGGGCCACAGAGCAGACAGGATGAGCTGCCCAAAATATAGGGAAATAGTGCTGAATTTAAGGTATAAGAAGCGGAGTATAGTGGGGGATTATTATGTTTAATATACTCCAAGTTAATGTAGGAAGGGCGAGAAATGCGCATGACGCGATGTTAGCAACGGCGAGCAAACAAAAGACTGATATATTGATTGTTGCAGAACCAAATAAAAATATTACAAATAATAAGGTATGGATAGTGGACAGGCGGAAAGATGCCGCAGTTAGAATCTTGAATCCAAATGTCAAGATATACGACAAAGGGGGTGGAAATGGGTATGCCTGGGTTCGGATAGAACTAGGGGCCGTATATAGTATATACATATCTCCTAATATAAAGATAGAAGACTTCACGAAAATTTGGGAAGAAGTGGAGGAATCCGTGAACGAACTCAAGAGGAATGGTGCGGAAGTGATACTGTGTGGGGATCTAAACGCCACGGCTACACCTTGGGGGTCAAACGAAACCGACGATCGAGGAAGCATAATTCTCGATTGGGTGCACAGAGAAAATTTTGTAATTGCAAACAATGGGGAGCAGACATTTATCAGAGGAAATCAGAAGAGCCACATTGATATTACGCTGATCAGTGGAAAATTAGCCAGCAGGGGGATTCGCTGGGAGACAACTGATGAAGAAAACTTTAGCATGCACAAAAACATACACGTACATGTACCAGTGAAGGAGCCGCAGCAGAAAAGAAAGACGGAAAGAGCCAAATGGAAGTGGGTGCTGAAAGAAGCTAACAAAGAAGACCTAAGGAAGGAGATTGAGAAGAGAATGGAAGAAGTTCAGGAAGCCCTAACGCCGGAAACATATATAGAACTTGTTCAAAAAGGTTGCGAAAAAATACTAACGAAAAAAACACATGCTAAAAATAGAAAACCGGTATACTGGTGGAACAACAACGTGGCGGAAAAAAGAAGATTATGTATGAGGAAAAAAAGGAACGTTACAAGAGTGAACGGATCCACACATGCTACGGAGGAGGACAAAATGATTGCAAAAGAAGAATACACTGAAGCGAGAAGACTACAAAAAAGAAATAAATCAAGCCAAGAACGAAAAGTGGAAAGAGGTAATGGACAGTGCAGAGCATGATATATGGGGAAAAGGGTACAAAATAGTCATGAAGAGAATGGGTCTAAACCCCAGAATAACTTTAAGCAAGGAAAAAATGGACGAAACGGTAAACGAACTCTTTCCCAGAGACATCGACTATACCACACCAGAACTAGAGGTAGATTATGTTAAAGATTTCGAACTACACGAGCTAGAAGAAGTGATTAATGGCCTCAAAAACAAGAAGGCCCCTGGCCCTGACGGCATAACCAATGAAACATTAGGATAGCCATAGAAGTAAACCCCAATAAGGTGCTAGAAATATACAATAGACTACTAAACGAGGGAAAATTCCCGAACAAATGGAAGAAGGCTAAACTATGCCTGCTGGAGAAGCAGAAAGGGGGTGAAGAAGTTAAGTATAGACCGCTCTGTCTATTGGACACGATGGGAAAAATTCTAGAAAAGTTAATTAGCAAAAGGATAGTTGAGGAAGTGGCAGAAAAGGGCGGAATATCTGAAAATCAGTACGGGTTCCAAAAAGGGAAAGCCGCCACAGATCCTATGAAGAGAATAGAAGAGGAGCTGGAAAAGATCAAAACGAAAAGGAGCAAAAATAGGGAATGGTGCATACTAATAACCATTGACATTAAAAATGCATTTAACTCGGCGAGATGGGGGGGAATAATAGAGGAGCTGAGAAGAAAGAAAATAAGCAACTATCTTATTAGAATAGTTGCCAACTACTTGAGGGACAGGGTGATCATCACGGAAGAAAATGGAGAGTACGCAGTAAACAGAGGAGTACCACAGGGGTCAATCCTGGGCCCCCTTCTTTGGAATATCTACTTTGACGATATAGCGAGAGCGGAAATGCCGGAGGGAGCAAAAGTAATCTGCTACGCAGACGATACGGCGATTATGGTCTCCGCCAAAACAGAGGAAACATTGAAAAGTAGGACAAGAGCAGCATTGATACACATTAGGAACAAGATCAAAGAGAAACATCTAGAAATAGCAACACATAAGACAGCAATGGTAATTTTATATGGGGGAAATAAACTTAGACAAATAGAAATAAAAATGGACGGAAAGACAATTAAAAGTATGGACGAAATAAAGTATCTAGGAGTGTCGTATCAGACAAACGGCAAAATGGATAGCCATATACAAAACGCCATTACGAAGACGGAAAAAACGACGACAATGCTAGTGGGCCTTATGCCAAGGATCAACGGTCCAAAAGAAATGAAGAGGAGGGTGTTGTGCTCAGTCGCATACTCTAGCCTGCTGTACGCAGCAAAAATCTGGCAAAGAGATATATATAAAAGAAGGAATCACCAAAAATTAGTGACACTACAGAGAAGAATGAATATGGTTATTACAGGTGCATATAGGACAGTGTCGACAGAGGCAATGCAAGTCATAGCAAGGGCCCTACCAATAGACCTGATGGTACTGGAAAGAGCGAAGACGCAAGGGAAAAGTAAAGAGGTAAGAAAGGATACGAAGGAAGAAATGCAGAGAGAGTGGGAAAGAAGATGGAGGCAGGAAACGGGGAAGGCACAATGGACAAAGAGAGTGATCACGAACCTGCAGGGATGGACAACGCGGGGGCACGGCCAAGTTGACTATTATATTACACAACTGCTGAGTGGGCACGGCTGCTTTCAGGTATACAAAAAGAGGATCGGGAAGACCGAGGAAGAAGAATGTATATTATGCATGCGAGAAGCAGACGATGTGGAGCACACGTTCTTCAAATGCAGCTACTGGGATACACTAAGAAGAGAAACTGAAAGAAGGATAGGAAAAGTATTAACACCAGAAAACCTAGTAGAAACAATGCTCGAGAAAGAAGAGCACTGGGACGCCATAAGGGAAATGGCGAGAGGAATATTGGAAGGAAAACGTGAAATGGGAATTTAGCGTAAAACTGAGTAACATCGTACCCCACCCACTGTATCGAAGTAATGGGCAACTAGTTCCGATGCAGATGGATCGATCAGAGAAAAGGAGGTGGTTTTAGCCGGTAGGCGCCTTTATCAGGCGAGTCCGGCACTACCCGGACGAAGAAAAGCGCCGGGTGTGCATGAGCATTTCCACCTCCTTGAAAAAAAAAAAAGTTAGGTTTGGTTAGGTTAGGTTAGGTTAGGTTAGGTTAGGTCCTCGTCTAACCTCGTCCCCCCAGTTGCTGTCTGGCATCGGACCGAGACAGACGCGACCCGTAAACGCTTCCGAAAGCAGGTAGCCGGAGATAATCCAAGCGCCCACGTGCTCTGCACGAGGTGGCTGTTAAAGCAGTGATTTTCGTATATAAGAAAGTTAGTATAAATCATAGTGTAAGATATAGTTAATCCCAATGACAATAGATTTAGTGATAGTGGCTGTAAATAGTTCGAACAATAGTAGTTAAGTAATAGCGTATGAATTAATGAGAACAAAACGCACAAATCTCGCTACCAAACCCAGTCTAGCTGACATAATTGTAGAAACGCGAAAATACAAAGCGTTAGTGGCTGCAAGGAAAAAACACAAACCCAAACTAAATGCAAAGAGACAATCGGAAAATAGTGCAAACATCCTGACAGCACCTAGCGAAAACCAACCCACTACGTCAACAAGTGACATTATCAGACCGGAAATGGAAAACAACGCAGATAATTTCCCGCGAGACAACCAAACCAGCACCCAACCGCCTGTATTCAAGAAAGTACAGTACAAAAGAAGGCGAGATAATGATCAAGAAGATAGCACCACCAAAAATAAAGTCGGTAAACCTAGCTCACCAGTTACCGTACAAAATCGATTCACTCCCCTCCAGGAACAACAGCAGGACGTAATTATGTTAGATGAAGAGGAAACCAACGAAACTGAGAATAAGGCAGACAACCGAAACCACCAACCCCCTAGAGATACAACAAGAAGACTAAAAACGACCAGAATAGCGCCACCGCCCATAATAATCCACGGAAAAACGGAAGATACAAAACAACTTATAAAATATGTGCAAGAAAATGTCAAAAATGGATTCCGAATCAAACACACAGCTGGGTCAACGAATATCTATATCGATAATGTAGAAGAATGGAGAGTGTTTAAAGACAGCCTCCAAAAAACAGAGACGGAATACCACTCCTACACCCACAAGCCGGATAAAACACACGCTTTTGTCCTTCGCGGTCTTGACCACGCGCCGGAGCCCGAGCAGATTGAACGAGAACTTAAAGAACAGCACCAGATAAACGTTGTAAAGTGCTTCAAAATGAACGCCACAAAGAGACCAGCATACCTTATCACGACCAGCAGCGACCACACGATGAGGAATATTACAAAAATACGAGCAATCGATTACACCATGGTATCGTGGGAGCGGTACCAGAATAACAAAAGAATCATACAGTGCCACAGATGCCAGGCTTGGGGGCACGCAACTTCTAACTGCCACGCCGCTCCAAAATGCCTCAAGTGCGCGCAAGACCATTTAACAAGGGATTGTCTCAAAATAGATAGGGAGACACCAGCAAAGTGCATAAACTGCGACGGGCCGCATCCCGCTAATAGCATCGGGTGCCCAGTCTACATCAAAAAAATCGAAATTATTGATAATCGTAAAGGGAGTATTTATACACAACCAGCCAGAACACATCAGGCAGTACCAAACATAAACAATAAAGCTGCATTCCCGGAACTAAGCTACAAAGCGGTCAACAAACCCGCCCGTAATCCGTGGAACCCTCCAATACTAGCACCACCGCCGACACAACCAAGCAGCTCCCGGGAGGACAGCAGCGGAGGTAAGAACACAACAAACGAGTTCACCGAACTTACAAGGGAATTGAAAGTGCTAAGTGAGTTAGTAAATCTAAGTGGAATGTTAGCCGCAATAAAAGATTTAAACAAGGAATTTGTGAAGTGTACGACAAAACAAGAAAAACTAACAGTATTTTTACAATTTTCGCAAAATATAGACGCTTATGAGTTATAGACTTAAAATAGTGTCGTGGAATGCAAACGGGGTAAAACCCAAAATGGGGGAATTGATTAATTATTTAAACATAAATAGGATCGATATAATGTTGTTAAATGAAACTAAGTTAAAAACTAGAGATAAATTAAAGATTAGGGGTTATAAAATAATTAGAAAGGACAGGGAAAACGACGAAGGGGCAGGGGGTGTAGCCGCAATAATTAAAAATACAATCCCTTACGCGCAAGTTCCAAACAATACAGCAGCCATAGGCGGTATAGAAACAATAGCATTAAGATTAACACATAACACGCACATCATAGCAGCTTACAATAAACCGTCCAACATCTACACATCAGTGCAATTAGATGCACTTTTCACCGTAGCGCATAAAATATTATTAATAGGGGACCTGAACAGTAGGCACTCAAATTGGAACTGCCATAGAAACAACACAAACGGAAATACTCTTAGCAGATTCGAAAACAACAACAATGAAATAAACATTCTACACTCCGACGGGCCAACTCACTTCCCCGATAACAACACCACCCCCACGACAATAGACCTTGTCGTATGCAAAAATATGAACACCAGGAACATAACGGAAATTAAATCCATGCCGGTACTAAGCTCCGATCATAATCCCATAGAATTTACACTAGATAGGCAATACAAAGAAACACACAAAAAACAAACAACTTCGTACAAAAGCACGGACAGGAACAAATTCAGGAAAACACTGGACTCGCTAATCCAAATAAACAATAACCTCTCCACGCACGGCGAAATAGATCAGTGCGTAGAAGCATATACGAAAGCGATACAAACCGCAAAAAGTAAACATACACAACAAATAGCAATAGATCCAAGCAAAGATAAACTACCGGAAGCCATCACCACTCTAATTAAAGCAAGAAATAAAATAAGAAAGCGGTGGCAAAATACTGCCAACAGGCAACTAAAAGCAGAACTGGATGAAAAATCGAAAGAAATTAAAACACTCATCACGCAACATAGAAACACAACGTGGGAAAACAAATTGCAAGCACTAAATCCGCAGGACAACTCTTTGTGGAAATTAGCCAAGATGCTAAAAAAGCCATGCAACAACATTCCCGCACTAAAAGATGATAACAGCACATCGTTAACCAACACGGAAAAAGCGGAAACCATAGCAAACATTTTCGAAAAGGTACACGAACTGGATCATACTCACAACACCAGGGAGCAAGAAGAAATCATAACCACAACACGACAATTTAGAGCAAGCAACGTAACAATCGGCGACAAAGATCTAGCAAAACTCATCACCACGCCCACAGAGATTAAAACAATCCTAAAGAACCTTCCCAACAAAAAAGCACCTGGTCGTGATAAAATAGAAAATAAAATTCTAAAAAACATTAGCAAAAAGGCAACAGTTCAGCTGACATACATCATAAATGCAATAATAAAAACACAGTACTTTCCAAAGTCATGGAAAACGGCGGAGGTCATCCCAATCCTAAAACCAAACAAAATACCGGAAGATGCAAAAAGTTATCGGCCCATCAGTCTACTCAATACAATGGCTAAAGTAACGGAAAAGGTAATACTCACCAGATTAAAGAGGATAGACGATAAACAATAATATTAGTAATAATAAAGAAACCATTAATAAATATTACAAACTGGCAACTATGCCTCATAAACATCCTGTAAATAGATAAAATTTTTAAAGCAGGTTTTTAGTATAAGAATTTTCCTGTAATAAAACTAATATTAAGATACAACACAATACACAAACGGACTAACACCATGCAATGTAAATTATCTTAAGGTAGAATAGAACGCCATATGCGAATGAAATGTAAGGTAAATCTGTCTAGGTAGGAACTTGCAGTTAATAAAGAAACCCACTATAGCAATGGAAATTTAGGGCTAGGTACTAGGAAATGTATATTTACTCTGTCACCACTCTGTAATGAACATTGTGAAAACTGAATAATGTAAAAAGTGTAAATAAATATTTTGAATTGATTGGTTCTCGTCCGATCACCGAAGTTAAGCAATGTCGGGCGCGGTCAGTAGGTACTTGGATGGGTGACCGCTTGGGAACACCGCGTGCCGTTGTCTCCTTTTTTAATTTTTTCTAGTTCCTTAATTTGTATAACAGCAAACCCACTTCACATCTTTCTTTCGTTTACAATTACAGTTTCAATTAGCTCGCTTGCTGTTGAAAAACATCATTATTTTGCACTAAAGAAGAAATTATTTCAAAGGAAATTATAGTAGACTAATAGGGGAACTTGTGGTTATGTTCCCGAAAAAGTACATATTCTTACGACAACGGCCATACCACATTGAAGCACCGGTTCTCGTCCCAGTAGCCGTCAGGTAGTCGACCTCGACGGACGTGCTTAAGATTGTGCTGCTGTGTTATACAGTAAAGCGAAAATCGAAAGTGTAGTGAGTAACCCACGCTTGCATTGCATGTGCGAGGGTAGTTTTAAAGTTGTTTAGTGTTTAGAGTGATAGATTAGTTTAAAATTAGTGTAAACATTAGTTCAAACGCCATAAACCTGGATACAACGCAATTCGCAACAAACCAACCCAACAACAAGAGGTGTTTAGGGGAACAAGGGGAAGGTTCCGGAACCCCCAACAAATTTATTCTGCTGGGAAATGCATGTGCTGCAACAAGCGGCAACCTGATGGAGTATTTAGTCAAAAATAGAAGGGCGATCCCCATACCAATTAAAAATAGGTTCGATGTACTAGCAGATGAAAATGAGGAAATAACGGACTTCCAAACCATGGAAGTGGAACCGGAAAAAGAAGTACCCCAGAAAACAGAAAAACAGAGATTATTAGAGCATCGAACAAGTCAAAGAAATACCAAAAATATTAATAACTATAATAATAAAACGCAACGGGATCCTACTGAAGCTCGCCCACCGCCAATAGTATTACACATGACGACTAACAACCATAAAAAATTCACAGAGTACATAAGTTCTATGACCCAAGGGAAGTTTCATATTATATATGGTAAGGACAGAATTAGCGTGTATCCTCACACCCAAGAGGGGCACACAAATTTAATACAAAATATGAACCCAACTATAGAATACCATACCTACACAAAAAAAGATGAACGCACCCGCACCTTTGTACTTAAAGGTCTCAACAATGATGTCACTCCCGAGGAAGTCACGCAAGAACTCAAAATAAAATATGAACTTCAGGTGGTGCGTAGCAACAAAATGAAGAAGACAAAACGGCCGGTAATGCTAGTAACCTTCCCTCAAAATATAACTTTGAAACAGTTACAAGAGAGCGCGAAGTACATAAATTACACGAAGGTAACATGGGAACTCTATATAAATAAAAAAATAATTTCCCAGTGCCATCGGTGCCAAGAGTGGGGACACGCAACGTTAAATTGCACCGTGGATCCCAGGTGCCTAAAATGCAGTATGGAACATCTTACTAAAGACTGTAAAATGGACACAGATTCTACACCTAAGTGTGCTAATTGCGGGCAAAATCACCCGGCTATTCTGTGGAATGTCCGGTGTACAAAGCAAAAATTCAAAGAATCACGCTAACTAATGGACGTGCCCGCGGCGCGGTCTCAACACCAGCTCCTTTACCTGCTACACAATGTAGAAGAAGCTTCCCCGCCCTCGCCCCTGGTACCAATAGCTGGCACAGGACAAACGCGCAGCTAAACCCAAGGGAAAGCGCAAGTGCTACAAGTTCGCATGCAACAAAAAGTGTAAGTAATTATACTGTAAACGAAACTTTCAGTGACTTAGTGAGCGAACTGAAAACATTAGACAGTCATATAAATTTAAATAAAATGCTGGGACTTGTTAAATCCCTCAACGCGCAATTAGCAAACTGCAAGAGCGAATCTCAAAAATTTGAAACATTTTACAACTTTTACAAATCCTTGGATGGATAAAGCTCTTGCAGTTTGTAGTTGGAACGCGAATAGCATTGTAAATAAAAGTAACGAATTAACAGAGTTTCTAAACAGAACAAACATCCATATCTGCTTGCTTAATGAAACAAAATTAGATGATAAATTAAAATTAACTATCAGGGGCTATAAATGTCTACGTAAAGATAAAAGCAGAGCAGAGGGGGGTGTAGCTGTTCTGATAAGAAACGATGTACCTTTTGAACAAGTGCAAATACATAACTCAAACCTAGACCATGTGTGCATTCGACTGAAAGACAACACTCATATAATAGCGTGCTACAATAAACCAACATACAAAATCACACACAATGACATTAACATTCTTATAAACATAGCGCCTAAGGCACTCGTAGTTGGAGACCTTAATGCCAGACATACATCCTGAAACTGTCACCGTAACAACGGCAACTCTGTATACACATACTCGCTTAACAATAATGTAGTAATCCAATTTCCCGATCAGCACACCCATTACCCACCAAATAACACAACTCCCACCACCATCGACATTATAATTAACAAAAATGTAACGAACATGAGTACAATAGGAACCCTAGACGAGCTAAGCTCAGACCATAATCCTATTATATTCAATCTACACGGACATCAAATAAACAACACCGTAAGGAAAATCTTGGACTACGGAGCAACTGACTGGAAGCACTTCAAAACCGTGCTTGATACCCATATACAAATTTCAAATAACATCAGCAATATTGAAAAATTAGAGCACGAAACAGAAAAACTGACCGAGTCACTTCAAAAAACAATAAATACAACCATTAAAATGAAACCTACGAATAGCATTAATCTAAACCTACCTAATGAGATTACAGATCTGATAAAAGAGCGGAATAGGTTTAGAAGAAAATGGCAGCGTACCAAACAGCAACAATATAAAGACGAGATGATACAGCTAACAAAAGAAATCCGGCGACAAATTTGGACTTACAAAAATAAAACTTGGTCACAGAAGCTAGAAAAGCTGCGTGTATCCGACAACAGCTTGTGGAAAATGACAAAACTGCTAAAAAATAAATTTGAACCGGTTGCAAACAACACAAACACAAACACTCAAACAACAGAATCGCACTGGTCTCACCGACTCCGAAAAGGCGGAACTTCTTGCGGAGCAGTTCGAGCAAGTGCACCAAATACATACACAGCAAGACACCGCGGAGCAAACCCAAATAATCAGCACCGTGCATAATTATCTAACCGCTCTCTCAAAGCCGCCGGACACGATCAGATTCAAAACATCATACTGAAAAATTTGACCAGGAAAGCCAAGGTTCAGATAACCTACATCATCAACGCGATTTTTAGATTGTAATATTTCCCAAGTAGTTGGAAAAATGCAAGAATCATACCCATCCATAAAACAGGTAAGCCGCAAGATAATCCGGGTAGCTATAGGCCGATCAGCCTATTAAATACACTTAGTAAAGTGGCAGATAAAATCATACACAAAAGACTCAACAAGCACATCAAACAACATAAATTAATTAACAACGCACAGTTTGGATTCAGACAAAACCACAACACAACACAACAAGTAGTGAGAATAGTTAACGATATCAGCATTAATTTCAATAAAAACAACGTGACAGCGATGACATTGTTGGATATACAAAAAGCTTTCGATAAAGTTTGGATATACCGACTTTTATACAAATTAATAGACCAAAAGCACCCCAAAGCGATCATAAAGCTCCTACATTCGTACTTAAGTGACAGGACCTTCTATGTGCAGGTAAACAATGAGAATTCGGGAATAAGACAGATAAAAGCAGGGGTGCCTCAAGGTTCAATCCTGGGTCCAACCCTGTTTCTACTGTATATCAACGACATACCTACACAAATTAACACCAACCTAGCACTCTTCGCAGATGACACGGCAATCTACACACATTCATTCAGCGCTATCACAGCTCATAAAAAAATACAGATCCACATGCAAATATTAGAAAAATATTACAAAAAATGGAAAATTCAAATCAACGCAGAGAAAACAGAAGCCATTACTTTCAGTAAAAAACATACCAATAAAAAGAGTTTTCAATTGCCAACAGTTTACGGGCAGAAGATAACACCTCAAAAAATAGTGAAATACCTCGGCGTGAACCTCGATAGCAAACTCACGTACAAAGCGCACATAATTAAAACCATCCAAAAGGCAGCAGGAACATTAAAATTGCTCTACCCACTAATGGCCAAAAATAGTAAATTAAGCGTACCCAATAAGAAAATCATTTATAAAACAATAATAAGACCGATACTAACGTACGCGGCTCCAGTATGGTACTCTGCTGCCAAAACCAACATAACACCCCTCAGGGTCTACCAGCACAAGTGCCTTAGGCTCATACTTACCAAGGATAGATACATAAGGATTAACACCCTGCATCAACTTGCGGAAATCCAACCCTTCGACGAGTACATAATGGAACAATCACAAAAATTTTATATAACACAAACAACACAAAACAACACAAACCCGCTCATACAAAACATAACAAACATCCGTCAACGCAATACACCCTTTAAAATTAAACACAGAATACCATACCAAAACCTGCCCATTTTTCAGCAATGAATTAAAATACCACAAAAAACCTAACAACAGAAAGTAAATGCTCTTAAGGGCGACTGCATATGCACAGGTTTTTGCACATTTTTCCTATAAAAAATTACAGTTTGTAAATAGCATACCAAAGTTGAAGGCTATTTTTGTAAGTGTATTTTATTAATACACACCAGCCAAAACCATAAATTGAAACACAAATTTTAGCAGTAAATGTTGTAGGTAAGCTAATTAATTAGTAGGAACTGCAAACTATTCCAACCTGATTTGTACTTATATGCTTCTTGTATACGGGCGATTTAATGTAAATAAAGTTCTTGTTGATTGATTGATTGATTGATTGGTTCTCGTCCGATCACCGAAGTTAAGCAATGTCGGGCGCGGTTAGTACTTGGATGGGTGATCGCTTGGGAACACCGCGTGCCGTTGTCTCCTTTTTTAATTTTTCTTTTTCCCTACTTTGTATAACAGCAAACCCACTTCACATCTTTCTTTCGTTTACAATTATTACAGTTTCAATTAGCTCGCTTGCTATTGAAAAACATCATTATTTTGCACCAAAGAAGAAATTATTTTAAAGTAAATTATAGTAGACTAATAGGGGAACTTGTGGTTATGTTCCCGAAAAAGTACATATTCTTACGACAACGGCCATACCACATTGAAAGCACCGGTTCTCGTCCAGTCGCTGTCCGGCATCGGATCGAGACAGACGCGACCCTTAAAAGCCCTTCCTGAACGCAGGTAGCAAAGTTTAGCCGAAGCGCCCACGTGCTCTGCACGAGGTGGCTAGTAAAATCCACGTTTGTATATAAGAAATTGGTGTTAATCATAGCTATAGTTAAACCTAATGATAATATATTTAGTGTAAGTGTTTATAAATAATTTCTAGTGAATGTGGAAAGACAAATTAATTCACAAAATCAATCTATGTGTCCCTGGCATAGCGAAAATATACAAGGAAGCAAAAAAGACACACCAAACGTTAGTCAAATCTACAAAAAAAGAATTTTACAGCAATAAAATTATAAAATCAGAAAATAAATCTAAATCGGCCTGGAAGATTATAAACGAGCTTACAAATAAATCAATCAAATCCTCACAAAAGTTGGCGATAAAATGTAACGGCAATACAATTGAAGATCCCAAGGCAATTGCTGACTTGTTTAATAATTTTTTCATCGAAAGTATACAAACAGTCATAGCTAGTGTACCCGACCCGACCAAACAAATTAAACCTATTAGGCAAGTTAGTACAAGTATGGTAATGTTCCCGGTCACCGAAGCTGAAATACAAATGGCTTTAGAAAAAATAAAGAAAAAATCAACTGTAGGGCCAGATGGTGTTCCAATGAACATTATAAGAAAAATATGTAACGCCTTAGTAAAACCATTAACCTTACTTATTAATCTTTCTTTCGAGCAAGGTATATTTCCCGAATGTCTAAAAGTAGCCAAGGTAGTTCCGGTTTACAAAAAGGGCCCCTGTAACGAGGTGGAAAACTATAGACCAATATCCTTAACACCTGTCTTTTCAAAGATATACGAATACGTTGTGGTAAGCAGAATATCTAACTACCTCATGAAATATGAAATCCTAAATGAGTGTCAACATGGTTTTGTTAAAAATAAATCCACAATCACAGCAGCAACTGAATTATTTCAAAACATTGTTGAAAATCTAAACGCAGGCGGATGTCCAGTTGGGGTATTTTGTGACCTCAGCAGGGCATTCGACTGCGTGGACCATAAAATTCTATTAAATAAATTGTTCTCATACGGAATACGCGGAAAATTGAACAAATGGTTTGAATCATACCTAAGTAATAGAAGACAATTTGTAGAAGTACAGAATAAGAAAAATAATACTAATACCGCAATACGATCTGAAGAACATCTCCTGAATGTGGGAATACCACAAGGGTCAATCATAGGGCCAATTCTTTTTTCAATTTACGTTAATGACATAAGCCAAAATATTAGCAGCAAAACAGTAATGTATGCTGATGACACGTCAATTATAATAAAACAGAAAGATAGCAACGTGCATATACAAAAACAAGCGCGGATGGATTTAGATATACTCTCAGATTGGTTTTGCCACAACAAAATGCTATTGAATTGTACCAAAACAAACTATATCCGTTTTCATACGTATCAGAACACTTCGGAAATAAGTTTATCATTAACAATAAATGATATCACTCTAGATAACGTAAAAAATGTGAAGTTTTTGGGAATATATCTAGAAAGTACACTTCAATGGAACATGCACTGCCAGGAATTATTAAAAAAACTAAATACAACCTGTTACCAGATAAGAAGTCTAAAATCAACAGTTAATTTTCAATCAGTAAGTGCTTTCTATTATGCTCAGGTATATTCCCGCTTATGTTACGGAATCACAATATGGGGCGCTTCAAGCGCAGTAGAAGATGTCTTTAAAGCACAAAAAAGAATAGTAAGGTGTATTGCCTCGGCCTCACCGGCTGACTCCTGCAGACCGCTCTTTATAAAATACAAAATTTTGACAATTCACTGTATTTATATCCTATTTCTATTGACATACACTTACTGTAATAAGAATAAATTTCATCGTAATTGCGATATTCACAAATACGACACAAGAAAGACCAATCAATTTCATTTAAACCTACCTAGATTAAATTTATTTAAATGTGCTCCGGAATATATGGGACCCAAACTATTTAACTTATTACCTCAGGATATTTGCAATGGCACGAATGTAAACAAATTCAAACAAAAAATTAAAAAACTCTTGATAGAGAGGGCCTTTTATAGCATTGATGAATTCCAAAATTATTTTTTAGTCTAGCGATGTGACGTCTAGGATGGTTTGTAATGTTTGTAATATTGTTGTTTTTTTTTTTTAATATTTGTGTATCAATTGTATGTATACGTATGTGAATTTATCCAATCAACAGTTTTAATATGTAGTCATTTATGTTACTGGGACGTTCTCTATATACAAGCAATGTATCTAAAGAGATTAATAAACATTACATAACAATAGGATTTAACTTAGTGCAAGTGTAAATTAATGAGAACTAAATGCGTAAATTACGCAACAAAGCCGAACCTAAGTGAAATAGTGATCGAAACTAGAAAATACCGAGCTTTATTAGTAGCAAAGGCAAAGTATAAGCCTAGGCTTACAAAGAAGAGAGTGGCTGAAAGCAGCAGAAATACTAATAACAAGGACCCCATAGACACTGTAGATGCTGGCACGACGAACGGAAACATGAACGAGGGTACAAGACAAGACGTAAACATGGACATACAGGCAGAAAATGGTGCATCACCCAACATCCCTGAAATCCAGGAAGCAGGTGGATCATAAGGATTCTTACCAGCATTCAGCCTGGTGAAAAGAAAAAGAAATCCTGCAGACAAGACCAATGCTGAAATTCCCCAAAAGAGAGCAGCAAAAACTGCTAGATATCAAGCTCCGGCGCTGAATTTGAACAACAGATTCGAGCCGCTAGCTGAAAGAACGACAACAGAAGACCCGTAAAACGAAGAGGAGACAGGCGGAGACCCGGAAGTAAATCAGTCCTCCGAACAAACTAACCGTAATACAAGACGAATAAAAGAAAGCCCACCGCCCCCAATAATACTACACGGAAAACCGGACGTAAACGAAAAACTTATTCAGTACTTAAACCAAACCGTCAAAAAAGGTTATAAAATTAAACACACCGCGGAAACTACAAACGTATATATAGCAGATTTTGAAGAATGGAGGCTATTTTCAGACGGGCTAATTTCATCGAAAACAGAGTACCATACTTTCAACAACAAAAATCTAAAGACCCACGCATTTGTCCTACGGGGATTAGATCATGAGCCCGAGCCGGATAAACTAGAAATCGAGCTGAAAAACATTCACGGAATTGCAGTCACCAAGTGCTTTAAAATGAACAAAACTAATCGACCGGCGTAGTTAGTAACAACAACCAACGAAGTAACCCTTAGGAATTTACTAAAAGTAAAAGCAGTCCAACATAAATTGTAAGCTGGGAACGGTATTACAATAATAAAATAATAATACAATGCCATCGATGTCAAGGATGGGGTCACGCCACCTCCTTCTGTCATGCAGCCCCGAAATGTCTTAAATGTGCAGTGGACCACTGGATAAAAGAGTGCACCAAAAGCAGAGACACTCCAGCAACGTGCGTAAACTGGGAGGGATCACACACGGCGAATAGCACTGATTGCGCTACATATCAAGAAAAAAAACAATGGATAGAAGCGAGAAGACAAGAGGGCCCGAGGTCGCAAGCAGGTAGGCCTACCCAAAGCACCCCCAACATCCATAACAAAAGAACCTTCCCGGAACTGCCAAGATACAGGCCCGCACCAGCGCCGAGCACTACCTGCTGGAACGCCAGCCCTCAACCCCAAGTGCAACAAAAACAAGTGACGAACGAAAGTGTAAGTGAGTTTAGTGGGTTCAACGTGCTAACAGCTGAATTCAAAACACTAGGTAATCTAATTAATGTTAACGGCATGCTTAAAGCAATCAGAGACTTAAACAAGCAGCTTATAGTCTGTAGGACAAGCGTAGATAAGTTTACAACATTTTATAATTTTACTCAAAACTTAGACTCCTATGGAATCTAAAGTCCAAATAGTTTCTTGGAACGCGAACGACCTAAAAGCTAAAGTAAGCCAGTTAATTAATTTCCTAGTAACACATAACGTAGAAATAATGTTAATCAACGAAACGAAACTGAAAAAAGAAGACAAACTAAAAATAAAACGCTACACACTGTACAGAAATGACAGACCGGACAACCTAGGGGCGGGGGGAGTCGCAATAGCTGTAAAATACAACATACCGCACACACACATCAACATAAACCAAACAACAATAGAAACACTCGCGATTAAACTCACAGACAACACCCACATAATAGCAGCATACAACAGACCATTAAATCACTTCACAAACGTAGACCTACAAACACTCACAAACACGGCAAACAAAGTACTGATAGTAGGGGACTTAAACGCTAAGCATGTCAATTGGAACTGCAACAGAAACAACAGAAACGGCAACACATTAAACGACTACATCAACAATAATAATGTAGGGCTAATGTATCCGGACACGCATACCCACTATCCTAGCAACAACACGACGCCATCCACAATAGACTTGATAATCAACAAGAACGTAACAAACATCACGCAACCACAAACCGTTGCAGAACTGGACTCCGATCACAACCCCGTAATATTTACACTCAACAATCAAACAATACAAAACCAAAACAAAACAATCATTTCCTACAAAAACACCGATTGGGCAGATTTTAGGAAAACGCTAGACGAGCAAATCACACTGACGCCCGATATAACCACCGTGGAAAGGCTCAACCAAGAGGTAGGAAAACTTACAGCGGCAATTACCAGGGCGAAACAAAAACATACTCAAATCAAAACAATAAACACGAAGAAGGACGACCTCCCGGTGCAGATTCAACAATTAATCAAACGCAGAAATCAGACAAGGAAAGAGTGGCAACGCACAGCCAATCCGCATACTAAACAGGAACTGGGGCAATTAAATAGGCAAGTAAAGCAAGAGATAACAACCTATAGAAACAACAAATCGACAGCACTTTTACAATCATTGAATGCTAAAGATAACACACTCTGGAAACTTACCAAAGCCTTCAAAAGAACCCAAATCCCAATTCCGACACTGGAAGCAAATAATAGACTATCACTAACTGACCAAGATAAAGCCAATACACTCGCGAAAGCATTTGAAGAGGTACATAAACTGGATGAGCGCAACACGCAGGAGCAGCAGGAAATTATCGATGCCGTGGATGAGTTCCTCACGAACGATCACTACCCAAACATCAATACCCTAACTAAAATCATCACAACTCCACGAGAAATACACTCAACGATAAAGTTCCTACCTAATCATAAAGCACCTGGGCCAGACAACATCGGAAATATAATACTAAAAAATATGTCCAGAAAAGCAACAGTACAGCTAACCTACATTATTAATACAATTTTTAAACTATGCCACTTCCCAGACAGCTGGAAAAATGCACACATAATACCCATACCAAAACCAAACAAGAATCATACAAACCCAACAAACTACCGCCCTATAAGTCTACTAAACACGTTATCAAAGGTCACAGAAAAAATCATACTTACCAGGTTGAATAAAATCGATAAGAAACGCAAAATCACCATGGACTGCCAGTTTGGATTCAGACCAAAGCACAACACGGCTCAACAAGTTGTAAGAATAGCCAACGACATCGCAGTTAACTATAACAAAAATAATTTCACAGTCATGACCTTATTAGATATACAGAAAGCGTTCGACAAAGTATGGGTAAAAGGACTTATTTATAAACTCATAACGATAAATATACCACCAAATTTAATCAAACTGTTGCATTCATATCTCACGGATAGGCATTTTTCTGTGAAGGTCAACAACGCCTACTTTCATACTAAACAGATAAACGCCGGGGTACCACAGGGATCAGTACTGGGACCCAGGTTATTCTCACTGTTCATTAACGACCTGCCCCAGTTTGAGAAAACTAAAACAGCACTATATGCCGATGATACGGCAATATACGCACACTCCTTCTCCGCAATAGTTGCCAATGCTCAAATTCAAATACACATGAACAAGATCACGCAGTATTACAACAAATGGAATGTCCAAATAAACTCTGAAAAAACAGAACAAATAATTTTTAGCAGGAAATTCACAAACAATAAGATCTTTACGCTACTAAAAGTCCGCGACCACTTAATCACACCCGCAGATACTGTTAAATATCTGGTAATACACATGGACCATCGACTTAACTACCAAACTCACATAAAACATACAATCAGGAAAGCGTACGCCGCCATGAGAATAGTTTACCCAATAATGCGCAACCACAATACAAACAACACAAACAAGAAGTTAATATACACAGCAATACTAAGGCCTCTGATAACGTATGCAGCACCAGTCTGGTGCAACATTGGAAATCCAACAATGAACAAACTCCAGGTGTTCCAGAACAAGTGCCTAAGGCTTATAACAGGCTCAAACAGATACGCGAGAATCGCAGATCTACACGCCCAAACAGAAATAGAAACAATAAAAGACTACATACAAAGAACATCGCAAACGTTCTACAAATACCAACTGAACCATAATAATCTAACAACACACATAACAAGCAACAGAGCACACAACACCGTTTTCAAAATAAAGCATAAATTACCCTATCAATACCTACCCATATTTGAAGAAATTGAGTAAACATCCAAAGCGACGTAAGTCACAAAATAAAAGCAGGTTTTTAGTAATCTTTTCCTGCAAATAAATCAAAACAATAGAAACACCTCCACAACGAAAATACAAATTATAAATTATTTAAAGTCATGCATTAATACTGAAAATTAAAGGTAAGTCTTCGGATAGGTACTTTAAATATGTAACTAAACTTACCATACAATTTTTGCTGCAATGTTCGTGTCATATATTGTCTACTTAGGTATTATATGAAATTTAATGTAACGTGTCAAAAATTGTAACTATTCGTGTAAATTTGTATGGTTCTCGTCCGATCACCGAAGTTAAGCAATGTCGGGCGCGGTCAGTACTTGGATGGGTGACCGCTTGGGAACACCGCGTGCCGTTGTCTCCTTTTTTAATTTTTTCTAATTCCCTACTTTGTATAACAGCAAACCCACTTCACATCTTTCTTTCGTTTACAATTATTACAGTTTCAATTAGCTCGCTTGCCATTGAAAACATCATTATTTTGCACTAAAGAAGAAATTATTTTAAAGGAAATTATAGTAGACTAATAGGGGAACTTGTGGTTATGTTCCCGAAAAAGTACATATTCTTACGACAACGGCCATACCACATTGAAAGCACCGGTTCTCGTCCCAGGTAGCAAAGTTTAACCGAAGAGCCCACGTGCTCTGCACGAGGTGGCTACTAAAAATCGCACTTGTATATAAGTACTAAAGTAGTTTTAATCATAGTGTTAACCTATATGACAATATATTGTTTAGTGTACGTGTAAATATAATATAATTAGTGAACGTGAAAAGACACTACAATTGGGAATTTACAGTACCGATCAGGCACCACTGTCGACTGCATAATGGCCGCTGACAGAGGGTAACAATTATTGTTTACGTTAGGGAGTGCTGGTTAATTGTTGTTTGTTAGTTGTGTTTAGGCCTTTGTGACATTAAAAAACAGTTTTTTTCAAAACTACTTTTGAAGTATACTTTCTTCAACCTAGGTAGGTACTCAACTTTATACTACATATATGAAATACCTAATAAAATACCAAAATTGTAACCTTACTTTTGTGTTTCGTTTTAGGTAGGGACCTGCTGATTTTTTATCAAAATGAGTATACCAAAGAGTGGTAGTCACATTAACTGTTGTGTGTATGGCTGTCACACAACAAAGGGCAAAGAGAAACATTTTAGTTTTCACACTTTTCCAAAAGAGAAAACAAGTTATGTTTGTCTAACTAATAAGATCGGCATCCAGGAGAAGGTGGATAGAAAGAAGGCGTGGGAAACGAAATTGTTAATGGGCAAACCTATCAGTGCCTTCATGAGAGTTTGTTCTCTACATTTTAACAAGGATGATTTTATTTTACCAGGTACGAAAAAATTACAATGATGTTTTAGATTTAGTTTACGATTTGCACAAATAACTTACTCGTTTATTAACATCACTTTGCTTGCTTTACAATCAAATTGCAGCATTTAATAGTAGTACTGTTTTTAGATGTTCCTTGCAAATTTCCACGACTGAAGAAGACTGCAGTTCCATCCCAAAACCTGCCATCAAAAAGTATTGCAGAAACAACTCCAAAGGTCCGAAGGCAGAGAATTTCTCAAATCAAGGCAACAGAGCAGTTGTTGCCCTCACCGGAATCAAATCGGGCTAGTGAGCAGCAAATCCGTACTTTAACAGCAAGTGAAGAAATCGCAATTGACAACTTACAGCAACTTGTTAATGTTCGTAGGAATGTGGAAGAAAAGGGTACACAAGTAAAATGTGGAGACATATTAATACCATTTATTGCTGGCATCGATAGTGATGCAAAATTAAATTCATTGACAGGCTTACCGTCGTTTCATATGCTGCAAACTTTGGTCAATACTGTTACCGAATACTTTACAGACATTAGAGTACACAAATTAACAGTGAAAGAACGTCTTATTTTAACGTTTATGAAAATGAAAACGGGACTGCGTTATGTTGTATTAGCATTTGTTTAGCTCAGTTACAAGTAAGACTTGTATTAAAATTATTTTTCATGATATGATTTCGAAGTTGGCAATGGTTCTAAAACCTCTTATTGTGTGGCCATCTCAGGACGAGTGTAGAAGAAACTTGCCCATTTGCTTCAGAAAATTTTCAAATGTAAGAGTTGTTTTAGATTGCACCGAATTGACGGTTCAGAACTCAAAAAATTTATGTTGTCGGATAGTGACTTACTCGCATTATAAAGGAACACAGACAATAAAATTCATGACGGGTGTTAGTCCTGCTGGCTTAATAACCTTCGTCAGCCAGGCATATGGTGGGAGAGCATCAGACAAAGCCATATTTGAACAGAGTGGCATCATCAACAAGTTGGTTATGGGTCAAGATGCTGTGATGGTAGACAAAGGTTTCCATATAGAAGATATAACAAGCATGCATCACATTAAACTTATTAGACCACCTTTTCTCCGTAAGAAGAGCCAATTTTCAGAAGAAGAGGCGAGGCAAAATGTCGACATATCCAAAGCTAGAGTGCATATTGTCACGTTATAATTTAGTGACATGGTCTGGATGGAAACACATCAACCTTTTAATAGTTATATTTAAGCACAAGTTACATTATTGACTTAATATTAAATGATACACCACACAGGTGGGCTTACATGAATAGCATAGCTATTAGTAGATAGAGCGTAGCTGGGGTTGAAACCATGTTGACAAGACTGTAGCCTTCTTGGTCTTGGTATGGATTGATGTTACCAAGTCTGATGACTCACAGCTAGGAGCTGTTTGTCTTGGTATGGACGAACTTGATCTTGATATCGATGTCGACTGACTGACTAGTTGTTCCTTCCTTGTGGCATATTAATCCTTTTATAGTATTAGCTCCCCTCCTATCTATTACATTCCATTTACAATGTCCTTAAGTCTATATTTAGTGATTGCACACTGACAGGATGTTACTTATTGTTTTACATGATGAAATATGGACTGGACACCTGCACTAACTTGCAATAACAAACGAGTCATCAAGTCATTGCAACATGATGAAATTATGTTACATTGTAGTTACATTCGATTAGCATAAAAGATACTTAATTAATACTCAATCAATACTTAATAAATATCTAATCGATCTGCTTGTGACATTTCCCTCCCCTTACAAACAATTGTTGCGTATGGGGTCTCCTTACTCACAAAGTCATAAGGAGATCGATGAATACCCTAAAATACATAACAGTTACTAAACACAAAACATAAGCCCAATGTGTGTGTGAATAAAGCGTACAAGCAATGGTTAACAGTTATGCAAAGTTACATTTTATGTTATATAGATAAATGTTTAAAGTATACATAAAAACCTATCGTGATAAAAACCATAATAAAAGCTAGTTATAAACACTCTCTATTTAAGTAGTTTAGTACTACTTATAATTCTACATGCGGTAAATAGTGGTTGTGAACATAACTTAAGTGAATAGAGTTAAGTATATTTGTGAGTTCCTTTGTGTCTAAAGGTATAAGAATCATAAGTTCTACAGAGATGGCGCAACATAGGTAATTATAAATTACAAAATTTTTTTTCAAAAGGTAAGTGAACATAATACTTAATTAAAGGTAAATTACATCTATTACATGATTTTAAACTATTTGAAATATGCAAATTAAACTGTGTAATCACATTAACAATCTCAAAAATACGTTTTGTGGTCTAAAAATTCAGTTTTCTTATTATTTTCGAAAATACTATTGTATCAAGACCTGCGATGTTTCGCGCGGGGGTGAAACGTCTCATCTTTGCTGAGTTAGCAAAATTGTCCTATATAATCATTTGTTGTCCTGGGGGAACTTCATTTACGATTCTAACTACTTGTTTAACATAGTACAAATATTATAAGATATTATAATGAACTTTGACGAGACTCAAGTGGTCACCCACACCTCATCGCCGATTGATATTTGTCTGCTGCCTGCAGTCCGTAAGTAAAGCAAAAATTTATCATCACCAAATTATTTTGACTGAGCAGTTATCATCCAATGGAAATACCAGAAATAATAATTCGTTTCTTCTTTGTTTTTTAGAATTATTTGAAGGATGGCGCCTCCAAGGGGTGTATGTGAACAGCGGTTATCCATTGACTATAATAACGTCATGGGTTACCACCCAGATTGGCCCTGGGCGTATATACGTCGTGTGCCCTGGTGACAGATTCTACCTTTATGGGATTAATGTCCCTACTGACTTTGTCATCGTACGGGTGCACGCCGTAGCAGCTGGGGTGAACCGCGTATCTTTTCATTATCTGGACGAGGAGGACCCATTCCTGCCCTTTGCTGATCCCTTTGGACCACCCTCACCAGTAAGGATGGTACCGATTATTACTCCACCAATCCCGACAGGGTTTGATGTGTTGGGGGAACCCAGCTTCAACACCGAAGAATAAGGATTCAAAATTAATTTTTTTTTTTTTTTGTAAATAGAATCACCTACATTCGCTATAATTTCCTATAAAATATTTTCATATTTGCATTTAATAAATAATTAGTAAAATACCCTATAGTATTTTCTTTTGTGTTGGTTTTTACATTTTCAGAAATAAGGACATTTGAGTAAGGGTTGCAAATGAATACTTTTGCTACCTCCTGTATATGATAATCTGCTTCGATTCACTTTACATGCGCAGTCAAAGTTACTCAGTAACTGACTGACAGCTACTCCCAAGTTGTTTGAAGTTTTTGTGTGTGCAAGTATTATAAGCTTTAAAATTTACAGTAAGTATAAAATTTACTTAAATAATTTACAACTTTCATTGTTAGAAGTTCTTGAAGTAATTTTCTTTAACTATTGTAGCAATTACTTTTTCTGAAGTATAAATTTAGACCGTAAAAAACGTAAATCTTCTAAGTATTGAAAATTGCTTACATTGCAAAAATACACCCTAAGAACAAAGAATACAGCAATACTATATGAATTTCAAATTAATTTTTACGTAAATTGTTGTTGATTATTTTCTAATTCTAGATAATTATATGTTAGTAATTGTACATAAGCAAGCAATGCTATATTGTGGATACAAATAGAATCAAAATTATTAGTAAATATTTTAATATTAATATAATAAATATGGGGTTCAATTAATAAGTGATTGACCTCATATCTAGTAATAGAAAACTCCTTGTGTCATAGCTTTATTAAATCTTATTACAGTGAACTGTGTTCATGTGACTCAGGGGCGTTTTGAAAACGTCTTCCCCTTTCAATATCAATCATATCAAAATCTCTTGCAAGTTCTTCTAAATGCATGCGTTCTCTTCTTGTTTGTTTGGCTTTCACGTACTTTAATACAAGTCTGAATATAATGTAAGGGACTGTTAGAATAACCAAACTTAAAAGAAAATATTGAATGTCTGAGAAATTTCTTGAGTGTACTGGTTTGTTATTAACAATTTTTGTAGCTAACTCGTTTATTTCATCAAACTTATCACTTAATAAGCCTAGATCATCCAAATTTTTAGCTATAGAACGATAATTTGAGCTTAGATTCATGTGTGGTATTACGTTTTGAAAATTTTTAAAAACAGAATGGTTCAGGTCCAAATTAATTGGTGGAACATATTCCAACGTGAGTTCTTTGCTTATTATTTCATTATGCGGTAATAAAATTACATTTTTTGTATGACCTGAGCATCGTGAGGATAATATAATCTCACCGACTCCTTTTAACGTTATGTCCTTAGAAATAAAATCATCACAAACAATTGTTAAAACTTCAAAATCAGGTATTACGAATATCCAGCCATTTATTACTGACATTTGTGACCAAATTGATTGTGATAACTGAGTTATACGTTGGTCACAGGTGTTTGGTATTTGTTTTGATCCTTTAAATAACAAAATTTCACAAATTTCACTTTGAGATGATAGCAATAATGGTTGTGTTTGTTTACAAAGATATTTTTGTGTACCAAATTTTTTACAATCTTTAAAATCTTCGCTTGATAATGTAAAAAATTGATGTCTTTCAAGGGTCATTGCCACATATTTTGAAGAAGGTTGTATAAAAGTGTATTTGTTGTTACTTAGGTGAACTGGTAATGCAGATAGTTTGAATAATTCATACTGAACTCTATTGGATAAAGGAATTTTTATGGTATAAACTAAGTTAGAATTTTGAAAATAAACTGTTAATTTAATTAACTTTAGTAAAATATGTGCGTTACCTGAAATAGGAGCAACAGGGAATTCCAAATTTTTTGGTATTAAATGTGACAGTTCTTGAAGTTCATTTATAAATTTCTTAGGAGGCAAAATTGCAGGGTGTAATGTTCCTTGTGAAGCGAACATGACTGCTTCAAGTAAGGTTTTAACTTCAAATTCGTATTCATGAAATAACAAAGAAAATAATTGAATGTGGTCACTTATAATATTTTTGAATTCAAAGAAATATATTGATTTAGTCAGATTATAAATCTGATCTTCTGTATGTTCGAGATTTTTGGCTAACAAATTTTGATTAAAGTATAAGTCAGCTGTGGTTGCATTAAAGGTTGAAATTGCTGATTTTATTAAAATAGTCTGTTCATTTATCAGTTTCGCCAAATTTTTTCCTTGTTCTTCAAATTCTGAGATTTTTTGACTATAAAATTCACCGTCACTACTGTCTAATGTACCAAATAGCATTTTTAAAAGTGATCCACCACCATCAAAAGGACTCCGTTTTGTTCTTTCTTGAACAAATCCTACCAATTCTTCTAAATTATTTTGATCAAATCGAATTCTTGTAAGACCAGTGGTGGCTGTTTGAATAAAATTATCGCACATTCTGACACTGTCTAATAATTTAGAGGTGTTTAATACTCGTTTTTCTCTGTTACTTTCAAGAGAACAAACATGTTTAATTTTACTGAAGTATTTTTCTAAATATTCAAATTTATCATGATAATTTTTCATGTTAACAAAAGCAACAATGGTCACCTGATTGTTAAATAACTGAATCTGTCCTGTCTTTTCGTAATGTAAGCCGGGATTAAATTGAAATTGTCTAATTTTATATCCATCTTCAGGTACAAAAGCCTGGTTAGAAGGAGTAATTCTGTAATTAAAAAGACAACTATTAGTCTTTTTATCTAAGCTTGACAGTTCTAAGTCGACTTTCCCCTTATCATTTAAATTACTAATTATTGATTATTGGAATTAATTTTTTGAATAGATGTTTCAGAAAGAAATCCTATTACAATTATACAAGGATTTTGGATACCCTAAATTCCTGAACTTTGAGAAAGGATTCAGTCTTAAAGGTTCCATAAAGTGAGATTAATATTTCAAACAAGAAATTCGCAATTTACATCTGCAAGTAAGTTTATTAATAACTAAGTTATCAATGTTAACATAAAAATCCGTACAGGCAGTCTATTGTAGTCTACGTTTAGCGGCGTTTGTCTAGCAATTCACTATTAAATACATTTTCTTATGCAGATTTGCAGTTAATGACCTGTATTCTGTCTATATTGCAATTTATAGAACTTATGTTCTATTTAGATTTTGTATTATTCGAGTTTATTTGTTATCTTCATAACATTATTTTAATTTCTTTTTAATTCATTTCATTTGTTATCTTTATAACATTATTTCTTTGTAACACCATTTCCTTTCAATTCAAAGCATGCAATTTCATCAAAATAGGTTATTTAAATTATGCCTCTCAATTAATTACTTTTGCAATAAACTTGAATTAAAAAGTGATCAGCCTTATCTAACGCCTGAACATTTCTATTCTGTAGAAAGTTCCAGTTTCTCTTTCCCCTTTAAAAATACGCGCGCTTTACAACAAAAAAGGTCGTTAGATTTCCCCTTGTCTGATTTTCAAAATTACTTCTTAATTCTCTGCAGCGCTTCAGAAAATTTTCCACTACTGGAGGACAGTAACCCTAATAAAAAGAGCAAGAGATTAGATGTCTCAAAACAATTAAAATACACTCCCGGAGCAAACTAATATAGGGGAATCACTAAGTCCTTTGGACAAATAAATTGGAGCATATTTACCTACGTAGGATTTCGGACATCTCTTTGTCAGAAACTTGATTATGCCTCTATAATCAATATGACAGTACACAAATACAGAGAAAAATCTCTTTTCTCTAACCGAAGTAAATCAGGAATGGCCCTTTAATTCTAAAATATGTGAAAAGATTCATTTAAATGAGAATTAAATTCCTGACCTTTGTTAAAGCTGATCATTATTATGCTTTGCATAATATATTTATTCATTTATATTAAATTGTCTTATTACCACCAGAGAAACTTCAAGAAGAATGGTAATCATGGTATGAGGCTATTACTATTACTTTTAAAATTACTTTATGTATTACTTAGTTAATACATGTATGATTTTTATTTTATTTTTTAGCTACTCGGCAATTAAAGTCTCAACTTCATCCGAGGGTCCAACCGGATTGAAATTGTCTGTGTTATTACTGTTAAAGGAAGTAGTTGAATTTTCCGAAGAAGATTCATTTTCTGCCGACACATCCCATGGATCTACATAGGGTAGCATCCGAGAAATGTGCACGACTTCACATTTAGCATTAGGTGCGTTACCTTTTTTAATTAGATAATCTACTTCTGACTTCCTTTCTATAATTTCATATGGACCGAACCACCTCAATAAGAGTTTTTCGGTCTTTCCTATTTTCCGAATAGGTGTAAAGACTTTTACTTTTTGTCCAACTTCAAAAGTTAGTAATCTATGTTTTTCGTCATAACGATTTTTATCTTTAATTTGTTGACTTCTGATATTTTGAACAGCTAGGTTTCTTGCGAACAATGCTTGATCTCGTGCTTGTATAACATCGAGAGTTTCGACCGGTATGTTTAACTGAACATCTGTTGGTAATCTTGGTTGCCTACCATATACTAACATAAATGGTGATAATTTAGTTGTTTCTTGACGAGATACATTATAAGCCCATGTGACATGAACTAAATGTCTATCCCAGTCAGTTTGTTTAGTATTTGTATACACGCTAAGCATGTCTACGATTGTATGATTAGTACGTTCAACCAATCCATTACAAGCGGGGTGATATGAAGTAGTCATCCGTGAATTAGTACCCATTAGTCTTAGTAATTCTGTAACTAGTTGTGATTGAAAAACTTTTCCGCGATCTGAAATTAAATATTTTGGGCTTCCGTGCCTACATATTATTTGCTCTAATATAAATTGTGCCACTCCCTCACTTTTACCACTTGCTAGTGCCCGTGTTTCGCAGTAACGCGTGGCATAATCTGTAGCGACAACTATTGTTGTTTTACCACGTTGACTTCTATGTATGGGGCCTACTAAATCTATTCCTACTTTTTCAAATGGCACACCTATAGTGATTGGTTGTAGTTGACCAGGGGGTTTTTGCGTACTCCCTTTTCGTGCTTGACAAGATTGACATCCTGAAACATATTTCTTTACGTCTTTTAACAATCCATCCCAATAATAATTCATTTTAATTTTGTGATATGTCTTTGTAATGCCTAAATGTCCTGCCATTGGAGCATCATGGTTATTATATAAGATTTCAAATTTAAGGGTATTTGGTATCATTAAAAGATATTGAGAACCTTCTGGACTAGCATTTTTCTTGTAAAGGACACCATCTATTAATATAAAAGACTTAGCACGTTTACGTTCACTAATTGTTAAAGTTGTGTCTTGTATATTTTCTAATGCTATAAAAAGTTTGGCTAACCTTTTATCTTGATGTTGTAGGTTACTGATATTATGTGGTACCATGATGAATGTCGGTACGTAATCTGCTTGAAGTTCATCAAATTCTGAAGCTACTTGACATGGATTACGGGATAAAGCATCAACGTCTCTATTTAAGACTCCACGTTTGTGTTTGACTGTATAATCAAAATCTTGAAGACGTATCGACCAGCGTACTAGCCGACCGCTTATGCCTTTAGCACTGCGTAACCAACATAGGCAGTGATGGTCTGTAACTATCGTAATATGTTTTCCATAGACATATGGTCTGAGATATGTTAAACTCCAAATAGCTGTTAAGGCTTCTAATTCGGAAATCGAGTAATTTTTTTCAGCTTTGGTTAGGCCTCTGGAAATGAATGCTATTGGAAAGAACTCATCGTTAAATTTCTGTAGTAAAATGGCACCAAGTCCTTCAATACTTGCATCTATTCTTAACTCTGTTTCTGCGTGAGGATCATAATGACGTAAAATGGGTGCAGTTGTTAATTTTTCTTTAAGTGTATCAAATGCCTCCTGTTGCATTGCTGTCCAAGAGAATTTAACAGATGATTTAGTGATTTCGTAGAGTGGTTTAGCTATTCTGGCAAAATTTTCAATGTGATTCCTGTAGTAATTACAGATACCAAGAAATGACTGTACCTTCTTAACTGTTGTTGGAGTTGGAAATTGTATTATGGCTTGTATTTTTGTATTATCTGGTAAGATGCCTTCTGCATTTACTGTATGTCCTAGAATAGTTATTTTTGTCTTTGCATAGCTGCACTTACTAGGTTTTAATGTTAGTTTGTAATAACGTAATTTATCAAAAGCTTGCTGAAGGCGAACTAAATGTTCCTCAAAGGTTTTTGAATAAATGATAATATCATCCATGTACAAAAGTAAACCTTTAAATTTTAAATCTGCAAAAACTTTATCTGCCATTTTTTGAAATGTCCTAGGAGCATTTGTTAAACCGAAAGACATTACATTGAATTCATACAGTCCATCCGGAGAAATAAAAGCTGTTTTTTCCTTGTCATTTTCTTTTACATTAATTTGAAAATATCCGCTAAACATATCCAAGGAAGAAAAATAACAAGACCCATTTAAGTAACTAAGTAGGTCCTGTATAACTGGTAATGGGTAGACTTGTTTTTTCGTAACTGCATTCAGTTTTCTATAATCTATACAAAATCTGATAGAATTATCTTTCTTTTTAACTAAAACGATTGGCGATGCCCAATCACTCTGTGATTCACGAATTATGTTATATTTGAGCATTTCATCTATTTGTTCCTGAATTATTTCTCTTTCTTTATGAGACACTCTGTATGGTCTTGATTTAATTGGGTCGGAGCCTTCAACTATTATTTCGTGTTCCACTAAACTAGTTGAGCCCATTTCTGAGAAGCTAGTTGCAAAAATGTCTTGATATTCATTTATTAACTGTTGTAGTTGTTTTTGTTCATTTATTGTTAACGAAGGATTTATGTCATGTTTGATGCATTTTGAATTATCGTAAACATCAAGAGTCGCTAACAAATTTGAGTCATTAATAATTTCAAAATATGCCAACGTAGTACCTTTAAATAAACGTACTTTATTTAAATTATTTGATTGTAATGTTAGCTTCCACATTTTTGTGCTAACCTGTTTGATATCTTGTACAATTAATTTATATCGACTTAAAATGATTTCTTGCAAACATATTTCATAAAGGTTATTTGAAAAATTTCCATTTTTATGTAGCTGTAAACTAACAATTTTCACTTCATTCGGCAAAATTTCAGTATCTTTTGTTAAAGTTAATTTATATTTAATATTTTGTTCATTAGGAGTAGAAATTTTATCCAAAAAATTATTAAAAGTTTTAATCGAAGTTGTATTAAGTTGCCAAAGGTCCCTGATAGTAGATTTATGAATATCAATTGTGATAGGTTGTACTGTATTATTACTAAACGTTATGGTATGATCATGAAAATTAATTATGCTTTTGTTTTCCAGCAAGAATTTCATTCCAAGAATTAAAGGTTTTGGGGAAGATTCAATTACTAATGCCGAAACTGTGGTTTTCCAATTTTGAATAGATAAATTTATTATTGACGATCCTATGACGGATAGTTTATGATTATCAACCGTTGTTAAAAATGAAATGGGACTAGGTTGTATTATTGTATGTACAAATTTTTTATCAATTACGTTTTCGACAGCACCTGTATCAATTATAATTTCGATTTCTTTATCATGAATATAGCCTAAGATAAGTAAAACTTGTAATTTATTATAAATATCAGGGAGCCTTTCGTTAAAATGCAGGACAGCTTGTAGGCTCAGTGCTTTTGCTGTCCCCTCACGTTTCCCGAAGAATTTTGTTGTACAAAACTGTTACGATTGTTGGTTCTACGCCAAGTATTTGCATTATTGTTGACTTGTCTGGGTTGGTTATATCGTGGAGTATTTGAATCATTATTTCGGTTTGTCATACAAACGCTGCTGGTATGTCCTGCTCTATTGCAAAGAAAGCAAATTGGTCTACCGTCCAATGTACGTGTTGGGCGATAAGAATTAAATCGTCCTTTTCTATTATTATTATTATTGTTGAACTGATTACCACGATTGTAATTAAATTGACTATCACGATTGTAATTCATATTATTTCTAGTATAATTTCTAGAAGTTCCAGGTGCATTTATATTTAAAACCGGAGTTTCAGTACTTTCAAGTTTTGAAATGCTCTCTCTCTTTTTTGCGTCGCTGATTTTGAGCACTAGTTTTTTAAGTTTTTCCAAAGTCATATTTTCATCTGAAAGTACCAAAAATTGATATTGGTATGAAGGATGTAACCCACATTCAAAATATTCAATGATCTCTGATTCGACCATATTTTCATCTAGGTTATAACAAATATCGAGTATTTCGTAGAAAAAGCTGTTAATGTCTTCAAATTCTCCCTGTTTTTTATTTCGTAGCTTAAACTTTGCTTCGCGATTGACAGCCGCCCCAGCGAATTCTTTTATGAAATTTGCTTTAACATTTTCCCACGTATCATTTTGATGAATTGGATTAGTTCGAAATTTTTCATACCATATTGCCGCTGGTCCTAACAAAAAAGATCCAAAGAAAAATATTTTATTTCCGTCTGCCCATGAATTTACCGCAGCAGCCCTTTCATAACTTTTTAAAAATTTAGCCGGATTTTTATTCTTAATGGGGTCAAATGTTTCTGGACTAATAAATTTAGGTAAAGTCGGATTTACTGGACTTTCAAACGCCTGTATAATTGTTGAATTTGCCATCTTAATATTTGTTACGGATACTTGATTATTAATAACAGTTGTTGAAGTGGCAGGGATACTTTTATCTAATTGAAACAAATTTTTATTTATTAAAATTTGTTCTTGCACCAGTTTCGAATTATTTTCATTAATAATTAAGAGAGAATTTTCTGGCGCATCAGGTTCTGAACTACTTATTTCCGTATTATCAAATAAATCTGAAATATTTATTACTTGCTGTTGGTCTGACCCATCTGTTTTTATTTTTATTAAAAATTTATCTTTAGTGTCTGTATTTGCAAAATCAAAATTTTGTACCACTGTAGTTGGAGATCTCAAAATTCTAGCACTACGACCAAAAACTTTATCTGCAGATGATTGAAGTATATCTTTAAATTCAGAATAAGAATGTGACCTATTTAATACTGAAGTTGGAGGACTTCTTACAACTTTAGTACTAGGAGCAAAAATATTATCTGGAGATGACTGAAGTGTTTCTTCAAATGCAGAACAAGAATGTGATCTATTTAGTACTGTAGAACTATTATATTTTGGGTCAAAATTAGATGTATAACTTGGAATTGACGCGGTTATTGAAGTAGAATTCGCAGAATTTTTTGTTACAAGGTGTTCCCTATTTTTTACAAGGTTGACATGATCAGATCCAGACATTGCACGCGGAATCGTAGTCCATTTTTGAAATGATTAACGAAATTTCAGAATTAGTTATTGATTACACCAAAATTACATCAAAATACTCGCATAACGATTCAAAATGAAAACGGCACCTCCACCAAAATATGTCACGTTATAATTTAGTGACATGGTCTGGATGGAAACACATCAACCTTTTAATAGTTATATTTAAGCACAAGTTACATTATTGACTTAATATTAAATGATACACCACACAGGTGGGCTTACATGAATAGCATAGCTATTAGTAGATAGAGCGTAGCTGGGGTTGAAACCATGTTGACAAGACTGTAGCCTTCTTGGTCTTGGTATGGATTGATGTTACCAAGTCTGATGACTCACAGCTAGGAGCTGTTTGTCTTGGTATGGACGAACTTGATCTTGATATCGATGTCGACTGACTGACTAGTTGTTCCTTCCTTGTGGCATATTAATCCTTTTATAGTATTAGCTCCCCTCCTATCTATTACATTCCATTTACAATGTCCTTAAGTCTATATTTAGTGATTGCACACTGACAGGATGTTACTTATTGTTTTACATGATGAAATATGGACTGGACACCTGCACTAACTTGCAATAACAAACGAGTCATCAAGTCATTGCAACATGATGAAATTATGTTACATTGTAGTTACATTCGATTAGCATAAAAGATACTTAATTAATACTCAATCAATACTTAATAAATATCTAATCGATCTGCTTGTGACAATATAGAACGGATCAATCAGAGAATAAAGGTTTTCGAGATTCTCTCAAAACCATTACCATTATCCCTAGTGCCAAAAATAGACGAGATTTTTATTGTTGTATGTGCAATTGTCAATTTATCAGCGCCTATTTTGAAAGACGATAAATTTTTATAACTATCTTAGTGGGCAGTCACATAACATAGTATAGTTTGCGTTTTTGCAATTATTATTTTGTATATAAATAATAAATATTAAATAAAATATCGATTTTAACGGGATATAATATAATAATATTTATTCGCTTTATACGTATTTCGGCATCAATGTGCCATTGTCAAAAGCATAATATAAGATATTTAATAACAAATGCATTTATATAGTAACTACTTGATTCTATTATTTTAACACTGCCTGAAGCAACTGATTTTAACAAAGTAACGCTTGAAAATGTCAATATATTATTTTGTAGTTGATATTATTATGTATTATTAATATTTATTGTTTTCTACATGCTTCTATTTATTTATTTGACTTTAATATTGTTTGGTATTCATTCTAATCCTAATTATTAGCTAAAAACGCTAAAAATTAAAAATAAATATGTTTATACAAATGTCAGTTGAAATCTTCGAACATACACTCTTAATTACATAATACATGTATCATTTTGTTAAAATAATTGTACTGTAAAGTTTGTATTAAAAGTTTAGTAAAATCTTCATCATATTTAACTGTTATATTTACGAAACTATCGTCGAATTCCGCATATATAATAAAGTCACATTCTTGGAGATTCAAAATTGCCATTCCGAGTTGAACCTGGCCATAATACGCATGTTTCTTATTGAGCACATGACGATGGCCGTCAAATTTTAGAAACAACTTGCAGGAATCTAGTAACTGCACTGCTGTGCAAAGTTTCCCTATAAAAAAAGTGAATTATAGTACAAAGTAGGTATTTCAAAGTTTATATAATATTTACCCTTATATGGACATTTGATTTCTAGTAGCTTGCTTGGTTTATTTTCTGTAAAAACAACACCATCAGCTGAGTATGCTAGCCACTTATGTTGCTTACATATTATAAGTCCAGGTTCAACTACCTGATAACCATAACGTGCTTTATATAAATTTCTGGCTACGCTTTCAAATTTGTTACCATGCTCTGTGTATTTGTTTTTAAAGCTTTTAGGCCAAAAATACTTCTTCGCCTTCATTTCCCATTCGTCAAGTTTATATGTATACAACGCATAACATCGAGAGCCTGTCACACGAAACTGCCTTTCTTTGAACCACATGGGTTGATGATTTTTTGCCTTTTCTTCAACATCTGCAATGTCCACATTACAAATCCCTTCATATGTCTTTTTACAGGGTCTAGGACATTTCGCCGAATGTCCTAAACGCCGACTCTATATTTTGAATGCCCAAAATGCCGACTGGGTCCATAACGCCGACTACTATGCAAAGACCATTTCGCCGAAAATGTCCAAAACGCCGACGAACGTACATTGGACATTCCGTCGACCGTGCCCAAAACGCCGACCAATGTTAAACGACGCCACGGACAGCGTCGAAGCCGAATAACTGCCGAGCCTTGCGTGTCCGGTGCGCGCAATATTTAGCAAAAGACACTTTGCCGACAGCGGCCAAAACGCCGAAACGAGACTATGACCAAAACGCTGACAATATTCAAAATGCCGAACTCTCCAAAAGGACACTTTGTCGACCACGACCAAACCGCCGAATCAAGATTATGACCAAAACGCCGACCGTGTCCAAAATGCCGAAATGTCGCAAGGACAGTTTGCCGACTACGACCAAAACGCCGAACTGGCATGAAGGACAATGTGACCTTCAGTACTTCCGCAATCTAAGATTGCAAGTGCTGTTGTTTAATATTTTAACACATTTCAGTAAATTTTTATATGAGTTATTATAGTCGTAAGAACTCCTATCTGGAATCGTGGCAATAAATGTTTACTTCCGGTACCGCCGGAAATGACCCCAAGTTTCTTATTTAAAATGGAACACCCATTACAGAGCGCTGCAATATCTACAAACAAGTCGGTTTTGCAGGCACTGTCATAATTTAATAAACGGGATAAGTCTGGTATAACTGCAAATTTTGCAATTTTTTGCCACTAATATCAAATACTATTTATACGATACGCTTAACACAGGACACTCCGGGTAAAAACTTGTGACATGAGTTTGCGCGCCATATTGTATGAGAAAGGGCGAAGACAAATTTTGACATATAAAACTTCTCTTTCCACTTATTTTAGAAACAATTGCAGATTCGTATTAAAAGTAACTATACTGACAGAGATGAAAAATTGTACTTCTTCTAATTTGTTACATTTCGTAGCTTAAGCCCGTTTGTAACATTCAATTATTTAGTGCAAGTTTCAATCATTTGTTTAGGAACTAAAAAATTGACAGATGTTCAAGTGACCATATATTTTTAAAGAATCACTACCGCCCGGACAAACGTTACAATTTATATCATAAACTTGAAGAGTAGAATACGTCCCTAAAATTTGACCAAATCATTTAGTTATTTTTCTTTTTATCAAATGAAATGAAGCTTCCTTAATTATTTTCAGAGGTAGTAGAATTTGCTTAAGGTTGTTTTACACAACAGCAGTAATGGTAGTTTGCTTGTAGTTGCTTAAAGCAACAGGAGGCATGTTATACAAGGGACTATGGTGTTCAAAATATTAGACACATACATGATTTTCAACATAAATATATCTCATAGCATGAGTTGGAAAAGTTATTTGAATCATAATGACAATAATCAATGATAACCAAAGATACTATACCTACCATTACGTAGCCTTCCCTAGTTTTTCTTAAGAACTCACAATTCACTGCAATTAGTTTGATAGCGTTCCCTCATTTATTCGGCATTTATTTTGTTTTCTTAGCCCGTTTGTAACATTCAATTATTTAGTACAAGTTTCAGTCATTTCTTTAGGAACTAAAAAATTGACAGATTGACAGTAATATTGTCTTGAATCTAAACTATTCAGAATCGCTTTTGAAATGGATGAGAATTTAACAGACATATTGGTTTTGGCTGCTGCAGCTATTTAACGTTATTTCTATTGCTAATGGCAGCAATGACAGTTGCAGATGACAGTAAATATTTATAGTAAACAAAATAGGACACTTTCATTCCATTTTTTTAAGGACGAAAAAATTGATGAAATGGTTGTATGAATCGGTCAATTATTTAGTTCCTAAAAAAATGACTGAAACTTGTACTACATAATTGAATGTTACCAACGGGCTTTATCACGAAGGCCCCGGCTTTATGAACAAGTTGTAATAAATTTAAATTCAAATAATTTTATGATACATACAATTTTTTGACAAACTATTGTAAAGGTAGGTTCATGCAACAGCGATTGGCGGAAAGCGATTTTTGTTGTGATTGGCTAGATTTAATCGGTGTTGCATGAATCTACCTTAAGTGTCAGGATTTGACTATAGTAATAAATTATTATTAATTTTATTTATCCACTACCAGTATATTATATGGTCATAATTATACTACTAAAACCCGTATGACACGGTGTTAAATTTGAAACAAAATTTGCGTGTAAATTGACACGTAAATTTGATGTCAAATTTAACGCCGTGTCATACACAAAATTATTTTGTAAATTTTCATGCAAATTTTTATGAAATTATTTTGAACATCCTTGGTACTCCTGCCTTGCCTATCTTTTCCCTATCGTAAGAGTCTTTCAAGACTAGGTACGTAAAAGTGTCTAAGTTTACCAGGGATGTTCAAAATAATTTCATAAAAATTTGCATGAAAATTTACAAAATAATTTTGTGTACGACACGGCGTTAAATTTGACATCAAATTTACGTGTCAATTTACACACAAATTTTGTTTCAAATTTAACACCGTGTCGTACGGGCTTAAGAGAAGTTTTATTTATGGTATTAATAAAACACATAGGTCTTATAATTAAAACAATGGTAAATCTATAGCAACACATATGACAAAAGTCAGTTTAAAATTTCAAAATAAAATTTTTCCAAAATATTAATTTAAAAACGCCACTCTCTGGTCTGGTTGTGGATAAAACGTTGTATTACATACGTTTCTTAGTTGTATTTCATCCACTTAAGAAAATTAAATGCTTGGCCTTAGTTCTCACGTTCTTGCGTGGATAAAATACTTCCTAGGGTACGCACACGTAGAACGCTGAGAAATCAGCGCGCTTGTTGCTTGCACTGGCCAGCGCTTGTTTCCTGCGCTTACTAGCGCTACGGTGGACACGTAGAAAACTGGAGATCAGCACCAGTTTACTCTTCGTGGTGAAAGATGTCTTCCTCGAGTCAGGATGAAAATACACACAGTAAAAATAACAATGTGTAGTATACTTATGTAAAAATCTGCGAAATATATTATGTATAAAAATTCGCATATTTTCCCACTTTATTACAGAGTTTGTTTTTCTCCAACCTCCATTATTTTATTAATAATTATATTATTTATTTAGTAGTAGTAGTTACTAAACTATAATGATAATATTATTAATATTGGAAGCTATTCCGTAAATAAATGAATATTCACTTACCTTCAATTTTCATTTCAATGCTGATATCCTTCCAACATTTTTCGACATAATTTCTATTGGCATGTTCTTTCACTCTTTTGTCCCATATAGCCCGTCTTTCAAACACAAGAGCTATCAACTGCTCGCTGTCAATCACGCTCATATCGTCGTTCAACAAAGTATCCCAAATTAAGAAAAATAACCAATTTCGAAAGTGACTGCCAGCGTACTGGAAGCTGGAAAATAAATGTTTCAAATATTCTTGTTCCCTTGTCGGCGCCGGCTACAAGTTCCGACAAGTTCAGACAAGCTTCCTTTGTGTCCGGACTTGAAATTAAGGAGATATTTACTCTCGCTTGTTGTCGCTTATCAGCGCTGGCCCACCAGCGCTGGCAACCAGCGTTCTACGTATGCGTACCCAAGGGTACGCACACGTAGAACGCTGGGAAATCAGCGCGCTTGTTGCTTGCACTGGCCAGCGCTTGTTTCCTGCGCTTACTAGCGCTACGGTGGACACGTAGAAAACTGGTATCACCAAGCACGTAAGTTTCGTAATACTAAGGGTTTTCAGGATAACAGAAAAAATGCACAGATCTCGCAATTCTTGCAACCATCGGAGGGTGTTGAAAACAAACACGATGTATATTTAATACGGTAATCGAATATACAGAGTGTGTAAAAATGGTGGTGCAGGTTTCAGATAATGCAAGATATCGCCCTAAAAAGGAAACTAATTTTGATTTTGTACGTATAAGTAATCAATAATAAAATTTTTCCAGTTGAACGCTACACATTTAGGATACGACGGAGAGATGCAAGTTCGTGTTTTAAACAATAGTTTTGAGCAAAACTTTAATTAATGTCGATAAACCAAATACGGCCTACAATTCGTGGTATACGATTGGCGATTGGCTAAGGGAAACAATAAATTATTAAAGATTCAGATGTAAAAATCTTACAGCGATCATTAGAAAAACACAAGTGTAACGAACACATTTCTTCAGCCTGAAAACTTGTTCTTTTGGGAAAACAAAATATTACTGCGGTAGCTTGACTTTATTTTAGTTACATTTTTAATATTAAGGCTGTACTTTGAAGCTATATGTTAAATTTGGACAGCATTTATTCTAAATTTATTAGGACACTATTTATTATTTTATTATTTTTTCTTCTTCTCCCATTCTTGCCATTTATGTTTATATTATATATTCTAACTTGGTAATAAGCACCTCATTGACTGTTGCTGGATATTTACATTTATAGTTGATATAATTTGTCGATATGTTTAAATATTTCACAATCGTAAAAACAGCGATTACAATCGACAATTAAATTGAAGTTAAGTCAAACGATCAATGGTAAAAAACTTTAGCTATTATTACTGAATGTACTCATCAAGTAATTCTATTTTGCAAGAGCAGCATCCTTTATTGTTACCAATTTTGAACTTTGACGACTGTAAGTTCAGGAAGCGGTTGCCAGCTTTTTTGATATCAGCTTTTTGTTTTAGTTTTGTCCAAGGAATAACTTTACTTGAAGCGTGCACCACCATTTTTATACATTCTGTATAATGAGCATGGTTTTGGTTTATAATGGTTTATTATAACGTTAACAATACAAATACCAAACAGACTATTATAACAGACTCGTATACCGAGTGGTTGGTATCTGAACAGGAAGTATACATTGCATATATCACGTTTATCCGAATTCCTGCTCCTAATTGTTATGGAAAAAATTGGTAATGGGAGTAAACTAAAGAGAATAATATTCCGCGTTAAAAATTCTTTGTGTACTATTTCTTTAACATAACAATATAAACTTTAAAAATGTAGCTATTCAAAAAATATGAGGTGCTGCACTTGTCAAAACAAAAAATACTCATATTTTTCGAATGTATGTACTTTCATATTTAAATTTTATATATTTATTTTTATATTATTTATTATACAAAGAATTCTTAAAATTGAACGACGCGGAATATTATTCTCTTTAATTTGGTACCATTAACAATTTTTTCCATAAAAATGGCGAGGAGGAATTCGCATAGATGTGATAAATAATGTAAACGGCCTATGTTCAGGGATATGATCAACCACTCGGTATAAATGTGGTTTGCGGAAACTTCGTCCCCCACATATCGTCTCCCACATTTCGTCCCCCACATTTCGTCCCCAGGAAATTTCGTCCCTCAACATTACGTCCCCGGATGTTTCGTCCCCGGTTTGAAATATGTTATCATATTGTAATATAATAATTGAGAAAATATTTAACATTTTAAAGTGTTTGTAAAGTGTGTTTAGTTAAGAGTTTTTAACAACAACAATTAAGTTGTTAGGCTAAGTTATTTTTCTTCTGAAGCTCTTTTTCCTAATTTTGAATTTTGAAATATTACTCTTTTGTATATATAATGAATGTTTGAAAATAAAGTTTACGAATTTCTAATACCATGATTTCTTTCCGCCTGCCGGCAGAGTTGTATTGTTAAATTTGGGAAATGACAATTTAAGTTATAATAAAAATTAATAGCCACTTTAAAATGTCAGATATTTTTTCAATAAATAGACTTTAGACTATTAGAATAATTCCAAAGAAATGCATAACTAATAGTAATTAGGAAAAAGAGCTTCAGAAGAAAAATAACTTAGCCTAACAACTTAATTGTTGTTGTTAAAAACTCTTAACTAAACACACTTTACAAACACTTTAAAATGTTAAATATTTTCTCAATTATTATATTACAATATGATAATATATTTCAAACCGGGGACGTAATGTGGAGGGACGAAATTTCCTGGGGACGAAATGTGGGGGACGAAATGTGGGGGGCGAAATGTGGGGGACGAAGTTTTCCCATATATGTTGCTTACTGGGCTAAAGTAATAAACTAAGTGAATATACACGGCGTAGAATTGAATTATGCGACAGAGAGGGAATTGAATTGTAAAATGTTAAAAGTTTCTTATTTTTAAAATTGAACTATACACGGAATATCATTTTCTTTAATCTCTTAATTTGGTATACCAATACCAATTTATTCCATAAAAATGGGGAGCTCCGCGGAATATTATTCTCTCTAATATGGTACCATTACCAATTTGTTCCATAAAAATGGGGAGCAGGAATTCGCATAAACGTGCGCATAAGCAATGTAAACGGCTTATGTACAGGGATATGACCAAGCACTCGGTATAAATGTTGCTTACTTGGCTAAACGAATAAACTAAGTGAATATACAGGGTGTGGAATTGAATTACGCTACATAGGGAATTCAATGGTAAAATTTTAAAAGTCCCTTATTTCGGGGGCAAAACCCTCAGCTTGGCACAATTTTGCGAAGATGCTTATAAGCTGTTCTGCAGCTCGATTACCCAAGTATTTAAATGCGCAATAAAAATATATAATTTTAAAATGAGAATAAATCAGAAACGAATTAATGCTTTAAGACAAAATCACTTAAGACTTTTACGACAGGTAGTACAATATAAGTGTTTATATTAATAATATAATATTACAGAATATCAGCAGAAGAAAACATTTAGTAAAAAGAGATTCTGAACATTTTGTATTTTTTGGTTTTGTTTTCTTTTCCAGTGGAGGTATTCACAACAAAAATATTTTCGGATATAGGACAGAATTAACGCTTCTGGGCAAGCGCTTACAGAACAACGGGTGCTGTCCGACAAAGACAAAGTAACCAACTCCGCATGCTCGCACCCTGCTTAGATGCAGCGTGACGATATTTCGTGACGCGAGAACCTATATCTTGGCTCCGTATAAGTGTTTTCAACACTAAAAAGCGCGGTAAAAAAAAGCCAACCGAAAGAAAACACGATATGATAAAAGAACTGATCGAATTCTTTAACCGCGCATAAAGGGTGAGGAGGAACTTGAAAGAATATGGGTACACTAACAAATGTTAAATTATATTAACTTATTTTACCAAATGAATCACCATTAAATTAGTGGGTGGCGGCAAAAAAAGCCCCGGGAAAAAAAGCCCCGGAAATATAAGCCCGGTAAAAAAGCCCCTGGAAGAAAAAGCCCCTATGTGATATCGAGGGAAAAGTTTAAAACCACCATGAAGTAATTTTATAATTCACACCCTCAACTCCAGCACACCATCACAAAGTAGCGGTCAATTTAAAATTTCAAAGTGGTGGTTGCTGGAGTTGAGGGGGTGAATTATAAACTTAAATGGTGGTTTTAAACTTCCCCCTCGATATCAAAGTTGAGACGTGTTTTTTCTCAAACTGGAGATTTCAAATTTTTTATTAGTTATTAGAGTTATTATTTATATAAATAATTTATAAGGTGACCAGACGTACCGTATTTAACGGAACCGTACCTTTTTTCAAAGCCTGTTTCCGTATTATATCTTGTTCCGTAAAGTGTTCCGTATTTCAGAGATCCTGTGTTTTTGTTCCGTTTTTGTTTTCACGTAATTAGTAATTATCCAAAAATCAAAAATTGTGACAGATCAACGCAGAGAACGGCAGTATGAATTGTTACACATAAATATCTTTTAGTTATAGGTTATTTAATTGTTCTATGAAACATTTTTAAATTTTTTTCAGTTGGTTATACATTAAATATTAGATTTATAGGGATAAGAAAATCTCAAGAATAGCTCAGTTCCTTTAGGTGTCAATAATAGTGGTATGGTAAGCAGCAATGATTTTGGAACACTAGTTGCATTTAGCTTTTTGTTGTCTATTTAGTCAAAGTAAAGAAATTTTTCAGTGTTCCGTTTTTCATTTTAGCAAATATGGAAGAAGTGGCATTGAAAGTTCCTGCTCCTTCATCTGACGGAAGTAATGAAGCTGTTCCTTCATTCCTAAACAAAATCGATGATACTGTACCATCTGTTGTTGAAAAATATCCAGAGGCTTTCAAACAACCAGAAGAAGAAGAAGAAGAAGTGATCCGGTATATATTTAAAAACCATTATGTGAAAGATTCCGTGAAAGCTTCCCAACCAACAGTAATATTAGATTTCAAAAAGACAATTGAAAGCAATAAGTGACAACAATAACTTAGTGTAAGTGACGAAAGTGATGAAAACTAGATGTGTAAATTATTTAACGAAACCCAGTTTAGCTAACGTCCTTGTAGAAACTAGAAAATACCGTGCACTGCTGTCAGCAAGACAGAGGTACAAACCTAAGATAATAAATGATAACAAGAGCGTTAGTCCAGCAGACACTAGCGCGAATAACGAAAATGTAACTGTGGTAAGCAGTAGTATGGTCAAAAATGCAAGTAAAGATAAAATTCCAACTGCGAATGTTAAAATGAATGAAGACAGCCTAGAACTGGAAACAATTCTGCAACGTGCTACCGAAATCAACAGCGACGGAGTAAAACTCTCCGGAAATCCTACCGAAATGGAAACGCAGCCCTGCACAAGTCTAAGCGCCCCAGCATTTGAATTAGACAACGATTGGAAAACACAACGAAGAAAAGGGGCAGCACAACCCCAAAAGTTTACACCAGGCGTAACTGAGACAACAAACCGTTACCAACACCTAACCGAAGAGGAAAACAGAGAAGTTGAAGAAGTACCAATGGTAGAGGACAACGAAACACAACCAAGTAAGGAAACAATTGCTAATAAAAAATCCAAACCTCCACCAGTAGTCCTACACGGTAAGGCAAAGGAACACAAACCATTCTTGGAACACCTGCAAACATACACAAGGGATACCAAATTCCACATCAAATACAGCGCCAATAAAACAAACGTGTTCATTGAAAACGAAACACAATGGAAGGAATACATCAATGCCCTCAACGAACGTAACATCAAATACCACACGTTCAGCCCTAGGGCAGAAAAAACACATGCTTTTGTGCTGCGAGGCCTGGATTGCGCGCCTTCGCCGGAGGAAGTAAAACATGAATTAACCGAGAAAGGAATCGATGTAAAAAACTGCTACAGAATGAAGACGAAGAAGGAATATAATAACTCAAGGCCGTTATTCATGGTAGTGACAGGAAGTAACGTAACTCTGAGGGGGCTAGTCGCGAAAGTCAGGTACGTGGCCTACACAAAAATATCATGGGAAAGGCTAATAAATAACAGGCTAATAATCCAATGCCGTCGCTGCCAAGAATGGGGGCACGCCACCTCCAACTGCAAAGCCACTCCAACATGCTTCAAGTGCGCGGAATCCCACTAGACAAAAGATTGCCTTAAAACAACAGACACCCCAGCCACGTGCGCAAACTGCGGTGAAGACAATCCCGCAAACAGCGTGAACTGTATTATATACAAGAAGAAAATAGAAGCCATTCAGAGCCGCAAAAATAAGAACGTAAACAACCAAAAGCGAGTAGATACAAGCAGCAGGCAGGAATTTCCAGGAATACCAGCACCCGCCAGAACAATAACGGCAACAGAGCAGCAGCGAACGCCCGCACCCTGCCCGGAACACAAAGAGGCCCGTAATACCTGGGGCGGATTAGAAAAGGATGCAGAGTTCAATGACTTATGCAAAGAACTCTCGACCCTTAATAAACTAATAAACGTGAGTGCAATGCTAAGTGCTGTGAAAGAGTTAAACAAAGTGTTAGCTAGGTGTGAAAGTGCTATCGATAAATTCCAAGCATTCAACAATTTTGTAAATAATTTAGAAAACAATTATGGGTCATAACTACAAAATATGCTCCTGGAATGCTAACGGCTTTAAAGCTAAACTAGGCCAATTAATTAACTTTGTAAAGACTAATAATATAGATTTAATGTTAGTAAATGAAACAAAACGAAGAACAGAAGATAAAATCAAAGTAAAGGGTTTCACGGTTCTCAGAAAAGACGGAGTCAATGCAGCTGTAGCCTCGGGTGGTGTAGCAATCCTAATCAAAAACAATATACCTTTCAGCAGAGTTACCCTAAGGGCCGGTATTACAATCTCAGTTTAAACTTCAGTTTAAACTAGGGTTTAAACTGGAGTTTAAACTTCGGATTATTCTAACGCCGTATTACAATCTCCGGTTAAGTTCCGATGATATTGGTACTCGTGTTTACTAAATAACCAACTTCATAGATATTTTGTTTGTGCATTTTGGCCAAGTAATGAACAGAATGTGTTTTGCAGGCAATTACGATAAGCAAATATGCCTGCAAATTAGGTTTGGTAAATAGTTATTCTAATTTAGAGTGCATAATTGTCTCTTCCCTTTTTAAAGATCTTTAGATCATAGGCTCTTGCAGGTTTTTCCATTTTGTTATAATTATTTCTCAGTCTACTTGAACAACTTGTGCTATTTAGACCTTCTGCTGTTGTCAATCAACCGGTTTTTAAGGTTATTTGAGGTTTAAAAAGCACAGTTGGTAGAACTGGTGGGGTTTAAACGCCACTCGAGTTAAACAGAACTTTAATCGTCGCTTAAGCGTTAAACGAAGATTGTAATACACACTTTTGGGAAATCTGGAGTTTAACTGGGACGCCGTGGTTTAAACCGAGATTGTAATTCTGGGCCTAAATAACACAACCCTAGAATGTTGCTGCATCAAACTTTACAGTAACACGTTTATAATTGCGGCTTACAATAGACCACTTAACACGTTTTCAGAAGCCGAATTAATTACATTAATGGGCACAGGGTATAAAGTCATTTTAATAGGGGACCTAAATGCCAAGCACAGTAACTGGAACTGCAACAGAAATAACGCAAACGGGGTCACGTTAACCCAATTTCAAAACAACAGCAATTCGATAATTTTACATTCCGACACTCCAACACACTACCCCCCTAATAATTCCACGCCAACTACAATAGATCTAGTAATATATAAAAACGGTTATAGGACACTTAATCACGCGACAGTTAATCATAGGACACTTAATCACGGACATTTAATCCGCTGACAGTTAATCACGCGGACATTTAATATCAGGGACATTTAATCACATGGACACTTAATCACGCGGACAGTTAATCACGCGGACAGTTAATCACGCGGACACTTAATAACATTTTTGCAAGTTAACAACAGCCATAAACAAGACAAAGCAAAAACATACGAAAATTATAAAAATAAACGCGGATAGAGATAACTTGCTAGAAGGTGTTCTAAATACAATTAAGCAACGCAATCAAACAAAAAAACGGTGGCAGAGAACCGCGGACCCGCAGGTGAAAATTCTAATGGACCAGCTAAACAGGCAAATCAAAAACGAAATTAGAGTACACAGGAATACCAAGTGGACTCAAACGCTGGAAGCCCTCAACCCCAACGACAATTCCCTATGGAAAATTGCGAAAGCGTTCAAAACATCCAGCAACCCCATACCTAATTTAACAAACAATGGCGAAGAAGCGACGACGGACAAGCAGAAATGCGAACAAATTGCGACAGTTTTTGAAAAAGTACATCACATAGACAAGGACAACACAATAGAACAGAATCGCATTGTCAACATAGTAAACCAATTCAGGCAAACGCAACATATCACCCCTACTGGAACGCTAGCAAAATTAATTACCTCGCCAAAAGAAGTGGGACAATTTCTAAGAAAATTACCTAATGGAAAAGCGCCTGGAAGAGACAGAATAGAACATAAAATACTAAAGAACCTGTCGAGAAAAGCAGTGGTACAGTTGACCTACATAATCAACGCAATTATAAAATTGCAACATTTTCCTACCGCTTGGAAAGTAGCCGACGTCATCCCTATACCCAAACCCAACAAAATTCCCACAAACCCGGCAAGCTACCGACCCATCAGCCTTCTAAGCACCCTATCCAAAGTCGCAGAAAAAATTATCGTATTCAAAAAATAGACAATCTCCAAAACATTACACTAGACCAGCAATTCGGGTTCAGACCTAAACACAACACCGTGCAGCAGGTTACCAGAATTGTTAACGACGTAAAAATTAACTTTAATAAAAACAAAATTACTACAATGGTTCTTTTAGACATAGAAAAAGCATTCGACAAAGTATGGCTGGACGGACTGATATATAAACTAATCCAACTAAAAATAACAGGTAGAGAATTTAACGTTGAGATAAACAACGTCGGATCAACCACAAAAAGAATAACAGCAGGGGTACCACAAGGCTCAATACTCGGACCCAAATTATTCAGTTATTACATAAACGATTTGCCCTTGTTTCCTAAAACCAATACAGCCCTGTACGCGGACGACACCGGTATCTATGCACACTCGTTCAGTGCGCAGATAGCAACCAAGCAACTACAGATACACATCAACATGTTAGAAACATTTTTTAAGATATGGAAAATAAAAGTGAATTCCGAAAAAAACGGAGCAAATCGTTTTCAGTAAAAAATTCACCAACAACAAAATTCTCACCCCTCTTAAGAGCCTTCTGTACCCACGTGACTAGAAAACGTGAAGAGAGCGCTAAAAGTTCTGAGTAAAAGGGTCGATTGTCGTGAAGCAAAATAATCGTAGAAAAAAACTACCTGGATGGATAATTTCGTTTATTTATGGGGATACTACACTGTTAGGAAAAAAGTTCAAACGCTAAAATTTTACAACTGAAGGTACGATTCGGTGAATGAATTTCGTCGGAAAAAATATTTTAGTGTCAACTAGATGTTTATACATATTATTATATTTTATGTTTTTTTCTTATGCACTTCATATTCTCTGTTCAAATACTAGGTACACGCAAAACTCAGGTTGACATTGAGTTCAAAGGATTTATTAGATCAATTCGTGTGCAAAGTTTGCTGTGGGCTATGATTAAAATCATATGTAATACCATAAGTTGTCAAAGAATATTCGATTATTTTTGGGGTGCTATCACGAATGTTGTTTGTACCTATGCGACTAATATAATTCTTTTTAATTGGTGGAGAAATGTCCTGATCTTGATCTTCATTACTTCATTAGTCACTCCTTTTTGACAGACGACTCATGACTCATGAGGAATAGTCAGCAAAACGCATAGATGTTAAAACAAATATTCAATACTGGTACTTTCTAGACCGACGCCGACGCCGAGACGCCGACGGTCTATGGAATTATTGTTTCAATTTTTAGTCTAGTGTGCGTACTTTATCTTTATTGTTGGGCAGGTGACAGGTATACCATCATGTTCGTTTTTTCTTTAGGAAAATATTTTCTCTTGGGGTATCAGGAACCTGCGCTTGCAAAGTGTTTTCGTAAATGAACTAAGAAGATTACAGACTATTATATAAGCACTTACTTACTTAGATGTTTGTGGGAATCCTAGCGGCTTGTAGTTTTGGAAGTGTTTACAACCTTTCGTTATAATCTTGTTATTATAATAGTAATGCTGGTTTTGCGGATGTGCGCTGGGCGCATTTTTAACAATGTTGTAAAATGCAAAACTATTGAGTAACTATTATAAAAATGCGCAGTCCAAAAGATGACCGAAAAATATTTGCCACTTTCCAGCATTATTCTCTATGAAACAGACCTTACCAGTAGGTATACTTTGCTATCAAAAAATCACAAGATTTTTAGCGATTTTGCTTCTCTACTGTTGTTTTTGTGTTTGTGTGGAAAATAATTTTTGTGCTTGAAAGTGTGTTATAAAGTCCTCAATAATATGGGAACTAAAAATACGGCAAAAAGAAAAGTGAATAACGTGTTTCGAAGAAAACATAAAGGGTATCTTAAAAATTTTAAACAATTCAGGTCACGTAAGTACTAATTAAAAATAATACAGCGCCATTCGATTGACTATTTCAAAATATTTTAGCTATACTCTATTGTTGTCACCATGGATACGTAGTCCGTTAACAGGATTCTAACCAAAAAAGTAAAATATTTTGAGCTATTTGTGATTTTAGATGCTGATCAAAATTAAACGGTTTCTGAAAAAAATAGTATACATACTAAGTCAAGAAAGTGGCTTTACTGACTTGAAGTAATATACCTACTATTATCATTATTGTTACTTTTCAGAAAACGAGTTCAGAATGTATTGCTGGGCGACGAATAGTAGATATCGCTTACATGCTCCGGCAAATATATGGACTAAATTCACACGGGGAAAAATTTGGATGTACCTTTGGGAATTTAGAATTCGTAAGAGAAGTTAGGACAGGACTATCCTCAACATTACGATTTAAGTGTAGCATGTGTTTAGAATATTTTCAATTAGAATTAAATAAAAGGAGAGGAGTCCCAAATTGACATCAATACAGCAGCGGTGTCTGGTGCCATGAGTGTTGAAATGGGATTTTCAAACTCTGAAGAAATGTTTGCCTCCATGAATATACCCTACATGACCACAAGAACCTATGCGAAATATCATAATGCAGTAAGCAAGGGTTGGGAAGAAGCAGCACTCCAAAATATGGAAATCGCAGCGCGCCAAGAGGCAGAACACGCAGTAGCAATAGGAAGTGTTGACGAAAACGGAATTCCTCTTATTACTGTTGTTGCGGATGGTTGTTGGTCCAAGCGTTCTTACAAAAAGAACTATAGTGCATTATCTGGAGTGGCAGCTATAGTAGGCCAGCGTTTTGGCCAGGTAATATTCATTGGCGTGAGAAACAAATACTGTTCCATTTGTCAAAAATATCAGAACGATAATATAGAACCCCCTGTCCATAACTGTTACAAAAATTTTCAAGGTAGCTCCACCAGTATGGAATCAGATATTTTGGTAGATGGTTTCAAAAATAGCGAATTTATGTACGGAATGACGTATTCAAAATTGATAGCGGATGGTGATAGTAGCACTTACAAACGGATTCTAGAAGCCAGACCTTATGACAATGTAACAGTAGAGAAAGTGGAATGCAGAAATCATTTACTGCGCAATTTTTGTAATAAACTTCAGGCATTATGTATCGATACCAGATTTCCATTAAAATTACGGAAATTACTCAAAAGTAATATACGTAGGATGAGAAGTGCGATTGTTGGAGCTATTGCTCACAATAAACACAAAGATAATGGAATTACGCTATTGAGAGACGATGTTAACAACATTTTTAATCATGTGTTTGGACTTCATGATCAATGTGGCGACTACTTCTGCAAGCGTAAAAATTTAGAAGAAACAAATTACTCGGGAGAAATTAAACAATGCCAAGAATTTTACTTCAGAATAAATACATGTTTACAGGTGATTGGCCAAAACGCTAGATCTCTTATCCAAGATGTTGATAGTAACGTTGTTGAACATTTTAACTCAACAATTGCAAAATTTGTTGGAGGAAAAAGGATAAATTATTCCTTGAGAGGGTCGTATAGTGCAAGGTGTTCGGCCGCAGTAGTAGCGTTTAATACACGTAGACCACATTATGAACTCCATAAATCGATGTTTTCGACAAGTCCAAATTCATACGTTAAAAAGCTGGAAGTAAATCGCCAAAGGAAGGTACGTACAGCATTATCAACACGTTCGGAAACAACGAGACAGCAGATTCCAGCTAGGCGGCGACTATTATATGGTGTCAAAAATAGTGATAGTGATTACGGAGAATTTTGTCAAAAACCGGACATGCCGTTTGATGAGTTTGAACGCGAGAAAAATAAATTTTTGGGGGAGTTAGAAAAAACCATGCCAGAACGTATTCAATTGGAGCGCGATACTATTTTGCAATCGGGAAGCGGCCAGTGGCTTGAGCACAGAAGAAAAATTTTAACGGCTTCAAATTTTCATAGCGTGTGCAGTCGTAGACCAGCAACAAGTTGTTCAAATTTAATTAAAAAATTATTATATAGTGGCGATTTACAAGTTCCTGCAGTTATTCACGGTCGCAATAATGAGCAGAAAGCTAAACTCGAACTTCAGCAGCAGGAAAACATCGTAATAAACGATTGTGGGTTATTTATTCATCCTAGTTATCCATTCTTAGGTGGTACTCCAGATGGAATTGTGGGTGAAAATTTAATTGTCGAGATAAAATGTCCGTATTCGGCATATAAACAGGATCCCAATGAAGCTGTTCAACAAAAAAAAATTAAATTTTGGACTTACAACCCCAAAACAGATAATTATCAAATTAATCGCAAAAATCCTTGGTATTACCAAATTCAGGGCCAATTGCAAGTCACCAAGAAAACGGGATGTATTTTCGGTGTGTGGACAGGCGATGAATACCCGTTGAAGGTGGAGTACATAAGAAAAGATAATACATTTTGGAATCAACATATGCTATCGAAATTAACGACGTTTTACAATGATTGTGTGCTTCCTGAATTAGTCGATTCGCGGCAAGCGAGAAATATGCAAATTCGAGATCCCCCTTATATAGTTGAGGCACAAGAGAAAATGAAAAAGAAACGCGACAGTCGTAAATAGGGGGTTCGCTGTGTGTGGCATACTGTTTATGGTGTAGTGTGTTGTGTAGTGTGTTGTATGTAACGATAGTGTGTTGTGTTGTGTAGTGCGGTGTGCTGTGTTGTGCGGTTTCGTCTATTATTGTGTAGTATAGGTAGTACTGAAGTTTGACGCTTTCTTTTATTGATTATTTTCCGGTAATTTTATCTTCAGATTACTTGGTTTTATATACCCGATTATCAGTGTTGGGTAAGATCCTATAATTAAGGATCTATATCCAGGTACATTTAAAGAATATGGTGTAGATCCATATCCAAGATCTACACATCTTATTCTATTATTATGTATTATCATATTATTTCACCACTTACTTATCTTGCATTTTCTGTAATTGTTATTAAGGATTTCCTTATCTGCTATCTTTATTACCTAATATTGTATTTATTTTACAGCTTTTTTTTCAGCTTACTACAAGTATACAGGGTGTGTCAAAAGCAAGCCGACAAACTTCGGGTAGTTATAAAAAACCTCAAAACAGGCTATTTTCGTTAATAAACACATGTTGGAAAATGGGCCATTTTGGTTCATTTGACTGAATCAAAGAGTAGTTTTTGTCCAACTAATCATCTTTTTTAATAATGTCAGTTTACCTACTCCTTGTTGTATCATTTTATAGTAGACATGTCTTAAACATTCCACAGCCACCCTATATATAAATATCATACAATATACTTAAAATAAATGGACAATACTTCGAACAACTACCCAACTGATTTATTGTAACGAATGATGACTGGGTAATTCAACTGTTCGAACATTAGATTTCAGTACCAAAGCTGACGTTACATAAACAATCAGTTGCGATCTTTATAATTTGCAATAGGGTATTTACCTACTGAACAGTTGGTCTTATTAGGGGTACGGTGGCCTAATTAAACTAATTTATTGTACTTTTGTCCTAAAACGGCTCGTTTGCAAACACGGGTTTATAATAAGAAATTACTTGTTTTGGTGTATTTTATAAGTTTTAAGTTGATCTAATTTTGGGAACCAGTATATTACAGTTTCCCTAGGCTATTCCAGGATTACAGCTGCAATCAAATTATTAAATATATAAAATCTGCCTTTGTGTTTTATTTTATCAAGTTCATTAATTTACTCTAGATCCCGAAATTGGTCTTACATTTGGTCACAACATCCAGCGAGATTATGACTAAAAGCCCCGCGGATAAAGACGAGACAAGATATTTAAAATGTTTGCAGTAGCTGTATAGTCGGTACGCCCGGCCCGCCACGCCATACAATAAGGGTCTTACGCATAATTCCTATAGCAGGTATAAACGGATTTAAATTTCATGTCATTTTATGTTTTTACAGTGTAGTGAAGATAATAAATCACCCGTTTGGACGTTTACTGCTTTCGTAAAGATTGCAGTTGTGACCGCTAGTTGGCGTTAGTTTACGAACTACAATCATCGTCTAATTTTGAAAAACCGCTGATCAGCAGCGCCAAAAAAACAGGTCCTATTTTTGATTTTTTTGCTGCCAATTTTTTTATACGCGTTCATAAAGGTTCTCCGGACATTTGGACCGGAGTAATTTTTCAAATTTGTCTTTGTAGGCATAAATATATCAGTGCAAAGAACAGCGCTAATTTATTCAATAAACTACGTTATTTTTGGATCATCTGATATATTAAATCAAAAACTAATCCGGTCCAATCGTAGAGGGGCCTTCTTATTTTCCAAAAGTATTTTCATTTTTTCAAAAAAACTTTAGTTAGGTCGTCTAGACTGGCGCTCAATAGCACGAAAACTACGCATCTGAATCGCCGGTACAGAAGACTCTTAAAGTAAGTAAACGCAGTGACCCCAACCACCACCGTAAAATATTTAGGCATTCACCTAGATAAACTCTCACATACACGAACCACATAAAAGAAACAATACGAAAAACGTATGCTGCAATAAAGAACATAATAATATACCCTTTAATAGCAAAAAACAGCGCCCTCAACCAGAACAACAAACTATTGCTGTACACAGCAGTCATCCGACCAATAATTACGTATGCTGCAACGGTCTGGTGCAGTGCATCAAAAACTACCATTCAGCAGCTTCAAGTTCTTCAAAATAAATGTTTGCGTAACGTCACAAACTCCGACAGATACATAAGGATAACAGATTTACATAACTTGGTAAACATTCAAACAATACACGAATATATATTAGAAATTTCACAAAAATTCTACAAAACACAGTTAAACCAAAATACACTCACTCAAAATATAACCAACATCGGAGAACACAACGCTGAGTTTAAAATAAAACATAAACTACCCTATCAAATGTTACTAATCTTCGTAGAAAGGTAACAAAACGGGTAAACCCCCACCTTCAAGGTACGCAGAAATCTAGAGCAGGTTTTTTTTATATTACACGCATTTTCCTGCAAATACCAACCATAAATATACAGAAAGTACCTCAAACGAACTAGCACCAGTATCTGCCAATTTTCATTAGGTTCTCTTATTGTACAGAAACCAAGAAAATCAAAATGTAAGAAAAACGCAAAAGGGTATGAACTTATTCAAAATGAACTCCGCAACAACAAAATAGCAATGTAACAACAGGGATAATACTTAGCGATAAGAATCATCTTTGTAAACATCATTGTTAAGATTTGTGTAAATTGTAAATAAACTGTTTGTTATGTTATGTTGGTTCTCGTCCGATCACCGAAGTTAAGCAATGTCAGGCGCGGTCAGTACTTGGATCGGTGATCGCTTGGGAACACCGCGTGCCGTTGTCTCCTTTTTTAATTTTTCTTTTTTCTTAATGTGTATAACAGCAAACCCACTTCACATCTTTCTTTCGTTTACAATTACAGTTTCAATTAGCTCGCCTGCTATTGAAAAACATCATTATTTTGTACTAACAAAGAAATTATTTCAAAGTAAATTAGTAATGTAGTTTAATTTAGTAGTGTAATTTAAAATAATCTAATAGTAATTTCTTTTCAAATTCTTTGTCTGCAACTATTTCTTTTGGAATGGAGTAGCATGACATATAAAGAATAATTTGTCAATGAGCTCGTTAGCGTTAGCTGATTTTAATTGAAATGCTTGCGTAAATTTAAAAAAAGAATCAATAATTGTGAGGTATTTAATATTATTGATTTGAAATATGTCGATATGAAACGTTTGAAACGGTCGGTTATTCGTGTGTGTTAATTGTAAAGGCAAATTATTAGGTTGTCTGTTATATTTTTTGCGATTTGCAAATGTCCCAACTTTGAATATATTTTTGAATGTCTTTGTCGATATTTTTCCAATAGTGCGTACGTTTGATATGTTCTGTGGTTTCTTTGAATCCACGATGATTCGTGTCTCCGGTGTGGTAATTTTGGATGTAATTTAATCTTTGCTTGAGATTGATAACATATGTAACTTGTCTTAAACATCTATGAAATTTCGGGGAATTGTCATTAGTTATATCTAGTATGAATTTTGAAAATGTCTCGGAAAGGGACTCGTTTTGGAAATAGCAATAGTAATGTTTTTAGGGGTACAATATTCTAGAAGTAATTTAGTAAATATTTCTGGTTGATTCTGTTGTGTTACGAAAACATCTAAATGTTGTATGTCATCGTATTCTGTTGTACGGATTTTCTTAGGTAAAGTAGCGGATATACATTCTATTTGTTGGGAGTGATGTTGAACTTACCATACAATTTTTGCTGCAATGTTCGTGTCATATATTGTCTACTTAGATATTATATGAAACTTAATGTAACGTGTCAAAAATTGTAACTATTATTGTAAATTTGTAAATAAAGTATTTGTTATGTTATGTTATGGTTCTCGTCCGATCACCGAAGTTAAGCAATGTCGGGCGCGGTCAGTACTTGGATGGGTGACCGCTTGGGAACACCGCTTGCCGTTGTCTCCTTTTTTAATTTTTCCTTTTCCTTACTTTGTATAACAGCAAACCCACTTCACATCTTTCTTTCGTTTACAATTACAGTTTCAATTAGCTCGCTTGCCATTGAAAAACATCATTATTTTGCACTAAAGAAGAAATTATTTTAAAGGAAATTATAGTAGACTAATAGGGGAACTTGTGGTTATGTTCCCGAAAAAGTACATATTCTTACGACAACGGCCATACCACATTGAAAGCACCGGTTCTCGTCCAGTCGCTGTCCGGCATCGGATCGAGACAGACGCGACCCTTAAAAGCCCTTCCTGAACGCAGGTAGCAAAGTTTAGCCGAAGCGCCCACGTGCTCTGCACGAGGTGGCTAGTAAAATCCACGTTTGTATATAAGAAATTAGTGTTAATCATAGCTATAGTTAAACCATATGATAATATATTTAGTGTAAGTGTTTATAAATAATTTCTAGTGAATGTGGAAAGACATAACAATAGGATTTAACTTAGTGCAAGTGTAAATTAATGAGAACTAAATGCGTAAATTACGCAACAAAGCCGAACCTAAGTGAAATAGTGATCGAAACTAGAAAATACCGAGCTTTATTAGTAGCAAAGGCAAAGTATAAGCCTAGGCTTACAAAGAAGAGAGTGGCTGAAAACAGCAGAAATACTAATAACAAGGACCCCATAGACACTGTAGATGCTGGCACGACGAACGGAAACATGAACGAGGGTACAAGACAAGACGTAAACATGGACATACAGGCAGAAAATGGTGCATCACCCAACATCCCTGAAATCCAGGAAGCAGGTGGATCACAAGGATTCTTACCAGCATTCAGCCTGGTGAAAAGAAAAAGAAATCCAGCAGACAAGACCAATGCTGAAATTCCCCAAAAGAGAGCAGCAAAAACTGCTAGATATCAAGCTCCGGCGCTGAATTTGAACAACAGATTCGAGCCGCTAGCTGAAAGAACGACAACAGAAGACCCGTAAAACGAAGAGGAGACAGGGGGAGACCCGGAAGTAAATCAGTCCTCCGAACAAACTAACCGTAATACAAGACGAATAAAAGAAAGCCCACCGCCCCCAATAATACTACACGGAAAACCGGACGTAAACGAAAAACTTATTCAATACTTAAACCAAACCGTCAAAAAAGGTTATAAAATTAAACACACCGCGGAAACTACAAACGTATATATAGCAGATTTTGAAGAATGGAGGCTATTTTCAGACGGGCTAATTTCATCGAAAACAGAGTACCATACTTTCAACAACAAAAATCTAAAGACCCACGCATTTGTCCTACGGGGATTAGATCATGAGCCCGAGCCGGATAAACTAGAAATCGAGCTGAAAAACATTCACGGAATTGCAGTCACCAAGTGCTTTAAAATGAACAAAACTAATCGACCGGCGTACTTAGTAACAACAACCAACGAAGTAACCCTTAGGAATTTACTAAAAGTAAAAGCAGTCCAACATACAATTGTAAGCTGGGAACGGTATTACAATAATAAAATAATAATACAATGCCATCGATGTCAAGGATGGGGTCACGCCACCTCCTTCTGTCATGGAGCCCCGAAATGTCTTAAATGTGCAGCGGACCACTGGATAAAAGAGTGCACCAAAAGCAGAGACACTCCAGCAACGTGCGTAAACTGGGAGGGATCACACACGGCGAATAGCACTGATTGCGCTACATATCAAGAAAAAATCCAATGGATAGAAGCGAGAAGACAAGAGGGCCCGAGGTCGCAAGCAGGTAGGCCTACCCAAAGCACCCCCAACATCCATAACAAAAGAACCTTCCCGGAACTGCCAAGATACACCCAAGTAGCATTTATAATGGGCGCCACGTTGCGGCCACTACCATAGAAACTTTGAAGTGTTTATCACTAGTGGCTGTCACAGAATAGCCACGGTTCTATCACGTGGCGGCCATCAAAATGGGGAACACTTTTTGGGTGGTTGCCACGGTGCGGCCAAGTTGCGGAAACTTATAAAGCCACTTTCTCCGCCACGTGGCGGACACGTGGCCGCATGGTGGCAGACACCTACACGAAGCATGGACTCGGCCCCTCGTTTTGGGTAGTGTCGTTCGATCTCTGTTGTACAACTTTATAATACATATGCCGTGTCTTATTCTCACAATGTCCCTGATTGCTGTTCTCTAACTCGACTTGACTAATGTTGACCGATCATGATGTACATAATATTAATAGAAGGATAGGTATTATTCAATTATACGAGAATCCGGACGTGGATAAAAATAAAACGATTGCAAGTTTACTGTTAAATGTAGATGTGATAGCTCGAAATATATCCATGTACCCTCGAAATATTCAAATTCTTTGGATAATAAAATAAAAACTGTAAATCACACCTCTCTGAATATATGCATCTAGATGCCGCAAACAAACTTATTATTAATCTTTGTTACCTAAAACGAATAATTACGCATTAATATACTGTATTTCATGCAGTATTGACCAGAAATTAATTTTTATTGAGAAGTCTGTTTAGTTTTGTCATAATGGCGGCATTATACGCTTGTCCATAAATAGATATTTCTATAATATAACTTTCAAGTGATTTTCACCTAAATTTGCGTATTTGCAGTGGTTATCACTCAACCACGTTGGCGGAAACTTAAAATATTCCACTTTATGGTTACTGCCAACATTTGAAAGTGGCGGCCACGTGGTAACCACTATGATTTGGTAACTTCAAAGTGGCGATCGTCGCTTTTCGCATCAGTGCACCATCAGTGGCCAGTGCGTGGTCAGTGGAGTAGAGACAAAGTAGTTCTAACCTTAAAAATATACCAAATGAAATTCAAAGTAGTTTCTACAATCGAAAAAAATGGGGTGTACTTCAGCGTTATCCCTGATCAGTGGGAAACTGGGGGCGTATTACATTGGCCAGACCATGTAACGCACTCTCAACGCGAGATGTTGAGATGTAATCCAAAAAGTGCCCCCGAAGTTAGTTGGTCCGAGTATCCATGCGTCGTGAAATACAAAAATTTAGAAACCTTTAAAGATGCATTAAAAATAGAAAAACAGTTAACCGATTGTGCCGACACTGATGCAGAGGAAGCGTAAGTGGTTTATATGCTATGGGTTCTTTGGGGTTATTACTTATTTACAATTTTTCGTTATAGGTTGATTTACAGTATGACAAGTCGCAAACGTGCAATAAAATCTAATTCTCACATCACATGCCAGTTGACCGATAGAAATGATCTCTTTGATAATAATTTACAGCAACCGTATGTTAGTCCTAATATATCGAAGGAAAATGTGAATATTGTTTCACAGCCATCCGCATCTAGAACTCGTGAGAGTGACAAATTTCTTACAAATCAAGCAGAAATTCCGTGTAATACAAACAGCGTAGATAATTCTGCCCCAGTGAATACATTTTTTATGCAAGAGGATGGCTCTATCCAGCTAAGTTACGTAGAAGCTTGTGAGTAGTACTACTTAATTTTAAATGGAAGCACATCTGAAGCACCTGAATTTGTTAAATTATTAGTTTTTTGTATTATTTTGTTCAGCAGCATCACAAGAACCAAGTAGTATTAATGTGGATATCCAAGAAATAAAAAATGAAATAGTAAATATAAAAACAGATATAGCTAACATGAAACAAGAAATTAAATCCGAGTATAACAAAATAAACTTAAATTTGGACAAAATTTTTAACCTTCTATCTGAAAAAAATATACTGTCTAATAGTACGGCAATTGAACAACCACCAAAACCAGATTTGCTGCAAATTTTCAAGTTTCCATTAGTAACTTGTGAAGAAGTACTTAATTTAGAAAGTAAAATTCAAAGTAATGCAGATTTTAAATCACAGCTGGTAAATACATATCTTTATTCTTAAATTTTTACTACTTTTCATAAATTTTTATGCAGGTAGCTCATTTCTCCATGATCGGAGTAACCAGTAAGAACGAAGATGGAACAAAAGTTGCTTATAAAATCGTTGACTCCATGTTCAACCCACTTGTTTTGGTAAATTACACTTGGACTGGAGTTTCAAGAGGCAAGAATTCTATTACAAAAAAATCATTTCAAATCCTAGAAGGAATTCTGGACGTATTTTATCAAATAATTTCACTTGCGGATAGTCGTCATACTAAACAAAAGAATTGTACTATTTTTAAGGATGGTGTGTTGAAATATGCAACCAAGAGAAGTTCACGCAAGCGGTAAAGTATACTATATTATACAATATAAAACACCATTTATTATATTTACTGTATCTTGCAGTACAAACATTGCCAACAATACGAAGGAAGTCTCCGAAGCAATTATTGATGACACAGAGGACTCTGTTCTGAATCTCGATAAAGATGCTAGGGATTCTCAAGAGGAGCAATATGAAGCCGATGAAGAGGATTTAGAATAATTCTTGTGCAATATTTTTTTAATTAAATTCTATTCGTTATTTATGTAAGAATATTTTTTTATTTCTTAATATATTTTATACATACATATAATCGTACATTATTTAATTAGTATATATGGTTAATATAATAAAATACCAGATTCACGGTATTTCTACATCTAAAGTATGTATTAATGGCATAAATACAAATTGGTCCTTATATTTAAGAGATATGAGTTTACATTTGATTTCATTTAAAAAATATAATTTTGGTGAAACCTGCTTCCCATCTGATACATATATATTTAGATGTGATGATTTTACAGGTTTTTCGAAAAAGTCTGTTTTAACTTTAACAGCAGAACCATATATACAAATTTTGTCTTCATAGTAAGTAGCGTTTATCATAGATATTATGTCATTTGTTTTTGTCATAAACCATTTATTTTTAATGTTATTGGACAATGTAAAATCATTGCTAATACATACATTACTGAAAATTCCATTGCAGCCTGTTAACTGATGACATTTTTCATAGCGGCTTTCATTTTTAACAAAAGGACTTTTTTGTACTGGTTTTGAATTGCTTATAGAATTAAAATTAGCCAATTCAATTACCCGTTTAGCTATTTGGGGTAGTGGTCGATTTCCAGTGTGAAGTAAAGATTTTAGATGGCCTAAAAAATTTTCAAATGGGTATGAACTTATGGTTGAAAGTGGACCAAATTTCATTACATCATCTATTACATGACATGCATTATGAATATTGCTGCTTATAGCGTCTATTCCGTAAATGTCAATGAATTGTTCAATGAAATCGTTTAGTAAACATTTAGCTACGTGCATGTATTTTAGATATGTATGACATGAAATAATTGTAACTGCACAACACAATGTTAGAAAATTATGGTAGGCTTCGCTAGACAAAAAATCCTTTAATAAAACTGGTCCAATGTAAAGCAGGAAGGTTCGATACTCGGTGCCTTTCCAAAATTTTAAACATTTGAGTTTCCTAATAGAGCGATGGATTTCAACTGGTTTTCTTGAGTTGCAGTCTTCTAGCATATTTGATAGCAGGTCAATCTGTACCCCCGATAATTTTGTCCGAAAATTGTAGCTCCCATTGATCCACCCATACAAACATTTTCGCATTATACCTATAATTCAGAAATTGTTAATAATAAATTGTATAAAATATCTGTAGTACGTAGTTAGGTACATAGTAAATTGATATCATCAAATATGTACTAGTATTATACCCAGTACTGCTACAAAAATCTGAATATTTACCCAAGTCAAATAAATGTAAAGAATCTGCAACGATGATATCTTCCACCATATCAATGGGAAGTTTTAATAAGGGTGTATCTTCTCTATGATGATCATCATCGATTTTATTGCGAAAACTGTAATCAATTCTAGGAGGACAATCGATTCTTGGGAAGCTCATATGCCTTCCGCCTTTATCGTATTCGCCAATAGTTGTACACTTTATGCAACCATGAGCTGCGTTAAATCCAACCGTACCTGTAAAACAATATTATATTACACTAATGATAACTTTATTTCCAGTCATATCCACATATACACTTACCTTTAATGAAATTTCTTGCTGGCGTGTCACACACAAAATATTTAATCTTGATGTCTATCCTTTGTTCATTAATAATAACTCCAGTTTTCAAGAAAACATTCAATTCATCCACGAACTGCGTTAGAAATTCTTGTAAAGGTGGCTTCGTTTCTCCACAGTAAATTGCTATTACCATTGGTTTTAAGTATGGCATATTTTCAATTTTAAATAGAATTGGCCAAAATTCTACTGGGAAACTTCTAAATGGTGGTAGCCCATCCACATTAAAAACCAGTGAGATTGATAATGGTTTAACAATGTCAGAAAACATTGTAAACAAACAGTTTCTAATACCATTATACCAAAATTGTCCATTTCCCATTGTAATAATATTCACTGATTTTGGAGTTTTCAATAGGGTTCTGCTATCAAGAGGTAATAATAAGTTCAAACCTTCTATTTTCAAAATACGCAGTAGGTCATCCAGTGAACTATGAGTTATGTTATGTGTATGATACCATGTTAAAAGCTGCGTCGATAGTGAAATCTGGGAGATAATGTGTTGTTCTTCATAGCAGGCTTCCGTGTAATCTTCAGCAGGAATTAGCAATTCCTCATCGACACTATAATCAACATTCCTTTTATTTTCAATTTGTTCGTGGCACGTATCATGGTCATATTCTACATTATCGGGTAGAATAATGGGTTCACTGCTTACTTGTACTGAAGATGATGGAAACACCAATTGGCAACTTGCAGTTTGGTTTTGTACTGACGAGGATGCCTTATTCACAGCATAATAATTTTTTAGATTTCTATTACTAGTATCTTTTAGTTGTAGCTTTAGTTTTCTATAAAACGTTGTCGAATGTCGAAAAATCTTTTTTTTGCGCAGCTTTTTATCTTTAACCATATTTGATGTAGTACTTAATTACACACGCTGAATAAATAACAAAACGTTTCCGTTACTTCATCAATTGTACACCATATTGGAACTGCGTGTTGTTAAAAGGAAACTAACCACTATTAAGTAACTGCCACTTCATAGTAAATTTTGAAAGTTACGGCAACTTTATAGTGGCTTGGTTTGATTTGCGAAAGTGAAAATCACTTCTGCGAGTGGCAAAAACATGACGACCACCACTAGATATCACCAACAAGTTCCACCACTTTAAAGTTTTTTTCAAAGTTTCCAAAACGTGGCCGACACTATCATTTCACACTTTTAAGTTTTAAAAACTTTAAGGTGGTTCTGGATAGTGACCATAACGTTCCAAACACCTTAAGCTCCACTATACAGTTACAAAACTATATAGTGGCTATTGACAGTGGCATTCACGTGATTACCACTAGGTTCATAGAAAATGAAGTTATTCTAACTCGAAAGTTGTAGCTTTAGTGGTAATCACGTAATAGCCACCCTATCGAAGTGGCGGTATAAACATATAGAAGTTTCCGTCACAATGATGCTACTTGGGCAGGCCCGCACCGGCGCCGAGCACTACCTGCTGGAACGCCAGCCCTCAACCCCAAGTGCAACAAAAACAAGTGACGAACGAAAGTGTAAGTGAGTTTAGTGGGTTCAACGTGCTAACAGCTGAATTCAAAACACTAGGTAATCTAATTAATGTTAACGCCATGCTTTCGGCAATTAGAGACCTAAATAAGCAACTTATAAACTGTAAGACAAGCGTAGATAAGTTTACAACATTTTATAATTTTACTCAAAACTTAGACTCCTATGGAATCTAAAGTCCAAATAGTTTCTTGGAACGCGAACGACCTAAAAGCTAAAGTAAGCCAGTTAATTAATTTCTTAGTAACACATAACGTAGAAATAATGTTAATCAACGAAACGAAACTGAAAAAAGAAGACAAACTAAAACTAAAACGCTACACACTGTACAGAAATGACAGACCGGACAACCTAGGGGCGGGGGGAGTCGCAATAGCTGTAAAAGACAACATACCGCGCACACACACATCAACATAAACCAAACAACAATAGAAACACTCGCGATTAAACTCACAGACAACACCCACATAATAGCAGCATACAACAGACCATTAAATCACTTCACAAACGTAAACCTACAAACACTCACAAACACGGCAAACAAAGTACTGATAGTAGGGGACTTAAACGATAAGCATGTCAATTGGAACTGCAACAGAAACAACAGAAACGGCAACACATTAAACGACTACATCAACAATAATAATGTAGGGCTAATGTATCCGGACACGCATACCCACTATCCTAGCAATAACACGACGCCATCCACAATAGACTTGATAATCAACAAGAACGTAACAAACATCACGCAACCACAAACCGTTGCAGAACTGGACTCCGATCACAACCCCGTAATATTTACACTCAACAATCAAACAATACAAAACCAAAACAACACAATCATTTCCTACAAAAACACCGATTGGGCAGATTTTAGGAAAACGCTAGACGAGCAAATCACACTGACGCCCGATATAACCACCGTGGAAAGGCTCAACCAAGAGGTAGAAAAACTTACAGCGGCAATTACCAGGGCGAAACAAAAACATACTCAAATCAAAACAATAAACACAAAGAAGGACGACCTCCCGGTGCAGATTCAGCAATTAATCAAACGCAGAAATCAGACAAGGAAAGAGTGGCAACGCACAGCCAATCCGCATACTAAACAGGAACTGGGGCAATTAAATAGGCAAGTAAAGCAAGAGATAACAACCTATAGAAACAACAAATGGACAGCACTTTTACAATCATTGAATAGAACCCAAATCCCAATTCCGACACTGGAAGCAAATAATAGACTATCACTAACTGACCAAGATAAAGCCAATACACTCGCGAAAGCATTTGAAGAGGTACATAAACTGGATGAGCGCAACACGCAGGAGCAGCAGGAAATTATCGATGCCGTGGATGAGTTCCTCACGAACGATCACTACCCAAACATCAATACCCTAACTAAAATCATCACAACTCCACGAGAAATACACTCAACGATAAAGTTCCTACCTAATCATTTAGCACCTGGGCCAGACAACATCGGAAATATAATACTAAAAAATATGTCCAGAAAAGCAACAGTACAGCTAACCTACATTATTAATACAATTTTTAAACTATGCCACTTCCCAGACAGCTGGAAAAATGCACACATAATACCCATACCAAAACCAAACAAGAATCACTCATAACGATAAATATACCACCAAATTTAATCAAACTGTTGCATTCATATCTCACGGATAGGCATTTTTTTGTGAAGGTCAACAACGCCTACTCTCATACTAAACAGATAAACGCCGGGGTACCACAGGGATCAGTACTGGGACCCAGGTTATTCTCACTGTTCATTAACGACCTGCCCCAGTTTGAGAAAACTAAAACAGCACTATATGCCGATGATACGGCAATATACGCACACTCCTTCTCCGCAATAGTTGCCAATGCTCAAATTCAAATACACATGAACAAGATCACGCAGTATTACAACAAATGGAAGGTCCAAATAAACTCTGAAAAAACAGAACAAACAATTTTTAGCAGGAAATTCACAAACAATAAGATCTTTACGCCACTAAAAGTCCGCGACCACTTAATCACACCCGCAGATACTGTTAAATATCTGGTAATACACATGGACCATCGACTTAACTACCAAACTCACATAAAACATACAATCAGGAAAGCGTACGCCGCCATGAGAATAGTTTACCCAATAATGCGCAACCACAATACAAACAGCACAAACAAGAAGTTAATATACACAGCAATACTAAGGCCTCTGATAACGTATGCAGCACCAGTCTGGTGCAACATTGGAAATCCAACAATGAACAAACTCCAGGTGTTCCAGAACAAGTGCCTAAGGCTCAAACAGATACGCGAGAATCGCAGATCTACACGCCCAAACAGAAATAGAAACAATAAAAGACTACATACAAAGAACATCGCAAACGTTCTACAAATACCAACTGAACCATAATAATCTAACAACACACATAACAAGCAACAGAGCACACAACACCGTTTTCAAAATAAAGCATAAATTACCCTATCAATACCTACCCATATTTGAAGAAATTGAGTAAACATCCAAAGCGACGTAAGTCACAAAATAAAAGCAGGTTTTTAGTAATCTTTTCCTGCAAATAAATCAAAACAATAGAAACACCTCCACCACGAAAATACAAATTATAAATTATTTAAAGTCATGCATTAATAGTGAAAATTAAAGGTAAGTCTTCGGATAGGTACTTTAAATATGTAACTAAACTTACCATACAATTTTTGCTGCAATGTTCGTGTCATATATTGTCTACTTAGGTATTATATGAAATTTAATGTAACGTGTCAAAAATTGTAACTATTCGTGTAAATTTGTATGGTTCTCGTCCGATCACCGAAGTTAAGCAATGTCGGGCGCGGTCAGTACTTGGATGGGTGACCGCTTGGGAACACCGCGTGCGGTTGTCTCCTTTTTTAATTTTTTTCTAATTCCCTACTTTGTATAACAGCAAACCCACTTCACATCTTTCTTTCGTTTACAATAACAGTTTCAATTAGCTCGCTTGCTATTGAAAAACATCATTATTTTGCACTAAAGAAATTATTTCAAAGGAAATTAGTAGGATAATAGGGTAGTTTTGTTGTTGTGTTCCCGAAAAAGTACATATTCTTACGACAACGGCCATACCACATTGAAAGCACCGGTTCTCGTCCCAGGTAGCAAAGTTTAACCGAAGAGCCCACGTGCTCTGCACGAGGTGGCTACTAAAAATCGCACTTGTATATAAGTACTAAAGTAGTTTTAATCATAGTGTTAACCTATATGACAATATATTGTTTAGTGTACGTGTAAATATAATATAATTAGTGAACGTGAAAAGACACTACAATTGGGAATTTACACTACCGATGAGGCGCCACTGTCGACTGCATAATGGCCGCTGACAGAGGGTAACAATTATTGTTTACGTTAGGGAGTGCTGGTTAATTGTTGTTTGTTAGTTGTGTTTAGGCCTTTGTGACATTAAAAAACAGTTTTTTTCAAAACTACTTTTGAAGTATACTTTCTTCAACCTAGGTAGGTACTCAACTTTATACTACATACCGAGTGGGTATTTTCAAAGCCGAACATAGGGGAATTGCATTGTAGGCTAACTGTAACTGCTCTTTATATAGATTCCTGGTCGCCATTTAAACTCACAAGGATGGTAATGTCTTTATTATAAAAACCCTCTGCTCTACTGAATACTCGTTATTATTCATATTATTTGATATTAATAACAGAAACATCGACTGATTTCAAATAATTTAATTGACAGATAAAAAAAAGTTGACAATCATAGCAACCTATATTATTTCAAAATAGCATTATTTTATAATTTTTTTTACAGAAAAAGATAACTAAGTACTGACATTTATTGGTACAATCAGATGCGCTGTATTTTTGTCGTTCTATTCATACCATTACCATTGTTGTGGGTTTAAATGGCGAGCAGGAATCTATATAAAGGTTAGTTACAATGCAATTCCCCTATGTTCGGTTTTGAAAGTACCCAGACGGTATATGAAATACCTAATAAAATACCAAAATTGTAACCTTACTTTTGTGTTTCATTTTAGGTAGGGACCTGCTGATTTTTTATCAAAATGAGTATACCAAAGAGTGGTAGTCACATTAACTGTTGTGTGTATGGCTGTCACACAACAAAGGGCAAAGAGAAACATTTTAGTTTTCACACTTTTCCAAAAGAGAAAACTAGTTATGTTTGTCTAACTAATAAGATCGGCATCCAGGAGAAGGTGGATAGAAAGAAGGCGTGGGAAACGAAATTGTTAATGGGCAAACCTACCAGTGCCTTCATGAGAGTTTGTTCTCTACATTTTAACAAGGATGATTTTATTTTACCAGGTACGAAAAAATTACAATGATGTTTTAGATTTAGTTTACGATTTGCACAAATAACTTACTCGTTTATTAACATCACTTTGCTTGCTTTACAATCAAATTGCAGCATTTAATAGTAGTACTGTTTTTAGATGTTCCTTGCAAATTTCCACGACTGAAGAAGACTGCAGTTCCATCCCAAAACCTGCCATCAAAAAGTATTGCAGAAACAACTCCAAAGGTCCGAAGGCAGAGAATTTCTCAAATCAAGGCAACAGAGCAGTTGTTGCCCTCACCGGAATCAAATCGGGCTAGTGAGCAGCAAATCCGTACTTTAACAGCAAGTGAAGAAATCGCAATTGACAACTTGCAGCAACTTGTTAATGTTCGTAGGAATGTGGAAGAAAAGGGTACACAAGTAAAATGTGGAGACATATTAATACCATTTATTGCTGGCATCGATAGTGATGCAAAATTAAATTCATTGACAGGCTTACCGTCGTTTCATATGCTGCAAACTTTGGTCAATACTGTTACCGAATACTTTACAGACATTAGAGTACACAAATTAACAGTGAAAGAACGTCTTATTTTAACGTTTATGAAAATGAAAACGGGACTGCGTTATGTTGTATTAGCAGCTTTGTTTAGCTCAGTTACAAGTAAGACTTGTAAAATTATTTTTCATGATATGATTTCGAAGTTGGCAATGGTTCTAAAACCTCTTATTGTGTGGCCATCTCAGGACGAGTGTAGAAGAAACTTGCCCATTTGCTTCAGAAAATTTTCAAATGTAAGAGTTGTTTTAGATTGCACCGAATTGACGGTTCAGAACTCAAAAAATTTATGTTGTCGGATAGTGACTTACTCGCATTATAAAGGAACACAGACAATAAAATTCATGACGGGTGTTAGTCCTGCTGGCTTAATAACCTTCGTCAGCCAGGCATATGGTGAGAGAGCATCAGACAAAGCCATATTTGAACAGAGTGGCATCATCAACAAGTTGGTTATGGGTCAAGATGCTGTGATGGTAGACAAAGGTTTCCATATAGAAGATATAACAAGCATGCATCACATTAAACTTATTAGACCACCTTTTCTCCGTAAGAAGAGCCAATTTTCAGAAGAAGAGGCGAGGCAAAATGTCGACATATCCAAAGCTAGAGTGCATATAGAACGGACCAATCAGAGAATAAAGGTTTTCGAGATTCTCTCAAAACTATTACCATTATCCCTAGTGCCAAAAATAGACGAGATTTTTATTGTTGTATGTGCAATTGTCAATTTATCACCGCCTATTTTGAAAGACGATAAATTTTTATAACTATCTTAGTGGGCAGTCACATAACATAGTATAGTTTGCGTTTTTGCAATTATTATTTTGTATATAAATAATAAATATTAAATAAAATATCGATTTTAACGGGAAATAATATAATAATATTTATACGTATTTCGGCATCAATGTGCCATTGTCAAAAGCATAATATAAGATATTTAATAACAAATGCATTTATATAGTAACTACTTGATTCTATTATTTTAACACTTCGTGAAGCAACTGATTTTAACAAAGTAACGCTTGAAAATGTCAATATATTATTTTGTAGTTGATATTATTATGTATTATTAATATTTATAGTTTTCTACATGCTTCTATTTATTTATTTGACTTTAATATTGTTTGGTATTCATTCTAATCCTAATTATTAGCTAAAAACGCTAAAAATTAAAAATAAATATGTTTACACAAATGTCAGTTGAAATCTTCGAATATACACTCTTAATTACATAATACATGTATCATTTTGTTAAAATAATTGTACTGTAAAGTTTGTATTAAAAGTTTAGTAAAATCTTCATCATATTTAACTGTTATATTTACGAAACTATCGTCGAATTCCGCATATATAATAAAGTCACATTCTTGGAGGTTCAAAATTGCCATTCCGAGTTGAAGCTGACCATAATACGCATGTTTCTTATTGAGCACATGACGATGGTCGTCAAATTTTAGAAACAACTTGCAGGAATCTAGTAACTGCACTGCTGTGCAAAGTTTCCCTATAAAAAAAGTGAATTATAGTACAAAGTAGGTATTTCAAAGTTTATATAATATTTACCCTTATATGGACATTTGATTTCTAGTAGCTTGCTTGGTTTATGTTCTGTAAAAACAACACCATCAGCTGAGTATGCTAGCCGCTTATGTTGCTTACATATTATAAGTCCAGGTTCAACTACCTGATAACCATAACGTGCTTTATATAAATTTCTGGCTACGCTTTCAAATTTGTTACCATGCTCTGTGTATTTGTTTTTAAAGCTTTTAGGCCAAAAATACTTCTTCGCCTTCATTTCCCATTCGTCAAAAATCGCTTTCCGCAAATCGCTGTTGCATGAATCTACCTTAAGGGTACGCACACGTAAAACGCTGGTTGCCAACGCCGGTGAGCCAGCGCTGATAAGCGACAACAAGCGAGAGTAAATATCTCATTAGTTTCAAGTGTATCCGGACACAAAGGAAGCTTGTCTGAACTTGTCGGAACTTGTAGCCGGCGCCGACCAGGGAACAAGAATATTTGAAACATTTATTTTCCAGCTTCCAGTACGCTGGCTGTCACTTTCGAAATTGGTTATTTTTCTTAATGTTGAACGACGATATGAGCGTGATTGACAGCGAGCAGTTGATAGCTCTTGTGTTTGAAAGACGGGCTATATGGGACAAAAGAGTGAAAGAACATGCCAATAGAAATTATGTCGAAAAATGTTGGAAGGATATCAGCATTGAAATGAAAATTGAAGATAAGTGAATATTCATTTATTTACGGAATAGCTTCCAATATTAATAATATTATCATTATAGTTTAGTAACTACTACTACTAAATAAATAATATAATTATTAATAAAATAATAGAGGTTGGAGAAAAACAAACTCTGTAATAAAGTGGGAAAATATGCGAATTTTTATACATAATATATTTCGCAGATTTTTACATAAGTATACTACACATTGTTATTTTTACTGTGTGTATTTTCATCCTCACTCGAGGAAGATATCTTTCACCACGAAGAGTAAACTGGTGCTGATCTCCAGTTTTCTACGTGTACACCGTAGCTCTAGTAAGCGCAGGAAACAAGCGGTGGCCAGTGCAAGCAACAAGCGCGCTGATTTCCCAGCGTTCTACGTGTGCGTACCCTAGTGTCAGGATTTGACTATAATAATAAATTATTATTAATTTTATTTATCCACTACCAGTATATTATATGGTCATAATTATACTACTAGCAAAGCAAATTTTTATGAAATTATTTTGAACATCCTTGGTACTCCTGCCTTGCCTATCTTTTCCCTATCGTAAGTCTTTCAAGACTAGGTACGTAAAAGTGTCTAAGTTTACCAGGGATGTTCAAAATAATTTCATAAAAATTTGCATGAAAATTTACAAAATAATTTTGTGTATGACACGGCGTTAAATTTGACATCACATTTACGTGTCAATTTACACACAAATTTTGTTTCAAATTTAACACCGTGTCGTACGGGCTTAAGAGAAGTTTTATTTATGGTTTAATAAAACACATAGGTCTTATAATTAAAACAATGGTAAATCTATAGCAACACATATGACAAAAGTCAGTTTAAAATTTCAAAATAAAATTTTTCCAAAATATTAATTTAAAAACGCCACTCTCTGGTCTGGTTGTGGATAAAACGTTGTATTACATATGTTTCTTAGTTGTATTTCATCCACTTAAGAAAATTAAATGCTTGACCTTAGTTCTCGCGTTCTTGCGTGGATAAAATACTTCCTAAGACAATAAATAACTATTACAAATGAAAAACAAATAAAATATGCAATACCTACACGCAAGGTACTATATTTGATAACTAAGGTAACAATCAAAGCCCCTGTACGTATACATTCCTAAGAAGTCAATACACTGTTGCACTGAATTTTAGAAAAAAGAATGGAAATTGTCAAGACTTTTTGATACGTTGTAATATTATAGCAAGTTGTTTATAGTTATTTGTGTACCAAGGCAGCGAAATGTCCTTATCGTACCGAGAGGAAACTGTCGCAGAGAGCGCTTGCGGCCGAGGAAAGACAATCTCGAGGGTACCTACTAACGAATTTCGTGGACAAGGTATAGGTCGAAATTGGATTTCGCGTCCTGTATAGCGGACTCGAAACGCCCACTTCGCGTACGGTTGCAGAAAAATATTTATTTGTATACCAAGGTAACCAAGGACGCGAAATGTGTCTTTATCGTACCGAGAGAAAATTGTCGCCGAGGCCGCTTGCAGGTCCGACCTGTATTCTCGAAATCACTCGACATTTTCTCGTACACGACAAAAAAAATGAACCAATCAAACTATTTTTTGTGGCATGACATGTTCAATTGTCAGGAAAATAGCCTTCGGGTTGGTTCATTTTTTTTGTCGTGTGCGAGAAAATGTCGAGTGATTTCGAGAATACAGCCCGTGAACAGCGTACGGGAAACAATCCACGTTTGCATTTCACAGTATAATAAGCAACTTTGTTATTTTAAATGAAACACATTGTTATACAATTGAATTCATTCATTGCCTATCAGATAGTACATTGCCTTCATTAATGATTGATACCCACATGACCTTTGATCCGTGGTGTCCTTGGGAGTTTCAGATTTAAATGTTGAAGTCAGGTAGGATTGGTACTAAAGTCACTAAAGTTACTGTCAATTTACGTACATACAATCAGTTAGGGAATTATTAGATAAAGATTTGCCAACTGTGAAAGTTGGGTTGCCTATATTTTGTGGTCACGTGGGTATCAATCATTAATGAAGGCACTGTAAGGTATACAGGGTGATTTCTAACGTACGGAGGAAACTGAAAGGACAAGTAGAGGGGACCAAAACATAGTATTTTTTACAATAAACTTTTGATCAAAATCGAATAACAAGAAAGTTAGAGCAATTTGAAGTTCTTATAATTTAACGCCCACGTTTTGAGTACCGCTGAGCTTATTGTATTCGCTTTTTCATCAGAAACACTTCTCACACAATCTGATAAATTGCTCCTGTAATTTTGACTCACCTACATGATCAGATTATGTAAATCAGCGGTTGTCAATAAACGAGCACCTATAACTGAATATTTTAAATAACACTTTAAATAGCCATAACTTACGTCTTATAAACATTTTGTTTAACTAGATTACAAATATACAAAAGTTGAATTCAAAACGTAAATAATTACCGTATTTCATTAAAAAAGTCCTCAAGTTTATAAGAACTTTAAACTGTTGTAACTTTCTTGTTATTCCATTTTGATCAAAAGTTTATTGTAAAAAAAACTATGTTTTGGTCCCCTCTACTTGCCCTTTCAGTTTCCTCCGTACGTTAGAAATCACCCTGTATAGGTAAAATGTACTGTTGATGAGAAAATCGCGAACTTCCTCTGCGTTAGTAAATTAGATGCCCGTCTCTCTTCTAATAAATTCAGCAGTATTGTGAACTTCCTCCAGAATCAGGTAAACTATTCTTGGAAAAAAATGAATGAAAATAGGTAGTATACCATGCTACCTTTCTTCGCACAGCTGTTACTGCTTAGTACCTATTATTGTATAAACCTGAAGCCCCACGTCTTGAGCTTTCTTTTTTAAACACTTGCAAAATTTAGATGACTACATAACTAATATTGTTTTGATTTTACGCGGGTGCAGAATATACATTTGTTATCAAAGTTACGATCACTCTCTATTATCAAAGCACTATTTCCTGAATTCCGCCCAATTGGAATTAGAATGAGAATCCGACTTTTAAATAGGCTCCTTAACCAGAAAGTATGAAAGAGGACATTTTGACTGGTCTGTGCACTGCACTTGGGGATGTACTAATGCCATTGTGCGCTGCGTCATTTTTGGCAATTAATCAGTAAGATAAGAAAAAATGTTTGTTTTTGTACTTATAATACTGAACAAGTGCACAGATATCGGTAAAGTTTAAAGCGGGTTATAAATTACAAACATATAAATACGACACGAACTAAGAAAATATGTTAAAAAGCTGTGCTTAAGAATTCCAGGCAGAGGCACTTACAGTGAACAGGGAGAAAATATTTAACTATTTAACTAAGTATTTACTTATACAATAATATTTTAAGTAGGTATACTACGGTCCAAGGCTTTTGCCTAGTATAAGATGTAAAATGTAAGCTTACTTGCTGTGGATACCGCAGAAGGATGTTTGGGATTAACTAATAATTACAGATAATAATCTGCAACTTTGCTCTCACTGTACCTGGTTTTTTCATTCCTAAGTAATACAGGGTGTTTCAAACCGACCGGATAATAATTACAGCACGCGATTCTACGTTGAAAAACAAGCAAAAAACTCTAACACCAATTTCGCCTTTGACGCAGGGTGTTTAAACTATAAGCACTTAAAGGTTTTTTAATTTGGCAACGCTGTCGAATTTAAGTCTAGCGGACACATGCATGTAGTTACTCTTGATATATAAACCGCTATCAATTTTTATAATATTTCCTTATTACATTCTAAAAAATCACCCCAGCTTATAATGCATCGTTGCAACGTTGTCAAAAATTATAAACAGCAAAGATTTTGCATTCTTAAAAATGAAATTATACTTAAACTAATAACCGAAATGTTATAATTTATATCTGATTATTTATTTTAATTGTTGAACTATGTATTGTTGATAGTATTTAAATGTATTTCTCAACCATAGTCGAAATAAATCTCAAAGTTTGAGCATTAATAACTCCTTAAATAAACGGTTAACACTTAATTGGTATTAGAGTTTTTTGCTTATTTTTCAACGTAGAATTACGTGGTGTAATTATCTCGCTCGATTTGAAACACCCTGTATAGAGTTGCGTAGGGGAAATTGGAACCGCGTGTTACCGACTTCAGGAAACCGCTTCCATAAATAATGATATTTCAGGAATGTGTTGTTTACGGAACGCTAAACCAAGATCTTGGCTACAGTGGTTAATTCATGGAACACACTATAAGTTTGCTTCTTGTATTTGAATTTTGGCGGCGTATAGAAAACCACGCCTGTTTTGACCAATCAGATGAACCTCATTCACAAATGTAGTAGGTACTGCAATTAGAAATTTCGCTCTCGGTTTTTAGATGTAATATGGGTTGTATAACTTTAAATTTGTAGTTTTTCAAAGCACTGGAAGAGAAGCCAATTTAGAATGTCGAAGTAATGCATGTCGTCATATTTCCTTCATACCAGTTCGGCATTTTGGACACGGTCGGCGTTTTGGTCATAATCTTGATTCGGCGTTTTGATCGTGGTCGGCAAACTGTCCCTTGCGAGAGTTCGGCATTTTGGACACGGTCGGCGTTTTGGTCATAATCTTGATTCGGCGTTTTGGTCATGATCGGCAAACTGTCCCTTGCGAGAGTTCGGCGTTTTGGACACGGTCGGCGTTTTGGTCATAATCTTGATTCGGCGTTTTGGTCATGGTCGGCAAACTGTCCCTTGCGAGAGTTCGGCATTTTGGACACGGTCGGCGTTTTGGTCATAATCTTGATTCGGCGTTTTGGTCGTGGTCGGCAAAGTGTCCTTTTGGAGGTTCGGCATTTTGGACATTTTCGGCGTTTTGGTCATAGCCTCGTTTCGGAGTTTTGGCCGCTGTCGGCAAAGTGTCTATGCTAAATATTGTGCGCACCGGACACGCAAGGTTCGACAGTTATTCGGCTTCGACGCTGTCCGTGGCGTCGTTTAAGATTGGTCGGCGTTTTGGGCACGGTCGGCGGAATGTCCAATGTACGTTCGTCGGCGTTTTGGACATTTTCGGCGAAATGGTCTTTGCATAGTAGTCGGCGTTATGGACCCAGTCGGCGTTTTGGGCATTCAAAATATAGAGTGGGCGTTTTGGGCATTCGGCGAAATGTCCAGACCCCTTTTTACAACAATCATTCTCCACGGAAAAAGGCTGCAGATTGTTCAGAATATCTGAATTTGCACCAAAATGTTGATAAAGTGTTGATCTGAGCTAGCAGCAACACTTACTTGCTCATTCAGATAAATGTTTGATCTACGACCAACCCTGCAATTTTAGTCTGTATAAGCATTACTATTTTACAAAAATTTTACATGAAACTTACCTATGTTTTGCGAAAGCTGAATCAGGTAGATCTTTTGCAAATAATGCTAAAATTGCATTACTGTCAAGATTTTTATGTAGTTTTACAGAAGATTCAGCTTTTATAGCAAAACAGTTATGGGTATTGATCGGTGCTGCTTTATACATTTCTGTTGCTTTCACTTTGGTCCAATAACATTTAGTGTCCGTAGACGATATTGTAGGAAACCCTGAAACATTTTCCCTAAATTATAGTGTAAGTATACATGTCAGATTCAAATATACAACCTTGTTGAAAGAAGTAACACAGCCGCTACATGCTTACAACGCTTGGACATGGCAGCTTTGCAACTGCACAGAGCTTCGGAAGGCAGAATTTCACCATTCATGAGATTAAAAGTTGCATTTATTTCATGCGGTTGCTCTGTTAAACCACTAGTCTTTAAACAGAGAGCAAAAATTGTGATTGTAGACTCAGTTTTTTTCGAAATGCCACAAGCTATAATGTGCCTAGCATTCACAATGGATTCCCCTTCGCTTATACATCTAGATGTAGGTGAAGCCTCTAAATAACCAAACAGGTTTTTCAAGGACAGTAGATACCTTTGGTTATCCATAACTTGATATTCTACAAATAAAAAAAGGAATGGGTAATTGTTAACTTTACACAAATCTGTACATACAGTTTTAGGTTATATGATCATTGCACAGTGCATCTTGCTATATTAAATGAAATTCAAGCAGAAAACGTAAAAGTACTTACATATTTGACGGTGAAAAGTTTCAAGGTAGCTTTGAAAAAAGCTGTTTTTAGTAGTTACACTGGTTTTAACGGAAAAAGGAATAAAATAAACGAGGCAAATCAGGCGTGTTTACATACGAACACTAAAACAATCCCTCTGCCACTAGTTCAAACTTCTACCGCAACGTGGCGCTTCAGTTAAAGTAAATTCCCAATAGAATCTAAGTTAGTGTAAGTGTAAATATTAATGAAAACCAAGAACTTAAATTACGTAACAAAACCGTGCCTATCTAACATGATAATAGAAACACGTAAGTACAAAGCATTGGTAGCCGCAAGAATAAAGCACAAACCCAAACTAGTTGACAACAAACGAACGGTAAATAGTGCAAACATCCCTCCAGCACCCAGCGAACAGCAGAACAGAACGTGTACACCAAGTGCTATCATCGAATCAGAAATGGAAGTCAACGCAGAAAACAACACACAAGACAACAAAACCAGCACCCAACCTCCAGTATTTAAGAAAGTGCAGTATAAAAGAAGGAGCGATAGTGAACAGCAAGACAACAGTAAAAGCAAAATGGAAAAACCCAACCCACCACTGACATTAAAAAATAGATTCACCCCCCTTCAAGCAGGAGAGGACCAAGGAGATGACGTCGTTATGACAGACGAAGAAGAAGACGAAACCGACGGAGCAGTGAATAATGTTGACACGAGAAATGTACCACCAACTACAAATAAACCCAGAACACAAAAAGCGACAAGGATAGCACCACCACCGATAATCATCCATGGTAAGACGGATGACACAAAGCAGCTAATCAAGTATGTCCAAGAAAAGGTGAAAAATGGGTTCCGAATCAAACACACACCTGGGTCAACGAATATTTACATCGACGACGTAGAGGAATGGAGAGTGTTTAAGGACGCCCTCCAAAAAACAGATACGGAATACCATTCGTACACCCACAAATCCGAAAAGAGGCACGCTTTTGTCCTTCGCGGGCTTGATCACGCTCCGGAGCCCGAGCAAATTGAGCACGAACTCAAAGAACAGCACCAAATCAACGTGGTAAAGTGCTACAAGATGAACGGTACCAAGAGACCTGCGTACCTAATTACGACAACCAGTGACCACACAATGAGGAGCATCGCCAGAATAAGGGCAATCGAATATACGATGGTTTCGTGGGAGCGATACCAAAATAACAAACGAATAATACAGTGCCACAGATGCCAGGCCTGGGGACATGCCACCTCTAACTGCCACGCCGCTCCTAAATGCCTGAAGTGTGCACAAGACCACTTTACGAGGGAATGCCCTAAGACAGGTAGGGAAACCCCAGCAAAGTGCAAAACTGCGAGGGACCGCACCCAGCTAATAGCACCGACTGTCCGGAGTACATTAAGAAAATCAAATCGATTGATAATCGTAGAGAAACTCATCTACAAACACAAACATTCAGAACGCAGCAGGTAGCTCCAAACCTCAACAATAGAGCAGCATTCCCGGAACTAAGGAAGGTCAACCAACCCGCCCGCAATCCGTGGAACCCTCCAACCACAGCACCCCCGTCGAACACCCAAGCAGCTCTCAGCAAACCGGCACATCAACGAACGAGTTCAGTGAACTTACTAAGGAATTAAAAGTGCTCAGTGAGTTAGTGAATATAAAAGGTATGTTATTAGCAATTAGAGACTTAAATAAACAATTAGTAACGTGCACGAATCAACAAGAAAAATTAACAGTATTTTTGCAATTCTCCCAAAATTTAGACTCTTATGGAATATAAAGTCAATATAGGGTCATGGAACGCAAACGGGGTAAAACCCAAAATAGGTGAACTAAATTAATTATTTAAGTGTAAATAAAATAGATATAATGTTGTTAAATGAAACTAAATTAAGAACTAGAGACAAGTTAAAGATTAGTGGCTATAAAATATTTAGAAAGGATAGGGAAAACGACGAAGGGGCAGGGGGTATAGCCGCAATAATTAAAAACACAATCCCTTGCGTTCAAATGCAAAATAATGCAGCAGATATAGGCGCCATGGAAACAATATTATTAAGACTAACAGATAACACGCACATCATAGCTGCTTACAATAAACCCACCAACATTTATACGTCAGTGCAATTAGATGCACTTTTCGCCACATCACATAAAGTGTTATTAATAGGGGACCTGAACAGCAGGCACACGAATTGGAACTCCCATAGAAATAATACAAACGGGAACACACTACATAACTATGTGAACAATAACGATAGAATAGTGATAATGCATTCGGACACCCCAACACATTTTCCTGCCAACAATACTACCCCCACAACCATAGACCTAGTGGTATGCAAAAACATAAACGCTAATCACCTAAGTGAAGTTATTTCGAGACCGGAACTAAACTCCGATCATAACTCGATACATTTCATATTAGGTAAGCAATATAACGAATCAAATTCGAAAAAAGTTACCTCATACAAAAATACAGATTGGAACAATTTTAGAAAAACAGTCGACACCCTAATACAAATTAATTCAAATATCGCCACGCGTGGGGAAATAGATCAGGAAGTAGATAGGATAACGCTAGCCTTGCAGACAGCGAAAAGAAAGCACACAAAGCAGGTATTCATAGATCTTAGTAAAGATAAACTACCGCAAAATATAATAAACATAATTAGCAAAAGAAACAGGGTAAGAAAACAATGGCAAACTTCTGCCAACAGACAGCTAAAAATACAACTCTATGATATGAATAGGCAAATCAAAACCCTCATAGCGCAACATAGAAATGACACATGAAGAAACAAACTAGCAAATTTAAACCCGCAAGACAACTCATTGTGGAGAATTGCCAAAATGTTTAAAAAATCCTGCAGCAGCATCCCCGCCTTAACTCATGAAAATATTACATCGCTAACAAACGCCGAAGAGGCAGAAACAATAACTAAAATATTCGAAAACGTGCATATACTAGATCATGAGCGCAACACCCAAGAGCAGCAGGAGATTATGACGGCAACACGAAACTTTAGGGAAAGCAACACTGTCATTGACAACATGAGTTTATCCAAACTCATCACGAAACCAATCGAACTAAAAAACGAGATAAAAAAGCTACCAAATAAAAAAGCACCGGGGCCCAAAACTATTCGTACTATTTATAAACGACATACCAAAATATGAAAAAACCAACATGGCACTATACGCCGACGACACAGCTATCTACGCGCATTCATTCAACGCACAGGTGGCAACTAAACAAACTCAGATCCATCTCGACATGATAGTCAAATATTTTGATAAATGGAAAATAAAAATTAATAACGAAAAAACAGAACAAATAATATTCTCTAAAAAATTCACCAACACCAGAATATGCACACCTTTAAAAATCAACGGCCACACAGTAACACCTACAGCTTCTGTTAAATACCTGGGGATTCATTTAGACAAATCCCTCACATACAGAAAACACGTGAAAGAAACTGTAAGGAAAACTTATGCCACATTTAAAAATGTATACGCCCTAATGGCAAAGAACAGTGCTCTAGACGCGAACAATAAACGATTATGGCAGTCATCAGACCAATAATGGTCTACGCCGCACCAGTCTGGTGCAGCGCATCAAAAACAACACTACAAAACTGCAAGTTATGCAAAACAAGTGCCTACGTCATATATCTAACTCGAACCGATATATAAGAATAACAGAACTGCATAATCTGAATAACATGCAGCCAATTAAAGATCACATAACGGAAATATCTCAAAAATTCTACAAAACGCAACTGGGAAAAAACCGACTAACGCAAAACATCACGAGCATAAGGCAGCACAACGCAACCATGAAAATTAAACACAAACTGCCATATCAGGCACTACCAATCTACACCGAACGACAATAATAAATAACACAAATGGCCTAAAGCCTTAAGAAATTATTTAAAGCAGGTTTTTTTTTATAACTTTTCCTGTCTTTTCAAACCAAAATTAAAAAGAAAAACACCAAGTCATTATAACAATAAACATATTAATTGTACCAAGGTAGAAATGCCCGCTTAAATAAAACTGAAGGGTAAACCGTACACGGTAGGAACTTTCATTTGATGTATACCAAATAGCAATGTAATCGTAGGGAATTAGCTTAGTATTAAGTAAATTCAATACACTACATTGTAAAGATTATTGTACATATTTTGTAAAATAAAATTATTTTGAATTTGAATTTGGTTCTCGTCCGATCACCGAAGTTAAGCAATGTCGGGCGCGGTCAGTACTTGGATGGGTGACCGCTTGGGAACACCGCGTGCCGTTGTCTCCTTTTTTAATTTTTTCTGATTCCTTAATTTGTATAACAGCAAACCCACTTCACATCTTTCTTTCGTTTACAATTACAGTTTCAATTAGCTCGCTTGCTATTGAAAAACATCATTATTTTGCACCAAAGAAGAAATTATTTTAAAGGAAATTATACTAGAGTAATAGGGGAGAACTTGTGGTTATGTTCCCGAAAAAGTACATATTCTTACGACAACGGCCATACCACATTGAAAGCACCGGTTCTCGTCCGATCACCGAAGTTAAGCAATGTCGGGCGCGGTCAGTACTTGGATGGGTGACCGCTTGGGAACACCGCGTGCCGTTGTCTCCTTTTTTAATTTTTTCTAGTTCCTTAATTTGTATAACAGCAAACCCACTTCACATCTTTCTTTCGTTTACAATTACAATTTCAATTAGCTCGCTTGCTATTGAAAAACATCATTATTTTGCACCAAAGAAGAAATTATTTTAAAGGAAATTATACTAGAGTAATAGGGGAGAACTTGTGGTTATGTTCCCGAAAAAGTACAAATTCTTACGACAACGGCCATACCACATTGAAAGCACCGGTTCTCGTCCGATCACCGAAGTTAAGCAATGTCGGGCGCGGTCAGTACTTGGATGGGTGACCGCTTGGGAACACCGCGTGCCGTTGTCTCCTTTTTAAATTTTTACTAGTTCCTTAATTTGTATAACAGCAAACCCACTTCACATCTTTCTTTCGTTTACAATTACAGTTTCAATTAGCTCGCTTGCTATTGAAACACATCATTATTTTGCACCAAAGAAGAAATTATTTTAAAGGAAATTATACTAGAGTAATAGGGGAGAACTTGTAGTTATGTTCCCGAAAAAGTACATATTCTTACGACAACGGCCATACCAAATTGAAAGCACCGGTTCTCGTCCGATCACCGAAGTTAAGCAATGTCGGGCGCGGTCAGTACTTGGATGGGTGACCGCTTGGGAACACCGCGTGCCGTTGTCTCCTTTTTTAATTTTTTCTAGTTCCTTAATTTGTATAACAGCAAACCCACTTCACATCTTTCTTTCGTTTACAATTACAGTTTCAATTAGCTCGCTTGTGTTGTGAGCAACCCTTTGGTTTGTAGTATCCACTACACCTTCGTTGTTCACTTGTTACAGTTTTGCTTTTAATTATTGTAATTTAGCAATTAGGGGTTTAGTATTTGGGGGAAGTAAATTCACATCTTTTATGTACAACTTTATTCTTTTAAGGTTTAACAAAGACTGCCTTAAAGCTATCTTAAAACTAACTATACAGCACATGTGTAACACCCTCTTGGTGGGGTGGACAAGGAACTTCCTGTCCGTTCGGTAATGGTCAAAGAAGATATCATATTACATTTTAAAACGACCTATTTACCTAAAACTCTACATTTGGCATAAGTTATTACAACACTTGCTATTGAAAAACATCATTATTTTGCACCAAAGAAGAAATTATTTTAAAGGAAATTATACTAAGAGTAATAGGGGAGAACTTGTGGTTATGTTCCCGAAAAAGTACATATTCTTACGACAACGGCCATACCACATTGAAAGCACCGGTTCTCGTCCGATCACCGAAGTTAAGCAATGTCGGGCGCGGTCAGTACTTGGATGGGTGACCGCTTGGGAACACCGCGTGCCGTTGTCTCCTTTTTTAATTTTTTCTGATTCCTTAATTTGTATAACAGCAAACCCACTTCACATCTTTCTTTCGTTTACAATTACAGTTTCAATTAGCTCGCTTGCTATTGAAAAACATCATTATTTTGCACCAAAGAAGAAATTATTTTAAAGGAAATTATACTAGAGTAATAGGGGAGAACTTGTGGTTATGTTCCCGAAAAAGTACATATTCTTACGACAACGGCCATACCACATTGAAAGCACCGGTTCTCGTCCAGTGTCCGTACGGTAGCTGACCGAGACGGACGTGCAAACGGTAGCTCCTGTTTCGCTAGCGGGTAGTGGAAAAACCCCAGGTCGCCACGTGCGTCGCACGAGGCGGTTAAAAGACATTGTTTAGAAAGTAAAATAGAATTAGAATTATAGTGTTAAAACCTATGACAATATAACTAGTGTTAGTTGGTAGTATAAGTGACAATATTAATATTTAAGTGTAATGAAAACAAAATGTGCAAATTACGTGACGAAACCGAGTTTAACTAACATCCTCATTGAAACGAGAAAATACCGTGCACTGTTGTCAGCAAGGGAAAAGTACAAACCGAGGCTAAATACGGCAAAAGTGACCGAGAACAGCAGAGAGACTTTGAATAAGGAGATTAAGGAGGCTGAAATTGGCATTAAGAATTTTAACCAAGCGGATACATGCACGAGAACTGTAAATATTAATCCAGAAACTGAGGGTAAGGTAGAAAATATGTCAGGACAGGACAAAATAGACGACGTCCCAGTTTTCATTCTGGTTGGGAAGAAAAGAAATATAAAGTGCGCAGACGAACCTGAAGTGAGAGAACCAAAAATTATAAGGCAGCAAAACAGTAGACAACATGCAATCGAAACCAGTAATAGATATAGCCCACTCACAATCGAACAGGAGGAAGAGATAATGGAAAAAGAAAGCGAACTACACGAAAGTGACGGAGAAGAAAGCAGGCCCGGACTTTCAACCAAGCCACCCAAAAAAATCACAACAAAGAAGGCAACTCCACCGCCTATAATAATAAAAGGTAAGGCTACGGATAACAGTAAATTAATTGAATACATAAGCGGAAAAGCGACAAAGGGCTTTAAAATTAAACACACTCATGCCAGATTGCACCGTCGTCACTTAAATAATAAGTGTCGCTTAAAAGTTTAATTACCATGGATACAATTCTTGGTGACAATTGTATCCATGGCAATTCAACTTTTAAGCGACACTTATTATTTAAGTGACGACGGTGCAATCGGGCATCAAACGACTAAAAATGTGTATGTAAATGACAACGCTGAGTGGAAAAGGCTAACGGAGAGCTTAAATACGAATCAAACTCAGTATCACACCTACACCCAAAAAAGCGAAAAAACGCATGCTTTCGTTCTGAGGGGATTAGACCATGCACCAACGCCTGAGGAAATAGAAAAGGAGCTAAAAGAGCACCATAACCTTAATGTAATTCAATGTTATAAAATGAACAAGACTAAAAGACCGGCATATTTGATAACAACGAACAACGATGTCACACTTAGAAAAGTCCAAGAAATAAGAGCTCTTGAATATACGATGGTTTCCTGGGAAAGGTATAATAATAATAAAAGAATAACACAATGTCATAGATGCCAGGCCTGGGGGCATGCTACCTCCAACTGTCACGTGGCTTACAAATGTTTGAAATGTGCAGAAGACCATCCCACCAACACCTGCCCAAAAACAGTAGATACGCCAGCGAAATGCGCCAACTGCGACAGAGCTCACCCAGCAAACAGCGTAGACTGCCCTGTCTACCAAGAAAAAATTGAATACTTGGACAGGAGAAGAAACCAAGAGCAACAACCCAGAAACCCTCGGGTTATACCAAATCACCAGAACAAAAGAGAATTCCCAGCACTACAGTACACCCCCACAACAATAGATCTGGTAATATATAAAAATATAACACCAAAAACCTAACCAACATCACCTCACTCTCAGAACTTAACTAAGATCACAACCCAATACAATTCACACTAGACAAACAATACAAAGAACCACAACATAAACACACGACCTCTTTCAAAAACACCGACTGGAAGAAGTTCAGAAAAACACTCGACACTCTGACACAGATAAATAATAACATTACCACGCACCACGAAATAGATACAGAAGTAGACAAGTTAACACGGGCCCTGCAGACAGCAAAGAGGACGCACACAAAACAGATAATCATAAACGAAAACAAAGATAAACTCCCACAAAACATTATTAACATGATCAACAATAGAAATAGGATAAGAAAACAATGGCAAACTTCAGCTAAGAGACAATTAAAAATAGAACTAGATGAAGCAAACAGCCAAATCAAAACTCTCATCAGACAACACAAAAATGAAACTTGGGAAAACAAATTGAAAGCGCTAAACCCGCAGGATAACTCCCTGTGGAGAATAGCGGAAATATTAAAGAAATCTCACAACAACATTCCCGCACTGACACACGAAAATGGCACATCACTAACAAACACGGAAAAGGCAGAAACCGTAGCAAAAGTATTCAAAAAAGTACACCAACTCGACCACGCACACAACACTCCAGAACAAGATCAAATCATGAACACAATACAACTTTTCCGAGAAAGTAATTTAACAATAGCTAAAAAGCACTTAACGAAACTCATAATCACACCCACAGAAATAAAAAACATTATAACGTGTCTACGCAACAACAAAGCACCAGGCCGGCCGGGACAAAATAGAAAACAAAATATTAAAAAACGTAACAAAAAAGACAGTGGTGCAACTGACCTACATAATAAACGCCATCATCAAACTTCAGTATTTTCCTAAATCTTGGAAAACTGCCGAAGTAGTCCCTATTCCCAAACCAAACAAAAACCCAGAAGACCCAAAAAGTTACCGTCCGATCAGCCTACTGAACACAATGGCCAAGATAGCCGAAAAGATTATCCTAATCCGACTAAGCAGGATAGATAAAAAATTGAAAATTACAATCGACGAGCAGTTCGGATTCCGGCCACACCACAACACGGTACAACAGGTTACTCGAATTGTAAATGACATCAAAATTAATTTTAATAAAAGCAAAATTACAAGCGCGACCTTTTTAGACATAGAAAAGGCTTTTGACAAGGTGTGGGTCGAAGGACTGATCTATAAACTAATAAAAAACAAAATCCCGTTGCACATGATAAAACTTATAGAATCCTACCTAACGGGGAGGGAATTCTATGTCAGCGTCAACGGAGCACTCTCCCAACACAAAACCATTAAGGCAGGTGTACCGCAGGGATCGTTACTCGGACCGAAATTATTTACCCTTTACATCAACGACATCCCAAAATTTGCGAAAACAAACATGGCACTGTATGCTGACGACACAGCAATCTACGCACATTCGTACAACGCGCAGGTGGCCACCAAACAAACCCAAATACACACAGACATGATTGTAAAACACTTCCAGAACTGGAAAATCAAAATTAACGATCAAAAAACCGAACAAGTAATATTTTCGAAAAAATTCACAAACAATAAAATTTCCACTCCTTTAAAATTAAACAACCACACAGTCACCCCTTCCTCAACCGTTAAATATTTGGGCATCCATTTAGACAAAACACTCATTTACAAACACCACATTAAAGAAACCATCAGAAAAACATACGCTACAATAAAAAACATATTTCCCCTACTTGCAAAAAACAGTGTACTTAACCAGGATAACAAAAGATTGTTATACACAGCAGTAATTAGGCCCATAATGACCTACGCCGCGCCGGTCTGGTGTAGCGCATCAAAAACAACAATTCAACCATTGCAAATTCTGCAAAACAAATGTCTACGACATATCACCAATTCGGACAGATTCATAAAAATCACAGACTTACACAACCTAGCAAATATAGAACCGATACACGACCACATCATAGAAATATCACAAAGATTCTACAAGACACAAATGGATAAAAGCAAACTCACAAAAAACATAACTAAAATTCGGCAACACAACCCACCATTCAGATTAAGCATAAACTCCCCTACCAAATGTTACCAATTTTTCAAGAAAGATAAATCAACATTAGCAGCTAGGTATAACATTTTGTAAGACTCGCAGTTCCATAAGACTCGAAGTCACTAATCCCGCATTAATTATCTAAAGCAGGTTTTTCGTATTATAGTTTCCTGTAAATAGCAAACATAAGATAAACATATCCCCAATAGCATAAAACTGAAATATATAAAAATTATTATAAGGTAGTTTTAAGAATTTAAATACCATGTAGAATATCAACGCAAGGTAAACCTGTTCAGGTAGGAACTTGCAATAGATCATAAGGTTCTCTTATTGTACAGATCCCAAGAAAATCAAAAAGTAAGTAAAACCCAAAAGGGTACGAACTTATTCAAAATGAACTCCGCAACAACAAAATAGCAATGTAACAACAGGGATAATACTTAGCGATAAGAATCATCTTTGTAAACATCATTGTTAAGATTTGTGTAAATTGTAAATAAACTGTTTGTTATGTTATGTTGGTTCTCGTCCGATCACCGAAGTTAAGCAATGTCGGGCGCGGTCAGTACTTGGATGGGTGACCGCTTGGGAACACCGCGTGACGTTGTCTCCTTTTTTAATTTTTTCTAATTCCTTAATTTGTATAACAGCACACCCACTTCACATCTTTCTTTCGTTTACAATTACAGTTTCAATTAGCTCGCTTGCTGTTGAAAAACATCATTATTTTGCACTAAAGAAGAAATTATTTTAAAGGAAATTATAGTAGACTAATAGGGGAAATTGTGGTTATGTTCCCGAAAAAGTACATACTCTTACGACAACGGCCATACCACATTGAAAGCACCGGTTCTCGTCCGTGTAACCATTGAATATTGTAGTAGGTCAGAATGTTTATTCCAATGGTAAAGATTGTGCCTAGTTTTGTCATCTGTAAAAGGGCCGGTAGATGGGGCAGTAATATAATATTCAGCAAAGCCAGTTGATTGTTTTTTCTAAAGTAGCGACATGAATTTTGACGTTTTAAAAGGCAACATTAACGATTTACTTGCCACTGTGGCGCTACTATCGCGACTTTGACGTTTCTCAATTTAAATACTATTTGAATTTAAAATTCAATTTAGTTTTGCAATTAAGAATTAATTATCATGCTTTGTTATTGTGCAATTAATTGCCATATTAATAGCTGTGTAACATTTTACCGATTATCGAAAAATAACCCGGAAAAGTGGATAAATGATGTTGGTAGAGAAGGTGATATCCTGTTTTTCAATGCTTTGCGAAGTAAGTATTTATTAGATTAAATTAACAATTTAAAACATTAGTTTTGAGATATATTGAAATAAACTGCTATTTTTTTGCTTGAAGGATTAGAAATCAAGATCAATTCAAAAATCGGAGGGACAGAAATGTTTTACGATGAAAAGCTGCATGAAAAGCTTTACCAACAATTTTACAGCCCATACTTCCAAAACTCTTCAACCCAAAAAACGTACAAGAGTAAACAATTCTCTAGATTTGTCTGACACCATTAGGAAGTTTATTTATAATTTCTGTTTGTTATCGCAAAAGTGTAAAAAATGAATTGTAGGTATTATTCGATGTCAATAAGTGATTGGGTGTTCTAATAAGTGTTAACCGTAATTTGATTTATGTACCTACTTATAACAATGCATAATACCTATGTTCTTTGTGTCTAATATTGAAATTGCAAATTGATTGACCTATAATAGAACCGATGTAATATGTTACAATAAAATATATGATATGATTAAACAAATCCAATTGTTCCTACCTCACGATCCCCAACCCTATAATCCATGACCAAGAATTATTTAATAAAAACTTGACAAAACTAGTCACGAGCTGCACAGTAACATATAGAAAAGAGAAATTATATCTATATTTGAAAATTTAAAGAAAGTATTCGAGCTGACACCCACCGTGGAATAAAATGATCAGATATGAGCATTCGCAAATTCCTCAAGTTGTATACCACATGTGGTAAAACGTGGTACAAGTGGTTACAACGAACTACAAATACAATTGCTATCTGTTCTGTGCATTGAAACACTATAAAGAAGAATTCAAACATTTAAGTGTACCAACTCCGGAAATACATGAATACTGAATTTATTAAAAGTATTGGAAGTAAAGGTTGAATGCTTGTTTCCAGAAGAAAGCATGATGTTTTATTGATAACATGAAATAGCCATAAAATCTGGATATCAATTTGATAATAAAAATAATGTAATAATAGGTAATACACATGTATTTACTTAGGCAGTTTTTATACAACTATAATTATAATACTAATAAAACCACTATTATACTATTGAATAGAGTACTAAAACTATTACACAAATATTAAAATTTTACTAATAAAATATGTCTTCTGATGGCAACACAACAGAAGAATTTGCAAACTATGTGCTTGTGTTTATGTTAGCTGATGTAATAACAAGGTGGAAATAATTGTACATAGGATGCAAGTTAATCCTCTGAATATCCAAAAAATACAATGACAATTATTATAAACATCAAACTTTCAAAGTCGACTTTGACATTACGAAATTTAAATCCACTTGCATTAAACATTCACGTTAGTTTTGTAATTTTGTAATTCATTAATAATTAATTATAATGCCTTGTTGTTGTGCAATTAATTGCCACGTTAAAAGCGGTGTAACATTTTATCGCATACCAAAAAATAACCCGGAGAGGTGCCAGCAATGGGTAAATAACATTGGTAGAGACGGCGACTTATCCCGTTTTGCAATGCTTTGCGAAGTAAGTATTTATTAGATTAAATAAACAATTAAAACATTAGTTTTGAGATATGAGATATATAAAAAAAAACTGTTATTTTCATTGCTTGAAGAAACATTTCACTGAAGATCAATTTGAAAATCGAACAGACCGAAAAGTTTTGCGGTGGAATGCTGTACCCACGATTTTTGACTTTACAGCCCGTAGTTCAAAAACCCCTCATCCCAGAAAACGACGAGCAGATAATTCTCCAGATTTGTCTGACACTATTAGTAAGTTCATTATAACTTGGTTTAGGATAATTATGCACTAAAAATATTCATCACAAATGCCAGAAATACTATACATTCAACCTCGTATTTATTCCTGCACCATAATACAAATACCGGAGTCGCACAAATACACACAATTTTTAAAAATCTACACATTATAAAATTGAAAATTGGATAAAAAACTCAAAAATCCGTGATTAACAATAACTAAATTATCAAAATAAATTATAGTAATTAACTTTTTAACCTTTTACTAGATTTATTGACTGTTTTCAGCTCTACTTTGGTAAAAGACTATTGTGAACAATAGATATCGTAGTACATTTATTATAGTTCTGATTCTTCAATTCAGCTTCTATTCCAAAATTACTAGTAAACGTGAATCATAAGAGTTCAGTTTGTTCATTCATTAAAGGTATATTATTTTTGTGTATTTGTAAATTTCTCCAAACGAAGTAATTTCTATTTACTAAGTATCACCAAAGTATAAAAATGTAATTGTATTATTACATGTCAATAAGTGATTGTGTTCTAATAAGTGTCTTCAGCTTATAGGTACCTTAATTTATAACGCTGTTTGTGTAGTACCTATATAAAAATAAAATAATTTTTGGTATATTAGTGAAGATGTAATTAAATAAATCCATTTCCTTAGTTGAAGAACCCCACACCAGTAACCATTCTGATAATCCTAAAATTCAAGACCATACTAATCCTACAATCCATGACCATAAAAACTGTCAGCAAATAATAAATAATTTACAAAACCAGCTACAAACTGCACATAAACAAATCCAGAGTTTAACTAAGAGAAATGCTATACTAGCTGAAAACGTAAAGAAAGTATTCGAGCCTGAACAGATAGAACTATTAAACAGAGGTACCCACCATGGAATAAAATGGTCAAATACGAGTATACGCAAATTCTTAAAGTTGTATCTCACATGCGGCACAAGTGGTTACAACGAACTACGAAGGCAGCATCTCCCTATTCCGTGCATTAGAACATTGCAAAGAAGAATTCAGTCCTTTAAATGTAAGAATATATTTTTTAGTTTTACCCCCCCCCCCTCCTGCCCATTGATCCTAGTTGCCATAACAACGGATACTAACAGTAACAAAAATCTTCGCAGTATTAGATTATAGAAAGGGAAGGAGAAGAACTATCGCGTAATTGAACCAGAGTCGCCTTACTCTGAAAACCACTAATTATGTATCTTCTCCCTACTACCCCTGTATGAACTCGAAATAATACATGTTCGAGCTAACCTCCATTCAACATACTGTGAACACTGTGAAATGCATTAGCGAGTAGATCTATAAAAACAGCAACTGGTTCTGTCGTAATTGGAACCTTTACTTGGTCTATAGTTGGAACATTATCGTGTCAGACTATATTTTATCTAAAATTACTGAGTCTGGCAAGAATTAAAGGAGAAATCTACTTCCTTTAAAATAAGATGAAGAGGAGGATCAAGAAACGCTGCAAAAGGAAAGGTGGGAAAAGTCAGAAACTTATTTTCTGGGCGAGGGGAGCAAATATCTCTGTAGGTATATACAGGGTGTCCCAAACAAAAAACGGCATCCAGTTAAGGATATGTTCCTTTCATGAAAATAAGAGGAAAAATTCCTATTAACATGGGTCCGCAAATGCTTCGTTGCCGAGATACAGGGTGTTGAAAGTTGTGTAAAAAATATCGATCTTTTTTTCATTTATTCGGAAATGACTAGGAATTAAATTTTAAAAAGTAAGCAATACGTCTCTATGTACATTAGCTATAAGTGGTTCATATTAGTCGGTTTTTTCCTTCTCCAGTGGCGTAATTACAGGTGGGTATGTGTGTGGATATTTCTGGAGGAAAAAATGGTACGCCACTGTTTTTTTATTTTTGACACAATTTTCAAATTTCTCAACTAATTTACAGTTGAAACAGTCTCTTGAGATTTTTTCCTACCATTAACCGTTTTCGTGTAAAGCACACTTCAAAGATGAAAAATGCGAATAAAAAAATAACTCTGCAAATCCGTTTTTTGAATAATGACCGCCTTTAGCCTCAAAATTTTGTTCGAAGAATAGAAGCTTGTCTTGAAGCTAATGGCGGTCATTTTGAACATTATTTGTAAAATAATAATAATCATTTCGGACTATATGAAAAAAATTTTCAACACCCTGTATCGCGTTAACGAAGCATTTGCGGACCCATGTTAATAGGAACTTTTCCTCTTATTTTCATGAAAGGGACATGCCCTTAACTGGATGTTATTTCTTTTTGGGACACCCTGTATAGCCTATACCCCCTTACAGTCCTTGAAAAAATCCTTTATCATGAAAAAATTGAGTGATAATATAAAGGAGTGGTTATGAATTTGAACACATAAGTCATGGCCAACTTCATTTCTGGGATAAACCTTGCAATAGATGGTCTAACAGCGTTCAGCTAAAAAAATATACAGTTATAATTTTTATCGAAAAAAACCAGGTAGGTAATTATTTTGATATTCAACTGGCAATCGATATGGATACGAGGGAACGAGGTATTTACACACATCCGTACAAAATCCTACCCAGCTCATGCTGGTAAGCCAACTGTAACCAACTGTTCAATTTTGTAACACTTTCATTTTTTAAAATTCATACAAAAAAAAGTTTATTATTGCATGTAAAATAGAATAACTCGGAAACTATTTGTCTCACATTAACGAGAAAAATTTCTTGTACAGTAAATCGTCTATGAAGAAATTTTTAAAAATATTTTCAACATAAAAACGCTATCAGATGAGGTATCAGAAAGGGTTCTTTGCTATTAGAATTTTTAAAGTTGGAGTTGGCAGCGCTTAGGGTTTGGGGGGGCGTTGAAAATTACATCTCTAAATGATAATTTAAAAATAAAAATGCACAGATCTCGCAATTCTTGCAACCATCGTAGGGTGTTGAAAACAAACACGATGTATATTTAATACGGTAATCGAATATACAGAGTGTGTAAAAATTGTGGTGCAGGTTTCAGGTAATGCAGGATATCGCACTAAAAAGGAAACTAATTTTGATTTTGTATCTAAGTAATCAATAATAAAATTTTTCAAGTTGAACGGCAGCTACACATTTAGGCTACGACGGAGAGATGCAAGTTCGTGTTTTAAACAATAGTTTTGAGCAAAACTTTAATTAATTTCGATAAACCAAATACGGCTTATAATTCGTGGTATACGATTGGCGATTGGCTAAGGGAAACAATGAATTATTAAAAAATATATATTTTGGTGGTCTTGTGTTGTTTTCTGTAATGCTAGTGAGACAACATGACGGAAAACGGGATATTCAGATGTGAAAATCTTACAGCGATCATTAGAAAAATACAAGTTTAACGAACATATTATTTCTTCAGCCTGAAAACTTGTTCTTTTGGGAAAACAAAATATTACTGCGGTAGCTTGAATTTATTTTAGTTACATTTTTAATATTAAGGCTGTACTTTGGAGCTATAGGTTAAATTTAGACAGCATTTATTCTAAATTTATTAGGACACTATTTATTATTTTATTATTTTGTCTTCTTCTCCCATTCTTGCCATTTATGTTTTATATATTCTAACTTGGTAATAAGCACCTCATTGACTGTTGCTGGATATTTACATTTATAGTTGATATAATTTGTTGATGTTTAAATATTTCACAATCGTAAAAACAGCGATTACAGTCGACAATTAAATTGAAGTTAAGTTAAACGATCAATGGTAAAAAATTTTAGCTGTTATCACTGAATATACTCATCCAGTAACTATTTTGAAAGAGCAGCATTCTTTACTGTTACCAATTTTGAACTTTGACGACTGTAAGTTCAGGAAGCGTTTGCCAGTTTTTTTGATATCAGCTTTTTGTCTTAGTTTTGTCTAAGGAATAACTTTACCTAAAGCTTTCACCACCATTTTTAAACATTCTGTATAATGAACATGGTTGTGGTTTATAATGGTTTATTATAACATTAACAATACAAATACCAAACAGACTATTATAACAGACTAGTATACCGAGTGGTTGGTATCTGAATAAGAAGTATACATTGCATAATCACGTTTATCCGAATTCCTGCCCCTAACTGTTATGGAAAAAATTGGTAATGGGAGTAAACTAAAGAGAATAATATTCCGCGTTAAAAATTCTTTGTGTACTATTTCTTTAACATAACAATATAAACTTTAAAAATGTAGCTATTCAAAAAATACGAGGTGCTGCACTTGTCAAAACAAAAAATACTCATATTTTTCGAATGTATGTTCATATTTAAATTTTATATATTTATTTTTATATTATTTATTATACAAAGAATTCTTAAAATTGAACGACGCGGAATATTATTCTCTTTAATTTGGTACCATTAACAATTTTTTCCATAAAAATGGCGAGGAGGAATTCGCATAGATGTGATAAATAATGTAAACGGCCTATGTTCAGGGATATGACCAACCACTCGGTATAAATGTGGTTTGCGGAAACTTCGTCCCCCACATTTCGTCTCCCACATTTCGTCCCCCACATTTCGTCCCCAGGAAATTTCGTCCCTCAACATTACGTCCCCGGATGTTTCGTCCCCGGTTTGAAATATATTATCATATTGTAATATAATAATTGAGAAAATATCTAACATTTTAAAGTGTTTGTAAAGTGTGTTTAGTTAAGAGTTTTTAACAACAACAATTAAGTTGTTAGGCTAAGTTATTTTTCTTCTGAAGCTCTTTTTCCTAATTTTGAATTTTGAAATATTACTCTTTTGTATACAGGGTGGATAACAAAATCCGCCCCGAGCTATACAGCTTTTAATTGAGATCGGATTGTTACGGTCGACATGGCAATCGAAATGGGTCATTAAATACTACGTTTTGATGTAGTTAGAACATTTTCAGGGCCTACTAGATTTTAGCTGCGATAGTCAACTTTTCATTTTTAAATGGGCGACGATGTATATTTTTTGTAATTTTGAATAAGCGTTTTTTTCCGAGTTCAACGATGTATAATAGGTTACCTTTCCATCACCAAAAAGTAGTAAAAAAATTGTTTAAAAGTACTCTCGTGACTACCAATTTCGCAATTAGTTTCCAATAGTAGGCTTTGACTAGCAAAATAACTGCTAACGTTAACTTACTACCTACTTGACGAAACCTTTAGCACTGGACCTTGAAGTAGTACAGAATATTTCGTAGTTAATGCTTAACTTCAAAATACACAAGAAAAACATGTTTCATACGACAAGAACAAGAACAAGAACATGTTATATTAAATTACAAAAAAAAAGATATAGAGAAAAACAATAAACACATTAACATTTTAAAATTAAACTACTAAATTTAATTTCTTGAATACTCAAATGGGCCTCCATTATTGTCTATGCATACTGTAGCTCTTCCCCTAACACCCATTGCACCATTAAGTAACATGTTTGGAGGAATATCGCGACATGCGTTTGAAATGCGATTGATTAAAATTTCCAAAGAATTTGGTGGTGTTCTGTAGACTTTATCTTTTAAGTAACCCCATAAAAAAAAGTCACAGGGGTTCAAATTCTTATTTTTATTAAAAGAACCACGTTGCCGCAGATTCGTCTCCAACAAACTAAACTTTCTTCTTGAAAAATGCTGCCGGTCAGGGTAACGTTCCCTATAAGCTTGTAGAACAACAGCAGAATTTTTTTGGTTTTCAAAATATACTTGCAACATGTCTATTTCTTCATTAAACATTTTCGTCCTAACTAATTTTAATTTAAGAGCTCATTATATCACAGTAAACGTACTGGTACTGACAGTTTATATTAAAATTTCCACGACCTTCTTGATTTCAAGACTGACTTCAAGTCTTGAAATCAAGAAGGTCGTGAAAATTTCATTAGAAAATTGCTTGACAGTTGTCAATATTTTGTTAGTCAAAGCCTACTATTGAAAACGAATTGCGAAATTGGTAGTCACGAGAGTAATTTTAAACAATTTTTTTACTACTTTTTGGTGATGGTAAAGTGACTTATTATACATCGTTGAACTCGGAAAAAAACGCTTATTCAGAATTACAAAAAATATACATAGGCGCCCATTTAAAAATGAAAAGTTGACTATCGCAGCTAAAATCTAGTAGGCCCTGAAAATGTTCTAACTACATCAAAACGTAGTATTTAATGACCCATTTCGATTGCCCAGTCGACCGTAACAATCCGATCTCAATTAAAAGCTGTATAGCTCGGGGCGGATTTTGTCATCCACCCTGTATATAATGAATGTTTGAAAATAAAGTTTACGAATTTCTAATACCATGATTTCTTTCCGCCTGCCGGCAGAGTTGTATTGTTAAATTTGGGAAATGACAATTTAAGTTATAATAAATATTAATAGCCACTTTAAAATGTCAGATATTTTTTCAATAAATAGACTTTAGACTATTAGAATAATTCCAAAGAAATGCATAACTAATAGTAATTAGGAAAAAGAGCTTCAGAAGAAAAATAACTTAGCCTAACAACTTAATTGTTGTTGTTAAAAACTCTTAACTAAACACACTTTACAAACACTTTAAAATGTTAAATATTTTCTCAATTATTATATTACAATATGATAATATATTTCAAACCGGGGACGAAACATCCGGGGACGTAATGTGGAGGGACGAAATTTCCTGGGGACGAAATGTGGGGGACGAAATGTGGGGGGCGAAATGTGGGGGACGAAGTTTTCCCATAAATGTTGCTTACTGGGCTAAAGTAATAAACTAAGTGAATATACACGGCGTAGAATTGAATTATGCGACAGAGAGGGAATTGAATTGTAAAATGTTAAAAGTTTCTTTTTTTTTAATTTGAACTATACACGGAATATCATTTTCTTTAATCTCTTAATTTGGTATACCAATACCAATTTATTCCATAAAAATGGGGAGCTCCGCGGAATATTATTCTCTCTAATATGGTACCATTACCAATTTGTTCCATAAAAATGGGGAGCAGGAATTCGCATAAACGTGATAAGCAATGTAAACTACTTATGTACAGGGATATGACCAAGCACTCGGTATAAATGTTGCTTACTTGGCTAAACGAATAAACTAAGTGAATATACAGGGTGTGGAATTGAATTACGCTACATAGGGAATTCACTGGTAAAATTTTAAAAGTCCCTTATTTCGGGGGCAAAACCCTCAGCTTGGCACAATTTTGCGAAGATGCTTATAAGCTGTTCTGCAGCTCGATTACCCAAGTATTTAAATGCGCAATAAATATATATAATTTTAAAATGAGAATAAATCAGAAACGAATTAATGCTTTAAGACAAAATCACTTAAGACTTTTACGACAGGTAGTACAATATAAGTGTTTATATTATAATATAATATTACAGAATATCAGCAGAAGAAAACATTTAGTAAAAAGAGATTCTGAACATTTTGTATTTTTTGGTTTTGTTTTCTTTTCCAGTGGAGGTATTCACAACAAAAATATTTTCGGATACAGGACAGAATTAACGCTTCTGGGCAAGTGCTTACAGAACAACGGGTGCTGTCCGACAAAGACAAAGTAACCAACTCCGCATGCTCGCACCCTGCTTAGATGCAGCGTGACGATATTTCGTGACGCGAGAACCTATATCTTGGCTCCGTATAAGTGTTTTCAACACTAACAAGCGCGGTAAAAAAAAGCCAACCGAAAGAAAACACGATATGATAAAAGAACTGATCGAATTCTTTAACCGCGCATAAAGGGTGAGGAGGAACTTGAAAGAATATGGGTACACTAACAAATGTTAAATTATATTAACTTATTTTACCAAATGAATCACCATTAAATTAGTGGGTGGCGGCAAAAAAAGCCCCGGGAAAAAAAGCCCCGGAAATATAAGTCCGGTAAAAAAGCCCCTGGAAGAAAAAGCCCCTATGTGATATCGAGGGAAAAGTTTAAAACCACCATGAAGTAATTTTATAATTCACACCCTCAACTCCAGCACACCATCACAAAGTAGCGGTCAATTTAAAATTTCAAAGTGGTGGTTGCTGGAGTTGAGGGGGTGAATTATAAACTTAAATGGTGGTTTTAAACTTCCCCCTCGATATCAAAGTTGAGACGTGTTTTTTCTCAAACTGGAGATTTCAAAATTTTTATTAGTTATTAGAGTTATTATTTATATAAATAATTTATATAATAATAAAAATATTGCTCTTGTAAACTAAGGTGACCAGACGTACCGTATTTAACGGAACCGTACCTTTTTTCAAAGCCTGTTTCCGTATTATATCTTGTTCCGTAAAGTGTTCCGTATTTCAGAGATCCTGTGTTTTTGTTCCGTTTTTGTTTTCACGTAATTAGTAATTATCCAAAAATCAAAAATTGTGACAGATCAACGCAGAGAACGGCAGTATGAATTGTTACACATAAATATCTTTTAGTTATAGGTTATTTAATTGTTCTATGAAACATTTTTAAATTTTTTTCAGTTGGTTATACATTAAATATTAGATTTATAGGGATAAGAAAATCTCAAGAATAGCTCAGTTCCTTTAGGTGTCAATAATAGTGGTATGGTAAGCAGCAATGATTTTGGAACACTAGTTGCATTTAGCTTTTTGTTGTCTATTTAGTCAAAGTAAAGAAATTTTTCAGTGTTCCGTTTTTCATTTTAGCAAGTTTGGAAGAAGTGGCATTGAAAGTTCCTGCTCCTTCATCTGACGGAAGTAATGAAGCTGTTCCTTCATCCCTAAACAAAATCGATGATACTGTACCATCTGTTAAAATATCTGAAAAATATCCAGAGGCTTTCAAACAACCAGAAGAAGAAGAAGAAGAAGTGATCCGGTATATATTTAAAAACCATTATGTGAAAGATTCCGTGAAAGCTTCCCAACCAACAGTAATATTAGTTTTCAAAAAGACAATTGAAAGCAATAAGTGACAACAATAACTTAGTGTAAGTGACGAAAGTGATGAAAACTAGATGTGTAAATTATTTAACGAAACCCAGTTTAGCTAACGTCCTTGTAGAAACTAGAAAATACCGTGCACTGCTGTCAGCAAGACAGAGGTACAAACCTAAGATAATAAATGATAACAAGAGCGTTAGTCCAGTAGACACTAGCGCGAATAACAATAATGTAACTGTGGTAAGCAGTAGTATGGTCAAAAATGCAAGTAAAGATAAAATTCCAACTGCGAATGTTAAAATGAATGAAGACAGCCTAGAACTGGAAAAAATTCTGCAACGTGCTACCGAAATCAACAGCGACGGAGTAAAACTCTCCGGAAATCCTACCGAAATGGAAACGCAGCCCTGCACAAGTCTAAGCGCCCCAGCATTTGAATTAGACAACGATTGGAAAACACAACGAAGAAAAGGGGCAGCACAACCCCAAAAGTTTACACCAGGCGTAACTGAGACAACAAACCGTTACCAACACCTAACCGAAGAGGAAAACAGAGAAGTTGAAGAAGTACCAATGGTAGAGGACAACGAAACACAACCAAGTAAGGAAAAAATTGCTAATAAAAAATCCAAACCTCCACCAGTAGTCCTACACGGTAAGGCAAAGGAACACAAACCATTCTTGGAACACCTGCAAACATACACAAGGGATACCAAATTCCACATCAAATACAGCGCCAATAAAACAAACGTGTTCATTGAAAACGAAACACAATGGAAGGAATACATCAATGCCCTCAACGAACGTAACATCAAATACCACACGTTCAGCCCTAGGGCAGAAAAAACACATGCTTTTGTGCTGCGAGGCCTGATTGCGCGCCTTCGCCGGAGGAAGTAAAACATGAATTAACCGAGAAAGGAATCGATGTAAAAAACTGCTACAGAATGAAGACGAAGAAGGAATATAATAACTCAAAGCCGTTATTCATGGTAGTGACAGGAAGTAACGTAACTCTGAGGGGGCTAGTCGCGAAAGTCAGGTACGTGGCCTACACAAAAATATCATGGGAAAGGCTAATAAATAACAGGCTAATAATCCAATGCCGTCGCTGCCAAGAATGGGGGCACGCCACCTCCAACTGCAAAGCCACTCCAACATGCTGCAAGTGCGCGGAATCCCACTAGACAAAAGATTGCCTTAAAACAACAGACACCCCAGCCACGTGCGCAAACTGCGGTGAAGACCATCCCAAAAACAGCGTGAACTGTATTATATACAAGAAGAAAATAGAAGCCATTCAGAGCCGCAAAAATAAGAACGTAAACAACCAAAAGCGAGCAGATACAAGCAGCAGGCAGGAATTTCCAGGAATACCAGCACCCGCCAGAACAATAACGGCAACAGAGCAGCAGCGAACGCCCGCACCCTGCCCGGAACACAAAGAGGCCCGTAATCCCTGGGGCGGATTAGAAAGGATGCAGAGTTCAATGACTTATGCAAAGAATTCTCGACCCTTAGTGTTAGCTAGGTGTGAAAGTGCTATCGATAAATTCCAAGCATTCAACAATTTTGTAAATAATTTATAAAACAATTATGGGTCATAACTACAAAATATGCTCCTGGAATGCTAACGGCCTTAAAGCTAAACTAGGCCAATTAATTAACTTTATAAAGACTAATAATATAGATTTAATGTTAGTAAATGAAACAAAACTAAGAACAGAAGATAAAATCAAAGTAAAGGGTTTCACGGTTCTCAGAAAAGACAGAGTAAATGCAGCTGTATCCTCGGGTGGTGCAGTAATCCTAATCAAAAACAATATACCTTTCAGCAGAGTTACCCTAAATAACACAACCCTAGAATGTTGCTGCATCAAACTTTACAGTAACACGTTTATAATTGCGGCTTACAATAGACCACTTAACACGTTTTCAGAAGCCGAATTAATTACATTAATGGGCACAGGGTATAAGGTCATTTTAATAGGGGACCTAAATGCCAAGCACACCAACTGGAACTGCAACAGAAATAACGCAAACGGGGTCACGTTAAACCAATTTCAAAACAACAGCAATTCGCTAATTTTACATTCCGACACTCCAACACACTACCCCCCTAATAATTCCACGCCAACTACAATAGATCTAGTAATATATAAAAACATACCCAATATTTCCCCGTTCGAATCAATTCCCGCCCTTGCCTCCGACCACAATCCCATTATAGTCACAATAAACAATCAACTAAAGCAAAATCAACAGAGAACCTTAACCTCTTCAAAAATACCGACTGGACTAAGTACAAGACGAGAACAATAACAAACAACATTAGCACAAAACAAGAAGTAGAGCAACAAGTAGAATTGCCATAAACAAGACAAAGCAAAAACATACGAAAATTATAAAAATAAACGCGGATAGAGATAACTTGCCAGAAAGTGTTCTAAATACAATTAAGCAACGCAATCAAACAAAAAACGGTGGCAGAGAACCGCGGACCCGCAGGTGAAAATTCTAATGGACCAGCTAAACAGGCAAGTCAAAAACGAAATTAGAGTACACAGGAATACCAAGTGGACTCAAACGCTGGAAGCCCTCAATCCCAACGACAATTCCCTATGGAAAATTGCGAAAGCGTTCAAAAAATCCACAACCCCATACCTAATTTAACAAACAATGCCGAAGAAGCGACGACGGACAAGCAGAAATGCGAACAAATTGCGACAGTTTTTGATAAAGTACATCATATAGACAAGGACAACACAGTAGAACAGAATCGCATTGTCAACATAGTAAACCAATTCAGGCAAACGCAACATATCACCCCTCCTGGAACGCTAGCAAAATTAATTACCTCGCCAAAAGAAGTGGCACAATTTCTAAGAAAATTACCTAATGGAAAAGCGCCTGGAAGAGACAGAATAGAAAATAAAATACTAAAGAACCTGTCGAGAAAAGCAGTGGTACAGTTGACCTACATAATCAACGCAATTATAAAATTGCAACATTTTCCTACCGCTTGGAAAGTAGCCGACGTCATTCCTATGCCCAAACCCAATAAAATTCCCACAAACCCGGCAAGCTACCGACCTATCAGCCTTCTAAGCACCCTATCCAAAGTCGCAGAAAAAATTATCCTGAAACATATTCAAAAAATAGACAATCTCCAAAACATTATTATAGACCAGCAATTCGGGTTCAGACCTAAACACAACACCGTGCAGCAGGTTACCAGAATTGTTAACGACGTAAAAATTAACTTTAATAAAAGCAAAATTACTACAATGGTTCTTTTAGACATATAAAAAGCTTTCGACAAAGTATGGCTGGACGGACTGATATATAAACTAATCCAACTAAAAATACCCACTCCATTAATAAAAACTATAGACAGCTACCTAACAGGTAGAGAATTTAACGTTCAGATAAACAACGCCCGATCAACCACAAAAAGAATAACAGCAGGGGTACCACAAGGCTCAATACTCGGACCCAAATTATTCAGTTATTACATAAACGATTTGCCCTTTTATTGACATTCTCAAGCGTCACTTTGTTGAAATCCATGATTATATAAATAATAAATATTAAATAAAATATCGATTTCAACGGGAAATAACAAGATTTATTCGCTTTATACGTATTTCGGCATCAAAGTGCCATTGTCAAAAGCTATATAAAATATTATAACAAATGCAAAATATAATATAACAGTTTAAATTTCAAATTGTGTAAAATTATTTATCATTAAATTATGGAGCGAAATTATATTAATCCTTATATGAACTTCGTGCGTGACGTTCGACACGTACTCGCGGGGCTGGGAATAAGAATAGAAGCCCGATACGTCACAAAACTCGCCGCCGCAATGTGGCGTATGATGTCTGCGCAAGATAAAGAGCGGTATCGGGCGCAGGCCCGTGCCGAACAAAACAGGCGAAGACAGTAACAGTAAGGGCATGGAATTTCATTAATCATTAACCATTTCATCTTCATTTTCAAAATTTTCGGTAAGTTATACAAATAGTGGAAGAATCTAGTCTAGCGGTGAATATTTGATTTAGAGTTCGGCTCTGCTGTTGGCTCCTGTACTGCCGATCATGTTGGGTGCCGTGACTCGTGCAGTGTTAAAATAATAGAATCAAGGAGTTACTATATTTTGCATTTGTTATAATATTTTATATAGCTTTTGACAATGGCACTTTGATGCCGAAATACGTATAAAGCGAATAAATCTTGTTATTTCCCGTTGAAATCGATATTTGATTTGCCCTTGTTTCCTAAAACCAATACAGCCCTCTACGCGGACGACACCGCTATCTATGCACACTCGTTCAGTGCACAGATAGCAACCAAGCAACTGCAGATCCACATCAACATGTTAGAAACATTTTTTAAGAAATGGAAAATAAAAGTGAATTCCGAAAAAACGGAGCAAATCGTTTTCGTAAAAAATTCACCAACAACAAAATTCTCACCCCTCTTAAAGGAAGTAACCACGAACTGACCCCAACCACCACCGTAAAATATTTAGGCATTCACCTAGATAAAACTCTCACATACACGAACCACATAAAAGAAACAATACGAAAAACATACGCTACAATAAGGAACATATTATACCCTTTAATAGCAGAAACCAGCGCACTCAACCAGAACAACAAACTATTGCTGTACACAGCAGTCATCCGACCAATAATTACGTATGCTGCACCGGTCTGGTGTAGTGGATCAAAAACTACCATTCAGCAGCTTCAAGTACTTCAAAATAAATGTTTGCGTAACGTCACAAACTCCGACAGATACATAAGGATAACAGATTTACATAATTTGGTAAACATTCAAACAATACACGAATATATATTAGAAATCTCACAAAAATTCTACAAAACACAGTTAAACCAAAATACACTCACTCAAAATATAACCAACATCAGAGAACACAACGCTGAGTTTAAACTAAAACATAAACTACCCTATCAAATGTTGCCAATCTTCGTAGAAAAGTAACAAAACGGGGAAACCCCCACCTTCAAGGTACGCAGAAATCTAGAGCAGGTTTTTTATATTACACGCATTTTCCTGCAAATACCAACCATAAATATGGAGAAAGTACCTCAAACGAACTAGCACCAGTATCTGTCAATTTTCATTAGGTTCTCTTATTGTACAGAAACCAAGAAAATCAAAAAGTAAGTAAAACCCAAAAGGGTACGAACTTATTCAAAATGAACTCCGCAACAACAAAATAGCAATGTAACAACAGGGATAATACTTAGCGATAAGAATCATCTTTGTAAACATCATTGTTAAGATTTGTGTAAATTGTAAATAAACTGTTTGTTATGTTATGTTGGTTCTCGTCCGATCACCGAAGTTAAGCAATGTCGGGCGCGGTCAGTACTTGGATGGGTGACCGCTTGGGAACACCGCGTGACGTTGTCTCCTTTTTTAATTTTTTCTAATTCCTTAATTTGTATAACAGCACACCCACTTCACATCTTTCTTTCCTTTACAACTACAGTTTCAATTAGCTCGCTTGCCATTGAAAAACATCATTATTTTGCACTAAAGAAGAAATTATTTTAAAGGAAATTATAGTAGACTAATAGGGGAAATTGTGGTTATGTTCCCGAAAAAGTACATACTCTTACGACAACGGCCATACCACATTGAAAGCACCGGTTCTCGTCCGATCACCGAAGTTAAGCAATGTCGGGCGCGGTCAGTACTTGGATGGGTGACCGCTTGGGAACACCGCGTGCCGTTGTCTCCTTTTTTAATTTTTCCTTTTCCTTACTTTGTATAACAGCAAACCCACTTCACATCTTTCTTTCGTTTACAATTATTACAGTTTCAATTAGCTCGCTTGCTATTGAAATACATCATTATTTTGCTCTAAAGAAGAAATTATTTTAAAGGAAATTATAGTAGACTAATAGGGGAACTTGTGGTTATGTTCCCGAAAAAGTACATATTCTTACGACAACGGCCATACCACATTGAAAGCACCGGTTCTAGTCCCCAGTTGCTGCCCGGTAGCGGACCGAGGCAGTCGCAAGCAATAAAAGCTCCTGACGTGTAGGAGCAGGTAGTTTAAGAAGCCCACGCGACCACGTGCTCGCCACGAACGGCCCTCACAGCAGTGTACATAAGTTGGTGTTAAACATAGTTATTGGTTATTAAGTTTAGAATAGTGAATATTGATAATATTAACTTAATCAAAGTGGATACCCCGGGGTGTATTACAACGCAGAACAATAGAAGAGCACTAAACGAAACTCAGGGCGTAGGCGAAATAAAAAAGTGCAAGCTGCCTAGCAGCGACGCACCTAAATCAAATATAATGTTTGGTCTTAAACCACTTAGCGAAACGACAGCCATTTCGCTGTACATCGGTTCGACAAGCTTCCGGTGGAAGGTGAAGCAGAAAATGTATCAATGGAAAACGATGACTCATCATTAACAATAGAAAATGAAGAAACGTATGCTGGCACAAGCGAAACAAGTCCGAAAGAAAACAACTCACCCAAACGTAAACCACCCCCAATTGTAATGCACATGGCCATCGCAGACTATAAGCAGTTTGTAAACACGTTAAAGGCAATTCTTGGGGCCGAGACATTCCATCTAAAGTGCATGAAAGACAGGGTGAACGTTTATCCCTACACTGACGTAGGATATGCCAAATTACTTAAACATCTGGATCCTGAAACGATGCATTACCACACCTATACCACTGATGAAAAGAAAACCAGAACTTACGTTTTAAAGGGATTATACACAGACATCACAGAAAGCGAAGTAATTGCAGACATTAAAGACAGGTATAAAATAAAAGTAGAGCGGTGTAGGAAGATGGCTAAAACAGAGAGACCAACATTTATAGTGACAATGGGTAACGAGATGAACATAAACAAAATAAACAAAGAGGTACCATACATTGCACATACAAAAGTAAACTGGGAAATATATCAAAACAAAAAGCTCATAACCCAATGCCACCGATGTCAAAAATGGGGTCACTCCCAATCAAACTGTAACGTGCCCCCGAAATGTCTGAAGTGTGCCGAAAGTTATCTCACTTATACGTGTACAAAACCAAGAGACACGGACGCAAAATGTGCTAATTGTAATCAGAACCACCCTGCGAACTCAATTGAGTGCCGGGTGTACAAACAAAAATTAGAGAGCATTCAAAGAAACAGGAACACCCATACTAAGCAGACCACCTCTACCCCACCGAACCAATCACCAGACATACACAGCAGATCCGCGTTCCCCGCAATGAAAACAGCCACAACTTCCAACAGCATTCGCTGGTTTAGCAATTTCAATTCAGCGAAACCATCTCCAATAATCAACGAACAAGTGACACAAGTGAGTGCAAATAGTAAACAAGACACGCTTGCGGCGCTAATAGGTGAGCTTAATATTTTAGACAGTCATATAAACTTAACCGAAATGGTGAAGCAAGTGAGGGCGCTAAAGGCACAGCTAGCATCTTGCAAGAGCAAATTCGAAAAATTTGAAAAATTTTGCGAATTTTATAAATCACTTGATGGATAAAGCTCTTTCAATATGCAGCTGGAACGCTAACGGCATCACAAATAAAACAAACGAACTCACAGAGTTCCTGATCAGAACGGGCATTCACCTCTGCCTTATTAACGATACATGTAAATACGAATTGTAAATAAAGTTATTATTGATTGATTGATTGATGGTTCTCGTCCGATCACCGAAGTTAAGCAATGTCGGGCGCGGTCAGTACTTGGATGGGTGACCGCTTGGGAACACCGCGTGCCGTTGTCTCCTTTTTTAATTTTTCTTTTTCCTTACTTTGTATAACAGCAAACCCACTTCACATCTTTCTTTCGTTTACAATAACAGTTTCAATTAGCTCGCTTGCTATTGAAAAACATCATTATTTTGCACTAAAGAAGAAATTATTTCAAAGTAAATTAGTAGAATAATAGGGGTTGATTGTGGTTATGTTCCCGAAAAAGTACATATTCTTACGACAACGGCCATACCACATTGAAAGCACCGGTTCTCGTCCGATCACCGAAGTTAAGCAATGTCGGGCGCGGTCAGTACACCCACTTCACATCTTTCTTTCGTTTACAATTATTACAGTTTCAATTAGCTCGCTTGCTATTGAAATACATCATTATTTTGCACTAAAGAAGAAATTATTTTAAAGGAAATTATAGTAGACTAATAGGTTATGTTCCCGAAAAAGTACATATTCTTACGACAACGGCCATACCACATTGAAAGCACCGGTTCTCGTCCAGTTGCTGCCCGGTAGCGGCCCGAGGCAGACGCGGATTATAGTATCTACTGGCGCCAGAGCAGGTAAAGGAAGCAACCCTAGCGTGCACGTCCAAGACTCGAATGGAACTTTGTAGTGTGTATAAATTTAAATCATAGTTAGTTAATTACTTATTAGTATTAGTGACTAGTGATAATTGTTGTGTTAGCACCCGTAGTAGATACGGGAGACACATCCAGAGCCGGAATGTGGCATGCTGGGATGAACAAAGGTGGTTGAATAAAGGACTTCGTAGCATTAGGCTTGTTCGTTTGTCCGCACTAAACTGCATGGAACAGGAAACAAGCAACATGCTATCTCGTTTTAATGCACCAACGCCGTATGTAGCCATCTTTTTCTGTTTCCTGTTCGGAGCAGTTTAGTGCAGACAAACGAACAAACCTACAGTGTAGAAGGTTGTGTTATTCTTATCATAAGATCACACATTAGATGTGAGGGTCAATAACAAACGTAGGTAACAATACATGGTGGCAGCGGTAAAGTGTGGAACAAAGAATTTCCTGGGGAAATAGACTCGAGGCCGAGAAAAAACTTGTAATTGGAAGTGTGCTCCTGGGGAGAACAATGGCGGCTATTACCTTACCAGGGAAATTCGATTTCTCAACACCAGCTAACTGGCCGCAATGGAAAAAACGTTTTGAACGTTACATGGCAGTTTCTGGAAATGCAACAAAAGGTGAGGAAGAAAGAATAAATCTATTTATTTACATAATGGGTGAAGAATCAGAGGAAATAATGGCACAGTTTCCTGTCCAGCCAACGAAATATGACGAAGCGTTGAAGGCATTCGACACCTACATGGTTCCACGTAAGAACGTCATCTTCGAGAGGTTTAAATTTAATTCTAGGATCCAGCAAGTGGGGGAAAGCATCGACAGCTTTGTGTCTGCACTGCATTCATTAGCAGCACAATGTGAGTATGCATGCTTGAAAGAAGAATTAATACGAGACCGAATTGTAGTAGGAATGCGGGATACCAAGACTAGCGATAGGTTGCAACTAAAGGCCGACCTAACGTTAAAAGATGCCATTCAAACAGCCAAGCAATCCGAAATGCAAAGTCAACAAAACGCGGTGTTAAGGCAAGAAAATGCACAAGTAATCAACCACGTACAGAGGAACAAGAGGGTAGGACAGAAGAATACACCAGAACACTACACACCAGCTAACCAGGTTAGGCAATATACAAAAGGAAGACACCAAGGGGTGGTCCGATGTGGATTTTGCGGAGGTGCTAGGCATCCCCGAGAGCAGTGCCCAGCCAGTCAATCCAATTGTTTAAGGTGTGGGAGGAAAGGTCATTGGAAAAGAGTATGCCGGGGAAACCAGTACGGGGTACAGAAGAAATCAGTACGTGTCATTGAGGAAGAGGCAGATCCAGGGGATCCAGGAGTGTTGGAGCATTTCCTAGGGCAAGTAACCTCTATTCATCATACAACACAGCATGGTGCGTGGTCTGTTGAATTAGGTATTATAGAATTAGATAAAAATATGAAGTTCCTAGTAGATACTGGGGCTGATATAATATGCATTCCTGACACGGTACTAAATGGTAATCAGTTACGTAGTTTGCAGGTAACAAAGGAGATTATATCAGGCCCAGATGGGGGACATTTAAATACAGTAGGGAAAATGGTTTTAACTCTAGTATATAACCAAAAAGAATATAGAAACGAGGTATATGTTATAAAAAATGTAAAGGTACCAATATTAGGCCGTCCAGGCATAGTAGGGTTAGGAATCTTGCAATTTGGAAATAAAAAAGAATTTGATTCTTTGGCTATAAGTCAGATGGAAAGGTTGGACCAAGGTTTGTCTATGTCAGGAATAGAAAACAAATTTCCAGGTATATTTGACGAGATAGGTGAATTCAAAGAGGAAATTGAAATTAAAGTAAAAGAAAATGTACAACCTTACGCTCAGAGTGTACCAAGGGTGGTGCCATTACCATTGTTAGACAGTCTAGAAGTAGAATTAAAACGTTTAGTTAGATTAAACATCATAGAACCAGTTGACGAATATACAGAGTGGGTAGCTCCAATAGTAGTAGTACCAAAAGGCAATTCAATAAGGCTATGTTGTGATTTCACAGAACTAAATAAGAATGTGTTGCTTTCATACTATCCCATACCTAAAGTAGAAACCACACTGGCGAAATTGAAGGGTTCCAGAGTATTTTCAAAGTTAGATGCTAATTCGGGGTTTTATCAGATCCGTTTAAAAGAGGAGTCACAAGCGTTCACTACATTTATAACGCCTTTCGGAAGGTATAAGTTTAAACGTCTTCCGTTTGGAATTTCCTGTGCCCCCGAATACTTTAGTAGTAGGTTTGCAAAGATTATTTCGGGAATACAAGGGGTGGTCATGCATATGGATGATTTACTCATTCATAGTAGTATAGTAGTAATAGGGACGAGCATGATCAAATTCTGGAACAAGTTTTATTTAGAATAAAACAGGAAGGTATTACACTAAATAAAGGAAAATGTTTCGTGGGGGTTCAAAAGGTTAAATTTTTGGGTCATGTTATTACCGAGAGTGGGGTTTCAATAGATCCAGATAGAGTTAGGGCTATCGTGGGATTCCCCGAACCTAGCTCAAAGAAAGAGGTGCAGCAGTTGTTAGGAATGATCAATTTTGCTTCGAGATTTATTCCGAATAAGTCTCAGATATTAGAACCACTAAACACTCTATTACAGAGGGATGCTATGTTTTCCTGGGGAAAATCTCAGCAAAAAGCCTTAGTAGAAATAAAAAAGCTTTTACAGGAAGCTCCAGCATTAGTTTTTTTTGATCCGTCATCAACGGTTATTGTAAGTGCTGATGCGAGTTCATTTGGCCTGGGGGGGGGGGGGGGGTGCTAATGCAAGAGAATAGTGGGGAACGAAAAGTGGTAGCATATGCGTCCAGGACGTTAAGTCAAACAGAAGCTAGGTATGCTCAAATTGAGCGTGAGGCACTCGCTTTAACGTGGGCTTGTGACAGGTTCAAGGAATATATTATAGGGATTTCGGTTGTTTTGGAAACGGACCATAAACCACTTTTGCAAATTTTACAAACGAAACCGCTCGATGATCTGACTCCGAGGTTGCAACGATTTAGGATTAGATTAATGAGGTATGATTACAGCATTCTATATACTCCGGGGAAGGAGTTGGTTATAGCGGATGCGCTTTCACGAAATCCTGTGAAGGACAAGTTAGAAATGGAAGAGTTAACTGAAGAAGTAGAAGCTCATGTAAGATTAATAGTAAAGGGACTTCCGGTCAAAGATAAGTTTTTAGGGAAAATTATGGAAGAACAAGGTTCAGATTTAGTGTGTAAAAAATTAAAAGAATACTCGCAGACACAGTGGCCAGAAAAAAAGCATTTACCTGTGGAATTGTTCCCATATTATCAGTTTAGGTATGACATATCTTTTAGTGAAGATCTATTATTAAAAGGGTCTAGGATTGTAATACCACCCTCGTTACAATTGCAATGCTTAAATTATATCCATGCAGGGCATCAGGGTATTGTTAAGAGTAGAGAACGAGCAAAAATGTCAGTTTGGTGGATAGGGTTATCTAGTCAGATCGAAAACCTGGTTAGGAATTGTCCAAACTGTGTAGAGGAAAGAACTAATATCAAAGAGACTTTTATGAAAGATGACTTGCCCATTCGACCTTGGCAAAAAATAGCAGCTGATTTATTCAAAAATGATCAAATTTGGTACTTAATAGTGACAGACTATTATTCTAGGTTTCTGGAAATTTTTCAATTGTCAAATTTAACTGCAAAACAAATTATTTCCAAATTGAAAGAGCTTTTCTCAAGGTATGGTATTCCGGAAACATTAAGATCAGATAATGGAGGTCAGTTTAGAAGGGAGTTTAAGCAATTTCCAGACGAATTGAATTTTGAATTCATAACTACTAGTCCTTACTTTTCTCAGTCAAACGGCTGCATTGAAGCTGCAGTAAAAATCGCGAAAAATCTAATAAAAAAAAATGGAGACATTAATCTAGCTTTACTTGCGTATCGATCAACGCCTTTAGAAAACGGGTTCAGTCCAGCCGAATTATTAATGTCAAGAAAGTTGAGAACCCCTTTACCAATTGTACCAAGCGAATTATCAAAAATTGTAAATTCTCGACTTTCAATCAAAACTGAAGAGAAAAGGAAGGAGAAACAAAGAGTTAATTACAATAAAAGGCATAGGACTAGAGATTTAAGTGAATTTACTCCAGGTGATGCTGTGTGGGTTGCAGACTTAAGAGTTTACGGAAAAGTTGTACGTCCTACGGGAGAATCTAGATCATATCTAGTGGAAACCGATCGTGGTATTTTCAGACGTAACCGGTGGCACTTGATTAATGCACCTTATAATAATAGCTCTAAGATTGAAACTGCATTACATGCGCCTGTAGATAATTCTTCAGAGGAGTGTAATAGTAATAATAAGTTGGAGGAAATAGTGGTGTAGTTAGTAGACCAGTCAGGAAGTGTAACAAACCTGCTTGGTTTACAGATTATGTTATTTAAAGTAAGATAAGTTAAGTTTGTTAATTACGCAACTTTATTTTCTGCGTATGTAAAAAAGAGAGATGTTGTGTTAGCACCCGTAGTAGATACGGGAGACACATCCAGAGCCGGAATGTGGCATGCTGGGATGAACAAAGGTGGTTGAATAAAGGACTTCGTAGCATTGTGTAGAAGGTTGTGTTATTCTTATCATAAGATCACACATTAGATGTGACGGTCAATAACAAACGTAGGTAACAATACAATAATTAATAGTATAAATAGTTAAATAGATGAAGCATAGACTTCATGAAAAAACAATATCAACAATATTTAATAATTGTTGTGTGTAAATAGTGTACACGTGAGAACGCTGCGAATGAAAACTAAAATAGGTGTAATCAGAAAGCAGAAAGACAGTGAGAAAGCAGTCATTACAACAAAAATAATCAAATACGATGATATCGACGGAGAATTGAGGAACTCATTGATTTGAAGTTAGCCGCCATTAAGCGACCTAGAATGAATCTAGAAGCTATAGACCAAGGAACATCAACAGAAATGCCGGAAGAAAAAGAGCCTGCCATAAATCCGCCGGTTTTCACCAAAGTGGAATACAAAAGGCAACATAAAAGTGATCACACTCAGGAGAAAGCTCGAGTAAAGGAAGCGAAAACAAACCCGCTAATCACGATATCAAACAGATACCATGGGCTGGAACTAGAAGAGGACATGGATGTAGAAGAAGGAGAGGAAACTCAAAATGAAGAAGAAGAAAACATAACTCAAGAACCAGCCAGAGTTCCGCCGCAAAAAACCAAAAAAATCGCACCACCCCCGATAGTGCGAAAGAATTAATCAAATATGTACAGGAATATGTGAAAAGGGAATTCCACATCGAATACACATCAGGAAATACGAACATCTATGTCACAGACGTAGAAGACTGGAAGAATTTAAAGGACTCCCTCTACAGAGCTAAGACAGTACCATACTTACACGCACAAGACCGACCGGACACACGCGTTCGTCCTAAGAGGATTAGATCACGGACCGGAATCGGAGGACGTAGAGAACGAACTAAAGCAAACATATGGAACAAAAGTAGTGAAATGCTACAGAATGAACAAAACCAAGACACCTGCTTATTTAGTCTTTACAAACAATGAACATACGCTACGAAACATCAGCAAAATCAGGGTAGTTGACTAGAAGGTGGTAACCTGGGAGAGATACGAAAATAGTAAAAAACTAATTCAGTGCCATAGGTGCCAAACATGGGGACACGCTACTGCAAACTGCTATGCCGCTCCAAAATGCCTGAAATGTGCTCAAGACCACCCGACAAACGAATGCGGAAAGACTGATAAAAACTCGCCTGCCAAGTGTATAAACTGCGATGGACCGTATCACGCCAACAGCGTAGATTCTCCGATCTATAAAGAAAGGGTAGAATACATTGAAAAAATAAAACGTAATAATGGACAAACGTTCGGGAGGCCATACGTAAGCTCAAATTACATTGCCAATAGAAACGAAGAATTTCCGGCACTGAGACACAGGAAAGCAAACCCTCCTGCACATAATTCATGGGAAACCAAAAAACGACAATAAGAGCGACATGTAACGCAGACACACTCACCCCAAGTAGCCAGCGAAAGCAGAGGTAATGCAACAAGTGAGTTCACTGGACTCACCAACGAACTGAAAACATTCGGAGAGTTAGTGAGTATTAAAGAGATGTTAGCGGCTATTAAAGATCTCAATAAACAATTAGTGAAGTGCACCAGCAAACAAGAAAAACTGACAGTGTTTTTACAGTTTACACAAAATATAGACAGCTATGAATTGTAATATAAAAATAGCATTCTGGAACGCTAACAGCTTAAAAAGTAAGCAGGGACAAATATCGAACTTTTTAGTTAGAAATAATATAGATATATAAATAATAAATATTAAATAAAATATCGATTTTAACGGGAAATAATAAGATTTATTTGCTTTATAGGTACTTATTTCGGCATCAATGTGCCATTGTCAAAAGCATATAAGATATTTAATAACAAATGCAAACTGATTTATATAGTAATTGCTTGATTCTATTATTTTAACACTGCGTGAAGCAACTGGCCCCAGTCAACCCGTCGGAGGTCAGTCGCTTATCAGTGTTTTTAAAAGATATCTATTCCAAAATCTGAAAATGTGATATATTTGTATACAACTTGTGGTTATGTTCCCGAAAAAGTACATATTCTTACAACGGCCATACCACATTGAAAGCACCGGTTCTCGTCCCCCAGTTGCTCTCTAGCATCGGACCGAGACAGACGCGACCCCTAAACGCTTCCGAAAGGTTAACGGAGATAACCTAAGCGCCCACGTGCTCTGCACGAGGTGGCAGTTAAAAACTTGTATATAACATTGTGTTAGTGTAATTATAATTAAGATAGTGCAAAGATAAGTGACAATATACCTAGTGATAGAGAGGCAAGATACAATAATTAGAGTTAAGTGTAAATGAAAGTTAAAAGTGTAAATTACGTTACCAAGCCCAGCCTAACTAACATCCTAATAGAAACCAGAAAATACCGTGCATTGTTACAAGCAAAAGCAAAGTACAAGCCTAGGCTAAGTGCGACGAGAGTGGCTGAAAATAGAAGGAATACTGACAAAGAGCTCGCAGTCGATGCAAATGCAAGCATGACGAACCTAAACATGAACGAGCAAACAAACATGGACACAACACAGACGGATACAAACGCAACCATCACCTCCATTGAAATCCAACAACCTGGAGGATCGAAAGGAAATTTGCCGTCATTCACCCTGGTCAAAAGGAAAAGAACTAGAACATCAGACACGACGAACGAGGACAGTATTCAGACGAAAGCTCGCAAAACAACGAAACATAAAGCACCGGCGCTGAAACTGGGAAACAGATACGAGCCGCTAGCAGAAAGTAACACAACTGATGACACGGAAAACACGGGAAATGAACAAGAAACGTGCGGAGCACCGGAAAACCAGACCGACGAACAAACAAAAATAAAAACAAAAACATAAGGAAAGCCCACCGCCCCCAATAATATTACACGGTAAACCGGACGTGAACGATAATCTCATAGAATACCTAAATCAAACAGTAAAAAAAGGCTTCAAAATAAAACACACGGCGCAAAACACCAACATCTACATAGCAGATTTTGAAGAATGGAAAACATTCTCCGACGGGCTAATAACTACAAAAACGGAGTACCACACTTTCAACAACAGAAACCAAAAAGCCCACGCATTTGTTCTACGTGGACTAGATCACGAGCCCCTGCCCGAAGACCTAAAAAACGAATTAAAAATACCCACGGCATCGCAGTCATCAAGTGCTTCAAAATGAATAAAACTAAAAGACTGGCGTACCTAGTTACAACGAGCAGTGACGAAACTTTAAGAAATTTGATAAAAGTTAAAGCCGTCCAACACACTATAATAAGCTGGGAACGGTATTACAACAACAAAACAATAATACAATGCCACAGATGTCAAGGTTGGGGGCACGCTACCTCCTTCTGCCACGCTGCCCCTAAATGCCTCAAATGCGCAGCGGACCATTGGACGAAAGAGTGCACAAACTCCAGAGACACCCCAGCAAAATGCGTAAACTGCGAGGGACCACATACAGCAAACAGCGTAGACTGCCCCGCATATCAGGAAAAAATACAATGGATAGAAGCGAAAAGACTAGAAAACCCAAGGCTTCAAGCAGGTAAACAAACGCAAAGCATCCCGAACAGCCACAACAACAGAGCCTTCCCCAAACTGCCAAGATACAAGACAGCACCGGCGGCGCCGGAAACGACCGTTTGGAAAACCTACAGACAACCCCAAGCGCAACAAAGACAAGTGAGTAACCAAAGTGAAAGCGAGTTAAGTACTAACAGGTGAATTCAAAACATTAAAGAATCTAATTAATGTTAACGCCATGCTTTCAGCAATTAGAGACCTAAATAAGCAACTTATAAACTGTAAGAAAAGTGTAGATAAGTTTACCGCATTTTATAACTTCACGCAAAATCTAGACTCCTATGGGATATAAAGTCAAAATAGTAGCCTGGAACGCAAACGGCGTAAAACCTAAAGTAAGCCAGTTAATAAATTTCTTAGCAATACATAAAGTAGACATAATGTTAATTAATGAAACTAAACTGAAGGAAGAAGATAAATTAAAAATAAAGCATTACACACTCTACAGGAACGACAGACCGGATAACCTAGGGGCGGGGGGAGTAGCAATAGCAGTAAAACACAACATCCCGCATACACACATCGACATAAACAGAATAACAATAGAAACACTCGCGATTAAACTTACCGACAACACGCACATAATAGCAGCGTACAATAAACCCTTAAATCACTTCAAAAATAATGAATTGAATACACTACTAAACACGGGCAGAAAGGTACTCGTCATCGGTGATCTAAACGCCAAGCACGTACAGTGGAACTGCAACAGAAACAACGCTAATGGAAACACGCTTGCGCATCACAATTACAATAACAATTCTATACTAATGTACCCAGACACCCACACATACTACCCAGACAATAACACGACACCATCAACAATCGATTTAATAATTAACAAGAATGTCACAAACATAACAAACCCCATATCCATGCCGGAGCTTAACTCCGACCATAATCCCATCACAACAACGCTAAATAATCAGCACATAGAAGCACCGCACACAACCATCACCAGTTTTAAAAACACAAACTGGAATGAATTCAAAAAAAAGCTAGACACACTAATAAAAATTACACCCAACATAAATAGCGCAGATGAAATAGAGAGGGCCATAAGCACATTCACAGAAGTTGTAAAAACCGCGAAAAAAGAACACACACAAAAAATTAAAATAAACCCAAACAGAGATAACCTTCCCGACGAAATAAATACAATCATAAAACAAAGGAACGCGCTTAGAAGAAACTGGCAACGCACAGCCCAAGTCGCGCTAAAGCAGGAAATGAAAGAAAAAAACAAAGAAATCGCACAGAAAATCAAGCAGCACAAAGAAAGAAAATGGACTACGCTGCTCGAAACTATAAAACCGCAAGACAACACGCTGTGGAAGCTAACAAAATCCCTAAAGAAAACATACACCCCAATCCCGACCCTAGAAACAAATAACGAGCTGGCAATAACGGACAGCGAAAAGGCAAACGCATTGGTAAACGCATTCGAAGCTATACACAACACAGATCACAATAACAACACGCAAGCACAAATGGAACTAAACAACACAGTGGAAAAATTACTGGAAACCAAAGAAGCAATAAGCCCAAATACGCTTGCCAAAATCCTAACGACGCCGCGCTAAATACAAAAACACGTGAGGTACCTTCCCAATCAAAAAGCCCCAGGCCCAGATGAGATAGAAAACAAAATAATAAAGAACTTCTTCAATAAAACAATAGTGCAGCTAACATGCATCATTAATGCAATACTAAAACACAACTATTTCTCGGATTGCTGGAAGATAGCAAACGTAATCCCTATTCCCAAACCCAACAAAAATCATAAAATCCCCATCAACTACCGCCCCATAAGTCTCCTGAACACATTGGCAAAGCTAACGGAAAAAATAATCCTCCAGCGCATCAACAAAATCGACAAGAAGCATAAACTTACCACAGACTGCCAATTTGGTTTTCGACCACAACACAACACAGCAGGTAGCGAGAATTACCAACGACATAACCAACAACTTCAACAAGGACAGAGTTACAGTAATGGTACTCATGGACATCCAAAAGGCCTTTGACAGAGTCTGGATAAATGGATTAATCTACAAACTGATACAACTACAAATACCAAACAACCTCATCAAAACAATACACTCGTATTTAGACAACAGAAGAATCAAAGTAAAAATTAACTAAAACTATTCAGAAACAAAAACAATTCATGCAGGGGTACCACAAGGGTCGGTTTTTGGACTAAAACTTTTTTCGTTATTCATTAACGACATACCGCAATTCCAAAAAACAAACACTGCCCTGTACGCAGATGATACGGCTATATACGCCCACTCCTTCGCGGCAGAAGTAGCTAACAGACAACTCCAAATACACATAAACAAATTAACAGAATACTACCGGAAATGGAAAATTGACATCAACTCCGAAAAAACAGAACAGATAATCTTCACAAAAAAGTACACAAACAACAAAATCTTCACGCCCTTGAAGATAAACAACGTGACAATAACTCCCTCATCGTCGGTAAAATATCTAGGCGTACATATGGACACCAGGCTAAATTTCAAAACGCACATAAAAAACACCATAACTAAGGCATACTCGGCTCTTAAAATAGTGTACCCAATAATGAAAAACGCCACCACCATAAAAAATAAAAAGTTAATCTACACGGCCATAATAAGGCCAATCATCACATATGCTGCACCAGCCTGGTGCAACATCAGTAACCCCACAATAAATAAAATACAAATCTACCAGAACAAATGCCTGCGGCTCATACTAAACAAGGACAGGTATAACAGAATAACAACACTGCACGAAGAAGCCGAAATGGAAACAGTAAAAGAACACATATACAAAATATCACAAGTCTTTTACAAAAAACAACTCAAATACAACAAACATACACAACACCTAACAGCAGTAAGAGAACATAATGTAAACAATAGAATTAAGCATAAATTAGTATATCAAAACTTACCAATTTTTCAGGAAGCAAACTGAAAGCTAAAACATTACAACCAATTTTGTAAGCAGGTTGTTAATGATAAACTTTTCCTGTAAACTAAACAGTAAAATCAATGTACAAAAACCAAACACACAAATATGCGAATTTCCTAAAGCCAACGCAAAATAACAAAAAGAGATGGTAAACCCAGCAGTAGGGTAGGTACGTCTACACATTACTGTAATTTATTGACATTCTCAAGCGTTACTTTGTTAAAATCCATGATTATATAAATAATAAATATTAAATAAAATATCGATTTTAACTGGAAATAACAAGATTTATTCGCTTTATACGTATTTCGGCATCAATGTGCCATTGTCAATAGCATTTATAAGATATTAAATAACAAATGCAAAATGATTTATACAGTAACTCCTTGATTCTATTATTTTAACACTGCGTGAAGCAACTGGCCCCAGTCAACCCGTCGGAGGTCAGTCGCTTATCAGTGTTTTTAAAAAGATATTTATTCCAAAATCTTCAGTAAAGGAGAATCTAAGAGTTCAATTTGCTCATTCATTAAATTTATTGTAAGTTCGTAAAAACTTTATAAACTTGTTTTGAATTGAATTGAATTAGTTCTCGTCCGATCACCGAAGTTAAGCAATGTCAGTACTTGGATGGGTGACCGCGTGCAGTTGTCTCCTTTTTAATTTTTCTTTCTTTTTCCTTAATGTGTATAACAGCAAACCCACTTCACATCTTTCTTTCGTTTACAATAACAGTTTCAATTAGCTCGCTTGCTATTGAAAAACATTATTTTCCACTAAAGAAGAAATTATTTTAAAGTAAATTACTAGAATAATAGGGTAAATGGTGGTTATGTTCCCGAAAAAGTACATATTCTGACGACAAAGGCCATATCACACCGAAAGCACCGGTTCTCGTGCACGTGCTATCACGGACTGTGAATTATCATATACTCATAATATAAAGCACAACATGAATTGCATGCGTTCACACTTAGAAAAGTACCGAGAATTACCCTACATTTGCCACCTATCAACACAGGTTCGTCTGAACACAGTTTCAGATTGTAGGGTGTTTATATTAATCACGACCTTCTTGATTTTCGAGTCTGACGCTTAAAAAATAATAAAGATCAGTCGATGTCAAATATGCCATATGTCATAAAAATATATTGTAAATAAACTGTATTTTAATTATCACAAACTGAACAAAAGGACGTACAAAGTGGTACCGCGAGGTGACTTATACTTCGGGTAATTCAGTGCAACAAATCGTTCAACATTCGGTGAATATTCAAAGCGCAAGCTGAAAGTGTATAAAATGGTTTCCTGTGCTGATGTGCATTATACTACAAGTAGGTGCTTACAATTTATTTCATGTTTTTTATCAGTTACTCCCACTCTCAATTAATTCCCCTAATGCTGCAATTTCGGAGCCTGCCAATGTTCAGATAAGTGCATCTAGGTTTGGGTTTGAAATGCAAGAGCGGTCACACACTATTTATAGACTTGCAGTACATCTCCTTGATCTTCAAACTGTGCTTTTTGTTGAAGGTGAAGAAAGAGCGGCTATTGAACGAGCAAATTCAAAAAACAACTTTAGAGTTGTTTTTTGAATTTGCTCGTTCAACAACTTTAGAGTTGTTTTTTGAATTTGCTCGTTCAATAGCCGCTCTTTCTTCACCTTCAACAAAAAGCACAGTTTGAAGATCAAGGAGATGTACTGCAAGTCTATAAATAGTGTGTGACCGCTCTTGCATTTCAAACCCAAACCTAGATGCACTTATCTGAACATTGGCAGGCTCCGTTGGTTCAAATTAAATAAATTGTGTAGGGAAAGCCATCAAGATGAGACGATCGACTCCCGTAATTATTACTGTCGAGAAATCGCCGAGCACTTTTTTTAACAAATATACCACCCTGAGGACTACGCGTAAACGATCTACCAGTGAAATTGGTCGAATGTATACGGTTGGGTCACATGATGTAGAAAGATATCATTTGCGGTTGTTACTATTACACGTAAAAGAAGTTGAATCATTTAAATGATATAAAAACCGTAAATGGGCGTATTTGCAATAGCTTTATGGAAGCTGCTCAAGAAGCAGGTTTACTGTTTGATGATGAAGAGTATACAAGATGTTTAACAGAAGTTGCCCATTTTCAACTTCCATAGCAGTTACGAAATGTATTTATGACATTGATTGTATTTTGTGGTGTGCCCTACCCTTTGCAATTGTGGCAAGAATTTAAAACTGCTTTTTCTGAAGATAGTCAGTAGATATATGCCTACAGAAGAGGCAGAAGCAGCTGCATATTATACTATCGAGGAGTCGATGAAGAAAATTGCTGAATTTTATACCCCCTCCACAAATGCAATCACCACTTTCTGCATTAGTAAATGGTACTGCTAAAAATCATCAAGCTGAAGGAGAAAGAATGTCCCTAGCTTTAAATCCAGTCCAAAAAACTGCATGTGATGAAATAATGAATTTATTACAACAACTGCCACCAAGATGTGTCTTTCTTAACGGACCAGAAGGATCAGGCAAAACCTACTTATACAGAGTATATAAAAATGGTGGTGCAAACTTTAGGTAACGTTATTCCTTAAACAAAAATAAGGCAAAAAGATTATTGCAAAACAACTGGCCAAGGCTTCCTGAACTTACACGAAGCCCTCAAAGCTCAAAATTTGTAACAGTAAAGAAAGCTGCTATTTCAAAATCAAGTTATTTGATGCGTACATTCAGTGATAATAGCTAAAATTTGTTACCATCGATCGTTTAAAAGTAAAAATAAATTTATAACTTTTATTATTTCAAATCATTTAATTTTTCTATATGCGTAGAAAATAGATTTGGCAATATTGCAATGTAATAGTGTTAGCTTTAGCGTATTTCAGAGTGCCTTGATGCAATGACAGATAATAAATATTATTGTGGTCATCAGTCATCAACTTATCATAGTGGGTGGCTACGAGGTTGCCAAATGTATATTTCTTAAACTGTTATGGCGAGGGGTAGCCATGCGCCTGCGAACTTTTTTGCAATAAACTTTTTGCCTTATTTTTGTACAGGGAATAATTTTATCTGAAGCTTGCATCATCATGTTTACACACCCTGTATACAACATTAATTAAAATGTTTTTCTTTACTTACCATGGTCTTATCAAAATACCTTCACTAACTGTATTAACGTAACGAATACAACAGAACTATTAAGTTAAAAAGAAAATAGCTACACCAATAAAAATTATACCAATTAAAAAAAAACCGCTAACAAATTTTTTACAAACCACAGTTAGGTTGAATAAGAAATGAGGATAGTTCAAAATTTGACAATGGGATCGTATACACCTGCAAGAGGGGTGTTTGTACAGCAGGAAATAAGTAGTACAGACAAAATTTAAAATGTAAGAGTTTTAGAAAAAACAAAAAAAAGCCTGGGGGCACGCAGCAACAAACAGCGTAGCACCGAGATGCCTAAAATGCGCTCAACCACATTGGACGAGGGAGTGCGTGAAAAGCAGGGACACCCCAGCCAAATGCGTGAACTGTAACAAAGACCATCACGCAAATAGCACAGTATGTAAAAAATACGATCATGCTGTTTCCAAGGTAGCAGTAGCAAAAGCTGGTAAACCCTAGCTATACTCTTTTATCATTCAAGAGTGCCGTGATTTTTATATAGTTTTATAGTGTAGGTATAGACTGTGGTATAGACAAAAGACAAAAAATTACTAGTGTCAAAATTGAAATTGTCATTCTTGTAAGAACGTGATTCTTGAGGCTACAAGAGGGCTACAAGTACAAAATGGTTAACAATAGGAAAATATTATGTGAACAAAAGTACGTTATTACCGCAAAAATTTCGTTCTTAAGAAAATATGTACAAATTCTCAAGGCGAGTGAGGAACATGTTTTCATTTTTTTGGACGAAACCTGGATTTATAGAAATGGCACTAATGTGCGTCGATGGACCCATGAAACGGATTTAAAAAGCAATCCGTCTAAAATTAAAGCAGAGGGAAAAAGATACACCGTCTTGCATGCAAGGTGTAGTTTAGGATTTTTGCCAGGATGCGATTTTTTGTTAGACTCTGACAACAACGACAGGGACTACCACAAGACTATGGCCAGTAATCTCTTTAGATAATGGGTAGAAAGGCAGCTGGCTACTTCCTGCTTTGAGAAAGTTGAATAAAAAGTTCGTAGTCGTTATGGATAACGCTTCTTATCATTCTGTTCGCATTAACAAACCACCCACTTTCTCATCAAAAATGTCAAATCTAGGAATGGCTCATCCAACATAACCTTGCATTTGATAAGAAACTAACTAAACGACAACTGTGGGAATTAATTATACCATTTCGTAACAACAGCACCAAACAGTATGTAATAGAAGGGATTTTAAACCAACATGGACATAAAGTTCTTAGATTACTCCCATACCATTGTGAATATAACGCAATTGAATTGGCATGGGGGTTTTGCAAACGATGATAACAATAATATAAATTCACAACCTTTATCGCCGGATAGGGTTGAACCCTATGGCGTACATCCATTTCCTTATGTACAGCTGACATGTGGATGAAAAACATTAGACATTGTAAAAAACTTAGTAAAGACGACTGGATTAAATACATGGGTGACACTAATGTAGATAACATTCCTCCAATTATTATTAGATTGGGCGAGTCTGATTCAGAATCGAATGAATCTCTTGGTTCCGACTCCGACTTAGATTCTGATGCTGATCCACTAGAGTAGTGGAGGACCACTTATTAAATAATCTAGAATAACTAATTTCCTTTAAATATAAACCAGAAATACAGTCGAACTACCATATAACGGCGACTTCGTTAAATAGAAGTTCGACTGTATGTGTATTTCTGTGGCCTATCTGTAATTTTAAATTTCTTGTACCAAATATAATTATAAACATTAATTGTAAACTAAATACAACAGATCTTATATTTAACATTTGCATTTTTATACAGAAAATGTGTAGGAATAAATATTATTTCAAACTTCAAAACGACAATTGATTACAAGTTTCCACCAGTGACTTCAGTAACTTTCCTACACTGTTATAAAAATATCTAAAGTTGACTTCGCCTACTCTGAATGATAAAGAGAAAAAACAGAGTTTACCTGTGGGCACCCAGCAACAAACAGCGCGTCCAAACATTGCCAACACGAAACAATTCCCAGAATTGAAAGAACCAAGACGCAACCAGATGGGGGCCAACGACCTGCCGCAATTCCAGCCAACAAGTAATCATCAAACAAACTCGGTGGGAAATAGTGAAATGAGTGAATTTAGTGACTTGATGGCAGAAATAAAAAGCCTCAACAGTGTAATTAATGTGAGCGCAATGCTAGAAGCAATAAAAGAACTAAACAAACAGTTAAGACTCAGCAAGACACCTGGGTAGCTATTCTTGAAAAACGTGAATGCGTGTTTCACCTGTGAAGTGGGCGGAGTTCACCCTAAAACTAAAAGTATGTATTCTTGAATTCTGGGAACGCTCACATACCGCCAAAAATGAGTGAACTTGCTTCGCCTAGTAAATTTTCGGGGAATCAAATTGTTCACCCCGTGAAAGTTGAATTCTAACTTCGCATTTTTGACTTTTGTTCATTTCTGTGATTTGATTCAAGTCGATTCAGTGTTGTGTTTTACACTTGATACAAATTAAAATGGATATTGGTTATTTGTTTGTTGCAAATGAAATTTTAAGAAACCTCAACGAAGCTGAGCAAGATGCTGAGGAGGAACGCCAAGTTTTGCAAATGAAAGATCCTTTCACCTTAACAGATCCTGCATTTGTAAAAAGATTCAGGGTAAACAAAGATCTTGCGCGAGACATAATTGAAGTCGTTACCCCATATATGCAAGCCCCCACAAGACGTTCAGGAATTACCATCGAGCGCAAGGTTTTGATTGCTCTACGATTTTTGGGTTTTGGTTCATACCAAGAAATTACGGGTAGCAATAGTTATATAGGTGTTAGCCAAGCGTCAATAAGTCGTGCTTTAAATGAATTTTGTTCTGCTATGTTGCAAAACGAAATATTTGACCAGTGGGTACATTTTCCAATGAACATAGAGCAAATGCAGCATTTAAGAAACCGCTTTTTTGAAAGATACCAAATACCAGGTATTATTGGTTGCCTCGACTGCACACATGCAGCAATCGTTCGACCACCAAATAATGATCCTCTTCATCCTGAGTACATCTATGTAAATAGAAAAGGTTACCATTCCATTAACGTCCAACTGATTTGTGATGACGATTTGCGAATTCTCAATGTCAATGCTCGTTTTCCGGGAAGCAGTCATGACTCACATATATGGAGAGAATCGGCTGTGTCACTACTAATGGAACAGGTGTACAGACGGGATAACGAAAATCCGTTCTTTTTACTTGGGGATTCTGGCTATCCACTACGTCCCTGGTTAATGACTCCATTAGAGAATCTTCCTATTCCTGAAACTCCAGACGAAAGATTCAATGCTGCTTTACTATCTGCTAGATGTACAATAGAGCGGTGTAACGGTGTGCTGAAGAATAGATTTCGGTGTTTACTTAGACATGGAGTCCTTCATTGTAGTCCAAACATGGCATCAAAAATCATAAACACATGTGTAATTTTGCACAACATGTGTTTACACTATAATATTCCCGAACCAGAGTATGATCAGGAAGTTATAAATGCTGATTTAGGTATGAACCTGCTACACAATAATTTAGGACTGGAAAATTTAAATGACAATATTGGTAGGGTCAACCCAGATCTGCCTGCAGGAAGACAATTACAAATCCGTATAGCAAGAACTCATTTTCCTTGACTTGAATAATTATTTCGGTACCATTATTTTGTTATTTATACTTTATTTATTTAGATATATTGTTCAGAATTACAAAAATAAGTTTCAGTTAACTGTTTGTTTTATTATTAACTTTTTATTATAAAGGTGTCCTCCGTGCGTTAGAAATCATCTAACGCACGGAGGACACTGAAAGGACAATTAGAGGAGATCAAAATATAGTTTTTTTACAATAAACTTTTGATCAAAATCGAATAACAAGAAAGTTACAGCGGTTTAAAGTTCTTATAAAGTAACGCCCCGTTTTGAGTATCCCTGAGCTTATTGTATACGCTTTTACATCAGAAACACTTCTCACACAATCTGATAAATTACTGCTGTAATTTTGACTTACCTACATGATCAGACTATGTAAATCAGCGGTTGTTAATAAACAAACACCTATAACTGAAAATTTTAAAGAACACTTTAAATAGCTATAACTTTCGTCGTATAAAAAATTTTCACTGAATTTTGTTTAATTAGCTTACAAATATACAAAAGTTGAATTCAAAACGTAAATAATTACCGTATTTCATTAAAAAAATCCTCAAGTTTATAAGAACTTTAAACTGTTGTAACTTTCTTGTTATTCCATTTTGATCAAAAGTTTATTGTAAAAAAAAACTATGTTTTGGTCCCCTCTAGTTGAAGGGGTCGGTGCAAGAACCGGCTAAACGCCATTGTTTGCCAAAATGAGTTATCATCGGATTCTTGTACCAAAAAATATGCTGCATGGTTTGGTGCAAGAATCGTTCACGGGTCGTGTATTTTGTAGCACATAACCCGTTTTTGCTCCAAACGGCGTAGTGTACCACAAAGTGGACAAGGGCTGGTTGGTGGCAATAATCGACTACGTGTGTTACATAGCTGGTTATCGCTACCAATGTTACCATAACGAAAGATTTTTCATGTCCACATGGTGTGTTTGTTGTGGTGTAAAAAATGAGTGATTTAGATATTGACCCTTATCATCAATCTGATGATAGTGATTATGATCCAGACTATATTTGTGACAGTTCTGATATTGAAAATTCATCAAATGACGAATATCTAGAACCTCAGCATGAAGAAGCACATGCTGAGACGCCGAAATTTAAAGGTAAATTTGCTGTTTTGTTTAATTATTATACTGATACAGAATCTTTAGGTAAAAAACATGTGCGTGATGTCAAGAATTGGAAACGACATACAACTAAAATGCTTCGAAACAGTGGCAAGGAGTATGTCAGCAGTAGTAGTGGCAAGAAAATTGAAACGAAAAAACAGGGTGCCAGATGTGAATGCAAGAGCAAATGTTATGAGAAACTAACCGAACTTGAACGTGAAAAGATTTTTACAGACTTCTATGGAATGCAAGTCAAAGACATCCAGGATGCTTATTTAAGTTCTTTGATAACAGCAAGCAACGTAAGAAGACGAAGACCTACCACGAGTCATGTAGGTTCAGTTACCAATGATGACAATGAAAAGAAAAAACGTAATTTCTCGTACTCCTACACCATAAAAATAGGAACGAAGAAAGAAGAAGTTTGGCGCACAGCCTTTTGTAATTTACACGCTGTGCACAAATCAAGAATTCTACAAATAGCACAATCATGTGTTGTTAACAAAACTTTACTAAAAAAAGATGGTCGGGGGCAACACACATAATAGCTTCTGTGCGTGAACAAATTGAAACATTCCCGCTTCGTAAATCACATTACTCCAGGACAGAAAGCACAAAAAAGTATTTACCTGCTGAATTAAATGTAAAAACAATGCATCAAATGTATTTGCAAAAATATGAACCTGATCAGTACGAACTGTTAAAAAAGAGAGAACCCATAAAACCAAAGGTTTCATACGACTACTATTATAGATATTTTACGGAAAAATACAACATAAGTTTCGGATTTCCCCGCAGTGACACTTGCGCAACTTGCGACCTCCTCAAAGGACAGATTGAAGCGGCTGGTAGCGAAGAAGAAAAAAATTCACTTTTACAAAAGAAGGAGCTACAATTACGCAAGGCGCAAGCCTTTTACGACGACCTTAAAGAAAAGACGAAACTAGCTGAAACGGATCCAACAGTAGAGACGCTGTGTTTCGACTACCAGCAAAATATGCCGGTACCATTGCTGACAACAAGTGATATATTCTATGCGAGGCAACTGTGGGTGTTCAACCAATCTTTCCATTCATGTTCAAATAAGCAGGCTGTAATGTATATGTTTGATGAGACTATTGGGAAGAAAGGTTGTATAGAAACGGTATCGTTTCTGAAACATTATCTTGAAAAATATTTAAGCAAAAGTGTTACTAAGTTATATATTTTTACGGACAACTGCGGAGGGCAGAATAAAAACTCGGTAGTAGTCAACTTTTTGATGTCGTTAGTAAAAAATGGCACTGTATCAAGCATTGTTCACCGTTTGCCTGAACCAGGGCATAGCGTTTTGCCCTGCGATCGGGATTTTGGAATGATTGAGAAAAGGAAAAGGAAAAAGGAACTTGTTTACACCCCCGAAGAATGGTATTCACTAGTTGAAACGTGCGGAAAAAATTTATAGTGGAACGGGTTACCCAAGACATGATTTTTGATTTTAAAACCTTATAAGGTCTCGCTTTGCAAGAGGTTACACGAAATTTATAATAAGTGTCCCTGGTTCTGTTTAAGGTAATTAAATCTCTCATAAGATGATGGAACATGTAAACTCAAGACAACAGTGTATAACATTTATTAACATATATAATATAAACCTATGAATATACTAAAAATCTATAGGGACGGTATCAGTAAACTCTAGCGATATCACGATATGAAGACTCAAAAGCCAAATAGCTTTGATATTGATTTTAATTAATGATTTGCTAAATCGTAAAATTCAACAATACTTAGCTCAACAATGAAAAGATAATACTCTTTGGCCAAACCAAGAGATAACTAATAATAAAACCCGGTAGCCGAAATCGGATCAAAATCAATACAATAGTAATGGTAATTTATCAGTAATAAATACTAATAATGCTCCGAGACTGACTCGAATATAACGATACAAAATGAACAAAAAACAACTGCTACTAAAAACCCACGCCTAATTAATCTGGTGCGTTAATTATTTATGCAATTACAACAAAAAAATTTACGATACGTATGCAGCTATACAAAGAAAATCTGGCTTAATTACTTACTCAAATACCCTCGCTACTTGCTACAAAGCTCCAACGGGAAGGCAGTACTGTCCTCCAGCCGGGCGAAAACCACTGGATAGGTTAATTCAAAACTAAAACAAAATCAAGCAAGATCAGTTCATACAACCGCAACATATCGCAAAACTGACTGGAAATCTGGTGATTAAAAAAATAATAATGAACGACCAGATGGTACAGTTAGCGTGTCACTACAAATTTAAAGAATTACAACAAAAGGCTTTAAAACCTGCAAATTTTTCAATAACTTGAAGAGTACGGAATATGAAAAAGAATTTTAAATTAAGGCTTGATACTATTACTTGGACGGCCAGTAGTCGACGAATTCTTGGGGTAAAAGCACCCGGTGATGGATCCAAGAATCAATTTGATGGTAAGTATCGGCGCGGTGGCTCCAGCTGATTAACTTATCATTGAATGGAAAAATTCTTCTCCAAATTCCAAAATGGCCGCGACCCCGAATCGATGAGACAAGGAATCGTACTATTGGTTTTGTTCTAAATAGTGTTCTGACTACTACTGAAATCTCCGAGCTTGTTTAACTATCCTCGGGATTCTTTACGGTAAATGGATTACAGATAGATATCCTTTTATTTCAGAACATGCAATTCTGGATGAGACGAGATAGTTACAACATTTAAAAAAACGGCTATCTGACTTTTCTTTCTTATCCCAGAACTAAGCTGGCTGCTTAAACAATTAATCTAATTAGTTTACTGATAAATTAACACTAACTTTACAATACCTTTACGAATCTCGAAAAGCCACTAAAATTTTACACTTGCCCGTTCAACGGTTCATTCGACAAAAGTAATTTTGCTCTCGCGATGTGACCTTACCTTCGCTCGACCGTCCTCCCAGATGTTCCCAAATTTCGGCGCGTATTTTTGACTTTAAAATTCAATAATAATAATTTTGATAGTTATGAATTATTGTTTGTTAGTTAATTTTATTAATTGACAGAAGAATTTCTGATCGTCACAACCTACCTTCAATCCTTTTTTAAAAAATCACCCGTAGTGAATAAAATGCCATTTACTGTATCGAAATACCAAGAACATGACGACGGTGAAAGAGCTGTGGCGTATTATAGCAGGCAGACTACCAGGGAAGAACAAAAGTGGCATTCATACGAACTTGAGGCTCTTGCCATTGTATCCTCAATAAAACGTTTTCGGCAGTATCTGTTAGGTAGGTTCTTCCACGGTAATTACGGATTGTGCAGCAGTTAAACAAACTTTTGATAAACAAGAAATTAACGCTCGTATAGGTCGATGCGTATTAATCTTGTGTGAATATAATTTCACTATTATTCATCGTCAAGGTGCACGTATGATGCTAGCCGACGGCGACGCGCTGAGTCGTAATCCTTGTTGCCACAAAGCCGTCTGCATTGCGGTGGTGGCCGAGGTGGATTGGTTATTGGCTGCGCAAGGACAAGACGCGAAAATACAGAAAATTAAACGGGTGCTACAATCGGGGGATTCACACACGAAGAAACAAATATTCAATAACTACGCGTTAAAAGGGGGCAAAATTTATAAAATAACGAACCATGGTTAGAGCTGGGTGGTACCTAAATACGCGAAGTTTCAAATTATGCACATGGCACACGACGAATCTGGACACTTTGGCTTTGAGAAAACCTTTGAATTAATCTGCAGCCAATACTGGTTCAAAGACATGCGCCGTTTCGCGAAGAAGTATGTCCGTAACTGCCTTAACTGTTTGTATTTCAAGTACCCTGTTCGTAAACCACGCAGTCTATTGCACCCCATTACAAAAATACCGAGATCCTTCCACACAATTCACATAGACAATCTAAGCCCTTTCGTTACAACTAAGTCAGGAAACATCTAAATTTTGGTAGCAATCGACGCCTTTACGAAATTCATTCAGCTAGAGCTCAAGAATACAACAATTAAGGCTACCATAAAATGTTTAAAAGAGTTAATAAAAGTATTTAGCGTTCCTCGTAGAATAATCAGTGACCAAGGTAAATCTTTCACTAGCAGAAAATTCCAAAGTTTCTTTCAGGAAATCGGTACAATACACCATTTAACAGCGGTGACCATACCTCGTAGCAACGGTCAGGATGAGCGTTATAATAAAATCATAATCGATTCCTTAGCTAGTATGGGCGCGGATAAGGACGATAGGTGTTGGGACGAAAACATATCCCGTATACAAGTAGGGTTGAACGGCACCTTAAATAAGGCCATAGGGGTGACCCCCAGCGAAGCGATAATGGGTTATAGACTTGTTTCTCAGGGTCAGTTGATAGCAATAGAACCAGAAGAACTGGACGTCACAAAAATCAGGCATAATATGGAGCAGCTCATGCAGAAACATCAAGCTGATCAAAAGGCGCGATTCGACCGCAAACGCAGCGTACCCCATGAGTATGAGGAGGGCGAGCTCGTCCTGCTTCGGGTCACCAGCACCCCAGCAACAGACAGCAACCGTAAACTCTTACCCAAATGGAGAGGGCCGTTTCGAATCTCACAGGTACAGGGAAGAGACCGGTATGAAGTCTCCGATATCCCAGGCAGTGTTCGTTCGAGGCTGAGGTATTCCGGAGTGGTTGGCGTTGAGAATATGCGGCCATGGATCCGAGAGTAGGCGTGGCGGGGTGGTAAGGCTCCCCACGGCAGGGCGTACTTGCGGAAATGATTCTCCTGGTAAAGGCGGAATGTGCGGTTAACCGACTGAGGGACCATTCCGGGGAACGTTTTAGGTAGGATTACATGCAGTACAGATCTGGGTCATGGACAATACGTATTGGTGATATTTGTAGTTAAGGTAGCTATTTTATGGTAGATTAAGTTACTTGAATTCCAAGACATTTTGTCAAACGCACCCCTTCTCATTATATTCAACTCCGAGGCACAAAACAATCCTATAATCTGATGCAAGTCGCGACGGTTTGGGGGTATTTTAGTTCAGGTAGCAGAAAAGGGAGAGCGTCAGTAAAATTTTATAGTGGACAAACTTTGGAAAGCGAAAAAAAATTTCATTCGTTCGAGCTAGAATTACTAGCAATAGTAGAATAGTAGAGACTGCGGTATTATTTAATAGGCATACATTTCATAAAAAAACCGGGCGCGGCCGTGGTCGTGTGGATGAAGATCCGCATGGCACCGGGGCGACACGAGTTCGATTCTTCGTTGTAGCCAGGGTTTTCAAAAATTCTGGAGCAACGAGGAATCAACTCGTTAATATAGTTGGGGGGTTTTCAAGGGTGGGGCATGTTAGACCCGTGAATAGCGCTACGTGCGCTGAGCCGGGATAAGTGGGGAGGGTGGAAAAAAAATAAAAAAACCGATTGTACCGCGGTCAGTAATACACTTATTAAAAAGGATGTCACACCTCGCGTGGGTAGACGGGTTTTGAGTTTACAAGAATTCGATTTTACGATCGAGCATAAACCTGGTTCGCAGATGCAACACGTAGATGCGCTAAGCCGTAATCCATCTTCGCGTAATTATATTGAGGAATTGACTACCGAGTCAGTTATGAGTATTACGGAAGGCGGTTGGTTAACGGCGGTACAAAATCAAGATAACGAAGTCAAAACAATCAAAGAAATATTAATGTCCGGTGATGTTGACGGAAATAAGCATATTTTTAATAATTATGATTTACGGGCAGGCAGAGTATTCAAACTTACCCCTAATGGACGCCGCACCGTTGGGTCGTCCCCAAAAATTGTAGATGGCAAATAGACAAACCACGATGAGTTGGGTCATTTTTCAGTAGAAAAAACAATAAGACGACTACGTGATAGGTATTGGTTTCCAAAAATGAAAAATTTTGTTGCAAACTACATTAAATCCTGCCTCAGCTGTCAATATTATAAAGTCCCAAGCGGTAAAAAACCGGTCTTTTTATTTTCAATCTCTAAATATGCTCGTCCTTTCCATACTTTGCATTTGGATCATGTTGGCCCATTCGTCAAATCAAAAACTGGAAACAACTATACTTTAACAATTGTGGATGATTTCACGAAATTTACATTTGTTCGAACGGTACATAGTACTAAAAGTAGCCCAGTAGTAGAGGAATTGCAAAAATTACATGCGATATTTGGCTCTCCACGGAGGTTAATTTCTGATTCTGGAAAAGAGTTCGTGTCTAAACGATTCAGGAAATACTGTGAGGATAAAGGTATCAGGAATTATACAAATTCGGTGGCAATGCCAAGGGCCAACGGCCAAGTCGAACGGTACAATCGTACGGTATTAGACGCGTTGGCAGCAATGGGTGTAAACCTATAAACTGAGGAATGGGATCACAACATCGATAATATCAGTATCACACCAATGTTTCACTATGAATATTTTTATACCTAATGTCTGCCTTCTTTCAGTATACAAGCATTTGGGGACAAACTGCCTGTCAGGAGGGCCGAATGTTAGGGGCTTCCCTTGGATCGTGCTGTAGGTTCCTTGCGGGGATCATATGGACCAGCGGTAGTGGGAGAGAACGGTGCTCAAGGCGACGCGAGAGGAACAACGCAGGACAATTACTTTTAGCATACTCTCGGTAGCGGCTACTCTATACACGATATATGATAATCTGTTCTACATCAAAATATAATATTTGATCTACTTTATACGTGGTGCTTGTTATTTCCCATCCATTCCAACACTATCAATTGTACAACAATATTTATTTTGACATTAGTACATTATATTTATATATTATTCAATCTGGATCGCAGATCTTGCCTAGTTGGTGATCTGTCAAGAGGATACTGTCTCAGACAAACAAGTGTAAATATTTGTAGAATAATTGTATTTGCATAATAATAATTTAAGTAATTTTAGTTCCTTACTTTTTACATATAGGTGTTTCACGATAGTCGGTAAGAGAACTTTGTACATTATATCAAGTCCATGGATTTGGGTTTTTTAAAAGGGAATAATAGCTAGTTTAAACGGCATACTAAATGGCACTTGTTAAACCCTTCTGTTGATCTAAAACAGTAAAGAACAAAAGAAAAATGAGAGGACAAAGTGATTTTAATATAATTTGTATTTAACAAGAAAGGATGATCAGAGGTAAATACAACAAAATAAGGAGAATTTTATGCTGAACAACATGGGAATATTGGAAAATGAGCATGAGTTTTCCTTAAAAAGGAAATTACAAAAATATAAATGGAAATTACATGATATTTCCAATGGTAGCCGATTTGGATATCAAAATATAGGGAATTTTGTAAGGAAGATAATGCTGAGATGAAGTGGACATGCAAGAAAGTATACGGAATAAAAAGAATTTGGTAATTTTAAGTTAAACAAAAGAAAGCTGGAAATAAACAACAAAAATGCGAGTGTGACGTCATATTGTTTGATATTACCATGGATACGAGTCAAAATGTTAGACAAAAGCGACTCACCTATAAAATAAAAATTCAGACATTTGACCATCAGTGTGGAATGTATCAACGTTGCATCCATATCGCTCAGGAGATCATTTTGGGGAAAAGGAAGCGTTGTTTGTGTCATCCATTTTGAACATAGATCGTGAAGTGTATTGATCTGAAGTTTGCATCGATCAAGGGTACTGGATCCGAAGTCATCCGGATACAGACGAGTTTTAAAAAGTTACATCGATCCAAGAACGTTAAGTGACAAAGTTTAAATAAAACTATTAAAAGGGGTTTAATTGGGTATTGGCTTGATAGGGATTTTTGTTTATTCTTTAGTTAAGTAAAACTTTATTGTTGAAAGATCATTGTTTCTTTTGGCAATTTTAATATAATTTGTTTATGGGTTGTTAAATAAAAGTTTGTTGTTGCCTTGGCAATTAATCATACCCGAGTGTTTGATTTCCTGGATGCTGTAATTGAGCAGCTTTATAAAAAGAATAATTTTGTTTGTTAAATTTTTGTCGCAGCTATTTAGTGGAGCCACGGTTTGAGGAGTGTAATCCAGTTATCCTGAGATATGAGTAAGTTTTTTTTGTGCGTCCGACTGAGCTGAGCTATTAATTTAAAAGTTAATAAAAATTTTGTAAGGTGGGTTTATTCTAATACTCATCTTGGTAAGTTTTAAATATTTGTGTTAATACAATTGCTTTGAGTTTTTAGCAATTTTCTCAAAAATTTTCTTATGTAAGGGTATGAAAATATTAGAAGCTTAAAAAGAGAAAAACAATATCTATCCAATGCGATAATCAAATATACATGTTTCCATTTAAAAAAAACGTCGATAACGTCACTATAAAAAAATGACTAACACAAAATTTTTTTGAAGCATATTAAAATATGCGCCGTAATATAAATCGCTATACCTGTCCGAGCGTTTTCCAGAAAAACCAATATTTCGGGAGAAATTGAATTTGTTCTAAACTTTATCCACACACTGTATATTTAATTTTTGGTAATAATTTTTCTTTTTTGTTTAAATTCATGAAACCACCACCGAGTCATACAAACGAAGGACCAATAGTACATTCATGTTAGAACTTTGAAGTGATTTATTTGTCTTACCGAATTCTATAAGAATATCTCGACAAAAACTAAGCATTATGCTTGTTTCCAATTGCTCCATTTTTTTCTTTAGACCTCTTGCTTCGGACTTTGTAATACATTTTTGCAATGGATCTTCAATAAGAGCATCTAGGGAAATTTGAAACTCCATATAACCATTGTACAAACCCTTAACGGCATCCGCTCTTGCGGACCATCTAGTAGCAGACAACTTTTTTGGTACCTCTTTGTTCTCTAAATTGTCCCTCATTAAGTTCCATCTATGAGTAGACGCACTAAAAAAATTGTATAGTTCTTCTACAAACATAAAGAAATTGACGGCCAAATTACAACATTCTGCTGCAAACTTTCCGACTAAGTTGAGTGAATGAGCAGCGCATGGTACAAAAGTCATTAAGTGATTATGTTTTTGTAAACGTGCTTGCAGACCTGTATATTCGCCCGACATATTACTTGTATTGTCATATATGTGTCCACGACAATTGTGAATATTTAAAGACATTGTTTCAAGGGCTTTTAAAACTGCAGTCTCCATTTCTGCAGATTTATGACCCACTTTGCTTATAAATTCGAGAAATCGTTCCACTGGTGTTCCATCTTCCAGAGTATATCTTATGATAAAAGTAAATTGATCGCATGGGACACATCCGGAGTAGAATCTAGACTTATAGATGTAGTGTTTAAGTTTAGGTTTAAAAGGTTGGCAGCCGGAGGTTGTCAAAGTGCGAGCGTTGTAGATGCGTTGTAGTAGACCAGTAGTTATCCTTATCAAGATTATCAATAAACGTGTGAGAACCATGTCCTAGTATTATTTAAATACTTAATAAACCTGGTACAACATGTCGATTATCGGATCCATAGAACAGTTAGACGTAAATAAAACCGATATTGAAACTTATTTAGAGAGAATGAACCAGCTATTTAAGTGCAACAAGGTTAAGGGAGAAGAAAAAGTAGATTTGTTCGTAACATTAATAGGCGGCGAAGCATATATGTTACTTAAAACTCTAGTTAAACCAGAAGAGGTATCGTCAAAGTCATACGCAGAGCTACAGAAGCTGTTGAAAGAAAGATTAGCACCTAAGCGATCAGTACTTAATAGTCGAAACTTTCAAGTTTTACAAGATTAGCCAAGAGTCCATGTCAATCGCAGAATATATAAAGAGGTTAAAGGAACAAGCGAGCCTATGTGATTTTGGGGAATTCCTAAATAGAGCATTGCGTGATAAGTTTGTATGCGGCCTATCAAATAAGAGGATTCAAGACCGTCTCCTAACAGAAAAAGATTTAGTGTTTGACACTGCATGTCAGTTTTCGTTGGCACAAGAGCTTGTCCAGGGTGATAGTTTAAAGTTGCAGCAAGTTAACGAACTAAACAAAGTGAGGTATATAAAAAGCAAGAGTGAGCGCTATACAAGGTCGTCTGAAAGTGGAACTGTAAAAGAAGCACATAAGTATAATACTGAACGGCCAAATTCAAGCAGGGCGACAACAGGCAACCAGTCTTTTGGATCAAGGCGTTGTTACAGATGCGGTAGATTTCATAATCCAAATACCTGTCCAGCTATAAATTGGGAATGTTTCTCCTGCAATAGACGGGGACCAGTAATGTATGTCGCAACAAGAGAGGCAACGTGGCTACACTTGAGGACTGGGGGCCTGAAGTTCACGAAGAAGGAACGAGTAAAGAATGGTATTGTCATGAAGTGCTTTGAATACTTATTACGAATTCCTGGAATAAGCTTTATAAAATCAATGTTAACTAAACATGCCACCATCACGTGCTATCATGCTGGTATCACCTGCCAGTTTATTATAATACTTTGACATTAGACTTTGACATTATACTTTCACAATGCAAATCTGCTGACTAACAAGGTTTTCTGAGAAAGCTGGTGAATGTAGAACAACCACAGGTTAAGTCCATTATGTCCATATTTGGAAGCTCAAACTAGTATAAAAGCACAACGAGCTTTCATAGGATTCAGTGTGCAACTACCAGCCAAGAAGTCAAGACATCACGTTCAAGCCATCACACTCAAGCCACCAAGCCAAGCCAGGCCTGACCAGGGTTTAACCCGTGCTAGGGTTGAATCCTGTTAAGATTCTTCATTTATAACATAAACACTTTACTTAAATCAACTTTATTATATTTTATTCAACACAGCATTTCATACAATTACAAAAACATAAACAAACTTCTTTTTTCTATATCACCAACGTTACAACACTCACAAACAAATGTTTAAACTTTATAAATATAAAATCACTGAATTCAACATACCTCCTTGATTTTATATTAAATTAATATGTAACAATAATATAGAAAATATAAGAATTATTAATTGCCATAAATATAAATAATTGATAGTTGTAGTTACAATGTCTGTAACCCTAATAACATTCTGAAGTTTTTAAATTTGACTTTTCCTAGAGATTTTGTAAAGATATCAGCAATCTGTTCTTCTGTAGAAACTTTTTTAACATCTATTAACTTTTTTATACTATAGTCATAAACAAAATGATGACATCGATATGTTTTGAATTTTTTGAAAATTTTCCATTTTTCGACTAAGATATTGCTCCGGTATTATCTTCATATATGTTTACAGGAGCGTTGATATTTACACCAAGATCTGATAAAATGCCTTTAATTGGTATAATTTCTTCAACACATTCAGCTAAAGCATAATATTCAGCATGAGTTGAAGCTCTAGAAACGATTTTTTTTGCTTTTGAGATTTCCATAGAATTGCGTTCCTAAAAACACGTATAAGTATCCCTGTAGTTGACTTTCTGTCTATCGTGTCTGCAGCCCAATCAGCATCTACATAAGCATCCATGATATTTTTTACATTTTGTAAATTAATTTAATAAAACGAGTACTATATAAATATTTTATAACACGTAATGCATATTTGAAATGTGTATCACAATAACTATTTTGAGAACGGCTTAAATAGTTTACTGAAAAAGATATATCCGGACGGGTTCCGTTTGCTATATGTAATAAAGCACCAATTACATTTCTGTATTTCAGGTGTCCTTCTATGTTATCGGCAGGTTCTAATTTCAAATTCATTTCCATTGGCGTATCATAACTTTTCGACTCTTTGACATTATATTTTTCAGCAAGACTCTCTATATATTTCTGTTGACCTAAGATCATCTTCTTCTCATCTGGATTGTAATCGATTTCAATTCCTAACTATTGTTTTGCTTGACCAAGATCTTTCATACAGAATTTTTTATTTAACATTATTTTAATTTCTTTAATATTCTTTTCCTCGTCACTGCAAATTAGTATATCATCTACGTACAAAATTAGATATATTGGTTTATTATGAATATTTCCAATATATAAGCAATAATCAAATTTTGATCTTTCAAATTGTATACTAGACATGAAATCATGAAAACATTCATACCAATCACGTGAACTTTCTCTTAATCCATAAATAGATTTTTTTAGAAAACATACTTTATTATCTTCAGTTTTAAAACCATCTGGAGGATATATGTATACTTCTGATTTAATTTTTCCATTTAAAAAAGCTGTTTGTACATCCATTTGTTCGACTTTCCAGCTATTATTACAAGCAACTGATAATAAAACTTTTAATGTGTTCATTCGTGCCACTGGTGAGTAAATTTCTTCATTATCTTGGTACATTTGTTGAAAACCTTTAGCTACTACGCGAGCCTTATATCTGCCATCTGACTTGATTCGATAAATCCATTTTACATCAATAATTTTCTGATCTACGGGTTCATCTACTAGTGACCATGTTTCATTGTTTTTTAAACTTGTAATTTCTTCATCCATTGCTCTTTGCCATTTTTTAGAATCTTGGGAATTTATTGCTTCTTCATAATTTTCAGGTACTTCAACATTTGTGTAGTTTGCAAAAACTGTATAATCATCAAATTTCTTGGGTAATTTTATCTGTCTTCTAGGTCGTTCTGTATTTATCACCTCCTCAATCTCAATATGTTCTTGTTTAGTTTTTATCTCACTTTTAGATGTGGTTTCTTGTTCTTGTTCCTTTTCCTTTAATCTGTCTTCTTCGACCATTTCCTTGATATTTTCTGAGCATTCATCATCATCTGTTAACTTGATATACTTGGTACCTTTTTCGATAAATTCAACTTTTGAATCTTCAACCTTTGCAATTAATTCAAAAAGTTTGTTTCTTTTACTAGCAACGGCAATTAATTCATCTTTACAATTATAAATTTTTGCATTATCATTTTTAAATATAACAGAATTATTTTGATTGACAATGCAAGAAACACTTAATAGATTTTGGTTCATATTAGGTACATAATATACATTTTTGATTGTAGTTATTCTTGGTTTGTTTGAAACATTAAAAAGAACATTAATATTACCTATTTTGTTTGACTTTAAAGAAAAACCGTCACCTACTTTAATGTTTACTGAATTCTTTAGTTTAACGTATTCAGAAAAATACTTATCTGAGTTTACAATATGATCTGAACATCCACTGTCTAGTAGCCATTTCATGTCTTCTTCCATTGTTGTCCTCTGGGCTTGCTTCTGCGTTTCTATTCTTGTTGACGTCTGAGCCTGCTTCTGTGTTTCTGTTCTTGTTGACATTACTTCTACTTCAACATTAAATGAATTATTTGTACCATCTGCTTCATCTTGTACTGTTGCGTTTCCAGCACTCCTTGTAAAATTATTTTTACTGTAATATCTTGAATTACCACCTCTCCAATTTGTATTATGACCACCTCTCCAATTTGTATTATTTCGGCAATATTCTTTGGTATGTCCTAGTCCATTACATTTAAAACACCTTTTAATGCTTGAATTATCTTCATATTTATAATTACTTGGTTGATTATAATAAGAATTCCTTGGATTGTAATATTGTCTTTGTTGCATATAATTAAAATTTGTGGGGTTTCTATTTCTAGGCACATTAGAATTAAATGCCTGAAAAACATTTTCAACATTGCCATTCTTACTCTGTCGCTTTTGGAATTCTATCATTAGTTTGGACTTTACATATTCAACTGATTTATCCTTTTGGGGTAGAGCATCAACTATGTCTACTATGTGTGATAAGCTTTCTGGAAGTCCTAAGAGTAAATAGTTTAGTTTATCGTCATTACTTACTATTTCTCCAGCATTCTTGAGTTCATTTATCTGTTTTTCAAATTTATTAAAAAATTCAGTTGGATCTTCATTTTCTTTCATTTTTAAATCTAGCAGTCTTCTTTTACATAACAACTTGATTCCACTGTTTTTAACCAAATAAATTGCATCAAGTTTGTCGATCATTTGCTTTGCTGTTTTTTCTGAGATTATAAGTTCCAATTGTATGTTCGTAATACTACCGACAATATAATTTTTTGCTTTAATTTCTTTCTTCTTCCATACTTCTTCTTTAATTGTGCTTGGTCTTTCATCATTAAAAATAGCTTCGTTGCAATCTCTCATTTCAAGAAATAAATTTAATCTAAATCTCCATTTATCATAATTTGTACCATCGAATATTTGTAACTTGAAGTCTTCCTTTTTATCGTTTTCCATTGTTTCTATTATTCTTATATTTTTTTAGGTTACGTACTGTTTTCATATATTTTTCAACTTTGTTTCTTCCAATCTTTTAAATACCTCTTTTTTTAAACCACAGATCCTGCTACCATGTTAAGATTCTTCATTTATAACATAAACACTTTACTTAAATCAACTTTATTATATTTTATTCAACACATCATTTCATACAATTACAAAAACATAAACAAACTTCTTTTTTCTATATCACCAACGTTACAACACTCACAAACAAATGTTTAAACTTTATAAATATAAAATCACTGAATTCAACAAATCCAAAGAACATCATCTCGCTCTATCAACCCGATCTACTGGACTCTGACAACCACAGAACACCATCTCGCTCTACCATCATGATCTACTGCACTCTGGTTGCTACAATTGTGTAAGCTCACCTTAATGGTGCAAATTATTAAACTTGTAATCTTTGCTTAAATATAATCTTGTTAATGAATGACGTGTTTCAATCCAGACAGTCACTAATTTATAACGTGACAACTGTCAATGGAGCCGGGAAAGAAAAACCTTTAGTGGTGAAGGTTCAAGTCAACAACCACCCTCTGAGAATGGAAGTAGACTCGGGGGCATGTAAGTCCGTATTTCATGTCAGTGAGTGTTGCTGTGTTACAATTTTAAAAAATAATCAAGTAATGAAGAAGATTTTTTGTTATATTTAATGTTGTCATAATAAAGTATGTAAAAAAGAACGAGACTGAAATTAATAAAATATTTTTTGATATAACAAGTTATAGACGACTCCTTATTACAATTTCGGTACTTAGAAGCCGGATTATATTTAATGTAAATGTTTTAAGGTAAAAACAGTGAGTATAAGTTTAGTACGTCAAAATTATTAAATGTCAGTTTTCAGTTGAAAGTTGGTACGGGTGAAAATGTATCGATAGTGGGTCAAATTTATGTAAATGTCTTGTATGGTAAAAAGTTACACTTGTTACCTTTAATTGTCTTAGATGGTAAGAGTAGTTTTATCCCATTGTTAGGAAGGGATTGGTTGGGTCAATTATGTCCGGATTGGAAATATTCAATTTTCGATAAAGAAAACGTGTATGCGAGTCAGGGTTCTGACATAAAAAGTTTATTACAATCAAACCGAGTCCTGTGTCCAGTGTCGGAGGAAAACGAAAACTTGGTAAGGGAAATTAAATCAAAGTTTCCAAATGTTTTTAAAGTAGATTCAAAGTCAGCAATTAAAAATATAAAGTCGAGCTAAAATTAAAACAAGAGGCTAAGGCCCAATTGCACCGGTTACACTTAAATAATAAGCGTGGCTTAAAAGTTTAATTGGATGCAATTGTCACTAAAAATTGTATCCATGGCGATTAAACTTTTAAGTGACGCTTATTATTTAAGTGTAACCGGTGCAATTAGGCCTAAGCCTATTTTCCATAGAGCTTATGACATGCCGTATGCCCTAAAACTAATATTTGGGTCACATACAAAGAGTGCCATGAAACGGTTTTAGAAGTTTTTACACGTTTAAACCAGTACAACGTTAAGGTAAACGAAGGTAAGTGTAAGTTTTACAAACGATCAGTGGAATTCTTAGGCCACCGGATAGACTCGGAATGTATTCAGCTTACGGAAGAAAAGGTAGAATGTATTCAAAACACAAGCCCTCCAAAAAACATAACCCAGTTAAGGTCATATTTGGGATTAATTAATTATTATTCAGTTAAAACCGCTATACGATTTGTGCAAAAAAGATGTAGAATTTATGTGGTCTGAAGAATGTCAAAAGTGTTTTCAATCAAGTAAAGAAATGTTGTCGTCCGATAAAGTACTAACCCACTATAACCCTAAGTTGCCTATCTACGTCACCTGTGACGCAAGTAGCTATGGACTTGGCGCCATATTGAGTCATAATGTTGAGGGGTGGGATAAACCAGTCTTGTTTGCCTCCAGCTCATTAACGACAACCGAAATGAAATACGCCAACATAGAAAGAGAAGCATTGGCCATAATGTTCGCGGTTCGGAAATTTCATAAATATTTGTTCGGAAGAAAGTTTCTCGTTATTAGTGACCACCAACCTTTACAGTTTATTTTTGGTCATAATAAAGGGCTGCCTGTTACTTCCGCAGCACGCATTACCCGTTGGGCTATTGAGTTGTCGGGATATGATTACGAAATCCAGTATAAAAAAGGGTGTTTAATAACAAATGCGGATGCCTTGTCGCGCTTGCCAAATGAAACGCAAACCCAAATTTCGGAGGAGATCTATTCCTTCAGTCTAAATGAATGCATACCTCTACATTTTGAGGATATATTGAAAGCCATTATACTTTGTTGAATCAAGTTGTCTTGTTATATATTGCCGAACTTCATTTGCCATACTTTCAATAAATTCATCACATATTGTCGCACTAAGGTAGGAAACACTATCTTTTCCTTTGTTGCATTTGTTATTAAATTTAAGTGGTTTTTCAAATATGGGCCGGACTGTGACAAAAGCTCAAGAGTTGCCAAGTAATTTCCACAATGTTTATCTCCCAGAGTTTGATTTCTACCTCTAAAGGCTAATCCTTGCTATGATAAAATTTTTATTGTAGCTACTATACGTTCAAGAACATTATTCCAGTAGTTTTTTTTCATTAAATACTTCGTATGTAGTTCGGTGTCAATTTTTCCCAAAACTTTCGATCTACTCATGAAAGCTTTTGTATTTTCTAAGTGCTCTGGTGAGTTCTCATGAAAACTAATTCAGTCCAAATTTTTCCAGTTGTTAAAACCTTCAACAACAGAGTTTTTATAGTTTTTATAGAATAATTTACAATGAAAGCAGAAAACAGAAGAGGTTGATTTTGAAAACAGCAGCCAGCGCCGACGTACTTTCTTTCGACGCATATCGATTCTGTTTGTCATAGCATGTTTGTCATGTTTCGATCAGTTTCTTTATTTTCTTTTATTGCTTGTTCTCGTGATTCTTTTTTTGAAAGTAGATCTTCATCTACTCGTATTATGGTGTCTGATGATGATGTTGGTTCTGACTCCACTATATATTACAATTACATTTTTTTTTTTATTATTAGTTTATTATAACCTGTTACCTTGTATGTCTGCCATGTATTGTTATGTAAGTGTGTGTTTTCGTGTAATTCTGTATATTTGTATTCAACGCCCTTGTGGCAAGTTCTGAATAAACCGCTACTACTACTACTACTACAAAATACCATCAACACGAACCACCAACCTTTACCATTTCGATTAGTTTACTTTAATTTATTTTCATATGATTTCCCTTTTTATTTCTTATAACATCAGAGCTTTAGTCGTAAAATATGAACTACCGGTACTCAACTAAATTTTTAAAATTTTCCACATGGATTCATAGGGATGAGGTGCCCTGTCCATTTTTCTTTTTCGGGAATGGGTGTCTTCGGCGGAACGTTTACCAGAAGTTATCCCAGTGGCGCCGGAACTATTTATCAAGTACGGGTGCAGTGAGAAAAGTTTGCGCCGCAGGCGATTTTTTTTTCAAAAGTGGGCGTGGTCAATTTAAAAGCGTTTTACGAGCATATGGCTATTTTAATGTAAAATTTTAAAAAATCAAAATTTCAACAATTTTACTTATGCATATTTTAAAATTGCATTGAAATACTGAAAATACCAAAAACGGTAAAGGGTGCAATGAGCCATTTACAAATTGTGTCATAAATAGGAGGTCCAACAAGGTTAATCAACATTAATTCCGCAACATGCGCCGCTGCATTACGCAGCGCATGCAACTAGCTTCTGCTTGTACACAATGTAGGTACTCGTCAACCACCAGAGCAGCAGGAACGGGCAAAATTACACAAAATGCAATAAAATACTTGCGTCGTAAATCAGTTACCGAATATTTCCTCCAAATGGTTGATTGCACTTTTAAAAAAGGTACCTAATTAATAAAAATGATTTAGTCAGTGAGTACCGGTGCGTACCGCATATTTTTAACACTGCAAATAACTTCCGGTACCTTCTTAACGTTTTTTAAAAACTACCGGTACTGAGTACCGGTGAGTACCGGCTCGACTAAACCCCTGTATAACATGCATAATTTAATTTTCTAACCGACAAAAACATTAACAATATTTCAAAATAGGTACCATGTTCGCAGATTGCAGCTACTATCACCACCATTTCGTGCAAGTTCTTATTTCAGTGGCGGATTTGCAGGTGAAGCAAATGAGGCACCGCCTCAGGTCCCTCGACCAACAAAATTATTTTTTATAAAGTAAAAGAAAAATTATATCGTCTAGTTATAGTATATTTTTCTGGTCGCACCGTCACGTAGAACCTATTCGGTTTTAAGTTACTCTCAGGATAGCTAAGCGACGCGCGACTGCGCAACATCCTGCTAGAGTTTAGAGGCGATCTTACAACCGCTACCTAAAATTGTAGTTACTGAAACTAATTTTTTAAATTAAAGGGTCCACATTTGCGCGATCCTTCAAAACCACGTAGTACGACACGCATAACTGGCTTTGCGGTAGTGAATATTCCCAAAAACTATTTTGCTGGCCCTGTCTACTTTTGTGCCATGCCGGAGAAAAATCTGTATGGATCAACGAAGGATATTATAATTTAAAAACCTTATCGCGTTCATTACAAAGTCATGCTACTTCAGTGAGGCAACACATGAAATAGTATTATTTAAATTTTAAACGTTTACTCAAAAATGCTCAAACTCTACCGAATCTTCTTGAGGAAAATGCTCCATTATGTAAAACCATTTTTAACGAAAAGGTTTCTAAAAACATGCAGTTACTTACCTATTTAATTAATATCACGATATTATTGGCCAAACAAGAATTATCTTTCAGAAGTCATGACGAATCTCAAACGTCAGTTAATCCAGGGAATTTTATTTAATTTTTTAATGTCATGATTTCATATAATGATGAGTTAAAAAACATATTGTTGATTTAGGCAAATCATTTTGTTCTAAAACAATTTAAAATGACTGAATCTGGTCAGTTAGCGAAGTGCTAAAGGAAAGAATCTGTAATGAAATAAATCGCAGTGCGCGGTGTCTATTCGATACGTGGAAAAATTCCGGTGTGTTGTATGAAAGATTTCAAGATTTCTTGGTTTTTATGATGTAAGCGAAGATAAAACTGCGAGCGGTCTGTACAATACTGTAGTACAAATATAAACGTTCGTATTTCATTATATTCTAATTTTTCAAAATGTATTGTTTTATTTCATGAAATAATCAATGATCCCGCATTGGGATCCGATTCGATTAATGGAGCTAAAGGTTATTTAAAAAAAAATTTAAACTATGAATTTATTTTTCTAACTACCGTATATTATGAAATTGTTTCATTAACAGACATCTTATAACGAGAGATCAATAAAAAAACCAATTAGGGCAGGCTGTGAAGTTGAATTATATTAAATAGGTACTGTAGCCACATCCACAGAATGACATTTCTGACATGAAAATTTTAAACTGAACGCTCTTGTCTAAGTTTTTAAGTTTTTTATTTGATAATAATATTTTAATAATTTGATAATCAAATAAAAAACTTAGACAAGAGCGTTCAGTTTTAAATTTTCATGTGAGAAATGTCATTCTGTGGATGTGGCTACAGTAGCAATTTAAAATAATCCAATTTCACAGCCTGCCCTCATTGGTTTTTTTGTTGATCTCGCGTTATAACATTTTGCAGAAAAAATCATTGGATATAAATTATTGCCAACAGCAAAATTAATCTAACTTTATCAAAAATAGAAAAGTTACGGAATGAAACTAAATATAAGGAGGTAAAAAAAATTGCGGAAATTAAACTTGATTCTGGATTAGAGGTCAATGTGAAATACGGAAATATGTCAACATTAGCAACTCGTCAAAATATAAACGATTCTTCAAACTCTCTTAAACAATTGTATTATGAAATTTTAGATAATATAAGTAATCAGTTAAAAGTAAGGTTCAATGATATTGAAAAAATATCGTTTGTAGGACTGTTAAACAATTATAAATTTAATGAATACAGTAAAACATCTAAAGATTTTGTAAATAACTTGATTAAAAATTATAAATTTTTTGATAAATTTAAATTGGAAAAAGAACTTAGTATTATTTATGATGACGAACAATTCAAAAAATTGAACATTAAAGATTTTGTGAAGTATTTTAAAGATAACGAACTAGATGTTTTTCCACAAGTATACAATAAATTTAGCTGTGTTATTCTTATTATACCGTGTGTCCCTGGGAAGACGGAACATAGGGATCTTACAATGGTAATTTTTTAAAATGATCCACGAGTGCTTTGAATTTCTATTTGGTGGAAGCGTCGACGTGGTTATGTCAGCTGTTTAACGCGCTTGCTAATACAGATGTAATACGCGCGTGCGTTATACTAACAAACGATTCAACAATTATTTACAATACCTACGAATTGACAGCCGCGCTCTTGAAAATCAGTTAGAAATAAAATTATTAATTATTTGCTCAAATTGGTTCATGTAAATGTAGATAGTGTTTTAATTAAATTAAATGAGACTGAGTATCATTATAAAGGTAATAAATACAGAATAATTTGTTTGCAGTTGACGTTATGGTTCTACGATCTTTTTCAGATTATGATGGATTAGGTGAACAATTAAGGCTTTTCGCAAGTTACGCATTATTAGAAACTGAAAATGAAATTACGAAAATTATACTAGCAGGTGCATAAAATAATGCTGTGAACCTGTGATAGAAAACTTTCCTTTGTGGTGTGCAAGAATCCGGCTCCTTAAAAATCAAATACTTTTAATGTAACAATTATTTGATCACATTAAATTGCCGTAGAAATAAAGATTTCATATTCGCACACACTAACTGATATTAATATTCGCTTTTTCTTTGATTTCATCTTAATACGCAGTCTTATGCAATTAGCATTGTAGCATGTTTCATCATAAAGCTGATTGTCGCATCAAATTCTTCGGTTCATACATCAATATCATCTTATTAAAGTAAATTTTCACATTTCACATGTAATTTAACTGAGATTACTGATTGTCAACTCTAAACTGTACTTCAGTTAAGGTAGGACCCCATTTAAAAAAAATTAACATTAACATAACCTTTAATTGTCTTTGGTTTTTAGTAAATTGACATTTAAAACAAACAAAAAAGTTGATCTGGAGACGATCATACATGATCGGCATGGAAATCGTTAACGATCGGTGACATTCGTGTAATTGTTTCAAGGCGAATGCTTCAAAGCACTCGTGGATCATTTTAAAAAATTAGCATTATAAGATCCCTATGTTCCGTCTTCCCAGGGACACACGGTATACACTGCCTGCTACTAGCGTATCTGTGGAAAGTTATTTTTCAAGTTTAAAGCGAATTAAAACTTACTTACGAAGTAAAATGATTCAGGAATGATTGTCTTCACTTTCTCTTATTTCTATTGAAAAAGAGTTTCTATTAACATTTGTAAATTCGGATTTAAGAAATAACTTGTATGACTATATTAAAAAAATTTGGAAGTATTAAAAATAGATTATTAGATTTAGAATATAAAAAAAATTAATTATGATATCATTTGTGCTAATATACTATTAAAATATTTAGTTGTTTTATTGTCGCCTCACATAAATTTTGCCTCAGATCCGCCACTGTCTATATACCAGGTGATTCAGGTTGGTATTCGCACCTTTATATCTTTACTAGTTTTAAAGATAAGTACTTGATTTTTTGGAATGATTCATGGTCCATACACGCCAGCGGAAAGGTAGTATTTTCAGTAAAATATCACTTCCGGTTTAACCGGAAGTTGAGGCAATTTTCTTTTTTCAAATGGAATGTTATACTTTTTCTTCAGTTATTCGATCCGCTCGTTTTTTCTCTCTTCAACCATATAAAAATGTTTAGAAGTTTCTTTTCAAATAAGTAAGTAATTTTAAAAAAATACAATCGTGGCGTGAAATACTAACACAATCAAATTAAACTTTAATGTAATAGCAAACAATTTATAAATTTATAATCATAGACAACAGAATTAGGGTGCCTCACTAGAAGCAAATAAAATCAAATCAAATGTTCAAAATGTCCACCATTAGCTTCTAAACAGCATTCTGCAGAAGCTCGCGCGTTGTCACATTTCTAAGGGTCTCTTCACTGATGTATCTACATTCGTCTCGAATTCATGTTTTTAAGTCCTCTACATCTACCAATGGTCGTACGTATACTTTCTCCTTAAGATACCCCCATAAAAAGTAGTCTAGCGGCGTTATATCAGGACTTCCAGCAGGCCACCTAACTGGTCCGTTGTTGCCTATCCACCTACCAGGAAATGTAAGATGTAAGTAATTTAATACTATTCCTGCATTATGCGGGGGAGCTCCATCCTGCTGAAAATACATCTCCCTACGCGTTTCTAAAGGCACATTTTCTAGATATTCAGGTTGTAGCGGTTTGCGTACTCTTATTGGTGTGTACTGAATTAATCTGATTCCAATTGATTATTAAATATGTTTATTATATCAGAACAACTTATATACAACAGTTAAATAAAATCTTGTAAGGTGGGTAAAGATACCCTTTATTAATATTGTTAAAGAAAAACTTTAATACATGTGAGGGAAATAATCCCAACAATTACGAAATTGTGACAGGTCTTCAGGTACTTCAATTTCTTGAGATCTTCGGTAATTGGATCTAACAATGAATCTTCGAGGGTCCAAGTTGGATAAGATAAATGGAGAAATTCCAATGTAGCTGGTTGAAGATATCTTGAGAGGTGCAAGATGGTAACCAACAGAAGAGGGAATTTCTAAAGGATCTTCCTTGGACAAAATAACTGATTCTTGAATGTTGAGAACCGAAGGTAAAGTTGAAGAAGTCTGCTTGACTGGAGATGGATGAAGTGGTAAAACTGATGTTGGAATTCTAGTATGATGTAGAATCGCTCGTAACGTGCTACGCTGTCTACTAGATTTGCTTGTTGCAGTTCATTTCTTCATAACATCCAGAAGGCTTAAATAAATGTATTGTTATGGGAAGACCTGAAGAAACCTCTAGGTTATGTTGAGAGTAGTTAGGTGAGTTCACTCCAACTAGACTCTGAATGTTTTTCCAATTTGCTCCGCTTTATATACAAAACCCAGACAACCAAAATTCTTTCATTGGTTGGTCCAAATTGATTTTCACCAATCACATTGCTGAAAATCTGTGTGGGAGGAGTCTATTTGTACAACGACTGAGCTTGATTGCATTTCATAGCGACACTTGCATTGTAATACAAACACTATGTTTCTATGCAGGTCAGCAGTTTGGTTTCCAAGGTAACTCCAAACAAATATTACCCTGGCATGGGACTGAAGCCCCGATAAGGTAATTCTTCTGTGATAAATTGCAAATATCGCTGAGAATTTAGTGTTCCCTCATAAAACTTTGGACCAATGATTTGCCAATTTAAAATACCGCACCACACATTAATACCCCAGATATATTGGAAATTTGTTTCCCTTATCCAGTGGGGATTTTGTTGTGCCCAGTAATGGCAATTGTGCCTGTTGACGGTACCATTATTATGGAAGCGGCTCTCGTCAGACCACAGGATGTTGTTCAATATTCCATCTTCACGTACTGAGGCGATCCAGGCAGTAAAAGTCACTCGTCTTTCATAATCTCCAGGTAGTAAGCTCTGATGTAGATGCATTTTATATGCATGAAATTTACTTTCTTTAAGAATCCGTTGAATTAATGAATATGAGATATCTGTTTCCTGAGCTATTTGCCGAATTGAAATGTTAGGATCGACAATAATAATAATAATAATAATAATAATAATAATAATAATAATAATAATAATAAGAAAAGTACCGAGAATGGCCCTACATCTGCCACCTATCAACACAGGTTCGTCTGAACGCAGTTTCAGATTGTAGGGTGTTTATATTAATTTTAGAAATATTTTAATTATCACAAACTGAACAAAAGGACTTACAAAGTGGTACCCCGACGTGACTGATAATTCGGGCAATTCAGTGCAACAAATCGTTCCACATTCAGATTTGGCATACCTATTCGGTGAATATTTAAAGCGCAAGCTGAAAGTGTATAAAATGGTTTCCTGTGCTTCTGTGAATTGTTCTACAAAACAAAGCCATGGTCTATCGTTATTTCGATTTCCTAAAGTACAACATCGTAAAAATCAGTGGTTAAAAGGCTGTAGAAGCATAATTACTACTTCTTCACGATTATGCGAGGTAGATTTATAAATAAAAATTGATTGCGTGTACAAATAATGTTACAACAACTACAGTACCCCTTTTACTCTTCAAAATTTCGAATCAGGTCATCCCGGTAAATATTGAAAGCAGATGCAGTAGGTAGTACCTACAATTTTGCCTCAATTACAATATTCAAGTTAGTAAATGTTTGTGAGGATCATGTGTATTGTACTAACATTTAACAAAAAACAAATAAGTAAGTGCTTAGAATTTATTTCATGCCTTTTTCATTACTTCCACCCTCAATTAATTTCCCTAATGCTGTAATTTCGGAGCCTGTCAATGTTGAAGTAAGTACATCTAGGTAATATACCTGGTTCTAGGACATTTCGCCCCCCACATTTCGCCCCCCACGTTTCGCCCCTACAAATTTCGCCCCCACACATTTCGCCCCCATACACATTTCGCCCCCACACATTTCGCCCCCCCCACATTTCGCCCCCGCACATTTCGCCCCCGTGCATAGAAAATATACAGTTTCCCAAATATGCACCTATTTATTATTAATTAAGTTATTATTTCTCAACAGAAAAGGAGTTATGGTTAATTAAATTAACATAGAAAGCAAGAAATCATAAAATTTTTTGTATGGAAGGTTATCATTTTATCAAATATTATGGATTTTGTAAATTCTGCACTAGGTGCTAAGAAGTCAATGGAACTTGAGAATTTGGTCTTATCGTTAAATGTCATTACTGTAAAATAATGCTATTGGAATAATGTTTAGAATTTAAATACCTTATCTTAACCATAAAGAAATTATATAAGTAAACGCCATAATTATGATTTCAGGTAAATTATCAAAGGGATCCCGCTTTCGGTCTGCGAATGCGAATGTTTCCGGCCCTTGCCTTCGTACCCCCTGCACAGGTGTCTGAATATTTTGATATATTGGCGGAAGAGGGAGATTATCCGCAGGAAGTTCAAGAGATATTAGATTATTTCGAGGAAACCTACATTGGCCGCCGTGGGCGCCTGCAAAGACGTCCACCCACATTCCCCATTGAACTATGGAATATGTATGGTCGCACCATGGAAAATATGCATCGTAAAAATAACCACATTGAGGGCTGGCACCGTCACTTTCAAGGCATATGCGACGATTCCCCAAATGTCTTTAAGTTCATAAATTCGTTGAAAAAGGAACAATTATTGAATAACTTTCTTATAAATCAACTTATAGCTGGAGCACCTGCACCAGCGCAAAATAAAGCGTACGCAGCTCTTTCTCGACGTGTGAAGGCTATTGTTGAAGATTTTGGGAATAGGGCCCCCTTAGAATACTTGCGAGGAATCGCACATAATTTCAATTTTTAACTATACCATTAATTTTAATGTATAATTGTGTGAAATATATTATAATTATGTATTCCAAAATGCGGTTTTATTATGTAGGTGAATGAAAAAAAAAAGGGGAACAGAGCAAGTTATTTTATTTTAAGTAAAAAAATGTGCCCTATTGATATTTCCGGAAGCGAAATATGTGTGGGCGCGAAATGTGCGGGGGCGAAATGTGCGGGGGCGAAATGTGGGGGGCGAAATGTCCGGAACCCAATATACCTACAACCATAACACATACAACATAACATTTTTTAGGTTTGAAATGCAACAGCGGTCACACTCTATTTATAGACTTGCAGTACATCTCCCCGATCTTCAAACTGTACATTTTGTTGAAAGTGAAGAAAGAGCGGCTGTTGAACGGGCAAATTCAAAAAACACAACTCTAACAGCGTGGTTCAAATAAATAAATTGTGTTGAATCATTTAATCATATAAAAACCGTAAATGGGCGTATTTGCAATAGCTTTAGGAAGCTGCTCAAGAAGCAGGTTTACTGTTTGATGATGAAGTATACAAGATATTTAACAGGTGTTGCCAATTTTCAACTTCCATACCAATTGCGGAATGTATGACATTGCTTATATTTTGTGCTGTGTACTACCCTTTGCAATTGTGGCAAAAATTTCAAACTGTTTTTTCTGAAGACTTCAGTAGACATATGTCTGCAGAAGAGGCAGAAGCAGTTGCATATTATACTATCGAGGAGTCGATGAAGATATGTGGAAGAAAATTCCTGGATTTTGTACCCACTCCACAAATGCAATCACCACTATCTGCATTAGTAAATGGTGCTGTTAAAAATCATCAAGCTGAAGGACATTACGGCGTCGATCGTACTTTCGCTCGAATAGCATCAAGGTACTATTGGCCGGGTATGCGCCGTTTTATCGCGGAATATATAAAAAACATGCGCAGACTGCCAGCGGTACAAACCCACAAACTTGAAACCTGCAGGTTTACTGAAAACCCCAACTCTCGCCCAACGCTTCGAGGTACTTGCGGTCGACCTGTTTGGTCCATTACCAGAGGCGGCGTCAGGAGAACGATGGATCTTGGTCGTGGAAGATACTGCCAGCAAGTGGGTGGAACTTTTCGCCCTGAAGGAGGCTTCCAGCGAGATATGCGCCCGCACTCTTATATCGGAAGTATTCATGCGGTATGGAGTGCCTAGAAGGGTAATCAGCGACAACGGCAGCCAATTTGTTGTAAGTGCAATGAAAAAAGCTCTTTTTTGCATGGGCGTAAAACAGCAACGTACATCACTCTACCATCCAGAAGCAAAGCCGGTGGAACGGAAGAATTGGGACCTAAAAACTCAACTCGCCATACTAGTAAAGAACGACCACCGAGATTGGCCTGATAAGCTCGCTTCAATACGGTTTGCTATGAATACAGAAAAAAGGGCTTCAACCGAACATTCCCCGGCGTATTTAATGTTTGCACGTGAATTACGGAACGCGATGACGTAAATCGAGATTTACGCGCTATTGTGAATTAAGAAACAGCTTAAGCGGTAACAAGTGGCAGGTAATTACCGGGTTACTTACTGTCAGTTTGTTGAAACAATTGAACACTGAAAAGTCATAACACATTATGACGTCACTGAAAGCAGTGACGTCATAATGTGTTATAATGCATGTAAAGAAAACCACTTCACTCATACATGAGCGCTTTCCTTAAATTTGTATTTGCCGCGTTATCGATAAGGCGCATGTGATTTGAGAATTGACAGTTGTGACGTGTAAGTAGATAAGAGAATGGTTTGTTGTTATTACTGTGAGAAATTGATTTACTTGAAGAATATAAGGAAACTTGAAGTAAAGGCTTTAAATGTTGTTTCTTTTGTTCTTACAGAGAAACGCAATTACGTCTTTAATTCATTAATTAAGAGTACTATAAGAAAAACATTATATGCATATTACAAGATTTCGTCGTTTTTAAAACAATAAAATTTGAATTTGGTTGTGTTAGTCTTTCTCGTCATGATTATGTTTTTTTTTTAAATTACTTACTTATTTGAAAAGAAACTTCTAAACATTTTTATATGGTTGAAGTGAGAAAAACTGAGCGGAACGAATAATTGAAGAAAAAGTATACCATTCTATTTGAAAAAAGAAAATTACCTCAGCTTCCGGTTAAACCGGAAGTGTTATTTTACTGAAAATACTACCTTTCTGCTGGCGTGTATGGACCATGAATCATACCAAAAAATCAAGTACTTATCTCTAAAACCAGTAAAGATATAAAGGTGCGAATACCAACCTGAATCACCCGTATACTTAGATAAGTCACTAAAATGGGATACCATATTAATAGAAAACTAAATGAAAGCCACACTCGGCTAATGCAATTGTATCCGATGATCAACAGAAAATCACCACTGAAAACAGAATGTGGAACTCTAATATATAAGATGGTGATCCGGCCCGTAATCACATATGGTAGTATAGTCCGTCCAAGCCTCAGCGCGAATATCGACCTTATTGCCAAAATGAGCGTACAAGACTTCCAGCTGTTAGGGATTAGTATTTGCAGGTCGAATTCTTCTTCCAGAGGCGGACTTGGCAATACCTTGTATTTAGAAACACGTACCTAATTAGAAAATTTTTGTGTACTTCATTTTTCCTTAATACCTCTTACTACTACATACTTTAAGGATTTGTGGGATTTCTAGTGGTCTGTTGTTGAATAAAAGTTTACAACTCTCTAAGTCGCCTTAACAATAGGTGACAAGTAACTTAACATAAGGTCGATATTCGCGCTGAGGCTTGAACGGACTATACAATATGGGGTAACGCCAGTGCAACTCAACTTAATAAGTTACAAGTAATTCAAGTAAAACTAAAACAAAGTTTTGAGAATGGTTTCGCGAGCACCTTGGTATGTGAGAAACACCCAAATTCAACGCGAAGTTGGAGTTCCGTATATCAAGGATCTTATTAAGGGATTCTGTAAGCCGTACATCAGCAAACTACGTAAAAGCCCAGTATCCCAACAGTACAGACTAGGAATAAGAAATATACACACTCGTCTAAAACGTAGACTACCACAAGACGTTTACCTATCATCCGATAGTGACTAAATAATACAAGTGTCGTAAAAATGTAATAAGTGCTTAAAATACCTAGTCATTAAAATAGTGACTAATACATTAGTGGGTAGTAAACGTGAAAATATCCATGTGACCCAAGCCATGAAAAACCTGAAAAGCTGAACTGGCTTATCAATCATTTAAAAAAATCGATAATATCGCTATTATCGATGTGGTGGTTGTGCTTCTGTGCGAGAGGAATGCGAGCTGGTAAGTTGCGCTGGCTATGTTGTTTGTGTTAAGGCCGGTTGTTACAGTCCAATCTGACATTACATCCTTTTTTTCCGTTTTTCGCATGTGCATGTTGGGTTGCATCGACTTCAATGTCCTCTTGTTTGAATTTGGTGCCAATTTTATTCTTGGAGGTCATAATCTCATAATTGCTGCATTGCCGGCGTTTTGGTGCGCAAACTCTTTGGAAAAAGTTTGAAAAGAAAAAAATTCTTCTTGTCTGGGTTTTGTTCAAGCTGCATGGATGTCTTTAAGATTCGTTCTACAAGTTATCTTGGATTAATAAATTAAAGGCATCCTTATTCCAATCAGTACTTTTGGTGAATATTATAGTTATTTCAAGTATATTTACGGGTTGGATATCTCATTTTGAGGATTAATTCAGCTTGTTGAACCTCAGCATTCCTTCGAAGCTCAATTACATTTCGGTGAGTAAACGCCTGATTTTTATGTCCACACGGCCCTAACGTACATGTTTTCGTTGTAGAGCTTTTTGCTACTTTTTTATTCTATTTATCCTATTGGGATACTTAAGACATTTTCGTCGTGTAATCCGTCCTCCGCAGCAAGTCGTAGTTACAATGGTTCTCTGGCCTAAGTCACAATTCTGGAAGTGAGGAATAAAATAAAGTTCTGTGGATGCTTCAGCTTAATTTAGAGGTAAACGGCTCAAATCATTACTTACCTCCGGGATTTGGTCTTCCGAATAATCTCCACGGACATCATAGTACCAGTTCAACATTGGGTTCCTTTCCGACAAGATCTGATATGTTGGAGGCATAAGTTGTAAGAATCTTTCAAACAATTGAATTTTCTCGCACCTCTACGAGATTCAAGGTATTTCGTTCGCATTACTCCTGTAAGATCTATTATTGAGATCTCTTTCGCTCCTGGATTGTGAATAATCTGCGTTCAACTATAATTTAAAGAAGAATTTGATAAAAATACTGTGTTTACCTTTCGATATAGATTTTGAGGTTAGGAGTTTTATTTTTGATGTATCGATTATAGATTAAATTGAGCTTACTTATCTGGTTGATCGCCTAATTGTAACTTCACTAAACGTTAAACAAAAAAAATCCGTTATATTTATGTAATTATTAGCTCTTCTTTGGTGAGTTGCCGAGTTGTAAAGCATTTGCATTTGTCGCTTGAAATTCATTGACGTTCAACTGTCATTTCAGTTTGTTGACCGTTACGTCATATATTGTTATTTTTATATAGGATGCAGCTAAAGTAATATTGTCTAGCTGCGTTTATGTAAATAGTAGTTTATTTAGGATATTGTTATTAAATTTACATTGCCGATACAGGTCATTCAAATGATATTGATTTACAAATAATTTTCGAGTTATTAGTAACCTTATGTTTTGTATTCAGCTGTAGTTTAACTAATTGCGGGATTTGGGGTAGTTTTGTTGGGCGGTTTAATTATTATTTTTATTGTCGCGATTTGCGCCTTGTATTTCTTTATGGTGAGAGAGTACTCATTCACCATCGTTATACAGACGTTACGGTGTTGCGCTTTATTATTATTTTTTTTTGTTTGCTTGAATTTTTATTTCAGGGTAACTACCGCAATTATTTAACAAATATTATTCCGATATTATACTCATGTTACTGGTCGAAAACTGAACTGTAGTTTGATTTTGGTGGTTGATGATATTTTTTTTTGTAGCTTGGTGAACGATTTTTTTGTACTCTTTCTAGGCCTGGAGGAGTCCGTCTTCGGGAGTTTTATTACAGGCCTTGGCGCCCTTATTTAATTTTTTTTATGTCTACGATTGACCCACCCCGTTTCGCAGTCGAGTGGCCCGGCGATTTCAACACCGATCAATTACCAGCTACCAACAGTAGAGACAAAGTTTTAGCTAACACGGTGGTTGACTTATTGTTGTCTGATGGGCGTAGGTTCTTGACCCTTTCAACGGAATTGGCGCGAAGCTCCCATCCTGCTCCCTGTAAAACGGCTTCAGGAAGATCGACGGCTGTCTGGCAAACAGTATAGTATTGCAGGCCGCCATCAAGACCGCCAGAGTAAACATCAGAGCCCATAACATCATTTCCGTGGACCTCCGAAAGGCCTTCGATTCCGTCCCCCATTCAACCATTGCAAACGCCATGCGTCGATTCGGAGTACATCCGAGGGTAGCCGCCTACGTCTTAGCAGCCTACAAGGAATGCTCCATAACCATCTCGGCAGGCAATGTAACAACCGGCGAAATTGATATACAGAGAGGTGTGATCCACTGTCTCCGTGGTTATTTAACATGGTAATTGACGAAATCCTCACCACATTGAACGAATATGACGCAGGGCTACCCATGTCAGAAGGAGGTCTCAAAATCCCAGCCCTGGCTTATGCCGACGATCTTCTTCTTATGAGCGAAACCACCGGGGAAGTTCAACTTTTACTTTGGAACTGTGAGTCTTTCCTTCAAAACCGCGGCCTACAGCTTAATATACCTAATGCTCCGCCCTCTCAGTTGGAGTAGTTCCCAAGGTGAAGAAATTTTTTGTGAGCACCATACCCAAATCTATGGCCCAGGGACAACGATTATCCCAACTCGACACCTCCCAACTGTTCAAATACCTGGGGAACAAATACGGATTCATGGGCATTGATCGGTGCGACATCGAGCACCTCCGGACACTTTTGGAAAGGCTTTAAAAAGCGCCTGTAAAACCGGATCAGAAGCTTAACCTTTTGAAAGGCTATCTGATACCTAGGTTACAGGCTACCGTGCAGACCATAAATGTCAACAAAAAATGCCTCAAGAGCGTGGACAGGATGGTTCGTTTCAATGTAAAGAAATTCCTCCATCTACCCAAATCGGTCCCGAACAGCGTGATCTACGGCCACCAAAGGGATGGCGGATTAGGAATCTTCTGTCTAATAAGATAGGATTCCTAGCATTCTCATCAACTGCATCAACAATCTGGCCTCTTCTGAAGTTAATTATATCCTGGAAGCCTTAAACTCCGCTTGGGCTACAAACAGGATAATAAAGATACGGGAACTGGCACCTGCCCATGGCTCCACTGCGCGTACTACTAGATCCTTCTGGGGTCACCGACTATAGAACTCCTCGTCAGGCAATGGATTAGCTCAAGGGGCTATCGAATCGTCACAATGGATTGGTAATCCCCCGTCGCCATGGACCGAAGAGGACTTTGTTAAATCAGTGCAACTAAGAGCGAACGGGCTGCCCACAGTGGGCACCGTATACAACAGGGGTGACGCTGCAAGATGTAGAACCGTGTGTGTTAAGGCACAATCACTAAGTCATGTTCTACAAGCCTGCCCTGTCACCCATTGGCAAAGGGCGCGGAGACATGACCACGCAGCTGAACAACTAGCCAAGGCCTGTATCCGAAAGGGGTGGACAGTGGAGCGCGAGCCCAACATCTGGTGTACGGATGGCACTCGGAAGACACCAGACCTAATACTGAAAAAAAGGGATGAAATCATCATCGGCGACATCGGCGTCAGTTGGGAGGGCCCTCGACCGCTAGACGCAGCTTACAATTGGTAGGTCGGTACCTACTCAACAGCCATTCATGGACGCCTTCCGTCGACTGCACCCTAACGATACTATCCACAACCTACCTTGTATCATAAGGGCCAGGGGTACCTGGTGTCATCTAAACGAAGAGCTTTCGAACAAAGTGGGCCTTGACAGGAGGATTAAAAGAATAATGATACAAGATGTTACGTCCTGTACTTTGCCCTACAGTTACGTCGACCTTAACTAGGGATACAGTACGCACAATTATTTATAAAGAATGTCTCGGGTTCGTCTTCAGGACTCGAACTCTCAATAAACCTAGCAGAAATAATAGTCGGCTATAAATTCAACTAACCATTTAATTTATTTACATCAGATAAACAAATCCATAAACAATCAGGGATTGTAATCACTTGATAAATATCAATAAATAATCAAAAGCAGTAATTATGATATCAGTAATATACTATATGACTCGATTATCAAAATAATTAAAAACCAATTACAACTGTAGCACCTCTACAATAGGCCCAAGTTTTGATATGGAAACAAACTTAGACAAATAACCAAAATAAATTTGATATACAAACCAAGATCACAGCACAAAACCTTCTAGCTTATCTCAAAAAATTTTCCAACTGGATTGACAAGCGCGCTGGTCTAAATCCTCGAAATTCTCCAAAAATGGTAGCTGAAACTCAGTATTGCATATAAGAAATCAATCCTGGAACTTGTCTAAATAACTACAATCTGTAGATTAAGCGATATCTTGGATCTACTACAGTTTGTAATCAATAGATCAATAATCAAGTCAAACAATAAGTCAGAATGTTACTTAAAACCATAAAAGTACTCGCAGGAATCTATTCTTATTGACAAATTTGGCCTCGGTCATAAATTAGTAACCCAAAGACCTTCAGAACATCTGCTTTAGAAATAAAGCCAAAGATCTTTAACACCAAAAATATTTAGCTACAAAATATTACATTAAATATCAATTTGAATATACATGAAGGAATAAAAAAGTTAAGGCAATAATTAAAACAATTAATAATTGAGTTTACGTCCCTTTGAATATGAGGTCTTCAAAAAAATAATCTCAGACACCCCTGAAGATCGGACTTCCTTCATGAATGGCGAAAAAAATTCCATAAACGAATCAAAAAGCTAACTGCTTGTATTTTAATGTTCAAAGTTTATATCCAAATGCTAAGAACAAGACGCTAATAGCTTATATCTGACGCTAAAAGCTAGATACACTAATTATTATTAAACCAATAAGTAATAGTTGTTACCAATACCTTGTATCAAGATCCAATTACGCACAAACTTTTAATAAATTCAACAAAGCAGTTAAAAACGTCCACCGCTTTCACAAGGTGTCAGGAAAAAGATGAGCAAATTATCAATCGGCCGTCACCACGAAACTTTCTAAAAATGCTATCATTGTATGCGCACAAGACATCCTAGGAATTCTTAGCGCGCTCTTCCTTCAGAATTTAAATAACCAATAATATAAGTTACCAATACTAAAAGTAATTAAAAACGGTTATAATCGTAATAATCAAACCGTTACAAAGACATACTAAAGGGCGGGCTGCTCATGCATTCTCACTTCATGCGGACGGTGTGGCGGCTTCGCGCAGGAGGCGATTAGTAGTTCAATTATAATATAATATAATATATTACTCTGTATCCTAACTCTCTGCTCTTAGCGGTGCTAATAAAAAAAATATGCTGTAAATATTGATCAACTTTACCTGTACGAGTTAGATCTACAAGAAAAATAAACAAACAAAAGAACTCTTATCTCGGGCTCCTTCGATACCTTGTCCTGCTCTGACAAGTATCTTCTGTGGGTCCACTATTTAGCATAAACACAACAAAAAAAACTTTCATACGATAAACAACAAAAAAAAATGAAATGACAAAATTTTAAGCAACACACAAACAAAATTGAAATTTATTTACACACAAAGAAATTAATATTTACTGACACACAAAAAGAAATTAAATTTTAAAAAAAACCAACAATTAAACACCCTATCTTCCCTAGGCTCAAAATTAAATTTAAATACAAAAAAAAACTTATCTTAACCCTTTGTTGCCCGACGGTACTTTTGAGTACCTACAGTTTTAAAATGCGTTTAAATTTTTATACTAACAATTTAGTTTGTTATTTCCTGACGGTATCTTAGAGTACCGCATTCACGGACTATTAGTGAGCGCCAGCCGGCGGGAATTTTGTTTAGGCGACAGTATTTGCATCATAAAGCGATCAGTGTGTTGTGAAATAGTTTATCGAATAAGAGGTAAGTTTTTTGGTGTGAAATTATATTATATATTCTCAAATTTGGAACGAATTTTGTATTTTATGTGAAAATGATGTATATAGTACCTATTTGTTGCGGTATTTCGAGATCAATTTCAAGTTGCATTGATATAGCCTTATTTTCCTCAGAGTCCGTAAAAGTACCGTCAGGAAATGGATGATCCTAATCGGTATCGACCCCTTACCGAAAAAGAACTAGAAATATTAGCGAATGAAATACTACTAGAAGACATTCCTTTTGACAACAACGAAATTACAGATGAAGAACTAAGCGATGGGGAATATGATTTTGATCCCTCTTTTCCTAACAATTTCCGTTCAATAATATCGCACAGTAATGTAGTGGATTCCATGCCACCAGCTTATGTAGAGCCTGTTCTTCCATGCACAGATTTTCATGGAATTCCGGTTGACGTCATGCCGGTCGAAGACATACCGGTCGAAGTCATGCCGGTCGAAGACATTTCTTTTATTATCTTAGAGAATGTACCGATGGAATCAACCAATACTAATGTAAACCAGCAGGATCTATTGAATATGCCTAGCACATCTAAAGCTAACGAACAGGAGAAGTTTCCGGACATTCCTACCCATTCTAGAAAATCGAAACGTCTCCAAAAATTAGTCGATACAAACGATGAACAACATGAGTTATTAGACGCTCCTAGTACATCAGGAAATGAAACAGAAGAACCAATTACTACGTCTACAAATGAACCTAATCGTAAATGGCACCAAGAAAGTAAGAAAACAAACATTCCAGACTATACTTATTTCGAAGGTGCTGTACCAGAGGAGTTTGAAGGGTGTGAAACGCCTACTGATGTATTTCTAGCATTGTTAGGAACGGCTAGTGATGACATAACCTTCCAAACCAACTTATATGCAACTCAGAAAGGAAAAAATTTAAATTTAAATAAAAATGAATTACTAACTTTTATTGGACTGAACTTTTTTATGTCCTACCACCAGCTTCCGAGTTGGAAGCATTATTGGAACGGAAGCTGTGATTTAGGAGTTCCACTTGTTGCAAATGGGATGCCTCGTAACCGATTTGAAAATATATTGTCGAACATACATTGTAATGATAATTCCCAGATACCAAGAAACAACAAAGATAAATTGTACAAACTCCGACCATTCATAACAAAATTGAATGAACAGTTCAAATCAACCTATAAACCAACACGTCGTTTATCGGTTGATGAAAGCATGATCCTATTCAAGGGACGATCTACACTCAAACAATATAATCCTCTAAAGCCTATAAAAAGAGGTTATAAAATTTGGTGTGTAGCTGATCAAAACGGATTTGTTTCGAATTTTGAAGTGTATCAAGGAAAGAATGAAGAAGTAGATACCGAGTTTGGCACATTTGGTTTAGGAGAACGTGTTGTTTTGTCTCTCACTAAACCATATTGGGAAAAGAGTAAAATTATATTTTTCGATAACTACTTTACATCTATTGAGTTACTTGAAAAATTGCTCCTAAAAAAAACTCTAGCTTGCGGTACAATTAAGCCAACAAGAAAGGGCTTTCCAAAAAACCTCGCCGAAGACAAACTCTTCGCACGTGGAGACTATGATTACACGTTTTCAAATACAGGACTCGGAATTTTTAAGTGGAAAGACAATAGAATGGTATACACAGCTTCAAACTTTCATGGGTCTGAGAAGTCATCTGTTAGAAGAACACAAAAAAATGGAGAAAAGATTAGCGTTCACTGTCCGTTAATCATAAAAGACTATAATAAATACATGGGCGGTGTCGATCATTCAGATCAACTAAAAACAACCTATGGAATGAACAGGCGCTCGAAAAAATGGTGGCACCGCCTGTTTTGGGGATTCTTGGAAATATGCTTTGTCAACGCGTGCATCATATACTGTCAATTGTTCGAAAAAATATCTACTTTGGAATTTAGACGTTCAGTTAGTCAAGGATTGATTAACAAAAATACGACACTTCGTAAGAGAAAATCCAGTCTGAAGCCCATTCCAAAAAGGCGCAAATATAATTATAGCGTTTCCGACGACACGCGTTTGGGAAATCCAGGCAGCCACTGGGTTATATACGAAGGAACTCGTGGTAGATGCGAGATGTGTAGCTCCCAAGGCATTCAATCTCGTCCTCACAGCAAATGTAGTACTTGTGGCGTGTTTCTATGCTGCAACGAAAAGAAGAACTGCTTTCTCACCTACCATGAAATACCATTTTAGTATGTTCTGTATTAATAGTTTCTGGATAAGAATTTCGTTATTTTTTTAATCATATAATAATCGTGTACCTACACATAATAAATACATATCACAATTAAGTGTCTTGATTATTTCAAAACAATAATACCTATTTTCACACTACGAATTAAAAAAAAAAGTTCCGCTATTTCCTGACGGTACTTACTAGTCCAAAATTTTCAAAATTTTTAATAAACATCAGAAAAATTTAAAAAAATTCACAGTGACATTTCAGACCATACAAATACATAAAAAAAAATAAAATAGTAAGAAACTCTATTTTTTCACTAGTTGGGCAACAAAGGGTTAAAAGGATGACCATGAACGACGAATTACAAACTCCCGCGCTTCTTCGTATTTCAAGAACCTGCGCCGACAAATCCACTCTTAAATCGATATCGATACCAAACGACACTTTCTAAACAACAATGGCTGCTTCAATGCTTGTCACAACACAAATAAACTCCAACTTTGTAATTTTCTCGACTCCAGGAAACGACACGCTCTTTCAACAAGTTATAGCTGAGTGAGTCCTTTTTGTTTTGTCAGGCTTATTTATCACCTTTGTCCACAAGTTTGTTTTTTCACCATGGTAACAAACATTTTTACTGTAGAAACATTAGAACATCAATTGTTTTTATGATATAATAATTTTAAATGCCTTTCTGGCCTTTATACTGCAAGATTTCTCGAAACTAAGCACATTTTCCGATTCCTTAAAATTTTCCCTTTTAAATGATATATCATTTGCTATGTTTTCAATACCATTTGCAAAACTTTTCAAATTTGTTAATTTTCCTTATTAAGGAAAACTTTTTCACTCAACTCATATCAATTTTCAGATTCCTCACCATTTTCTACACACTTTAAGTTCTTTGCTTTTCACCAAAAACTTCTCCAAAGTCCAAAATTAATAATTTATAAATTTTGATAACATAACCTCAAACCTTAAATTTTTAGATAAACGATTTTTTTAAGAAAATCATTTTCCATATAAAAGAGACATGAAGATAAACCGTTTCTAACTAAGGAGATAGCTACAACCCACATCACGAATACTGGGACACCTATTGAACAAACCAACGTTTATCCGAGTATTGTAAGATGCTTCGATAACAAATTTTATAAATAAAAAAACTTAAAATAAAAACATAGCCTTTCACAAATAGCTAAATTCATTCAGACAAAGAATTATCTTAAATACTAAACCCATTTTTACATAATTACATAATTTTATGGCATTAATAAACATTTACTTTTAGTCGACCAAACGAAAGCATATCGCAACCAAATATGGCCCAAATTTTTAAAGATAGAAACGAACCACAGCTGATACCAAGACAAATACAAACAAAGAACCAAACATCCTGAGATAAGAGCCTTCAGAAACCGAAATAATATTTATTATGAACATAACCGATTTATTGAAAAGAAAAATTAAAATAAAATTTGACAAATTTATTAAACGTAAGTTTAAGGTAGCTATCAACCTTTATATTAATTTAGCATAGGAACTCGTACAAGTCCCGAGTCAATATCACAACAATATATATAATAATATAATAGTTCAATTCATCATGTGCTGCGCCTTACGTGGGTGCGCCAGTGCTACAAAAGAAAAGTGTTCCATTAACGCGCTACGTTGAGTGGCGCTACCTAGTCATTTATTCATGTGCATGTGCTGCGCCCGATTCGGGCGCGCCGCCGGTGGTCAACAACAAGGTGTTCCATTATTATGACAACTCGGGTGTCGCGCACTACTGCTCATGCGGTTATTAAACTGGAGACAACGGCACGCGGTGTTCCCAAGCGGTCACCTATACAAGTACTGCACAAAAGTGCTAGCGTTCTCACCACGTAAAACGTGTACGAAACTATTGTTTGGTCAAATAGATTAGTGTATAGTGATAAAGTTAAGTGTAAATAGTAGTAAGTAAAAACTAATGAAAATTAAGTGTAAATATAATCCGCGAATCCTTAAGAGTGCTCTCAAAAACCAACACCATACAGCGCTATTAGTCCATTAAGAGGCATACGAAGACACTGCAAATTAAAGATCTATTAGATACTAGCAGCGTCATGGAAAATACTGCTGAAGAAGAAACCCAAACGTAAACGGATGATATCGTGGCGGCTGCCTCCAGCAATTTAAACACCAATAATACGACAAAAGAGGACGGTAAATTCATAAATGGCGTCGACGAAAGTAAGAGTTTTGAAATGGTATGCAAGAAAAGAAGACGCATAGCAACCGAAGGCAACGGCCAGGTAGCAAAGATCTCAAAGCCGATGACAATGAGGCCACCCCCTGTGCAGGACAGTATCCGCTTCGAGAATCTAATAATCGAGAACGACCAAGAAAAAGGACATGAGAACGGGGACGAAACTCAACCTGACAAAAATCCCCGCAAAGACTTAATGAAAGAGGCGAGAATCACCCACCACCTTATCATCCTATACGGCAAAGCAGAAGATAGCAACCAATTCATAAAATATGTGCAACAGCACGTACAAAAAGGCTTTAAACTAAAATATCTACGTGGCAGACACCCAGGAATGGAAAAATCTTAAAATACTTCTAAGTAATGAAAAACATGAATTTCACACGTACGCTCACAAGAGGGAAGAAAGCCATGTAGGTTAGGCATATTAGGAAAAAAATGGGGGTTCAGAGGAAAGTTTTGCTATAGTTTTGATTTTCTCAGTCTTTATGTTTTTTTGGGTCACTGAACATGAATTTGAAGTTTGCATGCAAAAATTTGTCCCGGAACGTTGTTTTTTTGGCACTTTTTGCCCAAATTTTTGCACTTTTTTCAGTTTTTGGCCTATATCTCAGAAAGGAAGCGTTTTTTCGACAAGCCCATTCTATACAAAAGTAAAGTAAACAAAATTTCCTGCATTTTCCATATATCACTTTTTTTGTAAGACTAACCGTTCCGCCGCTAGAGCGCGCCAAAAAAGGGCAATATTCCCATATCTAGTGAAATTTATATGATATAAAAGCTTGTCACAAGAAAAAATGTATGTATGTCAAAAATGTTTTTTACTCTTAATTTATTTCCCTCGTCTTTCTATTGTTGTAGAACCCTCGTGAGCCGTAATATAACGGAACGCAGAATTTTTACTTGCGGGGGGTCTCTCCCTTCTCCGACACGCTGTTGAAGACCCTTCACTTATTATATTCAGTCACAGTCACAGTTCGTACGTGAGTTCGCGATGGCGGAGTGCTTCATTTGTGAATCATTGTTGGAAGATGGAAGTTCGGGAGTCTCAAACGTTAAAGAAAAAGGAATCGCATCGCTCTTGAAAGCCAGTGAAAGAAGGAAGGGTGGGAAGGGGGCTACTGTAAGGGGAAAAACATCTGTCAGAGTGCACGATAAGTGTCGAAAAACATACACAAGTGAACGAACAATTGTCGCTCACATTAAGAGGCGGGAGGAATTTGTGGAGACCCATAAACCCAGAGAAACCAGATCAGCAGTTCCCGACTTCGCATTCAGAACAAACTGCTTCATATGTGGATTACCCATTACCAAACAGTTTTTAGCGGCAGAAGGCAAAAAACCACCCGATTTACGAAATGTTGTGTACCAGGTTCGCGATATAACTGGTGGTTTGAGAGAAAGTGTTATAAAGGAGGCACGAGATCGTGATGATGAGTTTGGAAGGGCGGTTTTACGTCGAATTGAGCACGTCCCTGATTTGGTTGCATATGACGCGCAATATCACAAAAAGTGTCGAATAGAATTTATTGGAAAACGAACACCAAACACAGACGGGCAACAGAAAAGACGGGGACCATTTGCTCAGGCAATTGATGCAGCAATGCAGCATATATACACATACATGGAAAATAGCGATGATGAGTGTCAGTTCTCAATGGAAGAACTGATAGCGCAAATAGAAGGAGAATACAAACCAGATCAGAAGACAGTGAAAGCTCGACTTGTAGAAAAATATGGAGATGACATACTGTTCACCTTTCAAAAGGCTAAGAAGACTGTGGTTTGTTTCAAAAATATAGGAGGGAAGATATTGAATGACGCATTTTATCAGCAGAAGTGTAGGTGCGAAAAAGAAGAGAGGCTTCGAATAGTCGAAGCAGCAGCCAAAATAATATGCGATGACATCAGATCCCAAGTTTACGATGTTAAAGAGTATCCCGCTCCTGACAGTTTCATGGATGGTACAGAATCCGCAATTCCCGAAACGCTGAAACATTTCATGAGTACTTTAATTGTTGACAGAAAAAAGGGCGGAGACAAGGAGAAGTGGAAGAATAAGAGCCACGCCATTTCTCACTGTATCATCAGTGCTGTAAGACCTAGATCCTCTTTGTCTAATTTACAAGTTGGGTTAGCAGCATTCATCTATAAAAAGTTTGGATCCCGAAAGTTATTGGATGTTTTGAGTTCGTTGGGGTTTTGCAGCACTTACGTCGAAGCAGTGCGGTTTGAAATTTCTTCCACCCTCAAAACAGAAGCAAAACTATGTGCCGACGGTTTTATTCAGTTCATCTACGATAATGCAGATTTCAACACTCACACGATAGATGGGTAGAACACATTCCATGTCATGGGAGGGATGTATACTGTTGGCCCAGCTTCTGCTGTTCCTCCAGATGCCACCATTGCGAGATTAACAAAGATACCAGCTGCAGAAGTCGTTGGAAGATTCGGCCATTTGACTTTGAAACATTTTGAGGCTAAACAGGGTGGTGACGGACTGAAGGAAATCAAGATTAAAGACCTATCAAACAAATTTCAAACATCATCGAGTACCTATCCCTCAGCAGCTGAAGTTCTGTGGCTGTACAGCAAGCACAGGGAATTCGGCATTATACCTGGATGGAGTGCATTTATGGAGAAAGCGACAAAGGACCTCCCCTTCCAGAAAACGTACACTGCTTGCCTTCCTTTCATCAACTCTCCTCCCTCTGATTATGACACAATCCACACCGCGATGCTGGAATCCGTTGAGAAGTGTCGTGCAAAAGGTCAGACATGGTGCTTTATAACATTCGATCAACCACTGTACTTAAAGGCACGGTTCATTGCAGCTAACAGCAACGACCCCAGGCTGAAATATGTGATGCCCCGACTGGGTGGTTTTCACCTACTAATGTCATACTTAGGGTCAGTCTGTTACCCAATGGATGGTAGTGGATGGAGAGATTTGATCAACACCTGCTATGCGATGAATTCAATCGAAAAAATGATGACAGGACATGCTTATTACAGAGCTGTGAGAGCCCACATTTTAGCCCACACTGCACTGATGAGAATTGTCATGAAAATGATAACTCTCTCCCCAGACTCAGAATCAAATTTAGCTAAAGTGTTATAATAATAATAATAATAATAATAATAATAATATTTTACTCCTTAATCATTAATAACATGATATCGGAAAAGTACAACATATGGATACAAATAGGTAAAATGTAAGATTATACTATACACTACACTAAACTACACAAAGTACACTCGTATAACATAAATTGCTTAAATTCCTTGCAAAAGATTCATTAATTGCTTAGAATGTTGTTTCAAAAAATTCATTTAAAGAATAAAATGCATAATCTAACAAGCAGTTTTTCAAATTGCGTTTAAAAATTTTTAATGATGAAGTGGCCTTTAGTTCAACAGGTAACTTGTTATAGATTTTTAATCCGGTGTAAAATACTGATTTTTTGAATAATTCATTAGTGGGTTTTTCTAGTGCCAGATTAGTACAATTTCTAGTAGAATAATTATGAATGTCTTTACGTTGATTAATTAATGGTAATTTCTTAAAGATTAGTACCGATGTTTCAAAAATAAACAAATTCGTAAGAGTGAAAATTTTGCTTTTGATAAAAAGAGGCTTACAGGATTGCCTAGGGTTCGCTTTATTAAGAATTCTTATTGCTTTTTTTTGAATTTTGAAAAGATTATCTAATTCACCGGCATTGGCACTTCCCCAAAATGGTATTCCAAACCTTAAACATGGTTCAAAAACCACAAAATATACCTGACGGCATATAGATAAATTGACCTCGTTTGACAGGACTTTTAATAGATAACAACTTCTTGCTAGATTTGATCTTAGTATTGCAATGTGTTTGTTCCACTTTAAATTTTTATCAATGGTGATACCTAAGAATTTTGTGCTGTCTACATATTTTAAACAAGATGAATTAATTTTAATTTGAATTGCTGTGTCATTTGACTGCAGAGCATCATTTATTTGAAAAGTCATTAGATTTGTTTTTTGTGTATTCAAGAATAGTTTATTTTTGGAAAACCAATTTTTGATATTATCTATGTCCTTAGTTACAATTTCATTTAAAATGTTTTGGTTTGTATGGGTCCACGAGATGGTTGTGTCATCAGCGAAGAGAGTAAGCTTTCCTGTTGAATATGATTGAATGTCATTAATATACATTAAAAATAAAAAGGGGCCCAGGACGCTCCCCTGAGGTACACCGCAAAGAACATTTTTCAAGTTAGATTGAACAGCCGTTGTAATATTGTTGTTTGTTTGTTTTATTTCAACTAGTTGTTGACGATTACTAAGATAAGACCGAAACCATTTTTGTGAAACACCTCTAAAGCCATATTTTTCAAGTTTATTTAACAATATTTTGTGGTTAACACAATCAAACGCTTTTGATAGATCACAAAAAAGGTTTAGGTTCATATCACCGTTATTAATACAGGTATAGATGTTGGATAAAAAGTTAAATATTGCGTCGTTTATATTTCTATTTTTAATAAAACCGTATTGACAGTTACTTAATATGTTATTTGAATTAGCAAAGGAAAGTATTCTTTTATAAGCAAGACACTCTATTATTTTTGAAAATGAAGATTGAACCGCGATCGGCCTGTAATTTGAAATATCTGTTTCATCACCCCCTTTATACAAAGGACGGATGAGCGACTTCTTTAGACAATCAGGGTAGATGCCTTTACTGAAAGATAAGTTAATTAATTCCGCTAGTTTTTCTAATAAAAGCGAAGGTAAGTTTTGAATAACCGTGGCTGGTATTCCATCATATCCTGCAGATTTTTTGTTTTTTAGGTCACTAATTACCTGTCTTAGTTCGCATACGTCCGTAGGGTGAAAAAAGAAAGTAGGGTAGCTACTATTATTATTACTTGTATCTCCACTGATTATAGGTTCTGCAGGAGTTTGCATTTTTTCTAATAATGATAAAGTTATTGATTGGAAATAATTGTTAAATGAATCTACGATTGAAGCAGGATTTTGAACAAGAACGTTATTTATTTTAAGGTTAATTTGATTTTCTGATTTTTTGCATCTACCGGTAATTGAATTTACTATTTGCCACGTTTGTTTGCCTTTATTGCGGGAGTTTGCGATTTTTTCAGAGTAAAAACGGTATTTTGCCGTGGTAATCAAGGTTCGGAGAATTTTTTTATATTTATCTATATAATGTAATATACAAAGATCAGTTGTAAATTTTCTTATATAGTTCAAGCATCGCTTATTTCTACATGAAATGCGAATTCCTCTAGTGATCCACCCGTTTTTGGGGTTATTTACTTTTATCTTTTTCAAAGGAAATGCTTTATTAATGTTAAAGGAAATACCTTCAAAAAATTTGACGATACCGTCGTCGTTATCAAAATCTATGTTATCCCAATTATAGGACATACAGTTTGCTGTAAATACGGAGAAATTTTTTTTATTAAAGACGCGCCTTATAGTATATTTCTGTTCAATAGTGATATCTTGTTCGTAGGTAAAAGTACTTAAAACCGCCTCATGATCTGCTAGACCTGGCATTACTTTAATATCGACATTTTCAATATTTGTACAAACGTAATCAATGGTAGATGGTGCTGTTGAGTATCTAGTAATTTGATTAACTTGCATTGTTACATTATGCATTTGTAAGAGATCTTTTAACCTTCGGGTTTCGTTGGTATTCAAATTGTAGTCAATATTTAGATCTCCTGTTAAAATGATTTTTGACTTATGTGAAAGTTTAATTAGCAAAGAATCCAAACAATTAAAAAACACTTCCATATCACCTAACTGAGATCGATATATACATATGACAATAGTATCTAAGTCGGCACAATAGATGCAAGAGAATTCAAATGACATTTCAACTATAAGATTATTATAATCTAGAAGAGGTTTAAAACGAAGTTTATCACAACAATAAATAAGTGTCCCACCATGAATATGCAAATTTCTACAGAAAAAGGACGCAAAGTTATAATTTTGCATTTCAGGGATCAATTGGTTTTCTAAAACCCAGTGTTCGGTGATACATATTATATGTGGATAACTTAACTCACTTGCAAAAACATTTAACTCACCAATTTTGTTACTTAGTCCTTGCATATTAATTAAAAGCAGACGTAGTTCTCTTAAGCAGTCGTTGATTGTTGAAAAGAGGAATTTTCACTATTACGCAATGTGTTAACTTTAGAAAGTTGCACAACTTCGTTTTTAAATGCTTCTGTTTCGTCGTCCTTATTTGAAGCGATAATCTGTTCCGGTGGAACGTCGATTTCCTTCAGATCTTCATCGCTGATGGGTAGGATAGGGTATAATCTATCGCATTTTTGAGTGCTATAGTAATTAGCATCGCAGTTTTTTACCATTGGTGATATAACAATTAAATTTCCTTGCACATGAAATATTTGTTTCACATTGTTGACGATATAATCGGAGAAAGATTTACAGAGTTTAAATTTGCCACTGCGATTTAAGTGAAGGCTTTGTTTAACGTAGTTATTTATATTTAAGAATGAGTTGCAATCTATAAATTTAAACGAGGGGTCCACTAAATTGATAGCATTATACAGGGTGTAGTTTATCTCATATATAAATTCATTTAAAATATAACGCCCATGCCAATAAGGGACGGATACACAAATAAGATTAGTTCGTTGGAAGGCTGCCAAAGAATTTTTCAAGTTATCAGGTTCTATTTTTCTTCCTTTCAGCGCATTATTTATGCCAGCAATTACAATCACATAATCATTCTTTGTAAATTCTTTCACGAGGTTTTCAACTTTTTCCGTAATATTTTCAAAGGTTGCATTTGGCTTAAATATACATTGGACTGAGAATTTGTTATCAGGCAAAAACATATTGCAAATGTTTGTTAAATTTCGTCCATGAGAATCCGCCAGAATCAGGATTTTTGATTTACATTCATTGATTTCATTGGTTAAGGAAATATTTTTATTTGCAGAACTCAGTTTAATTAATTCGGTAGGTTTTTCTGCAATGACCATATTGTTCGTTGTGTTTTCAGTATTAATATTATTAATTTTAGCTATTTTCCCTGCTTTCCCTGCTTTTTTCTCCTCAACCTTATACTGAATTTCCTTAGCAAGCTTATTACTTACTTTGTTTAGGGCTTCGATGTCACTTCGTAGCTTATCTATCTTACCATCAAGTTCTACACATTCATTTATTCTTGAAATTTGCTTCTGCTGAGCACGATTTAAACTTCGTTGATTTATTGATACATTGATTGTATTTATTTTATTGATAACATTCTTTTCTAACAAATTCACTTTACTTTGCAGTTTTTTAACTTTATTTATTAGATACGCTTTATCCTTTTCATAACAAAAGGGTTTTTTTTTACGCCTAGTACCCAGCTGATTAGCCGATTTTTCGTCGATCTTATCGTTGATAAAACTGCAGTTTACCTCATCTTTTAATTTCTTAATTAACTCACTTTTTTTCCCCGTTGTTGGCAATTTCATTTTACCTAATTCACTTTTTAGTTCTTTAACCTTTAAATCTGATATACGCCTGGACATATTTACCTATCTGTTATCACTTTTTACACATAAAAGTTTTAAATTTTTATTGGAAGTTTTGTAGGAGCAGACAGCAACACGTCCATTCACGAACGCATCACGGTATTCCGTATTCCATATATGATTGTGATACATCCGTAATCCTACACTCTGATCCAGAGCAATGTAGGGAAATCAGACAGAAGGTCTTTAACCAACTGGAACAGCTAAAAACACCTGGTCCTACCGCTAAGCTGTGGATCCAGTATATAGAAATGGTCAACCTTGTTAAACTGTTCATTCTGGCTGAGAGGACAGGAAATTGGGAGTTGCACCTGGAAACAATCTGGAGGATGTTGCCGTATTTTCATGCCTCAGGACACTTCCATTACTCAAAATGCGCTCACTTGTATCTCCAGGATATGATAAACTTAAAGGAAACAATGTCTCCCGATGAGTATTATAAGTTTGCATCTGAAGGTTTTTTTACGGTACGACGGACAGCTACCACATTTTGGTCAGGGACGTGGACCGATATGGTCATTGAACAGTTTCTAATGAGAAGCCTAAAGGTGCAAGGAGGCCTGACTCATGGGCGTGGGGTACAAGAAGGTATTCAAACCAGATGGACCATGTCATTCACAGCTGGGCAGCATGTTTGTGAGCAAATAGAAAACTACTGTGGTGTTTCATTTGAGACCTCCCATCAACATCATGGACTATCAAGTGCAAGATCTCTTCGGGATGATAAGGATTGTGCCAAGATGTATGCGTGGTTGCAGGAACACTTTCCATTCCCGGAAAGCCCTATATTTTCTCTGAGCACAGGCATTGTTGTTGATGAGAGGGTCGATTGTCATGAGGCTTGGGAGAAGGGCATGAGGGGAATCGAAAGATGTGTTAAAAACTTCAACTTTGGTGATGTCAAATTCCAAAGGAGTGACCGAGTTCAACCTCTTGCTATAATGAACAATGCGATCAAAGTAGGCGACGACATTGTCCCTGTTAATCCGAGCACACTGTTCCAACGCATCAGCGTGGCAAAGGATTGTGATGAAAAACTGGAATTTTTCTTGTCTTACGATCTGGGTCCGTACTCCTTCTCCCTATTTGAAAATGGTTTAAGAAAAGGAACCAAATCTGCTCTATACAGAGCATTTGTACCCACACAAAACAAGTTCAGCGGAAAAGTGCAATATGTTATCGACGGTGGGTTCTTATTACACAAAGTTGTCTGGCCCGAGAATCAATCCTTCTCTGCAATATGCAACAGGTATGTTGACTACGTCATTAATATCTATGGGCCACAGACAGTAGTTGTCTTCGATGGATATCCTGAAGGTGCGAAAGGTGGAACAAAAAGTGCTGAACGGTTGAAGAGGTCTATGAAAACAATTTCCGCTGACATTCTCTTCGATGACAACATGATACCGACCATAAAGAAAGAAAAATTCCTGGCCAATACGAACAACAAAAGAAGATTGATTTCCATGATCATAACCAAGTCTCAAAGAATGACATGGAGACAGGCCACAGAAGATGCCGACACCGTCATTGTGAACGAAGCCCTGTCTTTGGCTGAACCTACTGAGACTGTGGTATTGGTTGGAGAGGACATCGACTTGTTGGTCATCCTCACGGATCTTTGCCAACGAGAAAACGTATTCTTCCTGAAACCAGGAAAGGGAAACGTTCCTACAACCACCTACTGTCCTGTGCACGCTCTGCAAAACAAAACCATTAAAGAACACATCATGTTTCTTCATACAATGAGTGGGTGTGATACGACTTCAGCACCTTACAACCAAGGAAAATTGAAGTTTGTGAAAACTCTCACCAAAAACCCCCACCTTGCCGATGTTATAAGTGTGTTCAAAAACCCTGAGGCAACTCCAGAAAGCATTGCAGCAGCAGGGGAGAGATTCCTGGTGAACGTGTACGGCTACACAGGAAGGACTGAACCGTCGATAAATTGTCTGAGGTACATTAATTATAAGAAGGCAGCTTTCAAGACCTCATCAAAAATAGCTGCATTACCACCATCAGCTACTGCAGCCACACAGCACAGTTTTAGGGTGTATCATCAGATGCAGCAATGGCTGGGGGTTGAGAAACATCCAGAAGATTGGGGTTGGAAACGAGCAACAAATTGCCTGGAACCGATCACCTCTCTACAAGCCCCCGCTCCTCCCGAACTGCTGCGTCTGGTGTCGTGCAGATGCGTCAAGACCTGCGCAAAAAAATGTAGCTGCAAAAAAGCACGCCTCGATTGCACCAATCTGTGCATCAACTGTGAGGGGTCCTGCAACAACGTGACAATCGAAACAGATCTCACAAATACCCTTGAAGACGAACCATTCGACGTCGAAGTACAGGACGAACTGGGCTTCACCTTCTCCCCGGTTGTTGAGACCATCGAAGAAAGTGTGGACAAGGTGGATGAAGGTATGTTACATTTCCTTCCCCAAAAACGACAATGACACCTCCTGTTTGTTCCAGATGATTAAGGCAGTCCAATGACGGCAGCGACATTCATCATTCGCAACATTTATCATTATAATGATATGAGTATATATTATACTACTGACTATAATACACTGTACATAACTACTTTAGTAATAACTGCATTTCATTCGTTTGTCTCAATTTTTTCAATTACTTTCCCTATATTCATTATTCATGTAAGGTATACTAGGTTCGGCAATATTGCCCTTTTTTGGCGCGCTCTAGCGGCGGAACGGTTAGTCTAACAAAAAAAAGTGATATATGGGAAATGCAGGAAATTTTGTCTACTTTAATTTTGTATAGAATGAGCTTGTCGAAAAAACGCTTCTTTTCTGAGATATAGGTCGAAAACTGAAAAAAGTGCCAAAATTTGGGCAAAAAGTGCCAAAAAAACAAAGTTCCGGGCCAAATTTTTGCCTGCAAACTTCAAATTCGTGTTCAGCGACCCAAAAAACGTAGAGGGTGAGAAAATCAAAACTATAGCAAAACTTTCCTCTGAGAATCCTAATATGCCTAGCCTAATGCTTTTGTATTAAGAGGTTGGACCACGCACCGGAGCCAGATATCATAAAAAACGAACTGAAAGACGGCCACGATATCAATGCAACCAAGTGTTATCGCAAGAATAAAACCAAAAGGCCAGCATATTTGGTCATAACAACAAACGATACCATAATTTCAAAACTAACAAAAATTAGGGCAATACACTATACGATGGTATCCTGGGAACGATACTATAACAACAAAAGGATAATCCAGTGCCACAGGTGTCAAGCGTGGGGACACGCCACGTCAAACTGATACGCCACCCCAAGGTGCTTGAAATGCGCACAGGAGCATCTAAGCAAACTGACAAAAACACTCCTGCCACATGCTCAAATTGTGAGGGAGCTCACACGGCAAATAACATAGACTGTTCAGTCTATAAAAAACTCGTAGAACAGCTGGAAAGTAAGAAAGAGACCTATAACAATAATCTAGAACGCCCAGCACAATCGCAACAAAAAAATGGCGACTTTTCACGACTAAGGTATAAGGAAGCTCCTCCACCAAGTAACAACTCATGGAATCATACCTACAGGTGCATCAGCCACCAGCAAACCAACGCCAAACACAAAAATTCCAGGAGAATGTGAATGTGCTACGCTAGTATGAACGAAGAGCTACTGGCAGCGCTGAAGGCGCAAACGAAGCTGATGACGCAACTGGCGCAGCGCATGGAAGCGCAAACGCAGCCAACAATGGCGTACCAGATCATGCCGGACCTTTCCCAAGGAACATCTACCTACGATGGGGAACAGTACGGATCGGCGGCGAAGGAATGGATCACGAAAATCAGAAGCAGCGGTGCCCTACATAGATGGTCTGATGCAGTTAAATTGGAAACGGCACGAATGAATCTACGAGGCGCTGCACGAGCTTGGTACGATGCCAGAGAAAGCGACCTACAAACATGGGTGTTGTTCAAAACAGCTTTTGAGCAAACGGTTGATAAGAAGTTAAGTACTACCGAGTTGTGGGAAAAGATAAGGGCCCGAGTACAAAAGAGTAAGGAAGGTATCTCCAGCTACTTCCACGAGAAGAATAAGATGTGCAAGGATGTGGGACTAAACTTCACTGAGACAAAGGAGCAGATCATTACAGGGTTAATGAGGTCTGAGTTGAAAAGCGCCCTGATCACAAAAATGTACACGAATGCCGACGAGTTACTACACGACATTCTAACGTTAGAACGTGTACACGACCAGGGACAAGGGGCAATTAAGAAACTTACACCAATGGCGAAACCCAACGACATGGAAACCACGCAGCCGACACGGGATGACGGTAATAAAAGATACCGCAGAGCGGCGCGCTGGAACGAAAAAGGTGAGCCAAAATGCTACAACTGTAACATATACGGGCATCTATCACGGGACTGTGAACGGCCTAAACGGGAAACAAAGGGGTGCGATAGTGACCGTGGAAGAAATCCTCGTGCAACAATAAATGCAATCGAGTCTGTAAAGCAAAGATCGAACGTGGAAAAATATGTTCGCGACGCGACGTGACAATTAACGAACAACATTCGGTGCCGGGACTTTTTGATAGTGGAAGTGCCATGTGCACTATTAAGAAAGCGAAAATTGGTCAGTTACGATTACCGGTGAGACCAGCTCAACGAGAATTATTCGCATTTGGCGACATTACGAAGCCAGCCGTGCGGTGTGAACAAGCTGCCCGAGCGACGATAAGCGTGGACAACGTGACTGTTTCCAACTTAGATTTATGGGTTGTGCGCGATGATGCACAAGCAACCGACGTAATAATCGGAAGAACCTTCACGGACCAGCCTCATGTAGCTTTTGCGAAGGTTGGTGAAAGATTGGTATTTGGACACAAAGACGAAGAGCCGTTTAAGGATATGAAAATCCCCACGCGACGAATGACTGTACGTGTGAGTGAAGACGCTCGAGTGCTACCGGAATCCGTGAACTTTATTCGTACTTGTGCGGGAAATGAACAAATTATTGTGCCAATCGTAAACGATACCACATCAAATTATATGTTACGTAAGAATGACGCAATCGGATACATACGGTCAAGCGGTAAAGACCTAGACAAAACAAACGGGCCAGGAGCGTCGAGACCAATTAAACTCGCAGATGTAAACATTGACGCGTCAATAAACTCCAAGGACGCGGACAACCTTGTCGAATTGCTAAATATGTGCCGCGAATGTTTTGCGATACGCGAAAGCGAAATAGGATGCACTGATGTAATTGACATGGATATTGAAGATAAGAACGTACCAGTACAGTGTAAACCGTTCAGACAGAGTGCAAAAGAACGAGAAGTTACGCGAACCATTGTTCAAAGGTGGAAAGAACAGGGAATCGTGCGTGAAACGACATCTCCGTACGCTTCACCAGTACTTCTAGTACCGAAAAAGACGGGTGAACCCAGACTAGTAATAGACTACCGCAAGTTGAACGCGCAGACGGTGCGAAAAACATTTCCAATGCCAAACGCAGACGAACAGTTCGAAGGGCTTACGGGATGTGTCGTGTTTACAACATTGAACCTAACCAGTGGGTACCTCCAAGTGCCGCTAACGGAGAGTGCAAAGCAAAAGACTGCATTCATAACGTGCGACGAAAAGGGTGAGTTCCAAAGGATGGTATTCGGAATTACGAATGCGCCATACGTGTTTTCACAACTAATGCAACGGGTACTGGGACCGTTGAAAGGCAGCGAGGTGGTTTGGTACATGGACGATATTTTAATTCCGGGTAAAGATTGGACAGATATGTGCGACCGATTAACGCAAGTGCTGAACGCGCTTAAGAACGCTAAATTGACATTAAACCCACGGAAGTGCGAATTTGGTAAACGTGAAGTTGAATTTTTGGGATTCGTGCTTTCAGAAGGAAAGATACGACCGGGCGGGAAGAAAACGGCCGCGGTGCGGGAATATCCAACACCTAAAAATATACATGATGTTCGTAGATATTTAGGGTTGACGGGATTCTTCCGTAAATTTGTACCAAGATACTACGCTGAACGCGCGCGACCATTATCGGATCTTACGAAATCGGGAACGTCTTTCGAGTGGACGGAGAAGCAACGCAAAGCTTTTGACGATTTAAAGCAAGCACTCACGAAACAGCCCGTTTTGCAGTTATACAACCCCGGCGCAGAGACTGAGCTGCATTGTGACGCAAGTAGCGAAGGGATGACTGGATTACTTTTTCAGAAAGACGATCAGGGAAAGATGCACGCAGTATATTACCTATCAAAGAAAACTACAAATGAAGAACGAAATTACCACTCTAGCAAATTGGAATTGATGGCGATTGTGTTCAGTGTAGGACGCTTACGATCATATCTAATAGGATTGCATTTTGTAGTGGTAACGGACTGCCAAGCCTTGATCTACTTGAACGCTCAGAAAACATTAATCCTCAGATTGCGCGTTGGTATAACATGTTACAAGAATTTGACCTAGAAATACGTCATCGTGCGGGATCAAAAATGGCACACGTAGATGCCTTATCTCGTGCACCTGTAGAACAATGCACCGATACAATGGACGAAGTGTATCAGAAAAGTTGTATGTTACAGCAACTAACCGAAGAAGACAACATACTCCTGATTCAACGAGGGGACGACAGTTTAAAACAGCTCGTGAAGATTCTGGAAAAAGGAAGTGATGATATGAGTGAGGAAGAGAAACGATTGACAAGGGAATACGACCTGCAGAACGGTCTTCTAATGAGAAAACTGCAAGATGAGGGAACGGTTCAACTCAAATTTGTAATCTCGAAGTCAATGAGAAAAATGGTCGTTATAAAATTTCACGATCAAATGGGCCATTTCGCGGTGGAGAACGGTTGCGAAAATTAAAGAAAACTACTGGTTCCCGCGAATGAAACGCTATGTTCGTCAACATATTATGGCGTGTGTGTTATGTATTTTAAATAAAACGCCGGGTGGTAAGCGGCAAGGAAAGTTGCACCCGATACCCTACCCTACGCGACCCTTTTCGAGAATTCACGCGGATCACCTGGGTCCTTTTGTGACTAGTTCACGAGGAAACACTTACGTACTGGTGATTAGTGACGCATTTTCAAAACACGTGAGAGTATACGCGGTCAAAAGTGTTAAAACAAAACCGACTATTAAAATCTTTACGTGTGTGAGTATGGTTTACCAGACCGACTGGTGACGGACCGAGGTACGTGCTTTACTGCCAAAGCTTTTGAAGAATACTGCACAACGAACGGAATAAGTCATACATTAATTGCGACTCGCCACCCTCAGGCAAATGGGCAAGTGGAGATCGTGAATAAGACCCTAGTACCAGTTATAATAGCTTCGCTTAAGGACGGGAACGAGCGAACATGGGATGTTGATCTTAAGAAGGTTGAACGAAACCTCAACAATCACATTAATAAAACCACGGGTCGAAGACCATTCGAAATTTTATATGGATTTAAAGGCCGACACGTAGACGGTGAATTAAAAACAATAATAGGTGTAGACGTCGAACATCATAACCGGGAACAGCTGAGAGGAAACGTGCGTGGACGAGTGTTGACACAGCAGACAAAACAAAAGTTATATTACGATCAGAAGAAATCAGCTGGTGTCACGTACACTGTAGGAGAAATAGTATTTAAGCAGCGAGTGCCTGAACACACCGGGGAATCTACAAAATTGCAAGCAAAATATCGAGGACCGTTAGTGGTTACTCATGTGTTACCTAGCGACACGTATCGGGTGTCACAAATCCGAGAGACAAAAGGAAGATTGTTAGCTACAACTGCTCACGTTTCACAACTAAAGCCTTATCGTAATCAAGAGGAGTCCGACGATGATCAATCAGACCCTGAAGCTGACGCAAGTGATGACAATAGTAGTACAGAGGTCAGCGCACAACCGGAGCGAAATACGACACCACAACAAGACGGCGAAACTGAAGATGAAGCAACCAACGAAGGACACGAGTTCCAGATGCGACAGCACGTCAGCGCAGACGACCGCAATGGATGGACGATTACGTATTACAACTTGGACAGCTGACGCAAGGTCACGATCAGACGGAATCGGCGGGGACGTCGGATATGCAGGATGGTCGAGTTGTTGGCGCTCAAGATGCGCATGAGCAGCAGTAGACGTTGGACAAGCAACGAAGGAAGACGTGAACGTGAACGCGCTTTTAATTATGTTTCTTATTATGTAATAATCTTGTTTTAATAAATAAATAGTCTACACTTCGTATAATTTCTAAGTCACACAATTTAACACATTTTGTACAATAAAATAGAAGATCTTTAGTCGGATGTTGTATTTAAGCGGTGAAAATAAACTAACTAAGGGTTTTAGTAGTACTATATCGAAAGCCAAAACGTGTGCAAGGTCGGTCTGTAAACTGGAATATTATCTAACCAACACCTTAGATAAAACAGACTCAACAAAAAGAATCTCATAACATTCAGTTTTAAAAATGTGTTTATACATTAAAAGAATGTCTTTCAAATAATATGATTCATTTATGTTAATAGAGGTTGCATTTATGGACAATTACACATCAAATGTAAGACGATATTCTCAAAAAACTCAATATTAAACTTTGATAAAGTTCTCTTCCGAATGAATTAATCAGATTACATATCAATTTCCTGATTACATAACATGCAGCGATAACAACGACTAATCATATGAAATATTAAAAAAAAAATTTAAACTCCCGCAATCCAATAATAATTTACTTTCCACTCATCAACCATTCACAATTTGTTAACTACCTTTTAATTTATCACGATATGATCTACATTCAAGGTTTCCAGTTATTTTAAAATTTATATCAAGGTAACCGTAAAAAATAACATTGAAAGAGGTAATAATTTTACGAATAATTAAATATTTATTGAATATTTTCTATTGGAACTGCATAAAAATGCAATAAAGTCATGTGATTATTATAATTTCTATAAATATAGAAGAAACATTTATTTTTGCAATTAAATAATCCAGAACTTTCATTCAAGATGTTTGATAAGAATTCAATATTTGTTTTTGGCCTCTTTTTGGCTGTTGGTATTTTTCAAAGTGTTCTAGGGGCTCCTGAAAATGTAGCGCAACATAGGGTAAGGATTTTTTTATTAAACCTATGACGCAGAAATTTTTAGAAAATGTTAATAAGGAAATACTAGATACTGTTTTTCTTTTCCAGGTTGCACGTGCAGCTCAGTTGTCCGCAATGACCGAAATACCTGCAAATATAGCAAACGCTGCTATGGAGGTTGCAAAACCTTTTGTGGAAGCAGGTGAAAGCATTTTGGAAATTGGTAGTAACATGGCTAAAAATATATCACCCTAATAAATATTTAAAATACCAGCACCAATACTATTTTAGAAATAAAAAGTTTACAGCAGTAGAAAATAATGAATAAAATTTTTTTAAATGAAATGCTTTTTTTGAAAATGTGGTTAATTTTAGAGAAAGGAGGGAAGATTATGTAAATTGTATTGAAAATTATTTACACAGTTACAAGCAGAATGTAATCACCCGCAGTAAACATATTCAAGACGGTATACCAATTAAAATACCTTCAAATGCATCGCCAACCTTAGAGAACTATTATAAGTAATTAATTGCGTCACTAACAAGAGTCTAGTGTAACTTGATGCACAATTTACCTAACCCCTGTTTCTGTAAAGTTACTAAAGATAACGAGGAGCTAGAACTAGTTGGAACTAGAGATGCGGTGATCAAATTTTTTTGTATAACCATCAATATTAAAATTATTAATTTAAATTATACTTTAAAGTAATTGCTTAGAGAATTAATGTGCAAATATGTCTAAAATAAATTCCTAGATGTTCTCGAAAAATGTGTAGTATTCCACAATGTCGCAGATACAAGAACTACAAGACTATAAGAGTCGTATAATGTGCCTACCACAGTAAAAACATGAACTTGAAATTCAATATCGATATAAAACTTGAATAACTTACGTATTAGTTTGATTGCATGGCTGCTACCAATTTATTTTTCCATTTCAAGTAAAAATCGAAAGTTTGGTACAAAGTGGGAAAGCCAATGTGAATGATAAAATATTTTGGCTTCCCAGAATGTCCAATGAGGGTGTAAGATCACGTGCACTTAAGCTTAGCTTGCGCAAACCTTGTTTCCTAGAAGCAACCCTTTTGTAAGCAGTTAAGAAGAACTTTATTGAAGTTTATAAAAAGCAGTTTACGCTGATATTTATTTGTATAGGTACCCTCTTGCGCAAATTATTAAACCATTTTTGAATAGAATCTCTTTTTTTGTAATTATCGCCTAAAAACCGTTGTATGCACGTCGGCCTAACGTGTGTTTTTGGCCTCATCTGAATTCCAGCCTCAGCTGTAAACAACAGATTCGGCCAAAAAAAACACCTTTATGGCCTTGATACACCAATAACTATTGATCCCTATCAAAAAAGTTTGGAAGAAGTCAAATATTATCAATTTATTTAGAAACAAGTAATAAAAAAAATAATACAGCCCAAATGATCGAACATGTGTGGTCATCTCTAATTTTTTTTGAAATTGACGAAAGATAAACCCACATCTGACTTTAAAACTGATTTATTGATAAAATCAATATTGTTTTAAGTTATCTTGACCTTGTAAACTTCTGAGATTTTTTGTTCTTCACAAGGTAACTTTTTTAACAACTCAAATTCTTCATCAAGAATAATTTCAAAAACTTAATTATTTATTTTAAATTTAGGGATATAGTTTTTCACTTTTCCAAGTAAACAAAAAAAATCAGATACATTATTGTAACTTTATTGAAATATAATCTTCAAACCCAATTACTAAATTACTAAATATTTGTTTATCTTACAAGTCTAATTTCATTGAATAGAAATTCATTTCCACAAGTAAACAAAAAAATCAGATACATTATTTTAACCCAATTACTAAATTACTAAATATTTGTTTATCTTACATGTCTAATTTCATTGAATAGAAATTCATTTCCACAAGTAAACAAAAAAATCAGATACATTATTTTAACCCAATTACTAAATTACTAAATATTTGTTTATCTTACAAGTCTAATTTCATTGAATAGAAATTCATTTCCACAAGTAAACAAAAAAATCAGATACATTATTTTAACCCAATTACTAAATTACTAAATATTTGTTTATCTTACAAGTCTAATTTCATTGAATAGAAATTCATTTCCACAAGTAAACAAAAAAATCAGATACATTATTTTAACCCAATTACTAAATTACTAAATATTTGTTTATCTTACATGTCTAATTTCATTGAATAGAAATTCATTTCCACAAGTAAACAAAAAAATCAGATACATTATTTTAACCCAATTACTAAATTACTAAATATTTGTTTATCTTACATGTCTAATTTCATTGAATAGAAATTCATTTCCACAAGTAAACAAAAAAATCAGATACATTATTTTAACCCAATTACTAAATTACTAAATATTTGTTTATCTTACAAGTCTAATTTCATTGAATAGAAATTCATTTCCACAAGTAAACAAAAAAATCAGATACATTATTTTAACCCAATTACTAAATTACTAAATATTTGTTTATCTTACATGTCTAATTTCATTGAATAGAAATTAATTTCCACAAGTAAACAAAAAAATCAGATACATTATTTTAACCCAATTACTAAATTACTAAATATTTGTTTATCTTACATGTCTAATTTCATTGAATAGAAATTCATTTCCACAAGTAAACAAAAAAATCAGATACATTATTTTAACCCAATTACTAAATTACTAAATATTTGTTTATCTTACAAGTCTAATTTCATTGAATAGAAATTCATTTCCACAAGTAAACAAAAAAATCAGATACATTATTTTAACCCAATTACTAAATTACTAAATATTTGTTTATCTTACATGTCTAATTTCATTGAATAGAAATTCATTTCCACAAGTAAACAAAAAAATCAGATACATTATTTTAACCCAATTACTAAATTACTAAATATTTGTTTATCTTACATGTCTAATTTCATTGAATAGAAATTCATTTCCACAAGTAAACAAAAAAAATCAGATACATTATTTTAACCCAATTACTAAATTACTAAATACTTGTTTATCTTACATGTCCAGTGGCGTAGCCAAGGGGGGGGCTACCGGGCTGAAGCCCCCCCCCTGAGAACTTTCGCAGTGGTTCTGATTTGCAATGGCTTTCAGTGAAGTTTTTAAATATACATTTGGAGCTGGCTCTGTAAATGGTGTAAAACTTCATATTTAACATTGATTAGTTATACATAACTAAGTGGCTATAAAATTCTTTCAGTGAAGACTGTTTAGACTGTACACATTACCCGTTGCTTTTATTTATAATATGCAACACCATCATTTCAGGGAATCATATTCGTTTCCGTAATTCACTCCTCTATTTTTAACATTTGGGAACAAAGACAAAGATAAAAGTCACAATATCTATTAACATTTAATTTTTCAGGGGTAGGTACTCAGTGGCGCACTCAAGGGGAGGGGGATTGGGTGTGATAACCCCCCACGAAATTTAACAAGTGTGACATGAAAATCAAATAAAAAAAATAAATGTTCGGCACATGCACCGCGAGTTCAAAATCAAAGTTTTGAGAGAAATAAAAATAAGTCGCTAATGTTCAAGAAGAGCGTATTTTTATTATTGGAAAGATTTATTTTATATTGGGTTTAAAAGCCTCTTCAGACTTACTTTAAAGAAATAAAATATACTATAACTTCATAATTTTCATTAAAAGATCGTATATTTTACTTCTAATACCGTATTCGAAGTAAAATATACCGTTATAAATGCCTAATTTGTATTTAAATCTAAATAATATTTTTGAAATAATGAAATTTATTTTCTAGATTATAGTTTTTCAACCGTAAATTTTCAATTTAATTTTTAAAAAGTTTACTATCTTTAGATTTTTTCATTTGACATCAAAATTCTCAGATGCCTGTAGAACGCGTTAAATAGGCCACGCCCACTTAAAAAAAATCGCCTTCGGCGCATATTTTGCTCGCTTCGCTCGCATACCTGTATATACATGATATTTACTGATACCATAAATACAAATATTTAAAACCCACCCCGAAAAATATTCCTGGGTGCACCACTGTAGGTACTTAAAAAAACATTAAAACTCTATAGCCCTCCCCAGATAAAATTTCTGGCTACGCCACTGTGTGTATGGTCGTTTCGGCTGCAATGTGCAATTCAAGCTTCCTTTACTAATTAACAAGCAGTATTTGTGTTAAACAGTACAGTAATTAGGACCCGTCCCAATCAAGTTTATGTACTAATTGCGTTGTTACGGTTATTTAGGCAAGTGAAATATATTCCTTACTGTCGCAACCCCATTGGTTTCGTAGATTTGGTGTTATTTGAACAATCATCCAGTATTTTGCCTTAATTAAATATTTCCTCCGTGAGGAAAGTAAATTTTAGAACGAGTATTCTTTGTATACACCTGGACTCATCATTAATACATTCCCGATTTTGAGTTTCAATTAAAAGTAATTTCAAACACTTACCCGTGTAATAAAACAATTCCGAGGTGTTTGCACCCACCTCTTGGTTCACTAAACAATTCCCGCCACTGTAATTTTCCCGAAAGCCAAAATTAGTGACGCCATTGTTGCAAACTTTCACCTTCGTTGCTTATACGCTATACGCTTATACCCTGTCTGAGTAACGGATCTCGCGCACTCTCCCTGAAAAGTCCCGTTTACTCAGCTAAATCTTAATTATCCCTATTCAATTAACCGTTTCAGTTTAACTAATTATTCATTATATAATTAATGTACCTACATAAATGTAAATAATATCTATAATTGTTACGAATAATAAACTGTTGTAAAGGTTTTTTTCTACTAGCGTGCGGAAAAACGCATTTTCCACACATTTTTTAGTGCGGAAAATCCACTTTTCCGCACCGTGCGGCAAAGGATTTTTCCGCACTAGTTTTTCTACTAGCGTGCGGAAAAACGCATTTTCCGCACGCTAGTAGAAAAACTATTGTTCCTAACACGTGCAGAAACCTATTTTTCCGCACTTAAATGCTTGACACCACTCCGCTACGCGTCGTGCTGTCAACGACATTTGCGTGCGGAAAAATCGATTTTCTGCACTTGTTAGGAAAATAGCTATAACTCTCCAGTTATTTATTTACCCCTTATTACGAACCCTGGTCAACTCAAGAGCTACCCTAGTGCACAAATAAATTCTGTACGTCATCGTCAGGGGGAACGTTACAATTGAAGTCAATGCAACCCAACATGCACATGCGAAAAACGGAAAAAAAGGACGTAATGTCAGATTGGACTGTAACAACCGGCCTTAACACAAACAACATAGACAGCGCAACTTACCACCTCCCATCCCTGTCGCACAGAAGCACAACCACCACATCGATATATCGATAATAGGGATAATATCGATTTTTTTTAAATGATTGATAAGCCAGTTCAGCTTTTCAAGTTTTTCATGGCTTGGGTCACATGGATATTTTCACGTTTACTACCCACTAATGTATTAGTCACTATTTTAATGACTAGGTATTTTAAGCACTTATTACATTTTTACGACACTTGTATTATTTAGTCACTATCGGATGATAGGTAAACGTCTTGCGGTAGTCTACGGTTTAGACGAGTGTGTATATTTCTTATTCCTAGGCTGTACTGTTCGGATACTAGGCTTTTACGTAGTTTGCTGATGTACTGCTTACAGAATCCCTTAATAAGATCCTTGATATACGGAACTCCAACTTCGCGTTGAATTTGGGTGTTTCTCACATACCAAGGTGCTCGCAAAACCATTCTCAAAACTTTGTTTTGAATTACTTGTAACTTATTAAGTTGAGTTGCACTGGCGCTACCCCATATTGTCCTACCATATGTGATTACGGGCCGGATCACATCTTATACTATACTAGCTGCGTACCCGCAGTATATGCCGCATTTACAGTAGGGTCGTATAAAACGAATATACAGGGTGTTGCTGGTCTTGTGATTTTATTTTTAAGGGGCGATTAACCATCTTAAAAGAAGGTGATTAAACCTAAAACACCTTAACAAAAGTTGCACTATAAGAGAGATATGATTTTTGAATAATTTTATAACTTTTTCTGTTTTCACGTATCCAAGAAATGTCTTTTAAATAGGTTGATGCCAGTAATGTTTCCCATCTATCAAGATATTTCATCGTTGGTTTTCCTTAAATTGTTGTGATAATTTTGCTAAAGAAAGTAAAAACGAATGGCTCATCGTACTAATAATGAATACGTTGGCATGTTTTTAATTTATGGGGAAGCACACCAAAATTCTGCTGCTGCAAGCTGATTGTACTCTGAGCGTTAGCAGTGGGTGTATTATATCGCCTTCGATCCATTGATTTCGATATATCAAAAAACATCCAGACCGATGTAGTTGGTCTATTTTCCACCAAAGTTAGTCTTTCTTCTTCCTCCACTATTTCTTTCATCATCCGTAATGAAGCAACATATGGATTTATATTCACCAAAAGAGTACCTAACTGACTCATTATAGATGCAATGCAACCTAAATTTGCGGAACTCCTTAACCTTTCCGTTGTTGCCATTTCAGAGTCCAATATATAAATTTGCCCGTATGCAGGATTATTACCGACATCAGGGTACAAAGGGCCTACTGCATGATATATTTGTCCGTGTATTTTAAAACAGTACGGACCATTTCCACGAGGAATAACTACGTTGGCACCCATTGATGCCATAGCCAAACTGCTGTTATAATTCCTAATGTACTTCCGGAAATTATTAGAGCAAGGATCAGTTCCATTCAAAAGATGCTCTAATTCTGTGGGATTCACCTTAAGTTCTGGGAGCCTTACATTATCAAAATTGCAGCAGTCGTTGAATTCGTCCTTGTGACGACCCCTAACCTCTGGTGCAAAATGTAAGGCTGCACAATGCTTGCACTTCACATTCATTAAACCAAGTGTATCTTCTGTCGGATCCTGCAAAAGCTCGCGGTTGTCTCTGTTTCTGAAGCGGTTTTGGTAATTGCCCTTTAACAAAAGAAAGGAATATTCCAGTAATTTAGTTTTGGTTCACTTTTGATCAACATAACTAGTTCTCGTGGAGGTCGAAGTAGATGGAATAGATTCCAAATCTGAACTTATATTTTCATCACTATGGTATGTAAAAATAGTAGGTACTGCATTGGTTTTCAGTCTTTTTCTTCCATCGGCATTTTGTATAATTTGCGAGACTTCGAAGTGACACTGCAGCAAATGGAGTTCTCAAAATAACGAACATAATCTTACTAAATTGTACCTACTTACCTCACATAGACGTGAATAAGCTGTAGGTGTCCAATTTTCTCTTTTGCACAATTTAACCCACTGTTCTCTTTGTTGCAAATGTTTGGGAAACGTAAATAAAGCAATACCCTGACCTCGCTTCTTACTACAATTATCTGCTGCGCAGTTTGCCATTATCACGAACCACACCGATACACTCGATTCACTATAGAAAAGCACAAACCAGTGGACGAACTCAATAGTGTCGTACAAAGAAGGACCGAAACCGGTAAAATTATTGGTATTAAAAGTTGAACTCAAATGATGTCACGTCGGTTTTGACATGAACATCTGCATCCCAAATTTCAGCATATTAAGGACTACTATGATCACTATTCAAATTCTATAAATTTTGCGAAGTTTTCAGTACAGGCTGAAAAATCTTAAATTTACAGTTTTCTATTTCCCTGTGTAAGTAAATTGATTAGTACAGGCATTAGCGCAAGATGGTTTTGAAATTATTTTAGATTTTCAAAGTGACTAATTTTTCGAGATATTGACTATTGACATTAAGTTTGCTTTTTCATATACGCATCAAAGGCGGCCATGTCACCACTGTAAAGAGCTCTTTTTTCTTCTCTCTATTAGATAAACGCAATAAACCTTACATCAGTGAGAAAAAAAGAACTGTTTTTAGGCAAACGATTTCAAAATTTCCAGACAAAGATTCATTTACACAAAGCAGCTATCTGTATTAGTGCAAGCTAAGGGCGACGCGACGGTCCCCTATCTTGCACTATGATTGCGTCACGTCTGGGTCAGTTAGAGCAGGTACTTTATCTTATTTGCAAAATAGGTATCTACTGTTTCTTATATTCCGAAATGTATAATATTGATTGTTACGATGTAAATTATATTCAGAAGTTACAAAATCATGTAATACTATATAAACGAAAAAACATTATACTATTTTTAAACCCGAATTCACATTCGGCTTCTCATTCACACTGCTATTTGCGGCTTCTTCCAGCAGGTATGTGTTTATTTTGCTAGTAGCCCCTTTTCACCAATTTCACTATAAGTCTTCTTTCTTCAGGTGTCTTTCGGTCTTTCTCTATTTCGATTTCCCTTGATGTTCTGTTGTAGTTGTTGAATTGTTTTGTCGGTGTTGCGTTTTCTCAGCGTGTTCCCAATCCATTTACATTTTTTCTTTATTGTTGTCTCATTGGTTCTTGTTGCTTTCTTTCTCAAAGTTGTTCATTTCATTTGCGATGTTTCTGGCCAGTAAATTCCTAGAAGTGTTCGGAGGCACTTCTTATGTTTATTTCTTTGGTTTTATACGTTGTTTTGTAACCATGAATTAAAGAACTCCATAGTAAAAATAAAAACTCAACAACAAAGGCATATCTACATTTTTTTTTGTTACTATCTGGTATTTTAATACATATTTATTTCTCGTTATCTTTTTCATAGGACTACATGTGTTGTTATATTAATTCATGTATATACCGAGTGTTAACCACCAAACCTGGCCATAGTACTTACGCATGTTTCACAAACAATATATGAGTTGCCTTGAAATATTTTTGTTTATTATCATTTTGAGGGCTTCATTTTTGACTATTTCCAGAATAAAAGGTTTGAACATGAACACCCTTTCTTCAATTGAATAGTTCATGTTTATAACACAAATTACAGCACGACTTATAAACCAATTTCATTAAAAAAATAAGCTGGCAACATGACATTAAACAAAAATATTTCAAGGCAATTCATATTTTTTTGAAACATGCATAGCATTGCATACTGCATAGGTCCTATGGCCAGGTTTGGTGGTTAACACTCGGTATATAGCCCCGGTAGTGTAGCGACTAGCATGCTAGGTCCTACTCAGCGGGCCGGGTTTCGATTCCCGGTGCCGGCAACTTCTGGCCAAGGTTTTCTGCAGTTTTCCTTGGCTGTAACATGAAGATGAGAGTTGTGCTATTCCATCTCTAAGTCGGCTGCAGACGCAAGCGGGCCCGCTTAATAATAATAGCCCCTTCCTCCCCCCCCGCACAAGCATTGCGCTTCTGGGGCCTGGCAACAGGATATGGGTAGTGTAGAGATTATTATTATTATTACTATATTATGTATTATTCTTGTAGGTACATTGCGTATACACTATCTCGTATTTTCACTTCATAGGTAATACATAATAAATATACAAATCTTTTTCTGGTTTACAATCTGTGATACACAAATAACGGTTTTCAAATTGTGTTCAAACGTCTAAACACGACTTGTCAAAGCTAAGCGTCAAAACATTCTGCCACATAAATTTCCCAAAACATTTTAAAAATAACACCAACTTGACCATAATTTTGTTATAAAATATATCACGATTTCATTCATATTAACAAAAATAAATGGATTGTATGGTCACATACGGCTGTCTAAATTTAGTAAAGGCTAAAAATAGTTTGCCTAAATTTATTATTATCTAATTACATTTTGTATTTGTTTGTTTTATATTACTGAATGCTAGGGGAGACCTGGGAGACTATGGACACTTTTTAGAATTATAGCCCTAACCTACATAAAAAAGCAAATTAAATCGCGTTTTGTATCTTGTTGGTAACTTTGACTATCACATGTCTGTTGGCCAATCACTGCAATATTGTAATTGCAATCAAACTTACTGTATTTAAAAGGTAACCGTGTAACCTGTCCATTGTCTCATCATCCCAAGGAGACAGTGGACTGAGCCTAGGGATAAAATGGACGCGTACACATATGTTCAAAAACCTTTTATTGTTCTACAAAAATGAAAAAAACATATACTTAGTATCAGCTTGGTAACTGTAACTGGTATAATTCTTCATAATAAACACATTTCATCGAAGTGTAAGTAAAAAAATCTTATTGCAAACTGTACTCTGACAAGTCAATATTAAAATACACCATGCTTTCAAACCTGGGCCTACTGTCTTTAATTGGCTTCGGTAGTACCGCTACAACGTCCTTCAAACTAACTGTCGCTGAAGATTCAAAGGTGAAACTAAATCTATTCGACGGAATATTTCTCTTCAAGAACCTTACTTCATATCCCTCGTCATTCATGTCATCTACAACTGCAACGTACTTTCTAACACATGCCTTTCCATAAACATTAGCAACAATATAATCGCCTTTAGAAACATCTTTGTCCATCTTATCTTATTCCAAATCCAAACTATCATCTGAAGAATGGTCAGCATAATCTACTTGAGTGTTCTCATCTTCAGATGACTCATCTTGAAGAACTTTTCTCTTACTTGCAGCCTTCTTTTTTGTTGCAATTTTATCTTCCTTTCGTCTCATATTTTCTTCCAGTAAAATCTTCTCTGGCGTGTCCGTTGCGATCATAAATTTATTTTTGTATTGCTTTGAGTTGCATGGCGTCATTTGCGGTGCCTCATGTGAGGTAGCTAGCTGAATTGAAGTAGATGGGCCCTCATTCTTCGGTGGAGTTCTATCGACACAATATGTAGAGGGTATATCTTCAGGCATCGGGCGAGGCCGAGGATAAAAATTCCTCTTCACCGAATATATTTTGATCGAATGGAACGATGCCTGTGCATCGAAATCCGGATTTTATGTTCACAGGGTTAGCTGCCCTATCCCAAGATTCAAGACACATGAAAGGCAAATCGTAGATACTCAAAGTTTGTCCAGGATGAGAAAGCATCCAGGAATCAGCTGCTTGGTTGAAGAAAGTTTTGAATGGGCCAAAAATAGTGCTGTCCAGGGGTTGGAGTTTATTGGATGTGTGCGGTGGTAGGGTAAGAATGACGATCCCGTTAGCCCTGCAGAATTTGACGGCAATCAGTGAAATGTGTGATTCATGGTTGTCCATAATCAGGAGAACACGATCTTGCACGTTACATTTTACATTTTTCACAAAATGTTCCAGCACCTTTACAAAGTTATCGCAAGTCATCCACCCGCTAGGATATGCCAACCCCAACGGTCCATCATTGGGTATTCGTTTCATCATCCTAGCAGCGTCAAACCGATGGCGTGGAAAAATCCAGACCGGTGGGATAGTATTCCCATTTGCACAAATTATGCCAACATGAGTTATCAATTAACCTCTCTCCCTGAATGTGACTTTTCCTATCTGATGTTCACCCTTTTTTCCTACGATCTTCTACGCTCGTTGCACGGTTGTGACACCCGTCTGAGACAAAAATGAAATTTTTATTTCTTTATTTATGCACAAACCAGATATAAATTACCTCATCCAAATTGTAAATTTGCGCTGGAGCAAATGAATATCGGGTAAGAACATCTTGTAATTTGTTTTGGAAACGTTCCACATTACTTTTATTAAAGCTGGTCATTCGAGTCAGGCTAGTTGCTTCCGGTTTTCTTACAGATAGGCGCGGATGTCTACGCATAAAGTTCGTGAACCAAGACTCTGATGCCATTGTATCCTCTTCCCATTTGTCAGGCGTTTTTCTCGAGTTTCTGGAAGCATATTCATACGCCAAACGTCTTACTAATTTAGGCGTCAAGCCATAGAACATTGCTGCACATTTAAGTAAATATTCTTCTAATGCTATTTCCATTTCAGGTGTGAGGATTTGGCTTTTCCAAAACTGCTTGAATTCCATGTTTTCAATTCCGACATCTTTTGCCTTTTTAACATAAATAGCAAGTCTGCTTTTTTGACTTCATGACGCGCAGCACTTCTCCGTATGCTCCAGGTTGTTACTTATAACATCTTTGACGGCACGTTCCATAGCGGCTGGATCGAAATCCCTATCAGTTTTTTTCTTGTAAACGTTTGGAATATTGAATTAATTAAATCTGGAAAAGAGACGAAATTAAAAATCCGCGTAGGCGACTTTGGACAGTCCATTCTCTCCTGTCCATTGTCTACTGAGTATACACACATATCCTTTCAAAAACAGATAAATAAATATGACGATAATTAAGCGGTTTTTATCGCATAACCTCAAATTATATACATCTAGGAAGTACCTGACAAAATATGAGATGAAATAAAACATTCATTGTTAAAATATATCCTACCATACCGGCATACAAAATTACATCAAAAATGAATAAAACGTTTCCACACTTTTCTTATTTGTTATACAGCTGGACAACACACAACCCACAATTTAACGGCAACTGACCGACTATTCGAAATCACTAAATATCACGTGTTGCTTATGTGGCGGAAAATATGAAGCTGTCCATTTTCTCCTCGTGTCCACAGTCTCCCAGGTCTCCCCTACCATAGAAATTTATTTCCAGCAATCGTTGAATACAGCCATAGAGTATTTTGACACTGTTCTGAATTATTATAGGGACGATGAGAGTTCCACATTCTGTTTTCAGTGGTGATTTTCTGTTGATCATCGGATATAATTGCATTAGCCGAGTGTGGATTTCATTTAGTTTTCGATTAATATGGTATCTCATTTTAGTGACTTATCTAAGTATACGGGTGATTCAGGTTGGTATTCGCACCCTTATATCTTTACTGGTTTTAGAGATAAGTACTTGATTTTTTGGTACGATTCATGGTCCATACACGCCAGCAGAAAGGTAGTATTTTCAGTAAAATAACACTTCCGGTTTAACCGGAAGCTGAGGTAATTTTCTTTTTTCAAATAGAATGGTATACTTTTTCTTCAATTATTCGTTCCGCTCAGTTTTTCTCACTTCAACCATATAAAAATGTTTAGAAGTTTCTTTTCAAATAAGTAAGTAGTTTAAAAAAAAAACATAATCATGACGAGAAAGACTAACACAACCAAATTCAAATTTTATTGTTTTAAAAACGACGAAATCTTCTAATATGCATACTATAATGTTTTTCTTATAGTACTCTTAATTAATGAATTAAAGACGTAATTGCGTTTCTCTGTAAGAACAAAAGAGACAACATTTAAAGCCTTTACTTCAAGTTTCTTTATATTCTTCTAGTAAATCAATTTCTCACATTAATAACAACAAACCATTCTCTTATCTACTTACACGTCACAACTGTCAATTCTCACATCACATGCGCCTTGTCGATAACGCGGCAAATACAAATTTAAGGAAAGCGCCCATGTAAGAGTGAAGTGGTTTTCTTTACATGCATTATAACACATTATGACGTCACTGAAAGTCAGTGTTCAATTGTTTCAACAAACTGACAGTAAGTAACCCGGTAATTACCTGTCACTTGTTACCGCTTAAGCTGTTTCTTAATTCACAATAGCGCGTAAATCTCGATTTACGTCATCCGCGTTCCGTAATTCACGTGCAAACATTAAATACGCCGGGGAATGTTCGGTTGGAGCACTTTTTGCTGTATTCATAGCAAACCGTATTGAAGCGAGCTTATCAGGCCAATCTCGGTGGTCGTTCTTTACTAGTATGGAGAGTTGAGTTTTTAGGTCCCGAATCTTCCGTTCCACCGGGTTTGCTTCTGGATGGTAGAGTGGTAATAATTATTTTTTTTTCATACTTATATTGGCTGCAAAATTCTCAAAAATTTTGAAGTATTTTCAATAATCCACAGTAAAAGACAAACGGAAATAATATGCATTAAAACTTACGATTATCAATGTTCGGATATTCTCTCGCCAGTATTGTGAAGATGCCTCGACAATTTTTTCTCGGATTTTTCAAATATTCTATATACGCCATTTTCTTCGTTCACGTTCACGTTCGACTGTTCAACACATAGGCACAGACTCCCAAATGTAATTGTACAGTAGAGAGGGTAGAAAGCGCGCATTGGTTATTATTCGAATAATAATCTTTTGGTTTTCAAACAAAATAATTGTAAGAAATTACTCTTAACTAATTAATTAAGAGACGATGTTAAAGCTAGTTTATTTAATAAAGTTTTCAGTTGTTCCAAAATACCTAGATTGGGACAATAAATATTGAAAGTACTAAAATCAAATGGAGCAGCTTTTATTAACATATTTGAAAAATTTTTTTTGCATTTGATAGCCCAATTCTTGAGGAAGGCTTTAGGCTATTTAACATCACTCTACGACCCCTAGGAACCGAGCAAAAAAAATTCAAAGCGAAAACGAAGTAAAAGCGAAGGCTGGCGATTCCACGGGAACCGAGCTTTATCGAGAAAAGCCGAACTGTGCGCAAAATTCTACACGCGATCGTAGCGTAGTATTCGTATAAAATCGCTTTGTTATCTTTCTTTTTTAAAAAATACGATATGCCTGTTATGATATATGTTATGTTAGGTTGGTAACGGTAGATCAAATATGGACGTACAACTAGATAGTACGCTGATCCTTTGTAACACTAAAGTTAATAAATACTACATAAATAAAGATAAATAATTATTTATAGAATATCCTAAGGGATATGACATGGTGTCAGATGTGAATTGAGTGAAAAAACGGTAGCCGTGCAGGTAGATAAGCAACCGATACAAGATAAAAGTTGAAGGTCAACCGTGGTAAAAGAAAATCAAAATGGAGTTCTTTAAACCGCCAAGTCCGTTGACAGATTATGAATTTATGATACAAAGAATTGGGCATTATGGAAACAAAAATTCCAATTTCAGAAAAAGCTTTACACCCTAACCTGTATTAGTAGATCCTGTAGAAGTTAACATGAAACTTCAAAATAAACAATTAAAGCAAAAAGAATATTACGATCGAAATGCGAAAGACTTACCAAAATTGCAAAAAGGAAAACAGTGGGTAAAAGGAAAAGTAACAGATATAGTTAATGAACGTTCGTATATAGTTGAGGATACAAATGGTAGCACTTATACAAGAAACAGAAAATTTATTAACAAATAAAAACTAAAAATTCATGAACATCCTCTGTTGTACGACTATGATTTTAAACAGCTTGAGGAAAATGCAAGTAATAATATCAATAGTAACGATAACCATATAATAATAATAATGATACAGTAAAAGGTAATGTTATTGTTAGTAATGATGATCAAAATAATACTGATGTCCTACAGAATAATGATAACGATTTCCCCAGTAATGAAGAACCTAGTATTATTATTGTAAGTGATAATAGTGATGATAATGCTGATCACACTCATGGAAATATTGACGAACGACAAAACGAAAAGCGAAAACGCAAGCCCCCAAAATACTTGCAGTATTATATCACTGATATAGATTCGGATAATGTTTAGTTTGTTAAATAATTATATTAACTTTTGTAATCCATTTATTCTAAGTTTATAACATTAATTATTAATTTAAGTTCATAAAAAAAAGAGAAAACATGTTATGTTATATGTTATGTTAGGTTGGTAACGGCAGATCAAATATGGACGTACAACTAGATAGTACGCTGATCCTTTGTAACACTAAAGTTAATAAATACTACATAAATAAAGTTAAATAATTATTTATAGAATATCCTAAGGGATATGATAATGCCATTTCTATAGCGAAAGACAGCATTTACATCAACTGAAACACCAGGAAATAGTTCATTAATAATTCCGTGTTGTTTTGGTTTCATAGTGCATTCATTCAATTGATTCAATTCAATATAATAATAATTATCGTAAAATATAAAAGTGCGGCCTGAGTACGAATTAAAACTTGTTTGAATTTTCTTATTGCTAGGTACTCCTAACTCATAAACGTTTCCAGAATGCTTTAATTGAAAACTAGGAAATCCAATAAAATAATTAAATAAATAAATTACTGACAAATTCCTCTTCACGTAAATTTATTTCTTTTTCATTTATTTTATCAGCCTTGTATAAATGTAATAACTGTCTATACAATTTATAAATTAACTTATATTCTTCAATTCTTTCTGATATTTTTAATCTCTTATCTCCCCGCACCAAGAGATAAACAAACTATAAGTGGAGGTAGGGCTAACGAAGATAATCCCGATGCACTAAATAATAATTTACTAATAGATAATCCGATTCCAATTTTATAAAAATATATGTAACTTTTTCTGTATACATACAAGCGTTTGTGTAGATATTTTTCCATTTATAACATATAGATAATATATAATTTTTAAATTACATTCAAATATTGAAATAGCATTATCGCCGAAGGGTGCGGAGCACAAGTCAAAGACGGTTCAAGAGCGGGCAAAGGCTTTTCTCATTTAAACTACACGGTATCTGTTTAAAAGAATATAATATATCATAAAAATCTTTGCCCCTGTTTACATTAATTATTAGGTAATGACCACATAAAACAGAAGAATTAATTTGCAATTGTGTGCTATTGCACGCAATATTTTTTCCGCTACTTAATAAATATTTTTTAATTTTTTCTGGTGGAGAGATTCCATTGGCTACAGCCAATGCTGCAGGAATTAAAGCAGGTAAAAATCCACCTATCTGTGTGGGCGAAAATTTGATATCACAGTAGGTATTTTTTTTTTCTCCTTTTTACGTTTTTTAATTTCATCAATCTGTTTTTCTCTTAATTTAATAGTACCTATTATTAGGTCTTTCTGTTAAATCGAATCTTATATTACAATCTATTCTTTTATCTTTACAACTTTGGAGTTTCTTTATTTGATTAGGTGATAAATATACTTTATAATCATTCATTGTCTTTGACTCAGTCATTTATTTAATTAAAAACTCAGCAACCCTCTACTTCATTTCCAAATAAATCTTTTCATCTATGATATTCATATTTGCAATTCTTTGTGATTCAACTGCAGCATACTTACCTATACAGGGTGTAACACAACTTAGCCGAAAAACTTTAACCATATATGCACTTTTAAATAAGAAATCGATTTGTTAAAATTTGTCTAAATCTTTAAATTTTTCAGATTTATTTTGCGCATCATATTTATATTGAGATGTACCTATCTGCTGTGTCTGGATACCAACATAATTGTGATGCTGAAGTGTCAGATACATCTCCTGAAAATTCAATCAGATTTGAAATTAACGTAGCAACACCCACATAATTTGTTTCTTCTATTAATACCTCTTCATAGAATAACCTCACATAAAATTCAATCTACCAAATTTTGTACCACGCAAAAAACAAGTTTCTTTTCTTTTTTTTTCACGATGAATTTGGAAGGTGTACAGGTTCTGACCCATACATCATCAATGATTGATGAAGACCTGCTTCCAGCTATCCGTAAGTAAAGAATTTTGAAAATAATAATTATATTTGGTATTTCCGGAGGTATATATTTTTTTTACCCCCCTTTTTTTTCCATCTGAACCTAATGGTAAAACAGGAAAGTGACACAATTTTGTTTTTCTTTTGCAGAAATGTTTGAGGGTCAGCGGGTCCAGGAGGTAGTGGTTGGCGAGGGCTACCCCCTAACCATAATTCTCTCCGTAGTCAATACAGAGCTGGGTTACGGAAGGATTTATGTTATTGGACAAAACGGAAATTTTAGGCTATATGGCATCAACGTACCGTCGGATTTCGTCACCATGGCAATCCACGACTTAGGGGCAGGGTTCACACGGATAGAATTATTCTATCCGCACCCTGATGACGTGGGCCCCCCTGGTGACGGAGTCCAAGGCGAACCTGAGGAAGTTGAGGGACCCCCGGCACCTCAGACCCCTGAACCAGAAATTCCACCACCAGATCCTGCAGCTCCCGCACTCTTACCCGACGACATCTTGGGTGAGATTTTAGCGGGGCTGCAGGGTTGATAAAAATATGTTTTCTATTATTAATTCTAGTGTAAATATTCTTATTATTATTTTATATAGTAATAAATTTTGTGAAAGTTACCATATTGCCTTTGTTTGTTCAGTATTTTTCTCAGATTTTCAGGATAAGCAAAAAAATAATCATTAAAAGCAAAGAATTGAATTAGTGTTGGTTGTAAGGCAATGGTTGCAAACATTTTAAGTTCATAAGCGTGTGTAGTCTTCCTTAGCACATGACCTTCGATGCAGTTTCAATTAGAGAACAGTTTTTGTGCACATGCAAATATTCAGTAGTTGAAACTTGTGCGTGTGAAGTGTTCTAGTGCTCCATTATAAGCTTAATAATTACGGTAAGTAGAAAATTCCACTGATAATTTTAAATCATTCTTCCATAACAAAGAAAAGTAGACTTCAAATTGTCAGAAAAGAGGTAATTTTGAAATTATAAAAACCACACCTTTGTATTGTAGTGTGTTTCTTACATTAATTGTCCTTTATATAAATCATATTTTTTGTAACTAGCTAATATTTTGACTAGTTAAACACTCGTTACAAAAGTTCAGACCTGAAGAAAATTATAATTTTTCTTTGGTTCTGAAGATTGTGGGATTACATTTTTGTAAAGCAATGAATAATTATTATTTGAAACATAAATATGAGGTTTGAGCCTTAAAATCATTCCTTTTAAAGTGATGATTACGATCACTTCCATTTTTAGGTAATTGTGCAAAACTTTAAAACTCAAATAACATTAAATTAGTCTTATATCTACAATTCAGCAGTAAACGGTTTGTACAATATAATTTCTTTTATAACAAACTTTGTCTGCGTAATTCAGGGGTATTTTGAATAGGTCTTCCTCTTTCAACATTAATCATTTCAAAATTTCTAGCAAATTCTTGTAAATTAACACGGTCCCTTCCTATTTGTCTGCTGTTTAAGTAGTTTTTTAAAATTCTAAGGAAGATGTAGGGAACTGTTAAAATAATTAGACTTAATAGAAAATATTTCATGTTTGATAAACGCTCTGTATTGGGGTTTATTGATTTTTTATTAATAATTTTTGTTGCTAATTCGTTTATCTCTTCAAATCTATCACTTAGCAGGCTCAAATCGTCCAAGCTTTTTGGTATGGAGCGATAATTTAAACTGAGATTCATGTGTGGAATAACATTTTGAAAATTTGTAAAAACAGAGTGGTCAAGAGTAAAGTTAATAGGTGGAACATAGTCTAGCGTAAGCTCTTTGCTCAATAATTCATTATGAGGTAATAAAATTACATTTTTTGTATGACCTGAACACCGTGACGATAATATAATCTCGCCAATTCCTTTTAACGTTATGTCTTTAGAAAAAGAATCACCACAAACAATCGTTAGAACTTCGTAATCAGGTATTACAAATATCCACCCATTTATTACTGACATTTGTGACCAAAGTGGTTGTGATAACTCTGTGATACGTTGATCACAGGTGTTTGGTATTTGCTTTGGCCCTTTAAATAATAAAATTTCGCAAAGTTCACTTTGAGAGGACAGTAATAATGGTTGCTTTTGTTCACAAAGATGTTTTTGTGTTCTAAATTTTTTGCAATCTTTAAAATCTACGCTTGATAATGTAAAAAATTGACGTCTGTCAAGGGTTATTGCCACATAATTTGCAGAAGGTTGAATAAAAATGTATTTATTATCAGCTAGGTGAACTGGTAATGCAGAAAGTTTAAATAATTCATACCGAATTCTATTTGATAAAGGAATTTTTATGGTATAAACTAGGTTGGAATTTTGAAAATAAACTGTTAATTTAATTAACTTTTGTAAAATATGTGCGTTACCCGAAATAGGAGCAACAGGGAATTCCAAATTTTTTGGTATTAAATGTGACAATTCTTGAAGTTCATTTATAAATTTCTGGGGAGGCAAAATTGCAGGGTGTAATGTTCCTTGTGAAGCGAACATGACTGCTTCAAGTAAAGTTTTAACTTCAAATTTGTATTCATGAAATAACAAAGAAAATAATTGGATGTGTTCACTTATAATATTTTTGAACTCAAAGAAATATATTGATCTAGTCACATTATAAATATGATCTTCTGTATTTTGCAGTTTTTTGGCTCATAATTCCTGATTAAAGTATAAGTCAGCTGTGGTTGCATTAAGAGTTGAAATTGCTGATTTTATTAAAATAGTTTGTTCATTAATTATTTTGGCCAAATTTTTTCCTTGTTCTTCAAATTCTAAGATTTTTTGATTATAAAATTCACCGTCACTATTATCTAGTGTACCAAATAGCATTTTTAAAGGTGATCCACCACCGTCAAAAGGACTTCGTTTTGTTCTTTCTTGTACAAATCCTACCAATTCTTCTAAATTATTTTGATCAAATCGAATTCTTGTAAGACCAGTGGTGGCTGTTTCAACAAAATCATCGCACATTCTGACACTGTCTAATAATTTAGAGGTATTAAAAACTCGTTTTTCTCTTGTACTTTCAAGAGAACATATATGTGTAATTTTACTGAAGTACTTTTCTAAGTATTCAAATTTATCATGATAATTTTTCATGCTAGCATAAACAACAATGGTCACTTCATTGTTAAATAATTGAATTTGCCCAGTTTTTTCGTAGTGTAATCCAGGATTGTATTTAAATTGTGTTACGTTATATTCCACAAGTTGTGCTACAGCTTGAGCTCTGTAACAATTAAAATAAGAAATTGTTAAAATTCTTATAGTTAATTTCTGATTATATGTTTTAGATAATTTCCACTATTTTATTAACATTGACATTAAATGTTATTTCGAAAGATGAGGATTTAACCTTCAACAGATTCTGCCAGTCTAGATGAGCTTTTACCCATGAGACTTGAATGCATCTCTTGTAAGTAAGTTATTAATAACTGTTATCAATTGCACTTCCTGCAGGTGCTCGTGTGACGTCTTGTGGCGTCTTGTGGCCTACTTCCATAAGCGTTTTAGTATAAACACATAGCCTTTTATGCATTATTGTCTGATCATTAGGCTTGCAATATAAATGTTGCAGTTTGTATATTCTGCAACGTTCCAAGTTTGTCTCTTATCTTTTTTATCCAACGTACCTTAGCGTACAAAATTATTCTTTTTAATTCACAATTATACTTGGCTGTATATTAAAATATTTAAAATGTTAATTACTTAATCAATTTCTCTCCCTCTTTTTATTTGAATTAAAAAGGCGGTTAGCTATCTAACGACTAAACATTCCTTTCAATTAGGAAGTTTCAGCTTCTCATTATTCATATTATGCGCGACTTAAATAAACTCAAATGTCGTTAGATTTCCTCTTGTTTTAAATTCTCAAAACTACTTCTTAATTTTCTTGTGGCGCCCTAGAAAACTTTCCAATACTGGAGGACAGTAATTTTAATGAAATAAACAAGAGACTAGGTGTCTCAAAAAATTGAAGTATACTTCCCGGCGAAAACAGGGGTTTAATAATGTCTTTGACACTTTATCATTAACTGGAAGTAACTTACCTACGTAGGATTTCAGACAACCTCTTTGCCAAAAACTTGATTATGCCTCTATAATAATCAATTTGACAGAACTCATATATCGAGAAAAATCCATTTCTCTAAAATTAATGCTACAGGAAAGGCCCTTTTAATTCTAAAGTAAGTGAAAACATTATTTTCAGTTAAATGAGAATCAATTTCCTGAGCTCGGCGAAGCTAACCTTTGTATGACATTATTGGAATGTCATGGAATCATTTATTATTATAACTTGGAACAAATTCACCTGTTATCAGTAGAGAAGCTCGAAGACACGTGATAACAAAACTTTCTCTCTTTGAGGCTAATAATATTTTTTTTTCTTCTAATTTACTTTACTTTTTGTAGTACTTTCTAGTAATTACATTTATATTTTTTAGAGCTTATTCAATATTTGAGCTCTCCTCTAATTCATCCTAGGGTCCAATCGGATTATTATCATTAATTGAATCATCTGTACTGTCACTGCTCGAGGACGTACCATCATCTGCTGGAGGAAACCAGCTATCTTTATAAGGTAAAATTCTTGAAATATGGACAACTTCTTGCTTAGCATTCGATGCTTTACCTTTCTTAATTAAATAATCTACTTCAGACAATTGTTTTACAATATAATATGGTCCAAACCATCGTAATAAAAGTTTTTCGCTTTTACCCACCTTCCGTATAGGTGTAAAGACTTTCACTTTCTGGTTAATTTCAAATTTAGTTAATCTGTGTTTTGAGTCATATCGACTTTTATCCTTTTCTTGTTGACTTTTAATATTTTGAACTGCTAAGTTCCTAGCGAATAATGCACGGTCGCGTGATTCTATAACATTGCTAGATTCAACAGGAATATTTAATTGAACATCCGTTGGTAACCGTGGTTGTCTACCATAAACTAACATGAATGGGGATAGTTTAGTTGTCTCTTGGCGAGATACATTATAAGCCCATGTAACATGGACGAGATGGTGATCCCAATCAGTTTGTTTCGTGTTTGTGTAAACACTAAGCATATCCACAATTGTATGATTGGTTCGTTCAACTAACCCGTTACAGGCTGGATGATATGCTGTTGTGAATCTGCTATCGATACCCATAATTCTTAGTAATTCAGTTACTAGTTGAGATTGAAATACTTTGGCGCGATCTGAAATTATATATTTTGGACTCCCATGTCTGCAAATAATTTGTTCTAATAAAAATTGTGCTACTGGTTCACTTTTACCGCTGGGTAAAGCTCTTGTTTCACAATAACGCGTTGCATAATCCGTAGCTACAACTATTGTTGTTTTTCCTCTTTGGCTTTTACGAAGTGGACCTACCAGGTCAATTCCTATTTTTTCAAATGGAACACCAATGGAAATTGGTTGTAATTGACCAGGGGTTTTTTGTGTACTCCTTTTCTTGCTTGACAGGATTGACATCCCGAAACATATTTCTTTACATCTTTCAAGAGACCATCCCAATAATAATTCATTTTTTTTATGGTATGTTTTAGTAATACCTAAATGTCCTGCCATTGGAGCATCATGATAGTTGTATAAAATTTCGAATTTAAGAGTATTTGGTACTAATAAAAGATACTGAGAACCCTCTGAGCTAGGATTTTTCTTGTAAAGTACATCATTTATTAATGTAAATGACTTAGCTCGTCTACGTTCACTAATTGTTAACGTTGTATCATTTATATTTTCTAATGCTGTGAAAAGTTTATTTAATTTATTATCTTGACGTTGTAGGTTACCGATATCATCTGGTATTGTGACAAAAGTTGGAACATACTCCGCTTGAATCTCATCAAATTCAGTCGCGAATTGACAAGGATTACGAGACAAAGCGTCAACATCCTTATTCAAGACTCCACGTTTATGTTTAATTGTATAATCAAAATCTTGAAGTCGTATGGACCAACGTATGAGACGTCCACTTATACCTTTAGCGCTCCGTAACCAACAAAGTGCATGATGGTCTGTGATAATGGTTATGTGTTTACCGTAGACGTATGGTCGTAGGTAAGTTAAACTCCAAATAGCTGTTAGTGCCTCTAATTCGGAAATGGAATAATTTTTTTCAGCTTTGGTTAGGCTTCTTGAAATGAATGCAATAGGAAAGAATTCGTTATTAAATTTTTGTAGCAATATGGATCCGATTCCTTCACGACTTGCGTCTATCCGTAATTCTGTTTCAGCTTCCGGATTAAAATGATGTAAGATTGGTGCAGTTGTTAATTTATCCTTAAGCGTATCAAATGCGTTTTGTTGAATTTCTTCCCAGGCAAATTTAACTGATGGTTTAGTAATTTCATACAGTGGTTTAGCTATTCTGGCATAATTCTCTATGTGTTTTCTATAATAATTACACATTCCTAGGAATGATTGTACTTTTTTAGCTGTTGTTGGTGTGGGAAATTTTGTTATAGCTGCTATTTTAGTATTGTCTGGCAAAATACCTTTCGCATTAACTGTATGACCTAAGATAGTTAATTCTGTTTGTGCGTAACTGCATTTACTAGGTTTTAATGATAATTTATAATACCGTAATTTATCGAAAGCATGTTGTAAACGAACTAAATGTTCATCAAATGTTTTTGAAAAAATTATAATGTCATCCAGGTATATAAGTAATTCTTTAAATTTTAGATCTGCAAAAACTTTATCTGCCATGTTTTGAAATGTCCTAGGCGCATTTGTTAAGCCAAAACTCATTACATTAAATTCATATAATCCATCTGGTGAAATAAACGCAGTTTTTTCCTTATCGCTTTCTTTTACATTAATTTGGAAGTATCCACTAAACATATCTAGGGATGAAAAATAATGATTAGATCCTAGATAACTGATAATGTCGTCTATGACGGGGAGGGGATAACTAAATTTTTTCGTGACCCCATTTAATTTTCGGTAATCGATACAAAATCTAATAGAATTATCTTTCTTTTTGACTAAGACTATTGGAGATGCCCATCCACTTTGTGATTCTCTAATTATGTTATATTTAAGCATTTCGTTTATTTGGTCCTGAATAATTTGTCTCTCTTTATGGGACACTCTGTATGGTTTTGATTTAATTGGTTCAGAGTTTTCAACCATTATTTCATGTTCTACTAAATTAGTTGATCCCATTTCTGAGAAGTTAGTTGCAAAAATATCCTGATATTCATTTATTAATTTTTGTAATTGTTCTCGTTGAGTTGTTGTTAACGCAGGATTTATGTTGTCTTTACTTTGGTTAGGGTTTTCACAAACATCAAGAGTTGCTACTAAATTCAAATCCTCAAGCATTTCAAGATATGCTAATGTAGTTCCTGCCAGTAAACGTATTTTATTTAAATTATTGGATTGCACTGTAATCTTCCAATCCTTCTCATTGATCTGATCAATATTAGTGGCAACTAATTTATGCTTAGACAAGAGAATTTCTTGTAAACATATTTTATAGGGATTATATGACAAATTGTCAATATTTTCTAATTGTAAGTCTAAAATACTTACTGTGTTCGGTAGAATTTCTATGTCATTGATTAAACGTAATTTTCCTTTAACTTTTTGTTCATATGGTGCATCAATCTCGTCTAAAAAATTTCTAGATTTATAAAATAAATTTGAAGAATTTGTCCAAAGGTCCCTGATATTTGTTTTATGTATTTGAATTGTAATTGGTTGTACTGAAGTATTCTTTAATGTTATAGTGTGATTTTGAAAATTAATTATACTTTTATGTTCTAGCAAAAATTTCATTCCGAGGATCAATGGTCTGGGAGAAGATATGATTACTAATGCCGAAATTGTTGTTTGCCAATTTTGAATTGTTAAATTTACCAATGATGATCCTAAGATTGACAATTTATGATTATCAACCGTTGATAAAAATGAAATAGGACTAGGCTGAATTACTGTATGTACAAAATTTTTACTTATTACGTTTTCTACGGCACCTGTATCTATTATAATTTCCACTTTCTCATTATTAATATATCCTACAATAAGTAAAACTTGTAATTTATTATGAACATCAGGGATTGCCGAAGAATTAGGTTGCACGTAATTGTTACGGTTATATGCTCTACCCCTTGTATTTGTATTTGAAGAGTAACGTGTTGGTTGATTTTGCCGTGACTGAGTATATGTTGAAGTATTTTGTCTCGCCATGCACATACTGATAGTATGTCCTGGTTTATTACAGTGAAAACAAATTGGTCTCCCATCTGGAGTACGTGTTGACCGATAATTATGAAATTGTCCTCTTGTATAATTGTTACTGTTGCGTTGATTATTTTGATTGTAATGCGTTTTATGTAACGTTCTTGAAGTGCTTGCTGTATTCATATTTAAATCCGGAGTTTCCGTTTTTTCCAGCTTAGCCAAACTTTCACGTTGATTTTAAGCACTAAGCGTTTAAGCTTTTCTAGGGTCATATTATCATCGGCTAGTACCGAAAATTGATATTGGTATGCTGGATGCAAACCACATTCGAAAAAATCAATTATTTCTGATTCAGGCATATTTTCATCCAAGTTATAGCACACGTCTAAGATTTCGTAGAGGAAACTGTTAATATCTTCATATTCCCCTTGTTTTCGTGAACGCAATTTAAATTTAGTTTCGCGATTAACAGCGGCTCCGGCGTATTCTTTTAAAAAAGAAGTTTTGACGTCTTCCCATTTGAAATTTCTATGAGCGGGATCGGCTATAAATTTTTCATACCAAATTGCTGCAGGTCCCATCAAGAAAGATCCAAAAAAACAAATTTTATTTGCGTCTGCCCATGAATTTACAGCAGCAGCCCTTTCATAAGTTTTTAAAAATTTTGCTGGATTTTTATCCTTTACTGGGTTGTAAGTTTCAGGACTTATAAATTTTGGTAAAGTAGGGGTTGCTGGGGTTACAAACGCATCGGAAATTGTTACATTTGCCATTGTTGCGATATTATTTTCAACTGTTCTAAATAAATTTTTATTCAATATTACTGGTTCTATAAAGTTTGGAACTTGAGTTTCGTTCTCTGGTGAATTAGACCCTGAGGAATTTCCAAAGACTGTTTCTGGTGTTGATACTAAATCAATAATATGTTGCTGATCAGAATCAACTACGTTTGACAAAGATTTTTCTTTGTGTTTATCTATATTTTGTAATTCTAAATTCTTAGACCTCGTAACCGGCGGTGATCTTAAAGTCATAGCCCGTGATCGAAAAATTTCAGTTGGGGGAGATTTAAGTGTATCTTCATATGCAAAAAATAAACTAGACTTATTAAATACCTCTGAACTAGTATATTTTGGTTTAAAATTTGCTACATGCTCTGGAAGAGCTGTTGAAGTTGATAGATCAGATTCAATTTTCTTTTTAAGTACAAAGGGTTTCCTACTTGATTTATGTTTGACATGTTCAGATCCAGACATCGTACAGGGACTTAAAGCCCATTTTGAAATATTTAATACAATTTAGAATAATATTTCAAAATGATAAACGGCAACTCCACCAAATGTCACGTGGTAATTTGTGACTAGTCTGGATTCAAACAAGTCAGTAGTTTTAGCATAATTATATTTAAACAAAGTTACAAAGTTAGCAAATGTGCACCATCAAGGTGAGCTTACATAAAAACAGCTAGTAGCGCCAAGTGAGCCATGGTTGGTTGAAGGGTTGTTCTTGTTCTGTAGTTTTCTAAGTTCTGTTTGAAGTTGACACCGGTCAGGCTGGTCTTGATGTAGTTATACGAAGGCCCAAGGGTCCACCAAGGACCCAACCATTAAGACTTGGTAGTAGAGCTAGGTCGAAGAGTCTAGATGCTGGCTGGTTGCTGAGTGGAAGTTACACTGAATTGAATGTTAGAAATGTTGTGCTTTTATACTAATTCCCGTGTCCCTATTTAGGTCATGTATCCATATTTGGACATGACTTCGGAACACATGTGCATCTTCTAGATTTCTCATGAAACCTGATATGCTGACTCATCAGTATTGCAACATCTTATGCAAATAGAACGTAACCCTGACATGTGATACTAGCATGCTTAGCGCGTGATACATCCATGTTGGATAAATATTGATTTTACTGAAGTAATTACATTGGGTGTTATTATTATCTGAATAACCATTTTAGGAACTTCGTGACAATATTACCAATTTTTGTAGCATAGTTTATTCCTTCTTTATATATTTTTTTATCAAATCCTAAAAGCTCATGTATCTTACCGTGGGAAAAGTCAATTTCATAATCTATGTCGCGTATAATTAACATAAAACGATTAGTTGCATAATTTACATCAAAATAAAACGGGGATATTTCAAATGTTCCAAAATATTCTTGGATATACCTACATAATTATTTAATTCATTTTCATCGTACAGACCGTTTGGTAATTTTAATATTTTCCACTCCGATTCATTTCTAATTTCTTCTTTCTTGATTTCGTTATTTTTGAGTTCGGTACGTATAGTAGAGTAAAAACCTTCTTCTATCTATCATCCCGTTTGCACTTTGTTGTAAAATGTGAGACCCACTAGAAATCATTCCCCATCCCTTAAGAATGCAAAATCACCTGGTCGTCCAAAAATCGTCGTGTGCAGGGGGTTGCTGGGGGTGATTTTCGAAAAATTTGCAAAAAAAATTTCTCGTTTTTACATCTACGTCACCTGGCCATGGTTCAGTTAAATTCTCATCTCAATATTTTAATCGGAAATATATTTTCTTTAATTTTAAAAATAGCTTATGCAATGCTTTCATATGGAGTGCCTTGATGAATAAACGATCGCCCTGAAAAGTCATAATTGTGATATTCTGTAACTTGTCTTAAACTCTTAACTCCAAGAACCTTTAAGTTAATCAAAAAAATTGTTTCTACAAACGTTCTAGATCTAATATCGAGGATTACATTACTTTTTTTAAATTCCCAATCTGATGGATAGTTTCGTGAAAAAATTGAAAATTGTAATACCATGCTGTGCCTTCGCTACCGGCCGTGAAGACGCGAGGAAGGTCCGGATTGCCGTGGCCGGGCAGTCGAAAACCGACTGTACGTCTCAGCGCGCGTATAAGGCCGACATTCGCCTATTTCCATGCAGTTTACGCGATTTTATTGGTAATTCTTCAGTTCGACGACTTGATTTGACTATTATTAATGGTAATTCGATTTTTCTAGGATTTTTTCAATGATAAAATTGTAAATATGGAATATATATGTAAGTAGGTAGTGTAGAAGTTTTGTTGAATAAGCATTATGTTAAAAATCAGAAAAATAATACCGCTAATATAGAAATAATAAATATTTAGTAAAATATCGATTTTAACGGGAAATAATAATATTTATTTGCTTAATACGTATTTCGACATCAATGTGCCATTGTCAAAAGCATAATATAAGATGTTTAATAACAAATGAATAATGATTTATATAGCAATTACTTGATCTATTAAAGACATTTTCTATTCCAAAATTGCCAGTAAAGGAAAATCAAGCTCAATTTGCTCATTCATTGAAGGTATACAGTTTTTTGTGTGTGTTTATAAATTTCAAAATCTTACAAAATATTTAATTTATTTTTGTTATCAGAAAAGTGTATAAATTAACTCAAGACGATATGTGGGCAATTCTATATTTATATGGAAAACCTGAACGATTAAAATATGAATTAATACCAACAACAACAAACTGTTAAAATTAAAATATCGACAAATAAACAAGTTATTACAGAACAACCAAATTCAGCACATCCTCATGAGCCGAAGGTGAATTCAACCAAGTTTTTAGAACCAAATTTACCAGACTTATATTCAATAAATCATCCGGATAGTTTATTATCAACTTCAAATCACCATTTGTATATATTTCACAAAAAATGGGTTTGGATAATGAATATAAATGACAAACGATACAGAAATCCAAAATTAATATCTGAATATTTACCGTTTGTAAAACAAATCTCTCACATCTATCAAAGACCTTCTGGAGAAGTTGTAATTATAGATGAAAATAAATATTATTTTAATTTCTTACAATTATTTTGTTTAAAAACCAAAACATTATTATTCGAATAATAACCAATGCGCGCTCTCTACCCTCTCTACTGTACAATTACATTTGGGTGATGCTCCTGCGCATAGGCGCATTTAAAAGTTTCTAGCACGTTGAGGTTGAACCTATGCGTTGAACACTGAACAGTCGAACGTGAACGTGAACGAGGAAAATGGCGTATCTGGAATGTTTGAAACATCCGAGAACCAATTGTCGAGGCATCCTCTCAAAACTGGCGAGAGAATACCCGAACTTTGATAATCGTAAGTTTTAATGCATATTGTTTCCGTTTGTCTTTTAATGTGGATTATTAAAAATGTTGTAGGCAATTTACCAAATCTTCTTTCCTGTGTGTCGATGCAGGAAGAAAGCGAAGTAAAAGAAGCCTTTCGACGCGTCTGTTTCAAAGACGTAAGAATTGTTAGCGTGACGGCGTACCGAAATAATAGTATAGCGATACACATACAGCTCCATGTCATCCAACGGCGAAACAAGGGGTTAATGAACAATCAACGGGAAATGAACGGGGTAATTAATCCCAAAAATTAATTTTACTTTAAATTCAACAAGTATTACTTTGTGAACCGAACACACTCGCATTACTGCTTTGGTCAATTGAATCTATGTTCCAAAAGAACCGGGGCTTGTTTGAAGAACAAATCGGAATGAATTTAACTACGGAATAGAGTTCAAAGTTAGTTTGTTGGCAAACTAGCTTTGAATCTCGTTCGGAAATCTTTCTCAAATTCTCTGGACTCTGAGAGATGTCAGAAAATTCTCTTCGAAAGTGGGCTGCGCACCGGTTTTATAGGGGAGCGTATCGTTCCCCACTCTGAATAGATGCGCAGTCTTTGAAATTTTGTCAGGGTGGGAGTGACGGAGAAATTCGGAGCGAACGAGGACGACTGACCTCGGCAAAAACAGAAGCCATTCAACTGCTTCTTTAATTTTCGCCTACCGGTTAGTCGCCTCGTTACACAATGTCCTCTTGTTTGAATTTGGTGCCAATTTCATTCTTGGAGGTCATAATTGCTGCATTTCCGGCGTTTTGGTGCGCAAAATCTTGGGAAAAAGTTTGAAAAGAAAAAAATTCTTGTCTGGGTTTTGTTCAAGCTGCATGGATGTCTTTAAGATTCGTTCTACAAGTTATCTTGGATTAATTAAAGGCATCCTTATTCCAATCAGTACTTTTGATGAATATTATAGTTATTTCAAGTATATTTACGGGTTGGATATCTCATTTTGAGGATTAATTCAGCTTGTTGAACCTCAGCATTCCTTCGAAGCTCAATTACATTTCGGTGAGTAAACGCCTGATTTTTATGTCCACACGGCCCTAACGTACATGTTTTCGTTGTAGAGCTTTTTCCTACTTTTTTATTCTATTTATCCTATTGAATACGTAAGACATTTTCGTCGTGTAATCCGTCCTCCGCAGCAAATCGTAGTTACAATGGTTCTCTGGCCTAAGTCACAATTCTGGAAGTGAGGAATAAAATAAAGTTCTGCGGATGCTCCAGCTTAATTTAGAGGTAAACGGCTCAAATCATTACTTACCTCCGGGATTTGGTCTTCCGAACAATCTCCACGGACATCATAGTACCAGTACCGGTTCAACATTGGGTTCCTTTCTGACAAGAGCTGATAAGTTGGAGGCATAAGTTGTAAGAATCTTTCAAACGATTGAATTTTCTCGCACCTCTACGAGATTCAAGGTATTTAGTTTGCATTACTCCTGTAAGATCTATTATTGAGATCTCTTTCGCTCCTGGATTGTGAATAATCTGCGTTCAACTATAATATAAAGAAGAATTTGATAAAAATACTGTGTTTACCTTTCGATATAGATTTTGAGGTTAGGATTTTTATTTTTGATGTATCGATTATAGATTAAATTGAGCTTACTTATCTGGTTGATCGCCTAATACTTATTGTAGCTTCACTAAACGTTAAACAAAAAAAAAATCCGTTATATTTATGTAATTATTAGCTCTTCTTTGGTGAGTTGCCGAGTTGTAAAGCATTTGCATTTGTCGCTTGAAATTCATTGACGTTCAACTGTCATTTCAGTTTGTTGACCGTTACGTCATATATTGTTATTTTTATATAGGATGCAGCTAAATTAATATTGTCTAGCTGTGTTTATGTAAATAGTAGTTTATTTAGGATATTGTTATGTGACGATTTTTCTGGTTTTCCGGTGCTTTTTAAAATCTTCGGTGATACTCGGTGAACTCGGGCGCCAGATTTTAATGAGTTTACTCTCAAACGGCTTCGTTCCTATGTCTGTGGTCGGAGAAACGAAGACCTAGGTAACTTCAGTGAAGAAAACACAGGGTATGCTAATAAACAAATGAAATACAAAAATAAGTTTATTAAACACAAAATAAACGAGTCGTAATTATGTACAGATTCGGTAACCTAAAAGATGCAACTTAAATAAAACAGTCGTCGGTGCATACGCTTGCGAACAAAATAAAATAAACTGGTATTAAAATATGTAAAGAACGGTAGTTACGGTAGCGGCATCAACGGAGAGCTTACACCCTTTCAAGACTTGAAAAATGTCTCCTATATGAACGGCAAATGCAAAGCTAGTTACGGGACTTGGTTCGGATATTCTGGACCTGGGTATCGTGACCACAGCACCGCTTGAAGTCAAGATGTAACGAGGCGACTGACCAGTAGCGAAGATTAAAGAAGCAGATAAGTTGGCTTCCGTCTTCGCTGAGGTCAGTCGTCCTCGTTCAGCTCCGTTTTCCCCGACACTCCCTCCCTGATTAAAATTGCAAGTCCGCGCATTCACTCCGAGTGGGGTAGAGGCCCGCGTCCTATAAAACCGGCGCGGAGCCGATTCTCCAGGAGAATTATTTGAAAGATTCCCCGGAAACTTTCCGATAATTTGAGTCCGAACTGTTTACAAATTCATTTTGAATAATTCCGTTTTCTAAATTTATTTTGTATTTGCTCTTAAAGCAACCGAGTGTTCCGTAGTGAACAACGAAATACCGGATTCAATTTAATTTTTATTTAATTACCATTAGTTTAAATTGATTGTCTAATAACCCCCTTGAATCGCCGAGAGTATTTAGAAGTGCGGGTGTACGATCATCACGATCACAACGTGCACTCTAAACTACTCTATCTATTAATTAGTGTTGCACTTGTGCTAAACGGTGCACCTAATTAACCCCGTAAATAATCAGGCTTGTGTTCTTTTTGGGCGGCACAGTAATTTGATCACGTGAAATACATGATCTACTGTTGCAATCTGACTAGTTCCATGAACTTGATTAATTAGACAATAATCAATTGAATTTTGTTTTCAATCTTTAAGAAACCCTCCGTGTTTACATTAATTGCATACAGGTATTCTTTGCTCACTCCTGGAACTCTGTTCCGTTTAAATCAATAGTTGAAAACACTTGCCCCTGTTATTTGAAATCACTTTCAAGTTATAAACACATCCCTGTTCACTGATTCTCCCGGCCCCTGTAAATTTCTGCAAAAGCAACGAGCCGACGCCATTAACTGCATTTGTGCACATTTTGTCAAGGCAGTTAGCAGTACGCAAGTCTGATTTAAACATCCCCAATATTAATTTCTTTAAACGCCCCGTTTAATCCGCCAAAATACTAACTTCCTCGTACATACTTATTCATACTTCCTGTGAAAATATTATTTGAATTTATATTTTGTCTTGATTTGAATTATTCATGCATTATTATTTCATTGTACATATATAAATAATAAATATTAAATAAAATATCGATTTCAACGGGAAATATCAAGATTTATTCGCTTTATACGTATTTCGGCATCATTGTGCCACTGTCAAAAGCTATATAAAATATTATAACAAATGCAAAATATAGTAACTCCTTGATTCTATTATTTTAACACTGCGTGAAGCAGCTGGCCCCAGTCAACCCGTCGGAGGTCAGTCGCTTATCAGTGTTTTAAAAAGATATTTATTCCAAAATCTTCAGTAAAGGAGAATCTAAGAGATCAATTTGCTCATTCATTAAAGGTATGTTGTTTTTTGTGTGTTTATAAATTTCAAAAGCTTCTAAAATGTTTAATTTATTTTTGTTATCAGAAAAGTGTAAAAATTTAATTGTATTATTAGATGTTAATGTGTGATTTTGTTCTAACAAATGTTTAGCAAAATTTGATTTATGTGCATGTTTATATTTGTAACAACGGATATGTTCTTTTTGCCTAATACTAAAATTTCTAATTGTTTGACCTATATATACTGAATCACAATGTGAACAATTTAATTTATAAATACCTGATTTTAGCAAATCATTAATTTTGTCTTTAGCATTGAAAAGAGAGTATAGAATATTTTTATTTTTATTTGCTAAAATCAGGTATTTATAAATTAAATTGTTCACATTGTGATTCAGTATATATAGGTCAAACAATTAGAAATTTTAGTATTAGGCAAAAAGAACATATCCGTTGTTACAAATATAAACATGCACATAAATCAAATTTTGCTAAACATTTGTTAGAACAAAATCACACATTAACATCTAATAATACAATTAAATTTTTACACTTTTCTGATAACAAAAATAAATTAAACATTTTAGAAGCTTTTGAAATTTATAAACACACAAAAAACAACATACCTTTAATGAATGAGCAAATTGATCTCCTTTACTGAAGATTTTGGAATAAATATCTTTTTAAAACACTGATAAGCGACTGACCTCCGACGGGTTGACTGGGGCCAGCTGCTTCACGCAGTGTTAAAATAATAGAATCAAGGAGTTACTATATTTTGCATTTCTTATAATATTTTATATAGCTTTTGACAATGGCACAGTGATGCCGAAATACGTATAAAGCGAATAAATCTTGATATTTCCCGTTGAAATCGATATTTTATTTAATATTTATTATTTATATAATCATGGATTTCAACAAAGTGACGCTTGAGAATGTCAATAAATCATTGTACATAAATTGTAAATAACATAGTATTACCATCCTGAATAAATTGTTAATAAGGTTTATCTTAAGCTCTTTATTTAATTCCCCTTTTCTTTGTGTAAGAACCCTGGATATCTCAAGAGCTACCCTAGCGCATCAAATAAATACTGTACGTTCAGGGGGAACGTTACAAAGATCGCCAAGAGACAAAATATCGGCGACCTGGGGCTTGTAATTTCTCTCAGACTCCGTCTAAAGAGAAATATACAAGACCTTTCGGAGTTACAAAACTAAAAGGGAGTTTGCTAACACTAAAGTCTCGAAAATCAAGTCCACAGCCCCGCTTGAAGAAATGATTGTCAAGAGCAGTAATGAGAGCACTAGGACCTTGTGGTTCTACCTCTACCCCGTCTAAAGCAGAACGTACAAGCTCCTACACGGAAAGCAAAGTTAAAACGGGATAACTAACGGGGATGCTAATATGTGAGCCTCGGATACCACGGCCACAGCCCCGCTTGAAGACGTGGTTGCCAAGAGTCACAATACCAGCACTAGGTTCTATAATTGTACTTCGACACCGTCTGAAGTAAAACAAATAGCACCACTAAATCGGTATAAACTAAACACGGAGGGTAACTAAACTGAACTCACCCTAAATTGAACACGGTACACACCCTAAACGGCACTTTACAAAATTCGGAGGGTTGTAAACTCACCTAGTCGCTGTCGGCTGTTAAACCTTAGAAGACGGATCTGCGAATTGTCTAATTATTCCGGAAAATTCGGTTTTATACTGGAAGATTCGAAACCGCGCGCACTAGATCCCCTACACTAAAGTCTGCCGGTACGGGAAGGGGCCAGCGCTCGCTGCTTCGCGGTTGGAGCGAGGTCAAGCGTCAACAATACATATAAACTTAAATATTTACATTGCAACAATGAATTAAACTAAATATCTTATTTTAACAATTCAAGTAAATTATTACGGCCTTAAATAAAATATATAATTAATAATGAACACAAAATTAACAGGCACATTCCGTGTAGAATTATTTATTGTATTTAACGTTTCGTCGTACATTACAGTCGACATCTTCAGAAATACTAATTACATTGCACAGTTACATTGGTATTTATACTAATCGTTTGTCCATGGTTGACTGACGAAGCGCTCGTTTTTGGAGGGGAGGCTCGCCATTGGTTGGACTTCTGTTCGGTTGGTTGGTTACTAGGTTTTCTACTTCAGTGGGTTTTGGAGCGTAGATCTTCTTAGTTAGTGCTGGTTTCCAGAACTTACTTAGGTAGAAGGTGTCGTCTCTGTTGATGTTCTCAGGATGCTTTTCAATTTCAATCGCTTGTCTTATGAATCTTGATTTTCCATGTTGGGTCTTGGCTAGCACTTTGGTTTCTTCGAAGTTGATGGTGTGGCATTTTGTGTTCATCAACGATAACCGTGGAAGCCTACGAAACCATATAATTAATAATATTAAGAAAAATTACGGAACTTCGTTACAGTTATTAAATTTACATTGCCGATACAGGTCATTCAAATGATATTGATTTACAAATAATTTTCGAGTTATTAGTAACCTTATGTTTTGTATTCACACTGTAAAAAATGCATGTAAGTATACACTATCTTTAATGTAATTTTTACATTACAGACAGTGTATAAACACATAATCTGTAACAGTCCCTTAATTACGGTGTGATATTACATTTCTAGTTAAAAATACACTCAAAACTGTAAAATTACCGGTGTATATGTTGTATATCTACAAATACTAATAAATATTACATATTATTATGTAATTTTACAACCATTTTACCACTATGAATGTAGAAGTACATTAATTTTATGTACTATTACTTACAACATACATCTGTAAGAAAATGTATGTGAATATACAGTATATTTAATGTAATATTTACATTATATTCTGTGTATAAATCCATAACCTGTAACAGTTGTGTAGGTTTCCTGTAATATTCCATTTCTCTGTAAAATTTCACTTAAATATGTAATATTACAGATTATATGTTGTATATTTACAGGTATACTATTAACTGTTACATCTCTTTTATCTAATTTTACTACCATTTTACCAATAGGAATGCAGAAGTACATTATTTCGCTGTATTATTACTAAAATGCATGTGAATATACACTATATTTAATGTAATATCTACATTGCAGGCAGTGTATAAATCCATACTCCGTAATCATTTTCTTGTAAAATGCTGATTTTTGCTTTTTTGGCAATATAATCAAGAATTGGGTGCTGTTACCTCTGCAACAGTTTTCATTCTGCACATATAGGGCACTATACTAATATATGTATTGTGTTACATAACATGAAATTTTGTAATTTTTGTTCTTTTGGTATATATTTGAAAATCCCGCGCCTTCCAACCGTCTCCGTTATGCTAATAACCATTGGGGAAATTCCCGCCTTGTGTTTCTGCTTCGTCAACAAAAAACTGTTTCGGTACAAAACCTGCAGTCCGTAATCAGTTGCTCACTTTTATTGGAACTTTAGTTTAATCAGTTTATTAGATAACTAATTAACGATTTTACTAATATAAGTAATATTTTCATTACTAGAAAACTCTCAGGTAATTTCTATGGTGTTTGATCATTTAGTCGCGATAGCAGTGATAATAATAGTAGAACACGAACCCAAACGCACGGACTTGTGTGGGTGCGCTGCACTGAATAGCGAACCATGATTGAGAATTAACCGTCAAATCGCCATTATTGTTTTGTGCAAGAGTGATGCTATAGTGATAGTGACTGCTTTGTAGTTTCTACTCCTTTGATAAGTTTGAGGTAAGTTGATTATAATGTACCTACGTTATTAAAAATTGGTAGTAGAGTGGGTATTCACAAATCACAATACATTCTGATGTACCATTTTACCAATTATTCAGAAAACCATCGAATAGTTGGACAAACGAAATTGGCGGCAAAACTTGGTTATTCATTTTTTGCTTTGTTCAGTGCATTTTTTGAGCTCATTTCTGAATCAACATAGGTGTGTGCTTATTTCTTATGTAGATTTTATTTTGCATATATAGAATATAGCTTAGGAATTACAATTCCAGCATTGCCCCCAATTTCGCCCATTTTTTGTAACCCCAAAAAAATTGATCCCGAGATTTCGAAAAAATAAAACGCTTTAGAATAATTCAAATCTCCCTTTTTTAAGCGATTTGTCAAAACAAAAAGTAAAGAAGAGAAGAGACAGTGCACATGACAAAACGCTGATAAAACGAAGAAGAATAAAGGGACTTATGCAAGATTGGGAGTATCATTAGCAAGACGCCAGTACTAGTATTAACAGGTAAAACCATAAGTGTTAAGTATAAATGCTGTAGTATGGCGGCGTACATTTGCTCCACGTGTACTGCTAGTATTCCAAACATTGGGAAGTACAATGCCCATCAACTTTTTCATAAACATTCCCTTAACGCTAGATTTACATGTGTTTACAATAACTGCTTGAAGGAATTTAACAAATACTCTAATTTTAAAATGCATTTGTACCGTTCTCATACCATTTGTGAAAAATCTAGCGCAGCATCCCAGATAACGTTAAAAACTTACTGCACAGTACAGAACTGTATCTTTAATACTCATATTATCAAAATTATGTCAGCTCATATGTATGATCATATAAATAGTGGGTATACTGTAAAATGTCCATATTGTGGAAGTGCTTCTCATACCATGTATAAAAATATACCGCAACTAAAATCTCACATCTATCGGACACATCGAGTACAGAAGGTAGAAAGTGACTTGAAAACTTTACACCAAGACGGTCGTGTGATTGAAGATAATGCATCAAGTGTATCCAATAATGTTGAGAACAATAGTGCTCAACAGATCCTCAATAACAGTGATCTGACTGATAATTCTGAGTCAGATGTTGGCTGTTTAAATATATTAGCGACTATGTATCTTACGTTACAAACCAAGCATTTTCTTACTGATACAGCGCTTCAAACTATTATTGACAGCTTACTAGACGTCAGTGAAGTTACAAATACATCACTTTCATCAAAATTGGCACAACTTGGCTTGAATCTACCAGAGAACTTCATTGTTGATAATAATTTATTTCAGACTTTTCATAGAACTGGTCAAGGTCCCCTGCGAACTGCGTATGCTAGAAAACAGTATTTTAAAAAGAATTTCAGTTATATTGATCCAATTGAGATTTATTTTGAAAATTCTGAAAACCAAATGACACCAAAGTTTTATTACGTGCCAATTTTGGAAACTCTTAAACTTTTAATGAAAAATCCATTCGTGTATGATCAATGGTTAGCAAACGGAATTAATAAAACTGAATTAAACATAATTAGGGATATAACCGATGGAAGTATTTTTAAAAATACGAATTTTTACAAAGAAACCCCTATAGCACTTCGCCTAATGTTATTCCAAGACGCATTCGAAATTTGCAACCCTTTGGGGTCTTCAAAAAAAATCCATAAAATTGTAGGGGTGTATATGGTTTTAGGTAACATTTCGTCTTTTAATAGATCCCAGGTTGATCATATTCAGTTAGTTGCTTTGTGTTATGATTTACATCTAAAGAAATATGGTTTTAAAAAAGTTTTAGAAGAATTAATGAAAGATCTTTTAATTTTAGAAACTGAGGGTATATTTATTAACAATACAATGGAGAAAGTAAAGGGATCTGTAATAGCTATGATCGGGGATAATTTAGGCAGCCACCAAATTGGAGGTTTTGTTGAGAACTTCTCTACAAGTCAGTATTTTTGCAGGTATTGCCACATCAACAAAACTGCTTTCGAAAATAATGGTAAATTGGTAGCTAATTTGAGAACTAAAGAATCTTACGAATCGGATGTTGATGTGTGTGATATAACAGGTGAATTCTCGAGAGGGATTAAATCCAATTCTGTTTTGAACGAATTAAATTTTTTTCATGTCGCTAACTCAGGTTTGCCGCCGTGTATAGCACACGATTTGTACGAAGGTGTTGTGCAATACGATTTAATGTTGGCAATAAATTATTTTGTAGTAAAAAAGGTATTCACATATGATTTAGAAAATATTCGATTTGAAAATGAAAATACACATGAAAAAGTTCCAATTTTAAAGAAAGGTAAAAGTAAATTGTTCGGGAGTGCTTCGGAGAATTTCAGATTACTACAGATTTTTCCCTTTGCAGTTTACGATATAATGGATACATCAGATGCAGTTTGGAAGATGGTATTGCTTCTGCGACAAATCTGTAATCTGATAATGTGTTTCAGTATATCTGTAGGTCAAGTGGCGTATTTACGTGCTATTATATTCGAATATATAGATATGCGCCAAAAATTGTTTCCGCATGAAAAACTAAAACCTAAGCACCACTACATAACTCACTATCCTGACCTGATTATTAAATTAGGTCCATTGCGACATCTGTGGACCCTTCGATTTGAAAGCAAACATCGTTATTTTAAAAATATTGTTAAACACAGTGCGAACTACAAAAACGTTCTTTTCACTTTATCAGAGAAACATCAGTTCCTTCAAGCACTAGTTATGTCACAAAATTCGACTTATAGCAACAAAGTTTCAGGAAATTTTGTAACCATTTTTAAAAACAGTGACTACCCTCGGTACATATCCACGATAATAGAAAACCATTGCACTCTTGATAAACCTTTTATCACTGATGGTGCAAAGTTCAGGGGAAATGTTTATAAAAAAGGGATGGTCATATGTTATGGTGAAAATGAACTTGGCCAATTCTGTGTATGTGAAATTATGTATATACTAATCGATAGCTTTTATGAAAATATTTGTTTTGTCGGTAAGAAGGCCACACTTGTGGAAAACACTGACATTGGGATTTTCGCCCTAACTGATAAAATCAACAATACTGATATTACGTGTATCCCATTTTCTTCTTTAATTTGTTATACACCCCTTTTACAATTTTTAACGCCAAATGGAACAATGTATTTTTATTTTAAATCGGCTCCTCTAAGTCCATTGTAATAAAACAATTATAAATACTAGAAATTGACATAGGTGATCAGATTTCAGTTTCTAGACGCCTTCACTCAAACAAGCAATTAATGAATACCCGTCACCTGCTTTTAATGTCGCAAGTAAGGTATCATCGCAAACAAAAAATCGAAACACCAGCATTTTTGCTGTGTTTGTTTTAAACAATTTTAATATAATATATTATGTATTTTCTGTCATACCGACTTAAAGAAACGTCACCAAGTTGGTTGACATGAAAGAAGTACTTGAAAATCAATGAAAAATGAGCACTACGAAAAATGTTGCCGTTTCCATTTTTTTGTCCGCGATTTACCTACCATACTGGAATTAATTTTCTTATGAAATGTAACTCCCAGGTAGATACTTGCTGTTTGTTTAAATTACCTCCCATATGTTCACTCTGTGTCAAAAAAAAGTATTTTAGAAGTATCCTGCCTTCAATTTTAATCTAAAAATTCTGCGTTTTTCAATAACCTGCCAACTGGCTGGATTTGTTATTTTTAATTGTTACTTATGAAATTCTGTTGTAGAGTATTGATTATTGTCAAACATGACGTTGTTGTTCAAAGTCTGGAACTTGCACAGGGATAATAAAGTATTTATTCCCATCGACGACAAAAACGACGGCGAATTATATAATCAGTTAATATTAAAAGGTACTAAATTAAAAAGCAAGTTCAACACATACCTTCACGTAATCCAATGTTTTAGCTTCTATACGACTGCAAATTGATGGGAGCGCAATCGTCATGGAGTCGGACGGAACATTGATAGAGGAGGATGATGTATTGAGATTGTTGTACAAAGAAACTTTAATACTTTTGACGAAAACCGAGAAATGGAAGCCTATTGAAGACCTAAATTTATCTACTTGCTCAACCATAACACTCGAAAATGAACCACCATCATCATCATCATCATCGTCTATTTCCGACCTACAATCACAGGAGATGGGAAACGTTGGAGATAAGGATAAGGTGTCGGAGGAAACCTGGAACAATTTCGAAATACCATGGAATCACGTTAGTCCATCAATAATTAAACAGTGCGAATTAGGAAGCAGAATCCCCGAACATATCTGTAATGTGATAAACGTCACCGTGGAAGCTGTCCGGGAAATAAAAAAATTTGCCTGCACAAAAACCTTTAAGATAATATCGAAGAAAATTATCGAGAAATACCCCCAGCAATTTAAAGACATGGAAGGCGACATTGTTTATGGGGATGGGTGCCATACTGTATTCAGAAAATTGGTGGATCGAAACAACTATTTGAATAGGCCCCATAAGAGCCCAAGAGACAGATTGACACAAGAAATTCCGCCAAAGAAGAGAAAAATTATGTTAAAATCTAAAGCAGGTAGGTTTTTATCTATGTCAAAGAGTCATTATTCATTAATTATTTGAATTTCGTGTGTGCAGGATGTTCGAACTGGTTTCCAGACACCTGTACAGAAGACTCTCCAGAAACTCTAACCGACAAAAAGACAACATTGAACAGTTACGTAGATGATTTTACGTTAAATGAAGAAACAATTTGTTTACTAAATGATACATACAAAATGCAAAGATTTGTCTTAAACAACCACGAAGCACCCACAATTATGAACATTAAAGAAGACTGGCCCATTCTATTGCTAAAACCAGTAATATTTTGGCATTTTAAAAAGTTAATGTCGCAAGACATTAATGACATTGACAAAATATTTTCAGCCAAAGCAAACAAAATAATAGAATTTGGGATACAGAAGAAATATATTGAAACTATACCTAATAATGAGACTGAGAAGTTCATGAATTGTATAGACATTTTGGGGCAGTTTTTTAAAGAAGACACTGGATTAATAATTAATAAGTTGAACCAGGTCAGTATTAATGGTTTTCATAAAGCTATTTGAAGATCTATATTTTTTTATATTTGCAGGGGTCTCATGACGCATTACGGTTAGTAGCCCCGTGCATTATGATTGTCGCAGGTCAGTACTTATTTTGCAAATGTTCGTTTGTTCCTAACTTACCTAAAATTGTTCTCTTTGTAGACGCTGATACAAATGAGAACAAGTACATGGTTTATGTGGAAAAATTAAAGATACAGGAATGTGAACAATTTATAGAATCATTTAAAGTTTTATTTGCTTTATATTACAACTTTAACATGAGTTACCCCAAAGAAGTATCTAACACTTTAGACTTTCTGCAACGTTACATCTTGAAAATCAATCCCGATCAGGGTTCGAAAAGTAATAAAAAAAGTAATACCAAAATTTAATCCCTAATTAATAAGTTGAGAAATTTCAATTAAGTTTCAGCTATTACTACTTATTCATTGTTTTTTTTTTGTTTGTTTACTTCATTGGATATTGTAACAATACTATTAATTGTACATCTATGGTACCAAATTCTGCAGTATCATACAGTAATATGCCTTTTTTTATTATACCTGCTTATAATCCTTGTTCAAACCATCGTTCGGGTCTATTGCGTATAATAATCGTTTATTTAAAGACGGTCGTTATCGTTTACTTTACGAAAACAATGAAGTTCGTGTTAAAACTTTAAACCATTGGTCTTGTGTATTTTTGGTTACAGTACGTAAGTACCCGAAAATACGCGATACGAAGCAGCCTTAACGTAAATTTCATATTTGGCAGAAAACAAATGATAACGACTATCTCCAAATAAACGGTTATGATACGATTGGCTCAATACAGAGTGTTAATACTAAGTCGTTACACCAGAAAATGGCAGAACTCATTAAACCAAACACCTTTTTTCTTGTTCCAAGTTTTGATTTGGGTCCCCGATTCGTAGTTATTGAATTTCTTTTGTTTTTTTATTAATCGTAATAATTCCCTTCTTTTAGGGAATATTTGAGAAAACGAAAGGTTTGCAAAGTTTAGCTTTCGGTTCTCTACAAGATTTGCATTTACACTTATTTTATATTTTTTCAAATAACAGAATATGATGGCCGATCAAAAATTTCAAATAACGCTGTTTTGAAAATAAAAAAATAATAAAATTCTTAAGGCTGTATCTACTATCTACTTCAACATTAATTTGTCCAAATCATTTTTTCAATCTAAGCAAAAAAAAAAGTTTTTATGTAATTACAGAGTAAGTATTTCCTAACATAAAGGAATTATTACAATTGTTAGAAAAACAAAAGAAAAACAATAACTTGGAACAACTACAAAAAGTTGTTTGTTGTAAAGAGTTATAACTGGTATTTTCAGGTGTAACAACATAGTATTAACACCTGTATACTGCTTTCCAGATTGTTATACAGGTATAATAAAAAAACGTGTATAAGTGCCAAGGCTTACTTATATCCACTAGTATCATAATACCATTTATACTCTTGTTTTTCATAAATTCACATTAGTACCTACCTATTGTATTACTATATTTTTCTTGCATAAATAAAATATTAAATGTTTCCCTTGATTTTTTTTGATTTGGTAAATTTCCCTGAATAAGTACAGTATTACACAGAGACTCGATTTGAAGACGTACAATATGAGGAAATAAAAGAGGTATATTGAAAATACATAGAAAACATTTTCCAACATGTAGGGAGAATCATTACTAAGCATATCTAACCTTTTAAGTTGTATAGTTTCACCAACAAAAAAGTTTTGCGATACCTCAGAGGTTGAATGGGGAAGATGTTGTGGAAATTTTATCTATAAATTTTCAACAGATTAGCTTTACTTCCAGAGATAATATCACATTGTACATTTTAAAATTTACACCCTGTGCTTACTTGAATGCACTAATACATGTAAGGTATGTAATTTTACTTCTTTGAACAGTACCAATACCGACGTAACGTGTGATGTTACATATTTGGGTTGTAACAATACACATATGGCGTGTGATATTACATATTTGGACGGTAACAATTCAGATACGACATGTGATTTTACTTAATTGGGTTGTAACAATACACATATGGCGTGTGATGTTACATATTTGGACGCTAACAATACACATACGACGTATAATATTACATATTTCGACAGTAACAATTCAGATGGGAGATGTGATATTACATATTTGGACAGTAACTACTCCGATATGACATGTGATGTTACATACTTGAGCTGTAACAATACAGATATTACGTGTGATGTTACATATTTGGACGGTAACAATACTCCGTATTGTAATTTCACACAGAAAATCGTTGGTCTTAAAGTTGCCAACGATTTTCTGTGTAATTTTACATATAATTTTTTTACAGTGCAGCTGTAGTTCAACTAATTGCGGGAGTTGGGGTAGTTTTGTTGGGCGGTTTAATTATTATTTTTATTGTCGCGATTTGCGCCTTGTATTTCTTTATTCCCCATCGTTATACAGACGTTACGTTGTTGCGCTTTATTATTTTTTTTCTGTGTTTGCTTGAATTTTTATTTTCAATTCAGGGTAACTAGTACCGCAATTATTTAACAAATATTATTCCGATATTATACTCATGTTACTGGTCGAAAACTGAACTGTAGTTTGATTTTGGTGGTTGATGATATTTTTTTTTGTAGCTTGGTGAACGATTTTTTGTACTCTTTCTAGGCCTGGAGGAGTCCGTCTTTGGGAGTTTTATTACAGGCCTTGGCGCCCTTATTTAATTTTTTTTTATGTCTACGATTGACGCACCCCGTTTCGCAGTCGAGTGGCCCTGCGATTTCAACACCGATCAATTACCAGCTACCAACAGTAGGGACAACGTTTTAGCTAACACGGTGGTTGACTTATAGTTGTCTGATATGCGTAGGTTCTTGACCCTTTCAACGGAATTGGCGCGAAGCTCCCATCCTGCTTCCTGTAAAACGGCTTCAGGAAGATCGACGGCTGTCTGGCAAACAGTGTAGTATTGCAGGCCGCCATCAAGACCGCCAGAGTAAACATCAGAGCCCATAAAATCATTTCCCTGGACCTGCGAAAGGCCTTCGATTCCGTCCCCCATTCAACCATTGCAAGGGCCATGCGTCGATTCGGAGTACATCCGAGGGTAGCCACCTACGTCTTAGCAGCCTACAAGGAATGCTCCACAATCATCTCGGCAGGCAATTTAACAACCGGCGAAATTGATATACAGAGAGGTGTGATCCACTGTCTCCGTCGTTATTTAACATGGTAATTGACGAAATCCTCACCACACTGAACGAATATGACGATGGGCTATCCATGTCAGAAGGAGGTCTCAAAATCCCAGCCCTGGCTTATGCCGACGATCTTCTTCTTATGGGCGAAACCACCGGGGAAGTTCAACTTTTACTTCGGAAGTGTGAGTCTTTCCTTCAAGATCGCGGCCTACAGCTTAACATACCTAATGCTCCGCCCTCTCGGTTGGAGTAATTCCCAAGGTGAAGAAATTTTTTGTGAGCACCACACCCAAATCTATGGCCCAGGGACAGCGATTACCCCAACTCGACACCTCCCAACTGTTCAAATACCTGGGGAACAAATACGGATTCATGGGCATTGATCGGTGCGACATCGAGCACCTCCGGACACTTTTGGAAAGGCTTTAAAAAGCGCCTGTAAAACCGGATCAATGAACGTGTAAAAACGTCACAATGAATTGGTAATCCCCCATCGGCATGGACCGGGAGAGGACTTTGTTAAATCGGTGCAACTAAGAGCGAACGTGCTGCCCACAGTCGGCACCGTATACAACAGGGGTGACGCTGCAAGATGTAGAACTGTGTGTGTTAAGGCACAATCACTAACGCCCGGTTTCTGGAAACAAATTTATGAAACCCATAGCTTATGTATTCCATAAATAGCGAATAAGGCACTCTAATGACATTAGGTCACGTGATCAAATTTCATATAGGCCAATTAGCGCCTTCCACAAGGATCACGTGATACGTCATGGACTGCCTTATTGACTGTTTATCGAATACATAAGTTATGGGTTTCATAAATTTGTTTCCAGAAACCGGACATTAGTCATGTTCTACAAGCCTGCCCTGTCACCCATTGGCAAAGGGTGCGGAGACATGACCACGCAGCTGAACAACTAGCCAAGGCCTGTATCCGAAAGGGGTGGACAGTGAAGCGCGAGCCCAACATCTGGTGTACGGATGGCACTCGGAAGACACCAGACCTAATACTGAAAAAAAAGGATGAAATCATCATCGGCGACATCGGCGTCAGTTGGGAGGGCCCTCGACCGCTAGACGCAGCTTACAATTGGTAGGTCGGTACCTACTCTACAGCCATTCATGGACGCCTTCCGTCGACTGCACCCTAACGATACTATCCACAATCTACCTTGTATCATAAGGGCCAGGGGGACCTGGTGTCATCTAAACGAAGAGCTACCTAGTGATTTATTCATGTGCATGTGCTGCGCCCGATTCGGGCGCGCCGGTGGTCAACAACAAGGTGTTCCATTATCATGACAACTGGGGTGTCGCGCACTACTGCTCATGCGGTTATTAAACTGGAAACAACGGCACGCGGTGTTCCCAAGCGGTGACCTATACAAGTACTGCACAAAAGTGCTAGCGTTCTCACCACGTAAAACGTGTACGGAACTATTGTTTAGTCAAATAGATTAGTGGATAGTGATAAAGTTAAGTGTAAATAGTAGTAAGTAAAAACTAATGAACATTAAGTGTAAATATAATCCGCGAATCCTTAAGAGTGCTCTCAAAAACCAACACCATACAGCGCTATTAAAGTCCATTAAGAGACATACGAAAACACTGCAAATTAAAGATCTATTAGATACTAGCAGCGTCATGGAAAATACTGCTGAAGAAGAAACCCAAACGTAAACGGATGCTATTATGGCGGCTGCCACCAGCAATTTAAACACCAATAATACGACAAAAGAGGACGGTTGAATTCATAAATGGCGTCAACGAAAGTAAAAGTTTTGAAATGGTATGCAGGAAAAGAAGACGCATAGCAACCGAAGGCAACGGCCAGGTAGCAAAGATCTCAAAGCCGATGACAATGAGGCCACCCCCTATGCAGGACAGTATCCGCTTAGAGAATCTAATAATCGAGAACGACCAAGAAAAAGGACATGAGAACGGGGACGAAACTCAACCTGACAAAAATCCCCGCAAAGACTTCATGAAAGAGGCGAGAAGCACCCACCACCTATCATCCTATACGGCAAAGCAGAAGATAGCAACCAATTCATAAAATACGTGGAACAGCACGTATAAAAAGGCTTTAAACTAAAATATCTACGTGGCAGACACCCAGGAATGGAAAAATCTTAAAATACTTCTAAATAGGTAATGAAAAACATGAATTTCACACGTACGCTCACAAAAGTGAAGAAAGCCATGCTTTTGTATTAAGAGGTTGGATCACGCACCGGAGCCAGATATAATAAAAAACGAACTGAAAGACGGCCACGATATCAATGCAATTAAGTGTTATCGCAAGAGTAAAACCAAAAGGCCAGCATATTTAGTCATAACAACAAACGATACCATAATTTCATAACTAACAAAAATTAGGGCAATACACTATACGATGGTATCCTGGGAACGATACTATAACAACAAAAGGATAATCCAGTGCCACAGGTGTCAAGCGTGGGGACACGCGACGTCAAACTGATACGCCACCCCAAGGTGCCTGAAATGCGAACAGGAGCATCTAAGCAAACTGACAAAAACACTCCTGCCACATGCTCAAATTGCGAGGGAGCTCACACGGCAAATAACATAGACTGCCCAGTCTATAAAAAACTCGTGGAACAGCTGGAAAGTAAGAACGAGACCTATAACAATAATCTAGAACGCCCAGCACAATCGCAACAAAAAAATGGCGACTTTTCACGACTAAGGTATAAGGAAGCTCCTCCATCAACAACTCATGGAACCATACCCACAGGTGCATCAGCCACCAGCAAACCAACGCCAAACACAAAAATTCCAGGAGAATGTGAATGTATTTAGTGAACTAACAAGTGAGTTAAAAACCTTGAGTGAATTAATAAATATTAAGGGAACGCTAACAGCAATAAAAGACCTAAATGAGGAACTAATTCATTGTACAAATAGCACAGAAAAATTAACAGTATTCTTACAATTCTCTCAAAATCTAAACAAATATGGTCTGTATAATCAAAGTAATTTCATAGAATGCTAACGGAGTAAAATCCAGATTAGCGCTTTTTAAACATTAACAGAGTAGACATAATGTTGTTTAACTAAAGAAAACTAAAGAAATAAGATAAATTAAAAATAAGGGTGTATACAATGTACAGAAAAGATAGACCTGATAACCTAGGGCCGGGGGAGTAGCAATAGTAATAAAACACAACATTCCACACACAAACATCAACATAAACAGAACAACGATAGAAACACCCGCTGTAAAACTGACAGACAACACACACATAATAGCAGCATACAATAGACCCTTAAATCACTTCGGCAACAATGAATTGCACACACTACTAAACACGGGCAGAAATGTACTTGTAATCGGAGATCTAAACGCCAAGCACGTACAATGTAACTGTAATAGAAACAACACCAATGGCAACACACTTGCTGACCACATTATCAATAATAATGCCGTAATAATGTACTCAGTGTAGGCGCACGTTCAAGCGCGTTCGGGTGTTGCGCAGACTCCTAGTTGAGCCGGCGGCGTAGGGATGCTAAGCAGTCAGGAAGCAGTGCGGTCGACCTAGTAACCTTTTACTGATATTTAGTTTGAATGTTCAGTTTCTTTATTAAAAGTTTATAATTACCTCATTATTGATATACAGTGTGGGTACTTTCAAAACCGAACATAGGAGAATTGCATTGTAACTAACCTTTATATAGATTCCTGCTCGCCATTTAAACCCACAAGAATTGTAATGGTATGAATGGAACGACAAAAATACAGCGCATGCGATGGTACCAATAAATGTTAGTACTTAGTTACCTTTTTCTGTAAAAAAATTTATAAAATAATGCTATTTTGAAATAACATAGGTTGCTATGACTGTCAACTTTTTTATCTGTCAATTAAATTATTTGACATCAGTCATAAGTTTCTGTTATTAATATCAGATATGAATAATGTTGTGTACAAGTTTGGCAACACTGAGTGGTAGGGCACTTCCGGTAAAAATGGTAGAGAGAGATTACCTATTAAGGGGGAACCTTTCAGTTCATTCGACGAACCAGATATCTGTGAAATTAAACAGATTCAAGTACTACCTGTCAGTATAGAGAAATTACAACTAGAAACGACCAAAGATGAGACATTACAATCACTCCGACGGGGATTAAAAACGGGAATAATAATACCAACTAAAAATCGCTCTTCGAGTGCAAATTTAAGTAGTAGTAACAGTAGTAGTGATGGTACTCCAACTAGTGAGAGAACAAAAGCAGAGTTACAACGAGTAGAAGAGCAATTACGAGTTATGCAAAGGAAGGCTGACAGGTCCACATACGAAGCGAGTGATGAGACGCTGATACCAGTATTCGACCCACAACGGGACGATCAAAATGTAGAAAATTGGGTAAAGGAGCACGCGCACTTGTTCGGTTCGGAACCGTCCTATCGGCAAAAACCAAAATGCATGGAAATGAATGGCAGCCCGCGCATTACGTCGGTTTGGTTTCGTCCAATTCGGTTCAGTCCAAGTATATTACAGATGTCAAAAAATTCCGAAAGTCCGATCAGTCCATAGGTAATAACGGGACGAAAAGGATGGTGCCGTACCAAATCAACAAAATGGCAGTAATTTTCATGTATTTGCGCGGCATTTGTAAGCTTGGTGGAGCTTTATTTGATTTTTGCCGATCGGACGGTTCCGAACCAAACAAGTGCACGCGGACCTTAAGACGTGTAGACGATCTAGCCGCGGTTTACGGGTGGAATAATACAGCTATTGTGCGCTTAGTATCGAGTCGATTGAAGGGTATGGCGCGAAAGTGGTACGACGCTCAAGATTATTTAGGCGCCGACTGGCATATCATGAAGAGTGCGCTGACTAAACAGAAACCTTTACCGTTTTCGTAGTTACTGCGCGATGCCGCGAATTATGGCGCATTACCGGGTCAAGACCTTGGCGAATATTGTTTCGCTAAGCTCGGTAAGTTAAAGAGTTTAGACATACACATTCCGGAAGAATATATCTTGTTGACGGGGAATTCCCGACGAAAATATAGCAAGGTCTGCGCGTTTCGTGCAAACTAAAGACGTAAGGGAATTATATGCCTACTTAAGTGCGATCGGGCGAAGCCATGCGATAGTTCAAGCCGGAGTCCAGGCGGTCACTGCAACTGTGACGTCACAATTGAAGACGGCGAGAGACTAATAATTTCTAGTAATGCAGTCAGCAATATGTGTTTTTACGTGACTTATTTGGCGCTAAATTTTCACTATATACAGTAAAACATTGTCTATGCACTTTACTAACCTAGGTAATGCTAGACCGGCCAGCTTTTTATTCAGAACGCGTCTAGATATTAGAGAAACTATTTAAAAAACAATTTTTGAGCAGTAAGTTTGCGTTTATAAGTTTTGAAAACAGTATTCTCAATCCAATCATTCAGTATCTATCAATTAAACAGGATTTAACTATTGAAATATATGTTCAGAATGAACAACTCCCAAAGATAATAGTTATTTACATAACAAGTTTTGAAAGTTATCTATTACTGGACGAAGGAGATGTTGAGGGTACGAGGCCGTAAGACCGAGTACTTTTATGCTTCTGAGTCCAGTAGAATAACTTTCTAGACTCATTATGTATAAAATTTTACCTGAAATCGTATAAATTACTTATTCATAATATACTTATTCATAAATTCGCAAATTTGAAATAGTATATTAAGTATTAAGAACGGTAAGGACATTTTACCGATCGAAGACAATAGTTTGGAGGAGGAGCGCAGCGACGACTCCAATTATTGTCTGAGATCGGTAGTCCTTAACGGTCATGATGCTTATGACGTTTTTTGCGCTACTGCATCCGGTAAAAAGAATTTTTAATAAATTAATAATTAATACAGATTAAAATGCCATAATTGTCAGTCTCCGCATCACGTTGCCGTATTGTCGATTGATATATTGCGTTTCTATAGCAATCTGTAAACAGTTACCGCCATTGCAGTTTTTTGTGAAAATTATTTGGAGTTCCGTGCTAAAAATTAATGAAAATGATTCCGAAAACGAAATAGAAGAAGCTTGGAATATGGGGTGTTCGGTTCTCATTCCTGATAAGTCTAGAGAGACGCTACGAAGGTACCTACAATCATTTTAAAAATTGGTGTACCAAGAAAAGTACAAATATTGATGAAAAATCTTTGCTGGCGTACTTTGTTAAGTACAAGAAATGAGAAATTAAAAGCTACAGGATTTGTTTAAACTAACATTGGAAATTGCATTCATTTTATTTAACTAAACTGACATTTGTGACTGACATTAATTTATCAAATTACATGGCACATTCGTTTTGAGTAAATTTACTTACCGTTCTAGAACCCCAAAGTATTTTACCGACGACTTTATCCTTAGCAACTAGTAAACATAACTTACTGTCTTGGAAACAGCCGCGGTAAACAATGAAATAGAGCACAGTAGCGCAAAAATGTCATTTTGACAATCCTTTAAAAAATAAGAATCAGATATGTTAAGGTTTGTGTATCCATGGTGAAATAAATAAAGAATGTAAACCAATTTGTTTATGTTTTCAGTTTTTTCTTGGTTTTTGGCTTTTTGTGGTGTTAGACAACGGTAAATTCGACATGTTCTAAGAAGAAAATATTGCTTACAATGTGACCGGGGCTGCGGCGTCGGTGGTGCAAGACTTGCTACCAACGAATTCCAAAGAAATAATGCAAATGAAGGACCATTTTACATCGTAATTAATGTAATGATGATGCTGAAGTAATCGTATGTTTATTTTCTTGATAAAATTCAATTTATAGCTTAAGAAAAGTATCATTTTAGTTTGAAACAACCTAAATTGTGCATTCCATATAATAGGGGAAATTTGTACCTACAACCAAGAAATTCTTTATAAACTTTGACATTAACAGTTGCTTCATGTAATAGAAGTACGCTGCAAATTTTACATTACTAGGAAGGTAATGATCAACTTTCAAAACTCAAGACAGCTGTGAAAGTTTGACTTTCTTGACAATTTCGGGTAAAATATAGTAATATTCTCAACAAAGCAGGATTGTGTAAGAATTGGTCAGAGTTATTTAAATGATTAAATTTTGTGAATACTTACACCGCAGATTTGAGTAACAATAGTGCAGAAGAGAATAGTGTCACGAAGTTCCTAAAATGGTTATTCAGATAATAATAACACCCAATGTAATTACTTCAGTAAAATCAATATTTATCCAACATGCATGTATCACGCGCTAAGCATGCCAATATCATGTGTCCAGTTAACGTTATATTTGCATAAGATGTTGCAATACTGATGAGTCAGCATATCAGGTTTCCTGAAAGATCTGGTGATGCACGTGTGCATTTGAGGTCATGTCCAAATATGGATATAGGAACCAAATATGGACACAGGAACTAAATATGGATATGGGAAATTAGTATAAAGACACAACGCTTATCCTTTCAATTCAGTGTGCAACTTACACTCAGCAACCAGCCAACATCTAGACTCTTCGACCCAGCTCTAATACCAAGTCTAAATGGTTGGGTCCTTGGTGGACTCTTGGGCCTTCGTACAACTACATCAAGACCAGCCTGACCGGTGTCAACTTTAAACAGAACTTAGAAGACTACAGAACAACCCTTCGACCAACCATGGTTCACTTGGCGCTACTAACTGTTTTTATGTAAGCTCACCTTGATGGTGCATATTTGTTAACTTTGTAACTTTGCTTGAATATAATTATGTTAAAACCACTGACTGTTAAAATCCAGACTAGTCACAATTTACAACGTGACATTTGGTGGAGTGCCGGGCACCTACTCAAAACTACAATTTTCTTTCTATATGGTGCTGAGATATCAAACTTCATATTTATCCATAAATACATCATAGTGCAGAACCCAATTCTCCTAGCATGGAATGAGATGCAAAAGCACATAGCTCCAGTTTGCGCGGCCTATGATAAATGGGTAAAATTAGGAGAACTTGCTCCCTATTGTAAACTTATTTTGCCACAAGAGGAGGTGACTGAATTCAATAGGAACAATTTCCTATTATTTACAATAGTTGCAAGAGAGATTGCAAAATTGGAAGGTCAATCCTCTGTACAATACTACAAAGGAGGGCAAAATAATGCTAAAGTAGATAAGATTGTGACACATGCTATGAATATTGTTAAGTTATATGGAGGTGCAAGAACCACTGTAACAGAGGAAGTTGACCACAATATTTTAATAGAAGAAGACAATAATGCAATAAGGGATGCTCTACACACTGGGGCAGAGATACCTGCCTTAACAGGTGCAGCATCTGTTTCTGGAGTTCCATATCTCAACCTAGGATCAGGAATTCATTAATAATTACGCTGAATTATATGTAATATTGAATCTTATATTTATTACATATATAGTGTGTAGTTTTAAAAAACCTTGTTTACTTTATGTCATTTTATAGTTTATTCTGTCTATTCTTTTATTAGTATAATTTTTTATATATAATATTATGTAGGTACAGAAATATAACTACACAGGTAGTAGTATGTACCTATAATTATTTTCAGTTGCAATAAATTTTTAATTCAAAGGTGAAAAATAGCCTAATTTAATTCGTGAAACTAATTATATCAAATTAATTAATCATATAATTAATTATACCTAATACAGTTTAAAAAAATTTGATTAAAAAATGTCACATAAAGCCTCCCTGAATATGTCACAATTACCACTTAACTTTCAAAGCACTTTAAAGCAAAATGTTCAAGGATGTCACATTTATCTGCACTATGTGTCACAATTACACGATTTTGGTATGTAAAGGTGACACCCTCTTATCGTTCTTTTAAGCTTCTAATTGAGATGGTTCATGTATATATTTAATGGAAATCCATCAAAACCTATCAGTCACACATTCATGATTGTGCCTAATCGCCGAAACTATATTTTAAAGTACCTGAATTCATAAAAAGTAGATTTAAACAAGAAATGATAGAAACCTATGTCACAATTAGACGGTTGCACTGTAGTTTAAACATGTTAACAAAAAGGAACAAAGGTTTGAGGAACCAGTGTCCTAAAATCACAAAGATTAATTAAAAATTACAAAGTTACAAAAGTGAAGCAGCAAAGTCATTTTTTTGAGTTCAAATATTTTTTTTATGATAGAAGGTTGTTATGCCTACAATATTTTCCAATGCCACTTTTTTATATTTTGACGTTAAGATGGTGAAAAAAATTATTATCGGACATTAAAAACCAAATTTATACGGTTTTTTGAAATTTTTTCGAAATGATTTGAATTGCTAGGGCTGACACTATAACAGTATAGAAGAGGGTGTTTTACATAACATAGGCGAAAAAGTATGCGAATATCTTTGCCTCTGCGGTAGTAATAGATAGCGGATCAATTTTTATCGATGAAATAAAAATCAAAGTCATTTTTTTGGGTTGAAATATTTTTTTTATGATAGTAGATGGTTATACCTACAATATTTTCCAATAACACGTTTTTATATTTTGACGTTAAGATGGTGAAAGAAATTATTATTGAACAGATAAAACCCAAATTTTACGGTTTTTTGAGATTTTTTCCAAGTTTTAAATTGGCTGCAGTGAATTTTTAAAATATGTAAAGTAGGCTGTTTTGCATCTACGGACAAATATCAAAAGTGAAGTTTTATATAAAATAGAAAGATACAGAATTATGTAGGGTATATGTACCGGTTTTGGCCTCGGTACCGGTTTTGGCCTCGGTACCGGTTTTGGCCTCGGTACCGGCTTTGGCCTCGATACCGGTTTTGGCCATTTTGATTTTTAAGCGGTTAAAATAAGAAAAGCGGTAATCTACAGATATGTTTGAATATTCCCACCTAAAGTTTGAAAATAGTGGATTTTAGTTCTGAAATCTCATTTCATTGGCACTACTGGATTGCTTGTTGCAAGTAGGGGAACTATAGCAGCCAACGTGACCACTGTTTTCTTAACAATTGAGTTAAGCAACAAGGGTAAGTAAAAACATTGTTATTTCCTCAATTTATAATAATACCCCTATCATTTTTGTACATTTAGTAGTTGTTATTATTGAACTTGTTGATGATTTGTAAAAAAATTCGAGGTTAAGCTTCGAAATCTGTAAAATATGGGTGGCCAAAACCGGTACATTCATAAATAAGAAAATCTGCTTTTGGCCACCGTAGTGGCCAAAATCGGTACAACAATTTTCCAGTTTTGGCCATCAGTTAGGTATATCGTTTTCTCTACACTTTTTGATTTACCTACCTAGGTACCTACCTGTATGAATTTTCTTCGTAGATTCCAAACAATATAATGGAAAAAAGTGTTAAAAAAACTGTGCGTGCCGAAGCAAAACAAGCGAACATTTTTTTTGTATGATGAAGATCAGTTAAAGAAAGCGTTGGATGCCATACAAAATGGAACCGCAATTCAAACTGCTTCGAAAACTTTTGGGATACCACGGACCACGCTGAGGCGTAAAATATTATCTAAAACACCTCAAAAAAACAGGAAAAGTTGGCCCAGAATGTATATTAGGCCATGATATTGAAATTGTATTAGTTGACTGGATTAAAACCAGTTCCCAAATGGGAAGATTATTATGTTAAGAAGATTTTAGATAATCTAGGGAAAGCTAGTACATATTTCAATAATAACCAACCAGGCAGAAAGTGGTACGAAGCATTTCTTCGCAGGCACCCAGAACTGTCACAAAAACATGCTGAATACATTAACAAGGCTAAGGCCAGTGTTACTCCTGAGAAGATAAAAAAATGGTTTGAAGAAACTCTTCAATCTTTAGGAGAAAATGCAGAGATTTTGAACGATCCTACGCGTGTCTGGAATATGGATGAGACAGCTTTCTTCCTAAATCCTAAGGGTGGTCTTATTATTGCAGAGAAGGGAAAACATGTTTATAGAATATCTTCTAGCAGTGACAAAGAAAACGTCACAACTTTAGTTGCAACAAATGCAATTGGTGATTTTGCTCCGCCACTTACGATATATAAGTTTGATAGGTTGCCCAATTCATATGTGCAATGTGCACCAAAAAATTGGGGACTTGGCAAATCTAAGAATGGATGGATGACTACTAAGACCTTCTTTGATTATTTTAAAAACGTATTTTATCCCTACCTTGTAGAGTCAAAATGCCAGTTACCGGTAATAGTTTTTCTCGATGGACATGCTTCGCATATGAGTTGACAACTAAGCAATTATTGTAGAGAACAGAAAATAGTAATAGTGTGTTTATACCCGAATTCAACGCATATCCTTTAACCGTTAGATGTGGCAGTGTTTTTTCCGTTGAAGTGTCAATGGAAAAAAGCTTTAAAAAAATGGAAATTAGAACACGACGGGTGTGAAATAAAGAAACAAAATGTACCGATGCTTTTAAATGATATTATGTCATCAACGTCCTTCAAGACAGCTATTGTAAACGGATTCAGAGTCTGTGGGTTGCACCCTTATAATGCAGAAAATGTTGATTATTCTAAATGTACACCAAATGTAAAAGACACATCATTTGAAGCGAACAACACGGAAGAGCAGGATGAATCAACTAACACCATCAAACATTTAGACTATCTAGAGTCCAAAATAGATAATCATGTATTGCAAACAGTGTCAACAAGATGGAAAGAGGCCAATAAATGTGGAAACTCAAATGCTTTATGATGTATGGGTGAAATTTGTAATGGAAGATGAAAAATATCATCCTCTTAACTTCAACGACGTTGATGTTCAAATCACCGAGGACTATTTAGAATTCCCTTTTCCAGAACTGGACGAAGTCTTGAACTTGACTGAGAATATCCTAATCTAGCCCATAATATACACACGGAAGGGTCGAGCAGTACCATTCATGCAGAGATTGAAAAGGACCGTGAAGTCTTGAACTTGACTGAGAATAAAGAAAATCTAGCCCATAATATAGACACGCAAGGTTCGAGCAGTACTTTTAATTCAGCGATTGCAAGGCACCGTGAAAAGAAATCAGTTGTAAAGATTTTAAGTGACATATTAATTAAAAGTGCAACAGTAAAGCAGACTACTAAAGTAACTAAAAAGAAAGAACACATGCCTAGCGTCTTGACGTCAAATAAGTGGATTGAGATAGCTGAAAGAAAAGAAAAAAAAAATTAGAGATTTTAAGAAAAAAGAGGAAAGAAAAAAGCAAAGAGAAGAAAACGCCAAAAAAAGAAAAGAAATACAAGAGTCAAAAATACTAAAAAATAAGAAAATTAAAACAAAGAACAATAATTGTGATGGAAACTCTAAATTAAATGAAAACAACGATGTTCATGAAACAAATGTAAATAATATATCGGAAATGAAAGAAGGTACTGAAACCGATGGGCAGAACACTGATCATCTAACACCAATTAATGTGGAAAATATTAAAGAAAAGTCCTTTGTTATTGTACAATATGATGATTTATTTTTCCCAGGACCAGTACACCAAATATTGCCCGATGGTGTAATTGTGTCAACAATGTCAAAAAGTGGTCTCGATTGGAAATGGCCCGATAAAAAGGATGAACTCTTTTATACATTTGCAGAAACAAAAGAAATCATAAATGTCCCAGTGAAATAAAACTCGGGGTGCTTTTACTGTGCCTGAAATGTCAAAATATGTAGAATTTATTTAGATTAAGAAAATTTGTATTTACTCTTTAACATTATCTACAATATACCTGTTATTATACACTTCATATTTATATTCAATACCTATGGTACTTCTATTTTTTCAATAAATATAATATTCAAATGTGCTTTTAATCGATTCTAAACTAACTGTCCAAATCAGGGGCACAGCTGTGACCAAAAGTGGTGCATATGTGGCCAAAACTGGTGAAATACACATTTCCAACTTTTTTATTTATTTTGCTAAAGGGAATATACTTCTATCCTTTTTTAATGTTTGGTCATCTCTTTCTAACATATGTCCATGCTGTTTGGACACATGTGTGTATAGATACTAGGGGTTACTGGGTAACGGCAAGTGAGATTTAATAGTATGTCACTTAATGTTGTGTTATAAATGTTTACTTGAATTATTTAAATAAATGTTAATAAATGGAAGTTATTGAATTATAAAACAACATGTGATTGAAGTTATGTTTCAGTAGGTGACGTACAGACAATAGTAAAGTGGCAACTTCTCTTAAAGTGGCCAAAACCGGTACATCTACCCTACAATGGAATCCTAATACCATGTACCTTACTCCTATTACCACCGGTGAGATTGAAGAACTTATAAAAGAACTGAAACTAGGGAAAGCACCCGGCATGGATAATATATCAACAGAACTATTAAAGCGTATAGCGGAATCTATCGCATCCCCGCTTGCTGCTTTAATAAATAAAATATTTAAATCGGGCGTATGCCCCCAAATTTTCAAAACCGCAGTCATTAAACCGATATACAAAAGTGGAAACAAAGATCTACCGGTAAATTACAGGCCTATCTCCTTGATATCTAATCTGGCAAAAAATTTCGAAAAAGTGCTAAATACCCGACTAACAAAATTTATAAAGAAATATAAACTAATATCAAAAAATCAATTCGGATTTCAAGAGGGCAAATCTACACAGGATGCTATTGCGCAGTTAACAAATGAAGTTGCGACGGCATTAGATGAAAGCAACCCATGTCTGTGTGTTTTTGTTGATTTGGCAAAAGCCTTCGATACGGTTAACCACACACAACTTCTAGAAACCTTAAACAACATAGGCATACGTGGCCAAGTCAACAAATTGTTAAAATCGTACCTAACGGACAGAAAGCAATGCGTCAAAATCGGAAACATAATAAGTCACCAACTAACTATTGAATGTGGAGTACCACAGGGGACAGTTCTAGGGCCTGTGTTATTCATAATCTATGTTAACGAATTACTCGAACTTCCGACAACAGGGAAGATTTTTTCCCTTGCGGACGACACAGTAATTTTTTATAAAGATAAGACCTGGGAGAACCTAAAGATGAAAACGGAAGCTGACCTCCAAATAATTAAATACTGGTTCGATAGAAAATTGTTATCAATGAATCTTAACAAAACCAAATACATCCCATTTAGCTGCAACAGTAGTAACCGGCCACCGTTTGAGAAAATTAGTCTAACAGAAGATCGAAATAACACTATAACAATAAACCAAACCAACAATATGAAATATTTAGGAATACATATAGACCCTCACTTAAAATGGAATGTACACATCGAAAGCCTTACTAAGAAATTAAGATGCGTGTTATTCAAATTCAAAATGATAAAACAAATATTAGATTTAAAAAACCTACGGGTCGTGTATTATGCTCTGGTAGACTCGTTAATACAATATGGAATTATTACCTGTGGATCTGCTGCAACTTCCTACATAAAGATGGTAGAAATAATGCAAAAAAGATTCCTAAAAATTATTTATAATAGAGAGCCTACCTACCCCACAGCTGCCCTCTACAAAGAATCTAATATACTTGACGTTAAAACCAGTTTTTTCAAAAATATTATAGTATACCAATACAGAAATAAGCATACGTTAGGGAAAATTCGACACGAACACCAAACGAGATATAAAACGCTAGAAAACAATAACTATCATCGAACTGAGAAAAAAATAGGCCAAAAAGCACTGAAGTTCCTGGGGCCACGGCTCTTCAATTTACTTCCAAATAAATTACGAAATATTAATACCCTAGCTGCATTTAAAAGAAAATTTAAGACTTGGCTAAACCTACAAGATCATGGTGTAAATTAAAACAGTATTAGGACAGTTTACTTAAGTTTATTTACATTTTATGTGCCTCGATATTAGCTCTTCAGCAATAATATGTAGTGCAATCTAGATTATAGTATTAGTTAAAATGTTCCTGTAGAAAGTAGATTAGTAAATATAGACTTAATTATAATATTAGTATCACTAAAAGTTCCAAATATTAACTCTAGAATTAGATATAATGTGATATAAAAACACACTAGCTGTAATATACTCACGTACAAGCTTTGCTTCTGTGAGCTTGCTAGAAAGTTACCTGTTTGTTTAAGTTAAGATTGTCATACTCTTTTTTAAATAAACATTATTATTATTATTATTATTATTATATTTTATACTAAACGTGAGCGCTCTAGTGCTGTGACATGCAACACTGGAGGCTGGATACATACTGTCACAGATTACTTAAGTTTATAGATACTCAAGTTAAATGGAAGGGGTTTGTACTGGTTGGAAGCCAAGCTAGAAGTTTTTCTCCCAAACCAAAGGCAGCGCTAGTAGCATTATCAGCGCTGTGCGCACGCGTGAATTTAAGAGGGCGACTTGAGGAGTGGGAATAATTCAGTTTTCAAATGTAGGATTATATTTATCTACTAGAGGGCGATACTGGTATTGATTTGAATTATTTTTAAATTATCAGTTTATTTTAATAAAATCTAAAGCTGCCTTTCCTACTACGGAGATTCGGCTATTGGTGATTTGGAGATGGAGTGGGGAGAACTTCACTACTGTCGCTTGGGTCTTTTATGCTTTAGCTATTTGGTGATTCGGTTAATTGGAGAAAGTCAGTTTTTGACAAGAACATAACCTTAAAATTTATACAGGTGCTTACAAACCGATAGTAATTATGAACAACAGTAAGTGTTTGATTCGTCGAAAACTCATCGACCTGTATTAAATATTAAAACGGGCAATGTAATAGTGGAAGATGACAAAATAATACTGTTAAATACTGCAGGTATGTGTGTTAATTTTACAGCAAGGCTTGATTTGATTTGATTTTTTTTTGTATAACGAGTATGATCTGTATTTTAGCAAATTCGATAGCGCAAGTCCCCATATCAGATAATTTTCTTCAAATGTTTGGAATAAGGGCGACAGAAGCTGAGCACTGTTCCAACGATGAAGCAGCTGAACCTGGAGAAGGATCGTCAATAGTTGTCGAAGAAGCTGACAATGTAATGGAGGAAGATGCCACCGCGACAGTGGTAGAAGAAAACATAACGGAGCTTCTTATAGCGGAAATTCCAGAAGACCTCCGCTATATAATGAAGAGCTTCCATTGGTGCAACGGTCAAAAAGCATTCGCAAGGCTCTACAGTTGGAAGTTTATCATGCACTGGGTGGTATGTAAAGATTAAAAGAAAGTAATATTGCCTTACCTGATGTTTAAATTTTGTAGGTCAAGTAGCTCTCGACGATATTAATAAAAAATGGTGCTATTTAAAAAAAGAGTACCGAAAGCAAAGGGCTATATTATATAAGTACGTAAAAAGTGGTTGCAGCCTTGAAGAAGCAGCTGCAATAACGGGCAAGCCGCTGTGGAAGCATTTTAAGGCCTTAACTTTTATTGATGACCCATTAGTTGATAGGTATGTGAACGTAACATTATAATTGTAACGCTTTTTCACACGTTTTGCCCTATTTATTTCAGAGAAACTGTATCTAATGTATTGGATGACACCTTTCCAGTTATTTGCTCCCCTGCAGTTTCCACATCATCATCGTCTAGTACAAAATATTAAATTTTTGTTAAATAAAACACTTAATAATAAAGCTTTGTGACTTTTCAGAAAAACGTAAAGTGGAAATGCTCTCTGTAGTAAATAAAGTGGACGAAATGATTCTGAACGAGTTGTCGAAGCCAGAATCCAAACTAGATAGCACGGATCATTTTTGCCAAATGCTAGCATTGGAGATGAAGAAGCTCGAGGCAAGAAAAAGAGCAGAATTACAAATTAAAATCTTTCAGATGTTGAATGACGAATTATATTAATTATCTTTTCTGAATATTAAGTAAACATATTTGTAAATAATTAATAATAAACAAACATATTTTAATCCATGTATTTATTTACATATATAATCTACATGTACCTACATAATATATTGGCTATCATAAAAGAAATTATGTCTGTGTTCTATCCCACTGCCAAGGTACAGCACCTTCATTGATAAAATATTGAGCAAATTGATTTCTTATACTTGCTGCGCTTTTTGTGTGGGCATTGGATCCTGTTTGTGGTAACTTGTGCATATTACTGCCTTCAACCTCACGACGCGACGCCATTCACCAAGTATTAACTCCCCATTACGGTCTGCATCCACAAAACCTGGAGGAATATAATCTACATTTTTGTCATTTTTTCTAATAAAGTTGTGCAAGCAAACGGTTGCTTTTATAATATTTATCACGTTATCAACTTCACAATTGATTGGCCTTCTAAATATTCGCCATTTGGCCACAAGAATTCCGAAGGTATTGTCAATTATTCGGCGAGCCCTTGAAAGACGATAATTGAATACCCGTTGTATTTGATCCAACTGCATATGACTTCGTCCAGGGTATGGACGAAGCATAAATGTAGTTAATTGAAATGCCTCATCAGCAACAAATACATACGGTAATTTTCTATTATCACCCATAACCGCAAATGAGGGCAAACTTAGTTCGTTCTCATATAACTTACTGCTAAAGTTTGATTTTTTAAAAATTCCTCCGTCGCTTTCTCGTCCTCGGCCTCCTATGTCAACTATTGAAAAACAATAATTCGCATCTGCAACACCCAGTAAAACTATGCTGTGGGAATGTTTATAGTTGAAATATGTGGATCCACTATTTTTAGGGGCCTATTAAATTAAGTTTATCTCCAAACGTCATAAAAGTGGCATTTAAATGACAGACTGTTGGTAATATAAGTTTCACTTATATGCTTAGGCAGATAAAGTACTTATATGCCTAAGCATTTTAACTTTTATAGTGGGTTGCTACGGTAATATCTAGAAAGTGTCTATCAGGCAATGCGATTTTCGTATAAGTGTAATGTTTCCCGAAATAACCTTGTTAAATTAGATGTTTATTTTTGTATTATAATTTTACACGTTTGGAGATAAAATTACATACAGTGAGCACCAAAAGTATGGAACATACCAAATAAAACCGAAATTAATGTTTTTTTCTAAAAATCCCGAAACACGTCAATTTTCTTTTTTAAAAATACACATTGAAATGTCAAAATAATTTTCCGACCTTCATTTGTTTGTAAGTGATGACGTCATCAGTATTTTTTTTAAATGTCAATCTCCACTTTTTTTTCGCGTTTTTGATACATCCTTCAATTGCTTAAATGACGGTATAAAAATGTTGGTACCTTACATAAGAAAATTTTCGAGAAATAAATTATTTAAAGTTTAATAAACACATTCTTAACAAAAGTTAAACATGGTTTAATGGTATTAGTAAAGATAAAAGAGAATCAAAGGACCAAGAAACAAATGCCCGTAATCTAAACAAGTGCCTACAAGTTGTCAAATATTCAGAAATGTTAATTGTCGTTTACTTGTAAATGTTAAATGAGCCATATCAGATTTATGAAGCTGATGTTAAATATTACAAGTAAACGACAATTAACATTTCTGAATATTTGAGAATTGGGCATTTATTTAGATTAGGGGCATTTGTTTCTTGGTACCTATGATTCTCTTTTATCAATACTAATACCATTAAACCATGTTTAACATTTGTTAAGAATGTGTTTATTAAACTTTAAATAATTTATTTCTCGAAAATTTTCTTATGTAAGGTATCAACATTTTTATACAGTCATTTAAGCAATTGAAAGATGTATCAAAAACGCGAAAAAAAAATGGGGGTTGACATTTAAAAAAAATACTGATGACGTCATCACTTACAAACAAATGAAGGTCGGAAAATTATTTTGACATTTCAATGTGTATTTTTAAAAAAGAAAATCGACGTGTTTCGGGATTTTTAGAAAAAAACATTCATTTCGGTTTTATTTGGTATGTTCCATACTTTTGGTGCTCACTGTATATTATTCGGAGTATAAGCGCTTTATGTGCTTCGGCTGATTTGGCTGCCTCACTACGATCGGCAGTCAACCAGCCTCAGCACATAAAGCTTTGCTTATACTCCTAATAATATAATATACTATTATATGTGAACAATTTGGATTTTTGTACCATAAAATTACCTGTATAACAACATGTTTTCCATCTATAGCACCGACACAATGAGGAAAATTCCATTTTGCTTCAAAATCCTTTGCTATTTGGATCCAATCGCTTTCCTCACATTTTATAAATACCTTGTTGTTAAGAACATTTCAAATAATTTGTGTGGCTTCTCTTATTATTTTGCTCACCGAAGTGACAGAAATTCTGTATGCATAATATAGGCTGGTCATGCTGTCTCCTGAAGCTAGATATCTGCAATAAGGAAATTAATATTTTTGTCAAAGAATTAAGTGTATTTTATAACGTATTTTACTACCTTAGCGTTAGTGCTACTCTCTGGCCTGCGTTCATAAATTGTTACCCCGGGTAAGGTAAGGTAACGTGGGGGAAGACGGGTGAAGATGACGTCATTACCCAGCGTAACCTTGAGGGAACAATAAATTTTGAACAGAAATGGCGGGAAATCTGTGGCGGGAAAGTTTGACATTTCAGCTTCTCAAAAAAATTGAAGAAAGGATCTGTTGTACTGGCTTGCAAACGTTTTAGATTTGTATATTATAAACTTGTACTGCTTGTAAATAATTAAATTTATCAGTTGTATAAACCTTTGTTTCTGTTGGTGTTGTGTATTGCCATTTATATTAAAATGGAGAATAATAAAAGAGTTATTATGGGGTTGGTTATAACTGCAGGGCAAAAGCTGCTGACAGAATGCGATGTATTGCTTGGTATGGATGGAAATGAAGATGAGGAAGTTCTTATGAAAGAGAAACCTACACGTATAGAGCAATATGTGGAAAAAATAATTCCAAATTACACTCCGAGAGAGTTCCAAAGCCACTTTCGGTTAACAAGAGGTGCATACGAAAAGTTGCTTCCATTAATAGCGGAAGAATTAAATTCAAGGGAGAAATCAGCTGTGGGAAGACCAGGAATTAATGCTGAGAAGCAATTACTGTCAACGCTATGGCTTTTGGCGACGCCTGATTCATACCGGTAAGTGTATATGTATAGATAGATGTATACATAGTTTGAAATTGTAATACTATAATTTTATGATATATATTTTTTATATTTATAGATCGGTTGGAGAGAGGTTCGATATGGGCAAGTCTTCCTTATCAGCTTCCTTCTTTCGAGTTATATGTGCTCTAAACTCCTTAGCAAAAGCTGTGATTTGTTGGCCAAATGAGAGAGAACGGCAAGATATAAAAAGGAAATTCAGCAAGTGGGCTGGAATAAAAGATGTGATTGGAGCAGTGGATGGGAGTTATATTCCCATAAAAGCCCCAAGAAAAGATCCTGATGTGTATGTCACTAGAAAATGTCAGTATGCCATTACCTTGCAAGCAATTGCTGTGCCAAGCTTGAAATTTATCGATTGCTTTAGGTGCGTTCGTTTAAACCGCTCGATTAACGCTTTTAACACAATGTGCACTTTTACCGTTCGGTTATTCACCGCGGTGTAAAAAGTGTAGGGTGTATAGGTGTTCGTTAATTGTGGTGCTGTGCGTTTTGTGTTAGCTCCATATACACCACCTCTGAAATGGGAGCTCTATGGTGCACAGTTTTTTTTGACGTTTATTAATTGGCTTACGTCATTTATCAGCTATGGTAGGAACATTGGTATATGTTTGCAGAGTTTGCAATGAGTCTAGCGTTTCTCAAGAGGATATCCTGGAACACGCAAACACTCACACTTTAGGAGGTAAATGATAGTAGAGAAACATTTTTACCTAATTTGTATATTTGTAATTTTATTTCAGACGGATTTTTTAACCAGGCAAATGCCATTGGTACGTATGAAATGGTAATGCCAAGACAAAGCGAGGGAAATCTGAAAAATATTGAGAAAACTTCATTATTCGCCGATGTGGAAGAAAGAAGTGATAGCGAAAATGACCCTGAAGGTGTAGATGACCCAAAATTATGGACAAAAGATACTGTTCTATATTTAATTGATCAGATTAAAATAAACTATGCACAATTTGATATTGGTATGAAAAAAACAGTATGGACCAAAATAGCGCGTTTGTGCTCCATCCATGCAAAGAGGACTGTGACTTTCAAACAGTGCGACAACAAGTGGAAGAGCTTAAAACGGACATACAAAAGTGTGCTCAATCATAATAGTACATCAGGGAAACAGAGGCGTCGCTGGGAGTTTTTCAATTGTATTCATGAGTTTATGTTTAAAAGGCCTGAAATAACTCCAATAGCTACTTGCAGTAGCAATAATGGTCTAACATTACGTTCTATATCTGTACCAAGTACCATAACCGGTATAACATCTTCAGAACCTATGGAAGAAACCGTGAGCTACGAAACACAATTACAAAACCCACAACAAAGCAGTTCCGATTTTGAATCATCATTTTCCAAAAAAAGGAAGAGTAGATCGTCCCAAATTGAAGAAAGGCATAAGCAAAAGATGCAACGCCAAGATAGATTTTTGGAAATATTCGAAAAAATGGTTAATAAAATGTAATGAACAGTGATACCATTAACATTTAATTTTGTTGTAAGACTTTGTTACGTTAAAAACCAAATTGTAATTTATTTAATTTATTGTTACCTACATGTACTTGTATTAAAAGTACAATGTGATTAGTTAAGCAGTGTTACATAAAAAACTATCAGAATAAATTAGTTTTTAACAAGCCAAGTTTTATTTACAATTACAATTATTATTAAAATTACTACTATTCGTCCCTAATAATTACAGGTAATGCATTAACAATGTTATTTCTCTTTACTACGGCATTGTTGTCTACCAAGTGCTCATCCAAATCACCAAAATTGTTGGGGTTATGGTTACCTTCTTCCCTTGCTTCATCTTCAATATTAATAATATCTTCAAGTAAATCGCCACGTAATATACAGACATTATGCATAATACAAGCTGATATTATTAATAATGATATCAGATCCAGTCTTACAGTTTCAAGAAGCTTTAGTCTTCTAAATCTACCTTTCAATAACGCATAGGCATTTTCAATGGTGACACGACATTTGCTTAGTGTAAAGTTGAAATTCTTTTGGCGGCGACTTAAGTTACCATTGTTCTTAAACCCAACTAAAAGAGTTTCACTAAGTTTGTATGCTAAATCTCCTATAAGGTGGCTATCATTTGGAAACGCAGCTTCATGGGCTCTAATTCTAGCATATAAATCTGATCTTTTAAATAATGTGTAATCATGAATTGAGCCTGCCTCCCCGGCATATACATCTGTAAATAACATCCTATCATCGCAAACACCTTGAAGGAGTACTGAATGATAACTTTTTCTGTTAACGTAAGAGCTGTGATTTTCTTTTGGTGCTGCAATTCGCACATGCGAGCCATCAATCGCCCCAATAACTCCTGCAACAAGTTCAGATGTGCAAGTAAAAACAATTTTTGATTACGACGATTTTTTTTACCAGGCATTCCCAATTTAGCAAATTGTCCTATTATTTTTGTCGCCCGTTCTTCTGAAGGCCATGAAATTATTGAAAATTTTTTGTTTACTTTTAGAAGTAAATGGCATGTCCTGTACAGCACTGACCAGCAAGTAGATTTGCTAATACCAAATCTATCTGCTACTGATCTAAAAATGAGCAATAATTGCAAACACATCAATATCATTATTCAGTTCTCACCGGAAACTTTCTAGATTGCTCAAGCACCATATCATAATCATCGCTTGCTTTTCGAGTGACATTTTTGGATAGCCTCTTGATACTGTTCTAGGATTTTCAACGGCGTGTAATTTTCTAAATAAATCTTCAAATGTGTTAGGTGACATACGAAAATGCATTTGAAATTGTCGATCAGTGAAATTTGGGACTGAAAGTTCTGCATAATTTTCTACCTTTTCCAATATACCTATGTTTTCGTCTTCTTCATCACTATCTTCGAACAACATGTAATGCGCAAAATGCATTACAGCAGCTGCCGTTCCTCGATTCATTGTGAGAAATTATAAAAGCGTATGTTGTCTGTGAAATTATGTAAAACAGTAGAGAAACTGACACCGTGACAGATACCGTTCGTTTTTTCAAAAATGCACCGCCCGCGCAGCTTCATCACGTGACTGTTAACAGCACCTTAACCACTCCAACCCCATAAATATTAAACGAACGCACCTTTTGTTGGGTACCCCGGTTCTGTGAGTGACACTCGCATTTTTAATAACTCGGACATATACAAGAAAATATGTGCAAATCCATTACAGTATTTGAATGAGGATGAATTTATACTAGGTGACAAGGCCTATCCCGTGTTATCGTGGTGTATACCACCCTATATTGATAGGGGCAATTTGTCACGAGCACAAAAGCATTTTAACACAGAATTATCCAGGACAAGGGCCACCGTGGAAAGGTCTTTTGCTATTTTAAAAGGAAGGTTTCGAAGGTTAAAGTACTTAGATATGAATAGAAGCGATTTTATTCCAGCCACAGTACTGGCAGCTTGTGTTTTACACAATTTATGTATTGAAGATGGTTATGAGGGGGCCGAAGAATACATCCGTGAAGGGTTACCGTTTGTAATGGGTAAAGTAAATAACGATCCATTAGAAGAAGAAATACAAGATCAGCAAAGAAATGGTCAAACGAGAAGGGACGAGCTTTGTAGATTCGTTTATGAAAGGAAAATTGCCACTGGAACCTGAGAATACAAGAAAAATACAATTTTGAGTAATAATTTTTACTTTTTGTTACTACATTGTATGATATAAAATTTATATCATACAATGTAGTAACAACAGGCAAAAAGCTTATTGCAAAAAAACTGACAAAGTTGTAGAATAAAAAAATTATTATTTAACTATGTACACAAATTAATTTATAGTTTTTCAATCAACTTTTCCATCATTTCTTTAAAAGTGTCTATTGCCTTTTCTTGCATCGCCAACCTTTCCTGATGCCGCCTTTCCACATCATCTTGCCTCTTCCTCTTTTGGCTATAACCTGCGTTTAGGGGTTGCTAAAGCCCAAGGACTGTAAACTAGCTTAGGACTGCTCAATCCCTATACCTACTGGGTGGAGCGGTTGTGACGTAGTGTGACGTCACTCTGTGACCGCTCGGTGCACGGCTTAGCACGTGTTTGCACTAGGTACATGCAGTTGCACTGTTAGGACACTGTTAACCATTATAATATATATGTAAAATGCCTGGTAAAAGATGTACTGTTGCAATATGCAACAATAGCCACATCAAGACAAAAGAATTGCAAATTAGTTACCACAAATTTCCTAAGGACCTTGTTTTAAAAGGTCTCTGGATAAATCGTTGCAGAAGAAATGGCGAGTGGAATCCGTCTACCAGTTCTGTATGTTCTGTTCATTTTACAGAAGATGATTACGAACGCGATTTACAGAACGAATTATTAGGTATTACTTATTAATTATTATTTATTTGTACAAAAGCAATACGCGGCCGGTATCAAAAAAGAAATTTAAAGCATTATCAATATTTAATATAAAGAACGTTCTATTTTATAGGTTTACCAATCAGAAAAATTCTGAAAAAAACGGCGGTACCGTCGCTTTTGTTGGGAACGGCTGAAAATAAATCTAATTCTTCTACTGCTCGTGCAGAACGTGCAGAATTAAAAAAAAGAAGAGAGCTAATTTCCAACATTTTAACTGGAAATAACCAAGAAGCAGAATTAGTTATCCCGATTTCAGAACAAGTTGGTGAGGTTAGTATGAACGAATTTGAGGACAAATATTCAAAGCTTCTGGAAAGTTACAATAGTTTAAAACTTCAACATGAACAGTTAAAAATTAAATACAGACTTAAGCTTAAGTCTACAGATAGGCTAAAAGCTTGCTATAGATCTAAGTGTAAGAAAGTGTTTAATTTGGATAGAAAATTAAACGAAATTTTGAAAACGATACTGACGGAAAATCAAATTAAACTACTGTTAAATAAAAGAAAACGGGTGAATTGGAATGAACACGAAATGGCAATTGCTTTCACATTGCGGTATTATAGTAAAAAAAGCTATATTTATTTACGTGAAAAACTTAAATATCCATTACCAGGATTGTCATCGTTAAGAAGGTGGGCAACGAAAATTAATATGCGACATGGAATTCTAACAGATGTGTTAAAATTTATGAATCTTGCAGGAGAAGGCATGACAGAATTTGAAAAGTGCGTTGTATTACAATTTGACGAAGTAAAAGTTAAATCGGTTGTAGAATACGATAAAGGTGCAGATGAAATTGTTGGCCCCCATATGCAAATGCAGGTAGTAATGGCGAGAGGGTTGTTTTCTAAGTGGAAACAACCTGTGTTCATAGATTTTGACAGAAAAATGGATAAAACACTCTTACTTCGCATTATTAGCGCTTTATATAATATAGGCTATAACGTGGGTGTATGTGTTAGCGATTGTGGAGGAGGAAATATGGGTATATGGAAAGAATTAGGTATTAATTTAAACCATACATATTTCCAACATCCGGATACTAATAACAAGATATACATGTTTGCCGATGCGCCACATTTACTAAAATTATTGCGGAATTGGTTATTAGACTATGGATTTAAGTTAAAAGACGGAACCGTGATAAACAAAATGCCTTTAGAACATCTCATTAAACTTACAGATTCTGAGTTAAATGTTTGTTACAAGATTAGTGATAAACATGTAAGTGTCGAAAAAACGAAACGACAAAACGTACGTTTAGCAGCTGAACTTTTGTCACACACAACGGCTACCGCGTTATTGCATTATAAACCAGGGGTAAATACAAAATTAGCTGAAGATGTTGGTAATTTTATAGATTTGTGTAATAAGTGGTTTGACATTTTTAATAGTTATACCCCGCGTGATGTTATTCCAATTAAATCGGCTTATGGAGTTCATTTAGAACAACAGAATAGAACTTTAGATGAAATGCTGGATATGGTACAGAATATGGTACCTGCTGGGAAAGGTTGCCTTCAAATATTCCAAAAAGGTATAATTATATCAATTAAGTCGTTAAAATTGTTATACAATGACTTAAATGAGAAGTTTAATATAAAATACATTTGTACCCATAAGTTGAACCAAGATTCTTTGGAAAACTTTTTTTTTCAAATTCGAAGTCGAGGTGGACTTGATGAGCATCCCACACCGTTAAATGCATTAAATAGAGTAAGGATGATTATTTTGGGAAAGAATCCAGGTATTCTTCATACGTCAACTAATACCGAAGACAGAATTCATGAAGAGTACATGGTTGCTGCTGTTGTGAAACAAGCGGAAATTGTTATAGCTGATAGTATAGAAACAGAAGGCCAGAAAGCTGAGACTGATGATACAAGCAGTCTTCTAAGCGCAGATTCTCTATACTTCGTGGATATCGAACAGGGTCCAGAAACGTCAAATGATTCGTTAGAATACATTGCAGGATATCTAGCTAAAAAATATAGCAAAACTTATACCGATTTGGGAACTCACACAGCAAAAATAGTGGAAAATAAATACATTTTACGCAGATTCTCTATACTTCGTGGATATCGAACAGGGTCCAGAAACGTCAAATGATTCGTTAGAATACATTGCAGGATATCTAGCTAAAAAATATAGAAAAACTTATACCGATTTGGGAACTCACACAGCAAAAATAGTGGAAAATAAATACATTTTACCATCGTGGGTACAGCAACTTTCCTACGGGGGGTTAATAAAACCAACGAATGATTGGCACCTGAAAATTACTAGGTGGAATAATTATTTTATGAAGTATCATGGCGACGGTTTAAATTTTAGAAAAGGAGCTGACGTCTGCAAAAAATTGGCAAAGAAGGTGTGTAGAAAAGAAGGGAATGCTCGTTTGGATTTATTGATGTCATTTATTAGACTAAGAACGATAATAAAAATTAATTTTGTTAACCTAAGAGCAAGTCAAATTAAGCAAGACCGCAAAAGAAGCAAATCCAGTGAAGTCGATAACAGAAATCTAAAACGAAAAATGAAGAAAATCGTTACATAAGGATACTTTTAATTTCATTTCATGTATTAATGTTTTTCGTAACTAAGATTTTTTTTAATAAATAGCTATCACTGTTATTGTATAAACTGCAATTTATTTTATACGTCTGAACTTTCAATTAAGTAATCTACATTGAATATTATGTTATTATTATACATGTACGTACGTAGCACTTGATTTGAACGGTCACAGACCCACGTCATAACCGCCGTCTGCGCTGATTGGCTAGTGTCTGATTGAGCAGTCCTAAGCTAGTTTACAGTCCTTGGCTAAAGCCCGCGCTTTGTTGGGGGACCACGGGGTACCCCTTCACCTTCCTCCAGTATTTCTATATCGTTATCAGTAGTACTAACTGATGATGCTACAATTATTTTTAAATATAGTAAAGATAATATATGTATACAAATTGACAATTTTGAATTTACCATTAAATACACGACTCGATGAAGCAATAGCCACCGGCTTGACATTTGGTTTTCTGCCGAAAATTTCGTCCATCACTTCAAAATAATCAAAAACTAAAGCCGCAGCACCACTACTTTTATCCCCAGCGTTGTCCTTTTTTTTATTGTACCGCATCTTTAAGTATTTCATGCGGTCCTTGCACTTTTTCGCAGAGTAGCGAAACCCATTCTTCTCCAACGCACTGGCAATTTCGTTCCAAACTTTATCGTTGGAAATTGCAGTACTTTGGAATTTGGGCTCGTACTCTGCGTATAAATGAATTAGAGCCAAAGTGGCATCCTTCGACCACATAACTTTTACAGATGCACTGTTAGGCTCTGGCACTGTATCAATAGATTCAAAAGGTAGTACCTGCTGCTGCATTCCAAATTTGTCTAACAAGTCCTCCGTAATGTTATAAAAACTGCACTCTTGGGCTGTAGATAGTATTGAAATGTAGATAAATAATAAAATTCATTGATATTTTAGTAGGTACTCACTTAATTTATTTTGCAAAAGCAACCCATCGTCCGTCTGATACACCGTGTTGTCTTCATTTAAAATGATATTCTATTCTTCAGGAGTAATATCCATATTATCATAAAATAATATACAGGGTGGCTATTAAAGATTGGACCAAAGTCGTAGCGTTCAAACGCTTTGAGATATTAATTTGAATTTTGGAACACTTCAATACGACATTACTTCGCATATTTTACAGTATAGAAAAATTTTCTTTGGCTCATACTTTCGGAGCCCGGTCGCCATCTTGAATTTTCTTAAATGGTAATAGGGGTAACGCAATACATCATTAGAAAGCTTAATGTTTTCTCTTTCTAATTGTGATAAATTATTATGGGGTTACATAGGAAAATAATGGAGAAAAATTAGAAAACAATTTGCCGTACGCTCAGGTAGCTATTTACTGTATGCTTTAATTCTAGGTGGCTTTGCTTTAACAGAGCTTCAAAATTAAACAAAAAAACAATCAATAATTGTTTAGCAGATGACAGTAGGTACATTGTCATACTTTTCGTAGAAATTTAACAATCTGAATTTTGTTAAACATGGATTGGTTGACAGAAACTGATTAAGTGATTAGGTATGGTGACACAAAACAGTTTTAACATCTTCGAGAATATAGGAGTTTTTTGATTCCATACTTTTAACAATCACAATATGGTATTTGTTTTTCAACTTTTAGAATTGTTTGTTTAATTTTAGAAGGTACCTTGTTTCTTCATTGTTTGTTTATTTTGTTTTTTGTTTAATTTTGACGTTGTGTTAATGCAAAGCTACCTAGATTTGAACCATACAATAAATAGCCGTCTGAGCATACGGCAAATTGTTTTCTAATTTTTTGCATTATTTTATCATGTAACCCCATATTAATTTACCATGGTTAGAAAGGAAAACAATCAAGCTTTGTAATGATGTATTGCATTACCCCTATTACCATTTAAGAAAATTCAAGATGGCGGCCGGGCTGCGAAAGTATGAGTCAAAGAAAATTTTTTAATACTGTAAAATATGCGGAGTGATGTCGTATTGAAGTGTTCCAAATTTTAAATCAAAATCTCAAAGCGTTTGGGCGCTACGGCTTTGGTCCAATCTTTAATAGCTACCCTGTACTTAAAACGCAAAGATAAAACTACAATATTCAATGATAAAACGTTTATTAGGTATTCTTTGACGTTTATGTTATTTTGTTTTAAATAATGTTTGACAACAAAATCTTTTAAACAAACGACAAGCTAAATATTTTAAAACGAGATTTCTGCACACTTTATACAAAATAAACTACTTATTAACTTATCTGAACCAAAACATTATTTCAAACATTTAAAAGTTACATCAAGTTTGCTTTGCGCATGTCTGGGTAATTTTTAACCCACTGTTGAGCCGGGGTAAGAAAGCGATTCCCCTGGGGGATTCTCTCGAGTTTCTGAACGCTATATAGGCGTGGCCAAATGTTACCCCGACACGCCCATGTATTTTCTGAACGGCTTGGGTATTGTCCGGGCATTCACCAGACATTCACCAAGTAATTTATGAACGCACCCCTGAGTAGGTGATATAACGCCATCCCTAAATGAATCATTCTTGACTATATGTGGTGCAATCATGTTTAATAAGTTTCCGAATAACTCAGAGGACATTCTAAAATAATTTACGAATCTATTTGAATCTAGTTGAAGTTCTTCGATTAAACCACCTACACCCATCGCATTTCTTTGTTGCAAAATTCTGTGTACCTATCAAAAAATACTTTTTAATTTAAGTAGTATAATAATTATGTATTTCCAGGTAAAATTGTTTTAAAAACTAAAGTTGTACTCACTCTGGCAACACATTTCCTTTTTTGAATTACCGCATTCTTCATTTTATTCCTTCTCCACAATAATAATAGAAATAATAATTTTCTACGATTCATGTTTTTGTTATAAATAAAGTTTTGATACCAAAAACTCTATTTTATAATATAGGTTAAGATCAAATATTTATATTAATGTTGGTAAACTTCATAAAATACACAAACATGAAATGTCACTAGATAAAATACTAAATACCCGGCGAAAAGTTGAAATTGGACCAACTTGCTCTTGAGGACATCGGCGATTGAGGGGAAGGTAGCACGTGACCATCAGTGACCAATCAGATGAATCTCCAGATACCCAATTCACCGAATCTCCGTAGCAGGAAAGGCAGCTTTAAACTAAACGACGCCGACGCGACTGCAGGCAAACCGAAGCACACTTCGTTTTCACCAAATCTGTCACGATGACAATTCAAACTTCGTAACTATTATAGTACCTATAATGTAATTATAATTACATTAAATGACTACTTCTATCAATAAACTTTATATCACCTTTTTCTCTCACCTTCTTTTCTATAAGTACACTTCATAGCCATAGGATCGATGCGAACGAAGATATTGGCAAAAAACGGAAAAAGGTACTTTTATTGTTCGTGTTCAAGACTAACGAATTCGCGTGTGAGTTTTGCATTTAGTTTTGCTAGTATAGTGAACTAAAATTAATTTCTGTTTTATTCTTGTAAGTATGAATTTTGAGGCGTAGTTATGATACTGAACGTAACAAAATGTTATTGGTTAGATTATCACTTGCTGGTGATATGGGTCGAAGCATAGGAAAGCATGCCAAAAGAAATAAGAAATCCAAGATCGCAAAATTAAGAAGGAAGAATCAAAGAATGCAAGAAAATGAACAGTAAGTTATTGTATTAGTTGAAGTACCTAATTTGATAACGGGTAGTATTTAATTTCTAACGTGACTAATATCTGCAGGACCCGTGCTGAATGTGAAAATCCGTCAAATGTCTTTCCAGATTTGGCAGAGAACGTGGATGTCGAAATGGTTCCTCAAGATCAAAGGTACACATATAAGACAAATGATAAAAATATCTAACTAGTTAGTTCTTCTTTTAGAAATGAATCCGATGTATCAGATGTAGAATCAATTGTGAAAAGGTACCTACTTTCTAATGGTGCAGCCGTTGCTCTCATAAAAATAACTTGTATTTTGCAGAAACCCACAGTGGTGTAGGACAACTTATCCAGCTTTACACAAACAATAGGCATCTTTTGAAAGTAATAGGATTATACAAAGTGCAGAGTATGATAGGTGTGTAATTACTTATTTCAAGGTTCCCAATTTGATGAAATTTAATCTTTTTTAAAAGTATTATGGATACTCCTTTATATTGCGAATCTGCACCAAACCAGAAATCAATAATTACTGGAAATAGAATTGTCGATCTCGATTATGTATTAGATTGGTCGATGAATTTGCAATACAATCATTCAAAAATCTGCACTTCTGGTCGTCTGTATATAAAGTCAGAAATAGAAAAAATAAAGGCTTAACCAGCTTGGTTGTAACATGTGTTCAAGGATCTATGAATATAGTACTGAAGACCCACAAAAGGCAGTATCAAATATAAATCATGGTGCAGTGTGGGGAACCTTGGCGACAGGCAGGCCCCGATTTACCCAATGGGCAGAAAATTTTAAAAACCGGAACGACACAACAAACATGCGTTAGGCCACGAGATGGTTACAAACACCTGTCTATCTTTGTATTGCGAGTATTGAAATAGCCACCGCTTTACGCGCATGCGTGACGTATGTATATACGCAAGTCCACTGGGTAAAAATAATTCTCAAACTGCAACTTATCGCTAAGGAGACCAAGAATAAAAATAGTAGGAGTGCAGACTAATTATAAAACAGAAGATGAACTCAAACAAGATCTAATGGCTCAAAACCAATTTATATCTGATGATGATGATATTAAAATAACTTATAACTATCAGAACCCGAAAAACGGTAAATGGACATTCTACCTAGAAACCGCTGGTAAAACATTCCAAAAATTAATGGACAAAGAATATGTTAACCTTGGATGGAGGCCATCTAGAAGAGTATACGAAGACATAAATATATACAGATGCTACAAATGCTATGAATATGGTCACAAATCAATAAACTGCTCCAAAGCAACTAGCTCTGCGTTTACTGCGGAGGAAATCATAAATACAATTAAATACAATTGTTTTCTTTTCTGAGGAATGAACATCCCTCAATTATGACACTGACACTGACAATTTGAAAACTGTTGTACATGAAAATACATTCTCGCGCCGAAACGGCTTCGCGCCGAAACGGCCGGCGCCGAAACTGCTTGGCGCCTAAACGGTCGCGCCGAAACGGCGGCGCCGAATCGGTCGCGCCGAACCGTCCCATCCCGATTTTATACTTACATAAGAAGCATTAATAACGACAAGCTAGATGCTAGACGAACTAGAAGTCATGTTACACACAATCGGAGATATCGACATAGTAGTAATAATCACAGAATCGTGGTTACATATCGACATCGAAAAATATTACAACATTCAAGGGTATACTTTAGCTCGAGACACAAAAGAACAGGCGGGGGGGGGTCGCAATATACGTACACAACAACTTAAATAGCCACCAATCACGCAAATACAATGATGATCAAATGAGCTCACTCACAGTCAGCGACCACCTGAATGTAGTGGCTATTTACAGACCGGTTGATACACCATTAAACCTACTACTAAACGAATTAGAAAATAGTATGGCAACCACAGCAAACACGTTAATAGCAGGTGAATTCGACATAAATATAGCAGCCGAAAATAACGAAAAATCCAGATATATAAGCTCGATTAAAAGTAAACGATTCCAAATAGTAAACATTCACCCAACCAGACACATATCAGATACTCTGATTGACCACATAATAAGCAATATGGAAAACGCAGAACACATCATCTCCACAATATCGCAACCTATCAGCGACCATAATCCTATCTTAATAGACCTAAAATTTCATAACAACAAAGAAAACAGAACAACCAGAACAATTGAATACACAAAAATTAGTAATGAACAACTACTGGAATACTTACAGCAAAATATCCTGTAAGAATACCATGAAGTCAACATCATGTACGACAAACTATGCAGCCACATAAAAAAGGCTATGGAACATGCATCCAGGAACATTAAATTTAAAGCGAAACGACAACTACCGAACTGCGATTGGGTAACAAAGGAATTCCTTAATCTAATCAAAGAAAGAAACAAAATACATAAAAAATTAAAGCAGGATAAAGAAAACGAAAAGCTTAAGCAACAATTCACATCAACTAGAAACGAAATAAGGAAACAGAGATTGCATCTGAAGAAAACCTACTTTAACCAACAAATCCAAAGAACAGAAGGAAACAGCGCCAAATTATGGAAAATCCTAAACAAAAGAATCTCCAACAGCAAAAGCAACCCCAAATGTGAAAACATTGAGCTAGAAATCAATGGAACAATCTACAAAGATAAGGAAGCAGCAGAGAAAATGAATGAATACTACATAACCGCAAGCGTAAATAACCATGCACCAATAAACATTTAAGTTAAGATATCTTTACGGACCTTAACTCTACCCAAGATACCATATTCTTTACACCTACAAACAGGGAAGAAATAGAAAAGATCATACCCACACTACCTAACAAAAACAGCAGTGCAGAAGATAAAATATCACCGAAAATACTCAAACTAATCTATCCTATAATCATAAACCAAATAACCCACATGTGTAACATATCACCGCAACAAGGGATATTCCCCACCGAAGCCAAAAGCTCAAAAATCATACATGGACAAGAAACTCAGAAATATCTGTTGAAATTACGGGAAGCAACTGTTTTTTTTAAAGAAAGCTCAAAATTTTTTTATAGAGTCTTCCAAACATTTAATAAATTTAAATCGCCTATTAATTTGCCTCAGCTAAGGTATTTTTCATGTATTAATCCATGTAAAATTACTAATGATAACGTTCCTGAACGATATGTATCAAAAATTTGCGATCTATTGCCAGACAACAGTATCGATAAATCCCATGCGTTAGAAGAGTTCAGAATTTTCAAAAATTTTGAGACTGTTGAAAACTTGACGGAGAAAATTGATGAATTTTGGGCTACAGTTGACGAGGTCAAGTATCCCAATTTGAAAAAAGTGGCAAAACTGTCGCTGATTTTGGTTCATGGAAGTGCGGATGTGGAAAGAGGCTTTTCTTTATCCGGAAGAATTTTATCTGATGATAGAACCGCCATGTGTCTAAAAATGCTAAACAGCAGGTTGTATATAATGATGCCTTAAAGCAGTATGATCTTAGGCCAGAACTGTTTCCTATTAACAGCAGTTTGTTAAATTTGGCTAGAGTTGCTAGTAATTCCTACAGGCAGTATCTAGAAGAACAGAAAAAAGAAACGCAATTGCTTGAGGAAGCAAAACAGATGGAAGCAGAAAACAATGAACGTGAGAAAGAAGCAAATAATATACTTCAAAGTAAGAAGCAACGGATTGTTGAATTAGAAAATGAATTGAAGTTGTTAAAAGCAGATAAAGTAACAACTCAGCTAACTGTGGATAAATTACTGGAAGAAACAAGTAGGAAATTCAAAAAGGCAATAAAAACTAATGATATTGCCGAAGTAAAAGTAGCTGGTATTTTATTGAACAACGTTCTCGAAGAAAGAAAAGATGAGAAAGAAAAAATTGAAAAGACTGAGCAAATGCAAACTAGTCTTTTAAAAAGGAAATCTGTTATCATAAATATGTATTTTGAAAAAAAATCTAAAACTTGTATGTTTTTTAACATAAATGAAATATTAATATTTGTAAACAGCATAATGTAATTTATTTTGTGTTGTAAGTACCTACTATGTTCTGTTACTCCATATTGATTTTTATTATATTAACATATCTTAAGCTTCTATTTTTATACAAATATGATTTTAATAAAATAAAGTTACTTTGCGTCGTCTTTTATTCTTTAAATTTTTGTTTCTAATCTAAAAGTTTTTCGTAAAGCCGAAGACTATAATTAGTTGAGACCAGTTCATATTGCTTCATATTTTGTAACAGTTTTGGTTCATATTTTCATATTTCCAAATCCAGTTCCTAGTGGGTATCCTGATATATAGATACCGCTCCGGTCGAAATAAATGTACCTAATCCGGTTTTAGACGTTGCAACTGCAAATATTAGAGATAATGCAATTTCGAATACTCAAGAAATTCCCGTCCGGGCTAATCAGCGATTTACCGCGTCGTCTAACGCTAATCCACTTTTATGTTGGAATTGTGGAGATTCGAACCATCGATCGTGCGGGCCAATGTCCTAAACCACGCACCAAACTTTATTGTTATCGTTGCGGAAAACCGGAAGTTACCGTGAACACTTGTCCTAAGTGTGGAAAATCAAATAATCCACGTGCTCCGTCGGGAAACGAACCGAGGAAGCATTAGAAGGTCGTGTGATGCTCTCCCGTCCCGTCTCATATTCGACCTACCTACCTACAAACTTGTAGTGATAGGAAGGAAGAAAATTTTTTGCGCAATAAAGTTATTTTAGATTATTTTTTTGATAACGCTACCGCTGACGAACGCCCTCACGTCACGATTAATATTTTGGGTTACGATATGTTAGGATTATTAGATTCCGGAGCTAATCGCTCCATTTTAGGATGGGAAGGTTGGAAAATTTTAGCGCCTTTAGGACTTGCGTTGAATACGGATTCTCGCCCAACCTGTTCCGTCGCTAATGGACATACAGTCCCCAGTCTCGGCACCCTTACGCTACCAATACGGTTACGAGATCACGTATCGACTATCGATGTTTTAGTTGTACCGGATGTTCCGCATATATTGATCCTAGGGATTGATTTTTGGAAATCAGTGGGAATAGTCCCAGATTTATTTCGCGGTGAATGGAAATTTGCCAAAGCTTATGTCGCTTACCGACTCTCGCTGCCGTTTCGACTTTGTCGGAAAATTTATTATCGGCTAAAGAGCTTACCGTTTCGCAACGTACCGATTTGGATCGTGTTATCCAAAAACATTTTTCGAGAAATCCTAAATCATTAGGATGCGCTAAGCAAGTTGAGCATAGTATCGTTACGTCTTCTCGCCCAATTAAACAGAGATATTATCCTGTTTCACCGGTCATGCAACAACATATCGACGCCGAATTAGATAAAATGTTAGAAATGGATGTGATAGAGCGTTCTCAGAGCGCCTGGTCTAGCCCTATTTTGTTAATAAGGAAGAAGGATTCCTCATACCGCTTTTGCGTCGATTTTCGTAAATTAAATCAAGTTACAGAAAAGGATGCGTACCCTTTACCTTACGTTTCGGCCATTTTGGATCGTCTTCGGGATGCACGTTTTATAACCAGTCTCGACATTAAGTCTGCTTATTGGCAGATCCCGGTCGCAAAAGATTCTCAACAATATACCGCCTTTACGATCCCGAATCGTGGACTTTTCCATTTTAAACGAATGCCGTTTGGACTTCATAACGCTCCCGCAACATGGCAACGCCTGATTGATCGGGTCTTAGGTCCTGAATTGGAACCTTTCGTATTCGTGTACCTCGATGATGTCGTTATTTGTACGCCTACTTTCGAAAAGCATCTCGAAATTCTCGCTGAAGTCCTTAAACGCTTGGAAGAAGCAGGGTTGACTTTGGGCCGTGATAAATGTCACTTTTGTAAGCCCGAGTTAAAATATATGGGTTACGTGGTTAACCCTCAAGGATTGTTAGCGGACCCAGATAAAGTAACAGCGATTGTAAATATACCGGAACCTAAAAACGTCTCGGAAGTTAGGAGAATTATTGGTATGGCAAGCTGGTATCGACGTTTCATACCGGAATTTTCCGCTATTATCACGCCACTTACCGCGCTTTTACGAAAAAAGCAGAAGTTTGAATGGACTGAAGAACGCGCTATCGCTTTCTCGACGATCAAGCAACAATTGGTTTCTGCTCCCATATTATCGTGTCCCGATTTTAATGTCCCTTTCGTGGTACAAACAGACGCCTCAGCTTTTGGGATTGGATCTGTTTTAACCCAAACTGTTGATGATAAGGAACAAGTAATCTGCTATATTAGCCGGTCGCTAAATAAAGCAGAGCGCAATTATTCCGTTACCGAGCGTGAATGTTTAGCAGTTTTATGGGCAATTGAAAAATTGCGGCCCTATTTAGAAGGGACTCGCTTTACGGTGATTACAGATCACCATTCTCTCGTGTGGTTAAACTCCCTTAAGGAACCTAGTGGTCGTTTGGCCAGATGGGCTGTCAAGATCCAACAATATGATTTTAAAATCATACATCGTAAGGGGAAAGATCACGTTGTTCCCGATACTTTATCGCGTTCCGTTCCGATTATCGATAACGTTCTTGTAAGTCCGGTAGGAGATCCCGCTCCCGATACCAAGGTAGAACCTGTGGTTAATTCTCGTACCGATCGGTGGTACAACCGCCTAGTCAATAATGTCAAGCAAAACCCCCTATCGTACTGTAATGGGTGGGCTTTGATTTCATGTTTTGGGTTGATATAGTTACGATATAATTCAAGATAAACAAGTTACAATTTGTATTTTCAATTTAATAAACACAATTTTAATATTGCTCTCCAAAACATCTTATTTATTTAATAATTATTGTAACTACCGTTACAGTACCCTTTATGGAAAATAAAGGAAGGAAAGTTATTTAAATATCTTTCACCTAGGTACCCTGATTTAGCGCAAGATGAAGATAAGTGGAGAGAAGTAGTACCAAAGTTTAATCGTTCCGCTATTCTAAAACAGAATCATGATGAACCAATTGCCGGTCATTTAGGAACTTTTAAGACTTTTGCGCGTATCGCTCGACGATATTATTGGCCCAAACTTAAAGCTGACGTTGCTCGTTACGTTAATCGTTGTATCGTTTGTATCGCTCATAAGCCCGAACAAAAGAAGCCTGTTGGTTTTATGTCTCGGCACCCTATCGTTAAGAAGCCTTGGCAAATGATATCGATTGATTTGGTAGGCCCGCTACCTCGGTCAAGCAAAGGATATTCTTATATTTTGTCGGTTGTCGACTATTTTACAAAATTCACGCTGTTCTTTCCGTTACGTTCCGCTACTGCTACAGCAGTCACTCAAAGAATTGAGGAGGGTGTCTTCCTAACGTTTGGAGCACCCCAATACTTGCTTACCGATAATGGAGTACAGTTTCGTAGTAAAGAGTTTGCAAACTTGGTAAAATCTTACTCAACTACGATTCTTTTTAACGCTTACTATCACGCTCAAGCCAATCCTGTCGAACGTGTTCATGGCGTATTGAAAACTATGCTCGCTTCTTACGTTAAGGAAAACCATAGAAATTGGGATCGATACTTAGCAAAAGTTGCCTGCGCTATTCGCACTGCGGTTCACGAAGCCATAGGGATGTCTCCCTATTTCGCAAATTTTGGTTGCGAAATGATTTTGGAAGGAAATCTTTTCGGTGAAGCTAACGATGCCGCTACCGCTGATAATATTCAGACCTCTGATCGCGAAACGCTTTTACGCCGAGCCCCTGCGCTCAACCAAATTTACGAAGATATTGTCAAAAGACTAGATGTTGCCAACAACAAGATGATGCCAACTCTCGCTATGACTTACGTAGACGTCCCGCTACTTTTGATGTTGGCGATACCGTGTGGCGTAAAAATTACGTCCTTTCCGACGCAGCCAAACATTTTACCGCTAAACTGGCTCCTAAATTTTTGGGACCCTTTTTAATTCATCGTAAAGTCTCGTATAATACTTACGAATTATCTGACGCTTCTGGCATCTGTAAAGGCATTTGGCATGCGAAAGATTTAAAACTAAATCCCAGTGATGATTAGACATCCAGTTGTTAGGAGGCTCTTTCGTTCCCTGATTTTACTTGTTGTGGGAAAATTACAATGGGTGTATAGCGTGAAACTCAACGTACTCTCTTCAGTGTGATTTCTTTGGGACTTCGAGCGTTTGTTTTTGTGTTTTTCAAACACAAACCCCGTGTCGCCTTTGGTAGGTTGGTCGGTACTCTTCACGGGTGTAAGACTTCCCCCCCGATTTAAGACTCCCCCCCCCCCCCCGATTATGACCTTTTACCAGATTTTGACAATCTTTTTACCCTTTTGGGGATTTTATCGTCTCGTTACCGTTTCCCTTTTTGGGTATTTTACCGTCTCGTTTACCGTCTCGTTTATCGTCTCGCTACCGTCTCGTTTACCGTTTCGTTCTCGTTACCGTTCCGTTTCCGCTGGCCGGAAGCGTTAGCCATTTTTTAGTGGCACCGACCCTTTAGAGCTGGCAAGGGAACGCCAGGCTCTGGAGGTAGTGGTGTGGTTTCCGTTCCCAACCCCGAGCTCCGTTTTTTTACCGACTCCGAGCTCCATTTCTGCGGATTATTTTTGGGGAATCCTCGGTAGCCGTCTCGCGCTGGTTTTGCTCCAAGTTTTTCCGCACCAGTGAGGGCCCCGGGACTTCTGTAGGATATTCTATTATATCACATAAGTTAATGCAATGCACTCGTCCCGTATCGTTTTTCTTTTCCGTCTCGACGCGTATCGTCGGCTTGGGCCCCGACGCCGCGCCGTGACGAGTTGCGGTTTCCGTCTTTTCCCTTTCGGGGATTTTATCGTCTCGCTATCGTTCCCGTTTAGCGTCTCGTTACCGTCTCGTTACCGTCTCGTTTACCGTCTCGTTTATCGTCTCGTTTATCGTTTACCGTCTCGTTACCGCTCTCAGTTTCGTCCCATCTCGTTGCCACTGTCCCCTTTCGGGATTCTCTTGCCTCAAGAGAATTTCGGGGAAATTCTCTTCACGTAAGGGGGGTGTTATATCCTTTGCGGCCAGTGCAACACGTCACCCTTTCATCGCATTTGGCCTTCCCAACTCTCGTTTCGACGCGCTTGAATGCGGAGTGGCGCCTGAATTCCAGGATTGACTGGAAGTTCTCTGATAAACATGATATCAAATTACTCTCAGATACGAAGTACAAGCGCCCACGCGCTGTACACCGGTCAGCCAATCGGTTGCCCGTTTTTAAAACCATTCCCCCTAGAATACGAATTTACGCTGGCTCTACTTACGAAAAAGAGCTGAAGTCGATCTTCACCTCTCGTCACGACATGTTCTAAAAAGTTAACTAATATCTATCGTTCCGAAAATTACCGTTTACAAGTTAACTAGTAGATATCGTCCCGGAAATTATCGTTTACTAAGTAAAATATAGTATCGTGAAGATAATAAATATTGTTCCGGAATTATCGTTTACGAAGAGTTTGTGAAGTGATTCAAATCGCAAAGATTCCCGTATCTGGCCAATTAAGGCCGATTAAGATATCATCTTCATCGCCTACCGATAAGAATAGCGCTCTTCCGCTCGTCCTGACAGCCCTCAGCATCGTCCGGTCGACACCATTGCGGAGAAGTTCCGTACCGCAGAGCACCTAAAGGCCTCTAGTGTTAAACAAAATGTGCTAAGGGTAAAACCGTCTGAGAGCCGCACCACCAATAAGGTTGTAACGTTTCACCCCCGGCTAATAAGGGTGGACGTTGCAAAATTTGTAGTTCGGGTAGCTCTGAGTTGTCCAGGGGTCGAGTTGTGCTTTAAAATTAAAACGGATGTTTAAACCTGATTAACAATATTTATTTACACGATGTACAATGTATTCTGAGTAGAAATTGTAATTATAAAATAAAAAAATAAACAATTGATGTAAAACAGTAAAAATATTTGTATTTGAATTCCCGCCGGCAGTTGGGGATTTTCGTCAGGGTTGGCAGTTTACAGTAAGTGTTGTCTGCGCGTTGACGTCAAGATTGACAGCTGAGGCTGACCTATGAACAAAAGTAAAAGCAAATCTGCTTCGTTTTAATTAAATGGAAGGATTCAACAGTTACCCAGAGGCCAGAAGGGCAGTCTGGATCTTTGGGTTAAGGATAATGTACGGTGAGTATAATTTATAATTCGGGAATTGGAAAGGAATTTTATGAACTCAAGGTCCTTGACTCTTTGAATCTATAATTAATTCCAATTAATTCTTTTAAGGAATGATTAAAGAACAAGCCACTGAAACCTGTTCGATTCAACAAAACCCCAGCTATAAAACTGGTGCGGATCGATTCAAAACAATCGAACCGAAGGAACGTTTTACATCCAGGTACTCGGTGCAATGTTTATTCGGGCTCGGAAACAACGAATTCAGGTAGGCAGTAATTTTTAATTATAGGGGATAATTAAACGGGAAGGGAAAAACCCAGGGTAGTACCAATGGACACCAGCACGGTACCCTGGGGGGAAAAAAAAGACAGCGGGTTCTCTACGTTGAGGGAACCAGGACAGCACTAATGGACACCAGCGCTGTGTCCTGGGGAACACACCTAGACCTCGCCAAGTTTGCACAGGCGTGCTCGGTCTAGGGCAAGGATGAGACCTTTCGCTCAAGTTCTTCACGAAGCGGGTGGTCTCGGAAAGGAACGGGGACTGGTTCGGTCTTGGGGTTTGTACCTGGATGTAAACCTTAAACGTTCTTTGGGCCACGGTTACTAAAATTTGAAATGAATTATCACAAATAATTACAGGTAATAATAATAATAAAAATAAAATGATGCGGAAATAAAACGGAATTAAATCAAAAATAATTAAACGGAATAATAAAAATAATACGGGAATATAAACGGATAATTTGAAAATATCGGAAAATAAACGGATAATTATAAAGCTCGGAAAATATACGGTATCGGATTTAAAGTTAGAAGTTTTAACTTTAAAGTCGAAAACGGAATTGTTGGTCCTGGCCTGGGGAGCTGGTTTTATGCGGATTCCCCACCAAGCCAGGGCTGTGATTGGTGGACGGTACGAATCGGTGGTGGGAATCCTCTTCTCCGCTTCTCTACTTGCAGCGCCACCCGCGCTCAAAACGTGAACTACCAGTGGAACACAAAATTGGCGATGTTGGCCAGCGCCCAAAAACTTTTGTGCCACTGGTAGCACGTTACAAGGTACTGAACTTATTGTTATATATGTATCGACTATTACCGCCCAGACTTCAATATCGCAATTATTCCGTCTCAATGCTTGCAATTGAATTTAATTTAACGTAGACTTTCGTTTCGAACAATCATTTAAGAGTAAAGCTATGCAGTCAAGCTCCTAAAGCTACTCAGTTAAGTTAGTAGAAGTTATTTGTGTTCCTTAATAATAATTACAGTTATTAACTTAGTCTCGAATTATATTATCTTGTACAGGGCTGCGACTCCGAGGTTCTAGCTTTCTTTACGTTAAATAAGAACTCGGACTCGTAGGTCCTGGGTGAATCGATTCCCCATTGTCTTGGCAAGTCCAAGACTGTTTGCTTCGATTTATTATGTTGTTGTATTATAAGCTGTGAATATTTTATGTATGTATATTTATGTTACCATTTTCATTTATTTACATTTAATTATTAAAAGTCATTTATTTGGGCAATCACGTTTTTACTAAAGAGTAACTTAACGAACTCCCCCCAATCCCACCCTAGTTGCTTTTCTGTTTCAGGAACCAAGCTGGTGGACCAGGTAAGATCAGACTTTTACCTGGAGGCCGGCATGTTCATCAGAGGCTTTTCCTGTTTTTCACTCTCAACGCCTTAGGGCTTACAGAAAAATAGGTGGCGCCCTTTTTAACACTCCTTGAGTAAGTTATCGTCCCGCCCTTAGAACCCCCTTAGTTCACGAATTAATAACCCATCCCAATCTCCATTGAGACAGCCGTCAGCATTTTATGTATACGTGTACAAAATAAGGGTATGTACCGTAACAAGAGGTCAATGGGAAAACAGAAAAGTTAACATTTGTAGTAATTGAAACAGATAAAAGAACGGTTCCTGTGTTAGGCATTGAGAGTGTACAGCAACTGAAGCTGATAAAATTAAATAATATTGATGAAATTAAAAGTATCAAAAAGGAACCAGGTAACATACATGATTTAATAGAAAAGCATGTTGATTTATTTAAAGGGATTGGAAAAATTAATATAGAACCGTGTGAATTCAAATTGAAAGAAAATTACGAAGCGGTAACTGTACCTAGCAGAAAAGTACCTTATCAGCAATTAGAAATTTTAGAAAAAGAATTAAAAAGAATGGTAAACGATGAAATTATTTGTCCAATAACAGAACCAACGGAATTTGTAAGTCCAGTGATAGTAAACAAACCCAATGGTAAAATAAGAATTTGTTTAGATCCTCAAAATTTAAATAAATCAATCTTAAGGGAATATTATCAATTGCCAACTTTTGAAGAGTTGACTCATGTTTTAAACTTTTAAAGGCATGAAAATATTTACGGTTCTGGACACTAATAAGGGATTTTGGCAAATTAAAATAGGTGAAGAGTCATCAAAATTAACAACGTTTGCTACCCCTTTTGGAAGGTTTCGTTTCAAGCGATTACCTTTCGGATTGTCATGTGCACCTGAAATTTTCCATAGAAAACTTACTGAAGTTTTTAAAGGTATAAAAGGTATAAAAATATACATTGACGATTTAATAATTTTTTCAGAAACTATAGCTGATCATTATAGAATATTAGAACAAGTCTTAATACGAGCAAAGAAAAATGGTGTAAAATTCAACAAAGAAAAGTGTAAGTTTGAAGTAAGGGAAATTCGGTATGTAGGGCATATACAGGGTGATTTCTAACGTACGGAGGAAACTGAAAGGACAAGTAGAGGGGACCAAAACATAGTATTTTTTCCAATAAACTTTTGATCAAAATCGAATAACAAGAAAGTTACAGCAATTTAAAGTTCTTATAATTTAACGCCCACGTTTTGAGTACCGCTGAGCTTATTGTATTCGGTTTTTCATCAGAAACACTTCTCACACAATCTGATAAATTGCTCCTGTAATTTTGACTTACCTACATGATCAGATTATGTAAATCAGCGGTTGTCAACAGTGCCGATTTATCCATTAGGCTAGAAAGGCAGCTGCCTAGGGCGGCACTATTTTGGGGGCGGCAAAAAGTACGAATTAATTTTAACAAAAAATGAATAAAAGGAAACATTCAAAAACAAAAAATATAAAAAAAAAATACTTTATATTAACTTTTTTCTATGTTGGCGAATTCCATACTGCATGGCGTACATTTTTCTTTCGGTGATTCCCACAATGCGAACTAAGTGTGCGGGAAATCACTGGTGTTGCGTTACGACCAATGTGACTTGTTGGTGTGTGTTACAAATTAGTTTGCTTAAATTATTTACTTAAATATATTTGGTAAGTGAAAATTCTATTAGGCATTTTGTATTTAGTTGATGCTATCAATTTGATGATGGGTAACTTTAACAATTTTTATTTCAGTCAATTCTAAAATATGGAAAAGCGGAATCGGCTTAGTGGTGCGGCTTATAGAAAAAAGGCACAGGAAAAAATTGAAAATGAAAAATCGCTTCTAAATAAAATTCCAAAGATTAGTTCGTTCTTTACTTCTGTATCTCCACCTATAGAGCAACCTGCGTCTACTTCAAACTCGACCGAAACAAAAATACAAAACAAATATGATGACACACAGATTACGGACAAGGACACCGACGACGTTGAAACTATTGCAATAGAAACACAAATATCATCACCTTCATCATTAGCAGTAGAATTAGAATACATGATCTCTGAAGATCCAGCTTATTGGGTAATTAACGATAAAACTATAGAGGCAGTTATTAGGAATCCTCCAAAACAAAATCTGAATGCCGATTTTGTAGACTCTGCTGTTAAGGAGCATTCTACAGGTGTAAATAGGTATTTCACCAAAACACAGTTTTACAAGAAAATGCTTAATGGGGAAAAACAATTTAGAGATTGGCTACTTTATTCCACATCCAAACGTTGTGTCTTTTGTATACCTTGTCGTTTATTTCTCCAGCAAGAAGAAAATACTTTTAGTACTACTGGATTCAATGACTGGAAAAATGCAAGTGCGCGACTAAAACAACATGAAGAATCACAGAACCATAGATCCAGCATTTTATGTCTATTTACAAGGAGTAAAGTGTTAAATCGAATAGATAGCTCCCTTACAAATGCATATAGAAATGAAGTGCAGTACTGGCGTGACGTTTTAAATCGTGTCGTTGCGACTATAGTTACATTGACAACCAGGGGACTTGCACTTAGGGGTGAAAATTCAAACATTGGGTCAGTTCACAATGGAAATTTTCTAGGCTGTTTGGAACTCATTGCCGAATTTGATCCGTTTTTACGCGAACATCTTGCCAAGTTTGGAAATGTGGGCCAGGGAAATTGCAATTATTTGTCAAATACTATATGTGAGGAATTAGTACTTTTAATGGGGCAAAAGGTATCAAAAACAATTATTGATGAATTAAAGAGATCCAAATATTATTCTATAATAGTAGATTCAACACCAGATGCCTCACATACTGATCAATTGGCATTTTTAGTCCGATATGTCTCGTCTGAAGGTATACCCATTGAAAGGTTTATTAAATTCATTCCATCGGCCGGCCACAAATCTGCTGATTTGGAAATGGCAGTAACCTCTGCGTTAGAAGAGTATGCTATAGATATTATGGATTGTCGCGGTCAGTCGTATGACAATGCATCGAATATGTCCGGCGCATATTCAGGGCTGCAAGCCAGGATTAAATCTCACAATGAACTTGTAGAATACGTACCTTGTTCTGCACATTCGCTCAACTTGACAGGATCTGTTGCAGCAGAGTCATGTCAAAACGCTACTTTGTTTTTCCATTTTTTGCAAAATCTCTATACGTTTTTCTCAGCTTCAACATACCGATGGGAAATTTTGACAAAGAGTTTAAAGTCGCCGGTTGTGAAATCCCTATCAGAAACTAGGTGGTCTGCAAGAGCGGATGCTACAAAAGCTTTGTATACTGGGTATAAGGAAATTAAAAAGTCTCTTTTCGAGCTGAGCAATGATCAAAGTCAAACTGCAGCTGTAAGACATGAAGCGCATGCAAACTTTGAAAAAATGGATGAATTTGAAACATCTTTACTTGCTGTCATTTGGCACCATATTTTAGAGAGAATGAACGCATCAAATAAATACGTGCAAAATCCTGCACTTGACCTGGGCTCTGTGGTTCGAGAATTAGAAGGACTTATAAAATATTTAAACTCGATAAGAAATAATTTTGCAATTTATGAAGAAGAAGTCAAAAATATATTGCAAAATCATTCAAAGACATATAAAGAAGGCAGAAAGAAACGAAGGAAGGTTCAGTTTGATGACAGTATTGGTTATGAAGAACAGTTTTCAGCCAGAGATGAAATGAAAATCGGGACATTTTATATCATTATCGATACACTTACTATACATTTAACTCGACGACTGGACGCTTACCAACGTATCTATGAGCGATTTTACGTCCTTACAAATTTTATGAACTTGGAAAATAAAACAATATATAAAGAAGCGGAAAAGTTGGTACATATTTACAGCAAAGATTTTAGATGCTTCGTTCATTCATGAATGCATTCACTTAAAAGCCCATTTAGAGAACAAAATTGAAGCCCCACTAGAAATTTGCAAGTACTTGAGAGAAAACGGATTAAAAGAAACATTTCCCAATTTCGACATCGCATTGCGAATATATTTGGCAATCCCAGTTGCTAATACGTCATCTGAAAGATCATTTTCAAAATTGTCAAGGATTAAAAACAATTTTAGATCGACCATGAAGCAAGAACGTCTTAATGCCTTATCTATTTTGTCTTCGGAATGCGACATAACAAAAAATGTAGTTATGATGAAGTAATAAATGATTTTGCCATGGAAAAGTCTAGGAAAAAATCTTTTAAAACATAATATTTATTTTTATATACGAGTATATCCTCTATCATATTTTTTACCAAAGTTGGAAAGTAATTTGTATTGTGACTTTTTTCTATTATTATAAGATGTCTTTTCTATTTTCTGTTTTTGTTCCCAGAGTTTTTTTAGTTAATAAAAATATGCTGTTACGATACTTTTAATTTTTATGTATAATATAGGGGCGGCAAAAAAAATGCCTAGGGCGCTAACATACCTTAACGCGGCCCTGGTTGTCAATAAACGAGCACCTATAACTAAATATTTTAAAGAACACTTTAAATAGCCATAACTTTCGTCTTATAAAAATGTTTACTAAATTTTGTTTAATTAACTTACAAATATACAAAAGTTGAATTCAAAACGTAAATAATTACCGTGCTTCATTAAAAGAGTCCTCAAGTTTATAAGAACTTTAAGCTGTTGTAACTTTCTTGTTATTCCATTTTGATCAAAAGTTTATTGTAAAAAAAATTATGTTTTGGTCCCCTCTACTTGCCCTCAGTTTCCTCCGTACGTTAGAAATCACCCTGTATTAACAGGTAATGGTATTCAACCAGATACTGATAAAATTGAAGCGATAAAACTAATTCCGAAGCCTCAAAATTCAAAAGAATTATCACGTTTTTTGGGCATGGTTACATACGTATCAAAATTTATCCCTAATCTGACTAAGAGAACTCATAATCTCAGGCAACTAACAAAGAAAAGGACAGAATGGTTATGGTGTAAAGCACAAGAAGAAGAATTTAACAATTTAAGACAAATATTGTCAAATAGTCCGGTACTACAGTACTATGATCCACATGAAACGATAACTCTTTCGGTTGATAGTTCGAAATTGGGGTTAGGAGCTGTAATCTTACAGAAAGAGGCACCAGTCGCATATGCTTCAAAATCGTTAACGGACGCGCAAACCAATTATGCGCAAATAGAAAAAGAATTGCTTGCAATCGTATTTGGCTGTTAACGTTTCCATCAATATTTATACGGTAAACAATTTTTGGTAGGAACCGACCATAAACCACTAGAGTCAATATTTTTAAAACCACTTAACAAATGTCCACTAAGGTTATAAAGACTTTTGCTAAATCTTCAAATTTTAAAGTAAAATATAAACCCGGTTCACAATTATATCTAGCCGATGCTCTATCACGAGCCAGTTACGATGATAAAATTTTTGAAATTAATGAAAAGGAAATTGAAGCACAGGTTAATCTAATAGATTATATAAGCATAGGTAAGAAACAATTCCAAAATATACTTGAAAAAGCTAGGGAGGACAAAGAATTACAGGAATTACTAAAAGTAATTAAAGAGGGTTGGCCCCAAAGTAAAAAACAGCTTCATGAGTTTGTGAAACCATTTTGGCAATATCGTCATGAACTAGTAGAAGCCAGAAATCTCATATTCAGGAATAGTCAGATAGTGATACCAAAATTATTAAGAAAAGAAATGATAAACCGTTTGCATTATAACCATATGGGTATTAATAAAACTATAGGTAGGGCAGGTGAATTGATATTTTGGCCGTGCATAAATAAAGAAATAACAGACGTAGTCAAAAATTGTTCAACGTGTTTAACATATCAAAACAGTAATCAAAAAGAGTCTATAATTTTAAAAGAAATTCCGGACCGACCTTGGAAATTTGTAGCAGCTGATTTGTTTCACTGCATAGGTAAAGAATATTTGTTAATTGTTGATATGTATTCAAAATTTCCAGAAATATGTTGTCTTCAAAATAAAACTACTAGCGATGTTATAATACATAATATGAAATCTCTTATTGACACGGAAAACCGGATATTTTTTATTCAGATAACGGACCACAATTTGTAAATAAAAATTTTCAGGAATTTTTAGAAACGTGGGAAATATCACACCAAACTAGTACTCCAAGATATGCCCAATCAAATGGTTTTATTGAACGACAGGTTCAAACCATCAAAAATCTTATCAAAAAAGCTATCCATGATAAAAAGATATGTATTTAACTTTATTAGAATATCGAAACACACCACTCAGTCATAATTTACCTTCACCAGCACAATTACTTTTTGGAAGACGTTTAAAAGGGCATTTACCGGTTCAAGAAAAACTGTTAAAACCAAAATACAATACTAATAACTATCAAAACCATCTTAAAATAAGTCAACAGGTACAAAAGCAAAATTATAACAAAAATGTCAAAGATTTACCAGATCTAAAAATATTTGATAAGGTTGTAGTACTCGAAGGTAAAACATGGGAACCTGGTGTAATACAAAAGGTGGATACGTCTAGACCTAGATCATATAATAGTACCGCTCAGGGGCGGCTGGTGCGGGAGGCCCTGTGGGCGACGCCCTCCCTGCCATTTGTGACCAAAAATTGTTTTAATAAATAAATAAAAATAATTCTTGGAGAAACTACGTTTTTGAAACGACCGCGACAGTAGCAAACACACTGACCAATGTTTTTATACGCCCAATAAAACTCTGGGAGGCCACATACGCCTTCGCCCTTTTTGCTGATTCTTCAAATGCAAAAGGATACTGTTTCCTTTACAAATCGAAACAACAAATAAACAAATTTAACTTAATTATCCCCTCTACATTCTACGGACCGAAATATCGCCTTATAGACGGGGGCAGCAGAGATTTACGATTTACTCACGTCCAGCTGGAATTTGCCGGCTAAGTACAAAATAGTTTGATTTCGTTTGATCCTCAGGAGAACATCAACATTAAAATCTTAGTTAAAATGAATTCGGTCGCACATATTTTGTCCCTTAAAATACAAAAAACATTGAAAATTGAAAATAAATTAGAAATTAAGGAAATTTATCCACCGCGACCCGAGTTAATTATTGAACAAATTAACGAACGTTAAACAGGGCAAGTCTTACGTTAGGAAATTTAATAAAAAATGTATGAAGTCGCGCCGTGGTTGTGCGGGTGTAATATTGCAAACGTGTTTTTTTGTTTCTCATGCCTGTTACTGGACTCTCGTACGAGTGACTGGTATTTACAAGAAATACGATGAAACAAGATAGAAGACAGATTAGGTATGTGCTCCATCGAAAAACAACTCGTACAAAATACAAATAACTTTAATGAGTTAGTTATGGAACATTTTGTGGGCCAAAAGCAAAGGCGAATGAATTTTGTTTCTAAAACTTATCACTTAAAAAGTGAGTATTTTTGTTATCGCTCTCCCACTGTTGTTACCCACGAGCCGCCACTGGTACCGCTAGACAGAAATCACAAAATGTACACTAGAAATAGAAAATTTTTGAGAAAAATAACAGTGAATAATTTTGTATGTGATGACAGTTTTGATGAAATTTTAGACAGTTTTTTTACCACCAACTGACATTGACAATTGTAACTCAAATATTGAAAATTTTGAAAAGAAAAGGGAGATGAGTAGTAATGTAGAAAAAAGGTCAACACCAAAACCATATGTTGATCCCAACATGCCAATTAATGATAATGTAATAAAAAGTAGGTATGGAAGGTCTATTAATAAACCTAATTACTTAAAGGAATATGTTTAAGTTTTATATGAATTATTTAGAATAAGTATTTTGTTTTATTCATTTAAATTGCTTTCTTTTTGTTAAACATTCATATGTAAAATAATGTAATAGCATAAGTTCTAATCGATAATTGTTATAATGTTCTGTATGAAAAAAAAAGGGAGATCTTGTGTAGCTAAGCAGAATGGGTTGCATATCCGAAGGTAGCTGAGGTGGGGAGAATATGCACCGAGGCAGTGATGCACGGAATGCACACAGAGCTTGTACTCAGTTGTACTCCATTGTCCTAATAAATAAATAAAGTTATAAACTAATAAAAGGTGTATCAATAAACATAACAGTAACCACTATTTTTGTTTGACCAGTTGGTGACTATCGTTTTGCTACTGTCAACAACCTGTTGCATTCACGTGGAATTTATAATTTGTTGATAAATTTGTGTGTAAAAAGTGTGGTTTTTTAAACCCGTTCTATTGTTCATCGTACATAGTAGAAGGCCAGGTAAGATTATATGTGTATATAATTATTTGTGGGCTTCAAAGTGTTACTGAGGTTATGTAAAATTTTCAAATTTTTTAAAGCGCTCATATTTTTGCAAAAAATTTATTTTTAATTCCATGTAACTTTCAGGGTGACTCGGGACATGCTGAGAAGTTATGTGAAACCCCTTGGTGCAAGGCCATACCAGAATTATTGTGAAAAAATGTTACAACAAGCAGTAAAAGAAAGGTTGACAAAAGGAACCACATATCGAATTTTAGAAGAAAAATATAAAATACCAAGAAATACTATCTGCCAGCACGTGAACCGCAAGAACATAACAAATGTTGGAGGTCAAACAGCAATTACCGATCAAGAAGAGAAGAATCTCCTTCAATGTCTTACATGTGTGGTAGATTGGGGATTTCCATTAGAACCTCTAGATATAAGGCTTCTTGTGCAACAATATTACAATCGTTTAGGTCTAAACGTAAGTCGCTTTAAAGATAACTTACCGGGACCCGACTGGGTTACGTCTTTTTTGCACCGTAACAAAAATACTGTGAGTGCAAGACTCGCTGCAAATATTAAACGAAGCAGGGCAGCTGTTGATGAAGTCCTAAGAAATTCATATTTTGACAACTTACAAACATTACCCCCCGAAAATTTTGTTGACTACGACGAGACTAATTTCAGCGATGACCCCGGGAGAACCAAAGTTATTACGAGAAGGTCTGCAAAACATGCAGAGCGAGTTATTGACTCAAGCAAATCATCAACGTCGGTTATGTTTGCTGTCAGTGGATCAGGTGAAATGTTACCACCGTTCGTGGTGTATAAATCGGAACATCTCTATGCAAACTGGATAAGTGGTGGTCCTGAAGGTTGTAGATACGGTCGCAGTAAAAGTGGATGGTTTGACCAAACCCTTTTTGAGGAGTGGTTCATTTCAATAGCTGTCCCCTATTTTAGACGTTTAAATGGACCAAAGGCGGTAATCGGAGACAATTTAGCAAGCCACATCTTTGAAAATGTAATCAGTGAATGTGTACAACCATTGATTATAGAGTTTTATAGATATGCAACCAATGTAACTAGTTTACGCTAAAGTTGAAGACGACTACACCAGGAGACTCTCTTCGCCATGCGTCGGAATTATACACGGCTAGACGTCGCATATTCAGTACTGTTGGAAAACGTAGGTCGTTTAGCATTTAGGGGCGGAGCGAAATCGGCCACGAAATGTTCAGGTTTACATTCGGCGTGGAACTCCAAAAATAATAATTTAAGCAATCGACCTGTTTCTTTTGGTGGTTTTTTAATAAACAAATGTTTAAAAATAATAGGAAACAAATAAAAATTTGTCAACATGAGTTATGGTTTTTCTTTCGCTCCACTAATTTTAAAATCCTGAAACATTACCATTAGCAAAGAACCCAAAGGATTCTTAGAAAGGATTAGATACATAGCCAAACCACTTGGTTCAAACTGGTTAGGAACTTAAACATTTCAGGTGCAAATTCGTCAATTTTGTTTAATTGTATATTCTTATTAACGAGTAATAATTAAAATGGGCATACGCGGCAATAAATGTGCGTATCATAAATGTGAAAATTGTCAGCGTAATTATCCGGGCATAAAAATGTTTTCATTTCCAGTAAAACATGAAGAAAGATGTGAGCAGTGGGTATTACACGCAGGTGTGGTTTAACTTTTATCATTTCTTATAGCAATTATCATGAAAATGTATAATTCAATTTAAAATTTATAAAACCAAAAATAAAAATTACAGGAAACTCGTCGTTGATAGGATTATCCCCGGAAAAGTTAAAAAACAAAACAATTTGTGAAAAATACTTTTCGGAACAAAGTTTCATTAATGAGACAAAACACAGATTAGTTCATGCTAATTTTGCAATAGGTACACCCACTGAAATTCAAGAATCACAAAACTATGATTTAAAGCGAAAGCGTGGCATCAAAAAGACTGTTCCAATAGCGAGGGAAAAGAAATTACTGGAAGTAATAAACCAACAAAGAAAAAAATTGAAATCCAAAAACGTTATAATTAATAGATTACGTAAAAACGTATCTGCGAATTCAAACAAAAGTCCACTATTTTCAGGTGACCATAAAAAAAGACAGAAGTGGAATAAATCAACGAAAGAGGCTGCAATAGCACTATATTATACTTCGCCTGCAGCATATAAGAATTTAAAACGGCAAAATGTTATTTTACCAGGCATACGGACGGTGCAACTTTGGTTAAAAACCATCGATATACAAGGTGGTGATTATTTCGATGCTCACCATTGGTATCTCGGGAACGGTAAACGATACGAAGTCGGTTAAATTAGACAAAATTTGCGCCTTTTTATGACGATTGAAAATAAATCCAAGATATTTTGATTGCTTCCTCATTTATCACGAAAATGGTATTGAAGATAATAATTTTTTTCTGAAATCGCTATTTTCAGTTTTTGCGTGATAAATCAGGAAGCAACCAAAGTATCCTAGATTTCTTTGCAGATTCTCAATCTTCATAAAAAGGTACAAATTTTGTCTAATTTAACCGACTTCGTATCGTTTACCGTTCCCGAAATACCAATGGTGAGCATCGAAATAATCACCACCCTGTATACCCCGGTTTTTCCCCTATTATCTTTGATATATTGAAACAAAAAACAGTCAATATGCCCACTCTTTCCAAAAAATGCGTGCTTTTATTCGACGAAATGTCGATTAAAAAAGGACTAGAGTATAATAAAAGCAAAGATATAATTGAGGGTTTTCAAGATTTGGGTCCATTAGGACGTACGGGTAAATTAGCAACTCATATCATGGTTTTTGCTATTCGAGGGCTTTGTAAAAAGTGGAAGTTGCCTGTAGGATTTTTCGCTGCAAGTGGGTCTGTAAAAGGGGAAAATATAAAAAAATTAATCATTGAGTGTGTTAATAAACTGCACGAAAGCGGATTACATGTAACAGCAGTCGTATGTGATCAAGGTTCACCAAATAGGCTTGCCTATAAACAACTTGGTGTGACTGTAGAAAAACCCTATTTTGTATCTGGCGACAAACGAGTGTACTGCATCTTTGATGTACCACATTTAGTAAAAAGCGTGCGCAATCAACTATTAAAGAAAGATTTTTTAATAAATAAGGGTCTAATATCATGGAAAGATATTGAAGCAGTATACAAGTGTGATAATGAAATGCCATTAGCAAGAGCGTTACCCCGCATAACGCAAATTCATATTAATCCAAACGCATTTCAAAAAATGAGATGCAAGTTTGCGTTACAAATTTTTAGTAAAAGCGTCGCCGCCGCATTAAGAGTGGCATATTCGGGTAAACAAATACGTTCGAAAACTGTTTTAGACACTGCAATTTTTTGCGAGACATTAAATGATCTGTTTGATAATTTAAACAGCAAGACATTGTTTAACAAAAACAAAAATAAGTGTTCATTAAGTGATAAAAACAAACACATAGAAAATAACTTGACCGCCGCGCTTGTCTGGATTCGTCAATGGGAAACAGCGGAGAATCGGAAAAATCCTCCTTGTTTTGATGGGTTTTTACTCTCCATTACGGCAATTTTAAATCTTCACAGCGATTTAAAAACGCAAAATATCCCGTTTTTGCTGACGTCCCGATTAAACCAGGACATTTTAGAAAATATGTTTTCTATAATAAGAAGACGAGGAGGATACAATAAAAATCCTACAGTGCGTACATTTCGTACTAATTTGCGCCACATCATTAATATGAATTTAAATGTTGTAATTTCTAACACGGCAAATTGTGAAGCAGATAATGACAAATCTCTTTTATCAAATGCGCCAATGTGCAGCAGTAACAAAGATAAAGGCGGCGAATCAGAATATGTTTTTAAATTTAATGTAAACAATGATGACGTGCGCCATTTACAACTTTGTGCTATAAACTACACTGCAGGATATGTACTCCAAAAACTATTTAAAAAATATAATTGCGAAGTGTCTCTTTTGATCGCTACTGACGTAAATAAAATAATACGTGAAAGAGAACTCATTTACCAACGAGCCTACGCGTGCCAAAATATAGCGAGAACCGGAAACCTTTATGTTCCCTCCAGCATCGCCGTTCATGTTACAAAAGTGGTACTTCGCAGTTTTATGGAATTTTACAAAAATCATAAAAGCGAAGAAAACCTTAGGCGTAAAATTTATTCCGTTGCTAAAAATGCCATTATCAGAGAATGCCCGAATTTTTTAAATACAGAAGATTGCCTTGTTCATTGTGAATTTTTTATAAATTTTTTAATATTAGTACGCATATACAAGGAAACAGTGTGGACATCCCTGAAATTAATGACTGTATACTTGAAACACCCTGTATATACATATAATGAATAAGTTATAAATTGAATAATTTTATTATTTACGATATTATTTTAATTTTATTGTACATACATTACAATAGATATGTGTAGAAGATTTTGGTTTATAATTATAAGTGATGTATTTTAAGAATTCTATTAATTATTATTATATACGTATTATTGGTATTATACAATTTCTTTCTTAAGTTAGATTTATCAATTGTTTTATCACATTTGTTGGTCTTATTTGGCCAGGAACATGAGAAATTATTTTCTGTAATAAATCGTCAACAAATTTGTAATCTGTTTGCGGTTAGAATAAGCAGATTAAAAGAGCGGGTTCTTATCAGGTAGTAAGTGACGTATTTCAGGCGAGCCAGCAAAGTTTTTATTTGAGTGTGTTTTCAAAACTTGGTACAACGCAATATAAAATTTATTTTGTTGCCAGCGAATAGTACGCATCTTGTTAGAAATGTGTTCTAGTGGATTTTAGTTGGCCACCATTACTATATTGTTTTAGTTCCGTTGTAGTATAAGTTGACAGCTGATATGAGTAGTCGTTGCTATACTGTATTGTAATCCTTTTTCTTTTGATAATCGTTAATACAACCTTATATTTATACTGACTTTTTATTACTACTCTGCAAACAGGTTGTGGGTCCAGGGTACGTAATACTGTGCTAATTGGTAAAATAATAAGGTTGTGGTCGGGGACCGAAAACGGTGTGCTTTTTCGTAGACAAAGTTGGTGTCACGTAAAAGAAAAAGGTTCGTGTTTTTCGCAGACAAAGTAGTGTGTCGCGTGAACAGCGTGTTTTATCGTAGACAAAGTTAGTGTGTCGCGTTAAAAAAAAAAACAGGAAAACGGTCAGTTCTTCATAAAATGGCGGAAGGACTGAATTTAACGGCCAATTTCAATTGTTGAAAACTGTGAAACGTACAAAGAAATATTGGATAAACTAGATACGGTCTATGCTGTAAAAACCGAAACTAACAAAATGTTAATTCACGAGGAATTTCATGCGTACAAAATGAATTCAGTGGACACAGTCGCGCAACACATTGCAAAAATTGAGAGTTTGGCCAACCGAATCAGAGAATCGGGTGACGATATAAGTGATACCGCAGTGATTACAAAAATTATTGGAACGTTACCAGCAAAATATAGAACCTTCAGACAGGCCTGGCTATCCTTATCGGATGATAGACAAACACTGCAGAATTTGACTGCTAGATTGGTGGATGAAGAAAGGTCGCTAACCACCACCGAGGTCAACGAAGCTGCACTTATGGCTGCCTCAACTTCGAACACCAGTGAAAATTTGAATCCGAACAAGAATAGGTACAATAGGAAAGCGCGTGTGACGTGCTTCAATTGTAATAAAAAAGGTCATTACGCTCGTGACTGTCAGTTACCGCGAAACAAGAAAAGGAGAGTGATAAATCAGTAATCACTATTGAAATAAATACAGAATTTGATTTCTACTTAGATTCAGGTGCATCGGCACATATAACCTATCATAAAAACATATTTTCGTCATTAATTGCAGTGGAAAAGTTTAGTGTAAAACTAGGTAACGGACAGGAGCTAAAAGTGCATGGTATCGGAAAAATTAACATTCAGTGCTGGCTGGAGAATCGCTGGGTGGACAGTGAGCTTAACGATGTATGGTACATCCCAGACATAAAAAAGAACTTATTTTCGGAAGGTGCTATCACGAGAAAGGGGATGAAAATTGAGAAAATACATGAAAAGGCGAAAATCTATAAGGGAAACATAGATGTGTTAATCGGAATTCGACAACCAAACAATTTGTATAAACTGTTATTTAGAATTAAACAACCCCCAGAGATTAATATGACCGTAAGTGCTGATTTGAAAACATGGCATAATCGGTTGGGCCACATCAACACAGATACGATTAAAAACATAATCTCAAAGGGACTTATAAACGGTTTAAAATTGAGTGGGTGCGAGAATTTCGTTTGTGAAGGGTGCCAATATGGAAAGCAACACAAGTTGCCATACAGAAATACACCGAAACGCGACTACAAGCCGGGGGAATTTATACACTCAGATCTATGTGGGCCTATGTCTGTAGAATCGGTTCGTGGGGCCCTGTATTTTGCTTTGTTTAAGGATGATCGAACCAGCTTTAGAACCGTGTATTTTATTAAACACAAATCGGACACTTTTCTATAACTTGTGTAAAAACAAGTTCGGTTACGGCATAAAAGTTTTACGAACTGATATGGGCCGCGAATACGTGAATCGGGAATTTAGTGATTTTCTGGCTGAAAAAGGGGTAGTTTCTGAGACGAGCGCACCATACTGCCATGAACAGAATGGTAAGTCCGAACGTGAGATGCGAACCATTGTAGAAAGTGCGCGAGCTATGATATACACGAAAGATCTTCTTTATTTATGGGCAGAGGCTGTAAATACAGCCACATACATTCTCAATAGAACTTCAAACCGGAGTGAACCTAATACTACACCTTTCGAAATGTGGACCAAAACTAAGCCTGGACTTGGCCACATTAAGGTGTTCGGGTGCAGTGCATATATGCATGTATCTAATGAAATGCGAGGAAAGTTACAAACAAAGAGTAAGAAGTTATTGTTAGTTGGGTATGAGGGCGAATCTACCAACTACAGATTGTTCGATGTAGAGACACGAAAAATAAAAATAGCTCGAAATGTAATTTTCGACGAGAATGATAAAGTAAATATCCCCAGATTTAACACAATTTTACTGCCAGTAAGAGATGAAATCAACGAAGGGGTGGTCCCGGAAAGTGACGAAGGGGCAGCATCCGATAAACAGCATGATGGGACAATACTCCATGAACCAATCCCACCAGCTGTTGATGGTAACCTTGATTGAGTGCTGAGGCCACGCAATACTTTAAAACCACCTGGTCGCATATTCTTGAGTTTGAGAGAGGTGATCGGTCCGCTGAGAGAAGTGATCGCTCACCTCACATGCTTGTTCTCTCGGTATGACAAAACCGTATTCTTGAATACGGGGGAATAAAACTGAACGGGGGATCTAGAGACGCAGCGTTGCCATGTGTTTTTGTACAGAAATAGGAATGATGCTAACTTCACAGTTGTTTAGTTTTTACAGTTTTGGTATTTACTTTTACTAAAGTAGGGTTAGAATATCGTAATTTGAATTATAGCGCATTATAACGATTATAACCTGTGATTATAACTACACAAATGGAAGGGGCAGGTGCTATAACTGCTGCTGTAGTATGTAATATTACTGGTAGTATTGCAATTGTTTTTCTCTTACCTTTATGCCACGGCTTACTCTCAAAAGACTCTTATTAGGGCGATTCAGGTTGACTCCTGGCATGTATTAATTTATCCCCTGTAACTGTAGTGTGAGGGTGTAAACCATCCCAACTCAAAGACAGCACCAGCAACTTTACACAATTATTGTTTATTCGCATACATACAAATATTATAGTACTTAAAACTAAACCCCCCTTATTTTCTATACACTTTAATAATAGTTCTCGATTTAAAATAGATATAGTCAGCCACAGTACCTTTTCCGCAGACACGAAGCGTGGTGATTGTTGGTCTGTTGTTTGATGGATGTCGATAATCTATCTTGATAAAGTTTTCACACGTGGTGATTGCTCCGGTGGAACTCGCCTTTTCTGCACTAACTCCACTTTAATTTGAAACACTACCACACTTGCCAACCTCAGCGCTAGATGGTTATGATTATTGCATTAACATTAATAGCTTTACTTTAATCATCGACCTCTGCTTTACACTTTTTGTAGGGCTCGCCGTCCAGCGTGCTCTTTTTGCTACCGGCCTCTGGTCCCTCTTATCTTCTCTCACCCTCACCTCGTCTCATCCCTTGTTCAACTCGCTTCTGATTGGTAACTTTCAAAAATCGCACTACCCGCTCTTAACTTACTTCCGTTCAACGGTCAAGCATGCTGAAGTTAGCTGAATACCGTGCTCATTAGCGAGGTTGATCTACAGCCACATTACAGTTATTCCCCCTAATTTTTTAGCATACACCGAGTTGTGTGATAGAAAATTACCCAATGGCTGACTTGGTCAAAGAAAAACGTTTTGCGGTTACTTTACAAATTTACTTCTTTCAAGATACCCTAGTGTTGATATTGCATCATTTATATATCTAAACATCTTATACTAATCTAATGTAACAATAATATAAATCGAACTCGTTATTATTAACTTATACCCTACTACTTCGAAACGAACTACCCTATAATACCTTCCTTGTATGTTTTCAGATTGACAACGTTTTGCGTGGTCTTATATTTATCAGTAGCCGGATAATTTAAGATATATGCATTATTGCCTATTGCTTTCACCACTTCATACGGCCCGTCGTACAGCATGAAGAACTTTTTTATCGTATTTTCAATGGCAGAAGACTGATTATGTGCCTTAACTAAAACAAGATCACCCGGTTGATAGTTGACTGGTTTTATTGTTCTGTCATGCCTAATTTTGCGTTTTCGGCTTTTGTTAAAAACCGTTCCGCAGCCAAGGTGAGTTTAGCCTTGATATAAACTCCCTTCGTTCCGGAAACTGAATTAATTCTTCAATTATCTGAACCTCTCTTTCACCCTTCATCAACTCCAGTGGTGTGAAACCAGTCGATTCGCTGTACACACAGTTTAACCATTTTTCTATTCGTTCTATGTACCCAGCCCAACCTTTATGTTTCTCGCTGCAATATGAGCGAAATAATCTACCAAGCTCTCGCATAATCCTTTCCACGGGATTACTTTGTGGATGGTATACCGAACTATATTTAGTCACCACCCCTTCTTGATCTAACCCATTGACCCACACCTTACTAATAAACTGGGACCCATGGTCGGATAATATTATCTCTGGTTTACCCACATTTGGTATGAAATCGTTTATAATTTTGCCCAATGAGGTTTTGGCAGTCGCCTTTTTGATGGGGTAAAGTTTAACGAATTTTGTAAACAGATCGCGAGCCACAAATATACACGTCACCCCCCCCCCCCGCGGCTCTGTGGTAACGGTCCGTATAAATCTACAGCTACTGTTTCTAAAGGCCTACTGACTATGATATTACGCATTAAACCTGCTTGCCGCCGATTCCCTACCTTAGCCCTTTGGCACAAATCACACGCTGATAACAATCTACGTACTTTTCGTTCTAAATTGGGTATATAGCAGGTTTCACTAATCAGTTCCGTGCATTTTTTTGTTCCAAAATGCCCGTACAGTTGGTGATATTCCCATATTAGTTCAGACACTACGCTTGCCGGAATACATATCAACCACCATTCTTCGCCCCTTTTACTTCTTCTAAAAAGTAGCCCTTCGTGTACTAAATAGTTTCCCCGTAACTGTTCACTCTTATTGTGCGCATTACTACCTATTTCTTCCCGAATCCACGCTAAATTCTGGTCTTCTTCTTGTTTGCCCTCTAAATTACTCATCAACTCCGCTAATTTTAGTTTCGGATTCGCGCTAACGGCTGCTACTGTGATTGGTTGGTATCGAATCCCCGTACCTTGACCATACCGTGATAAAAAATCTGCAACAATATTATCTAATATTATCTTTTCCTCGACAGTATTCGATTTTTAATTGATACTCTTGTAAATACATACACCACCGCATTAAACGAGCACTGAGCGCTTTGCAGGTAAACAAGAACTTTAGTGCTTTGTGATCTGTAAGAATGATAGTCGGATACCCTAATATATACGTTCTAAATTTCTTACAAGCGAAAACTATCCCAAGTAACTCAAGTTCGGTAATCATATAGCACGCTTCCGCTTGAGCTAACGTGGCGGCTGGCAAACGCTAAATTTTCCAACCTTCCGTCGTCTCGAATTTGGAAAAGGTGGGCGCCAACGGCTTTATTAGATGCATCAGTTGAAATATAAAATGGTTTTGAAAAATCGGGATGGGCCAGTGTTACTGTTTTTTGAAAGTATTCCTTGATATTCTGAAAGGGTTCCTGCTTCTTTTCCCCCCAATGCCACTTACTTTTGTTTTCTAAGAGCGGTGTTAGATCGCTAATTAACTCTGAATGTTGTTGCACAAATTTTCTGTAAAAGTTACAGAATCCTAAAAAGGATTGCAATTCCTTTTTATTTTGGGGCGCGGGAAACCGCTGAATGGTCTTTATTTTATCCGGATCGACGCTGATCCGTTGCGGACTGATAATGTGCCCTAAGAATTTAATTTGTTTTTTAAGGAATTCCGATTTGCTCTCTTTAACCGTCATCCCCGCCTGTTCTAACCTATCTAAAACTAATGCTAACTGCCGGGAATGCTCTTCGATTGTCTCCGATGTAATCAAAATATCATCCACGTACACGGTGGCAAAGCTGAGGGCTTCAGGGCCAAGTACCTGATCTAAACATTTGATAAAGATTGCCACGGACACGTTTAACCCGAATGGTAACACGCAGAATTGGTAGCTACGCCCGTTTATTAAGAACGCGGTATACTTTCTGGACTCTTTGGCCAGAGGTATCTGCCAATACTCGCAGGTTAAATCCAAGGAAGACAGATACTTCACTCCATTAAACCTCTGTAGGAGCTCTTCGATAACAGGTGGGGATTCCCGATCCGGTACTAAAATTGTATTCAGACGCCTAGCATCTAAACAAACTCTGACAGACCCATCTTTTTTAGTGACAACTACGATTGGGTTCGAAAATGGAGAATTAGGTCGTTCGATTATGCCCCATCTTGCCATTCTCTCGATTTCTTGGTTTACCGCGTCTCGCTTCGAATATGGTATCGGATACGATTTCTGACAAAAAGGGGTATCGTCGGATACTATCAAATTACATACGTATGTGTTACATTTTCCTGGTTGGTTGGAAAACGCCCGTGCGTGTCGATTTTTTACTGCTTGAATCATGTGTGCTTCTTCTATGGCGCTTCTAATGGCATTGCACCACTGTTTTGGTCCATGACTAGCGACATGACGTTCAAATGCATTTTTAAATGGTATCACCGCAGGACATTCCTCGCACCTGTAGTTTTGCGGTTCCAGTTCCCGAGTTTTAGGTAACTCACTCAAAATGTTGCCTAATTCTTCCTCCTCTGAAATTCCCCCAGGTTGGTGTTTACTGTTGTTCAAGAGGGCCTCTTCTTTCTCGAATTCCTCTATTTCTTCTTTATCTATTATGTGCAGCTTCGCGGATTTTGTTGTTTTTTTTCTGTCCCCTATCTTCAAAAGTTATCCAAAAATCGCCGTTTTCGTCTACAAAATGCAGTTGCCTTTGTGTAATATCAATTTCAGCTGTTTTGTTAACCACCCAGTCCATGCCCAAAATGACTGGTATGTTTAATCCCCTAACAACTAGAAAATTCGCTTGATGCTGCGATTCGCCTAATTCTATTTTTAGAAGCGCTTGTTTTTTAATTTTACTTATACTACCGGTGATTCCTTGAATGGAGAGTCCCGTTGCTGGTAAAATAGGTATATTTCGTTATGGGCTTCTATTATTTCGAATATTTCCTCCGAAATTACGCTAACTGAGCTCCCAGTATCAAGTAGAATTCGCTGCTCTACTTCCCCTAATTTTCCCTTTATCCATGGTAAATATGTATTTAGTTGTTCCGTCTCTTCATCCCCCGTTATTCCCGAGTCACTACTTTCGCTCGAATCTTCTTTATGCAAAGGTACAGAACTGTATTGAGTTCTGGATAGAAATGATTTTACGAAAGGTGTATGTTATTTTTGCTCCTCATACCCTCGCCTTGAAACGATTGGAGCTTTTCGTCCCGAGGCATTTAGTTTTCCGAATTATTGTAATTATTATAATTTTGAGGAAACATTCTTCGTTCCACATTCAAAGCGTATGTACCGCGTTCCGGCTCCCCCCTTCTTTTGCTATTCCGATTTACAGGCGGCAAGTAACCGGTCCTATTTCCACGCTGTGAGTCATCGCTAGCGCGCAGACCGCTATTTGCATTAATTCTACCATCGCGTGGTGTATTTCGCTGGTAATTTTCCCGAGTTCCGTGTTCGATTTCCCGATGGTCTACTCTGCCCCGTCTATCCCTATTTTGCAAATCCCCTAACAGACTTAATAATTGGTCAATGGTTTCTACTTGCGCGGATATCAGAGTCGTTTCTACGTCATACGGGAAATGTTTGGTAATAGCTTTAACAAAAACTGTTTCCGGTATTGGTGGATCTAAATGTTGTGTTTTATCCACCCAGTACCAAACATGGTGCGTGAAGTTCCCTAACCTTTGATTATAGACTCGCGGTTCGTATACTAACGATCGCGTCTTTTCTTGTATTTCTTGCGACCAGAAATATTCAATAAATTTGTTTTTAAAATCGTCGAAACTGCGCCATTCCTTTACATACCTTTCCGCCCAAATTCTCGTATCCCCTTCTAAACATTTTAGCGTGGTTGCTATTTTATTTTTTTCGGTCATTCGTAAGTGATTTAAATACTCTTCTAATTCCCTAATAAATTTCATGGGGTGCTGTGCGTTCCTGCTACTATCAAATTTGGGTTTTTCCGGTAGCGGTAGCAAACCAGAACTAACGTTTTTTATTGCCATATCTTCACACGTGTTAATTTGAGCTTTTAATTCTTTAATTTGCTTATCTACTAAACCTATTTTCTGTTCGCTAACCTGTTTCGCTACTTCTAACTTCTTATTAATAGTCTCCAACTGACTTTCGTGGTCTGAAAACTGTTGGCTTAATTCCCCCTCTAATTTGACAATCATTGAATGCGTTTGGGATCTAGATACCTCCAATTTGTCATTCAATTTCCCTATTTCCCTATTGACTGCCGTTATAATCTCTTTATTTTCTTTTAACAATGTGTTATTTACTGCACTAATTTCTTTTGTTAAATCACTTTTTAGTGACAATATTAATTGAGTTAAATTCTGAACATCCTCAACACTTTCGCCTACATTACCTAGCATTGTGTTACTTTCCCTTTCAGTAGAAGGGTTTTATACCTGCTCGGCCTCATCGCCGGAGACTACCGCGCTTTCGAACAGCGTCCCGTTATTTTTTTCCGCCATTCTATGAGTTACTATGTGGCCTGATCGTAATTTCATTCAATAACAGTAACCTAGCTAATACCTAATGCTTTATTCACCCTCAAATGATGCAATACACTACAGCACGTGCCCTCGAGCTCCACGTTGGTCGCCAAATTGTAATATTACTGGTAGTATTGCAATTGTTTTTCTCTTACCTTTATGCCACGGCTTACTCTCAAAAGACTCTTATTAGGGCGATTCAGGTTGACTCCTGGCATGTATTAATTTATTCCCTGTAACTGTAGTGTGTGGGTGTAAACCACCCCAACTCAAAGACAGCACCAGCAACTTTACACAATTATTGTTTATTCGCATACATACAAATATTATAGTACTTAAAACTAAACCCCCCTTATTTTCTATACACTTTAATAATAGTTCTCGATTTAAAATAGATATAGTCAGCCACAGTACCTTTTCCGCAGACAGGAAGCGTGGTGATTGTTGGTCTGTTGTTTGATGGATGTCGATAATCTATCTTGATAAAGTTTTCACACGTGGTGATTGCTCCGGTGGAACTCGCCTTTTCTGCACTAACTCCACTTTAATTTGAAACACTACCACACTTGCTCTAGCCAACCTCAGCGCTAGATGGTTATGATTATTGCATTAACATTAATAGCTTTACTTTAATCATCGACCTCTGCTTTACACTTTTTTGTAGGGCTCGCCGTCCAGCGTGCTCTTACTGCTTCCGGCCTCTGGTCCCTCTTATCTTCTCTCACCCTCACCTCGTCTCATCCCTTGTTCAACTCGCTTCTGATTGGTAACTTTCAAAAATCGCACTACCCGCTCTTAACTTACTTCCGTTCAACGGTCAAGCATGCTGAAGTTATCTGAATACTGTGCTCATTAGCAAGGTTGATCTACAGCCACATTACAAGTATTAAACGATTTAAGAGACGCGGAGGAGCAGGCCCAAGAGCCTATAAGGAGGTTTTACCAAAAAGAAGATGCATTTGAATTGTCTGAAGTCAAATTCATTAAATTATTCAGATTAAGCAAAGAACTGGTAAGAAACTTAATTCAGGCCGTGACGCCGTTTATGCAAGGCCCTACAAGGATTTCCGCAATAAGTATACGAACTAAGGTTTTTGTGGCTTTACGATCTTTTGCATCCGGGAGTTATCAAGAGATTACAGGAAGTAATTTATTTACTGCTGTTAGCCAAGCCAGCGTAAGTCGAAGCATAAAAGAGGTAACGGATGTTTTAAATAGGCCTGAAATTTTGAATAACTGGGTAAAATTTCCTCAAAACATGCAGGAACTTGAAGATCTGAGAACTAGATGTTTTGCAAAATATCAATTTCCTGGTATAGTCGGTGTTATTGACTGCACTCATGTGGCTATTGCAGCACCCCATGGGCAAGATCATCCGGAACATATATATATATAAACCGAAATCATTCAATCAATGTACAGTTGATTAATGATTTGCGATGAAAATCTTAAAATTTTAAATGTTAACGCAAGATTTCCAGGAAGTTGTCATGACGCACATATTTGGAGGCAATGCAATATAACAGCTATATTAGAGAGGGTGTACAGAAATAACAACAATAATTTGTTTTTTCTTCTTGGCGACTCAGGCTATCCTCTGAGGCCATGGCTTATGACACCATTAAATAGACCACCAATTAATGAAGCTGAGGATCTCTTTAATTCAAGACAAAAAAGTATAAGAAGCATAATTGAACGCTGTAATGGAGTATTAAAAACCCGATTTAGGTGTTTACTTAAACACAGAGTGCTACATTATATGCCAGAGCGTGCAAGCGCTATAATAAATTCATGCGTTATTTTGCATAATATGTGCATAGATGCTAATGTAACTGAACCTGAGTTAGATGAGCATCTTGAACATGTGGGCAGGGGCGGACTTTTCTTTAATTAATGAGGAGGTAATAAATAAAAATATAAAGATATTTCAAAAAGATATAATTCCAATAAAGTGTGTGAAGCTGGTAACAGCAAATAATAAAAAAATAAATATGATTAGAAGGCAGGTTAATTGTAATATTAGAATAGGGCAGGAATTAGTTAGTGCAGAAATGTTGATTGTTCCAGATATGGCCATGGATATAATATTGGGTATGAATGTTTTATATGAAAATAATATGATAGTTGATTTAGAAGAAAGGATATTGATAGAGAAAAATATAAAAATTCCATTTTTAATTCAGGAAAAGGAAGAAGTTGAAAGGGAAAGTAAGAATATTAATACTATTTTGAAAGATGGTAGGGAGAATGAAAAATTGAATAAGAATTTGGAGTTAGAACAAGAAGAGGGGAAAATAAAGGAAATAGTTTTTAATTGTGATGAGGAATATCAAAGTAGAGTAAAGGATATGTTGGAAAAGTTTCAAGAATTAACAAATGAAAAACAAGGATTAGCAAAAGGATATGAGCATAGGTTGGAAGTTAAAAATGAGGATTCATTTAATTGTAAAACATACCCAGTTCCTTATAGATATTTAGAGAAGGTAAAAGAGGAAATTAAGTCAATGATAAAAGGGGAAATTATAGAAAGGGCAAGTACAGGTTTCATACATCCAATTGTAGTAGTAAAGAAGAGTAATGGATCAATTAGATTATGTTTAGATGCTTGTCAAATTAATGCAAGAACAGTTCCACAGTTTGAAGCTCCACAAAATATAGAGAGTATTATCACGGAACATAGCTAGAGATACAGAAGCGACACTCGGCGCTACAGCGTGGCCCTCGGTCTGTGACGTCAACATAATCGGTGCCCGCCTTTCAGCAAGTATTTTTGCCAGTTGCAGCTAGCACTTTAATGTAATACTGCATATTAGTTATGCTTATTTTTTTTTGTGGTACTATCATGAGCGCCGCCGTTGAGATAAAGAAGGGTGGTAATTGGTGTTCAGCACCGAATTGTAAAAATTGCAAAAATAATGGTAAACTAAATAAAATTAGTTATTATTTTGTGCATTCCGACAATGCCAACTGTGCCAGAGATTTTGACCAACTAATAACAACCATAAACGATGTTAGTATAAATTTTAGCAAGGATACTATAATATCGACCACAAAAAATACATCAAAGGCACTAACAATTCAAATAAGTGATTATCAAAATACGGTAGTCCAGCATTACGAGTGTGGATATTTAATGAAAAAATCTGAATCCATACACACTTGTATAAAATGTGACCAGTTTTCAAAATTAATTCATCAACTTTCACCTACTAACTTATTCGTTCATTTCAAAGCTTACGAAAATAAAAATAAGGATGTATTTGCATTTGGCAATCTGAAATCCCCTGCTACATCGTTTTACAAATTTGTCCAAGAACTCGAGACAGTGTTTTTGGGTAATATTGAAAACTTAATTCTAAACTCGAATATTAGTAAAAATATGTATGCTATTCTACAGATATTAGTTTTAAACATCCCTGCGAACACTTTCTTCGTACATACCGTGTGTCCCTGGGAAGACGGAAGATAGGGATCTTATAATGCTAATTTTTTAAAATGATCTACGAGTGCTTTGAAGCATTCGTCTTGAAACAATTACACGAATGTCACCGATCGTTAACGATTTCCACGCCGATCATGTATGATCGTCTCCAGATCAACATTTTTGTTTTGTGTTTTAAATGTCAATTTACTAAAACCAAAGACAATTAAAGGTTATGTTCATGTTAATTTTTTTTTAAATGGGGTCCTACCTTAACTGAAGTACAGTTTAGAGCTGACAATGAGTAATCCCAGTTAAATTACATGTGAAATGTGAAAATTTACTTTAATAGGATGATCTTGATGTATGAACCGAAGAATTTGATGCGACAATCAGCTTTATGATGAAACATGCTACAATGCTAATTGCATGACTGTATTAAGATGAAATCAAAGAAAAAGCGAATATTAATATCAGTTAAGTGTGTACGAATATGAAATCTTTATTTCTACGGCAATTTAATGTGATCAAATAATTGTTACATTAAAAGTATTTGATTTTTAAGGAGCCGAATTCTTGCATACCACAAAGGAAAGTTTTCTAACACAGGTCCACAGCATTATTTTATGTACCTACTACCTAGTATAATTTTCGTAATTTCATTTTCAGTTTCTAATAATGCGTAACTTGTGAAAAGCCTTAATTGTTCACCTAATCCATCATAATCTGAAAATGATCTTAGAACCATAACGTCAACTGCAAACAAATTATTTTTTATTTATTACCTTTATAATGATACTCAGTCTCATTTAATTTAATTAAAACACTTTCTACATTTACATGAACCAATTTGAGCAAATAATTAATAATTTTATTTCTAACTGATTTTCAAGGGCGCGGCTGTCAATTCGTAGGTATTGTAAATAATTGTTGAATCGTTTGTTAGTATAACGCACGCGCGTATTACATCTGTATTAGCAAGCGCGTTAAACAGCTGACATAACGACGTCGACGCTTCCACCAAATAGAAATTCAAAGCACTCGTGGATCATTTTAAAAAATTACCATTGTAGGATCCCTATGTTCCGTCTTCCCAGGGACACACGGTACATTATAAAATTATTTATTAGATTAAGAATTTTTTACATTTTAAAATTTTCGAATAGAGCTTTGAAGACTGCAAAGAGCACAGACCCAAAAAATAGAAAATGCATTATACTTCGGCGTTTATAATAATGATTATAATATGGGAAATCGAAATAAAATAATGAAAACGGCAAAACTCGCTTTATGCTTTTATTACGTGCTCCCAATAATTATTTATTTTGTATTGTATACGTGTTACACTTACGTGTTTGATATTTAAAATAAAATATGTAATTTGTAGCTCAATAAAAAAAAATCTTAGTTAAAGCAGTTAAAGTGTGGTTAAAGCTAAATACCTACACTGTCCAGTCCCAGTTACTTGCCAGAGTAATGGCTGCGTCAAGTACAACCGGAGTAGAGTTGCCCCACGGACTTCAAAGTGCCGCCGCTCGAGTGTCGCTTCTGTATCTCTAGCTATGTTCCGTGGTATTATTGGAAAATTGGGTGAAAGGGGAATGTTTTCAAAATTAGATTTAAAGAATTCTTTTTGGTTGATTCCTTTAGAAAAGAAGTCAAGAAAATATACGGGTTTTAGTATTGATGGTAATGTTTCTCAATTTAAAGTAGTTCCATTTGGATTATCGACATCGTGTGCTGCTTTAGTTAGGGCAATGCAGAATATTTTAAATCAATATGATGATTTTTGTAGTCATTATATTGATGATATTTTGATTTTTAGTAAAGATGTGGGAGAACATTATAGGCATTTAAATATTATATTAGGGGAGTTATGTAAGAATGGACTAAAATTAAATATTGATAAATGTGAGTTTTTTTAGAAAGGAGGTAAAATTTTTAGGGTACAAGATTAATTTGGAAGGTATAACAATAGATAAAGGGAGGATAAAAGATATAGAGGAGTATCCTAGGCCTAAAAATTTAAGGACTTTAAGGGGATTTTTAGGGATATTGAATTATTATAGAAGATTTATAAATAATTTAGCAGAAAGATCAGTTATATTTTATGAGTTACTAAAGAAAGGGGTTAAATGGTGTTGGAAAAAGGAGCAGGAAGAAGCATTTGTTAGTGTAAAACGGGAATTTTGTAAAAATATAATGGTTTATCATCCAAATTATGAGTTACCATTTGTATTAAGAACTGATGCATCTGATATAGCAATAGGGGCTGAATTGGTTCAATATAAAGAGGGGAAGGAAATGCCTATAAATTTTGTATCCAGATCATTAAAAAGTTATGAAAGAAACTACACTATTACAGAAAAGGAGATGGCTGCAATTGTTGTGATAAATTGTTTAAATAAATTTGAGAATGAGGTAGGAATTCCAAAACGTATATTAGCAGATAATGCCACTTATTTTAATAATCAACGATTTAAAGAATATTTTATAAATAAAGGGATCAAAGTTTCATTTTGTAGTATTCGACATCCTCAGGGTAATCCTGCAGAAAGGAGGAATTAAGGAAGTATTTAAATATTTACGAATTTTAATATATAATGAAGGACAGATAAATTGGTTTAGATATGTTGAAAATATAGAAAGATTTATTAATGAAGTTCCGTCAACTGTAACTAGACACCATATTTTTTAATGAGGAAAATGAGGCCTGAAAGACCTTGGGTATCAGAAGATGTAGAACAGGAAAAGTTTAGGGAATTGTTAGAAAAAGTTAGAGATAGAATACATAGAATTTTTGAGTCACGACTTAATACAATTTATTTGATATTATTGTTCTTTATGTATGAATTATTACATTATTTTCTATTTATATGTTAAATATTTGCGGCTCAATTTTGCGGGCGGTTATTAATCGGAAAACGTATAACGAGTACTTATTTAGCGCGATTTTGGCGTCTTATTCTTCGTTGGAAGGCCTTTCAGCTGAGGTAGTGAGCGCTCGATTTTTATTATCGGATTTTTATTTTGGTGTGAAGTAATACGACGTTATCACATTTGGATAACGAAGTCCGCAATGTTGCTCGTTTTCTTATGTTTTTGTTTTGATAAATATTTAAAATATTTTCTTTATATTATAATATTATATAGTATATATTGTTTAACTGCTAATTAGTTAATGGATATTTATATTATTTTTCTAATTTTATTTGAGTAGAATCCTTTTCTTATTGATCACTCTCATTCATTAATTATAGTTACTTATTTACTTTTATTCATTCACGTAGTTGGATAGTTTTGCTGGTACTTAATTGCTGAAATTTAGGGCAATTAACGCTATTTTCCTTAATTTTATATGCGAAAATAAATAATTATTTTTGTCCAGCAGTAACTATCATTGTTTTATTTATAATTAAATTAATTCGTTAATTCCCTATCGACAAGTTCTTTTCTTGTTTTGGTCTGCAGTTCAAATTGAGTCCGTTGAGCTGCATTTCAGTTATCGGGTTATATTTGAAGGACTCTGGCGCCCTTATCCTCTCTTACTAATGCTTACCCACCTCAATTGCATCGAGTAGTCGTGGTACCCCTTTTTGTCACCAGAGAATTTATTCGGCAGGGAATAGCGAATAGTTTACTTGTTGTTAAAACGCTTTTAAAGGTGACAAACACTTAGAAAAATCCTAACTTGAAAACTAAACTTGGCACCAAACACTTGAAAGAGTATTAGCTCACCTGGAGATGATCCTCGAAACTGGAGTTGACTGTTGTACTGGAGCAGAAGACATCAAGAACTGTAATTCTGGACTCAAAATTCGCCTTTTAAACTCGGCGAGTTCAAAATTTTGAAAACGGAGTTGAAAGATACGCGGCTCCGGCGAAAGTGGGAAAATCAAAAGAGAAAGTGGGGTCACGCCGCGGATCGGCCGCTCTAGCTAAGGTCGAGCGCTATCAGATTGCACGGCCAAATAAATTTACAAATAATAATGAAAACAGGTAAATAAATACAATAAACAATTAAACCGGATTAACTAAAATTAATTAAATGGTGTACTAACACCGGAAACGATTAACTAAATATATTAGTCCTAATGAAATACTTAAAAAATGGCAAATTAAATAATTACAGGTAAACTTAAATATTTCAATACTGCATTTACTTTAAAAATTAGTAACTTCGTTACACATCTATGAGAATTTTATGCAAAGGTAATTATAGCAATGGTTTAGGGAAGTTGGCAAAGGACCTTATGAAACAATTTTGCACACAAGTGCAGGATATTTATGGCAAGGACGAAATAATATACAATATGCATTCTGTTTATCATATGGCAGTTGATGCCGTTGATGGAAATTATGCCTTAGATGAGTTCAGCAGTTTTCCGTTTGAAAGTTGTTTGGGTCAGATAGTTAAAATGATAAACTGGCAATAGGCCGTTAGCCCAAGTATGTATGAGAATCTCCGAAAGAAATGATTGTACAAGTATATACTTTCCGTACAATGATAAACAAATTGAATTTGACTAAAATATAGGTGTGCTTAATTTTAACAATTTTAAGATTAATTTGTCGAATGACAGAGATTGTTTTGTTATGTTCAAAACAAAAAAAGTTATGAAGGTAGAAGAATTCGTTAGAAACGGGAATGGAGAACTAAAGATAAAAGGAACGATTTTTCAAAAAAATACTGATTTCTTTACCAACCCAATACCATCAAAAACAGTCAACATTTTTAAAATTGGATCACTCAGCAATTATCAATTCGAAGAAGATATAATAAACATTGATTGTAAATGTATGGTTTTCCCTGTCGACGACAAACAGTTCTTAGGAATTGGAATGTTACACCACTAGCAGAAAAAGGTAAATTACTGCACGAATATGGTGGAGGGGGTATTTGTTTCGTTGATTTCATTGTTCTAAACCGTAGCGTGTTTTTTAAACTATTTTGCATTAAAATGTTCTGCAGGCCATGCCTTATTCTTGGAACATCGTTTTTTGGTCTGCTGGAGGATGTGACTATGTGCCATCAAGTTGGGCAGTGGATGATACAAAATCTGTTTATTTCTGGCCGAAATGTACAAACTCCAAAAGAATAAGCATGATCGATTCTTGCTAGCTACCAAGTAGTTCTGTAGAATATGAAGAATGTCAGGGTAAATTTCAGAAAACCGTGTGTGACCTCAAAGCTGTTAAAAAGTTGGTGAAAGTTGCGCTGTATACGTCTAATTTGGAGTCCAACGTGGAGTCCGATGAAGAATCAAATGATACTAGGAATTGAAAACATGAACAACTGTTGGCAAGAAGCTCTCCTGTTAACGACCAGCAGAGTTTGTCTGGAAATGAAGTTAGTGCAGATGAGGAACTCCTAGTTGGCGAAGATAGTACTTCCTATACACGAAAGTGTAGATCAAGTCAAGGTGTAGCTAGCAAGAAGTTTAAAGGTAATGCAGCACGACCTCAAGCAGTTCAGTCAGGTTCCTCCACTCCAAAAACATGCTTGGAACAAACCCAATCACCTTTAGTGCAGTCTCAAGACCAGCGCATAAATTTGAAAATTATAAAATCTTTGAATAACCTCCAGTATGAAGATAAAGAACTCCGAAAAGAAAACTCTGCAATCAAAAATTTACTCGAGAAGGCAGCAAGCAATCCCTTGAAGTTTCAGCCATCTGCCAGCAAGTTCAAGTTGCCGATAACATACGACGAAGAGTTGAGATCCATCGAGGAGTTGCCTAATGATGATAGTACTGAAAATGAGCTGGTAAAAAAATAAATTAATTGTGCATTTCACATAGAAATACTAAACTTCGTTTTCTTAGGTGCATGAAATATCCTTAGTGGGTGGAGACCATATAAGGCAAATTGTAAATTCTATTGTCAAAAAACTGATGGACAAGTCCATGTGTTTAACTTATTCATGTCATGGAAGGCAATCCAAAAGACGTTTTGTCACCCTTAAAATTTGTTCTGCAGTCATAAGTAAGTTACATGAAATAATAAGTGGTTATTAAAGGTAAAAATATTTGTTTCTATAGAAGCTGTTCGTGAAAAATATCCCAACTTCAAAATAATGCGAATTCAAATGAAATTTAAAACCATTGTTGTTTAACTGTCACCTAAAAAAATGTACGAGTAAACACAAAGTAAACAGTTTGTTGTAGTGTGAGTGTTTCTTTTAGATTTTACCGAGGTTTTTCTTCAACTTTACAAAATGCCAGCCATGACATTAAATCGAGAGCAGGTGAAATTAATAGTCAGTTTACATGAACTGCAGCCAACGCTGTACCCCGTGAATTCTCCGCTGTATAAGGACAAGAATGCAAGAGACATTATACTGAAGACTATGGGAGAACAGTTTTACATTAAAACTAAAATTAAGATAACACCAGTTCAGCTTAAAGTTAAGTTAAATAGTCTCAGAACACAATTTCATGAGCATAACCGCACATACGAAGCAGCTGTATTACATTCTGGCATGGGGACAGAGGATGTTGAAGCAGCCGAGACTACGTGGTGGCTTTGGGAACATATGGAATTTATCAAATCCCACATTGCCGCATCCGTTGCCGCACTGCAATCGGGCACTTCCGGGGAGGTAGGTACCTAGGTACAGCACAATACGATTTTGTGTAATATATAATATTATTTTTAATTAGAGCGACATACAAGTGATATTTGAAGGAGTTGTGGAAGGAGAAGGGGAAATGAAAACCATTTTTCAAGACGATGCAGACGAACTTTTTTCATCATCACCGCCTGCAGCCCCCTACTCCCAAAGAAAGATGTCCATCAACGCAATCTGTGTATTGAACACCTTCTACTTCCAGAGGAGGAACACCAGCACCAGCATTACCAGCTGATAATGTTAGGAATAAGAAACGTAAAATTAACAAGGAAAATGATGCAGCCGTCTTCGGTGATCTAAGAGAAAATTTTTACAAACAAGCAACCAGTGTTTTAGAAAATTTGGGTAATGCGGCACCTGATTCAGCAAAAAACAAAAATGATGATATTGCAGATTTATAACGTACGTGGAGTCAGAGATGCGTAGTTTTAAATATAAAGAAACATTTCAAACTTTTAAACGGGAAGTGATTGGTTTAATTCACAAAGCTCAAGACGAAGAAGTTTCTGAATAAACAGTAGTATTGTTTTATGATATATTTGTCTATTAAAATAAAACATTGAATTATTATAGTTATCATTTATAAAAAAATACTTGTTACGGTATGGGGGTTTAATTATACAAAGTGTTATTTAATATATCTTGAACTCATTGGAAGTTAGTCTTATATCTACCTCCAATTGCATTGAACAATTGTGGATCAGACTTAAAATGAATAAAAAGGAATATATATTTGGTGTTGTATACAGACCGCATGATGTGGGATATGATCAGTTTTAGAGGCACTTGATAGTACTCTTTCCATGTTAGTTGTAGATTGTCATGAACTTTTCTGTACCGGCGATTTTAACTGTAATATGTTAGACTTGAGTGACTTGCAAACTGTTAGGACAATCTCTTTATTTGAAAGTTATAACTTAAGGCAAATAATTAACACACCAACTAGAATTACCTCAGAAACTGCAACTCTGCTAGATTACATAATAGTACCAGATAATAAAATAGTTAGGGATTGTGGCGCTTCTGACTTCGGTTCGTCGGATCATCAGATTGTGTACTGTACCATGCTGGTTGAAAACAAAAACATAAAATGTCAATATAAAAGATATCGCACGTATAAGAATTTTGACGAGCCGAGCTTTTTAGCTGATTTACAATCGCAACCCTTTACTGATATATTTAGTTTGACCGATGTTAATGATAAAGTCTCTTACATTACAGAACAATTAACACAACTTTTCGATAGGCACGCCCCTTATACCATGTCTAGGTTTACTAAACCATTAGCCCCATGGCTCACTGACAATATCAGATTAATAATGCGTCTCAGGGATAAAGCATTAAATAAATTTAAACTAACTAAAAAACAGTCGCACTGGGATTATTATAAACAGCTTCGCAATTATACAACGCAGGCCATAAGAAATGAAAAGAAAGCGTTTTTTGAGCATGAACTTCGAAGCGCAGACAGTAAAACACTTTGGCTAAAGCTATCCAAGTATTGTATTCATACTAAATCAAAACCAGAAATACCGGATTCCCTTAAAGACCCGAATAATTTTAATGATTTTTTTATTAACTCAATTCCAAAAATGAATACTGATATTACACCAACCTTAAACTTTTATAATAGCAACAGATTCGTAGATGAAAGCATTTCTTTTCATTTCAAGGATGTAAGTGAGGAATTTGTCCTCGACATAATAACTCAAATCAAATCAAATGCTGTTGGTGCAGACGGTCTAAGTATAAATAAGGTGAGATTATGTTTACCTCATATTTTACCTTACGTATGTCGCATCATTAATTTTTGCTTGAAAGAAGGTGTATTTCCAGAAAATTGGAAGGGGTATGGTGACTCCTGTTCCAAAAATTAATAATCCCAGTGAACTGCAACATTTCCGTCCAATTAGTATATTACCTGTGCTTTCCAAGATCTTGGAGAAAACAATTAGTTTACAAATTAGGACTTATATGGATCAATTTAATATACTACCTAGTACTCAATCGGGATTTAGGCCTAATTATAGTTGCAATTCGGCTCTTCTTAATATCGTTGACGACATTATTTCAGAAGCTGATAATAATAAATTAACACTTCTAGTTCTACTTGATTATAGTAAGGCATTTGATACATTAAATCACTTAACATTGATTACACTCCTTAAATATATTAGATTTAGTACCATCCCACTTAACTTATTTAAAAATTGTCTATGTAATAGAAAACAAATCGTAAAAATAGACCAGTACACTTCTGATGTTTCAGTATTGAGGACGGGAGTGCCATTCAATATCAATATCAATATTGGGGCCCTTGTTGTTCACAATATATACAGCAAATTTTGCTAAACGACTGAAATTTACTCGTTCTCATCAATATGCCGATGACACACAAATATACATATCTTTTGACGCAGAAGACGTGCTATCAGCTTGTTCTCAAATTAACGAGGACCTAGAAACTATAGTTGGAATATCCAAAAACCATTCGCTAATGATTAATGCTTCTAAAACTAACGCTATATTATTCGGTCCAGCTAGGTCGAGAGAGTTAGCTTTGCCAAACATATCCGTGTTACTTGATGGGCAGACTGCTGTGCTTACTAATGCTGTTAAAAATTTGGGGCTGACCATTGTATTGTTGTTCAAAATATTCTAAACCTCTTGGCTAGAATTCCAAAGGCATTTTCCACTACACATCGTGCTCTAGATATTCTGTAATTATAAATTCTTTGTTCTTCTGTTAACCGTCGAAACGGATATGGTTTTAAAATATGTGTATCAAGGTGAAACGCATTATCACAAATAATTACATACGGTACAGGTTCAGTTAATCCAGGCAAAGGTTTTGGAGCAGGTATATTTAATGTATTACGTTCTATAGCTACAGCTAAATCACAACGAAGGAAGACACCTCCGTCACTGATACGGCCATTGCAACCCACATCGACATAAATAAATTTGTAATCATGATCAACTAATCCTAGTAGTACAATACTATGCCAGCCCTTGTAATTATAATACTTTGAACCTTCACAACGAGGAGCAGCAAATGCAACATGCTTTCCATCCATAGCTCCAATCGCGTTTGGTACATTCCAGCGCTCGAACAACCATTTACTAATTTTTTCCCACTGTTCTGGGGTTTTAGGAACCTAAAAATGTATTTATATTACTTATTTAAATATATACTTATTTACAAATTTAAATCATTTTACCTTCATATAATCCTTTTTAAGGCAATTCCAAATTGCCTCACACACTTCTGGTATTATACGCGATATGGCTGATTCTGAGATTCTCGTACTAATATGTAAACTTCTGTAAGTCTCTCCCGTTGCTAAAAATCTTAAAGTCAAAGATAACCTGTCTTTAGCTGAGATGCTCATTCTCATATTAGTATCTTGTTTAGCAATAGCAGGTGTCACCAGCTGCAGTAACTTTGAAAAACACCTTTCGTTCATTCTCAAATAATTTTTAAAACAATATAAATCTTCTTGTTGTAGCTCATTATGCAGTACATTTAAGCTACCCAGGTGTAACTTTTGACGTCGTAAAAGCCATTCTCTTGACCACAGTTTTTTAGTTTTTTTATTGGCTTCATTTTCTTCGTCTTCCATAAAATCTGCTATTATGCCTAATTTAATAACAGTCTTCAATTTACGTACTTCTGTTTTAGAAAACATATTAACCTCTTCCACACAAATTAAATTGTTTTTAATGTTTACAAGTTGGCAAAATATACTCTTAAAATGATTATACCACACTTTTTCTAAATTTGATACAAACCAATAATGTAACCTTTGATGACATTTGATGTGAATTATTTGATGACATTTGATCGTGTCATACCAGCTTTATTTCTAGATTGGCATCACATACAGCCTGAACGTTAAATGAGAAATCAGTTTTCCTATTTCTGTAAATTTCAGCATCTTCTCCACCAGGCGACTTTTAATGTGGGTACAATCTACAGCACCAATGCATTTTGGAAATCTACTGATATTATAGAACTTTTGGGAAATATGATTTCTATCTTCTTCATTAGGCATTCTTATGTAGGTTTCATGCATACTTGCGATGACTCTTGTAACATTCTGAACAACTCTGCTAGCTGTTGACTTATCAACACCAGCAAAATCTCCAACCATTTACAAAATACAAGTACAACCACTTGCAAGAAACCTTAAAGTTAAGAGGACCATATCTGATGCCGTCAGAGCATGATTTCTAAAAAAAGTGCACATTTGGATACAGTTGCAATTAATAACCAGTATCTTTACTACCTTCTAGTTCTTGTAGAAATAACTGGTGTTACGCTATCAACAATGTGCCCCACAGTATCTTTTGATAGCCGAAATCTTTGCAAAAATTCCTTCTCCGTCCATTGTGCAAAATGAATTGGCCGTTCCCTAAATACACGTGGTATTCTAGGATGCATAACGGCATTAGGTTTCAGAATGAGGGACACGAAGAGACCTCTTTATATGGTTGTAACTTTGGCGGACCACACTCTAAAATAACTATAAACAACAGTGAGAGTGCTAACCTATACACTAATTACGTGGGAAAGGCGGCGAAACAATAAAATAATAATACAGTGCCACCGTTGCCAAGCCTGGGGGCACGTAATGACAAACTGTAACGCAGTACCGAGATGTCTAAAATGCGCTCAACCACACTGAACGAGGCACTGCGTGAAAAACAGGGACATCCTAGCAAAGTGCGTGAACTGCACAGTATGTGAAAAGTACAAGCAAGGTAGCAGCTCCAAAAGCTGGTAAACGTCAATTACCCGGCAACAAGCAGGGCGCCCTAAGACTGCCAACACGAAACAATTCCCAGAATTGAAAGAACCAAGATGTCACCAGATGGGGGTCAACGACCTGCCGCAATTCCAGTCAGCAAGTAATCATGAAACAAACTCAGTGGGGAACTAGCGTATGGTTCAATATTTATTTGCACCAGAGTACCTCTTGAGTTTGCCAGGGTCCAATGAAAGAACAATTCTAGAATTCTTAAAACCTGTATAACAAATGTATTTGCATAGTTTGTACAATTAATATTTACAAAATGAATTGTAGTTTTTAAGACTTATTACCATTAAAAACTACTGAGTACAAAACATTATTTATTTTTACTCATTTCATATATCTACACCAATTGACACAAACAAAAACTAAGATGGATAACAAGATAAAAGTATACGTTAAAATCGAGGGTTGTAACCGCTGCTACAGAATAATAAACGAAATTAACTGGGAATCAATAATTAAAGAAAATAACGGGAAATTAATGATTCTTAATAAAATGAATAATTAAAAGACAATAATTGAAATTCAATGGAACTTTAATTATGTCCGGTCCCAAACCCCCTAAACACCGAGAACTGTTTTGAATTACAGATCTCTGTAATAAAACTTTAGAAAATTTACACAGTGTGCCGATGGGCGTCACACTAAGAAAATAACTTAAGCCAATTCTGACAGTAAATGACCAAAATGTCGGATTGCAACACAAAGATTAACTCGGGGTGCGGTTATTTGTGCAACAACTGATTGATATCAAAGGCAACGGAGTGCAAATAAGTTATCTGAAGTGTTTTCTGGCCGGGTAAGTACTATTTTACCTAATGGTTAATTATTTGGCTATATACAGGGTCGCTTGAAATCTTTGGAATTAAAATTACTTGACGGGGCTTTGAAATGATATCCTGGGTTGGTTGGAGGGACCCAGAGGACCTAGAGGGTTCGGTCGGGAGTCTCGGGACACTACGAATGTCCAATCTTGCTTGTTCCCCTATGGTCACATACAGCGATTGAACTTCGTAGGGGAAGTTTGAGAGTGGAGTTGGCGGGTCGAAAACGGTTAATAAAGACAGAACACTTGTTACAAGCACATATGATCTGCCAGGAAGCTCTCACTTACGGGTACACTTGTTGCTTTAGGGCACATATGCTTCCCACAAAATATTACTATGCTACAGGAACGGGCTAGGTCGTTCAGGATGAATTCGGGTTACTCCAGGTCAAAACTAAATTGAATTTACGGTCGGTGTCGACCACACTTCACTGAAATAATAATTTTGATTTAAAAATAATTGGCGGTAAATTGGATTTAAGTTTAGTAAACTTAAACTGGACTTTGAACAAAATCAAATTTCTAGACCGTCCCTCCTCCTTCGTAGAGAGAGAAGTTGTTGCCCGCGTCTCGGGATGACGTCAATTCGCGATAGCGTCGCGTCGTTACAAAAGTGCAATACTAGAAGCAATGAAAGAACTAAACAAACAATTAAGACTCTGCAAGACACCTGTAGATAAGTTCACAACATTTTACAATTTTACACAAAATTTCGAAAGTCATGGGTTCTAAAATAAACATCTGTTCATGGAACTCGAATGGCATAAACACAAATTAGGCCAAACAATCAATTTTTTTAATTAAATTAAAAACATGATATTGACATTTTACTTTTAAACGAAACGAAATTAGTTGCAAGTGATAAAGTGAAAATAAAAAATTATACCATAATCAGGGAAGACAGGGGTCAAAACATAGCGGTGGTGATAAAAAACAGCACCCCTCACATACTAATAACACAAAATAACACCAGCATAGAAACCCTCACTTTCAAAGTAAAAGACAATACTCATATCATCACAGTGTATAACAGTCCTAGAAATAAATTCAGTAACCGAGACCTAGATACACTAAAACATCCGTAGCCAACAAAGTCATCATAATAGGTGACTTAAATAGCAAACACACACTGTGGAACTGCAACCGAAACATTACCAACAGAATAACACTCAACAACTACCAAAACAACAACAACATTATAATCCTACATCCACAAAAGCACACCCACTATCCCCCAAACAACACTACCCCCTCTACTATAGCCCTAGTAGTGTGTAAAAACATGAACATGAATAAAATCAGCGCATTACAATCACTCGCTGAACTAGATTCCGACCATAACCCGATACTCTTTACCCTTAATAATACCTAATAATAATAACCCGACGTGAAAAAGATGCAGGTTAACAGCCTGCTTCTTCTGTTCAACGGGATGCTGTATCTCACAGTCATTCCCCCTGAACTGAAGAACACGGACTGTTTTAATCTCGAAGAAAGGAGAACTCGCGGACGTGGCTAACTGGCGTCCCATAACTGTATCCTCCATTTTTCTACGTCTAATCAATAAAATATTGGCTAGGCGTCTTTCCTCTATTCCTCTCCACTCCCACCAAAGGGGTTTTATTAAGATCGATGGCTGCCTTGCCAACACCCTTATCATGCAGCATGTGATTAAAACACAGAGGAAACGAATAAAAACCTATTCCATCCTCACCCTCGATTTAAGGAGAGCCTTTGACTCCTCTATCCGGAGGAGTCTCACGCGTTTCCGCTTGAACAACCGCCTGATAGACTTCATTTTAGAAGCTTACTGCGACATCACCACCACCATTTCTTGCCGTAATGATTCCCGTACGATACCCGTGACGGCCGGCGTTAAGCAAGGAGATCCTCTTTCTCCTATTTTATTCAATATAGTTCTCGATGAGCACATCGGCGACCGGGGTTGGTATTCCGCTGAGCTATGACAGCAATATTGCGTGCATGGCATACGCGGACGACCTTGTCCTGTTCGCTCCCACGGTCTTCGAGGCACAGGCGCTCCTTAAACGCGCCATCGTTTTTTTGTTGAAAAAAGAGGACTCTCGCTTAACGCCGGGAAGTGCACGGCTGTTACCACAGGTGCTGTACCTTCTAAAAAGAAACTCTTTACCGCGACCACTTCGCGGTTCTACATCGGAGGTTCAAGGAATAACCAAATCTCTGTAGGGGACTGCTTTAATTACTTGGGTCGCCGTTATGGACACCTCGGAGTAATTCGACCTAACATTCGGGAACTGCAACGCCAACTATCGCGCATAGAGAGGGCTCCCCTTAAACCCTTCCAAAAATTGTCCATAGTTAAAACCTATCTCTTACCCCGTTACCTGCACTCCCTTCAATCCCCGAACGTAACTCGGAAGGATCTTCTCTCCGTGGAATAGCTTCAACTCTGCAAGACAAATCTCACCATAGATGTGGGCGAGTTGAGGTTCTACCCATACCTTACTCCGGGAAACATCGGACTACCGTCAGGTTATCCGGATTTCCTGTCGTAAATTCCTTCACTTTCCCAAGACCGGCTCCAACAGTGTTCTGCACATCAACAGCAGAGGAGGGGGCTAGGTATTCTTCCCATGACCGACCTTATACCCCTAACGATCCTAAAACGTTTAAATAACCTGGCTACATCTGGTGATCCAGCCGTGACCGCCGTGCTGTGCTCCACCTGGAGACAATCGCTTTTCGCGCGATAATCAAAGTAAAGCACATTAAATATTTAAAGCAGTTTTTTTTCTAAATGTATTTTCCTGCAAATTAAATCCATAAATGTAAGAAACATTAAACAAAAATTAATATAGACCTCAATAGACGAATTAACTAAAGGGACCCCTAAATCATTGACAAGAAAGTGTAAACCCCTTAGGGGAATGGAACTTTACTGAATTAATAATGACAAAACGTAAATATACCAGTTTATTTGACATGTATCTGTATTGCTATGTTATGACATATCTTAAATTGATTGTTTAAATCAAAGTAAATATAATTATTAATTAAATAAAGATACTGGTATTTACTAGGTACTAGGGGAACGAAGGGTAATGACGCTCAGCGGCCAATACCGCTCACGATATTTTGCAGCTTCTGTGGGATGTACCGAATTCAGAACCCCGTGCGCCATCTACTAATATTTAGTAGAAGTACCCGCTAAAACGCCATGTTGCTTGGAGGATCAGTGCTAGAGTTACCACCAGTTACATGTTGTGTGCGTCTGAGTAATAAATTTTGAGATATTTTAAATAACGGTAAGCAAACTAATTTTTAATAATTTCACGATTCCAAGTATTGTAGTTAAGAATGTGGGATATGTAATTCCATTAGGTATAGGCGTTTTGTAATATAAATTTTGATTTAGAGGTTAAACAATGTTGTTTATTGTTTAGTGTAAGAACGGATAATGGCGCTCAAAGTGAGCGCTATTACCCAACTATATTACATGATATTATTAATTAATTATTAGGTAATATAATACCCAACTATATAGTATTACATGTTATTTATTACTGTAGATGCCAAAAATAATAGAACGAAAGACTAATAAAGCCTCTTGGAGTGAGGAATCCATGCGATCTGCGATTAGGGCAGTAAAGGAAGGAAATAAAATTAGAGCAACATGTAGAAAATATGAAGTGCCCTATAGTAGCCTCCGTGACAGGCTGAAAGAAGGATACTATGGAGCTAGATTAGGAAGAAAGTCAGTATTTACCAGAGAGCAAGAAACAGAAATCTGTGAGCAACTTCTCAACCTGTCGAAGATGTTTTTTGGTCTCACACCTCTCCAGTTACGTAGAGCCGTCTTTGAATTTGCAGAGACAAACCAAATCCCAAATCGTTTCAATAAAGATACAAGAACCGCAGGAAAAGACTGGTTGTACTCGTTTATGTCCAGACAGCCCAATTTGAGTTTTAGAAAGCCAGAAGCAACCTCCCTAAACAGGGTTACCGCATTTAACAAACAAGAAGTCTCGAGGTTTTTCGAAAACTTGGAAGAAGTGATGTCTAAATACAATTTTGACCCTATAAGAATCTACAATATGGACGAGACAGGAATCACAGCTGTTCATAAGCCAGCTAAAATCGTGGGTCCAAAAGGGCAGAAACAAGTAGGCGCAATTACAAGTTTAGAAAGAGGAAAGACTATTACAGTGTGCTGTTCGATGAGCGCAGCTGGTTCATTCGTGCCACCTATGTTCATTTATCCACGGGTTAGGATGACTTCTGCGTTGGAAAGGAATGGTCCTCCAGGCTCCATATATCGGTGCTCTAAGAATGGATGGATAAACGAAGAGTTATTTAGAGTCTGGTTGGAGCATTTCGTAAAATCCACAAATGCTAGCAAAGATAATCCAGTGCTTCTGGTCATTGACAATCATTCAAGCCACTCGTCACTGGCTATTTACCACTTTTGTCGAGATATCGGCATTGTTATGTTAAGTATTCCTCCGCATAGTTCTCACAGGCTGCAACCTCTAGACTTAACTTTCTTTGGTCCTCTGAAGAAATCTTACAGTTTTGAATGCGAACTGTTTATGAAAACGAATCCCTATTTGAGAATAACAAACACTGATGTTCCAGGTTTGTTTACAAAAGCATATTTAAAAGTAGCGGTGGCAGAAAAAGCAGTAAATGGATTTCGTACGGCAGGTATTTTTCCAATGAATCCAGGTGTATTCGATGAATACGATTTTGCTCCCGAAACGCCAAATGGTGGTTTGGACGTTGATGGAACCAACGAGTCGAGCAATGGAGATACTCGTAGACCACTAGCAGAAAAACAGATAATTCCTGCAGACATCCAACCAACAATTAGGCCTGTTTCAGCACCAAGAACGGTTGAACCAACAGCGGGATGTTCCGGTATTCAATGGAAAAAGAATATGAAACCAACAGATAAAAAAGATATCAACATATCATTTTCACAAATTTCTCCTAGTCCATCAGCACCGGAAAAGAAGAAAATCATTCGGCGAAAGAAACAAAGGTCCCAAATCCTGACGTCAACCCCTATGAAAGAAGAGTTAGAAATACTAGAAATGAAAAGAAAGAAAAGGTTGGAGGCACAAGCCACAGGCAAAGGAAAGGACAAAGGTAAATGTTCTAAATCTGGGAAGGAAAAGATGACCAAAAGAAAAGTTTTCGATGATTCTTCAGATGAAGAGAACGTTGACCTTCAGGATATTGTTGACGATGATGAACTTGATGATGTAGAGATGTCGGACAACGAAATTGGTGAGAAATAAATAAAAATAGCAACATAAAGTTTGAAATTCCTACACAGTTTTTATTTTCAGCTGGAATGGAGCACAGAGTAGAGCACGGCGAGCTGTGCATGATCTGTCAGGAACCTGGCAAGAATGAATTATGGTTCCGCTGCACTCTCTGTGGAAAGTGGGCCCACGCGGACTGCACTGGTGCTGACCGCCCTCACGGATATATTTGCGACTTCTGTATGCCATAGTTCAAGTGTCGTTTTTATTATTTTTGATTTTTTTTCCTTCAATCACAGTTGGTATTGACTTTTTTATGTTACCTTTTATAGATTTGTTATTTTGGTATTGCTTACGTTTATAATAAAAAATATATTTTAACAATGGAATGTTCTTATTTTTTTCTATTAGCGTAGCAAATAGATTAGAGAGGTGCCAGTGTTTTGGTGAGCGTCATTGCACTCTGCTTGAGCGGAATTTCCCTACCGAGTCGGGTAATGCCGCGATTGCAATATGACAATACATTATTTTTTTTTTTCTTTTTGGGCGGTTTTGTTAATAAATAATATACATCCATAAACTTGCAACATATCGAGACTCCTTTACAAAAAATCACGATTCCTTAGCACACACGCTTTCATAGAAATCTCAAATTTTCCTTAAGTGAGCGCCATTCACCTTCGTTCCCCTAAATTAATTTAGCACAAGTTAGCTGAATAAAGTCATAAATAAAATAATTAAGTTCGTTAGTACTAAATGTACGCATAAAACTCTCATATGGGTATTTCGGTTGAATTATTATAAAAATAGGGTTGTAAAATTGTTTGAGTTAAATATTTCATGCTAGATTCATTAATGGTTTTAAAAATTCAAAGTTAAATTGCGAATTCTATGTGAATATGTGAGTTATAGTACGTCACAATATCGATAGCCGCGCCAAGGGTGAACTGTGTCAGAACTATTTCAATGTCATAATTATTTATTAGGGAGTGCGCATAGCATGGAAAACAGTGTTAAATTACCCATCAAACGTGCGTATTATGGTTTGATTTAGATAATTGGGAATTTAACCTCAAATAATTGTTAAATGTCAAAAAATGTTCAAGTAAATAGGTTGATGTTATATGAAAAGCAAAGATTGAAATACAAGTTAGAAGATTAATAATAAAGGAAAAATAGAAATTAGAAAATTTAAGTGCATAAACAAAGAAGAAAATAAAGTGAATGACAACAAATTTTATATCAAAGTAGAACGCTGAATTATTAAAGTGGAATGAAGAAGTGATAAATAAATGGAAACTTACATGTGTCAACAAAGTGATTTGAACAATAAATTGTGTTGAATTGAAGAAGAATCGATAATAAAATCAATATTTTATCAAACAACGAGGAGTCATCTTGAAGAATTTAGCAAGAATCTGACAGCAGTATGAAATTGAATGCAGTGTGAAGTTGGAGAGAGAAATATAGGATGCGTCAAAATTAACTAAAGGAATAAAGAAAGGTAGAACATTTAAATCAAGTATTCAGTTAGGGACCGATAGGATTTCTGTTATAATTGTAAATTGTTGTAAAAAAATTTAATCTTTGAGTTTAAATTAAATCGTGTTTTATAAAAAAAAATATTTTATTGAACAAAAAGAAATTTCACATACAATTTAATTAAATATAGCGACCCAGAGACCCTGATGAAAGATTTGTTGGTGAATTTTGTATTTGGGTTGTTTTTAGAAAATGTTTCAGCAGCCGGTGCAAAAGACCAGGTTCAATGTTAATAAAAATTGGTTTACGATTTTAATAGACATAACGTAGCATTTACTTTTTTCACCGAAACGTTGGGGCAGTTATATTACAGCAGTATGTTATAATGTATATGTAAATTGTAAATGAAGTTATGTTTGATCTGATTTGATTTGGTTCTCGTCCGATCACCAAAGTTAAGCAATGTCGGTCACGGTCAGTACTTGGATGGGTGACCGCTTGGGAACACCGCGTGCCGTTGTCTCCTTTTTTAATTTTTCTTTTTCCTTAATTTGTATAACAGCAAACCCACTTCACATCTTTCTTTCGTTTACAATTACAGTTTCAATTAGCTCGCTTGCTATTGAAAAACATAATTATTTTGCACTAAAGAAGAAATTATTTTAAATGATATTAGTAAACTAATAGGGGAACTTGTGGTTATGTTCCCGAAAAAGTACATATTCTTACGACAACGGCCATACCACATTGAAAGCACCGGTTCTCGTCCCCAGTGTCTGCCCGGCATCCCCGCGAGAAGGTCGACTCGTGCAATAGCGCTCTTGGCTTAGTACAGCAGCGAAAACCGCTAGTGCCCTTAGGGTGCCACGTGCAGCTCAATTCGGAAATTGATGTTTAAAACTATAAGAGTGATAGTGCATTAGCGTAGATAGTTAGGTTACTTAATAGTGATATCGTGTAGTGTGAAGTTAATGAGACTTAAAGCAAAAAATCATATAACTAAGGAAACTGGGTTCCAAACCAAGCGCCGCCTGTTATTGGAGAGCCGTTTAAGGTATCACAATAGTTCCATTAGAAGGCCACCTAGGGTAGCAAACACCAGAAAGGAAGTAATATCAATCGAAACCCTGGAAAACATAGTAATCCCGGAAACCGATCCAAATGCAGGTAACAAAATGTTACCGGCTTTCACCAAAGTTCCAATAAAGAATCGGAAAATAGAGGCCTCGGACGAACGTGCCCCTTTAACGAAAAGACAACTAACGATGCAATCGCAACCAGCAATCGCGTTCAAAAACGGATTTGAACCGCTTAGAGAACAAGAAGAGGAGTCTCAAATCAAGGAAACAGAGGCAGGGGAAGAATCAGATGAGGAAGGAACACCACAACCTACAGAAAACAGAAACAAAATACATACAGGGAAGGCAGGCCCACCCCCAATAGTTATGCACGGAAAAACAGACGAGCATGAACAATTTATTAAAATTCTAACAGAAAACGTAACAGGATTTCAAGTAAAATACTCGGCAACATTTTCTTAAAAGACCACAACGAAAGAAAGAAGCTATTAGCGCTTTTAGACGAACAATATGCAAAATATCACACATTCACCGCAAGGGAAGAAAAAACACGTGCATTCATTATTACAGGGCTACATAGCTCACCAGACCTCAAGGATATAATTGAGGAGATGAAACAAATGCACAACATACCCGTAATCAAATGTTTTAAATTAAAGGCGACTAAACGACCAACCTACATGATAGTAACCGATGAGCAGTATATTCTAAAAAAACTCACGTCAGAAGTGAAACTATTTGCATACCCAGTTATAGCATGGGCCAGACATGTTAACAAAAAACTGATAATACAATGCCACCGATGCCAAACTTGGGGACACGCCACCTCCAATTGCACAGCTAACCTAGTTTGTTAGTGCGCAAACGATCACTGAACTAGAGAATGTCCAAAAGTAGGCAAAGAAGCCCCAGTAACTTGCGCTAATTGCAAAGGACCTCATCCAGCCAATTCCGTTGACTGACCAGTCTACATAAAGACGGTAGAAAGAATGAAAAAATGGCAACCCGAAAAAATCACCATATTACGGAAGCGATCACTAAAGCAGTAGGAGGCCGAAACACAGAGGGTGTTAGAGTAATCTCAATTAGACCGAGCCGGAACGGAAATAACAACGCGACGGTATCGATGGATAAGTATGCAGCAAAAATTCTGATTCGGGCGGGCACTGTCAGGATAGGGTGGGTACCCTGTAGGGTCAGGGCCAGGGTAAACCTTCTGAGGTGCTACAGATGTCTTGAATTTGGGCACAAAATAGCGGGCTGCATGGGAGTTGATAGGTCCAAAATGTGTATAAACTGCGGGAAAGACGGACACAAAGATTGCAAGGAGAGTTTTTGCACAACCTGCAGCATCCAAGGACATAGGGCTCACCAGACAAGGTGCACTTCTTTTAGAAAGCTTGTTATATCCTTTGGGGCCAGTGCAACTCACCCTTTAAGAATGTGGTCCAGTCCATGTTACAGGCTACCCCTTTCATTGCATCCAATGATCGCATGATTGGCCTTCCCAACTCTCGTTAAGACGTGCTTGAATGCAGAATTGCGCCTTAAATTCGTTGACTTTTGTCTGAAGTTCTCGGATAAATATGATATCGGATTACCCTCAGATACGACGCTACAAGCGCCGACCCTCTGTAAACCGGTCAGCCAATCGGTTGCCGGCTTTTAAAACCATTCCCCCTAAAATGCGAATTCACGCATGCTCTACTTACGAAAAAGAGCATAAGTCCAGTTTCACCTCTCGTCACGTCATGTGCTAATGGAAACTGATTTCGCTACCGTCCCGACAATTATGAGTTTTGAGTGATCGGTTAGCTATTATCGTCTCGAAATTATCGTTATAAAGTGAAATGCGAAGATTTAAGACTCACGTTCGTATTGGCAAGTATTCCAAAAATTGACGTACCGCTTTCATCCCGAATATCATCGTTACCAATGTAAATATTATCGTCTCGAAATTATCTTTGGTAAAGTGCTTGTGTAGCAACCCGACTCACAAGACACTTCCGTAGCTGGCCCAGCGTATAGAAAGTCACCTTCATCGGCTCCCGATAAGATTACCGCTCCAGTCATCTCGTCCCGATAGCCTAAGTAGTATTATCAGTCCGGCAACCCTTTAGAAAGGTTCCGTTCCGCAGAGGGGTCAACAAGGTGTTAGTTCGACATAAGGTCCTCTGGTGTTAAGTGCTACAGGTAAACCTACTGACAACCTCACCACCGATAAGGTACTGAACTTATTGCTATCACTATGTAATAACTAATTTCACGCGACGTCAATGACGTACAGATTTCAGCCTCTAACAAACATTTGAACAAAATAACTTACCGTAAAGATTCCAGTCTCGAACAATCAGTTACTCATTAAGCTCTTAAAGCTGGGTCGTTAAGATCCTAGAACTCTACCGTGAAAATATCAGAAGATTTTTGTGTTCCTACGTTTTATCTTAAATCTTAGTTACGATTGTTAATTTATTCTCGTAATAGCGAATATTACACTATATTGTACAGGGCGGCGACTCCGAGATTCTAGCTCTTAATACCGTAAATCCGAACTCGGAATCGCACGTCCTGGGCGAATCGATTCCCCTTATCTTGGCAAAGCCAGAATCATATGCTTCGATTGATATTGTTACGCCCCCCGAGAGGGGTGTAACTGGCAAGGGGCAATTTGCATACATGCTGAGTCTAAGTTTGACCTGATTATGACACGTTACAAATGCAAACACTAGATGCAGCAATAATGCAATACATTGAAATGTAGCGCTTTCGTAATGAATAATAATTAACAAATTTTGAATATATTTTAAGATTATAATTTTGACTAATACCCTCGTAACAATATTTTGTGTGTAAATATGTATTATGTTATCTCTCTCATTTGTACTAAATAATGTGTGTGTGTAAATATGTTTACCTCAAAGCCGGCAAACACACCAGAGGATTTTCCTATTTTTCACCCTCGACTCACCCGGAACCATAGAAAATAGGTGGCGCCCTTTTAACGCACCCTGTAAGTTACCGTTCCGCCCCCTTAAACCCCCTTTGATTTACGAATTACCAACCCACCCCGTCTCCATTGAGACAGCCGTAAGCATTTTATTGTATACGTGTACGAAATAAGGTTTTGCACCGTAACAAGCTGATACATGAGGCGGCGAATGACATGGCCAGGGGGAAGGGATACAAGAAGAATGGCCACCACGAAAATTATACAAATTAATACGGGGAGGGCGAGAGCCACTCCTGATGCCGTACGGGCGGCCGCAGACAGATGGGATACAGATATAATCTTCTATCAAGAGCCAAATAAGAACGTGGCCAGGAACAAAAGGCTAGTACATGACATTAGGGTGGAATTTGCAATGGAACACCGAAACAAGAACACCGGAATAATAACGCATAGTCAGCAATGGCTATATAAAAGTGGTTTGCAAAGGATGGACCATATATAACTGTTACATATCGCCAAACATCTCCTTTGACGTGTTTAAAGGGTTCATAGATGATATAATGGAGGAGGTGAGAGATAATGCGAAGGAAGCTATGATTCATTATAGGAGACATAAATGCCAAGTCTCCCTTATAAGGTTCAAATATCGCAGACAAAAGGGGGGAATATGTAACGGAATAGATGGCTTCACTAGACTTAACAGCAATAAATGACGGGAAAAAACCGACCTTTGTGAGGAGAGAAAGCTTCTCTTACGTTACCCTGGCAACAGGAAATCTGTCCAAAAAAATTAAAGGTTGGGAAGTTAGGGAAGAGGAATCGCTTAGTCTACACAAAATTATCACTTTTTGGGTGGAGGACACAAAATAGCAAAGGAGGTTTTAAAGAAAGGCCGAAGGTAAACAGAGCTATGCTGAGAGACGCGTTACGGACTATGATGGCAAATAGAGAGGCGGAGCCAAGAAGTACCACGGAAGGCATCAAAGCGGCACAAAATCTAGCATAATAGAGGAGGAACTGGTGGAACGAAGAAATAGAGGAAAGAAGGGAGAAGTGCATACAGACCAGAAGGAAATTAACAAGAGAAGGGAAGGGGGGAATGACCCTGGGCGTACCAACAATCTAGAGCAACAATATAAAGAATGCAGAAAGAAATATAAGACATAAATAACCAGGACAAAGAGACAACACAGGAGAGACCTATGTAAAGAACTGGATAACGATGTATGGGGGCAGGGGTATCAGTTGGTGATGTAGTGGGCGGATTATATGAAAACTACATATTTTTTGTTTTATGCATATCTCTTTTGACTTCTTCTTATTTTTGCGATTTGGACAATTTTGGACAAATTGATACTAATTTTATTTTGCATATTTGAGTTTTTGTTGCATATTTTGGTAAAATTTGCATGTCTTGGCATATTTATGAAATTCCTTGCATTTTTCTTTTTTTTCTGCTGATCAATAAAACTAGTGTAAATTGTATTTCAGTTTTATTTAAAAGAAAGTTTTGCAGGCAACCGTTTCTTGCTGCTTCTTCTCAACCGATTTTACAAAATACCTTAAACTACCTGAACAACCCATGACACAGGGATTATGACTCAGTAGACCTATCTGACAAACAAGTGGCATAAGTTAATAATAGTTAAAATGGATTTTCCAAGAGAAGGTAGCTACTTATGAGCTACTTATGACGTATAACATTCTAAGGGTAAACTTTTAACGACCAAAATAAGATAACACCATGCTTTCTATTTCTTTTCTCTTTATTATTTGGTTGACCACCGCAAGTACAAGTTTGTGCAGTGTAAAAGTGCAATAAATTAAAAGTTTAGTTTTATATTAACAACAATGTCTAATAGAGTTGCAAATTGAATTAAATGCTACCCTGAACTGGTGCTGGATAGAGATAAGGTGTTCTGCCGTGCGTGCAGTAAACCAGTAAGTAGCCAATTCTTAGGGAGGGCATACAATTATCCATTAAAAAAAGAAAATATATAACTTTGAACTTTTAAACATGAAAATTAATGAAGTACTTTTCTGTTTTACTTATTTATGGTGTACTAGAAAAATCGTTTTTGAGTTATATTTAATACTGATGTTTTTGGTCAGGTATCGAGCGACAAGAAGTTTTTGATTCATCAACATGCAAAAACGCCTTCACATATCGGCAAGTGCGAAAAGCTAAGAAAATCTTCAAAATCCCAGCAAACATTACGTTAGTGCGTGACTACAAGTTCCGGAAACATCGAGCAACAGGCATTCTATAAAGACTTGTGTAAAACTTTAATAGCAACTAATATTCCACTTAAAAAAATGAATAATGTAAACTTCCGATCGTTTTTTCAGAAATATATTAAGTACAACATACCTGATGAAAGCACTTTACGAAAAAGTGTTGTTGACCATGTTTATTCTGATACAATTTCCGAAATAAAACAAATAATAGGCAACAATTACATATACCTGGTAGTAGATGAAACCACCTATAGTTGCGGCCGCTATATTGCGCATTTGTTAATTGGCGTTCTTCACGACGACGTCCTTTGCAAGTCGTATTTAATAGGTTCGAAACAACTCCACCAAACTAATAGTTTGTCCATAACTAGATTTATGCAAGACGAATTATCACGTTTCTATTTACCTGAAAGTGTTCCTTCAGAAAAAATTTTGTTACTGCTGTCAGATACAGCACCATATATGGTCAAATCAGGGCAAAATTTGAAAATATTTTATAGGAATTTAATTCACACTACTTGCTTAGCGCATGGAATTAATAGGGTTGCTGAACAGATCAGGGAACAGTTTCCTTTAATAAACGAGTTAATTAGTAACGTAAAAAAATTTTCCTTAAGGCCCCTTTAAGAGTTCAATTTTATAAAGATAAACTTCCTAATACTCCATTACCTCCACAACCTGTAATTACCAGGTGGGGTACATGGCTTGAAGCCGTACTTTTTTTCGCAGAACGTTTTGAAAAAATTATGGAAGTCGTTTTAAACTTGCCTGAAAATAGCCAAGCTATACGCATTCAAAAAAATTATTGGAATCTCGGGAGTTACCTTGCCAACTTGTTTTTTTAAAATGCAATTATAGTTTTGTAGCTAAAACTATTTCAGATTTAGAGAAGCGCTATATGCCATTATCTGAATCTACAGAAATTATTAATGATTTTACAAATTTATGTTCAAAAGTTAAAGGAAAAGTTGCAGCTACAGTTAACGAAAAATTAAGTAATGTACTCAAAAAGAATCCTGGATACGGCACTTTAAATGACGTTGCAAAAGTGTTAAGGGGAGATGTCTTAGAATTAGAGTTAAGTACAGATATTATTCGAAAATTGAAAAATGCCCCAATTACGTCTCTGTCGATGTAGAAAGAAGTTTTTCTGTTTATAAATATATGTTTACCGATAGGAGGCAATCATTTTTGTTGGAAAACTTTGAAAAACATTTGGTCGTCAATTGTTACAATAATATGTCGGAGTAATTATTTGATTAATTACTAGTAATAGTGTAAGATTTTTTAATGTAAATTGCTGTGTTTAATTCATTCAATAAATATGTTTAATTACAAATTTTTTTCTCTTACCAGGAAACAAAAGTACTTGCATATTTTGCATATATGGTAATATTTTTCATAAATCTTTAGCTGATGAGGCATTTGAAGAGGCCAGTATAAAATGAACCTGGAAGAGGCGTATAAAATCGCTAAGGAACTCGTTCCGGACAAGACGGACAGAAGGAGGAGTGCAGGGGAAATGGAAGGAATTAATCAAACTCCGTTCTGCATGGAGGAGATGATAACTGCGGGGAATAGATTAAAAGTAGGAAGGGCACCAGGGCCAGACGAGGTAATGATTGAGGCAATCAAGGAATTGTTGAAGATAGTCCCGGAACATATCCTGAAAGTAATGAACGAACTGTTAAAAAGGCAAGAATTTCCGGCAAAGTGGAAGACCGCAAAGCTATACCTGGTACCGAAGCCTGGCAGCGGGCAGACGACATACAGACCAATATGTCTCCTCGATAGTATGGGTAAACTATATGAGCAGATGATTAAAACAGATTAAAGGAAGAGATAGAAGACAGAAACGGGGTATCCCGATACCAGTACGGTTTTAGGAAAGGGTTTTCTACAATCGATGCAATTTGCACCTTGACAAACAGCACTAGAGGTGAAAACAAAAGTGGGGAGCGGTCATTCTGATTGATGTCAGAAACGCTTTCAACACCGCTACGTGGAATAGATCATAGCCAGACTAACAGATATAAACGTAAGTGGTTACTTGGTGAACATAGTCGATAGCTACCTGAGTAATAGGGAAATAACGATAGGCAGGAGGAAAATACAGCAATCACAGGGAGTGCCGCAGGGATCGGTACTGGGCCCAACTTTATGGAAGCGATTCAGTGTTAAGACTGGAGCTTCCACCAGGATGCAAAACAGTGGCCTATGCCGATGATCTCGCACTAATCATAACGGCAAAAGACAAACCTGATCGAAGATGCGAACGCGGCATTGTTCATGACAGAGAGGGGAGGGGGATGGAAGAGTGTGAGCTAACCATAGCTCCAAATAAGACGGAGGCTGTAATTATAAAGGGACCGAGGAAAAGAGATGATATCGCCTTCGAGATTGGGGGTGTAGAGGTAAGGCCTAAGAAATGTTAATGTAAATACTTGGGGATATGGGTTGACGACAAGCTACGATTTACGGAACATGCTAAACAAGCAGTGAAGAAGGCAGAGAGGCGAGCTACCGCCCTCATGAAGTTAATGCCAAATGTGGGCGGGGCCGGTAGCGAAAAAAGACAAGTTTTGAACGGGATAGTGAAGTAGACTCTAATATACGGGGCATCGATATGGCATAGTGTGATAAAGATGGAAAAATACAGGCAACTGGTAGCGAGGTTGCAGAGGAAAATGCTATTAAGAATTTCTAGCGCGTACAGAACTGTTTCAGCAGAAGCGTTGTGCGTGATAACAGGGGCGGCACGGCACCAATTGAATTACAAATCGAAGAAGCGGTTAAGGTGTACGAAAACAAGAGTCTCGGGGAACAACAGATGACCAAAGAGCAAATTAAAATGCTAACTGTGGGAAAATGGCAGGCAAGATGGGACAGAAATGACAGTACGGGCCAGTGGACAAAGACGTTTATAACGCAGTTACCGCCTTGGCTAAATTGTAATTTTAAAAGACTGAAATACTTCCTCAGGCAGTTCCTTACAGGGCATGGGTGTTTCAGCACATAAACGAAAAGAATTCGAAAAACGGAGGACAGCTGCATGTACTGCAACCTAGTCGATACGCCGGAACACACGATCATGAGCTGCGAAAGATGGCACGCAGAAAGGGTGTCACTAGAAATAGAAGTAGGAAGGGGGGTCGCGATAGACAACATAATTCCAACTATGCTGGAATGCAAAGAGAATTGGGACTTAGTACATAAATTCGTGAAGAAAGTAATGTGCCGGAAAGAACAAGAGGAAGTAAGGAGACAAGGCAGGGGCGAGAAATCAGTCAAGCTGTATAACAGAAAGAATAAAGGAGACTAGGAAGACCGAAGAATCTTGAAAAACGAACCTGACCGTGCGAGACGAAAGACCGACTTCTGCACCCGAGGATATGTCGATGAATAGTTTCCGGGTGCTTATGGCGCGATGGAAAAGCGAGGGGGTTTTTAACCGGTAGGCGTCTGACAATTTTTTTTTTTAGGCGAGTCCGGCACTACCCGGACTTAGAAAAGCGCCGGGTGTGCACGAGCATTTCCCCCACCCAAAAAAAGAATCAGATAGAAGAAGAAAAGTGTAGTAAACGCAACAGCAATGTTGAAGTTCCTACAAACTAATTTAAACAGAAGAAAACCTGCACATGACCTACTAAATAAGGCGGTGCAGGACGACAACATAGATGTAATAATAGCATGTGAACCGCATATAAACACGGTTAAAAATGGACCATGGTTCGTAAGCACAAACGTGGACGTGGCATTAAAGGTGTATGGGACAGGCGTGAAACAGATGGGGAATGGGGAAGGTTGTCTGGGTTCGCACCACCGAACACATAAAATACGGGTGCTACGTGTCCCCAAATATTGACACAAACAACTTCGATGGGACGATACTTAAAATTAGAAATAGTATAAAAAAGCAAGCCATAGGCACGCAACAGATAATAGGAGGGGACTTCAATGCGAGATCCTCTGCTTGGGGCTCCGATAAAACAGACAAAACAGGATGTATCATTGAGGAATGGTTAACGGAGGATAACCTAGACATACTAAACAGGGGAAACAAGCCCACCTTTATAAGGGGGACTAGTCAGTCCGTAATCGACATAACGATATGTTCCAAAAACTTGAGAGAACACTATTTACATCGACGACGTAGAGGAATGGAGAGTGTTTAAGGACGCCCTCCAAAAAACAAAGACGAAATACCATTCGTACACCCACAAATCCGAAAAGACGCACGCTTTTGTCCTTCGCGGGCTTGATCACGCTCCGGAACCCGAGCAAATGGAGCACGAACTCAAAGAACAGCACCAAATCAACGTGGTGAAGTGCTACAAGATGAACGGTACCAAGAGACCTGCGTACCGAATTACGACAACCAGTGACCACACAATGAGGAGCACCGCCAGAATAAGGGCAATCGATTATACGATGGTTTCGTGGGAGCGATACCAAAATAACAAAAGAATAATACAGTGTCACAGATGCCAGGCCTGGGGACATGCCACCGCTCCTAAATGCCTGAAGTGTGCACAAGACCACTTTACGAGGGAATGCCCTAAGACAGGTAGGGAAACCCCAGCAAAGTGCACAAACTGCGAGGGACCGCACCCAGCTAATAGCACCGACTGTCCGGTGTACAGAAAATCAAATCGATTGATAATCGTAGAGAAACTCATCCACAAACACAAACATTCAGAACGCAGCAGGTAGCTCCAAACCTCAACAATAGAGCAGCATTCCCGGAACTAAGGAAGGTCAACCAACCCGCCCGCAATCCGTGGAACCCTCCAACCACAGCACCCCCGTCGACACACTCAAGCAGCTCCCAGCAAACCGGCACATCAACGAACGAGTTCAGTGAACTTACCAAGGAATTAAAAGTGCTCAATGAGTTAGTGAATATAAAATTTGTGTTATTAGCAATTAGAGACTTAAATAAACAATTAGTAACGTGCACGAATCAACAAGAAAAATTAACAGTATTTTTGCAATTCTCCCAAAATTTAGACTCTTATGGAATATAAAGTCAATAAAAGGGTCATGGAACGCAAACGGGGTAAAACCCAAAATAGGTGAACTAATTAATTATGTAAGTGTAAATAAAATAGATATAATGTTGTTAAATGAAACTAAATTAAGAACTAGAGACAAGTTAAAGATTAGGGGCTATAAAATATTTAGAAAGGATAGGGAAAACGACGAAGGGGCAAGGGGTGTAGCCGCAATAATTAAAAATACAATCCCTTGCGTTCAAATGCAAAATAATACAGCAGATATTGTCACGTTGTAATTTGTGACTAGTCTGGATTTAAACAAGTCAGTAGTTTTAACATAATTATATTTAAACGTCTGCCGATGAATTTACAGCAGCAGCCCTTTCATAAGTTTTTAAAAATTTAGCTGAATTTTTATCCTTAACTGGGTTGTAAGTTTCAGGACTTATAAATTTTGGTAAAGTAGGGGTTACTGGTGTTACAAACGCATCGGAAATTGTTACATTTGCCATTGTTGCAATATTATTTTCAACTGTTCTAAATAAATTTTTATTGGGATGTGTGTGTGAATGCGGTCGGTGACGGACGTGTTTCTATCTGCGCTCTTGCAACCTATCAAAATTCTTGGTTCTAGTAAAACGGAAGATATTTAAAATGCCTACTTGTACGAAATGTCAAGAACAATTACCGCCGAAAAATGATTTTGTAGTGTGTCAAGGTTGTGACTCAAGATTACACTATCTGTGTGCAGGTATACGCGAAGTGAAATGGAGAACCAACAACTGCGACACTAAAGCAGCCTGGCGATGCGTACCATGCAGGGAAAAAACCGAACCTCATAAACAAATCCAAGAGGTAAAACCGGAATCTGGAGAAATGACAAAAGAAACAATTACCTACCTCGGAAACATGATAAGAAACATTATCAAAGAAGAAAACAAGGAAGTTGTGGAAAAAATCAATGCATTTCAACAATCAATTGAATTCTACAGCAACCAATTTGATGATTTTATGAAGAAAATAACTACCCTAACTGAAACAAACGACGCATTAAATAAAAAGCAACAGAATCTTGAAAAACAATATAAGGAGCTAAAGGAAGAAAATCAAGCGCTAAAAATCGCCATGGAAGAAGATAGACAATACAACAGAAATCATAATTTGATCATTGATGGGATTCCCGATCTACCAAATGAAAACGTAATGGATATAGTAATGAAACTTGGAAAAAGTGCTGAACTTAAAATAGTGCAAAGTGACGTGCAAGCTGTGCATCGTCTCGCTACAAAAAATAATAAAAAACCGATAATAGTACAATTTACGAATCGTATAGTGCGCGATCATTTCTTAGAAAAATGCAAATCTCGGAGACCCACTACTAAGAATATCTACCCGGAACTACAGCAGTCCCAGCATGTGTACGTAAATGAGCACATGACCCCGTACTACAAGAACTTGATGTTCGAGGCCAAAAAGAAGATAGTGGGCAATCAAAAGGTGTATCAATATGTATGGTTTAAGAATTCAAAACTTTTTGCTAGAAAAACGGCCGAAAGTTCCTGCATACGTATTACTTCTTTGAAAGATATCTAAATATGCAGCTTCTTTCCTTGTATTCGTTTTACTCGTAGAAAACTTTTTAACCTCTTAGTTATGGCTAATTTTAATTTACAGCAAGAACTAGAAATATATGAAAACTTTGAAAATGTTGTACTAGAAAATAAGTTAGTTTGTAATGATCTATTGAAAAATAATGAAATAAATATATTGCATTTGAATATACGGAGCTTAGCTAAAAATTTTGATGAATTCATAATACTACTTCACACGTTAGATAAAGAAAATATAGACATTATTGTCCTAACAGAAACATTTCATGTCAGTTCACTTAATTACTATCAAATTGCAGATTTTACGGTTCACTACAACAATGGAAACGTAAATAAAAATGATGGCGTTGTCGTTTTTACTAAAAACTTTCTAAAAGCAAACGTTACTAGTCTAAACTCTTTAGAAACACATATAATGAGAATTAAATTTAAACATCTCGATCAGACGTATGGTGTCAGTGCAATATGTAGAAGTCATGATATTGAGGTAAAAAGCTTTATAGATGGCCTGCCATGCTATTTGTGTGAATGCGGAGAACAAAATGAGATATTTCTTGGGGACATAAACATCGATATATTACGAGCTCATCAAACTGCCTATGATTATTTGAACATCATGTCTGAAAACGGATATAAGTCAGTAATTAATAACTATACTAGGGAAGTTGACGATGCAAAATCATGTCTCGATCATGTATTCATTAAAACTAAACAAAATAACTCAAATATTACCCATAGTCTTGCAAACAAGTATTACTGATCACTATACTATAATACTAGGGATAAAAAGTATTAACTTTAAATATAGCAACATTAATAACTCGGAAGAAAATAAAAAAGTCTTTGACAATAACATATTTCAAAATTTAGTTAATTCTCTGTCTTGGGATAATATTCTTAATGAACCGGATCCAAATATTGCTACCGAAGCCTTTGTCACAAAATTAAGTATTTGTAAACAAAACTCTATAAAAACAAAAACTATAAATGTAATAAATGCAAAGAACAAAAAACGTAAGCAATGGGTTACACAAAATCTAATAAAATCAATAAAAGCAGCGGGTAAAGAGAGACGTACAAAATAGAGAATTACATATTTACTACAAAAATTATCGAAATATTTTACATACATGCATAAAACAAACAAAGTCCCAATACTATAAAAATAAAATAATGCAATCGCCAAAAGATGTAAAGCATCTATGGAATACAGTTCGGGAAAGTGTAAACAAAATAGGGGAAAAGACAGAAATAGACAGCATAACCTTAGAAAATAAACAAGAAATACACGATAAAACGCATATAGCAAATGAGTTTAATAAACACTACTGCAGTGTAGGAAAATCTATGGCGGAAAAAATACTTAATAAAAATAAAAACAGACATCAACAATATGAGCCCCCACCAAATTTAAATAATCCTAACACGCTTTACTTGGACCCCGTCACTAGGGAGGAGATAATAGATTATATCAGCACATTGAAGGCAGGAAAGGCTCCCGGAATAGATAACATCACCGCTGAGAATCTTAAACAAATAAAAATTTCTATTGCAGAACCACTAGAATATACATGTAATTTAATCCTTTCTAGCGGAGTTTTTCCAGAAGTATTAAAAACTGCAGTAATTGTTCCAATTTATAAATCTGGATGTAAAAATACCATTGCAAATTACCGACCCATAGCTTTACTTACTAATATATCCAAATTGTAGAAAAAACCATAAAGAAAAGATTAATTGCCTTTCTGGAGAATAATAACCTACTGTCAAATAATCAATTTGGCTTTCGGCAACACAAATCAACTGAGGACGCAATACAACTATTAACATCAAAAATCTATGAAAATCTTGATTCAACAAATGTCTCAGCGGCGGTGTTTCTAGACCTTGCCAAAGCATTTGACACAGTAAGTCATAAAATTTTACTGGGGAAGCTAGAAACATTTGGCATTCGAGGTGTTGGCTATAATTTAATTAAATCCTACCTATCAAAAAGAATTCAACAAGTAAAAATTGGAAACATACTTAGTGAAAAAGGTATTTGTGAATACGGAGTGCCACAGGGAAGTGTGTTAGGACCTATCTTGTTTATAGCGTATATAAATGATATATTAATCGTTAGTAATAAGTATAAAATTATCACATATGCTGATGATACGGCATTATATTTCACTAGTAACGCGTGGCATAATCTATACGCAAGCATCAGTAGTGAAATGGAGAATATTATAAATTGGCTTGATATAAATCTGCTCACATTAAATGTTGCAAAAACAAAATGTGTACTTTTTACGTCAAACAAAAGTAACCTTCCCCATCTCACTGAAATAAAAATTGCTAACACGAATTTAAGTATCCAAATTACTGCAAATTGTAAATATTTAGGAATAAACATCGACACCAATTTAAAATGGGATCTGCATATAAATGATCTTATCAATAAAATCAGAAAACTATTCTCCTCTTCAAACAAATTAAACTCTTCTTGGGACAAAATGAACAAAAAATAATATATTATGCGCTTGTACAATCGGTACTCCAATATGGTATTATTGGCTGGGGTGGAGTGTACAAGACAATTCTCAAACCTCTAGCGACTGTACAAAACACATTGTTAAAAATAATATTGTCCAAACCGCGTATGTTTGATACACAACAACTTTACTCAGAGGCAAATGTTCTTACAATCAGGCAGCTATATGTAATAAACGTAATATGTAGGTATCGAACCATGCCAAAACAACTGATTTGTCATGGATATAGCACAAGAAATGTCTCAAATGAATTTGTTGCTACCACAAGTGCTCAGAAAACAATTGGAACAAGAAGTGCGACGTTTCTAGCTCCGCGATTCTACAATCTCTTACCAAGAGACATATTAAAAATAAAATCTTCACATTCTTTTAGAAAAAAACTCATCAAACATTTATTAGAGAATAACATAGATTTATTATTGGCACTCTTGGACTAACCAAACAACATAAATATATAAATACAATTAACCATAGACCGCATTCAGATAGATAGCATGGCATTGCAATGTCTCTTATTAACTCTCTTTCTTTCCATCATTTTTCATACTTGCGATGACTTCAACACACAAGCTCTGCTTAGGTTGAAGTCTCGCAGTATTTATACTATTTACCTATATTTCTATTATTTGTTATAATATATACTATAACTTAATTATTTTGTAGAGTATCACTTTGTATTTTTTAAATATTTTTGTTTTTGTAATCTTTCTTTCTTCTCCTTCTAATAAATTGAAAAATTGAATTGAAAATTCAATATGACTGGTTCTATAAAATTTGGAACTTGAGTTTCGTTCTCTGGTGAATTAGACCCTAAGGAATTTCCAAAGACTGTTTCTGGTGTTGATACTAAATCAATAATATGTTGCTGATCAGAAGCAACTACGTTTGACAAAGATTTTTCTTTGTGTTTATCTATGTTTTGTAATTCTAAATTCTTAGACCTCGTAACCGGCGGTGATCTTAAAGTCATAACCCGTGATCGAAAAACTTCAGTTGGGGGAGATTTAAGTGTATCTTCATATTCAAAAAATGAATTAGACTTATTAAATACCTCTGAACTAGTATACTTTGGTTTAAAATTTGCTATATGCTCTGGAAGAGCTGTTGAGGTTGATTGATCAGATTCAATTTTCTTTTTAAGTACAAAGGGTTTCCTACTTTATTTATGTTTGACATGTTCAGATCCAGACATCGTACAGGGACTTAAAGCCCATTTTGAAATACTTATTATAACATTTCAAAATGCTAAACGGCAACTCCACCAAATGTCACGTTGTAATTTGTGACTAGTCTGGATTTAAACAAGTCAGTAGTTTTAACATAATTATATTTAAACAAAGTTACAAAGTTAGCAAATGTGCACCATCAAGGTGAGCTTACATAAAAACAGCTAGTAGCGCCAAGTGAGCCATGGTTGGTTGAAGGGTTGTTCTTTGTTCTGTAGTTTTCTAAGTTCTGTTTAAACTTGACACCGGTCAGGCTGGTCTTGATGTAGTTGTACGAAGGCCCAAGGGTCCACCAAGGGCCCAACCATTTAGACTTGGTATTAGAGCTGGGTCGAAGAGTCTAGATGCTGGCTGGTTGCCGAGTGTAAGTTGCACTGAATTGAATGGAGAAATGTTGTGCTTTTATACTAATTCCCGTGTCCCCATTTAGGTCATGTATCCATATTTGGTCATGGCCTCGAACGCACGTGCATCACCTAGATCTCTCATGAAACCTGATATGCTGACTCATCAGTATTGCAACATCTTATGCAAATAGAATGTAACCCTGACATGTGATACTAGCAGGCTTGGTGCGTGATACATGCATGTTGGACTAGTATTGATTCTACTGAAGGAATTACATTGGTTATTATTATTACTTAATAATTATTTTAGGAACTTCGTGACATTTCTACCCCTTGAAATCAAGCGAAAAGCATGATCGCTTAAGGAAAGATTCATTCGTCATGAAGTGACCTAACAATATCTGTAACACTCACTCTTAATGGACGCATTGACAAAAATATTACATTAGTAAAAGTTTTAAATAAACATGGTGTACGTACTACTACAAGTTTCGATAGTAGTATAGCATAAACATTGAATATACAAACATAAAATATAGTATTATACAGTCATTATATAACACAAAAGTAATTATTTCAATAAAATATGTTATTATAAAGGTTATATGCAAAGATTCGTAAGCTATAATGCTACTAATATTTTGTATACATACTGTACATTACAACTATTGGTCACCGTGTGTATAAGTAGCTGGCATGGTACATTCCATAGTGATAGTGATAAGCTAATCAAAGCTCTACAAGTGCCAACAGAGGTCGTAATTGCAAGTAAGTATATTACTACACTGTTAAAAATATGCAGTTTCAATTAGAGAACAGTTTTTGTGCACATGCAGCTATTCAGTAGCTGAAACTTGTGCATGTGAAGTGTTCTAGTGCTCTATTATAAGCTTAATAATTTAGTAATTACAGTAAGTAGACAATTCTATAAATTAAATCATTCTTCCATAACAAAGAAAAGTAAACTTTAAATTGTCACAAAAGAGGTAATTTTGAAATTATAAAAACCACACCTATTAGCCCAGGCATTTTAAACAAAAATAGGGCTTAACCTTAAACAAATTAACGTAAAGCTGAAACTTTCAGGATAGGTTCAATTTTACCTGCTCTATAACATACTGAAAGTCCCCTGACCTCCCCGATGGGGAACCTCCCCAAAAACCACCCTCAACGGTAAAAAATTAAATCCGCACTTTTCGAAACATTATGTGCTCTAACTAAAAGACTGTTACAGATAATTTGAAAATTAAAAAGACTAATTAAAGGAAAAAACGGCATTATTTTTTTTATATTAGAAGTATTTTTTACAGGCAAGCGCAGTTGCTGTTAAACGAATTCGAAAGAATTTAAAATAATTTATACAATTATATCCAATTTACTTTTTAACTTACAACATTTTTGTTTGTAATTTAAATGAAAAATAGTTTGAATAAAACTTCTAGATCTGGCATTTACGGTCATTTTGGTGTAGGATTATATTATGGCATAAGTTATATTAATACCACAAAGTGAATTTGAAGATGTAGAAGTGTGGAGACGGAAAGCGATCGCGCAGTAGCACTGTAGGCGGCACATTAGGTATTTATGTAGACGTTGGAAACGCACTCATAATCTCATCTTTATTACTCCTACTGTTGTTTGCGACTACTATCTCCTTTCTGTATTGCACACTAAGAATGGATTACCATTGACAACACATTTTCATTTGCTACATAAATATTTGTTAATATAGCAAAGTTTTTGTTATAATTACAGAATAGTTATTTGTGTACTAAGTTAGGAAAAGTAAGATTTTTCCGTTTTAGACGTCGTGAACGGAAAAATCTGATTTTCCTAACGAATTGCACACATAATTTTTTATAATTCGGTATAATAATTTTACTTTCTGAAAGGCCGAGATAAAAAAACGTCTAAAACGAAAAAATCAAAACGTCTAAAACCGAAAAATCTTACTTTTCCTAACTTAAAACAGTTTTCGATACAAGTTAGAAAAAATAGTACTTTTCCTAACTGAAATGAATGTTGATAAGTAAGAATTTTCGATACCGAATTAGAAAAAATATAATTAAAGTATGTTACAGCAACAAATGCTTTAAGTTCCCCTTGCAAACAGATTTTGTCAGTTTTTTAGTATTCGTAACAAATTGTCTTATGACTAGCAACAAATAATTTGTTGTAAGAAATGATGTGAGGCTTGTGGATTTTGCAGTGGAATCAACTGTTCAAACAAATAATTTGGATGACGACGACATCGAACAGTTATAGGTGAAATTTTTAAATATATATTATGTATGAATTATATTATGGAGTGCATATGTTACGGCTAAAGTGTAAACTTGGATAGTTTATAAACTAGCTGGCTAGTATAGAAACTAACCAAACGCTTGGTTATTTTAGTGGAAAACAAAATTTCCAGTAAATTAGCTGCAAATTTGGCTAGTTTGCAAACTATCCAGTTAGTTTATAAACTATCAAAAAACCTTGGCTAATTTACTGATCTCGATTAAAGTAAATAAAATAACCAATGTTATTGGTTAGTTTATAAACTAGCTATTTTACACTGGCTAAAATACACTTTTCTTCTGATGATTCAAAATAGTAAATTTTTTGGCTAGTCTGCAAATTAACCAAACTATCACAACATTTATGATAGAAAGACAGTGTGTAATAAGTAATAACAAATTTTGCGAATTGTTATTGTTAAAGTCAACTTATTAAAGTTGATATTGTCAATTTAGAATCTATCACAGCCTTTGGCCACAGTCAAGTGAGTTTCTTCAAACCACGGTATTTCCGTTGTGCTGTTAATTACTTATTGGTAGTAGTCAGTCGTATATTTCCTTTTTTCCGTTCAAATGTTAAAATTTTTGTATTTTATATTTTTTGTGCACAATAAATAATGTAACATGAGACTACGTGTGAATTAAGTTATATATCAAAATAGTTCAAAATAATAATCGTTGCACCATATACTAGCCAAAGAAAATTAACTGAACATAGTTTGGTTAGTTTGCAGACTAGCCAAGAAACTGGCTATTTTGAATTACCAGAAGAAAAATATTTATTTTAGCTAGTGTAAAATAGCTAGTTTATAAACTAACCAAGGACATTGGTTATTTTATTTACTTTAATCGAGATCAGTAAATTAGCCAACGTTTTTGGATAGTTTATAAACTAACTGGCTAGTTTACAAACTAACCAAATTTACTGCTAATTTAGTGGAAATATTGTTTTCCACTAAAATAACCAAGCGTTTGGTTAGTTTCTATACTAGCCAGTTAGTTTATAAACTATCCAAGTTTATATAAATAATAAATATTAAATAAAATATCGATTTCAACGGGAAATATCAAGATTTATTCGCTTTATACGTATTTCGGCATCATTGTGCCATTGTCAAAAGCTATTATAAAATATTATAACAAATGCAAAATATAGTAACTCCTTGATTCTATTATTTTAACACTGCGTGAAGCAGCTGGCCCCAGTCAACCCGTCGGAGGTCAGTCGCTTATCCGTGTTTTAAAAAGATATTTATTCCAAAATCTTCAGTAAAGGAGAATCTAAGAGATCAATTTGCTCATTCATTAAAGGTATGTTGTTTTTTGTGTGTTTATAAATTTCAAAAGCTTCTAAAATGTTTAATTTATTTTTGTTATCAGAAAAGTGTAAAAATTTAATTGTATTATTAGATGTTAATGTGTGATTTTGTTCTAACAAATGTTTAGCAAAATTTGATTTATGTGCATGTTTATATTTGTAACAACGGATATGTTCTTTTTTTTTTTTTTTTTTTTTTTTTTTTTTAACATTAACATCCAATAATACAATTAAATTTTTACACTTTTCTGATAACAAAAATAAATTAAACATTTTAGAAGCTTTTGAAATTTATAAACACACAAAAAACAACATACCTTTAATGAATGAGCAAATTGATCTCTTAGATTCTCCTTTACTGAAGATTTTGGAATAAATATCTTTTTAAAACACGGATAAGCGACTGACCTCCGACGGGTTGACTGGGGCCAGCTGCTTCACGCAGTGTTAAAATAATAGAATCAAGGAGTTACTATATTTTGCATTTGTTATAATATTTTATAATAGCTTTTGACAATGGCACAATGATGCCGAAATACGTATAAAGCGAATAAATCTTGATATTTCCCGTTGAAATCGATATTTTATTTAATATTTATTATTTATATAATCATGGATTTCAACAAAGTGACGCTTGAGAATGTCAATAAATTAATGACATCTTCGTTAGAAGATCAAGCAAAATTATATAAGAAAATAATGGTAAAACATGCGATGGCTTCACAAAATGTATGGTTTAACCAAGAATGCATTAAGAAGAAAATTATTCCAAAATATATCAATATTAAGACCAACACAAAGAACAGTATTACTGAGAAGATAATCAGAAATGCGAAAACTAGATGGTTGAAAGAGGAATCTAAAAGATGGTTCAGAATCAGAGACAATTTGCACATTTACTTAAAGGTACTATACACAGAACTAGTTAACAAATTACATAACATTGAATTTGACATTTTTGATAATGACATTAGAGAATTAGTTAGTAAAATTAAATTTAAAAAATATAATACACAAAAAGATAAAATTTCTAGATTAGAACGAGAACAAAAATCTATTGAACCTAAAAAACCTAATAAAATTATAAATTTTCATCCTCGTGTACTAAATTTATCTAACGTAATATTTAATGACAAAGAAATGACGTTTCTAAATAAAGGTTTTAAATTTTCGACTTTTCCAAAATTAGATAATAATATAAAAGAAATTTTAGCAGTCAATTCTGAAAATATTATAAAAGAGAGGCATTTAAATTATGCAAAGTCTCAAATTTCTAATTTATTAAAAAGAATTTCGATAAACGATAAATTTAGATATAATACAAATAATAATATTTCATTAATTAAATCAATTAAGGAAAAAGTTAGAGTAAATAATTTAATTTCTGTTAGGGCAGATAAGGGAAACACTTTAGTATTTTTACCTAAAAATGATTATTTAGAAAAAGTCAATGATTTTATAACAGATTCTAATCTAGAAATTTTAAATAGAGATCCAACAAATAAATACCAAAACCAAATAAAACAAACAATTAAAAATTGTGAAATTACTTTAACACCATACGAGAAACATAACATAATATATCCAAATCCACAACCACCAAAATTATACGGTTTAGTTAAAATACATAAACCTAACATTCCTATTAGACCTGTAGTTTCATACATACATGCACCAAACCACATGCTAGCTAAAACATTAAATAATATAATTATTATATATTAGAAGATCAAGCAAAATTATATAAGAAAATAATGGTAAAACATGCGATGGCTTCACAAAATGTATGGTTTAACCAAGAATGCATTAAGAAGAAAATTATTCCAAAATATATCAATATTAAGACCAACACAAAGAACAGTATTACTGAGAAGATAATCAGAAATGCGAAAACTAGATGGTTGAAAGAAGAATCTAAAAGATGGTTCAGAATCAGAGACAATTTGCACATTTACTTAAAGGTACTATACACAGAACTAGTTAACAAATTACATAACATTGAATTTGACATTTTTGATAATGACATTAGAGAATTAGTTAGTAAAATTAAATTTAAAAAATATAATACACAAAAAGATAAAATTTCTAGATTAGAACGAGAACAAAAATCTATTGAACCTAAAAAACCTAATAAAATTATAAATTTTCATCCTCGTGTACTAAATTTATCTAACGTAATATTTAATGACAAAGAAATGACGTTTCTAAATAAAGGTTTTAAATTTTCGACTTTTCCAAAATTAGATAATAATATAAAAGAAATTTTAGCAGTCAATTCTGAAAATATTATAAAAGAGAGGCATTTAAATTATGCAAAGTCTCAAATTTCTAATTTATTAAAAAGAATTTCGATAAACGATAAATTTAGATATAATACAAATAATAATATTTCTTTAATTAAATCAATTAAGGAAAAAGTTAGAGTAAATAATTTAATTTCTGTTAGGGCAGATAAGGGAAACACTTTAGTATTTTTACCTAAAAATGATTATTTAGAAAAAGTCAATGATTTTATAACAGATTCTAATCTAGAAATTTTAAATAGAGATCCAACAAATAAATACCAAAACCAAATAAAACAAACAATTAAAAATTGTGAAATTACTTTAACACCATACGAGAAACATAACATAGTATATCCAAATCCACAACCACCAAAATTATACGGTTTAGTTAAAATACATAAACCTAACATTCCTATTAGACCTGTAGTTTCATACATACATGCACCAAACCACATGCTAGCTAAAACATTAAATAATATAATTAATAATTTAGGATACACTCCAAAATATTCAGTTAAAAACACTTCTGAATTAATTAATAAATTAAGTAACATTAGCTTACCACCACTATGTAAAATAGTTAGTTTTGATGTTACGAGTATGTTTTCACAAATACCCCCACAGGAATGTATTCCTTTATTAGAAAATGTTTTAATTAACAATAACATTGAATTAACAAAAAGGATAGAGTTGATTCAATTATTTGAACTTTGTATTAATCAAAATTATTTTATTTTTAATGATAAAATTTATCTTCAGAAAGATGGGTTACCAATGGGTAGTCCCATTTCACCACTATTGGCTAATATTTTTATGGAAAATATAGAAGATCAAATATTTGAATCAAATCTATCAAATAAAATTGTATTTTGGTTTCGTTATGTTGACGATATTTTGGCATGTTTTGATAGTTCTTTCGAATACATTGACGACTTTTTAATTTTTATTAATACTTTACACCAAAAAATTAAATTTACACTAGAAATTGAACAAAACAGATCTATTAACTTTTTAGACTTAAACATAAAAATTAATTCAGAAAACATACTCGAATACTCAATTTATAGGAAACCTACACAAACTGATATTACCATACCACATAACTCTTGTCATCATAATACACATAAATTAGCAGCATATCAATCTTTAGTACACAGAGCTCTAACAATTCCTTTAGATAAAAATAATTTTAATAGAGAAATTTCCATTATTAAACAAATTGCATATAGCAATGGTTATAACACTACACTTATTGACACTTTAATTAAAAAGAAAAATTATAAATTAGCTATTCAAAAAGTTTATTCCATTAATAACACTGATAAAACATTAAAATACGTTTCAATTCCATATTTTGGTAAAATTTCAGAAAAGATTGCTAAAATTATAAATAACACAAATAAATATAAAGTCATTTTTAAAACAAATAAAAATATTCTATACTCTCTTTTCAATGCTAAAGACAAAATTAATGATTTGCTAAAATCAGGTATTTATAAATTAAATTGTTCACATTGTGATTCAGTATATATAGGTCAAACAATTAGAAATTTTAGTATTAGGCAAAAAGAACATATCCGTTGTTACAAATATAAACATGCACATAAATCAAATTTTGCTAAACATTTGTTAGAACAAAATCACACATTAACATCTAATAATACAATTAAATTTTTACACTTTTCTGATAACAAAAATAAATTAAACATTTTAGAAGCTTTTGAAATTTATAAACACACAAAAAACAACATACCTTTAATGAATGAGCAAATTGATCTCTTAGATTCTCCTTTACTGAAGATTTTGGAATAAATATCTTTTTAAAACACTGATAAGCGACTGACCTCCGACGGGTTGACTGGGGCCAGCTGCTTCACGCAGTGTTAAAATAATAGAATCAAGGAGTTACTATATTTTTGCATTTGTTATAATATTTTATAATAGCTTTTGACAATGGCACAATGATGCCGAAATACGTATAAAGCGAATAAATCTTGATATTTCCCGTTGAAATAGATATTTTATTTAATATTTATTATTTATATAATAATTTAGGATACACTCCAAAATATTCAGTTAAAAACACTTCTGAATTAATTAATAAATTAAGTAACATTAGCTTACCACCACTATGTAAAATAGTTAGTTTTGATGTTACGAGTATGTTTTCACAAATACCCCCACAGGAATGTATTCCTTTATTAGAAAATGTTTTAGTTAACAATAACATTGAATTAACAAAAAGGATAGAGTTGATTCAATTATTTGAACTTTGTATTAATCAAAATTATTTTATTTTTAATGATAAAATTTATCTTCAGAAAGATGGGTTACCAATGGGTAGTCCCATTTCACCACTATTGGCTAATATTTTTATGGAAAATATAGAAGATCAAATATTTGAATCAAATCTATCAAATAAAATTATATTTTGGTTTCGTTATGTTGACGATATTTTGGCATGTTTTGATAGTTCTTTCGAATACATTGACGACTTTTTAATTTTTATTAATACTTTACACCAAAAAATTAAATTTACACTAGAAATTGAACAAAACAGATCTATTAACTTTTTAGACTTAAACATAAAAATTAATTCAGAAAACATACTCGAATACTCAATTTATAGGAAACCTACACAAACTGATATTACCATACCACATAACTCTTGTCATCATAATACACATAAATTAGCAGCATATCAATCTTTAGTACACAGAGCTCTAACAATTCCTTTAGATAAAAATAATTTTAATAGAGAAATTTCAATTATTAAACAAATTGCATATAGCAATGGTTATAACACTACACTTATTGACACTTTAATTAAAAAGAAAAATTATAAATTAGCTATTCAAAAAGTTTATTCCATTAATAACACTGATAAAACATTAAAATACGTTTCAATTCCATATTTTGGTAAAATTTCAGAAAAGATTGCTAAAATTATAAATAACACAAATAAATATAAAGTCATTTTTAAAACAAATAAAAATATTCTATACTCTCTTTTCAATGCTAAAGACAAAATTAATGATTTGCTAAAATCAGGTATTTATAAATTAAACATTAACATTAACATTAAATTAGTCTTATATCTACAATTCAGCAGTAAACGCTTTGTACAATATAATCTCTTTTATAACAAACTATGTCTGCGTAAGTCAGGGGTCTTCCCCTTTCAACATTAATCATTTCAAAATTTTTAGCAAATTCTTGTAAATTAACACGGTCCCTTCTTAATTTGTCTGCTTTTTAAGTTCTTTTTTTAAAATTCTAAGGAAGATGTAGGGAACTGTTAAAATAATTAGACTTAATAGAAAATATTTCATGTTTGAAAAACGTCCTGTATTGAATTTTATTGATTTTTTATTAATAATTTTTGTTGCTAATTCGTTTATCTCTTCAAATCTATCACTTAGCAGGCTTAAATCGTCCAAGCTTTTTGGTATTGAGCGATAATTTAAACTGAGATTCATGTGTGGTATAACACTTTGAAAATTTTTAAAAACAGAGTGGTTAAAATTCAAGTTGATAGGTGGAACATAATCTAACGTAAGCTCTTTGCTCAATAATTCATTAAGAGGTAATAAAATTACATTTTTTGTATGACCTGAACACCGTGACGATAATATAATCTCACCGATTCCTTTTAACTTTATGTCTTTAGAAAAAGAATCACCACAAACAATCGTTAGAACTTCATAATCAGGTATTACGAATATCCACCCATTTATTACTGACATTTATGACCAAAGTGGTTGTGATAACTCTGTGATACGTTGATCACAGGCCCTTTAAATAATAAAATTTCGCAAAGTTCACTTTGAGAGGATAGTAATAATGGTTGCTTTTGTTTACAAAGATATTTGTTTGCAATCTTTAAAATCTACGCTTGATAATGTAAAAAGTTGACGTCTGTCAAGGGTTATTGCTACATATTTTATTAACATTGACTTAAAATGTTATTTCTAAAGATGAGGATTTAACCTTCAACAGATTCTGCCAGCCTAGATGAGCTTTTACCCATGAGACTTGAATGTATCTCTTGTAAGTAAGTTATTAATACCTGTTATCAATTGCACTTCCTGCAGGTGCTCGTGTGACGTCTTGTGGCGTCTTGTGGCCTACTTCCATTAGCGTTTTAGTATAAACACATAGCCTTTTATGCATTATTGTCTGATCATTAAGCTTGCAATATAAATTTGCAGTTTGTATATTCTGCAACGTTCCAAGTTTGTCTCTTATCTTTTTTTTCCAACGTACTTTAGCGAACAAAATTATTCTTTTTAATTCATAATTATACTTGGCTGTATATTAAAATATTAATTACTTAAATCAATTTCTCTCCCTCTTTTTATTTGAATTAAAAAGGCGGTTAGCTATCTAACGACTAAACATTCCTTTCAATTAGGAAGTTTCAGCTTCTCATTTACCCCTAACTCATATATGCGCGACTTAAATAAACTCAAATGTCGTTAGATTTCCTCTTATTTTAAATTCTTAAAACTACTCCTTAATTTTCTTGTGGCGCCCTAGAAAACTTTCCAATACTGGAGGACAGTAATTTTAATGAAATAAACAAGAGACTAGGTGTCTCAAGAAAAATTGAGGTATACTTCCCGGCGAAAACAGGGGTTTCATAATGTCTCTGACATATATTATCAATAAATGGAAGTATTACCTACCTATATAGGATTTCAGACAACCTCTTTGCCAAAAACTTGATTATGCCTCTATAATCAATTTGACAGAACTCATATACCGAGAAAAATCCATTTCTCTAAAATTAATGCTACAGGAAAGGCCCTTTTAATTCTAAAGTAAAGCTCCACCAAGCTTACAAATGTCCCGGAAAATATGTCAACTAAATTTTGAAAGACAAGGCGCGACAATACGACAACCAATAGCAAACAATTATACTCAAAAGCACATTCACTGAAAAAATTCAATTGTCTTTTAAAATTTTAATAATATCAGTGTTTGTTAGATTGTTTTGACGTTTCAAATTCTGTTAAGTATGAATGCTAAATCGAGGAAGATAATTCATTCTGAAGCCCATTCGGAAGGTCCTGGAATTCTTGGAATGAACAGTATTTACAATTATTTAAATTTGCCGCCTACATGTTTTTATTTTGACTGTACTTTGAAAAACTATAACAGCGCCGGACACGCCTCCTTTTAACTTTATAAGCTTGGTCGAGCTGTAAGTGAAAATATTATTTTCAGTTAAATGAGAATTAATTTCCTGAGCTCGGCGAAGCTAACCTTTGTATGACATTATTGGAATGTCATGTAATCATTTATAACTTGGAACAAATTCACCCGTTATCAGTAGAGAAGCTCGAAGACACGTGATAACAAAAAATTTCTCTCTTTGAGGCTAGTAACATTTTTTTCTTCTAATTTACTTTACTTTTTGTATTACCTTCTAGTAATTACATTTATATTTTATTTTTTAGAGCTTATTCAATATTTGAGCTCTCCTCTAATCCATCCGAGGGTCCAATCGGATTATTATCACTAATTGAATCATCTGTACTGTCACTGCCAGAGGACGTACCATCATCTGCTGGAGGAAACCAGCTATCTTTATAAGGTAAAATTCTTGAAATATGGACAACTTCTTGCTTAGCATTCGATGCTTTACCTTTCTTAATTAAATAATCTACTTCAGATAATTGTTTTACAATATAATATGGTCCAAACCAACGTAACAAAAGTTTTTCGCTTTTACCCACCTTTCGTACAGATGTAAAGACTTTTACTTTCTGGTTAATTTCAAATTTAGTTAATCTGTGTTTAGAGTCGTATTGACGTTTATCCTTTTCTTGTTGACTTTTAATATTTTGAACTGCTAAGTTCCTAGCGAATAATGCACGGTCGCGTGATTCTATAACATTGCTAGATTCAACAGGAATATTTAATTGAACATCCGTTGGTAACCGTGGTTGTCTACCATAAACTAACATGCATGGGAATAGTTTAGTCGTCTCTTGGCGAGATACATTATAAGCCCATGTAACATGGACGGGATGGTGGTCCCAATCAGTTTGTTTCGTGTTTGTGTAAACACTAAGCATATCCACGATTGTATGATTGGTTCGTTCAACTAACCCGTTACAGGCTGGATGATACGCTGTTGCGAATCTGCTGTCGATACCCATAATTCTTAGTAATTCGGTTACTAGTTGAGATTGAAATACTTTTCCGCGATCTGAAATTATATATTTTGGACTCCCATGTCTGCAAATAATTTGTTCTAATAAAAATTGTGCTACTGGTTCACTTTTACCGCTAGGTAAAGCCCTTATTTCACAATAACGCGTTGCATAATCCGTAGCTACAACTATGGTTGTTTTTCCTCTTTGACTCTTACGAAGTGGACCTACCAGGTCAATTCCTATTTTTTCAAATGGAACACCAATGGAAATTGGTTGTAATTGACCAGGGGTTTTTTGTGTACTCCCTTTTCTTGCTTGACAGGATTGACATCCCGAAACATATTTCTTTACATCTTTCAAGAGACCATCCCAATAATAATTCATTTTTATTTTATGGTATGTTTTAGTAATACCTAAATGTCCTGCCATTGGAGCATCATGATTGTTGTATAAAATTTCGAATTTAAGAGTATTTGGTACTAATAAAAGATACTGAGAACCTTCTGAGCTAGTATTTTTCTTGTAGAGGACATTATTTATTAATGTAAATGACTTAGCTCGTCTACGTTCGCTATATTGTTGACGTTGTATCATTTATATTTTCTAATGCTGTAAAAAGTTTATTTAATTTATTATCTTGACGTTGTAGGTTACCGATATCATCTGGTATTGTGACAAAAGTTGGAACATACTCCGCTTGAATCTCATCAAATTCAGTAGCGAATTGACAAGGATTACGAGACAAAGCGTCAACATCCTTATTCAAGACTCCACGTTTATGTTTAATTGTATAATCAAAATCTTGAAGTCGTATGGACCAACGTATGAGACGTCCGCTTATACCTTTAGCGCTCCGTAACCAACAAAGTGCATGATGGTCTGTAACAATGGTTATGTGTTTACCGTAGACATAAGGTCGTAGGTAAGTTAAACTCCAAATAGCTGTTAGTGCCTCTAATTCGGAAATAGAATAATTTTTTTCAACTTTGGTTAGGCTTCTTGAAATGAATGCAATTGGAAAAAATTCGTTATTAAATTTCTGTAGCAATATGGATCCGATCCTTCACGACTTGCGTCTATCCGTAATTCTGTTTCAGCTTCCGGATTAAATGTTAAAGTTACACTAAAATCATAGATATATTGATATGACAACCAAAACAAAATAACGATAGAAAAAATAACAAACAAAATAATAATGATAGAAAAAATATAATTTATAAAGATGTAATGTTTAATTGATTTTGTTAAATATCAAGACGAAATAATAAATATAAAGATGAAAAGTAAAAGCTGTGGTTTAATTAAAACAAGAGGTTATGGGCCCAGGAAGAATTAAGTGAAAAATAAAAGTGTAAGAAAAAAAAAATATGGCGGCAGCGAAGAATAGTTACAATATCGAATTGCTAAATGGTAATAATTATGGAGCATGGAAATTTAGAGTACAGGTGTTGATGGAAGAAAAAGGAGTGGCAAAATGGGTAGAATCTGAATTTAATGTTGGTAAATATACAGATGAAAAGGAGAAAGAGAGAGACAGTAAACAAGACAAGCAATGCCAGTCGATAGTAGTTCAATGTTTGGATGATTCTCAATTAGATATAATTCGAGATAAAACAAATGCATACAAGATGTGGATGGCTTTGAAAGATCGATATGAGAAAAAAGGACTTCCTGGACAAATATTTTTAAAACGTAAGTTGTTATCGCTGAAATTGAAAGAGGGAGAGTCGCTTGAGAAACACATAGTAGAATTTGAAGATATTGTGAGGCAATTAATTGCATCAAATTGCCAAGTAAAGGATGAAGACAAAGTATGTAGTTTATTATTAACCTTACCAAGGTCATATGAGACTGTTTGCGCAATTATTGAAAATACAACTGATGTTAAATATGAAGATGCAAAGAATAAGCTCTTGGCGGAATGTGAGAAGCGGATGTTATTTCATAGGAATGTAAATAGCAGTAGTGAATTGACAACAGCTTTTACGACACAAAATCATGGTGGAAAAAGATGTTATGGATGTGGATCACCAAATCACATAAGGAGATTTTGTCCAAGAATTAATTACAGTGTGCCGAGCAATGGTAGCAGAGAAAAATTTGTTTCCTTGGAGAAAAAGAAATAGAAGAAAAATCAAGAAATTTCGAGGGGTTGCAGTTTTTTATTGATTCTGGATGTACCGATCACATGGTCAATCAAAAGGAAGTTTTTTCAAGTTTGATTATGTTAAAAGATCCAATAAAAATAGCTGTTGCTAAAAATAATGATTTTTTATTGGCCATGGGAGTCGGGAACATAAAAGCAGTAAGTAATGTAGGAAATAAGAAAATTGTTTGTACAATTAAAAACGTTTTGTATGTACCTAACTTAAGAAAGAATTTATTAAGTGTTAAGAAACTTGAGATATCAGATATGAAAATACTATTTGAAAATTCTACGGTAAAAATATTAAGTAAGGATGGGGAAATAATAGGAGTAGGTAAACGAGAGAATTTATATGAAATTGAGTTTTTTCTAGCGAAAGTAGAATGTATGAATGTTGAAAGTATTGAAAGTGATTATATAAAATGGCACAAGAGATATGGTCATATAGGATTTTCAGGATTGAAAGAAATAATTAAAAAACAAATGGTTGAGCGGTTCGAAAATGTTAAAGTACAGGATGTAGAGTTTTGTGAGCCATGTGTGAGTGGAAAAATGACCAGATTTCCATTTACAGAAAGAACCAAAAGTAAAAGGATATTAGAGATAATACATTCTGATGTTTGTGGACCTATCACACCCTCAAATTATGATCTAAATAGATACTTTGTTACTTTTATTGATGACTATTCAAACTTTTGTGTAGTTTATTTAATAAAAGAGAAAAGGGAGGTATTTTCGAAATTTAAAGAATTTACAAGTATGGCTGAGGCAAAATTTAATAAGAAAATAGCAACTTTGAGGTGTGACAATGGTGGTGAATATGTTTCGAATGAGTTTAAGAATTACTGTGTTGAAAAAGGTTGTGTTTTAGATTATACTGTAGCATATACTCCGGAACAGAATGGTAAAGCAGAAAGAAAGAACCGAAGCTTAGTAGAAAGGGCTAGAGCAATAATGAATGAATCTGGAATACCAAAAGAGTATTGGGGAGAATCGATTTTGACAATAAATTACATTATGAATAGAGGCACATCTTCAGGATTAGACAAAACACCATCAGAGGTTTGGTATGGTAAGAAACCGAATGTGAGCAATTTTAGAGTTTTTGGATGTACATGTTACAGTCATATACCAAAAGAATGTCGAGATAAATTTGATAAAAAAGTTAAGAAATGCGTAATGATGGGGTATGCTCAAGTAGGTTATAGGTTATGGGATACAGAAAAAGAAAAGATGATTATTGCGAGAGATGTTAAGTTTAACGAGAGTGAGTTTTGGTATAGAATAAAAGAGTGTGTGCAAGAGAGTGAAAGTTTTGATGAGATAGAGACATTAGATGAACAAATAGGGAAAATAAAGTATCAAAGTGAGAAAGATGATGATGATGAAATTATAGATAGAGAAAAGAACAAAAGATTAGTGAAACTACCACAAAAATACAGAGATTATGAGTTATATATGGCATTTGATGCGTGCAGTTTTGTAGAAAATGTACCAGTGAGTTTTACTGAATTAAAGAATAGAGTAGATAAAGAAAAATGGTTAGAAGCTATAGACAGAGAGTTGAAATCAATCAAAATTAATGAGACATGGGAAAAGGTGAAGAAACCAGAAAATTGTCAAATTTTAGATACCAAATGGGTATTTGCTTATAAATCTATGGAGGAAAATGAGAATGATAAGTTCAAGGCACGATTAGTTGTAAGGGGTTTTGCACAAAAGGATTATGATGAGATATATTCACCTGTAGCGAGAATGACCAGTATTAGAGCTTTGTTAATATTAGGGAATCAGTATGGATACGTATTCCAACAATTGGATGTAAAGACGGCATTTTTGAATGGGATCTTACATGAAGATATATATATTTATGCCCCAGATGCAGTAAAATTAGATCAAAATTTTGTTTTAAAACTTAAAAAATCATTATACGGGTTAAAGCAATCATCCAAATGTTGGAATGACGAAATAAATAAGTTTTTGTTGGAAATAGGATTTTGTCGTTCAGAGAGTGATTTTTGTCTTTATATGTTAGATAGTGATCATGAAAAGATTTTTCTATTAATTTATGTTGATGACATAATTTTGTGTGGATCAAACGAACATAAAATAAATAATATTAAAGTAAAATTATTAAATAAATTTCAAATGAAGGATAAAGGAGCATTAAGATATTTTCTTGGATTAGAGATTGATTATGATAGATTGACAGGGACACTAAAAATAAGCCAGAAAAATTACATTAAAAAACTTTTGAAACGATTTAACATGGAAAATTGTAAAGGGTGTTCGACGCAAATAGAAAAGAATGTTAAAATTGATTTGTGTTCATCTGTTTGCGATGGATTATGGTTAAGAAAATTGTTTTTAGATTTAGGTGTTAGATTCAGTTACATTACTTTTTATGAGGACAATCAGGGATGTTTAGCATTAATTAAAAATCCAGTTAATAATAGGAGAGTAAAACATATTGATTTAAAATTTAATTCTGTGAATGAAAACGTTAAAAATGAAAAGACCAAGTTGGAGTATATTGAAACATCTAAACAGCAGGCTGATATCCTCACAAAGGGTCTAGCTGTAAATTTATTTGTAAAATTTAGAAATATGTTAAGTTTAAGGGATTTTAGCGAAGGGGGGTGTTAAAGTTACACTAAAATCATAGATATATTGATATGACAACCAAAACAAAATAACGATAGAAAAAATAACAAACAAAATAATAATGATAGAAAAAATATAATTTATAAAGATGTAATGTTTAATTGATTTTGTTAAATATCAAGACGAAATAATAAATATAAAGATGAAAAGTAAAAGCTGTGGTTTAATTAAAACAAGATTAAAATGATGTAAGATTGGTGCAGTTGTTAATTTATTGTGATGTATTGGTATTCACATATGGAAACATTTAGGTTTCCAAGAACGACTACCTGACCATTGAGGGTGCAGTAAAAAGCCAGTTAGCTTGCGACCTTCGTATCTTGTATATCGTTCACATAAGCAATCTTGTATTAATATATGAATATAGTCTTTAAAAGCCTTCGTGTCTTTTATTGATAAATCCGGCCACCCCGGAACATAACATTGGCGACGAGGATTAAAAAAAAAAAAAAAAAAAGGAAAGCGGTAGTTCGGTGGTGCATTAAAATAATGTTCGACATTGGTGGAGTGCATTAAATATCGAAAAACTATGGCGGTGTCGTTGGGTACAATTGAAAAGTTTCACCATGAGGGACAAGACTGGATAATTTACCACGAACGTCTGGAACAGTTTTTCGAAGTCAACGAAATTAAAGATTCGGAAACACACAATGTGCGGTATTAATTAATCAGATGTCGGCGGACACTTATGCTTTAGTGCGCGATTTGTGCTTTCCAAGAAAACCGAAAGAGAAAACATACAACGAGTTATGTGAAATAATGCGACAACAATTTAGTCCAAGAGTTGCAATTTACAGAGAAAGGGCGGAATTCTACAGGGCGTTTCAAAAGTTAGGGGAACCCATAACAGAGTGGCATGCCCGGATAAAGAATTTAGCGGTGAATTGTAAATTTGAGCAACTGGACAAAGTGTTAAGAGACAAATTTGTCACAGGGTTGCTAGAGGGGCCTATAATGGACAAATTATGGGAACAAGATTACAAGGAAACGGCAACGCTAAACGAGATGGTTCAGCTGGCGTTAACCAAGGAGGCCGCTCTGGAAGCCGGTAACAAGGCAAGAAGAAACTCCACGGCGACGGCGGTTAACGTAAACTGGAATCAAAACGCTAAATCGGGGAGATCCGGCAAACCAGGACAGAGGAAAGAAAACCGACAACCGAGGTCAGGTAACACAACCTCTTGTTCAAGTTGCGGAAAAATTCATCAGGATCATCAAGTGTGCAAATTTAAAAGTGCTAAGTGTTATAAGTGTAAACAAATAGGCCATTTAGCTAGTGTTTGTAGAATAATGGTACAACAGAGTAATCATTATGTCGAAACAACAAGTGAGGACAATTTACCTTTATTTATGATTAGAACCAGCAAAAGTAAGCCTTTTACAGCAAATGTTAAAGTAGATAATGTAGTTTTAGACATGGAGATTGATAGTGGCGCAGGTGTATCAATTATCTCAAAGGAATTGTTTCTTAATAAATTTGTTAATCACCAATTACAAGAGAGCGACATTATGTTGCAAGAATACACCGGCAAAACTACCAAACCCTTAGGATACTTTACAGTGCAGGTAGAGTACAAAAACGAAACAAAACCTATTAATTTACATGTTGTGGAAGGAGGTGGTCCACCATTGTTGGGTAGGGACTGGTTGAATACTTTTAATTTAGGTATTGAAAAGTTAGGGAATAAAGCAGGGCTAAATAAAATTAGTGAAATTAGCCTAAAGGGGACTTTAAAAGAATTTGAATCTCTATTCGATGGCGCATTGGGCAACTACAAATTCGGAAAGATTCATTTAGAATTAAAACCCGAGAGTAAACCTGTCTTTTGCAAACCTAGATCGATTCCGATTGCTTATAAGGAAAAAGTAGAACAAGAATTAGATAGGTTGATTTAAGAAAATATAATTACACCAATCGAAAGTAGTTCTTGGGGTACGCCGTTAGTACCGGTATTAAAGCAGGATGGGTCGATTCGTTTATGTGCTGATTACAAAACGACGGTAAATAAATTTTTGGTCGAGGTGAAATACCCCCTTCCTAGGGTCGAAGAAATTTTTGCAGCTTTGCAAGGCGGTAAAAGATTTAGTAAAATAGATCTAAGCATGGCATACGCCCAATTTCAGTTAGATGACATATCGGCTAAAATAGTAGCGTGGAGTACGCATAAAGGAATTTTTCAAGTAAATAGATTACCTTTTGGCGTATCACCGGCGAGTGCGATTTTTCAAAGGAAATTGGAACAGCTATTGCAGGGTATACCAGGGGTTGCAAATTTTCTGGACGACATAATAGTCACCGGATGTGACACAAATCAACATCTGGGGAATCTAGCGGCAGTTTTCAAACGACTTTTAGAAGCAGGTTTGAGGGTGAGGTTAGACAAATGCGATTTTTTCAAAACTGAAGTTGTTTATTTAGGACACATTATAAGCAGGGAGGGTATTAGAAAATCCACCGACAAAGTTAAGGCGATTTTAGAAGCACCAGAGCCAGGCAATACAACCCAAATAAAGGCTTTCGCCGGCATGGTGAATTACTACGGGAAATTCGTACCCGGGTTGGCGCAGTTAATGAAACCGTGTTACGACCTTTTGAAAAAAGATGCGAAATTTGTTTGGAATTCGGAATGTAAAACAGCATTTGAATTAGTTAAGAAACAAATTGCATCAGACAAAGTCTTAGTGCATTTTAACCCGGAACTACCTATCCTATTAACCAGCGATGCGTCGTTAAACGGAATTGGGGCGGCGCTGAGTCATCGGTTTCCAGATGGGACAGAACGACCGGTAGGATTCGTTTCACGAACTTATTTCCCCGCGGAAAAAAATTACTCCGTTATAGACAGGGAAGCTTTGGCTTTATATTTCGCGGTTAAAAAATTTCAAAATTATTTGTTGGGGCAAAAGTTCATGTTACGAACGGATCACCGACCGCTATTAGCGTTATTTGGCGAGAACAAAGGCATTCCACAAATGGCGGCAAGCAGATTGCAGCGTTGGGCAGTCTATGTATCGGGTTTCAGTTATAAAATTGAATATATCAAAGGCCAGGAAAAAGTAATTGCGGACAGTTTTTCGCGATTACCGTTACCAAATCCTATCGATCAAGATTCAGACGGTTTTTCATATTTAAATTTTATAGAATCGCAGGAAACGCCGATAAATAACCAAAAGATAAAAGCTGAATCCGAAAAAGACCCGCTAATAAGCAAAATTATAGCGTATGTAAATAAAGGTTGGCCAAATTCGGTAACAGAAGTGGAATTAAAACCTTATTTCCATAGGAGGCAAGAATTGACCGTAATTCAAGGATGCGTAATGTGGGGGTACAGGGTGGTAATCCCGAAATCATTACGGATCGATTTATTGAAAGAATTACACGTAAGTCATCAAGGCATAGTACGAATGAAGGCAGTCGCACGGTCGTATATGTGGTGGCATAAAATGGATGACGAGATAGAAAAAATTTCAAAAGCGTGTCTCGCGTGTTTGGAACATAGAGCAGATCCTCCAAAAACTGCGTTAATTCCGTGCGAAAAACCATCAAGGGTGGGCGAGCGAATTCATATTGACTTTTTAGACATTCAAAACAGGGTTTACCTGATCGTTTTGGACAGTTATAGCAAATGGGTAGACGTGCATAACATGAAAGGCAACACACGTTCGCTCGACACCATAAACAAATTATGGAACACTTTCACTAGTTTGGGAATCCCCGAATTAATAGTGTCGGACAATGGAACGCAGTTAACGAGCAGGCAATTTAGAGAGTTTTTGACTAAAAATGGGATTAAACATATAACCACGCCTACATTCTATCCCGCAACAAACGGGGCTGCGGAAAATGCCGTGAAAACATTCAAAAAGGCATTGAAATCAGCATTTTCCGATGCGGTAAATCAGAATGTAGATACGGAAACGATAATATGTAGATTTTTATTAAACTATCGAAGTACTCCTCATTCCACAACCGGAGTCACTCCATCTAAGTTATTTCAGGGGAGGGAACTGAGAACTCGGTTAGATTTAATAAAACCAGTCGTAAAAATTAAAAACTCTACGACGGATAGAACCGAAAGAATTGAACACAAAAATTCCGGGGGGAGACGGAAGGGAGAGTTTTGTGTAGGAGATAATGCCATGGTAAGGGATTATCGAACGGTAAACAAAAAGACATGGACTCCTGCTACTATAGAGACAAGATTGGGTAAAATTACTTATCTTTGTAAAGTGAATGACAGCAACAGCTCATGGAAACGTCATTTAAACCAAATAATCGGTTACGAATCGAAAAATCTTAACAAAGCGCAGGTCTCGGGGGTCGATAGGGCACCTAAATTCGCAGGCCATCGAATAGGGATCACAGATTCAAATAATTCAATGGAGACTCAAGAACAGGTAGCGGTCTTTGAGTTGCCGGAACAACCAGGTCTGACAGAAGGCACCGCTTCAAATGTAATCAGAAGAAGCGAGCGATTACGAGCTGCACCAGACAGATTTGGTAACAATGTTGCAATTACCAAATAGTAACTAGAATAGTTGTAAGTTTATTTAAATACGTTTGTTTTAATGTAATAAACTTGAAAGGTGAATAGTTTAAGTTTATTTAAGTAGGTACGATTGTTTTAATGTAATAAACTTGAAAGGGAGGATTGTGATGTATTGGTATTCACATATGGAAACATTTAGGTTTCCAAGAACGACTACCTGACCATTGAGGGTGCAGTAAAAAGCCAGTTAGCTTGCGACCTTCGTATCTTGTATATCGTTCACATAAGCAATCTTGTATTAATATATGAATATAGTCTTTAAAAGCCTTCGTGTCTTTTATTGATAAATCCGGCCACCCCGGAACATAACATTTATCCTTAAGCGTATCAAATGCGTTTTGTTGTATTTCTTCCCAGGCAAATTAAACTGATGGTTTAGTAATTTCATACAGTGGTTTAGCTATTCTGGCATAATTCTCTATGTGTTTTCTATAATAATTACACATTCCTAGGAATGACTGTACTTTTTTAGCTGTTGTTGGTGTGGGAAATTTTGTTATAGCTGCTATTTTAGTATTGTCTGGTAAAATACCTTTTGCATTAACTGTATGACCTAAGATAGTTAATTCTGTTTGTGCATAACTGCATTTACTAGGTTTTAATGATAATTTATGATACCGTAATTTATCGAAAGCATGTTGTAAACGAACTAAATGTTCATCAAATGTTTTTGAAAAAATTATAATGTCATCTAGGTAATTCTTTAAATTTTAGATCTGCAAAAACTTTATCTGCCATGTTTTGAAATGTCCTAGGCGCATTTGTTAAGCCAAAACTCATTACATTAAATTCATATAATCCATCTGGTGAAATAAAAGCAGTTTTTTCCTTATCGCTTTCTTTTACATTAATTTGGAAGTATCCACTAAACATATCTAGAGATGAAAAATAATGATTAGATCCTAGATAACTGATAATGTCGTCTATGACGGGGAGGGGGTAACTAAATTTTTTCGTGACCCCATTTAATTTTCGGTAATCGATACAAAATCTAATAGAATTATCTTTCTTTTTAACTAGGACTGTTGGAGATGCCCATCCACTTTGTGATTCTCTAATTATGTTATATTTAAGCATTTCGTTTATTTGGTCCTGAATAATTTGTCTCTCTTTATGGGACACTGTATGGTTTTGATTTAATTGGTTCAGAGTTTTCAACTATTATTTCATGTTCTACTAAATTAGTTGATCCCATTTCTGAGAAGTTAGTTGCAAAAATATCTTGATATTCATTTATTAGTTTTTGTAATTGTTCTCGTTGAGTCGTTGTTAACGTGGAATTTATGTTGTCTTTGCTTTGGTTAGGGTTTTCACAAACATCAAGAGTTGCTAATAAATTCAAATCACCAAGTATTTCAAGATATGCTAATGTAGTTCCTGCCAGTAAACGTATTTTATTCAAATTGTTGGATTGCACTGTAATCTTCCAATCCTTCTCATTGATCTGATCAATATTAGTCACGACCAATTTATGCTTAGACAAGAGAATTTCTTGTAAACATATTTTATAAGGATTATATGACAAATTGTCAATATTTTCGAATTGTAATTCCAAAGTGCTTACTGTATTCGGTAGAATTTCTATGTCATTGATTAAGCGTAATTTTCCCCTAACTTTTTGTTCATATGGTGCATCAATGTCGTCTAAAAAATTTCTAGATTTATAAAATAAATTTGAAGAATTTGTCCAAAGGTCCCTGATATTTGTTTTATGTATTTGAATTGTAATCGGTTGTACTAAAGTATTTTTTAATGTTATAGTGTGATTTTGAAAATTAATTATACTTTTATGTTCTAGTAAAAATTTCATTCCGAGGATCAATGGTCTAGGTGAAGATTCGATTACTAATGCCGAAATTGTTGTTTGCCAATTTTGAATCGTTAAATGTACCAATGATGATCCTAAGGTTGACAATTTATGATTATCAACCGTTGATAAAAATGAAATAGGACTAGGCTGTATTACTGTATGTACAAAATTTTGAGTTATTACGTGTTCTACGGCACCTGTATCTATTATAATTTCCACTTTCTCATTATTAATATATCCTACAATAAGTAAAACTTGTAATTTATTATGAACATCAGGGAGCCTTTGATTAATGTGTAGGACAGCTGTTAGGCTCAGTGCTTGCGCTGTCCTGTCCCGTTTCCCGAAGAATTAGGTTGCACGTAATTGTTACGGTTATATGCTCTACCCCTCGTATTTGTATTCGATGAGTAACGTGTTGGTTGATTTTGCCGCAAATGAGTATATGTTGAAGTATTTTGTCTTGCCATGCACATACTGATAGTATGTCCTGGTTTATTGCAATGAAAACAAATTGGTCTCCCATCTGGAGTACGTGTTGACCGATAATTATGAAATTGTCCTCTTCTAGAATTGTTGCTGTTGCGTTGATTACTTTGATTGTAATTAGTTTTATGAAACGTTCTTGAAGTGCTTGCTGTATTCATATTTAAAACCGGAGTTTCCGTTTTTTCCAGCTTAGCCAAACTCTCACGTTTCTTAGCATCGCTGATTTTAAGCACTAAGGGTTTAAGCTTTTCTAGAGTCATATTATCATCGGCTAGTACCGAAAATTGATATTGGTATGCCGGATGTAAACCACATTCGAAAAAATCAATTATTACTGATTCAGGTATATTTTTATCCAAGTTATAGCACACGTCTAATATCGTTAATATCTTAGCTAGATTTTTATCCTTAACTGGGTTGTAAGTTTCAGGACTTATAAATTTTGGTAAAGTAGGGGTTGCTGGTGTTACAGACGCAACGGAAAGTGTTACATTTGCCATTGTTGCAATATTATTTTCAACTGTTCTAAATAAATTTTTTTATTCAATATGACTGGTTCTATAAAATTTGGAACTTGAGTTTCGTTCTCTGGTGAATTAGCCCATGAGGAATTTCCAAAGACTGTTTCTGGTGTTGATACTAAATCAATAATATGTTGCTGACCAGAAGCAACTACGTTTGACAAAGATTTTTCTTTGTGTTTATCTATGTTTTGTAATTCTAAATTCTTAGACCTCGTAACCGGCGGTGATCTTAAAGTCATAACCCGTAATCGAAAAACTTCAGTTGGGGGAGATTTAAGTGTATCTTCATATTCAAAAAATGAACTAGACTTATTAAATACCTCTGAACTAGTATACTTTGGTTTAAAATTTGCTATATGTTCTGGAAGAGCTGTTGAGGTTGATTGATCAGATTCAATTTTCTTTTTAAGTACAAAGGGTTTCCTACTTGATTTATGTTTGACATGTTCAGAACCAGACATCGTACAGGGACTTAAAGCCCATTTTTAAATAAGTACTTATTATAACATTTCAAAATGCTAAACGGCACTCCACCAAATGTCACGTTGTAATTTGTGACTAGTCTGGATTTAAACAAGTCAGTAGTTTTAACATAATTATATTTAAACAAAGTTACAAAGTTAGCAAATGTGCGCCATCAAGGCGAGCGAGCTTACATAAAAACAGCTAGTAGCGCCAAGTGAGCCATGGTTGGTTGAAGCATTGCCTTATTCATTTAGAAAATTATTTGTCTCTTTTATTTTTATCGACTTGTGTGGCAGGTATTACCTAATTAGCGTATCTCTTCTGGTTACAGAAAAATATGCGCAGGCACGTACGATTTGAAGAGAGCAGAAGAAACTTCAAATTTGGACACCGACGATGAGGTTCGGATTATGAGGAAAAAGAAAAAGAACTCTCAGTATCGTTTCCAAGGGGAAAGTGAAGATGAGACTGAGGATGGCAGTAACAGCCAAAAAAATATTAAACAGCCATTGGTACCAGACTACGCAAGCTTGAGTTGCTTTCGGGGTCAGCCAGAGTGTTCCACTGCATCACCTCAGGGGAGAAAGAGTATCCCTGCCATTATTGGTAGTGGACCATCCGCCAGTGCTAGCAACAAACACTTTAATTCCACAACTGTTCGACAACAGAGTCCAGCCAGGAGCTCTAGTTCATCCAAGAGCAGCACTTCATCTTTGTCAGGTATTATAACGTTTTGTTATTGAAACTATAACTATTCAATTGGGATATTTATTAGTCTGTTGCTTCCATTTGTTAATCTACTAGGCTGAGTTTTTCATGTGGTACTTCTCTAAAACAGTTTCTATTTATTACCAGATGCAGATCGTATGCTATTGGGGCAAATTCAGGCTACCATGATTGCAATGGGAGACCAAATTACTAGGCTTAACAATAAAGTCGACATTCTGTTGGCGAATCAACATAACCCTGATTTGGTAGTACAGGGGAGAATCCTGATTATGGATTGCTGGGTAGTCTTCCCTTAGAAAACTTGGAAAGTTTTAATTCGGTGGAGGAAAAAATGAACGAGAGTGAGAACTTTGCCCATAAATTTGTAAGTTTGAGCTTTATTGCGAATATCATCACAAATTGATTTTCACATATAGTTTGGAATTATTTACTATATTGTTCTTTTTTGTAGATCAAATTATTATTAGCGAGCACTGGTGGAAGAGACTTTAAAAGTTCAATTATGAACATGATGCGCAGGTCAATGTGCGATGGTCTAGCGGAGAAATTCTCATATTCCGGGAAAACTAAAACCGAAATAGAAAAAATTGCGTTTTGCAAAACGAGAATCTGCAATGCTGTTCATGGTACGTTTTTTCTTTTTGTCGTTTTGTTAATTTACTTTTATAGTATTTTTGTATAGTGGCAGGTCGTAAAATGTACAAAGAAGAGGGCACCGATGAAAAGGTGAATGGTGCGATTTCGCATTGGCTTCAACAAGCAAAAACCAGACGAACCCGAAGGTAATAAATAAGTATATTAGCGATTCGTTAAATATTTTTTGTGCATGTTTTCATATCATAAATTGGGAGTCTGATTAAGATCTCTTAAATTATTTAAATGTAGTAGAAAACAAAGTATCCATGTGAAGTACCTAATAGTATAAATGTTTTCTAGATATTAATTGTTTGCTGTTTCTTTGCAGGGAACAACGAAACCACGTTCTGGATTGATGTCCTGTATAGAGTTATTCATATAGTTTATTGTTAGTTTTATTATAATTTATTTTCAGTTTTATTATTTTGTATCAATTATTACTAGTTTATTTATAATTTATTTCTGCTGTTAGCGATTAATTATGTATTTCTTTATTGTTTATTTTGTACCTATTGTATTTTAGTATTATTATTTTTAGTTGATTTCTAATTTGTTTTGTTATTACAAATAATAAATAGCTACAATACTTTAACTGTTTTTTTTTTCTCTTTGTGGCGCTGTTGGTAACATATTAAAAGGGTAAAAGTGGGAATATTTTCAATGGGTGTAATTGAGCTTGCATAATATCAGTTTGATTCAAGCTTGTCATAAGCTTGACACAAGCTTTTCGTAAGCTTGATTGAAGCTTGCTATAAGCGTGATTCAAGTTTGTTGTAAGCTTACTAACTTGCATAATATCAGCTTGACTCAAGCTTGTCGTAAGCTTGATTAAAGCTTGATGTAAGCTTACAGACTTGAATAGTAAGCTTGATGCAAGCTTACAAATTCAGCTTGCCAGTGCAAGCTTCCTTCAACCTTGAATCAAGCTTACTGTGCTATCTGGGAGCTAGATTTAAGCTATCAGAAGATTTTTTACAGGAAGTACTAGCTTCGTTACCATTTTCCTGAAAAGTAAATCAAAATCTTTAAGAGTTTGACTGTTTTAGAAATAACAGTAAGTTTAAACCTTAGCTTTTAGTTAAAACGAAATTCTTACAAAGTACTTTTAATTCAAATTATTTGCATCATAAAACATTGAGCTCATACACGTAACAAGAACTTAAGTGGAAAAGCAAATACAATTTTATTCAGTTAATAATTTGGTTGTATAATACATTGGTGAGCTAAAAGGTAATTTACAAGAAAAAAATTAAAATAATAAATTCAGGGTATTAAATAAAAAATAATGAAAAAATCTCAGCTGATTATCGCAGCGCTTTCTTTTTCTCTCGCCGTCATAAGTTGATTTTTCAAAATACTTCAATACCATTGAATTCTTTTTCTTACTCATTTTAATGCCCGTTTTACATTGAGCAATTGCAACTTGCAACCGCAACTTTTAAGTATTGCTTAGTTGCACAAATTAGAGCAGGTTCTAATTCATGCAAGAGGTTGCTGCAAGATTGCAGCAATATTGTTGATATTGTTCCACGTACATTTCTGTTCTATACTCGTGCAATATTGCCGCAATTCAGTACCGGTGCGTGAGTTTTGTGGTAGGGCATGCATTCTGGTAAATCATTAATAACGTTTTCCACCTACTTGCACTTGTAGTTTTTTTGTCAAGTTGCAGTACCGTGCAGTAGTAAGTGGAACATTCGTGGGAACCTTGAAAGAGTACATAATGGCGCTCACATTGAAATTTAAAATCAATGATCAAGAAATAAACCTTTCACTGGAAGATCATCAATCAGATTTCATTTTTAAACTGACTAGTAAGTATAAATAATGTTTGTCTCAGGCGTGCATGCACGTGCACGCACATGGCATTTATAGGTTAGAAATCGATATAAAAACCTATGAATATTTTAATATTAACAATGCATTTATTATAGTATGTATCTAAATTTTCAATATTAGTGGAAAATAAATTCATTACAATTAATGAGGAAATCACACATATTGTACGTGTTGAAGATGAAAAGTAAGTAGACATATTTAAACGTGAAACTTTTAGTAGAATCATATATTATTTTAGTGATATTCTAATATACGAAAACAACCTGGATACAGCAGAAGACGAGACACAACATGACCCAAAAAAGGGTATTTATAAAATTATTGAACTTATACGTAGGGGAAGTCCGGGTAATGGGGGCCCCCGGGGTAATGGGAGCCACCCATAATTTGACTGGTATGTGGTTTAGTATGAAGTTCGCACGTTACCGCCATCTATGAATGACTACCCCGACATCCAGACGAAATTTCAGCGGCACGGGACGTTACCTGTAAGCGGTGGCGTAGCAAACTACAAAACACGTCATTTCGAGTATCAACTGTGGATTTGATAAACCTAAAATTCGTGTGAGACTAAATTTGTACGCTTTTTAAACGTCGAGAATCGTTGTGTTTGAGACTATTCGTCATATCAAAGGTGACATTCGTTGCGTAATACCTACTTTTTGTGTAACACCATTTAAAGAAAATCATGTTTTTTGGGGTAATGGTAGCAACTCAGGCAGAGGTAATGTTGGCCGGCCACCATTACCCCATATAATACAAGCAATTCTAATATATAGCTACAATAATTTTTCAGATGCCTAGACATTATAAAAGACAAACTAATAAGGCCTCTTGGACTACTGATAGCCTGGTGGCAGCTATAGCTGCTGTAAGAAATGGTCGGTTTGTTCGGGAGGTGGCCAGAAGTTTTGCAATACCAAGAAGCACCTAACAAAAGAGGATGAAAAATAACAAAAGTGAGGGTCCATCGCTAGGACGTTCGGCAGTGTTTTCCAAAGTTAAAGAGGAACAACTCGCAGCACACGTTATAAAGTTATCGAAATTATTTTACGGAGTCTCTAGACAAGATGTAAAAAAATGTGCCTACCTATAACTATGCAGAGAAAAATAATTTAAGGTGTCCTTTCAACATTGAGAAAAAAAGTGTAGGTGATGAACGGCTCTATGGTTTCTTGAAGCGTAATCCGACTGTTGCACTGAGAAAACCTGAGGCGACGAGTATTAATAGGATAACAGCATTCAATAGAGAACAGATGTCTTTATTTTTTGAAAACTTGAATCATATTCTAAGCAAATATAAATGCAAAGAATCTACAATTTTTAATACAGATGACACCGGTATTTCAACTGTGCAGAAACATGGAAAAATGCTCGCTGAGAAAGGATTGAAGCAAGTCGATTTTGCAACTATACTTTATTTTTTCTAACCACGGCCTAGATGTAAACAAAACCACGTGACAATTTCTAAAACGTCATCTTAACGCAATTTTGTGATTGGTAGTTGTAGCGAGAGGATTTCACCCCTTTACTGTAGGAGTAGTTACGTTCGATTCGTGCGTTAATTGTATTTAGATTTATTTAAAATGGAATCGTCGCCCAGTGAAACTATTCTTTGCACCTATGGTTTAAACTTCCCCGCGCGCTAGTTTACGTAAAATACCTACCACTGTAAACGTAGGCTGGAAATGATCACGTGGTTTTGTTTACATCCAGGTCGTAGTTAAAAAAAACAAGGTATAGTGGGGAAAGGGGGAAAAACATAACGGTGGTTTGCGCATTCAGTGCATCTGGTAATTATGTTCCTCCTGTTTATCTACGGCAGAAAGCGAATAAACCCTCTGCTCAAGAAAGGAGGTCCTCCTGGGGCCATATATTGTTCTGATAACAGATAACACAATTGTTGGATAACAGAGGTACTTTTCATTCAATATTTCAAGCATTTTCAAGAATTTGTTAAAACAAATCTGGAGGATCCTGTGTTGCTCATCATGAACAACCACTCTACTTATTGTACTCTCGAAGCGTATGACTTTTGCAAAGCCAATGGGATTATTCTTTTGACAATCTCCCCACATACTTCACACCGCGTCCAACCATTGGACGTCACATTTTATTTGCCTCTAAAAACTGCTTTCAATTCGGAATGGTGTAAATATTTAAAACACCACGCACATGAGAAGATAACTCCCTTTGAAATCGCAGAACTCTTCAATAATGCCTATATGAGTCGTTACTTTGGAGAAAGCTGTAAAAGGGTTTCAAGTAACTGGTACCTGGCCGTACAATCCTGACACATTTTCCGATGAAGACTTCGCACCAGCTGACCTGTACAACCCTAATATCACACATCAGCATCAGCAAGATCCTGGTGAACCCCAGAAACAAACACCAGAACTTGAACAACTTTCAGATCCTGGTCAAAGACTAGAAGTTGAGGTGGTTCAGGAACCAAACAATACTATGGAATCAACTTTCGAAGACATTTTGCCTTTACCGGGACGATCACAACCTAGAGGGGGAGGAACAATTAAACGAAGAAGTCGAAACTAACATGTCAAATAATAACATCCACTCCAAACAAAGATGTTTTAATGGAAAAATCGAATAAAAAGTTAAAAAATAAAGAAACCAAGAAAAGGGCAGAGGCGGCCAGGAACAACCTTTTTTCGGACGACAATGGCCAGAAGAATGTCAGTAAATCAAAGAAACTAAAGTTAGCAAGGTGTGCCACGACAGGAAGTTACGAGGAGTCGATGACAGCATCGAACCAGAGGTGCTGCAAAGTGCACAGCGAAAAACCATATTGAAATCTAAAAATGCTACAACAGTGAAAAAGGAATCTACAAAAACTGTAAGGAAATTTTAAACACGTTAAAACAACAGAAAGAAGAACACCTTAGGCAAAGAGAAGATGCAAAAGAAAGAAGGCATAAAGGAAAGATAAGAGTTGCTAAATGCCTTCGTTTATTCTTTTAATCAAGGCAATTCATCGAAAGATAGCCAATAAAAATTTTTATAATGTAATATTAATGAAATAAAATGATTTACACTCTACTAATTTGTATGATTTAACATTGAATTTAATATAAAATTATGGCTCTTCTTGAAAATATTGTAAATAAACACTATTTGTGTTCTAAGCAGGTTTCTTGAATATTGTTGGTAGCATGTTCACACATTTACAATTTCATATTCAAATTTACTGTCGACTAGAAACATGCATGTAGAGATAACTAATGTTATCTAAGACCGTTGAATGATGCCTCCATCACGAAAAAAAATCAATAATATCAAACGTATTATTTATTAAAAAAATGCTACTAATTACAATATTGTTCATTCTAAATTTTTTTGAGTCACAGTACGCCACGCCACATACAGTGAAGTCCATTTATTATGCAATATAGGCATGTTGCAAGTTAATTGGTGTACGCACTTTACCATTGGAATATAGGCAACCCATTATACACTGCTAACCACTCTTGCCCCTGCCTACTGATGAATTTAAATTTTCAATTGTCAGGAATGTATTATTATTATTGTTTTGTTACCTATTAAATTTTTTTTAACTAAGAACATGTTTTATTTTGAGGTTAAACTTTCATGTGTTGCTGATTTCGGTTAGATCATAGATGGTTAGATAAAAAAAAACTAGCTAACTGTATAATGGGTTGCCTATATTCCAATGGTAAAGTGCGTACACCAATTAACTTGCAACATGCCTATATTGCATAATAAATGGACTTCACTGTATACATCCGACGCTTTCACTTTGGCATAAGCACCCTGGTAGAACAAAACGTTTCAGAAGCATTCATTTTTGACTGATATTTGTGACAGTTAAACGATACATAAAAACATAAATCAAATGTTTTAAAAACGAATTATTTATGTAATCAATATGAATTTTAGAAACAATTTTGTATAAAACTTTTCATAAACCTTTCGAAGACATCTCCAAACATTATTCAAATAATCGTTTTCTTTATAATACGGAATCATTGTTTGTAACGTTTTATTTTGTTAAACAAAAACCGTGTTTAACATCGTTTTAATAACATTTCAGTATCATACAATGAATAGAATTTTCTGTTATCAAAAACGGTTCATGAAAATGTTTCAAATACGTTTCTAAGTGGCGTTTGAAATACGATTCATAAAATGGTTCGAATAAGCTTCATAGAAACGTTTCAAATACGGTTCATAAAATGTTTCAAATACGTTTCATAGAAACGTTTGGAATATCTTTCATAGAATGTTCCTAATACGTTTCATAAAAACGTTTTAAATGCGTTTGGTGTGAATGTTTCAAATGCGTTTCATAGAATCGCTATGGGGATGTTTTAAGAAGATGTCACAAAATTCAGTTTGTCAACTTAGTATTCTTTTCCGGTAAAGTAAACAGTTGCATAATTATTAGAGATGTCCATTATTAATAAGTCACTATGATAACAAGGATCGTTCTGGCGCAGCCCCTCCCATAAGAAACACATGTAAAACGAAATATGCTGTTTTTCGGTTTTTGATACTGGGCTGGCCGTCCACAGATGGCGCTATCATTACATCACTTTTATTCTCAAGGTGCATGAAAAATACTACTTTTTGCATAATTAATTGTTAATTTAGCACTTTGATTCATATTTTGATTGATTGATCTAATTAATTTGTATAATTTGATTGACTGGATTAATTAAATTCTTGTTTAATTCATGGAATTTCGGAAATTAATTCATTCCTTGATTAACCTGATTAATTTAATTGATACGTGTGTATATGTATGTGTATATGTGTATGTATAATTAATTTTTATTGATCTAATTAATTTTGATCGAGCCGCGGGGTTGATTCAAGGTTACGCCTCCTTTAGAAATATGAAATACAAAACTGCAAGTCGAGACGGGTTTAACAGTTTAAAAACATGACGTCATCAACCTTCAATGAGTAAGAGTGAGATAACAGACATTTAAACAGAGATGGAAATAGTAATTAAAATAGAAATTTTGAAGTAGGTCTTAAAGATTGCATGGAAAGTCCCTTTAGTGATTTGTATAGCTTAAAATATCTTAAAGAAATTTTTACCTAATTTCATACTTTTCGTACTTTGGTTGGTCTATGATTTTCATTGACGCATTGAATCTTTATCCTTAGACATTAGAAACTTTCTACACTTTGCTGTATTTAAATAATTCATCGAAAATATTAAGATAAATATTTATCTTTAGGAGAATTAAATCAGGAAATAAAAAACTCAATTCATAAAACATTTTATTATAGGAAATACAAATACACTAGAATTATTATTTCTATTATATTTATCTCTAATCTAATAGTTAAATTAATAATAAATATTTTTTTCAAAAAATTAAAAATCATTTTCCTATAATATTAATTATCTTACAGATTACCAGAAAGGAAGTTGGTATCATTTACGTCACCACTGACATTTAAAATATGATTTTTATATAAAATTATAACATATGTAATATTACGACAAATACGTTCTTATATGACCTTCAATAGGATTACGACAAATAGGGCATTTTGATAGACGCATTATACAAGGGGCGCATACACAAAAATGCCCACAAGGGCTTAATGTTAATGTAACTGAATTGATCAAACAAACTTTACATAGGAACTGATTTGCTTGAACTATTTCCTGGGATGCAGGATTCAATGATTTTAATTCATTTTCCTGGGATGCTGAATTCCCTGATTGTAATTCATTTTCCTGAGGCGGACATTCACGCTCAGGGTAGCTGTTAGGTCTATACTCAACATAATTATCCATCAATATGAATGAGCAATTAGGACTCCAACGTATATGATCCCCCATAGGAGTGTCACCTACAGTCCAATCGCGTAGTGCAACTCCGCAAAATGCGCATTTAACAGCATCATGCATTCCCATGTAATAGAATCCTGCTTGAGCTAAATCACGAGGCTTAATGAACTTGCAGGGCCAATTTCTAAAGGAATTAAACCTATGCGTTTCAAGTTGCATGTCCATGGCTACTGAGGTTTTATGAAGTGGAAATTCTACTTATCAACCCCCCACCACTAAGAAGAAACATAATTTATAAAAAAAAAATTTTTATTTTTATAATATTTCATTATATATAAATATGACATTTGTTATAGCGCATGAGCATACATTTAAATTATGATTAAAACATTTAGGCGGGCTAGGTTGAAGTTTGAATTGAGTTTCCTCAATAGAATGAACCTTATCACCCAGAAATTTTTTAAGTAATTACATTTTTCAAGGCCTTTACAATATACTAGATTAACATTAGCAGTATGACGTTGTAAAATTTCAGGTAAATCGATTAGATCGGTGTATCCGTTGTCCCAATTCAATCCATGAAGATTTCTTTGAACCCAGGTAGCTTGACGTTGTAAATCCTTGTTAAGACATTGAAAAGGAAACGGAGGTTTAAACAGATAGTGCGCCAAGCACGTTCCATTATATATTGCCAGTTCCTTAGCAGTAAATTGTGGTGTATAAAATGCTTGAATGTCGATTATGTTAAACATGATTACAGGATCTGAACCAAGCCTTTGAAGGGTTCGTATTCGATGAGGGTATCATGCATAATGGCACAGTAAGCTACAGTGTCGGCAATAAAACTCTTGCTTGCTTCTATTTCAAGTTTTATCGCAAGTAAAGCATTCTGTATACTTTCATTTTGTTTAGAATAGAATAGAATAGAATAGAATAGAATAGAATAGAATAGAAATTTATTTGTCTTTCTGATACAATGAAGAATAGTACATAGACATAGTCGTAAATAACAATATAACACAATATAATGTAACATACAATAAACAATAAGATACAATAATATATCACAATATAATTCAATAGTACGTCAAAATAAGAAGGTGCAAATAGTAATCGTTAGATAACATCATTTAAGAACTCATCATATGTATAGTAAGCTTTAGTAATTAGCAACTCAAAAACGCTTCTTTTAAATTTATTGGGGCTTAACAGTTTATAGGTATTTGGTAATTTGTTGTACGCGCTTAGGGCCATATATTTCGGACTGTTTTTGTATGTTGTAGTTTTATGGAGTGGTATCTCGAGAGTGAAGTCCTGTCTCGTATTATAATTATGATTTTCTTGTAATTTCTTAAAACTGTTTAGTTGCGTATTTGCATACAGTAGAAGTTGGTATATAAAAATTGCCGGGAAAGTCATTATCCCTAGTTGAATAAATAATTGTTTGCAACTTGTTCTTGAATTTATTTTCATTATGGTTCTGATGGCTCTCTTTTGTATTTTAAAAATTCTTATACTTTCTGGAGATGAGCCCCATGCAATAGTCCCGTAACTTATTGCAGAGTGTAAATATGCAAAGTAGTACATTCTTAGTATATTTAAATGAACAATATCTCTCAATTGTTTTATGACAAAACAATGTGTGGCTATTTTTTTACTTAAACCCTGTATATGCTGGGACCATTTTAGTTTGTAGTCTATAGTAACACCTAAAAACACTGTTTCATGAACCTGTCGAATAGATGTTTTTTCAGATTTTAGGAGATAGCTAAAATTATTTAGGGTATTAGAAAGGTTGAAATGTATGAATTCAGATTTATTTTTGTTTAGATGTAGGTTGTTTGTAGTGAAATATTCATTTATGCAATTTAATGATTCCGTAGCGTTTTTTACTAGTTGGGATTTATGCTTGGAACTTACAATTATGGAAGTGTCATCTGCGAACATGATTGTCCCCTCAAGGGATAAATCGTTTACATAGATTAGGTATAAAAGTGGCCCAAGAACTGAACCTTGAGGTACTCCTCTTTTCAGTGTTAACATACTCGATTTGTGTTTATTTAATGCGACGTATTGTTGTCTTTCCTCAAGGTAGCTCTTGATCCACTGTAGAGGTATACCTCTGACCCCATATATATAAAGCTTATCTAACAAAATGTCATAGTCAACAAGATCAAATGCTTTGCTTAAGTCTAAATAAATTCCCATGCAAGATTTCCCCTGGTCAATATCAGAGTACAACTTGTTAAGGAATTCTATTATTGCACTTGCAGTCGATCGACCCTTTTTGAAACCATGTTGATTCGGATTAAACAGATTGTATTTGTTAAAAAAATGTATGATGCGTTTTGCTACTAGCCTTTCTATTACTTTAGAGATAGTACAGAGGATCGATATTGGCCTATAGTTTTCCAGTTTGTTATACGCGCCTTTTTTATGCAAGGGGGTTATTTTTGCAATTTTTAGTTGATTTGGGAATTTCCCCTTAGTGAAAGAATTATTTATAATGGCAGTAAGTGGTATACAAATTTCATCTATACAATGTTTTAGTAGATTAGAGTTTATCTCATCAATTCCTGCTGAATTGGAAGTCTTCAGTGCTTCTACAGTTTGTTTAACTTCTGTTTCTGACGTTGGTGTAAGAAAAAAACAATTCTGATTTTGTGTAATTTTTTCCGTGGAGCAATTTTTTGTTTTTCCTTTTATTAAGGCATCAGTTACTGTATTAAAGTACTGATTAAAATAATCTGCACATGTTTTCCCATCAGTAATTTTTTGATTGAAAATATCGAGTTCGATATTTATTTGAGTTAGTTTTTTCCCATTGTTATTATTAATTATTTGCCAGGCAGTTTTGCTTTTGTTTGAAGAATTTATCATCATTTTATTAAGGTGTAATCTTTTGGCATTTGCAATTACCCTACGATAGACTGCTTTATATTTTTTATAATATTCATTAATGTCTCTATTTCCTGTTAATGTTAAAAAATAAAGATTTTTAAGTTTCGCAGATGATATTTGTATACCTTTAGTTATCCAGGCTACCCCGGATTTTTCGATGGTTTTGTTGCATTTTTTAAGTGGGAAAGCTAGATTATAATTACTGCCTAAAATATTATTAAAAACCCTATATTGATCCTCAACATTCTCAGAAGACATTACCTCGTCCCAGTTTACATTATGTAACAGATTTTTATATTCAGTTATATTTGACATGCTACTCGTATTTCTGAAATATTTTTCAGTCACGTTCTTCTGTTTATCAATTATAATTTTCAAACTCTGGGCAGTATGATCAGATATGCCATTAGGTATTATACAACTTTCATAAGGACCTATTTTAGCTTTCTGAATACCAAAATTGTCTAAACAGTTTTTTCCCCTTGTAGGTGTTTCAAATACCGGTTCTAAATTATACAAATACAATGTATCTAATAATTCATTTAAAGAACTTGAGTGTTCCATGAAGTTATAATTGAAGTCACCGCATAGCATAAATTTATTAATAATATTTAAGGTCTCTGTCAATTTTTGAATAAAAATATTTTTATCACCTGCACAACTCCTGTATAGTACTACAACAATAAGCTTCATATTGTTTATCGTCATCTTCGCCGCTACAACTTCGCAATGAACTTCTACAGAAATGTTTTTTACTTCTTCTATAGGTTGGGATATCACCTGCTTCTTGGCTAAAATAGCCACACCACCATGAACGTGATTTCTTCTACTGAAGTGGTCTACCAAATAGAAGCCACACAACTTCAAAGAGTCAATGCCATTATCCAGATACCAATGCTCTGATACACAAAATACATCGCAGTTCCGAACACCTAAAAACACTTCAAACTCATTTACCTTGTTTACCAGGCACTGGGCGTTTTGGTGCAGTATAGCCACTACCTTTTCACGTATTTCTACCTCGCCTGTCGGGTTTTTACAATTGATTGTAGGTATCTGCTCTATGGTCAGTTGCTTGGATTGATTTTCTTGTGCTTCTGAAAAAACTTGTTAACACAGGCACCAGTTGGCCATACATTAGGATTCATGGCATTTTTGAGGTTACTTCCATACAGGGACACCTTAAAAGACGAATACAAAGTAGGATGTCTTGAATTCAAACTTTCGCAAGACGCCTCCTGAAAAGTTTTCCTGACAAAATTGGTGAAATCTTGTAAATCAAGCCCTGGACTCACTCTATATACATGTAATGCTGCATAACTTGGCACCCCCACAACTTTTTCATTCTCTTCCGTAGTCTTGGTACCAATAACTATTGGTTTCCTTCTTCTTCTCGATACTTCGCTCCAGCGTGAGTTGTCGTTTGTTGCCTGTTGCAGCACTTGGCCAACTTGGTGGTCACCTCGGCGGTCACCATCGGTGTCATCTGCCAAATTAATAATTTGGTCACAAATACGGCGAGATTCTATTCGCAAAATTTCAGCTGATACATTTTTTCCTGTTATAGGTTTATCCGGTATTTTTGACGAGGTTTCTTTTTTCCTCTCCGCACTTTTTTCTTTTACGGTTTGCCCAGGAGCAGAGAGATTAGCACTTACAGCTCTAACATATGAGTTGGAGATCTTATGATTGTAGGCATTATTTTTATTATTATTACTTATGTCTTTTAGCGTGCCAGGTGTTGACGAGTCGACCTCACGCACTGCATTACACTCGCTAACCTTGATTTCACTTTTATGTATTAATGAAATTTGAGTGTTTAATAGTTCAATTTTATCGCGTAATTCCTGAATTAGGGTATCTTTCTGCTTGACTACATAGTTAAATAATCGTATGTCCACTTTATTGTCATCACCCGCCAAATTTTCTAATGCATCAAAGAACGCAGTATCAGCATCTTTGGAGTCACTAATTATTTCACAGCAAATTATCGTGTTGTCATTCATAAATTTGACGTTACACGATCTGGCGCAACTTTTGTGATATGAGTTTCCACAGCTGTCACACTTTAGTCCACTAATAACATTTTTGTTACACTTCTTGCACAAGACATTAACATTGCTGTTGTTGCCGCCCGCCATCTTCTTAGAGCAGTTGATTACAAATACAGGACATTCTTTAAATTGTTTGAAATCTAATATCGGTTCTGATACATTTTTATTCATATATTTTTGCTGAAAAGCAATATACTCTTCATAAGCTAACATATATTTATTTTTTGAGAAATCATTATTGTGAGTTTTATTTAACGCAGTTAATAAATAATGCCCGATAAAGTTAGAACGTTTAATCAAAAGATTATTTATACAAAGAAAACAAACTGTCATTACAAGAACAAAGGATAACTTCTTCTTACTAACTTCATGCATATTCTACTACTAAAGGTTAATTTACAGTGTTGTATTAAGGTGGGTTTACACATTTACCACACCCCCACTATATTAAAATTGGACATTTTCAAGTTTTAATATCAATTAAACCCATGTTAGTAACACAAAACATCTGTTTTTGTTTAGGAACTGCTTTTGTTAGTGCATCTGCCACCATTTTTCCAGTCTCTATGTATGTCACATTAACTAGATTTTCTTCAGAAGCCTCACGAATAAAATGATATCGAATGTCGATGTGTTTCGATCTTGATTGAAAAGCATCATTTTTCGATAAATGAATTGCCCCTCTGTTATCGCAATTAATTTTCATAGGCTGATCCATCTTTAACCCAAGTTCCTGGCCAAATTGATTTAGCCAAATAGCTTCTTGAATAGCTGATGATAAAGCCATATATTCGGCCTCTGTAGATGAAAGAGCTACTGTTGGTTGTCGTCGGCTGCCCCATGAAATTGCCCCGTCTTGCAATTTAAATACATAGCCTGTACACGACCTTCTCTTATCCAAATCGGAAGCCCAATCTGAGTCCGAATATCCTTCAATATTAAGTGAACCAATTCTGTTGTACTTCAGCTTTAAACTAGCAGTACCTTTTAGGTATCTCATTATACGTTTTACAGCTGACCAATGAATTCTATTAAAACAGTTATTATATCGACTTACATCTCCTACAGCAAACGATATGTTGGGACGAGTTCCTTGCACCAGGTATAATAACGCTCCAACTGCCTGTTGATATGGTATGTTTTTTAGATCATCATCTCCTTCTGCTGCTTCTTGACTCATTTGCTTTGATAATTTTTGGTTTGGATCAGATGGTGTTGACAAGGCATTACACTCCTTCATATTGAATCTTTCAAGAATTTTCTTTATGTAATTTTCTTGATCAAGATAAAAATTTCCTTCATCGTCTTGGGAAATTCTTAATCCAACACAACATTTTGCTTCACCAAGATCCTTCATTTTAAATTCTTTCGATAATGAATTTTTAATTACATCTCGTTTTGCTTCATCCAACCAAAATATTAAGAAATCATCTACATAAACAGCGATTATCATATCAATATTAGTTTCTTTTAATTTCACATATACACATGGATCTGCTTTTGACCTTTTAAAACCAAATTTCTTTAATGCTTGATTTAGTTTTATATTCCATTGTCTGCCACTTTGTTTTTAACCCGTACATTGCCCTTTTTAATTTGCATACTTGTGGCGTGCCATTGCTGAATCCTTCAGGTTGATCAGTGTAGATTTCTTCATTTAAATCTCCTTGTAAAAATGCAGTCACTGCATCCATTTGATCTATTTTTAATCTGAATTTTGCAGCCAACGCCATTAAGTAACGGATCGATCCATACCTTATTACTGGCGAATACGTGTCTTCATAATCAAGACCTGGTATTTGTGCATATCCTTTTGCAACCAAACGGGCTTTGTACCTTGCTATGTTACCTTCTTCATCGCATTTTGTTTTAAACACCCATTTTGTTTTTAAGACTTTCTTGTTAGTTGGTAGATCGACTAAAACCCATGTTTTATTTTCTATGAATGAATCATATTCATTCTCCATCGCATTTAACCATTCCTTTTTATTGGCACTGTTTAATGCTTCATAAACAGTTAAGGGTTCTTGAATTGATTCAGTAATTGACAACATGACAAAATCTTCTTTGAATCGAACAGGTAGCCTTTTCTCCCTTGCAGGTCGTTGAATGGGCTCCTCATTTTGCATGGTAATTATTCTATCTGGAACATATGAAGGATCATTCAAATCATAGTTACCATCTGAAGAATCATTTGCAACGTTGGATTCATTTTGATTTTTGTTCATATCTTGTGTACTTCCTGGGTTGGAAACCCCCACTGAATGCAGATCTTCTATTTGGTTTTCAATGAATGAGTCGTTATTCTCCACTTCATCAAAATCGGAATATTCAGCTCCTTTTGGACTACAATTTATTTTTGAACTCTCCAAAAATACTACGTCCTTGGCCTTCGTTATTTTTCCAGTTATTTTGTCAATAAGACGATATGCTTTTGTCCCTTCACAATAGCCAACAAAATACAATTCTTGAGATTTTGGATCCCATTTCTTTCGTTGCACCTTTGGAATATGGGTCATAACTTTTGACCCAAATATTCGTAAATTATCCAAATTCACTTCTGATTTTGTCCAAATTTCCTCAGGCATTTTCCCAGTCGCTTTTGCTGGTGATCTATTTATCAAATAAACAGCTGTGTTAACTGCCTCTGCCCAAAAATTTTTGTTAAATCCAGAGTCAAACAAAAGGCATTTTGCTCTCTCTACAATGGTACGATTCATTCGTTCGGCTCTACCATTTTGTTGTGGAGTATGTGCAACTGTAGTTTGACTTATTATGCCGTTTTTCTTAAACAGATTTTGAAAATTATGGTTTATGTACTCACCGCCATTGTCGGATCGTAAAATTTTCACCTTTCGTTCGGTTTGATTTTCGACCATCGCCTTAAATTCACAAAATACTTCAAAAGCTTCACTTTTTCTTCTTAAAAAATATACAAATACTTTCCTTGAAAAATCATCTATGAATGTCATGAAATATTTTGCACCACCAATTGATTCGTTTTCCATTGGTCCATTTAAATCACTATGCACCAAGTCCAAAAAATTGCTTGCTCGTTTTTCAGATCGTATGAAAGGCAATTTTGCTTGTTTAGCCTTCACACACACTTCGCAATTTATTTGAGTTTCGTTTGATGTGAATGAAATTCCACCAACATTATCTTTTTTCATTCTTTGAATTTCATTAAAGTTTAAATGGCCTAATTTTCTATGCCATGTCACTATATTGTCCGATTGTTTCGCACTTAAACCGTACACATGTTTCGTTTTCAACATATAAAGTCCATCAATCAAAATTGCCCTTGCAATTTTTTCGTTATTGCCATTTATTATTGAACACCCGGTTTTATCAAATTTCACTTGGTTTCCCGATTCAGTTATTTTTGATACAGATAATAAGTTTGCAGCGAGACCCGGAACGAAAAGTACATTTTTTACCGTGATAAATTCACCGTTACAATTTATCTTAGTGTTACCAATACATTTTACTGATAATTGCTCTTTATTTACAGCACAAATACTCTTCGTTGTTGTAGACCTAGTATTCGTTAGCCAGTGTTCATTCAAAGTCATATGCTGTGAAGCCCCTGAATCTAAATACCAATCGTTTGTATTTAAACCCTTTGATGCGAGCACTATACTAAATGCATTATCAGTTTTTTCTTTCTTCTGTTTCAATTTTTCTGGGCATTTATTGGAGAAATGACCCTGCTTTTTACAATTGAAACATGACGCTTTCGTTCGCGATTTCTTTCCTTTAAATTTCTTGCCGAAAAATGCCTGTTCCTTTTCATTTACCGATACTGATGGACTTATTTCATACAAGCGAGATTTTATTTCATCACCTGTTATTTTTATTCCCGAACTTTCTATACCCATTATAAATGGTTTATAGTCGTCTGTAAGTCCGGCTAATAAAAATGATCCAATGTATTCCTCGGAAATGGGGAAATTGATTTCTGTTAATTTATTGGCAGTTCCAATAATTCTGTTAATATATTCATCCATTGAAGAACAAGATTCTAAATTCGTTGATACTAACATCCTTAACAAACCAATACGTCGAGTCAAGCCTTTATCTTCGAACATAGTTTTTAGCACTTTCCATATTTCCAATGCTGTTCCACATGATTGTATGTGCACATATAAGGCTGGTTCAATTGCTAAAACTAACTTTGCTTTTGCTTTCTTTAATTTTATTGCACATTCTTCGGTTGTACTTTCCGAAATGCAATTTTCCAAATCATTTAGTTCAAGCAGCGCTTGCATGGAATATTTCCATGTGTTGTAATTCTCTGAACCCTTCAATTTTTCTATAAAGTTCTCTTTACTATTGTTCGACATCGTTGCGACAAAATAATACCTAAAAACCACAAAATTGTTGACCGATTCTCATTACACACGCGCCTTTTCCTTTTTTATTTATTCACGCAATCTGGGCTCATAACCTGTGAGTTTTATTTAACGCAGTTAATAAATAATGCCCGATAAAGTTAGAACGTTTAATCAAAAGATTATTTATACAAAGAAAACAAACTGTCATTACAAGAACAAAGGATAACTTCTTCTTACTAACTTCATGCATATTCTACTACTAAAGGTTAATTTACAGTGTTGTATTAAGGTGGGTTTACACATTTACCACAATTATGTTGATGCTCAAACGGATATCGATTTGAATTGATGTATGCAGTAATGTCTGTAATATTAGCATGATCAAATTGGTTTGCTTTATGTTCTTTCTTATTACGTCTAGCAGTTTGAAAACCAATAAAAATCCATCTCGGTCTGCGCCCGCCTACAGTATTTTGAACTGACCAGATTACTAGATTGGAGGTCGTAGGTAATGCAGGATATTGGAACAAGCTTACTCCATGAAAACCTACTTTAATAGGTTTATGTTGATTTATATAATTATAAATATCCAATTTCGCTACGTCACTAGGAGTGATATGCGGCACTTTCCACTGAATTTTGGTTATTTTTATATCAACCTGAGTCTGTCCTGCATAACAATCTACGTCAGATTTTGATCGAATTAAAATTAATTCCTGTCGCATATTAATAATATCTCGACGGTATGATGATGCAAATCCTAGCACGTGATTTAATGGAATAATGGCACAGAAAGTTTTCAAATCATGATCGATCTGAGTACCCGAACTGTTAGGATCCCACCCAGCACAACTCAAGCTTTTAGATTCACTAGGTGAATACTTGGGAATTCCAATTAAGGATGCAGTTATTCCTGGAGTCCGGCATGAGTCTATTATAGTTTCACCTAGTTGATATCGTATTTCTTCAAATAAGAATAATGGAGCATTTCCTGTTAATTCAAAATCCTTAGCGACATCTTTTTTTGTTAACGTTCCTTCAATATATATTTTACTATCATAAGTAGCAGTAATTAGCTCAGCCTTATCAATGATAAGACGTATTTCATCAGAATTATCAAAAGCATTTACAGTATATGGATGGTAAGTACGAGTAGAAGCGTCAACTACTAAATCAGTATAAGACACTTCGGCGAATACGTTTTTCAGGGATTGTTCTTCCTCCATGATTAATAACCTTGAGTCCTATTGATTCCAAAAAGCGCACTTCTTCAGCTGTTAACCTATCGGTTTTCACAGGATTAATGGTTCCGGAATTGAATGTTATGGTGCTTTTATAGTAGTGATTGTTTAACCCCATGTTTGAGCTCCAAACGTATTGTAACGGCTTCAGATCCGAAATCAATAAGGGCACCTGTTTGATCGACCAATCTCAAGGTTAAATTGTCTATAGTATGAACGTTAACAGGGAGATATATTATAGTGGAGGGTTCTTTAATTAGTCTAAAACCGGGGGCTACACTAATGTCAAATTCAAAAATTGTATGTGAGTGAGCGCTATTACGGTATGCACCTGTAGTAATATTACATTCCACATGAATATTAGTAGATTTAATGATCTGAACATCCAAATCAGACTCATGTACACCTGGCTCTAGTTTTTTCGGCGAGAAACCTAGCATACGTCCTATATTACCGGGTTGAGTGAAATCAATGGTAAATTCAGATGTTATTTCACACTTTAACGTATTATTGTTTGCTATTAACTCAAAACGCGCTTTATCGCTAGTAATTTTAGATTTAATATAATCACTTATTTCAGTTATTTCATACGAACCTGTAGGGATCGTAATTTTTTTATTATTATAGTAAAAATTATTATTACCCTCGAATATGTTTCTGATTGAATTACATCCGTAAAACCCCACCAATCCTAATGTATAATTATATTCGTGACTTAATTCTATAGGAGGGAAGTAATCTACTGATAGAACATTTCCTACACCCGTCAAGGTCAACGTCTGAGACATGATTAAAAGAACAGCATACAGAACCACAATATTTATTTATTTTTATAAAGAAATCTTAAACATAAGAATCCGCATATAGGCGTATTAAAACGAGTGTCTCGCCGCAGGAAAATTATTTGGATCCGTGACGTCATATTATTTGTGACGTCTAACTCACAACTGATATTTTAGTTAGGTTATATTATTGGTAACCACTTAACGAGATCAACTATATATGATTTTATTTGTTTTGTGTTAACAAGGAAAATGAACAAGTGCAATAATTGTGGCAATATATATCAGCATACAAAAGGGTTATATAAACACCTACGGGAAAAACATAATATTTACCCTAATAAGTGTGTGGAATGCTATCATTGCAATCAACAATACACAAGTAAATCTAAATTAATAAGGCATATTCGATTCTGTCATACATTAGGACAAAAAAAGAAATTTCAGAGAATTAAGTGTTCGATAATTGAGTGCAATAGTGAATTTTCTTCGTACAAAGCTTTACGCCAACACTTACAGAATGATCATTCATATGTCGATGCTACAAAAGAAGAATCATATGAATTTAAAACTATACAAGGTACCGTAAAGTGGGGTGACATTGACTTCTGGAGGTGAGATTGATAGTAACTTCACTGGCACGTGATATGCACTTTCCCGCTCCCCCCGTAAATTTTTTAAACTAGCCACCGCAGCTAATCGCCAGTGCAAAGTCAAATGTGCAGTTTGCAGGTTCGCATGCATCTGAATTCTAATAAGAAGTTTGAGTTTGGATCATTTTACCGAAATACCCATTTTTGGAGCAATAATTTGACCAGTATAACTTCTGATATCCAAAGGTACGGGTTGTTATTACATACATTTTGAGTTTCATGCATGATGATGTCATTATTTCTACACGTAATTTTGTTCAAATTGCAAGGTTAAATGTAACGGTGTATTTAGAAATCCTGCATACTTCTAGCGGGGCGAGATTGATATACCAGATGGGGTGAGTTTGATAGTATCAAACCTGCCCCAACTGCATTGGAAACTAGGATTTTTTTTCGTGAGGTTATTAACCATACTTAGCCTACCAATATAGCTATTTTTTTAGATGGTACGAAGTTACAAACGTACGCCAGGAACAAGAACTTATAGAGATTATACGGATGATCAACTAGATGAGGCTGTTCAAAAAATAGCAGATGGGGAAATTTCCATAAAAGCTGCTTCACAACGGTATAAAATTCCCTATGGAACTTTACACAATAAATTCCATGGAAAACACGTGAGAAAAACAGGTGGTCAACCAGTTTTCACGGATTTGGAAGAGAGAACTATTCTTAGCTCAGCGTTAAAGTGTGCAGATTGGGGATTCCCTCTTGATCTCGTAGAGATTAGGATGCTTGCAAAAAAGTATCTCGATGGGAAGGGTAGAAAAATTGAGAAATTTCAAAATAATCTACCTGGAAAAGACTGGGTTCTAAGTTTATTGGAACGTCATAAAGACCAGGCCGCACAACGTGTTTCTCGAAATATTAAAATTGCCCGAGCAAAAATTTCTAGGGAAACGTTGACGACATATTTTAATAATTTGGCGGAAACTTTAAACAATATTCCCGCAAGCAATATATTTAACTACGACGAAACGAATGTTGGTGACGACCCCGGCAGTAGAAGACTTGTTTATAGGCGAGGAGTCAAGTATCCTGAAAACATCGTGAATCATTCGAAGAGCTGCACATCAATAATGATTTGTGGATCTGCAGACGGGACACTGCTACCACCATATGTTATTTACAGGAGCGAGAACCTGTATAACACATGGAAAGAGGGGGGAATTAGGGGGTATCCTTGTTGTACCATGCCATGCTGTTCGCAGGGTTGTCGATTCAACAGAACTTCACATGGTTGGATGGACGGTGTAACGTTTGAAGATTGGTTCTCATCATCATTTCTTCCCCATGCCAAGCGATTGGAAGGTAGAAAAGTACTTATCGGTGACAACTTGGCGTCTCATTTTAATGAACGAGTGCTGGCCCAGTGTGAAGAAAACGATATATCATTTGTCTGTCTAATTCCTAATTCCACCCACATTTGCCAACCACTCGATGTGGCATTTTTTAAACCATTTAAAGTAGCATGGCGAAATGTTTTGACAACTTACAAACTCAGAAATAATTCTTCTTCTGGAATTGCAAAGGAAGTTTTTCCGTCATTACTGAAATCGTCTATAGAGAAAATGGACACTGTTCAGGCTCAAAGTAGAGATAAACCTGGAGATAAAGAATCTGGTGTAAAAAGAAATATAATAAATGGTTTTTACGCAACAGGAATATACCCTTTAAACCCTGAAAAGGTGGCAAATAAAATTCCAGATATCAATCATAACCCAGCACAGGAAATTAACGATTCACTATCTGAATTGTTGCGAGAAAAAAGATACGGAACTAATGATAACGTGGAAAGAGTTAAACGCAAAAAGCAAAGACTAAATATTGTGCCGGGAAAAAGTATAGGAACCAGGAACAGTTCTGAAGAGGATAGCGACAGGGAAGGGGACACCGTTGTGGTAGAGGAGGAAGATAGTGGAGACGAAGATTTAGAAAATGAAGTGGAATATATTGCACCTAGTAAAGATTTGTTAACACCAGAAACATTCGTGCTTGCCAAATTCACTTCCGGACGCAGAAAATGTTCAACGTTTAAGTATGTCTGCAAGATTTTAACAGAATTTTCAGCTAACGAATACAACATAGTTGGTTTCAAGTCCAGTAATCCAGAAAAAACTAAATTTAAGTTAGTAGAGACGGATCTAAGTACAATACCGGATTCTGATATAATAGCTGTTCTACCAACCCCTAGTAAGCTGGATGAAAAAGAATACGAGTTTCCTGCTAGAGTTGATGTTAAGGAACTGTAAAAAAACTTTTCTTTTGTAACTGAATATGGTCATTTGTTTATCTTATACTATTTTAATGTTTATGTTTAAATAAATAAAATATTTCAAACACATTTCATGGTTATCAATCTTACCCCACCTATCAATGTCGCCCCATTAGACAAAATATGGTATACACATAAACATACTTGGCAAAATCGCAAACCGGGCGAGATTGATATACTACAACCCAATACCTATAGTTTAGCACGATACCAGAGGGGGTATCAAAGTCGCCCCATCTGGAGTATGACTTTGATCGGGCCAATTTAATTTTTTTTCGTTACTATTTTTTGAAATTTTGAGTTTGTAAAGGTACGAAAAGATTCCTATTATATTCCTGCATCGTTATCCACTTTTAAAATATTTAAAAAATCCAAAGATACTTTTTTATTTTAGAAAACATTTTGAAAACTATCAATTTCGCCCCATTTTACGGTAGGTGTCCCAGATTTGTCTTGTACTGTATAGAATTTTTTTATCCTTGCCCTATTATCGGAAAAGTAATTGCTACTATTATATGTGGCAGTACCTATTGTAGATATCAGATTATAATGTATGGTTTTCAGAATTTGAAGCCTGGAAGCTGAATTTAGAAGAAACACATAACATCAGTTTTGTAAAAGACTGTGGTGAAAAAACGCTGACTGACAGTAAAACAAGATCATATTTTATATGTCACAGGTCATACTTACCTAGATGTGTTAATGATGTTAATCGCAAAAGAAGCTTAAAAAATTGTGGCTCAAATAAGATTGGTCGAGCTTGTCCAGCAATGTTAGTGCTGACAGTAGGAAAAACTATTGATGTCACCTATTATTCTACGCACGTTGGACATTCTTGCAATATTGGTCGAAGACATCTGACAAAGCATGATAGGAATATAATGGCAGGTAATCAGATAATTATGTATTATAATAATGAGAATTGATCTGGTGTTAAAGATATATATTTAATCCCCCTTATTTCAGGAAAATTATCTGAAGGAGTTTCTATGGAACGAATAATTGCGGATGTAAGAAATTCCGCAGGTACAGCAGACTTTAAAAGAATTCATTTGATCGAAAGAAAAGATCTTCATAACATTAAAAGGGACTTTTCAATTACTTATGCTACCAAACTGCATGAAAATGATGCAATTAGTGTGAAACTGTGGGTGGATAGCATGAGCACGTATGACAAAAATCCTGTATTATATTTTAAAGAACAAGGAAATCAGGTAGATGAATTCAGTGATGATGACTTTGTACTTATTATAATGAGTGAGTTTCAAGAAGAACAGTTGCTAAAATATGGGCAAGAAAAAATTTGCACAGATGGCACGCATGGTTTAAATAATTACAACTTTCAATTATATACAATTGTAGTTGTAGACAGTTACGGGTCTGGTATACCTGTAGCTTTTTGTTTTTCGAATAAGGGAGATACTCGACTTTTTAAATTATTTTTTCAATGTATAAAAGATAGGATAGGTATTATATCTACAAAGGTATTTATGTCTGATGATGCACCATCTTTTTATAATGCTTGGGTTTGTGTAATGGGACCAGCTAGTAACCAACTATTGTGTAGTTGGCACATTCAAAGGAGTTGGTTTATGTAAAATTGGTGGTTCAAATGCTAAAGATAAACGTTCTTTAGTTTTTAAGACACTAAAAGTCTTGCAGAGTGAAATTGATCAAGACAAATTTTATTCTGGAATAAACAAATTTATAATTGATTTGCGAAATGATCCTGATACAAGCGACTTTGACGAATATTTTGTTAGAATGTATACCAGCAGAGTTGAAAAATGGGCTTATTGTCACAGGCAGTATTTAGGTATCAATACAAATATGTATTTAGAAGCTTTGCATAAAAAAATTAAATATACATACTTGGACGGAAAGCAGTGCAAGAGATTGGATAAAACCATTAATGCTCTACTAAATATGGTTAGAGATATAAATTATGACGCTTTAATTAAAGCATCTAAAAATAAATTAAGTTCTAAAATAATATAAATCAGGAAAAGTCATAAAAGAAGCTTGAACATTAACTCTTCTGCAATTGACAGCTTTAATGGTGAAAACAAATGGATCGTGGAATCTTCCAAAAATGCTCAAACTAAATACTTAGTTGAAAAAATAGCATGTAATTGTAGCTGTAATGTTAGGTGTTCTTTATGCAACATATGTATACATGACTTCAAATGTTCTTGTATTGATAACATAATACGTTTTAACATATGTAAACATATCCACTTGATAGCTAAAGAATATTTTGCTGCTATTGATGATAACAACTTTGTTGATGCTCAAGCCTTGCAAGCAAAAAATGAATTTTTTGTTTCAAATTCAAAGTTGACAAGTAGTGATGTAGTCGTTCAAGAAAATCCAGAGATTAAGTCAAAGTGCGAATTAATTTTGGGCTTAAATACCAGAATGCATTTAGATACAGATAAAGAAAATAATGTTATAAAATATCTTGATAAAGCAATAACAATAATGAATGAAGGACAAATGCAATTTTTCTCCGACAGTAATAATAATGTTAACAAAAATGTAATACAGCAAATAAGATTTTTTTCTAACAAGACGAAAAAGAGAGTTAAACCTAATCTTCCATCTGAAACTGAATCACTTGTAATTAGGGATTCTTTTACTAGTACGAATTCTGATATCATAAATATACATACTGGTTTTGATCATTCATATCTCTAATTTATTATATTAATTTTGTTATGTATGTTATGTACCACTCGTCATGTCATTTCTACTTGTCCATCTGAAATGTAAAATAAGATGAATTTTCGCAATACCTGCATTGTAAGTTGATCATTATTAACAAATTTTTATTACTGTAAGAGCCAGTCTTTCAATTCGGATTTAATTCCCCGTTAAGCTAATAAACGATTAGTTGTCATGGATACCATTGTTACAAGAATTGTTTCCATGACAACTAATCGTTTATTAGCTTAACGGGGAATTAAATCTGAATTGAAAGACTGGCTCTAATGCCCGGTTGCACCAACGTATTTAGCTAAACCAGGATCAATTGGCATGGATACAATTGTTCGAACAATCGTATCCATGCCAATTGATCCTGGCTAAACTCGTAGTTAAATACGTTGGTGCAACCGGGCCTAAGTCTACCTTACAATTCATTTACTAGTTACCATGGTTGCAGGGCTGTAATATTTACTTACAGTCCCACTTGAACTGTAAGTAAATATTACAGCCCTGCAACCATGGGTAACTAGTATATATTTATGTATTAAGCTCACTTTTGTTCAGTTTTAGGCTACCTAATTTTATTAAAATATATAAATGCCATTTTGACAGGTCGTGGTCATAATTCAATTTTAACTCGTTTTTTATTACATTTCTTTGATTTTCACAGGTATTGCGAAAAATAATGTACTAACCGCGAACTATAAGTGACTTTTAAGGTCTCGAATGCTTAGGAAACCTCGGCCCTACGGGTCTCGATTTCCCAAACTGCATCCTCGACCTTAAAAGTGTCACTTACAGTTCATGGTACGCAATATACTATTTTCATTTATGTATTACATAATTTATTATGAAAGTATTTCAGAAATATACCTACTTGTTTTGTTTGTAATTATCAAATCTAAATAAAGTAAATAAATTTGTATTAAAATATGATTAATTTCTGCCTATTTTCTAAATAATAACGAAATATTCCAACTTTTTTAAATAAGGTTTATATTAAATATAATGAGAAATAATATAGTTCTTTTTTCATCAATTTACCGCCACTTTTTAAATTAAACCACTTTAAAATACTATCGCCATCTAGCATCATAGTATTGCACTATTTAATGACGTCATGGATCCAAATAATTTTCCTGCGGCGAGACACTCGTGTATTAAACTTCTGTTCACGTTCGTAATTATATTTAATGGTATATCCTCGAAAATACTTTAATACTTCTAGGGGGGGTCTAAGATCACCATAACTATCATAATACATAACCTCAGAATCCCGTTTCTTCCATGCACACCAATGCGATCCCTTACCAAAACTATCATCCAAATTTATGATACCGCTTTCATTAAATTTAGGTTTAGCAGGTAGCGTATTTCTCATATACACACCTCTAAAATAGGGAACGTCTTTAGCAAATTTTATCAACTCTATATCAGTCAGGGGTCTCCGAGGCACTCTTATTGGTTTTTTGAATACGGCTTCAAATATAATGCACTTCCAGTTTTATATGGACGTAGGTATAAAGCATTACCCTTTTTACCTAGGGCTATCGACTCCATTGTTTTATTATGACGAGAGTTTTCTTCTAGTTGTTTTTTAGCATCCTTGGCACTGTTCACCGCTTTAACAATTCCCGAAGCTCCTCCTGCTAGTGCCCCTGCAGCACTGAGTCCGGCGAACAAAGGAATCAAGAATGGTAAAATTCCTCCTTGTTTTGGTACCGGAATTATTCTAGGAACTTTAACATGCTTTTTCCACCAATCTCTTTAATTATTTGTTTAGCCGCAACTAGACCCGTTTTGGCCACATCATTAATAGGGACATGAGGTTCCACTGTTTTAATAGCGTTCGCTATGCCTGCTAAAAATCCTCCTTTAAATGCTAGCTTCTTTTTCTTAGCTTTCTTGTTTTTCTTTTTAAGACCCATACCCATACCCATCTTCCTTTTAGCCTTCATTGTATTCGTTACAGCCCAAGCTGATATCCTTTCTCCAATGCCTGCGTCCTTAGAAATTGCCCGTTCCCAAGCACGTTCTTGTAATATTTCGTCTGCTCTGTGTCTACCTTCAATATCTTTATGCTGTGAGTAAGCTATGTCGTGGTCTTTACATGCAGCATCTAAAGGATTGATTCCTGGATCACCTCTTGCAAGCCTTTTAGCTAATTTCGTTCCAGGACCGCAATACTGGTATTGGGGTATATGAAGCTCAACGGGGAGCTTATTTATCAGAGAATTTACGAACCCTCCTCCGTCGCGTGTTACGACCATTTTGTCTGAGCGCGATAGTGATTCCAGTATATATAGGGAAGCCCATCCTGAAATGAATGATAAGATGAAGTTCCTTAGACAGAGAGACTCATTAAAAGTGAGCAATCATGATTTCGATCGTAAATTATATAAAAAACATGGTTCTTTATTACCAGGATCCATAAGAGGTATTATAGCTGGTAGCTCTAACTCTGGTAAAACAAATATTATGATAAGTCTACTAGAAGAACCTCATGGATTGAAATTTGAAAATGTATACGTTTATGGAAAAAGTCTTGAGCAAGAAAAGTATAAATATTTAGGGGAGATTCTAAAACCTATTAAAGGGCTGGGATATTATACGTACACAGGTGAAGTAATTTCACCTAGCGAAGCAAAACCTGATTCAGTAATGATATTCGATGACATTATCTGCGGTAACCAGGATTCAGTGCGTGAATATTTTTGTTTAGGTAGACATAAATCAGTAGACTGCTTCTATCTAAGTCAAACCTATTCCAAGATACCTAAACAGTTAATACGGGATAATGCTAATTTTATTATATTGTTTAAACAAGATGTATTAAATTTAAAACATGTCTATGACGATCATGTCGGAACAGATATGTCTTTCGAAGAATTCAAAGCCGTATGTGCAGAATGTTGGAAAGAAAAATATGGATTTATTGTGATAGATACTGATTCTAATATTAATATGGGTAGATATCGTAAGGGGTTCGATTGTTATATAAGCATATAAACCCTACCGAGCAGTTCAAAAGCAGTTCAAGATCGGTTCAAAGCAGTTCAAAAGCAGTTCAAGAGCGGTTCGAAGCGGTTCAAAGCAGTTCAAAAGCAGTTCAAGATCGGTTCAAAGCAGTTCAAAGCAGTTCAAGAGCGGTTCGAAGCGGTTCAAAAGCAGTTCAAAGCGGTTCGAAGCGGTTCAAAAGCAGTTCAAGATAGGTTCAAAGCAGTTCAAAAGCAGTTCAAGAGCGGTTCGAAGCGGTTCAAAAGCAGTTCAAGAGCGGTTCGAAGCGGTTCAAAAGCAGTTCAAGAGCGGTTCGAAGCGGTTCAAAAGCAGTTCAAGAGCGGTTCGAAGCGGTTCGAGAGCGGTTCAAAGCGGTTCAAAGCAGTTCAAGATGGATGAATCAGATATAGAGTTAAAGAAAAAAATCATTCACGCCCGCAATTCGATAAAGCGCAAGTATGCTGAATTACGAAAAAGTAAATTGGCTACTAGAAGATTTATCGAAGAAACTTATAAACCCATAGTTAAACCTTTAAAAAAACTTGCCGATCCAAAGCCTCCAGAGCCTAAAGTTGAACCTAAAATTGAACCTAAGGCAGGGCCCTCCAAAATACCTATTTCAATAAGTGGAGATGATGATGTGATCTCTGATGATGAATATGATGATGATGATGATTACAGTCCCTTAATTGATAAGTATATTAAGATGCTTATTGATGATACAACAAATAATATGGATACTCAGTATGGGGTTCATGCTCATGATAATGGCGGTTGGAAAATAGGTAATTCACCTATTGAATTTAATTCAGATATCATTATTATTAATGAACATGAATTTGCTGGAACTGAGGGCCTCTATGAATTAATATTTATGAAAACCCCTAAAGATTATACTAGCGATGACTTGGATCAGTATAAAAAAATACTAATGCTAACCAGCGCGCATAAGAAAGGGTATGATCCCGCAAGGCAAATTGCGGGGAATAAAAGTAATAAATATAAAAAAATTATCTCACCCATGTTTAAGATTGTTGGCAGCGGATTAACTAAACAAGTCCTACCTACTGAATATGTATACTGGGATAATCCATCGGAATTAGTTCAGCGTTTAAGGTTGCTATATGCATCAAAACTAGCTGGTAATACTGCTCATGAAAACGAAATTTTGAATATTATTGAAGAACTTCGGGAAGCTAAAATTATTGCTTAAGTATATGGGGTATCCTTAGTGAGACATCAGTATCAAAATGAGTTTCGGTCGCAGCGCTGACATTTCTAAAGAGGGTCGTAGAGGTGAAACTGGATTGGGATTCAAATTAACTAATGAAGGACATTATGATATGCAATATAAAAGATTAACAAATTTATCTGATGCCATCCATGATTCTGATTGCGTCACCAAACGAAGTACGCTCACTCTAAATGAAGATTATTTTGATGCAGGAGATAAACGCATTGCATTCCTTTCCAACCCTAAAGATCCCTACGACTCATTAACTTTAAACTATTATTTATCAACAAAGTATACTTGTGATAATAAACAGTTGAAAAATTTGGCGGATCCCATTGATGTATACGACGCATCAAATAAAAATTATGTTAATTCAGAACTCAAACCTATTCAAGACAGATTAAATACTGAAGTTACCCGAATAAATAGCGAAATAAGAGTTTTACGTAATACTATAAAAAATAATAAAAAAGATTTAGTTGTTAAACAGACAACCCTAGGTGGCGCTCAAGTAGCAATACAGAATAAAATAGAAGAACTTACTAGCGCTTTTCAATTGAAATTGAACCCAGCGGATACTGTGATTCAAGATCAAATCAATAGCCAATTAATTAATATACTTGGGGACTTGAACTTTCTGTATCTAAAATTAAAACTAGAAAAACCTTCGCAACAACTCCATGTCTAAAAGGGGTATCGTAAACGAGCTTCATAAACCTGCTAGAAAAAAATTTCCCAGGAAACATATAATTATTAAAGGTTTTGATGATTTATGGCAATCGGATTTAGCAGAGTTTATTCCCTATGCTAGGTATAATAAAGGATATAAATACATACTGTTTGTAATAGATTGCTATTCAAAATTTTTATGGGTTCGATCATTAAAATCAAAAAATGGTATTGAAGTTACGAAGGTCATGAAATCAATACTGGAAGAGGGTCGTGCGCCTAAATATCTTAATACCGATCAAGGAACCGAATTTTACAATAAGCATCATTCTAACTTAATGAAAAGCTATGGGATACATCACTACAGCACATACTCTCCCATTAAGGCTGCGATAGTAGAGCGGGTTATTCGTACCATCAAAAATGCTCTTTATAAAGAATTTAGTTTCCGTTCGCAATACAAGTGGATTGATATTATTCAGGATGTAATTAAAAAATATAATCATCACCAACATCATACTATAGGAATGAAGCCTGCTGATGTAACTCCTAATACTAAACTAAGTGTATACGATCAAATCAAAATGATGGGCAAACAAAGATTTAGTGTAGGAGATTATGTTAGAATTTCCAAGTTTAAAATCGTTTTTGCTAAAGGCTACACCCCCAACTGGAGTGCTGAAGTATTTAAGATCATTAAAGTTATAGTCGGTACTCCTGTAACTTACCTGCTTGAAGATTTTAAAGGATAACCTATATCAGGACAGTTTTATCCTGAAGAACTACAGAAAACTAAGTATCCTGATGTTTATCTTGTTGAAAAAGTATTGCGAAAGCGAGGTGATCAACTGTACGTTCGCTGGTTAGGATACGATAAATCTCATGATCAATGGATACCCAAGAGCTCAATAGAAAAAAATTAATTATATTTTTACCTGTAATTAAGATTTTTTAAATAAAAAAATAACAAATTTATGATCATATATATTTTTTTAATTCATTATAGAATAATGCCCCCACGGCAAAGTATCACTACAATTGGGTATAATATATCGCTTATTATCTAAAGGACTTAATGCTATCTTATTCTGCGTTATAGTATATAAATTATGATGAATTGCCCTAATACTATTTTGCTTCACTAACATTTCTTGCCCAGTAAACAAACATTTCATATAGTCATTAAAAGTAACACTCTGTTTCACTACATATCCTTTAACACCCTTGGCTTTTTTAACAGAATCCTTTCCTTCAACTCGAATACTATACATTTTAGATCTCAGCCCAATGAATTCAGTCATAACTTTACCATTATTTTCATCCTTCATAAGGCCGGGAATTTTTTTATTTACAAGAGGGATTCCATAGGGATTATCTAATTCGTAATCACTGGTATCGAATCTATTAATATCGTCTTTAATACACTCATAAATGTTATCTATACATCACTTTACACTGATCATTAAATTTAGGCATCATATAGTCATAATGAAAATCGTATAACTTAGTTTTTGAAATATCTATCACACTCATGCCTATATACACAGGTTTGTTCATTTTCACTTCAAGTTTATTTAGTTCAATCAACACTAAATCTTCGTCAAGAATGACTCTGCTATGAAAATTCGGTTTGGCCACCATGATCTTCGCGCTGTATCGCCCATCCCACTTACAAACTAGTTTAACGATTTTTCTTTTTCGTACGTCCTCCACTGAAAATTAAAAAAATGCAAAATTAAAAAATTATACTCTAGAAAAAGAGGACCTACATACTTGTCTTTCCAAAACAGCTGTTGTTCATTAGTTTGTAGAAGTTCTTTTCAAATTCATTGGAAGCCCTTTGACGCATCTGGGTGTTTAGTTCGATGTACCCCCTCATCCACGCAGATTGCTTAAACTCTAGAACTCTATGTATTTTAGTCAGCTTTAATCCATATTTAAGAGCTTGTTTTAAAGCTCTATAATGAATGATATAGCGTTCCTTATTATAGAGAGTGGTCAGCAATTTTTTCTGCTTAGATCCTGGGGGAGCCATATGCTGGGGGCATAAAGGTAAATCTTTGTGGATATTATGCAGGGCTTCAGGGTATTCCAAGTCCACTTCTAACATATACCCTACTTCAGCATCATCCGGTACTTTAGTAACGTCAAGATTTTTACTCCATTTGAATCCTCCGTATGGAAGACATTCAGACATGGCCCATCCATATAAATTATTTACATCATAATATTGTAGATATGACATTGCTACATTGGGGTTATAATCATCCATGAATCTGTTATTTGCTTTACAATACCGGTTACTGCATTGACTAACCCCTCCTCTGATACCCCTTTCTATGAACAACATCATATCTATATTAGTTATTAGTTCTAGCTCGATCTTAGTGAATTTTAGCATGGCGTCCCAGGTCAGCCCAGGTGATGATACATAGTGAGCAGCATCCAGTCCATATGAATTGAAACAAGTCTTCCTAAAATTTTCAAATATATCCGCAAGTAATAAAACATCAGTTTTCATATACAAGTCTGAATATTCCCCTAAAGTGGTGCACTCAAATGTATTCCAAACTTGCTGTGCAGGCTCATAATCCTTTTGGAGTTGCTCCTCCCTTGCTTCAATTATTTTCTTACGTTCATCGGCGTCTAATTCATCTAATACCGCCATTGACATTTTATTTTCAAAGTGATGCTTTTCAGGAAATTTAGTTTCTTCAAGTTTTTCCCAGGAGGTTAGATAATCATAAGGAAGTATTCCTTTTCTAGTCAACAATTTAAATTTTTCGTCATCCAAATTTGAAAACTCTTTTTTAACAATTGGTAGCTCGGGTAAGAATGATGCCAAAGTATCCAGGCTATGCGGTAGAAACCGGAATGAATCAGTAAACCTCAAATTAATATCACTGCCCTTTACAGTTTTCGTAAATGAAATGTATTTTTCTTTATTGATAGGTAGCAATGAAATTCTGCCCTCTATTTCGCGCGCTAAATCTTTTATAATAAAGTGAGCATCATACCCACTTAAATTATGAAAAACAACAGGTATAGTAATTTTATCTTTAAAATTTAAGTTACATGAACTATGTGCGGCGCCCCGGAAGTCTGATAATATATGGTCGTGGTCTCTGACGCGGATATCACCATCATTAAAGGGCTTCTCGCATATATGACACTCAGTAGCGTTTTGGAAATTTTGTTCTTGTTCAGGAGTAATAGTCATAGGCATCTGGTTCCAAAATACCGGTTCAACATCTTCAATAATTTGTTTCAACTCACCAATAAACCATTTTCTACAATCTTCACCTCTATAACTGCGATAATAGGATATAGAATCGTCGTATGAACACTTTAAATAATACCCCACGCTGTACGCTTCATGCTCTTGATATATTACTGTTTTCTTACCGGAAGGTTTATTTACAGGTTTAAGCAAACTCTCGAAATCGGCATACACTATGAATGGTACTGAAATTTGCTTCTCAATATTTTTAAATTTAAGTATTTTGTCTTCTTCCGTGAAGGGGAGTGTCACTCTACATTCATTAATTTCTTTACAATCCAATTCATGTTTTTTAAGGCGCTCATCATTATAGAAACACTGAAGACATCTGTCACAAACTCGAAGCCTATGTGTTTTATTCAGTTGTCTGCTAATAAGCCTACCAAGATTTTTAATCCAACAGAAATGATAATTGATTTTTTCGGTTTTATCATTCTCATCATAAATGTCTTGAATCATTAATAAATTAACATGACGGTCTAGTTTGTTTTTTGTCACATAAACAGGCTGTACTTTAAAATTAGTTATTTTTCTTTCAAGTATATACACATTCACCGATATATTATTTTGTTTTTCAAATTTTTTAACCTGATTTAGGTTCATGGGGAAGTTGATTCCATCCAAATTTAATACTGTTGAAGGTTCCGGATATTTTTGAACTCGTTGAGGATCTTTATCAGCGGGATATAAAGCGGAAACTATTGCCCAAGCAAAGCATGCCTGATCAGTATTCTTAACGTTAATTACCGCTTTCTTTTTCTGTATTTGTTCAGGCAAGGGAATGTAAGAAGAACCTCGAAGCGGTTCGAACCTGTTAATATTAACTATCAAGTTAATTATTGAATTTAGAGCCCACCCACTATCACGTTCTTGAAACTCTTCAAGCTGCACTATTATTGTATCTTGAACGTATTCTTGCCACCATTCTTTGATATCGGTGGTCTGCATAATAACTTCATTACGCGTAGTAAAATGTTTTATTTCATGAATCACTTCATCACCCACATTTTTCATAAATTCACTACAAAAATCCACATTCACTTTTATGGTAGGATGTTCTTTTAACGCATTTTTAATTCTTGTTGTAAATAATGTTCCGGCATCTTCAAGAAAGGTTAATGGATCAACATGTTTCAAGTTAATAATTGCTCCTGTTCTCAATCGTCCTTTGAATGCAGAATTAACTTCTTCCCATCTCAAACGATCGCTTCTACGATCTTTTACATTACCTCCGCCCTGATGTCTCCGCGCCTTCATCATTGTTCGATATGTTTTCATTATGCCCATATTCGACTCTAAATTTTTCTTAGTTCCCACGCTGAATACACCTTTTTTAATCGCATTATTTAATAAACGAATATTTTTACCGCACTGTTTAATCCAATTTTCTAATTGTTGAGGATTATTAGTAATCTCAACCATCGCTTGACGTATGACCTCAGTCATGTTGTTAGAAGTTGCAACAATATCAGCCATTATGTCTGGTAAAGATGACACTGGTATCCGTACCCATTACAATAGCTTTTTATATAATTCTCCCTACCCTTACTCATTGAAGGTTCGAAGATGACGTCATGTATTTTAAACTGTAAAAACATGTTTCGACCTGCAGAAAAAGACGTTTTGTATTTCATATTTCTAAAGGGAGCGTAACCTTGAATCAACCCCGCAATTAATATTACAGGAAAATGATTTTTAATTTTTTGAAAAAAATATTTATTATTAATTTAACTATTAGATTAGAGATAAATATAATAGAAATAATAATTCTAGTGTATTTGTATTTCCTATAATAAAATGTTTTATGAATTGAGTTTTTTATTTCCTGATTTAATTCTCCTAAAGATAAATATTTATCTTAATATTTTCGATGAATTATTTAAATACAGCAAAGTGTAGAAAGTTTCTAATGTCTAAGGATAAAGATTCAATGCGTCAATTAAACTCACAGGCCAACCAAAGTACGAAAAGTATGAAATTAGGTAAAAATTCCTTTAAGATATTTTAAGCTATACAAATCACTAAAGGGACTTTCCATGTAATCTTTAAGACCTACTTCAAAATTTCTATTTTAATTACTATTTCCATCTCTGTTTAAATGTCTGTTATCTCACTCTTACTCATTGAAGGTTGATGACGTCATGTTTTTAAACTGTTAAACCCGTCTCGACTTGCAGTTTTGTATTTCATATTTCTAAAGGAGGCGTAACCTTGAATCAACCCCGCGGCTCGATCAAAATTAATTAGATCAATAAAAATTAATTATACATACACATATACACATACATATACACACGTATCAATTAAATTAATCAGGTTAATCAAGGAATGAATTAATTTCCGAAATTCCATGAATTAAACAAGAATTTAATTAATCCAGTCAATCAAATTATACAAATTAATTAGATCAATCAATCAAAATATGAATCAAAGTGCTAAATTAACAATTAATTATGCAAAAAGTAGTATTTTTCATGCACCTTGAGAATAAAAGTGATGTAATGATAGCGCCATCTGTGGACGGCCAGCCCAGTATCAAAAACCGAAAAACAGCATATTTCGTTTTACATGTGTTTCTTATGGGAGGGGCTGCGCCAGAACGATCCTTGTTATCATACTTAAGTCCTGCTATATTTACAAGTCGGTTTTCTAAAATTGCAATTACTAGATATATTTTATATAAAGATACCTACCTACTATTTTGCGATTACGAGAATTCTTGGATTGAAAAGATACTTTTGCTGCAATTAACTAGAAAGATAGGTAATTTTAAAAATAATTCTCACATAGGAACTTTTAAAGTCATAATTACAAAAATAATTTAATAGCAATTATAACAAAGGCATGGCTACTTCTTAGATCTTAACGTTTTACAACCATTCTTCCGTGCTTCCCTTCTAAACTACCCCGTTGCCGCAAGTTATCAGTTTATCAGTCCTTCAACAGTCGTTGTTGGGTACAGCTCAGTTTCAATTTTACCTGCTTTTGAACGCGTAGTTAAGTGCAAGTGCAAATACAATACGATTCGACAATGGTAAGTAGAAATTAAGTTTTTATTTAATTCATTTGTTTTTTGTTATTAGTCCCACGTTGATAGCGCAATTTAATATTTAGTATTATACTACTCTAGTTAGATATCCCAAACATTTTCCAAACGGCGAGAAAATTAATTCTTTTAACCCTTATGTGCACAGTAAGGTACCCGGGTACATTTTGCGTGTTCATGTTCGTTTTTTTAATATTTTGCGTTGAGCCAGATGGTTATAGCTCCTATTTAGCCTAAAAGAATCTATTTCAAAGCGATTGTGTATTATAAAAATCAAAAATGTCAATACAAAATTTCGAGCTGAAATAGAAGTATATACGTTAAGCGCACAGTCTAGGTACCGCGGTACCTAATCATTTTGCATGGATTTAGCTTAGAGATAGGTATTTATCCATAAATATGGCAAGTAAAAATCAAATTAGAAAAACTGTTGTATTTTGTAATTTTAGAAAATAACCACGCATATATTCCTTTTCCCAGTTAAAACCAGTGAAGGTACCTTAACTGTGGGCAATGCGTATAAAAGTGGACTGTGCACATAAAGGTTAACTTATTTTGAAAATATTGTTTGGTATAAATGAAAAACTATTCTTGTTGATAAAGAAATAGTGGTTTTTTTTGAAAAAGGATTTTATTTAACATGGAAAAACCGTTGCTCTTCTTCGTAACTCATAATCACTACACCCTTTTACAACCAACTTCACGTAATCAATGCACATTAGGAACTGATTTCGACAAATGCACCAAAACATAAAAGTTTGATCTTGCACGCTTTAGGCTCTGTGGTATATAATAATGTGCCATAATCATTTTTTTTAATGCTTTTTAATGCATTAAGTATCACCGGTTATACTAAAATATCTTTATATGCTAATATATTGAAAAATATAGGAACATCAAGTAGTGGCCTGAGGGATAATTTTTTTTAAGTGGCGGCCAAGTAAAGTTTTGTGAATTTGTCAAACGCCATCAAAAAATCATGGTAAGAATAAACATCATTATTATAGAAATTCATATTTGTTTTGTAATGTAGAACTTATATTATATATTGTATTTCGCCCTTGAACATATCATGTCGTAACCAGAATGTAAAACTTTTTATGAAACGACTAGGCGATTTAATGTACCGCGTCATCTAAAGCCAAAATGGATGAGGAGTTTTCGATAGCATTTTTCATTATAATACATTTTAATTAAAAGATAAGTTGTTTTTGTACAAATTGTACAGGGTGATTCAGTAGTAAGCATAGCTATCGGCAGTAACTCGGCATGTCCCACATTAAGGAGAAAATCCCAAAATAAACTTTGTGTTTTATGTTAGACGCTTGTGTCAAATGAAGATTTTCACGATCATCTTGCCGCGGAGGAAGAAAGGGAATTGGAAGAAGAAACGCAATCCTGGGATAAAGCTTTCTGCTACGGGACTTATTAAAATTTAGAAATTGTACAGCGATTGGATATATGGCTTGGCGACAGATGGGGATAAACCCAGAAAAAGTTATAAAAAACAAGACGTTCTTAAGTTTCAACCACATTTAGAGTGGGAGTCCCGCTTATTTAAATTATAGATGTACGCGTGTAGTTTTTAAGGAGTTAAAAAGTTTGTTACATGAAATAGTAATATTATTGTGTAATATTATTTTAAAAATATTTTTTTCTGAGAAATTAATAATAATTTTGTCAAATTTGTTAATAATGAATTTTTACACTCATGTATATGCATGCATATTTATTGACATTTTCAAGCGTTACTTTGTTAAAATCCATGAGTATAGAAATTATTATAGTAAAAATTTTGATATGCTTCTGGAACATACTGTACCAAATTTGTCATGTTGTGTTTAATTTTCGATGGCAGAATTGGTACACGATCCTCAGCATAAGCCCTTGTTGCGGCTATTAAATACATATTACCAGTCTTCATAAAACACATGTAGGATACAAGGAGTTAGTTGTTTTCAACACCAAACGATGGAGCAACCCCAAAAGATTATACAGGGTGATTTCTAACGTACGGAGGAAACTGAAAAGACAAGTAGAGGGGACCAAAACATAGTTTTTTTACAATAAACTTTTGATCAAAATGGAATAACAAAAAAGTTACAACAGTTTAAAGTTTTTATAAACTTGAGGATTTTTTTAATGAAATACGGTAATTATTTACGTTTTGAATTCAACTTTTGTATATTTGTAAGCTAATTAAAAAAGATTCAGGAAAAAATTTTATAAGACGAAAGTTATGGCTATTTAAAGTGTTCTTTAAAATATTCAGTTATAGGTGTTTGTTTATTGACAATCGCTGATTTACATAATCTGATCATGTAGGTAAGTCAAAATTACAGCAGCAATTTATCAGATTGTGTGAGAAGTGTTTAAGATGTAAAAGCGAATACAATAAGCTCAGCGGTACTCAAAACGTGGGCGTTAAATTATAAGAACTTTAAATTGCTGTAACTTTCTTGTTATTCGATTTTGATAAAAAGTTTATTATAAAACAAACTATATTTTGGTCTCCTCTAATTGCCCTTTCAGTTTCCTCCGTACGTTAGAAATCACTCTGTATAACTACATATAACTCAAAAGTGGCAAAAAATGACTTAGTCCCTTTTAGTAATAGGTGATTAAGGCCCAATTGCACCAGTTACAGTTAAATAATAAGTGTCCCTTAATTTTGTCCGCTGTTTTTTCCTTTGTTTCGATGGCTTTTGATAGTATGCGCCACTTAGAATAAACGATTCAAAAGGCGCATTCCACGGTTTTTCTAGCTCTTGAAAGCCTTTTGTTAAAATATTCGGATTCCAAATTGAATTGAGTTTTACCATAGGGTTTTAGTAAATGATCTAGTAATGGAAATGCATCGTCTGCGATAAACACATACGGCATTCGAATGTCTGTGTTGGGAAGAACATCATCTCTCGGAATATTCAACTTGTTGGATATCATTCGATCGTACATAGCTGAAGATCTAAATGTACCGCCATCACTTTGTTTGCCATAACCTCCAACATCAGCCATAGAAAACTTATAATCCGCATCAGCTACAGCAAGTAGCACAATTGAAAAAAAATCCTTGTAGCTAATTATAATACATACTGCCTGAATGACTGGGACAATCAATACGGACATGTTTTCCGTCAATAGCCCCAATACAGTTAGGAAAGTTCCAAATGTCATAATAATTTTTGGCAGTTTCTAAAACATTGTTTTTTGTTTGTATTGGCATGTGTAAAGGTTGCAACTCGCTCCATAGGACTGCAACAGTGCTTCTTACAAGTAACGCAACAGTAGAAATTCCCATTCGAAATGCGTATGCTAAACTTCTAAAGCATGCTCCAGTTGCTAAATACCTAAAAATAATTAAATAAGCGTCATTAAATAAGCGAACAAAGTGGTGGCGGTGTTTTGTTGGGTGTTTCTCGGAAACTGATGTGTGAAGAAGCTCCCATTTCTTGCCCTGTTGTAAGTATTGACATATTGGTGTAAAAATCTCGTGAAATTGTTACACATGTTTTTACATTGTACTCCTATACAGTGTGTATCTTTCTTATTAATAAAGATACAGATTCGGTTAAATGGGCAATGTTGTGCAGTTTTTCATGCTGGTTTAGATGCTGCTTAGAAAGATAAAACATTCCGAACCCTCCAAAAGATATCCGCAAAAAACCACAAAATCCATTTTTCGAAAAAGTCGATTATTTCGCTTATTATAAAAGTTACAGAAATTTTTTTTATACAAAATTTACTTGATTCATTAAGATAAATAAAACTATGTTTACAAAAAAATATAGCAAAGCTCGTTTTCGAGATATTGATAGCAACTTTCTTATTTTAAATGGGCGCCATCTTGGATTTTCAAATGAATAAATTGCATTTTTTTTCTGCATTCAACGATGTATAACAATCTATGTTAAAAATAAAAAATAATGGCATACTTAATAGTTTTTGTATTAAATAAAGTAAACCATGAAAACAAATGAATTTTAACAAAAAATACTTCGAACAAATTGTATTTACAGTAAATTAACGATATTTACAATAAACGTTAAATCTACAATAGCTAATTGTAATCACAGTAAATGTTCAAAATGTTGGCCATTGTTAGCCAAACATAACTGGCATCTTTTTAAAATACTTGCAGTTACTATAATGTATTGCGATTAATACTATTTAACGCTTCTTGTACAGATTGTTCCAATTCGTTACCATTCTTGTAATTAAAATTACTACCATACACTTCACTTGTTTTCATGGCTTACTTTATTTAATACAAAAACTATTAAGTTTGTCGTTATTTTTTATATTAAACATAGATTGTTATACATCGTTGAATGCAGAAAAAAAAATTCAATTTTTTCATTTGAAAATCCAAGATGGCACCCATTTAAAATAAGAAAGTTGCTATCAATATCTCGAAAACGGCGTTTGCGATATTTTTTTATAAACATATTTCTGTTTATCTTAATGAATCAAGTAACTTTTGTATAAAACAATTTTCTGTAACTTTTATAATAAGCGAAATAATCGACTTTTTCGAAAAATGGATTTTGTGGTTTTTTGCGAATACCTTTTAAAGGGTTCGGAATGTTTGATCTTTCTAAGCAGCATCTAAACCAGCATGAAAAACTGCACAACATTGCCCATTTAACCGAATCCGTATCTTTATTAATAAGAAAGATAGCCATGCAATACTACTCTATTTGGGACACACTGTATACCGGGTGATTCAGGTTGGTATTCGCACCCTTATATCTTTACTAGTTTTAAAGATAAGTACTTGATTTTTTGGTATGATTCATGGTCCATACACGCCAGCGGAAAGGTCGTATTTTCAGTAAACTATCACTTTCGGTTTAACCGGAAGTTGAGGCAATTTTCTTTTTTCAAATGGAATGGTATACTTTTTCTTCAATTATTCGATCCGCTCGTTTTTTCTCTCTTCAACCATATAAAAATGTTTAGAAGTTTCTTTTCAAATAAGTAAGTAGGTAATTTAAAAATATCTACAATCATGACGTGAAAGAGTAACACAACCAAATTCAATTTTTATTGTTTTAAAAACGACGAAATCTTGTAATGTGCATTATAACACATTATGACGTCACTGAAACAAAGTCAGTGTTCAATTGTTTCAACAAACTGACAGTAAGTAACCTGATAATTACCTGCCACTTGTTACCGTTTAAGCTGTTTCTTATGTTATTATTATTAATTACAACAAAATATGGAAGTAATTAGTTACAGTAATGAACACAAGCTGGACATGATCTTAATATACGGGGAATGTCACAGAAACGCGCGTGCATCGAAACGTTTGTAGGTACAACGTTATCCTGACAGACCTGCTCCCAGTGATAAGCTATTTACAAAATTAGCTAATAATTTGAAGGAAACTGGGTCTTTTACTAAAAAACGCACTGTTTTCAGCCCTCGAACTGCGAGAAACGAAGACCATGCTGCAGATGTTATGGGAAGAGTTATTGTCGATCCTAACATTTCAATTCGGCAAATAGCTCAGGAAACAGATATCTCATATTCATCAATTCAACGGATTCTTAAAGAAAGTAAATTTCATGCATATAAAATCCATCTACATCAGAGCTTACTACCTGGAGATTATGAAAGACGAGTGACTTTTACTATCTGGATCGCCTCAGCACGTGAAGATGGAATATTGAACAACATCCTGTGGTCTGACGAGAGCCGCTTCCATAATAATGGTACCGTCAACAGGCACAATTGCCATTACTGGGCACAAGAAAATCCCCATTGGATAAGGGAAACAAATTTCCAATATATCTGGGGTATTAATGTGTGGTGTGGTATTTTAAATTGGCAAATCATTGGTCCAAAGTTTTATGAGGGAACAGTAAATTCTCAGCGATATTTGCAATTTATCACAGAAGAATTACCTGAATATCTAGAAAATGTGCCTTTAAAAACGCGAAGGGAGATGTATTTTCAGCAGGATGGAACTCCCCCGCATAATGCAGGAATAGTATCAAATTACTTACATCTTACATTTCGTGGTAGGTAGATAGGCAACAACGGACCGGTGAGGTGGCCTGCTAGAAGTCCTGATATAACGCAGCTAGACTACTTTTTATGGGGGTATCTTAAGGAGAAAGTATACATACGACCATTGCTAGATGTAGAGGACAAAAACAAAAATTCGAGACGAATGTAGAAACATCAGTGAAGAGACCCTTAGAAACGTGACAACGCGCGAGCTTCTGCATAGAGCAGAATGCTGTTTAGAAGCTAATGGTGGACATTTTGAACACTTGATTTGACCTGATTTGCTTCTAGTGAGGCACCTTAATTCTGTTGTCTATGATTATAAATTTATAAATTGTTTGCTATTATATTAAAGTTTAATTTTATTGTGTTAATATTTCACGCCACGATTGTATTTTTTTTAAATTTCTTACTTATTTGAAAAGTCACTTCTAAACATTTTTATATGGTTGAAGAGAGGAAAAACGAGCGGATCGAATAATTGAAGAAAAAGTATACCATTCCATTTGAAAAAAGAAAATTGCCTCAACTTCCGGTTAAACCGGAAGTGATATTTTACTGAAAATACTACCTTTCCGCTGGCGTGTATGGACCATGAATCATACCAAAAAATCAAGTACTTATCTTTAAAACTAGTAAAGATATAAAGGTGCGAATACCAACCTGAATCACCTGATTGTATTCTGTCACTACCGTTTATGTTTGACTCACAAATTATAATACTTGATGATTTCAATATAACAGATATGTAAGTACTATATACAGAGACAAAACTTTGCAGACATCACCCAATTATGTAAGAATTGCCAATGGTACCTGAAGATAATCATCATCCCTGTTTAAAAGTTGAACTTGAAATTGGTACTCCACTGGTTAAAATTGCTAAAGTGAATAAAAAAACTTACTTTAATTTCAGGAAAGCAAATTTTTTAAATTTGTACGAACGTATTAGAACTACCAACTGGAATATTTTAAACAGCATAAATACAGTAGATGAGGCGGTAAATAAATTTCACGAAATATTGTACAGCATTTTTGAAGAAACTGTTACTAGGGTCACAAAGAGAAAAAAAAATATCCCACTTGGTATAGTCACGAATTGATCAGGCTCATTAAGTCGAAAGAAAAGAATAGGAAACTTTTTCAGAAATGGGGCGCAGATCACTACCAGAACGAATTTAAACGACTCAGGGCTGAAATCAAGCTTAAGATCAAATCGGTTTATAGTGAATATACTAAAAATTCAGAATTAAATATTATAACTGACCCTAAAAATTTTTGGTCTTACATAAAAAGCAAAAACGATACTGCGGGTATCCCAATTCCTATGTTTTCAAATAATGAGGTTCTAAACACCAGTGAGGCTATCACTGATGGTTTTGCCAAGCATTTCAGTAGCGTGTTTTCTCCTAAACAAACGAATATTATCAATAATAATGGGTCAAATATAAATTCCTCAAACTACAATGTCACGTTAACTGACATTTCTGAAAAGGAAGTTGAAACTGCTATAAAGAAACTCAAAAACACGAGGTCTATTGGCTTTGACAATATTCCTACTTATGTAGTAAAAGGTTGCTCGGAATTTCTAATTGTACCACCGTGTAAGCTTTTCAATCTTTGTTTGCAGACGAACACTTTTCCTAGTGCCTGGAAAATCGCGAAGATATGTGCGATTTTCAAGTCGGGCAAAAGAAATGTTATAGAAAACTACCGACCCATATCTATACTCCCTGTTTTCGCCAAAGTATTTGGATCAGTAACCCATAGTAATATTTATAGACAGGTACAAGGTCAGATATCAGTAAACCAGCATGGTTTCATGCATAAACGCTCTACCGCCACTAATCTGACGTTGTTTACCCAGTATATTTCAGACGTAATGGAAGATAAGCATCAAATTGATGTAATATACACTGATTTTTCTAAAGCTTTCGACAAAGTCAGCCACGGTCTGTTATTAGATAAGTTGAGTGATTTCGGGTGTGATAATAGTCTAATTCAATTAATCAGATCATATCTGGACGGTCGAATGCAATTTGTATGTTTCAATAATTTCAAGGCTAATTTTTCACGGCTACGTCTGGGGTTCCGCAGGGCTCCATCTTGGGGCCCCTGATTTTTCTCATTTTCATTAACGATATAACGGCAAGCATTGAATGTTCAAAGTTTCTTTTATATGCTGATGATCTGAAAATATTTTACAGAATAATGTTCAAGCTATTTATACATGGTCTATAACCAATATTCTCCTTTTTAACATAAACAAGTGTAATGCAATGACGTACTCCAGGAAATTGTCCAACATACAATACGATTACTTAATGAACGGTATAATTATTACTCGAGTAAACACATGCAAGGATCTTGGGGTCTTATTTGACCCTAAGCTTGCCCTCACTGATCATATAGCTATGCTCAATCTTAGTTCATATAAAAAGATGGGTTTCATTATTAGAAATACGTGCCATTTTAAAAATTCGCTTGCATTTCACAGCTTATTTAATAGTTTGATTCGGTCCAAATTGGATTACTGCGCTATCATCTGGAATCCGCATTATCAATACCAAAAATCCGGAATAGAACGAATTCAAAAAAACTATTATAAAGACTGCTTCTTTCGACTGCGTGGGTACCCATTTCAGTTTCAATACGTGGATTTGCTAAATGAATTTAACTCCGTTTCACTTGAGACTCGAAGAATTTTTCAGCAAATAATGTTCTTGTATAAAATAGTCAATAACTACATACTTGTTCCCCAATTGCTCTCTAGTTTAAATATACATGTGCCGAAAATGGTAACACGAAAAAAGGATACTTTTTCATGTACAAACCCAAAAACAAACTGTCAAATGAAATCACCAATTATCGCCATGTGTAGCCAATACAATCGAATTAATGTTGATCTATACATATTTCACTTAGGCATAAATTCTTTTAAAAAAGGGTTATGGAATTACTTAGTTCGCTATCAACCCGAGCCATAATACCAAATTAATTTATTTCTAATAGATTTATATTTAGTTTTAGATTTATGTAATTTGTAAACCGTAATTTTAATTTTAACTTGAATTTAACTTGAATTTATATTCTTTATTCTGTAACTGGGTGCTTAACTGTTGAATAAAATAAAGTAATTAAATTAATTAATTAAAGGTATCGAATATTGTATTGGGAGTATCAAATCAGATAAGATATTTCCCTGTACAGAAAATTTTTGTGTGTCCTTCTTAATAGTCAATATCTAAACATTTTGCATTGCAGAACACTTGGTGAAGAATAAGTGGAAGTACATTAGAGACACTTTTCGTAAGGAGGTAGCGAAGTTACCAAAACCACGCTCTGGAGATGACGAACAGCCGAAAATGGTGTCAAATTGGTGCTATTTTAAATCTTTATTTAATTATAAAAGACCAATTTACACCCCGAAAATCAACTTCAAATTTATCAACCCCAACTTCACATTCAGCCCAAATTCCTTCAGAAATGAGCCAAGATGGGGAAGAAGAAAATGAGGAAGAAAATATCGGGAGCGGTGAAAATGAGAACCTATAAAATTCTCGCCAAAACAATTCTCAGGAACACGTGGACATAGAATCGTATCCTTCTACACCTACACCGGGATCTTCCGTGCAGGATGATGATAATGAACCCCGAGTGTCACTAGAAAACCGCAAAAGAATTAAACCGGCTGATTTAATAGGAAGGGCTTTGTTAAACGTGGAGAAAGAAAAATTAAAACAGTTGGAGGGACGGCAAAACAAACCAATGCACGAAGACCGATATTTCTTTGAAAGTATTTTGTCGCATGTAGAAAAAATGGACCCATTAAAGGGTCTATTCTGTAAGCACCTGTTAAAATTTAACGCGGCGTTAAAATTTTATCCAATCGCTACGCTTAATTATGACAGTTAAAACTACCGATTAACCAATCAATGTCAATGTTTTAAATTTAGCGGTTGGTTACAATTTTAAAGCCACGTTAAATTTTAACAGGTGAATACAGAATAGACCCTTAACAAAGTTAAAATTCAGGGGTAAAGTTCAAGAGTTAGCTATGCTATATACGCATATGTATTGTATTGTATTGTATTGTATTGTATTGTATTGTATTGTATTGTATTGTATTGTATTGTATGCATTTATTTCATAAGACTGCGGGAACAGTGTTGAAATTGTCGGACATAGGTTATATATATATAACAATTACACAGATACATATCTTAAAATATAGATACAGAGTAAACAATTAAACATTATCAATTTCCCTTATAGATTATCACAGTATTTATATACTTATTTATTCATATGTTAGGCAATCTAGCGGAGAAAATATTCAGACAGAGAATAAAAACAGTTTTCCTTCAGGAATAATTTGACAGAAAGTTTAAAATGTTCAAAACTGGCAATGTTTTTCACTTCGACTGGTAAGTGATTGTATAATCTCATGGCTGTCACAGTTGGCCCTTTGTATGTTTGCTGTAGCCTACAAAAAGGTATGTAGATGTCGTCAGCTCCTCTTGTGTTATGTTTGTTAATTTCACCACATTTTGTAAATTTAAGAAGGTTTTTTTTACATAACACACAGATTGTAGGATATATAAGCAATGAATAGTTAATATGCCGTGCTGTTTGAAATAGGGACGACATGAGGCGTTAAAAGGCAGTCCAAACATACACCTTATAGTTCGCTTTTGTTGGATGAATATTCGTTGTATGTCCACACTTTGCCCCCAACACAGAAGTCCGTATGAGAGTAATGAGTTTACACAGCTCCAATAAAAATTTAGTAGTGTCTCGAGGTTGACTATGCGCCTTAACTGTAGGATCGAGAAATTACGGGAGGATAGTTGTCTGACAACATGGTTTATATGGGCTTTCCAAGACAAGTTATTGTCAAGCCAAATTCCCAAAAATTTAACTGAATCGCTTTGCGGCAGCCTTTTTTTATTCGATTTGATCAATAAACTACATTCTTGTTTCACTCCAACCGGGGTAAACAGAATAACGTCTGTTTTGTTTGTGTTAAGTACAAGACCATTTGCTTCACACCACTCTGACATTTTTTCAATACATAGATTAGCCTTTGTGCCGAGCAAATTAAAATTAGTTTCTGTCAGTGCTCCAGATGTGTCGTCGGCATACAGTGTCAGAAAAGCATTGTTTACATGTTTTACTAAGTCGTTGATAAAAATGATGAATAAAAATGGGCCGAGAATGCTTCCTTGGGGCACCCCTGTCTTAACATTTATACTATTTGACATAAATTTTTGTCCATTTTGAGAAACACGTACGTATTGTGTTCTTCCAGCTAGATACGACTGGACCCAGCTCCATGCGGCATGCACCTCGGATTCCGTAATTATGTAATTTATCTAACAGAAGTTGGTGATTAATCGTATCAAAGGCTCTAGATAAGTCGAAGAATATGCCTAGACTTTTTAGTTTACTTTCAAAGTTTGACAGGATTGTTTCATAAAAAGATAGTATAGCATTTTGAGTGGATTGTTTAGCAATAAAGCCGAACTGCCTATCCGTTAATAGGTGATGCTTTGAGAAGAAATCCGTTAGTCTGACTAACAAGGCCTTCTCGAAAACTTTAGAGAAAGCGGGTAGTATTGCAATTGCCCTATAGTTTTCGAAATTATCAGTAGCATGTTTTTTATGACCTGGGACTATTGCAGCTTGCTTTAAGTAATTTGGGAAATGACCTAGACTAAAAGATAAATTTACTAGATAGGCTAGGGGGGCATCGATAAGATCGGCCGATTCTTTTAATAAGCAGCAGGGGAAAGCATCGGATCATGCTGATCGCTTATTGGGTAACTTTGAAATAATTTTGTTTATCTCGGCCTTGGTTACAGGCAGCAGAAAAATTGAATTGCTATTAAAATCATGTAGTGTGTTATTTAAATTTTCATAATTAAAGTTAGAGGTTAAGGTGTTTACAGAATTGATAAAATAGCGATTGAACTCATCCGCTATACTTTGGCCATTTTTAAACGTTCCGTTATCCGCGTTAGTGAAAGAATTTGGTAGAGTTTTACTATTCGCTTTACTATTAATATTTTCGTTGATTACCTGCCAAGCAGTACGATTCTTATTTTGTGAAAGTGAAAAGTTTTTCCCCAAAGAAGGTTTTTTTTGCGTTATCAACATTTTTGTTATGCCGTAGTCTAGGGTCGTTATTAATTTTACAAATGTTATAGATATCTCTAACTAAACAGCCTTCTTGAATTAATTGTTGAGTAATCCACTTTTTCGCGATTTGTTTGGGTTTGATTTTTGCGGGTTTTTCAGGAAATGCCATATTAAACAAATCCTTGATGGTGCTAAAAAATACATGAAATTTTTGAAGATTATTAGGTTCATTGTATATATCTAGCCATGTTTCATTTTGCAGTAATTGTTTAAAGTGATTTACATTTTCGTCAGAGAATTTTCGCGATTTAGTAGTCGCGGAATTATGATCGAGTTCAGATTTGTCCAAGTGGAAGCATACCATCTGGGCACTGTGATCAGATAGGATATAATCATTTGGAATCGAATAATAATCATTCGGAATCGACTCAATCTGCCCCTAATTATAACCAGTTTGACACTATAGATTATGATTAACACTGTAAATTGAATTATAATTGTGTTTTCCGTTGTTTTGTATTATGTTAATTTACTTTTTTGTATCAAACCAAGAGCTTCGTTTTTATTTAATAATTGTACTTTGCAGTAGTTAGTATTTTATAATATAGGTATACCTATTTAATTTTGACTTAAAGACTTCAAGTAATAATTAAGTTAGTATGTAAGAGGCGGTTGTAGACATTGGGAATGGTCATAGTATTATTATAATAAAGTGTAGAGGGCTAATTGGGTTTGTTTTGTTTGAGTCACGTAACTAATAAGCCAACCTGAATCGCTCTAAAAGAGTTTTCAGAGCTAGTCGGGGCACGCTAGTCAGTTCAAGCAAAATCAAAGAAACCATAAAAAGAAAAGGTAAGGTAGATCGTTATACCACGTGCAGAAAAACTGCCATAGCTATGTGGAACATGTTTCCACTAACAGAGTGCGCATGAAATTGGGACGTGGAACATACAATTTTGGAGAGTGCGCACTCAGTGCAGCCAGTGCATGTAGGCATGTAGGTGGAGAACGTCATAAGTCTAGAATGGGGCATAGCGTAAGGAATTTGAAAACATTAAAAAAATATAAAAAGGTTTAAAAGATAGCTGTAAAATTATATCTTCACCGACTTGTACAACTGCATTCAACTACGTATAGGGAATAGTGCCGGAATGTGATGATTTGTGTTATCTATGCCGACTCTCGTACTCCGGTGCGTATTCCCATACAGAGTTAGGGTCAATATAAAATATTTGTGTACTAAAAAGTAAACAAACATAATAATACAAAACTAGGAGCTGTATACACTTAGGCATGCACTGCATTACTTCCATTCATGGAGCATTCGCCACTGCCGCAATTCATTGGAAATTGCGCTTGCACGTCCAATTTTGCTCAATGTAAAACGAGCATAATAAATTAAATAATGAAAATAAATAAACTCCACTTAGTTACCCACCAAGGGCAAAGCCAAAAGATAAATGAACTAATGGTAACTAAAATTAAGTTTACCGATTATAGTAAGGCCAAGAAAGGATGTATTTTAAATCCCAACTTTCTGGTCCTTACGAAATGAGCGGTTTTCCCAAAACTACTCCTTATATTTTTCAAGGGATTTTACGTGATTAGGTGAGTAAACATTGGATGTTTCATTTAAAATATAAACAGTTATGGAATATGTTTATGTTAGCAAAGGAATATATCCTTAATTGGGTTAGCTTTCATTTAGTGTAGCAAGCAAACATCGGCCTTCGACTTCAGTGCGGGTTTTCTAGGAAGACCCTACGCGTCTACCCGCGGCCCTACATGGTTAATATCCAGGCCGTAACAAATTAGTCTTTAAGAGGCTTTGAATAGTTTTAGATGTATTTTAGTTGTGGTGGATTTTGTGTGTAATAGAAAATAACAATATATTTTATACGAAGAAATAGTTGTTTTAATTAATTTATAACATATCAGAAGTGTGGGATATACACACAGTGCGCCCATTATAAAGTGCAAATAACATTCAGTGCGTATAATTAGTAAACCGGAATGGGGAAGAATAGCCAGACAAAGAAACGCACATGGCGTACTCCGTCAGAGAGTTCTTCGTCGAGCGGGTCAAGCAGTTGCTCATCTTCCACTTCTGATTCTTCAAGAGCAAAGGTGCATCAATTAATTCGGAAGTTGGAAAAGCAGTTGGCTACGTTACAAAAGAAAGTCCATACTCCTAATGGGTTCAAACTGACGGTAGATGCAACGTTAATACCATTATTTGACCCAGGTAGTAATAGTAACCAAGACGCAGAGATATGGGTAAGGAAAGTAGATGATTTAGTTGCATGTTGTTGCTGGAATGACCAAATGACCATAAACTTATAACTAGCCGTTTAAGAGGTAACGCACGTAAATGGTATAACTCTTTATCCAATCCATGCATGAAATGGGACGATATGAAACATTTGTTAGTACAAAACTTTCCTACCCGTATTCAGTTTGGTCGACAATTATTGGAGGCTGCCAATTATACACCCCAACTGTACCAAAATTTGGGCGATTATTGTTTCGAGAAAGCTACAAAACTAAATAAATTAAAACTCACAATTCCGGACGAATACATTATTGACTACGTCATAGAAGGCCAGTTTGAAATTAGCTGTCAGGGCTGCTTGCTGCCTTGCAGGATATTTAAGTACTGCTAGTGCTGGAAGTTCCCAGCCACCGTGTCCCAGCCAAGGGTTCAGAAGCAAACCGCCCCAACAATATCAGGCTAAAAACTTGACTAATGATAACATGTACGAGAAAGGGCATTCAAAAACCATAAATAAAAATTGTTTTTTGTGCAACCGTACACGAAGTGAACGTTTCGCGTTAGCTAGAGAGGCGTGTCAATTCAATTTTTGAATTGAAAATGTATTAAGTTCTTCTCTTGTAGAAGCAAATGATAAGCATTATGGAACTAATTTTGCAAATGAACTAGTACCTACCACTTCGAAAAACCCCCAAAGTGGATTATCAGAAAATACAGAAGACTCTGCAAACTCGGATTATGAAGAATATGACAGTGCATCAAACGAGTCGAGAAGTCTCTTACGAACGACCTAGAGGAATTCGATGATGATAAAAATAATGAAAATAAATTTATGGAAACGGGGCGCAGAATAAAAAAAAAGGGAAAAAGAGAACTATGAACAAAAGTAATAAGAATGCCGGGACAGAATATCTCAATTATAAAAGAAAAATCGTGGGTAACAAAGCACTTAAACCCAATCCATGCACATATAATTATATTTCGGCCTCGTTTCGTAAATAAGTTGAGTGGTAGTGCCTCCGTTTACGGTCAATCTCACACATTTTAAAGCAAAGAATTTACCTCTGCTCCACTATTCTCCTTGGCCTTGTGCTCGAAGTTCCCTTCAGTCTTCGTTTGTGTGTCGAGTCGATCACATACGTGCGCCTGATTACAACAGTTATTATCAGTTCTTATGCCAAAACAAAGCCATAAAAGACATAAGAACAGAAGTCGCAGCCGTTCTAGAGAAGATCGGTGGCTAGAGTGCAGATTAGTAAAGATGCAGAAGCAATTAGATGACCTACACTCGCGGAATAGTCAGAAAACTGCCACTAGCAATAGTGCGGCGTCACCGGATTCCTGGAAAGAGTCGTCGCCGCCCCGCGCCGGTGTAACGATTCTATTTCGCCTGAACAGCTTACTCCTAAGTATTACTGTTTATCATTATCTACGTTTGTTTGTTCTAGTAGTCACGTAGGGCGTGCTGGGGAACCCCCAACGAGCACCGTATCCAATTGAAACCAGGAACGGTTGTTGGTATTACTTGATGTCATACCGTACTTAGGGCATTTTTGGCAATGCCCTGCTAGCATACCACGGTTGTTTTTGGTAACAATCATAGGGTGTTTTTGGCAATACCCTGCTAGCATACCACGATTGTTTTTGGTAACAATCATAGGGTGTTTTTGGCAATACCCTGCTAGCATACCACGGTTGTTTTTGGTAACAATCATAGGGTGTTTTTGGCAATACCCTGCTAGCATACCACGATTGTTTTGGTAACAATCATAGGGTGTTTTTGGCAATACCCTGCTAGCATACCACGATTGTTTTGGTAACAATCATAGGGTGTTTTTGGCAATACCCTGCTAGCATACCACGATTGTTTTTGGTAACAATCATAAAGTGTTTTTGGCAACACTTCGCTAGCATACCATGGTTGTTTTTGGTAACAACCTTAGGGCGTTTTTGGCAACGCTCTGCTAGGATACCAGGTTGATTTTGGTGGCAACCTCAGGGTGCTGGTGGTAACACTCTGTTAGCATACTCTACTGGTTTGCGGAAGCTACACTTCAGCTTATATATTTTCGAAGGAGTTTTCGAATTAAAATGGGAACTAGTTTTCACAAAGCTGTTTTACGAAAGTGAACAAGTTTTCACTGTACAGCTTATATATTTTCGAACGAGTTTTCGAATTAAAATTTCAATGAGTTTTCACAAAGCTGTTTTACGACAGTGAACGAGTTGACACTGTACAGCTTATATATTTTCGACCGCGTTTTCAAAGTAAAATGTGAACGAGATTTCACAAAGCTGTATTACGAAAGTGAACGAGTTTTCTCTGGACAGCTTTTATATTTTTCGAACTAGTTTTCGAATTAAAAGTGAACGAGTTTTCACAAAGCTGTTTTACGAAAGTGAACAAGTTTTCACTTCAGCTTATATATTTCAAACGAGTTTTCGAATAAAAATGTGAACAAGATTTCACAAAGCTGTATTACCAAAGTGAACAACTTTCACTTCAGCTTATATAATTCTGAACGAGTTTTCGAATTTAAATGTGAACAAGTTTTCACAAAGCTGTTTTCCAAGAGTGAACAAGTTTTCACTGTACAGCTTATATATATTTCGAACGAGTCTTCGAATTAAAACTTGAACGAGTTTTCACAAACCTATTTTCCGACAATAAACGAGTTCTCACTGTACAGCTTACATAATTTCGACCTCGGTTTCAAATTAAAATGTGAACAAGTTTTCACAACGCTGTTTTCTGAAAGTGAACAAGTTTTCACTGTACAGCTTATATATTTTCAAACGAGTTTTCGAATTAAAAATTGTACGAGTTTTCACAAAGCTGTTTTACGACAATGAACGAGTTTTCACTGTACAGCTTATATATTTTCGACCTCGTTTTCAACTTCAAATTTGAACGAGATTTCACAAAACTGTATTACGAAAGTGAACGAGTTTTCACTGTACAGCTTAGGTATTTTCGAATGGGTTTTCAAATTAAAAGGGAACGAGTTTTCACAAAGCTGTTTCACGAAAGTAAATGAGTTTTCACTGTACAGCTTATGTATTTTCGAACGAGTTTTTGCATAAATAGGTGACCGAGTTTTTACAAAGCTGTTTTACTAAAGTGAATGAGTTTCACTGTACAGCCTATATTTTTTCGACCTAGTTTCGAATTACAATGTAAACGTACAATGGGCAAACGGCACAGAAAATATTTGAGGTTTAAGTTCAATGGAAAACTATATCAGTTTAATTGCATGCCCTTCGGATTAACTTCTGCGCCATTAACATTCACAAAATTATGAAACCGCTACTATCGTACCTTAGATGTAAAGGCTATTTATCTGTCTTGTATTTAGATGATTTTTTGCTAATGGGAACATCCTATTCAGAATCTTTAGATAATTTCAAGATTACGGTAGAATCGTTAGAAAAGCTGCGTTTCATTGTTAATTACAGTAAAACCCAATCTAAAAACCGACCTTGAATGGTGGAGAAAGAATATATCACATGCCAAAAATATGATCAAAATAGACTCCTACTGTCTAGACAATTTTTCCGATGCATCAAAAACCGAGTGGGGTGCGTTTGCTAATGGGGAAAGAACTCATGGGTTTTGGACAGAATCCGAAAAAGACTGTCATATTAATATTTTAGAACTCAAAGCTGCTTTTTATGCGTTGAGATACTTCGCAAACGGGATGTCAAATTGCAACATATTATGTCGAGTTGACAACACTACGGCGCTTGCCTACATTAATAGAATGGGCAGTGTACAACATCCAGTACGCAATCACCTATAGCGTATAATTTGGCAGTGGTGTGAAACACGTAATATTTTCATTCTGGATAACTACAAAAAATCAGCAGTCAATGTCGAGGCTGACGCTGAATCCCGGTCGCAATTGTCAAAAGAAACGGAATGGGAAATGGATGATGGGGTTTTTCAGGATATAATATCCAGGTTTGGAAGGCCCGATATTGATCTTTTCGCCTCAAGGCTAACAGAAAATGCAATCAGTGTGTCATGGATGGGAGATCCAGAATGTGTTGCGGTGGACGCCTTTAGCATAAAATGGAATACCAATTTCTTTTATGCCTTTCCTCCCTTCTCAATGATTCTCCGTGTCCTAGAAAAGATTGTTGAAGATAAAGCTAGAGGAATTGTAGTTATTCCACTCTGGACCTCTCAACCATGGTATCCGCTGTTTTGTTCCTTGTTGGAAACAAAACCCAAGATTTTAGGCCTGATAAGAAATTACTCTCTTCAGAAATGTACCACATCCACTTTGGCACAAGATTTCCCTGGTGGCAGGAGTCTTATCCTACAAGCTGTAAAAGCAGGGGGTGTCCCGGTTGATTCGTTAGACATTTGCCTGGCTTCAATTTCCAACTCTACAATTCAACAGTATAATGCAGGGCTTAAGTTATGGTGGGAAAGTAGGAACACTAAACAATTAGATATTTTTTCAACTACTGTTCCGGAAGTTCTGGAATTTCTAACTTTCCACTTTGAAAAGGGGGCTTCTTTCGCTACCCTAAACTCATATAGAGCAGCCTTGTCTCAGATACTGGAACCGACTTTAACGTTAGATTTTCGAATTAAGAGATTTTTTTTTTAAGGGTGTACATGGCTTACGACCTGCGTTACCTAAATATAGCCAAACATGGGACCCATCTATAGTGTTATGTTTGGTAAAAAAGATGCAGAATCATACGGTGTCCTTGACCGACTTAACCTATAAGCTAGCCATACTCATTGCCTTGGCAACCGGGCAACGTGTACAGACCTTAGCCAATATCGAGGTTAAGAATATAGTTAAAAATGGGGAAAAAATTGAGATAAAAATACCCAACAGAATTAAGACTTCGGGTAAAGGACGTACCCAACCCACTCTTTTATTGCCCTTTTATGATTTAAACGAAAACATTTACCCATCCAGAGCCTTGATTGCCTATTTGGAAAGAACCAAAGAAATGAGACAGACTACCAGGAATCTGTTTATTACATTTAAGAGACCTTTCCATGATGCTACAGCTCAGACAATATCTAGATGGATAAAGGTTATGTTAAAAAGGAGTGGATCGGATACTAACCAGTTACAGCCCATAGGACACGTCATGCGTCAACCTATGCGGCAGCCAAGAAAAGTGTGTCGTACGACATGATTCGACTGGCAGCAGGGTGGACCTAAAGATCTGCTACCTTTGCTAAACATTATAATAGACCAATCTAAGAACATAACAATTTTGCCTTAACTGTTCTTAGTTCTTAGATTATTACTTGATTATATGATTGTTTATTCTCTTTTCAAAATAAACATTGCCTTTCAATACAAGAGATGTTTCATCTTACAAAGTTACATAAAAAAAAAAAAAGAACCTGTAATTAATTCTAGTCAGAAAAGTTGTTGCAACTTACTTTAAACAGCTACCACTCAACTTATTTACGAAACGAGGCCGAAATATAATTAACAGATCAAACGAACTTACCTTAAGTGAAGTTCGATCTGGATTATATGAGGCCTCGTTGAAGTAAATAAGGCCCTCCCAACCCTTTGATTCTACCCTGGAGTTGCAACAATAGGGCTTTAAAGAAGACTGAAGGGAACTTCGAGCACAAGGCCAAGGAGAATAGTGGAGCAGAGGTAAATTCTTTGCTTTAAAATGTGTGAGATTGACCGTAAACGGAGGCACTACCACTCAACTTATTTACTTCAACGAGGCCTCATATAATCCAGATCGAACTTCACTTAAGGTAAGTTCGTTTGATCTGTTAAATAGTGCTCCTAAGAATGCAACCTGTTTTCAAAAGCAGATCGCACTGAAATTTTTGACAAGTCTTATAGGTTAGGTCAGAGCAGTAAACAAATTATTTTTGAGCGACTGTATACACACAGTAAGTGTTAAACGTCGAAGAACTTCGGACTAAAATTGTATTCGCAAATGTACTAATGAATATTATTTTGTAAAAGACAACCTAAAACGGAAAATCTGTTTACAATTTTTACGAAGTACCCTAGGACTAATACAAATATCTGTCGGGAGTATTGCTGAAAACAAATTAAAGCAAGCATTTCCTAATGGGTTAGATCCCAGAGGGGAACAGAAACCTTCTCACAAAATAACTGACCAACAAATTAGTTTTTAGAAAATTCATGGACAGCTTACCTGTAGTACCGTCCCACTACTGTCGCAGTTCCTCTGCAAAAAGGTATTTACCAGCGGAAATAGGATCGTATAATAATTTATAGAGAATGTATTTGGCAACACTTTCAAAAGATAATGAAAAGCCGTTTAAGAAATCAAAATTCTTTGAACTATTTAAAAGGGACTATAACATAGGAATACAGGTACCGCGGAAGCACAAGTGTAAAAACTTTAAAAACATGTTAGCGGAACAGAAAATGGAACATGAGGCAATGTAAATGACCGATGGGGCGCTGCAGTCGCTTCAAACATGGCGCCAGTACCAAGTAACGTTTTTGTTGTTTACGTTGTTTTTTATACGGTACAGTTGTAAAATCAGCTAAAACGTTAGTGTTTTGTGGTTATAAATTAGTGGTGCAGTGAGGTTATTCGAGTTTTATTTATTTTTCAGCCCTTCAGAGTAAACCAGACAGTTATTTCAACCTTGGTTAATATTGTTATACAACTTTAATATTTTACAGTTTTCATTATGGATTTTGTGAATCAAATTGCGGATTTGTTTGAATATTTAGAAGCATCTCCTTCGTAAAGGTGCATTTCAGAAGGACAAGCCGTGCTTAACGCAAGCCACATAATATTATGTGGAATCAAAGAAAAGACTACATCTACTATAAAATTATATGCCTTATGTTTAAAAAGCAGTGGGCTAACAGAGGCTTCGCACGAATTGGAGGGATGTTTTGATCTGCTGTCAAGTTCGCTGAAAATACGGAAAGTAGGGTGTTCTGCACGATGTAAACACGTAGCAGCACTACTATTTTTGTGTACCAGGTTGTACAAGTTTTTATAATTATGTACAAATTAAGCACCCTGTGATTTTATTGATACTGCAATTACGATTTTATTGTTTTATTTTTTGCTGCTTTGTTATGTTTTCAGAAACAACATCACCGAATTTGAACAGCTGTCCTCCACGGATGTTAAATGTTACTGGAAAGACAATAAGCAAAGTGCGCTGCAAAATTATGAACCTGTTCCTATTAATGATACACCGTGCTTCAAAAAAATTAAGTTGGTAGGAAATTGTTCCAAGTACGACCAGATCATTATAAGTGAAGAAAAAAGTAAACATATTTTAAACACTTTACTAGCTGCTGCACCTGAGTCTGCAGCAGGCAAACATAGGTATTTTTATAAATTTAATATACGATAGATCCATATATTCCACAGGTATTGCTGTACCTATTTACCTATCAATATTATGTTGTAGGAGAGGACGCAGAACAGTACAAAATCAACAAGAACAAATTTCCAAAGAAAATTTAGAGAACACGGTTTTGGAAGGAATTTTGCTCTGGGCAGATAATTCTTCATGTGTGAAGGAACTAAAAGTGAAAAGGCCTATTAATGAATGTTGTAGTGTACAGTATCAAAATTTAGTCGACACAAATATCATGCAAACAGCTGTAGATACTGTTAATAATAAAATATTGTGGCACCGCGAAAGGCAATTCAGAATTACTGGTTCGCGATGCTACAGTATTTTTACTTATAGTAGAAACGACTGGCACACTAAAGCTGTTAAATACTTCTGGCCAAAGGCATTCACAAATAAGTAAATGTTTCTCAAAAGTACTTCTAATTTGTGTTTTTATTTATTTTCTACTACAGATACGTACAACATGGAATTGTGACAGAAAACGAAGCCCGAATAGCTTACAGGACAAGAAACAATTACACCGTGATAGAAACTGGTCTTATTATATGTAAAATTCATCCTTGGCTGGCATTTTCACCAGATGGAAATGTTATCGAAAATAATAAACCAGTTAAACTTCTGGAGATAAAGTGTCCCTTTATAGGTAAATACTAATTATAATACAGTTGACTTAGTAAACTTAATATACATACATTTCAGGTAAACTTAAAAATTCTGCCGAGTTGATAGAGGAGTGCAATTTTCTAACAATTGAAAACGGCACAAATGAAGATTGTAGAGTAGCGTTAAAAAAGAAACACGCTTACTATGGTCAGGTGCAACTAGGAATGGCTATATTAAATCTTCCCGAATGTGATTTTGTGGTTTATTCCAGTTTTTCTAAGTCATTTTTAAACATCATTGTAAAATTTGATCAAGCATTTGCTAGTCAGTTGCTAGAGAAATTGCAAAATCGCTATTTTGATCAAATGTTGCACCAAATATGTACCAATCAAGTAAGATCCAAACATATTTAATCAACGCTAGGTACATAGTCTATATGAGAATTTTTTTGAAGTCACGCACATTCTAGGAGAACAAACTATTCATGTAAACAAAGTCACGTGGTTAGCGGTAGTCACTTACCCTGTCTCTTGGTTTTGTTTACATGAATATTTTCTTCTCCTGGAATATACTTTAGTATAAATACAAGTAAAATTTTAAAGGCATCAAACGCCTCTCCCATCCCACCTAAAAATATAAATTAAATGCTATTTTTTGATATTTTAATTAATATTTCTTATTTTAATTTTTTATTAATTTTGAAACATCTTAAGCAAAGGTACGAAAACTGTTTGTAAATAATTGTATATTGTATGTACATATTTTTCTAATAAAGTTAACTAATACAGATTTGTTTTGTTAATAATGAATAGGGTTCACGTTTGTGCATAGAGTTCCGTAAGGTTATCCATAGTGAACGGATGTGACCCGAGTCCGCTAGTGAATGATCTACGCTCTACGGGATCCTCTACTCTCGCAAGTCTTTTATTAATTTTAATTCTTTTATTTGTGGTACTTTTAATCCTAATTAAATATATTACTCTGTAACTATCATTGCAACAAGGCTAGCCTCTGGCTACGCCATTGCTTGCATCTCACGAAAGTGCTCACCCTTAACCATGCCCGACAGATACCAACTAAAACCACCCACTTTACTACACAGCTGTAGTGAAACCTCACAAACCCAAAACAATGAAACTAACACTCAAAATGAGAATACGCCCCCAAATACCTCTGCAAACAAGCGCCCATTAGAAGCATCTCCGACAAGCATTACTAACAAAAAATACATATTCAATAGTGAACAACTAATTACGCAAAACAAATATTATCTCCCGGCTTCTATGGAAACAGATGAAGAAACTGATACAAATAACATTCCCACTAACACACCTATCAATTCCAAAGAAAGAATTCCACCTACTTTTCTGGTCGATGCTGATAACTACCAAGCTGTGTGCTCAGATATCGACAAAATTGTCAAAACTGAATACACCACGTCCTTCAAAGGAACAGAATTGCGAATCAATTTAACCAACCTCGACGACTATAGAAACTTGACAAAATTTTACCAAGAAAGTGAAGAAAAAGTTCATTATTACACCTATAGAAATCCTAACAATACAAATTTCTCTGTAGTAATTAAACACTTACCAATCTCCATATCAGAAACAGAAATCTTAGAAGAACTTAAACTCAACAAATATCCGGTGATAAAAGTAACTAGACTAACTAATCAAAAGAAGCAAAAAATACCTGTATGCGCAATCGAACTATCCAAAACTGAGGAAGCGAAAAGCATTTTGCAGCTAAATAAACTCTCACACTGCATTGTTACTGTAGAACCGCGACGCTCCAATGGATCCACCCCCCAATGCACAAACTGCCAACGCCTAGGCCACACCAAGAATTATTGCGCCTTACAACCCCGATGTGTAAAGTGCACTGGCGATCATCATTACTCGACATGTAACAAACAACCAAAACAAAAACCCCAATGCGTTAATTGTAATGGCGATCATACCGCTAATTATAGAGGGTGTCCGTACTACAAAAATTTAAACAAAAATACGCCAACAGCTCGAGTCTGGAATCGAGATATCCCAACAGCACCTACTAACGCTAAAACAACTAATAAAACCGTAACATCATTTTACCAATATGCCCAAGCATTAAAACAATCGGAAAACACTCACACTCAACAACAAACAACAAGCAGTAATCTAGATTCTACCATCAGTCAACTAATTAAAGCAATATGGAATTTATTAACCCCTTATCACGAGCAAATTAAATCGCTCCTTCTTAACCTCATCCCATCTCTCCTCAATGGCTTACCATGATTTTCGACCCAACCTAGTCATCACAAATTTTAACGCCAATGGTATATCAAAACAAAAATCTTTGATCACAGACTTTTTAAAAAGACACAATGTCGACATCTTATGTGTCTCGGAAACACACCTGCTTAATAATGAAAAATTCACTATACCAGGATATACAATACACAGACAAGATCGTCATACAGATTTCGCATCAGGAGGAGTTGCAATCGTTATCAAGAAATCACTGTCTGCTCACCACGTAGACCTCCCACAATTATTAAATATAGAAGCAGTGGCTATAAATCTTGAAATTAAAAATAACAAATCAATTACTTTAATAACCGTATACAAACAACCAAATAAACAACTTCTGGGTAGAGATATTGAAGCATTATTTGCTAACAACGGTACAACGTTAGTTGTCGGAGATATGAACTCAAAAAACACGATATGGGGTTGCCGAGTAAATAACCCAAGTGGTAACAGACTACACGCATATGCTTCTCAACACGCCATCCAAATATCAGCTCCCGAAGATCCCACTTATTTCCCATACAGAGCTGATCACCTCCCAGATATATTGGATATCTGTATGCACAAAAACTTACATATCCGCTCACGCAATCAGTGCTCACAGAAATGGACTCTGACCACCTGCCGGTGATAATCACTGTTACTAACGAAGTCAAAAACTCAGAGCATCCCTCTAGACTTATTAAGGGTCGAGTTAACTGGCAACTATTTCAAAATAAAATTGCCGAAGTTATTTCCTGTCTCGTATTTCTAGACTAAGGAAATTATCGATAATGAAATAAAGAAATTGAACGCAGCAATCACAACATCCGTTCAATATGTTACCACAATACAACACAATCGCCAAATAGACCATTCACAACCGACATTACATATCATGAATTTGATCCAAGAGAAAAATCGCTTGAGAAGACAATGGCAACGAACCCGCGATCCCACAATAAAAATCCAACTTAATCACTATATCCGAGTTGTGAAACACGCACTCGATCAACATAGAATCGCAAATTACCAACGGTATATTGCAGAGCTGGAACCTGCAGATCCAACAATGTGGCGAGCAACCAAACGAATTTTACGACAAACTCCCACTATCTCTACTCTGAAAATAAATAATCAGTCATACAATTCAGACCTGGAAAAATGCGAAATTTTTGCAGAACATCTGAAGAATACTTTTTCGACATCCATCTCTGACAATAATAAAGATTTCGCTCAAGAAATAGAAGAACATCTTACTACCAATTTTCCTACCGCACCAGATTTAATAAATCCGACTTCACCGGCAGAAATTAAATCATTTATCAAAACTATGCCTGTAAAGAAAACCCCAGGGCATGATCTTATCCCTAACATTATATTAAGAAACCTTCCAAACAAAATAGTCACTTACTTAACCTCTATTTTCAACGCTTGTATGCGAATTGGATATTTTCCAGACACCTGGAAGCTTGCCCACATCCTACTATTCCCTAAACCAGACAAAAACCATAAAGACTCACCCAGCTATCGCCCCATCAGTCTTCTCCCCACCATATCAAAACTCTTTGAAAAGATCTTACTGGCACGTATAAAACAATTTATCAGCAGTAACAATATAATACTATCTTATCAATACGGTTTTCGTAGAGGATACTCCCCAATACATCAACTATCAAGACTCACCGAAATCATCGAGAAGGGATTTGAGCAAAAACTGCACACTTTAGCAGTATTTGTCGATATAGCTCAAGCCTTTGATAAAGTTTGGACGAGCGGCCTATTATATAAAATGCACTTAACAAACTTTCCCAAATATTTACTGTGCATAACCAAATCTTTTCTGACGGACCGCACAATCGCAGTGAGAATTAACTCAAAACTCTCACCGATCAAAAGAATAACGGCCGGAGTACCTCAAGGCTCAATACTGGGGCCTACACTGTTTAACGTGTTTGTTCACGATCTACCCACCCCACCTAACACCACAATCGCCATGTACGCCGATGATACTGCCCTCCTTGTACAGCATCACGATGTTGGAGTAGCAGCACAGCTCCTTCAAGAAAGCTTAAATACACTCTCTTATTTGGTTTGACAAGTGGTGCATACGATTAAATCCTGATAAATGCGAAAGTAAGGTTTCCACCCTGCGCCGCCCGCCGGACCCGCCAAATATTACAATTAGAAACCAGGCTCTCGACTGGAACCCTGCCGATGGCGCAATTAAGTACCTAGGAGTCTATTTAGACAAACGATTAAGTTGGGGTTTTCATATCAACAAAAAGATTAACCAATGCCACGCCAAACTTACTCTCTTATATCCCATAATCAATAGGAAATCTACATTAAAACACGAGTGTGGTTTACTAATTTATAAAGCTATACTAAGGCCGACTCTAACTTATGCCTCACAAATCTGGGGTGCAGCAAGCCCAAGTCAAATTAAGAAAGTACAAAGATTTCAAAATAAGATTCTCCGGATAATTTTCAACTCCGCCTGGTATATACGTAACACCCAATTACACAACGAAGGGCATCTACCGACAATCAGTGACTTCATCAAATTAACAACCAAGAAATATTTCAGTCACCTTAACCTATGCCAAAGTGCAGTGGAATTTGGCACAGGAACCAAGAAAATTCACAGAAGACTTAAGCGACGGCTACCACAGGACCTGTATCTCACCTCAGATGACAGTGACCATTGATCTTGATACTAAATCTCTAAGTGACACTAACTCCAGTGAAACATTATAGTTACAATCAGTTCGCCAAATAAGTGAAACTAAATTTATATGTCAAATCAGTCATGTATAGCGAAAATCGCTGATCTGACTTAAATTGTATTAAAAAAAAAAAAAATCGTTTGTGCATAGTACTGAGATCAGTGTGTAATGCAGAAAAAATAATTACATAATTTTCATTTATAACCTGTCACTGCTGCAAAAATCTCGTATCGCTTAAAACACAACTTGTTAAATTAACAACTGCACATATTCTCATATATATTTGGTCAATTTTAATTACAAGTGGTAGAGGTAACGGTTTGACGAGAATTTCAAATGTCTTTATTCTTTGATTAGTTCGCTCTACATGCACCCTCGCTTTTGCAATTTTAGCATTTAATAGAGCTTCTTCTTTTGAAAATTGCATCTTCTTTCTTAAAAATGGTGGTTGAATAATCTTGATTGCATACTCATTTGCAATATCTTTTATTAAAAATCCTTTATCCACCATAACATTGTCTTGAAACATTTCACATTTAGTGATAAGGCCACTTTGTGTAAATATACGTTTATCCGAAACACGACCTCCATATGACTTACTGATGTAAGTTATGAGTCCAGCAGGTCCAGTCATAAATTTTAAAGTATGCTTTTTTTGTACTGGGAGTATGTTTTAAGCCGACAGCATAAACACTTGGCTTGTTGAAGCGCAATTTCTGTACAATCTATCACTACACGAACTTTCTGAAAATCTTCAAAACAAATAGGCATGTTTTGCCTAATTTCTGTAGATGAAGGCCAATATATAAGTGGAGCTAAAACTTTCGTTAACATGGAAAGTGTTTCATAAAATATTGTGCGACATGTAGTTGCAGTAACAGTTTGAAACAATATTGCTAGAATTGCATACCTCACTCCAGTCTTTAATTTAATAAAAGTAAGAAGTATGCATTCTTTTAACGAAAGTTTATATTTTTTTGAACTTCTATCGAATATTTCAATGCATAACTCTACAATGACATTAAGTAACTTGAAGTTGGTATTCCAGTCATAGTAATCAATTTCTTTTTCTCATTAATCAAATTGATGAAAGAAGGTGCAAAATCACCACTTGTTACTTGAATACTTTTATCACTTACTCGAATACCATCGTCAACGTTACTTAAGCACAATAACCCATCCACAGCTGCGCGTTCTGGTTCTGTAAAGTATAATATTGTCTCTATGTAGGTAGGTACTTTTAATTAATTATTTATATTGCACTACCTGATAGAGATTCAATTCCTTGCAATGTATTTTCTGTATTTTGTTCTACTGGAATGCTTCCTAGCAAATTCTGAAAATTTGCAAGGGTTGTTTTTTGTTGGATTGTTTCCCTGCATTTTCTAGTTGGTGGTAGTTTACACTCTAAACTTGTTTTAGGCTAGTTTTGGCTTGGCACTGCTGTACTTTTTAATCTTGGCCTTTTAGTTGGAATACCTTAATAAACAAATTAGTACAATTTAAGATGATTTAATGTAAAATAATTATATACTTCTACCTGGGAGAATAAAATCATTTCTCGAAAAATGCTGTGAACACACACACATGCTGCTTGTTGCTGGTTTTCTCATCTTTAAAGCAATCATCCAGCCTTTATATTTGCCAATTTTCTCTTGGACTCCAAACTTATTAAGTACGCAAACAACCGATTGGTTTTTCTTCGGAAATTGACGAAACGAAATAGAAAAATCCTTTCCTTTTCTATTGTGGCAATTATAGACGCAACAATTGATATTATACATGTTGAAATACAAACTGATCACAAAAGCTGATAAAATTAAAAATATTGGAATTGTTTTGAGATTTGACAACAGCAGACATGCAGCAGACAAAAAGGAGTTACCGGTTAAAATAGTATCGAAATCTCACACCAGATGGCGTATTGCTACATTTACATTGCCTATTGCGAATTACGAATATCATATTACAGAAAAGAAACGACAAAGAAATTATTTTTTAATAAAAAAAAGTGTGAAAGTTGGCAAGATTTAGTCGTGGCAAGTTTTGATCTTCAAAAAGTTAAAAATCACACATTGACATCTAATAATACAATTAAATTTTTACACTTTTCTGATAACAAAAATAAATTAAATATTTTGGAAGCTTTTGAAATTTATAAACACACAAAAAACAATATACCTTTAATGAATGAGCAAATTGAGCTCTTAGATTCTCCTTTACTGGCAATTTTGGAATAGGCGATGTCTTTAATGAATAAAGTAGTTGCTATATAAATCATTATTCATTTGTTACTAAACATCTTATATTATGCTTTTGACAATGGGACATTGATGCCGAAATACGTATTAAGCAAATAAATGTTATTACTATTTCCCGTTAAAATCGATATTTTATTTAATATTTATTATTTCTATACAGATGTCATGTTTGAATGTGGGACCATTAACCGAAGTGCAAAAACATACCGTATTGTGTTCGCTTAAAAAATTTAGCGATTGTGTAGCGACCACCTGGAGACAATTGGGAAAAACCAGTGCTACAGAAATGCAAATCAAATGTAGAACAAACGAACCGATAGTTTATTTCCGAACTTACCTATTAGGATTGCAATTTAAAGTATCTACCGATTGCAATGCACTTCCAACTTCTTTTACCAAAAAAAAAGAAGGGTAGCTCGTTGGTGGCTTGAAGTCCAAGACTTCAATTTTGAAATCGAATATCGACCAGGAGCTAAAATGGCGCATGTTGATGCCCTAAAGTAGAAATCCAATCCAAGAGTACGATGGATGCCAAGTCGATTTAACAGAAGGCGACTGGCTCGAAGCAGCGGAATTACAAGACGATCAAATTTTAAGAATACAAAAAAATTTAGAAAGCAATGTTAACAATCGAGATACTAAACAATACTTTCAGTATTATGAACTGATACAAGGGAAAATCTATCGTAAGGTAGAAAATGGTGGGTGGTACCAAAAGGTGTATGATGGCAGATTTGCAAATTGAATCACGATGACATGCATGCTTACACTGTCTATACTACAAAGGTCCAAATGGTCCATCCCATCGAAAAGGTGGCTACACCATGTCATACCCTGCATGCAGATCACGTAGGGCCATTGTTGCGACACAACCTTGAAACCGAATTTGGCACAGTAAAATATACCTATGTACTGATAATTATTTTTTTGACAATTTGACACACCCTAAACTGACCAATCCGGTTGCGTTTTACTCACTTGACAAGCCAATCAGCGCACTCCAAATTTGTATATTCTCGGATATTTAGGACTAGTACAAAATTTCAGCGATAATTTTTCTGTCAAAAAAAACTGCTTCCAAACCGAGGTGTGAGATTTCACAGTATTCTTGGGAGTTTTACCTTCTACAGCTTCGTTTATCTCTTCAAGTGTACTCTAGCCAAACCATTTTGCTTTCATTTTTCCGTAAATGTCACAAACCATACACAAAATACGTAGAAAGAAACATTAAATTTCATACAATTCTTGGGCGTTTTACCTTCTAAGCTTCCTCTATCTCTTCAAGTGTACTCTGTTGAACCCGTTTTGCTTCCATTTTACCGAAAATATCACAAAGTATGCACAAAATACGTAGGTAGAAAGAAAAATTAAATTTGACTTTTGTCTAGTTTGTATATAAAACCATGGTTACGACGAAAATTATTATAAATCCGATTTGAAACTATAAAAATTTAAATTTGGTTCGTCAAATTGTCCTCCGAATACTACTCGTAACTACGAAATAATCCTGCAATTTTTGGACAGTACGTATTCGTACTTGATGCAGGATAATTCGCGATTCGTCCTTCGGACTCATAGCGAATTATCGCGCATAAAGTACTCTTACATACTGTCCAAAAATTGTCGGATATTTCGTAGTTACTAGTAGTATTATATATGAAAATTTAGCTGTTGTCAGTCGAGGAAAACCTGTCACACCAAAGCATATTCTTTTTCCTTGGGCGGTGAAAACCCTTTCTGGAAACGTGGAACTTATAAAAATTTTGAATCGTTTAGAACACGCAATTAGTTATATATATACAGTGAGCACCAAAGATATGGAACATACTAAATAAAACCGAAATGAATGTTTTTCTCTAAAAATCCCGAAACACGTCAATTTTCTTTTTTAAAAATACACATTGGAATGTCAAAATAATTTTCCGGCCTTCATTTGTTTGTAAGTGGTGACGTCATCAGTAATTTTTTTAAATTTCAACCCCCATTTTTTTTCGCGTTTTTGATACATCTTTGAATTGTTTAAATGAGAGTATAAAAATGTTGAAACCTTACATAAGAAAATTTTCGAGAAATAAATTATTTAATGTTTAATAAACACATTCTTAACAAATGTTAAACATGGTACGTCGTCAATTACAAACAAATGAAGGCCGGAAAATTATTTTGACATTCCAATGTGTATTTTTAAAAAAGAAAATTGACGTGTTTCGGGATTTTTAGAAAAAAACATTCATTTCGGTTTTATTTGGTATGTTCCATATGTTTGGTGCCCACTGTATATAGTTTTAAACTATTATAAGTCGACACAGCACTATGCATCGAAAAAATTAGGAATGTTGAAGACAATCAGATCCCTCTTCCCAGAAACGTTCACTATGGTGTACCGACTATTTTGGCATATTATAACATTGACCGACAAGAGGAAACAATTTCTGGAGCTGGAACATCTCATCGAGTCAATGGCATAATAATCCAGCCCTGTATGCCGCAAGAGAACAAACAACCATAATTCAATAAAAAATAAACAGAAACATCCATCAGTTTGAAGATATAAGGTAACGCCGGGTAACATTCACACGTATTCAAATACCTCGCCCAGTGCTTGTAAATTGGAAAAAACTGGAAATGTTACGTTTTTAAAAAGTCCAGCCCTCTAGTGATAATAGTTGAAAATTGGATTGTTGCAATTCATTAGTTTCTACAGGTCCTTTAACTCCCACGCGTGGTAAAATTGCTGTTAGTGAGATGACCAAACTTTGTTTGTAAACGATATTTCTTAATATTTGTACGTTTGTTTTGCGAGGTAAGTTATTTTACATCAACCTAAATGAAATTATTAACGTTTTCTGTTATATTTCGCAGTAGCAAAGAAAAACATTTAAATACGATTTTGAGGTTAAGGTTAACACAGGTGTCAATCTTTCCATATTGTATTATGTCAAGTTATTGTTAATTTTTTCAGTTGGTATGTCGCGCCCAAAAAGACCTTAGAAAACCTACTCTGACGGTAGAATTGAATCAGATGTAGATTATGTGAAGAATGGTGTTAGCATAAAACGAGCTGCTGAAATCTATACTATTAATCGTGCGACACTGATGAACCATGTAGAAAATTATAAATATAATGCTGCCGGAAAGCCCACTGCTCTCACTCGAGATGAAGAACAACAGTTGTTTAGTGAGAGCATGCACTAATAGTTACTATTAGTGCATGCTCTCACTAAATTAGCGGATTGGGGATTTGGTTTGGATAGATTTCAATTGCAAACATGTGTGCAAGACTATCTTAAAAGAACTGATAGAAATAGTCCATTCAAAAATAGCTTGCCTGGGAAAGATTGAATTTCCGGATTTCAAAAGCGCTGGAAAAATCAATTACGCCGTAGAATTGCTCAAAACCTACCCAAAAATCGAGCGGAGGCCTGTTCTGTTGAGGTGCTGAAAGACTTTCACAAAAACATAAAAGACGCCATTGAACGCAACCATTTAGAAAGTAGGCCTCGAAACATCTTCAACTGTGGTAAGTCCGATTTTCAAACAGACGTTGGAATACAAAAAATGTTATACAGCAAAGAATCTAGAAATCCACATAAAGTTGTAGGCAGTGTGACAAAATCCACATACACTGTACTAGTTTGTTGTAACGCGATAAGGGATTACCTACCTTTATATGTTAATTACAAAGGCTTACACCTTTACTCTAACTGGTAAAATAATGGTCCTGAAGATGCCGTGTATAAATGTTCCCCATCTGGGTGGATGGAATCATTACAATTTTTCAACTGGTTTGAAATTGTTTTTATAAAACAAACTGCAAAACTGGAGGGTCCTAAGCTTTTATTATTTGATGGCCACAACTCGCATCTTACAATTCCATTAATAGAAATGACTTGTGCAAATAATATTGAACTTTTGTGTTTACCAGTGCACACATCCCATGCATTACAACCCTTGTATGTTGGGGTATTTAAGGGTGTGAAAAATGCATGGCGTAGTGTTTTAAAAGATTATTATCCTGATAGTGATGTAAAGCTGTAGACAGTCACATTTCCTTTATTGCTGAAAAAACTGGTACACACTGGGTGTTTCTCTACAGCCAATGGAATTGGAGGGTTTGAAGGCTCAGGTATTTACCCTACAAATGAAGACAAAATATTAAAGAAATCTGAAACATCATCTGTGCTTTCATCAACTGAAAATGTAGACCAAAGGGGATCTATTACATCAAATACAGCTAATGCAAACACTGCAACAAACTCAGAAGACGCAAATTCTGCAGGTAGCTCTCGAGTCGGCTCTCGATCAGAACGAGTGACTTCTTCAAGTTCAACTTCAAAATCAGTTGTTATGTCGCCGAAAAGACATTTAGAACTCTCGATACTGACGGTACTAAAAAGGCAAGAAAACAAAAGCAGGAAACTCAAAAACGTAACAGAGTTCGGCGAAAATTTTCTGAAAGTCTTACTAGTGCAGAAGTTATGCGTTAGTGGATGCGGTCAGAAAGTGACGCAAGATTCTCGAAAAAACCCCAAAAACGTGTGAAAAAGAGTCAAAAGAAAGTTGTTGAAAGCAGTTCTAACAGTGATGTAACTTTAGAAATCAATGACGATTCTGACTTAGATGTGCAAGACGTAGAAGAAGAATATGATTCCAATAATACAGGGGTAGAAGCAACACATATGGACCCCGACTAAATTATAGTAATTCTTGGATTCTTGTAAAATTTAGAGTGGGCAAGCCCACAAAAACCCAGGTATAGGGTTACGTGAGACCCCAGTATCGTCTTAACTTTTTTGGAAAGTCGGGGTCCACACGAAACAATACCAATAAAAGCACTAACACAAAAACCAGTAGGTAACCTTAATGGCGTTAGTAACAACCCAAAGAGTTCAAACACTTTCAAAAATTATTTTAAAAAACATTAACATTCAAGTAGACTCGGTACAGATTTATACAGGGTGTGTAAAAATGGCCGTGCAAGCTTCAGGTAAAGTTATTCTTTGGACAAAAATAAAGTAAAAAGCTTATTGCAAAAAAGCTCGCAAAGGGTTCCTCAAGCTACGCGAGGCCTTCAAAGTTAGAAATTGGTAACACTAAAAGAAAGCTATTTTGCAAAATCAAGTTACTTGATGCGTACTTTTAGAGATAATAACTAGAATTTATTGCTATTGATCGTTTAAAAGTAATAGGATATTAATCATTTTCATTATTTCCAATCATATAATTTTTGTAAATGCGTAAAAAATACGCTTGGCAATATTGCAAATTAATAATGATAGCCCACCTTGTTCTAAACTAAAATATAGCCTAGTAGTTTAATAAAACTAGGTCCATGGACTGGTTGATATTTGTAGTTTTAAAATACAAGGTTGCCAAATTTACATTTCTTAATTTGTTATGGTGAGGGGTAGCCATGCGCCTAAGAACTTTTTCAAATAAGCTTTTTGCCTTATTTTTGTCCAAGGAATAACTTTACCTGAAGCTTGCACGACCATTTTTACACACCCTGTATACCGGATCAGTTAAAGACGTAGGGCCTAAATAAATATCAGTTTTTTTTTCGTTTCCCATCTACCTTACAGGTTTACGTAACGCGAACAAAACCCCTTCGGGGTAATTCCGAAGACCTTTGTACCTGCACTAAGAGGCCACATAATAATGCCTCATCACTAGAGCTAGGATAGTTAGGCAAAATAAAACCTTTAACAAGGCAGGCAAAAAGGCAAAAAAAAGAAGCAGAAAAAGCCCTAAAATAGGAAAAATAGTGTAAAAAAGGCATCAACAAAAATAAAGGCAAAAACCACTTCACGATCTTAACACATCAGAAAATTGTCACAAACTGGCCGATTCACTGGTTTAGAGAAATGAGTAAGAATATCAAAGTTTCTCTGGCAATACCCAGTCATAAAGTTTTTTCCCAAAATAATAAACATTGTAAGAAATTTTGAACCCTTAACCCTCGCCCGGCGGAAATAAATTAGTAACGTACACACACGGCGAAAATGGGCCCGGTTATAAATTTCGATGTTATGCACTCATTGATTTGTAAAAATGAAATTTAGTTTCTTTGAAATGAAATGATAGAATATACTTAATAAAAAAAGTTACATAGTATGGTTCTTAGAAATAATATGATATTATACAGTGTATAGTAACAATAACTAATGTAGATGTTTACATGCTGCACACACTGCATTTATTTTTTGCCATTATTCTATATTTTCTACAATATATTTCAGACATTTAAGACCGGTACATTTTTTTACAAATTTTTTCACCAATTTGTTCAAAAATAATTTTTTTTTTAAATAAAATAAATTAAATTTTTAAAAATTTCAATTTGTATACCATAAAGGGCAGACAAAGGCAGAATAAATAGGAAATGCCCCTAAAAAGGCAAAATCTTAAAAAAGTCCCAAAAAAGGCAAAAAAGGCAAAATAAAATTTGCATTTTTGAATTGCACGTACTCTAAAACGGATTTTTAATTGGGTCTGCCTTTAATCTTCCTATTTATTAAAAAAAAAGGCATTTGCCTAACTATCCTAGCTCTACTCATCACAAACCATTAGTAATTGGATAAAAACGTCTTTGTCCCATAGTGGTATAGATACCAACGTATTCTCGGCTCATAGCACGAGACACGCCGCTATTTCGGCAGTCCTTCGAGGAGGTATTAGCATAAAAACAATCCTCGATACGGCAGGCTGGATGAAGTCGTCCTCTACGTTCGCAAAATTTTATAATAAACCCCTAAGAAATGAAGAAAATTTTTCTCTAACCATTTTAAACGGAAAAAGTAATACTTAAGCTTTTTCCCAGTTATATATCTATGTTCATTATAATACATGTTCATGTTTCTTTATCAATAAAATATTACATTGCAACTATCTTTAAATATCTACCTAATGATCTAGAGGACGAAGGGTTGCAGTATAATTATACGATTAAACGAACTTAGCTGAAGTGAAGTTCGATCGCGACACGGGAAGCGGGGGACGCTAGAGGGACTGACTGATTTAACTTTAAAAATGTGTGATTTGCAGCCTATAGGTTCGGCTACTACCTAGTGATCTATTCGGACGAAGGGATTCGTATAATTACGATCGAACTTCACTTCAAGTAAGTTCGTTTAATCGTATAATATTACATGTTTTCCGTCCATAGTGCCAATACAGTTGGGAAAATTCCATAATGTTTCATACTATTGAGATACATTCAACCACTCTTCTGGTGTTTCAGGCATCTGCGGAAAAATGATAATTAGTTGTTATTAAATTTATTAATCAATGTAGGTAGAGTGATGTGTCAATCTTGTATATCTACACAACCACTCACACTCGCACCCATACATATGTACAAACACTATGTACGAACACTAACTGCAATCTCTATTACAGACTGTACAGAGTGATGTGGAACATGAAGAGCAAAGTCAGGAGAATTATGACGATTCCCAGAAAGATAATAAATTAGTGGAATCGGAAGATGGCGAAACTTCTCAGCGAGAACAATTGGAACCATTTTTTGCCCCTACATCGCCAGCACCTCCACCGAATAGTGGAAACTAAAGAAAGAAAACTCCTGTACCACTAGCAGTACAACAGCAAAATTTTGTTGAAGAAGAACCTTCTTCTGCACCACAGAAGAAACGACGCAAAAAGCAAAAAACTGTTGACGAGGATCCGCGCATTGCCGAAGCGTTTAATATACTCCAACGATCAAGCGACAATCCATATCTAGGATACGTCCAACATATTGCCACCAAATTGCTGGGTTACTCCGTCTTAACAAGGGCACGAGTAGAACATGCATTTAACAACGTACTTTTTGACGCCTACATGGGGAAATTCCATGAACCAGCGGTGCCCATTCCTGTTCAATTCCAACCGATTACACATACACAACAACCGCATTACGATGATACTTGTCATCAATTTTCTCCATCACCTTCACCATCATACTACAACTCATCTACATCCCATTCAACTCCAGAACCGCCGTCATCTCCTGCATCTGTACATAACATTCAACCATCGAATGAGGAAAATCTGTCAGGTTGTGGTTCCAGGTTTTCAAATTTACAATAATGTATCGTGTTTAATATTTGCAATAAACTTTTGAAAAGTACGTACCTTTATATATTCGCTAGAACTTCGACCAATGCACGACACACCTCTTGAACTATTGCTGATATTGTCGATTTTGAAATTTTAAAAAGGTACTGCAAACTTGTATACGAATCACCGGTTGCTAGAAATCGCAAAGTTACAGCCAGTCTCTCCGCTGCAGGTATAGCTTGTCTTAGTCTGGGGTTTGCCTTCGTGATTTTTGGACTGACTAAACTCAGCAAAAATTCAAAATCCACCAATGCCATTCTTGTAAAGTTTTTGAAGTGGTTACTGCCATTATTGAACAACAAATCACTCATTAACTGTGAAGCTCCGTATTGTGTTCTATTTCGGCAAAGTTGTGTCATCCACCAACGTCTGTTTTTTTATTCTTTAATAATATCTCATCTTTTTTAATTAATGAATACAAAACAAAATCACACATTAACATCTAATAATACAATTAAATTTTTACACTTTTCTGATAACAAAAATAAATTAAACATTTTAGAAGCTTTTGAAATTTATAAACACACAAAAAACAACATACCTTTAATGAATGAGCAAATTGATCTCTTAGATTCTCCTTTACTGAAGATTTTGGAATAAATATCTTTTTAAAACACTGATAAGCGACTGACCTCCGACGGGTTGACTGGGGCCAGCTGCTTCACGCAGTGTTAAAATAATAGAATCAAGGAGTTACTATATTTTTGCATTTGTTATAATATTTTATAATAGCTTTTGACAATGGCACAATGATGCCGAAATACGTATAAAGCGAATAAATCTTATTATTTCCTGTTGAAATTGATATTTTATTTAATATTTATTATTTATATAAAACTATAAATGCTGCACTCTCAGTTTGAACAGAATTCATTTTATCACTGTTTATTTGCTGTTTCTTTTAATATTAAATTCTGAAGTACAGCGGGAGCACTCAAACCCATGCGCTGTGTCTGCCGGATTTTAACGCATGGTAAATATACACTATGCGTGCACGCTCATACCGTGTGCGCACGCTCACACCTTGCGCGTGTGTTGCTGTTCAAGTCTAAACGCCCCTTTACAAATGTAGCAGTTGAGTCTAATGTTACAGCAGAGGGTTCAGTTAATCGAGTTCTATATGGAAAACATTATAATAGGGCTATTAGATTTAAAAACATAAAAATGCTGGCTATGAAAGATTATACCTTGGAGTTTCGCTCTGGACAAAATCAATTACGCAAGATACCTTTCTATACATTATGCTGAAATGTCAAACCTTGAAGAATTAAGTCGGTTCATATTCACGCACTTCATGAATGGAGAATTCGCGGTTCAGTTAAGTGGTGACAATCCCCTTTCTCGAATACCTGTAGACCAAACTATAGAAGAAACTGTAAACAAGGATACTACCCAGACCCCAGGAGGTACTCGTGCTTTCAGTCTTAAATGTGCAGCTGTATACAACTATTATCTAACAGCTGCATATAGAGCTATAGGTATCGCAAAACTAAGAGATATTGTGTCGTTCACAAGAAATAAAACATTCAGTCACCCTGACCTTAGAAAATCACGCAACCTAAAAGATGAAAAGAATGTAGTTTCTATATCTGAACTGATGGAAAATTATTTGACAAATCCATTTGATAACAATCCATCTGATATTGTAAAATTATCAACTGGGGTAGCTGCAAGCAAAGAAGTGGTCAACGATTTGTTAACAGCCAGAAAAAAAGGTAAACAGCTATATACGGATTTTCAAGAGACTCGCTTGCAAGAGGGTAAATTCTTTTATGAAAGAATTCATAAAATTAAAATTGAAAACTTTTACTGTGTTTGGTATCAATAATAATAATAGTAATGGACTGTATTAATATAAATATTTTTCTTCTTCTCAAAATTCTTGTTTATTTTATTAAACAACAAAAAAAAAATTTCTTTTAATGTACAGACTTGATTTATAATAGAAACATGAAAGTGCAAATAAGGGCGGTAACATACTCCCCGCTTTGAAAGATCAAGGTTTTTCAACAAACAAATAAATTAATGTGATCATAATAATATTATGAATAACAATCAATAAAAGGTATTAAATATAGTACATTAACAAAACAAATTAAAACAAATGAAATTAACTAATAATTATTCTTCCATGGGAAGGGGGCATATTTTTGAAATTGCCCTTCGAATTGTTCCTTTTTTGGTACGTATAGACACTACGCGAACGATTGTGTCGATGCCAGGATGAAGAGCAGTGATTCTGCCGAGTTGCCATTTGGTTGGAGGTAAATTATCATTCTTGATAATTACCATGGTACCTATTTTTAAATTGGTAGCACTAATTTTCCATTTATTGCGCTGTTGTAATTCTGATATATATTCAGATGACCATCGTCGCCAGAAATGTTGTGTCAATTGTTGTAATCGTTGATAATGTGATAGTCTGGATTCTGGAATAACAGTAACGTCCGGATCTGGAACCTCGGTTAAACTTCTTCCAACGAGAAAATGTGCTGGGGTCAACGGCATTAGATCAGAAGGATCAGATGAATTGGGAAATAAAGGTCGGGAATTTAAAATTGACTCTATTTGTACAAGTACACTGTAAAATTGTTCAAAAGTTAAAGATGCATCTCCCAAAACTCGTTTTAAATGGTGTTTTATAGCTTTAACTCCCGCCTCCCAAATTCCTCCCATATGAGGCGAATTTACAGGAATGAAATGCCAATTGAAGTTTTCCTTAACGAAATTTTCTTGCAATTCTTTACAATTTTTAACTAGAAATGTACCTAACTCTCTGAGCTTAGAAGCAGCTCCAACATAATTAGAGCCATTGTCTGAATATAATTTTGTGGGCATACCACGCCTACTGGCAAACCTTCTCAAAGCTAATATAAATGCATCTGCAGATAAATCAGACACTAATTCAATATGGACAGCTTTGGTGCTAAAACAAATGAACAAACAAACGTAACATTTTGATATCTTACAACCACGTCCTTTTTTATCCTTTATATTAAAAGGACCTGCATAATCTGTACCAGTAACATGAAAAGGAGGATTCGGCGTAATCCGATCCTTTGGTAAACTTCCCATAATTGTATGTATTGGTTTTGGATTTGCTTTGAAACAATGAATACAATTATGAAAAGTATACCTTGCTAAATTCCTACCAGCTATAGGCCAATATTTTTGTCTAATTGATGACAACAAAAGTTGTGGACCTGCATGTTTTAATCTTAAATGCTCTCTGATAAATAACAACTTTGTAAAATTATGTTTATGTGGGATAATTATAGGATATTTTTTATTAAATGGAAAATCGGAATTCTGTAAACGTCCGCCTGCTCGCAACGTACCGTCTTCATGAATGAATGGATTTAAGCTTAAAATTTTGCTTTTTCTAGATATTGGTTTACCATCAGCAATCAACTTCACAAAATTCTTGAAATTGTACGATTTTGATTAAACTAATATGTGCATCGGCAATTTCAGAATAAAATAGTGCGCCTAAATTATGTTTTGGTCCTTTTGTTAGGCAATTATATTTAAAACGTAAACAATATGCTACTATTCTTTCTATCTTTGATAAATTTGAGTATTTCTCAAATAAAAATGATATATTCCGAGATAATACAATGTATGAATGTGAAATATTTTTTAACTCGGGTAATTCTTGCGAATCATGATGATATTTAGGCCAATAAATTGTTTCTTTTGAAAGAAATGAAGGCCCCTTCCACCATAATGAGGAAGATTGCAAATCTTGAGGTTTAACCCCTCTTGATAATAAATCAGCAGGATTTTCAGTTGTAGATACATGATTCCAATCAGAAGGATTGGATAGCGATTGAATTTCAGATATTCTATTACTTACAAATGTTTTTAACAAATGAGGTGATGTACGAATCCAACCAAGCACAATTGTGGAATCACACCAATTTACTATACGAGTTACATTTGTATACGAAGAAATCAATATTTTATTAACCAACTTTGCTAACATCTGTGCACCAAGTAATTCTAATTTTGGGATGGTAAGTGATTTCAAAGGAGCTACCCTTGTCTTTGCGCAAAGAAGATTTACAAATATTTCACCTTCCTTATTTATGGATCGTAAGTAAACGCATGCACCGTAAGCAGATTGACTAGCGTCACAAAATGAATGAATCTCTAATATTTTTGGTGATGAACAACATGCTTGTCTATTAATGCGTAAATTATTTAATTGGGGTAATGCAATACAATATTCTAACCATTCTGATCGAAGTTTTTCTGAAACTGGATCATCCCAAGATAATTTTTCAATCCATAATTTTTGCATAAATATTTTAGCAATTATTGTACTAGCACTAATTAGACCCAATGGGTCGAAAACTTGTGAAATTGTGGAAAGAATTTTGCGTTTTGTAACTAATTTATCAAATTGTTGAGGTATATTTATTTTGTAAAGAAATTTGTCAGAATGAGAACACCATGCTACACCTAATGTTTTTGTAATCTCATCTGGACCAAATTCAAGAATATTAAAAGATATATCAGAAGATTGAACAATATGAAGTATGCTATTTTTGTTAGAGGTCCACTTTCTAAGTTCAAAACAACCTCCTTTAAGTATTTTTGAAATGTTTTCGGCGATATACGATGTTTCCTCTATTGTATCAGCTCCTGTAAGTAAATCGTCAACGTACATGTCGTTTTTAATCACATGAGCAATTCTAGGATGAGAAATTTGGCAATCTTCTGCCAATTGAAATAGGCATCTAATGGCAATAAAACTACTTGCTGCAAGACCATATGTTATGGTTTGCAAATTATATGTTTCAAGAGGACCAGTGGAATCGGGTCTCCAAATAATTCTTTGCAGTGGCCATTGTGATGAGTCTACTTTTACCGATCTGTACATTTTTGTACAATCAGCCGAAATTACGTATCTGTGCTTGCGAAAGCTCAATAGAATTTGAAAAAGATCACGCTGTATAGTGGGTCCTACAGCTTGCAAATCATTTATGGAAACACCCGTACTAGATGGTGCACTGCCATCAAATACAACTCTGCATTTTGTTGTTAAACTAGTTTGTTTGAATACGCCATGATGTGGCATGTAGAATGAATGCAATGGATTATCTGATAATCTATCTACTTTGGACATATGTCCTAACTGTTCGTACTCATTAATGAAATCCAAATACATGTTACGAAAATTGTGATTAGATTGAAGCCGTTTCTCTAATGATAAAAAACGTTTTTCTGCTTGTGTTCTTGATTCTCCTAGTGAATCTAATGAACCATGAAATGGAATTGAAACAATAAAACTACCATCATGATCGCGTCTTGTAGTTTCTACAAAATTAGATTCACAATGTTTTTCTTCTAATGATAATGGAGGCTTATCTGAATTGTAATTTTCGATTTCCCAAAATTTGGAAATTTGTAACGATAATGAATCTATTGAATTCGCATTAAAATAACACATTGATCGACTGATATGATTGTTTTGTTTAGGCAATGAACCTGATATTACGGAACCAAATTTAGTTTTAAAAATATATGGTAGTTTGTTTTTTCCTTGATCACAAAGAACATCCCAAAAAATATCAACACCTAACAATAAATCTATTTGTTTTGATTTGTGAAATTGAGGATCAGCAAGCACAATGTTTTTAGGTATTTTTATCAATCCCATGTCTAAATTGCAAGTTGGAAGACTTTCTGTAATCTTAGGCAACAATAAAAATAATAATGTGGCTTTAAAATTATTAATACGTGATTCAATTGTGGCTGTAACCTTTTCTCCTATTTTTGCCTTAATTTGGCTCACTCCCAAAATAGAAACATTTGTTTTTGAAATATCTAATTTCAGGCGTCGACATAGATCGTCTGAAATAAAATTTGATTCTGAACCAGAATCCAAAAGTGCTGTGCATTCATGAGCATTACCAAAAATATCAAAGACTTTTATAACTGCAGTGGGCAATATTTGCTGAACATTATTAATAATTGTTGATGAACTTACAAGTGAAGTGGATACACCAATGTCGTTTGAATTAATGCTATTAACTATATCACTATTAGATTGACGATTATCCTCTTTATTTATTTGCTCCGTATAGGGCAAATGCAAAAGTGTGTTGTGACGTTTGCGACATTTGTTACAATTGTAATTAGACTTGCAATTAGAAATAAAATGACCTGGTTTTAAACAATTGATACATAACTTATGCTTTTTGATTTCAATAAGTCTTTGATCGACTGGTAGTTTTATAAATTCTTCGCATAAATAAATCGAATGTTCTTGTCCACATAATGGGCACAACCTGCTTTTAGTCCCAACACTTACGTATGATGAGGACTCCTTATAAAATTTATTGGATGAATGAGCATGTTTATATCCTGAATGTGTTTGTGCAATTTTATGATTCTGTTGAGAAATTTGAATATTTTCTTGTTTCCCAATTTTTTCAATTAAATGACATCGGTTTTCTAAAAATTCAATGAATTCATTCATGTTTGGCATATTTTGATCTTTTATTGTGATTGCTTCCCATTCTTTCTTTGTGTTGTAATCAAGTTTTTCTACTATCAAATAAATTACGAGCGTATCCCACTTGTCTACGGATTGACCTAAAGTTCGTAAAGCACGTAAATGAATTTGTGTGTTATCAATTAAACTACGTAATGATGTGAATGATTCTTTAGATATTTTTTGCAAATCAACTATACCTTTTATATGGTTGTGTACCATTAATTTTTCGTTTTTAAATCTCCTTTCCAATATGGACCATGCGATCTCATAATTTGCTGAAGATACTTCTAAGCTTTCGATGATTTGCAACGCATCGCCTTTCAAACATGACCGCAAATAATGAAATTTCTGAATGTCGGTAATTTTTGAATTGTTATGAATGAGAGAGCTAAATGTGTCATAAAATAACAACCATTGGGAATAATGACCTGTAAAAATTGGTAAATTTAACATTGGCAACTTTACTTGTTGTGATGATCCATCGCATGAATGTGATGTGTTATCTGCTTTGACATTAATGTCCAATACTTCTAACTTACGCCTATCTTTTTTAATGATTGCTTTTGCCCGTGAAATACTATTAACATACTTATCATGAAATGAATTTCTTTCTGCAATTTGTTCATCTATTTTTAAATCATCTGTCAATGCTTCTATATTGTTTTGAACATCTTCAAACTCAGATCGTATTTCTTGCAATAACAAAATACGTTCTTCTAATTCTATTATTTATATTTCGTTAAGATCAACTTGAATTGGCTGTAATAATTTGTCTAAATGGTCTTTGAAATTTGTTAAACGAGCTATGACAGAAACGCGCTGTTTAATTAATGCATTTAATTTTGTCATTTTGAATTATTAACATAAAAGTAGGCAGGTACTGGCATAAATGTCATACATGAAAACTAAGAAAAATTTTAGAAAATATATTTCTGACCTTGCTAATGCGTTGAATTGAACACTTGGATTACTTCTTTTAGATACACTTGGACACTGGATGGATTACTCGCCGATATGCTTGCGAGCTTTGTAATATACGAACCAATATTTTGACTGAATACCATAAATTCTGTCAATCGATGATTTTGCTAATATATCCGGCTCTATATGACCAAATTATGTTTGGTATCAATAATAATAATAGTAATGGACTGTATTAATATAAATATTTTTCTTCTTCTCAAAATTCTTGTTTATTTTATTAAACAACAAAAAAAAATTTCTTTTAATGTACAGACTTGATTTATAATAGAAACATGAAAGTGCAAATAAGGGCGGTAACATACTGTCTCAACTGCTATCAGAAAGAAAAAGAATTCCAAAGAAGTCATTTTTAAGTCTGACTCTTTGCGCAAATGATTTTGATAGCTCAAAACAGAAAGTTAGAAATGAGAGTTGTGTTCAGTCACCCTCTTGGACCATTACCATGGAGTGTAACAAACCCGGACGGTCATCTCAAGAAAACTATAAGGCGTCTCTAGGTAAATATTTAGAAAATAAAGTTGCACCCTCAACCCAGGCGGAAATTACATCTACACCGCCTGCTTGTATTATTGATGGCATGGCATTAATACAAAAACTTCATGATGAAAATCGAACTTATGATATTCTTTTCTACAAATAATTTATTTTCTTTAAATTCAAAAAAAAAATTTTTCTTAAACTTAATTTCAATTTTAAATTTTCAAATTTTTCCGCCTTTACTTTATGATAATGGTCTAGTAACTTTTATTTGTATTGGAAACTTTTAAATTTTTCCTAACTGACTCCATTTTAACATCCTAAACGTTTAGTTTATTTTAAAATTTCTAAGTACCTAATGCTTTTAACCAAAAACTTTCAAGTTCAATTTATTCAGTTACTTAATCTGTAGTTTTAATAAAATCTATTTGATTTATTGGTTATACTTCACATTTTTGGTATGTTTATTTTGAAGTTTTAATTATAAAAAAAAATAAACTATTTTATATTACTTGTTCACTAACTTATTCATTTTTTTTTATTTACAATAACTAAACCATTTAATAATTTTATCACCAAATCATGTTAACTTTGCTCTCTCTTTTATTTGATATCCAACTTTTTGTCATGTTTTTTACTTTATGTTTTATATTATTATTCTGATGAAGTCCTTTATCTGGACGAAACGTTACGATTAACTTTTTAAAATTACACAACTTTGCACTTTTAAAAGTGTCTTTTTTTATTATTCTCACTTCGTTTTCCTAATATTGGCTGTTTCTTGCCATTAAAATTTGTTAGATCTCAGAAAGTTTATGTAGATAATTGGGAATCAAGGTTACGTGCAGTTAATAGTGGTGTGCAGCAGGATTCTATATTAGGGCCCTTGCTATATACTCTTTATATCTCTAACATTACTAGTGTTATTCAATCATGCAGCTGCCACTTCTATACAGGTGACACTCAATTATACTACTCTTTTGTTCCCTCTGATATACTTAATGTTAATAATCTCATAAATACTGATCTAAAACAATTAATATACATGGCTGAAAAACATTCATTAATTATTATCAATGCAACAAAATCACAAGTAATGCTGTTTGGCAACACCAGAGCTCGTAAAGCTGCTGCAAATGAACTAGCAATTAAATTTAAAAACATCCCATTAGCTATTGTAGATATTGGTCGAAATCTAGGATTGGTTTTTGACTCAGAATTAAGATTTACAAAGCATATCAGTTGTGCATTCAAAAAGAATACGCTAACCTTAATAGTTATTTATGTTACAAGTACGCAAAACATAGTTTTAGCGGACGAATCCAGATGTTTACGGACGAGGCGAAGCCGAGTCCGTAATATCAGATGACTCCGCTAAAACGTTTTGCGTACGTGTTTCATACAATATTTTTTTGTATAAGCTCTCCAAATTGGAAATTAGTATCTAGAATAATTCTACATCTGATAATGCTTGCGACATTTATAGAAAATCTAGTATTCGGTAGCCTGTGATCGTGACGACCATGGTAACCAGTTTGTTTAACAAGTTGTTGTTTAAGTGAAAAAATAACAAATCTAACAAATTCTAAAAAAATGGTTGATGTTCCGGTCGAAATTACCGAAAAAGCCAGAAATATTGTACTAGATTAGCTGCCACTCAAGTCTAAGCAGCAATACGAGAAGGAGTACGAAATATTTAATGATTGGAAGCAGAAAAATCGTTTGACGGTCGTGAATGAAGATGTGATATTGAATTATCTGCATTCTGGTGACATTTTTAAATATGCCAAAAACTGTAATTTCCAATTTCATGTTTCAAAGTAGATTATTTTGTGTTAATTTATATATTTTTTGTATTTTTTTGCAGCAATAGCTGTTTTGTGATGTACAATGTTTTTAGTAAACAAATTCAGTCCTTTAAAGTGTTGCTAAGTTACCTTTAAGGGACTAGTCCCCTAAAGTGGCATTTTGCGGATTACAAACAGTTTCCAAAGTAACCACTTTGGAGAGCGTGTACAAAAAATTAATTTATGCAAACCGACATTTGTTATGTAGGAGTACTAAAACTACACTAAGGCCCAATTGCACCAGTTACACTTAAATAATAAGCGTCACTTAAAAAAGTAATTCCCATGGATATAATTACTAGCAAGAGTTGTATCTATAGCAATTAAACTTTTAAGGGACACTTATTAATTAAGTGTAACTGGTGCAATTGGGCATTAGTGAATCACTCGTCCTATCACAATTTAACTACTGCGATACGATATATGGACCATGTCTAGATAACATGGATGTTAGGAGAATACAAAGAGTACAAAATAGTTGTGTCCGCCTAATTTTTGGTTTAAGAAAGAGAGATCACGTGTCACATACGGTAAAGGAACTTCATTGGCTCAATATGTCAAATAGGCGAATCTTACATTCCTCTTGTTTCTTTAACAAAATCATTAAATTCAAATCACCACAGTACCTATTCAGGAAAATCCGTTTTAGGTTCGATGTACATAATTTAAATCTTAGAAATAAAGGTCTCATCACACTACCTTCTCATAGAACTAATATGTATCGACGTTCCTATAGCTACAACATTGCTAAGCTGTGCAATCCTTCTTCTTCAATCATTCTTGAAAATATATCATTATGTAGCTTAAAAAAACATAAATGATTTACTTTTTAGTAGCCAATAACACGTTTTCAATGCGAAGCTCACATCTTGAAAAAGAGTTGATAACTGCTTCTTGCGTCAATGGTTACACTGTGAAAAATGGATTTGCTCAGCTAACAAATACGGATTAGTTGTTTAAATATGATTTGGTGTAACACAAAACTAGTTGCTTCAACAAATATTTTTTTGGCATTAGTTGTCGTAAAGAAAACGATAATGTTGAAGTAAATAATACAATTTTATTGTCTGAAATAAAATATTTTATTCTACCAGCATATATTTTTGTTTTTGGAAATGTAACATTTGTTAATCTAGAATTCAACAAATATAAATTTGTCACAGTAGAACTTCGTTAATCCGAATATTAACGAACGAGTATGTATGCGTCGATACAGTCATTTCGTATTTTGTCGTTATTAGTAGTCTGTGTAGTGCATGTTTTTTCATGAAAAATGCAGAATGTCGCTGAAATGTTGGAAAAGTGGGGGTTACCAGAGCTGATCCCAATTTTTGAAGGTAAGTGAAATAAATATTAGTTTAACACATAAGATCTGAAATTTTAATTGATGAATGGGTCAGGAGAATCAAAATTTCATTTTAACTTCATAACTGCCGAATAATAATTGCATTTAAAGTTGATGTCATCTAAAATAAATTATACATTTTTTTATCATTATTAGCACTTAGCAGTACAATAAGAATGGATTAACGTGGTATAACAATGTCTATTTCGCGTTATTAGTTTTATTTGGGGTTCCCCGATAGTGCTTGCCGTGCATATTTAATATACCCCGCTCCTCTCCGGCCGACACGATGACGCGACGTAACCTTGATATGGGTGTAATATTATAGTTTTTGCAAATGACGCATCTTGCTATATGTCGACCGTGGAAAAGCAAAAACTCTTAGGGCGTTTTCACACATACCGGCAAAACCGGTGCCGGTGCCGGTGCCGGCACCGGCTCTAACCATCGCACTCTTTCACACACACCGGCAAAATCGGTACCGCTGCCGGCACCGGCTCTAATTACTGCAGTCTTTCGTACACGCGCCGTCATCGACTGTCCCGATTCAGTTTGTTTTTGGACGTGAAATACGAATGATGTGTGCTTCTATCAACAGACGTTATCTCCTGGCGTTATTGTACCTTAGAAGAAAGTACCGCAGGGATAAAAATGAAAGACATCACTGGGTACATCCCCTTTTAACTGTGCGATACTTGGAAGGCAGTTTTTACACGCTCTTTGACAAACTTAGAGAGGATCAGTCAAAATTTTTCAATTACTTTCGCATGACTAGTAATACATTTGATTTCCTAGTAGAGCGGTTAAAACCTACCATTAAGCACCAGGATACTAGAATGAGGGCATGTATTCCTCCAAAGGAAATGGTCGCAGTAACAATTAGGTAAGAATATGAAGAATCGAATGAACTGTATAAACGTTTTATTTGCTACACTACAAAATGTATTGAACATAGACAACATTGTCACATAAGATATAATAGATATAGATCTTTGAAAACATTTACTTCACGCAGAAGTAAATGTTTTCAAAGATCTTGTAAATAGGATGTTGTCGGATCAGGTGAATTCTCATAGGACGAAAACTGCTGTGGAATGCGTTGAAATACATATGGTTGTTCACTACTATGTGCACTATTGGCACATGAAGATGAATAATGTGAGAGCGGTGTTGAAGTACGAGAAGAGTTAGTTGGACATGCTGCTGAAACACGCGGGTTCTTATTTTTACGATTGATGTCTTTTATCAATTGCAAGACATTCATGCGGAATTCCAATTTATCGTCCTCGCACATTTTCCGTACAGATGGAGTAATTGACATAAAGAACGCTTCATCCTCGTCAGGTGGTTTGTTGATTGCCTCCAATATTTGTCTGTCAATCTTTTCTTGCATTCGAAGTTTTTTTCGGGGGTTGCATACCTCTGCAGCAGCTGGTGACCTAACATTCTCGTGCTCTTGAACTTCTGCTTCTTGTACTTCTTGTACATCTGTTTCATCTAAATGTTGTGAATCATCGATGCTTGATTGTGTGTCATCGGACTGTACCACTTTCAATAAGAATGTGAGGTTCTCATGATATATATATTTCTTCGCAGTACCTTGGCCGGATTTCTTCTTTAACGACTTCACAAATGAGTCACGGACATTTTGCCACTTCGCATTGATTATTTCGCCTAAAATGAAATGAAAAATGAATAACTCACACAAAATATTAAACTGCTACCACTTATTATTATTCTCTTTATTTGCCACATATTTATTTTACAATGATGTTATATTCTAGGTATCTTGCGTCTGGAGCAACCTTTACCGCCCTACATTACTATTACAGACTAGGAATAAGCACAATAAGTAAAATTGTGCGTTTGGTGTGCAATTCCTTGTGGAACCTATTAAAAGACGAATTCCTTCCACAACCTACAGAAGAAAAATGGCTAAAAATAGCAGAGGACTTCAAAAAGTCAGCACATTTTCCCAACTGCGTGGGCGCAGTCGATGGAAAGCACGTACGAGTTAACAGATTTCCTCATAGTGGCTCAATGAACCTTAATTACAAGAGTTATTTTTCTATTGTCCTTATGGCAGTGGTTGATTCTGAATATAAATTTATATATGTTGATATAGGGGCCTATGGCAAAGATTGTGACTCATCCGTGTTTCAGCAAACCATTTTTTTTAAATTAATGATTAGGAATCAATTGCAAATTCCGCCTCCTGGTCCTTTACATGCAACTGGTAATGAAAATCTTCCGTATGTAGTTGTGGGAGATGAAGCATTTGGGCTATCAGAACACCTAATGCGGCCGTATGCAGGACATAATCTTACAGACAAAAAAAGGATATTTAATTACCGTTTATGCCGGGCAAGAAGATACGTCGAATGTGCTTTCGGCATTTTATCTAATAAGTGGAGAATTCTGCACAGAGCGCTAAATGTGTCAAAACAGTTATCTAAAGACATTGTGAAAGCATGTGTTATTCTACATAATGTTGTCCGAACCAAGGATGCTCTAGGATCTGAAGAAATGTATAAGACTCAAAATTTGCGAAATGTACATAGAGTCCCATGCACTCGACCAACAAGAACTGCAACAGATTTGAGAGATAGTTTTGCGGATTATTTTGTAAGTCCCGAGGGAGCGTTGCCGTGGCAAATGAACAAAATATAATGTTTATGATAGTTTGTGATATTTTTTGATAGATAATAAACATATTTCTTACCTAGTTTCTGCTGTTCTTTTTTGTCCATTTGATGAAAGTCATCGTCAAGAAAGGCATACACTTCCTTCCACGCTTTTTGTTTTTCAACTTTGTCTTTAAAACAATCAGCTGTCTTGTCCCACAAACACGGTTTACTCTCTACCAGTTCAATTAAACAGATAATATCGTACTTAAATGATTTACTCATTTTCGGAATAAAAACAGAAAGCTTAATTTGCAACAATAAGTCAAGAAACGTACTGATCACTATGAGAACAATCAATAGACTGAACAAAATATAACATTTTAACTAACAGCTCCCCGGCACCGGTAGGTGTGTGGACAAGTATGCATAAGAAAACATTGAATCCGAGAAATCGGAGACTGGCCCGGCATCCGGTTTGTCGAGATCAGCGACGGCTGCATTTACCGGTGCCGGCAGCCGGACCGGCAAATTTGCCGGACCGGGCTACGTGTGAAAGCGTCCATTTGATTACATTGCATCCGGTGCCGGCGCCGGCACCGGCACCGGTTTTGCCGGTATGTGTGAAAACGCCCTTAAGCTCCATTTCAGTAAAGGCGTTTTTACTTTACCCATTAAATTTATATACGGTATTCAAAATATTGAATTTCCTTATTTTTTTTATTATACGCGTATTTTAGAGAATTGATTTATTTTATTGTTAGGGTGAGGTTACAAGTAATTTCTTATATTATACCTGATTCTTCCTGAAAACCATGTACATAGAACTATATGCAATATTATGCAATTTTTGCGCTCGCATCGGAAGCCACATATACAGCGTCACAGTTATCTTGACCTCAGCATAGCGAGCCCCACCCCCCAATTCATTGTTAGAAAAAAATATTTAATGTTTACTTAATGTCATAACAAGGATCTTTCTAAATATACCTAATCCCATTTTAGAGAATGCAATCGATATGGAGGCTTTCCAATATCTCAACATTGATGTCATTAAGGAAATCATTCCTAAAATAGGACCGAGAGTTATGTTCATTAAACGATTTCAGGAATATTTGGCCACATTAGGTTCTGATAATAATACTTTCAGCCCTAGTACTAGTGGTTCTACTACAACTGATCGTAGTAGCATAGCTTCTCCGACATCTTCTATTGAGATTTCAGAAGAATTATCTCCTTCATGTAAGCGAAATTACGTATAAAAATAAAAGATAATTTTTTCTTCGATATTACCTCTATTACAGTATGTAATGTAATTTAAACAAATCTGTAGGTAATCCATGGCCCGATGCCATTGTTGGTTTAACAAAGGAAGAAATTGAAAATAGTCCTGCACAGAAAAACAGAAGGAAAATTCAAAAAGAGGCAGAAAAGTCAGTGGGGTTACATACACTATTTTTAAATTGCCATACTGGTAGAGGTATTTTAAGCCAGTACAAAAAATTAAACACGTTGACTGATAATATGAGGGACAAAATTGTGGAAATAGTAATACAAGAAGAAGTTCATAAGAATACTGATCAGAGGTACATGCAGCGTAATTATTTTAAAGCATGAATTTTCTCTTATTATCTATCTTTTATTTTGTCTTCAGAATTTCGACTGAGAGGTTTATATTATTGTCAAATGCAATAGTTGGTCTTTTTCCTACAGAAATAAAAGCAAGTTTTAATTATTTTTAATTTACTTGTTTTTTTTGTTATATTTTTATTTTATTTGTAGGAAGTTTACTTCTCTGTGGGATATAAAAAGAAAATTAACGGCAGCTTTTACAAAGTGGGATATGGAAAGCTGTACCGGAAATTTTATAATCTGAGACGGCAAATGCGGCACTCGGGTTTATTGATTGATGGAAAATCGCCTACGGCTAGTACTTCTGTAGTAGATGTAAATCCGGGTACATTGGATACAGATGATAATATACAATGGTTAAAAAACTCAATCGAACCGTGGACAGAAGTACTTAAAAGATGGGATGAAACTTTTGACAAGAGGAGTTTGTGGGAAAATAGATCAATAAACGACTATATGGATACATTTCCTGCCCTAAAATTAAAATTGGGATATGTTTTAGTAAGTTTTGTTATTATTACAAAATATAGGCACTAAAATACGTATAATGCATATTATTACAGTTGCAAAATGATTTTCATAGAATGCAACCCCAATTAAAAGAAACATTTTTGGTAAATTTTAATGATTTTGGGAACAGAATTTTAAACTATGCAAGAACATTGTTAAATAAGTCGGTGGTTGATTACCTCGAAAGGTTTCAAGAAGAATTAAATGAAGGTAGTATGCAATATGCAATAATTGACACAACTAATTAATTATAATTAATTTCTGTTTATTATTAGATACCTATGCTTGTTATATTTTGTTTCTCCTGTCCATATTATTAAAACCAGTACTTGTTAAAAAAGGGAAAGAAAATCAAGTGTGGAAACCATCTGTTATAGAATGTACAGAAGGATTTATTATTCACGCTAAGGTGATTTTTACTTTTTTTTTTAAATTCGACCTAATTTTTGTATTTTTTTTTTTAGATTTTTGGTGAGGTTAAGCCAGCATTAGAAACAAAAAGAAATAAATTAGCCGAATTTGGCTTGACACTCCAACCAACGCCAATTTTTGTTGGTCCAAGTCTATCAAACATTACCAATTACTATGTATCTATCAACCATACATTATACGAAGTGCCTACAGCTTTAAAAGCTATAGATGCAACATTTAGCATAATTCATGCTCTCAATGCGGATTACCCACTGGAAGCTGATCAAGTATGGTACTTGATTCAAAAAGGAGTTTACGAGTACACAACAAAACAAGATAAGAAGTACACCGCCGTTGAAAAGCTGTTGGGTTCTATTTAAGGTTTATTTTTATTTTTAGTATTTTTATAATTATTATTCATAATGCCATCTTGTTTTGTATGTATGAATAATTTTCCATCAGTATTTTCGTTGTGCATCCACTTGAAAATTGTACATAAGTTAGAAAGAAATGACACACACGGGTGTCGTGAAAATAACTGCATGAGAGATTTTGCAAACTCGAAATCCTTTAGAAACCACTTAAAATTAAAACACTGTTTTGAAAAAAAACAAACTCTTGATGAAAATATTGCTGAATGTGTTGAGCCTAAAAATATTTTTTCTTCTACTTCTACTGCCTTCTCTTTGCCTTCGTCTTCTGCAGGTCCTTCTGCTAGTTCTTCTACTGCTTCCTCGGCGATTATTTCATTAACCTTGGATGATTTTAAAAAACTAGTAAACGATGAATGTATGTTATTTTTATCAAAGCTCTACAATTCATCCTTGTTGCCAAGGAAATATATCCAAGAGCTAATTGATTTTGTTTCCGAATTTTTAAGTAGAGGTTTTGTTACTATATTGAAAAATTTCGTAATCGACATACTGAAAATGTATGCTACTGAAGAAAAGCATATTACTGATGTTGAAAATATGTTTCACATGCTACTTAATCCTTTTGCCGACTACAAAACTGAGTATCTCAGAATGAAAATGTTTCAAACTAGCACCTTTTTTATTAAACCTATTGAGTACAAGATTGGGGAACGTCAAAAGCCATCATCTAGTTCAGATGAAGTTGTAACAAAGTTTGTTGATGTCACTGGTCAATTTGTACCCCTTCATAAGGTATTTACTAAAATTTTTGAAATTCCTAATGTTTATAATGACATTCAATTGTATATTCAACAATTACAAGACGAGAAATTAATAAGCAATATTTATCAATCGTCACATTTTCAAAAAATAATTCAAAAATTTAATAACACATCTTTAGTGCTACCCCTTGTAATGTATTTCGATGACTATGAATGTGCAATGCTTTGGGTTCCCATGCGGGAATCCATAAATTGGGAGCAGTGTATGTTAGTATACCTACATTTCCTCCAAAATTTTCTTCATTGCTGGAAAATATTTTTTTAGCTTTATTGTTTCATAGTAATGATAGGAAACAATTTGGAAATGCGTCAGTTTTTAAAATTCTATTAGACGAGTTTATTTACTTGGAAAACACAGGAATTAAATTTTTTACAGAAAAGCATGGATTTGTAGAAATTCGTTTCGTTTTAACAGTTATTGTAGGTGAAAATTTAGGACTGCATACATTGTTAGGTTTTACTGAAAGTTTCAATGCTAAATTTAATTGTAGATTTTGTAAAATTGATAAAATGTCTTCTCGAATTCAAAACACAGAAAACAAAATGTTAATTCGTACTGTTAATAGTTATGAATATGACCTTTCTCTTAATGATATATCTTTAACTGGAATTAAGGAACCCTGTATTTTTAACAAATTAACTTATAGTCACGCCGCCGTTCAGAATTATTATGCTGATATTATGCATGACCTGTATGAGGGTGTATGCCATTATGACATGTTACACATTATAAAATATATTTTATATAAAGCTCAGTACTTGTCATTGGAAACATTAAATAATAGAATAGAATCGTTCAATTTTCCACCGAAATATTTAAATAGACCTCCTAAATTGTCAAAAGATTTTCATTTAAAAAATAAAATTTCGATGTCGGCTTCTGAGATGCTTAGTTTTGTACGACATTTTGGATTAATTATTGGGGATCTTATTCCCAAAGATGATGATATTTGGTCATTTTATAAAATATTACGAGAACTTTTAGATTATGTTAATACTGAATACGTGGATGATGCATTTCTTTCTAAATTACAGTTTTGTATAGAAAGGCACAATTTTTTATATCAGAAATTATTTCAAGATACACTAAAACCAAAACACCATCATCTGCTTCATTATATGCATATTATGTCAAATATAGGACCCCTACAATATCTTTCTTGTATGAGGTACGAAGCGAAACATAGGCAATCAAAAATGACTGCAGATGTAAGTTGTTCACGAGTGAATATTGTTAAAACATTGGCCATTAAACACCAACTTCAAATTTGTCATCGTTTAATAAATAAAATTGGTTTCAATAGTGATCCGGTCATCGGACCAGAAATGGTCGGGAATAAATCAGATATTCTTTCTGACTACAACATACAGGGTGTCTACTCGCCTGGAATTCCCGGAAAAGGCTTGAAAAAGCTTGAAACGAAAAACTAGACTTGATAAGCTTGAAAAGGCTGGAATTTTTTATTTGTACCTGGAATTTCATCTGGGATGTTTTGAAAATTCGAAATTTACCGCGCAAAAATCGTTCGTGTTCGTTTACAGCGGCACCGACAACTCCCCAATCAGCGGTTAAATTACTCAGAAATAAACTAAGAAACGTAATACTTATTATTTTAGGCGAAACGTGTTCAATTTACGGTTGTAAATACGCATACTCGATGTCTAGCTAGCGGTTTCTGCTGACTTTTCAAAATCACAAATTTTTATGTTATTGAAGTACGCTAAACACTTTAGTTAGTGTTGTTTTTGGTCCTGTTAAATTAAGTTATAGAGAGGTGTAGTGAAAAATTGCCACAAATAATGATTTAAATAGTAAGGTGAGGTAAATAAAACTATAAAAAGTGATTAGTTTGTGTAATTACTTATTATTTTTGTATTAGAATGCCGAAGGTATTACAAAGAAAAACAAAATACCAAGAAAATTGGAAAATTACTAATCCAAGTTGGTTTTGGCTAGATAAATCGCCAAAAAATGGTGATATTTATTCAGCATTTTGCAAGCTATGCAAAACTATTATTGCAATTAATAACATGGGTAGAACTGCCATTTCCAGCCACGAAAAAAGTAAGAAGCACATTTCCATAATTAAGGCAAGAGACAGCAGTTGCAATTTGTCAAGTATGCTAAAGGTAAACACTGTTGGTCAGCTTACGAACAGCAATGCAGCAACATCATCGTCAAATGAAAAAGCAGCGATTTCTACATTCACAGAAGATTGTTCTACATTTAAAGAAACTGGTAGGAGTACATTTAAAAAAACAGACATATTAATGAGCTATACTATCAGCGAAACGGTAATCAGGACTGAAATAAAGTGGTGCTTGTTTTCTGTTGTTACCAAACAATCTTTGAGAAGTTCAGCAGCAGCAGTATCTTTATTTCCTTCAATGTTTCCAGACAGTGATATTTGTAAAAAAATTACTTGCCAAAAAGACAAAATTTCCTATTCAATTGTTTTTGGGTTAGGGCCATATTTTCAAGACGAACTCTTAAAACAGCTTTATGTCATAGATTATATAGTTGTTTGTTTCGACGAATCGTTAAATAAAATAGCACAGAAAGAACAGATGGATATTTGTGTTAGATTTTTTGACAATACAACTAATTTAGTACAAACTCGTTATCTGAATTCTGTATTTCTCGGCCATACTAGGGCAAAAGATATTTTAGAATATTTCAAATCGGGTTTGCTGGGATTAAAAATGACAAAAATTTTGCAAGTTTCGATGGATGGCCCTAATGTAAACTTAAAATTTGCAAATGATTTAAGGCGGGAGATTCAAAATACTAGTATAGATGCTCCAATATTCCTTACAATAGGTTCATGCGGTATTCATACTATGCATAATGCGTTTAAGGCTGGTATAAAGAGTATGGACTGTGATATAATACAGTTCTTAAGGTCAATATATAACCTGTTTAAAGATGTTCCTGCAAGAAGAGATGATTATGTTAGATTTTCACATTCAAACAAATTTCCCAAAAAGTTTTGTAGTGTTAGATGGCTTGAAAATGTAGAAACAGCTAAACGTGCTATTGAGATACTACCAAATTTAGAATTATATTTAGAAGGAATTAAAAAAGACAATATTAAAATATCGTGCAATAGTTTTGGATTGGTGAAAAATTCATTGGATAACCCTTTATTATTGGTATATTTAGAATTTTTTGTTAGTGTTGCTAACAAGTTGGAACCTTTTCTAAGAGAGTTCCAAAGTGATGTTCCTTTAGCTCCATATTTGTATGATACGTTGGGAGAATTGTTAAAATACTTTATGTCAAAAGTGGTTTCGAAAAATATTATGGAAGGAGCTGATACTATCCAAAAATTATTAAAAATTGATGTAGAAAATAAGACAAACTTGATATATTCTAAGAATGTAGAATTAGGTTTTGGCGTGAAAGCAGCCCTAAAACAAATTTCAAAAAAGAAAATTATATCTGAAAAGCAAATTTTGAAATTCAAGCAGGAAATGTTTGTTTGCTATGTAAATGTTGTAAAAAAATTACTTGAAAAATCCCCTCTGGCGTATAAATTTACTAGGGGCATATCTTGTATTACGCCAATCGCTGTAATAAATAGCGTGAAAATTGGATTTTTGCGTATTAAAATTGCGCTTGAGCAACTAGTAGAAAACAAATGGTTATCGGGAGAACATGCAGATAGAGTATTCGATGAATATCAAACTATCTGCAAAGATAGTTGTTTCATTGACCTGATGAAATCTACAGCTTCTACAATTGATGATAGGTTGGACAAAATCTGGTTAACTCATCTAGTGAAGAATGAAAAATATAAAAATTTAAAACATTTTGTAAAATTGATTTTAATTCTTTCACACGGAAATGCAAATGTAGAAAGAGGATTTTCTGTGAATAAAGATTTTTTGGTGGAAAATTTAAATAACGAATCCTTGATATCTCAGAGGATTGTTTACGACAGTGTTTTGTACTATGGTGGTATACAAGATACAATCATATCACCTACAATGTTACATTATTATAAAAATGCTAGTAGAAGACGGATAGAAGCAATCCAAAAGAGAAAAGAGGAAGAAGCAGAGGTAAACATTAAGCTTTGAAAAATAAAAGAATCCAAAAAGAAATATACGATCTGAAGAAACAAAAACATGATTTACTTCAAAATTCTGAAATCATAAACGAGGAAATCAATTTATTAAAAATGCAACTCGACTAACTAGCATTCTAAAAATATTCTAATAAATAATATAATAAATAATATTCTAATTTTTCAAGAGGAGATTTTAGTGAATTTCAATAATTTTCTTTGAAACCACAATAACATTCCCATTTTTAAAAATATTTAATTTCGGCCTCTATAGCAGTCTAGAGAAAAAAATACTCTATTTGACCCCGAAAACCGTTTTTTGATCATACTATTCTGGAGCGCATAATACGAAATATTCGATAATCCGATCGAATTATTTAATATTTCGTATTACGCGCTCCAGAATAACATGATTAGAAAACGGTTTTCAGGGTCTAATAGAGTATTTTTTTTTCTCTAGACTGCTATAGAGGCCGAAATTAAATATTTTTAAAAATAGAAATGTTATCGTGGTTTCAAAGAAAATTATTGAAATTCACTAAAATCTCCCCTTTATTTTAGAAATACTATTTATTGTGTTTTCCATTTATCTAATTTTCATATGAAGTTAAATTTAATACAGGGTGAGTCGGGAGGAAACTCACAAACGTCGGGTGTGTGTTCTACACATAAATATAAGACAAAAAAAACCCATATGTTGTTATCCGATTTTTGTTCTATTCAAAGATATAGGGTCTTCAAAGTTCCAAGTTGTGCTAGTTAAAATGCAAATACATCTGCAGTTACCTGATGGAAAAAAAAACAAAAATCGGATAACAACTTTTTAAGTTTTTTTGTCTTATATTTACGTGTAGAACACACACCCGACCCTGTATAACAATAACTTGTATTCTGTTACATGACCTATTGCTGTTATTATAGGTATCTTTTATAGATCCATGTTTAGTTGGAGTTAATAAGACAATTTGTTAAATGTATCCTTTACATATAAACATGTTTTTTTTGCTGTAATTATTATTATTACCTATGTGGAATGTGTTTTTATCTTGCTGTTATTGTATTGTATTAATGATATTTTCCAGTGCTCTCGTGTTTCATTTACCTACTACTGCAGACTAAATGTCCTTTCCAAATTAATTATAGTAGTTATAGTCGCTACCTTGTGTTGCAAAAGTGAGATGCGTATATTATAAACATTCTTGTTTGGAAATTTTCAGTACTTAATTTTGTTTACCAATTACTAAAATCCTGTAACTATAACATTCTATCAAAAATCAGCTAGAATTTTGACAAAGTTGAACCTGGAATTCCTGAAATAAGCTGGAATTTCAAAATAGGATTGTAGTAGACACCCTGAACATACATCTACCACCAACATTTTCAAACAGCTTTGTTGCAAAGTGGATTTATATTTCTAATGTAAAATACAAATGTAAATTTGTGTTACTTGTTGATACGAAAGAAAATAGTACACCTATTTTTGGCCAAATTAAGTTAATTTTGGTAAATAAAAATAAAGAAATTGGGTTTCTTTACGAAGAAATTCAAGTGGATGATTATGACAATCATGTTTGTGCGTATAAAGTAGAACAAAGAAATGACCCTTGTATCAATTTTGTTAATTATAAAGATTTATATGAAGATCACAAAGCTTTTTTACATAGAATGGCTGATGGAAAATTCTTCATAACTACTAAAATTTTATTCTAATAGATGTAGTATAACACAAATGTTAAGGTTACATTTTATAGTTTTATGTTGTGTGTAGTAATTTTAATTTTTCTTAATTTTAGTTTACTGGTTTTATTTTAGTGTTATTATATTTCCTTCAAATAAAATTTTATGAAATATTTTTATTTTTTTTTGAAATTCATATATCCCGCAAGAACTAAAAAAATAGCTGGTACTACAAATATATTATTTGGTACATCTCGTATATTTATAGTAGGGAATCTAGAGGCCAAAATTCGATCATGGGGGGTGAACTCGAAGATATAGTTTTTAAAAAATATGTACAATATGGAGAATGATCTTGGCGATTAGAATTCGGAGGGCGCAAGGTCAGCCAGGATTGCAAAAAGGCACAAAAAATTATTTTCTAAGATTTTTTTGATTCGCGAAAATTGCAAAATTTTGCGTTTACATCGTGATGGTAAGCTTATTTTTTAACATTTTGATATCATTCTTATGTCATTCGAAAGCTTATTCTTTCGTGATTCTTACAGCCCTATTGTATACCTAAAATTCTTTTTAACAAATGGCACAGATATTATTTAAACAATTCATGCGCAGAAAGTGTAGCGTAAACTTCAGCATCGAGGTACTTTTTGAATTATTGCAGATAGCTATATGATTATACGACATCAAAGTTAGAGAATATAATAAAGAAGTTTTTTTATTAAGGACATTTTTAGAAATATTGAATGGGGTAACGATGACGAATTTTTAAACATGCACTTCGAGTGTAGAGAGCACCGCGCCATTGTGCATCCAGCCGGTGTGCCGTTGCAGTGGCTCGTTGTGGCGTTGAGTACCTACGTTTTAAGGGGATGTGACACAGTGAGCTTTGTTTTTAGAAAAGGGAAAACGAATGCATTTAAAACATGTATAAAATATAAAAATGACAACCAACTACAGCCATTACTAAATTATCCACTACAAGTTGATTTCTCTGAAATTGCGGAATTTAAAAATGCGGCGCGACATTTCTTCAAAATTTTTTATGGTCGTCCTTTTTTTAAGGGAAATTTGGACAAATTGAGGGCTCATTTATTTCTTAGCTGTAAACGGATATTAGAAATTTGCCGCCTACTGAAGACTCTTTCCACCAGCACATTCTTAGAGCTGCATATCAATGAATTATTTGGAAAACCGCCACCTTAGTTAATCCCCTGCTTCCTAATCCAAGAAAATTTGGATGGACTTCAAAAGATAATGTTTTAATACCTCAGTTAATTACAATTAACGCTCGTCCGAACGTTTCAATAGAAAACGTGTTTTGTAAATGCAAAGGTATTAAAATTTGTACTGGAAACTGCAGTTGTAGAAAAGCTGGATTAGAATGTATAATAAGTTGTTATTGTGAAGGTCACTGTCAAAGATTATTATAGTGTTGATTTTGTGTATTATGTGTATAATTGTATGTAAAAGTATACAAAGAAGTTTAAGCTAGTACTACCTGTTTCTCTTTCCTATATATTATTTAAAGTTAATGTATTATTTTTCAAGAAGTAAGTAGTTCTATTTTGTGCAATGAGCAATGTAACTAATATTTGATTTTAGAATAAATACTTATTTCTGTTCATAAATTAATGGATAGCAGTTGTTAGCAGACCACTACTTGTCGCTGGCCGTGTCGTAGCAGTGAGCGCAATGGTACCTAACTCGAAAATTACTGGCCGCGTTATTAGACACCGCCGCCGCGCTGTATTAAAAAAATCGTAACTCTTCCACCGTTACTCGAATCGAGCTGCATTTTGCTCTAAAAACTTCTTTATTATATTCTCTAACTTTGATGTCGCATAACCATATAGCTATCTGCAATAATTAAAAAAGTACCTCGATGCTGAAGTTTACGCTACACTTTCTGCGCATGAATTGTTTAAATAATATCTGTGCCATTTGTTAAAAAGAATTTTAGGTATAAAATAGGGCTGTAAGAATCACGAAAGAATAAGCTTTCGAATGACATAAGAATGATTGCAAAATGTTAAAAAATAAGCTTACCATCACGATGTAAACGCAAAATTTTGCAATTTTCGCGAATCAAAAAAATTTTAGAAAATAATTTTTTGTGACTTTTTTTAAAAACTATATCTTTGAGTTCAGGGTTCCACATTTTAGAGACGTCTTTTTACGGACCTGATTCCTGACTATTATTAGTTCGCACAGCAAGAATTTTGCTCAATATACTAAATGAGGTTTGTTTGCATGAAGTAATGTATTAGTAGTAGTAACAAAGATTTATTTTTTACAATAAGTAATTTTTTAGTGGAAGCAACACTATTTTCCTTTCTATAACAGCAAATCTTTAACTTGAAGCAACAAAAATTTATTTTTTACCAGAACAAAAAGTTTAATTGAATTTACCAAGTCCTATTTGTTATAATAACATTTTTTTTTGTTGAAGCAACAAAGTTTTATTTCTTATAATAACTATGATTTTTAGTTGGGGCAACAAATAAATGTTCAACAAAAATCACTTTGTTGTAGCAGCAAATTTTTAGTTGAGGCTATAGCGACTAAAATTATTTGTTGGTGCAACTAAATTTATGTCACGACGAACAATTTTTTTTCAGAGTGTATCAAAACTATCATTATTATCATTCATATTCTCTTTTCTCCGTATCAGCACATTATGTTAATGATTACCAGAGTATATTCTTTCTTTTAAGAGTTACGTGTAAGAACAGTGCTTCTGAAGGGAAGTAACTGAACTTCGTCCTTGTTGTTACATCTAGTATTACTACTATTACCATTGTATTATTATTATTTATTTTCTTTTAAGTGTACCTACTTCATATGACAACAATAAAGTCTGTTATTATTAATATTATTATTATTAGGGACAATACACATTTTAGGCGGTGTTAGATGCGCAACGCCAAAAGATTTAGTTAACATTCCGCATGTCATTCCCCGAGGAGACGTTAAACAAGTTAAATCACAACTAACACGTATTAAATCATACACGAAATTACTCAATTCGGGCCTGAAACGTATAATTATTAGATCTCTCAGCTTCTACAAAAAATATTGAAGTAGTTTACGCTAGATTTACTTAGGATGACAGGTTTCGTAGATTCCGAAAATCCTTTACCAAGTTGGAATGGCTATATGCACGAAGCCACACAAGAATCCGGCAGCTTTCAAACATCTAGAATACTGCCACTTCTCACATGATCAGGCCTTATATCTGAAATCGTCGGAAATAGTGACGGCAGCCGATAAAAACAGCCCTTTGTCCTCCATTGTTGTGCGTTTGGGGGGATTTCATTTACTTGTCTTTCTTAGGGAGTATAGGGCAAAACATGAAGAGTAGCGGTTTAGAAGAGATGTGGGAAACTGTGTATGCCAGAAACACCATACCGCATATGATAACAGGACACGCATATGCCCTCAATCTGAGGGCATATATTCTTACTTTAAGTACATTATACAGTACACTATGCATGCAGTTTCCTAGTTTACAGGATTCAGTAACACACATTGCTACAGTTGTGTGAATTGTTATCTAATCAAATACCTATCACCGGAAGATACGAAACTGTGTTCAGAGCAAATTCGAATCACTATGTAACGAAGCTAAAGCCAGCGGAAGAACTCCAAAATTATGGATCCAGTATTTGGAGAAAATAATACCTGTTCTTCAGTTTATTAGAGTAGAGAGAATTGGGAATTGGAATCTTCATGTCTCTACCACTGTCAAGATGTTACCCTATTTTCACTCCGCAGGACACATACTTTATGCGAAATCAGCTCATCTGCATGCTCAGCAGATGTCTCAGCTAGAACTTATTTACCTCCAACAGAATTCAAACAATTCACTCGTAACGGTTTTTTTTTACTGTAAGACGATCCGACAGATTTTGAAATGGAACTTGGACTGATATGATTATGGAGCAATGTCTAATGCGAAGTACGGAAATCAACTGGGGGGTTTCACCCATGGTGGACGAATATCAGAAAACATTCTAATGCGGTGGGTTACTTGTTCTCCTACTTCTGTAGAAATCTCCTTAGCATTTCAAAAATTTTCTGGTGTCTTCTGCTACACTTCGGAGCAACACGTAGAAGAAAAACCAAGTCGACAAGCTAGGGACACCCACGCCAAGCAAATTTTTAAACTGGATGCAACAGCATAATCCCTTTTACCAGCGTAAAGAAAATTTGGTTAGCATATCTTGTGGGTTAGTTGCTGATTCTACAATAGATTGCGATCAAGCACTTAAAAAAGGTCTAAATTCAATGTCGTCAATGGTCAGAAAAAATTTTAGTAACATCAAAATCCCAAGAAATAACAAAGTAAAGGCATTGTCGACAATGAACTCTGCAATCAAAGTAAGAGAAAATACTGTTACTGTGAACTTGCGAATTGAAGAGTGATTTCAATATGAACTGGTATCTACACCCCCTTCCCTTTTCGATGAGGTTTCTATGAGAAAGGGCAAAAAATCATCTCTTGTCGCAGCGTTTGAAATAGAGGAATCAACAGAAATCGTGTAACGTTCCCCCTTTGAACGTACAGTATTTGTTTTTGCACTAGGGTAGCTTAGCGGGAAAATCCAGGGTCCTTAATGAAAGGGGTTAAATAAAGAGCTGGAGATAAACCTTATTAACAATTTATTCAGGAACAAGATTCTAAAGTATTTACAATTTATGTACATGAAAATAAAGCATGAATAATTCAATTATAAAATTCAGGTTAAATAAGATTTTTACAAGAATGTATGAGAACGTTAATATGAGGAGGTTAATATTTCCGGGTGTGAATGGGTCTTTGCAATTGTAAACGGACTATGTTATTTGCGCACCCTGGGCTAAACCAGATTCGCGCAGGATGAACGAAGAATGGCCACGAAGAATTTTCAGTGGCGAAACGGGTATAGTTGAATTAAATGCAAAAGAAAGTGATTTCCAACTGCTACGGTGGGCTCAACCCCTTCAGGAGTCTCCTGAGGACCCTGAGATTAAGGGTAAGTGATATCAAAAATGGTTTTAATACGGAATTTAATTCCAGTGATAAACAAAGGAATTCGATCAGGGATGTACAAAATATGTTGATAAGCAATCAATTTACTGGGAAGATTGAATTGCTTAGGGAAATAAGCAATTAAATCTTATTCGAAGATTGATTTCTGTAGTGAGTAAATCAAGTGAACTCAGGGATGTACAAAATATTCTGGTATGTAATGAATTTTATACAGGGGTTTTAAACTGGCAAAAACAACAATTGATTGTCTAAGTCAATAGATTCAAGGATCAATAGGATAACAGTAGTAGATCATCATTTGCACGTGATCGTACTACTGGAATCAAACCAACACAAAAATCCAATGAGGTACGGGGACACCAGAATGCAACGTTCAGCACAGATGCGACTCTGGTTAATTAATTAGAATAGGTAAATAGTTCAGTCAAATTAGATCAGAAAACGGCGATTTGAAAAAATAATCGGTAAAACGCTATAAATTGGTGGAGACCTTTATTTTGACATACTATTGAACATACTGAAAGTCCGGACCGCTATCTGCATGGCTCGATGCGCCATCTTGGAAAAAAGATGCTTCAATTCAGTTTTTTCCTCATTCCTCGGTAATCATTAATCCTATAGTGTTGACGGTTATTATAAAAAATAAAGCTCATTAAATTGTCTATAAAAAAGGCACAATACATTTTTTTCATATCTTTAATAGTTTCTCGGTAATACACCGATGATTCATAAATAATGTTTATTTCTGGACTGTACTCTTAAACGATGTTAGCCTATCTAAAAAAATTGAGGCTAAAGGTTTTACCGTTAACAAGCTGCAGACGACGCTGATACTCTTATCATCACGACAGCGATAGAAGTATCTTCCTCCGAAGAAGCTGTAATTGTTGTGGAGGACATAGACTTTCTCGTTCTTCTAATTGCTCTAGCTCCACTAGAACGGGATATTAATTTCCTAAAATCTGGAAGAGGAAAAACCGAACGCAAAATCTACTGTTCTCGTATATTACAATATGGAGAACTTCGAGATATAATTCTATTTGCCCACGCGTTTAGTGGTTGTGATACAACATCGTATCTCTTCCAAAAGGGAAAACTAAAATGCTTTAAACTGTTGAGGGAACGAAAACATTTACATAAAATCGTAACAACACTACTGCCATGGTACATCATGTCTAAATTCAAGTGATGCTTTTCACATGGAAAAGGAGAGTTCCATTGAGGGGAAGCTTCAGGAAAATGATTTCTTCGTGGACGATATTGAAGATGTAGATGATGCTCCTAGCCCTACAGATTCACAACCATGAACCGTGTCAGAATAATCTTAAACTGCATGAGTGATTTTAAGGACAGCCTGACACATAAAATGTAAATATCCATATATTAACTAGCGTATTACAGAGAAACTATTAAAGATATGAAAAAAATGTATTGTGCCTTTTTTATAGACAATTTAATGAGCTTTATTTTTTATAATAACCTTCAACACTATAGGATTATTGATTACCGAGGAATGAGGAAAAAACTGAATTGAGACATCTCTTTTCCAAGATGTCGGATCGAGCCCTGCAGATAGCGATCCGGACTTTCAGTATGTTCAATAGTATGTCAAGATAAAGGTCTCCACCAATTTATAGCTTTTTACCGATTATTTTTTTCTGTTTTGCTAATTTGACTGGGCTAAAAGTACTATGTTCCGATCCTAGGATCATACACACGCAACATTTACAAATTCTCGGAGACAAGGCGGGTTAATTAGACAATCAATTTAGCAGGGGAATTAAATAAAATTTAAATATACCAGATATTGTTTTGTACACCACAGATCACTGCAATTATTAGCCACTACACTGGTTGCTTTAAGAGCTAAAATATTCAAGTAAATTTTGAATCCGGGTCTAGGAATAAATCAAAATTAAAACGGTTTGAACGGAGTCAACTTATTTAGAAAAGTTCCAAATAATTCTCGGAAAATAAATATCGGAAAATAATTGACAATAAGTGACCAAAAATGAGCTATCCTCTGAATTTATAGGAGAGCTCAAGGCGAAACTGGGCGGACTGAAACTCGGTCATGGCGGGAGTATCGAGGAGATTCGGAACTAAACGAGAACGACTGACCTCAGCGAAGACAGAAACCAACTTATCTGCTTCATTAATCTTCGCTACTAGTCAGTCGCCTCGTTACAATCGAACGATGTATTTGTTCTAGACGGGGGGGGGGGGCACATTCTTCATAGCATTGTTTGGTCCAGGCCCGCGACCTATAAAGAAGTCTTAAATAATTACACCTCACACCGGTATGGTAGCAACTACATCGTAGTATTTGACGGTTATTCTGAAAACCCAATAACGAAGGGAAACGAGCAGGAGAGAAGAGCAGCAAGAAGAACATCAGCAGATAGAAAAATATTAATGAAAATATTGTCACCACAACAACGTAAGCTGAATTTCTAGCAAACAATAGAAATAAAAAGCTTCTTATAAAATCCCTGGCCACACATTTAAGACACGAGGGTGTCCAGGTAGAAGAGGCCGAAGCTGATGCTGATGTTTCCATCGTAGCAGCAGCTATAGCGAAAGCAAGGGATGGTTCTCGAGTAGTTGTTCTTGTTCTTTTTGGAATGCCTGCTTACATTCATTCAGATCGTGGTATATATTTTATGTCACAAGATGTAAGGATTTTTTTATCTTTATTGAATATTGTCACCAGTCGAACCACTCCTTATAATCCTCAAGGAAATGGTCAAGTGGAAAGATATAATGGTTCAGTGGATGTCTATATAATTGGCTCTAATATTTCAGAGTGAGACTCTGTTCTACAAGATGCTGTTCATTGTATTCGTTCTTTACTGTGTACCTACCTCTATAAATACTACACCACGAACGTTTGTTTTCACACCCCAGAAGATCAAGTTATGGTAGGGGAAGGTTGCCAAATTTGTACCGGTTCCTAATATTGTACCACTTGATAAATTTTGAACGAAATAGTTAAGTGGCGCGATCTTTCGTCAAAACACGGAACTAGTAGCCACTAATCATAGCATATCGTTCATAAGTGTTTTAACAGCCATCGAGTTCTGTGTGCGACGTTTTTACATTTTCCGGTAAGTTGCTACTATTATTTTTCATTTTACCATATCGAATAGATTTTGTAACAATTTATTGATTGATTTTGTAGTTGGGGTGGCTTATTTGACATTATTTTGCATTATATTTCCGTAAATATCAAGAAGTAAATGTTTATTATTTTCACAGTATTTTTGTTTTATTTAAAAATGGCGTAGGTTCCTAATTGGTACCACGTGCAGTTTCCTAAAATTGTACCAATACATTTTAGGAGACTATTTTAATTATTATTTTATTTTAAGAATGTAACCTAATTTGTGCAAACTTTTGTAATTTTCAGCAAGACATGCCTAAGCAGAAATATTGCGAATGGTCGGTGGAAAATCTCAAGTCTGCAATTGCTGCTGTCAAAAACAACACCATAGGACTAAATGCAGCTGCGAGAGCATTTGGAGTGCCCAAACCAACGATTAAACGACACATGAAGGAAAACCAAGTGAAACCACTTGGTCGACCATGCGTTTTCACAAGTGAAATGGAGAAGGAGTTAGAACAACATATTCTCAAGTTTGAAGAGAGAATGTTTGGAATGACAATTAAAGACATCCGAAAGCTGGCTTTCGATGTAGCTCAAAGGTACGGGATTGGGAAAGTTTTCAACTCCGAAAAGGGGATAGCTGGGAAGAAGTGGTATTACGCATTTATGAAACGACATCCTGCTCTTTCGCTACGCCAACCCGAAGCCACGTCGATGGCTAGAATTCGAGGATTCAGTCGCAAACGTGTTGGTGAATTTTATGATATTCTTGAACAAACTGTAGATAGGTATAAATTGAACGGTACAACCATTTTCAATGTTGATGAATCAGGATTTACGCCAGTCCAGAAGAAGCCACAAAAGGTCATCGGAATGAAAGGAAAGCATCAAGTAGGAGCTGCTAGCAGTGGCGAACGAGGAGTTAACACTACTTTGGTTTGTTGTGTAAGCGCTTCTGGCGTTTACATCCCGCCAATGATAATTTTCAGAAGAAAACGGCATGCGCCTGAGCTGGCTATAGGCGCACCTACAGGTGCTGTTGTGACCATATCTGACTCTGGCTGTATCACTTCTGAGCTTTTTGTAGAATTCTACGCACAGTAAAAACTTGGAGGCCTTGCTCTACTGTCGAGAAAATTGCATCATCCTGCTGCAGTTGCCGAGCCATACAACCCACAGGATGCAGCCTTTGGATGTGGCTTTTTTCAAGCCATTAGGAACCTACTATATTCAAGCTCAAGAAAAATGGCTGCGTCAGCACGTAGGTCAAACAATCACGGTACATCATGTAGCTTCCCTGTTCTCTGAAGCATATGGTAGAGCAGCCACTATAGAAACTGCAGTAAACGCCTTCAAGGCTTCAGGGATTTGGCCAGTTGACAGAAATGTTTTCAAGGATCACGACCTTGCAGCTGCTGATGCTCTAATACAAACTCCACTTGAAAATAAGGAGCCTATAGAACCTCCAGTTGAAACTCTCGAACCTATGGAAGCCTCGGTTGAAAATAACGCGCCGTTGGAGACCCCAGTTGAAAATAATGCGGCTTTAGAGATTCCAGTCGAAAACAAAGAACAATCAAAATTCAAAGATACGCTTAATGAAATATCTCCACTGCCTACTTCAAGTTCGGTTAAAAGGAAACGGCGTGCCACAGCGCAACAGGATGCCACTGTTCTAACAAGTACACCCTACAAAGAAGACTTAGAACGTAAGAATGAGGGTCGTAAAAGGAAAGAAGAGCTGCAGGCCAAAAAGGAGGCTGGTAAAAAGCTAAAAATGGTTAAAAGACGCATAGTTGAAGATGACGAAGACGAAGAAGATGGCGACGACTACGACGAAGAGAGCGAGTCATCTGGCGGTGAAGACTTTATCGACCATGAAAGTTTTGAAGATTTCGATAGAGCTACAATAAAACTCGATGATTTTGTGTTGGTATGTTTAAAGGACCAAAAAGAAAAATAACTCTATTTTGTTGGAAAGATAGTCAATGAGAAGGAAGATGGAGGCAATGACTTTGAAGTAACATTTTTAAGGAAATCTATTAAGAAAATGAACTCTTTTGTTTATCCAAATGTGCCAGATCTTGCCTTTGTATCGGATGAGCAAATTAAACTGAAATTGCCGACACCAGAAGTGCATGGCAAGACCAAGCGACAGATGTCATATATTACATTCGGCATTAGCTTTGGTTCCTATAATATAAGCGTGCGTTGAATTAAAAATGTATTAAGGTCTTTTTTTACGGGAGTGTGAATTAATTCTTAAATTTATGTGTTTTAAAAAATTAGAGTTTATCGGGGCCAGATATGTCTATAAAGTTTTATTTAAGCTTAGGATTTTGTTTATTTTTTTTACATGTAAATGTTTTTAAATGTTTAAATAATAATTATTAGAGTATTTGATATTAAAAATTTAGTTAGTTAAGATTTAGAAATAAATTCTCAAATTTATATTTCCATTCTTTTCTATTATTATAATTATTTTTATTAAAATGATATTTAACTACTACTTTCCTTTAATATTTTTGACGTGCTACTAATTAGGAAACCAGTTGCCTAATTCGTACTACTAGGTACAAATTAGGATACTGGTGGTACAATATTAGGCTACCAGTGTCCTCAATTGTACCATTTGCAGTGAACTTCTAAAAGCACTGTTACTTCAGTAAAGTAAGTATGACGACAACCGAACAGATAACATGTGGTACTACCGTGCCTTCATTAAAGATTGATACCCACGTGACCTTTGATCCGTGGTGTCCTTGGGAGTTTCAGATTTAAATGTTGAAGTCAGGTAGGATTGGTACTCGTTGTAACTAAACTAAGTAACTAAAGTCACTAAAGTTACTAAAGTTACTGTCAATTTACGTACAAACAATCAGTTAGGGAATTATTGGATAAAGGTTTACCAATTGTGTAAGTTGGGTTGCCTATATTTTGTGGTCACGTGGGTATCAATCATTAATGAAGGCACTGTACAAGTACATAGTTACTAGAATGTACTATTATTGTCCAAAAAATATTATCTAGACCCCTAGAAAAAAATAAAATGTGAAACATGGTACAAATTAGGCAACCTTCCCCTATATCCTACTCTTACTTTCCTATTATCTCCTGGGCCTGTTTTGCTTAAAAGACTTGCCCGTCATTCAAAATATGATCTTATCGTCGATGAAGTGCAATCCCGAATATGCACATGTACAGTTTCCAGATGGTAAAAAGACTACCGTTTCTACTAGACGTTTAGTACCTATGTTGGTACAAATATTTTGAATACATCTGAAATGATAAACACTCTATCTCTAGCACCTATCGATACAGGAGATGTAACTTTTATGGGTTTTTGCACCAACCTCCCTTAAAAGAAAGCTTAGCTAAGCTTCCCTTAACTTTAAACTTGGCTTAAATGATGTCTGCGTTGCACCATAATTATTTGACCTACGCTTGCTTAAGCGGTACTTTAGAGCTAAATTTTAGTGATTTTGGTTGCTGCATGTTAACATGTGGTGAGCGTGATAACCAGTAACCATACCGGATGTTGTGGTTATTCCAGATTATTCCCATAGATAAGTTATTCGGGTTATTCCGTGCACCAATCATTCACGTGTTTATTTCTACGGTTTAAAAGTTATAGTATACGTGGATAAACAGCTACAAGAAATTGTCGTTTTGAAATAGAATGGAAAATAAAAAGAAAAGATCAGCGAACTTTACCCAAGATGAGCAGCTACTTTGCTTAAATATAATAAAGAAATACAAAGATGTTGAAAATAAAAAAAACCAATGCTCTGACTTCCAAAGAGAAAGCGAATGCCTGGGAATGCCAGGTGAATTTAACAGTGCGACACCCAGTGGCATCTTTAGAAGTAGCGAAAGTTTGCGGAAACTTTACGAAAATAGGAAGAAGCAAACTAGAAAAATGCAGCAATGGAGAAACGGGAGACGTCCCTGACCGTGGGAGGTTCGAAAAAGGCTTTACAAACACTATTCTGGAGACTACCATGGAACTTATGAACTCAAAAACAGTGTTCGGCCTTCAAAACCAAGAAGAAAGAAGCAGCAGGTGCGAAGAAACAAAAGGCAGCAGCCAAGAAAAAGGAAGCAGCCATCCAGAAAAAAGAAGCAGCCATCCAGAAAAGACTCGGCATCAAAGAAAAAGGTAAGATCCAGTAAAGCAAATACAAAACATCAGCAATTGAATTCCTCAAGTGACTGACTCTGCAGATTTAAGTTTTCATGAAAATTCAGATATAGAAAATGAGTCTGATGGTGGCCTAGGAGTTGGTGAAGATGATTACATCGTTGCAAAGTATGAGGGCGAATATTTCCCAGGAAAGGTATTAATTACAGAAAACATTACATTCAAAATAAGTTTCATGAAAAAATGTGGAAAATACGGAAGTGGATGGCGATGGCCTGAAAGAGAAGATATACAAAATTCTCGATTTTTGTTTTTCGCTGATAAAACAAAAACAAGTGAAACTACGAATTTTTAATTCAGACATTTTTAAGACACTTTTTTACGGGGAATCTAAATATGCGATTGCTTTTCTCATATCGTTTAAAATAGCCAACAATCGACTGTCAACTTTTGTTTTTCTTATGGACGCCATATTGGATTTTTGCATTTTTGAATGTAACTTTTTTTTCTGATTTCAACTATGTATGACACATAATATTACTTTAGCTTGTGGTTTTACCTACAATTTCAAGTTATCCATTTTGACGCAGAGTGCCATGGGGAAACAAAAGCGACAAGTTTGTTTTAAAGAAAATTCTGATTACGAATTTAATTTTAAGTCATCGGTTTAGCTGAATCAGGAGTTAACAAACTGAAAAACCGGACCTAAAGGATTATCTCTGTTCAAAGAAAAACAATAGCTGCGTTCAATTCTGTCAGCGACAAACAGCAAAATGTTTTGAACGACTTGCTGCGATTCAATAACAGCAATTTGCTGCCAATTGCTAGCATCGTTTGCAAGCGCAAATTTCACTTGCTACTTTCTGCGACCAGCGGAATCAACTGTCAAAAACGCGAATTGTTATGAGTACATAACCTTACTCTCAAAATTGTACATGCAAATTTATCGAAAAACAATAATTCTGATATAATTTTTATAATAATGAATAAATACACTTTTTTAGATGAGAAAATGAACATGATTCTTATTATTTTAGATATTACTGGCAATCTGGTCTCGTTTGAGGTTATGATTATAAATCAAAACAAACATAAGGTACCAGCAATGCGTTCAAATGTAAAATTTTTCGCTTTCAGCAAGCGTAAGCAATTGAGGCGTTGCTTACAAAAGCAACCATAGTCCACAAATTCGAAATTCGCGGTTAAAGTTGATATTTAATTTATGCGTTCGAGGTCGCCCGATCGATTGGTAAACTCGGTTTCTGCAAAAAGATCCATAGTCCGAAATTATAGTACAGAAAATATTAGGTAGTTCTACAAAAACAACCATAGTCCACTCGAGTTTCTGCAAAAATAACCATAGTCCTGGACAATGGCTGTTTTTGCCGGAAATTCATGTACTCACCTATCTTGTCACATTTTGAGGTTTATTTGTTCATAAATAATAAAATTATGGCGGAGTTTTGTGATGAAAATAATGCGACAAACTGGAAGAAAAAGAAAATCAGCGGTGTTGCACATATAAATCATGTGGGAAAGCCACTACCTGCCAGACATACAGGTCCAGATTATAGGTGGGTGTAAAATAGAAAATAATACGTCGCATTGAGGTAACGACAGTTTTATTTTTGATATTGCAGGTGCTCTCGTTTTAAATGTTTTACAACTGTCAACGAGAATATGCGCCAGGCGTTATTAGAACAGTTTAACTCGATGTCATAGAAGGATGAACAAGATGCCCATTTGGTTGGTTTAATCGCCATGAGTCCTCCGCAGCGCCGTAGACCAAGAGTTGTACGTAATGAAAGCGACAGTGATTCAAGTATAGAAGACAATAACATTGATAGAATTAAACCATTTAGCAACAATGCAATGTATTCTTACAAGGTTAGAGCAGATGGTTATGAACATCCAGTATGTGTTAAGGCTTTTTTAAGTATCTTTGGCGTCACAAGATCAAGAATACGGAGATTACAAAATCATCTCCTACTGCAAGGGAGGTCACCAAATGACCGAAGAGGGAATCATAGCAGTAGGTTTAAAAAAACACCCGACGTAGTTCTGAATTTAATAACGTCGCATATTCAATCATTTAAAGCTCAGCAGTCGCATTATTCCCGAAGAAAAAATCCCGATCGTTTGTACCTGCCTGAAACGCTATCGATCAAATCCATGTATAAAATGTTTTTAGATAAATATCGGATCAATGTTTCTTACAAAACTTACTGGACAGTTTTCTCTTCGTTTTTTAATATTAAGTGTGGTTTACCAAGATCTGATACTTGCACTATTTGTGATCGATTGCTGTCAAAACTAAATTTAAGTACTGAGTTAAAAGAACGTCAAAGTATTGAAACAGAAAAGAATCTTCATCTGTGTAAGGCAGATAAATTTTACGAGATAAAAAGACAATGCAAACTTAAAGCGCAGCAAGGGCTTATTGAATGTATAACTTTTGATTACATGCAAAATTTACCGTTGCCACATATTCAAACTGGTGATGTGTTTTTTGCAAGCCAGCTTTGGTATTATGTGTTTGGATTGCATGATTTAGCTTCTAATGATGCGAGTATGTTTGTTTATGATGAAACCGTCGGAAAAAAAGGCCAAAATGATGTGACATCGTTGTTACTACATTATTTTTCAAAATTTCGACTTTAACGCCCCATAACTCAAAAACCAGTCATCTGATCAGGTTTAGCAACAACTTGTTTGAAAGCCCTTTGGCGGTACTACACCATGAAAAAATATTATTTACTAAATGCAAAAACGGTCGCAACTGACAAAAAAACTGCTCTAACGATTTTGTTAAAATTTTCTATACTTATGCAGCTTGGTATTAGCTACATTTTTGTTTTTTGATGAATGCCAGAATTCCACTGTGGCGCCCTCTACGAGGTTTTGAAAATCGAAACTTGATGCTCCTATAGCGCCTTTATTAGTCAAAATATGAAAAAAGATATTCAGTATATAATTCTGCATTCTTCTAAATGTTTGCTTTCCACAGTACGATAAGCAACTTTGTTATTTTAAATGAAACACCCTATATATTATTATATAATTGAATGCAAAATTTAATTATCTATCACTTAGTATAAGGTGTTCATATAGCTAAAATGTACGGTTGATGAGAAATTCGTGAATTTTGAATATTATGTTGGACTCTGACGGAAACGGACCGTCGCGGTCGGTCGGTAGCGATCGTCCGGCTCGCCAGCTGTAATTTCTAGCCGGTACAGATAAATGGGTATCTTTCTTCTGTTCGTATCGAATCCGAACTCTCTTTTTTCTCACTAGGCATTCAAATGCTTATCAGGGTCTGCCTCGCGAACTATAGTACTGCTGAATACCCAAAACGAAACGTTTATTTTTAGTATGGGAAAGTCCAGGGGAGGTTTGCACCTCCACTTTTTTAATTTTTATTCTATTGTTTCAACATAAATCATAATAGTTGATATTAAATTTTGTTATATCCCACTATTCTTTTTTTAAAACTCGCATTTCTTTCATACAATTAGCCAAAGCAATAACCTTATGACTTAAAATTAAATTCGTAATCAGAATTTTCTTTGAAACAAATTTGTAGCTTTTGTTTCCATGGCACTCTGCGTAAAAATGGATAACTTGAAATTGTAGGCAAAAACACAAGCTACAGTATTATGAGTCATACATAGTAGTCGAAATCAGAAAAAAAACTTACATCCAAAAATGCAAAAATTCAATATGGCGTCCATAAGAAAAACAAAAGTTCACAGTCGATTGTTGGCTATTTTAAACGATATGAGAAAAGCAATCGCATATTTAGATTCCCCGTAAAAATGTCTGAATTAAAAATTCGTAGTTTCACTTGTTTTCGTTTTCTCAGCGAAAAACAAAAATCGGGAATTTTGATTTTTTTTCAGATATTTTCTAAACCAAACGTCGTAGGTCCAATTTCTTTTCAGATTATTGATCAGCATTAAAATACGCAACTTTGCCTCCATTTAACCGACTTCGTATCTCGTAAGCTAACCGAGATCCCCATGCTTAGCTTCGAAAACCGGACACCCTGTATTGTGGTATGATGATGAAATTCTTAAAATAATACCACCTCCTACTGCAGTAAATAATAGAGGACTTTTCACCCTCCCTTATATCACAAAACTATCCACAGTTTATTTTTTCTTACAATTGTTTACCTACCATTTATATTTTGATAATAATTTGTATGAATTTCTAAATAAAATTAAAACCTCGGTTAAAATATAAAAAACAGGAATTGCTAAGGCTTTTCTTTAAATCTTTGTAACCTTAAAGTACTTGGTTAAAATTTGATGAAATTTGGAACAAATAAAAAGCAGTGGTTAAGGATGGATCCAGTTACCCTATCACAGAAAATAAACTTGTCAAGTGCAAAATAAGCCGGCATGGTCCAGTTACCCCATATTGCTGGGTAACTGGGTCCATGCGTGGATTAAAACTTAAGAGGGGCCATTAGACTTGTAGGTTACGTCTGTTCTCACCACGACCTTCTTGATTTTCGAGTCTGACGCTCTTCCGTCAGACTCGAAAATGAAGAAGATTGTGGTTCTCACAAAAGCGCTAGTGTACATAAAATGTAATTATTATTTGAGATAGTTTCACACTATCTGCTGAACTATTGAACATAATCCTGTATATCAGCCTTAGATATCAGCTGATTATGAACTGTCAACAATTTATTTATAAAATGGTTATAGCTTCATTGCGTTACAATTACTCATTTTAAATTATCAGAAACGCATTGCTACTACTTTATGCAGACAGTGAAAGCAATTTTAGGTGAAAATGTTACCAAAATAGTGTATTTTTTACCCTCATATAAGACGTGAAATTATGATTCACAGGCCACATATGAAAGCAAAAAAGGTTTCTTTAACTGCTTTCATATATTCTCTATCATATGACATGAATTTCGTGTAAAAATTTTAAGTTATATGCACGTTAATTATTCCCAAAGATTAGTATGCGTATAAGTATGATAACCAAAGTGGCGCCATCTAGTCACAAAAATTACGAAAAGGCAGCTCTTAAAGGCTTCTAATTTCAAAACCTGTTCATTATATCGTGTGTATCATATCGTACATGTAGATAAATGTATAAAGAAGGTCCTATAAAATTTTAACACTTCTATAAGTAATGTTAATATAAAATTTTTACCCTCAAAGTTGGGATGTTGTAAAACTAGGGCCCAGTTAACCAAGTTGACCTTATGTATTAAAGGTATGTTTTTTATAAACCCATAGACTGCTATTTTACAGTTATTATTTTTATTAATTAGTTGTATTCATATATTCCTGCAAAAAATAAAAACATTTACTAATTAATATTTTTTTCGTCCTAGAAGTTTCTATCCAAGCACATGATCGTTGTTTTTCTTTATTGTGTTTATATTGCTCAAACATCACTCTAACAGTTTGAGAGACACATTAAAGCAAAGGACGTTTTGAGAAATAATAAATAAATATAAACAGAGTAATTCATGCCGTCATGGACGCTATAAAAAAATTGATGACGTAGATGCACCATTACTGCCCTTCCACAATAGTGTTAATGTTATGTTAATGGTAATGTTATGTTAGAGTGGTAGGTAACTTCCAAAGCATATACAGGGTAGCTATTAAAGATTGGACCAAAGCCGTAGCGCCCAAACGCTTTGAGATTTTAATTTGAAATTTGGAATACTTCAATACGACATCACTTCGCATATTTTACAGTATTAAAATTTTTTCTTTGACTCATACTTTCGGAGCCCGGCCGCCATCTTGAATTTTCTTAAATGGTAATAGGGGTATTGCAATACATCATTACAAAGCTTGATTATTTTTCTTTCTAACCATGGTAAATTAATATGGGGTTACATAACAAAATAATGCAAAAAGATTAGAAAACAATTTGCCGTATGCTCAGACGACTATTTATTGTATGCTTCAAATCTAGGTAGCTTTGCATTAACACAACGTCAAAATTAAACAAAAAACAAAATAAACAAACAATGAAGAAACAAGGTACCTACTAAAATTAAACAAACAATTCTAAAAGTTGAAAAATAAATACCATATTGTGATTGTTAAAAGTATGGTATGAAAAAACTCCTATATTCACGAAGATGTTAAAACTGTTTTGTGTTACCATACCTAATCAGTTTCTGTCAACCAATCCATGTTTAACAAAATTCAGATTGTTAAATTTCTACGAAAAGTATGACAATGTACCTACTGTCATCTGCTAAACAATTATTGATTGTATTTTTGTTTAATTTTGAAGCTCTGTTAAAGCAAAGCCACCTAGAATTAAAGCATACAATAAATAGCCACCTGAGCGTACGGCAAATTGTTTTCTAATTTTTCTCCATTATTTTCTTATGTAACCCCATAATAATTTACCACAGTTAGAAAGAGAAAACATTAAGCTTTCTAATGATGTATTGCGTTACCCCTATTACCATTTAAGAAAATTCAAGATGGCGACCGGGCTCCGAAAGTATGAGTCAGAGAAAATTTTTCTATACTGTAAAATATGCGAAGTAATGTCGTATAGAAGTGTTCCAAATTTCAAATTAATATCTTAAAGCGTTTGAACGCTACGGCTTTGGTCCAATCTTTAATAGCTACCCTGTAGAAGTTAAATGTAGGCGTTCACAATCATGTTAATGGCGATGTTAGCAGCCCAGAAAATTTCTGGGCTGCTAACATCGCCACTAACATATAATCAAAATTGAATGTAAACAAAAGGTTGTTCGTCTATGTTGTCAAAAATGATTGATGTAGTGTTATTTTTAAAACTAATACAAAATTATAGTTTTTTGTATGATAAAAGTAGAAAGGATTTTAAAGATGTTAATAAAAAAAAACAATGCTTGGAGCGAAATAGTTGAAACGTTAGCTTGTGGTGACGAGTTTGTTGCATGTTGTCCATCATTCCTTCTATTCTAAACACCTTTAAAATGCAGTGGATGAACTGAAAACGAGGTGGAGAACTCTGCGAGAGCGGTTCACTAGGGGGTTAAAGGAGGCCCAACCTAAAATGTGGATGACCCGAGGAAGTGAGGGGGGTTCTGGAAAAGTATCGGGGATATAAAGGGGAAGTCTGGATGTCCTGAGGAAGTACGGGGACAGATAATTTCGGGGAAGTGTGGCTGAGCATAGAGAAAAGGATGAGAGGGCTAGAGACAAAAAAGGCAGAATAAGGGTAGGGAGAGAGGAGAAGGGGATGAGATAAAGATGAAGCTCAAAGAAGAAAATGCGAGAGAAGTATGGAACGGCAAAGGAAAGAACAGAAAATATAAAATCATATTTAAATGGGGGGAAAGGTTTATAAGATTCCTACTTCCAAATCTACATTTTGCTTTCAAAAAACAAATGAAATTTACTACACGCATGTAACTAGTAGTACTAGTGTTGGCGCACAGTTAAAAATAAAATGTAATAATAACGACAAAGTAAAATGTTATTTCTGTGAATTCTAAAATTGCATCCTAACATTCTAAAAACCAACTTCTGATATAATATTTATTATTATCACAATATTATTAATATAATCATTAAACGTCAAACAGTTTAATCTGTCATAATTCATTTAAGTTGCCGCGCCGCCTACATTTGAAATACTTAACACCAACATTGACATTACCATTAATATTACCATTAACACTATTGTGGAAGGGCAGTTAGCGTGCCTCTACTATACCACAGTGTGCGTCAATAACGATTAAAACCGGAAACCTTATATTCCACAAATTTCCCAAAGACCAAAAAATGGTGAAGAAATGGTGGATAGCCATTAAATCAGCCAAAAAACCAACGGCCCACACAAAAATATGTTGAAAGCATTTTTCACCTTCGGATTACACCGTTACAAGCTTAGACAAGTGTAATAGTTATTTATTGTATAAGTGTCTTAGGAAGTATTTTATCCACGCAAGAATGTTTAAACCTGAGAACGAAGTTCGAGCATTTAATTTTCTTAAGTGGATAAAATACAACTAAGACACGTATGCAATACAACGTTTTATCCACAACTAGACCAGAGAGTGGCGTTTTTAAATTAATATTTTGGAAAAATTTTATTTTGACATTTTGAACTGACTTTTGTCATACCTGTTGCTATAGATTTACCATTGTTTTAATTATAAGACCTATGTGTTTTATTAATATCATAAGACGTCTCTTAGGGCCGGTTTTACAATACAAGTATAAGTTATACCCCCGACAATTGTCATGGTTACAATTGTTAAAAGAATTGTAACCATGGCAACTGTCGGAGGTATAGCTTATTCCAGGTATATACTTTGTATATACTAGTATTGTAAAACCGGGCCTTAATAGTGGAATTATGACCTTATAATATACTGGTTGTGGATAAAAACTGTTTAAGCAAAACATAAATCATTCCCTAATCACATAAATAATAAATACCAATTTAAACTGGGAATAATTTTTTTAATACTATTCTTATAATAGCATTCAATGGAAACTATTGAATTATAAAAGTGCTATACCGAAACTGTATTTACTGATGAGAAGATTTGAGAAACCTGTATTAGTGCAACTGAAAAGGATGTTCGCCTACAGAAGAAGCAGCAACAAATGCAAGGAACAAAATTGTGTGTATCGCACGATATAGAAAATATTGCTGTCAATGCTATAGCTCATAGCAGTAATGAAAATAAGAGTAGCAGCATTCCAATTACCGATGAAGGTCAACTAAAAATTAGGAACAGTAATGTTGAACATGCTTACGTTCAAATTGTACCTACTGACATTTCAACATTCACAACTAATATCTGCATATTTTATGAATGATAAAACAGCTAAAACAGATGCCGGTTTGTTCACGGAAATTGTTTAATTTTTTTCTGAACACTTTGGCATTACTTATTATAATAGTAACCCTGCGTTAACCATCGCAGATGAGTTAGACAGAGATTAGACTGATCGATCAGCGTCGGTCGTCCGCGAACGATCACCGTCGACCAAATTTCCAACACAAGTATTCTAATGGGCAAAGTTACATTGATCGGTCGTTCACGAACGGCCTCGATCGCTATGCAACGAACAGTTTGAAATTAGAATTTTGATCGGTCACGAACGTTCAAAAGTAATTCGTAACCCAACTTTTTAAAAGTGCCCTTGTTTTTTCTACCAATAACAGTAAAGAACGGTCACCATTTGTTCCTTTTCACTTGAACTGGACATTTTTTAATGAATTTAAAAGAAAAAATGTATTTTCCTAGTCTTCAGTGCAATGACCACAAACAATTTTTTACCGCCACCGACCGCCACCGGTCGCTCAGTCTAATGTTACATTTTTAGAACGTTGCTAACCGATACTGATCGATCGAAGACGTTCGCGGACGACCGACGCCGATCGCTCAGTCTAATCTCTGTCTTACTGTTCAATACTTACGAAGTATAAATTGAATTTATACAATTGTACTCTTGCAAGCTTTTCTTATGTATCTCCGGGAGTTGTGGAAAGTATAATTAAAGCCAGCACAAACCATTTATTTAAGTCTTTTCATAAAATTCACTTCTGGGATATTAGAAGTATAGAAGCTGGACACTATGACGTTATCTTGGACTGTACAGAATTTCGTATTGAACGTAGTAGTAATCCAATTATTCAACAGACTACGTATTCCAATTATTATCAGACAAATACCTTCAAAATTCTGATAGGAGGTACAAAAACAGGTTCCATTTGTTTTGTTCCTGATGTTAATTATTATTTATATATTATTATTAATATATTGAATGGGTGAAAGAGGAATGCATCCGGAAAATCTTTAGCAGCAACTGGCACCAACGTCTTGTTCGGCTTCGTTTGTTGTCAAACGACAAGGCTGAAAATAAAGTAAACGTTTTCAGATTTACTACAACATCCTTTATTGCTACTAAAACTGTAACACACACTTACCATCAGTGCAAATCTTCTTTTCGCTCTGTAGTTTTTGCACCTAGTTGTTTTAGGGCATCTTTCAATTCTTCTACCTTCATTTCAAATATAACAATAACTATAACTAGATCAACTATAACAATAACAACAAAATCAAACCAAGATAAACCACAATAAATTCGACAATCAATGTTCTGTGTATAAACAGCACGCCCAAAACCACTACAGAACAAATTAGGTTATGTTTCTATACCAAACCAAAGCCAGCGGATTTTTCCAACCACGGCCAACTTCACAAGTTGGCCGTGGACCAACCAAAGCCAGTTGATTGTTTTTTCTAAAGTGGCGATTTACTCGCCACTAGTGGCGCTACTATCGCGACTTAGTTAGTTTTGTAATTAACAATTAAATATAATGCTTTGTTGTTGTGCAATAGAGCAGTACAAGGAACTCAGTTCAGATTTGGCCGCTAGGTGGTCATCAGTCAATGTTTGGTATAGAAACATAACCTAATTCTTCTGTATTGGTTTTGGCTGTGTTGTTTATAAGACATTCCAGAATGCTGTCAGATGAAATCCAATATGGCCGCTGTAGGACACACAAACGTTTGTTTACAATGTGTTTACTGTTTGAGCGGGGTGTTTGGGTGTTTGTTATTTCGTTTGTTTAAAATTTGCGCTGTTATTCGTAATTATGTCTAGATTTTGTTGCGTTGTTGGTTGGGGAAGTAGAGGAGAACGCGATTTATTTACTCTTTCTCGTATACCCAGTGACTTGCACTTAAAACGGAACTGAATGAACTTTCAAAGTTATGCCACAGTACCTATGCGGAAAGCATTTTATTAAATTAAAAGACAAACAAATGTTATTAAATGGTAGCTATTATTAACAAAAGAAGATAATAGTAGATACAACAAATAACAATGCAAACAATTGTAATAAAAAAATAATTAAGTACATATAATTAAGAATTAAGTAATAATTAACAATGTCCAACTGTAAAACAGGAGGAAACGATTCGGCAGAAAAACTTAATTCTTGTTAAACATATGGGCAAATATTGTTCAAAATTAGATATTAACCAAAATAATGTTAATTTTTAACACAATAACTTTACAAACAGTTCAAACAGCATAGGATAAACAAAGCTGTGTGTCCTACAGCAGCCATTTTTAAAGGTACAGGTCACGGGTTCTGGAATGTCTTATACACAGAACATTGATTCTCTCATTAATTTTGGTTTATCTTGGTTTAATTTTGTTGTTATTGTTATAGTTGATCTAGTTATAGTTATTGTTATATATGAAATGAAGGTAGAAGAATTAAAAGATGCCCTAAAACATCTAGGTGTAAACACTACTGAGCGAAAAGTAAATTTGGAGCGACAGTAAGTGCTACAGTTTTAGTAGCAATAAAGGATGCTGTAGTAAATCTTAAAACGTTTATTTTAATTTCAGCATTGTCATTTGGCAACAAACGAAGCTAAACAAGACGTTGGTAAAGCTAGATCTAGTGCGGTGCCAGTTAAATGCTAAATAATTTCCGAATGCATTGCTCTTTCACCCGTTCAATATATTTAGTGTAAAAAAATAATTAACATCAGAAACAAAACAAATGGAACCCGTTTCTCTACCTTCTATCAGAATTTTGAAGGTATTTGTCTGATAATAATTGGAATGGAATACGTAGTCTGTTGAATAATTGGATTACTACTACGTTCAATACGAAATTCTGTACAGTCCAAGATAACGTCATAGTGTCCAGCTTCTATACTATTAAGATTCCAGAAGTCAATTTTATAAAAAGCTTAAATAAATAGTTGTTCAAGCTTTAATTATATTTTCCACCACTCTCGGAGATACATCACAAAAGCTTGCAAGAGTACAATTGTATAAATTCAATGTATAGGTACTTCATAAGCGTTAACAGTTACTCATCTGCGATGGTTAACGCAGGATTACTGTTACAATAAGTAATGCCGAAGTGTTCAGAAAAAAATGAAACAGTTCCGTGAACAACCCGTCATCTGTTTTAGTTGTTTATCATTCAAAAAATATGCAGATATTAGTAGATATTAGTAGATAGTAGATATTAGTTAGAACGTTGAAATGTTAGTACCTACAATCTGAACGTAAGCATGTTCAATATTACTGTTCCTAATTTCTACAACAACAGATTCAGTGAAAATATTAAAAACTCCAAATCAACCTGGAAAATCATTAATGATGCAATAAATAGACACGAAACGGCAGCACCAAAGGAAAGAACATTAAGTATGGAAAACGGTGAGGAGATAACCGCCCCAACGGAGATTGCAGAAGCATTCAACAAGTACTTTGTAAACATAGGACCCTCATTAGTGGAGAAAATGGAAAATCAAGCGGAAGATAGAATAAGAACAGTGCCGACTACAAACAATGGCAACTTTCAACTAAGGGCAGCTACCGCTAACGAAGTATATAAAATCCTAACAGGACTTAAAAACAAAACATCAAAAGATGAACAAGGCATAACAAATAAAACACTCAAGGAACTAAAACAAGAAATCGCTGAACCAATAGCACACATTGCAAACATGTCGTTCAATACTGGAACAGTACCAAAAACGTTGAAAATCAGCCGTGTGATCCCGGTGTTCAAAAATGGGAACACACAAGATCCCAGCAACTATCGGCCCATATCCATAGTTCCAATTATATCCAAGGTAATTGAAACACTAGTAGAAAAAAGACTCAGAGACTATTTAAAGCAAACAGAATTCCTATGCAACAACCAATACGGATTTATTCCACATAGCAATACGCAAGCAGCAGTAGCAGATTTAGTAATAGAATTGCAAAAGGCCATAGATAAGGACATGATTACAGCTGGAATCTTTATTGACCTAAAGAAAGCTTTCGACACAGTGGACCATGATATACTCATAGACAAATTAAAGGCGATTAACGTCAAGGGGAATGCACTAAACTGGTTTAGAAGCTACTTGACAATGAGGCAACAATATGTGACGCTAAATAACGGCTCGAGTACCAAATTAGAAGTGCAATGCGGAGTACCACAAGGATCAGTCCTAGGACCATTGTTATTTCTAATTTACATAAATGACATACAATAATGCCAATTACATGGGAAACTGAAACTGTTCGCTGATGACACCAACATCTTCTATGAAAGTGAGTCAACGCAGGAAATATTTGCAATGATGCAAGAAGATGTAAACATCCTTACAAAATGGTTACGAGAAAACAAACTAACGCTAAATATTAAAAAAACAAAATACATGTTAATATACAAATCTAAAATACAGCACAACAGAGAACTAAAAATAAACGAAATAAACATCGAAGAAACAAATGCTATAACATACCTGGGAATTACAATTAACAACACCCTAACCTGGGAAAATCACATAGAAAACATTAAAAAGAAAATTAATCCAATAACAGGCATGCTAAAAAAACTACAAGGAATCACCTCTGAATCAATTAGGAGGTCCGTATATTATGCCTTAATAGACCGTCACCTAAAATACCTAAACATAATATGGGGCAATACAAGCCAAACCCTACTGAAACCGCTGGAAACCCTTCAGAACAGAGCGATACGGAACATATACAATCTGCCGTTCAGAACACATAGGACACAGATGTATAAAGAAACAAGAATAATGCCATTACAAATGTCAAGGGATATGAGCACCATAATATACACCCACAATATCATGAACAATAGGATAAAATCAAACAACAGAATAACAACAAATAATGACATACATAACTATAATACAAGAAATCGGACAAACATGCATACAGAATCAATAAACACGCATAGATATGGAAAAACAGCCCTAAACCACCAAATGATAAACCTCTACAACCAACTACCAAACCACTTAAAAGAAGAAACAAGACCAAAGATATTCAAAAAACATTTACAAGTGCATCTGATAAGTAACATGAAAGAGAATAACTGTGAATAACCTAGTAGTAGTATGTGAAATTAAAACCTACATATTATATAATAGATAGGCTAATATAACCTAGTAATAGTTTAGATAATGTTAACAAGCTAATAGATTAAATGAAATTAAAACATACATATTACATATAATAGATAGGCTAAGATAACCTAGTAATAGTTTAGATAATGTTAATAAAACAGTAGTAGTTAATAGATTAAATGATATTGCAAAAATGTAAGATTCCAAGAAAGAGCTTCGGCTCATGGAATTCACTACCAAGAAATAAATAAATAAATAAATAAATAATTGCTATAATCGGTAATTGGAATGGTGCTACTCTTATTTTCATTACTGCTATGAGCTAGAGCATTGACAGCAATATTTTGTATATCGTGCGATACACACGATTTTGTTCCTTGCGTTTGTTGCTGCCTCTTCTGTAGGCGAACATCCCTTCCAGTTGAACTAATAATGCAGGTTTATCAAATATTCTCATCAGTAAATACAATTTCGGTATAGCACTTTTATAATTTAATATTTTCCATTGATTGCTCTGTATTATAAAAATATTAAAAATATTATTCCCAGTTGAAATTGGTATTTATTATTTATATGATTAGGGAATGATTTTTGTTTTGCTTAAACAGTTTTTACACTTGTATAAGCTTGTAACGGTGTATTCCGAAGGTGTAAAATGCTTCGAACAAATTTTTGTGTGGGCCGTTTGTTGTTTGGCTGATTTAATGGCTATCAGCCATTTCTTCACCATTTTTTTGTCTTTGGGAAATTTGTGGAACATAAGGTTTCCGGTTTTAACCGTTATTGACACATACTGTGGTACACAGAAATTATACGGCATGTTTAAAGTGAGAAATTTATTTAAAATAGTATAATGGCGGGATAACAACACATACATACAAAGTGAGGTTATATTGTTATACCAAACATTGACTAGAGCGCCCCCTACGTGCTACTGCTCTATTAATTCCCACGTTACAAGCGGTGTAGCATTTTATCGAATACCAAAAAATAACCGGGAGAGGTGCCAGCAATGGATGAATAACATTGGTAGAGAGGGGGTGACTTATCCCGTTTTGTTGCAAAGTAAGTATTTATTAGATTAAATAAACAATTAAAACATTAGTTTTGAGATATAAGATACCTATAGGTACAGGGTGTATCTAAACCTAGTCCCATAAATTTACCAGCCACTTCCTGACGCAAAAATAAGTCGAAAATGTCTATAAAAATTTTGTCCTAAACCGCAGCATAAGGAAACTACACAGTAAAAAATTGAATTTGGTGAAAGCGAATTTTTGGTGTGGTAAAAAAATCCGTCCCGTGTAAAATTTCACACCACACTTAGTAAAAAATTGACACGGAATAGTAAAAAGCTGTTTAGGTGTTAATAATTACTAAACAACACACAATCGTGTAAATAAACTGGACACCGTTCAGTGGCGGGGGGTGGGCCCGGGCCCACCTAAAATTGACTTGGCCCACCCTGGTTCACCCTGGGTTAAATTTATTTTGAAATATATTAAAGTAATCAACATTAAAAAACGATATAGTGAATTACGGTGAGTTGCAAACGGAATTATTAGCATTACTAGATTTATCGAAATCGTTTTTAATGGTGTTTAACCCTGCATCACCCATGTGGGGTCTATCATACCCCCCGTGTACTAAATTACGTTGTAACTGTCGGTTTACATCACTCACGTTTTTGTGGTTGCCTATAGCTTCCTAAAATATATTTATGAAGAAGATTCTTAGCCGGTTTTAGTCTCTAGTTTGCCACCAGTCGAGTGAAAACGAGACAAAGTGCGACAAGGTCTGGCAGACCCCACCTGGGTTATAAAGTTATAAAGTTTTTGCATTTGCAATAAAGTGCAAGTTTTGCATAGTAAAGTGAGTGGTTACTTTGATATAAATTTGTATTCTGTATACAACAATGTAATTAAATTCACAGCATGTCTTGTTACGAAAAAGAACAAGCTAGGCGTATGGCGCTTTGGGAGGAGTGCAAAGATGACGAGGATTTTGTAGACTCTGAAGATGATGATGAAATAGACCATTTAAGTATCCACAGCTGTCATTCTGATAGTGAAATTGGAGAAAATGATGTCGAAAATGCCGAAGAAGTATCTGAAAATAAATTAAGTGAGCATAATAGTCGCTGTTATCTGGGTAAGGACTCTATTACAAAATGGAGAAAGGATCGCAGCAATAACAAAGTACGAACTAGTGCAGAAAACATAATTTTAAAATTACCAGGGCCCAAGCGTTATGCTAGGGATGCGAAAACTCCGCTAGATTGCTGGCTTCTGTTTTTTGATTCAGCAATTCTTGATAGCATTACAGAATACACAAACGTTATGATAGCCAAAAAAGCTCTATAAAGATAAAGAGTATTGTGGCAATACTAATGTAATTGAAATAAAGGCTTTGTTTGATATCTTGTACCTTGCGCTTGCTGGTGTATACCGAAATAGCCATCGCTACCTAAAGGAACTCTGGAGGACAAATGGAACGGGCATTGATATACTTCGTACAGTAATGGCGTTAAATAGGTTCAAATTTTTGCACATTTTACGCTGTGACAACGTCGACAACAGACAAGAACGTTTGAAACCAAGGATGGTATAGTGAGAGGATGCCTCGTGCTAAGTATACAGTTTGTCCATATCTAGATGGCGCAATTGGCTTATACGGTATTTACCTTAGTTAATTGGCTTCGGAGCTTACCCTTGTCATTTGAGATTACGAAAACCCTTTACCTGCGGAACAGGTCCGCATTTAGTTAGCAGTGGTTTTTCGCACAATTGATATATTTAAAATCAAGGAACTATATTATTATAAGTTACTAGTAAGTTATTAGTATAATTTACCTGAATACGTGCGGACCTGTTCCGCAGGTAAAGGGTTTTCGTAATCTCAAATGACAAGGGTAAGCTCCGAAACCAATTAACTAAGGTAAATACCGTATAAGCCAATTGCGCCATCTCGATATGGACAAACTTGTACGTTAGTAAGTCGGAGAGCGATAGGTGTCGGCGCAACCGTATGACGTACATGGGGACCAGCACACGCTGCATGGCAGATACCAACAGACATGATCCACCTTGCAATTATTGGTCATTCATCACATTTATGTATTCACATTATTTAGAGAAGCAAAAATTGATTTTAAAGTGTCCTTTGTACTAGCTATTATACCTACCTAACTATAAAGCACAGTAAAATTGCAAATGTGAAATTTTAGTATGCCAGGGAAACATTGCACTGTAACTGTTTGCGAAAGCAGTCTTGCGAAAACTAGAAATATTACTGGTACACCGATTTCCTACTGTCGTTTTGCAAAAAAATTCATAATGCCATGTATGCTCAAATCATTTTACTCCTGAAGATTTTCAAAGGGATTTAAAAGCAGAACTAATGAATTTACAAGAAAAGCGATTATTGAAGCTTGATGCCATACCATCCCGTAATTTGGGAGAAAATATAACCCACTTAACTGGACAGCAGGCAGAAGATAGACAAAAACGATATAAAGATGGACGTATGAAACAGGATATAACAAATTGGTTAACATTCACAGTTGCGGGTGCACCGGACAATACAATGGCGCATATTTGTGAAGATCAAAATGATAAACCAAGTTGTTTAAACTGTTCCCTGTTAGAATCAGAAAATTCAGAATTTAAAAGTATCGAACAAAAATTTAGAACTACAATAAATTAATCGACAATACACAAAAACTAAAATTTTCTCAACAACAGTTGTTACTCAGTCGGCGGTCATTAAAAACGCCGAGTCGAATAACCAAGCAAGAAAAATCGGAAATCCGTAAGGGAAAAGATAAATCGATCCCATTTCTATAGGTACTGCAAAAAGTATTCACTTCCACTTAAATTAAAATATTAGTTGAAAAGAAAAAATGGGTAAAGTGCGAAAATGAAGATATTACAAGGGCTTTTACAATCCGTTACTTTAGCAAACGTGCTTATATATTTTTAAGAACTTCTTTAAATTATCCGCTTCCTGGTGTATATCCACCTTACAAAAATGGTTTTCCAGACTTAATATGCGGCAGGGCATATTAGAAGATGTTTTATATTTTATGAAAATAGCATCTGTTGATACAAAAGAATCTTACCAAATCGTAAGATATTATTTTTATGATTGTATCTTTATTCGAAATTATTTAGGGGTATCAATTCAAACTTGTTGAAACCAGTTAAGGGATGTTATTATTATATCACAATTTATAATAAACGATTTTAGTGTTTCATTTAGGTATGCAATTACATTTAAATTCTACGTAAAATAGTAAATTGCATGCGCTCGAACTGCATTTACCGCGAGGCACTTGGTCCCCACTGACATCATCCGGTTATCGTACCGTCTGCGCTTGCCCAGCCGTTCGAGGCATCCTCTCACTATACCATCCTTGCTTAATATGAAAGTTTATGCAGGAACTCAGCCAGACGGGGTTTATCAATTAAGCAACAAACCTGTTGATACTCTGCAAAGATTGGTAGCAGTTATTTCTGGTAGTAATCGAAATATAACCTTTGATAACTGGTACACTTCCTATGAACTTGTGAATATATTACGTGAAAAGCATAATTTAACGTCGGTAGGAACGCTTAGGAAAAACAAGAGAGAGATACCATTAGCGCTGTCAGAAATCAAGAATAGAAAACCTAAGAGTTCAATGTTTGGATTCCAGGAACATAATACAATAGTATCATATGTGCCAAAGAAGGGCAGAAATGTTATTTTGCTCTCGTCTCTTCATCATGACGACACGATAGACGAATCAACGGGGGATAAGAATCTACCAGAAATAATAAGCTTCTATAATTTTACCAAAGGCAGCGTAGACGTCGTCGACGAATTGTCGGGAAGTTACAGTGTAGCTCGGAATTGCAGAAGATGGCCACTGAGACTATTATTTTCTCTGATGGATACAGCAGGAATTAATAGCCAGATCATCTATAGAGCCAACACCAACGACAATTCCAAAAAGCGTCGTATGTTTTTGGAAGAGTTTGGTCTAGCTTTGGTGGACTCAACTCAGCAACAAAGAAAAAATAACCCCCGACTCACAAGAGAACTTCGATCCAAAATTACTAGTGTGTTAGGCGAAACAAACCCTCCACCACGTAAAATACAAAAAACAGGCCGTGGGAGATGTCAAGAGTGTCCCAGGAACAAAGACAGAAAGTCGAAGTACTCCTGTGAGGAGTGCGGAACATGTCTGTGTTTAGAGCAAAGTACATGACGAATAGTTGTTTTGTGTTTCTTTTGTCTGCCACACCATTTAAAGACAGTTTAGATTCAACATTTGTTTGCTGTTTCCAACATATTTTTATTAATTTTGAGAGTTATATTTTTTGTTTCTGAATTTTTTGTAGACGTGTGTTTCTCAAGTATAAGAATTTCGATATTTTTTGATTTGTGACAATCAGACAATAAATGTAGTCTTCTTATGAAGTTTGTTTGTTTTTTGTAAGGTATAAGTATGAATAAAGAGACTTTTGAATAAAAATAACAAGAAAAACCAAAAACGATATTTTTTTTCAAAATTTCAAAGTCAGACCCCACCTGGGCGGTGACGCATAAAGTTTTCACCTGGGTGATGCCGGGTTAAATTTAAGCGCTATTTCTGAACTAGTAGAGGAAACAACTAGATTCTTGAGACGCTCGACGGCGCACGCGTAAAAATGTACACAGGATTTATGAGCTGTACTGTAACCCGCTGTAGCCCTAAAATATTCGCCGTGCCGCGTAGGTACATTTAAATTAACTGTTAAGTGTCAGCGCCGCTTTTCCGCTTAGGCACGCTAGGCATATGCCTAGGGCGCTAACGATTTGGGGCGGAAAAATTTGAGGGCGCAAAATGAGAAAAAAAATTAAAATTACAGCGAACGCACCACCGCCAGTCAACGCCTAGTGAGTCATGAATGCGTTATGTACTTATGTTTGTGTATGTGTGCGAACTGCGAAGCGAACGAGACAAGCCACTGATACAGTACACCGTATTCCACTTCCCTCCCGCCCACACGCTAGAAAACTAGCATACGTTCATGCCATGTATTCATGTGGTGACATGTCACAGACGAGACTAAAGCCCGTATGACACGGTGTTAAATTTGAAATAAAATTTGTTGAATGTCAAATTTAACGCCGTGTCATACACAATATGATTTTTCCTACAACTGACACATAAAAGTGACATTAACGTTTCAATAAGTGTGCGTGAAATTGCGTTTCACACACTAGATCGTAAATAAAAAATTTCACGCACTAGATTTTAAATTTATTATTACAAAATTTGAACACAAAATAACAAACTACTTATTTGGATTTCCTGGGTAGTAAATTATCAATTGCTGCCTTCGCATCGTGAATCAATTCAGTAGAAATCCATTTGGCGGCCATAACTTCGTCCTCTTCGCTACTGCTCATTATTTTCATACGAAATTATACACGTCAAAAAAACAAAAACAAGGTGACTAACTTTACCATGTCATTTATTGATAGATTTTTATAATTTTTTTAATTTATATTGTCTAATTGACTTATTTCAAATAAGTTGTAGAAAAAGCATTGTTTATATTACGTGCGCGAAGGTCCTTTTAACGGTTCGACGATTTTTTTTGTCTCGACCTTCGGTCTCGACAAAAAAAAAACTACTCTCCATTAAAAGACATCCTTCACGCACTTAATATAAAAATAGCTATTGTAAATTTTTATGCAAATTTTTATAAAATTATTTTGAACATCCCATTTCAGCAACTGTGCTGTTTGATCTAGGACTTACCTTAACGCAAATTAGACACTTTTACGTACCTAGTCTTGAAAGACTCTTACGATAGGAAAAAGATAGTAGGCAAAGCAGTTTACGGATGTTCAAAATAATTTCATAAAAATTTGCATGAAAATTTACAAAATTATTTTGTGTATGACACGGCGTTAAATTTGACATCAAATTTACGTGTCAATTTACACGCAAATTTTGTTTCAAATTTAACACCGTGTCATACGGGCTTTAGTGGGGATTCACAATGGCCGTAAGCATAAGTTTTGTCAAAACCAAAATAGAACAAACGTTGGAGGGTTCGTCCAATAAACAGAAATTGAGAGAAAAAAGGCGAATTCCGTAGGTTGATAATTATTGAAATTGAAATGCGACTACACGACACCGAATGTTTTTTTACATACACAAGAATGATACCAACGTTGTTTGAAGAACTGGTAGAATTAGTATATCCAAAGTTATAAAAGTACAACGTCAAACAACAGCGCAACGCGGCCACTACGATTCGCCACAAATATATTTATTTAGTAAGATTTACGTAAAAAGATAAAATAATCCAACTTTTTTATGTAGTCCTTATGGAAAATTATGTATACCCGTAAACATAACATAAAAAAACTTGCATTGTGAACAACTGCATTAGAAAACATAGTATCCAACTTTATGTGATTCTTATAAATTATGTATTTCTTATGCTTACGGCCATTGTGAATCCCCACTTAGATTGGACACAGAGTGAGCAACGGCTTGTTGTTTCTTTCGTACTTTCGTTTACTTCAGTGCAAGCTGCAAAAGTTAACCTCGTCATTGATTGTCGTGTTAGTTAGTTGTTGTTTCTTCTAAAGCGTACTGTATTTGGATTAAATGCGTGTGAACAGTTTTGTGAGTTTGTTTTTAGTGGAAATCGTAAAGTAAAATCATAAATAATAATACTAAAAAGAAATTGGATTTCAGTGTTTAGCGTTTGTTTTATTACTATCATTCGTTTACTGACAATTTTTTAATATTATGACTATAATTACGGACATTACGGTATCTTTCTAAAACAAAATGAGCCTTAAGAAAAAACCCAGTGGAGCAGAGTTCCGCAAAAGAGTAGCTGAAAATCAGCAAAAAGAAGAAAAAGAACTTAAAAAAATTCCTAAGATAACAAGTTTTTTTGTTTCAAATCGTGAATCTACTGAAACTGAATCCTCACATTCCCAAACTTATTCATCCGGCGGAAGTGAAACCCGGAACGAAAACAATGATCAAGGTCAACCATCAACGTCCCAGACTGATCAGTCTGTCACCGACTCTGGCGCTACTAAGCCTATGACACTTGACACTCTTGACCTTATGCTTTTGAGACAACGCGGCGAGTCAGCCCAAGAAAACTTTGAAAAATGCCAAGAAGTTCGAAGCCTACTATGTTCGAATTTGCAATTAAACGAACCCAATGCCGTAACAAGAACCACCAAAAACAGTCTTTACGACACATTAACTTTAAAAGCATACCTTTCTGGACTTAAGGAACCAATGGGAAGTTTCTTACGAGCCAAGGGACCAAACACAATGACCCAAGCCATTACTTACGTTATCGAAGAAGAAAACGTACCTACATTATAATAAATCAAGGGAAGTAGCTGAAAGAAATTCAACACCATCCACGTACAAAAAACCAACAGGATTGTACACAAATCGCAATGAATATACAAAACAACCACCAAAACAACACAATTTCGTATTCCCACAAAGAACATATCAGCCACCCACATTTTCAAATAATTCAAGGCCAATGAATTTTCCCGGGCAACAACGACCAAACTTTTACAATAATAATATGAGGCAACAACCACAAAGAAATGCATTCGCACCACAATATGGTTCACAACCAAGACCAGTACCAATGGACACTTCATCAGGAACAACAAGAAGAAGTAATATAAGTAGTATGATGGATACTTCATCAGGAACAACAAGAAGAAGTGCACAACCCTCACACTATAGCACATCTACCATTCAATGTCAACCACAGCAACCATTCAATCAAGCTTACATCCAACGAAGAAGACTATAACGAGGATTTTACCAATGTTACAACACCAGACAACAACACGTAGAATACGAAGAACCTCTAACCGACCAATTTGAAGACAACTCCACGCACGAAATTATACAAATAAACCACCAAAATTTAACATTAGTACCGTGTATTCACATTCCGCAACTAAAATCAAATTTTCTCATTGATACCGGAGCATCAAGAACTCTCATAAAACCCGAAGTCGCACTTAAATATTTCCCAGAATTAATAGTACAAGAACCATTTCAAATTCAAACAGCACATCAAATATCAACGCATCAAGAAACAGCAACAATTCAATTACCATCAATTTTTAAAGTCAATGAGAATCACAAATTCCATTTGTTTAACTTCAACGAAAAATACGACGGATTAATTGGAGTAGACCTATTAAGAAAATTGAAAGCAAGAGTTAATTTTGAGAAAAACTTCTTAGAAACACCAATCACTCATATAAAACTATACTCAATGGAAGAAATTAACCAACCAGTACACCATCAAATTATTGTACCCGCTAGATCAGAATATCTCATACAAGTACCAGTAAACAAGAATATTCACAAAGGAATAATCGAATATACAAAATTAAATGAACATTTAGAAATCCCAGCATCATATGTTAGAGTAAAACATTATCATGCACTTTTATATGTTACAAATACTAGCGATCAAAAGATAACACACATTATAATCAATCCTATTCACATAGAAATAGTAGAAGAAAACTATGACACTATTTCAATCAATCATCAAATGATACCGACCAACGATCCAATACCACAGAACGTTAAAAAGCTACAACGAGAAAATTTACAACAATTACGACTGGACCATTTAAATGATGAAGAAAGAACATTTATAAAAAATCTCTGTGAAGACTTCAAAGACATTTTCTTTTGCGATCAAATCCCTTTGACATTTAACAACCAAATTAAACACATATCTCTTTCAGGATATAAACTAGCTAGTTGTTTTTGTAGAACTGCTCATTTGGGTGGCTTTGTTAAAGAACATGTAAAATTCACGCCTATAGATAAGCATGTTCAACTACGCGAAGAATTAACTTTCGAATGTTGTGCAGTACGCATAGATGAACATAATTTAATAATCATTTGCATTTATCGCATTCCAACTGGCGACTTAAAAATCTTTTTTGATAAACTGGAGCATATCTTGGAAATTCACAAGCATAGCCGAAACATTATAATCAGACCAAGTCTATTTGTACATTGCTATGAAAATTGTTATTTAACCACATTGATATATCTATAAGTGGTAGCGATATTGCTTACGATGTTTGTCAAAAAAACTATTCTATTTTGACTACCGTAACAACTTGGTTATAAAAAGCACATCTACAACCTATGGCTATTATAGCAATGACTGCAGCGTAGTTGCGCGAATGTTTAAGCTTGTAAATCAAGTTTTCCGCGTTTTTTAATGAAGGAAAAATAACGTCACGTCGCGATTTACTATATTTATCTGTGTAGTTGGTGTGTTTTTTTCTCTTTCGTAATGGCAGATGAAGAGCTAGTGATAAGAAAACGGGGAAAGAAAACTAATCACCAGCAAAGGAGATATTCATACAGTTTTTGAAAGAGCTTAAGGATATGGTTTCTCCTACAACTCATCCTTTAAATATTTGTAATGTTGAAGAACAGTGGTTGGCATTAACCGATCTTCTAAATACTGTTCCTAAGGGTGCACGTAAAAGCACAAAACAGTGGAAAACTGTAAGTATTTAAGAAGGGTTTTATTAGCAATAATACAAACCACCGCTACAATCAATTTTAACAAACTACAACTCAGATATAACTAACACAACAAAATTGTATTAGTATTTTGCGGAATGGAAGTCAAAAACCAAGAAAAAGGCTAGGCAAAATAAGTGCAAGATAATTAAAACGGGGGGTGGTTATAAATGTTTGGATTTAACTGGTTTGGAGAATAGACTAATGAAAATAGCTGGGTGGATATCAGTAGCAGGCTGTGAAGACTTACCAGCCGAAGTAACCCCCGGAACATCTACTGAAGAATATCAGAATACTCAGGATACTGAAGTACAATTACCTACTACATCAGCGGGATATGGAGAAGTAACAGTTTGTAACGAAAAGGAATTAGAGTTTATGGGTGCGTACTTCGCTTTATTTACTACTCTTACAATCTGATTGGAGTTGAAATACTCAGAATTTAAAAATAATTTTTAGATGTGGTAGTAACACCGACAATTAAAAAGCGAAAGATAGACGAGCAATCTAAAGAAATCGAGAAACAGAGTAATCGAGACCCCCAAATCAAACATATATCAAAGGGTATGTACTTTATTACTCATAATAATTCAATCTAATTGGGCAGTTGAAACATGGAATTAAAAAATATTTGATTACATGTATTTTATTATAGGTGCAACGCAAAAAAAAAGAAAACGTACGTACACAAACAACACGTCACAACTTGAAAAGTCTGCAGAAATTTATTTAAAAAGTTCAACCGATATGGCAGCAGCTGTAACAGCAATGGCACAAAGTATGGCGGAATTGTCGAAAAGTTTTGTACTAGTGGCAAAAAGCTTTACAGAATTAGCCAGTGCTGTATCAAGTTTAGCTGTCTCCATAGATAACAAAAAGTAAACTATTTCTTAAGTATACAGGCTGCTTTCTAACGTACGGAGGAAACTGAAAGGACAATTGGACGAAACCAAAATATAGTTTTTTTTTACTTTAACTTTTGATCAAAATCGAATAACTAGAAAGTTAAAAGGGTTTAAAGTTCTTATAAATTAACGCCCACGTTTCGAGTACCGCTGAGCAATTTGTATTCGCGTTTACATTAGAAACATTTCTCACACAATCTGATAACTTAGCTGCTGTAATTTTATCAATAAACAAACACCTATAACTGAATATTTTAAAGAATACTTTAAATAGCCAACTTTTATCTTATACAAATTTTCATTGAAATGTTTTTAATTAGTTTAGATATATACAAAAGTTGAATTCAAAACTTAAGTGATTACCGTATTTTATTAAAAAAATGCTCAGGTTTATAAGAACTTTAAACTAAAAGTTTATTGTAAAAAAACTGTTTTGGTCCCCTCTAGTTATTCTTTCAGTTTCCTCCGTACGTTGGAAATCACCCTGTATATTTGTAATGTTTTTTTTAATAATTAATAAGCATTCTTCTGACAAATCGACCTTCTTCTAAAATATCAATATCTTCTTGTACTACAACAAACATAAAAATATTTATAGAAAAGGTACTGCTTAAATTGTAAATAATTTACGACAAATAAAAGTACCTAGATTATTATTGAGTGAACCATTATTTTCTTCTTCAAATTTATCAATTTCATAATCGTCTGGCAGATTGTTGTTACGACAAATGTTATGCAAAACAATACAAGCGTAAATAATTCTACCGGAAGTGGCATGGTTGTACCACAGGGCTCTAGTTTTCATTAAACATTTAAATCGTTGCTTTAATACACCAAAACATCTCTCTATAACATTTCTGCTGTAATTATTAATTAATGCTGTAATAGCCTTTACGGTTATAGTAAGTTAGTTTAGGGTTATAAACCTGAAAAATGCAATTTGATTGATAAAATACATATTTTTACCTTTTTACTTTACCTCTGCTTTGTCCTGGTAATTTCTTGAACTGTAGATGGAAATTTAACATACCGTGGAAATAAGTGAATTGCGAAAATGTTACTGATACTTTGAATTATCCTGCTAACTGCTGGTTGGCTTACTGCTATATTCAAATCCTGCCCCACAGCAGTTTGGTAACTACCTTGCCCATAAAAGTTTAATGCAATTAAAAGCTGTAAATAGTACATGTGGAATAAAAAATATATATTTGAAAAATTAATTTTGACCTGTAATAAAAGTGGAATTTTATCTATTCTTCCTATTTCCGCAAAAGGTTGTATTTCATTTAAGAAATTTTGAACAATTATTTTATTTATTCGAAAGAGTTTTATAAATTTTTCGTTAGGTATTTGAAATGGATTACTTGCGTCTCTTATTAATCTATATTCCATTCTTAATCTTCGTCTTAAGACAAAAAATAGTTACACAAAAATAAAATAATTAAATAATTACCTATAAATTGTATTAGGTACTTACTGATTATTTGCATTTTCAAATCTCAACTGAAAGTTTAGATGAAAATTTGCAGCGATGGGATCCATTCTAATCGTATAACCCGTTGGTTAACTGAATAACAACCACTAAAATCCGGATCTTTATATAAAAGTCAAAAATAGCAATTATGGCTATAATGACAGTTCATATTGCTACAAGTTTGTGAAACAGAATACGAAATTTCTAACCATTATTGCTATATAACCTGAATTGCTATCATAACCATACCAACCCTTGTTATGGGATAGCAATGTACAAATAGAATTGGTCTGATTATGTGGCGATTTTAATATAAACATTCTTGTCAATTCAACAAGTCCACAACACTTTTTATCTTTATTACAACTATTCAACGTTAACCCTCAAATTTGGACACCAACGAGAGTCACCTCGGTCTCTGAGTCTTGTATAGACAATTGCCTATCAAATATTGATCTGGTAGATGACTGGCGAACCCTTAACGTCACAGTTGATTTTTCTGATCACAATGCCCAACTTTTAAGCATACCGATTACTAATCGCGATAGCAACAACGTTTCAAAATTGACTAGAAAATACAACTCAAGAAACAACGCGATATTCTTACATACAGTGAAGTCCATTTATTATGCAATATAGGCATGTTGCAAGTTAATTGGTGCGGCCACAATAGCATTGAAATATAGGCAACCATTATACAGTTAGCTAGTTTTTTTTTTATCTAACCATCTATGATCTAACCGAAATCAGCAACACATGAAAGTTTAAGGCGGCTTGGAACAGCTGGAGAATTTTTGTGATACCCCTAAAATGTAGACTACCCAAAACTCCTGACTTGATAGGGATGGATTCACTCACCAGGGCGGCAGTTAAATCAAATTTCGGCCGTGCGGCTTGTTTAGGTGCTACCATGGACACGAGACTTAAACATTACGTTGTTTTAAATAAGTAACAATGACTATTTCCCTCACTATTTTTTGACCAATCAAAAGGCTTTAATTTTTGACGTTGAACCAATCACATGCGAATTACAGTGATAATTTGCACTAGTGCAAATTGCCGATAATTTGACTCCTGCAAATTGCCGATAATTTAGATTAGTACATTTTTCGGTAATTTGTTACTTTTCTTTTGGAATTTGGCAGAAGTTTTATATTTATTTTATTCTTTTTACAATTAAAATAGCTAAAATCGTTTGGGAAGAATATTTATTGGAACATCAACATATTATAATTAGTTTTTAGTTTACTTTTAACAAAAGTATTAATATGAAATATTAAAAGTACAGTTATAGTAATTATTGTTATTGCTAGTATTATTAAGCTCTTGAGCGGTCATTTCTTCTTCTGTAGTTGATGTAGAAGTGCTGGGTTTGCAAATATCTTGTTTTTGTAAGGATGTTGAATTTCCTCGTATTTTTTCGATTATTGAAGCATGATGTTCGCGATCAACTTGTAAATACGACCTGATTGAGTAAATGCCGTCATGTCCCGTCATTTTAGTTATTTGGTGCTCTCCCACGCCAGATTTTGCAAGATTAGAAACGGCCGTAGATCGGTTTGTGTTAAAGTAAAACATTTCAAATATTCGCGCCACTTTGTATTCTAGTGACTTGAGTTGCATCGAGTTGGTAGTAGTAGGAGCATGGCGTTAGTTAGTTAGTTGTTAGGATAAGATTGTGTCTTGTGTCTTACAATTTATTTCTTTTGTGTTTGATGTTCATGTTCATGTTGACTTTAATAAAGATAACAGTATAGCCGTTGTAATCATCAACATGGTAGCAGAGCGTGGTTCCTTGTGAGTGGAAGTGTTTGGTTATCAAAGGTGGACATTGACAAAGCGCGGGAAGTTAGGGCGTGGTACTAGTCTGGTTCGTTCACTGAATTTGAAACGGCATAAACATGGAATTCCACGGAATTGAGAAATTACGAGGGGCTGAAAACTGGAACATCTGGAAATTCGCAGTGAGAAACTTACTACGTGGAACCGAGGGAGCCTACGAAGTTTGCAATGGCGAAATTGAAAAACCGACGCCATTGACAACTGGTGCGGATGCTGATTTGCAAGCCGCGTATCAAGCAAGATTAAAAACATGGGACAAGGCGGATCGTGCGGCAAGTCAAATCATTGTTAAATCTTTGGAATCTAAAGTAATGGCGCTGCTGGTAACGTGTGAATCGGCAAGACAGATGTGGCTTAAGTTGCACACAGTTTTTGAGCAACAAACTAAACAAGCCGCTCACACTGTTCAAGCAGAATTCTTTAGTTTTAACAAAAATCCAGCGGATGATATGGTGACGCACGTCGCAAAATATGAAGGATTAATCTTGCGCATGCAGCAGTTGAATGTGAAGCCTGATGAGTCATCGCTCATGGTTAAATTATTGGACTCGCTCCCAGATGATTACGAGAGCCTGCGGCAAGCGTGGTGGGCGAGACCTGAAAATCAACAAACCGTTGGTAACTTGGTGGAAGTGCTAACGTCCGATGAAAAGCGTCGACAACAACGAGCTGAACAGGAATTGGTAGCACTAATGGCAAGTAAAGCCAAAATCCAAGGGAAGAGCGACCGTGGCAGCAATAGTAAAACTAACCAGCCGAAGAAACCTGCTGAATCAAAAGGTGACAACGAAAAGAAGAAGCGACCTTTCAGGTGTTATAAGTGCGGTGGCGTCGGTCACGTGCGTCGTCAATGTAAAAAGGGGAACCCAAGTGGCACGAGCACATCAAAAGACCAAGAAGAAGCTTTCGTGTGTGAGACTCTTATTAGTGCTAAAGACAATGACTTGTGGATTGTTGACACTGGCGCGACGGATCACGTGACGCATCGCGGAGAATGGTTTTCGTCGTTTGAACGGTTCGGAAATCCAAGTAAAATACACATTGGTAACAAATCGACGATGGATGCCCTCGGCAAGGGTACGATTAAATTCGAATCGCTCGTTAACGAACAATGGACATCGTGTTATATGGAAAATGTCCTGTATGTGCCCAGTGCTCGGAGAAATCTGTTTTCGGTAACTTCAGCTCTGGACAAAGGAATGACATTTAGTTCGTCCAGAAGCACGTGTGAATTTGTTCGCAACGGTAGTGTCAAGGCCATTGGTGTTCGAGCTGGTCAGCTGTTTGAAATGGCAATCAGAATAACGCAACCGGAAACGTCGTGTGTAAGCTCGTGTGTAACTGAGGTAAATATAGCAGTAAAAGATACCTTACAAGTTTGGCATGAAAAATTGGGGCATCAAAATAAACGTCACGTGAAAAAGGTGCTAAAAGAACACGGAATTGACTTTGTAAAGGACGATCAGTTTTGCGGAACTTGCATGGAAGGCAAACAGCATCGTAGTACCTTTCACGAACGTCAACAACGTGCTACAGAACCCGGCGAGATTATACATGCTGATCTGTGCGGTCCGATGGAGTGTGAGTCATTGGGTGATTCTAAATATTTTGTATGCTTCACGTGTGATTTTTCGAGAATGCGGGTAGTTTACTTTCTCAAGAAAAAATCTGAGACTGCAGGAAAAATTTCCGAGATGCTGGAAGTCGTTAAAAATCAGTGCGGGCGACCAATGAAGGTTTTCCAGTGTGACGGGGGCACGGAATTAGACAATAGTGAAGTGCGGAAACTCATGACGTCACATGGAGTAACTTTAGCAATAACGAACCCATATTCCCCGCAACAAAACGGTTGTGCGGAACGTACAAATAGAACCGTGGTGGATCTCGCTCGGACGATGCTTCTGGCAAAGAAATTACCAAAATTTTTGTGGGCCGAGGCAGTAAATACAGCGGTTTATATTTTAAACCGAACCGGACCGAGTAGCATTAATGAAAAAACACCGTATCAGCTGTTTATGGGGAAGAACACACATCTGAAGAACTTTCACGTCTTTGGCACTGAGTGTTATGTGTATGTGCCAAAAGTAAAACGCAAAAAATGGGACGGGAAAGGAAAACGTGGAGTGTTTGTCGGGTACTCAGACAATATGGACGGTTTTCGTGTCTGGCATGAGTCAGAGAACTGTATTATTAGGAGCAAAGATGTTGAGTTTGAACCGGAAAACGCAAGTAGGTTATTGACTCTGTTTCCTAGTGACACAAGTGATAAAGCACAAGCTGAAGAACCACAGGATGCACCAGATCCAGTTGGGTCATCGGCTGACTCACCGCCTGATCAAACAGATTCAGAATCGGAAACCGATTCACCAAAGCAGCCAGCATGGGGGACGCCAGCGTCATCCATAGGGGGGCGGCAACTGCGAGATCGAGAAAACCTGAAAGCACCGAAACGTCTGATCGAAATTATGATTTCTGAAGTAGATGAGCCGAAAAACTACAACGAAGCGATGAAGTCGCCGGAAAAGGTGCATTGGAAAACAGCAATGGAAGAAGAGATGAATTCGCTGAAGGAAAATTCGACATGGGACCTGGTGCAGATACCAGCGGGCTACAAGACCATCTCAAATCGGTGGATCTATAAACTGAAGCGCAACCCCGACGGAGAAGTCGCTCGCTACAAGGCACGCCTAGTCGCACGAGGTTTTACTCAACGGGAAGGAATTGATTATACTGAAACCTTCAGCCCTGTAGCACGATTTGATACAATTCGAACTATTATAAGCGTTGCAGCAAACGAGAATTTGGAACTGGCCCAATTTGATGTAAAAACGGCTTTCTTACACGGCGTAATTGAAGAGGAAATTGCAACAGCCGGAAGGGTATGAGGATGGCAGCCAGCAGGTGTGTAAACTACGGAAGAGCCTGTATGGATTAAAACAGTCCCCTAGATGCTGGAATAAACGCTTCAAAGATGTTTTAATCCTCTTCGGATTGCAAGAAAGCGCAGCGGATCCTTGCTTGTTTTATCGGGTCTCCAAGGACGATAAACTGATAGTGGTGCTGTACGTGGACGACGGGTTAGTTGCTGCAACAAAGAAAAATAGCATCGAGGAACTCCTGAATAAATTGAAATTGGAATTTAAAATAACAGCTGAGCCTGTCGGGTGTTTCCTGAACGTGCTAATCAATCGTATCAACGATGGTTCAATAGTAATTAGCCAGAAAAATTACACTGAAGAAATCCTTCGACGATTTAACATGGAGGACGCGAATCCAGTTTCGACTCCAATTGAGAAATATCAACAATCCGAGAAGCAGATGGATGCTGAGGCAACAAATGCGCCATATCGAGAGGGTGTAGGGTGTTTAATGTACCTAGCTGTGGCCACACGGCCTGACATCGCGTACGCTGTAAGCTACGTGTCCCAGTTCCTTGAGAAACCAGAGGAACGACATTGGACGATGATTAAGCGAATTTTAAAGTACCTCAAGGGCACGACCTCGATGGGCATTCAATACAACGCTGGAGGAGTAGCCGGTAAGCTGGAATGTTACAGCGACGCAGATTATGCCTGTGACGTAATGACGCGTCGCTCAGTCAGCGGAATAGTTTTCAAGTTCAGCGGTGGAGCAATTGTGTGGGCAAGCAGACGTCAGCAGAGTGTTTCTTTGTCTACCACGGAAGCTGAATACGTGGCCGCTAGTGAAGCTGCGAAAGATGCTGTATGGTTGAACCGCCTCTTCAACGAAATCGCGCCGCTCGAATGTGTACCCCTACTTTTAGTGGATAACGCCAGTGCAATTAAGTTAGCTAAAAATCCAAGTTTCCACAAACGTTCAAAACATATCGACGTGCGAGCTCATTTTGTTCGAGAACGGGTTCAAAACGGTGAATTGAAGGTCGAACATGTATCAAGTGCGGATCAAGTTGCAGATGTGTGTACAAAGCCGATTGCGCGAGTGCAATTTCAGCGATTACGAGAAAAGTTGGGTATGGTCATGGTTGACCATGAAATAAAAGTGTTAGAGTGAATCTTAAATAATTTGAAGTTTAAGGGGAAGTGTTAAAGTAAAACATTTCAAATATTCGCGCCACTTTGTATTCTAGTGACTTGAGTTGCATCGAGTTGGTAGTAGTAGGAGCATGGCGTTAGTTAGTTAGTTGTTAGGATAAGATTGTGTCTTGTGTCTTACAATTTATTTCTTTTGTGTTTGATGTTCATGTTCATGTTGACTTTAATAAAGATAACAGTATAGCCGTTGTAATCATCAACAGTTTGAATGGTTAGTGAATTTCACGTTTTTGGTGTCAAGTCCGATTTGTTCTGCACCTGATTTGGTTCATTTTGATAGCTCATTTCTGCCAATTGGACAATTCTTGAAAAAACCAACTGAGGAGTCGTTCATCCATGCTGGATTGACAGCGAGGAATAAACGGTTGGTTGTTATGTTCTTTCCCCTTTTTTCCATCATCTTCTTGAATAATCTAAAACAATCACAATCATGATTTAGCGATCAACTATCAATGATTATATATATAAATTAGCAAAATACCTTACGGGACATTTGTCCGGGTTTTGAAAATTTTGAATTAGCCATTTCTTCTCCTCTAATCGTGCTGCACCTCCTTGTGAAGTTTTGCTGAAAACTGGGTCGTATATAATCCGACCGGTTGGCTCTCCTGAATTATTTTTCTCTTCTTTGAAAAAATTCACTAAACATTTTACAGCCTCACCGCCCCTCCATGCAAGCTGAAGTGATGCTACATGAAAAAATTTCTTTTGAAGACCATCTGGGGTGTTTTCATCATATAGCTCGACTATTTTGCGGTATTCTTCTTTCGTCATGCTTGCAGCACTGGTTTTTCTCTTCTGTGGAAGTGCTTGTAGTTTTTTCCTTTTTGCGTCCCTAGATTTTCGTGCACATTCAAATACTGCATCCTTGAAAGGATCAAATAATACGTTAAATTCCTTCCTATATTTTTCTTGTAATAGTTACGCAACTGTGTTCCAATGGGTTTTAATCACCCCCTCTTTATAGTCTGCACCATATTTTCTCTTCATATTGAAACCATAATCTTTAAGGATCAGGGCCAGTAGGTGTATTTTTAGTCAAAATATACCCATTTTTTTCGCAGAAGTTCTCGAATTGTTTCCAAGAACTTAATTTTGATTTTCTAGTGTTTACCGGTATAATGTTTTCTATTTCTTCGTCTATTTCTTCAAAGGAAACACTACCAAACCGTTCAAAACTCATTTTAATAAGCACAATATTTTTCACAATATTTATTGTTTTAATTTTTTGTTTACACGGATTTACACGTTGCTATAGTTTTTTGAACAAAAAATATCTACTGTTTTCTCTACGAACAGGTACAGGCTAGATCTTTGGAAAACATAGTAACTTCAAATACACATATTTATCAATTTACAAATATATCAGCTATTTAATTAAAAATTCGTTCGGGAAATAGTCTCGTAAAATATCCCTCTTGCATATCAAATTGCCGATAATTTTTTTTAAATGCACTCGAGCGCATTCGCGCTCGAGTGCATTTGAAAAAAAATTGTCGGTAATTTGACATGCACTCGGGATATTACTAGTGAAAGAAAATAATATAAAAATCTAAGATAAAAATTCAATATTTTAAATAATTTAATATTTATAGCAAATTATTGAAGCCCATAGCTAGACACGCGGTGGGTCAGTGGGGTCAAACCCCCACGGCTACTAACTTTTTTTTTTAATTTTAGCTATTTTATATTATTATTTGTGATTCATTTATAATTTTAATTTAAACACCGAACAAATATTTAGATAAATAGAATAATTAAAATAAATATTATAGATATTTATATTATTATTCACCACTCAAGAATTTTATTCAATACAAAAATTATTTATTCAGTGAAAATTTAATGTTTATCGTGCTATTTCCAATGCGTGATATCACCAACTAATGAATCTAGCAGTTAAGTTAATTCCTGCCATAATTTCCAGTTTACAAAATACTCCAATTACATCTGTGAATATGGAAACATGTAGGTACTACCGGATAGGCGATATTGTATGTTGTATCCTATTCGTGTTGTAAATTTCATATTTTTTGGTTTTGGGTTTGTTTGCGAAGTCTTAACAATATAGTAAATTCAACAATAAATTTTCTGTGTAGACTGCAGAGAACATATTAACAATCAATCTGGCTTTTTTCTGGCTTAGAAGACCCATGTAGTTATTGTTATTGTTTCCCTTATGCCGAGTACACTTTTAATTCTGGGATAATTGTTTGCAAATACCGTTAGGCAAATTTCTACGATGTTTGTTGCTAGTTGAAAAGGGGGGCACAAGTTTCCCAAATCAGCACCGTTTCGACATTTAAACCTAAACGCCTTGTTTTTTTTTTATTAATAGTTTATCTGTATATTTAAATTTACTGGATTTTACGAAGTGCATGCGACAAGCTTCGCATTTAAACTTATCAAGTGTTTTTTTAATCACATAATCGGCGGTGTATCTAACAGCACAATTTTCTATTTAATTTTATTGAACTTTGTAGCTACTTAATGTATTCAATTCTATTTCCATAAGTTCAACTTTTTCGTTAGTTTGGGATACAAGAAGCGGCCCCACCGCAAATTACAGATTTACGACAACTGATGAGCATTGTGGCGTGGAAGGTGGTAATGTTCCAGATACGGACCCTGACTTGTATGCTACGAAAACTGCAGAATTTTTACTTTCACTGGAAGGAGCGAGGTGTGTGATTACTCGCGGCGAAATTTTACGGAATCGCGCCACTGGAACACTGGAATAGCTATTACGAGCCCAGTCTCACATACCTATATTGGACCAAAATGTTTTTCAAACTTATGATTTAAATTTAATCTATACTATGTCCAAAAGTTGAGCGATACGATAAACCGCGAAAACATTCTGACAAACCATGTATACTTACCTAATATTTCTTAAACTTTACATATTATTACTAGATTCATTGAAAAACTACAATCATAAATAAATTGGTGGTTTTGTAAACATCCCCTTATCCCCTTTTTGGGCATGAAAGAACAAATTGATGCTTTTAAGTTATAAAACTAGCTCGTAGGTATATATATTTTTACTTTAAGATTCTACTTACTTACTTTAATATTCTAATGCGCATCAATTTGTTCTTAATATTCATAATAGTAGATTGTTTTGGACAGTTCTGGGACACTCCCCCCACTCCTAACCTTGAATCCAAGGTCAAGGTCAACTCTCAAGGTCAAGGTCAGATCTCAAGGTCAAGGTCAGATCTCAAGGTCAAGGTCAAGGGCCTTGAATATTAACCAAGGTCACTCCCTTAGACCAAGGCCGAACGCAAGACTAGAGCTAGTAATTGAAACAGTGTAACATTTAATAATTTTATTTAGAAATGGTATACATTTATTAGTACAGTATTTATTCACACAGTATTACATTTGAACATGTCGAGTATCCTCAAAAAATATCAATTTTCTTGCATGTGTTGTCCTCATGAAAATCAAGATTATCAAAATCTCCAGTAATTTCTAGGTGTATACGATTCAAGTATTTTGAGTTCTTCAAAGCAGCGTTCTTGATAAAAGTTTTGTCGAACCACTCATCGAATCGGGTATCACAATTTACTTCGGTATGTGGAATATCAATACTTTTAATTCCTTTGCTAATACAGCTGACAGACCCTTTAATTTGCAAACGCTGATCACAAGAGTTGTCTAGCATCACTAGTAAGTTATTAATAATTTGCGGTTTAACTTGTAGCATACAACAATTGTAGCAGTAACCTAAAGAAGCTACACCATCTAATACGTACTCAACAGTCAAAGTTGGTTGCAACATGTTTACAGCTCAAGATAAATTTTCAACTGCAGCAAAGTAGTTGTAACATCGTTTATATAGTTAGGGAAACACAGAATTAAAGTTTCTTAATATAAGTTTTATTACATTTAAACAAAGTAATACAAACAATAGGATTATTTAAAACAATGTCTAGAAATGTGCGAAAGCAGTGTGTTTATACCAAGTTGAACGTTCCGACCTGAGTCAGTATTTCCAGCAACATCTTCGCCCCTTTGAGTGTGTTCGTTCGATTGCAATTTGTTTTCTAGTAGTTTTAGAAGATAATCAATTCCATTCAAGTTGGCAGCTAATTCGAAACCGTTCAGAGTGTTGAAAACCTCATCCAGCAAACCCTTAGCAATTTTAAATTCATTCATTAAATTAGCAAACTTGCAGCTTTGAGACCATCGGAGGTGTTCAGTTAGAGGATCATCCGCAGATTCCCACTCATAAATTCGAATTCCGCAGGAGTAGCATTGAACGTCGTCAACACCTTCACAAGCACGAAAGAAACCTGCACTGGCAAGGGATTCAGGAGATTGAGTCCTGATCCAATTTGTACGAAATGTTTTTAAACGTTCCAAATACGATTGATAATGTTGACCGTTAACTTCGAAACACATGTTGGTTGTAGATGTCGAGAACAACTGACTAACAGGAAGCTGCTAGTCCGTGTTTATATAGTAGAAGTCGAATGGGCGGAGTCATATTGGTTGAGGTTAAGTGTGGTTGGTTCAAGTATTACTGGTCAGACCAGAAATACGCAATATGACCCAAATACGGATCGATACATCGAACCATAAATTTTAGTATTGGGTCCACAACCTGTTTCCTGTAGCAGTGGTGAAGCGATCCGTTGATAGGGAACGGTCGGCTGGTAAATTTCACCACGTCCTGGAGGAGCTCTCCGTGACTCATTGTCGTGCAGTGAATTGTTGCAACCGCATATAGTTGGCGATCCTCTGTCGGTGTTGATGGCGGACTTGGTGGTGCATCAGCCGGAAACACGCCTCCGACAAACTCTCGAAACATATTATAAAAGTAGTATTGGTCTTCCAGAGGAAGAACTTCATTAAAGTCGTTGTATACGAATGCCGCCATGGTAGGAAACTGATTGGTACCACTTTCAAAATTCGATTAAATAGTGAATGTTGAACCTTGAACGGTAGCGGAACTGGTAATTTCAAGGTGAACAAGTAGACTGTCAAAAAGACCTTGAAGAGTTCCCCCACCCACTACAACCCCACTCTCACCCCCACCCTTCCCCAACCCCACCCCGCGAACTCATGTAACCTTGAAATATGTGTATATATGAATAGTTTTGAATCTACGGAGGTTAGTTCCAAATCGTCAGTGTGTAATAAGCCGTTCGTAACGTAAGAAACAAAAGTGCTATGGATAATTTATTACAGTGTATCGAAAATGCTGCGAATCAAGTGAAGCATAAATCTGCTGAAGCGTCTGTGATAAGCAGTGCAAAGTATTGTCCAGTACTACTACGACGTCGAAGCTATCCTCTCAATAAATCGAGTAGTAAATTCGTCGTTGTTGGTTTGTCTGGCTACACACCGTTTACACCTGTTATACAGTTGCATGGTGTTAAACATGATTTGGTAACATTAGACGAGACTGAATTGAAAATTCTGTTTGAAAATCGCGGAGCAATAGCAAATTATTTCGCAAAAGATGTTCAACTACAGTCATTGAATTTAAGCGGTTCAAAGAAAATTAACTTTCAAACAGTGGGTCCAGTCAAAGTAATATGTGTTAAGGACCTCACTGAAGGTGGTGGTGAAATTTATCTCGGAGTCGAGTCGTTGTTGGAATTGTGGAGTTTACAGCATTTAATTGGTTATGGCGCTGAAATGCTGAAAACATTGGAATTTTCAACATTTTATACAAGTATTATAAAAAGTGTCGCTCAAATATCAGGAGACGTAAAACAAAACATTGAAAGTATTTTGTTAAATCTGAATATCAAATCAGAAAACGTTGAGTGCATGATTGAAATGCTAAAATATTGCGAGGATATAATAAGATGCGATATTGAACTTGAACAATATTTACAAGTACAGACGCAATAATTAAATATGTGGATGGCTTATGCAGAAGCTTCCAGGCCAACGGCCACGGACTTACGTACATCAATAATCAGAGCTGAAAGTCAGTTTAGCGACTTAGTGTTCTATTACGAACACGAAAGTGTGTATAACTTTTGGAGCTACTGTAGCAGTGGACTAGAAGAACTTGCAAAATCGGCCAAATTGTATGAACGTGCTGCATCCCTTTGTCGCGAATTTCTAGACGGTGAAATTTCTGTAACGAACTTGATTGCACAACTGGACCGTATGAAGTTGGACACGGAAGAAATTAAGAAATTTAAGACTTTGGAAGATCGTAATGATGGTGGTAAAATTTGATATGACTAGAAACAAAGTGTATAATATGGTTGCATGGAGATCAACCAAGTAGCTTGCTGCTGAAACTGGTGGGGTAGTGTTGAGAAGGAAAATGGGGATTTAAAGATGTGATGTGAAACAGTCTTTCCATCATACGCAGCTAATTCTTTTGGAGTAAATTCTTTGTCAGACGTCTTGAAACCTTGAACATCCACTATAACAAACATATTGATGCTTCAGTACTAGAAGCGACACTGCTTCTTCGAAGGTGTCCGACCAACTGGAGTACTAATCATTTAAAGTTGTTTAACCGCTTTTGTCAGAGCATTATACGAAAAAACGCGATCATGCAACACCAAGCAATACGCTGTTGTATCGTCGGCTACGTTGGTGGCTGTTTCGAATTCTAATCTAAACACCACTGCATTCGCCTGAATGTAGTCTTTTTGATTTGAGCAATCTACAACAATAAGAGGAGCTACTTTCTTGAAGTCCGGTAGAGATAGCATAGGCTCATCGTGTTTCTTGTAATATGTTGATTGGAAGTGGGAATACATGTCGTATAGGGTTGCATAATGATTATTAGCGATATCGATATTCAAATTATCATATGGATATCTTTCGGTGTTCAAGTATACTCTAATATTTTTGATATTGCAATGATCGAATGAACTCGAAACTTTATTTAATTGTCCAGATCGAGCCGTTTGGAAACCAAGTATAACTTGTCGAGGTGTTTGCAATTTTGTGCTGGTTGCGATAGCATGAGAATGGAGAGTATTGGTATGCACACCAGAGATTACATGAAGTTGCCAACTGCGAAACGCAACTTGTGTGTCGATGTTCTTATCAATGTATTTGGTTAAAGCCAGTTCCTGCGCAAGGCCTGCTGTAATATGGGGAACTTTCCAATAAATTTTGTCAATCTGAACTTTGATTGCATCAGTCGCCACGGCGTTGGCAAGATAAACAGCATCGTCACAGTATTACTTCGGATTAATACCAATTTTTGTCGGATATTCAATACAACCTTATTATAATCTTCAGCGAACCCCAACAAGGTTCTGAGAGGGATGCAGACATTAAAATTACCGGAGGCATCCGTTATAGAACTTGAGCTATCAGGCAACCATCCGGCGTTTAGAAGTTTTTTAACATCTTCGGATGTATTGGAAACATAACCTTTCATAGTAGTTGTTATACCAGGCTTAGTTACAGAATCAATAACAACACCGTTCATTTCATATCGAATTTCGCTAAATAAGTGTGCGATACCATTATTTACAAATTTCGCGGTTGTAGGACCTCCCGCTGCTTTAAGTAGTTTTCCTTCTATGTACAAGTGGCTTAATCCGGGTAGAGTAGACATATCTTCTTGTATAGGTATTCGAATTTCATCATTATTGTTAAAACTGGTTGTGTACGGCTGATGGGTGTGGATTTGATTACTAACAATGGAATTGTCGACAAACACCTTTTCACCAATATTCAAAATACTCATTGTAGCAACTGATAACCCAACGACTTGAGGAATGCTTTATTCTTGTTTGTTAACAGGTCGGAAGTCGATCTCTTACTGACCTTGGAGCGCTTGGAAGGAGGCTTGTTATATCCTTTTTGAATCGGCTGCAAAGGATTGCAACCGTAACCGTGCGAATGGAATATGAAACCCATTACACCTTCTTCAAATGTAAACCTACAGTTATGGTTTCTGAATTGAAACTGATCGGTCGATCGTCCTGATCAAGTATTTTAATTGTAATGTTCGTAATGGTTTTAGTACTGATAGGTAGATAAATAACTGGATTTGGAGACTCGACGATTTTGTAGCCAACCGGGACAGTAGGAAAGAATTGATGAATTGTATGGCTTGGTTTTCCATTGTTATAAGACCCCACAGAAATATTACAATGTATTAATATGGTATTAACTTGCATTATTTTGGTTATGTGTTCAGATTCAACCACTTTATTTTTTGAATATATTTTTTTGTCGAATCCTAGTATATCCCTTATAGAGTTGTCATATTCGAAGTCTATTTCATGAGAGGCCTTAATCTGGGTTTTCATAGTGCTTGCATGTCCTCGCAGGTCCACGTATTCCCTGTCGCCAACATTACGATTTAATTGCGACTGTATGTATTGGTTGATGCCATTAAGTTCATAAGCACCTTTCGGAAATACAATATCTGGTCTACCGACGAGTCTAAATACATTTTTTGGCTCCACAATATTAGGAATGCTATTGTACGATTCAAAACTTAGTAATCCCAGAACATATTCTTGTTCAGATTCCAAAAAAATTGGAGGATCAAAATCGACGCTTAACACCGACGTATTTCCGGAAAGTGTGAAAATGGTAGACATTGCGATGCGTTGTATGCAAGAAACAACAGTACACTGACGTTGTAAAAATCATCTTGCACAGCTATATAAAAATTGCAAGCATAAATGTCCGCAATTGTATGAATTTAACTTTTGATATCGTTCAAAGTTGTATGTAATCTTATTCCTGCTACCGTCGCTGCGGAAATATTTTATTAATTCCGGTGGTGGTTTTAAATTCCCTATACTATCAAAGTATTCCACGTTGAAACTTCGCTTCACGTAGGCGGTCCAATGCGTACCAGCACCTATTTTATCGTCTAGGTTAACTACGCCCGATTCGTTTTCATAAATCGTCTGAGGTAAATCGTCACGCATGTAAACCCCTCGAAAATTGGGAATCCGTAATATCTTAGCATATTTCTCCAAATCCACGTTGGTAAGCGCTCGGCGCGGTAGCTTGACATTTAGTTTTTTGGCTGGTACGGATTTAAATACAGTCCAAATCCCTTTTTATACGGACCCAAATGCAAACCCTTTCCCACCGTTACAGCTTCCATCGCTCTGTTGTGACGCTCCTTTTCTTTCAAATCCTTTGCAGCGGCTTTGGCGTCACCGACTGCTTTCGCCACTGCTGCAGCACCGCCTCCCAAGGATCCAAGAGCGCTTAAAGCGGCAAATATGGGGATAAGCGGTAAAATACCACCCGTCTTAGGAATTTTCAAAATTCTACTTCTGGGCTGGGCGATTTTTTTGTTTTTAATACCGCTTAAAGCTGTATTTACAACATTCATTAAATTACCGGTGTTACGACCTTTAATTAGTTTGCGAGCCCGATTAACAGCACCCGCAAAGCTTAACACTTTTCGCGAACGTCTCTTCTTACGCAAAGAACCCATCCCCAGCTTCGTTTTACCCTTCATAATGCCTGCAATAGCTAGCGCAGCTGTTTTTTCTCCAATTCCAGCGTCTTTTGAACGAACGCGACCCCAAGCCTTTTCAGCAAGCGTTCTATCAGCCTCGTGTCGGGTCTGAAGATCTTGATGTTGAGAATATACAATGTCGTGCTCCTTACAGGCTTCGTCCAACGAATTAATACCTCGATCTCCTCGAGCAAGTCTTTTTTTTAAGCGAGTTCCAGGACCGCAATAGTTATACCCGGGAATGTGTAATTCTACAGGCAATTTGTTTATAAGAGTGTTCACTAGTCCAGAACCTTTCTTGTCAACAGCTCGACGTCGAATACCGACGCTACGTTCGTAAACCAACATTTTAAGCAACTGCGACAGATATTCGAGCGTACCGTATTATATACGAGTATATATATAATTTAAATCACATTCGCCAATACTTTAGTGTTTTGGTTACACACATTTAAGAAAGGTGTCGAGAATGAAAAAATTTAAAATTGAAAAGCAAAATCACTCTTTGCCAATCGTAAATCATGATCAAACTTCATTGACGGCGAACTATCAGAAACATGGTATTTTACTAGGAGGTGGGTGTAAGCGTGGACTTATCGTTGGTAGATCTAACTGTGGGAAAACGAACGTAATGATTAGTTTACTAGAACATTCCAACGGGTTGAGATTTGAAAATGTTTATTTATATTCGAAATCATTGAATCAACCGAAATATAATTATTTAAGGAAACTACTGCAACCAATACGGGAAATCGGTTTTTATGAATACGAAGACGGCTTAGAGATATTGAAACCTCAGGAAGCCAAACCCAATTCTGTGATTATTTTCGACGATGTGGCATGCGAAAACCAAAGTGTAATTAGAGATTACTTTTGTTTTGGACGGCATGCAAACATAGATTGCTTCTACTTATGCCAAACCTATTCCTCTATTCCAAAACAACTTATTAGAGACAACGCCAATCTTATTATAGTATTTCAACAAGATAAGACCAACCTAAAACACATACACGATGATCACGTTAACGTTGACATGCGCTTTGAAGATTTTAAGGACTTATGTTCACATTGTTGGAACGATCCATACGGTTTTCTAGTCATCGATAAGGATTCGGATGTAAACGGGGGTCGGTACAGGAAAGGATTTGATTCTTTTTTCCACATATACAATTGAAGCGAAACTATACGGCTTAGTTGACGTTAAGCAACTGTCAGAGGAAGATGGATAAACGGTTGGTTAGCGAACTAATTAAAAGTAGGCAAAATTTAAAAAGAAAATTGCAAAGTTTAAAATCAGACATGACCCGATCGCAGTCTACACTCTCGGAACAATTTAAGCCCATTTCCCAACCGCTTAAGGAATTACTAGCAACTATTAAAACTGAAGGTTTACAAACCAGAGATTTACATGTTAAAGTAGAGCCCACAGAATTAAAGATACCTCCTAAAAAGGAGATGCCTACTCGCACGCGCCCACAGCCTGTACCATCGAAGCCCCACTTTCTGAAAGCTGATGTAATTGCCGAAGCTTCACCGGAAGAGGAACTCTTGGAGTCTGAGGTCCTGAACGTGGAAAGTGATAATGAAGAATTTTTGGAACATAGTGTTCGAGAAGCTCAACAAGCGATTGAAAACATGTTACATCCAGATGTCCTCGATAAATACTTGGAACACTTTCAAGGTTTAGCTAGACAATACATCGAAGACTTGATACGGGACACGGAGGGAAAATTCGATGTTCAGTATGGTGTTCGATTCGATATTGAAGCAGATAAATTTCATATAGGAAATAAAATTCTTGACTTCGACGGGGAAGACATGTTTATAATGGACGGCGGTCGTAAGGTTACATATAAAGGAACTCCTGGGTTCTACGAATTGATGTTTAAAAAGGCTCCTATAGGCTATACTACAAAGGATCATGATCAGTATAAAGACATCGTTAATCGGTCTGCTGCCAACCGTAAAAATTACAACGACAGCGAGCAAATAAGTGGTAATACCGGTCCAAAGTATCGAAATATTATTCGCAGTATAAGTACCCCCAAATCAACTCGGTTAGGTAAAGGAGTTCTAAACGTAAATAGCAGAAAGGTTGAATTTGTACCTTGGAAAAATCCGAATACTCTTGTAGAGAGAATGCAGATCTTGATAGCCTCGCAGGCTGCAGGACATACAGGACATAACAACGAAATTGTTAGCATCGTGAACGCTTTAAGGCGCGCAAAAGTTATTAAATAAGGTCAATAAATAGGCAAATGTTCAATAGCCACACCATACCCGCGTTAGCTCAGTTCGCGTTAACATGCCGATAGATAAGTTTGGAAGGCATATGCATCAACATCATCCTACCGATGTAAATCCGAAAATATATCTGGTGGAAGATGGCGAGGCTCTTAAACAGGAGATATCTGCAGAGACTGCAACTAAGATAGGGGATATGAAATCGGCTCTAAAGTATGATACCATCTTTTATGTAGTGGCTGTTAAAACTGATAGCAAAGGTCGGTTCGTAATTATTAACGGTAGTAGTAACGGCGAATATGAATACAGACTACCATCTGCACAAATAATATCAGTTACTTGCACCCCATCTCTCGCGAAAATATACCTAAATGGTGTGTTGCTGGCGCCTGAGACGCTCGGTACACTAAATCCAGGCGATAAAATATCGGCTACATACCAACCCAATAAGAATATCTTGTTGAGTTTAGAATTTCTCATGAGAATTCCGATACGGGATCATTAATAACGAGTTTTGTAGTAGAAGCTTCTAATTAAAGATGAACGTTAAGGAAGACGTTGTAACGGAACTGCACAAACCGGCTAGAAAAAATTTCAAACGGAGACGTGTGATCATCAAGGGTCTAAACGATTTGTTTCAAGCCGATTTGGTTGAAATGATACCATACCAAAAAGTCAACAGAGGATTCAGATACATTTTAGTTGTTATCAATGCATTTTCCAAATATGTTTGGGCATACCCCGTCAAACGAAAGACCGGTCTAGCCGTTGCTACCGCGATGAAAAAAGCGCTTTCAACTACAAGTTCTAAACCGAAAAATCTACAAACAGATATGGGTAAAGAATTCTACAACAAAGAATTCCAAACCCTGATGAAGCAATTCAACATTAACCATTATAGTAGTTATTCAAATTTAAAAAGCAGTATCGTCGAACGCTGCAACCGCACTTTAAAAAATATGATGTGGAAGCAGTTCAGCTTGCAAGGAACGTATAAGTGGTTGGATCTTTTACCAAAAATTGTAAAACGATATAATTCCACAAAACACTCAACCATCGGAATGAAACCGCAAGATGTTAATGCAAGTAATGCCGATGAAATTTTGAAAAGGGTCTACAGTCATATGAAAACGGTTGACCCGAAGAACATCAACTTTTCTGTGGGAGACCGCGTTAGAGTTAGTAAACACAGGACCGCATTTGCCAAAGGATACACACCAAATTGGAGCAACGAAATTTTTAAAATCGTAAAAGTTCGACTTACAAACCCTGCAAGCTACATTTTGGAAGATGACGATGGCGAGGAAGTAAAAGGAGCTTTTTATGGGTTGGAACTGCAGAAAACAAAACATCCCGATATTTATTTGGTAGAAAAAGTTGTTAGGAAAAGAGGAAATCAGCTTCTGGTCAAGTGGTTAGGTTTCGATAATAGACACAATTCGTGGATATCAAAAAATGCTATTGTATAAAATGTACAAGTTTTATTCATGAATAAAATTTATATCACAATTGTAACTAAAATATATAAATAAAATACTTTTTCAACAATTATTGTTTATTTATATTCTTATCATTATAGCGTATGGTTTGCTTTCTGTAAGCAACTACCACAAATCATATAAATATTTACAGGTCAAATAAGCACATATTATGTACACACTATCTATACTTATAAATACACGTAAACTAAAAATCATATTAACAACTATTGTACAAGAAAGTTTCGGGATCGTATACCGTAGGACTTTTGCTGCAAAGTAATAACCAGTACCGCTACGACTGATGAAAAAATGGTTAATTTTGATCCCGATCGGAAGCCTCCAATAAATCAATCAAAACATTTAATCTGTCATCAACGTCTAGACCTGGTGTCGGAATAGCCAAGTGACCCCACGCCAGAGTTTTCGTGGTATTGGGAATAAGGTAACGTTTATCATCAAACGCTGACAACCCAACCTTATTTATCAGCTCGGTGTACATAGTGTGTTTACGGGATCTAAATACAAAAAACTTGCAAAATACCTCACTCCGCCTGTTCTCAGCCACTTCTTGAAACAGGTCAGCGGTGAGATACTTTGCAACTGCACTCTTGGGAACACCCTTTGCCTTCCGATCGGCACCACTTTCGAGGTTCACACAGTATGATTTTGCACCTGCACCATAAAAACTCTGTATAGGGAAACCGCCATATTCGTCTTTCATCTTACCGACGACAGACACATTCTTGGGCATTCCATGGAGAGCGTTCTTAAATTTAGAAGTGTCAAATTTGTCGAGATGCTGTTTCATGTCGTCATAAAAATTGTCTGTATAAATTTCAAGTACCAAGGAGTCAGTATCGGTGTACAGCAAGGAAACGTTATTGCCATAGGTATTTTTCAGAAAACTGTAATAAAAATCGTACATAACGGTTTTTGAAATGTCTAAAACACAAAAACCTGCATAGCTAGGTTTGTCGTAGTAAACCGAAGTTCTGTTCAACTCAACAGCAACTAAATTTTCACAAAACACGGTTTTATCTTTAAAATTTGGTCTAGCAATTAAACTTTCGGCACCAATTCTGTTACCAATCTTCTCCCAATGACTGACTAGTCTGACATTAACCCTCTTATCCACGTTCTCGATCGTCTTACCGAACACGCTGTTGTTAAGCGCCTTAAAAAAATCTTTCTGAAATTCGTTCGTCGACCGGTTTCTTAATTTAGTATTTAAATCAATATAGGAACGCAACCAAGGGGTCTGTACAAATTTGAGTACTCTATGAACTTTGTCCAAAATCAAACCGGCTTCTAAACACTGTTTTAAATTTCTGTAGTGGATTACATACTTAAATTTGTGTTGTAAATTTGGAATTAATTTCACGTTTTTCAATTTACCGTTAGGCGGCGCGATAAGTTCGGGACAAAAGGGTAAATCATTGTGGAGATGATGCAGATTTAGGGGATATCGCAGGTCCACTTCCAGCACATACCCAGTGTCGGATTCGTCCGAAGCGTCTAAAACATTTAACGTTTCAATTTCTTCGACCCCTAACCAACTAAAATCGCGTTGCGGTAAATATTGACGCATGGCATAGCCATACAGATTTGTTGCATCTAAATACATGATAAATGAATTGGGTTTGGCGGGATCATAATTCTCTACGAATCTATTATTAGCTACAGCCTTTCTACCTATACACGTACTGACTCCACCGCGGATACCTTTTCTGAAAAAGTGCAACATATCCATGTCAGTCAACAGTTCTAACTCTAAGCCCGTGTATTTCAACATGGCATCCCAGCTTAGTCCAGGCGAGGTGTAATAATGGGCCGGATCTAAACTGTAATGTCTCAAACATAGAGCTCGAAAATTTTCAAACACGTCTGCCAAAATTAACACGTCCGATTTTAGATAAACGTCAGAGTAGTCTCCCAAAGTTTTACAGTCGAAAGTCGTCCACACTTCCACAGCGCGATCGTAATCAGCTGCACTAATGCCCGTACCATGTAACGAATCGAAAAATTGATCGATAGTGGGTAGTGCGGTTTGATATAATTTTGAAAAAGAGTCGATATGTGAGTAGGGGAACACACCTTTCTGCCTCATAAGGTCGAATTTGACGCCATCAGTGAATTCCCTTTTAATCTCGATACACTGATCGGAAGATACGAACAATTCATAAATCGGTAGCTGTCTAGGAATCTCATACTCAAATAAATTTTCTTTACACGATCATTATCCCGAATTTCATCAACTAATACACGTTTGCCAAACGATACATACTTTTCTTTATTCATCGGAATAACGTCAATTTCTTCATTATTTAAAGCAAGCTGCTTAACGAAAAGGTGTGAATCGTAATTTAAATTATGAAAAAAGATCGGTACGAACGTTGGAACATTGAAATTTAGATTACAAATCGAATGTGCAGCTCCCCGGTAGTTTCCAGTAAGGTGACAGTGGTCCTTAACTTTGTCCTCAAGTCGATCGAAAGCTAAGTCGCAAATATGACATGTAACGGCATCTTCGTAATTTTGAATTTCGGAGGGATTTAAAATTTTCATCGGTATCACACGCTTTAAATGGTTGTCATAAATCAAGTGCACATCCCTTTCCAGACGCTCCATGAATTCTGCTACGGCATTTCTACCGCGATAAATTTCGAATTTGGACAAATTATCATCGTATGAACATTTAACAAAGTATGCGAAAGAATGAGGCTGGTGTACACAAGCGGTGACTGTGAATCCCTTTCCAGGATGCGGTTCTACGGTATCCACGGGTTTCAAAACGGTTTCAAAATCTGCATAAACGACAAAGGGAACTGTCATTTGTTTTTGATAATTTTGAAATTTCAGAACGTTCTGGGGAACCTGCTTCCCCAGTTTGTCAGTAATTAGGTCGGTCGACGGTAATTTCGTGTAAACGTGATTACAGTCAAAAGTCTGATGTTTAACCAACTGGGCTTCGGTACGGAAATAATGGAGACAACCGTCGCAAAAATGTTTAGCGCCATCCCTAGCAGTTATCTGCTGGGATACCAATCTCGACAAATCTTTTATCCAACAGTAATGACTATTACCCACCGAGTCAGTAGCAAGCAATAAATTTACATGACAGCGTCTTTTTCTGTCGGTGTAATACAAAGGTCCCACAGTTTCGTACTTCATACCATTCTTTGTAAGAACCGCTTCAAGACCGTAAACATTAATCGAAATTTGGGGATTATATATTTCAAATTTGGAAATATCGGATAATCTGACCGGAAATTCGATGTCGTTGAAGACTAGGAACTCCCGGCAGTCGGGATAAGAACTGACTCGATTGGGTCGACCGGTAGGCTCACAAATAGCCGCGGTGACAGCCCAGCCGAAGCAGAACTCATCGTCATTTTGAACGTTCACAACCGCTTTCTTGTACTGTATCGGTTTCGGAAGCTCGAAGTATGACGAAGCTCGAAGGGGGTTGTATTTATTAACGTTCACGTGTAGATACAATAACTCCTTCAAAGCCCAGCCTGTAACAGACAAGTAGTAAACATTAGTCCTGGGCAGGGGGGTGGGGGTTGCAAATCATTACCAGAGTCGCGCTCCTGAAACTCGGACGTCTTCTCATCCAGTATTGCAGTAAACTTATCATATAAACGATTAAGATCGGTGCCAAACGTTACAACTTCATTTGCAGTGTTAAAGGATTTTATATCTTCTAATTCTTTCGCTTCCAAAATAAAATATCCAAATAATTCAAAATTTACTTTAACACTCTTAAACTTGACAATCTGCCTTTCCAGCAGCGGTATAATTTTATCTTTAATTTCATTCATAAACTCGGTAACATTTACATGATAATTTACCGAAGTGATTTTGTAGCTGACAATACGGGACTGGAAGGCGGTTTGGTAGGTCGACACTCCTTCCCCCAACGGTACGAAACCAGCGCGACTGCAGTGTCTCCGGCTTCGAAGATGTCCGACGTAGCCGTTTCGAGACACGTTCTCATCGCAGACGTCGCAGTATCGGTTGGGAGTCGGTCTAAGTTCTAGAACACAAACGAATTAGCATCGCCGATGGAGTTCTAGAAAGGGGTACGAACCTATGGAGTCTTTAGTTTTCGGTCGTTTGGCTGGCGAAGGCTCGACACCTGCAGGATCCATCGAAGGCTCCACACAACTGCCTAAAACAAGCGAACCACTCTTATATACTCAACACCTCCAAAAAACCTTCAAGTATAATACCGTTTTGCGATGGTCGACCTAACTGTTGGCAGCTGTCTCTTCGATGGCGATGCAAATTGTCGAGCCTGGTGAACCTCGAACCGCACGTGTCGCACAGGAACATCTCGACTCGACTAGGATCTGAGAAGCTACTATCTGCACAAACAAGGATTACGAAAATCGTTCGCGGCCCTTAGTAGCCTTCCCAGAGCTTATCTAAAAGTCGGAGAACACTTCCAGCTGGCACGACGTGGACGTTGGGAAACCAGCCACAAAAGGAAGGATACAAGGACTGGGCAGGCGTGGGTAACAAGAAAATTAGGTTGTTGCCAGAGAGAGCTGTCTGAGCAACAGCGACTTCGCATCTATAACGCGCATGAACCTGAACTTGAGCAGTATGGTGTTTAACCGCAGTTGTTCAACTTTCTTGAAGTTGTCGGTGGACATCCATCTGTCAGTCAGGTTCTGCTTACGTTCTATGATGGTTTGGAAGCGGACAATCTTCTGTTCGAGCTCTCGAAGTTTTGCGTGTAACGCTAGCAAATCCGCTTCCAATTTGCGAACGCTGTTCTCTTTGGCAGCAATCTCGGCAACGACAGCATCGTCAAAAAGCGAATCTTGGAACACGGTTGCGGGTTCAATGGGTATACTATCAACGTCCATGGAGTCCGCAACAGAAGCTACCGAAGAAGTATGTGGCGATACATCCGCATTCTCCACCATCTCATCCTCTCCCTCACTGAACAGTTCGCCACTAGCATCGTTGCAAACTAGTGCGAATGTATCGTCACATACTTCTTGTTCCACAAACATTGATTCTGAGTCACCGAACGCCGGTGGTGGTGGTATTATGCTCTGGGTCGTGGAAAGCATAAGCTGCGAAGAAGTGCCACAAGAAATACTTTCTAAGAAGCGATCTACAATTTGAGAGCGAACATCAGAATTTAATAACGAATCGTCTGAGGCGTCCATTGCACGTCTAAAATGGGTCGTATCCATAGCATTAACAATATTCGAATCGAACTCGTTAGAGTAACTACACAAATCTATAATTTCAGTTGACGTGCTAGCTGAAGAAACATAATTTTCACCGGTCTCATTTGCAGCTGTAGTTGCAACATTCATGACTTCGGCTTCTGAGTTAGCACTAACGAGTTTCTTGAAATTAAATTTAGATGGTACAATTATTGCACTCGATTCGTTCTCAAACTGTTGAGGATTTTTACCCTGCAATAAGTAATTGCGCAAAATACTGGTGCGGTCCTGAACTTCTACAGCTGGAACATTTTCCCAATCTTCGGAAACATTCTCAAATTCAGGACGCAACAGTCGGGCAGGTTTAAGCAAAACATTTTGTAAGATTTTAACAACAGGTTTACTTTCTTGGGGCAATTCTTTACATACCAGACTGACATCGCTGCCGGACTGCGTACATGCACACAACTTAACTTTCTTCGGTTGCAACTTTTTCAGGCTGAGTCTCGAGAACCTCGAAACTCGAGACACACCTGGAGCACTGCATCCTATCACGACACCTTCACAAACACCACAACTTCCGGCACTAGAACTGGTAAACATCACGAACAAGAGCTGAAGACGAACTGACGCTGTCGAAGGGGGGTGGTTTGTACTTAAGCACATAAACCGGTTAACCTTGGCCTTGAACCCCGACCCTTTCGGGAAGGGGGTGGCCTTGACCTTGAGGGTAGTATTTTTTGAGGCCGTTTTTCGACATATTTTCAAGGTCATTTTGTCTAGTTTTGGGCTCCACCGACGTCGATTTCTCTATCCCCATCGATGAGGAACACTTTTCAAAATTTGACCTGAACGGAGCGAAGCGAAGCGGAGCGAGTATCAAGCTCCCTCCATCCCTATCGATGTGGAGCACTTTTCAAAATTTGACCTTGAAAAAAATTTTTGATGACATCACATGAAAAACCTCGGAACGGGGGGTATTTTCGTGTGGAACATTTTTTGGTTTTTTTATTTTTTTATTTTTTATTTTTTCCATCCCAAATAATTTTTTGAGTACTTCTATCCATCCCAAATACTTTTTGTAGACAGTCTATCCCAGATAATTTTTCTAGACAGTCTATACCAAATACTTTTTTACTTAACCAGTTTCTTTTACAAAGGAATGCACTACCTTAACACCCCTCCAGACCCGTAACCACAGCTAAAAGTCAGTCGACTACAACCATCGTCGCAGTTATGTTGTTTTTCGGTAAACGTGACGGTGCACGACTCCAAGTGTCATTAGTGTCGTGTACTCTGAGCGAATATCAATCAAACACTTTGGACAACTGTGATAGACAAAGACACTTCACGCCTTCGTGGGAATTGGCGGAGATCATCATACAGCACCTGGAGGGTCCCACATTGGGAGAGGGTTATACCCTCTTCCATTCGCAACCGTTTGGTGGTATTTTTACCAACCGCAACGGTGAAGAAACATTCTACGAGCTTCACCAGGTTGCAGGTTTAGTAGAATACTCCAACCGGTTTTGCACGTTAGGGGCCTTCAGAAGGACAGTGCTGCAGCGTTGAGCGTTGGTGTGGAGTGGAGTGGAGTGTTTTTTAGTTTAGTTTAATGTTTAGTTTAGTTTAGTTTAGTTTAATGTTTAGTTTAATGTTTAGTTTAGTTTAATATTTAGTTTAAGGAATATTGTACAGTTTTTAATATATATTTATCATTGCTATTGTCCTTTTTTTATTTGTTGCATTTATTTTGTAGGAATACTGTAACTCCATAATATTTTTTCTATAAATTTAATTACAAGTGAAACAATTCCAAATTTAATTAAAACTACAGCTATATAATAAACATAATTTATTTATTATGCTTACAACTGCACATCAATACCTTCTACACCAAGCTTTTGAAGATATTTTAGAAACTGCAAGTCATCTCTAGCCCCACCACCATTACAATTTGAAAACAAGGTATTGTATGCTGTAGCACCATCAAGCACGCAATTATCAATAATTGCGTTGTAGAAGTGCATGTTATCCAATTTCGCAAACGGTAGGTAGCAGTTTTGTAATACACACTCACTTTCGTCGACCACTGCACAAGCCATGTTTAAAAATGGTTTATCATTATCGTCGTACCTTGGACATACACTAACACAATCTTTACACTTTTTAAACATATAATCACTACTTGCGATATAACCCTTTGCCAGCCATTTCCGTATAAATTTATCAGATAGAAAATATTCTTGAATCCCCTTCTCCATTTTATTCCAGAAACACAAGAAATTATATTCGCTCCAATCAGGTCTAACGATGCCTGCATTAACTAATTGTGTAGGTTTTCGCACGCCTTCTGATGTTGTTATTAATTCAAATAAGGCTTCTTTGTTACACTCATTTAAACGACGAATGTTAGCTCGATTTGCAGGATTTTTTTTCAACAACTTGCTATCGTACCACTGCGGTTTTGAGTTACTCGTCGACATTTTTAACACTTTACGCCATACCGTTTACGCGCAACTTTTATATAGTATCCCCCACCATCACGTCCTGAGTCTGCGCATTGTTTACAACTCCCCACCTTACTATACGAGTCCTTGAAAATCAGCCAGTTTGCTACAAACACTCCTACAGTCAACATGTTGTTTCTGTACGTTCCAGACGAAGCTGTTTATTGGGTTCATGATAATGCTGAAAGTCGATACCATAAGACTGGGGAAATACCAACTATAAACCCTGAACTGAGCTTCCCATTCCCCGAACCGCTTCATCCGCTAAATAGCGCATTATCCGATTTTTTTGGAGCGCAATATGGCTTCTTCCACTATAGTGCATCAGTTATTTATACAATCGACCCCTTGCATATAATTTCCCAAGATCGTTATCCAGCTCTACACAATTTAGTTTTGAGGGTTGAAGTTTTCAAGAGACTTCATGATTTATCAATCGTGAGTACTAGCGAAGAAAGTGATTCGGAGGGATCTGAAGATTCCGAAAATGAAAAAATGCCTCTCGTTCGCAGGAGATTGTCATTCGAGCACAACCTGCGGTAGCGTCAACATGGTTCCGGTAAAGTTGTTAGTGGCTTTAGCTGCCGTTTACGATGGGTTTCTCTATGTACTACAACCGCCAAATTCCATTTCCGCATCTATAACCTATGATCGTAATATGAGTAACGCTACTTGGTATAAAATGAACAACTCCGTCTTGGCTGAAATCCCTGTATTTAAAATACCTGTGAGAAATTTTACTGAAAATGGTTTATTAACTTTCAAGATAAAATTCCAAGCACCTACATACGCCGTAACTTCCAATTGGCAAACTATTAAGATAAGTGATGATGTGTTTAAGAACTGTACTGGCTTTAACAATTCCTGTTGGGTATCTGTAATTATTCTAGGAACTGTACTATTAATCATAGCGTCATTATGTATTGCATATTTTGTCATATATTGGTCAATGATGTCTTATAATCTTAGATAGTGTGTTAATGATAATTTTTTCGTTTCTGTGAAATACTGTACTAATAAATGTATACCATTTCTAAATAAAATTATTAAATGTTACACTGTTTCAATTACTAGCTCTAGTCTTGCGTTCGGCCTTGGTCTAAGGGAGTGACCTTGGTTAATATTCAAGGACCTTGACCTTGACCTTGAGATCTGACCTTGACCTTGAGATCTGACCTTGACCTTGAGAGTTGACCTTGACCTTGGATTCAAGGTTAGGAGTGGGGGGAGTGTCCCAGAACTGTCCAAAACAATCTACTCATAATATTATTATATGTAAAGTTTAAGAAATATTAGGTAAGTACATGGTTTGTCAGAATGTTTACGCGGTTTATCGTATCGCTCAACTTTTGGACATACTATAGATTAAATTATAAGTTTGAAAAACATTTTGGTCCAATACATGTGCGACTGGGCTCGTATAAACTAAACCAAACGACGCCGCATTTTTTATTTATAAAATAACACAATATATTTAACAAGAAACAAGAAAGGAATCTGCCGTTAAAGTTAAAAGAAAATGTATCTTTGCATCTTTTCAGACAAAAGTTAAAACATTGGATTATGCATTCTACAATTTAAATGAATTTTTTGAATTTACGTGTTTACAGTCAGAACATATTTTGTGTAATTAATTTATTAACATTTTTTTTAAAACTAATATAATATTAGGATTATTTATTTATTTTAAGGAAAAATATATACATACAGTGTGGGTACTTTCAAAACCGAACATAGGAGAATTGCATTGTAACTAACCTTTATAGAGATTCCTGCTCGCCATTTAAACCTACAAGAATTGTGATGGTATGAATAGAACGACAAAAATACAGCGCATGCGATGGTACCAATAAATGTTGGTACTTAGTTACCATTTTCTGTAAAAAAATTTATAAAATAATGCTATTTTAAAATAACATATGTTGCTATGACGGTCAACTTTTTTATCTGTCAATTAAATTATTTGACATCAGCCATAAGTTTCTGTTATTAATATCAGATATGAATAATAGCGCGTATTCAGTCGAGCAGAGGGTTTTGCAATTCTCCTATGTTCGGCTTTGAAAGTACCCACTCGGTACATACATTTACATACTTACATACATACAGAAACTTTATTTTTGAATTTGGCGCGCGGTTAGGGGGGAAGTAAGAGTAGGGATATGGGTAGAAGCGGATATGGAAGTTAGTGCTAGCTGGAGCGCGGAGTCAATTTTCAAAACCTCAAAACAGTCAAATGGCAAAAGCCCACTACGCATAACGTATAAACTAAAAGCGTGGTGTGTTGCCTAACCATTATTTCCAAAGTTGTTACGATTGATCAAAAACTAAATATATGCTTTGACAAAGATAACTAAAATATGTGTACGGTTGAAATCGTTTTCTACGTTTTATTCAATTCTAATCAACTACATAAGTGAACGTTCGGATCCGGTTTTGCCGAAATTTGTTAGTTTAACCTTATATTTCAATAATAAAAAATTTGCAAATTGGCCTCTATAAGCAATTTGGATTTTTTTTTTAAAAAACGAAATCCGAACAAACCATTCTATACTGTCAAACATTAAAATAAACTATCGATCAGCTTTTTAAAAAAAACGTTGTAAGCGTAATCTTGGACAAAAGTTTTTAGGTTTTTGCCAATTTTTAGCTAGCGTGGCGTGTTGCCTAACCCCTCTTCCAAGCCGCCTTAACTGAGTTTAACCTCAAAATAAAACATTCCTGACAATTGAAAATTTAAATTCATCAGTAGGCAGGGGCAAGAGTGCTGAGCTGTGTATAATGGGTTGCCTATATTTCAATGATATTGTGGCCGCGCCAATTAACTTGCAACATGCCTATATTGCATAATAAATGGACTTCACTGTATGTTACAAAATATAAATTGGGATACGCTTTACAACGATAACATGGCGATCGATAAAAAAATACAAAATTTTTATGACATTTTTCTTAATGCATTTCATATTGCTTACCCTCTCACTCGCTCAACTGTTAAAAATTCTAAAAACTGGTTCAATTTGGTGAAATCCTGACGCTAGGTCAAGGGTCGTGAAATATTCGGATTTTCCGAGATTTTCTAATACACTTTCGATTCTGGGTAATGGGAATTTATCTTCGATTGTCTGTTCGTTTAGTTTCCTATAATCTATTACTATACGCCATTTTACTTTACCTGAGTTGTCTGTTTTTTTAGGGACAACCCAAATAGGAAAATTGTAGGGGCTTTCTGATGGTTCAATAATGCCATCCTTTAACATGTTACTAATTTGTGTTTTTACTTCGTCTCGATGTACATGAGGGTACCTATATGCTTTGGTGTAAATAGGAGTATTGGTCTTAGTGCGTATATGATGTTTCGTTAAATTGGTGAAAGATAAGGGTAATTCAGGGGAGTAAAATATGTCTTTATATTGGTAACAGAGTGACTGCAATAATGCACACTCTTCTTCATTTAGGTGTTTAGTATTGATATTTTTCAAATTATTTGTAGTGATTGAGTTTAATTGATTGGGTTCCAATTTGATATTGTTAATTTCTATTACTTCTTGATGATCAAAGTTAAAATCTTCAAGCAAGAGGGGTTGATAAATATTGAAATTTTGTTCACAGTCCGAAGTGTTAAGGATTGTTGTTTTAAAATAATTATTGTGTAATTTCACTATTGCTCTGGGTAAACTGACTTTCTCGTTAAAATTAATTTTGTCACAAATTTTTGTGCCATTTTTTCCAATCGCGGGTAATATTATAAAGGTTTCTGATCGTGGGGGAATACTTATTTGTTTTATTGGTTCTACATTTGGTCGAAGTTTTGTGAAGTTGCATTCATTTCGTTTCTGTTGTTCTTGTTTAATTTTGGATTTATTGTATGAAAAGGGGATTATGTTTTTTTCCGTTTGTACATGCATCCATTGAAAATCAATGCGTGCATTAATGTCTGCTAATAAGTCTGATCCTATTAGTCCAACATATTCGGGGCTAAAGTCAAAAAGGTAACAAAGATGTAAATTATCTTCTTTGAAAATTGTACCGATAGGTAAAAGTGCGACTTCGTTGTGCTTGGTAATGCCGTGAGAGGTTTTTATTTCAAAATTAAAATTTTGGATATTTTCCGGGAAATTTTCTCTTACAAATTTTGGGGAGATAATGGTTTTTGTACTACCAGTATCTAGTAATAATTTTTCACCGGTGCTAATGGTGATAAAAGGTAAATTAGATTTTATGTTTAAATTGAAAGTTAAAATTTCCGAGGCCGTTACTGAAAATCCGGCTCCGTTTCGGGATCTTGGTTATTTTGATAATGTTCATAGTAATCGTCATTTTCTGGTTGTGGTTCGGGTAAACTACAAGCTTCGTCTTGTAGTTGAAACTCGTCATTTTCGTAAGCTTCTAAATTTTGAGAATTTTCGTCTAAATCATTGTGGTAGAATAATTCTTCCGCAATAAAATTTCTGGGTTGAGAAGATTGTTGAATATAATTAACGGGTCGTTTATTAAAGTTTTGATGGGTTTGGCTTAATGGTCTTTTATCTACTTTTTGAATGCTGCTTGTTTGCATGGGTTCTTTTGTGTGTAATTTGGTTTATTAGGTGGTTGAAATCGGCCATTGTTGATTGGTTGATAATTTGGTTTTGGAAGATTCATAATTTGGGGGTTATTAATTTTGTGTGAATTTTGTGAATAACGTATATCTAATTCTTCGCGTATTATAGTTACTGCTTGTTCAAGAGTTGTGGGATTTCTGCATCTTAAATGACTACCAAAAGGTTCATTTAATCCGCTTAAATATGATCTGAGTGCTAAAGATTTCGCATTTGCTAATTTATAAGTTTGAACTTCTGCGGCTTCGTTGCCTAAAGCTATTTTACTATTAATAATAGCCAGTAAAGAACGTACTCTATTATAAAATTCCAGTGCTGTTTCCTTATAATTTTGTTTTAATTTTGCTAAATCAATGGTTAAATTTAATTCGCTTCTCTGGTCTCCAAAATTTTGGATTAATACATTTTTTAAATCTAGCCAACTATCAAAATGGTGTCCAGTTATTGCTTCTAATGCAGATTCTTTTAGTTTATTTCGAATTGAACTGATCAATAATTTGTTAATGTAGTCTAATGGGTTTTGAGTACCGAATTGATGTACTATTACTTCTACTGCCATTATAAATTCGGATAGGAATTTAGGATTGCCATTATAGGTCGGAATTTCGTTAAGTAGTGACACTTGAAAACCTGGTGGGAATACTAATGCCATGATTTCTCTGTTTTGATTTTGATTTATGTTTTGATCTTGATCTAAATTTTCGTATTGAAAAATTGCGGGTCTTATTAATGGTTTTGACATTTACTTTTTTCACTTTTATTTAAATATTATATTTTATTGTTAGTAAACAGTCCTAATCAAGGTTCCTACGCATTTATACTAAGTATTACAGCTTTTTATAAACTTTAAAAAGTTCGCTGTAAATTTTGCTTACTAGTATAAACCTGAGTCTTAAAATTATGTTATTGGGTTTATATTTGTTTTAAAAGATTGTTGCACTTAAAAACTGTTAGCGTGCTTACTCAAACATTTGTTGATTTGATGCCTGACTTCGATTCGATTGGTCCAGGTGGTGTCTCCAATAGACTGGTTTGTTCTCGATTGAACGATTATTACCCCAATGGTAAGGATGTCTCCAATAGACTGGGTTTTCGCTGCAGGTTTGCTCGGCTTCGGCGATGCTGTCCTGTGCTTTGCTTGCTGCGTTGAAGATGATTTACTTCAGAAGGGTTGTTGAAGTTTGAACAGCTCCTGAAGGTTCTGGTTAAATTTTCGAATCTCTGACAAAGTATTGAAATACACGAAAAGAACAAAACGATTTTTGGATTGACTTTTCTTCAGAGATCCTACCGACTGCGCCAGTTAAGAATTGAAACCTCTTAACAAGGTTTTTAAAAACGTTTCTTTATTTTACAAAGCGAAAATATACTTAAAGCGTAAATAAAACTTTGGAGTACAAAGACCAACTTGCTGGTTTGAAGCGAATACTAAGACTGAAGACTTATTTTATAAAATGTAATATTACAAACTTTATCTATGCTTATTCTAGCAATGTTCTAGCTAATCAGGAAGCGTGGGCGAAGTTCTTAGCAACGTTGCATATTGTTAATATATAACTCGCTGGCTTAACGAGCCGGTCGTGCAGCCATGGCGGACATGAGCGGAGTAGCATTCACGTGCATAAGAAAACCTAGAAATAAATAAATAAGTACTAGGTAATAATATTTTGTAAAATGTGAAGTGGATAAAATAATTCGTAAAAAAATTTACTTCAATTCTTGGTCATCCTCATATAGATACACGGCATTGTTTTGGCAATTTGTGCAGGAGCAAAAACTGCAACATTTAAGCTCTTTTGTGCATACACATACACAAAGTAATAGCTTTGACATTATCCGTGCAACAAATTTTCATTAATTTCCTTATATCAGTTGGTATGGGATCACTCGTAGTTTGCTCTAAAATGTCGTTATTATTGGTTCATCCAAAGGTAGTAGGGTCAGTAGACGGCATAATCGGTACATGGCTGCATAGCCATATGCGTAATTGATATAATAAGCATCTGAAATTATAATTAAATAAACGAACAGTTTTTTTCCCTTAAAATACCCACCTTAATACGTGATAATGAAATGCATTATCTGTTGGTAATAGTAATTCTAAAGCGGACTTATTGGAAGTTACAGTTAGTTGATATCTTAATTATTGATTTAATGTATGAATGTCTTTATTCTTAAAGAGAGCCAGTGCGAATTTAGTGGCAATAATAATAATGGCCTCGGTTGTAGAAACAGTGTTCAATTCTGCTAAGTCTTTATATAGGTTTTGATTTAATTAATATTTTTCGAAAGAATATCGTATGCTGTAATTTTGCCAATCTTGAACAATGGGTTTGTGGTATCGCATCCTGTTAACCAATGCGTCGCTGGTAAACACTTACAAACTCCATATTATTCGAGTTTTCGTACTATTCCAGTTACCGAGATTATTCTTTTTTTATTTTCGTGACGCCAGTTACAAGATTTAGAATCTAACCACGATGAGGCAGATATTAGATTGATCTTTAATGTTCTATTTGAATATGAAATACTTCACCTAAATAGAATCTTGGTAAAGTCCGCAGATACAGATGTTCTGGTTTTGCTTAGTTATTACTATTTTAAGTATATAAAAGCGAAAAATTAGGAAAAAAATTCTCTTTATGGAATTAGGCCACGGAAATAAAAAAAATCTCGGTATCCGGAACAGTGCAAAAACTCGAAGATGGAGTTTGTAATTGTTTAGCAGCGATGCATGTGTTAACAGGAAGCGATACCACAAACGCATTGTTCAAGATTGGCAAAAAAACAGCATACGATATTTTTTCGAAAAATATCAAATCGTATAGAAAGACTTAGCAGAATTGAACAGTTTCTATGACCGAGGGTATTAACATTGGCACTAAATTCGCATTGGCTCTCTTTAAAAACAAGAATAAAGACATTCATACATTAAACCAATTAAGGTATTGTCACGTTGTAAATTGTGACTAGTCTGGATTTAAACACATCATTCAATTTATATAATTATATTTAAGTCAAAGTTACAATAATGAATAAATGCACCATCAAGGTGAGCTTACATAAGAATAACTAGAAGCACCAATTGGACCATGGTTGGTTGAAGTCTTTTTTGTAGTCTTCGATCTTCTGGGTAAGGCTTGAACCCTGGCCAGGCCTGGCTTGGAGTACTAGTTGATAGTGTTTTCTTGACTTCTGGTTTGAACACACTGACTTGAATGGAAATATCTTCTGCTTTTATACTAATTTGCATGTCCAAATAAGGAATATGACCATGAATACACGTGGAGCACCAGATTTCATAAGAAACCTTGATGAGTTGAGTCAACAGAATTGCACAATTGTGTCCGAGAATAATCTATACTTAGATGTAACAAGAATATGTTGAACAAACATTGAATTTATGTGTTTTACTTAGATAATTACAATAATCATTCTTTTTACTTTAATACGTATTTCAAATACTTTATGACATTTCTCCCCCTCTTAATCAAGCGAGAATTTATGATCGCGAAAGGAGCAATTTTACGTCATGAAGTGATTGAATCACATCCGTTGTAACGTTTCACCCCCGGCTAATAAGGGTGGACGTTGCAAAATTTGTATTTCGGGTAGCTCTGAGTTGTCCAGGGGTCGAGTTGTGCTTTAAAATTAAAACAGAAGCTTAAACCTGATTAACAATATTTATTTACACTATGTACACGGTATTCTGAATATAAGTTGTAATAATAAAATAAACAATTTTAGGTAAAACAGTAAAATGATTTTATTTGAATTACGGCTGTTCCCGCCGGCAGTTGGGGATTTTCGTCCGGGTTGGCAGCGCGGGCACCAGTAAGTGATGGCTGCGCGTCGTTGACTTTGAGAATGACAGCTGATCTCGGAACACAAAACCTATGAACAAAGAAATCGAGCAAATCTGCCTTGTTTTAATTAAAGGATTCAAATAAACAAAAGTTGCCCAGAGGTCAGAAGGACAATCTGGATCTTTGGTTAAGTGTGAGGATAATATTCGGTGAGTAAAATGAAACGGAGTTTTTATAAATTCAAGGTCCTCGACTCTGAATGTATAATTAATTCAAATGAATTCTTTTAGTGTCGAATAAAGAACAGGCCACTGAAACCTGTTCGTTTAAACAAAACGACAGCTATAAAACTGGTGCGGATCGATTCAAAACAATTGAACCAAAGGAACGTTTTACATCCAGGTACTCGGTGCAAGGTTTATTCGGTTCGGAAAATACAGGTAGGCAGTAATTTAACTTATAAGGGGATAATGAAACGGGTAGGGAAAACCCAGGGTAGTACCAATGGACACCGCACTGTACCCTGGGGGGAAAAAGGCAGCGGTTTCTCACGGTTGAGGGAACCAGGACAGCACTAATGGACACCAGCGCTGTGTCCTGGGGAACAGACCTAGACCTCGCCAAGTTTGCACAGGCGTGCTCGGTCTAGGTTAAGGATGAGACCTTTCGCTCAAGTTCTTCACGAAGCGGGTGGTCTCGGAAAGGAACGGGGACTGGTTCGGACTTGGGGTTTGTACCTGGATATAAACTTTAAACGTTCTTTGAGCCACGGTTAATAAAATTTGAAATGAATAATAGAATAATTACAGGTAAAAATTAATAATAATTAAATAATGCGGAAATAAAACGGAATTGAATCAAAAATAATTAAAGGAATAATACGGGAATATAAACGGATAATTTGAAAATATCGGAATATAAACGGATAATTATACAGCTCGGAAAATAAACGGATTTAAAGTTAGATGTTTTAACTTTAAAGTCTAAAACGGAGTTGTTGGTCCTGGCCTGGGGAGCTGGTTTTATGCGGGTTCCCCACCAAGCCAGGGCTGTGATTGGTGGACTGCACGAATCGGTGGTGGGAATCCTGTTCTCCGCTTCTCTACTTGCAGCGCCACCCGCGCTCAAAACGTGAACTACCAGTGGAACACAAAATTGGCGATGTTGGCCAACGCCCAAAAACTTTTGTGCCACTGGTAGCACGTTACACCGTAACACTCACCATGAATGGATACAAACAATAGTTCTAAATAGATATGGAATATGCTACAATAAGTTCAGTAGGTTATTATAATAATACAGGTTTAAGAGATATATGCCAACATAATATATAAATACACAAATATTAATTGTGCAAACACAAAACAGAGTAAATGGTTATACATAAAATATATTTGTTACAAGTAGGTGCTGTGGTATATAGTTCAAATTCTAAGTTATAATATTGTATATTGCATACACATACTGTACATTACTATTGTTGGGCACCATGTATATGATTAGCCGACGCGGTATCTTCTATAGTGATAGTGATAAGCTAGTAATAGCTCAACATGTGCCAACAGGGGGCGTAAGTAAGTGTAGTACACTGTTAATTCTAAGTTCCATTATATATGCTAAAACATAAGTTCATTAAGTGTTATATAGGTGGCATGGTGTACATTATGAACATTTTTAAATATTTGAAAAGGTAAGTAAAATTAAAAATTTTTCAAACTAAATGTAATTTGAAAATTGGCTATAATATTCAAAACTTGAAGATTCGCTTTACTACCAATTAAGGTACTCAAATTTGTCATTATGAGTTAAATAATTACTGAAAATTGAGAAAAAGGTACTGCTTATTTCGTAGGCGTAAGAGGGATTTTTTTATCTTTTGCTGAATTTGCACCTTTATCCTATAAAACAAATTGGTCTTCCCGGGAGTAGTCATTTGTTTACAATTGTTCTGCCTTCTGCAAATAAGCTTTATTAAAACAATGAATTTTGAAGCGGTGCAAGTCTTGACCCATACAGCGTCACCAATCGACCCTAGCCTGCTCCCAGCAGTTCGTAAGTATACAATTTTGAAAAGAATTTTCATTTAACTTGTTGAGATGTATCTACCCCTTTTTTTTTCATTTTTTCAGAAATCTTCGAGGGGTTTAGGCTCCAAGAAGTAGTGGTCAGGGAGGGTTACCCCCTGACCATTATTATATCGGGGGTCCAAACCGAGCTGGGGCCCGGCAGGATATACATCGTTGGAAGGCGCGGCAGCTTCCAGCTATATGGAATCAACGTGCCGGAGGACTTCGTGACGGTGATGGTGTATGACATGGGGGCCGGGTTTACGAGGCTTGACCTCTTTTACCCGTACCCCGATGCCGATACACCATCGGAGGACCTGCCGCTGGACCTCCATGTGCCACCGCCCGCAGCAGCTCTGGAGCCTTCCGAATTGTCGCCTTTTTCTCCCGCAGCGGGGCCGAGTTCTCCTCCAGTATTATCTGATGATATACTGGAGGAGATTTTGTCGCATCTCGGTCCCGAGGGGAGCTGAGTGCGTTCTGTAATTGTTTTCTCTTTTTTGTTCTTTTTTTGTATGTATAATATGTAGGTTTTAGTTTTTTGTGACAATATATTTTTGTGAAAAATACCAGTTTGCATTTTTTTTTCTCGTACAGCCTTTTTCTTAGTTTTCAAGATAAGCAAAAGTTACTAAAAAAAATATATATAAAAAAAACTTAAAACAAATAAGAAATTTAGTGTTGACTGTAAAGGAAGGTTTGAATATTTTTATGCCACCAAACCGTATGGATCTTGCTTTAGCGCACGACCTTCAATGAAATTTCAACAAAGTGCAGTTTTGTGCACATGTGCCGATGAAGCTACTTGAAGCCTGTGCGTAGCAAGTGTTCTCCTAAGCTTAATAATTATGGTAAGTAGATATTTATATTAAAATAAAGACAGTTATCCTAATAGTACAAAGCAAAGTAAATTTTTAAAGTTCCAAAAAGAACATACGAAAGTTCTGGAACGTATATCTTATAACAGCAACGTAATTCTTATGCAAGTTTTCCTTTATATGAATCTTATACTATAGCTAGCTAATATGTTGACTAGTTAACACACTCTGTAGGAAAATTATGACTTGAAGAAAATTATTTTTTCTCTGGGTCAGAAGTTTCCCAGGGGTAAAAACTAATCGATAAAAAGTTATTCTTTTAGTGTAAACAGGAGGGTTATACTTTTATAGGTACTCTTATATAAAAAAAACTTTTAAAGTTAAAGTTAATTAATAATTAAGTATCTAAAATTCAGAAACGCTTTGTACAATGTTATATTTTGTTACAATGAACTATGTTTGCGTAATTCAGGGGCATTTTGAATAGGTTTTTCCCTTTTAATATCCATCATTTCAAAATTTCTAGCCAATTCTTCCAAATGTACACGGTCTCGTCTTGTTTGTCTAACTTTTAAGTACTTTCTTAAAATTCTTAAGGAGACGTAGGGAACTGTCAAAATAATTAGACTGAAGAAGAAATATTGCATGTTTGAAAAACTTCTTGCATTGGAGTTTACTGATTTGTCGTTAATAATTTTTGTTGCTAACTCATTTATCTCTTCAAATCTATTACTTAGCAGGCTTAAGTCATCCAAATTTTTTGGTATGGAGCGATAATTTGAGCTGAGATTCATCTGTGGTAAAACGTTTTGAAAATTTTTAAAAACAGAGTAGGTTAAATCCAAATTAATTGGTGGAACATATTCTAGCCTAAGCTCCTTGCTTACTATTTCATTATGCGGTAATAACATTGCATTTTTTGTATAACCTGAACACCGTGAGGATAATGTAATTTCACCGATTCCTTTTAATGTTATGTCTTTAGAAAAAGAGTCGCCACAAACGATTGTTATAATTTCATAATCAGGTATTATAAATATCCAGCCATTTTTTACTGACATTTGAGACCAAATTGATTGGGATATTTCAGTAACACGTTGATCGCATGTGTTTGGTATTTGTTTGGATCCTTTAAATAACACAATTTCGCAAATTTCACTTTGAGAGGATAGTAGTAGTGGTTGTTTTTGTTCACAAAGATATTTTTGTGTTCCAAATTTTCTGCAATCATTAAAATCTTCGCTTGATAATGTAAAAAATTGATGTCTTTCGAGGGTTATTGCCACATATTTTGAAGAAGGTTGAATAAAAATGTATTTATTGTCAGATAGGTGAACTAGTAACGCAGAGAGTTTAAACAATTCACACTGAACTCTATTTGATAAGGGAATTTTTATTGTATAGGCTAGGTTGGATTTTTGAAAATAAACTATTAACTTGATTAATTTTTGTAAGATATGGGCGTTTCGTAAGAGAGGAGCAACAGGAAATTCTAAATTTTTTGGTAATAAATGTGACATTTCTTGAAGTTCATTTATAAATTTCTGGGGAGGTAAAATTGCAGGGTGTAATGTTCCTTGTGAAGCGAACATGACTGCTTCAAGTAAAGTTTTGACTTCGAACTCGTCTTCATGAAATAATAAATAAAATAATTGGATGTGTTCATTTAACATACTTTTGATATCAAAAAAGTGTATTGATCTAGTTTGATTATAAATCTGATTTTCTATACGTTGAAGATTTTTGGCCAATAATTTTTGATTAAAGTATAAATCAGCTGCAGTTGTATTGAGGGTAGAAAGTGCTGATTTTGTTAAAAGAGTTTGTTCGCTTATTAGTTCAACCAAACTTTTCCCTTGTTCTTCAAATTCTAAAATTTTTTGATTGTAAAAGTCACCATCACTACTGTCTAGTGTGCCGAATAGCATTTTTAAAAGTGATCCACCCCCATCAAAGGGACTTCGTTTTGTTCTTTCTTCAGCGAATCCTACCAATTCCTCTAAATTGGTTTGATCAAATTGAATTCTTGAAATACCAGTATTGGCTGTTTGAACAAAATTATCGCATATTCGGACGTTATCTAGCATCGATGTGGTATTAAACCATTTTTCTTCCCGCCTACGTTCATGAGAACAGATATTTGTAATTTTATTGAAGTAGGTTCGTAAATAATTAATTTTATTATGATAATTTTTCATGTTAAGAAAAACAACAATGGTCGCTTCATTGTTAAATACTTGAATTTGTCCAATTTTTTCGTAGTGTAATCCAGGATTGAAATTAAATTGTGTTACATTGTATTCCGCTACAACGTGCGTTCTGTAACAATTAAAATTGTTAAAATTTTGGTAGATAATTTCTTGCTATATGTTCTAGATAATTGCTATATTTTTTGATTAGCATGGATTTTATTTCTAAAGAGGATTTAACCTTCACGATATTATACCAGTAGAGATGAGCATCTTAACCTTGATGTTTCAATTCATTTCCTGTCAGTAAGATATGAATAACTATTTTTATCAGTAATATTTCTTGCAGGTGCGGTAGTGCACAAGGTCTGGAAGCGCTTTGGCATTGAATTTGTTGTCATTTAAGCATTGTTTTTTCTAATCTTAACCTTGCACTGAATATAATTGAGATACGTAACATTTTTTATGTCTATCCACGTTCCAAGTTATCTGTATTTTACTTTAGCTTACAAAATTATTCTTTTAATTTAAGCTGCATTTTTTTTAAAAACTAGTATTAATTAAGTAATCAATTATTTTTTTCCTTATTTTTGTTTATTTGGATTAAAAAGATAGTTAGCTATCTAACGACTTAAACATTCCTTTCAATTAGGAAGTTTCAGCTTCTCATTTACCCCTAATTCACATATGCGCGACTTTAAATAAACTCAAATGTCGTTAGATTTCCTCTTGCTTTAAATTCTTAAAATTACTTCTTAATTTTCTTGTGGCGCCCCAGAAAACTTTCCAATACTGGAGGACAGTAATTTTAACAAAGTAAACAAAAGACTAGGTGTCTCAAAAAATTGAAGTATACTTCCCGGCGAAAACAGGGGTCTAACAATGTCTTTGACATATGTTATCAAAAAACGGAAGTATTACTTACCTATATAGGATTTCGGACAACCTCTTTGCCAAAAACTTGATTATGCCTCTATAATCAATTTGACAGAACTCATATACCGAGAAAAATCCATTTCTCTAAAATTAATGCTGCAGGAAAGGCCCTTTTAATTCTAAAGTAAGTGAAAAAAAATATTTTCAGTTAAGTGAGAACTAATTTCCTGAGTCCGGCGAAGCTAACCTTTGTTCATGACATTATTAGGATGTCATATAATCATTTATTAGTATAACTTGGAATAAAGTGGCCCGTTATCACTAGAGAAGCTAACAGACACGCGATAACTAAAATTTTCTCTCTTTGAGGCTAATGTAATGACATTATATATTTTTTTTCTTCTAATAAATTACTTGATACATTGCATTGTATTAATCACATTTTTATTTTTTAGAGCTTATTCAAAATTCAAGCTCTCCTCTAATTTAACCGAGGGTCCATTCGGATTATTGTCATTAATCGAATCATCTGTATTGTCACTGTTAGAGGACGTATCATCATCTGCTGGAGCAAACCAGCCATCGTTATAAGGTAAAATTCTTGAAATATGGACAACTTCTTGTTTAGCATTTGATGCTTTACCTTTTTTAATTAAATAATCAACTTCAGATAATTGTTTTACAATATAATATGGTCCAAACCATCGTAATAAAAGTTTTTCACTTTTACCCACCTTTCGTACAGGTGTAAAGACTTTCACTTTCTGGTTAATTTCAAAATTAGTTAATCTGTGTTTTGAGTCGTAACGACTTTTATCTTTTTCTTGTTGACTTCTAATATTTTGAACTGCTAAATTTCTGGCGATTATTGCACGGTCCCGTGATTCTATAACATTGTTAGATTCAACCGGTATATTTAATTGAACATCCGTTGGTAATCTTGGTTGTCTACCATAAATTAACATGAATGGGGATAATTTAGTTGTCTCCTGGCGAGATACATTATAGGCCCATGTAACATGGACTAGATGATGATCCCAATCAGTTTGTTGTGTGTTTGTGTAAACACTAAGCATATCCACAATTGTATGATTGGTCCGTTCAACCAACCCGTTACAAGCAGGATGATAAGCAGTTGTGAATCTGCTGTTAATACCCATAATTCTTAGCAATTCCGTTACTAGTTGGGATTGAAATACTTTTCCGCAATCTGAAATTATATATTTTGGACTTCCATCTCTGCAAATAATCTGTTCTAATAGAAACTGTGCTACTGGTTCACTTTTGCCGCTTGGTAAGGCTCTTGTTTCACAATAACGTGTTGCGTAATCCGTAGCTACAACTATTGTTGTTTTTCCTCTTTGACTTTTACGAAGTGGACCTACCAGATCAATTCCAATTTTTTCAAATGGTATTCCAATAGAAATCGGTTGTAATTGACCAGGTGGCTGTTGAGTACTTCCTTTTCTTGCTTGACACGATTGACATCCCGAGACATATTTCTTTACGTCTTTTAAAAGACCATCCCAATAATAATTCATTTTTATTTTATGGTATGTTTTAGAAATGCCTAAATGTCCTGCCATTGGAGCATCATGATTATTATATAAAATTTCGAATTTAAGAGAATTTGGTACTAACAAAAGATACTGAGAACCTTCTGAAGTAGGATTTTTCTTGTAGAGGACATTATTTATTAATGTAAAGGATTTAGCTCGTCTACGTTCACTAATTGTTAATGTTGTATCATTTATATTTTGTAATGCTGTGAAAAGTTTATTTAACTTGTTATCTTGACGTTGTAGATTACCGATATCATCTAGTATTGTGACAAAAGTTGGAACATAATCTGCTTGAATATCGTCAAATTCAGTAGCAAATTGACAAGGATTACGAGACAAAGCGTCAACATCCTTATTCAAAACTCCACGTTTGTGTTTAATTGTATAATCGAAGTCTTGAAGTCGTATGGACCAGCGTATGAGACGTCCGCTCATACCTTTGGCGCTCCGTAACCAACAAAGTGCATGATGGTCTGTAACGATGGTAATATGTTTATCATAGACATAAGGTCGTAGGTAAGTTAAACTCCAAATAGCTGTAAGTGCCTCTAATTCGGAAATAGAATAATTTTTTTCAGCTTTGGTCAGGCTTCTCGAAATGAATGCGATTGGAAAAAATTCGTTATTAAATTTTTGAAGTAGTATCGATCCCAGGCCTTCACGGCTTGCGTCTAATCGTAATTCTGCTTCGGCCTCAGGATTAAAATGATGTAGGATTGGTGCAGAAGTTAATTTATCCTTGAGTGTATCAAATGCGTTTTGTTGAATCTCTTCCCAGGCAAATTTAACAGAGGGTTTAGTAACGTCATACAATGGTTTAGCTATTCTGGCATAATTTTCTATGTGTTTTCTATAATAATTGCACATTCCTAGGAATGATTGTACTTTTTTAGGTGTTTCTGGTATGGGAAATTTCGTTACAGCCGCTATTTTGGTAAACGAATCAAATGTTCTTCAAATGTTTTAGAAAAAATTATAATGTCATCCATGTATATAAGTAATTCTTTAAATTTTAGATCTGCAAAGACTTTATCTGCCATGTTTTGAAATGTCCTAGGCGCATTTGTTAAGCCAAAACTCATTACATTAAATTCGTACAGTCCAGCTGGTGAAACAAAAGCAGTTTTTTCCTTATCACTTTCTTTGACATTAATTTGAAAGTATCCGCTAAACATATCTAGGGATGAAAAGTATTGATTTGACCCAAGGTAACTGATAAGGTCGTCTATGACGGGGAGGGGGTAACTAAATTTTTTCGTGACCCCGTTTAATTTTCTGTAATCGACACAAAATCGAATAGAATTATCCTTCTTTTTGACTAGGACTATCGGAGATGCCCATCCACTTTGTGATTCTCTAATTATGTTATATTTAAGCATTTCGTCTATTTGGTCCTGAATAATTTGTCTCTCTTTATGGGACACTCTGTATGGTCTTGATTTGATTGGTTCAGAGTTTTCAACTATTATTTTATGTTCCACTAAATTAGTTGATCCTATTTCCGAGAAGTTAGTTGCAAAAATATCCTGATATTCATCTATTAATTTTTGTAGTTGTTCTTTTTGAGTCGTTGTTAAAGTAGGATATGTTGTGTTTACTTTGGTTAGGGTTTTCACAAACATCAAGAGTTGCTAATAAATTCAAATCACCAAGTATTTCAAGATACGCCAATGTAGTTCCCGCCAATAAACGTATTTTATTTAAATTGTTGGATTGTATTGTAATTTTCCAATCCTTTGTATTAATTTGATCAATATTAGTTACAATTAATTTATGCTTAGACAAGAGAACTTCTTGTAAACATATTTTATAGGGATTAAGGGACAACTTGTCAATATTGTGTAATCGTAAGTCCACAGTAGTAACTGCGCTTGGTAGAATTTCTATATCGTTAATTAAGCGTAATTTTCCCCGAACGTTTTGTTCATATGGTATATCAATGTTGTCTAAAAAGTTTCTAGGTTTATGAAATAAATTTGAGGAATTTGTCCAAAGGTCCCTGATATTTGTTTTATGCATTTTGGTTGTAATTGGTTGTGCTGTGGTAGTATTAAGTGTAATAGTATGATTGTGAAAATTAATTATACTTTTATGTTCTAGTAAAAATTTCATTCCGAGGATCAATGGTCTAGGAGAAGATTCGATTACTAATGCCGAAATTGTGGTTTTCCAATTTAGAATGGTTAAATTTCCAAACGATGATCCTAAGATTGACAATTTATGATTATCCACCGTTGATAAAAATGAAATAGGGCTAGGCTGTATTACTGTATGTACAAAATTTTGAGTTATTACGTTTTCTACAGCACCTGTATCTATTATAATTTCTACTTCCATGTTATCAATATACCCTACTATCAATAAAACTTGTAATTTATTATGAAAATCAGGGAGCCTTTGATCAGTATATAGGACAGCTGGTAGGCTCAGTGCTTGCGCTGTCCTGTTCCGTTTCCCGAAGAATTAGGTGGAACGTACTTGTTACGGTTTGTTGCTCTACCCCACGTATTTGTACTGGATGGGTAACGTGTTGGTTGACTTTGTCGCGAATTGGTATATGTCGAATTATTTTGTCTTATCATGCATACACTGATAGTATGTCCTGGTTTATTACAATAAAAACAGATTGGTCGCCCGTCTGAAGTACGTGTTGACCGATAGTTATTAAATTGTCCTCTTTGATAATTAGTGCTGTTGCGTTGAATACCTTGATTGTAACTTGTTGTTTTATTAAAAGTTCCGGTACTGCTTGTAGCGTTAATATTTAAAACGGGAGTTTCCGTTTTTTCGAGCTTAGCCAAACTTTCGCGTTTTTTAGCATCACTTATTTTAAGTACTAACCGTTTGAGCTTTTCCAAGTTCATATTATCCTCGGCTAATACCGAAAATTGATACTGGTATGAGGGATGTAAGCCGCATTCGAAATAATCAATTATTTCCGATTCAGGCATGTTTTCAAGTAAATGATAACACACATCTAAGATTTCATAAAAGAAACTGTTAATGTCTTCAAATTCCCCTTGTTTACGTGATCGTAATTTAAATTTTGTTTCGCGATTAATAGCAGCTCCTGCGTATTCTTTTAAAAAGTAAGTTTTAACATCTCCATTTGAAATCTTTGTGAGAGGGATTAGTAATAAATTTTTCGTACCATATTGCTGCAGGTCCCATCAAAAATGATCCGAAAAAACAAATCTTATTTGCGTCTGCCCAAGAATTTACAGCAGCGGCCCTTTCGTATGATTTTAAAAATTTTGCAGGATTTTTATCCTTAACCGGATTAAAAGTTTCTGGGCTCATGAATTTCGGTAAGGTTGGGGTTGCTGGTGTTATGAATGCATCGGAAATTGTTACGTTTGCCATTGTTGCAATATTATTTTCAACCGATTTAAAGAGATTTTTATTTAATATGACTGGTTCTATAAAATTTGGTACTTGGGTTTCGTTTTCAGGTGAATTAGACCCTGAAGAATTTCCAAAGACTGTTTTTGGTGTTGCTAAATCAATAATATGTTGCTGATCGGAAACAGCTACGTTTGACAAGGACTTTTCTTTGTATTTCTCCGTATTTCGTAATTCTAAATTCTTAGACCTCGTAACCGGCGGTGATCGTAAAGTCATAACCCGTGAACGAAAAACTTCAGTTGGGGGAGATTTAAGTGTATCTTCATATTCAAAAAATGAACTAGACTTATTAAATACTTCGGAACTAGTATATTTCGGTTTAAAATTGGCTATATGCTCTGGAAGAGCTGTTGAAGTTGATTGATCAGTTTCAATTTTCTTTTTTGGTACAAAGGGTTTCCTACTTAGTTTATGCTTGACATGTTCAGATACAGACATCGTACAGGGATTTAAAGCCCATTTTGAAATATTTAATATTATTTAAGAGAATAACATTTCAAAATGATAAACGGCAACTCCACCAAATGTCACGTTGTAAATTGTGACTAGTCTGGATTTAAACACATCATTCAATTTATATAATTATATTTAAGTCAAAGTTACAATAATGAATAAATGTTACATAAGAATAACTAGAAGCACCAATTGGACCATGGTTGGTTGAAGTCTTGTTTGTAGTCTTCGATCTTCTGGGTAAGGCTTGAACCCTGGCCAGGCCTGGCTTGGAGTACTAGTTGATAGAGTGTTTTCTTGACTTCTGGTTTGAACACACTGACTTGACTGGAAATATTTTCTGCTTTTATACTAATTTGCATGTCCAAATAAGGAATATGACCATGAATACACGTGGAGCACCAGATTTCATAAGAAACCTTGATGAGTTGAGTCAACAGAATTGCACAATTGTGTCCGAGAATAATCTATACTTAGATGTAACAAGAATATGTTGAACAAACCTTGAATTTATGTGTTTTACTTAGATAATTACAATAATCATTCTTTTTACTTTAATACGTATTTCAAATACTTCATGACTAACTAACTATAACTTCCAATAAGTCCGCTTTAGAATGACCACCAACAGATAATGCATTTTATCACCACCTATTAAGGTGGATATTTTAAGGAAAAAAAACTGTTCGTCTATTTAATTATAATTTCGGATAAATCGGATAAATAAAATCAAAGCTATTGCTTTGTCTATGTGTATGCATAAAAGAGAGCTTAAAATGTTGCAGTTTTTGCTCCTGCACAAATTGCCAAAACAATGCCGTGTATGACCGAGGATGACCAAGAATTGAAGTAAATTTTTTTGCGAATTATTTTATCCACTTCACATTTTATAAAATATTATTACCTAGTACTTATTTATTTATTTATATGCACGTGAATGCTACTCCGCTCATGTCCGCCATGGCTGCCCGACCGGCTCGTTTAAGCCAGCGTAAGCGTCCAATTGCTGGCCCATCGCATAAAATTCATATTTCATTAAATATTGAAGTTAGCGACTTAATCTTTTTTTTTTAACTTTTTGATTATCCTGACTACATTTGATTCGATATATGTATGTAATAATTGTCAATGGTTAATGTAGTTGACCGCATAGTGTAGTTTTAGATGCGCATTTTTGATGTTTCTTTATAAATAACTTATTTTTTCAAAAAATTTCAGAAGTTTGAAAATCTCCAAATGACCGTTGCAAGCGCTCAGGTTCCTAGTATACCTGCACAAAAAATCAAAATCATACTTTATCTAGTTGAATTAATACAGCGATAAATGTTAGGAGAAATGTAGATTTTCGAATTGGCGTTCAACAGCTTTAAAGTCCATTTTCAAAATTCGGTACTACTAAAAAAAGTTGTAGATTTCCATTTCCTATGTGAAAAAATGTCCTCTACAAGATGGCATATGTCTCATCTAGTTATACCTCGGAATCACTCAAAGTCATAATTTGACCACGATTTTACTCCACTATACATCCTGATGTCTACACAGTCTTGACTGGGATGTCAAATGATACGGTTGTTCACATTCACATTCCCCAACCTATGTACAACTCTCTTTGTTCTTGTAAATTGCCATAAATAAACCTATCGTGAAAAGTAAGCCTCGTTTATTTTAATAGCACTGGTGCAGTGGCGAAGCGTGCATGTAACCGTTGTAATCGCCGATTACAGTTATAATCTTAAAACATTATAATAAATATGAGTAATATATTTATAAATAATAATTAAATTTACCCATACATAATTAATAAGTATAAGTAATAACAAGAATTTTAAAATAGTCGACCGCCACCGACGTCTTAAACGTTGCCATGTAACCGTATATTATCCGTAGGTTACTTGAGCAGTCTCAAACCGGGTATATTGTTCACGCACGCACACTACGGCCTGCAGGAGTAAGTAAAGCTCCCACAAGAACCGGAACTTTATAGTTTGGTTCGTGCAGTTTGAACTAGTGGCGGCTGGTACATAAGGGCACTGGGGCACGTGCCCCACAAAAAACACCAAAGCAACCTCCATTTTTAGTATTTAATATTACAAATATAAATTCTTTAGAATAGTATGTGACCACTTCAAATACATATTGTTAATATGCAACCCGGCACCTAATAATGTAACGAATACATATTATTAATACGCAACCTGACCTGGCATTTTAATTATTGTAATATGCATGCACCGTCTAAAGTTACCATTTAATGCTCCTATGCTCGCGTCAGCTTGCAGGAGCAACGCGATGAACCCTTTCTAGCTTTATGTATAAATTGTGAAAATATTCGAGTTAAATATGAAATTTGATACTCCAATAGCAAAACATACTTCGTTAATTACGTAGTAGGCGGAAGGCCCACCCGCCTGATGACGTTTCGAACGGAAAGAAAGGCGTATTATAAAATGTAATGAGAGCGACAGAGGCAGAAAAGTATGACGCAAAGAATTTTAGTTAGGACTGTAGTAGAATTAAAATATTAGTTGAGATTCGGAAGTGTAAGTGTAATACGTTAAAACTTGAATTCGGTAAATCTTATTTTATCCAAAGAATTAACTTTCGAAGATAAAATTAATATAAAACGAATCGAGCGGCCGACCCCTGCTTTATCTATAAAACAAGTAACTGTTATCCACCCTGACTGTAGTGTCTACACGGGAGAAGCTTACGCCATCAAAGAAGCACTGGAATATGTCAAACGTTCAGAAAACACCCACTTCATAATATGCACCGACTCTTTCAGTACATTACAATCACTAAACACCACATACACAAAAAACCCAGTGCTGCAGCACATAAAAGAATTACATCTAGACATCTCCAAATCAAATCAACATCTCGTTATGATGTGGGTACCATCACATATTGGCATCGTTGATAACGAGACAGCTGATATAGCAGCTCGAGAAGCAACCACATCCCATACAAACATCAATTTCTTGTTGCATAATGATTTCAAGAGTTCCATGAAAGCCAAACTCCAAAAAATACAACAGACAACATGGACAAATATGGTAAATAACAAACTCAGAAAAATTAAAACCACCATCGATCCATGGCCATCGTCCAAATCACTGAGCAGAAGACCAAACACAGTGCTAACACGCTTAAGAATAGGGCATACGAAACTCACACACGCTTACATCTTAAACAAAGAAGATAAACCTAGATGCGAAACCTGCAACACTATTCTAACCGTTGAACACGACATCATAAGCTGCATCAAGTACATCCCATACAGGAACAAACACCAGATTCGAAATAACTTAACAGAAGCTTTAAATAACGATCCTTATGAAGAGAAGAAAATCATCAGCTTCCTAAAAGACTCCCAACTATACAACTTAATCTAGCAAATAATCTCTGTATATTATCCATAAAATAATTTCTGTATTTTCTGTACCCAGCGCTAATAGCCTATGATGCTGATGCACTCTTAGGGCCGGTTTTACATTATAAAACCGGGCCTAAATAAATCAAATAAAAAAAAAAAAAGTAACTGTTACTCCGAAACAAAAGTATAATAGAATATTTAAGAAAAAGCTTTATGAAAAGTGTTGTTGGTTGTGTGGTTGTGATATAAGAAATAATTTTTTTTGTTTTCCATGCATTTTAATCGGTACACAAAGACACAAGATGGACAAAAGAAGGTATTTTGTGATTTAAAACTTTTAGACCAGAAAATAAAAGTACATGCTAGTTCAGAGAAACACTTGGCAAATGGATTAGATTTCGCGTTTTTAGGTAAAACTGATATACGTATACAACTAAGTAGTGCTTATCGTGATTCTGTAAAACAACGAAAGGACCAGGTAGAAAAAAATAGATATATTTTATCGAAATTGATTGAAATAATTAATTGTGCCCTACCTTCTATGATTACCACGAGCCGCCACTGGTTTGAACCACTGTGAAATTGTGAAGTATATAAAATGGAGGATGGTCTAGAGTGCGGGTCTGTATTAGTGTATTAGAATAATTAAATAAAGACAAACGATCATTTGGGACCAGAAATTTTGCGTAAAAGCAAAAATTATGAAAGGCAAACCGACTCCTGACTTATCTATATCTGAGAAACCACCCCACCAGGCCCAAGAAAAATTATCTGGGTTATCCTTAACGATAGAAAAAAAACTTTTGAAAAAAATGAAAAGCAGACCAATGTTCTACGATGCTATGGAACGCCATATTACTATTTATTTCGGAACTTAAATAAAACCCATTAAATAGCAAAACGGCCTGCCATAAATCGAGCCAAATTATTGTTTATCACAAAAAATAAATCTATCTTGTTTTTAGAGTAACTAAAGACGTTAGAAACCGTAATGTTGTTTGCAAAATGATTGTTAAATATTGCTATCGTTTGTTGAAATAAGTTCAGATAAAACAATACATTGCTCTTTGAAATGTCATAGCGCCGCATATTGCCCAAACTGCATCAATTACAACAATGCCACGATTATTTTAAAACGGATAATACAATATACAGTGTTGTTTACACCAATTTATTATAACATAATGCACTGGTACAATACGCGTCCTATTGTTGCAATAATTACAGCGATAGTACATCGTCTATTGTCGAAATATTAACACAATAGGTGCTACATCATGTAACGATGAATAAATATTGCATTTCACAATTTAGATCAATCCATCGCCTTTTGCTGTAAAGTTAAAACATTACATCGTGTATTGTCCAAATAATAATGCAACATAGGCTATCGTGTATCGTTGGAATAACGAAACGAACGCCGCTTTACTATTTATTCCATCAATCCATCGCCTTTTACTGTAAAATTAAAACAATACACGAATTGAAACATTACATGAGGTTCTGGTCCGTTATGTATTAAATAGTAAATCGGCGTGCCATGTATCGAGCCGAATTGATATTTAAACAATTTGCTGCACCAACACTGTAACGCTAAAATGACGTCATTATTACAATACATGGCGACTTAGAGCAGCATATAACGTTTTACTTCCTGTGAGTTGGTACTACCTACTGTTTTGTAGGGCGGGAAGCAGCTGATCACGTTACACGTGTGCTCGTGCTATAGCTGTATTCTTTTTACCCCGTTTAAGCTAGTTTCTAGTGAGATGCTTAAGTATTTTAGTTCTTTAAGTATTCTTTTTACTTGTAAGGCGTGAACTTACTTTAAGATTTAACTAAGCTACTTTACTCCCCCCTTACCCTTACCAAGCTTGCCGGATTGCTTACTTCGAAGTAAGATAGTGCGATTATTGTAGGTTATGTGTCATGTATGTTCTACAATTTGAATACTATAATAACAAAATTTAAAGTGACAGCGATTAAAATGACAAGCTTAACACATTCCTATAATCTGGTGTTTGATGAAAATAATACGTGCATTAGAAATGAGAAAAATGAAATTCTCATGCAACGTATTGCTGGTAAGTGCAAAGCAAATTATTTATTCAAATGACTACTTAAATATGACTGTTTAGATGAAGAATTGGTTTATTTACCTGCTGACGAAGTGGAAGAAGTCTTTGAAATAAACAATGGTGCAATAACAGCAAACCTACACCATAATAATACGGATAACGATCAGGTTCGATAACTTGAATAAAACACAAATAGGTAGGCATGTTTTCTTACTAAATGTGAATTTTATTTGCAGACTGCTGGAACCGATTTATTAGATGATAACGATTTTCAGGAAAAAAATATCAACATAACTGAAGGTGCCAATGACGAAACTTCCAATGCAAAACGTGTATGGTCCTATGAAGACACATTAGCTGTTATAGCTAGTGTAGAAGCACATAAAGATCAGTTACATCATGCAAATAAACGCAAACATGTGTGGCAAAATGTAAGTAACGATTTACTTAGCCAAAAGATTGTATTTCCCCCTGAAGTTTGCAAAAAGAAGTGGTCAAATCTTGTACAAACATACAAGAATTGTAAAGATGTAAAAGGCAAGACCGGACGGGGGCCTATACGTTTTATGTTTTTTCGTCCGATGGATGAAATACTAGGGACAGCACCAAATATTTCCTCACCGCATACAATTAATACAATTGAAGCGTTACGGTCTGTTAGTTCAAGTGATAGCAATTCACCGTCTTCACCTGAAGAACATAGCAATGATCAAATTGAATTTGAAACCGATAGTGTTACTGAAGAAAAACTGGAAACACCTGAAAAAAGGAAGAAAAAAACTAACATTATGAAATTACATGAAGAAGTGCACTCTTTAAAATGTAAATTAAATGAAAAACAAGCTAGAGAAGAGAGGAAGTTAGCACTTTTGGAAACAAAACTGCAACTGGAAGAGAGGAAAGTAGTGGCATTAGAAAAGTTGGCTGGAGTAAATACAAACACTTAATAATACTGTATTTTTGTATTAGCTTTTTTATATGCAATTAAAGATATTTTCTTAACTATACATTTAACTGTCTGTATATTCGATCCCTTCTGGTCATTCCTTCTGGTAAATTGGCTTGTAATTGTGGCTGTTCTTCAGCAGTTGCATCATCATTATCGTCCGGATCAAAACATAGTTCAATATCTTCAATAGTTTCACCAAAATGTATACAAATGTTATGTAAAGTACATGCAGCGATGACACATTTTACCACAAAATGTGTGTATTTATGGTCAAAGTAGCGTAACCTCCGAAATCTTCCTTTTAGTAAGGCAAATGCATTTTCTACAATCACTCTTGTAGAAGAATGTTTAAAATTAAATGCATGTTGTTGACGTGTTAAGTGTCCATTGTCTTTGAATGGTGTTACTAACCAATGAAAGTTAGTAGGATATGCAGAATCTCCTAACAAAAAACGGTTGTAGAATAGCAAATCACCATTTATAGCTTTTTGGTATAATGTTGATCGTTTAAGGACACGTGCATCATGTAAGCTTCCTGGTTCACCACAAAATACATCTATAAATCTTTTTCTGCTGTCTACAACACCTTGTAGTATAATACTGGGTGTCCCTTTTCTATTACAATAGGCATGTTGATTGATTCCTTTTCTATTAATAAGGATATGAGAGCCATCTATTGCACCTATTACACCCTGGATACCTTGCTTTTCTGAAAATTCGTTATCAATTTCGATTGACTCTTGGGAATTGGCCCATTTAATAACAGTAGGACTTTTCTGTACCAAATACTCCACTACTTTTTTAACAATTTTCCATGCTGCAATTTCTGTTAGATCAAAACGATCACTTAGTTGTCTGTAAGTTTCTTGATTAGCAAGATACCATACAGTCATTAAAAACGCTCTCCTAGCACACACCTTTTTCCGGCCATATAAATGAGTGGGTAAAACATTGGCGTTCTTCAGATCATCTACAAGTAATTAATAACATTGTTAACATTTTAGCACGAGCAAACTGTAAGAGTTTTTATTGAATGGTCATAAATATACCTATGTACAAGTTTGCTGTTGCTCTGTTTAAACGAAAAGTTTTGTACACGAACTCTCTTTCTTTGAGTTTCAGTAAAAAAATTTAAATCAAATTCATCATCAGTTGAGCTGCTAAACCAATCATCTTCAGAAGAGGCATCGCAAACGTATCTCTAAAAATTAATTACAAGTAGGTACAGTACATTTCTTGTACCTATACATGTTATGCCTACCACTAAAAATGCTTACCACAACGTTAATAATATTTTTCATGTCTTCCGCTGTTTCACTCATTATTTATTCTTATTTTCAAACCGAATATCTATTTTAGGGTAAATTGTTTTTTCGTATATAAAGGTTATGTTTCCAATTCTCTTACCTCAGTTATCAAAACACGTTCTTTTAACCTGTGCTTGCAGCTGAGTTAATCTTAGTTTAGTTATGCTTTAGCTGTTCTTAGCTGACTTATTTTTATTGGTAAAAAGAATACAGCTATATATACTTCTTTACAGGTAAGTTGTGAATTTCTTATATTTTCTGTGCATTATGATATTGCAGGTAACAACCATGATGCCGTTATGACAGTGGTTTTACTCGTTTCTGACGGCATTACAGTAATATAAACATAAAGAGCAAGTTACCTATTGTGAAATGTTAATACAAAAGTTTTTTATAGGTTATGAGAAACATTACATAGGCGTGGGTTTGGGGTATTACGTACAGGTCTTAAAAATATTACTTTTAATCACGTTTTAATTAAGTACTTTTATCGGCAGTTTGAACAATTGTTACATTTCATTTTTTAGTTTAGAAGATTTTAGATGAATCTACTTCTTTTATTCATCAAATTCGTCTACGTTCTGCAAAAGGTTCATTAGGTATATATTTTGACATTCGTGTCCGTTTGGTTGCTTACTTTATTGGTTCGTATTCTATGGTTTTGTTGCTCTTCTATGAGTCTGTGGTCTTTTTCAAATCCTTATCAATTTGGATATTTCCTGTCCTGTGCGGTGTAGATTCTCTCGACCTTCTTTTTTTTGGTTTTTCCTGTTCGGGCCTCATTGAATCTCTGGGTGTGGTACTGTAAGGTTGACTTAACCATTTTGAAAAGTAAATCTACAGATATTAAAGTCATCGCTTACCTAAGTGTATTAATTATATGGAAATATAGTGCTTCGTTGTTTGGAAAATTAATACGCTACCTAATTATATTAGGATTCTTGAATGGTTCCACAACCAGACTCTTTGCAGCCGTTTACCATCTTTCTATATGGAATGGTAATCTCTCATCATTCGTTCTTCTACGTATTATTATACTCCACTCTGTGGTAAAATTGGATTATACGATTATACCAACTTATTCAATATATAATTGGGACCTCGTCACCTAAATCATCGTTCGATAGCCGACCAGCGAGATAAATTCTTAGGCCGAAAGGACATATATGTTGCTCAACCATCTACGTGCCTCCAATCGTCGTTCTGGTAATTAACGCTATCCAGAGATAAGGTCAGATTACTCCAATTACTTGTTACTTATTAATTAAGAAATACTACAATTTTACATTCTTATCTGTATACTTATGCACCTTTTCTTTTTTTATATAATATAGTATTTGAAATCATCAAATCTATGTACATGTTACACTTATATCGTACTTGAATAATTATTAATTAACTTAATGTTAATTGTATGCAACCAATTAATTTAAATCTTTGATTTATTTAATTAAGATTAAGATCTTGAACCATTCATCATTTCTTGATTTGTTTTGTTGAGTTAGATTTCCCTAACGAAATTTTAAGAAAGGTTACTACTTACCTAATTTATTTCATTTGTTTTAATGCATTGTAAATAATTAATCAGTTATACCTATTATGTTGTCTGTGCCTATTATATTATTATTTTTCTCCTTCTTTTATGCTGGATAATACAATATGATAATGTACATAATTGCGTCAACAAATTTGCGGCATGTTTTTCTTTTCTAGGTTATCGTTCTATAATTAACAAAGGCAATTAATGTAAAATATTGCTAACAACTGAGTCGTTGTTTTACCCTCGCTGAAAGTACTTTCATCGCTAAACGACACTCCGCGAATCACTCGGGATCTAAAACTCAGTAAATCGATATTAGATTATCGAACAAGATAATCTGGGCCGCGTATTACCAGGCACTGGGAACTCTAATACGCATGTGGGGTTCGTAAAAGTAGTTGGTGACAAATATCTAGATGGCAGCAGCTGAGCGTGCTAGAAAGAGATAACTTATTCTTTGTTACACACTTGCATCACGTGACGACTCATGCTCATACGCCACTTTGACTAATTTTAGTAGGGGAAGTACACAAACGTCCTGGGAAGTACACAGAACTGAAACCCATTTTGTTATTTATGGTACACGTACAGTTTGATTTTTACATAAATTTGTTGGTTTTTACGTTGCTATCAAATATAAAAGGTTTTTTATTGTGTGCGTATATCTTATTTGGCGTGTTACAAGGTGAATTAAATAATATTAGAAATGAGTGGCGCCAGGAAGAGATCGTGTTGTGTACCTGAATGTAACAACAAAGAAGATCTTAGATACGCAATTCCCTTGGAAAAAACTATTCAGGATATCAGGAACGAATAGAAAACGTGAAAGTGCGCGATTTAGTGTTGTCGGGAGAGAAAAACCTTACAAATTATCGTGTTTGCCAGGTACATTTTTTAAAAGTGTGTGTGTCATTTATAACAAGAAGTTGTGTTTTGTAGTTTAGGATTTACTTATTGGTAAACTTGTTGCGATGGTATTTCTTTTTTATTGGTTATTTTTTAGTTTCCTAAATTATTTGTTAGTGATTGATTTCATATTGTCATTTATCTGTACTTATCTTTAACAGTAAGTTTGTGTTTTGTGATTTAGGATATTGTAGTACTTATTAAACTTGTTTGTAAAGTAATAAATTACTATAAATGAGTAAAAATAATTACAACGAACTGTTTGTGTTTACTTTTTTTGGTTGTCAAGTTTAATAAAATTAAAATTGAATAATGAAATTAATGGTTATTCGAATTTCCCGCTTTTTTCCAAAGCTGCATTTTTACAGTGACCAATTTTAAGTTGCTTATATGTTCTGTGACAAATTTCTAGGTGGCGCTCAAAATCGTGTCCCCATTTTATAGAGAGAGTCGGCTATCTATAAACCCATCCTTCGTCTGTGCGTATTACGTTCCGCCATTTGTTTATTGCGTTATATAGAAATATTTTGTGTATACATTATTTTTTTTTTATATATAGATATACTGCGTTTCAAACCTTTAGGCATTTATTTTATTTTTTTTTTGTACAGTACGTTTCAAAACCTACGTTTGGAACCATTTATTTTATTTATAAGTAGTATTTTATGAAGGATTATTATATTACCTTTTCTTTATTATGCAATTATGGGAATATGCATATGAATCTATTTAATGACACATGATTTGTAGAATTTTTATTGATAATACCCTTTTCTTTTTCCCTGTGGATAGTATTTTTTTAGCGTGGCCATTTTTGAGTCCGATTGGCTATATTTCTATATGTTAAAGTACCTCATGTATTTAGGACTCTGGCGCCCATTAAATTTTCAACTATTTTAGTTTTCCTACGACCCATCGCAGACGAGTAGCTGTGTGCAACCTTGTTACCCAATTAAGTAATATCTTCAGGGATTAACAACATTGCGCTATTGACTTTATAAGTTTTTAGGGTAACACAATTAATTCAGTGATAACAATGTTTTTACATATACAGGGTGTCCGAGTGGAGATGCGTACCGTTGGTAACTTTGTTAATCAGACCCTGTCGGATAAATTAACAAACAATTACAGACTTTTGAGGAGAATTTAATGCTGTTCTTAAATTAGACCCAGAACGCCAACTTTTTGGAATATTTTGAAAAACTGAATTCCATCACATTTTTTATCTCATATTTTCAACAACTGTAAACGAAACAAAGTAGGGGAGAGTGGGCCACCGTGATACGCGTACACCTTGAGACAAACCTAATAATTTTTAAATTCCCGCCCGTTTCTGCACGTGCATAGGTGTGTAATACTTGTGAGAGTGTTGATGTCCAAGTTATCCAACATTACTTACAATAATTACGTGGTTGAAAGAAAATATTTTAATTTTCTTAAATTGTGACAAGGTAAGTTACTTACTGAACGCGTATTTGATAGTAAAAAATATCAATTTTACATATTATTTATGGGTTATTGTGATAAACTCAAACAAGTAGGTTATGTATGATTGCATTTCAGTAGATCCAAGGTGATATACAAACAAGTAGTATCATGATTTTGGTTTTTAAAAAACATGTGATTGGGACACCTTGAGACAAGCATGCATGGGCCACCATAAGACACTGTTTCAAGGTGGCCCATTAAATTAATGATATGGAAAACTTCCAGGGTGTGTTATTGATTTATTTATTTAATTTCAGAATGTCTAGGGGAGGCGGAGAAAAAGCAATAAAGGCCTGTTTAGTGAAGCTGCTATGAAAAATGCAGTTAATGATGTAATAATTAATCACATGAGCTTGAGAAATGCTGCTGAACAAAATGATGTTAAGTTTCAAACTTTGGCACGTTATGTAAAAAAAAAAGAAAATTTCTCCAGATATATCAATAAGCATGAAGCCAAAGTATGACACAAGACGAGTTTTTAGTGAGGCGCAGGAACTTCTGTTAGTAGATTACATCCTTCAATGTTCAAAGATGTGCTATGGCAAATCAACGAAAGATGTGAGGAAGCTGGCATTAGAATTAGCAATTGCTAATAAAATACACGTTCCTAAACAATGGAACATAAACAAAAAAGCTGGTGTGGATTGGCTAAATGCCTTTATTAAACGTCACCCTAACATAAGTATCCGTCAACCAGAAGGGTGCAGCCTGTCAAGGGCCACATCCTTCAATCCGCATAATGTAAACACTTTTTTTGGCAATTTAGAAAATGTTATGCAGAGATGTGATAGATTTTCGGATGGCAGTCGAGTGTATAACTTGGATGAGACGGCAACAACAACAGTGCAGCGGTCACATAAAATTATAGCTCAAAAGGGGACAAAGCAAGTGAGCAAATGCACAAGCGCAGAACGTGGTACTTTGGTGACCACTTGTTGTATTATTAATGCTTTGGGCAACATTGTGCCTCCAATTATGGTGTTCCCACGAAAGTATTTTAAAACGCACATGATACAAGGAGCTCCTCCAGGAACACTGGGATTAGCGAATCCCAGTGGTTGGATGACAAGTGAATTATTTGTAGAAGTCCTGAAACATTTTATTAAGCACACATTAAGTTCTGTTCAGAGACCGACATTGCTTATCATGGATAACCATGAAAGCCATGTATCGATAGATTGCATAAATTTAGCGAAAGAGCACGGAATCACACTTTTAACACATCCGCCACACTGCTCAAATAAGCTACAGCCGTTAGATGTGTCGGTATATTACTCCTTTAAAGCATTTTATAATGCAGCAGTTGATTCTTGGATGCTGAGACATCCAGGAATACCACTCACTATTTATCAGATAGCAGAGTGTGTGGGCACTTCATTTGAAAAATCGATGACGCCAGCTAATATACGATCTGGTTTCAAAAAATCTGGGATATTCCCATTCCATAAAAACATTTTTAACGAGGATGACTTCTTACTTAGCAGTGTCACCGATAGGGAAAGACCTACATCGTCGAAGATGGATGAAGCAGATAATGGCGACAGAAAAGACGACGAAATTAATAATATTCAGAAAAAAATATCAATAAGAATTTAGAAAATACGAGCCAGCAAGCCTCAGATCTGTCTGCAAATAAAACATTAGGTTTTATTTCTCCTCAACAACTTCTTGGATATCCGAAAGCAGCAGCAAGAAAAATACTGACAAATACTAGAAGAAAGAAGAGCAGTAAGATCGTAACAGATACCCCAGAAAAATGCTCTAGAAGAAAAGCAGAAAGAGAAAGAAAGGACGAAAAGTTTAAAAACAGCAAAAGCCACTAAAAGACAACTAGTAGACACTTTAGATTCAGATGACGAAGAATATGCAGAATCTTTTGTGTCTGATGCTTCTTCAGATAGATCGGATCCACTTCAAGAATTAGAAAATCAACAAGAATCTTTAGGCAAGCCAGAAGTAGATTCCTATGTCCTTGTCAAATTCAATAAAAAGGTGTTTTATATTGGAAAGGTTTTACAAATTCAAGAAAACGAGGAGGAATGCGAGATTAGCTTTCTACGAAGGGGTGAAAAAAATAGAAATTGTTTTGTATTTCCTAGTTGTCCTGACATATGTATGGTAAAAGACGCTGACATACAATACGTGTTACCAACACCGTCTTTTGGTGGTTCAACAAAAAGACAAAACCGTTTTTTAAATGTTGTTATTAATTTCAGTAGTATTTTTGATGTTCGTTAATAGTTATTTGTGTACCAAGGCCGCGAAATGTGTCTTTAGCGTACTGAGAGAATTGCCGAGGCCGCTTGCGGCCGAGGCAAGACAATCTCGAGGACGCTAAAGAATTTCGCGGACAAGGTACACACAATATTTTTTGTGCAACCGTGAAAAATATGTAATTACAAATTTTATTATTTTTAAAAACCAACAGTAGTTTATGTATTTCATTGTAAATAGCCGACTTTCATATCACAGCGTGTCTATGGAAACGACATAAACAAAGCAGTTAGGTTTGTAAAAAATCGTGAAAAGGTCTGACAGCGATAGTGATAATTCAATGTCTTGTACTCCTCCAGAGTTAAAACTTATTATAAATTCTGCGTTAGCCGGAAAAATCGAAACGGCAGTATGAAAAATGCTACAGTGACTTCAAAGACTGGTGTAACAGACAAAACGTCAAAACGCTATCGGAAAACATTTTATTGGCGTATCTAATGGAAAAATCGAAAATTTTGAAAAGTTCAAGTTTATGGAGTATCTACTCTATGTTGAAATGTATGTACAGTCAGCGACAAATATTTTCACCAGTATGATACCACTGAACACGCTTTTCTGAGAAATATAAGAGGTAACATAACGTCGTTATTATTGTTTTATATAGGTATGTTGGTAACACTGTTAACAAGATGAAATTAAATATAGAAATGTGTTATATTTCTCAGTAAAGCGGGTTACAGTGGTACAAGACTGGTGAAAACATTTGTCGCTGACTGTACGGGATGGCGTCGATGTGAGAAAATTTCTAAAATTGGTACCTTTCTTGAAGAAAAAGTCAGTAGGCTATCAGGCAAAAAAATCGAGAGTTTTTACGCGTCAGCAGATCAATTTATTTTTAGGAAAAGCTGATGAAAAAAATTATTTATTGTGGAAGGTAAATATTACATACAAAGTTCTGTTATAATAAGTTGTTATATCTACCGTCTTTATTTTAGGTAGTTTTGATAATGGGATATCAGGGGCCATGCGACAAAATGAATTAACAAATATGACTGTTGATGACATTCAGGATGAAAACTCTGTATTAATAGTGACCGTTCCTGACACAAAAACTGACATAAGGCGCACTTTTACTGTCACTGTTAGAAATGTGTTCTAGTGGATTTTAGTTGGCCACTATTACTATATTGTTTTAGTTCCGTTTTAGTATTAGTTGACAGCTGATATGAGTGGTCGTTGTCATACTGTATTGTAATCCTTGTTTCTTTTTAAAATCGTTAATACAACCTTATATTTATACTGACTTTTTATTACTACTCTGCAAACAGGTTATGGGCCCAGGGGACGTAATACTGTGCTAATCGGTAAAATAATAAGGTTGTGGTCGGGGACCGAAAACGGTGTGCTTTTTCGTAGAGAAAGTTGGTGTGTCGCGTAAAAGAAAAAGGTTCGTGTTTTTCGCAGACAAAGTAGTGTGTCGCGTGAACAGCGTGTTTTATTGTAGACAAAATTAGTGTGTCGCGTTAAAAAAAAAAAAAAAAGAAAACGGTCAGTTCTTCATAAAATGGCGGAATGACTGAATTTAACGGCCATTACAAAATTCGATGGCAAGAATTATCAACAATGGCGCTTTCAAATGAAATGTGCTTTGAAGGCTAAAGGAACGTTTGACTTAACAATTGGCACAACCAAGAAACCAGGAGTAGATAAGCAAGAAGAATTAAATACCTGGGTTAAGAAAGACGCGATTGCTATGTGTGTAATAACTGCTGCGATGGAACTGTCTCAAATTTCATTTGTTGAAAACTGTGAAACGTCCAAAGAAATATTAGATAAGCTAGATACGTTCTATGCTTTAAAAACCGAAACTAACAAAATGTTAATTCACGAGGAATTTCATGCGTACAAAATGAGTTCGGTGGACACAGTCGCGCAACACATTGCAAAAATTGAGAGTTTGGCCAAACGAATCAGAGAATCGGGTGACGATATAAGTGATACCGCAGTGATTACAAAAATTATTGGAACGTTACCAGCAAAATATAGAACCTTCAGGCAGGCCTGGCTATCCTTATCGGATGATAGACAAACACTGCAGAATTTGACTGCTAGATTGGTGGATGAATAAAGGTCGCTAACCACCACCGAGGTCAACGAAGCGGCACTTATGGCTGCCTCAAGTTCGAACACCAGTGAAAATTTGAATCCGAACAAGAATAGGTACAGTCAGCGACTAATGTTTTCACCAGTCTTGTACCACTGTAACCCGCTTTACTGAGAAATATAACACATTTCTATATTTCATTTCATCTTGTTAACAGTGTTACCAACATACGTATATAAAACAATACGAACGACGTTGTGGTACCTCTTATATTTCTCAGAAAAACGTGTTCAGTGGAATCATACTGGTGAAAACATTTGTCGCTGACTGTACAATAGGAAAGGGCGTGCGACGTGCTTCAATTGTAATAAAAAAGGTCATTACGCTCGTGACTGTCAGTCACCGCGAAGATACAAAAACAAAAATAACAAAAATCAAAATGACGATAACAGTGCCGCTTTTATGGTAGGACAAGAAAAGGAGAGTGATAAATCAGTAATCACTATTGAAATAAATACAGAATTTGATTTCTACTTAGATTCAGGTGCATCGGCACATATAACCTATCATAAAAGCATATTTTCGTCATTAATTGCAGTGGAAAAGTTTAGTGTAAAACTAGGTAACGGACAGGAGCTAAAAGTGCATGGTATCGGAAAAATTAACATTCAGTGCTGGCTGGAGAATCGCTGGGTGCACAGTGAGCTGAACGATGTATGGTACATCCCAGACATAAAAGGGTCATTCTCACGGAAACCAGAATCCACTTGTCTCTAACATATTACGGAGTCATAGTTCGGCTTAGACTAAATAACAGCAAAGCTAAACGTGTATTGGACTATATTAAAAGCATTATATGCCTTGAAATGTTTTCATCTTTTTTTTTTTCACTTTTTTAACCTCTTAACGGAAAGTGAGATTTCACCTCCGTGAACTGTCTCCCCTCCAGAAGTCACCAAAGTTTCGCATAATTATAAGAGAACTAAAAGCTTATGATCAATTTTCGGGATGGTGATAGAGTAACAGCGTAATGTTAAATTGCAACCACTGAAAACAATTTTCCTAAAGTTTCATGAAAAGGTAAAAATTTCAATGACTTGTGTTGTCTCCCAAACCATTTCTCATCTCCGTTAAGTTCTTATTAAATTAATAAAAATCTCGTGAATCGCCATCTATGGAGCACTGTGCTGAAGTATGAACCTGTAAAGTATTGCTGAGCCACTAATGTCAATATTATTAGTAAAAGTTGTGGCGATTGTGAAAATTTTATAAAAAGGGTAAGAAAAAATATTTGTTCAAGATAATTTGTCACCTCCGTTAACACATTATTAGACAAACATTGTTTATTTAATTTGCTCATTGTCCTACAGATAATTAGAACAACTGTACAAGCTTATATTATAGCATGCACAATTTTATAACCTCAAAACGCTTTAATATTGTACGGAAAATATCAAAATTTCACACCTACGTGAACCTCACTTCCGTTAATATCTGTGTTCACGGAGATGAGATTGTACTCCCGGAGGTGAGAAACCGTCAATTTACCTATACAAAAATGATCTTTTATTCCCAGGTAATTCACTCGCAATGGTGCAAACCAATACAAAGTGCAATAGTACAGATAAAAAACGAAAAATAGTCAGAGAAAGTATGAGAAGATTGCGAGAAAATATAAAAAGTGACCCCGTTAAATACGAGGAAGCTAAAAAGAAAGAAAGAGAGCGCTATTATGCTAGAAAAGCAGCAGGGAAAATTAAGAGCGTTAGTGATATGCCTGAACGTGAGAAGAGGGCAACCCGAAGAAAATGGAGGGAAAGGAGTAAAAGGTGCTACGACAAAAAGAAAGAAGAAGAGCGTCTAGAAATTTTTTTAACTGAACAAACTCCACCCGCCTCTCCAGTTCAGGGTGAGGAACTTAACAATCTTGGCGATACTCCTAGTGCTGCACTATCTTCCACGAGTTCCAGAAGTAGAGTAGCATGTGGTGAAAAGGTTAGAAGAAAGAATAGAAAGAAGGTAAATTTACGAATTAAGTATCTTGAAAATAAATTACGTGAGGCAGAAAAACGAGCACGTAAATATAAAAAAAGAGCTCAACGACTAAAACAAGGAAATAAAAATGCGTTAAGTCCACGATCAAAAGTAAATAATTTGGTTAGTGGTTTTAAAGTTGGACAAACAGTAAAGAAAAAATTACTTTTTGGTGAAATATTGTCATCTCAGTTGAGAGATAATTTCAAAACACAACAAGGGTCCTTGCAAAAAAGAAAATTTCTTCAACATTGTACAGGACCTTTAATTACAAAATATGGTTTTAGAACATATACAGGGTGTCTCTAAAATATGGTGCCATAGCTTAACCACAGATTCCGGGGATCAAAATAAGACGATTTAACGCAACTTACCTCTATCCGAAATTGCTTCGTTAAAGAGCTATTCAACGTAAAAGATCTTCAAAAAAAATCTATTTTTTTAAATAACAAAAGATTGTTTTTAGCGATTAGGATGAAATTTGGGATGTGATTCTTTACTGGAAAAAGGTGTTTTTTGACATCATTTTTTTGTTCAGGAGGGTCGCGTAAGTGGTCAAAGGTTGATCATCCACAGTCAAAGAAGCTCATATCTTTTTAACAGTGCAGCCAATAGTTTTCAAATTTTTTTTACAGAGAGACATTCTTATTTCAAATATTTTTTATCTCTTGTTTGATTTCAGTATCTGCCATAGTTTAGACGGAAAAAATTATTTTGATTGGCTGCAGTGCATTTCTTAAAACAGATGTAGTAATCTAGTTGTCCCGTATGTTGAGAAATAAATCAAGAAGAAACAATTTGATATAAAGTTTATTACTAGCAAGAATGTGAAAGGTGGCGCAAAATAATTTGAACCATTTCTGAATCAATAGTTCAGCTTATTTTGTACCACCGTTAAATTAATAGATTTACAGCAAATGCTCAATGTGTCCACCGTTTTCCCGGATGCAAAACTTGATTCTACTCAAAAAATTGTCTTTTCGTCATTTGTTTCTCAGCATACGGGACAACTTGATTACTACATCGTTTTAAGAAATGCACTGCAACCAATCAAAATAATCTTTTTCAGCCTAAACTATGGGAGATACCGAAATCGAAGAAGAAACAAAAAATATTTGAAATAAGAATGTCTCTCTGTAAAAAAATTTTGAAAAGTATTGGCCGAACTGTTAAAAAAATATGAGCTTCTTTGCCTGTGGATGATCAACCTTTGACCACTTACGCGACCCTCCTGAACAAAAAAATGATGTCAAAAAACACCTTTTTCCAGTAAAGAATCACATCCCAAATTTCATCCTAATCGCTAAAAACAATCTTTTGTTATTTAAAAATATAGAAATTTTTTGAAGATCTTTGGCGTTGGATAGCGCTTTAACGAAGCAATTTCGGATAGAGGTAAGTTGCGTTAAATCGTCTTATTTTGATCCCCGGAATCTGTGGTTAAGCTATGGCACCATATTTTAGAGACACCCTGTATAGGATCTTTATCTTCCAACATTATTTTTGGGAAAAGCAAATGCCGAAAAGATGTAATACAAAAAAAGATTTTACATGTGCAGCAATGTGTCAAATCTTTTTTATTGAAAGACGAAAACAGTCGCCTTGTTCCTGGAAAGAAAGACACAATAACTCGTCATAAACAGAAAAAACAAAAAAGATATCTTTGTGACACATTGAAAAATATTTACGGCAAGTTCAAAAACACAAATCCAAATTTGAAAATTTTATATGCTACATTCTGCAAAATGCGCCCGTTTTGGGTATTGCAGCCGACGGTTTCAGCCAGGAATACTTGTTTATGTTTAATACATACAAATATGGCACTTATAGTTTCTAGATTGCATTTCTTAAAAATTATTAATGAAAATACTCCTGAAGAACTTATAAAATCATATACATGTGTTGATAATCTTTCAATAGAAAAATGTCTTGAAAGAAAATGTCAACAATGCAAACACAAAGTAATAACAATTTTAAACTACGATGTAAATGAAGATACATATTACGAGAAGTGGTTTACAAAAAAGGAAAAGCTAATCATAAAAGGAAAAGAAAAACTGTGCCAAAAAACAGTTAAAGAAAAGGTTTTTTGTAAGAAGGCCGATATCGTATTTATTCTTAAACAAAATTTGGACAAATTCTTAATGCACGTAAGAAACATAATACATCAGTATAAAGTAATAGACAACATTAAAAAAACATTGACGACAAGGGATATTTTAATTCACGCAGATTTTTCTGAAAATTATAATTGTAAGTATAATGAAGAAGTGCAGTCGGCACATTTCGGTGGTTCTAAACCACAGGTAAGTCTGCATACTGTGGTTATATATTACAAAAATCCTGAAAGTGACAGTGTTGTACCATTGTCGATCTGCACCTTATCAGACAACTTGAGACATGACCCATCAGCAATATGTGTTCACCAACAATTAGCAATCATGGAAATTCAAAAAATTGTTCCGTGTGTAGAAACTATGCATTTTCTATCGGATGGTCCATCTACACAGTATAAAAACAAGAAAATGTTTTTCTTAATGGCATATTACCTCGCTAGAAATATAGAAGTTAATCGTTTACGTTGGCACTATAGTGAAAGTGGACATGGGAAGGGTGCTCCCGATGGAATTGGGGGTGTGGTGAAACGGGAAGCTGATCGTCTAGTAGCCATGGGCAGAGATATCCCAGATTTTCAATCTTTGGTACACGCACTCATAGATTCCACTAAAGTCAAGATTCTTCCAATAGATTCAGCAAAAATTAAAGAAATAGATGATATTCTTCCAGATAATCTGTCAGTATTCCAAGGAACAATGAAAATACACGAAGTATGTTGGTCTAGAAATGATAGAACTCTTTTGCGGGTGAGACAACTTTCCTGCATAGCCTGTAGTGAAGACATAGATTGTGAACATTATGGTTTAGGAACGATACGGCTCAAGAGTATGGAAGATAATTCTGTCGAAAATCATGATCGATTACATTATGAAGATGTTTATTCGTCCTCCGAGAGTGAAGACATTCCGAATATTCAACAAAAACTGAAACTTCAGAAAGGCATGTATGTGGTGGTAAAACTAGCCGGAAAGAAAATTGTTCGGCACTATATAGGTTGTATCTCTTCAGTCGATGGTGATAACGAATACAGCGTTAAATTCCTGAAAAAAACAGGAGGTAAAACGTTCGTCTTTCCGGAACAAGATGACTTGTCAGTTATAGACGAACCAAATGTGCAGATGATTTTAAGTTGTCTTCAATATAATGAGCAGAATCGGGAATATATTTTTTTAGATAATTTAAATTTTCCAAATCTGTTTTAATTTTCATCAATTTCATTAAATACCTATATTCGTACATACGTTCTAGTTAGAATAGACAGGTTGAATGTAACGAATCCACTTTTAGTTCGAAATAAATGTGTTACGCAGTAATATTGTATGATTTTTAATGATGTAATCACTTCTGTGAGTAGTTATCACCTCCGTAAGTAGAGTAATCTCATCTCCGTGAACAGTGTCTCACCTCCGTGAAATCCAATTATTATTTTTTTGTTAATTTTTGGCTAAATGTTATCTACGATCTCGGAAATGTAGTTTCATGATAAGAGACTAGTTCTATCAATTGGAAAAAGGGTAAATTATAATTATTTAACAATATTTTTTCTGTCAAAAAGTCAAAACTTAATTCGCTGCTTTTTGTGAGAATGACCCAAAAAAGAACTTATTTTCGGAAGGTGCTATCACGAGAAAGGGGATGAAAATTGAGAAAATACATGAAAAGGCGAAAATCTATAAGGGAAACATAGATGTGTTAATCGGAATTCGACAACCAAACAATTTGTATAAACTGTTATTTAGAATGAAACAACTCCCAGAGATTAATATGACCGTAAGTGCTGATTTGAAAACATGGCATAATCGGTTGGGCCACATCAACACAGATACGATTAAAAACATAATCTCAAAGGGACTTATAAACGGTTTAAAATTGAGTGGGTACGAGAATTTCGTTTGTGAAGGGTGCCAATATGGAAAGCAACACAAGTTGCCATACAGAAATACACCGAAACGCGACTACAAGCCGGGGGAATTTATACACTCAGATCTATGTGGGCCTATGTCTGTAGAATCGGTTCGTGGGGCCCTGTATTTTGCTTTGTTTAAGGATGATCAAACCAGCTTTAGAACCGTGTATTTCATTAAACACAAATCGGACACTTTTGACTGTTTCAAACGATTCTATAACTTGTGTAAAAACAAGTTCGGTTACGGCATAAAATTACGAACTGATATGGGCCGCGAATGCGTGAATCGGGAATTTAGTGATTTTCTGGCCGAAAAAGGGGTAGTTTCTGAGACGAGCGCACCATACTGTCATGAACAGAATGGTAAGTCCGAACGTGAGATGCGAGCCATTGTAGAAAGTGCGCAAGCTATGATATACACGAAAGATCTTCCTCTTTATTTATGGGCAGAGGCTGTAAATACAGCCACATACATTCTCAATAGAACTTCAAACCGGAGTGAACCTAATACTACACCTTTCGAAATGTGGACCAAAACTAAGCCTGGACTTGGCCACATTAAGGTGTTCGGGTGCACTGCATGTACCTAATGAAATGCGAGGAAAGTTACAAACAAAGAGTAAGAAGTTATTGTTAGTTGGGTATGAGGGCGAATCTATCAACTACAGATTGTTCGACGTAGAGACACGAAAAATAAAAATAGCTCGAAATGTAATTTTCGACGAGAATGATGAAGTAAATATCCCCAGAGCTAACACAATTTTACTACCAGTAAGAGATGAAATCAACGAAGGGGTGGTCCCGGAAAGTGACGAAGGGACAGCATCTGATAAACAGGATGATGGGACAGTACTCGATGAACCAATCCCACCAGCTGTTGATGCTAACCTTGATAGAGTGCTGAGGCCACGCAATACTTTAAAACCACCTGAGCGATTTAAAGATTTTGAATTTGAAATGAACCTCACCGAGGGTGAAGTACCTCAAACTTACGATGAGGCTGTAAATTGTGCTGAAAAGGAGCATTGGAAGGCGGCTATACAGGAGGAACTGGAAGCTTTGAGGAAGAACAATACATGAGAAGTGAAGGGAATACCACCTCATAAGAAACCTGTGAGTTCGAGATGGGTTTTAAAAATGAAATCAACACCGAATGCGCAACCGGACAGATACAAAGCTCACCTGTGTGCTAGGGGTTTCACGCAAGTTGAGGGCGTTGACTACCATGAGACGTACGCTCCAACTGCCAGGTATGACTAACGTGACCATCCGTCCCGTTTTGAACGGGACCGTCCCGTTTTTCGGTACTCTGTCCCGGTGTCCCCGAGGAAAGCTTCGGGACGCAAAATTGTCCCGTTTTCCGTTTTAAGGAGGTCGACTAGCTGAATGTGCTTCAACAGAAAAAAAAATAATTCGCGACTTCAACTTATTCTTTATTATCAACTGCGGACGTTTCGATGGTCACTTCGCAGCGCACGCCGTTGTTTCGAAGGATTGAACGAGAGGCGGGGGCATTGAAATTATACTACTGGAAGCACTTCTTTGCTAGTTTATTCAGTTGCATACCTACTGTCCTGATATTTTTGCATTGTAGATAGATTGTAGTGAGTGGTAATTCGAAGTGTTTTGTTTTGGAATCTCTTTATTTTAACTATGCCGAAACGCAAGTGCACGTTTAATATTACTTTACAAGCAAAATACCCGTTCATTAAGCAAAGAAATACTCCCTCGGATGTGAATTGCGAAAAATATCGTACAGAATTTAGCGTTTCCCATGGTGGTGCCAGTGATATTGAACAGCATTTAAAGTCAGAAAAACATAAAAATGCCGATCGTGCGGCTGCTTCGAGTTCTTCAATGTTAAATTTTTTCAAGAAATTGGACGCGCCAACTTCAAAAGATCTGGATATCGCCGGGGCAGAAGGCGTCTGGGCTTATCACACGATACAAGAAAACCACAGTTTTCGCTCCAATGATTGTGCGTCAAAATTAATCCAATCATGTTTCGATCAGAAATTTACGTGCGCACGTACGAAAACAGAAGCTATTGTAGTAAATGTGTTAGCACCTATAGCGATTGATGAATTAAAAGCCGATCTTGGTAAATCACACTGTATTACAATTTTAACTGACACTTCAAACCACGGTAGCAAAAAGATATTCCCTATTTTAGTGCGCTTTTTTCTACCATACAAAGGAATACAAGGAAAAATTTTAGATCTCCAAGACCAGCCAGGTGAAACTTCAGATATCATTGTCAATTATTTAGTCCAAGTAGTGACAGAAAATAATTTGACTCCAAAAATTGTGGCATTTTGTGGGGACAACACCAACTGCAATTTTGGATTCGCAACTAGGCGAGGAGTCAATAATGTGTACGCCAAATTAAAATCATGTCTCGAAAAAACATTAATAGGTATTGGATGCGAAGCCCATATAATTCACAACGCAATCAAATCAGGCGCAGATTGTCTACCTATAGACTTCGAATGCATTATTGTAAAGATATATTCATTTTTTTATATTTACACGGTTCGAGTTGAAGCATTAAAGGAATTGTGTTGAAAAACTGATACAGAATATCACAAAATGCTGGGCTATAGCAAAACCAGGTGGCTTGCGCTTATGCCTGCTATCGAAAGAGTTTTGAAAATGTACCAGCCATTAAAGAATTATTTTTTGAGCATCGAAAAATGTCCCAATATATTGAAAAACTTTTTTGAAGATCCCAGTTCAGAATTGTGGCTTTATTTTATGCACGCTCAGTCGGCAAGTTTTCATCAACCCGTGTTGAAGATCGAAGGTCAGAATATTTCGGCAATTGAAGCTGCAACAGAAATTAATCTACTGAAACACAATTTGGCTCAAAAACAGAGTACTCAGTTTCTTCCATATTCAGTCCGTAGTTTAATGGTGAAATTGAAAGATAGTGGATGCAGTGATATTGACGAAGAATTAGTGAAAACTACAGCTACAGAATTCTACAAAACAAGTTGTGAATATTTGGAGCAGTGGACTCTATTTAATAAAGAATTGGAGATATTGCATTGGGCAAATTTAACAAAAATACCTGCGTGGGAAGAAGTTCAAAAAGTATCAGATGTATTGATTGAAAAAGGATATGTTGATTGTAATAAAGACACAGAAATATTCGACGAATTTACACTAATTTCTAACTACATCACGTCGCAAAAAGTGACCGAATGGAATAATCTAAAGGTTTCTACGGAAAATCGTTGGGTGGAAGTATTCAACCACTTTCGCACCAGCATTCTTAATCATGCAAACTTTGTTATTCTAATTGAATATATTTTATGTCTGCCTGGCACAAATGCGCCAGTAGAACGAGTCTTTTCTTTGATGAACAAATTGTGGACACCCGAAAAAACTCAGTTACAGGTGTCGGTTCTTAAGGCGATGTTGATAACTAAGGTGAATATTAAAAAAACGTGCCACGAATTTTATTCTTATTTAAAATCGTCGCCAGCTATATTAAAACAAATGTGTTCCTCGGAAAAATATAAAAATAACTAAAGTACACATTACTTTTCGATTGTAATCCTATTTTGATAAATAAAATTTATTATTAAAAATGTGTTTTTCTGAGGGGCGGCTTAAGGGCCGGGAGACCGCCCAGGGCGCTTGCCCTGGGGGCGCCAAACTTGAGTCAAAAATTATTTTGTTTTTTAAAAAGTACTTTTTAAATTTAATGCAACAATAATTAGTTTACATATTCGTGATAATCATGGTAATGGAGAATTGTGGGATAATATTAAAACATACTAGTTATAATAATTCGAAAAAGCAAAATGAACGTTTCATTTCTAAAAAGTTTAACATTTTGAAATTTTTTATTTGGCATTCAAATTCTCAGATGCACGTACAACACGTTAAAAATTGGCCACGCCCACTTTTGAAAAAAAAATCGACTGCGGCGCATTTTTAAGTTCTTTTGAAGTAACTTTAACCGAACCCAAATATTTTGTGGGACTTCAAATTGAGATAGATAAAGTGAATCATACAATATTCATTTATGTTGAAAATTTTATTGATAAAATGATTAAAAGATTTAACATGAGTGACGCGAAACCGTGTAATAATCTTTGTGATCCAAATTCAAATATTTATCAATTGTGCGACTCAAATGAAGCGACAGATATTAAATTTCCGTATCGCGAAGCTGTCGGGAGTTTGATCTTTGCGGCTATTACTGCAAGGCCTGATATAATGTATACAGTAAACATAGTGAGTCGCTATCAAAATAATCCGAATACTTCACATGTAAATGCTGTTAAGCGAATTTTAAAGTATTTAAAAACTACAAAAAGCTTGGGAATTTTGTATGATAATACCAACAAAGTTATGGGGTATTCCGACGCGGATTTCGCAGGGGACATCGAAACCAGGAAGTCGACAACCGGCTACGTATTCCAGATGGGCAACGGGGCTGTCTCTTGGACCAGTCAGAGGCAGAAATGCATCACTTTGTCTACTACTGAGGCTGTGTAGATTAAAAATTTACTATGTGAAGTGGGTGAAGCATTAAATAAAGTGTGTTTGTGTGTGGACAATCAAACGGCGATAAAATTAGTGTAAAATCCGTCGTTTCACAAACGTACTAAACATATTGATGTTCGTTATCAGAGAGAGGCTTGAAAATAAAGAAATAGAAATTCAATTTGTACCCTCTGATGAACAGACAGCGGACAATCTGACCAAGTCCTTACCCATTTGTAAATTTGAAAAGTTAAGGGCTGATTTAGGTATGATCTAGGTTACACAAAAATTTGTTTGTGAATTCCTTAGAAAACGGGGGAATGTTAGACATGTGTTCTAGTGGATTTTAGTTGGCCACTATTGCTATATTGTTCTAGTTCCGTTTTAGTATTAGTTGACAGCTGATATGAGTGGTCGTTGTCATACTGTATTGTAATCCTCGTTTCTTTTGATAATCGTTAATACGACCTTATATTTATACTGACTTTTTATTACTACTCTGCAAACAGTCACGAACCTTGATTTTATAAGGACATACCGTAAATACGCAGCCCTTCGTCCAAAACATGTTGTTAATCGTCGTGTATTCTTGAGATATGAAAAAGAAAAGTGTACCGCACAAGTTGTTGGAGTTCATAAAATTGGGGAAATACCCAGCTTGATTGCTAAATATTTGGGACTGCCAAACAGTAAACAATTCACTGGCCACTCTTTTAGGAGAAGTTCTACTACGCTACTTGCCAATACCGGTGCAGATATATCGGTTCTTAAACGCCATGGTGGCTGGAGATCGAGTACAGTAGCAGAATCATATGTAGAAGACTCCATCGAAAACAAGAAAAAAATATCCAATTTAATTTCCGGTACTGTAGCGTCTACTTCAAATACGGGTGCGGATGAGTTATTAGTACCTATCGAAAATAATGTTTTAAACGTCTAATGTTAACTGTTCGAAAACATTGGATTTAGTTACTTCTACTTCAGGAGTAAATATAATAATACAAATTGTACAATTAATATTAACATTTATCCTAAATAATTTATCTTTGTTGTATGTATTTTAAAATATAAAACAAGAAACTTGTTTTTGCTGTTATGTTTTAGAAACGTCACTGTCAACTCTCAAATGTCAAATCTTAAACTGACGTTTAGTTTAGCGGCCGCTACCCATAGCAGCGGCCGCGAAATTGGATTTCGCGTCCTGAACAGCGTACGGAAAACGTTCACTTCCCGGACGGTTGCACAATAGTTATTTGTATACCAAGAACGCGAAATGTGTCTTTATCGTACCGAGAGAAAATTGTCGCCGAGGACGCTTGCGGCCGAGGAAAGACAATCTTGAGGGCGCTAAAGAATTTCGCGGACAAGGTATACACAATATTATTTGTGCAACCGTAAAAAATGTGTAATAAATTCTAAATGTTATTGCTTTTAGAAAACCTACAGCTTAATTCATTGTAAATAGAAAAACAGCTTTCAGTTAGCGCGTTACTATGGATATGGAGTAAATAATACAATTAGTTTTGTATAAATTACAATGATTTTTACTTTAGAGGCCGCTACCATAGCAGCGGCCGCGAAATTAGATTTCGCGTCCTGAACAGCGGACGCGAAACCTTCACTTCGCGTACGGTTGCACAAAATAGTTATTTTTGTATCATGGCCAAAAAGTGAATGTTTTTCGGCCGCGACTGATTTTCTGGTCGAGGCAAAGCCGAGACCAGGAAACAGGGAAGGACGAAAAAGCACTTTTTGGCAGAGGTGCAAACAACATTTTTTAGGCGAATATTACAAATTTTACTAACAAATTTAAATTTTGATTTGAATATTCCAATGACATTTGGTCACGTGACCACCCTGAAACGTCATAGCCGCATCACGTTACTGTTTCTCAGCGGTAACCATGGTAACTCAACACGTTTGAAATTGCCAGTTGTTAAACAATTCATTTATTGTTAATTTATATGCAAGAAAATGAGTGATAGTGATAGCAACAACGTTTTCCCAATACTCCGCCTGAAATTCATGAAATTGCAAATACTGCAACACTAAATTTATTACCTGATAAATCTCGGCAAGTTTACCTGAAACATTATGATATTTTTATGGAATGGTGTAAGCAAAATAAAATTAGTAACTTGACAGAAAATGTGGTTCTTGCCTACTTTTCGGAAAAACTAAAATATGGAAACCTTCGACTTTGTGGTCTGTTTATTCGATGATAAAATTAACTGTAATGGTTAAAAATGATATCGATATCAGTAAATTTTCTAAAGTTATCGCTTTTTTGAAGAAAAAAAATGTGGGTCACGTAGCAAAGAAATCGCAAATATTTACACGAAGTGAAATAATTACATTTCTACAAGAAGCACCAGATGAAAATCATCTCATGTTGAAGGTAGGTAGTACCTTATCTTTTTACGTACCTACATACTACATAGTTATAAATGGCTTACTTTTACTTGAAGGTTTGCTTGATAATCGGATTAGCTGGAGCTTGCAGACGACAAGAATTTAGAAAAATGTTGATGACTGACATTCAAGATAAAGGAGATATGCTAATAATTACTATTCCAGAGACAAAAACTGGGAAAAAAAGAATTTTCACCATAAGTGCTCCACTCAAGTTGTAGGGGTGCATACTTTTGAAAAAATACCATCTATAATTGCAAAGTATTTGCAGTTGCCAAATACTACTAACTACACAGGCCACTGTATCAGAAGAAGTTCGGCTTCGTTGTTGGTTGAAGCAGGAGGCGATATTTTGATGCTAAAACGGCATGGTGGGTGGAAGTCTTCGACTGTGGCGGAGGGCTATGTCGAAGATTCTATAACCAGTAAAAAAGGAATTGCAAGCAGAATTCTTACAGGCAGCGATGGCGCTTCAACTTCCTATGTTGCCATTAACACTACGATTGATAAAGAAAATGTGGTGGTCGATATGAATAATTACAATTCTATAACAACCGATCAAGCACTATCTACTGCCTCTGCAAGTGGAATGAACATTTCTGGGTGCCACAACTGCACATTTAATATAAATGTTAATAATAAATAAAACTAAAATTAATTAGTAGTAATGCCTCTCAGTTAGATACTTTTTTTGTTTAAATAGTTTCCATTCATGAAATTAATAAATTTATATTAAAAATTAATGAGTGTATTAAAATCTACTAAAACATATACTAAAATCCCCACTGGTAACGTGCGTACTTCAATCTTGCACTAAACTAATTAAAGTTGTACGTATTAAAAAGGTTCAATAAAGTATAAACCGCTGCTTGTTCTTGAACTGTAAGATCTTCTCTTGCAACATTACTTTCTGGCAAGTTTTCTTCAAAAGCATCAAAAGTATGGAACATACCAAATAAAACCGAAATGAATGTTTTTTTTCAAAAAATCCCGAAACACGTCAATTTTCTTTTTTAAAAATACACATTGGAATGTCAAAATAATTTTCCGGCCTTCATTTGTTTGTAAGTGATGACGTCATCAGTATTTTTTTTAAATGTCAACCCCCATTTTTTTTCGCGTTTTTGATACATCTTTTAATTACTTAAATGACAGTATAAAAATGTTGATACCTTACATAAGAAAATTTTCGAGAAATAAATTATTTGATGATTAATAAACACATTCTTAACAAATGTTAAACATGGTTTAATGGTATTAGTATTGATAAAACAGAATCACAGGTACCAAGAAACAAACGCCCATAATCTAAACAACTTTTTAGAAAAAAACATTTATTTCGGTTTTATTTGGTATGTTCCATACTTTTGGTGCTCACTGTATAATACTATCCTATTCAACATTCAAGGCTTGTTGTTCATTCTTGTACTTTCTTTTTGGTTAAATGATTAGGTAGGTAACTTAACGGATGCCACTGCAGGTTTTATATGAGGGTTAATTTTGGATTGTATGTATCCTAAAAAATATTCACATTACAAATAAAACAATCTTACTTTAGTTTGATAGTGAGTTATTTACCTGCAGTTTTAAAGCTGTGGTCTCCAGCTATTCCCAACTTTGTTGGTTATATTTACAAAATTGATTTTTCTTTGCAAACAACATTTTTTAGGCGAATATTACAAATTTTATTAACAAATTTAAATTTTTATTTAAATATTCCAATGACATTTGGTCACGTGACCACCCTGAAACGTCATAGCTGTTTTTATCATAGTCGACTAAAAAATTATAAATCAGCGGCTGAAAAAGTAAAAGCGGCCGAAAAACACCGGCCGTAAAGTATTTGCGGCCATAAAATAGAAATTGACAAATGCCTACTGTTATAGATAACTAGCAAGTATGTTGTGTAGCGTGGCTGGCCTATGTAACTAGGGGGGCCAGTTCACCAGAAAGCTTGATGAAGACACGACGTCATAAACGCTCCTAGAAACTGATACCTATATTAATTACATTGAGTTATTATCAATAAACATATAAGTAATAATTATCACCGTGTATCATTTAGAACATAACATGGCGCAGTTGTAGAACCGTGGGAGAAGAAGCACATTACGGAAAGTTAAAAATCAGAGGTGAACTCGCACGTGGTCATAATCAATATAACCTCACTAAGTAGTTTAATTGTGGTCTTAATTATTTTTTTGAAATAATAATAATGGAGTTCCTATCCCAGCCCAAGCCAATGATGATGGATGGAGACCTAGGTAGGAACTGGAAGGTGTTCCGGGACGATTTCACTGTTTATTTAGAGGCAACTGGTGGCAGTGAAAAAGCAAAAAAAGTCCAGGCAGCAGTGCTTTTGCATTGCATGGGCAGAGAAGCAAAAGATGTCTTAGAAACCTTAGAAATAAGTGCTACCGACAAGGGAGACCCGAACAAAATATTAGAGCATCTAGAAGGCTATTTCTTAATACTAGAATCCATTTGGCGGGAGAAAACTTTGATGCATTTTGCGGCGAACTAAGGAAAATTGCAGCAAATTGTGATTACGGCACCCTTAAGGATGGATTAAAGGAATTAAAGAATAAAGGACAGACTGCTCCGAGAACCAAAGTTAGACTTGAAAAAGGCGGTGGAAATATGCAAGGCTGCTGAACAAACTGATGCACACATCAAACAATTAGTAGAGAAGACGGAGACACCGGAAGTGGGTGAAATTAAGAAACGGAAGAAGCCACAAATAAAAAAGAATTGGCAGGAACAGGCAGGCGGGAGCAGTTCGGAACTGAACAGTCGCCCAAGTACGAGCTACCACAATCCAAATAGGCATGGTCCTGATAATCGAGGACAACAATGGGGTAGTACTGGCAGGCAGGGGTACAACAATGACTTCTGCAACCAGTGTGGATTCAAACATGGAAAATTTTGTCCTGCATATGGTATGTAACAAATGTGGGAGACTAAATCATTTTGCAAGACGATGCACAAGATCCACTTATAAAAGTGTACAGGTAGTGCAGAATGAGGAGGTTTCTTTAGCTGACTCAGATAGTGAGTCAGATGATTATGTTTTGGGTTCACTCGAGGTCAATATAGTAGACACTAATGAAAACGATTGGTTCCAAAAAGTCGAAATTTTAAATAGTAACAAATCGATAAATTGTAAACTTGATACTGGCGCACAAATTAATGTGATCCCAAAACATATATTCAAATCACTAAAACTAGATGATAAGATGAAAAATTGTAAAATGGTTGTTAAAAATTATGGGGGTGACAAATTAAATGTTATTGGTTGCAGTGAATTATTAGTAAAGGTTAATGACCTGGTTGAAAAAGTAAAGTTTGTAATAATCGAAACTGATAAAAAATCAGTCCCTATCTTAGGCATTGAGGGTGTTCAATTATTTAATTTGATAAAATTGAATGTAAACGAAATTAAGATTAGCAAAGAAACTGTGTCTCGTAATGTAGCAAGTATTGTTGATGAACATGCTGACCTATTTAAGGGTATGGGAAAAATTAAAATGGAACCTTGTGAATTTAAGTTAAAGGAACATTATGTTCCGGTGACATTACCTTGTAGGAAAGTTCCTTATCAACAATTGAATACCTTGAGAACAGAACTAGATCGTATGGTTAAGGAAAAATAATTGACCCAATAACTGAACCAACAGAGTTTGTCAACCCGATAGTATTAGTTAATAAACCCAACGGAAAAATTAGAATTTGTCTTGACCCACAAACTTTAAACAAAGCAATTTTAAGAGAACATTATCAATTGCTCACATTTGAAGAACTCACACATGATTTAAAAGGGATGAAATATTTTTCAATTCTTGATGCAAATAAAGGGTTTTGGCAAATAGAGTTAACAGAGGAATCCTCAAGGTTAACTACATTTGCTACTCCATTTGGGAGATTCCGATTTTTAAGATTACCATTTGGCTTATCATGTGCTCCTGAAATTTTTCATCAAGTATTCACTGAATTATTTATAAACATAGAAGGCGTAAAAAATTTATATTGACGATCTGATTGTTTGTGGGAAAACGGTAATAGAACATAATCAACGCCTAGAACATGTTCTAAGGAGAGCAAAAGAAAAAGGTGTAAAATTAAATCAAGAAAAATGCAAATTTGGGGTGTCGGAAATAAAGTATATAGGTCACATTTTGACAGATCATGGCATCAAACCAGACGAAGAAAAAATTGAAGCTATTAAACGAATTCCGAAACCAGAAAATCCTAAAGAACTGACTCGTTTCCTAGGTATGGTGACATATGTAGCCAAATCTATTCCAAATTTAACAAGACTGACACACAATCTAAGACAATTAAATAGTTCAGTGTGAGTGTCGTAGAGTGCAGACGTGTCATAAATTCGCTCTGTGGATTAATAGTTATTTGATTTTTATTTGCAATGGAAGAAAAGATTAATGAAGTGCTCAAACAGCTTGGTGAACTAAATATCAAATACGATAAAATATACACCTTGCTAGATGAAGCAAAAAACGATAACAAGATATTAAGCGAGCAGGTTACAGCCTTGGAAGACAAACTCGATTACCTAGAAAACCAAAGCCGACGAAACAACCTGATCTTCTACGGTCTACAAGAATCCGGAAGTGAAACCTGGGAAGACTGTGAAAATAAAGTTATCAATGTGGTCAATACAAAACTAGAGTTATCTATTGATAACAATATGATCGAAAGAGCTCATAGAATAGGCTCAAATAGGAACAAAATGCGGCCCATTATAATAAAATTCACGAATTACAAAGTCAAAAATTCTATTCTTCGATGTGCATACAAACTCAAAAATACAAACGTTTCTGTAAGTGAAGATTTTTCAAAAAGGATCATGGAAATCAGGAAATCTCTCCAGCCCCATCTGCTCCAGGCGAAAAAAAATAATAAAAAAGCATACTTGCGCTTTGACAAATTAATCATTGACGGCAAAGTATTTAATCCACCATCGGAAGACAATAGTTCGAGTTCCTATTACCAACTCAGATCGTCCAAGAAGAAAAACCAAGAAAAAAACTGCTAGGACAATAGGAGTAGAGAGGAAAACATCACCATCCTACATTCAAACATACAATCGTTAAGAAACAAAAAACTAGATATAGAGGTAGCTATAAAACATTTAGAAACTGAAATTAATATTGATATAAATGTAATTTGTATATGTGAACATTGGCTTAATGAGAATGAAATAAAATTTGAGTTAATAAATAATTTTTATGCGCCATCTTATTTTTGCAGAAAAATGATAATTAATAGAGGGGGAGTTATTATTTTAGTTAAGAATAATTTATTATTTGAAAAAGCGGAATTTACAATTCCCGTAGTTGAAAAACACTTCGAGTATACATCAGTTAAAAACTTAAAATTAATTGTTGTTGTAATTTATAGAACACCAGACGGTGACCTCGAGGTATTTTTTAACAATTTAGTTAATCTACTTAAGGAAATGAATGAACTGCACTTAGATATGGCGATATGTGGCGATTTTAACATAGATTTAAACATTAATACTGCAGCAACAATAGAATTTATTTCGATAATGAATATGTTTAATTTAAAACATAAAATAACATCTAATACGAGAATTACAGCACACTCGGCAACTAGGCTAGATAATATTTTCACTTCAATACCAGATCAGTTTCTGGAGGCTAACGTTTACGAATTAGGCTTATCAGATCATAACTCGCAATTACTAACAATTAAAAACTATTTTTCGAAATATATAGCAAATACATCAGAAAAGAGAAGAATTTTTAATAACAAAACTTGCAAAAAATTTCGTAGATTGGTGGAGTCTGCAGACTGGCATATGGTATATGAGGTCAACAATATAAACAAAAAGCTTGATGCATTTTACAAAACATTCCTGATATGTTTCGAGGCCGCTTTTCCACTAGTAACAGTAAAACACAATATGCAGACAAATAAAAGTAAATGGATCACAAAAGGAATTAGAATTTCGAGCAAACATAAACGAGAACTGCTTCAGTACAAAAAATATAGTAACGATATTAATTTTCATATATATGTTCAAAACTATACAAAAATTTTCAAAAATACTATCGAATTAGCAAAAAGTTCATATTTCAATGATAGAGTTACAGCTTCAAAAAATGCTTTCAAAACAACTTGGGATATTGTACGAGAGGTAACCGGAAAACATTCGCACAGCCCATTTAAAAATTCAATGCTTCGCGAAAATGATAATACAGTTACTGCTCCAGTAGAAATAGCTAATTTATTCAACGATTATTTCATAAATGCTGCTGAGAGTTCAACTGATAAACGGCAGTGTACACTAAACCCCATGGTTCACCTCAATTCCGTGCAACTTAACACGAATTCCTCATTTTTTATATCTCCAATAACAGAAGATGAAACACAAAACATTATTATTAATTTGAAAAATAAAAATTCTTTTGGCATTGATGAAATTCCTGTCAAAATCATAAAACAAAACATAGTTCACCTAGTAAAACCATTAACTCATATTATAAACGAATCCTTTCAGTCTGGTATCTTCCCGAATAAATTAAAGACTGCAATAATTAAACCATTGTATAAGAAAGGTGATAACAAGATCAAAGGTAATTATAGGCCAATTTCTTTATTGCCTGTATTTTCTAAAATAATAGAAAAAACTATGTTTAACAAATTGCAGTCTTTTCTAGATTCGAAAGATTTACTAAATAAGTTTCAATTTGGATTTCGAAAAAATAAAAGTACAACTCTGGCAATTCACAGTTTTGTAGATTGTATTCTAGACAACTTTGAAAATAACAAATGCTCTATCGGCATCTTTTGCGATCTATCAAAAGCGTTTGATTGCGTAGACTTCAACATATTGCTTGATAAACTATATTTTTATGGTGTACGAGGAATAGCACACAACTGGTTTAAGTCATATTTGGAAAATAGGAGTCAGATGGTGGAGGTGCGGCATCAAAATCCCTCGGGAATTATAGAATCATATCTTTCAAATTTAAAAACTATACAACGTGGAGTACCACAAGGTAGCATCCTTGGTCCACTATTGTTTATAATATACATCAACGATTTGCCATATATAACTTCTGAATGTAAATTCAGCCTGTTTGCAGATGACACCAACTTACTCATTAGCAGTCAAAACATAACCGATTTAAAAATCAAATCTGAAGATATCCTGTAAAAGTATTTGTCAATGGTTTAGAAACAATAAACTAAATCTCAATCTTGAAAAAACATTTAGCATTACTTTCAATACACCCAGAGGTACTGAAAATACTCACATTGTACTCGATGGAAATCCCATAGCATCTGTACCTTCAACGAAATTTCTTGGTATTTACATTGATAATAAATTAAACTGGTCACCACATATCGCTTATCTAAGCAAAAAACTGAGTTCAACTGTGTTTGCGCTGTCTGTTGTCAGAAAAAGCTTTAATTTAAACTCTGCCAAAATTGTTTATTACGCGAACATTGAATGCTTACTTTCTTACGGCATAGAATTCTGGGGCAACTCTATAGACACTGAAATAATTTTCAAAATACAAAAACGGGCTATAAGAACTTTAGACAAGCTAAACCAACGTGATTCATGCCGTGATGCTTTTAAGTCATTGAAAATTCTAACATTTGCCAATCTTTATATTTATAAATTAGCGCAGTATATTTTTGATAGGAAAACAACATTGCCTAAACCCGCAGACTATCATCAATACGATATCAGAAATAACTCAGACATACGCCTACCTAAAGTTTCAAAAACAACAAGTCAAAAAGGTCCTCTTTACTCCGGAATTAAGATATTTAATGCACTACCTTTTCATATTAGAACGAATACTAATTTAAAAACATTCAAAAATTCATTAAAAAAAATGGTTACTCGAAAATCCCTTTTATAACCTGCAAGAGTTCGAACAACATATTTCTACCAGCAGACAGAGTGAATAAATTCTTTTTTCTAAATTCTTTTTTCTTTATTCTACTATAGTAATACCTATTTTATATATTATTATGTATTTAATTATTAATATTATTTATTTTCATTGTTACACCTTTCCCAAACGCCTGTAGGTTGTTATACAGTTATTGTACTACATGGGAAATAAATAATTTACTTACTTACTTACTAACCAAGAAAAATGTGGAATGGCTATGGTCATTAGTGCACGATAATGAATTTAATAATTTAAAACACATACTAGGGAGAAGCCCTGTGCTTCAGTATTACGATCAAAACGAAATCATTACACTCTCTGTTGACAGTTCCAAATTGGGACTTGGGGCAGTGATTTTGAAAAGGTGGGGTCCAGTAGCATACGCTTCTAAATCATTAACTGAAGCACAAATTAATTATGCTCAGATAGAAAAAGAGTTGTTAGCGATAGTATTCGGTTGCCAACGTTTTCATCAGTATGTATATGGTAGACAACTTTTAGTACAAACTGATCATAAACCCCTGGAAGCAATTTTCACTAAACCCCTGAACAAATGTCCACTTAGATTACAAAGGCTTCTGTTAAATTTGCAAATGTATAGTTTTAACGTTAAACATATTCCTGCTTCACAACTTTAACTAGCTGATGCACTTTCTAGAGCCAGTTATAATAATGAAAAATTTGAAATTTGTGAACCTGAAATCGAGGGACAAGTCAACCTAATCGACTACATAAGTATAAGTAAAAAACAGTTTGACAATGTGATTAGGGAAACAAAGAAAGATGAAGAACTACAAGAATTATTGAGGATTATAAAAACGGGATGGCCTAAGAAAAAAAAAACAACTTAAAGAGGCCATAAAACCTTATTGGAAATATCAACATGAATTAGTTGAGGCTAAAGAATTACTTTTCAGAAATACTCAAATTGTTATTCCGAAATCATTAAGACCGGAAATGATCAATCGCCTACACTATAATCACATGGGTATTAACAAAACTCTTATGAGAGTCAAAGCGTTAGTCTTTTGGCCCTTTATTAGCAAAGAAATTACTGACGTAATACAAAACTGTCCAGTATGCCTAAAATACCAAGCAAGTCAACAGAAAGAACCCCTAATTTGTAAGGAAAACCCCGAGAGACCATGGCAAAGGGTATTGGCGGATTTATTTCAGTGCAAAAGTAAAGAGTATCTTCTGGTCGTGGATCACTATTCAAAATTCCCAGAAATAACTTGTCTCAATAACAATACTACAAGTCAAATAATAGTTCATCAGATGAAGTCCATTTTTGCACGACATGGAAAACCAGACATCATTTTTACAGACAATGGTCCACAATTTGTAAACCAAAATTTTCAAAATTTTCTGCAAAGTTGGGAAATAACACACCAAACAAGCACCCCCAAATACCCTCAGTCAAACGGGTTTATTGAACGACATGTCCAAACATTAAAGAAGTTATTAAAGAAAGCATTAGATGACGACAAAGACTTTTACTTGACATTGTTAGAGTATCGAAATACCCCAATTGGTTCTAAATTGCCATCTCCGGCACAACTGTTGTTTGGTAGACGTCTGAAAGGTCATATTCATGAAGAACTTTTAAAATCAAGTTTCAATTCTGAAGAGTACAACAAGTATCTGAAAGTAGGGCAGCATGTTCAAAAACCAAATTTTAATAAAAATGTGAAAACAATGACAGTATTACAACCCGGGGACAGGGTAATGGTACAAATGGAAAATAAAGAATGGGTGCCAGGTAAAATTCAGGAAACGGACACAGACAGACCAAGATCTTATATAATACAATTAGATGGTAATAAGAAAAGGTACATCAGAAATAGAAAATTCTTACGTAAATTCACCACCGATAATTTTAGAATTGACAATAACCATGACGAGATTTGGGAAAGTATGTATCAATCTAATATAGCAGAGGAGTCTAACAGTGAGGTAAACCCTCCTAGCATTGTAATCAATGAAGGGTTAGGTGCCTCAACAGCTATTAGAAATGTAAACCCGGTAGGAAACCTTCCTAGCATTATAATCAATGAAGGGTTAGGTACCTCAACAGCTATTAGAAATGTAAACCCAGTAGGTGAAAAGCCAGTCACAACACGTTATGGTAGGTCAGTTAACAAACCAAAACATTTAAAAGATTATGTTTAAATTATTATCGTTTAATCAAAATGTTTGCATTTATTAGTTAGAACAGTTTCTTATGTCATAATTATAATTTGGTAATTAGTAGTAATTTGTATTCGGGTTAGTGTTTATGACGTTTATGTAAACTTAATTTGTAATACCCTATTCTGTTTAGTTTCAATGTAACCCCCCAAAAGGGAGGGGAGATGTTATACAGTGAGCACCAAAAGTATGGAACATACCAAATAAAACCGAAATAAATGTTTTTTTCTGAAAATCCCGAAACACGTCAATTTTCTTCTTTAAGAATACACATTGGAATGTCAAAATCATTTTCCGACCTTCATTTGTTTGTAAGTGATGACGTCATCGGTATTTTTTTTAAATGTCAACCCCCATTTTTTTTTCGCGTTTTTGATACATCTTTCAATTGCTTAAATGACAGTATAAAAATGTTGATACCTTACATAAGAAAATTTTCGAGAAATAAATTATTTAATGTTTAATAAACACATTCTTAAAAAATGTTAAACATGGTTTAATGGTATTAGTATTGATAAAATAGAATCAAAGATACCAAGAAACAAATGCCAGTAATCTAAACAAGTGCCCACAAGTTGTCAAATATTCAGAAATGTTAATTGTCGTTTACTTGTAATTGTTAAATGAGCCATATCAGATTTATGAAGCTGATGTTCATTATTACAAGTAAACGACAATTAATATTTCTGAATATTTGACAATTTGGCATTTGTTTAGATTACGGGCATTTGTTTCTTGGTGCCTTTAATTCTCTTTTATCAATACTAATACCATTAAACCATGTTTAACATTTGTTAAGAATGTGTTTATTAAACATTAAATAATTTATTTCTCGAAAATTTTCTTATGTAAGGTATCAACATTTTTATACTGTCATTTAAGCAATTGACAGATGAATCAAAAACGCGAAAAAAAATGGGGGTTGACATTTAAAAAAAATACCGATGACGTCATCACTTACAAACAAATGAAGGCCGGATAATTATTTTGACATTCCAATGTGTATTTTTAAAAAAGAAAATTGACGTGTTTCGAGATTTTTAGAAAAAATCATTCATTTCGGTTTTATTTGGTATGTTCCATACTTTTGGTGCTCACTGTATAGATAACTAGCAAGTATGTTGGGTAGCGTGGCTGGCCTATGTAACTAGGGGGGCCAGTTCACCAGAAAGCTTTATGAAGACACGACGTCATAAACGCTCCTAGAAACTGATACCTATATTAATTACATTGAGTTATTATCAATAAACATATAAGTAATAATTATCACCGTGTATCATTTAGAACATAACACCTACTACAAATTGACACTTTACGGCTGTCAAAAGATACGTAAAACAGCTGTTTTTATCGTAGTCGCCTACGGGTATTATTGGCATCCGCAGAAAGTGCTTTAATAAAATGGCTCGCTGTACCTGGTTGTTTCCATATACAAAATTAGATTATGTAAGAACAAGTTTTTTGTGTCACCTTTGGGAGTCTCTATACTCGAAATACCTATCTACTTTTCGTGGCAGTTTTAAAGCTGTAACTAACTAGATTGGAATGTCACCAATGTCATCCATAAAATTTTATACAGATTTCAAAAATGTAATATTGTGTAGACTGTAGAGTGTTCCATTTGAAATAAAGAAATTGTAATTGCTAGTAATAATCATATCTTATCGTAAGTGATCTTACCGGATGGTATTTGGTATAAGAATACCCATTTTATTCCAAGTTGTGTTTCAGATGCCCATGTCCAATAACACCTCATCATCTGATGATCGGGCCCTGGTCTCAATTTTGAACGCGGCTAGGGGGGCTGTTCGTCGGGAACGCCATAGTAATCTGATGGCAGCAACGCGAAATTCTTTTAGGCCTCGCCCTTCTATGTTACTAAATCGTCCTAGTGGTAGAAGGCGCAGTTCTTCTTGGAAAAAAACAATGTTTGTATTAAGGCGGTCAAACCCTGACTTTTATCCAAGTTCCTCTGAAGTGGCATATTTACAGCAAAATGGGCTAGGTATGAAGCTCATTCCAATTTTAAGGAATGTTATCTAAAAGGTGTAAGTTTTAGGCAAGTCCAACGGCATTATTTGTAGGCACTGGTCAATTAACCGTTTAAACAGATATATATGTCAATTATATCCTCAACTATCACTTGAGAATACCGGATTTCGATATGCGAAATGTAACAGAGACAAAAAAAAATCACCATGCTGCCTTTGACGGAATCACTTCTTGATTTAGAGGTGCAAATAGGTCGAGGGGTACTTGTGATTGTTCCTAACCAGGACCTGGTTTTACCACGCCGCCGATCTGATCCAATTTCAGTTCCTGTTGTAGGGGACAGTTCTATCAATATTGTAAGTAGTAAATTTGTGTTTCTTATTAAAGGTCTTGTGATACGTACTTTTAGATTTCTGGAGAAGATGATTCCGATTTTGAACCTTCAAGATCCACACCAACCAACAGTAATCGACAAAGAAACATGTCTATGGTAAATTATAATCATGTAAGTACTGGAAATTATTTGTCAATATGGTGAAAAATTTACGTCAAATGCTTTAAATTCTACTGCAACAGTTACTTTAAAATTCTTTATGAAAATAGCATGTTGTACAAGGTAATTCAGCCAATAGTATTATGTTTTTACTCCAACACCAGAAGAAATACAGAAAAACTACAGAGGTAAGAGGTTGTAATTGTCTATTAAATGGGATTTGAAATAACTATACGGGGTGTCCTTTCATTGAAATCTTTTTATCAAATTTTAGGTTACACCTGTATATTATTGTATAGAAGCAAATGGACAACATTTTGAACAATTACTGGAGTTCTAGTTATGGCAAATTATTTTAAACCACTTTTATTCTATTATTAATGTGTAAAATTGTCTTTTCTCCACTGCTTCATAGCTCGAAAACGAACATGTTTGCGGACATGTTTTCATATAAACTTTTTTGCTATTTTGAGCTGTAGAAGTCGCCTGTAATGTTTGACGCATCACTTTGGAAACACCCTGTATATGTAGCTGCGTAAAACAGATCTTATAAATTATATAGGTACTATTGTCAACGTCGTTATTAGTGCAAATAGAAATTTCATTAAAGGAGCAAACTAGAGTGAAATTCTCAAAATATATGCAAAACCATTTTTTTCTAATTGAAATGGACAATCTGTATATTTAATATTTAACCGTCTGCAAAATCGGTTAATATATAGGTGCCAGAACTTCACTGCTATGAGCTATAAAAAATGAAGCTATTTTATAAGCCATCAGGAATTTGGTATTAGTGCCAGTTTTGATATTGCATTTTTTTCAGATTTCCTCCGAAATATTGAACAATAATTTGAGTTCCAGTGGGAATATTCCCAATGTCAACCATTATCAGGAAATTGAGGACTTTGACAGTTTTCAGCAATTTGATTTGATCAGTAACTCCGATACCACTGTAAAGCCAAATAGTTAAGAAAAAGTGATTTACTTATCTTATAAATTTATTTTTGTAGCATGATATTGATGGTTTTAATAATCATAACGTTGATTATCCTAAATTGCCGGATGAAAATGAAGTTATCACAATTGAAGTAAAACGGGATAATATCCTTAATCATATTCTGGAGGTGTACAAAGATGACACTGTTACACAAAAGCCACTTAAGGTCATTTTTAAGGAAGAAGAGGGTCTTGATTATGGAGGCCTAACAAAGGATTTATTTACAGAGTTCTGGAAGAAATGTCAAGTGGAATTTTTTAGAGGGGAGAATTCTGTGGTACCATATTTATCCCTATCCAAGATTCGCTAAGGCGAAGATGAAAAATTTGTTATAATTGGAAAAATACTAGCCCACACGTGTGTGCTAACAAAATCAATTCCAGTGAACTTCTCAAAATGTTTGTATTTGAAGTTAGGAGACTTGGAGAAAAAAATTCCTGAACATGTACTTAAAAACGATTTTCTTAATTTTGTGAGTATCAGTGAAAAACATTTATTACAAAAATCCGAAGCGTGTTTTGCGTCATTATCCGCTGTTGAAAGGGATACCCTGATGGATCTTTTCCAAACGTACGGCCTCCTGGAACTACCAAAAGAAAATGAAATTTCAGACCAGATAATAACCATAGCTGAAAATGTCTTGTGCAAGCAAAATTCAGATTTAATAAAGAAAATCAAGGATGGAATTCCATTGTACTGTGAACAATTTTTCGCTAGTTTGACTCCCGAAAACTTAAAATATTTGTATCGACAACAAGCCCCAACTCCAACAAAAATTATAAATTGCCTCTTAACTACTCCAGATCTTAACAACTCCTGAGCAATTAAATAATGTTCAAAGCACAACTTATTACTTCCTAAAAACATACATAAACAATTTGAAACATGCCGATCTTTTGAAACTATTGCTATTCATTACTGCTTCTGAAAATACTCCCGAAAATATAATGGTATCTTTCAAAACTTTTGGGATGCCCGTTGCACATACTTGCTCCAATGTCCTCGAATTGCCAACAGTATACTCTACCTAGCAGGAATTGTCTAGAGAGCTCAATGCAGTTATAAATGATGAGTATTCATTCCAGTATACACTTCTTTAAAAAATGTTTATACCAAAAACTCCCATTCTACTGCGAAATGCATTTTTATTTTGTTTTCATTAGTGTTTTTAAGGTTGTTTTTTGCTTTTAATTTCATGAAAGTGCAATGAATGTTTGCTTTTATTTGTTAACATTGTTTAGTTTACTAAGGATGCTATGTACCATTTGTGTTATATTATTCTATTATAACAATAAATTGTTTAGAATTTTCAAGCAATTTTTTAGAAAACTACCTTAGATACCTACTTCTTCATTTTTCTCTAATGTAATGACAGGAAGAGTGAATTTAAAGTTTCATCCACTATTTTCTTTAAATAGTTCAATGTCAAGAGGTAAAAGGGATTGCTTAGTCTTACTTAATTAAATAATTTAGTTCTAATTTAATGTACTCGATGGTTTTGATAGCTACTTTGTCATTCTTTAATGGTGTAACACTAATAGCGTTTTCGATTCACCACTCTGGAGCACTCTCGGAATGCTCTACCAACGAAATCCGTGTTCGATTCGTATATCGAACTTGCTCTAACCGCGATCCGCGTGTTCGGTTGAACTCGACGCTTCGTTAAAGATCACTTCAAAGTGCTCTACGTTGCTCCGACTCGCGAGACGGAGCAACATCGAGCTATTGCCATTAAACACAAGGTCAAACAATGGTCAAGCATGACTGTGTAACATAACCATAAAAAAAATAATATTTGAAAAGTTAAAGGCAAGTTAAAAGTATGGAGAAACAGTGTTTAGCCGTACTAGAAATCTTCTCTTCATCTGACGATGAAATTATGGAAGGAATAGTAAGACGTATAGGGTGGCCCAAATTGGTTGTCCATATAGGGTATCTCAGCAACTATTGTCGTAAGGAGAAAACTAAGGGCACATTCTCGAGCTCGTTTTTAGAGACAAATTTAATGGCGCAGACGAAATTTTGCTATCATTTCACATTTTCAAGGAAAACGCGATTTTACGAAATTTCCTTGTTCCTATTATGTTGAATAACTTTTTATTTTATAAGCCATCGCAAAACTATAAAAACATTCTAAGGCACTTTTTTGGGTAGAACTCAATGGCGTACTCAAATTTTTAATTAAGTTTCAAATTTCGGAAATATTAAATATAGTATTTTTTTAAATAGAAACCATAGTTGGCAATGTCCTTATTAAAAGAGGTATTTTTTTTTTATTTTAAAAATATATACCTTAATGGGTATATTTTTTATAGTTTTTCAGCAAAATTAGAATTTATGTCTTTTACTTACGTTTATTCAGGTAAAGTAAGTTTTCTGTACTAATTGTGGCAAAAGGTCATTTAGAAAAGTTGTTCAGAATGTAAAATCACCACGCCATGGAAAATTTCAGAAATATCGGATTACTTTTTTGAAATCATGTCTGCATATTTTTTATTCAAAAAATTTTGAAATAAATAAGCTGCCAATATTTCTGAAATCTTGTATGGGGTGATGATTTCACATTCTGTAAAACTTTTCTAAATGGAGTTTTGCCACAGTTAGTTCAGAAAACCTACTTTATCTGAATATCCATGTAACTGAAACACAAAAATTCCACTTTTGCTGAAAAACTATTAGAAATATACCCATTAAAGTATATATTTTTAAAATCAGAAAAACGCACTTGTTTAAATAGGGGCATAGCCAACTATGGTTTCTATTTAAATAAACACAACTATATTTAATATCTCCGAAATTTGAACCCTAGTTAAAAAATCGAGTACGCCACTGAATTCTACTAAAAAAAGTGCCTGTAGAATGTTTTTATATTTTTCAGATAGCTAATAAAGCAAAAAAGTTATTCAGCATAATAAGAATAAGGAAATTTCGGAAAATCGCGTTTTCCTTGAAAATGAGAAACGATAGAAAAATTTCGTTCGCGCCATTAAATTTGTCTCAAAAAGCGAGTTCGAGAATGTGCCCTCAGTTTTCTCCTTACGACAATAGCTACTGAGATACATAACCAATTTGGGCCACCCTGTACAACCTCAGCAAGTTGTAAAGTTAGATTCTTTTGTCGATTTAATAGAGGATTTTTCTGCTATACAGGTAGGTAGAGAACAGGATATAATAATCATCGTTATTGCAATTTACCTATATTTTTTGTTAGTTTAAAGAAAATTTCCGAATTAATAAATCAACCCTACAGCAATTAGTGAAATTATTTAAAAATAGTCAATTTTGCCCAAACAATGCTGGTGGTAAACAAGGTAAAACAGCAAAAACTTGTACGGACCTTACTGCTACAGGTTGGCAACAACCGTTTAGCCAAATGATATAAAAGTCAACGCAGCCAAACGGACTCTCTCTACTCGTTTTCACCCGCTCACGGAGATACATCCTCGCGTCTTGAGATTGCAAGTTTAAATATATTGTACAGTAATTGTTAAGTGTTAAATAAACGTTTTTGGTACGTAAGCCTTATTAATTTCCTTCTAAATTGGTGACCCCGGACAATAAGTGAAAGAAGGAATTTCGCGAACAATCGCGATTTAAATAAATTATAAAGTTTAAGTGACCACGTGTATACGGCTAAGGGAAGATCTAAAAAATAATGGCGGAACCAACTGCTAGTGCTGCCGGTACAATAGAAACAGCCACAACCGCACCGTTACCGTTAGACGCGACAGCGATGATCGCGGCGTCAGCGATTTCTCTACCCGCGTTTTGGCCAAGTAGAGCGCAACTTTGGTTCGCAATGGCGGAAGCCAAATTCGAGTTAGCACACCCCAAGATAACACAAACAGACAAAATTTAATCACGTGTTAACCGTCCTTCCACCGGACATAATAACCAAACCTGACCCATCCGAGCCATATACGAAATTAAAGCAGGCAATCATAAACAGGACTACCTTGTCGGACTGCCAGAGACTTAGGCAACTACTTTCCGGAGAGGAATTGGGCAGCAGGAAACCGTCACAATTACTGCGACACATGCGGCAGCTCGTAGACGACTCTGGGTATGTAAACGAATTATTTTTGCAGCAGATGCCTGTGACCGTCAAGCAAATATTGGTATCCCTAACCACACTGACCTTAGAACAAAAAGCAGATATCGCAGACAGGATACTAGAGACCACTGCAACAGTGGCAGCGGTAGGTCATGAGCGAAAGCAAAAGCCGGAGACCAGTGCGGAGGAACCAGTTACAGCTCTTACTGCCAAGTTGGATGCAATCATGCATAGATTAGATGGCCTGGAGAACCATACTCGCAAGCATAGACGCCAGCAAAGCAGAAATCGTTCCCGCAGCAGAACACCTGGCCCGGTAAAACATAGGTTTTGCTGGTACCACTTTAAGTTTGGGGAGAGAGCCGTGAAGTGTACCACCCCCTGCAGCTACTCGGCAGGAAAAAACGAATAAGGGAAGCAGTTGGTGCGACAACTTCTGCGACCCCCTGTTCTCGCCGCCTTTTTGTCGTTGACAAAGAAACTAAGCAACACTTTTTAGTTGATACCGGGGCTGACCTCAGCATCCTACCTGCCCAATTCAAGAAATCTCGACCGGACAATACCCAGGTTGGTTTTAACTTGCAGTCAGCCAGTGGCTCGAATATAAAAGTGTATGCTAACAAAACATTAACTGTAAATATTGGACTCCGGCGTGCATTTGTGTGGAATTTCGTGGTAGCTAACGTTACTGAGACGATAATCGGGGCAGATTTCCTGCATCATTTCGGGTTATTACTTAATTTAAACACTAGACAATTAGTAGACAATAAGACTTCCTTAGTGGTAAATTGTAATTGCAAGAACTCTAACGTAATCGGTGTGCGTGCTGTTTTTGGTGTAGACAATACTAAATACTTACACATTTTACGAAAATATCCAAATGTCATTCGCCCATCACCAACGTTGCAACATCCCACACAGGAGGTATGGCACCACATAGCAACCAATGGACCCCCAGTGCACTCCAAACCTCGACGTCTGGCACCGGACAAACTAAAGCTAGTCAAAGAGGAGTTCGAGCGCATGTTAGCCGCCGGAATCATCAGACCTTCGTCATCAGCATGAGCAAGCCCGCTCCATCTGGTCCCAAAAAACGACAACACATGGTGACCTTGTGGAGATTATCGTAAGCTGAATGCGGCTACCATTCCAGACCGGTACCCGATTCCGCACATTCAGGATTTTAGCCATGACTTAGCGGGTAAGAATATTTTTTCTACCATTGATTTAATTAAGGCGTATTTCCAGTTGCCTGTTACACCATCAGACTGACATAAAACCGCAATAACAACGCCTTTTGGATTATTCGAATTCACAAGGATGTCATTTGAGTTGCGGAATGCGGCACAGACATTTCAAAGATTCTTGGACCAAATATTCAGAGGTTTGGATTTTGTATATGTTTATATTGACGACATCCTAATCGCCTCAACATCCGAAGAACAACATCTGCAACATTTACAAACCGTTCTGAAGAAATTAAGTGAACACGGCCTCGTAATAAACCCAAAAAAATGCATATTTGGAGCAAGTTACTTTTCTAGGGGTCAAGATTTCAGCAAACGGTTTGGAACCGGTACCGGATAAAGTAAAGGCAATTTCAGAATTTTCACTTCCACAAACAATTAAAAAGCTTCAAGCCTTTCTGGGAATGCTCAACTATTATCGGAGGTGGACTCCACATGCAGCCACCATTCAACAACCACTTACAGAACTTCTGAAAGGAAACACCAAGAAGGGCAGCAACATTAATTGGAGTGAAGCTGCTGAACTTGCCTTCGAGGAGTGTACAACCAAGTTAGCAGATGCAGCTATATTGACATTCCCAGAACCAGGAATGAAACTCAGTATAGCCGTGGATGCTTCAGATACAGCAGTAGGAGGAGTTCTTCAGCAAGGGCCAGAACATAATAGTAAGCCAATCTCGTTCTTTTCTGCCAAACTTACGCCAATAGAGAACTTTTGGCCATATACAAAGGGGTAAGACACTTTCGACATTTTTTAGAGGGCCGCGATTTCATCATCTTTACTGATCATCGCCCCCTCACATTTGCTTTTACACAGAAGCCCGAGAAATGCAGCCCCAGACAATGTCGCCAATTAGATTTTGTATCTCAATTTTCAACGGATGTTAGGTACATTAAAGGCATTAACAATTCACCTGCAGATGCACTGTCCAGGGTTTTCAGTTTAACACAAGCTGAATTCAATTCAACAACATTACAGCAAGCCCAGGAAGAAGATGAGGAACTAAAGGATCTTAAAGAACATAAGAATCTGAAATTCCAAAAGCTGCACACCTTGTTTCCGGAAGCAGAACTCATCTACGAAACGTCCACAGGTACCAACAGAGCCTACATATCTAAATGTTTCCGCAGAAATGTTTTCAACACCACACACGAGCTGTCCCATCCAGGAATCAGAGGTACAGTTAAGTCGATCGCCGACAAATACTTCTGGCCTAACATGAATAAAGAAATTACCATGTGGACCCGGTCCTGCCTCCCTTGTCAACGAGCGAAAGTCAATAGACACACTAAGGCTCCACTGGGAACGTTCAACACTCCAGATGCTCGTTTTGCGCATGTGCACATGGATATAGTAGGGCCGTTACCCCCATCGGCTGGCAAACAGTACTTATTAACAATGGTAGACCGCTTCAGTAGGTGGCCAGAAGCCACTCCTTTAGAAGATATTACTGCCGAGACATGCGCATGATGCGCACGTGAATTCTGCAACACTTGGGTAGCCCGCTTTGGAATACCAGCAGTAATAACTACCGACCGGGGTAGGCAATTTGAATCGAACCTATTTGACGCCCTTTCCAAACTGGTGGGTATGCAACGTAACCGTACCACAGCCTACCATCCGCAGTGTAATGGGTTAGTCGAACGATTCCATCGCCAGCTGAAGGCATCACTCAAATGCCACGAAACGACCTGGTCAGAGGCACTCCCCATGGTATTGTTGGGAATTCGTAACACGATGAAACTGGATATTGGTGCAGCCCCAGCAGAAGTAGTCTACGGCACCACCCTACGTCTGCCAGCAGATCTGGTGGAACCCTCCACAAGGTTACCGGCTACTCAACAAGAGGAGTTAGATTATATTTCACGCCTTAGGAAAGGAATGCAGAAGATTCAATACCACAAGACCATTTGTCACTCTAAACCCAACTCCTACATTCCCAAGGACTTGCACACAGCACCTTATGTATTTGTTAAGGTAGATACTGTGAAGAAACCCCTGCAATTCCCTTATGACGGCCCTTACAAGGTATTACGCAGAGGTGACAAGTTCTTCAGCCTAGAAATTCGAGGAAGAACCGAAAATATTTCGATAGACAGGCTCAAAGATTGTACAATTTAAAATTTTGTGCAACAAGGGTCAAAATAGAAAATACATTCGGGTTACTAAAAGGAAGATTTCGCCAATTACTTCATACAGACTTCCTTTCAGTAGACCGAACGTGTCAATTTGTAATTGCATGCTATGTCTTACATAATATTTGTATAGACAATAATGATTTAATGGAAGAATTTGTTAATGATATACCACATAATGTAAATTAACCAGAAATCCCAAACAGAACAGTTTCCAAAAGACTAGGAGAACTAAAAAGAGATCAAATATGTGCATTATTGAATGCACCGTAAATAGATTTCATAATTAGAGACATTCTTGCCCTTTCCCTCTTGTTTCAATCATCAGTGCCTTAACCTTAAAATTATTACAAATATAATTTATTGAATATTCTTTGTTCTAAGTTTACAACGATTATGAAATACTAAATTTTATGAATGCCTACATCTATATGTTCTACATTCTACCATAGGGTTCTACTAACAAATTTAAATTACTACGTGTTATCCCCTAGATTAGCATTACTTATTACTAAACAGTTCCCGAATTAACTCTAATTTTTCTTGGTGGCGCTTATCCTTTTTTTGTTCCCTTTCGTTATGTATTTTAATTAATACCGACGACAAAGGCTCCATTTTCTTTCTCTTGGGTTTTGGATTACTGGAAGAGTCGGAATCTTCAGAATTGGCTGTCGTATTTGAGATCTAATACAAAACAAAATGTACATAAATAACTGTTATTTACACAAAGTTTTGGCATCGCCAAATATAAATTGGATACTTACTGGTTGCAATTTACAAACTGACTTTCCTACACCCCACAGAACCTCCGGCTCGACACTGTCATCCAGTGATTTAATTTTTTCTATCTCTCCTTCAAATTCGATGGGTTCAGGGGACTCCCCGGTGCGACGGTTTTTAATGGTCCCTGCTTGTTTTCTTTTCAGCACCGTTTTGTACCGCGATTCGCATTGCCCAGGTGTACGTAGAGCATCTAATGACTTTAAAATGTCTTTTGAAATTTGTGTCCACATTTGTTTCTTATTTTTGAACCGCTTCATGGGGCCCACACCCTTCAAATATTCCGCATATAAATCTAACAACATTTTTGTGTCATTTGGGCCCCATTCCAGAGGGCTATCTCCGCTTGAAGAAGGGGCTGTTTTGCTGTTTGTTCAATCATAGGTTCAACTTTAAATCCACAACTTTCCAGCATAGCTCGATCGAATTTCATAACTGTTCTTTGTCCTATGCAAGAGGTAAATCAGTTTTTGATGATTAATAAAAGATAATTGTACACAAATTTAACCTTTTTTGAGAACATGGCATCACCCCTCTTCATTAATTACGCTTAATACAATAATTTCTTCGGTGTCCTTATCCTCCATATTGAAACGTACACAAAACCACAAAAACGAAATGAACGGTGTATAATCTCAGGTGAGTTATTATTTGGGATTCCCCTAATAACATAACCTGAAAATTCCGTTGCCGCCTGTCCCACATAATTTCCGTGTTCGGTTGGTAATGGAAGGAACTCGCTCGAATGCAATCGCTAAAGGAGCGGTGACCACGGAGTATGATTATGGTTAGGAGAGTACACCACGGGGACGCAACTTGTATTACCCACGTAAAAGCAGTACAATTAGTGTGTGTGGTATTTCGTAGTTGTCGCTGGTATCGTTGTGACGTCGTTAAAACGCGAACGCGCAGGCGAAAACTTAAAATTGTGACGTTTTCACCTCATTGTTCTGTGATTCACCTGTCATTTTTGTTGAATTTATAAATTATTCCAACATGCATTTCAAATTTACGTCTGTTTAGTTAGCTCTGATTATTTTCTTATGTGTTAATCTTTTGTTTTATGTAAACAAGTTTTTATAGTTGGTTTAGTTCTAGCAATGGTTCTAGTTTAGTGTTTAGTACTAAATAATTGAATACACAAAGTTGACAGTAAGGTTGAGTAAGGTGTTTTGTGGTTCTCTCTAATAAAAGTGTTTTTCCTGTTGCAAGTAACACTTTAATATAATAATTTAATTAGTTTCCACATGTTCTGAGTTTTTATTTATTGTGTCTTAACTGTTTTAACCTTTTAACTGCTGAAAATGTTCATCGAGCAAGTTGTATTTTGCTGTCGTTGTATTTTGCTGTCGTTGTATTTTGCTGTCCTCCTGTCTGAAATATGTAAGTATAATTTAAATTTAACCAATTATTAACCGCTTTATAATTGAAATTCATTGATTACAGTGAAATGAGTGCAAGAAGGATGTGTAGTGTATTCGAATGCTGTGCAAGAGAAACGGAGACAATCATGCATACTTTCCCGAAAGCACCACGGCTTGAGGTGTGGGTAAAAGCATGCGGAAATAAAAAACTGCTAGCAATCGACTCCATAGATAATGATCGACTCTCTAGAAGTGCTGTGCCGACGTTGTTTTTACCAGGTAAGTTTGTTTGTAGAACCAAGTTACAGCAATTATAGTTAATAGTATGGTTTATATGTTGTTGGGCATGTGTCTTTGACCCATTAAATTAATTGCATTGTAATCTATGTTAACCGAATTGCTGTTAATGTAACGAAAATCATCTAAGTTGTGTTTATTATATGTTTTAGAAGTGCTGGAGGAACCCGAACGGGAGGAGATAGTTACACCACCTGCAGAGACTTCTACGTCAGCTGGATGGAGTCCTGCAGTTGGTAAAGCTATTCAGTCCACTGCTGCTGGTCTGCAACCCCAAAAACAAGTAGTTGAATCTAAGAGCTCAATTTGCTCATTCATTAAAGGTATATTGTTTTTTGTGTGTTTATAAATTTCAAAAGCTTCAAAAATATTTAATTTTTGTTTGTTATCAGAAAAGTGTAAAAATTTAATTGTATTATTAGGTGTCAATGTGTGATTTTGTTCTAATAAATGTTGACTAATTATTACAGTGCATTCTTTCTAGTTTTGAAAATATTACTCCATTTTAACCTGCCCTGACCTACCATAACCTATTTAAATTTCCCGCCGCGCCGCGCCATTACTGTATAGTGTGTGTACTATTTCGTTGATGGCGCTGTCGGAGATAGTTTTTTAAAATTTAACGTTACCTTGGCCATCTTCCTAGCACAGTGGCCTGTGGAGTACACTTGAGCTCTCGATGTGTCGATATAAGGCACGGTTGTGCGAGTGAAAGGTTGGAGACAGAGAAAGCGTAAGCAGACCGGGTCTCGCGCGCTTATGCATCTCAGTTGCATGCTATTTACATATGGTTTGCAGTATTTCGCCCATTTGCGTAAGCAATAGGTAGGGTGAAAGCACCAGTAAATGACCAGATCTAGTAAATGACCATTTTTTTAAATTTTACTCATTATTAAGCTTCAAGCATCATAACCAAGTATGAAACTTGGATTTTATGTAATTTTGGACCTTATGGTGGTTTATGAGATTCCATTGGGCGACTGCAGCCAATAGAAATAATTCCAATATGGTTACGAAAAGGTGTAGTTCGATCATATGGTAAATTCCCACTCCAAATAATAAGGCAAGTGTTTCAGTATGCTCTTAGGTTTATTATCTTTTTATAGTTATGTTATTTTAAGGTAGTGTTAATTTACCGAATCCTGGTATAAAATTGCACGAAAAACGAGTTTTTGAGGCTGAATTTTGTAATTTTTTAATGTAAGGTTAGATAATTTAGGTGGTCACATATTGGATAGCCATTTATTAATATCTCCAGTGAATGACTACTTGGGTCATTCACTGGATTTTATTAGGTAAAGCATTTTGTGCTAAATTTCGTTGTAAGATGTAGTGTAGTGGTCATTCACTAGAGAGATGGATCGTTAAAATTATTTTATTATGCAGTAACCAAAGAATGACCAGTTTTCTACAATATCGTACTAGGTGGTCATTTGCTGGTTCAAAATTTTCTGATAATGACCATGGTATCATTGAAATAATAAATCGCTTAGTTTACCTGGATATTTCTTTGAATACTACTTGCTGGTTATTCTCTTGGTAACAATAATTACAAGAAGGATTGTTTTTGTTCAGATGGGCGAAACCACTAAGAACTATCAGCGTTTTAAATATTCCCTGGAAGCTTTGAAATCTGCTGTGGAAGCTGTGCAGGAAGGAAGGTTATCAACAAATAAAGCTTGCAAAGAATTTAATATTCCAAAAGGAACATTAATCAATCGTCTCCATGGTAAAGGATCAATTGACGAACGGCGAATGGGCCCAAAACCAGTTCTTTCATCGCAGGAAGAAAATCGATTAGAAAAATGGATTTTAGATAAAGCAAAATTTGGTTTTCCTATGCACAAACAAGAAGTTAAAGATGCTGTACAGAAGGTTATGATTGAAACTGGAAGAGTAAATCCTTTTAAGAATAATAAGCCAGGCAAAAAATGGGTTAATCTTTTTCTAAATAGAAAGAAAACAATATCTAAGAGAAATACGGAAATCATTTCCAAGGCTAGAGCCAGTGTTACTGAAGAAGATATCAGGAATTGGTTTTCAGAAGTAGAGGAGTATTTAATTGAAGAAAAGTGTGAAGACATTTTATCAGATGGTGACCGTATTTTCAATGCAGATGAAACGGGCGTACAGCTATGTCCTAAGACAGGAAAAGTGCTGGGTCCCAAACAATATAAAAACTTTTATGACATAGCTATCGGTAAAGAAAAAGAGTGTATTACCGTTTTAGCAAATTACTCAGCAAGTGGAAAGCCAGTTCCCCCAATGATAGTGTTACCCTACCAGAGAATTCCCAAAGATGTAACAAATTCTATCCCAGATGACTATTTTGTTGGTAGAAGCGAGTCAGGCTGGATGGTTGGCCCCACCTTCTTTGAATACGTAGCTAATTGCTTTTATCCCTGGTTGGTTCAGAATAATGTGAAATTTCCTGTGCTCTTTTTACTGGATGGACATAAGAGTCATATCAATCCTGAACTTGTGGATTTTTGTAATGAAAAGAGAATTCTGATTTATTGTTTATTACCCAACGCAACTCATATCTTGCAGCCTTGCGATGTTGGTATGTTCAGACCTTTAAAAGTTAAGTGGCGCTTAGAAGTTCAAGCTTATAAACAAAGAACTCACAAATCTCTTACTAAAAACACTTTTGCTCCTATTTTTAAAAAAGCTTTTGATGCTGCTTCAAAAGAAGATACTATAAAAAACGCTTTTAAGGCGTGCGGAATTTTCCTTTTTAATGTAAACAATGTCGATTTCACGAAATGCATCAGTACTAGACACCAACAGCAAAAATCTGAAGTACAGGATGTACAGTTAGAGGAGGCCAAGTTATTTTTGGAAATTTTAGAAAGGGAAATGTCTCCTGATACCTTAAGAGCATATCAAGATAATTATGAAAATAATGTGAACGGGATTAACAGTGAATTGTTTGAAATATGGCATAAATTTAAAAGTACGACAGCTACCCCTGAAGCTACCATTGCTTTACCTACAGATAATGTTGCTATCGAATTCGTTGACAATATAAGTCAGGAACAAATAGAATCGACAAATACCACTGAAACTACGATTGCTTTACCTACAGATAATGTTCCTATCGAATTCGTTGACAATATAAGTCAAGAACAAATAGAATCGACAGATACCACTGAAGCTACTATTGCTTTACCTACAGATAACGTTGTTATCGAATTCGTTGACAATATAAGTAACGAAGAAACAGAATTTTTACTGGAACATGTTCCAATGGAAATATCTGTGGAGCCGGAAGCGGCACAATGGAAAACAAATGAAGACATTGAAGATAATGTTAAAGAAGCAGAGGGACAAATTAATATCATTACTAATACTGAAAACGATGGCAAACATAAAAAAGAAAAAGCACAAAAAAGCATAATAGATGACATATGGAAGAAACATCTACACTTTCCAAAATTTGAATCAACTAAAAACCGGAAAGTTAATACAAGAGCACCTTTAGCAATCGTGTCAAAACAATGGAAAGCGTTTCACGATTTAAAAAATAAAGAGAAGCAAATTAAAGAAGAACAGCAACAGCGAAGAAAAGCGGAAAGAGAACTAAAAAAACAGAAAAAACTGATCACCACTAAGAAAAATATCTGCAAAAAAACGCCACTGAAAAGGAAACGTGAATCGAGCTCATCTGAAAATTCGGAAAGTTATAATACATCTAGTTCAGATGAAGATCAGGAAAAAGAAAATGTTCGTTTAGGCAATTCACACAGTACAAACAACATAGTAGTTGCTATTGCAGATTTTGTTATTGTACAGTACGACAAAAACTATTTTCCGGGAATCGTTGTGAAAGTTAGTGAAACGGAAGCAGAAGTTAGAGTTATGACCAAAAACGGCAAGGAACATTGGAAATGGCCTGAAAAAATTGACCAAATATGGTACAGAAATCAAGACGTAGTAGAAAAAATTGATGCACCGGTGGTAGTGTCTCACAAAGGCAAGGGGAAGTCTTATATTGTGTCTGAAATGGTAAAATACGAGAATTCGCATTAAGTTTTATGTAGTATTGTTTTAATAAAATTGGTTGAAGCTTCTGCCTATCTTTGTTTGCACCAAATTCGGTATGGTCATTTATTGGTCACTAATCGGTCAGTAATTGAGATTTAATGGTCATTTACAGGGAAATGACACTTTAAAAGTTTAATAAATATTTAGCTGATTACTGTCTAAAATTTCATTTAAAACACAGTAGTTATTAAAAAGTACAAAAAATGGTCTTTACAGGGGGGTATATGTATTAACAAAAAGGTTATTAAATGCAGTTACAAGGTTTCATTAAAATTAAATAGTGCCTTAAGTGGTCATTTACTGGTGCTTTCACCCTACCTTCAATTCAACTCCGCTTTTCTATTTGTCTTTTATAATGTTATACAGATATCTAATATTCTATAGTATCAATAATCAATATTGACCTATACAATGGGCAAAAAATGTTTCGTTCCCAATTGCCGTTCTGGGTATACATCATGCCCGGAAAGAGTTACTTTATTTATACCTCCTCAAGATTCTGACAAATTAAAGATATGGATAAAAAACATACCTCGGGCCGACAAAATTTTAAGTCGAAACGACAGAGTTTGTGCTAAACATTTCGACCCTACATACATTATTAGAGAATGGAATGTGGTTGTGTGCGTTTCTATATTATGGGATTTTTTAATATTGGAAACTGCGATATTACAAAAGAAACTATCAGCAAGATACTCCTTGTGCGAATACTAAGGCTTTTGTAAATGTCTTAGATCCCATTGGACAAACTGCGTTTATCTGAAGAGGCAGTTCCAACAATTTTCGCTGGATGCCCTTCTTATTTAAATATAAACAAAAAGACGAGGCGACCTTTATTAAGGGATGTTGATGTAGGTACTAAACCTGGTAAACGACGAAAAATAAACAATCAATCTGATATTACTGATGTTAATCAAGGTAATTCGCAAGAGAATGACCCAGGTGTCAACGAAAATAATAAAGGTACCAATATGTTTTTGATTTTTTTATTTACGTAGCAGCACGTTTCCTTCCATATTTTACGTACTTAATATAGGATTTATTTTTTCCAAATTTTAGTGTTGCTATTTGAAAAATTGTGGAATAATAATTGCTCTTCAATTAAGCTCCCTAATGAACAATGGAGTGTTCATAAAGTATATAAAGATGATGGAAATAGGGTTTTATCCCTTAGCAAAATGTATTTTGCAAAAGATAGCGACTTGCCTAATATCGAAAAACAGGTCACAAGTGACCACAACTTTCAGCTAAAAGTAGCTATAAAGGGATTTGAAGTACAATTAGAAGACAGTACTACTAATTTTGATTTGTGTCTTAAATCTTTAGACGGTATTCTTGTACAAGTAGACAACATGAATATATGTCCAGGTGGGCCAATGTTTTGTAAGTATGATCCATCCACCACATACAGTGAATGTGCTACAGCCGATAAATACAGTTCAAAAGTGGAGGCATATTAAATGTTCCATAGCGTAATCAGCTTTAGAAAGCTGCCATTTTTGCCATTCTTTAAAAACTACTATGCGCATACAAAAAGACAGAAAGCGCAAAGCTACTTTAAAAGTGCGTACTAAATCATTGTTGCTTCACAAATCAAAAGTAGCAGAATTGCGTAAATTGAAAACTAAGCAAAAACGAATTAGTTTGAGAGCAATTAAACAAAAAATTCATTACGAAAGAAGCTATTAATAATAGAAGATGCAATGAAAAATATGAAGGTGGAGAAATTAGAAAAATACCTCGAAGAGAACAACTTGCCTCAACAGCAAAAAATTTTAATTAAAGAGTGCATCGAAATAAGTAAAGTGTCTAGCATGAATGGCCGACGTTATTCAAATGATTGGTTGATGTATTGTTTGTTGTTACACATTCGAAGCCCCAGCACATACCGTGTGTCCCTGGGAAGACGGAACATAGGGATCTTATAATGCTAATTTTTTAAAATGATCCACGAGTGCTTTGAAGCATTCGCCTTGAAACAATTACACGAATGTCACCGATCGTTAACGATTTCCATGCCGATCATGTATGATCGTATCCAGATCAAATTTTTGTTTGTGTTTTAAATGTCAATTTACTAAAACCAAAGACAATTAAAGGTTATGTTCATGTTAATTTTTTTTAAATGGGGTCCTACCTTAACTGAAGTACAGTTTAGAGTTGACAATCGGTAATCCCAGTTAAATTACATGTGAAATGTGAAAATTTACTTTAATAATATGATATTGATGTATGAACCGAAGAATTTGATGCGACAATCAGCTTTATGCGATGAAACATGCTACAATGCTAATTGCATAAGACTGTATTAAGATGAAATCAAATAAAAAGCGAATATTAATATCAGTTAGAGTGTACGAATATGAAATCTTTATTTCTACGGCAATTTAATGTGATCAAATAATTGTTACATTAAAAGTATTTCATTTTTAAGGAGCCAGATTCTTGCATACCACAAAGGAAAGTTTTCTAGCACAGGTCCACAGCATTATTTTATGTACCTACTAGTATACTTTTCGTAATTTCATTTTCAGTTTCTAATAATGCATAACTTGCGAAACGCCTTAATTGTTCATCTAATCCATCATAATCTGAAAAAGATCTTAGAACCATAACGTCAACTGCAAACAAATTATTTTGTATTTATTACCTTTATAATGATACTCAGTCTCATTTAATTTAATTAAAACACTATCTACATTTACATGAACCAATTTGAGCAAATAATTAATAATTTTATTTCTAACTGATTTTCAAGAGCGTGGCTGTCAATTCGTAGGTATAGTAAATAATTGTTGAATCGTTTGTTAGTATAACACACGCGCGTATTACATCTGTATTAGCAAGCGCGTTAAACAGCTGACATAACGACGTCGACGCTTCCACCAAATAGAAATTCAAAGCACTCGTGGATCATTTTAAAAAATTACCATTGTAAGATCCCTATGTTCCGTCTTCTCAGGGACACACGGTATGAATTTTTAATGTATAACAACATTTTGCCATTACCATCTCCAACTACCATACGTCGATATCTGGCAAGAGTAAATATGAAATGTGGTTTAGATGAAACTTTTTTTAAAGCACTGCGGCTAAAGTTATCTGGACACAATGAGTTTCAACGTCATGGAGTACTTATTTTTGATGAAATGCAAGTTAGGAAAAGTATTAAAGTAAATACCAAAACAATGGAATTGACTGGCATTGTGAATTTTGGTGATGATATTCTTGATGAAAGTAAATCATACGAATTAGCCGATCACGCATTAGTTTTTATGTTTTGTTCGATAACGAATAATTATGCACAGCCAGTAGCTGTATATGCAGCAAAGGGTGCAACAAAGGGTACAATATTGGCCAGTCTTATTATCAAAGTAATTCAGGAGTTGGAGAAAGTTGGCGCCATCGTTGATGGTATAATATGTGATGGAGCATCCACAAATCGACGTATGTGGAAAGAATTTGGAGTATCCGGAAATTTGGATAACCCAAAAAATAAATGTGTTCATCCTATGGATGAAAAAAGATACTTATTTTTTTTTTCTGATACACCACATCTTTTTAAGTGCATAAGAAACAGAATTTATGAGAGAGGATACGTTAAAGTAAGATTTGTCTATTAGTCTTTTAATATCCAAATTATGAATTCAAAACTCTTGCAGTTACCCAAAGGAAAAGTACAATGGAAACACAATGAGGCCGTATTTAAAGAAGATTTAAAGCTTCCCGGAAATATAAAGGTCTGTCCGAAAATATCTTACAATCATATTTTTCCTAGTCCTTTGCTCAAGATGAGAGTAAAACTTGCAACACAGGTTAACTTTTTATAATATAACAATATTTGTGGTATATTTTTCAGTTATATTGTTATAGATTTTCAGTAACGCTATGTCAGAAGGGCTTTCATTATATAAGCAAAAAAACTTGGAAGAATTAACAGATGCCGAAACTACAATTTTATTTACAAAAAAAATGAATGACTTATTCGATTGTTTAAATAAAAAAATTCCAAAAGAGGGAATAAAATTGGGTTCCCCTGATATAAAGGTTATTATTTTTCATATGTTCTTTAAAACAACATTATCCCTACTTTTTACCAAGGGTTACCAATAGGTTATTATAAGTTACACTTTTACAGATAATAGAAGAGGGTTTAAAATGGTTAAATACATGGGAGCAAAATTTGAAAGATAATTTAATTAATGACCGGGAATTTTTAACAAAGACAACTGCAGAAGGCCTCAGAGTAACAGTGTTATCTACCCTGGATATTATTAAATATTTACTATCTGAACAACGGTGTTATTATGTATTAATAAATAAATTTAATCAAGACCCCTTGGAGGTAACTACAAATTTTCTATAAAATACATAAATATTTACTAAATTTTGGGAACGTAATACGTATTGTATTGGAATCATGCGGCTAGACCAAACTAATTATAATTTTAATTAAACCTTTTTTGTAGCAATTTTTGGAACCATACGTCAAGCAGGAGGCTCAAATGATCACCCATCATTTTCCTCTTTCATACAATTATATAGGATACTAAGTGTGTATAAATTAATTAAACCTCCTCGTTTCGGAAATTGCACAGTTCAGAACAATAGCACAGCACACCTTAACTTCGAAAATTTCAAATTAATTTTTCATTCGCAAAAAAGAAATCATGTCCACCAAATTGAAACCAAACTACAGGGATTGTCCAGTTCACTGAGTGACGAAGATCACGAAATAATACTTGATCAGTTAATTTTCAGTACTACCATTAATGATGCTGTACTTTACTATATAGGGGGATTTTTAATTAGGAAAATTAAAAAAATGACAACCTGCGCTATCTGTTTGGATGGATTGTAAAGCGATGAACCTTTTGAAGATATTCCAGTTGCTGATCTAACAAACCTCAAAACAAGAGGATTCTTAACCCACCCCTCTTTAGAAATGTACCATTTATTTAAAAATGCAGAGAGTTGTTTCTTAAAACATATTGATTCAAAATATATGTACGACGAGACAATTAACGAATGTATTGAATCGACAGATTTCAAATTTCCCTGTGAACAACATAAAATGCACATAATTTCCAGAGCCTTGCACCATTTTGTTTCGATGAGGATGAGGCAATACTTTGAAGGACAAGACATGAAACAAAATTCAAAATTTAAAGGAACCAATAAAATGTCCAAACTACAGACTAATTAAGTTCTTTGGGTCCTTTTAATATTTAATAATTATTCATAATGTTCCTTCAAAATATTCTTAATTAGAGTAGGTTATGATTTTATTATAAAGTTGGCAATATACTCAGCCAGAGCAGATCATACAATTTTTTTTATGTAAAATGTGTAACAAGCTAACAAAAAATGTTGAGGGGTGTTATTTTTAAAATCAACTGATATATAGCTTCTATTTGAAATTTAAATCTAATAAAATAAAAATGTATTATTATTTGAGAAATTCTTGAAGGCGCGTTATAATAAATCTTTGCTTACTGTAATATATCTTCTATTTATAATTTTTTTTAAGTTAAAATTATGTATCGGATTGATTGTTAGTTATAATTTTTGTAAAACTTACATTTCACAATCATGTATAAGCCAAAAACGAAGTGTATCTGTATGATCTGTATAGCAAACGCTATACCTCACGGTCGCATGATCGGCCCCCTTATGCGTTCTCTCTCGCGGTCGACTCTCTCGCACAAGAGTGCTTTATATGAACCACGTTCGGCCGCCCGCAACTCCTAACCATAAAGGTTGATTCTCACTAGGGCAGCGCGGCGCGGCGCGTCGCAGCGCGACACAGAGCAGCAAAACGCTGCCGAGAATGTTTTTCATGCTTTCATATGGAGTGATTCTCACTACAGCAGCGCGTCGCTCGGCGACACGAAGCAGCGCCGGGCAGCGGCCGGCAGCAACTTTTGGAATTGTCGCTCGAGAATTCTTTTGCTGCTTGCTGCCCAGCGCTGCTTTCGTTTTCTGTTATTTAACAATTAATTTTCGTGATAAATGTTTAGATTACCGAAAAAATAAATCCCTCGCAACTTAATATTAACTATAATTAAAAAAATTAAAACTATCTTCTTATTTTAAACAAAAAATTTGTGCATTTACCTATAATAAATTATTATTATTATTATAAGACTTTATTACAAGTCTAAAATACATATAAACTTTCATATCCCTTGCAGTACTTAGGTAGTTAATAAAATCGAAGTGTCTCACTGTGGCAGATAAAATGTTTTTTTAACATCCACTTTTTTCATCCTGCCGAAGTCGTTGAAAAAGTGTATGTCAAGCGTGCCGTAAATATGTCATGCACCCAGTACTTCCGTTTTCGCCTATTTCGCTTCATTTCCTCGTGGGTGACACACAGCCGCTAACGTAAATACTGCTTCAGTAGATGAAGAACTGTCTGAAGACGACATATTACGGGTTGAAATGGAGACAACCTACTGAAATCTAAAATTGCTGCTTAGCGCTGCTTGCCGCTGCGCTGCTTGCTGCTGCTCTAGTGAGAATACCCTACCTAAAACGCTGCTCTGTGTCGCTCTGTGCCGCGCTGCGACGCGCCGCACCGCGCTGCCCTAGTGAGAATCAACCTTCATCATCCTCCGTGGCGGTGACGTAACGTATCGCTTTCCGAGCACTCTCGAAGCGAGTTCAGAGCAACTCCAGAGTGGTGAATCGTAAACGCTATAATATTATATTTAATTTGTAACGAGATGTTATGACTAAAATAAAGAAACGTATCGTGGTATTTTAAAACGTAAGAAACTATTATAATTTTCAATATGATGTGTGACTTTTGTTTGTTACATACATTTTATATAATGAGTCTAGAGTAATAGTTGACCATTAAAGAATAACCACGCAAGTAAATTCTAAAATGGCTACAGACAAATAAAAGTTATAGTTTTACACAACAGGTAAAAAGTGATAACCTGGGTTTTAATTAACGACTTCTTTTACAGATATTGTATAATATAAATAGTAACTATTAATAAAACAAGTCATTTAGGTAGTTTCATTAAGATATGTGATTGTCTCTAAATACTTGTCCCTGTCGCTTAATTGAGTTTCCAAAATTCTCTTTGGCCCAGTTGCACGAACGTATTTGACTACCAGTTCAGCTAAACCAGGATCAATTGGCATGGATACAATTGTTCGAACAATCGTATCCATGCCAATTGATCCTGCTATAATGTGCCGCTCCTTTTCCGCTCCTTTTCCTAAACCTTAAGTTTGCTCCGCCCTTGTTAAAAGGTGCCGAAGACTACCCTAATATAATTTATCTATGTTCTGTAACTAATTATCTAGTCCATAAGTTGTTAGCCATATGTTGTTCCTCAAAAGCGTGGGAATAGCTACATAAGATTTTTGCGGTGTCGGTCAAGTGACCAACCACCCCTACTAAGGACTTGCATTTCACCACTGGTGTGATACACACGTATTTTCAGTATTAAAGCGACATCCAAACTTGAACATAATGTAATAAACGTATTCTAATATAAAAGTGTTTATAATTTGATCCTGTATACAACCGGTGTCATAAATGCTATCCATCCATTACAAATTGGTGTCAGAAGTGAAGGATCCCGAATTCTAAATCTAAATCCAATTCATCAAAATCAAGAAAACTCTAAATCAACATCATCTAAATCAACTCTAATTCAACAAAGAAGTGAAGGATCCCGAAATCTAAATCTAAATCCAATTAATCGAATTCAACAAAATCGAAATCTAGATCATCTAAATCAACTCTAATTCAACAAAGAACTGAAGGATCCCGAAATCTAAATCTAATTCATCGAAATCAACAAAAATCTAAATCTACATCATCTAAATCAAGAAAAATCAACTCTAAATCTACAAAGAGATCAACAAAATCTAAATCTAATTCATCAAAACAACAAATCAACTCTAAATCTACAAAGAAATCAACAGTTAGTGTAGTGCGTGTCTAAATCAATCTTAAATCTAAAGTGTCTCATTCAACTTTAAATCTATTCAAAGTTATAAAAGTATAAAGAAATCATCTGCTACAGTACCGACAACATACGTATGTAAGTTAATTTTAAGACTCACCTCATTCGTAATTAAGTATTCATTTGGAACATAATTTATGAAAACCAGAAATAATATATCCACCATGGCTAGTATGTAACAGTCTGATTCCCTTCCTGTTAAATTTATTTTCACGGCTCTTCGCCTCTTTGCGGCCGGGTCGCGAGATTTTAAAATATGGGGGGGCCGCGTGCGCTCTCTCGACTCGAGAGACGGGCGACGGACGTTTGACGTGAAAGGTGGTGTAGAGATTAGCAAAAATTTGCGAGTGCCTTGGACGGCCATATTTGTGCACGCCGCGCCGTGTTAAAAACGTTATTCTTCGATTTTTATTTTAAAACGAGTTGAACATTTGGAAGTCTTCGACAATTTTGGATTTCTCCATTGGTGCCGAGTTAATGCTTGGAGGTTGAAGCAAAAAAAGTACCTTTTGTTCTGGTTCTGGGAATTCGCTCTTCGCTAAAGTAGAAGGTTTGATGGTGACTCCCAGGTATTCAAGTAATTTCTTTTGGGAATTGTTCGAGAACTCGTTGTTTTGGTCCCCGTCCAATCCGTTTAAAATTTGGTCAACGCCAACGGAAAGTTTTCCATCGTTGACATCTGTCAAGTTCGAGTGACGTCAGTCCAAAATTTGGGTCAACGCCAGCGGAAAGTTTTCCATCGTTGACATCTGTCAAGTTCGAGTGACGTCAGGGTTCGCCGAAAAGATTACAGATAATACTTCGTTTATTTAATTAATTACTTAGCCTTATTTTTGCTTATTTTGGCTTAAGCTCTTCCAGCTTTTTTTGACTGTTTGATACGTTTCACTAGTGTTTGTAAATCTCAAGTGGTCTATTGGCCTTAAGAATTGTTTTTCGGTTAATTTCAGATGTTTTTGATTAAGCACAATTTATTGTATAAACCTAACCTTACCTGTGTTTCTAGCATCATATTATTCTTTGAGGAAGGAGCTTGGCATTATTCCTGCGCAGGATCGATTCCAGCTATTGTTCATGGTCATACATCGTAAGGGTGAGTGTGGTCTAAACAATTAAGTTGTGCCTTTATTTTTGACCTTGCTATTTAACTCAGCGTTATTACCAATTCTTGGTGTTAATTGATTACTCTGAGATTTTTTCTTGCCCTTCTGGCAGTTTGTCATAAGTTTATAAACCAATTTCGTGTTATTTTTTTGTAATTTTTTTGTTGGGTATTAAATCATACTGCTTATCATACCTGTGTTTAATTGCCTTTGTATCACGCAAGTTACGACATCCAATAAAGCAATTAAAGAACCTGGACTCAAATAAATAAGTTTTGGGTAAGTTTCAAAAGTTACGTCACAACTGGGGGCTCGTCCGGGATATTTTTTATTCAACTTAAGCTATTTTATTTCTTGGAGTGTTTCTTGCTTGATACTAAAGTAATCATATTAGGTATTAATATTGCCAACCCTGGTTATTTGTTGGGGTGATCCGTGTAGTTGCTGGAAATATTTATAATTTTGTGTGGCTAGCAATATACCATGTTTACGGTGGGTCATTTGTTGTTGGAGGAAGTCGAGTATGAACTCAGGGTTAGAAACATTGCTTTTTCTGGTACTGACTCCTTTGCGCGGAAAAAGTCTTTGTTAAGCTCCACGCTAAGGCAGGAAAGACACGAGGGTATTAATTCTTCTCAAAGGGCGGAAGGACTTTCGGAAGCAGACGTTGCGTCAGAAGTTCATATTTGCAGGGGGAAGATCGAAGCTCTTGAACTCGAGATACCTACCTTACGGGCGAATAACCGAAAAAGATTGTTGACCCGTTGCTTACATGTGTCTCAACGATTAGGGCGGTTGATCGCATTTGCTGGTGCCAAGGCTGTTGTTGATCCTTTGATTTCCAAATGTAAGGAACTCTTGGCAGTCATAGATCCTGAAGCTGAGTCCAGTAGCGGAGACGAATCCGATACAGCTGCCTCTGGTATTCAAGGTCATTCCACTAGGCGGGGAACAGCCGCGTTCCATCAGACGGCTGAGAGTGAGTTTGTGGATCGTTTCGCTAACTTATTAGATGGTACTTTGAACCGTCTGGAAGAATCGAGGAAAAGTTTTGGTTCTGTAAAAAAGTTGGGGGTTACTTTTTCAGGTAGCACAGATGCACAAGGGGTTTTAGGTTTCTTGAATAGGGTTGAAGAACAGAGGATTTCCTGCGGCTATTCCGAGAGCAGATTATTTGAGGGCGCCATCGACTTGTTTACGGGTCCTGCTTTAGTCTGGTACAGATCCATACGACAGCAGATAAATTCTTGGGGAGAGTTAACTGATCGTATTCAAACTGACTTTCTTCCTTCTAATTACGAGCTTGCGTTGTGGGACGAAATCCGGGCCAGAAAACAAGGTGAGGATGAGTCGGCCATAATTTATATTGCCTCAATGAGGGGTTTAATGTCCAGGTTGAAGCAAGTACCTTCCGTAGGTGATCAATTAAACTTGATTGTTGCTAATTTATCTCCTTTTTTCTCCACTTCTTTAGCTTTAATTGATGTGATTTCTTTTGACCAATTGTCGTCTTTGTGTAAACGACTTGAAGATACTAGAGCTCTTAGCAAATTAGCTACCAACTCTGGTAAATTCCCTATAGAACCTGAATTCGCCTATCGACGCCCTAAGCCTCCAACTAAAGTATTACCACTTCAAGCAGCACCTGTCACCAGTCCAAGTCCTTCCGCAGGAGGAGGAGCGTCGGTTTGTTGGAACTGTCGTTCGAGTGGACATAGTTATAGATTTTGTGAAGCACCCCGTACTTTCTTTTGTTACCTTTGTGGTACTCCAGGTGTGACAGTGTCCCAATGCAACAGGCACAAGCAGTCAAAAAATGGCACAGGCAGGAGAGACAGCTCGGCCGGTCCTTCCAACGCCTAGGTCCTTTTCAGGTCGATCCCGAAGAATGGAAGAATTGGTTAGGGGAAGTGAAGGTGTTCTGCACATCCATTCAACCTGCGGTTGCGTTTTCGCATCCTGCTGGTGACGAACGACCTTATGCCAACATTTCCATCAAAACTTTTTCTTCCAGGGCTATGGTTGATTCAGGTGCCAATTTAACAGTTTTGGGAGCTGCAGGCTTGCATTTAATTGATGATTTAGATTTGGCTTTTCGCTCTTGCACCAAATTAGAGTTATCCACTGCAGATGGCACTAACCTAGGTATTTTAGGGTATGTTAAATTACCTATAACTGTTTCTGGCGTTACCCAGCTTATAGAAGCTGTAGTATGCAATAGTATACCTACTTGGTTAATTTTGGGCGTGGATTTTTGTAAAGTTTTTCGTATAAGGGTTGATTTTGCCAAAGATAAATTTAAAGTGGGGGAATGTTTTTCTTTAGCCCATATTCGTAGTGCCGGGGACCTAAGTATCAATCAGCAAGTTGAATTAGATTCGGTTATTCAAAGTTTTAAGTTACTAGCTCATGAAGATCTGACTGTAACTAGTTTAGTACACCACCGTATCGATACTGGTGATGCTCAACCTATCAAGCAACGTTATTTTCCTCTTTCTCCAGCTATGCAGCAGTACGTTGACCTGGAGCTGGACAAAATGTTAGACTTGGGAATTATTCGTAAGTCGAATTCGCCATGGGCGTCACCGATGTTACTCGTGAAGAAGTCTGATGGTTCCCATCGGCTTTGCTTTGACGGACGTAAGCTTAATTCGGTTACGAAGAAAGATGCATACCCTTTGCCATACTTGTCCAGTATCTTAGATCGCTTGAATAATTGTCGTTTTTTGTCTTCAATCGATTTGAAGAAGGCCTTTTGGCAAATTCCACTCAGCCCGGAATCTTGTGAAAAAACAGCATTTACCGTACCTCGCCGCGGACTCTTTGAATACGTTGTGATGCCGTTCGGGATAGCCAATGCTCCCGCCACTCAGCAGCGTCTAATGGACACAATTTTTGGCTCTTTGCTAGGGGAAAAGTTATTTGTTTATTTGGACGATATTGTGTTAGTTTCCAGTACGTTCGAAGAACACATGGAGTTGCTGAGGGAGGTTCAGAAGCGGTTGGCTGATGCCAATCTAACTGTTAATTTTGATAAGTGCGAATTTTGTCGTTCCAGTCTTTCCTATTTAGGGTTTACAGTAGATAGAGATGGTCTCCACACCGACCCTGCGAAGGTTGAAGCTATTACGCAGTTTCCTAAGCCTACCAATACTACCGGTGTTAAGCGTTTCCTAGGTATGTGCTCGTGGTACCGCAGGTTTGTCCCCGACTTCTCATCAATTTCAGCTCCTATTACCGCTCTACTAAAAGGTCGTGTTAAGAAGCAGAGTATAGTTTGGACACGAGAAGCCGAAGATTCCTTCGAGCGCCTGAAAGCCTTACTCGTTTCAGCCCCTATTTTAGGCACCCCAAATTTTGATTATCCTTTTATTTTGCAATGTGATGCTTCTAACCTTGGAATAGGTTGTGTGTTATCGCAAGGTGAAGGGGACGATGAGCGTGTGATTGCTTATGCCTCCCAAACTTTGAATAAAGCTGAACGGAATTACTCTGTCACAGAGCGCGAGTGTTTGGCAGTGTTATTCGGGGTTGAAAAATTTCGTCCTTATATTGAAGGTACTTCTTTCACAATTTATACGGACCATTATTCCTTGCTGTGGTTGATGAATATGAAAGATCCAGCTGGTAGATTGGCGCGGTGGAGTGTCAAGCTCTCTCAATACTCTTTCAACATTAAACACCGTAAAGGCAAGCAGAACATCGTTCCAGATGCTCTATCTCGGGCTCCTGCTTCTATCAATTTTTTACAGCTATCCGGTAAAGACCAAGATGATTGGTATAAGAAGATGGTAGAACGAGTTGTAGCTGACCCTCAATCGTTTCCCGATTGGCGTGTCGAAGAGAGAACCTTATATAAATTAGTCTGTAATTCTCATGGAGTTGAATCTAATCTAGTAGAATGGAAACAGGTGATTCCCAAGTCAAAGCGATCTGAGTTGTTGAAACGCTATCACGATGATTCAACGGCAGCCCATTTAGGTACCTTCAAAACTTTTAAGAAGCTGGCGGAATTATATTATTGGCCCAAAATGCGGTACGACGTTTCCAGGTATGTACGTAAATGTACCGTATGCCTTGCCAGTAAAGCTTCCCAGGGTGGAAGATGTGGATTGATGGGTCAACCTAAACAGGTTCGTTTTCCCTTCCAGTGCTTGTCAATCGATCTCATGGGGCCCTTTCCACGTTCTCCACGAGGAAATACGATATTAGTTGTTGTCTGTGATTGGTTTACCAAGTTTGTTTTAGTTCGCGCCGTTCCTAGGGCAACAACTCGATCAATAGTATCATTCTTGGAGAATGATGTTTTTCTTATATTTGGGGTTCCGCAAATTTGTATGGTCGACAATGGACCACAATTCACTAGTGCTGAATTTAAGAAGCTAATGATTCGCTATGATATTCGAAAGGTTTGGTACAATGCTTCTTACCACCCGCAGGTAAATTTTGTTGAGAGGGTTAATCGCGTTATAGGGACGGCGATAAGATCGTATATTTCCGATAATCATCGGAATTGGGACGCGGAGATCTATAAGGTGGCTCACGCGATAAGGACCTCTGTTCACGAAGTGACGGGCTATACCCCATCGTTCTTAAATTTTGGACGCACAGTACCCATATCGGGTGATTACTATGGTAATTTGGAGAATGTTCCAGAGGAAGAACTAACATTAGGGAACTGTGAGAAAGCGGCTTTAGATCTGAATAATTTGTCCGATGTTTATTCCGACGTAAGGCGACGTTTGCTTGATGCGTACAAGCGTAATGCCCAACATTATAATCTACGGAAACGCAACGTAAAGTTTAAAGTCAACGATGTAGTGTGGAAACGAAACTATGTTTTATCCGACGCTTCCAAAAATTTTGTTGGTAAACTAGCTCCCAAATATGTTCGGTGCATAGTTAAGGAAGTAACCGGGGCAAATACTTACCGGTTGAAGAATGAGAAGGGTAAAAACATAGGAATTTGGCATTCTAAAGATCTGAAAGCAGATCCTCCGAGAGTAAGTGAAGATTAGACTTTGATAAGGACGGTGGTTTAAGTTTTTTTCCTTAAAAACTGTGGATTAGGGTTTTGTCCCATTTATTTAATGCTGGATTGTTTTATATTTTATGGTTAGGGTTATTTCCCTACGGTTTTGTCGATATTTACTCGAGTATGTAGGGAAGTGATGGTATAATTGGTACCGTATTTTGGATTTAGAGCGTTATCAAGTTTAAGAGGTGTTCGTTGATCGTACGCTAGGCGTATCTGCGGATTAACGTGTTTTTGATTATAATTAGTATAATGATTTGAGTTGGAGATTTTATGCTCTATTTCTTTACTTCTCTTCTGAAGGATTTTCCTAACCGTGTGTCGGGGTGGGTAGAAGTTAGTTTTTGGTTAAATCGCTCTGAAGCAGTTTTATGCTGTGGTTTAATTTAGCATCCATGCATTTCGCGCGTTTTTTTGGAAAAAGAAAGAGAGGTTTTTTATTATTTTACATTTTCTTCTAATCTTCGGTTTTTCTTCTTAGGGGGGGGTGTGTAACAGTCTGATTCCCTTCCTGTTAAATTTATTTTCACGGCTCTTCGCCTCTTTGCGGCCGGGTCGCGAGATTTTAAAATATGGGGGGGCCGCGTGCGCTCTCTCGACTCGAGAGACGGGCGACGGACGTTTGACGTGAAAGGTGGTGTAGAGATTAGCAAAAATTTGCGAGTGCCTTGGACGGCCATATTTGTGCACGCCGTGTTAAAAACGTTATTCTTCGATTTTTATTTTAAAACGAGTTGAACATTTGGAAGTCTTCGACAATTTTGGATTTCTCCATTGGTGCCGAGTTAATGCTTGGAGGTTGAAGCAAAAAAAGTACCTTTTGTTCTGGTTCTGGGAATTCGCTCTTCGCTAAAGTAGAAGGTTTGATGGTGACTCCCAGGTATTCAAGTAATTTCTTTTGGGAATTGTTCGAGAACTCGTTGTTTTGGTCCCCGTCCAATCCGTTTAAAATTTGGTCAACGCCAACGGAAAGTTTTCCATCGTTGACATCTGTCAAGTTCGAGTGACGTCAGTCCAAAATTTGGGTCAACGCCAGCGGAAAGTTTTCCATCGTTGACATCTGTCAAGTTCGAGTGACGTCAGGGTTCGCCGAAAAGATTACAGATAATACTTCGTTTATTTAATTAATTACTTAGCCTTATTTTTGCTTATTTTGGCTTAAGCTCTTCCAGCTTTTTTTGACTGTTTGATACGTTTCACTAGTGTTTGTAAATCTCAAGTGGTCTATTGGCCTTAAGAATTGTTTTTCGGTTAATTTCAGATGTTTTTGATTAAGCACAATTTATTGTATAAACCTAACCTTACCTGTGTTTCTAGCATCATATTATTCTTTGAGGAAGGAGCTTGGCATTATTCCTGCGCAGGATCGATTCCAGCTATTGTTCATGGTCATACATCGTAAGGGTGAGTGTGGTCTAAACAATTAAGTTGTGCCTTTATTTTTGACCTTGCTATTTAACTCAGCGTTATTACCAATTCTTGGTGTTAATTGATTACTCTGAGATTTTTTCTTGCCCTTCTGGCAGTTTGTCATAAGTTTATAAACCAATTTCGTGTTATTTTTTTGTAATTTTTTTGTTGGGTATTAAATCATACTGCTTATCATACCTGTGTTTAATTGCCTTTGTATCACGCAAGTTACGACATCCAATAAAGCAATTAAAGAACCTGGACTCAAATAAATAAGTTTTGGGTAAGTTTCAAAAGTTACGTCACAAGTATTACTATAGATCATGCTGAAAAAATGTTAATAAAATTTGATGGTAATAAATCAAAATTACATGAATTTATAGATAATTGTGACCAAGCTCTTTCATTAGTTAGCGAACCAAACAAAGCTATTCTTTTTACCATAATTCAAACTAAAATCACAGATAACGCTAGGGCATTGATAAGGAATAGAAACTTTGATAACTGGAAATCTTTAAAATCTCATTTAATAAGCATATTTTCCGAACAAAGAACCGTAAGTCAATGGCAATTAGAACTCAGTTCATGTAGACAAAATTTTAATGAAGACGTGCTATCTTATTCATCCAGAGTAGAAAATTGCTACGTTAAGTTAATAAATTCTTTATCAACCACCTTGTCTGCAGAATCCAAAGAAGCATGTGGAAATCTTTTGAAAAATCAAGCCTTAAATGTATTTATTAGCGGTCTGAACACAGAATTAAAATTGTTAGTAAAATCTCAAAAACCTGAGTCATTGGAAGCAGCCATCTCTCTAGCTTTAGCAGAAGAGCAAGAGTTAAAATCAAAATTTGAAACCATTAAATACCAAAATATAAATGGTCGAAATCCTACTGTCAAATATTGTAATATATGCAAAAAAACAAATCATACAGATGAATTATGTCGCTTTAAACAAATATCTAACCATCATAATTTACAAAATAACAGAAATCCGCAATTCAGACAAGAGCCAAGGCCTATACGTCATTTTTATAATTCAAATTATGAACCACCTATCCAAAACTTTAGGCAAAATCAAACTAACGCGCAAACTTCTAATCCAACTCAAACTCTTAACCAAAATACGAACAAATCCTATCAAAAAAGTTGCAATTACTGTAAGAAATTAGGCCATGTTATACAAGAATGTAGGAAGAGAGAATACAATAATAGTCGTCGAAATCAACCCTTTGCTAATAATACTCCAAATGTTTCACATTTTATTCATAATGATCATTTAAACTTCCCAATTCCTCAGACAGCGACCATGTCGAGGAACGCCGATTTTATTCAGGCCGAATTACTGTAATCCACCAACTATCGACCACAACATATGTAATACTTCAGTCAAATCAAACTCATACAGAAAAACTATCTTTCCTTTTAGATACAGGTGCTGATTTATCATTAATCAAAATTTCTAAATTAAAGGGTAATGTACCATGTTTTGAAGATAAAAAAGTAATTTTAAAAGGCATTGACAATACTCCTAATCCAACAGAAACTTTGTGTTACTTCCAGAACGAAATTAATATTAATGGTTCTGTTCATACTCACATACAGTGAAGTCCATTTATTATGCAATATAGGCATATTGCAAGTGAAATGGTGTGAGCACTTTACCATTGGAATATAGGCAACCCACTATACACTGCTAAGCACTCTTGCCCCTGCATTAATGAATGTCGAAACATACCTGTTAATTTCGAAATTAACAATCGTTTAGCCTTCTGTTTGGAAATGCAAGGTGGGCACTTCGAACATTTGTTATACTTATAATACTCGTAATTGCTTGCTGTTGATCCTATTTGTTTCATTTTCAATATTAAATAATCTTTTTTGAACTGAGAACATGTTTTATTTTGAGGTTAAACTTTCATGTGTTGCTGATTTCGGTTAGATCATAGATGGTTAGATAAAAAAAACTAGCTAACTGTATAATGGGTTGCCTATATTCCAATGGTAAAGTGCGTACACCAAATAACTTGCAACATGCCTATATTGCATAATAAATGGACTTCACTGTATTTCATTGTGTAAAAGACGATTTTCCTATTTCATTTGACGGAATAATTGGCAATGATTTTCTAAAAAACACTAATGCTCATATAGATTACAGTAGAAACCTTTTGATTATAAATGACAATTACATACCATTAATGCACAAAGAAAATCCTCCAGTAGAATTTCCAAAATATATACCCGTTAGAGCGGAAAATAAATGTCGAGATATTTATAATAATTCAGATAAGCCACCACTACCAAATCCTAATTCGTATATTATTAACCCAAGAACCGAAACGGTAGTTCCAATAAAAGTTCTAAATCCTGATTTGCAAATAGGTGTAGTCCCAAATTTAAAAATAATTGAAGGTGTATATTTATGTTCAAGTGTAGTAAAGATTAACAACAATCGCACAGCTCTCACAACAGTTTTAAATACCACAGAGAAACATGTTAAAATAAATAAATTAGAAATTCATTTAGAACCAATTAATGTTGAACAAAAAGACGTTTCTATTCAAAATTCAATTAATCAAATCCAAAATTCCAGTTCAGAACGTCTAGATAAAATTACTAAACTATTACGTACATCGCACTTAAATGCAGAAGAATATGAAAGTTTAATCCCAATCTGCCACGAATTTAACCAAATATTTCATTTAGAAGGGGATATTCTCACACACACAAATGCCGTGATGCATGATATAGTTACAACTACTCCTACTCCAATAAATTCCAAAACCTATCGATTCCCCGAAATTCATAAAGAAGAAGTTAGCAAACAAATTAAAAGCTATCTCGATCAAGAAATTATCAAACCATCATATTCACCGTGGAATTCACCTGTCTGGATAGTTCCTAAAAAATCAGACGCCTCTGGAAAACAGAAATGGCGCATGGTTGTTGATTATCGGAATTTGAATAATGTTACAGTTGGTGATTCCTATCCTTTACCAAATATCGTAGAAATCTTAGATCAATTAAGTCATTCAAAATACTTTAGCGTTTTAGATTTATCTTCCGGATTTCATCAAATCAAAGTAAATCCCGGTGACACTGTTAAAACTGCTTTTACTGTACCTTTAGGACATTACGAATTTACGTGTATGCCTTTTGGATTAAAAAATTCGCCTTCCACTTTTCAGCGACTAATGAATAATGTTTTGTCAGGTTTGCAAGGCAATCGATGTTTTGTTTATATGGATGATATAGTTATATACGCAGATAATCTCCAAAATCATAATCATAAGTTAATCGAAATTTTCAAACTACTGTCTAAATTTAATTTAAAAATTCAACCTGATAAATGCGAATTTTTACGACATGAAGTAATGTATCTAGGTCATCTAATAACCTAACAATTGACAAGTGAACTTCGTAGAGTGTAGACGTGCCGTGTACTTAGTTGTCGGAATTTTTCAAATATTGTGAGTTTTGAAATAGTGGTGTTTATAAAATGGGTGATAAAAAAACCCTACAACAACTTAAAGTAAGTCAGCTAAAAGAAGAAATATTGCAATACAATATAGAGACAGCTAAAAGTTTAATCAAATCGGATTTAGTCGACTTATTATTTAAATTGCAAAACTCCATGGTTCGAGTAAAAAAACTTACTCCTGAAAATCCAGTCAGTGGCATTAGCTGTACAACAAACGAAGAAATTGACGACGGATCGCTCATTAAATATGACTCCGAAATTTATAAATGTAAGATAGATCAATTAATTGTTGAAAATAACTGTCTAACAGAACAAATCGATGAATTAACTGAAAATATTAACTCTTTAAATGACAAATCTAAACTTCTTAGAGATATAAAACTGTCGTTTGCTAAGAAAAAGAACCGCGAACGTACAAGAACTAATCAGTCCTCAATTCTCATATTATCAGACAGCCACGGTCGAGGTATCAATAGCCTGCTCAAAGAAAAGTCAAATCGGTATCTTCGTGCGGAAAGTATATTTAAACCCAATGCAAATTTTTGCCAAGTCACAGAAAGTATTAATTCATTGACATCCAGCTTTACGAAAAATGACAATGTAATAATATTAGCTGGTACCAATGATATCGATAAGGGAAGGTACCCTTCATTTAAATACATTGCTGGAATTCTTAAAGGATGTGCAAATACGAAACTATCTCTATGTACTGTACCGTACCGTTATGATAAGCCACAGTTAAATAAGTTCATATTAAAATTCAATTCTAAATTAACTGAATTTGTAGATCGTTTTAGCTCCCTTCACCCTGGTATCACCGATATAGTGGATATAAATAGTGGTTGTTCGCGTGGTGATTACACGGGTCATGGGCTGCATTTCAATAATAAAGGAAAAACCAAGCTGGTGAACACTATAAACAGTTATTTAATCAATGGTAGTAACATATCGGCTAATACCAACAACATCAACATCTACCCGAACGATATCGATGTGGATACTGACATCGGGCAGGTGTAATTTGCGCCGAATTATACCTGAGTAAACCGGCCATTAGTTGGGTATCTTAAGCATACCCGTAATTTGCGCCGAGTATCTTTAAGGTCCGTAAATACTACCTGTAAAATGCACTATACCATCTGCCACCACCATTCTTATATTCTAAAATTTTTGAATTTAACAAGGCCGCCCGTTTCCTTACATCTCTATTTTGCATCGATGCGGGTTCATCCAATTTTACAGTTTGTATTTTAATATACGTATCAGTTTGAAAATGATTTAACCTAACCTAACCTAACAAATATATAAAGAAACGGGTGAGTAGTGTAGAAGTTTGAATTAAATCTAGAATGAAAATATTCACATACGTTGGTCGTTCTTTCCATGCTGTCACTAGCTGCAGGCCAGATGGTTGGTGAAAATGTAGCGTCTTCGGATATATAATTATCCACTAGGTAATCGGAAAATTTTATTATTCGCGAATCTTCAGGTTGAATGTTCAGAAAATCAAAGGCGAAGCAATCGCCTACTTCATCCGGATTCAGAAATGGAACACCAAATAAGTATGTTAGCCATTTCCCAATATCGCTGTCTTTATTTTTGTATTCTACCACAAGCTCTTGAATTTTCGTGAACCAAGCTTGGGCTAAGTGAAACCTACATCCAATAATTTTTGTTTCGGGCCAAACAGTGGTTATTGCACCATGAATTGCTTTCTCAAAATTAGAGATTATAATTTTAGGGTTCAAATGGAATCCTAATTCTAATGATTTCGCGCACAAAAACAAAAACAAATTTTCGTAAGTTTTCTGTTTTTTGTCAGGTAGTAGACAAAATGGAATGCCAATGGAATGTAGTGTCTCCCTTGTAAAACATGCAGGGTGAACAAATGTAAAAAGAATTTTGTGTAATGTGAAAAGTTCCGTCCAAGTATACTTAGGGCGAACTCCAAAGAAATTCCACATTGGTTGTACATGAAACCACCACAATTTCACTTGATTTGCCAGCAGCAAATACAAAAGTCATTAAGGGTTGATAAAGTTACTCGGCGCAAATTACATTAAGGATTACTAAACATTTACAAGTTCTCGGCGCAAATTACGTATGAGATTACAGGTCCAGGTAAAATTCTGCGCAAATTACAATCGCCGCTGACATCATCTCCAACACAGGCCAGGAGAACATCGTTGGATTTGCATCATCTCCATTGCTTCCCTCACAAATCCCTACCTTATTAGACAATAGTGCTGACATTCTAAATCTCGACACTCTGGTCACCCCAGATCAGAAGTCAGTGCAGACAGTAGACGTAAGTGAAACTCCCATAAAATGACATTTCTCTACTAATAATAATATTGTTAATAGAAGCAGCAATCCGGCTCAACATATTAAAAATTATAAGTTAAATGCACTGTTAATAAATATACAGTCTATTCGCTATAAGACTGATGATCTGTTGCTGCTCCTTGATAACTTAAATTATCCTGATATTCTTTTAATAAACGAACACTGGCTTAAAAATGGTGAACCCTTGTCAATTGCAAATTATGAAACTGTGTCTAGATTTAATAGATTAAGTAACCCCTATGGCGGCACAGTAATCTTGTCTAAAAATTGTGATTATGAAGATATTGAAAAATTCAACTCCCTACGAATCGATAAAGACTTTGAATTTTCACTTGTTTATAAAAAAAACATTAAACTGTATGTTATGTGTGTGTACAGATCCCCTTCTTCTAATGTTTATATTTTTCTCGAAAAATTAGAACTGATATTAAATGAATTGCCGTTACATCGTAACAATATCTTACTTGGAGGTGACTTCAATATAGATTTTGGGAGCGATAACACTTCAAAGAGGCTCTTATTGCAATTACTTGACTCTGTTGGCTTAACTATGCATGTACATTTTAATACGCACATTCTTAACAATTCAGCCACAATTATTGATTACATATGCACAAATCTTGATGTCTCTATGGTGCGCTCGTCAGGAATTACAGTAGGCTTTTCCGATCATGAAGCTATTCTAACAGAAATGATGTTTCCAACAGCGAATAACGTCACCATAAGAAATTACGGGCGTATTTATTCAAAACGAAATTTTAGAAAATTCACTGATCGTTGTGAGCGTGTTGATTGGAATTTTTCTTTAACCAACACAGGTACAGATGCGAATTTCACTGCTTTTATTAATAAACTAAAGGATATATATTTAACTACCTTTCCTTTGCAACTTCTTGTAACTAACAAAATAAAACCATGGTTTACTAAAGGTTTGAGAATAGCCGCAATGAACCTGCGTTCATTGCACTACATCCGTAGGTTTACTGATAGCGAGTCTTTCCAGACCTATTTCACTAGATACAGAAGTATATACAAAAGGACTATTAGATTAGCAAAATCAATTTATTACGAGTCCCGCTTACTTAATTCATCCAATAAAACTAAAACAACTTGGACCATTGTAAATGAACTAAGAGGGATAACAAAAAATACTGTAACAACCGATCTCAATCCTAACGAACTTAATGATTATTTTTGCTCAGTCGCAAAATCTCTTACTTCCAAAATTGCACTGAATCAGGATCCGTTAAGCTATGTAAAACAAAATGCACTTGGTATAAACAGCAACTTTTTCTTGTTTCCCACTAATACCATGGAACTTAAAATGGTTATGTCAAATATAAAAAATAAAAACTCATCAGGTTTAGACGTAATTTCCGTGAAATTATTTAATAAATTGCCACCGAATACCCTCGATGTTTTAACCGCTCTAATCAATGAATCATTCTCCTGTGGCTGCTTTCCATCTCTATTAAAAACCGCAGTAGTTGTTCCGATATATAAATCAGGTGATAAGCAGGATTGCTCTAATTTTAGACCAATATTACTATTACCAACGCTGTCAAAAATTATTGAAAAACTGGTTAAAAAAAGACTAATAAGTTACTTAACTAAATATAACATTCTAACTAAACAGCAATTTGGTTTTAAAAACAATACCAACACGAATGATGCTATTTTCTCTCTTCTGCATCAGTTGTATGAAGATATTAACAATAAAAAAACTGCAGCCGTCGTGTTTTGCGATTTTTCGAAAGCTTTCGATTGTGTTGATCACGGGATTCTCTTACGAAAATTAGAATTTTATGGTATCCGTGGTGTCGCTCGCAGCTGGTTTCAATCGTATCTCTCCCAACGCAAGCAAATAGTAAGATTAGGTGGAACATCATCAACAGCTCAAGATATTAATTGCGGAGTACCGCAAGGATCAGTTCTTGGCCCCACCCTGTTCTTAATTTATATCAACGACATTGTCAATTTAAACATTTCTGGTCAAGTCACTTTATTTGCTGATGATACTAGTCTGATGTGGAGTCACCATGACTCGGATGCATTACATACAACACTTTCCAAAGATTGGTAAAAAATTGGTGCGACTCTAACTCGCTTTCTCTTAATTTCTTAAAAACTGGAATCATGTCTTTCAACGGTACATTAAATGCAATATCTATCAATAATATTACCATCCAACAAAAAAAAAGTATGAAATTTTTAGGACTTTACCTCGATTGTAACCTTAATTGGTCTATTCATATAAATAACCTTTCAAAAAAAATATCTGCTGGTTGCTTCACTGTACGTGTTATCTCCACTGAGCTCGGTGCCAAAGTGGGTAGGCAAGTTTATTTTGCTCTTGTTGAGTCCCACCTAAGGTACGCTATCCCCTTTTGGGGTACATGTAGTAATGAAAAGTTATCCTCAATTTTTATCTTAAAAAAAAGAGCACTTCGTTATCTGTACAAAGCAAAATTAACCGATTCTTGTAAACCTCTGTTTATACAAAATAAAATTCTAACCCTAATTAGCCTTTTCATATTAGAAACCGTTTGTCTGCTTTTTAAGCACAAAAACAAATTACCTGTAATACCGCTATACAGTTATTCATTTAGAAACCATAAAAGTAACATTTATCTCCCCTTGCCACACTCAGCACTTATAAAAAATTCAATTTATTACAATGGTAAAAAGTTATTTAACCTATTACCAATTCATATAAAATCCGCATGCTCGCTGACACAGTTTAGAAAACTTACGAAACAGTACCTGATTGGAAAGGCCTACTATAATCTGAGCGAGTACCTTACAGACACGCACAGTTTGTAAATTACTGTATTATAGATGTACTGTTGTCTATGCTTGTCCTTTTCCTGTTATACATATTCACCATATACTTTTTATATAAATTTAGTGTTTATACTTGTAATCTAACTATTCGTATGTAATTATGTATTTATTGACTTGTCCATAAGAACCTTGTTCTTTTTAGTTGGCAATAAATGATTTGATTTGATTTGATTTGAACCACAAATGGAGTTCAACCAGATCCTAATAAAGTAACCGCAGTACAAAATTTTCCAATACCTAAATCTAGTAAAGACATTAAATCATTTCTAGGATTAGCGGGATACTATAGACGTTTTATACCAAATTTTAGTAAAATTACTCAACCCTTAACCAACTTGTTAAAGAAAGAAGCTTTATTTGCCTAGACTAGTTCTCAACAACTGGCATTTGAAACTTTAAAAACTCATAACTAAACGCTAACAATCTCATAAGTTCTGATCTTAATAGACTGGCACTCCTATCTGAAGCTCATCACTTAAAATTAAATCCGAATAAATCATCGGTATTGCTCTTTGGTACAAGTAAAATGCGTGATCTTTATTTAAAGCAGCTTAATATCACTATTAATAACAACAAAATACCTGTCAGTACCTCTACAAAGAATCTTGGTCTTAATCTTAATGTAGATTTACGATTTAAAAATCATGTAACTTCGATAATTAGTAAAGCGTTTGGTAATTTAAAATCATTGTTTCAAAATAGAACAATCTTGAATAAAAGAATGAAAATTATGTTATGCGAGTCTCTAGTTCTGTCGCAGTTCAATTATTGTGATGTTGTGTATGGGCCTTGTATAGATCTTTTTGATCAGACAAGAATTCAGAGAATTCAGAATGGTTGCCTAAGATTCATTTTCGGCATCAAGAAATTTGATCATATTAGTCACAAGTTAATAGAATTAAACTGGCTTAATATGTTAAATAGAAGGAGTCTACATGCTGCAGTACTATTTCACAAGGTTATTGTTACTAAAACCCCAAATTACCTTTATAATAAAATTCGGTTTAGAACTGATGTACACAATATCAATATAAGAAGAAAAGATTTACTAACTACCCCCTTCCATAGATCAGCATTATTCCAGAGATCTTTTTCGTTCAATATTGCTAAAATGTATAATAATTATATTCCTCATGAGCTTAAGGCCACATCAGTATCCAAGTTCAAAAGTCAGTATCATCGGGTCCTGCTCCAGAAACAATGTCAGAATTTTTAACTATTACATAACATATAATATACATATTCCTCTTTGTCTTGTTCCTCTGTATTTTAGTTATGCATAAATTCCTACTTAAATAGATAGTATTTACTGTTATTTTGCTATTGACTAATAAGCTAAAATCACAATTTACTATTATTATTGTCATTATTATTACTTTCATATATATATATAATTATTATTATTATTTTTAGTTATACCTACTTATTTTTGATTTATTTTTTATTGTTTTTTTTTTCTTCCTTTTTCTTTGTTTTTTATTATCACTACTTAAGTTTCCGTGGTTGAGTTGAAAAGCAGACAAAGTCTGAACTCCGCCAATTAGTGTAATGTACCTGTATTAACTGTAATTAATTGATTTAATTGATTATTTTCTTTTCTTGTACTTACACTAATAAAGCCATTATTATTATTATTATTATTTGACTTCAGCTCCTATCTTACAATATCCTGATTTTTCAAAAACCTTTAATCTCACCACCGATGCAAGTAATTTTGCAATAGGTGCCGTGCTCTCTCAAGGTACTTCAAAGTGTGATTTACCTATATCATTTGCGAGCCGTACTCTTAATCGTGCCGAGTCTAACTATAGTACAATCGAACGCGAATTATTGGCAATCGTATGGGCTGTCAAACACTTTAGGCCTTACATTTAAGGGCGAAAATTCATTATTTACACGGATCATCGTCCTCTTACCTGGTTATTTAACATAAAAGATCCAGGGTCTAGATTAATTAGATGGCGTCTCTTACTTGAAGAATACGAATATGAAATCTTTTACAAACCTGGTGTCTTAAATTCAGGAGTAGATGCTCTTAGTAGAATAAATATTCACTCAATCAACACTAATCTAGATTACGACAGTTATTCTAAATTTCTAGAAGATATAAAGACAAATTTAATCATGAACAGCAATGTTAGCGAACATAATGAATCTATTTTTACCTCTGCAGGTAATTTAGCAACTTGCATTTCTAGTGATCTTGAAATGTCACAAGGAATCGCTCTCCAATTTAAAGAAAAATTTAATCATTACGAAATCTTACAAAATCAAAATTTGCATCCACACGATATCGGAGTCGTAAAAGAAACAGATTATTTTGTTTATTATTTAGTAACTAAATTAAATTCTTGGGACAAACCGTCTTACGAAGATTTATTTATAACCTTAGTTAAACTAAAAAAGTATTTAACACAAAATAATCAAACTATAATTAACATTCCGAAATTAGGTTGCGGTTATGACAATTTAAAATGGAATAAAGTCAGATTAATGATCAGATATGTGTTTAAGAACACCTCTATTAAAGTTCAAATTTATCACAACATCATAATTAATCCAAGTTCAAATGATATACAAACAATTTTAAAAGAAAACCAACTTCAGGTCATTCAGGATTTCATAGAACTTATGCTAGGATAAAGCAATATTACAAATGGCCCAAAATGAAAATAGATATAAATAAATTTATTAAAAATTGTGAATCTTGTCAAAAAAATACATTAGTTAGACGAAAAAATCGAAAGCCAATGGAAATAACGACCACCTGTTCGAAACCATTCGAAAAAATAGCTTTAGATATAGTAGGACCGTTAACTCTTACGGAAAATGGTAATAAATACATACTAACGCTACAGGATGATCTTACAAAATTTTCCCAAGCTTACCCATTACCTGTACACGATGCAAACACAATCGCTCAAACATTAGTCAGTCAATTTATTTGTAAATTTGGTATACCTGAATCAATTTTAAATGATCAAGGACAAGACTTTACCTCAAATTTACTTAAAGAAGTTGCAAAATTGTTCAAAATTAAACAAATTAATTGCACCGCATACAGACCTCAAACAAACGGAGCCTTAGAAAGAAGTCATGCTACATTAGCTGATTATCTTAGACACTATATTAATGAAAAACAAACTAATTGGGATGACTGGTTAGATTTTTCAATGTTTTCCTATAACACAGCTGTTCACTCCTCTACAAAATACACACCTTACGAACTAGTTTTTGGACATCAAGCTATACTGCCTAATTCTATTACTAAACCGCCAGAATTTAAGTACACTTACGATAATTACTTAGATGATTTAACTTTAAAATTACAAAAATCGCACCAAATTGCACGTGAACACTCCATATTGTCAAAAGAAAAAAACAAACTAATTTACGATCAAAAAATCAATAATGTTGAATTTAAAGTTAATGAATTAGTATATTTATTAAATGAACAAGCAAAATTGCATCTATCGAAAAAATTAAGTCCACAATACTCCGGTCCTTATAAAATCATAGAAATTAATTCTCCCGTAAATTGCACAATATTAGTAAGAAATAAAAAGGTTCTGGTACATACAAACAGATTAAAACATGCTTTTGGTTCAGATGATAACCTCATTAGTAGATAAAGGATTACCTTATTAAAGTTTCTAAACCCAATAGGTTAAGTATAAACTAATTGTAAAACGTAAATGTAAATTGTAAATTCTTCATCTATTAATTAATTAGTTATATTAGCATTGTAATATCGTAGGATTAAAGTTTTTTAAACCCAGTAGCTTAAGTACAAACTCATAATTGTAAAATGTCTTTTAATTATATCTATTATTATATTGTAATAATCGTAGGATAAGTTTACATCTTTATATATATTAATAATCAATAAATAAATGTACCATTTCTTTTAGGAGTCGCAACAGTAATTAGAAATCGCAAATTAATAACTTGTAGTAATAATTGTTTCATCTTCATCGAAATTCATTGTCAAAGATATGTTTAATTATATTTACCTATCTTTGATCTTAAGGGGGGAGATGTAATGTGCCGCTCCTTTTCCGCTCCTTTTCCTAAACCTTAAGTTTGCTCCGCCCTTGTTAAAAGGTGCCGAAGACTACCCTAATATAATTTATCTATGTTCTGTAACTAATTACCTAGTCCATAAGTTGTTAGCCATATGTTGTTCCTCAAAAGCGTGGGAATAGCTACATAAGATTTTTGCGGTGTCGGTCAAGTGACCAACCACCCCTACTAAGGACTTGCATTTCACCACTGGTGTGATACACACGTATTTTCAGTATTAAAGCGACATCCAAACTTGTACATAATGTAATAAACGTATTCTAATATAAAAGTGTTTATAATTTGATCCTGTATACAACCGGTGTCATAAATGCTATCCATCCATTACACTGCTTTAGCTGAACTGGTAGTCAAATACGTTCGTGTAACTGGACCTTAATTTCATTTGAAGCCACTTCCTCTAAAAGTAATTGTATGGTTAAATTCGAATCGCTATCTTGCTGTAGAATAATGTTTTCATTTAATCCTTCAACTCCAAAACTAATTCAGATACGTGAATACAAGTCTTGTTGTTCTTGAAAAATCTCAGTTGGTGCGGTATGACGAGAATTTATATTTTCCAACATTCCCGACAACCATAACTGTTTAGGTGTTTTTCTTCCTGCTGTCCGAACCTTATGGGAGTTCCAGGCCTCTTGAAATAGATTTAATTTATTATTTATGCTTGTTACATACCGGGTGGCCGGTCTCAAAGGTGTACATAAGGATTTAACATTATATTGAACGTTTCAGCTAATTCCTGCTCGCCAATTCAACTTACAGGAATGGTAATAGTATTAATTGAAAGGTACCCTGTATATGTAAAAACATTGTTATCACTGATTTAATTGTTCAAACTGCCGATAAAAGTACTTAATTAAAACAATGTAAGACGCAAAATAATAGGGGGACTTTTGCTCAACTCGGGGAAGTCCCTGCGAGGCCAGCCTGTTGATCCCGGATGCTGACGTGCGGGCAGTCCTCTCTCAGCAGTCGGCTTAGACGCTCGGTTTACAGGAACATATTTGCATTTACCTAGTTTTTACGTTGTTCTGTATTTAGTTCCAATAAAACAATATTATTATCTTTCAATCTTACAAGTCAGAAGTGGGATAAAATAACCCATCGCGCGGATTCATTTAAGATAAAAAAAAATTTAAAGATGGACCGCTCACGAAATAAACGCAGTTCGAACAAGCGATCTCGAAAAAGGCGTAGTACTAGTTCGGATAGTAGTGACGATAGTGAAGTGTTGCGAAAAACAGTAAAGGAACTTAAACGTGAGTTGAAAATCCTTAAAAACAAGACAGCTAGTGTAACAATCGTAACAACTGATGATTTTTCCATACCAAATTTTGACCCTTCGGAAGACAATGCAAACGTGCAAGATTGGGTTACGCAAGTCGACCGACTAGCGCGACGTTATTCCTGGAAAAACGATGACATTATGCGGTTAATCGCAAAAGCGCTAAAAAGTCACGCACGAGTATGGTATGACGATCAACAAAAATACGATGTAACATGGGAAGAATTTAAAACGAAATTAATATTACAATTTCATAAATAGCTTCCGTTCGCAAGACTGTTAAAAGATGCTGCCAATTATAATGTACAGGGTGGTCAAAAATTAGGCGATTACTGTTTTAACAAAAAAAGCTACGGGCCTTAAAAATTAACATTCCTGATGAGTTCTTAGTGGACGCTGTCATAGGGGGTGTAAATAACGAAGACATCGAGCGTATGTTACGGTCAGCTCGTTATTCTGATCCCCATACGTTATACGCCGCTCTAAACGAAATGGGTAATATGCCATCAACGTCAAAACCACAACCGTTACTGCAGAAGCCATGGCAGCGTACCTGGGAAGCCACTAACGTACCACAACAGCAGCAGAGACGATCTTCCCGCAATGAACGAACAAACAAGCAAAGACCACCTGTGGAATGCTATAACTGTGGCATCCCAGGACACATCGCTGTGGACTGCAGGAAGCGTCGCTTGGAGTGCAGCCGTTGTCATAAATTAGGGCATGGTGAGAACAAATGTCCAAATAACAAGGGCAATACTTACCTAATCCAGGTTAGTGACACTGTTAATAATATGTACTTGCAAACGGCAGCTATCAATAAACATAAAGTGAAGTGCCTTGTAGACACTGGTAGTTCAAAAACACTCGTAAAAAATCATTAGAAAAATCATAAAGATAGAAGCAGTTTCAAAAATGTCACCCCCTTTAGACTGTTAAAGAAGTTCGACAGTTCCTAGGGTTGTCCGGGTATTTCCGAAAGTTTATTCCTGCCTATGCAATCACAGTGGAGCCGCTGACAAAATTAATTCGCAAGGACACTCCTTGGAAATGGGATAAGGAGCAGCAGCAAGCTCTAGCAACAATTAAGGAACGATTGACAACGCGACCAATTTTGGCCATATTTAATCATGAACTAAGAACTGAACTACACACCGATGCCAGTTCATTGGGATTGCGGCAATCCTACTAAAATACACCAGCGATAATAACCAACAGGTGGTGGCTTATTTCAGCAAGCAGACCACTGTAGACCAGCGACAATATCACTCTTACGAGCTCGAAACAATGGCTGTGGTTTTTGCTCTAAGATACTTCAGAGTGTACCTGCTAGGTATCGAATTCAAAGTCGTAACAGACTGTAACGCACTGAGAACTACATTCTCTAAAAAGGACCTTATACCCCGAGTAGGGCGCTGGTGGTTGGAAGTACAGGATTATAGTTTCGAGATAGAGTACAGGCCCGGTAGTAAAATGTAACACGTAGATGCACTTAGTCGAAGTCCCATTGAAACTATTGAAATTAACAACGTAGACATAACCGAGGCTGATTGGATCCTAACCGCACAATTGCAAGATGACCAAATCAGCAGAATCAGAAATATTCTAACTTCTAACGAACGCACTAGAGAAACCAAACATTACTTTCACGAATACGAACTGAAGAACAACAAGGTTGCACCAAAAGCCGCACGATTACAAATATGCCGGTTGTGCCACGATGATGCGGGTCATCTAGGGGTTGAGAAAACTCTGAAAAGAATACAACGAAACTATTGGTTTCCAAAAATGTCAAGATTCGTCAATAAGTATGTACGAGCGTGCCCTAATTGCACATACTATACGTAAGCACTCCTCTGGCAAAAGGCAAGGTAAACTCCACCCCATTGAGAAGACGCCCATCCCATTCCATACGTTACACGTTGACCACGTGGGACCATTCGAAACTAGTAAACGAAAGAATAAATATCTGCTGGTCATCATAGATGGGTTTACGAAGTTTACGATTATAGAACCAGTCCGCGATACCAAAGCAAAATACGTGATCAAGATATTTCTAAACATTGTTCATTTATTCGGGGTGCCAAGCAGAATCATAAGTGATAGAGGTACGGCTTTCACGTCACAAACATTCAAGATGTTTTGCACCACTTACGGAATTAGACATGTCCTAAATGCGGTAGCTACGCCGCGAGGTAATGGCCAATGTGAGCGGTACAATAAAACGATCGTCACGGCATTAGCTGCGCCCACAGCGGGAAAAGACCCCGACCGATGGGACGAACATGTCAAGACAATACAGAGTGCAATGAACACGATGCACAACAAAGCAATAGGGGTTACTCCTATGGAAGCTTTAATAGGTTGTAACGTAAAGCACGTCCCTGAAGCACGAATCCTACACGAAGTGCAACAAGATATGCACAGATTGGATTTAAAAGCATTACGAAAAAATATTTCGAGACACATCTCAGAAAATCAAAGAAAACAAAAAGAGAGTTACGACAAGATGAGAAAGGAAGCCAAAGTGTACCAAGAAGGAGATGTGGTTATGATCCATATTACGACTGATCCCCAAACAGGAAGTAGCCGAAAGCTATTTCCGAAGTTTAAGGGTCCATTCCGAGTCCTAAGAGTACTACATAACGACCGTTATAGAGTACAAGACTTACGAGAAGGAAAACGAAAACTGGACACTGTTGTGGCTGTCGAACGCATGAAGCCATGGATCGTGACAGTTTGACAGGTACGAAATTAACCCTGCTCAACGGAGCTTACGAAACATAATCACGACGGTGATTATTCCCCGGTCCAACGGGATCATCCCTGCTCAACGGAGCTTACAAAACATAATCACGACGTTGATTATTCCCCGGTCCAACGGGATCATCCCTGCTCAACGGAGCTTACGAAACATAATCACGACGGTGATTATTCCCCGGTCCAACGGGATCATCCCTGCTCAACGGAGCTTACGAAACATAATCACGACGGTGATTATTCCCCGGTCCAACGGGATCATCCCTGCTCAACGGAGCTTACAAAACATAATCACGACGGTGATTATTCCCCGGTCCAACGGGATCATCCCTGCTCAACGGAGCTTACGAAACATAATCACGACGGTGATTATTCCCCGGTCCAACGGGATCATCCCTGCTCAACGGAGCTTACGAAACATAATCACGACGGTGATTATTCCCCGGTCCAACGGGATCATCCCTGCTCAACGGAGCTTACGAAACATAATCACGACGGTGATTATTCCCCGGTCCAACGGGATCATCCCTGCTCAACGGAGCTTACAAAACATAATCACGACGGTGATTATTCCCCGGTCCAACGGGATCATCCCTGCTCAACGGAGCTTACAAAACATAATCACGACGGTGATTATTCCCCGGTCCAACGGGATCATCCCTGCTCAACGGAGCTTACGAAACATAATCACGACGGTGATTATTCCCCGGTCCAACGGGATCATCCCTGCTCAACGGAGCTTACAAAACATAATCACGACGGTGATTATTCCCCGGTCCAACGGGATCAGCCCCGCTCAACGGAGCTTACGAAACATAATCACGACGGTGACCATTCCACGATTCAACGGGATCGGTCCAGCTAAACGGAACTTACGATACATAATCTGTAACGAGGCGACTAACCGGTAGGCGAAAATTAAGAAGCAGATAAGTGGCTTCTGTTTTCGCTGAGGTCAGTCGTCCTCGTTGCGCTCCGAATTTCTCCGTCATTCCCACCCTGACAAAATTTCAAAGACTGCGCATCTTTTCAGAGTGGGGAACGATACGCTCCCCTATAAAACCGGTGCGCAGCCCACTTTCGAGGAGAATTTTCTGACATCTTTCAGAGTCTAGAGAATTTGAGAAAGATTTCCGAACGAGATTCAAAGCTAGTTTGCCAACAAACTAACTTTGAACTCTTATTCCGTAGTTAAATTAATTCCGATTTGTTCTTCAAACAAGCCCCGGTTCTTTTGGAACATAGATTCAATTTACCAAAGCATTAATGCGAGTGGTTTCGGTTTACAAAGTAATACTTGGTTGAATATAAAGCAAAATTAATTTTTGGGATTAATTACCCGTTCATTTCCCGTTGATTGTTCATTAACCCCTTGTTTCGCCGTTGGAGGACTTGGAGTTGTATGTGTATGGTCGTTTCGGCTGCAATGTGCAATCCAAGCTTCCTTTACTAATTAACAAGCAGTATTTGTGTTAAACAGTACAGTTGTTAATTAGGTCCCGTCTCAATCAAGTTTATGTACTAATTGCGTTGTTACGGTTACTCAGGCAAGTGAAATATATGCCTTACTGTCGCAACCCAATTGGTTTCGTAGATTTGGTGTTATTTGAACAATCAACCAGTATTTTGCCGTAATTAATTATTTCCTCCGTGAGGAAAGTAAAGTTTAGAAAGAGTATTCTTTGTATACACCTGGACTCATCCGCATTAATACATTCCGACTTTGAGTTTCATTTAAAAGTAATTTCAAATACTTACCCGTATAATAAAATAATTCCGAGGTGTTTGCACCCACCTTTTGATTCACTAAACATTCCCGGCACTGTAATTTTCCCGAAAGCCAAAATTAGTGACGCCATTATACCGTCACCTTGTTGCGAACTTTCACCTGCTTTGCTTATAGTACGCAGCCCTGTCTGAGTGACAGATCTGGCGCACTCTCCCTGCAAAGTCCCGTTTACTCAACTAAATCTTAATTATCCTTGTTTTATTAACCGTTTCAGTTTATTTAATTATTCCTTATATAATTATCCTGTACATAAATGTAAATATTATCTATAATTATTCCGAATAATAAATTGTTATTAAGGTTTTAACTCTCCAGTTATTTATTTACCCCTTATTCCGAACCCTGGTCAACTCAAGAGCTACCCTAGTGCACAAATAAATTCTGTACGTCAGGGGGAACGTTACAAATCACGACGGTGATTATTCCCCAATCCCAACGAGATCAACCTAGCTTATGAAACGTAATTGCGACGGTGATTACACATCGATCAACATAACACACATATTAACATATATTCCACTAATAGCGTTTTATTGATACAGAAAACTAAAGCCTGAGGACAGTCTTAATAGCAGGATGGCCGAATGTAAGACGCAAAATAATAGGGGGGCTTTTGCTCAACTCGGGGAAGTCCCTGCGAGGCCAGCCTGTTGATCCCGGATGCTGACGTGCGGGCAGTCCTCTCTCAGCAGTCGACTTAGACGCTCGGTTTACAGTAACATATTTGCATTTACCTAGTTTTTACGTTGTTCTGTATTTAGTTCCAATAAAACAATATTATTATCTTTCAATCTTACAGTAATATTTTTAAGACCTGTACGTAATACCGCAAACCCACGCCTATGTAATGTTTCTCATAACCTATAAAAAACTTCTATAGTCTACGTGCACATGACGTCACAACTCGTGGTTGTAGGTAAAATAACCTCATTTTTGTGCTTGGAGTTAAGTGGTGTGGATGTGTTTTGTTTATTTATTTTGCGTTTTTAAAGTTAGTTTACAGTTTAAAGTGTAGTTAATAGTGGTTATTAGTGTTAGGAATATTATATAGTGACTTTATTGTACTAGAATGAAGGTGTTGTTATTGAAGACATCCCTGGCATACATGGGTAAATTATATTTTAAATAAACACAGTTTTTTAAAGGAGAAAGAAGAATGGAGGTGGACAATTATTATTTAAACCTCGAAGAGTCACATCGAGATAGATATATCTCAAAAATATTAACAATTGAAGCTGATCCCTACTTAATTAACCCAGAATATTGCTCGACTGAGATTGAAAGTTTCCCGAATATTTGTTATCCGGATTTATTTAATTATTTAGTATACACGAAAAGTGCATATACATCTGAAGAAATGAAAGCCTACAAAAGTCTCGAGGCATATAATCAAGTAGCTTGTGGCTGGGTAAAGAAGGTGTGCATGAAAAACTTTGGGTGTTACGTACTTGTGTTAGGAAAGGTAAGTAGATTTGTCAAAGAGTAGTGTAGCTTCCAACGTCAAATTGGTACTTGGCTCTATCGTTTGTTGCAGGTATTGCACTCTCAAAGATTAAGCGAAAAGTTGCTATCGCCATGGATAATTGCCAAGAAAGAAGGTGAAATTGTGTCTGCACATTGTGACTGTGTTGCCGGGCTTGGTGAAAGCTGCACACATGTGGCAGCAGTGCTATTTTGTATAGAGGAAGCAGTGAGAAAGTTGGAGCAAGTTAGTTGTATGGGTAAAAAGGCATATTGGATGCACCCAACAAATAAGCCTGTCGATCCAAGTCGTGTGTTGGATTTGGACTTGTCAACTGCAAAGAAGAAAAAACTTGGGCACGATCAGCCTCTGCGTTGTAGAGACAAGGAGAGAACAGCTGTACCCCCCATGAGTGAAGATGATAAAGTGGAACTGCTCCGAAATTTGGCAAAAACTACTCAAGGTTCAGTGCTACATACAGTGACTAGGCCCTTTGCTGAACAGGTTCATGCAGAAATAGAAAGCAAGAAACAGTATACAGTTATGTTACATTATAAGGAGGAGCATGAGAATAAAACATTACATGAACTACAAGAAATAGGTAATTTGTAGTTTGAATACATTTTTATTTGTCTGTAGTTTAATTAAATTGAATGAGAGTAACTTACCTAATGTGACCAGATTTCAGGTTTATCCACAAATCTGTCGGTACCCATCGAAAACTGCAGAAATATAGAAAAAGAGACACGACTGCAGTCCAAATCAAGAGCTTGATTTTTGTATCGAGCTGGAAGAGTGACAGCTTCGAAATTTAAAAGTTGTTGCAGGACGCCCTTGGATAGGCCATCCATGTCGTTAATCAAATCCATCTGCTATCCCCCACAATATACATTAAAGGTGAAGGCCCTAGAGTATGGATGCGAACATGAAACGCAAGCCGTTAAAGATTTTGTTACAAAAATGCAAGAGACACATAAAATTTTGGAGCAGACAAGATGGGTTTTTTCATAAATCCCGATTACCCATATTTTGGTGCATCTCCAGATGCAGTTGTTGATTGCAATTGTTGTGGTATGGGTCTTCTTGAAGTAAAATGCCCATATTGTGCAAGACATAGTGGCGTAATCGAATTGATGGAAGAGAAGAATATTTTTTTTTTGAAGTTGAAGGATGGTAAAGTATCTATTGCAGAAGACCATGCCTATTATTATCAGGTACAAATGCAACTTGCCCTTACCAAAATGAATTATTGTTACTTACTTGCGTGGAGTAAGGGAAATTGTGCTTTTATAAAAATAAAATTTAACAGTTTATTTTGGAAACGTGAAAGCGCTAAATCAAAAAATCTATTTTTCAAAGTACTTTTTCCTGAGGTACTGGGAAAGTTTTTTTACAAAAACGGAAGCCAAGGCAGACGAGGCAGAAGTAGAAAAGGAGCGCAATGACTGGGAAGATTTAAGATGTCGTGTAGAGCTGTATGATGAAGTTATTCCAACTTTAGAGAACGACACAAATGGTGCTGCAGAATTGCTACAAGCTGAAAGAAATAAAGTTTTGTATTGTATGTGTCAACAAGAAGACGATAAGGAGACACCAATGATCGGGTGCGACTCAGGGTTCTGCAAAATCGAATGGTACCATTTGAGTTGTGTAGGTTTAGAAAAAATACCAGATAATAATGTGTGGATTTGCAATGTTTGCAAATAAACTAATAAATGTTTTCATTAGGTTTAAAATATCATGTGTAAAATACTACTTTTTTCAAACTCCATGCTATCAAATAACCCTAACCATTTTAATTTTGCGTTTATGCTTTTGTTTGTTGATACTCTGTAAATGATCTACTTACTACAAGATTAAAGTTAAAGTTTATTTTACTATTGCTTTAGCAATTATTTATAACATGTAGGGTATAACTGGAATTCTAAAGGGAAAGTTTCGTGCAATATTTTATATATTAATTTCAAAAGTCCTATGACTCTTTCGATGTGAATTCGCACGCTTGCTAACTTCCTTGTTGATTCTACTTCTAGAGCATTTAACTGCTTTCTTCTTTTTAAAAAGGCTGGGCACTGTACTTCTGCACAATAGATTTTAACAGAATCCTCTATTGTAAAACCTCGATCAGCTACGACTAAGTCACCGGTGCTTTCAATGTGGTATGGCCGTTGTCGTAAGAATATGTACTTTTTCGGGAACATAACCACAAGTTCCCCTATTACTCTAGTATAATTTCCTTTAAAATAATTTCTTCTTTGGTGCAAAATAATGATGTTTTTCAACAGCAAGCGAGCTAATTGAAACTGTAATAATTGTAAACGAAAGAAAGATGTGAAGTGGGTTTGCTGTTATACAAATTAAGGAACTAGAAAAAATTAAAAAAGGAGACAACTGCACGCGGTGTTCCCAAGCGGTCACCCATCCAAGTACTGACCGCGCCCGACATTGCTTAACTTCGGTGATCGGACGAGAACCGGTGCTTTCTATGTGGTATGGCCGTTGTCGTAAGAATATGTACTTTTTCGGGAACATAACCACAAGCTCCCCTATTAGTCTACTATAATTTCCTTTGAAATAATTTCTTCTTTAGTGCAAAATAATGATGTTTTTCAACAGCAAGCGAGCTAATTGAAACTGTAATAATTGTAAACGAAAGAAAGATGTAAAGTGGGTTTGCTGTTATACAAATTAAGGAACTAGAAAAAATTAAAAAAGAAGACAACTGCACGCGGTGTTCCCAAGCGGTCACCCATCCAAGTACTGACCGCGCCCGACATTGCTTAACTTCGGTGATCGGACGAGAACCGGTGCTTTCAATGTGGTATGGCCGTTGTCTTAAGAATATGTACTTTTTCGGGAACATAACCACAAATTCCCCTATTAGTCTACTATAATTTCCTTTGAAATAATTTCTTCTTTAGTGCAAAATAATGATGTTTTTCAACAGCAAGCGAGCTAATTGAAACTGTTATACAAATTAAGGAACTAGAAAAAATTAAAAAAGGAGACAACGGCACGCGGTGTTCCCAAGCGGTCACCCATCCAAGTACTGACCGCGCCCGACATTGCTTAACTTCGGTGATCGGACGAGAACCGGTGCTTTCAATGTGGTATGGCCGTTGTCGTAAGAATATGTACTTTTTCGGGAACATAACCACAAGTTCCCCTATTAGTCTACTATAATTTCCTTTGAAATAATTTCTTCTTTAGTGCAAAATAATGATGTTTTTCAACAGCAAGCGAGCTAATTGAAACTGTAATAATTATAAACGAAAGAAAGATGTGAAGTGGGTTTGCTGTTATACAAATTAAGGAACTAGAAAATATTAAAAAAGGAGACAACTGCACGCGGTGTTCCCAAGCGGTCACCCATCCAAGTACTGACCGCGCCCGACATTGCTTAACTTCGGTGATCGGACGAGAACCGGTGCTTTCAATGTGGTATGGCCGTTGTCGTAAGAATATGTACTTTTTCGGGAACATAACCACAAATTCCCCTATTAGTCTACTATAATTTCCTTTGAAATAATTTCTTCTTTAGTGCAAAATAATGATGTTTTTCAACAGCAAGCGAGCTAATTGAAACTGTTATACAAATTAAGGAACTAGAAAAAATTAAAAAAGGAGACAACGGCACGCGGTGTTCCCAAGCGGTCACCCATCCAAGTACTGACCGCGCCCGACATTGCTTAACTTCGGTGATCGGACGAGAACCGGTGCTTTCAATGTGGTATGGCCGTTGTCGTAAGAATATGTACTTTTTCGGGAACATAACCACAAGTTCCCCTATTAGTCTACTATAATTTCCTTTGAAATAATTTCTTCTTTAGTGCAAAATAATGATGTTTTTCAACAGCAAGCGAGCTAATTGAAACTGTAATAATTGTAAACGAAAGAAAGATGTGAAGTGGGTTTGCTGTTATACAAATTAAGGAACTAGAAAATATTAAAAAAGGAGACAACTGCACGCGGTGTTCCCAAGCGGTCACCCATCCAAGTACTGACCGCGCCCGACATTGCTTAACTTCGGTGATCGGACGAGAACCGGTGCTTTCAATGTGGTATGGCCGTTGTCGTAAGAATATGTACTTTTTCGGGAACATAACCACAAATTCCCCTATTAGTCTACTATAATTTCCTTTGAAATAATTTCTTCTTTAGTGCAAAATAATGATGTTTTTCAACAGCAAGCGAGCTAATTGAAACTGTAATAATTGTAAACGAAAGAAAGATGTGAAGTGGGTTTGCTGTTATACAAATTAAGGAACTAGAAAAAATTAAAAAAGGAGACAACGGCACGCGGTGTTCCCAAGCGGTCACCCATCCAAGTACTGACCGCGCCCGACATTGCTTAACTTCGGTGATCGGACGAGAACCGGTGCTTTCAATGTGGTATGGCCGTTGTCGTAAGAATATGTACTTTTTCGGGAACATAACCACAAGTTCTCCCCTATTACTCTAGTATAATTTCCTTTAAAATAATTTCTTCTTTGGTGCAAAATAATGATGTTTTTCAACAGCAAGCGAGCTAATTGAAACTGTAATAATTGTAAACGAAAGAAAGATGTGAAGTGGGTTTGCTGTTATACAAATAAGGAACTAGAAAAAATTAAAAAAGGAGACAACTGCACGCGGTGTTCCCAAGCGGTCACCCATCCAAGTACTGACCGCGCCCGACATTGCTTAACTTCGGTGATCGGACGAGAACCGGTGCTTTCAATGTGGTATGGCCGTTGTCGTAAGAATATGTACTTTTTCGGGAACATAACCACAAGTTCCCCTATTAGTCTACTATAATTTCCTTTGAAATAATTTCTTCTTTAGTGCAAAATAATGATGTTTTTCAACAGCAAGCGAGCTAATTGAAACTGTAATAATTGTAAACGAAAGAAAGATGTGAAGTGGGTTTGCTGTTATACAAATTAAGGAACTAGAAAATATTAAAAAAGGAGACAACTGCACGCGGTGTTCCCAAGCGGTCACCCATCCAAGTACTGACCGCGCCCGACATTGCTTAACTTCGGTGATCGGACGAGAACCGGTGCTTTCAATGTGGTATGGCCGTTGTCGTAAGAATATGTACTTTTTCGGGAACATAACCACAAATTCCCCTATTAGTCTACTATAATTTCCTTTGAAATAATTTCTTCTTTAGTGCAAAATAATGATGTTTTTCAACAGCAAGCGAGCTAATTGAAACTGTTATACAAATTAAGGAACTAGAAAAAATTAAAAAAGGAGACAACGGCACGCGGTGTTCCCAAGCGGTCACCCATCCAAGTACTGACCGCGCCCGACATTGCTTAACTTCGGTGATCGGACGAGAACCGGTGCTTTCAATGTGGTATGGCCGTTGTCGTAAGAATATGTACTTTTTCGGGAACATAACCACAAGTTCCCCTATTAGTCTACTATAATTTCCTTTGAAATAATTTCTTCTTTAGTGCAAAATAATGATGTTTTTCAACAGCAAGCGAGCTAATTGAAACTGTAATAATTGTAAACGAAAGAAAGATGTGAAGTGGGTTTGCTGTTATACAAATTAAGGAACTAGAAAATATTAAAAAAGGAGACAACTGCACGCGGTGTTCCCAAGCGGTCACCCATCCAAGTACTGACCGCGCCCGACATTGCTTAACTTCGGTGATCGGACGAGAACCGGTGCTTTCAATGTGGTATGGCCGTTGTCGTAAGAATATGTACTTTTTCGGGAACATAACCACAAGTTCCCCTATTAGTCTACTATAATTTCCTTTAAAATAATTTCTTCTTTGGTGCAAAATAATGATGTTTTTCAATAGCAAGCGAGCTAATTGAAACTGTAATAATTGTAAACGAAAGAAAGATGTGAAGTGGGTTTGCTGTTATACAAATTAAGGAACTAGAAAAAATTAAAAAAGAAGATAACTGCACGCGGTGTTCCCAAGCGGTCACCCATAACTTAGTTTTTAAATTTGAATTTGGCGCCAAGTGATTCGGTAGACATCGCATGTAGTCGGGGAGTCTGTTGGTCGGCAGGCGTTCCGTTCCGATTGTTGGAAGTTTATTTTTATGAATAATGTAAAATTTTTGTTTACTTGGACGTTTTCACTGCATCAGTTTTAAAATACCCTGACAACCAGCTCCCACCCTTCCTATTTGATTTCACAATTTTAACAGCGTTACCAACATACCTATGTAAAACAATAAAAGCGACGTTATGCAACCTCTTATACTTCTCAGTAAAGCGGGTTATTAGTGGTATAAATGGTATTAGACTGGTGAAAACATTTGTCTGTGATAGTACATGGAAAAGTTTAGACTATTACAAAAAAGATACAAAAAAGACAATTTCGATTTGTTGAACCAAATTAAATAAAATAATATACACTTTCGAGGAACAACATTTTATTAAAATTTAAATTATAACTAAGTAGAGGGGTATAAAATTCATATTGTCACAAGCAGATCGATTAGATATTTATTAAGTATTGATTGGGTATTAATTAAGTATCTTTTATGCTAATCGAATGTAACTACAATGTAACATAATTTCATCATGTTGCAATGACTTGATGACTCGTTTGTTATTGCAAGTTAGTGCAGGTGTCCAGTCCATATTTCATCATGTAAAACAATAAGTAACATCCTGTCAGTGTGCAATCACTAAATATAGACTTAAGGACATTGTAAATGGAATGTAATAGATAGGAGGGGAGCTAATACTATAAAAGGATTAATATGCCACAAGGAAGGAGAACTAGTCAGTCAGTCGACATCAATATCAAGATCAAGTTCGTCCATACCAAGACAAACAGCTCCTAGCTGTGAGTCATCAGACTTGGTAACATCAACCCATACCAAGACCAAGAAGGCTACAGTCTCGTCAACATGGTTTCAACCCCAGCTACGCTCTATCTACTAATAGCTATGCTATTCATGTAAGCCCACCTGTGTGGTGTATCATTTAATATTAAGTCAATAATGTAACTTGTGCTTAAATATAACTATTAAAAGGTTGATGTGTTTCTATCCAGACCATGTCACTAAATTATAACGTGACATATTTTGGTGGAGGTGCCGTTTTCATTTTGAATCGTTATGCGAGTATTTTGATGTAATTTTGGGTAATCAATTCTGAAATTTCGTTAATCATTTCAAAAATGGACTACGATTCCGCGTGCAATGTCTGGATCTGATCATGTCAACCTTGTAAAAAATAGGGAACACCTTGTAACAAAAAATTCTGCGAATTCTACTTCAATAACCGCGTCAATTCCAAGTTATACATCTAATTTTGACCCAAAATATAATAGTTCTACAGTACTAAATAGATCACATTCTTGTTCTGCATTTGAAGAAACACTTCAGTCATCTCCAGATAATATTTTTGCTTCTAGTAATAAAGTTGTAAGAAGTCCTCCAACTTCAGTATTAAACAGATCACATTCTTATTCCGAATTTAAAGATATACTTCAATCATCTGCAGATAAAGTTTTTGGTCGTAGTGCTAGAATTTTACGATCTCCAACTACAGTGGCACAAAATTTTGATACAAACACTAAAGATAAGTTTTTAATAAAAATAAAAACAGATGGGTCAGACCAACAGCAAATAATAAATATTTCAGATTTATTTGATAATACAGAAATAAGTAGTTCAGAACCTGATGCGCCAGAAAATTCTCTCTTAATTATTAATGAAAATAATTCGAAACTGGTGCAAGAACAAATTTTAATAAATAAAAATTTATTTCAATTAGATAAAAGTGTCCCTGCTACTTCAACAACTGTTATTAATAATCAAACATCCGTAACAAATATTAAGATGGCAAATTCAACAATTATACAGGCGTTTGAAAGTCCAGTAAATCCGACTTTACCTAAATTTATTAGTCCAGAAACATTTGACCCCATTAAGAATAAAAATCCGGCTAAATTTTTAAAGAGTTATGAAAGGGCTGCTGCGGTAAATTCATGGGCAGACGGAAATAAGATATTTTTCTTTGGATCTTTTTTGTTAGGACCAGCGGCAATATGGTATGAAAAATTTCGAACTAATCCAATTCATCAAAATGATACGTGGGAAAATGTTAAAGCAAATTTCATAAAAGAATTTGCTGGGGCGGCTGTCAATCGCGAAGCAAAATTTAAGCTACGAAATAAAAAACAGAGAGAATTTGAAGACATTAACAGCTTTTTCTACGAAATACTCGATATTTGTTATAACCTAGATGAAAATATGGCCGAATCAGAGATCATTGAATATTTTGAATGTGGGTTACATCCTTCATACCAATATCAATTTTTGGTACTTTCAGATGAAAATATGACTTTGGAAAAACTTAAAAAACTAGTGCTCAAAATCAGCGACGCAAAAAAGAGAGAGAGCATTTCAAAACTTGAAAGTACTGAAACTCCGGTTTTAAATATAAATACACCTGAAACTTCTAGAAATTATACTAGAAATAATATGAATTACAATCGTGATAGTCAATTTAATTACAATCGTGGTAATCAGTTCAACCATAATGATAATAATAGAAAGGGACGATTTAATTCTTATCGCCCAACACGTACATTGGACGGTAGACCAATTTGCTTTCTTTGCAATAGAGCAGGACATACCAGCAGCGTTTGTATGACAAACCGAAATAATGAGTCAAATACTCCACGATATAACCAACCCAGACAATTCAACAATAATGGGAATACTTGGCGTAGAACCAACAATCGTAACAGTTTTGTACAACAAAATTCTTCGGGAAACGTGAGGGGACAGCAAAAGCACTGAGCCTACAAGCTGTCCTGCATTTTAACGAAAGGCTCCCTGATATTTATAATAAATTACAAGTTTTACTTATCTTAGGCTATATTCATGATAAAGAAGTCGAAATTATAATTGATACAGGTGCTGTCGAAAACGTAATTGATAAAAAATTTGTACATACAATAATACAACCTAGTTCCATTTCATTTTTAACAACGGTTGATAATCATAAACTATCCGTCATAGGATCGTCAATAATAAATTTATCCATTCAAAATTGGAAAACTACAGTTTCGGCATTAGTAATTGAATCTTCTCCAAAACCTTTAATTCTTGGAATGAAATTCTTGCTGGAAAACAAAAGCATAATTAATTTTCATGATCATACTATAACGTTTAATAATAATACAGCACAACCTATCACAATTGATATTCATAAATCTACTATCAGGGACCTTTGGCAACTCAATACAACTTCAATTAAAACTTTTAATAATTTTTTGGATAAAATTTCTAATCCTAATGAACAAAATACTAAATATAAATTAACTTTAACAAAAGATACTGAAATTTGGCCGAATGAAGTGAAAATTGTTAGTTTACAGCTACATAAAAATGGAAATTTTTCAAATAACCTTTATGAAATATGTTTGCAAGAAATCGTTTTAAGTCGATATAAATTAATTGTACAAGATATCAAACGGGGTAGCACAAAAATGTGGAAGCTAACATTACAATCAAATAATTTAAATAAAGTACGTTTATTTAAAGGTACTACGTTGGCATATTTTGAAATTATTAATGACTCAAATTTGTTAGCGACTCTTGATGTTTACGATAATTCAAAATGCATCAAACATGATATAAATCCTTCGTTAACAATAAATGAACAAAAACAACTACAACAGTTAATAAATGAATATCAAGACATTTTTGCAACTAGCTTCTCAGAAATGGGCTCAACTAGTTTAGTGGAACACGAAATAATAGTTGAAGGCTCCGACCCAATTAAATCAAGACCATACAGAGTGTCTCATAAAGAAAGAGAAATAATTCAGGAACAGATAGATGAAATGCTCAAGTATAACATAATTCGTGAATCACAGAGTGATTGGGCATCGCCAATTGTTTTAGTCAAAAAGAAAGATAATTCTATCAGATTTTGTATAGATTATAGAAAACTGAATGCAGTTACGAAAAAACAAGTTTACCCATTACCAGTTATACAGGACCTACTTAGTTACTTAAATGGGTCTTGTTATTTTTCTTCCTTGGATATGTTTAGCGGATATTTTCAAATTAATGTAAAAGAAAATGACAAGGAAAAAACGGCTTTTGTCTCTCCGGATGGACTGTATGAATTCAATGTAATGTCTTTCGGTTTAACAAATGCTCCTAGGACATTTCAAAAAATGGCAGATAAAGTTTTTGCAGATTTAAAATTTAAAGGTTTACTTTTGTACATGGATGATATTATCATTTATTCAAAAACCTTTGAGGAACATTTAGTTCGCCTTCAGCAAGCTTTTGATAAATTACGTTATTACAAACTAACATTAAAACCTAGTAAGTGCAGCTATGCAAAGACAAAAATAACTATTTTAGGACATACAGTAAATGCAGAAGGCATCTTACCAGATAATACAAAAATACAAGCCATAATACAATTTCCAACTCCAACAACAGTTAAGAAGGTACAGTCATTTCTTGGTATCTGTAATTACTACAGGAATCACATTGAAAATTTTGCCAGAATAGCTAAACCACTTTACGAAATCACTAAATCATCTGTTAAATTCTCTTGGACAGCAATGCAACAAGAGGCATTTGATACACTTAAAGAAAAATTAACAACTGCACCCATTTTACGTCATTATGATCCTCACGCAGAAACAGAGTTAAGAATAGATGCAAGTATTGAAGGACTTGGTGCCATTTTACTACAGAAATTTAACAATGAGTTCTTTCCAATTGCATTCATTTCCAGAGGCTTGACCAAAGCTGAAAAAAATTACTCGATTTCCGAATTAGAAGCCTTAACAGCTATTTGGAGTTTAACATATCTCAGACCATATGTCTATGGAAAACATATTACGATAGTAACAGACCATCACTGCCTATGTTGGTTACGCAGTGCTAAAGGCATAAGCGGTCGGCTAGTACGCTGGTCAATACGTCTTCAAGATTTTGATTATACAGTCAAACACAAACGTGGAGTCTTAAATAGAGACGTTGATGCTTTATCCCGTAATCCATGTCAAGTAGCTTCAGAATTTGATGAACTTCAAGCAGATTACGTACCGACATTCATCATGGTACCACATAATATCAGTAACCTACAACATCAAGATAAAAGGTTAGCCAAACTTTTTATAGCATTAGAAAATATACAAGACACAACTTTAACAATTAGTGAACGTAAACGTGCTAAGTCTTTTATATTAATAGATGGTGTCCTTTACAAGAAAAATGCTAGTCCAGAAGGTTCTCAATATCTTTTAATGATACCAAATACCCTTAAATTTGAAATCTTATATAATAACCATGATGCTCCAATGGCAGGACATTTAGGCATTACAAAGACATATCACAAAATTAAAATGAATTACTATTGGGATGGATTGTTAAAAGACGTAAAGAAATATGTTTCAGGATGTCAATCCTGTCAAGCACGAAAAGGGAGTACGCAAAAACCCCCTGGTCAATTACAACCAATCACCATAGGTGTGCCATTTGAAAAAGTAGGAATAGATTTAGTAGGCCCCATTCATAGAAGTCAACGTGGTAAAACAACAATAGTTGTCGCTACAGACTATGCTACGCGTTACTGCGAAACACGGGCACTAGCAAGTGGTAAAAGTGAGGGAGTAGCACAGTTCATATTAGAGCAAATAATATGTAGGCACGGAAGCCCAAAATATTTAATTTCAGATCGAGGAAAAGTTTTTCAATCACAACTAGTTACAGAATTACTAAGACTAATGGGTACTAATTCACGGATGACTACTTCATATCACCCCGCTTGTAATGGATTAGTTGAACGTACTAATCATACAATCGTAGACATGCTTAGCGTGTATACAAATACTAAACAAACTGACTGGGATAGACATTTAGTTCATGTCACATGGGCTTATAATGTATCTCGTCAAGAAACAACTAAATTATCACCATTTATGTTAGTATATGGTAGGCAACCAAGATTACCAACAGATGTTCAGTTAAACATACCGGTCGAAACTCTCGATGTTATACAAGCACGAGATCAAGCATTGTTCGCAAGAAACCTAGCTGTTCAAAATATCAGAAGTCAACAAATTAAAGATAAAAATCGTTATGACGAAAAACATAGATTACTAACTTTTGAAGTTGGACAAAAAGTAAAAGTCTTTACACCTATTCGGAAAATAGGAAAGACCGAAAAACTCTTATTGAGGTGGTTCGGTCCATATGAAATTATAGAAAGGAAGTCAGAAGTAGATTATCTAATTAAAAAAGGTACCGCACCTAATGCTAAATGTGAGGTCGTGCACATTTCTCGGATGCTGCCCTATGTAGATCCATGGGATGTGTTGGCAGAAAATGAATCTTCTTTGGAAAATTCAACTACTTCCTTTAACAGTAATAACACAGACAATTTCAATCCGGTTGGACCCTCGGATGAAGTTGAGACTTTAATTGCCGTATAGCTAAAAAATAAAATAAAAGTCATACATGTATTAACTAAGTAATACATAAAGTAATTTTAAAAGTAATAGTAATAGCCTCATACCATGATTACCATTCTTCTTGAAGTTTCTCTGGTGGTAATAATACAATTTAATATAAATAAATAAATATATTATGCAAAGCATAATAATGATCAGCTTTAACAAAAGTCAGGAATTTAATTCTCATTTAAATGAATATTTTCACATATTTTAGAATTGAAGGGCCATTCCTGATTTACTTCGGTTAGAGAAAAGAGATTTTTCTCTGTATTTGTGTACTGTCATATTGATTATAGAGGCATAATCAAGTTTCTGACAAAGAGATGTCCGAAATCCTACGTAGGTAAATATGCTCCAATTTATTTGTCCAAAGGACTTAGTTGATTCCCCTATATTAGTTTGCTCCGGGAGTGTATTTTAATTGTTTTGAGACATCTAATCTCTTGTTCTTTTTATTAAAGTTACTGTTCTCCAGTATTGGAAAGTTTTCTAAGGCGCCAAAAGAAAATTAAGAAGTAATTTTGAAAATCAGACAAGGGGAAATCTAACGACCTTTTTGTTGTAAAGCGCGCGTATTTTTAAAGGGGAAAGAGAAACTGGAACTTTCTACAGGATAGAAATGTTCAGGCGTTAGATAAGGCTGATCACTTTTTAATTCAAGTTTATTGCAAAAGTAATTAATTGAGAGGCATAATTTATATAACCTATTTTAATGAAATTGCATGCTTTGAATTGAAAGGAAATGGTGTTAAAAAGAAATAATGTTATAAAGATAACAAATGAAATGAATTAAAAAAGAAATTAAAATAATGTTATACAGATAACAAATAAACTCGAATAATACAAAATCTAAATAGAACATAAGTTCTATAAATTGCAATATAGACAGAATACAGGTCATTAACTGCAAATCTGCATGAGAAAATACATTTAATAGTGGATTGCTAGACAAACGTCGGTAAATGTAGACTACAATAGACTGCCTGTACGGATTTTTATGTTAACATTGATAACTTAGTTATTAATAAACTCACTTGCAGATGTAAATTGCGAATTTCTTGTTTGAAATATTAATCTCACTTTATGGAACCTTTTAAGACTGAATCCTTTCTCAAAGTTCAGGAATTTAGGGTATCCAAAATCCTTGTATAATTGTAATAGGATTTCTTTCTGAAACATCTATTCAAAAAATTAGTTCCAATAATCAATAATTAGTAATTTAAATAATAAGGGGAAAGTCGACTTAGAACTGTCAAGCTTAGATAAAAAGACTAATAATTGTATTTTTAATTACTGGATATTCGTAATACCTGATTATGAAATTTTAACAATTGTTTGTGATGATTTTATTTCTAAGGACATAACGTTAAAAGGAGTCGGTGAGATTATATTATCCTCACGATGCTCAGGTCATACAAAAAATGTAATTTTATTACCGCATACTGAAATATTAAGCAAAGAACTCACGTTGGAATATGTTCCACCAATTAATTTGGACCTGAACCATTCTGTTTTTAAAAATTTTTCAAACGTAATACCACACATGAATCTTAGCTCAAATTACCGTTCTATAGCTAAAAATTTGGATGATCTAGGCTTATTAAGTGATAAGTTTGATGAAATAAACGAGTTAGCTACAAAAATTGTTAATAACAAACCAGTACACTCAAGAAATTTCTCAGACATTCAATATTTTCTTTTAAGTTTGATTATTCTAACAGTCCCTTACATTATATTCAGACTTGTATTAAAATATGTAAAAGCCAAACAAACAAGAAGAGAACGCATGCATTTAGAAGAACTTGCAAGAGATTTTGATATGATTGATATTGAAAGGGGAAGACGTTTTCAAAACGCTCCTGAGTCACATGAACACAGTTCATTGTAATAAGATTTAATAAAGCTATGAAACAAGGAGTTTTCTATTACTAGATAGGAGGTCAATCACTTTTTAATTGAACTCCATATTTATTATATTAATATTAAAATATTTACTAATAATTTTGATTCTATTTGTATCCACAATATCGCACCGCTTGCTTATGTACAATTACTAACATATAATTATCTAGAAATTAATTTGAAATTCTTATAGTATTGCTGTATTCTTTGTTCTTAGGGTGTGTTTTATGCAATGTAAGCAATTTTCAATACTTAGAAGATTTACGGTCTAAATTTATACTTCAGAAAAAGTAATTGCTACAATAGTTAAAGAAAATTACTTCAAGAACTTCTAACAATGAAAGTTGTAAATTATACAAGTTAATTTTATACTTACTGTTAATTTTATAGCTTATAATACTTGCACACACACAAAAAACTTCAAACAACTTGCGAGTAGCTGTCAGTCAGTTACTGAGTAACTTTGACTGCGCATGTAAAGTGAATCGAAGCAGATTATCATATACAGGAGGTAGCAAAAGTATTAATTTGCAACCCTTACTCAAATGTGCTTATTTCTGAAAATGTAGAAACCAACACAAAAGAAAATACTGTGGGGTAATTTAATAGTCATTTATTATATTATAAGATCTATTAATAATTGCAAAAATATTACAAAGAAAAAAAAAAATGTATTTTTTTTTACGGCTTTTATACCGCGGGCGCTGTTTCATTCCTTTGCAATTGGTCCATGGCGTCGTGTATGACCATTATTGGGGTGATATTAGGCACCATCTGCTCAGGGGAAGGAGCAGGTCCAGCGAATAAGCCATCAAGAATTAGGGGGTCCTCCTCGTCCAGGTATTGGAATGTTACCCGCGATAGACTGGGAGCTACGCCATGCACCCGAATGACAACGAAATCGGTAGGTATATTTATACCATATACGTAGAATCGATTTCCGGGGCACACGACGTAGATCCGTCCTGGCCCAATTTGAGTTGTCACCCATGATGTGATAATTGTGAGGGGATAAGCGCTGTTGACATCGACGCCCTGCAGGCGCCATCCTTCAAGCAGTTCTGAAAATAAATAAATAAAAAACCAAATTAATTTAAAAATATATAGAGAAAACAAAACCCAAGTTATTTTTGACAACTGGATGTTAAAATCACTCAGTAGAGAAAAAAAAAAAATGTTAGAATAATTTTGGACTTACGCACTGCAGGCAACAAACAAATGTCGATCGGAGATGAGGTATGTGTTACAACCTGAGTCTCGTCAAAGTTCATTTTTTATCTTGGTTATTAACAGACTTGTTTGAAATAATCAGAAATGTAAATGAAGTTCCCCCAGGACAACAAATGATTATATAGGACAATTTTGCTAACTCAGCAAAGATGAGACGTTTCACCCCCGCGCGAAACATCGCAGGTCTTGATACAATAGTATTTTCGAAAATAATAAGAAAACTGACATTTTAGACCACAAAACGTATTTTTGAGATTGATAATGTGATTACACAGTTTAATTTGCATATTTCAAATAGTTTAAAATCATGTAATAGATGTAATTTACCTTTAATTAAGTATTATGTTCACTTACCTTTTGAAAAAAAAAATTATTAATTTGTAATTACCTATGTTGCGCCATCTCTGTAGAACTTATGATTCTTATACCTTTAGACACAAAGGAACTCACAAATATACTTAACTCTATTCACTTAAGTTATGTTCACAACCACTATTTACCGCATGTAGAATTATAAGTAGTACTAAACTACTTAAATAGAGAGTGTTTATAACTAGCTTTTATTATGGTTTTTATCACGATAGGTTTTTATGTATACTTTAAACATTTATCTATATAACATAAGATGTAACTTTGTTTAACTATTAACCATTGCTTGTACGCTTTATACACACATTGGGCTGATGTTTTGTGTTTGGTAACTGTTATGTATTTTAGGGTGTTCATCGATCTCCTTATGACTTTGTGAGTAAGGAGACCCCATACGCAACAATTGTTTGTAAGGGGAGGGAAATGTCACAAGCAGATCGATTAGATATTTATTAAGTATTGATTGGGTATTAATTAAGTATCTTTTATGCTAATCGAATGTAACTACAATGTAACATAATTTCATCATGTTGCAATGACTTGATGACTCGTTTGTTATTGCAAGTTAGTGCAGGTGTCCAGTCCATATTTCATCATGTAAAACAATAAGTAACATCCTGTCAGTGTGCAATCACTAAATATAGACTTAAGGACATTGTAAATGGAATGTAATAGATAGGAGGGGAGCTAATACTATAAAAGGATTAATATGCCACAAGGAAGGAGAACTAGTCAGTCAGTCGACATCAATATCAAGATCAAGTTCGTCCATACCAAGACAAACAGCTCCTAGCTGTGAGTCATCAGACTTGGTAACATCAACCCATACCAAGACCAAGAAGGCTACAGTCTCGTCAACATGGTTTCAACCCCAGCTACGCTCTATCTACTAATAGCTATGCTATTCATGTAAGCCCACCTGTGTGGTGTATCATTTAATATTAAGTCAATAATGTAACTTGTGCTTAAATATAACTATTAAAAGGTTGATGTGTTTCTATCCAGACCATGTCACTAAATTATAACGTGACAATATTTCAACCCTTACAAAAAATTAGGTCTTCAGATATCCTGCAATAGATTAAAGCTGTTAGGTAGTTACTTTACTTAAATAATTTAATTTTAACTTTACCGATTTTATGCCTGTTGCTATGGATTCATCCTGCAAAACAAAGTAAAGTAAACAAACTGATTGTTCATGACCAATACAGCTACACCAAGCATACAAATGCCCCGGAAAATATGTCAACTAAATTTTAGAAAACAAAGCGCGACAATACATTAACCAATAGCAATCCTACTCAAAAGTACATTCACTGGAAAAATTCAATTTACGTTTGAAATTTTAATAATTTCAGTGTTTGTCAGATTGTTTTGACGTTTAAAATCTGTTAAGTATGGATATTAAATCGAGGAAGATAAATCATTCTGAAGCCAAAAATATCATTCGGAAGGTCATCGAATTCTTCGAATGAAAAGTATTTACAATTATTTAAATTTGCCGCCTAAATGTTTTTATTTTGACTGTACTTTGAAAAACTATTTCAGCGCCGGACACGCCCCCTTTCAACTTTGTAAGCTTGGTCAAGCTGTACCTATACAAAAAATATAACATTGCGATGTTAAGTCGGCACTTCGGTAAAATTTGACTTTCTGCATCATAATTAGTTGTAAATGATATACATGTGTTGTTAACTCACCAGTTTGGACCCTTCATTTTCTTTATTATCCAGGTCAGTTTTCATACTCTAAACAAAAATATGTGGATAAATTAATATTAATACTTTTAATTAAGAGAAACATTTTTGTAAATGATAATAATTAACTTATATTAACTCACCGGTTTGACGCCTTCAACACGTGTATCATCAATGCCCTAAACCAAAATAGATTGATAAATTTATATACTTATTTCTGTTGTATGATTAAAAGAAAGTCGATGCAAATTACAATGCTTTGTATTACTATACAGTGAGCACCAAACATATGGAACATACCAAATAAAACCGAAATGAATGTCTTTTTCTAAAAATCCCGAAACACGTCAATTTTCTTTTTTAAAAATACACATTGGAATGTCAAAATACTTTTCCGGCCTTCATTTGTTAGTAAGTGATGACGTCATCAGTATTTTTTTTAAATGTCAACCCCCATTTTTTTTCGCGTTTTTGATACATCTTTTAATTGCTTAAATGAAAGTATAAAAATGTTGATACCTTACATAAGAAAATTTTTGAGAAATAAATTATTTAATGTTTAATAAACACATTCTTAACAAATGTTAAACATGGTTTAATTTTATTAGTATTGATAAAAGAGAATCAAAGGTACCAAGAAACAAATGCCCCTACTCTTACGTACTAACTTAATTATTAATTGGAAGTCTTTACGTTAAAATTAAATATACCCCTGTGCACAGTACCTTATAGTTCATGAGAATTCACTAATAATCACCTGGATGATTATTATACGCTGGGATGTTGTTAGATTAAGCACGTGGTGGCTGGTGTTGATGGCGTCGGCTGGTGTGGTGGCCACGTTGTTTTGACGATTGTTTAATTTAAACAATAAAACAATTAGCGTGAGCTGGTCTTCAGGATGTCCCAATCTCGGTTTTATTCCTTCACCGGTTAAACGCTCTCGTACTTCACTTGCACCTTTTTTAGAAAAACAGTAAAAACACACCACTAGGCCTTAGCCCGGTCTTGTGCCGTCCGGTTACCTCGAACCTCTCAACTTCCCTTCTTCCTTCGTGGTCCACCAAACCACCCTCTTCGGCTGTTCCCTGATTGGGCCGTTCGTACTTCGCGCACTCCCGCACTTAAACTTCCGCTTAAAACTAAAATACTGTGTCATGCAAGTAGTTCTGCATGAGGTAAGCTCAACTCGCCTTACAATTATCCCCCCTTAAATATTTATTTGTGACAGCGAACAAGGAAATATTTAAGAAAAAACAAAAAAATACTAAATCCTAAAACAAACACCTTAATTTCTAATTACAATCGCATTTAAACTACCACTTAAACACTACCTGAGTCGCCCTCAATCCATGAATGGAACCGATTCGCTAGCAAAGGTGTCAACATTCTTTGTCCTAATTTATTCTACTTATAATACTTTTTTAAGTTGGAAACATTTTGCGTAGTTTTGTACTGGGTCGTCCCGGGATTGTTTAGAACGTAAGCGTTTTCACCGATGCTCCGTACCACCTCGTAAGGCCCTTCGTACAGGTTGAAAAATTTCTTTATCGCTTTATCTAGTGCTGATGATTGATAATGCGTCCTAACCAACACCAAATCCCCTGCTTGATATTTAATTGGCCTAACACCCCTATCGTGCCGTTCTTTCCGTTTTTCCGCTTTGGTTAAAACCCTTTCTCTCGCCAATAACAATTTGGTATCTTGACTGAAATCCGTGCATTCCGGAAAAGAAACTAGCTTTTCGATTTTGGACACCGCCCGTACTCCTTCCATCAATTCTATTGGTGTAAACCCTGTCGAATCGTGGTGTACGCAATTCAGCCTAGTTTCGATTTGAGGTACATATGACACCCAGCCGGTGTGGTTTTTACTGCAATAGGAACGAAATAACCTACCGAGTTCCCGCATAATCCTTTCCACGGGGTTACTCTGTGGGTGATACACAGAAGAATACCTGACTGTTATCCCGACTCCCTCTAATCCGCGAACCCAAGTATCGCTAGTAAATTGTGATCCATGATCTGAAAGTACTACCTCTGGTTGACCTACATTGGGTACAAAGTGTTTAAGTATTTTCTGCGACAGTACCCTTGCGTTAGCTCTCTTCACAGGGTAAAGTTTGACATATTTTGTAAAATGGTCCCTAACAACAAATATAAACGTTAGTCCCCCGCGTCCTGGGGGTAGTGGCCCATACAAATATACCGACAGTAATTCGAGAGGTCTCGTGGCCGTGATGTTTCGCATGAACCCTTCCCGTGGTTTATTAGTTACTTTCGTTTTTTGACACAAATCGCACGTTGCCAAAATCCTACGTACCTTTATTTCCAGATTTGGGACGTAACACGTCTCACCTATTAACGTGGTACATTTCTTTACCCCAAAGTGACCGTAAAGTTTATGGTATTCCCACACCAAGTCGTCCACCAGTTCGGTGGGTATTCAGACTAACTACCACTCTTCGCCCATCTTACTTTTTTTAAACAGCACTCCGTCATGGATTAAATACTGTTTTAGTAATTCCTCTTTTTTATTAATAGTATTCGTGGTTATTTCTGTATAAATCCACGATATCTGTTGGTCCCGTTTCTGCTTATTACCTAAATCGTCTAATATTTTCCCCAGATTATCATCCTCTCTTGTCCTATTCGCGGCTATAATCATCGGCTGGTTAGTATTTTCCTGCCCTCGGCCATAGCGTGACAGAAAATCTGCAATCACGTTATCGCTCCCCTTACAATATTCGATCTTTAATCTATATTCTTGCAACTCCATGCACCAACGCATTAATCGCGCACTGAGTGCTTTACAGCTAAACAAAAACTTGAGCGCCTTATGGTCGGTTAAGATGACAGTAGGGTAGCCTAATATATAAGTTCGAAATTTTTTACACGCGAATACATCCCTAACAGTTCTAACTCGGTTGTCATATAGTATTTCTCCGCTGAATTTACTGTACGACTGGCAAAAGCCAAATTTTCCATGTTGCCCGCTTCGTCTATTTGAAATAAATGTGCCCCCAGAGCCTTATTTGAGGCATCGGTTGCTATATAAAACGGTTTCCGAAAATTTGGGTGTGATAACATGACTGTTTTGGAAGTTTTCTTTAATCTGATTGAATGCTGCTTCCTCCGTTTCTCTCCAGTACCACTTACTTTTATTTTGCAGCAAATGGGTGAGATTGGCTATTAACTCGGAATGCTGTTGTACGAATCGTCTGTAAAAATTGCAGAATCCTAAAAAGGACTGAAGTTCTTTCTTGTTTCGTGGCGCGGGAAATTTTAAGATCGTTTGTATCTTGTCCGGGTCGGCACTAATTCGCTGCGGACTAATAATATGGCCAAGAAATTTAAGTTTTTCCTTTAGAAACTGGGATTTGTTTTCTTTAACCGTCATACCCGCTTGTTCTAATTTACCTAAAACCAAATCCAATTGTCGGGCATGTTCTTCGATCGTGGTGGACGCTATTAATATATCGTCCACGTAGATGGTAGCGAAAATAAGGACTTCCGGTCCTAGAACAGCGTCTAAGCATTTAATAAATATCGCCACGGATACATTAAGTCCAAATGGCAGGACGCGAAACTGGTAACTACGGCCATTTACTAAAAAAGCCGTATACTTTCGGGACCCCGCGTGGAGTGGCACCTGCCAATACCCGCTCGTTAAATCGAGTGATGTTAAAAATTTGACCCCGTTGAATTTTTGTAAAATTTCTTCAATGACTGGGGGTGATTCCCGGTCCGGTATTAAAATTTTATTTAATCGCCTAGCATCCAAACATAACCTCACCGACCCGTCTTTTTTCGTAACCACTACCAAAGGGTTCGAGAATGGTGAATTTGACCGTTCAATTACACCCCATTCGATCATGCGCTTTATTTCTTCATCCACCGCTTCCCTTTTTGAATATGGGACTGGGTACGATCTTTGCGCAAATGGCGCTTCCTCCGATACAAGTAACTTACACTCAAATATTTTGCATAAGCCGGGTTTGTTTGAAAAGGCCTGAGGATGATTTTCCTTGATGTTTTTTACAATTGCTATCTCCTCTATCGTACTTTTAATCACATTGCATGGTGCCGCGGGTTTGTGAGTAGCCCTATGTCGCCTAAATGCCGCCTCAAATGGTATTACCGCTGGGCACTCCTCACACCTATAATTTCGCGATGGATCCACCCTAACATCATCTGTCGACCTAGTTAGGTCATTTAAAACCTCGTACAACCTTTCACAGTCAGGTTCCTCTAACGTTTCGTTACATACTTGCCACTCCGCGGATTCCGATGGTGACACCTCCTCATCCTTTTTAAAATTTAACCAAAAATCGCACCCGTCTACTACAAACCGCACGTGACGTTTGTTTATATTAATCTGTGCTTTTGTTTTGTCCATCCAATCCATCCCTAAACTGACTGGTATGTTTAGACCCCGAATTACTAAAAAATTAGCGTGGTGTTTGGACTCCCCCAACTCTAGCTGCAAAAGTGCTTGCTTTTGTACTTTGACAATTCTCCCGGTAACGCCCTGTATAGATAACCCTGTCGCCGGAAGGGTGGGTATAAAATTAGTTTTTTCATTTATACTTTCAAATATTGTTGCTGAAATTACGCTTACTGCGCTTCCCGTATCTACTAAAATAGTTTGTTTTATACTTTCGATTTGCCCTGTTATCCACGGTAAATACCCGCGCATTCTCCCTGTCGTTTCCTCCTCTGCCGCCCTGCTTAGGTCAGGGGTTGATGCATTAACAGCTGTTACTGTACTTCGCGAAAGGAACGACTTTACAAACATTAGGTGTTGCTGCTGCTCCTCATAGCGTCGTTTTAGAACGGCGGAAGCCTCCCGTTCTGAGGTTGCTAGTTTTCCGACACATTATTTACTTGACTTCCTTGGTGATTGATTTCACCAATTTCTAAAGCATACGCCCCTCGTCCTTTACCCAGATTGTCACTTTGGTCTCGCGGTTGAGTGTATCGATCCCCCGCAAACCGTACCCTGTTGTTGGTAAACGCGGGTTGTTCGCGATTGCGTGGCGCATTTTGAATGTGGTCACCCCTAAATGAGTGGTTACTTTCTCGCGATTGCTCTCTTGCACCCCTGTTTCGCTTTTCGCGATTTTCTACATTTCCTAATAAACTTAGCAGCTGATCGATGGTATCGATCTGTGCCGATATTAGCATCGTCTCCACTTCGTATGGAAAATGCTTTCGAATAGCTCCGACGAATGTTTTTTCAGGAATTTTTATATCCAGATATTGTACACGATTAAGCCAGTAAAAAACATGACTCACATTATCACCAAACTTGGGGTTATACATTCGCGGTTCATATATCGATGCTCTGATTTTCTCTTGTATTTCCTGTGACCAAAACTGATCTAGAAATTTTATTTTAAAATTATTAAAAGTTCCCCAGCTTTCGCGGTAAAATTCTGCCCAAATCCGACTGTCTCCTTCTAAACATTGCAGCGTTACCGTTATCTTGTCCCTATCTGCCGATATTCTAGCCATGTCTAAATACGCTTCTAAGTCCTTTAAAAATTTGACTGGGCTTTGGGATCGCTGCCCGGTCAGAAATTTAGGTTTTTCAATGGCCAAATTAATGCCCCCAACGCTTCGTCCACTGCAAACTCCCCTATATTTTGCACGTTCGTTCACCCTGTCGTTTAAATAGGTTATTTCGTCCCCTATTTTATTCAACTCATCATCTACCTTTTCGCTGATTTGCGCACATTCCCCTAATGTAGTTAATTGGTCTGCTTTCGACCGCTCCTAAGAATTTTTAACCTTACATTAAATTCTTTTTCTCCCTTCCCTACTTTATTTTCTACCTCTATTATTCGATTTTCAATAGGTGCTACTCTATCCTCTAATTGTTTTATGTTACTTTCCCCTAGCTGTTTGACTAACTGCTCTGTGTGGCAATTAATATCATCAATCTTTTTGTTCGTGCCCGTGATATTCGATTGCATAGTTTTTAATAAGTTAAATAAATCCCCCATTTCTACACTTGACAACCCTGCTTCCTCTCTATTTCACTTTCTGGCATCTGTGTGCTTGCCATTGTACTACTTTGTTTTAGCGCTCCTGAACGCAATAACATCAAAACTGCCTTATCTAACAATATTACCTGACCAAATCTAACACTACGCTCAGAATAAAGCCACCTTTACTTTATGTACTTTAAATATAAGCCATCGGGCCCCTACGTTGTCGCGCCAATTGTAATGGTAGCCTTACCTTTTCTCCTTAATACAGCCTAGCGTGCCCCGACTAGCTTTGAAAACTCATTTAAGGCGATTCAGGTTGGCTTATAATTTATGTGATTCAAACAAAACAAACCCAATTAGCCTTATACAATTTATTATAATAATAATACTATGACAATAATGCCCCACTGTCTATAACCCCCTACTCTTACGTACTAACTTAATTATTAATTGGAAGTCTTTACGTTAAAATTAAATATACCCCTGTGCACAGTACCTTATAGTTCATGAGAATCTCACTAATAATCACCTGGATGATTATTATACGCTGGGATGTTGTTAGATTAAGCACGTGGTGGCTGGTGTTGATGGCGTCGGCTGGTGTGGTGGCCACGTTGTTTGACGATTGTTTAATTTAAACAATAAAACAATTAGCGTGAGCTGGTCTTCAGGATGTCCCAATCTCTGTTTTATTCCTTCACCGGTTAAACGTTCTCGTACTTCACTTGCACCTTTTTTAGAAAAACAGTAAAAACACACCACTAGGCCCTTAGCCCGGTCTTGTGCCGTCCGGTTACCTCGAACCTCTCAACTTCCCTTCTTCCTTCGTGGTCCACCAAACCACCCTCTTCGGCTGTTCCCTGATTGGGCCGTTCGTACTTCGCGCACTCCCGCACTTAAACTTCCGCTTAAAACTAAAATACTGTGTCATGCAAGTAGTTCTGCATGAGGTAAGCTCAACTCGCCTTACACTAGGAACCTGAGCGCTTGCAACGGTCATTTGGAAATTTTCAAACGTTTGAAAATTTTTGAAAAAATAAGTAATTTATAAAGAAACATCAAAAATGCGCATCTAAAACTTCACTATGCGGTCAACTACATAAACCATTGACAATTATTACATACATATATCGAGTCAAATGTAGTCAGGATAATCAAAAAGTTCTTAAAGAAAAGATTAAGTCGCTATTTTCAATATTTAATAAAATATGAATTTTATAAGATGGGCCAGCAATTGGACGCTTACGCAGGCTTAACGAGCCGGTCGGGCAGCCATGGCGGACATGAGCGGAGTAGCATTCACGTGCATAAGAAAACCTAGAAATAAATAAATAAGTACTAGGTAATAATATTTTGTAAAATGTGAAGTGGATAAAATAATTCGTAAAAAAATTTACTTCAATTCTTGGTCATCCTCATATAGTAGATACACGGCATTGTTTTGGCAATTTGTGCAGGAGCAAAAACTGCAACATTTTAAGCTCTTTTATGCATACACATACACAAAGCAATAGCTTTGACATTATCCGTGCAACAAATTTTCATTAATTTCCTTATATCAGTTGGTATGGGATCACTCGTAGTTTGCTCTAAAATGTCGTTATTATTGGTCCATCCAAAGGTAGTAGGGTCAGTAGACGGCATAATCGGTACATGGCTGCATAGCCATATGCGTAATTGATATAATAAGCATCTGAAATTATAATTAAATAAACGAACAGTTTTTTTCCCTTAAAATACCCACCTTAATACGTGATAATGAAATGCATTATCTGTTGGTAATAGTAATTCTAAAGCGGACTTATTGGAAGTTACAGTTAGTTGATATCTTAATTATTGATTTAATGTATGAATGTCTTTATTCTTAAAGAGAGCCAGTGCGAATTTAGTGGCAATAATAATAATGGCCTCGGTTGTAGAAACAGTGTTCAATTCTGCTAAGTCTTTATATAGGTTTTGATTTAATTAATATTTTTCGAAAGAATATCGTATGCTGTAATTTTGCCAATCTTGAACAATGGGTTTGTGGTATCGCATCCTGTTTACACATGCGTCGCTGGTAAACACTTACAAACTCCATATTATTCGAGTTTTCGTACTATTCCAGTTACCGAGATTATTCTTTTTTTATTTTCGTGACGCGAGTTACAAGATTTAGAATCTAACCACGATGAGGCAGATATTAGATTGATCTTTAATGTTCTATTTGAATATGAAATACTTCACCTAAATAGAATCTTGGTAAAGTCCGCAGATACAGATGTTCTGGTTTTGCTTATTTATTACTATTTTAAGTATATAAAAGCGAAAAATTAGGAAAAAAATTCTCTTTATGGAATTAGGCCACGGAAATAAAAAAAATCTCGGTATCCGGAACAGTGCAAAAACTCGAAGATGGAGTTTGTAATTGTTTACCAGCGATGCATGTGTTAACAGGAGGCGATACCACAAACGCATTGTTCAAGATTGGCAAAAAAACAGCATACGATATTTTTTCGAAAAATATCAAATCGTATAGAAACACTTAGCAGAATTGAACACTGTTTCTATAACCGAGGGTATTAACATTGCCACTAAATTCGCATTGGCTCTCTTTAAAAACAAGAATAAAGACATTCATCCATTAAACCAATTAAGGTATTGTCACGTTGTAAATTGTGACTAGTCTGGATTTAAACACATCATTCAATTTATATAATTATATTTAAGTCAAAGTTACAATAATGAACAAATGCACCATCAAGGTGAGCTTACATAAGAATAACTAGAAGCACCAATTGGACCATGGTTGGTTGAAGTCTTGTTTGTAGTCTTCGATCTTCTGGGCAAGGCTTGAACCCTGGCCAGGCCTGGCTTGGAGTACTAGTTGATAGAGTGTTTTCTTGACTTCTGGTTTGAACACACTGACTTGAATGGAAATATCTTCTGCTTTTATACTAATTTGCATGTCCAAATAAGGAATATGACCATGAATACACGTGGAGCACCAGATTTCATAAGAAACCTTGATGAGTTGAGTCAACAGAATTGCACAATTGTGTCCGAGAATAATCTATACTTAGATGTAACAAGAATATGTTGAACAAACCTTGAATTTATGTGTTTTACTTAGATAATTACAATAATCATTCTTTTTACTTTAATACGTATTTCAAATACTTCATGACATTTCTCCCCTCTTAATCAATCGAGAATTTATGATCGCGAAAGGAGCAATTTTACGTCATGAAGTGATTGAATCACATCCGTAACACTCACCATGAATGGATACAAACAATAGTTCTAAATAGATATGGAATATGCTACAATAAGTTCAGTAGGTTATTATAATAATACAGGTTTAAGAGATATATGCCAACATAATATATAAATACACAAATATTAATTGTGCAAACACGAAACAGAGTAAATGGTTATACATAAAATATATTTGTTACAAGTAGATGCTGTGGTATATAGTTCAAATTCTAAGTTATAATATTGTATATTGCATACACATACTGTACATTACTATTGTTGGGCACCATGTATATGATTAGCCGACGCGGTATCTTCTATAGTGATAGTGATAAGCCAGTAATAGCTCAACATGTGCCAACAGGGGGCGTAAACGTAAGTAAGTGTAGTACACTGTTAATTCTAAGTTCCATTATATATACTAAAACATAAGTTCATTAAGTGTTATATAGGTGGCATGGTGTACATTATGAACATTTTTAAATATTTGAAAAGGTAAGTAAACTTAAAAATTTTTCAAACTAAATGTAATTTGAAAATTGGCTATAATATTCAAAACTTGAAGATTCGCTTTACTACCAATTAAGGTACTCAAATTTGTCATTATGAGTTAAATAATTACTGAAAATTGAGAAAAAGGTACTGCTTATTTCGTAGGCGTAAGAGGGATTTTTTTATCTTTTGCTGAATTTGCACCTTTATCCTATAAAACAAATTGGTCTTCCCGGGAGTAGTAATTTGTTTACAATTGTTCTGCCTTCTGCAAATAAGTTTTATTAAAACAATGAATTTTGAAGCGGTGCAAGTCTTGACCCATACAGCGTCACCAATCGACCCTAGCCTGCTCCCAGCAGTTCGTAAGTATACAATTTTGAAAAGAATTTTCATTTAACTTGTTGAGATGTATCTACCCCTTTTTTTTTAATTTTTTCAGAAATCTTCGAGGGGTTTAGGCTCCAAGAAGTAGTGGTCAGGGAGGGTTACCCCCTGACCATTATTATATCGGGGGTCCAAACCGAGCTGGGGCCCGGCAGGATATACATCGTTGGAAGGCGCGGCAGCTTCCAGCTATATGGAATCAACGTGCCGGAGGACTTCGTGACGGTGATGGTGTATGACATGGGGGTCGGGTTTACGAGACTTGACCTCTTTTACCCGTACCCCGATGCCGATACACCATCGGAGGACCTGCCGCTGGACCTCCATGTGCCACCGCCCGCAGCAGCTCTGGAGCCTTCCGAATTGTCGCCTTTTTCTCCCGCAGCGGGGCCGAGTTCTCCTCCAGTATTATCTGATGATATAGGGATGAACATAGGGATCTTATAATGCTAATTTTTTAAAATGATCCACGAGTGCTTTGAAGCATTAGCCATGAAACAATTACACGAATATCACCGATTGTTAACGATTTCCATGCCGATCATGTATGATCGTCTCCAGATTAAAATTTTTGTTTGTGTTTTAAATGTCAATTTACTAAAACCAAACACAATTAAAGGTTATGTTCATGTTAATTTTTTTTAAATGGGGTCCTACCTTAACTCAAGTACAGTTTAGAGCTGACAATCAGTAATCCCAGTTAAATTACATGTGAAATGTGAAAATTTACTTTAATAGGATGATCTTGATGTATGAACCGAAGAATTTGATGCGACAATCAGCTTTATGATGAAACATGCTACAATGCTAATTGCATAAGACTGTATTAAGATGAAATCAGAAAAAAAGCGAATATTAATATCAGTTAGTGTGTACGAATATGAAATATTTATTTCTACGGCAATTTAATGTGATCAAATAATTGTTACATTAAAAGTATTTGATTTTTAAGGAGCCGGATTCTTGCATACCACAAAGGAAAGTTTTCTAACACAGGTCCACAGCATTATTTTATGTATCTACTAGTATAATTTTCGTAATTTCATTTTCAGTTTTTAATAATGGGTAACTTGCGAAAAGCCTTAATTGTTCACCTAATCCATCATAATCTGAAAAATATCTTAGAACCATAACGTCAACTGCAAACAAATTATTTTGTATTTATTACCTTTATAATGATACTCAGTCTCATTTAATTTAATTAAAACACTTTCTTTCTACATTTACATGAACCAATTTGAACAAATAATTAATAATTTTATTTCTAACTGACTCAAGAGCGCGGCTGTCAATTCCATAGATAGGTATTGTAAATAATTGTTGAATCGTTTGTTGTATAACGCACGCGCGTATTACATCTGTATTAGCAAGCGCGGTAAACAGCTGACATAACGACGTCGACGCTTCCACCAAATAGAAATTCAAAGCACTCGTGGATCATTTTAAAAAATTAGCATTATAAGATCCCTATGTTCCGTCTTCCCAGGGACACACGGTATATAAAAAAAAACTTAAAAGAAATAAGAAATTTAGTGTTGACTGTAAAGGAAGGTTTGAATATTTTTATGCCACCAAACCGTATGGATCTTGCTTTAGCGCACGACCTTCAATGAAATTTCAACAAAGTGCAGTTTTGTGCACATGTGCCGATGAAGCTACTTGAAGCCTGTGCGTAGCAAGTGTTCTCCTAAGCTTAATAATTATGGTAAGTAGATATTTATATTAAAATAAAGACAGTTATCCTAATAGTACAAAGCAAAGTAAATTTTTAAAGTTCCAAAAAGAACATACGAAAGTTCTGGAACGTATATCTTATAACAGCAACGTAATTCTTATGCAAGTTTTCCTTTATATGAATCTTATACTATAGCTAGCTAACATGTTGACTAGTTAACACACTCTGTAGGAAAATTATGACTTGAAGAAAATTATTTTTTCTCTGGGTCAGAAGTTTCCCAGGGGTAAAAACTAATCGATAAAAAGTTATTCTTTTAGTGTAAACAGGAGGGTTATACTTTTATAGGTACTCTTATATAAAAAAAACTTTTAAAGTTAAAGTTAATTAATAATTAAGTATCTAAAATTCAGAAACGCTTTGTACAATGTTATATTTTGTTACAATGAACTATGTTTGCGTAATTCAGGGGCATTTTGAATAGGTTTTTCCCTTTTAATATCCATCATTTCAAAATTTCTAGCCAATTCTTCCAAATGTACACGGTCTCGTCTTGTTTGTCTAACTTTTAAGTACTTTCTTAAAATTCTTAAGGAGACGTAGGGAACTGTCAAAATAATTAGACTGAAGAAGAAATATTGCATGTTTGAAAAACTTCTTGCATTGGAGTTTACTGATTTGTCGTTAATAATTTTTGTTGCTAACTCATTTATCTCGTCAAATCTATTACTTAGCAGGCTTAAGTCATCCAAATTTTTTGGTATGGAGCGATAATTTGAGCTGAGATTCATCTGTGGTAAAACGTTTTGAAAATTTTTAAAAACAGAGTAGGTTAAATCCAAATTAATTGGTGGAACATATTCTAGCCTAAGCTCCTTGCTTACTATTTCATTATGCGGTAATAAAATTGCATTTTTTGTATAACCTGAACACCGTGAGGATAATGTAATTTCACCGATTCCTTTTAATGTTATGTCTTTAGAAAAAGAGTCGCCACAAACGATTGTTATAATTTCATAATCAGGTATTATAAATATCCAGCCATTTTTTACTGACATTTGAGACCAAATTGATTGGGATATTTCAGTAACACGTTGATCGCATGTGTTTGGTATTTGTTTGGATCCTTTAAATAACACAATTTCGCAAATTTCACTTTGAGAGAATAGTAGTAGTGGTTGTTTTTGTTCACAAAGATATTTTTGTGTTCCAAATTTTCTGCAACAAAACATACTTCGTTAATTACGTAGTAGGCGGAAGGCCCACCCGCCTGATGAGTGATGACGTTTCGAACGGAAAGAAAGGCGTATTATAAAATGTAATGAGAGCGACAGAGATAGAAGAATTTTAGTTAGGACTGTAGGAGAATTAAAATATTAGTTGAGATTCGGAAGTGTAAGTGTAATACGTTAAAACTTGAATTCGGTAAATCTTATTTTATCCAAAGAATTAACTTTCGACGATAAAATTAATATAAAACGAATCGAGCGGCCGACCCCTGCTTTATCTATAAAACTGAAGTAAGTAACTGTTATCCACCCTGACTGTAGTGTCTACACGGGAGAAGCTTACGCCATCAAGGAAGCACTGGAATATGCCAAACGTTCAGAAAACACCCACTTCATAATATGCACCGACTCTTTCAGTACATTACAATCACTAAACACCACATACACAAAAAAACCCAGTGCTGCAGCACATAAAAGAATTACATCTAGACATCTCCAAATCAAATCAACATCTCGTTATGATGTGGGTACCATCACATATTGGCATCGTTGGTAACGAGACCGCTGATAAAGCAGCTCGAGAAGCAACCACATCCCATACAAACATCAATTTCTTGTTGCATAATGATTTCAAGAGTTCCATGAAAGCCAAACTCCAAAAAATACAACATGGACAAATATGGTAAATAACAAACTCAGAAAAATTAAAACCACCATCGATCCATGGCCATCGTCCAAATCACTGAGCAGAAGACCAAACACAGTGCTAACACGCTTAAGAATAGGGCATACGAAACTCACACACGCTTACATCTTAAACAAAGAAGATAAACCTAGATGCGAAACCTGCAACACTATTCTAACCGTTGAACACGTCATCATAAGCTGCATCAAGTACATCCCATACAGGAACAAACACCAGATTCGAAATAACTTAACAGAAGCTTTAAATAACGATCCTTACGAAGAGAAGAAAATCATCAGCTTCCTAAAAGACTCCCAACTATACAACTTAATCTAGCAAATAATCTCTGTATATTATCCATAAAATAATTTCTGTATTTTCTGTACCGAGCGCTAATAGCCTATGATGCTGATGCACTCTTAGGGCCGGTTTTACATTATAAAACCGGGCCTAAATAAATCAAATTAAAAAAAAAAAAAAGTAACTGTTACTCCGAAACAAAAGTATAATAGAATATTTAAGAAAAAGCTTTATGAAAAGTGTTCTTGGTTGTGTGGTTGTGATATAAGAAATAATTTTTTTTGTTTTCCATGCATTTTAATCGGTAGACAAAGACACAGGATGGACAAAAGAAGGTATTTTGTGATTTAAAACATTTAGACCAGAAAATAAAAGTAGGTACATGCTAGTTCAGAGAAACACTTGGCAAATGGATTAGATTTCGCGTTTTTAGGTAAAACTGATATACGTATACAACTAAGTAGTGCTTATCGTGATTCTGTAAAACAACGAAATGACCGGGTAGAAAAAAATAGATATATTTTATCGAAATTGATTGAAATAATTAATTGTGCCCTACCTACTATGATTACCACGAGCCGCCACTGGTTTGAACCACTGTGAAATAGGGGACTTCTTTTTAAGTTGAAGAGAGATGGCAATTGTCTACCGCTTGTTGTCTCTCTTTAACAGGTTTACCAATATGGCAGCAAGAATATCACCATATTGCACTAAATTTCTGGTTACCTATTTCTACAGTTTTGGGGTTTTGTTCTGCATCAATGACGTAACCTCATTTTTCATTTGTTTTCATTATTTTCCCGCTTTACCTTATCGTGGTAGTTGATGGTTATAAAATAAATGTGTTTGTATACTGGAAAAACTGTTTTTCAAAACGACTACATCTTCTATTAAGTTATAAATCTTATATTTCTAACAGGAATTCTGTTTTAGTCAAGGTAGGTTCTTAAATGTATTTCAATAATGAGTATATACATACCTTTTGTTCTATTTAGGAAGTTACAAAATGCCTAAGTGCTATTATAAGGACTGTAAAAGTACATCAAAGAGTAAACAGTACAAAAATCTTGTTTATTATCCATTTCCCAAACCTCGCACAAACATGGCAAAATGTTTAATATGGTTAGATTTCTGTGGCAATGAAATGCTTAATGTTTCAAACATAACAAAAAACACTTATATTTGCGAGAAGCATTTCCTCCTTTACCTCCTTTAGCTCCTTTAGCTCCTTTACATAAGGCAACACAAACTGCATCTAAAAATATTTTTGTGGCTCCTCAAACAAAAGTGGATACAGGTACACGACAAACTGTTTTTTTGTTTAGTACACTATCAGAAAGCGTACATTTTTCATATTTTACAGGAATAACATTACCACATTTTGAGGCACTGTACACCTTCTTAGATCCATTAATCCTGCCTCAGTTAAAATATACCACTACAAGGAACAATCCAGTAAAACAGAAAAAATTGAGGCGAATAGGAGACAAAGATAAAATGTGTTTGACTCTTATTCGTATGAAAAGGGGATTGGCAATTTTTTATAATTTAAGCATAACACATGTATCTGTGATTTTTCATACTTGGACACAATTTATATATCTACAATGTTGCGGTCTACGGAATACGTTGTTTCAAGGATCTCGTGATATGCAACGAAATGAAATGCCTGCCTGTTTCAGAGCTTTTGAGGAAAAAGTAACAGTGATTTTAGATGCAACTGAACTAAGGATGCAGATGTCTACAAACTTTCAGCGGCAAGGAAACACGTTTTCAAGTTACAAGCACTATAATTCTGTAAAATTCCTTGTAGGAGTGTCAACAAAAGGTGCTATCATATATACTAGTGAAGGATATGAAGGATCTATTTCTGATGTTGAACTATTTAAAGCAAGTGACATGCAACATTTTTTGCAAGAAGAGGATGTTAGTGTTGTAGACAGAGGGTTTACCATACAAGATATTTGTGACGAGCATAGATATAAACTGCTAATACCCCCATTTTTAGCAGGTAGGCCACGATTAACAGCAGAAGAGGAAATATTAACAAAAAGAATAGCTAAGGGGCGTATTCATGTTGAACGAGTTATCCAAAGGATTAAAAACTATCAGATTTTAGGGAAGCCTATACAAATTTCAATGTTGCCTCAAATATCAAATATATTTTCTGTAATATGTTTTCTTGTAAATTTTGAGAATCCTTTAGTAACATAAGTTTTTTTTTAATTTTATATATATTATAGCAGATGTTAAAGTGAAATATTGTTTTAGATACATGTAAAAATAACGTATTTTATACTACTACCCTGAAACACGTTCAATAATTGCACATTTAATTTAAATATGTTTCATGATTAGGAAGTTTGTAGTCCAAAATTCTTTGTACAATTTTATAGTCTGTAAGTAATTTAATCATCTGAATAAATTTGTATTATTCTTATTTTGTTTGTCTATTTTTATTGTTGTTTAAGATAATCGACTTGCGTTATTTACACTTGAGCTGGTTGTTAATGTACCAGTCATGTAGCATTTACAGTGTGTAAATTATGATTGTCAAAAATAATACATTCATGATATAAACAAAAATTCAGTAAACCAATATTTTATTAAATGTTACATACTGGTAAATTTCGTGGAACTTTCATTAGAAACATTTCAGGAACATACATATTATAATAAAAATGTTGTAAATTTTCTGTAATATTTCTTATAACTACTTCATCTATATCTACAATATGTATTTTTATAACCAACATATTTATTTTAGACCAAACAACTAGGTCGCATTCTGGTACTTCAAAGATTATCATGGATGTAACGATTTGATATAAATATGGATGGTTGGCCTTCAATTTAATTTGGCCATTTTGCACTTCCAAAAAAAATGATCCTTTTTGCTTTTCTGTGAGAACATTGGCAAAGTTTGTTGGATCATCCTTCTCCAAGGTTTTTGGACATTTTATTTCGATAAGCCGTATTACTTTGTTGTCCTCCTTTACAACACCATCAACACTGCACGCTAGATGTGGGTGGTCTTTATTTGCAAAAAGTCCTACCTCAAATAAAGACTCACCAATGCGCAAATTTTCTTGTTTATATTGATGCCTTGCTAACGGCTCATTTTTCCGCCCATATTCCAATGACGATAACATATAGGTTGGCGTCAATTGCCACAAATTTCTCTTTATAAAATTTGATTTGGCAGATATGGTGGACAACGAGCTTGCTGTTTTTGCATTCGAAGCTGTAATAAAGTATGTCCTCCATCTTTTCCACTCTACAGAAGTTTGAACTTCCGCACCCTTGACGGCAAAAACTTTCGTTTCGTGACTCCTCATATATTCTGCCATGCTTTCTTTGAAATTTATTACTTGTTGTTTGACAATCTGTATGTCGTCATCATCCATCTGAAAATCTTCATATTTCAATTTCAGAAGTGTTTCAAACATGGTGAATGTTTTCCCGCACTGAATGTCTGCAATGAAATTGTTTAAACTGACATTTCTTGTGTATGCAAAAGGCCTCGGATCAAACGCAGCTCTTAATAATGGGTGAAATCGCAGCATCGGATATACGTGCGAAGAAACAGGCCCTGGGGTTTCTTGTTTAGCACCTAAACCCCATTCTCGGAGTTTGCTCGTGCACGCTACTGAATCGGTACCATTTTCCTCCGCAAACTTAGACAAAAACAGTAACAGAGCACTCACATGACTGCATTTACCTAATGCAGATTGCTTACATGTGCACTCTCCACTTAGAACTGCACCAGACATTTGGTTTAACATGCATTTTACGTCATAGGCAACATTTGCTCGAAATGACGCCAAACATTTCGCTTTTAAATAATAATACGTATTATTCCTAGCATCGTAGACATCATGTATGTGGTCACTACTGACAAACTGACTACCTCTTCTAAATGGTTTCTCCGTTATGCCTCCCTCCGGATCGACCACCTCATAATCTTCACTTTCCACCTGTGGCCCAGCTATACAGGGTGTTAATGCTAAGTCGTTACACCCGAAAATGGCAGATAAAACTCATTAAAGCAAATCACTTTTTTTAGTTCTAAATTTTGATTTGGGGCCTCTATTCGTAGTTATTGAATTTCTTTTGTTTTTGTAACAATCGTAATAACTTCTTCATTTCAGGGAACATTTCAAAAAACGAAAGGTTTTCAAAATGAGCTTACGGTTCTCTACAACATTTGTATTTACAGTTATTTTATATTTTTTCAAATAACAAAATGGCGGCCGATCAAAAATTTCAAATCTCAATATTTTGATAACCACCCCATAGATTTTCGAAAATATTTTTTTTTGTAAATCGTCAAACTATCTATTACAACATTTGTCTAAAACATTTTCTTCTATCTACGCAAAAAAGAGGTCTTTAATTAAATTACAGAAGAGCATGTGTAAATTATCGACGAATTAAAAAGAATTTAGATCGAAGTTGCTTTCTGCCATTAAAAAATAAAACAAAAGAACAATTAGATTAGTGCACAAAACTGAACGAGATACGTTTTAAAATGAATAATTATGAAAACACTGAACTTCGTGACATGCTTTTGGTTTTCGAGGAGGCAAGGCGCAATGCACGGGAAGCCCGAAGAATCTGTCGGAGAAGATACCCAAATCGCCATCAACCAAGTAGTCAAATTTTAGATAAATTACGGTTAAATTACAGCAAAAATTACAGTGGTCATGTTCAACCATATGGAGGACAGCCTCTTCTCAAGTGCAATAGTTCGACGAAATCTGTTAGCATTCTCACCAATTGTTGGATCAAAACAACCATACTCTGGTAAACATCTGCAAATTTTTCTAAAAATTTGGCTACTTGGTTGATGGCGATTTGGGTATCTTCTTCGATAGATTCTTCGAGCTTCCTGTGCCTTGCCTCCCCCCAAAAACCAAAACCATGTCACGAAGTATTCATTTTAAAACGCATCTCGTTCAGTTTTGTGCACTAATCTAATTGTTCTTTTGTTTTATTTTTTAATGGCAGAAAGCTACTTCGATCTAAATTGTTTTTAATTCGTCGATACTTTACACATGCTCTTCTGTAATTTAATTAAAGACCTCTTTTTTGCAAAGATAGAAGAAAATGTTTTAGACAAATGTTGTAATAGATAGATTGACGATTTTAAAAAAAATATATTTTCAAAAATCTATGGGGTGGTTATCAAAATATTGAGATTTGAAATTTTTGATCGGTCGCCATTTTGTTATTTAAAAAAATATAAAATAACTGTAAATACAAATATTGTAGAGAACCGTAAGCTCATTTTGAAAACCTTTCGTTTTTTTAAATATTCCCTGAAATGAAGAAGTTATTACGATTGTTAGAAAAACAAAAGAAATCCAATAACTACGAACAGAGGCCCCAAATCAAAAATTGGAACTAAAAAAAGTTGTTTGTTTTAATGAGTTCTAACTGCCATTTTCGGGTGTAACGACTTAGTATTAACACCCTGTATATGTATAAATATGGCCTTTGTTAAAATATTTCGGTATGCTTTGTGAAGGAAACCTTCCCCACTTTATTGGTGCAACTGGATTTGGCAAATTACTCGAAGCTCCCAAATTTACTGCTAAATTGCGTTTTGCATCATACCACTTCCCACCATCAACTCCCAGAAAAATTGTAGACTCACGACCGCCATTTATGCAGTTGTTCACTCTAAAATGCACAAATTAAGATTAGCAATTACAATAAAATAATCGGCGTTGTAACTTTGTATACCTCTCTATCAACTCTGGTTTATTACCAAGTTTCTTAAGACCACGACATTCTAAAAGCGTGCAATCTTCGACAGGTTTTCCCTGAGGCAATACAGCCCCTGGAACATCCTCAGGTTTCAAAGCAACGGTTCCAGATAGGTCCATTATTAAAATGTAAAAACTGAAATACGCATTTATAATAATAAATAGGTATTAAATGCATAGGTATAAATTAATAACTTACCTCTAAAGGATTACAGAAGTAGTTTTCAAAAAAACTGTTTTTAAAGGCAACTACAAGAAAAACGGAACAAGACGAAATTAAACACACAAAATTAAACAGGGCTTAACCATGGGCTAACGGAAAGAACACAACACCACAGCACAACACAACAAGAACCGAATAATAAAACGACTTTCTATTTCTGTCACGCACGCCAACCTAAACAAATTACATTCAAAAATCCCTAGTAATATAGTGGTATTAACTCTGTAATATTGGTATCCCTGATAGAAAAGGAAAACACTAGGGTAGAACTTTCCTCTCGCTCGTTCCAAGGTCAGACTACTGTAGAAGTCCCCTATTGTGAAGTATCTAAAATGGAGGATGGCCTAGTGCGGGTGTGTATTAGTGTAATAGAATAATTAAATAAAGACAAACGATCATTTGGGACCCGAAATTTTGCGTAAAAGCAAAAATTATGAAAGGCAAACCGACTCCTGACTTATCTATATCTGAGAAACCACCCCACCAGGCCCAAGAAAAATTATCTGGGTTATCCTTAACGATAGAAAAAAAACTTTTGAAAAAAATGAAAAGCAGACCAATCTTCTACGATGCTATGGAACGGCATATTACTATTTATTTCGGAACTTAAATAAAACCCATTAAATAGCAAAACGGCCTGCCATAAATCGAGCCAAATTATTGTTTATCACAAAAAATAAATCTATCTTGTTTTTAGAGTAACTAAAGACGTTAGAAACCGTAATGTTGTTTGCAAAATGATTGTTAAATATTGCTATCGTTTGTTGAAATAAGTTCAGATAAAACAATACATTGCTCTTTGAAATGTCGTAGCGCCGCATATTGCCCAAACTGCATCAATTACAACAATGCCACGATTATTTTAAAACGGATAATACAATATACAGTGTTGTTTACACCAATTTATTATAACATAATGCACTGGTACAATACGCGTCCTATTGTTGCAATAATTACAGCGATAGTACATCGTCTATTGTCGAAATATTAACACAATAGGTGCTACATCATGTAACGATGAATAAATATTGCATTTCACAATTTAGATCAATCCATCGCCTTTTGCTGTAAAGTTAAAACATTACATCGTGTATTGTCCAAATAATAATGCAACAGGCTATCGTGTATCGTTGGAATAACGAAACGAACGCCGCTTTACTATTTATTCCATCAATCCATCGCCTTTTACTGTAAAATTAAAACAATACACGAATTGAAACATTACATGAGGTTCTGGTCCGTTATGTATTAAATAGCAAATCGGCGTGCCATGTATCGAGCCGAATTGATATTTAAACAATTTGCTGCACCAACACTGTAACGCTAAAATGACGTCATTAGTACAATACATGGCGACTTAGAGCAGCATATAACGTTTTACTTCCTGTGAGTTGGTACTACCTACTGTTTTGTAGGGCGGGAAGCAGCTGATCACGTTACACGTGTGCTCGTGCTATAGCTGTATTCTTTTTACCCCGTTTAAGCTAGTTTCTAGTGAGATGCTTAAGTATTTTAGTTCTTTAAGTATTCTTTTTACTTGTAAGGCGTGAACTTACTTTAAGATTTAACTAAGCTACTTTACTCCCCCGTTAGCCTTACCAAGCTTGCCGGATTGCTTACTTCGAAGTAAGATAGTGCGATTATTGTAGGTTATGTGTCATGTATGTTCTACAATTTGAATACTATAATAACAAAATTTAAAGTGACAGCGATTAAAATGACAAGCTTAACGCATTTTTATAATCTGGTGTTTGATGAAAATAATACGTGCATTAGAAATGAGAAAAATGAAATTCTCATGCAACGTATTGCTGGTAAGTGCAAAGCAAATTATTTATTCAAATGACTACTTAAATATGACTGTTTAGATGAAGAATTGGTTTATTTACCTGCTGACGAAGTGGAAGAAGTCTTTGAAATAAACAATGGTGCAATGTTGCAATAACAGCAAACCTACACCATAATAATACGGATAACGATCAGGTTCGATAACTTGAATAAAACACAAATAGGTAGGCATGTTTTCTTACTAAATGTGAATTTTATTTGCAGACTGCTGGAACCGATTTATTAGATGATAAACGATTTTCAGGAAAAAAATATCAACATAACTGAAGGTGCCAATGACGAAACTTCCAATGCAAAACGTGTATGGTCCTATGAAGACACATTAGCTGTTATAGCTAGTGTAGAAGCACATAAAGATCAGTTACATCATGCAAAGAAACGCAAACATGTGTGGCAAAATGTAAGTAACGATTTACTTAGCCAAAAGATTGTATTTCCCCCTGAAGTTTGCAAAAAGAAGTGGTCAAATCTTGTACAAACATACAAGAATTGTAAAGATGTAAAAGGCAAGACCGGACGGGGGCCTATACGTTTTATGTTTTTTCGTCCGATGGATGAAATACTAGGGACAGCACCAAATATTTCCTCACCGCATACAATTAATACAATTGAAGCGTTACGGTCTGTTAGTTCAAGTGATAGCAATTCACCGTCTTCACCTGAAGAACATAGCAATGATCAAATTGAATTTGAAACCGATAGTGTTACTGAAGAAAAACTGGAAACACCTGAAAAAAGGAAGAAAAAAACTAACATTATGAAATTACGTGAAGAAGTGCATTCTTTAAAATGTAAATTAAATGAAAAACAAGCTAGAGAAGAGAGGAAGTTAGCACTTTTGGAAACAAAACTGCAACTGGAAGAGAGGAAAGTAGTGGCATTAGAAAAGTTGGCTGGAGTAAATAACTAACACTTAATAATACTGTATTTTTGTATTAGCTTTTTTATATGCAATTAAAGATATTTTCTTAACTATACATTTAACTGTCTGTATATTCGATCCCTTCTGGTCATTCCTTCTGGTAAATTGGCTTGTAATTGTGGCTGTTCTTCAGCAGTTGCATCATCATTATCGTCCGGATCAAAACATAGTTCAATATCTTCAATAGTTTCACCAAAATGTATACAAATGTTATGTAAAGTACATGCAGCGATGACACATTTTACCACAAAATGTGTGTCTTTATGGTCAAAGTAGCGTAACCTCCGAAATCTTCCTTTTAGTAAGGCAAATGCATTTTCTACAATCACTCTTGTAGAAGAATGTTTAAAATTAAATGCATGTTGTTGACGTGTTAAGTGTCCATTGTCTTTGAATGGTGTTACTAACCAATGAAAGTTAGTAGGATATGCAGAATCTCCTAACAAAAAACGGCTTTTTGGTATAATGCTGATCGTTTAAGGACACGTGCATCATGTAAGCTTCCTGGTTCACCACAAAATACATCTATAAATCTTTTTCTGCTGTCTACAACACCTTGTAGTATAATACTGGGTGTCCCTTTTCTATTACAATAGGCATGTTGATTGATTCCTTTTCTATTAATAAGGATATGAGAGCCATCTATTGCACCTATTACACCCTGGATACCTTGCTTTTCTGAAAATTCGTTATCAATTTCGATTGACTCTTGTGCATTGGGCCATTTAATAACAGTAGGACTTTTCTGTACCAAATACTCCACTACTTTTTTAACAATTTTCCATGCTGCAATTTCTGTTAGATCAAAACGATCACTTAGTTGTCTGTAAGTTTCTTGATTAGCAAGATACCATACAGTCATTAAAAACGCTCTCCTAGCACACACCTTTTTCCGGCCATATAAATGAGTGGGTAAAACATTGGCGTTCTTCAGATCATCTACAAGTAATTAATAACATTGTTAACATTTTAGCACGAGCAAACTGTAAGAGTTTTTATTGAATGGTCATAAATATACCTATGCACAAGTTTGCTGTTGCTCTGTTTAAACGAAAATGTCTCCTAAATTCCTCTTCGCTGTAGTGTTCAATAACTTCAAAAAAGTTTTGTACACGAACTCTCTTTCTTTGAGTTTCAGTAAAAAAATTTAAATCAAATTCATCATCAGTTGAGCTGCTAAACCAATCATCTTCAGAAGAGGCATCGCAAACGTATCTCTAAAAATTAATTACAAGTAGGTACAGTACATTTCTTGTACCTATACATGTTATGCCTACCACTAAAAATGCTTACCACAACGTTAATAATATTTTTCATGTCTTCCGCTGTTTCACTCATTATTTATTCTTATTTTCAAACCGAATATCTATTTTAGGGTAAATTGTTTTTTCGTATATAAAGGTTATGTTTCCAATTCTCTTACCTCAGTTATCAAAACACGTTCTTTTTACCTGTGCTTGCAGCTGAGTTAATCTTAGTTTAGTTATGCTTAGCTGTTCTTAGCTGACTTATTTTTATTGGTAAAAAGAATACAGCTATATATACTTCTTTACAGGTAAGTTGTGAATTTCTTATATTTTCTGTGCATTATGATATTGCAGGTAACAACCATGATGCCGTTATGACAGTGGTTTTACTCGTTTCTGACGGCATTACAGTAATATAAACATAAAGAGCAAGTTACCTATTGTGAAATGTTAATACAAAAGTTTTTTATAGGTTATGAGAAACATTACATAGGCGTGGGTTTGGGGTATTACGTACAGGTCTTAAAAATATTACTTTTAATCACGTTTTAATTAAGTACTTTTATCGGCAGTTTGAACAATTAATTCAGTGATAACAATGTTTTTACATATACAGGGTGTCCGAGTGGAGATGCGTACCGTTGGTAACTTTGTTAATCAGACCCTGTCGGATAAATTAACAAACAATTACAGACTTTTGAGGAGAATTTAATGCTGTTCTTAAATTAGACCCAGAACGCCAACTTTTTGGAATATTTTGAAAAACTGAATTCCACCACATTTTTTATCTCATTTTTTCAACAACTGTAAACGAAACAAAGTAGGGGAGAGTGGGCCACCTTGATACGCGTACACCTTGAGACAAACCTAATAATTTTTAAATTCCCGCCCGTTTCTGCACGTGCGTAGGTGTGTAATACGTGTGAGAGTGTTGATGTTCAAGTTATCCAACATTACTTACAATAATTACGTGGTTGAAAGAAAATATTTTAATTTTCTTAAATTGTGACAAGGTAAGTTACTTACTGAACGCGTATTTGATAGTAAAAAATATCAATTTTACATATTATTTATGGGTTATTGTGATAAACTCAAACAAGTAGGTTATGTATGATTGCATTTCAGTAGATCCAAGGTGATATACAAACAAGTAGTATCATGATTTTGGTTTTTAAAAAACATGTGATTGGGACACCTTGAGACAAGCATGCATGGGCCACCATAAGACACTGTTTCAAGGTGGCCCATTAAATTAATGATATGGAAAACTTCCAGGGTGTGTTATTGATGTATTTATTTAATTTCAGAATGTCTAGGGGAAGGCGGAGAAAAAGCAATAAAGGCCTGTTTAGTGAAGCTGCTATAAAAATGCAGTTAATGATGTAATAATTAATCACATGAGCTTGAGAAATGCTGCTGAACAAAATGATGTTAAGTTTCAAACTTTGGCACGTTATGTAAAAAAAAAGAAAATTTCTCCAGATATATCAATAAGCATGAAGCCAAAGTATGACACAAGACGAGTTTTTAGTGAGGCGCAGGAACTTCTGTTAGTAGATTACATCCTTCAATGTTCAAAGATGTGCTATGGCAAATCAACGAAAGATGTGAGGAAGCTGGCATTAGAATTAGCAATTGCTAATAAAATACACGTTCCTAAACAATGGAACATAAACAAAAAAGCTGGTGTGGATTGGCTAAATGCCTTTATTAAACGTCACCCTAACATAAGTATCCGTCAACCAGAAGGGTGCAGCCTGTCAAGGGCCACATCCTTCAATCCGCATAATGTAAACACTTTTTTTGGCAATTTAGAAAATATTATGCAGAGATGTGATAGATTTTCGGATGGCAGTCGAGTGTATAACTTGGATGAGACGGCTACAACAACAGTGCAGCGGTCACATAAAATTATAGCTCAAAAGGGGACAAAGCAAGTGAGCAAATGCACAAGCGCAGAACGTGGTACTTTGGTGACCACTTGTTGTATTATTAATGCTTTGGGCAACACAGTGCCTCCAATTATGGTGTTCTCACGAAAGTATTTTAAAACGCACATGATACAAGGAGCTCCTCCAGGAACACTGGGATTAGCGAATCCCAGTGGTTGGATGACAAGTGAATTATTTGTAGAAGTCCTGAAACATTTTATTAAGCACACATTAAGTTCTGTTCAGAGACCGACATTGCTTATCATGGATAACCATGAAAGCCATTTATCGATAGATTGCATAAATTTAGCGAAAGAGCACGGAATCACACTTTTAACACATCCGCCACACTGCTCAAATAAGCTACAGCCGTTAGATGTGTCGGTATATTACTCCTTTAAAGCATTTTATAATGCAGCAGTTGATTCTTGGATGCTGAGACATCCAGGAATACCACTCACTATTTATCAGATAGCAGAGTGTGTGGGCACTTCATTTGAAAAATCGCTGACGCCAGCTAATATACGATCTGGTTTCAAAAAATCTGGGATATTCCCATTCGATAAAAACATTTTTAACGAGGATGACTTCTTACTTAGCAGTGTCGCCGATAGGGAAAGACCTACATCGTCGAAGATGGATGAAGCAGATAATGGCGACAGAGAAGACGACGAAATTAATAATATTCAGAAAAAAATATCAATAAGAATTTAGAAAATACGAGCCAGCAAGCCTCAGATCTGTCTGCAAATAAAACATTAGGTTTTATTTCTCCTCAACAACTTCTTGGATATCCGAAAGCAGTAGCAAGAAAAATACTGACAAATACTAGAAGAAAGAAGAGCAGTAAGATCGTAACAGATACCCCAGCAAAATGCTCTAGAAGAAAAGCAGAAAGAGAAAGAAAGGACGAAAAGTTTAAAAACAGCAAAAGCCACTAAAAGACAACTAGTAGAAAGTAGACACTTTAGATTCAGATGACGAAGAATATGCAGAATCTTTTGTCTGATGCTTCTTCACATAGATGGGATCCACTTCAAGAATTAGAAAAACAACAAGAATCTTTAGGCAAGCCAGAAGTAGATTCCTATGTCCTTGTCAAATTCAATAAAAAGGTGTTTTATATTGGAAAGGTTTTACAAATTCAAGAAAACGAGGAGGAATAGGAGATTAGCTTTCTACGAAGGCGTGAAAAAAATAGAAATTGTTTTGTATTTCCTAGTTGTCCTGACATATGTATGGTAAAAGACGCTGACATACAATACGTGTTACCAACACCGTCTTTTGGTGGTTCAACAAAAAGACAAAACCGTTTTTTAAATTTTGGTATTAATTTCAGTAGTATTTTTGATGTTCGTTAATAGTTATTTGTGTACCAAGGCCGCGAAATGTGTCTTTAGCGTACTGAGAGAATTGTCGCCGAGGCCGCTTGCGGCCGAGGCAAGACAATCTCGAGGACGCTTTTATTATTTTTAAAAACCAACAGTAGTTTATGTATTTCATTGTAAATAGCCGACTTTCATATCACAGCGTGTCTATGGAAACGACATAAACAAAGCAGTTAGGTTTGTAAAAAATCGTGAAAAGGTCTGACAGCGATAGTGATAATTCAATGTCTTGTACTCCTCCAGAGTTAAAACTTATTATAAATTCTGCGTTAGCTGATTTAATTCCGGAAAAATCGAAACGGTAGTATGAAAAATGCTACAGTGACTTCAAAGACTGGTGTAACAGACAAAACGTCAAAACGCTATCGGAAAACATTTTATTGGCGTATCTAATGGAAAAATCGAAAATTTTGAAAAGTTCAAGTTTATGGAGTATCTACTCTATGTTGAAATGGCGTCGATGTGAGAAAATTTCTAAAATTGGTACCTTTCTTGAAGAAAAAGTCAGTAGGCTATAAGGCAAAAAAATCGAGAGTTTTTACGCGTCAGCAGATCAATTTATTTTTTGGAAAAGCTGATGACAAAAATTATTTATTGTGGAAGGTAAATATTACATACAAAGTTCTGTTATAATAAGTTGTTATATCTATCGTCTTTATTTTAGGTAGTTTTGATAATGGGATATCAGGGGCCATGCGACAAAATGAATTAACAAATATGACTGTTGATGACATTCAGGATGAAAACTCTGTATTAATAGTGACCGTTCCTGACACAAAAACTGACATAAGGCGCACTTTTACTGTCACTGTTAGAAATGTGTTCTAGTGGATTTTAGTTGGCCACTATTACTATATTGTTTTAGTTCCGTTTTAGTATTAGTTGACAGCTGATATGAGTGGTCGTTGTCATACTGTATTGTAATCCTTGTTTCTTTTGAAAATCGTTAATACAACCTTATATTTATACTGACTTTTTATTACTACTCTGCAAACAGGTTATGGGCCCAGGGTACGTAATACTGTGCTAATCGGTAAAATAATAAGGTTGTGGTCGGGGACCGAAAACGGTGTGCTTTTTCGTAGACAAAGTTGGTGTGTCGCGTAAAAGAAAAAGGTTCGTGTTTTTCGCAGACAAAGTAGTGTGTCGCGTGAACAGCGTGTTTTATTGTAGACAAAGTTAGTGTGTCGCGTTAAAAAAAAAAAAAAAGAAAACGGTCAGTTCTTCATAAAATGGCGGAAGGACTGAATTTAACGGCCATTACAAAATTCGATGGCAAGAATTATCAACAATGGCGCTTTCAAATGAAATGTGCTTTGAAGGCTAAAGGAACGTTTGACTTAACAATTGGCACAACCAAGAAACCAGGAGTAGATAAGCAAGAAGAATTAAATACCTGGGTTAAGAAAGACGCGATTGCTATGTGTGTAATAACTGCTGCGATGGAACTGTCTCAAATTTCAATTGTCGAAAACTGTGAAACGTCCAAAGAAATATTAGATAAGCTAGGTACGTTCTATGCTTTAAAAACCGAAACTAACAAAATGTTAATTCACGAGGAATTTCATGCGTACAAAATGAGTTCGGTGGACACAGTCGCGCAACACATTGCAAAAATTGAGAGTTTGGCCAAACGAATCAGAGAATCGGGTGACGATATAAGTGATACCGCAGTGATTACAAAAATTATTGGAACGTTACCAGCAAAATATAGAACCTTCAGGCAGGCCTGGCTATCCTTATCGGATGATAGACAAACACTGCAGAATTTGACTGCTAGATTGGTGGATGAATAAAGGTCGCTAACCACCACCGAGGTCAACGAAGCGGCACTTATGGCTGCCTCAAGTTCGAACACCAGTGAAAATTTGAATCCGAACAAGAATAGGTACAGTCAGCGACTAATGTTTTCACCAGTCTTGTACCACTGTAACCCGCTTTACTGAGAAATATAACACATTTCTATATTTCATTTCATCTTGTTAACAGTGTTACCAACATACGTATATAAAACAATACGAACGACGTTGTGGTACCTCTTATATTTCTCAGAAAAACGTGTTCAGTGGAATCATACTGGTGAAAACATTTGTCGCTGACTGTACAATAGGAAAGGGCGTGCGACGTGCTTCAATTGTAATAAAAAAGGTCATTACGCTCGTGACTGTCAGTCACCGCGAAGATACAAAAACAAAAATAACAAAAATCAAAATGACGATAACAGTGCCGCTTTTATGGTAGGACAAGAAAAGGAGAGTGATAAATCAGTAATCACTACTGAAATAAATACAGAATTTGATTTCTACTTAGATTCAGGTGCATCGGCACATATAACCTATCATAAAAGCATATTTTCGTCATTAATTGCAGTGGAAAAGTTTAGTGTAAAACTAGGTAACGGACAGGAGCTAAAAGTGCATGGTATCGGAAAAATTAACATTCAGTGCTGGCTGGAGAATCGCTGGGTGCACAGTGAGCTGAACGATGTATGGTACATCCCAGACATAAAAGGGTCATTCTCACGGAAACCAGAATCCACTTGTCTCTAACATATTACGGAGTCATAGTTCGGCTTAGACTAAATAACAGCAAAGCTAAACGTGTATTGGACTATATTAAAAGCATTATATGCCTTGAAATGTTTTCATCTTTTTTTTTTCACTTTTTTAACCTCTTAACGGAAAGTGAGATTTCACCTCCGTGAACTGTCTCCCCTCCAGAAGTCACCAAAGTTTCGCATAATTATAAGAGAACTAAAAGCTTATGATCAATTTTCGGGATGGTTATAGAGTAACAGCGTAATGTGAAATTGCAACCACTGAAAACAATTTTCCTAAAGTTACATGAAAAGGTAAAAATTTCAATGACTTGTGTTGTCTCCCAAACCATTTCTCATCTCCGTTAAGTTCTTATTAAATTAATAAAAATCTCGTGAATCGCCATCTATGGAGCACTGTGCTGAAGTATGAACCTGTAAAGTATTGCTGAGCCACTAATGTCAATATTATTAGTAAAAGTTGTGGCGATTGTGAAAATTTTATAAAAAGGGTAAGAAAAAATATTTGTTCAAGATCATTTGTCACCTCCGTTAACACATTATTAGACAAACATTGTTTATTTAATTTGCTCATTGTCCTACAGATAATTAGAACAACTGTACAAGCTTATATTACAGCATGCACAATTTTATAACCTCAAAACGCTTTAATATTGTACGGAAAATATCAAAATTTCACACCTCCGTGAACCTCACTTCCGTTAATATCGGTGTTCACGGAGATGAGATTGTACTCCCGGAGGTGAGAAACCGTCAATTTACCTATACAAAAATGATCTTTTATTCGCAGGTAATTCACTCGCAATGGTGCAAACCAATACAAAGTGCAATAGTACAGATAAAAAACGAAAAATAGTCAGAGAAAGTATGAGAAGATTGCGAGAAAATATAAAAAGTGACCCCGTTAAATACGAGGAAGCTAAAAAGAAAGAAAGAGAGCGCTATTATGCTAGAAAAGCAGCAGGGAAAATTAAGAACGTTAGTGATATGCCTGAACGTGAGAAGAGGGCAACCCGAAGAAAATGGAGGGAAAGGAGTAAAAGGTGCTACGACAAAAAGAAAGAAGAAGAGCGTCTAGAAATTTTTTTAACTGAACAAACTCCACCCGCCTCTCCAGTTCAGGGTGAGGAACTTAACAATCTTGGCGATACTCCTAGTGCTGCACTATCTTCCACGTGTTCCAGAAGTAGAGTAGCATGTGGTGAAAAGGTTAGAAGAAAGAATAGAAAGAAGGTAAATTTACGAATTAAGTATCTTGAAAATAAATTACGTGAGGCAGAAAAACGAGCACGTTAATATAAAAAAAGAGCTCAACGACTAAAACAAGGAAATAAAAATGCGTTAAGTCCACGATCAAAAGTAAATAATTTGGTTAGTGGTTTTAAAGTTGGACAAACAGTAAAGAAAAAATTACTTTTTGGTGAAATATTGTCATCTCAGTTGAGAGATAATTTCAAAAAACAACAAGGGTCCTTGCAAAAAAGAAAATTTCTTCAACATTGTACAGGACCTTTAATTACAAAATATGGTTTTAGAACATATATAGGATCTTTATCTTCCAACAACATTATTTTTGGGAAAAGCAAATGCCGAAAAGATGTAATACAAAAAAAGATTTTACATGTGCAGCAATGTGTCAAATCTTTTTTATTGAAAGACGAAAACAGTCGCCTTGTTCCTGGAAAGAAAGACACAATAACTCGTCATAAACAGAAAAAACAAAAAAGATATCTTTGTGACACATTGAAAAATATTTACGGCAAGTTCAAAAACACAAATCCAAATTTGAAAATTTCATATGCTACATTCTGCAAAATGCGCCCGTTTTGGGTATTGCAGCCGACGGTTTCAGCCAGGAATACTTGTTTATGTTTAATACATACAAATATGGCACTTATAGTTTCTAGATTGCATTTCTTAAAAATTATTAATGAAAATACTCCTGAAGAACTTATAAAATCATATACATGTGTTGATAATCTTTCAATAGAAAAATGTCTTGAAAGAAAATGTCAACAATGCAAACACAAAGTAATAACAATTTTAAACTACGATGTAAATGAAGATACATATTACGAGAAGTGGTTTACAAAAAAGGAAAAGCTAATCATAAAAGGAAAAGAAAAACTGTGCCAAAAAACAGTTAAAGAAAAGGTTTTTTGTAAGAAGGCCGATATCGTATTTATTCTTAAACAAAATTTGGACAAATTCTTAATGCACGTAAGAAACATAATACATCAGTATAAAGTAATAGACAACATTAAAAAAACATTGACGACAAGGGATATTTTAATTCACGCAGATTTTCCTGAAAATTATAATTGTAAGTATAATGAAGAAGCGCAGTCGGCACATTTCGGTGGTTCTAAACCACAGGTAAGTCTGCATACTGTGGTTATATATTACAAAAATCCTGAAAGTGGCAGTGTTGTACCATTGTCGATCTGCACCTTATCAGACAACTTGAGACATGACCCATCAGCAATATGTGTTCACCTACAATTAGCAATCATGGAAATTCAAAAAATTGTTCCGTGTGTAGAAACTATGCATTTTCTATCGGATGGTCCATCTACACAGTATAAAAACAAGAAAATGTTTTTCTTAATGGCATATTACCTCGCTAGAAATATAGAAGTTAATCGTTTACGTTGGCACTATAGTGAAAGTGGACATGGGAAGGGTGCTCCCGATGGAATTGGGGGTGAAACGGGAAGCTGATCGTCTAGTAGCCATGGGCAGAGATATCCCAGATTTTCAATCTTTGGTACACGCACTCATAGATTCCACTAAAGTCAAGATTCTTCCAATAGATTCAGCAAAAATTAAAGAAATAGATGATATTCTTCCAGATAATCTGTCAGTATTCCAAGGAACAATGAAAATACACGAAGTATGTTGGTCTAGAAATGATAGAACTCTTTTGCGGGTGAGACAACTTTCCTGCATAGCCTGTAGTGAAGACATAGATTGTGAACATTATGGTTTAGGAACGATACGGCTCAAGAGTATGGAAGATAATTCTGTCGAAAATCATGATCGATTACATTATGAAGATGTTTATTCGTCCTCCGAGAGTGAAGACATTCCACTTCCGAATATTCAACAAAAACTGAAACTTCAGAAAGGCATGTATGTGGTGGTAAAACTAGCCGGAAAGAAAATTGTTCGGCACTATATAGGTTGTATCTCTTCAGTCGATGGTGATAACGAATACAGCGTTAAATTCCTGAAAAAAACAGGAGGTAAAACGTCCGTCTTTCCGGAACGAGATGACTTGTCAGTTATAGACGAACCAAATGTGCAGACGATTTTAAGTTGTCCTCAATATAATGAGAAGAATCGGGAATATATTTTTTTAGATAATTTAAATTTTCCAAATCTGTTTTAATTTTCATCAATTTCATTAAATACCTATATTCGTACATACGTTCTAGTTAGAATAGACAGGTTGAATGTAACGAATCCACTTTTAGTTCGAAATAAATGTGTTACGCAGTAATATTGTATGATTTTTAATGATGTAATCACTTCTGTGAGTAGTTATCACCTCCGTAAGTAGAGTAATCTCATCTCCGTGAACAGTGTCTCACCTCCGTGAAATCCAATTATTATTTTTTTGTTAATTTTTGGCTAAATGTTATCTACGATCTCGGAAATGTAGTTTCATGATAAGAGACTAGTTCTATCAATTGGAAAAAGGGTAAATTATAATTATTTAACAATTTTTTTTTTGTCAAAAAGTCAAAACTTAATTCGCTGCTTTTTGTGAGAATGACCCAAAAACGAACTTATTTTGGGAAGGTGCTATCACAAGAAAGGGGATGAAAATTGAGAAAATACATGAAAAGGCGAAAATCTATAAGGGAAACATAGATGTGTTAATCGGAATTCGACAACCAAACAATTTGTATAAACTGTTATTTAGAATTAAACAACCCCCAGAGATTAATATGACCGTAAGTGCTGATTTGAAAACATGGCATACTCGGTTGGGCCACATCAACACAGATACGATTAAAAACATAATCTCAAAGGGACTTATAAACGGTTTAAAATTGAGTGGGTGCGAGAATTTCGTTTGTGAAGGGTGCCAATATGGAAAGCAACACAAGTTGCCATACAGAAATACACCGAAACGCGACTACAAGCCGGGGGAATTTATACACTCAGATCTATGTGGGCCTATGTCTGTAGAATCGGTTCGTGGGGCCCTGTATTTTGCTTTGTTTAAGGATGATCGAACCAGCTTTAGAACCGTGTATTTCATTAAACACAAATCGGACACTTTTGACTGTTTCAAACGATTCTATAACTTGTGTAAAAACAAGTTCGGTTACGGCATAAAAGTTTTACGAACTGATATGGGCCGCGAATGCGTGAATCGGGAATTTAGTGATTTTCTGGCCGAAAAAGGGGTAGTTTCTGAGACGAGCGCACCATACTGTCATGAACAGAATGGTAAGTCCGAACGTGAGATGCGAACCATTGTAGAAAGTGCGCAAGCTATGATATACACGAAAGATCTTCCTCTTTATTTATGGGCAGAGGCTGTAAATACAGCCACATACATTCTCAATAGAACTTCAAACCGGAGTGAACCTAATACTACACCTTTCGAAATGTGGACCAAAACTAAGCCTGGACTTGGCCACATTAAGGTGTACGGGTGCACTGCATGTACCTAATGAAATGCGAGGAAAGTTACAAACAAAGAGTAAGAAGTTATTGTTAGTTGGGTATGAGGGCGAATCTATCAACTACAGATTGTTCGACGTAGAGACACGAAAAATAAAAATAGCTCGAAATGTAATTTTCGACGAGAATGATGAAGTAAATATCCCCAGAGCTAACACAATTTTACTACCAGTAAGAGATGAAATCAACGAAGGGGTGGTCCCGGAAAGTGACGAAGGGACAGCATCTGATAAACAGGATGATGGGACAGTACTCGATGAACCAATCCCACCAGCTGTTGATGCTAACCTTGATAGAGTGCTGAGGCCACGCAATACTTTAAAACCACCTGAGCGATTTAAAGATTTTGAATTTGAAATGAACCTCACCGAGGGTGAAGTACCTCAAACTTACGATGAGGCTGTAAATTGTGCTGAAAAGGAGCATTGGAAGGCGGCTATACAGGAGGAACTGGAAGCTTTGAGGAAGAACAATACATGAGAAGTGAAGGGAATACCACCTCATAAGAAACCTGTGAGTTCGAGATGGGTTTTAAAAATGAAATCAACACCGAATGCGCAACCGGACAGATACAAAGCTCACCTGTGTGCTAGGGGTTTCACGCAAGTTGAGGGCGTTGACTACCATGAAACGTACGCTCCAACTGCCAGGTATGACTAACGTGACCATCCGTCCCGTTTTGAACGGGACCGTCCCGTTTTTCGGTACTCTGTCCCGGTGTCCCCGAGGAAAGCTTCGGGACGCAAAATTGTCCCGTTTTCCGTTTTAAGGAGGTCGACTAGCTGAATGTGCTTCAACAGAAAAAAAAATAATTCGCGACTTCAACTTATTCTTTATTATCAACTGCGGACGTTTCGATGGTCACTTCGCAGCGCACGCCGTTGTTTCGAAGGATTGAACGAGAGGCGGGGGCATTGAAATTATACTACTGGAAGCACTTCTTTGCTAGTTTATTCAGTTGCATACCTACTGTCCTGATATTTGTGCATTGTAGATAGATTGTAGTGAGTGGTAATTCGAAGTGTTTTGTTTTGGAATCTCTTTATTTTAACTATGCCGAAACGCAAGTGCACGTTTAATATTACTTTACAAGCAAAATACCCGTTCATTAAGCAAAGAAGTACTCCCTCGGATGTGAATTGCGAAAAATGTCGTACAGAATTTAGCGTTTCCCATGGTGGTGCCAGTGATATTGAACAGCATTTAAAGTCAGAAAAACATAAAAATGCCGATCGTGCGGCTGCTTCGAGTTCTTCAATGTTAAATTTTTTCAAGAAATCGGACGCGCCAACTTCAAAAGATCTGGATATCGCCGCGGCAGAAGGCGTCTGGGCTTATCACACGATACAAGAAAACCACAGTTTTCGCTCCAATGATTGTGCGTCAAAATTAATCCAATCATGTTTCGATCAGAAATTTACGTGCGCACGTACGAAAACAGAAGCTATTGTAGTAAATGTTTTAGCACCTATAGCGATTGATGAATTAAAAGCCGATCTTGGTAAATCACACTGTATTACAATTTTAACTGACGCTTCAAACCACGGTAGCAAAAAGATATTCCCTATTTTAGTGCGCTTTTTTCTACCATACAAAGGAATACAAGTAAAAATTTTAGATCTCCAAGACCAGCCAGGTGAAACTTCAGATATCATTGTCAATTATTTAGTCCAAGTAGTGACAGAAAATAATTTGACTCCAAAAATTGTGGCATTTTGTGGGGACAACACCTACTGCAATTTTGGAGGCGCAGCTAGGCGAGGAGTCAATAATGTGTACGCCAAATTAGAATCATGTCTCGAAAAAACATTAATAGGTATTGGATGCGAAGCCCATATAATTCACAACGCAATCAAATCAGCCGCAGATTGTCTACCTATAGACTTCGAATGCATTATTGTAAAGATATATTCATTTTTTTATATTTACACGGTTCGAGTTGAAGCATTAAAGGAATTTTGTTGCAAAACTGATACAGAATATCACAAAATGCTGGGCTATAGCAAAACCAGGTGGCCTGCGCTTATGCCTGCTATCGAAAGAGTTTTGAAAATGTACCAGCCATTAAAGAATTATTTTTTGAGCATCGAAAAATGTCCCAATATATTGAAAAACTTTTTTGAAGATCCCAGTTCAGAATTGTGGCTTTATTTTATGCACGCTCAGTCGGCAAGTTTACATCAAGCCGTGTTGAAGATCGAAGGTCAGAATATTTCGGCAATTGAAGCTGCAACAGAAATTAATCTACTGAAACACAATTTGGCTCAAAAACAGTACTCAGTTTCTTCCATATTCAGTCCGTAGTTTAATGGTGAAATTGAAAGATAGTGGATGCAGTGATATTGACGAAGAATTAGTGAAAACTACAGCTACAGAATTCTACAAAACAAGTTGTGAATATTTGGAGCAGTGGACTCTATTTAATAAAGAATTGGAGATATTGCATTGGGCAAATTTAACAAAAATACCTGCGTGGGAAGAAGTTCAAAAAGTATCAGATGTATTGATTGAAAAAGGATATGTTGATTGTAATGAAGACACAGAAATATTCGACGAATTTACACTAATTTCTAACTACATCACGTCGCAAAAAGTGACCGAATGGAATAATCTAAAGGTTTCTACAGAAAATCGTTGGGTGGAAGTATTCAACCACTTCCGCACCAGCAATCTTAATCATGCAAACTTTGTTATTCTAATTGAATATATTTTATGTCTGCCTGGCACAAATGCACCAGTAGAACGAGCCTTTTCTTTGATGAACAAATTGTGGACACCCGAAAAAACTCAGTTACAGGTGTCGGTTCTTAAGGCGATGTTGATAACTAAGGTGAATATTAAAAAAACGTGCCACGAATTTTATTCTTATTTAAAATCGTCGCCAGCTATATTAAAACAAATGTGTTCCTCGGAAAAATATAAAAATAACTAAAGTACACATTACTTTTCGTTTGTAATCCTATTTTGACAAATAAAATTTATTATTAAAAATGTGTTTTTCTGAGGGGCGGCTTAAGGGCCGGGCGACCGCCCGGGGGACGCCAAACTTGAGTCAAAAATTATTTTGTTTTTTAAAAAGTACTTTTTAAATTTAATGCAACAATAATTAGTTTACATATTCGTGATAATCATGGTAATGGAGAATTGTGGGATAATATTAAAAAATACTAGTTATAATAATTCGAAAAAGCAAAATGAACGTTTCATTTCTAAAAAGTTTAACATTTTGAAATTTTTTATTTGGCATTCAAATTCTCAGATGCACCTACAACACGTTAAAAATTGGCCATGCCCACTTTTGAAAAAAAAATCGACTGCGGTGCATTTTTTTGCTCGCTTCGCTCGCATCACTACAGCGTTGAAAAGGAAGATGTCCCGTTTTGAGTAAAAAAATAAATGGTCAGGTTAGGTATGACACAATTAGAATTCTGCTAGCAATTTCAGCCAAACAAAATTACAATATCATACAATTCGATGTGAAGACTGCATTCTTGTATGGAGAACTGGAGGAGGAGATTTACATGGAACCCCCACCAGGGTTGGCGTCTAATGTTAACTGTTCGAAAACATTGGATTTAGTTACTTCTACTTCAGGAGTAAATATCAGTAATAATACAAATTGTACAATTAATATTAACATTTATCCTAAATAATTTATCTTTGTTGTATGTATTTTAAAATATAAAACAAGAAACTTGTTTTTGCTGTTATGTTTTAGAAACGTCACTGTCAACTCTCAAATGTCAAATCTTAAACTGACTTTTAGTTTAGCGGCCGCTACCCATAGCAGCGGCCGCGAAATTGGATTTCGCGTCCTGAACAGCGTACGGAAAACGTTCACTTCCCGGACGGTTGCACAATAGTTATTTGTATACCAAGAACGCGAAATGTGTCTTTATCGTACCGAGAGAAAATTGTCGCCGAGGACGCTTGCGGCCGAGGAAAGACAATCTTGAGGGCGCTAAAGAATTTCGCGGACAAGGTATACACAATATTATTTGTGCAACCGTAAAAAATGTGTAATTGTAAATGTTATTGCTTTTAGAAAACCTACAGCTTAATTCATTGTAAATAGAAAAACGGCTTTCAGTTAGCGCGTTACTATGGATATGGAGTAAATAATACAATTAGTTTTGTATAAATTACAATGATTTTTACTTTAGAGGCCGCTACCATAGCAGCGGCCGCGAAATTAGATTTCGCGTCCTGAACAGCGGACGCGAAACGTTCACTTCGCGTACGGTTGCACAAAATAGTTATTTTTGTATCATGGCCATAAAGTGAATGTTTTTCGGCCGCGACTGATTTTCAGGGAAGGGCGAAAAAGCACTTTTTGGCAGAGGTGCAAACAACATTTTTTAGGCGAATATTACAAATTTTACTAACAAATTTAAATTTTGATTTGAATATTCCAATGACATTTGCTCACGTGACCACCCTGAAACGTCATAGCCGCATCACGCTACTGTTTCTCAGCGGTAACTCAACACGTTTGAAATTGCCAGTTGTTAGACAATTCATTTATTGTTAATTTTTATGCAAGAAAATGAGTGATAGTGATAGCAACAACGATTTTCCCAATACTCCGTCTGAAATTCATGAAATTGCAAATACTGCAACACTAAATGTATTACCTGACAAGTCTCGGCAAGTTTACCTGAAACATTATGATATTTTTATGGAATGGTGTAAGCAAAATAAAATTAGTAACTTGACAGACGATGTGGTTCTTGCCTATTTTTCGGAACAAAGTTAAACATGGAAATCTTCGACTTTGTGGTCTATTTATTCGATGATAAAATTAACTGTAATGGTTAAAAATGATATCGATATCAGTAAATTTTCTAAAGTTATCGCCTTTTTGAAGAAAAAAAATGTGGGTCACGTAGCAAAGAAATCGCAAATATTTACACGAAGTGAAATAATTACATTTCTACAAGAAGCACCAGATGAAAATCATCTCATGTTGAAGGTAGATAGTACCTTATCTTTTTACGTACCTACATACTACATAGTTATAAATGGCTTACTTTTACTTGAAGGTTTGCTTGATAATCGGATTAGCTGGAGCTTGCAGACGACAAGAATTTAGAAAAATGTTGAAGACTGACATTCAAGATAAAGGAGATATGCTAATAATTACTATTCCAGAGACAAAAACTGGGAAAAAAATTTTCACCATAAGTGATGAAATAGTTGAAGGATTAAGTGCCTTGCATTTGTATAGAAAATATTTAGCCTTACGTCGCCCCCATACACGTCACAAAACGCTTTGTTAATTATCGCCTTGGAAAGTGCTCCACTCAAGTTGTAGGGGTGCATACTTTTGAAAAAATACCATCTATAATTGCAAAGTATTTGCAGTTGCCAAATACTACTAACTACACAGGCCACTGTATCAGAAGTTCGGCTTCGTTGTTGGTTGAAGCAGGAGGCGATATTTTGATGCTAAAACGGCATGGTGGGTGGAAGTCTTCGACTGTGGCGGAGGGCTATGTCGAAGATTCTATAACCAGTAAAAAAGGAATTGCAAGCAGAATTCTTACAGGCAGCGATGGCGCTTCAACTTCCTATGTTGCCATTAACACTACGATTGATAAACAAAATGTGGTGGTCGATATGAATAATTACAATTCTATAACAACCGACAAGCACTATCTACTGCCTCTGCAATTGGAATGAACATTTCTGGGTGCCACAACTGCACATTTAATATAAATATTAATAATAAATAAAACTAAAATTAATTAGTAGTAATGCCTCTCAATTAGATACTTTTTTTTTTGTTTAAATAGTTTCCATTCATGAAATTATTAAATTTATATTAAAAATTACTGAGTGTATCTACATTAAAAAACTACTAAAACATACTAAAATCCCCACTGGTAACGTGCGTACTTCAATCTTGCACTAAACTAATTAAAGTTGTACGTATTAAAAAGGTTCAATAAAGTATAAACCGCTGCTTGTTCTTGAACTGTAAGATCTTCTCTTGCAACATTATTTTCTGGCAAGTTTTCTTCAAAAGCATCAAAAGTATGGAACATACCAAATAAAACCGAAATGAATCTTTTTTTCAAAAAATCCCGAAACACGTCAATTTTCTTTTTTAAATGTCAAAATAATTTTCCGGCCTTCATTTGTTTGTAAGTGATGACGTCATCAGTATTTTTTTAAATGTCAACCCCCATTTTTTTTCGCGTTTTTGATACATTTTTTAATTACTTAAATGACAGTATAAAAATGTTGATACCTTACATAAGAAAATTTTCGAGAAATAAATTCTTTAATGTTTAATAAACACATTCTTAACAAATGTTAAACATGGTTTAATGGTATTAGTATTGATAAAAGAGAATCAGAGGTACCAAGAAACAAACGCCCGTAATTTAAACAAATGCCCAATTGTCAAATATTCAGAAATGTTAATATTGTCGTTTATAATATAATAATAATAATAATAATAATAATAATAATAATAATAATAATAATAATAATATGTTTATTTAAAACACGTTATACATTAATACATATATGACATATTCTATTTGTAATTACACGTGTTGTATACAATATTTTTATTCATTAATCTTGGTGTTTTAATTAAACTGTAATGGTACTCACTGAAGCATAGCCCAAAAGAAGAAATCCGGTATGCGCACGCTACTTCTTAAGTAGCGTCGGTTCCTCATTGTTTTTTCTTGTGCGAACGGTGTCACACGTTGTTAGCATTTGCCCCAAGTTTGTTTTTTGTGTAACTGTGGTGTAACACGATTATCCATCATGGGGAAGAAGGAAGACGCAGTACGTGGGTCCTTACTTGCGCAAATTAAACGATTGGAGGGAAAAGTAAGGGACTCTAAAAGAGGCAGGACGCGGAGCCGATCTCGGCACGCTACCCGGCGACCGCGCAGGTATCGCCATCGCTCGCCATCCACCTCGGCGGCGAGTTATTCAACTTCTAGCAGCGCTAGCAGCCAAGAATGTAATTATGTTTTTTCTTTATATTATTGTTTAACTTTCTTTAAGGCTATCTTGCGGTGGTAAGACGACTCACTCTCGCCACATCAAGTTCTAAATATATACTCGCCGCCATTATAGTTGTTCAGATAGTTTCTGTAAACATCTTAGCGCTTCCTGGACCTTTTTTTGTAATGGTTGGCTGGACTCGTTTTAAGGTCGCTAAAGTTCTTACGAGCGTTATTATTTTAGGTATGCAGATCATTTCTGTGATATCCTAACCTTTTGTGTGGTGTTCAGATAGTTTCTGTAATACACCCTACGGCGGAAATGGTGCGAGATCGTTTCTTTCACATTTCTCGCTATAGTTGGACTATTCAATATGGGGTTCACATTTTGGACCCTATTTGCCCGCCGACCAGAATATCATCAAAAAAGAAGGTTAATAACCCGAGAGTAGAGTCACCCACCTTACTGGAGGCAGTATCTAACCCATATTGGGTCGCGTTGCCCACACTAAAATTTTATTCTTTTTGGGTGCAGCCAGGAGAAGCCGTAGTGGGGAGAGCAGCCCTTCCAGAACTCCCTTGGGTCATCCGGGCAGTGCAGCGGGATCTTCACGGAAACCAGATTTCCCCCCTTCGGACCTGAACCCATCGCTCCTAAGACTGCTGGGAGATCAGCCCGAGCCCCCCATCCGGGCAGGGAGTAACATCCTTAAGGATGTGGCGGCAAGGTGGACCACGATCCTTCAACAGGGACTACAGGAAGAAGTAAAGGCCGAGTTAATAAGCAAATACCCTTCCCCAGCAAACTGTTTAATTATCGGACCTCCAAAGGTAAACCGGGAGGTAGCAACTGTGTTGACAGAAACCTCCTCCAAGAGGGATCAAAAACTGTCGGAGATACAGCAACAATTGGGGGCTAGCCTGACAGCTCTGGGGAGGGCTTTGACCTTCGTAATTACCGGAGAAAGCGAGGGGGGGGAGAACAAGGAGCTGGCACTGGTCGAACTATTAAGTGACGCCACCTGACTGTTGGCCGATAATATTCACATGACTTCCCAGAATAGAAGATACTTCTTACTCTCTAACTTAAGTAAGGAGGTGAGTGGAACTTTGTCCAGTGCGCCCATTGGAGAATGGCTCTTTGGTGATGAATTGGCGGACAGGGTGAAGACGGCCAAGGAATTGGAGAAATCGGGGTCCCTCCTGAAGGGCACCCCAGTGCGGGAAACCCAAAAGGGGCATTTAAACTCCAGGCGTCCACCTGCTCAGACCAACAGGTCAGCAGGTGGACGAAAACCTTCACGGCTCTTCAGTCCGAGAACTCTACAAGCGTCCCGCCGCCCTCAAGCCCCACGTCGTCGCCCCCCGCACCAGGGCTTCAAGAGGGGGTACAACTCGAAGTACTCCCGGAACCAGGGCCCTCGACAATAAAGAGGGTAAGTAGGCATGCGGGGCGTTTAGCCTCTTTTGTTTCTAATTGGAACTTGATCACAAATGACCCGGTCATACTATCCTGGTTACAGGGTTACGACATCCCCTTTGCTCGTAGAGTCATGCAAACTGTTGCCCCTATGGAACAAAATTGGCCTCCGGGGGAAAAACGAGATATTTTCTCAAATGTAGCACATCTCATTGATGTAGGGGCCGTCTCCCCATGCACACCCTCCCGAGATCAATTTATTTCCAGCATTTTTCTGGTGCCAAAAAGTGATGATTAATCTTGAATTTAAAGAAATTAAACGAATTTATAGATACAGACCATTTTAAGCTTGAAGACCATAGAACTGCAACCTCCTTAATGAGTAAGAATTGTTTTATGGCAACAGTTGACCTGAAAGAGGCATATTTTTTGGTCCCGGTAGGGTAGCCAAACGATCCAGAAAATTTCTGCGATTCTATTTTAACAACACTCTTTTCGAATTCAATTGCTTACCTTTTGGACTATCAACTGCTCCATTTGTTTTCTCAAAAATCACCAAACCGGTGGTGGCCCATTTAAGGGCACAGGGTTTCCTATCGGTTATTTACCTGGATGATTTTATGTTACTGGGGAACAATTACAAGGATTGTGCGCTTAATGTTAAAGTCACTTTAGATACTCTACAGAGCTTGGGCTTTATAATCAACCGGGAGGAAAGTAGGTTAGATTCTAAACAATCGTGCAAATTTTTAGGGTTAATTTTTGACTCTGTTGGAATGCATATAGAATTACCCCAGAAGAAGAGGGACTTCATTATAGATAGAACCACTCACTTTAGGAAGGTAAAGAATTGTAAAATTAGGGAATTTGCCAGATTTATCGGAACACTTATCTCTGTATGCCCAGCCGTTAAATACGGTTGGCTGTACACTAAACTCTTGGAAAGAGAAAAATGCTTAAACCTTCAAAAGAGGGCCAACAATTTTGATGCGGAAATGCAAATCACTTCCCTATTGACTAACGATTTAGCATGGTGGGGGCGAACCATTAATAAAACAAACAACCCAATTAGGGAACTCAATTTCAAAATTGAAATTTTTTCGGATGCTTCGCCTAGTGGATGGGGTATTTTCTGTAATGGCCAGAGAAGCCATGGGCATTGGAATGAAGCCGAAAGACGGCTACACATAAACCACCTGGAGCTTCTCGCAGCCTTTTTTGGTTTAAAATGTTTTGCGAGGGATTTACGAAATTGCGAAATTCTGTTGCGAATAGATAACACGACGGCTATTGCGTATTTTAATAGAATGGGGGGTACAAAATACCCAGAACTAAACAAGATTGCTAGGGATAGCTGGCAGTGGTGTGAGGAGCGGGATATTTGGGTCTTCGCATCTTATATTAAGTCATCCGATAATACGGAAGCAGATACCGAATCACGACAATTAGAGCCAGAGACTGAATGGACCCTAGCTCCTTATGCTTTTCACCAAATAGTTGACACTTTTGGCCAACCTACAATCGACTTGTTTGCTAACAGGAACAACACCAAATGCCCGGTGTTTGTTTCCTGGTTTAGAGACCCGGAGGCACTTGTCGTAGATGCTTTTACAATTCCGTGGGTGGGACATTTTTTCTACGCGTTTCCCCCCTTCTCGGTTATCCTACGGACACTTAGGAATATACGGGAGGAACAATCGTGTGGGATAATGATCGTCCCGTATTGGCCTGGCCAACCGTGGTTCCCCCTATTCAAGTCCCTTTTAGTTAAGGAACCCTTACTCCTACAGGGCTTTTATCAGGGAAGCCCTAAGACACAGGAATGTCCCAGAGGAAGCAACAGAGGTTTCACTCCACTCAATTACCCAAGAGACCACCAAACAATACACCAAGGGACTAAGGATGTGGCTTTACTTGTAATAATTAGCATCAGCTTCATAAATCTGATATGGCTCATTTAACTATTACAAGTAAACGACAATTAACATTTCTGAATATTTGACAACTTGTGGGCACTTGTTTAGATTGCGGGCATTTGTTTCTTGGTACCTTTGATTCTCTTTTATCAATACTAATACCAATAAACCATGTTTAACATTAGTTAAGAATGTGTTTATTAAACATTAAAGAATTTATTTCTCGAAAATTTTCTTATGTAAGGTATCAACATTTTTATATTGTCATTTAAGCAATTAAAAGATGTATCAAAAACGCGAAAAAAAATGGTGGTTGACATTTAAAAAAATCTGATGACGTCATAACTTACAAACAAATGAAGGTCGGAAAATGATTTTGACATTCCAATGTGTATTTTTAAAGAAGAAAATTGACGTGTTTCGGGATTTTTAGAAAACAACATTTATTTCGGTTTTATTTGGTATGTTCCATACTTTTGGTGCTCACTGTATAATACTATCCTATACAACATTCAAGGCTTGTTGTTCATGCTTGTACTTTCTTTTTGGTTAAATGATTAGGTAGGTAACTTAACGGATGCCACTGCAGGTTTTATATGAGGGTTAAAAAATATTCACATTACAAATAAAACAATCTTACTTTAGTTTGATAGTGAGTTATTTACCTGCAGTTTTAAAGCTGTGGTCTCCAGCTATTCCCAACTTTGTTGGTTATATTTACAAAATTGATTTTTCTTTGCAAACAACATTTTTTAGGCGAATATTACAAATTTTATTAACAAATTAAAATTTTTATTTAAATATTCCAATGACATTTGGTCACGTGACCACCTTGAAACGTCATAGCTGTTTTTATCATAGTCGACTAAAAAATTATAAATCAGCGGCCGAAAAAGTAAAAGCGGCCGAAAAACACCGGCCGTAAAGAATTTGCGGCCATAAAATAGAAACTGACAAATGCCTACTGTTATATACCGTGTGTCCTTGGGAAGACGGAACATAGGGATCTTACAATGGTAATTTTTTAAAATGATCCACGAGTGCTTAGAATTTTGTATTTGGTGGAAGCGTCGACGTCGTTATGTCAGCTGTTTAACGCGCTTGCTAATACAAATGTAATACGTGCGTGCGTTATACTAACAAACGATTCAACAATTATTTACAATACGAATTGACAGCCGCGCTCTTGAAAATAAGTTAGAAATAAAATTATTAATTATTTGCTCAAATTGGTTCATGTAAATGTAGATAGTGTTTTAATTAAATTAAATGAGGCTGGGTATCATTATAAAGGTAATAAATACAAAATAATTTGTTTGCAGTTGACGTTATGGTTCTAAGATCTTTTTCAGATTATGATGGATTAGGTGAACAATTAAGGCTTTTCGCAAGTTACGCTTATTAGAAACTGTAAATGAAATTACGAAAATTATACTAGTAGGTGCATAAAATAATGCTGTGGACCTGTGTTAGAAAACTTTCCTTTGTGGTATGCAAGAATCCGGCTCCTTAAAAATCAAATACTTTTAATGTAACAATTATTTGATCACATTAAATTGCCGTAGAAATAAAGATTTCATATTCGTACACACTAACTGATATTAATATTCGCTTTTTCTTTGATTTCATCTTAATACAGTCTTATGCAATTAGCATTGTAGCATGTTTCATCATAAAGCTGATTGTCGCATCAATTCTTCGGTTCATACATCAAGATCATCCTATTGAAGTAAATTTTCAAATTTCACATGTAATTTAACTGGGATTACTGATTGTCAGCTCTAAACTGTACTTCAGTTAAGGTAGGACCCCATTTAAAAAAAATTAACATGAACATAACCTTTAATTATTGTCTTTGACATTTAAAACACAAACAAAAATTTTGATCTGGAGACGATCATACATGATCGGCATGGAATTCGTTAACGATCGGTGACATTCGTGTAATTGTTTCAAGTCGAATGCTTCAAAGCACTCGTGGATCATTTTAAAAGATTAGCATTATAAGATCCCTATGTTCCGTCTTCCCAGGGACACACCGTATATAACTAGCAAGTATGTTGTGTAGCGTGGCTGGCCTATGTAACTAGGGGGGCCAGTTCACCAGAAAGCTTTATGAAGACACGACGTCATAAACGCTCCTAGAAACTGATACCTATATTAATTACATTGAGTTATTATCAATAAACATATAAGTAATAATTATCACCGTGTATCATTTAGAACATAACACCTACTACAAATTGACACTTTACGGCTGTCAAAAGATACGTAAAACAGCTGTTTTTATCGTAGTCGACTAAAAAATATATTAATATATTTTTTTATGTTTTCATACATTTGGTAGCATATTTGACGAAAAATAAAGTTAAATGGCGTTTAATTCATTTTATAATTAAAATAAATAATTGTCTCGTAGAGGCCCAGGTAACGGGCCACCTTGGGACAAAACCATATATTTTTAATTTAAAAAAAAAATAAATACAAGTTTGGGAATTGAGCTTTAGCCATTATGGCAATAACTATGTTACAGTCTGAAGTAACAGTTGCATGTCAAAGAACTTAATAATATTCAATACAACCCATTTAAAAAAATAAAAAACAAAAATCATCTCAACGTGGCCCACTCTCCCCTACGGGTATTATTCGCATCCGCAGAAAGTTCTTTAATAAAATGGCTCGCTCTACTTGGTTGTTTCCATATACAAAATTAGATTATGTAAGAACAAGTTTTTTGTGTCACCTTTGGGAGTCTCTATACTCGAAATACCTATCTACACCTATCTTTAAAGCTGTAACTAACTAGATTGGAATGTCACCAATGTCATCCATAAAATTTTATACAGATTTCAAAAATGTAATATTGTGTAGACTGTAGAGTGTTCCATTTGAAATAAAGAAATTGTAATTGCTAGTAATAATCATATCTTATCGTAAGTGATCTTACCGGATGGTATTTGGTATAAGAATACCCATTTTATTCCAAGCTGTGTTTCAGATGCCCATGTCCAATAACACCTCATCATCTGATGATCGGGCCCTGGCCTCAATTTTGAACGCGGCTAGGGGGGCTGTTCGTCGGGAACGCCATAGTAATCTGATGGCAGCAACGCGAAATTCTTTTAGGCCTCGCCCTTCTATGTTACTAAATCGTCCTAGTGGTAGAAGGCGCAGTTCTTCTTGGAAAAAAACAATGTTTGTATTAAGGCGGTCAAACCCTGACTTTTATCCAAGTTCCTCTGAAGTGGCATATTTACAGCAAAATGGGCTAGGTATGAAGCTCATTCCAATTTTAAGGAATGTCATCTAAAAGGTGTAAGTTTTAGGCAAGTCCAACGGCATTATTTGTAGGCACTGGTCAATTAACCGTTTAAACAGATATATATGTCAATTATATCCTCAACTATCACTTGAGAATACCGGATTTCGATATGCGAAATGTAACAGAGACAAAAAAAAATCACCATGCTGCCTTTGACGGAATCACTTCTTGATTTAGAGGTGCAAATAGGTCGAGGGGTACTTGTGATTGTTCCTAACCAGGACCTGGTTTTACCACGCCGCCGATCTGATCCAATTTCAGTTCCTGTTGTAGGGGACAATTCTATCAATATTGTAAGTAGTAAATTTGTGTTTCTTATTAAAGGTCTTGTGATACGTACTTTTAGATTTCTGGAGAAGATGATTCCGATTTTGAACCTTCAAGATCCACACCAACCAACAGTAATCGACAAAGAAACATGTCTATGGTAAATTATAATCATGTAAGTACTGGAAATTATTTGTCAATATGGTGAAAAATTTACGTCAAATGCTTTAAATTCTACTGCAACAGTTACTTTAAAATTCTTTATGAAAATAGCATGTTGTACAAGGTAATTCAGCCAAAAGTATTATGTTTTTACTCCAACACCAGAAGAAATACAGAAAAACTACAGAGGTAAGAGGTTGTAATTGTCTATTAAATGGGATTTGAAATAACTATACGGGGTGTCCTTTTATTGAAATCGTTTTATCAAATTTTAGGTTACACCTGTATATTATTGTATAGAAGCAAATGGACAACATTTTGAACAATTACTGGAGTTCTAGTTATGGCAAATTATTTTAAACCACTTTTATTGTATTATTAATGTGTAAAATTGTCTTTTCTCCACTGCTTCATAGCTCGAAAACGAACATGTTTGCGGACATGTTTTCATATAAACTTTTTTGCTATTTTGAGCTGTAGAAGTCGCCTGTAATGTTTGACGCATCACTTTGGAAACACCCTGTATATGTAGCTGCGTAAAACAGATCTTATAAATTATATAGGTGCTATTGTCAACGTCGTTATTAGTGCAAATAGAAATTTCATTAAAGGAGCAAACTAGAGTGAAATTCTCAAAATATATGCAAAACTATTTTTTTCTAATTGAAATGGACAATCTGTATATTTAATATTTAACCGTCTGCAAAATCGGTTAATATATAGGTGCCAGAACTTCACTGCTATGAGCTATAAAAAATGAAGCTATTTTATAAGCCATCAGGAATTTGGTATTAGTGCCAGTTTTGATATTGCATTTTTTTCAGATTTCCTCCGAAATATTGAACAATAATTTGAGTTCCAGTGGGAATATTCCCAATGTCAACCATTATCAGGAAATTGAGGACTTTGACAGTTTTCAGCAATTTGATTTCATCAGTAACTCCGATACCACTGTAAAGCCAAATAGTTAAGAAAAAGTGATTTACTTATCTTATAAATTTATTTTTGTAGCATGATATTGATGGTTTTAAAAATCATAACGTTGATTATCCTAAATTGCCGGATGAAAATGAAGTTATCACAATTGAAGTAAAACGGGATAATATCCTTAATCATATTCTGGAGGTGTACAAAGATGACACTGTTACACAAAAGCCACTTAAGGTCATTTTTAAGGAAGAAGAGGGTCTTGATTATGGACGCCTAACAAAGGAGTTATTTACAGAGTTCTGGAAGAAATGTCAAGTGGAATTTTTTAGAGGGGAGAATTCTGTGGTACCATATTTATCCCTATCCAAGATTCGCTAAGGCGAAAATGAAAAATTTGTTATAATTGGAAAAATACTAGCCCACACGTGTGTGCTAACAAAATCAATTCCAGTGAACTTCTCAAAATGTTTGTATTTGAAGTTAGGAGACTTGGAGAAAAAAATTCCTGAACATGTACTTAAAAACGATTTTCTTAATTTTGTGAGTACCTATCAGTGAAAAACATTTATTACAAAAATCCGAAGCGTCTTTTGCGTCATTATCCGCTGTTGAAAGGGATACCCTGATGGATCTTTTCCAAACGTACGGCCTCCTGGAACTACCAAAAGAAAATGAAATTTCAGACCAGATAATAACCATAGCTGAAAATGTCTTGTGCAAGCAAAATATTCAGATTTAATAAAGAAAATCAAGGATGGAATTCCATTGTACTGTGAACAATTTTTCGCTAGTTTGACTCCCGAAAACTTAAAATATTTGTATCGACAAGCCCCAACTCCAACAAAAATTATAAATTGCCTCTTAACTACTCCAGATCTTAACAACTCCTGAGCAATTAAATAATGTTCAAAGCACAACTTATTACTTCCTAAAAACATACATAAACAATTTGAAGCATGCCGATCTTTTGAAACTATTGCTATTCATTACTGCTTCTGAAAATACTCCCGAAAATATAATGGTATCTTTCAAAACTTTTGGGATGCCCGTTGCACATACTTGCTCCAATGTCCTCGAATTGCCAACAGTATACTCTACCTACCAGGAATTGTCTAGAGAGCTCAATGCAGTTATAAATGATGAGTATTCATTCCAGTATACACTTCTTTAAAAAATGTTTATACCAAAAACTCCCATTCTACTGCGAAATGCATTTTATTTTGTTTTCATTAGTGTTTTTAGGTTGTTTTTTGCTTTTAATTTCATGAAAGTGCAATGAATGTTTGCTTTTATTTCTTAACATTGTTTAGTTTACTAAGGATGCTATGTACCATTTGTGTTATATTATTCTATTATAACAATAAATTGTTTAGAATTTTCAAGCAATTTTTTAGAAAACTACCTTAGATACCTACTTCTTCATTTTTATCTAATGTAATGACAGGAAGAGTGAATTTAAAGTTTCATCCGCTATTTTCTTTAAATAGTTCAATGTCAAGAGGTAAAAGGGATTGCTTAGTCTTACTTAATTAAATAATTTAGTTCTAATTTAATGTACTCGATGGTTTTGTTAGTTACTTTGTCATTCTTTAATGGTGTAACACTAATAGCGTTTTCGATTCACCACTCCAGAGCACTCTCAGAGTGCTCTACGAACGAAATCCGTGTTCGATTCGTATATCGAACTTGCTCTAACCGCGATCCGCGTGTTCGGTTGAACTCGACGCTCCGTTAAAGATCACTTCGAAGTGCTCTACGTTGCTCTGATCGCGAGACGGAGCAACATCGAGCAATTGCCATTAAACACAAGGTCAAACAATGGTCAAGCATGACTGTGTAACATAACCATAAAAAATAATAATATTTGAAAAGTTAAAGGCAAGTTAAAAGTATGGAGAAACAGTGTTTAGCCGTACTAGAAATCCTCTCTTCATCTGATGATTCATCTGACGATGAAATTATCGAAGAAATAGTAAGACGTGTACAACCTCAGCAAGTTGTAAAGTTAGATTCTTTTGTCGATTTAATAGAGGATTTTTCTGCTATACAGGTAGGTAGAGAACAGGATATAATAATCATCGTTATTGCAATTTACCTATATTTTTTGTTAGTTTAAAGAAAATTTCCGAATTAATAAATCAACCCTACAGCAATTAGTGGAATTATTTAAAAATAGTCAATTTTGCCCAAACAATGCTGGTGGTAAACAAGGTAAAACAGCAAAAACTTGTACGGACCTTACTGCTACAGGTTGGCAACAACCGTTTAGCCAAATGATATAAAAGTCAACGCAGCCAAACGGACTCTCTCTACTCGTTTTCACCCGCTCACGGAGATACATCCTCGCGTCTTGAGATTGCAAGTTTAAATATATTGTACAGTAATTGTTAAGTGTTAAATAAACGTTTTTGGTACGTAAGCCTTATTAATTTCCTTCTAAATTGGTGACCCCGGACAATAAGTGAAAGAAGGAATTTCGCGAACAATCGCGATTTAAATAAATTATAAAGTTTAAGTGACCACGTGTATACGGCTAAGGGAAGATCTAAAAAATAATGGCGGAACCAACTGCTAGTGCTGCCGGTACAATAGAAACAGCCACAACCGCACCGTTACCGTTAGACGCGACAGCGATGATCGCGGCGTCAGCGATTTCTCTACCCGCGTTTTGGCCAAGTAGAGCGCAACTTTGGTTCGCAATGGCGGAAGCCAAATTCGAGTTAGCACACCCCAAGATAACACAAACAGACAAAATTTAATCACGTGTTAACCGTCCTTCCACCGGACATAATAACCAAACCTGACCCATCCGAGCCATATACGAAATTAAAGCAGGCAATCATAAACAGGACTACCTTGTCGGACTGCCAGAGACTTAGGCAACTACTTTCCGGAGAGGAATTGGGCAGCAGGAAACCGTCACAATTACTGCGACACATGCGGCAGCTCGTAGACGACTCTGGGTATGTAAACGAATTATTTTTGCAGCAGATGCCTGTGACCGTCAAGCAAATATTGGTATCCCTAACCACACTGACCTTAGAACAAAAAGCAGAAATCGCAGACAGGATACTAGAGACCACTGCAACAGTGGCAGCGGTAGGTCATGAGCGAAAGCAAAAGCCGGAGACCAGTGCGGAGGAACCAGTTACAGCTCTTACTGCCAAGTTGGATGCAATCATGCATAGATTAGATGGCCTGGAGAACCATACTCGCAAGCATAGACGCCAGCAAAGCAGAAATCGTTCCCGCAGCAGAACACCTGGCCCGGTAAAACATAGGTTTTGCTGGTACCACTTTAAGTTTGGGGAGAGAGCCGTGAAGTGTACCACCCCCTGCAGCTACTCGGCAGGAAAAAACGTATAAGGGAAGCAGTTGGTGCGACAACTTCTGCGACCCCCTGTTCTCGCCGCCTTTTTGTCGTTGACAAAGAAACTAAGCAACACTTTTTAGTTGATACCGGGGCTGACCTCAGCATCCTACCTGCCCAATTCAAGAAATCTCGACCGGACAATACCCAGGTTGGTTTTAACTTGCAGTCAGCCAGTGGCTCGAATATAAAAGTGTATGCTAACAAAACATTAACTGTAAATATTGGACTCCGGCGTGCATTTGTGTGGAATTTCGTGGTAGCTAACGTTACTGAGACGATAATCGGGGCAGATTTCCTGCATCATTTCGGGTTATTACTTAATTTAAACACTAGAGAATTAGTAGACAATAAGACTTCCTTAGTGGTAAATTGTAATTGCAAGAACTCTAACGTAATCGGTGTGCGTGCTGTTTTTGGTGTAGACAATACTAAATACTTACACATTTTACGAAAATATCCAAATGTCATTCGCCCATCACCAACGTTGCAACATCCCACACAGGAGGTATGGCACCACATAGCAACCAATGGACCCCCAGTGCACTCCAAACCTCGACGTCTGGCACCGGACAAACTAAAGCTAGTCAAAGAGCGCATGTTAGCCGCCGGAATCATCAGACCTTCGTCATCAGCATGAGCAAGCCCGCTCCATCTGGTCCCAAAAAACGACAACACATGGTGACCTTGTGGAGATTATCGTAAGCTGAATGCGGCTACCATTCCAGACCGGTACCCGATTCCGCACATTCAGGATTTTAGCCATGACTTAGCGGGTAAGAATATTTTTTCTACCATTGATTTAATTAAGGCGTATTTCCAGTTGCCTGTTGCACCATCAGACTGACATAAAACCGCAATAACAACGCCTTTTGGATTATTCGAATTCACAAGGATGTCATTTGAGTTGCGGAATGCGGCACAGACATTTCAAAGATTCTTGGACCAAATATTCAGAGGTTTGGATTTTGTATATGTTTATATTGACGACATCCTAATCGCCTCAACATCCGAAGAACAACATCTGCAACATTTACAAACCGTTCTGAAGAAATTAAGTGAACACGGCCTCGTAATAAACCCAAAAAAATGCATATTTGGAGCAAGTTACTTTTCTAGGGGTCAAGATTTCAGCAAACGGTTTGGAACCGGTACCGGATAAAGTAAAGGCAATTTCAGAATTTTCACTTCCACAAACAATTAAAAAGCTTCAAGCCTTTCTGGGAATGCTCAACTATTATCGGAGGTGGACTCCACATGCAGCCACCATTCAACAACCACTTACAGAACTTCTGAAAGGAAACACCAAGAAGGGCAGCAACATTAATTGGAGTGAAGCTGCTGAACTTGCCTTCGAGGAGTGTACAACCAAGTTAGCAGATGCAGCTATATTGACATTCCCAGAACCAGGAATGAAACTCAGTATAGCCGTGGATGCTTCAGATACAGCAGTAGGAGGAGTTCTTCAGCAAGGGCCAGAACATAATAGTAAGCCAATCTCGTTCTTTTCTGCCAAACTTACGCCAATAGAGAACTTTTGGCCATATACAAAGGGGTAAGACACTTTCGACATTTTTTAGAGGGCCGCGATTTCATCATCTTTACTGATCATCGCCCCCTCACATTTGCTTTTACACAGAAGCCCGAGAAATGCAGCCCCAGACAATGTCGCCAATTAGATTTTGTATCTCAATTTTCAACGGATGTTAGGTACATTAAAGGCATTAACAATTCACCTGCAGATGCACTGTCCAGGGTTTTCAGTTTAACACAAGCTGAATTCAATTCAACAACATTACAGCAAGCCCAGGAAGAAGATGAGGAACTAAAGGATCTTAAAGAACATAAGAATCTGAAATTCCAAAAGCTGCACACCTTGTTTCCGGAAGCAGAACTCATCTACGAAACGTCCACAGGTACCAACAGAGCCTACATATCTAAATGTTTCCGCAGAAATGTTTTCAACACCACACACGAGCTGTCCCATCCAGGAATCAGAGGTACAGTTAAGTCGATCGCCGACAAATACTTCTGGCCTAACATGAATAAAGAAATTACCATGTGGACCCGGTCCTGCCTCCCTTGTCAACGAGCGAAAGTCAATAGACACACTAAGGCTCCACTGGGAACGTTCAACACTCCAGATGCTCGTTTTGCGCATGTGCACATGGATATAGTAGGGCCGTTACCCCCATCGGCTGGCAAACAGTACTTATTAACAATGGTAGACCGCTTCAGTAGGTGGCCAGAAGCCACTCCTTTAGAAGATATTACTGCCGAGACATGCGCATGATGCGCACGTGAATTCTGCAACACTTGGGTAGCCCGCTTTGGAATACCAGCAGTAATAACTACCGACCGGGGTAGGCAATTTGAATCGAACCTATTTGACGCCCTTTCCAAACTGGTGGGTATGCAACGTAACCGTACCACAGCCTACCATCCGCAGTGTAATGGGTTAGTCGAACGATTCCATCGCCAGCTGAAGGCATCACTCAAATGCCACGAAACGACCTGGTCAGAGGCACTCCCCATGGTATTGTTGGGAATTCGTAACACGGTGAAACTGGATATTGGTGCAGCCCCAGCAGAAGTAGTCTACGGCACCACCCTACGTCTGCCAGCAGATCTGGTGGAACCCTCCACAAGGTTACCGGCTACTCAACAAGAGGAGTTAGATTATATTTCACGCCTTAGGAAAGGAATGCAAAAGATTCAATACCACAAGACCATTTGTCACTCTAAACCCAACTCCTACATTCCCAAGGACTTGCACACAGCACCTTATGTATTTGTTAAGGTAGATACTGTGAAGAAACCCCTGCAATTCCCTTATGACGGCCCTTACAAGGTATTACGCAGAGGTGACAAGTTCTTCAGCCTAGAAATTCGAGGAAGAACCGAAAATATTTCGATAGACAGGCTCAAACCAGCCTACGTTGAGACGGAGCCGACAACAAGGGTGGTAACGGAGAGCGGGCCAATGGTTCAACTTCAAGCTCCAAAAGATGACAGCGCCAGTCCAGGTCCTGCACAAATTCAGAGCGAACTACCAGAAAAAAAGACCAGAGCAGGGCGAACAGTAAAATTCCCTGCGAAGTACTCTGAAATGGTTACGGTAGAATACTTTTGATAAAGGACATTTATATAGTTAGAATTGTAGCATGTACAAGTTGTGAATTTTTCTCTTTCTGATTTTTTTTTGTGTGTATATTAGCATAACTAAATTTTTTTCGTTCGACCTACTCACTAGGAGGGGGGTAATGTAGGGACCTTACTGCTACAGGTTGGCAACAACCGTTTAGCCAAATGATATAAAAGCCAACACAGCCAAAAGGACTCTCTCTCCTCGTTTTCACCCGCTCACGGAGATACACCCTCGCGTCTTGAGATTGCAAGTTTAAATATATTGTACAGTAATTGTTAAGTGTTAAATAAACGTTTTTGTTACGTAAGCCTTATTAATTTCCTTCTAAAAACTCATATTTTGGCATTTCTATGGTAAGATTATATGTATTATAGTACTTACTATAAAATATACTTCGATATATTTTTGTATGGTTTTGTTACAGGTTTGCAGGAAATAAATCCGTTATGCGTGAAGTTGCTTTGCTGTTCAACATTAGTTTATCCACCTTTGATGCCATTTTAACAAGAGTTTTAAAGTTTTTGATTGAATTAGCCCCACAGATTATCCGATTTCCAAGAACGGATAATGAGCTACAACATGTAGCCGAAGGATTTTTACAGGTGATGTGTAAACAGTTGAAATTATTATGTACTAATTCTCCTTTTTTAGGTTGCGGCTTTCCCAAACGTCGCGTCGCAGGATGCATCGACAGAACTTATATAAACATACGCACACCAAAACATAAAATAAAATCCACCTATACAAACCGACATGACATGACATCACTGACGTTACAAGGGATATGCGATGTAAATAAAAGGTTTTTAGACGTTTTCACAGGCACACCTGGCAAGCTTCATGATGCTCGAATTTTTAAACTCTCATTTATACATACACGTGCAAGCTTCAGGTAAAGTTATTCCTTGAACAAAAATAAGGCAAAAAGCTTATTGCAAAACAACTGGGAAAGGCTTCCTGAACTTACACGAAACCCTCAAAGTTCAAAAGTTGTAACAGTAAAGAAAGCTGCTATTTCAAAATCAAGTTACTTGATGCGTGCATTCAGTGATAATAGTTAAAATGTATTACCATCGATCGTTTAAAAGTAAAAAGAAATTAATAATTGTTATTATTTCAAATCATTTAATTTTTTTATATGCGTAAAAAGTAGATTTGGCAATATTGCAATGTAATAGTATTAGCTTTATCGTCTTTCAGAGTGCCTTGATGCAATGACAGATAACAAATTGTGGTCATCAGTGATCATCAACTTATCATAGTAGGTGGCTACAAGGTTTGCCAAATGTACATTTCTTAAATTGTTATGGCGAGGGGTAGCCATGCGCCTACGAACTTTTTTGCAAAGGAATTTTTGTCTTATTTTTGTTCGAGGAACAACGCCACGTGAAACTTGCACGCGAATTTTTACACACCCTGTATACGACACAATTAATGCAATGAACAATACTTACCACCTTCTGGGCGATTCTGCATACCCCATAATGGAACGTTTATTAACACCCTACAGAGATTATGGATAAATAAAACCAGATCAAAGATTGTACAATTTAAAATTTTGTGCAACAAGGGTCAAAATAGAAAATACATTCGGGTTACTAAAAGGAAGATTTCGCCAATTACTTCATACAGACTTCCTTTCAGTAGGCCGAACGTGTCAATTTGTAATTGCATGCTGTGTCTTACATAATATTTGTATAGACAATAATGATTTAATGGAAAAATTTGTTAATGATATACCACATAATGTAAATCAACCAGAAATCCTGAACAGAACAGTTTCCAAAAGACTAGGAGAACTAAAAAGAGATCAAATATGTGCATTATTGAATGCACCGTAAATAGCTTTCATAATTAGAGACATTCTTGCCCTTTCCCTCTTGTTTCAATCATCAGTGCCTTAACCTTAAAATTATTACAAATATAATTTATTGAATATTCTTTGTTCTAAGTTTACAACAGATATGAAATACTAAATTTTATGAATGCCTACATCTATATGTTCTACATTCTACCATAGGGTTCTACTAACAAATTTAAATTACTACGTGTTATCCCCTAGATTAGCATTACTTATTACTAAACAGTTCCCGAATTAGGTAACTCTAATTTTTCTTGGTGGCGCTTATCCTTTTTTTGTTCCCTTTCGTTATGTATTTTAATTAATACCGACGACAAAGGCTCCATTTTCTTTCTCTTGGGTTTTGGATTACTGGAAGAGTCGGAATCTTCAGAATTGGCTGTCGTATTTGAGATCTAATACAAAACAAAATGTACATAAATAACTGTTATTTACACAAAGTTTTGGCATCGCCAAATATAAATTGGATACTTACTGGTTGCAATTTACAAACTGAATTTCCTACACCCCACAGAACCTCCGGCTCGACCCTGTCATCCAGTGATTTAATTTTTTCTATCTTTCCTTCAAATTCGATGGGTTCAGGGGACTCCCCGGTGCGACGGTTTTTGATGGTCCCTGCTTGTTTTCTTTTCAGCACCGTTTTGTACCGCGATTCGCATTGCCCAGGTGTACGTAGAGCATCTAATGACTTTAAAATGTCTTTTGAAATTTGTGTCCACATTTGTTTCTTATTTTTGAACCGCTTCATGGGGCCCACATTCTTCAAATATTCCGCATATAAATCTAACAACATTTTTGTGTCATTTGGGCCCCATTCCAGAGGGCTATCTCCGCTTTAAGAAGGGGCTGTTTTGCTGTTTGTTCAATCATAGGTTCAACTTTAAATCCACAACTTTCCAGCATAGCTCGATCGAATTTCATAACTGTTCTTTGTCCTATGCAAGAGGTTTTTGATGATTAATAAAAGATAATAGTACACAAATTTAACCTTTTTTGAGAACATGGCATCACCCCTCTTCATTAATTACGTTTAATACAATAATTTCTTCGGTGTCCTTATCCTCCATATTGAAACGTACACAAAACCACAAAAACGAAATGAACGGACTTGCAAAACAAACGGTGTATAATCTCAGGTGAGTTATTATTTGGGATTCCCCTAATAACATAACCTGAAAATTCCGTTGCCGCCTGTCCCACATAATTTCCGTGTTCGGTTGGTAATGGAAGGAACTCGCTCGAATGCAATCGCTAAAGGAGCGGTGACCACGGAGTATGATTATGGTTAGGAGAGTAGGGGAAGGGGGGGTACATTTGAACATGGGGTACATTTGAACGGATTTAATTTTCCCGCTATTATGAGGAGCGCATTGTTTGTGCTTTAGTTATGAGATGGCGTTGGGTAGCTCCACACTTGACAGCAAAGAATTTATCAGTTGTGTTTCATCTGAGTGTAGAACTAGGTAAGTCGCATTTTTTCTACTAATTTGTAACTTTTTCTGGGAATTTACGTAAGGGTATTATCTAGGGGTCTTTAATTGTATCATTAAATCTTTATGTCCTGCAGTTAGTGTAATTATAGTAGTGTTATTTCCTGTGTAAAACATTTTGGTGGACATAACCTAAAGATACATTTTGACCAAAATATATTTCAATGTCAATCGGGGCAGTTTTGAACACTGATATGGGGGCACATTTTAACACTGTTCAAAGGTGCCCCATGTAAAATAATTCTTATTTTGAAAATCAAATTCGTTTAATATTATTATGCTTCAGATTAAAATCATGGTTCGAACATACAAGAAAAAACGTACAAAGCCAGAAATTATAGAAGAAGACATGAGAGCTGCCATTATAGCTGTGAATCAAGAAAACATGTCCATTAGAAAAGCTGCGTCGGTTTATGGTTTGACCCATACTGCTTTATTTTATAGACTTAAGAAAGATAATGGAGAAGAAGAAGAAGAGCAAATCTATTCATCAAAGTACACCGCACGTCAAGTTTTTACAGCCCAACAAGAGAAAATGTTAGAAGACTACATTGTCCAAAGCTCTAAAATTAATTATGGGCTTACTTACGTAACAATAAGAAAATTAGCATTTAGCTATGCTACACTACTTAAATGTCCTTACCCAAAAAATTGGGATACTGCTAAAATGGCTGGGGTGGACTGGCTTAAAAGCTACATGAAACGACATGTTAACCTTTCACTTAGAAAGCCGGAAAATACTAGTTTAGCAAGAGCGACCAGTTTCAACAAAACAAATGTTACCGAGTTCCAAAATAACTACGAAAGAGCCTTACATACGTATCCCTTTACTGCTGAGAAAATATTTAATTTAGACGAGACCGGCATAACAACAGTCGTCCAAGCCCCAAATGTAGTCGCTAAAAAGGGAACTAAACAAGTGGGGCAGACAGTATCTGCTGAAAGAGGACAGTTAATCACAATGTGTGCCATTGTAAATGCATGTGGAAACACAATACCACCTGTATTTGTATTTCCAAGAGCTAGATTCCACGACCAAATGCTAATGGGTGCACCACCTGGTAGCCTAGGGCTTGCAAATAGCCCAACCAGTGGATGGATGACGGGTCCGTTATTTATAAAAGTGCTGGAGCAGATTCAAAAATATACTAAGTGCTCAAAAGATGACCCCATTCTCATTTTGATGGATAATCATGAGAGCCATTGTACATTGGAGGCTGTACTTTATGCTAGAGATCATGGCATGAGGTTGGTAACGTTCCCACCTCATTGCACGCACAGATTGCAGCCACTGGATGTTGCTGTCATGGGACCCTTCAAGTCAAAACTGGCTGTGGCTCAGAACGACTGGTTAACAAATAATCCAGGAAAGACCCTAACAATCCATGATTTAGCAGCTTTAGCCAACACTGCCTTTAGCACTGCATTCTCGATTAAAAACATAACTTCTGGATTTTCTAAACCTGGAATATGGCCATTTTCAAGAAACGCCTTCAGCGACGATGATTTTGATGCAGCATTTGTAACGGATAGGGCACTTCCAGAACCTCCTGAAAGCTCGTCCAATGCGAATGTTCCTGGAGAACCTACCCAGTCTGTGGAGTTAACTACTTTAAATGCGACATCAACTAATAATTTAAATCTGACACTCACGCCTGAAATGGTTAGACCATTTCCTAAAGCTGGACCTAGATCTGGGAAAACTAATAGAAGGAAGAAGAAGTCAAGAATTTTGACAGAAACGCCGGAGAAAAATGCTATTGAAGCCGAGACACTACTTCGAATAACAAAAAAAAGAAAACCTACCCTTAATTGGGCAGAAGTAGTAAAACAAAATAGTGGGCCAAAAAACAAAATAATAACCAAAGAGAAAAACATAAAAAAACAAAAGATTATTGAGGATTCTGACAGTGAGAGCGACTATTCTGTTCAAGATTCATCAGACAACCTGGAATTTGAAGACCTTGACTACCATGAAGTAGCAGAAAGAAACCCTCAGATCCTGAGTGAGGGTGATTTTGTCTTGATAAAATTCCACTCCAAGAAAACAGTACGACATTTCGTAGGGCAAATTGAGAAGAAAATTGACGAACCCGGAAGTGAATATCAAGTAAAATACATGAAGCGAAGTTTCATCAAGGATGATGAATCATTCAAATTTATTTTTCCTGAAAATACTGAAACAAGCGATGTCAACCTACAAGACATAGTTCTAAAGCTGCCTAAACCATCAAGTACCGGAGGCACATCAAGAGCTATGGCAGTTATGTCGTTTAACATTGACTTTAGTAGTTTTAACATATCTTAAATAATTATTTATCATTTGTTCAACGCTACCCCAGGCCTGCTCAAAACTGCCCCATGCAAGGGGTAGATTTGTACAATTTCAAGTATTGTTTAAGTTGCTAATATTATTTTTTATTCTTTAGATATATTGTTCATGCATTTTTTTATTACTTCTATAATGGTTGTGTTATAACACTGTCCTAAATAAAACATTAATAAAGTTCTACCTTCCAAGAAATTAGCGTTTTTCAAAAAATCGTTCAAAGGTACCCCCCCTTCCCCTACACTTGAGCTCTCGATGTGTCGATATAACGCACGGTTGTGCGAGTAAAAGGTTGGAGACAGAGAAAGCGTAAGCAGACCGGGTCTCGCGCGCTTATGCATCTCAGTTGCATGCTATTTACATATGGTTTGCAGTATTTCGCCCATTTGCGTAAGCAATAGGTACCTTCAATTCAACTCCGCTTTTCTATTTGTCTTTTATAATGTTATAAAGATATCTAATATTCTATAGTATCAATAATCAATATTGACCTATACAATGGGCAAAAAATGTTTCGTTCCCAATTGCCGTTCTGGGTATACATCATGCCCGGAAAGAGTTACTTTATTTATACCTCCTCAAGATTCTGACAAATTAAAGATATGGATAAAAAACATACCTCGGGCCGACAAAATTTTAAGTCGAAACGACAGAGTTTGTGCTAAACATTTCGACCCTACATACATTATTAGAGAATGGAATGATGGTTTCAACAAGGTAAGTGTGCGTTTCTATATTATGGGATTTTTTAATATTGGAAACTGCGATATTACAAAAGAAACTATCAGCAAGATACTCCTTGCGCGAATGCTAAGGCTTTTGTAAATGTCTTAGATCCCATTGGACAAACTGCGTTTATCTGAAGAGGCAGTTCCAACAATTTTCGCTGGATGCCCTTCTTATTTAAATATAAACAAAAAGACGAGGCGACCTTTATTAAGGGATGTTGATGTAGGTACTAAACCTGGTAAACGACGAAAAATAAACAATCAATCTGATATTACTGATGTTAATCAAGGTAATTCGCAAGAGAATGACCCAGGTGTCAACGAAAATAATAAAGGTACCAATATGTTTTTGATTTTTTTATTTACGTAGCAGCACGTTTCCTTCCATATTTTACGTACTTAATATAGGATTTATTTTTTCCAAATTTTAGTGTTGCTATTTGAAAAATTGTGGAATAATAATTGCTCTTCAATTAAGCTCCCTAATGAACAATGGAGTGTTCATAAAGTATATAAAGATGATGGAAATAGGGTTTTATCCCTTAGCAAAATGTATTTTGCAAAAGATAGCGACTTGCCTAATATCGAAAAACAGGTCACAATTGACCACAACTTTCAGCTAAAAGTAGCTATAAAGGGATTTGAAGTACAATTAGAAGACAGTACTACTAATTTTGATTTGTGTCTTAAATCTTTAGACGGTATTCTTGTACAAGTAGACAACATGAATATATGTCCAGGTGGGCCAATGTTTTGTAAGTATGATCCATCCACCACGTACAGTGAATGTGCTACAGCTGATAAATACAGTTCAAAAGTGGAGGCATATTAAATGTTCCATAGCGCAATCAGCTTTAGAAAGCTGCCATTTTTGCCATTCTTTAAAAACTACGATGCGCATACAAAAAGACAGAAAGCGCAAAGCTACTTTAAAAGTGCGTATTAAATCATTGTTGCTTCACAAATCAAAAGTAGCAGAATTGCGTAAATTGAAAAATAAGCAAAAACGAATTAGTTTGAGAGCAATTAAACAAAAAATTCATTACGAAAGAAACTATTAATAATAGAAGATGCAATGAAAAATATGAAGGTGGAGAAATTAGAAAAATACCTCGAAGAGAACAACTTGCCTCAACAGCAAAAAATTTTAATTAAAGAGTGCATCGAAATAAGTAAAGTGTCTAGCATGAATGGCCGACGTTATTCAAATGATTGGTTGATGTATTGTTTGTTGTTACACATTCGAAGCCCCAGCACATATGAATTTTTAATGTATAACAACATTTTGCCATTACCATCTCCAACTACCATACGTCGATATCTAGCAAGAGTAAATATGAAATGTGGTTTAGATGAAACTTTTTTTAAAGCACTGCGGCTAAAGTTATCTGGACACAATGAGTTTCAACGTCATGGAGTACTTATTTTTGATGAAATGCAAGTTAGGAAAAGTATTAAAGTAAATACCAAAACAATGGAATTGACTGGCATCGTGAATTTTGGTGATGATATTCCTGATGAAAGTACATCATACGAATTAGCCGATCACGCATTAGTTTTTATGTTTTGTTCGATAACGAATAATTATGCACAGCCAGTAGCTGTATATGCAGCAAAGGGTGCAACAAAGGGTACAATATTGGCCAGTCTTATTATCAAAGTAATTCAGGAGTTGGAGAAAGTTGGCGCCATCGTTGATGGTATAATATGTGATGGAGCATCCACAAATCGACGTATGTGGAAAGAATTTGGAGTATCCGGAAATTTGGATAACCCAAAAAATAAATGTGTTCATCCTATGGATGAAAAAAGATACTTATATACTTATATTTATATACCCAATAGGTTAAGTATAAACTAATTGTAAAACGTAAATGTAAATTGTAAATTCTTCATCTATTAATTAATTAGTTATATTAGCATTGTAATATCGTAGGATTAAAGTTTTTTAAACCCAGTAGCTTAAGTACAAACTCATAATTGTAAAATGTCTTTTAATTATATCTATTATTATATTGTAATAATCGTAGGATAAGTTTACATCTTTATATATATTAATAATCAATAAATAAATGTACCATTTCTTTTAGGAGTCGCAACAGTAATTAGAAATCGCAAATTAATAACTTGTAGTAATAATTGTTTCATCTTCATCGAAATTCATTGTCAAAGATATGTTTAATTATATTTACCTATCTTTGATCTTAAGGGGGGAGATGTAATGTGCCGCTCCTTTTCCGCTCCTTTTCCTAAACCTTAAGTTTGCTCCGCCCTTGTTAAAAGGTGCCGAAGACTACCCTAATATAATTTATCTATATTCTGTAACTAATTATCTAGTCCATAAGTTGTTAGCCATATGTTGTTCCTCAAAAGCGTGGGAATAGCTACATAAGATTTTTGCGGTGTCGGTCAAGTGACCAACCACCCCTACTAAGGACTTGCATTTCACCACTGGTGTGATACACACGTATTTTCAGTATTAAAGCGACATCCAAACCTGTACATAATGTAATAAACGTATTCTAATATAAAAGTGTTTATAATTTGATCCTGTATACAACCGGTGTCATAAATGCTATCCATCCATTACACTGCTTTAGCTGAACTGGTAGTCAAATACGTTCGTGTAACTGGACCTTAATTTCATTTGAAGCCACTTCCTCTAAAGGTAATTGTATGGTTAAATTCGAATCGCTATCTTGCTGTAGAATAATGTTTTCATTTAATCCTTCAACTCCAAAACTAATTCAGATACGTGAATACAAGTCTTGTTGTTCTTGAAAAATCTCAGTTGGTGCGGTATGATGAGAATTTATATTTTCCAACATTCCCGACAACCATAACTGTTTAGGTGTTTTTCTTCCTGCTGTCCGAACCTTATGGGAGTTCCAGGCCTCTTGAAATAGATTTAATTTATTATTTATGCTTGTTACATACCGGGTGGCCGGTCTCAAAGGTGTACATAGGGATTTAACATTATATTGAACGTTTCAGCTAATTCCTGCTCGCCAATTCAACTTACAGGAATGGTAATGGTATTAATTGAAAGGTAAAAGGATTGCGCTTCAAATGACGCTAATATAAAATTAAATGTGTTACATTTATTTTAAAGTAGGTAACGATTTAAAATTTTGCGATTTTTAAATATGACGTGCCATGATTTTCAAATTTTACATCAGCATTTGTCAAAAATTTATTAAATTAGTTGTCATTTACAGAAATTCACTGATTTATGCCAACTAATTATCAAATTTTTTGACAAATAGTGTAAAATTTGAAAATCATGGCACGTCATACTTAAAAATCATAAAATTTTAAATCGCTATTTTAAAATGAATATAGCACATTTAATTTTATTATTAGCGCCATTTGAAGTGCAATCATTTTACCTTTCAATTAATACCATTACCATTCCTGTAAGTTGAATTGGCGAGCAGGAATCAGCAGAAACGTTCAATACAATGTTAAATCCCTATGTACACCTTTGAGACCGGCCACCCGGTATACAGTTTGTAAAGCAAACATATGTTTGATGTTATTAATACCCAAGAGACCATCTTCTTCTAATTTATAAAATTCCCTGCGGAAGTAGTCTATAACTTGTACATACACATCAGCCCAAAGTCGCTCAATTCTCTGGTTATGTACTGATCGACCTGTTATGTGATTGCCTCGATTAAGTCCACGAATTGCATTCATGATCATACCAACAAATAGATTTTCGTAACCAAAATCACTACGGACTCTTGATGGCAATCCATATTCCTCAGTTGCAGTAGCAAACAACGGTACTACATTATCGGCTGTCATCGAAGTGGTGCATTTGACATAAAGAATCAATCGAGAATACCCGTCGATACAACCATGTACTGCAAAATTCCACCTTAAACAGTAATTGACAGGAAGTTATTAATATGAGACTGACGTATACAGTGCCTCGAAGGTGCAAGGGAGTAAGATTGAGGTTTTATTAATGAGCTGTGACAGGCTGTTTTAAGTAAAAGGTGCACCACTGCTAACTTATTAATTATTATTGGAGATACATCGGTTAAACTAGCAAACTAGTGTAACTTTTTGTGTTGATTGCGCTGATGTAAACAAAGAAACAATTGAATGTCACGTTTGCGAGATATTCACAAATACTACTTTTTTTTAAACAGAATTTTCTATATCTATATTTTTACCCCTCTAATTAGTTTATTTTTAATTTTAGGGGAGTAATGTTTTCACACTTTTTTATTTATAATTTAGTTTTCTATCGATCTGTATAAAAATATACAGGGTGTTCCATTTTTTATACCTCGAAAACCTAACGCTCAATTGCTATTTTATTTATGCCAGCGTAACCAGGTACACTAGTTTACCAATTTAACCGACATTGTAGCTCCAATAATAACGAAAATAGCAATGGCGCACCTTTAACTTAGAACACCTTGTATAGCAATCAATGAATTACGATTTGTGTTGATTACAATGTATTAAAAAAATAATGACATGATACATACCTACTAACTTCAGATATTTTTAAAAATTACTTTTTTTTCTTGTGAGACATCCTGCATGTTTCCAAATTTCAATAGAGAATTAAATTTTAGATACAGAAGCTCCAATGCACTATTAACTTAAATTTAAATTAAAAAATAAAAAAGTCTTAAGCAAATATATCTAGAAAACTCCTTTTAAATTTTTATTTTTCAATTTAAGTTAGCAGTGCATTGGAGCTTCTGTATATAAAATTTAATCCTCTACCTAAATATACAAACACATACAGTGTGTTGTTTAAGGCAAAAAGTAATTTTTACGAGTATCACAAGATAAACACATAATTAACGCGATATTTTTTAAATAATGTAAACATAGGAAAAAACTAATTCATTGCTAATTTAACCGATTTCGTAGCTTCAATATTAACAAAGAATAATGATGTACCGTTCACACGAAGGAACATAGTACTTCATATAATATCCAACAATACAAAAGGTATATGTACCCCTTAAACTATACATTAACTTTACTTTTACCAACCTTATCAACTTTAAGTGAGCATCAATGTGCCATAATGAATTTGGAGTTGGAACGTGATAGGTTCGGCGATGTATTCCAGTACTCCAGCGGCATGCAGTTCCTACAGGATCAATCTCGGCTAACAGTCGTCTTACTTCTTCTCTTTGTGCATGTATTCCTTTTGCTTTTAAATAACCAATCATCATCTTGAGAATAATTTAAATACGGATTGTGGTGCAAAATAAAACAATAATAATCACATAAACCCAGTATTAGACAAAACTATTTTTTAATGATAGCATCAGTACCTACCTGGCTTCCACTATTGGGGAAATCATTATGTAATTTTAAAATTTCCTGGAGTAACAGTTCATGTGACCCGTTGAAGAAATGATCTCTTAGCCGTAATCCAAAAGAATAACATGTCTTATATATGAGTTGTGTGGAACAACCAAAATGTAACGCCATCTGTCTAGCTGTATAATTTTCATTAACAAATAGTTGTAATTGCTGGCGAGTTATGTTTAATTTAGGTCGCCCACGCCCTAGATATGAAAGAAAAAGGGAGTCTTGATGTGTTATTTGCTACAGCTTGAGATTTCCCTAACATGACTTATTTTAGGGCGCATGGTAGAGAAATTTTACTATAGTCGAAAAGAAATTAAAATGATTTAATTTTTATATTTACTTAGGATTGTTCCTGCTTGATACCTCTGACGATCTAAACTTGAGTTTCTGTTCATCCCATTTTCACAAATCTGAATTAAATTTTGAATGCAACTATCCAAAGTTACAAATGTATCAGCTGATATCACCGACCTTATTCTCAGCAGGTTTCTGCTAAGTGGTTGAATCTTTTCAAGGGCATCTCGATATTCTTCATTTTCAATTAGTCTACCTACATCAGAAATTTTTCTTTCATTGGTTGCTAATACATCCCCACTTAGGTGCCGATTCATCTCTGCTTTAATATTTTACTTTCAAAAAACTGTAAATAGGAACAAAATTAAAGAAAGTGGTAGTTTTATATCTCACTAATCAAGAGTTCCAGACATTTTCAATAGTAATTTTAATATTTCTACAAAAGTAATTTTGATTTTTTTGCACAAATGCTTATGAAGTTTATTATCGATAGGTATACATAAAAAAATATTCCGAATTTAGTTTTCAAAATATTCCAAAAAGTTGGCGTTCTGGGTCTAATTTAAGAACAGCATTAAATTCTCCTCAAAAGTCTGTAATTGTTTGTTAATTTATCCGACAGGGTCCGATTAACAAAGTTACCAACGGTACGCATCTCCCATCGGACACCCTGTATATGTAAAAACTTTGTTATCACTGAATTAATTGTTCAAACTGCCGATAAAAGTACTTAATTAAAACAATGTAAGACGCAAAATAATAGGGGGACTTTTGCTCAACTCGGGGAAGTCCCTGCGAGGCCAGCCTGTTGATCCCGGATGCTGACGTGCGGGCAGTCCTCTCTCAGCAGTCGGCTTAGACGCTCGGTTTACAGTAACATATTTGCATTTACCTAGTTTTTACGTTGTTCTGTATTTAGTTCCAATAAAACAATATTATTATCTTTCAATCTTACAAGTCAGAAGTGGGATAAAATAACCCATCGCGCGGATTCATTTAAGATAAAAAAAAAATTAAAGATGGACCGCTCACGAAATAAACGCAGTTCGAACAAGCGATCTCGAAAAAGGCGTAGTACTAGTTCGGATAGTAGTGACGATAGTGAAGTGTTGCGAAAAACAGTAAAGGAACTTAAACGTGAGTTGAAAATCCTTAAAAACAAGACAGCTAGTGTAACAATCGTAACAACTGATGATTTTTCCATACCAAATTTTGACCCTTCGGAAGACAATGCAAACGTGCAAGATTGGGTTACGCAAGTCGACCGACTAGCGCGACGTTATTCCTGGAAAAACGATGACATTATGCGGTTAATCGCAAAAGCGCTAAAAAGTCACGCACGAAAAAATACGATGTAACATGGGAAGAATTTAAAACGAAATTAATATTACAATTTCATAAATAGCTTCCGTTCGCAAGAATGTTAAAAGATGCTGCCAATTATAATGTACAGGGTTGTCAAAAATTAGGCGATTACTGTTTTAACAAAAAAAGCTACGGGCCTTAAAAATTAACATTCCTGATGAGTTCTTAGTGGACGCTGTCATAGGGGGTGTAAATAACGAAGACATCGAGCGTATGTTACGGTCAGCTCGTTATTCTGATCCCCATACGTTATACGCCGCTCTAAACGAAATGGGTAATATGCCATCAACGTCAAAACCACAACCGTTACTGCAGAAGCCATGGCAGCGTACCTGGGAAGCCACTAACGTACCACAACAGCAGCAGAGACGATCTTCCCGCAATGAACGAACAAACAAGCAAAGACCACCTGTGGAATGCTATAACTGTGGCATCCCCGGACACATCGCTGTGGACTGCAGGAAGCGTCGCTTGGAGTGCAGCCGTTGTCATAAATTAGGGCATGGTGAGAACAAATGTCCAAATAACAAGGGCAATACTTACCTAATCCAGGTTAGTGACACTGTTAATAATATGTACTTGCAAACGGCAGCTATCAATAAACATAAAGTGAAGTGCCTTGTAGACACTGGTAGTTCAAAAACACTCGTAAAAAATCATTAGCAAATAAGTTTAATTTAACCGCTATAAATCATGCCCCTTATGAAATAAGAGGTTTTTGGGTCGAGGTACGATCAGTACCACAATCGTGAATATTGAATTACGCTTAATGGAGGCCACCGCCCGAATTTTAGCGGTTGTGTTGACTCGGATCAGATGGTGTATGATGTCATTGTTGGACGCGATTTCTTGGACCAACCTCACGTAATGCTAATTAAACAATATAATAAATTAACGATTAGACAAATTCCGGTACTAGACCGTGATAGCTCGGATGTCATTAATACAAATACTGTCTGTAATAATTGATGCAGGCACAAATATTCTGAATTTCGGTGATATAGATGCTAAACATAAACAAGCCTGTCAGCGTTTAATTGCTTCCTATTCGGACTGCATTTTTACATCCATGCAACAGCTAGGCCGAACTAATACGGTTTCGCTTGAAATTAAATGTACTACCGACGTCCCCGTCGCGTATCACCCTTACAGAATGGCGATAGCTGAACGAACCATTGTTAGGGAAATGATTCAAGAATTACTGGAGGCAAACATAATTCAAGAATCGGTATCGCCATACTCCAGCCCCGTATTATTAGTCAAGAAGAAAACAGGTGACTATGGGATGGTAATAGACTACTGTCGTTTAAACGCTATAACAATTAAGGATAAATATCCGCTACCCTTAATCGAAGACCAGATAGATAGGTTAGGTAACAACAAGTACTTTACTGCGCTTGACCTGGCTTCGGGCTACTACCAAGTTCCGGATAGTGAAAATTCAGTTCCTAAAACCGCTTTCGTCACGCTAGAAGGGCATTACGAGTTCCTAAGAATGCCGTTCGGATTGACAAATGCGCCGGCTGTTTTTCAACGATTGATGAACACTGTTTTGGGCTCCTATCGAAATTCAATAGCTTTTCCGTATATTGACGATGTTATCATACCTTCCACTACGATAGCTGAGGGTTTAGAACGACTGCAGATGGTGATGGACAGATTGCGCGAACATAAGCTAACTCTCAAACTAAATAAATGTTCCTTTTTCCAAACGAGTATCGAGTATCTGGGCAGAGAGATCAGTGCTGCCGGGGTTAAGCCAGGCCAAAGAAAGATAGAAGCAGTTTTAAAAATGTCACCCCCTCAGACTGTTAAAGAAGTTCGACAGTTCCTAGGGTTGTCCGGGTATTTCCGAAAGTTTATTCCTGCCTATGCAATCACAGTGGAGCCGCTGACAAAATTAATTCGCAAGGACACTCCTTGGAAATGGGATAAGGAGCAGCAGCAAGCTCTAGCAACAATTAAGGAACGATTGACAACGCGACCAATTTTGGCCATATTTAATCATGAACTAAGAACTGAACTACACACCGATGCCAGTTCATTGGGATTGCGGCAATCCTACTAAAATACACCAGCGATAATAACCAACAGGTGGTGGCTTATTTCAGCAAGCAGACCACTGTAGACCAGCGACAATATCACTCTTACGAGCTCGAAATAATGGCTGTGGTTTTTGCTCTAAGATACTTCAGAGTGTACCTGCTAGGTATCGAATTCAAAGTCGTAACAGACTGTAACGCACTGAGAACTACATTCTCTAAAAAGGACCTTATACCCCGAGTAGGGCGCTGGTGGTTGGAAGTACAGGATTATAGTTTCGAGATAGAGTACAGGCCCGGTAGTAAAATGTAACACGTAGATGCACTTAGTCGAAGTCCCATTGAAACTATTGAAATTAACAACGTAGACATAACCGAGGCTGATTGGATCCTAACCGCACAATTCCAAGATGACCAAATCAGCAGAATCAGAAATATTCTAACTTCTAACGAACGCACTAGAGAAACCAAACATTACTTTCACGAATACGAACTGAAGAACAACAAGGTGTACAGACGATTGGGAAACGGAGAAAAGGCGTGGGTTGTACCAAAAGCCGCACGATTACAAATATGCCGGTTGTGCCACGATGATGCGGGTCATCTAGGGGTTGAGAAAACTCTGAAAAGAATACAACGAAACTATTGGTTTCCAAAAATATCAAGATTCGTCAATAAGTATGTACGAGCGTGCCTTAATTGCACATACTATACGCAAGCACTCCTCTGGCAAAAGGCAAGATAAACTCCACCCCATTGAGAAGACGCCCATCCCATTCCATACGTTACACGTTGACCACGTGGGACCATTCGAAACTAGTAAACGAAAGAATAAATATCTGCTGGTCATCATAGATGGGTTTACGAAGTTTACGATTATAGAACCAGTTCGCGATACCAAAGCAAAATACGTGATCAAGATATTTCTAAACATTGTTCATTTATTCGGGGTGCCAAGCAGAATCATAAGTGATAGAGGTACGGCTTTCACGTCACAAACATTCAAGATGTTTTGCACCACTTACGGAATTAGATATGTCCTAAATGCGGTAGCTACGCCGCAAGCTAATGGCCAATGTAAGCGGTACAATAAAACGATCGTCACGGCATTAGCTGCGCCCACAGCGGGAAAAGACCCCGACCGATGGGACGAACATGTCAAGACAATACAGAGTGCAATGAACACGATGCACAACAAAGCAATAGGGGTTACTCCTATGGAAGCTTTAATAGGTTGTAACGTAAAGCACGTCCCTGAAGCACGAATCCTACACGAAGTGCAACAAGATATGCACAGATTGGATTTAAAAGCATTACGAAAAAATATTTCGAGACACATCTCAGAAAATCAAAGAAAACAAAAAGAGAGGTACGACAAGATGAGAAAGGAAGCCAAAGTGTACCAAGAAGGAGATGTGGTTATGATCCATATTACGACTGATCCCCAAACAGGAAGTAGCCGAAAGCTATTTCCGAAGTTTAAGGGTCCATTCCGAGTCCTAAGAGTACTACATAACGACCGTTATAGAGTACAAGACTTACGAGAAGGAAAACGAAAACTGGACACTGTTGTGGCTGTCGAACGCATGAAGCCATGGATTGTGACAGTTTGACAGGTACGAAATTAACCCTGCTCAACGGAGCTTACGAAACATAATCACGACGGTGATTATTCCCCGGTCCAACGGGATCATCCCTGCTCAACGGAGCTTACGAAACATAATCACGACGGTGATTATTCCCCGGTCCAACGGGATCATCCCTGCTCAACGGAGCTTACGAAACATAATCACGACGGTGATTATTCCCCGGTCCAACGGGATCATCCCTGCTCAACGGAGCTTACAAAACATAATCACGACGGTGATTATTCCCCGGTCCAACGGGATCAGCCCCGCTCAACAGAGCTTACGAAACATAATCACGACGGTGATCATTACACGATTCAACGGGATCGGTCCAGCTAAACGGAACTTACGATACATAATCACGACGGTGATTATTCCCCAATCCCAACGAGATCAACCTAGCTCAACGGAGCTTATGAAACGTAATTGCGACGGTGATTACACATCGATCAACATAACACACAAATTAACATATATTCCACTAATAGCGTTTTATTGATACAGAAAACTAAAGCCTGAGGACAGTCTTAATAGCAGGATGGCCGAATGTAAGACGCAAAATAATAGGGGGGCTTTTGCTCAACTCGGGGAAGTCCCTGCGAGGCCAGCCTGTTGATCCCGGATGCTGACGTGCGGGCAGTCCTCTCTCAGCAGTCGGCTTAGACGCTCGGTTTACAGTAACATATTTGCATTTACCTAGTTTTTACGTTGTTCTGTATTTAGTTCCAATAAAACAATATTATTATCTTTCAATCTTACAGTAATATTTTTAAGACCTGTACGTGATACCGCAAACCCACGCCTATGTAATGTTTCTCATAACCTATAAAAAACTTCTATAGTCTACGTGCACATGACGTCACAACTCGTGGTTGTAGGTAAAATAACCTCATTTTTGTCCATGGAGTTAAGTGGTGTGGATGTGTTTTGTTTATTTATTTTGCGTTTTTAAAGTTAGTTTACAGTTTAAAGTGTAGTTAATAGTGGTTATTAGTGTTAGGAATATTATATAGTGACTTTATTGGACTAGAATGAAGGTGTTGTTATTGAAGACATCCCTGGCATACATGGGTAAATTATATTTTAAATAAACACAGTTTTTTAAAGGAGAAAGAAGAATGGAGGTGGGCGATTATTATTTAAACCTCGAAGAGTCACATCGAGATAGATATATCTCAAAAATATTAACAATTGAAGCTGATCCCTACTTAAATAACCCAGAAGATTGCTCGACTGAGATTGAAAGTTTCCCGAATATTTGTTATCCGGATTTATTTAATTATTTAGTATACACGAAAAGTGCATATACATCTGAAGAAATGAAAGCCTACAAAAGTCTCGAGGCATATAATCAAGCAGCTTGTGGCTGGGTAAAGAAGGTGTGCATGAAAAACTTTGGGTGTTACGTACTTGTGTTAGGAAAGGTAAGTAGATTTGTCAAAGAGTAGTGTAGCTTCCAACGTCAAATTGGTACTTGGCTCTATCGTTTGTTGCAGATATTGCACTCTCAAAGATTAAGCGAAAAGTTGCTATCGCCATGGATAATTGCCAAGAAAGAAGGTGAAATTGTGTCTGCACATTGTGACTGTGTTGCCGGGCTTGGTGAAAGCTGCACACATGTGGCAGCAGTGCTATTTTGTATAGAGGAAGCAGTGAGAAAGTTGGAGCAAGTTAGTTGTACGGGTAAAAAGGCATATTGGATGCCCCCAACAAATAAGCCTGCCGATCCAAGTCGTGTGTTGGATTTGGACTTGTCAACTGCAAAGAAGGAAAAACTTGGGCACGATCAGCCTCTGCGTTGTAGAGACAAGGAGAGAACAGCTGTACCCCCCATGAGTGAAGATGAGAAAGTGGAACTGCTTCGAAATTTGGCAAAAACTACTCTGACCAGATTTCAGGTTTATCCACAGATCTGTCGGTACCCATCGAAAACTGCAGAAATATAGAAAAAGAGACACGACTGCAGTCCAAATCAAGAGCTTGATTTTTGTATCGAGCTGGAAGAGTGACAGCTTCGAAATTTAAAAGTTGTTGCAGGACGCCCTTGGATAGGCCATCCATGTCGTTAATCAAATCCATCTGCTATCCCCCACAATATACATTAAAGGTGAAGGCCCTAGAGTATGGATGCGAACATGAAACGCAAGCCGTTAAAGATTTTGTTACAAAAATGCAAGAGACACATGAAAATTTTGGAGCAGACAAGATGGTTTTTTTCATAAATCCCGATTACCCATATTTTGGTGCATCTCCAGATGCAGTTGTTGATTGCAATTGTTGTGGTATGGGCCTTCTTGAAGTAAAATGCCCATATTGTGCAAGACATAGTGGCGTAATCGAATTGATGGAAGAGAAGAATAATTTTTTTTTGAAGTTGAAGGATGGTAAAGTGTCTATTGCAGAAGACCATGCCTATTATTATCAGGTACAAATGCAACTTGCCCTTACCAAAATGAATTATTGTTACTTACTTGCGTGGAGTAAGGGAAATTGTGCTTTTATAAAAATAAAATTTAACAGTTTATTTTGGAAACGTGAAAGCGCTAAAGCAAAAAATCTATTTTTCAAAGTACTTTTTCCTGAGGTACTGGGAAAGTTTTTTACAAAAACGGAAGCCAAGGCAGACGAGGCAGAAGTAGAAAAGGAGCGCAATGACTGGGAAGATTTAAGATGTCGTGTAGAGCTGTATGATGAAGTTATTCCAACTTTAGAGAACGACACAAATGGTGCTGCAGAATTGCTACAAGCTGATAGAAATAAAGTTTTGTATTGTATGTGTCAACAAGAAGACGATAAGGCGACACCAATGATCGGGTGCGACTCAGGGTTCTGCAAAATCGAATGGTACCATTTGAGTTGTGTAGGTTTAGAAAAAATACCAGATAATAATGTGTGGATTTGCAATTTTTGCAAATAAACTAATAAATGTTTTCATTAGGTTTAAAATATCATGTGTAAAATACTACTTTTTTCAAACTCCATGCTATCAAATAACCCTAACCATTTTAATTTTGCGTTTATGCTTTTGTTTGTTGATACTCTGTAAATGATCTACTTACTACAAGAATAAAGTTAAAGTTTATTTTACTATTGCTTTAGCAATTATTTATAACATGTAGGGTATAACTGGAATTCTAAAGGGAAAGTTTCGTGCAATATTTTATATATTAATTTCGAAAGTCCTATGACTCTTTCGATGTGAATTCACACGCTTGCTAACTTCCTTGTTGATTCTACTTCTAGAGCATTTAACTGCTTTCTTCTTTTTAAAAAGGTTGGGCACTGTATTTCTGCACAATAGATTTTAACAGAATCCTCTATTGTAAAACCTCGATCAGCTACGACTAAGTCACCCTTCATTAATTTATCAAGAAATCCGCAGGTTTCAGTAATAAATTTATCACTTGCGCGACCCCCATATGCATTTGAAATAAAAATTATATCTCCTTGTGGTGTAATACCTACTAAAAATTTCATAGTGTGATGGTGCTTGTAATGAGACCAAGTTTTTGCAGCTGCCTCTAAATTTGAGGGTTTCTCAATAAAAACCTCAAAACAATCAATGATGACCGTAGTTCGTAAGCCAAAAACATTTTTAAATGAACTAGGCATATTAATTTGGATATCCTCTCTGTTTGGCCATTGTATCAAATATTTCAGCCTGCAATAAAGACATTCAACCACCCTTTCAAATATAAATAATAAATATTAAATAAAATATCGATTTCAACGGGAAATATCAAGATTTATTCGCTTTATACGTATTTCGGCATCATTGTGCCATTGTCAAAAGCTATTATAAAATATTATAACAAATGCAAAAATATAGTAACTCCTTGATTCTATTATTTTAACACTGCGTGAAGCAGCTGGCCCCAGTCAACCCGTCGGAGGTCAGTCGCTTATCAGTGTTTTAAAAAGATATTTATTCCAAAATCTTCAGTAAAGGAGAATCTAAGAGATCAATTTGCTCATTCATTAAAGGTATGTTGTTTTTTGTGTGTTTATAAATTTCAAAAGCTTCTAAAATGTTTAATTTATTTTTGTTATCAGAAAAGTGTAAAAATTTAATTGTATTATTAGATGTTAATGTGTGATTTTGTTCTAACAAATGTTTAGCAAAATTTGATTTATGTGCATGTTTATATTTGTAACAACGGATATGTTCTTTTTGCCTAATACTGAAATTTCTAATTGTTTGACCTATATATACTGAATCACAATTTATTAAAAAGAATTTCGATAAACGATAAATTTAGATATAATACAAATAATAATATTTCATTAATTAAATCAATTAAGGAAAAAGTTAGAGTAAATAATTTAATTTCTGTTAGGGCAGATAAGGGAAATACTTTAGTATTTTTACCTAAAAATGATTATTTAGAAAAAGTCAATGATTTTATAACAGATTCTAATCTAGAAATTTTAAATAGAGATCCAACAAATAAATACCAAAACCAAATAAAACAAACAATTAAAAATTGTGAAATTACTTTAACACCATACGAGAAACATAACATAATATATCCAAATCCACAACCACCAAAATTATACGGTTTAGTTAAAATACATAAACCTAACATTCCTATTAGACCTGTAGTTTCATACATACATGCACCAAACCACATGCTAGCTAAAACATTAAGGCCCGGTTTATTCACCTACCAGTAAAGTCCCCAGTAACTACTTGGCAATTAACTCTATAGGTTACCCGGGTAACAGGACTAATATAGTCCTGTTACCCGGGTAACCTATAAAGTTAATTGTCAAGTAGCTACTCGGGACTTTACTGGTAGGTGAATAAACCGGGCCTAAATAATATAATTAATAATTTAGGATACACTCCAAAATATTCAGTTAAAAACACTTCTGAATTAATTAAAAAATTAAGTAACATTAGCTTACCACCACTATGTAAAATAGTTAGTTTTGATGTTACGAGTATGTTTTCACAAATACCCCCACAGGAATGTATTCCTTTATTAGAAAATGTTTTAGTTAACAATAACATTGAATTAACAAAAAGGATAGAGTTGATTCAATTATTTGAACTTTGTATTAATCAAAATTATTTTATTTTTAATGATAAAATTTATCTTCAGAAAGATGGGTTACCAATGGGTAGTCCCATTTCACCACTATTGGCTAATATTTTTATGGAAAATATAGAAGATCAAATATTTGAATCAAATCTATCAAATAAAATTGTATTTTGGTTTCGTTATGTTGACGATATTTTGGCATGTTTTGATAGTTCTTTCGAATACATTGACGACTTTTTAATTATTATTAATACTTTACACCAAAAAATTAAATTTACACTAGAAATTGAACAAAACAGATCTATTAACTTTTTAGACTTAAACATAAAAATTAATTCAGAAAACATACTCGAATACTCAATTTACAGGAAACCTACACAAACTGATATTACCATACCACATAACTCTTGTCATCATAATACACATAAATTAGCAGCATATCAATCTTTAGTACACAGAGCTCTAACAATTCCTTTAGATAAAAATAATTTTAATAGAGAAATTTCAATTATTAAACAAATTGCATATAGCAATGGTTATAACACTACACTTATTGACACTTTAATTAAAAAGAAAAATTATAAATTAGCTATTCAAAAAGTTTATTCCATTAATAACACTGATAAAACATTAAAATACGTTTCAATTCCATATTTTGGTAAAATTTCAGAAAAGATTGCTAAAATTATAAATAACACAAATAAATATAAAGTCATTTTTAAAACAAATAAAAATATTCTATACTCTCTTTTCAATGCTAAAGACAAAATTAATGATTTGCTAAAATCAGGTATTTATAAATTAAATTGTTCACATTGTGATTCAGTATATATAGGTCAAACAATTAGAAATTTCAGTATTAGGCAAAAACATATCCGTTGTTACAAATATAAACATGCACATAAATCAAATTTTGCTAAACATTTGTTAGAACAAAATCACACATTAACATCTAATAATACAATTAAATTTTTACACTTTTCTGATAACAAAAATAAATTAAACATTTTAGAAGCTTTTGAAATTTATAAACACACAAAAAACAACATACCTTTAATGAATGAGCAAATTGATCTCTTAGATTCTCCTTTACTGAAGATTTTGGAATAAATATCTTTTTAAAACACTGATAAGCGACTGACCTCCGACGGGTTGACTGGGGCCAGCTGCTTCACGCAGTGTTAAAATAATAGAATCAAGGAGTTACTATATTTTTGCATTTGTTATAATATTTTATAATAGCTTTTGACAATGGCACAATGATGCCGAAATACGTATAAAGCGAATAAATCTTGATATTTCCCGTTGAAATCGATATTTTATTTAATATTTATTATTTATATAATCATGGATTTCAACAAAGTGACGCTTGAGAATGTCAATAAACCCTTTCAAATGTCCGTGCTGCTGTTGTACGGTGGCACTGAAATCTATTTCCCAGATCTGTAAATGCTAAATTAAGCCTTAATTTCATTAAACCTAACACTAATTGCTGAAATGTTGTCAAACTGCATTGTCGTGGGAGGTAAGGCTCTACTACTTTATAGACATTTTCTAAATATGCATATTCAGGAAATCCTGGCCAAAACTGGGCGACTTTGCACAAAGCGTGCAAATCTTTGGGATCTTATGGTAATATCTTGATTTATATAATTCCTATCATAATAATCAATAAATGCACGAAGTTCTATAAACCCTTGTCTTTCAAGTTTTTCATAATTTAATTGGGCCAAAGCCTTTTCATTTGCATTTAATTGCACTTGCAAAACCTCGACTTCTTTTTTAGTGAGCTCCACTTGTTTTTCAGTGAGCTCCACTTGTTTTTTAGCTTCAAAGAGAAGGAGCTGTTGTCCTGTACTGCTATCATTATTTTTATAGTCCTGATTCAACTTATATTTTTGTAATTCTTCCCTTAATAAATATATTTCTTCATTTGCTTTACGCAGTCCAAATTGAAGCTGCTCATGTGTGATCTCTGCTGGAACATCAACATCCATATTTTCTTCTCCGTTATTTCCATTTATATCTTCTGGTGGATTAATAGGTTTTTGTTTACCCTGTAATTAATGAAAACTGTAATATACCTACTTTAAGATTTAATAAAGTAAAGCATTCGGTAAAAAGATTTGTAGAAGTACAAAATCGAGCACTAGAATCAATCAATACGTACCCTATCCTCACGATTTTTCACTCTTTCAAATCTCGCTGTTGATTTCACCTGGAGGGATGTTGTGTGGCCCATACACTTTTGTGGGTACCCAATCAGGGTTGTCTCGGTGAAACAAAGAAGCTGGTTCTCCTGAAGAGAAGGGTAATTTAAATTACAAACCAATTCGGAATTTTCGCTACTACTGACCGCTACTTACCAGAATGAAAATGAAGTGAACATACACGACCATATTTATGTTTAGATTCTGTCAAATCATCTCTCTTGATTGCAGCAATCCATTTCTCTCTCCGTAACTGCAAGAGTTTAGAAACTTTTCCACTGCCACTGGCGTAAATTGAAGGAATTCTGAAAAAACTTAAAATCGTAACATAAGAAACTAATACAGATAGCGAAATAAATTATTTAATTTATTTGTTTACCTAAAGAAACGAATGGCTGGTGCATCTCTTGCTGCGTTACTACCACAATTCACCACCATACAAAACGACGGCATAAAAAACTAAAATATTCTTATAGAATAACAACAAAAATATTTAAACAATCCTTTGGCAGTCAATTTCTATCAAATAACTAAATATTTTTGTAAGAAAAGCTCTTTCAAACTATGTTAAGCACGGCTACCGCAATATTTACATTAGATATTTGAGGTTATTTTACCTCCAACCTCGAATTGCAGTCACGTGATGCACGACCCCTATATTAACATTTTACAATAGGTAACTTGCTCTTTATGTTTATATTACTGTAATGCCGTCAGAAACGAGTAAAACCACTGTCATAACGGCATCATGGTTGTTACCTGCAATATCATAATGCACAGAAAATATAAGAATACAGCTATAGCACGAGCACACGTGTAACGTGATCAGCTGCTTCCCGCCCTACAAAATAGTAGGTAGTACCAACTCACAGGAATTAAAACGTTATATGCTGCTATAAGTCGCCATGTATTGTAATAATGACGTCATTTTAGCGTTACATGAGGTGTTGGTGCAGCAAATTGTTCAAATATCAATTCGGCTCGATACATGGCACGCCGATTTGCTATTTAATACATAACGGACCAGAACCACATGTAATGTTTCAATTCGTGTATTGTTTTAATTTTACAGTAAAAGGCGATGGATTGATGGAATAAATAGTAAAGCGGCGTTCGTTATTCCAACGATACACGATAGCCTATGTTGCATTATTATTTGGACAATACACGATGTAATGTTTTAACTTTACAGCAAAAGGCGATGGATTGATCTAAAATGTAAAATGCAATATTTATTCATCGTTACATGATGTAGTACCTATTGTGTTAATATTTCGACAATAGACGATGTATCGCTGTAATTATTGCAACAACAGGACGCTTATTGTACCAGTGCATTATATTATAATAAATTGGTGTAAACAACACTGTATATTGTATTAACCGTTTTAAAATAATCGTGGCATTGTTGTAATTAATGCAGTTTGGGCAATATGCGGCGCTACGACATTTCAAAGAGCAATGTATTGTTTTATCTGAACTTATTTCAACAAACGATAGCAATAATTAACAATCAATTTGCAAACAACATTACGGTTTCTGATGTCTTCAGTTATTCTTCAAGCAGAATAAATACTAATATGGCGTTCCATACGATGCACTGATAGAGATATTTTCCCTAAAACATCGACGAATAGAACTTACATTTAAATAGATTAGTTTATTTATTTTTGTAACCCATTGAATAAGTTTTTAATTTTTTAATAAATAGTACACATATTTATTTTTTTTTCTTATTAGCAGTGGCAGCTTCTCCATTAAATCAATTGCTCAATGACCTCCCCACGATAATTGCATTTAGTAAAACTGTTAATGACATCAGAAAATAATAATAAACATTATTTTGTTATTGTTATTCTTATTTTCAGTGAAATATTATGTTACTAACTCGTGCCTGAATATTATATAAAATGATAAAATGTTTTCTGACGTGTGTAATGCAATAGTACATCTTTTTTATTAAAATTTTGCGTAAAATTTTTTGTTGTAATTTTGTACTTTTAAAACGCTTCTAAATAGGCCACGCCCACTTTTCCAAAAAACATTGCCTGCAGGGCAATTTTAAGTTCGCTTTGCTCGCCATACTTTATATAATACTTCCGTTTATACCTATTATAGTTTTTTTGGCCTCGCTGTACCGAAACAATTTGTTTCGGCCATAAAATACGGACCGAAACAACGATAGTGCCTCTAGGGCCGAAAAATTAATAGACGTAAGTTTGTAAGTAGGCTGTAACTGTAAATCTGACAGTGACAGTTTACTTTCAATTTTATTAAAATGTCAGAAATGGACGACAGCGATGATAGCGTAAATCTAATGGACTGTACTCCTCCAGAATTACAAGAAATTGCATCCAGTGTGAGTAACAATTTACTGCCGGATAAATCAAGGCAACGATATGAACAAAATTATAGTGTATTTTGCAAGTGGAAAGTATTAAAAAGGGCAAAAAATACGACAGAAAACGTAATTCTCGCCTATTTAGCTAAAAGAAGCAAGGAAGTAAATAGTGCGACATTATGGTCAGAATTTTCAATGCTGAAATCAGTTATCAAAGTCAAAGAAAACATTGATATCGGACTATTTAACAAAGCATATGCACTAATGAAGAAAAATTCTATCAAGTATCAACCAAAAAAATCAAAAACATTAGACAATGCGCAGTGTATTCAGTTTTTAAAAGAAGCCCCAGATGAGTCTTTCTTGATGTTGAAGGTTGCTCTTATCATGGGCATTTACGGTGCTTGTCGACGCGTGGAGTTACTCGAATTAAGCGTTGACAATATTGAAATTAAAAACGACTGCATGATAGTTATGATACACAATACGAAAAATAATGTTCCACGTTCGTTTGTGATAACTAACAAAATTGTTAACGGAGTAAACATGATGGAACCAATTTTGAAATATTATAATTTAAGACCATTATGTATGCCCCACAAGAGATTATTTATATATTATAATAAAGGAAAATGTACGAGACAACCTGTGGGAAAAAACACTTTAGGCAAAATACCGACAAATATAGCCAAATATTTGAATTTGCCAGACCCGCATTTATATACGGGTCACTGCTTTCGCCGCAGTTCTGCAACCCTCATGGCAAATTCCGGTGCCGATTTAATTAGCATAAAAAAACATGGAGGATGGCGCTCAACACCATAGCAGAGAACTATATTGACGAATCCCTCCATAATAAAATAAATACATAAGAAAAAATTCTAACAGTAATTGGAGCAGCTAACACTAACATTAACACCGAAACGTACCAAGAAACCGAACTCATACAATATGAAGCTCAACCTGTACGGAATCCCGATCCATCCCCGCCCAATTCCAGTGAAGCTATTCAAATAGAAAATAATTGTGCCAATAATAACTATCCTTATTCGACAGGGATAACAATTAATAACTGTGCACAAGGCGTAATAAATATATATTATAATAAGTGACCGATTTAAATGTGTTTAAAAAAAATAAAAATTTCCTTAAACCTTGTTCTTATTTAAGGCAGGCCAAAAAATATCGAGTGTAACTCATGCCAAAATGCTTTAACAGCCCTTCGCTTTTAGTAGCCCTCGCTAGCTTCGCTCACTCGTGCTACTAAAAACGGCAGGCTATTAAAGCCTATTTTCGGCCCTTAATACACTATATACTATATAATAATTGATATTATAAATAATTAGAGGTAAGAATAGAAAAAATGTATTCAGGCAAATTAGAATAATTGGGATTATTTTCAGAATCAGATTCCGGCGCTTCAAACTCTGAATCATCGTATGAGCGATATGGTTCAAAATTGAATCTATATCCGAATCTTCACTTTGATATACCTACTACGATTGGCGGTATATTTTGAACATATAATTGTCCATTTATCCTAAATTACATTAAATAGCTGATTATTCATCGTTTTGTGATAATCCCGATTTTACTTGTTGTGGGAAAATTACAATGGGTGAATAGCGTGAAACTAAACGTACCCTCTTCAGTGTAATTTCTTTGGGACTTCGAGCGTTTGTTTTTGTGTTTTCCAAACACAAACCCCGTGTCGCCTTTGGTAGGTTGGTCGGTACTCTTCACGGGTGTATGACGTGTACATAATACCCGTTTTGTCTCTCTCTTCGCTTTTTCTTCTTTCTCTTTAGCCCGTGAGTATTTTATGTACTGCCGGCAGCTTTCTTTCGTAGCTTCGGCTACCCTTCTTATTCTTACGGGCAAGGCTCCCGCTCCCACCTTTTTTGCTACCTCTTTCGTGTATCTTTTCCGTTGTGTGGTGAGTGGGTCGGGGATGTCTGCGGGGCGGACCTCGGTCACCCGTCCCGAGCTCTTCGTCCCACTGTTGCAGTTTTTTTTATTTTTTTATTTTTTTTAATTTTTGTTTCGTTATCGATTGTAGGAGTTTTTTCGTGATGTTTGGTGGCGTTGGTCGTCCTAGTTTAGGCGGCCATCGCGAAGTTCCGATAGATTGGTGTTGTTTTGACCGCCTGGGGTACCAATTTTGCGAGCTTCACTCTGGTCCCCTTGTACTATTTTCAGCTGGCCGGACGCTATAGGTGCCGTAGAACGCACCACCGACCCCTAGATGTTGGGTTGGGTCTACGTGTATAATAACATCTAGGGTAGGGGATTTTGGATTTTATTCCTTGGGTTGGGTTTCGTCCGCTGGCCGGAAGCGATAGCCGCTTTTTAGCGGTACCGACCCTTTAGAGCTGGCCAGGGAACGCCAGGCTCTAGAGGTAGTGGTGTGGTTTCCGTTTCCCGTTCCGAGCTCTGTATTTATTCCCAACCCTTAGCTCCATTTACACGGTTCGTGTCGAGAATAACCGCTATACTACCGAGTTTTTGGATATTCTATTATGTCGCATATATCAATTCGGCTGTTGGTATAAAGTATTACTGCGGTTACTCGGTTTCGCCGAGCAGTTATTTCAGTACTTTGTTTCTGCTGTTGTGTTTTTGTTTTTTTTTCCGTCTCGTCGCGGTCGTCGGCGTGGGACCCGGCGCCGTGGCGAGTTGCGGTTTCCGTCTTTTCCCTTCCGGGGATTATTATTTTTTTTGTTTTTTTCCGTCTAGTCGCGGTCGTCGGCGTGGGACCCGGCGCCGTGGCGAGTCGCGGTTTCTAGCTTTTCCCTTTTGGGGATTTGGTGCGGATACTCCAACACATCGCATACCTCTCGATACTTCTTTCGAGTCCCGTGTCGTTATTTTGCGTCACTACCTCCCGCTAGGGGACGTAAAGCCATCACGTCCGAATTTCCGTTCTTATAAACGAATATGAGGACACGCTTCCCGACTTGGCTTTGTCAAGTTTTCGTTTTTTTCCAGCTCGACGTGTGTCATCGGCTTGGGCCCCGGCGCCGCGGCAAGTTAGGGAATCGTTTCCCTGTTGGGAATTTTAACGTCTCGCTTACCGTCTCGTTTATCGTCTCGCTATCGCTCTCGCTTAGCGTCTCGCTTACCGTCTCGTTTATCGTCTCGCTATCGCTCTCGCTTAGCGTTCCGTTTACCGTCTCGTTACCGTTCCGTTTATCGTCTCGTTTATCGTTTCGTGTTCATAGCATCACAGTAATGCTTCTCCATTTATAGTTTATCCTCTTTCAAGGATTTATTTACACTTGTGTAAGGGGATACCGTTTCGTTTATCGTTTACCGTCTCGTTACCGCTCTCGGTTTCGTCCCGTCTCGTTGTCACTGTCCCCTTCGGGATTCTCTTGCCTCAAGAGAATTTCGGGGAAATTCTCTTCACGTAAGGGGGGTGTTATATCCCTTGGGGCCAGTAAAATACGTCACCCTGTAAGAATGTGGCTCAGTCCATGTTACAGGCTACCCCTTGCATTTCGTCTGATGACTGCATGTTAACCTTGCCACTTCCCATTTAAACGTGATGGAATGCTGAAATACGCTTTTCATTTCCAGGATTTCTGTCTGTACTTTTCAAGTCAACAGGATATCATATTACCCTTAACAGCGATACCACGAGTGTCCACCCCTTGTAAACCAGTCAGCCAATCGGCTGCCCGCTTTTCAAACCAATTCCCCCCTAATATGCAAGTCACGCATGCTCTGCTCTGGAGAGGGAGCTTAAGTCGTTCTTAATCTGTCGTCCCGACTTGACCTAAAGAACGATCAAGTACCGCTTATCGTCTCGAAAAATTACCGTTTGTTAAGAAAATGAAGCTCTGCTTCATCTCCCGTTACGATAGGAGCTAAAGTCTGATACCGCTAACGTTTCGTTTACCGATTGTCTTTAAGTGAACTATCAGATCCTATCGTTGTTTCGGTTGTAATGTCTATAAGTTATATCGTACGAGAATGTATCCCGTTCAAGTAAAGTGATTATCATCTAACGAATAGTCGAGAAGTAATCCCACCCGCCAGAAGAATCTCGTATCGGCTTATCCGCCACCTTCATCGGTTCCCGTAGCTTAGGAGGCCCCGCTCGAGCTTCAAGGAGAAGTTCCGTCCCGCATCACCCCTTAAAAAGGTATAAAGTGTAAAGGCCTCTATTGTGTAAACTAAAAGTGCCAAGAGTTAAACCGTCTGACGACCTCATCACCAAGCAGGTACCGAACGTAATGTTTATCCTCTTGTCAATTGATTTAACGTAAAGCTTGAGACTTAAGTAAAGTCCTCATCCCCTTTTGAGTCACCGTAAAGACATTTACCTCTGGTAAATTAACGTAAAGAATCCCGTCTACTCAAATAAAGTAGCAGATGCTAGTTTTGTGTTCCGAAGTTTTGCTCCTGTAATAACTACAAATTTTAGTCTAGCTTATAATTATCTATACTGTACAGGGCGGCAACCTCGAGAATCTAGTGGTTACCGTAAATATGATCTCGAGTTTGTGCGCTCAGGGCTGAATCGATTCCCCCCATTGATTGTTTATCGCCAATTATTGGTACATAATTTTATGTGCATATGTGTGATATTATTTGTGTTATTTATAGGTTCTGTATAAATATGTTTGTGTCATCTCTCCTCATTATTGAGGGAGATTTTATGTATATATGTTTGTCATCATTTTCAGTTATTTACGTTTAATTATTAAAAGTCATTTATTTGGACACTTACGTTTTATTGAAGAATAACTTAACGAGCTTCCTCCCAAACCCGCCCTAGGTACTTTCTGTTTCAGGATCCAGGACGGGTCAGACTGTTTACCTCGACGCCGACAAACACACCAGAGGATTTTCCTATTTTTACCTCCAAAGTCTTAGGACCATCAGAAAAATAGGTGGCGCCCTTTTTAATACTCCCTGCGTAAGTTATCGTTCCGCCCTTATATCGCGAATTAATAACCCACCCCAATCTCCATTGAGACAGCCGTCAGCATTTATTGTTTGCGTGTACAAAATAAGGGAATGTACTGTAACAAACTGAAAATGAAATTACGAAAATTATACTAGTAGGTGCATAAAATAATGCTGTGGACCTGTGTTAGAAAACTTTCCTTTGTGGTATGCAAGAATCCGGCTCCTTAAAAATCAAATACTTTTAATGTAACAATTATTTGATCACATTAAATTGCCGTAGAAATAAAGATTTCATATTCGTACACACTAACTGATATTAATATTCGCTTTTTCTTTGATTTCATTTAATACAGTCTTATGCAGTTAGCATTGTAGCATGTTTCATCATACCTAAAGCTGATTGTCGTATCAAATTCTTCGGTTCATACATCAAGATCATCCTATTAAAGTAAATTTTCACATTTCACATGTAATTTAACTGGGATTATTGATTGTCAGCTCTAAACTGTACTTCAGTTAAGGTAGGACCCCATTAAAAAAAAATTAACATGAACATAACCTTTAATTATTGTCTTTGACATTTAAAACACAAACAAAAATGGTGATCTGGAGACGATCATACATGATCGGCATGGAAATCGTTAACGATCGGTGACATTCGTGTAATTGTTTCAAGGCGAATGCTTCAAAGCACTCGTGGATCATTTTAAAAAATTAGCATTGTAAGATCCCTATGTTCCGTCTTCCCAGGGACACACGGTATAGACAAAAGTTACTAAAAATTTCAATTTTTTTTATACGAACTGAAAGCAACAGGTGGTGGATCTTTAAAAAAAACGGACTTTACTTACCACATAACTCATATTAGGTATTAAAATAATCTTGAAAAAGAACTTAAATAGAACATGTATTACATAGGTATATAATATTGTAACCAAGAACTTTTTTATTTATACAGTGAGCACCAAAAGTATGGAACATACCAAATAAAACCGAAATGAATGTTTTTTTCTAAAAATCCCGAAACACGTCAATTTTCTTTTTTAAAAATACACATTGGAATGTCAAAATAATTTTCCGACCTTCATTTGTTTGTAAGTGATGACGTCATCAGTATTTTTTTTAAATGTCAACCCCCATTTTTTTTTCGCGTTTTTGATACATCTTTGAATTGCTTAAATGACGGTATAAAAATGTTGATACCTTACATAAGAAAATTTTCGAGAAATACATTATTTAATGTTTAATAAACACATTGTTAACAAATGTTAAACATGGTTTAATGGTATTAGTATTGATAAAAGAGAATCAAAGGTACCAAGAAACAAATGCCCGTAATCTAAACAAGTGCCTACAAGTTGTCAAATATTCCGAAATGTTAATTGTCGTTTACTTGTAATTGTTAAATGAGCCATATGAGATTTATGAAGCTGATGTTAAATATTACAAGTAAACGACAATTAACATTTCCGAATATTTGACAATTGGGCATTTGTTTAGATTACGGGCATTTGTTTCTTGGTACCTTTGATTCTCTTTTATCAATACTAATACCATTAAACCATGTTTAACATTTGTTAACAATGTGTTTATTAAACATTAAATAATTTATTTCTCGAAAATTTTCTTATGTAAGGTATCAACATTTTTATACCGTCATTTAAGCAATTGAAAGATGTATCAAAAACGCGAAAAAAAAATGGGGGTTGACATGTAAAAAAAATACTGATGACGTCATCACTTACAAAAAAATGAAGGTCGGAAAATTATTTTGACATTCCAATGTGTATTTTTAATAAAGAAAATTGACGTGTTTCGGGATTTTTAGAAAAAAACATTCATTTCGGTTTTATTTGGTATGTTCCATACTTTTGGTGCTCACTGTATATATTCATAAAATCCAGATAGATTTTGTTCAAACTGTGGCGTACGGATGTTCGACCAAAAAAAATTAAAGCTAGGTGAGTACCTACTTAAATTATTCAAATAAAAAAATAATAGTAGTTGTTGGTTGTATTACTGATCAGCTTAAAATATTTGAAGCCTGAATAGAGAACCAAATATAAATTAGTAGAGAATAAAATCGTTTAATTGTTTAGAAATCTGTTTATCCTGTAATAAGCAATTGGATGTTGGACCCTATGAGCGACACACCACCACAGTAGTACGTTGCATAGAGTGCCATTCACTCGTCTGTGGTATGTGTAATATCTATTTTCCGCCGGTCAGGCATGCAATGCTAACGCTACCGCTCAAAACTATAGTCCGGGGAACGTCTAAAATAATACCTATTCCGAGTATAATTCGGCTGACTTCGGTAACCTTGGCAATACGCTGATGGGCACCGAACACCACGTCTCCAGTAACTGGCTTACGATAATTTCATAAATTGCGCATAGCATGAAAGTTATTAGCTAGCGCTAGTACGTACTGATTTCCAAAATAACGAGGAGTGGTAATAGCGTGCTTAGCTGTGTTTTTTCAAACGAATTTAGTTTATATGCGGCTCGATAACAGTTAACATCCTTATCTGTTTATTAAGTTATGGAAGTTATTATCAACGATGGAAATTAATTGTATTCAAAATCTTTTAAAAAACCCACTATCTTTCGAAGATAAACTTTTAATTAAAAATAAAGGCATGCCCAATCTTCAAATAATTCTGAGAAGTGCAATGTCAGAAAATCGACTGAACGCATTAGCAGTTCTATCAGTAGAACAGAAATTTGTCCAGTCTATCCCGGATTTTGACAACAAAGTCATTGATGTCTTTTCCAGCATGAAACATAGAAGAATGGACTTTATGTACAAAAAATAATAGTAGGCAAGTTTTTTTCTTGTGCCCATCCTCCTTCAGAGCACACGAGGCGCCACTGTCATAATATACTACACTTTCTCCTAATATGTCTTAACATTTCGTACAATCTTAGTATTGCATTTGCAGTTGTAAAAGCAACTATGAATATATTATCAACTAATGGCAACGGTCGGAAAATGAAAATAAATGTTTCAATCGATTAAAACTTTTGGTTACATCAACCCCAGTCCTTTCGTATTTTGACCCATCAGAAGATACGATATTGTCTGTTGATGCAAATCCATTTGGTTTGGTGTCTTCATAAGACAAGACAGTCACCCAATAGAATTCGCTTCGGTGTCTTTAACTCCTACCCAACAACGCTACAACCACATAGAAAAAGAGTTGCTTGCACTAGTAATTGGTTGTGAAAGGTTTCACTACTATCTATTTGGACGTAAGTTGAAAATCCACAGTGACCACCCCCCACTTATGGGGCTGTTGATGTTGGGACCCATTGCACGGGCACGGAAAACATTAATACTAATTATTTAGACACGAGCCTGAGGGTTCATTCAATCATCATAACTTTGACGGAAAAGGAAGAAAGACTCCAACGAGCTATTACCAATGATGCTGCTGTACAGAAGGTGAAGCAGTTTGTTCTTCACGGATGGTCTAAACATAAGGTTAGTACACCTGTAGAAGTAAGGAGTATTAAAGACGAAATACATCTTCTCCAAAATGTGTTTTTAACGAGTGCGGAGTGCAGTGCATGTACAGAAGCGCTTCTGCCGCAAAACCTGCGTTGTTTCTCACTGCAAAATCAAGTAAGTGAATTTTATATTATCCACGAATAAATATTGGTACACTGAAAAAAATAGATGTTAGGAATTACATTTTATGAATAATATGTTACCGGGTTACATAAAGTTGTAAAAAAAAAAATAATATTTATTTTGTGTAGTCAAAAGAACCCTTTTATACATGCGTCATTATAAGTACTAATAAATATGGGCGATAGCTTCGATTACATTTAGATATACATTTTACATACATAATATTTACAATAAAACTTACAATAACATTAAAATAAATCTACGTCAGTGGTGTAGCAGGCTCTGTCCATTAACAGTGATTGTAATTTGGCTTTAAAAAATTTTGGTGAAAGTGCTTTTAGATCTTCCGGCAAATTGTTATAGATTTTTATACACTTGTGATTAATACCTTGTTGCGTAACCTTGAACCTATGGAAGGGTATAGAAAAGTTGTCCTTTTTTCGCGTGTTGTAACCATGAAATTCAGAGTTCTGTTTGAATTGCGTATGTCGGCTGTGCATGTAAACAGCACTGGCAAGTATGTACAGAGAGGGTAAGGTAAGTATTTTTAATTCCTTAAAGAAACTTCTGCAACTTGTTCTGTTTATTGCTGACAATATTCGGATGCAGGTTTTTTGTTGTAAGAAAATCACGTGTGTTTTTGGAGAACTTCCCCATATAAGCACACCATAATTTATTAGACTATGGAAGCAGGCATAATATGCGGTTTTAGCCGCCTCCAGGGTGGCTGGCCATCATCCGTCTGATCACATATATTGCCCTAGAAAGCTTCTTACTCAGTTGGCTTATATGCTCGTGGAAATTCAAGTGGTTGTCTATGTGGATGCCTAAGAATTTTATCGCTACTTTTTGCTCTCTATTATTTGTTGTAAAAGTTAGTCTTTGAGTTTTGTCGGGGTTTATTTTAAGTTTATTTGATGAAAACCATTTCTGGGCTTCTATAACGCTCCTGTTGGTTTTATTAGTTGCGTCATCTTTATCAACTCCCGCATTAACAAACGTGGTATCATCCGCAAAGATACATGTAGCGCTGGCTGTCACATTTTGAGGAAGATCATTGATGTAGATAATAAATAGAATAGGGCCCAGTACCGAGCCTTGTGGTACGCCACAATTCAATGGTTTCAGTGAAGACGATTTTCCATTTAGGACCACCAATTGATATCTATCCTGCAGATAGGATTTGAGAAGTTCTAGACAAACCCCTCGTACGCCATAATGCTCCAGTTTATCTAGTAGTACTTGATGTTGGACGGTGTCAAAAGCCTTGCTGAGGTCGCAACTTGCCATCTGCGTCTGCAGCTTTTTATCCATTGCATCGAAGATGTTTTCTAGGATGCTTATGACTGCTGAGATTGTTGATCTTTGTGATCTGTAGCCATGCTGATGGGTGGTGAATAATGAATTTGTTCCGAAGTACTTTACAAGCCTGATTTTAAGAATCGTTTCAAAAATCTTTGAGAAACTGGGAAGTATTGAGATGGGGCGGTAGTTTTCGGGCATATTTGCATCACCTGTTTTAAACACTGGTATGACTTTGGCGGTTTTTAATGTTGTGGGGAACACACCGTTGATGAAACATTTGTTAATCACATAAGTGAGAGGTTTTAAAATCGGTTTCACTATTGCTTTTAGAACTGCTGCAGATTGTCCATGAATGTCCTGCGCTTTCCCACATTTTATGTTACTCACTACACTCATCACTTCATCTTCTGTGACTTCAAATAAGTAGAAGGAGTTAATAGTTTGTTGACCTGCTGTATTCTTGAGATAAGGCTTGTAATTAGTAGTTGAGTTGACGCTATCTGATATGTAATGGGGTAACGTAATAAAATATAATCAGTTACAACGTTTTGTATTTCTTTCAGTTAATCTAAAATTTCAAAGAATATTTAACTCAAAAAATATTGGACAAAATGGACGCATCTGAGGACGAATATACTTCTACATCAAAACCTACATATAGCATTAGCAAAAGAATCTAGGAAGAACAAAACTAAAAAGAAAAGTGGCTCTGAGAATACAAAAATGAAAAGACAAAAATTAATGCAAAAGGAAGTGGCTGGTTGTAGGAAAATAGCAGAATTAATGTCATTTTGTAATTCTGGATCAACTCTTTCGACAAAATCTATTACAACTTCAACTACTACATCGGCTGAACGAATTAGGATCTAAAGGACACGTGGTATAGTGACGTAGCAATATGGCGGCATAGGAAAAACAAACCTATGTTTACATTACGGTTTGCATACGAAATACATAAACTCGAGTATAAATCAGTGTTTTGATACGTTAAAGCGACTTAAGAGTGTTGTAATCGTTCCTAAATATTGTACCACAGTGACAAAGATACATAAAACGGTGGGGAGAGTTAATTATTTGTGAAATTCTCATTTGTGTGGTTATAATACGCATTTTATTTAGGACACAGGTAAATAGCTACTTCTAAATGATAATATTGTAAATCAAACTCAGACTTGCTTACTTCTTGTTGGGTCACACTTAGAAATTTTAGAAACTTTAAATGTTCTCTTTGCAGGAAATTTATTTATTATTTCTGGTACCTACCTGGTCTTGACTGCAAATAACTACAGGTGTTTTATTCCGAGGACAGTAAACAATATCTGTTAATTAGTTTATTCTCTAATAACATCTTCGGACAACAGTAGTTATGGCTGTTCAAAGTGAATACCTGCAGAAGGTGCTGGTTGAAAATAATATTGTAGGGGCGAGATATTTAGAGAAAATTAAATTAGTGGATAATTTAGATCCTTATACCATCCAGGATGTAGATTTAGATTTTAGTTTGGATGTTGTGCCACCTATATCTGCCATCGACATCACAACGTACTTGGTGCTAACTCATAGCTTTTATACAGGCCTACAAATGAAAGCATACAAGAGCTTAAGTGCATACAAATACTTTGAGGCAGGTTTTGTCCAAAAAGTGGGAACGTACGTAGTGAAGGACTTTGCCATTTTAGTCGGAAAGGTATAAAAACATTTTACCACTATAATATAATTGATTTAGATCACATAACAGAGTCCTTAATGCAAACATTGTTTACAGGTGAAACATTCTCAACGGGCGAATGAAAAGTGTTTGGAGGTCTGGGTTATCATACAGAAAAATGGATAAGTTTGTACTGCCCATTGTACTTGTATGGCAAGTGCTAGCGAAGTGTGCAGTCACGTAGGTGCTATTTATGATTTAAAATTGCAGGAATCGCATAAAAGGATATCGTATCTCTGCTAGAGACACTGCCACACTTCACCACGGCACAGAAGTTCGGCATGTAAACAAACTAACCCAGAACAGAACAACAAACCCACACTGGATTAAACTGGAGAACAACTAATAAATATTAGTAACCAGGTGGTACGAGAAATTAGTAAATAAATATCCTACTAAGGGAATCTAATCTTTAAAATTTGGCGTATTTTTCTGCAATATTAAAAATGTTTAAACCATTATTAATATTTTCAGGTGTGACCTAACAAACAGTAAGCAAGTCTGAGCTTGATTTACAACAGAATCAAGTACTTACCTGTGTCCTACATAAAATGCTTTAACCTACAAATTGCTTATAATTTAACTAAAGTAAGTTGACCAAGGTCTCTTCAACGGTTTATTTACCTTTATTATGCGGTATATTGATTTAGCAATACCTCGAACAATATTAAAACACGTTTTAATGTAGCAGAAGAGTAAAAAGTATAAAGAAGTAGACTGTAGCCTATGCAAACCATAATGTAAACATAGTTTGTTTTTCTTATACCACCATTTTTAAAGGTCTCGTGACGTCATCCTTTAAAGCCTAATAGGTGCAGAGCAAATATGAAATAATACTCATGATGATGTTATACTAATTGACGATTCTAATAAATCTAGTGATCGTGACGACGTCATAGAAAAAATAAATGATGCATCATCATCACCAGAACAGGCAAAAGGTGTAACAGAAAATGTTGCAGAAAATGTTGTAACAGTAACAGAAAATATCAAAAGAACTATCCAAGACGACGAGACAGGTGACGTTCAAGAAAATGTGTTTTATAAACGACCAGTAAATAATGCAGATTTACAATTGTTTTTAAACTATCATCCCAGTCAACCTCCAGTTCCTAATATTAATACTCAATTGATATATAAAAACAAGGATAAAACAGAGAGACGTTGGATTAGTTATAATCTTCAACAGGAGGCACTGTTTTGCTGGATATGTTTAGCATTTCCATGGTAGAACAAAACGTTTCAGAAGCATTCATTTTTGACTCTTTGTGACAGTTAAACGATACATAAAAACATAAATCAAATGTTTTAAAAACGAATTGTTTATGTAATCAATATGAATTTTAGAAACAATTTTGTAATTGTTTCTACAGCGCTTATAAAACTTTTTCATAAACCTTTCGAAGACATCTCCAAAAATTATTCAAATAATCGTTTTCTTTATAATACGGAATTATTGTTTGTAACGTTTTGTTTTGTTAAACAAAAACCGTTTTTAACATCGTTTTAGTAACATTTCAGTATCATACAATGAATAGAATTTTCTGTTATCAAAAACTGTTCATGAAAATGTTTCAAATACGTTTCTAAGTGGCGTTTCAAATACGATTCATAAAATGGTTCGAATAAGCTTCATAGAAAAGTTTCAAATACGGTTCATAAAATGTTTCAAATACGTTTCATAGAAACGTTTGGAGTAATCTTTCATAAAATGTTCCTAATACGTTTCATAAAAACGTTTTAAATGCGTTTGGTGTGAATGTTTCAAATGCATTTCATAGAATTGCCGTGGGGATGTTTTAAGAAGATGTCACAAAATTCAGTTTTTCAACTTAGTATTCTTTTCCGGTAAAGTAAACAGTTGTATAATTATTAGAGATGTCCATTATTAATACGTCCTGCTATATTTACAAGTCGGTTTTCTAAAATTGCAATGACTAGATATATTTTATACAGAGTGATGATAAAGTATCGCACAAAAATCATATTCTGGTTATTTAATGGTTTTACGGAAAATCCTGAGACCCGTCGATTTTTGTTTTTAAATTTCCATTCAGACATATAATTTTCAACCCCCCACCCCTCAACCCCTAAGTGCTAGCAACCCCAACTTTAAAAATTTAAATAGAAAGATACCCTTTGTGATACCTCTTTTTATAGGTCTTTTTATTCTTAATATAACTAAAAAAAGTTTTTCAAAATCGATTGATAAATAACGGAGATATTTAACAAAATGTAATCAATGTAAAAAATGGGGTTGACATTCAACAAAAAATTATGACGTCACAGCGTAGAAATAATGGCACAAATCCTGAGACCCGTCAATTTTTGTTTTTAAATTGGCATTTAGGCAGGTAATTTTAATCCCCCCACCCCTCAGCCCCTAAGTGATAGCAACCCCAACTTTAAAAATTTTAATGGAAAGATACCCTTTGTGATACCTCTTTTGATAGGTCTTTTTATTCTTAATATAACAAAAAAAAGTTTTTCAAAATCGGTTGAAAAATAACAGAGATATTTAACAAAATGTAATCAATGTAAATAATGGGGTTGACATTTAAAAAAAAATTATGAAGTCACAGCGTAGAAATAATGGGCGATCAAAACCACACTTTTAGGTCAGGAAGTGCCCATTTTAATGTTACCATTTACGGCGTGTTTGAGCCGTTTCTTGTCGAATATTGACATTTTCATTTGATTACATTTTGTTAAATATCTCAGTTATTTATCAACCGATTTTGAAAAACTTGTTTTGCTTATATTAAGAATAAAAAGACCTATCAAAAGAGGTATCACAAAGGGTATCTTTCTATTTAAAATTTTAAAGTTGGGGTTGCTAGCACTTAGGGGTTGAGGGGTGGGGGGTTGAAAATTATATGTCTAAATGGAGATTTAAAAACAAAAATCGACGGGTCTCAGGATTTTCCGCAAAAACATTAAATAACCAGAATATGATTTTTGTGCGATACTTTATCATCACTCTGTATAAGATACCTACTATTTTGCGATTATGAGAATTCTTGGATTGAAAAGATACTTTTGCTGCAATTAACTAGAAAGATAGGTAATTTTAAAAATAATTCTCACATAGGAACTTTTAAAGTCATAATTACAAAAATAATTTAATAGCAATTATAACAAAGGCATGGCTACTTCTTAGATCTTAACGTTTTCCAATCATTCTTCCGTGCTTCCCTTCTAAACTACCCCGTTGCCGCAAGTTATCAGTTTATCAGTCCTTCAACAGTCATTGTTGAGTATAGCTCAGTTTCGATTTTACCTGCTTTTGAACGCGTAGTTAAGTGCAAGTGCAAATACAATACGATTCGACAATGGTAAGTACAAATTAAGTTTTTATTTAATTCGTTTTTTGTTATTAGTCCAATGTTGATAGCGCAATTTAATATTTAGTACTATACTACTGTAGTTAGATATCCCAAACATTTTCCAAACGGCGCGGCGGCGAGAATAGCTATTTTCCTAACAAGTGCAGAAAAATAGGTTTCTGCACGTGTTAGGAACAATAGTTTTTCTACTAGCGTGCGGAAAAACGCATTTTCCGCACATGTTGTAGTGCGGAAAAATCTTTGCCGCACGGTGCGGAAAAGTGGATTTTCCGCACTAAAACATGTGCGGAAAATGCGTTTTTCCGCACGCTAGTAGAAAAAATTAATTCTTTTAACCCTTATGTGCACAGTAAGGTACCCGGGTACCATTTGCGTGTTCATGTTCGTCTTTTTAATATTTTGCGTTGAGCCAGATGGTTGTAGCTCCTATTAAGCCTAAAAGAATCTATTTCAAAGCGATTGTGTATTATAAAAATCAAAAATGTCAATAAAACTCTGAGTTTCGAGCTGAAATAGAAGTATATACGTTAAGCGCACAGTCTAGGTACCGCGGTACCTATAATCATTTTACATGGATTTAGCTTATAGAGATATTGTATTTACCCATAAATATGGCAAGTAAAACTCAAATTAGAAAAACTGTTGTATTTAGAGTTGTATTTTGTAATTTTACAAAATAACCACGCATATATACCTTTTCCCAGTTAAAACCAGTGAAGGTACCCGGGTACCTTAACTGTGCGCAATGTGTATAAAAGTGGACTGTGCACATAAAGGTTAACTTATTTTGAAAATATTGTTTGGTATAAATGAAAAACTATTCTTGTTGATAAAGAAATATAGTGTTTTTTTTTGAAAAAGGATTTTATTTAACATGGAAAAACCGTTGCTCTTCTTCGTAACTCATAATCACTACACTCTTTTACAACCAACTTCACGTAATCAATGCACATTAGGAACTGATTTCGACAAATGCACAAAACCTAAAAGTTTGATCTTGCACGCTTTAGGCTCTGTGGCATATAATAATGTGCGGTAATCATTTTTTTAATGCTTTTTAATGCATTAAGTATCACCGGTTATACTAAAATATCTTTATATGCTAATACATATATTGAAAAATATAGAAAAATCAAGTAGTGGCCTGAGGGATATTTTTTTTTAAGTGGCGGCCAAGTGAAGTTTTGTGAATTTGTCATACGCCATCAAAAAATCATGATAAGAATAAACATCATTATTATAGAAATTCATATTTGTTTTGTAATGTAGAACTTATATTATAATATAGGGCATAGGCTATAGCATATATTGTATTTCGCCCTGGAATATATTATGTCGTAACCAGAATGTAAAACATTTTATGAAACGACTAGGCGATTTAATGTACCGCGTCATCTAAAGCCAAAATGGATGAGGAGTTTTCGATAGCATTTTTCATTATAATACATTTTAATTAAAAAATAAGTTGTTTTTGTACAAATTGAAACAGGGTGATTAAGTAGTAAGCATAGCTATAGGCTGTAACTCGGCATGTCCCACATTAAGGAGAAAATCCCAAAATAAACTTTGTGTTTTATGTTAGACGCTTGTGTCAAATGAAGATTTTCACGATCATCTTGCCGCGGAGGAAGAGAGGGAATGGGAAGAAGAAACGAATTACGAAATCCTGGGGTAAAATTTTTCTGCTACGGGATTTATTAAAATTTAGGAATTGTACGGCGATTGAATATCTGTCTTGGCGAAAGATGGGGATAAACCCAGAAAAAGTTATAAAACACAAGACATTTTTTAAGTATCAACCACATTTAGAGTGGGAGTCCCGCTAATTTAAATTATAGATGTAGGTACGCGTTTATTTTTTAAGGAGTTTAAAGTTTGTTAGATGAAATAGTAATATTATTGTGTAATATTATTTTAGAAATATTTTTTTCTGAGAAATTAATAATAATTTTGTCAAATTTGTTAACGAATTTTTACACTCATGTATACGCATACATATTTATTGACATTCTCAAGCGTTACTTTGTTAAAATCCGTTGGTACAAAAAATTAGGCATACATATAATGTCCATGATGTTGCTTAACAGTTTTCATTTATACAACAAATATTCAAGTAAACAAAAAATTTCTTATTATGAATTCAGGCAAACGTTTATTAAATGTTTTCTATCTTCAAAAAAAGATGTCCTTGCTACACACAAGAAACCTCCACCAGCCCCAGTTAGTAACCATCAACCAGAAAAACTTCAACGTGATAGCAACGAACGACAGATGAGGAAGAGATGTCGTGTGTGCTATGTAAAAAAAATACGTAAATTAACTCTATATTGTTGTTACGCTTGTCCAGACCAACCAGGCCTTTGTCTGGGGGAGTGTTTTCGGGTTCACCATAAAATATAGTTTTTTACTCTTTTTTTTATACGGGTATAAGTTTATCTGTATCTATATAATAATCCTTATATAAGAAAAACATATTATCATTTATATTCAAATATATTCTTGTCGATTTTTTTTGAATTTAAAACTTAAGATTATTTTTTTACTGTTTTCTATGATATAAGTTCATTTTTTTTCAATATATTTACGCTTTGCATATAAAGTAAACTATATTCCGTGTTTTATTTCACGAAAATGTGCAGTAATTTGCTTGGCTCAGATGTTGTGTCACCGGCTTACGCCTATGAATACTGACGCAGGAGCCAGTGACTCAACTGGTGTGCCACAGATTTTTTGAGCACTTAATTAGAAAAAAAATACTTCTAAACGAAAACAGGATACTAGGAACCACTTTTTGCGTGATTTTTCAAACAATATACTCGAAACAGTGCTCGGCTGCGCAACAATGGCTGATATTTGGATTGGCACTCAACGTGTTAAATAGATATTTTATTTAATATTTATTGTTTATATACTCATACATATGTTACCTTATGCTTCGGGAGTGATTTAAAATGCAAAATTTGAGAAAAAAAATGACCTTAAAAATTTGAGGCCAAAAGAAAAAAAATTACTTAGGTCCTTTATGTAATAAATAAGAAAAATGTTTTTGATTAATATGAAAATGAGTTTATTATCGAAAAATTTACATTTGACGGTTTAGCTGGCCAAGTGTTGATTATATTATAGTAAAAATTTTGATATGCTTCTGGAACATACTGTACCAAATTAGTCATGTCCAGCCGTATTCATAAACAAATTTAGTCGTTACTAACGCGCAACTAGTATATCTAGGATCAAACCCTATGCATAATTCTACATATAGGGTTTGATCCTGGCTAAACTAGTTACGCGTTAGTAACGACTAAATTTGTTTATGAATACGGCTGGTTGTGTTTAATTTTCGATTATTATGGTTGCTGATTGGTTAATAATTGTTAAATATATTGAATACAAGAATATTATTTTTATATGAACAGAAACCTTATTCAAAACGACACATCAGAAGATTGGTCCTTACCGAAAAAAACAAACAGATTGTGAAATTGGAAAATGTTTTAAAAAACTTGATACATGATCATAACAATGCAGTAGTGCTTCAAAAAAAATGAAGAAGGCGTTAGAAAGATAGACGTTGAAAACATTGAAGAAATCCACGATCATATTAAAGGGAACGCTCTGCCTTTGCAAGAACACACCTCTACTACAGGAAGAATATGCAACGACATAAAAAGAAATAGTAACCCAGAGAACATGTTTGATGACTGTGACTTTCATAATTCTCCATCCCTCAAGGAAAAATTATCAAATTGGGCCATCACATATCACATCGCACATAACCATTTGAATTCGCTATTAACAATATTAAGAGAGGAAAAATATTAACGTACCAAAATGTTCCAAAACTTTGCTACACACTCCTAGGAATTGTGTGGTTAAAAATTTTACTTCTGGCAAATATTGTCATTTAGGAATAGAAAAGGGTGTAACGTATATTTTAAATAAGTATTCTGTAACTTTTCCTAGGAACACTGTTTTATACGTTAATGTAAATGTTGACGGGGTACCCTGTTCAGATAATTCAAATTTTTGGCCTATTTTAGCGTACCTCTGTTTAAAACCGGATATTCAGAATGAACCTTTTATTGTTGGAGTTTACCACGGTTCGACAAAACCAAAAGATATTCACGAGTATTTGAGAGATTTTGTTAGTGAAATGAACATTTTAGAAATCGAGGGATTCGTATATAATAAGAAAACAATAAAAGTTATAAAAAAAAATTTGATTTGCGATGCGCCAGCCAAAGCATTTGTATTAAATGTAAAAGGTCACAATTCATCTGTAGGGTGTAATAAATGTACAGTAGAGGGTAATTTTATAGATAGGTGCATGACATTTCAAGATATGAATTTTCGATCAAATGAATCGTTTCGCAATAAATTGATGAGGAATGTCATAAAGGAAGTTCACCGTTGGAGGCCCTCAATATTGATATAGTCCAACAGTTCCCATTTTAGTACTATTAGGAGTTTGTAAAAGAATTTTACTTTTTTTAATAAAAGGCAAGCTAGGAACGCACATAGTAGACGAAAGATTGAATCTAATGGGTGAAAAATTTTTATCTCTGAAAAATTTGATACCAGACAATTTTGCAAGAAAACCAAGAGACCTAACTAGTGTCGATCATTGGAAAGCGACAGAACTCAGACAATTTTTATTGTATACAGGAGCACATGTTCTAAAAGGAGCCGTGAGTAATTGTCAGTATAAACATTTCATGAAGCTACACATAGCAAAACTAAAGGAACGAAACAACAACCTAAACCGGCCTCATAAAAGAACAAATTCTACTTCACCAGTTCAGATCTAAGACCTTTGGGTTTGCTGGTGAAAACTACTGTAACTAAAATTTAATGTTGGATCACAGCATTATAGGATATTTCTTACTGCTTAGCTTAGGACTAACAGGTACATAGTACGTTTCAATGAATATTTTAAATAATAAATTTTAAAAATAATAATACACCTCTACCATTGCTTTACTTTTTTCACAGAGTAATGAGTAATTGTAATGCATTCCTTTTTACAAGTAATGTTCCAACCACTGCGTCATACCACGTGCGGTTGAAGTTGTTTGCTTATTTTATCGTTGAGATTCTTGTTGTGAAGGTCGAAGTGTTAGTGAGTGTTTCCAATTGAGCGTTTTGAATTGTTATTGTTATTATAGTTATTGTTATTGTTAATTGTTATCGTTTTATTACTGCCAAGAAGGGTGAAGTAGGTAAGTGTATTAGTACTAAGTAATTAATCTTCTGTAACAGCAGGTAGGTACACAACCGCATGTATTGCAATAATGGAGTCATTCACAATAGCGTGGGGTTTACAGCCATGATGCAACAAATGCGGTAGTAGTTCATCTAAACATGTAATAATCTGTATTTTCCAAAAATTTCAGTTTGAATTTTGAGTTTTGAATTTCGGTTAAAATTATCTTGTTTTTTTTCCTGACAATGTCGCGAAAGCCATTTCTTGATTTGACACGTCAAGGCAAAATAAAACGAATTCGAAAAGCTATTCAGCAACAGAATGAACCAGATTATGCTAGCTCTTCTACAGAAAATGATCCACCTGTGCCTTTCTCTGATCGCAGCTACTGTTCTGATGCTGAAAATATTAACCAGAATCTCCTCTCTGGGGACGAAGTAGGCAACAAGCGCCTCAATGAAATTATGCAGCAAAACCAGGAACAAGGCTTCCATGATAAGTTTCATGATTTTTCACCTTTATTGTATACGTTAATAAGAACAAACTCAACACTTTAGGATAATATTTTATTCAAATAACACATTCTTAAACTACTCTATAAATTCATCAGCACGCCCCGTACTGCCAACCTTACTCTCTAATCTGACTCAATACACTACACTACTTCCCCTTTAATTTTGATTCGCTAATTATAGATTCAATCTTTGTGGAGGCTTTCTCATTCGATTGGATTTTCGAATACTAGGAGGAGATGGATTACAAATTATAGGAGAGCAGGGTTTTGGATCTAACACTTGTGCGGGTATTTCTTCATCCAGATCTGCAGCGTTTGGTTCTTGTAGGTCATTTCTTCTTTGCGACTCTTGCATTGAATGTTCACCCTCTCTGGGCTCCATATTAAATACATACGGATATCGCTCTTGTACTAATTTCTCAATTCTTAGGTTTGAGTGTTTTAAGTTATCAGCATGTACCAATTTAATGTACCCATTTACCCAAACAAAATATGTGACGTAACTAATGACCTTCACTACTTTACCTGGAATCCATTTCTTTTCCTTGTCCAAGTATATCAAGACATTTTCCCTTTCTGTAAAAAATGTCCTTGGTTTCTTTTCGACTTTTTTTTCTTGTGTTTTAACTTCTTTACTTCCCTGTGCCAATTGGGGTTTTAACATACTTATCTTTGTACGTGGGGCCTGACGTAATAACAATTCACTTGGAGGCTTTTGAGTAGCTACTGAAGGCGTGTTCCGATACGCAAATAAAAAATTTTGCAACTTGTGTTCTATATTGCCGTTATTTGTTTCATAAATTAATTTCTTTAGTGCCGATTTTACTTTTCCCACAGCTCTTTCGGCACTGCCATTGCTTGGTGGATGATATGGTGGTGTATTAGTCAATTTTATACCATTAGACATACAAAACGTTTGGAACTCTGTACTATTAAATGGCGGTCCGTTATCTGCAACTAATACTTCTGGGAGTCCAAACCGTGCGAATACTTCTCTTAACTTTTCTATTGTTTTACCTGCTTCAGTTCCTTTTTTCATTGTAAAGACTTCGAGCCATTTCGTTGTTGTATCGAATACAATTAAGAATGTAATTTGGTTAAAACTGCAGAAGTCGATGTGCACTCGTTTCCAATTCCTGGTAGATGACGTCCATGTTGTTAAATTCACCTGGTTACCTTTTGCTGCAAATACTTAGCAAGCTTCACACTCGCCTACTTTTTCCTCGATATCATTGTTTATATTGGGCCACCATACTGCACCTCTTGCAATCAACTTGGTCCTGACTATGCCAGGGTGCTGATCATGAAGCATGTCTAGTACCTCGCTACGCAGACTCTGGGGTATGATCACTCTATTTCCCCATGTTAAACAATCTTCTTCAATACTAATCTCAGATCTTCTTTGAAAATACGGTTTCAAGTTTACATCTTCTAGTTTTTGTGGCCATCCGTACCTAGATAGTTCTGTTACTTTACTTAAATTACTATCTTTCTGTGTCTCTACTGCTATGTCTTTTGCACTCAGAGGTAACTCATTTATCTGTGTGAACGCGTGTACCTCCTCTACTTCACTAGCCACTGCCATGGGCAACCCATCAGCATTACCAATATCTTTCCCCTTTCTATATTTTATTTGATAATCATACGACGACAATATTATTGCATACCTCTGCAATCTTGCGTGCGCTAGTGTCGGAATACCGCTTTTTGGACTTAGGATAGTTCTCAGTGGTTCGTGATCTGTTTGTAATGTGAATTTTCGACCATATATGTACTTGTGGAATTTCTTCACTGCAAATATGATAGCAAGGGCTTCTTTTTGTACTTGTGGATAGTTTTGTTCCCTTTTATTTAAGTTACATGAAACAAAAAGTACTGCTTTTTCCTCCCCATCCACTACTTGACTCATTACTGCCCCAAGACCATACTATGATGAATCTGCTGTTATTACAATTTCCTTTGTTGGATCATATATTGCTAATGCTCTGCTATTTATTAATAATTCCTTACTTTGCTTGAATACCATTTCACATTCCTTTGACCGCTTGAAGGGTACATTCTTTTGCAATAATTTATACAAGGGGTAAATTTCAGTAGACAACATGGGTATAAATTTTTCATAATAATTAAGTAGACCTAAATAAGCTCTTAATTCACTTACATCTTTAGGAGCTGGTGCATCCCTAATAGCTTCCACCTTCTTATTTATTGGACTAACCCCCTTCCTGCTTATGCAGTGACCAAGAAATTCTACTTCTTCCTTAAAAAATACCGATTTCTCTTGGTTTATTCTAATGTTGTGTTTGTTTAGACGTTTCATGACTTCTGTTACTTTGGTTATACAATCTTGGTGACTCCTTCCTGCAATTATGACATCGTCTATGTAGACAGCAACGTTAGGAACGCCTTTCAGTGTTTCTTCCATCGTTAATTGGAACAATGCTGGGGCACTTGAAACACCGTAGGGTAAACGTGTAAATTGAAAAAGACCTATATGCGTATTACTTGTAAGCAATGGTTGTGAACGACTTTTAGTTGCATATATGCATTGCTTAAATCTAGTATTGTAAACACTGTGGCTCCTGATAACACTTGAAAGATATCCTGCAGCCCCGGTAACGGATAATAATCCGTTCTCAAATTTGGGTTTAGGGTCTTCTTCAAGTCGACACATATTCGGATTTCCCCATTTTTCTTGGGTACTACTACTATCGGACTAGCCATGTCGGCTCGGGTTACTGGGATTAGTATACCTTCTTTCTCCATCTTCTTGAGTTCTCCTGTGACCTTTTCCTTTATTGCATATGGTACTTGGTATGGTTTATGGAACAGAAAATTAGGATTTTCCTTGAGGACTAGATTAGCTGAAAATCCTTCGATGGCTTGACTTCTATCTGCTGAAAATACCTTATTGAATTTCTTCCTTAATTCGGCTACTACCTTATCTTCGTCCATTCTCACTGCTGCAATACGGGTAGGAATTTCCGGGTTAGGACTGGTATAATTAGTTAAGGATAACCTCCAACAAGGGTGCATCTCGTCTAACCAAGCCCGACCTAATAAGGGCAAAAAACATTCAACTGACTTTACAATAACTAAGGGTAATTTATGAGTTTTGCTGCCAACCCTTACCTTGACATCAACCTCTCCTAGTACGTCTACCATACCTGATATAGTTTTAAGCCGTCTACTACATGGCTGTAATTCTAATTTATTGCTAAAGTGTTCATAAAAATCCATTTCTGACATCAAACTTAGTCTAGCACCCGAATCTACTTCCATCTTGATCTTCTTTTCTTCAATTACTACTTCTGAAACGACTGGGTCTGCATTTATGCTGTTTACGGCTTCACTCACAACTTTTATTTCAACAATATTATTCAGATAAGACTGGACCTCTTCTTCTTCTTCTGACTCTTCAACGTCGACTGCATTAACACTTCTTGCCTTTGACTGACACCTGGAGGAAGTATGACCCCTTCTCTGACACACGAAACATTTCCATTCCTTAGCTGGGCAGTAGTTTGGGTTATGATTTCTTCCACAACGGTAACATTTATTTTGGTACCATTTGTTTCTCTGAGTACTTCGTGTGTTTTCCCGGTCTACTTCATTTTCAGTCCGTGGTTGTTTGCTCGTAAGTTTTTGACGGTTCTCTGTAGCCTTGATTCTGTTTACTACCGTATGTGAGGACTGTTGCAGTTCCAGACTTTCCGCTTCTAGCATTTCCTGAGCTAATGCGATTTCACAAGCCTTAGAGAATTTTAAATCCTTTTCAGTTAATAACCGATCCTGAATTCTTTTGTTTGAGAGACCACAGACAAATTTATCCCTCAAGGCTCGTTCTAGGAATTCTGCAAACTCACACAGACTAGCTTGTTCTTTCAACTTTCCAATGTACTCTGAGATGTACATCGCCTCTTGACTTATTTTATAAAATTTATAAGTTTCTATAATTACAGACCTTTTTGGTGCAAGTCTCGACTTTAATATCTGTTTTAGCTCCTTGTATGACTTTTGATCCACTGTCTCGGGCTTGACACTAGTTCTGAGCAGCTTGTATGCTTCACTTCCCATCAAGGTAATGAAGTCGACTTTTTCCGACTCAACTACTTTATTACATTTGAACAGATGATCCATACGTTCGAGATAACACTCGATATCTGCTTTCTCTAAGTCTAACTGTTCAATTGAACCTATTATAGCCATTTTTAAATTTTATTTTTCACGACCACACTTTTATTGCATTGGTTGATTGGTTATAAATTTTCTATTATTTTATACTCGATTTACTTTGACTGGTAGGACTATGATACTTCTAACCTCAATAATTTCTTTACACGTTTTTGGACTTGACCTCTTCTCCTGTATTTCTAGTATTCCCCATTAACACTTACAATCCCATCCTCGTCGCCACTTATTGTATACGTTAATAAGAACAAACTCAACACTTTAGGATAATATTTTATTCAAATAACACATTCTTAATCTACTCTATAAATTCATCAGCACGCCCCGTTCCGTACTGCCAACCTTACTCTCTAATCTGACTCAATACACTACAATCTTCAGATGAATCTGATACTGAATTTTCCACTGCAAACTATATGGAAAATGAAAATATTCGTAAAAGTTTGAAAATTTGGGCAGTTCAGTACCATGTCACAAATGTTGCCTTGTCGGCACTTCTCTGTATTTTGAAAACCCACAAATGTTTTGATTTGCCTTTGGACGCCCGTTCTCTGCTAAAAACACCATCTAGAGTTACTATTTCGTCTGTTGCTCCTGTTACCACTTGCTATAATGTTTTCCTACTAAAAGCGTAGTTCTTGTACTAAGAATCTTAGCAAGCAATGAATTAAACAAGAGTCTTAAAGGACAACGTATATTGTTGTGATATTGACTCGGGACTTGTACGAGTTCCTATGCTAAATTAATATAAAGGTTGATAGCTACCTTAAGCTTACGTTTAATAAATTTGTCAAATTTTATTTTAATTTTTCTTTTCAATAAATCGGTTATGTTCATAATAAATATTATTTCGGTTTCTGAAGGCTCTTATCTCAGGATATTTGGTTCTTTGTTTGTATTTGTCTTGGTATCAGCTGTGGTTCGTTTCTATCTTTCAAAATTTGGGCCATATTTGGTTCCGATATGCTTTCGTTTGGTCGACTAAAAGTAAATGTTTATTAATGTCATAAAATTATGTAATTATGTAAAAATTGGTTTAGTATTTAAGATAATTCTTTGTCTGAATGAATTTAGCTATTTGTGAAAGGCTATGTTTTTATTTTAAGTTTTTTATTTATAAAATTTGTTATCGAAGCATCTTACAATACTCGGATAAACGTTGGTTTGTTCAATAGGTTGTCCCAGTATTCGTGATGTGGGTTGTAGCTATCTCCTTAGTTAGAAACGGTTTATCTTCATGTTTCTTTTATATGGAAAATGATTTTCTTAAAAAAATCGTTTATCTAAAAATTTAAGGTTTGAGGTTATGTTATCAAAATTTATAAATTATTAATTTTGGACTTTGGAGAAGTTTTTGGTGAAAAGCAAAGAACTTAAAGTGTGTAGAAAATGGTGAGGAATCTGAAAATTGATATATGAGTTGAGTGAAAAAGTTTTCCTTAATAAGGAAAATTAACAAATTTGAAAAGTTTTTCAAATGGTATTGAAAACATAGCAAATGATATATCATTTAAAAGGGAAAATTTTAAGGAATCGGAAAATGTGCTTAGTTTCGAGAAATCACCATCAGTATAAAGGCCAGAAAGGCATTTAAAATTATTATATTATAAAAACAATTGATGTTCTAATGTTTCTACAGTAAAAATGTTTGTTACCATGGTGAAAAACAAACTTGTTGACAAAGGTGATAAATAGGCCTGACAAAACAAAAAGGACTCACTCAGCTATAACTTGTTGAAAGAGCGTGTCGTTTCCTGGAGTCGAGAAAATTACAAAGTTGGAGTTTATTTGTGTTGTGACAAGCATTGAAGCAGCCATTGTTGTTTAGAAAGTGTCGTTTGGTATCGATATCGATTTAAGAGTGGATTTGTCGGCGCAGGTTCTTGAAATACGAAGAAGCGTGGGAAGTTTGTAATTCGCCGTTCATGGTCATCCTGTTAAGATAAGTTTTTTTTTGTATTTAAATTTAATTTTGAGCCTAGGGAAGATAGGGTGTTTAATTGTTGGTTTTTTTTTTAAAATTTAATTTCTTTTTGTGTGTCAGTAAATATTAATTTCTTTGTGTGTAAATAAATTTCAATTTTGTTTGTGTGTTGCTTAAAATTTTGTCATTTCATTTTTTTGTTGTTTATCGTATGAAAGTTTTTTTGTTGTGTTTATGCTAAATAGTGGACCCACAGAAGATACTTGTCAGAGCAGGACAAGGTATCGAAGGAGCCCGAGATAAGAGTTCTTTTGTTTGTTTATTTTTTTTTGTAGATCGTACAGGTAAAGTTGATCAATATTTACAGCATTATTTGTTTAGCACCCCAAAAAGAGCATAGAGTTAGGATACAGTGTAATTATTAACGCAGCAACGTGGGGCTTTATAGCGTAGAACAGTGCAATATATTTAAGTTACATAAAATATAGAATTTTAATATTATTACAATGACAGAAATTAGCCTTAATTTAATAGATTAACATGACAGCGACACATAGCTTTACCTTTACAAGTTGATAGTTAGGACCTCAGAACGGAACTCCTTGTTTATTAAAGACAAAAGTCTTTTATACTGTTTTTTATCCATGTTAAACTAGTTCGAAATTGCTATTTAATTACTATATTGTTTTTGATGCTTTTACTTTCACTGATAATGTTCAAAACAACTATTACTTTAGCTCTGCTTATTACATAACCTTCCCCTTTTTAAGAATTTAGTACATACTAAAACTAACATTTTTAACTTAAACTGATAATTTTGTCAAAAAAAAAAAAATTATCTACAATAGCCTGATATCGCACTCTAGGAATGTGTAAAGTTCTTTGGTTACCATTGCTTATTCCTGCTGTACCAATACCATCATAGGGTGTTGTTTCCAAATCAGAAGGTAGTTTTCCTACTACTTGCTTGGTACTGATTGTTTGTACTGGTCTTCTGGAGGAGCTCCTTGCTATGAGGTAGCCCTCGGCATCCAACCAATAATACTTCGGGGGTCGGTTGAACTGCCCATGAATGATTCGAATTCGCTGATCGACCATCTGGATACCAACAGTCTCCTTCTCGGGTCTCTTCCTTTTTACTGCCCGGCTTGGAGGATCCTGTCGTGGTCTGACTGTACTTGGCTTGTTAGGTTGTGGCGGTCCGCAGAGTTTACACATTCCTTATGAGTACCTGGTTTCCTTAAACAGTTTTAAATATACTTAATTACTTAGTCCTAAGTGACATGATAATAGAATAGGTTGAAGCTATGTGTTTATTCTTACTACTTCCGTTAAAACACAGGCGAGTAGACATTTGGTGCGGAGGCTACACGTTCTACTGATACCGGTTTTTCCGGTAATTCTAACATGGGTAACATTTCATGAGGCTCCTTCACCTTGTGTACTACTCGTACCGTGACAGGTTGTGGTTGTAACTTAAACCATGCTTGAATGGTTTTTCTTTTATACACTAAAACAAAACAAATGACTGAATGAATGAAGATGATAGGTCCTGAAGACCAAATGATGGTTTGGCGAGCAATGAAACGGTTGTGTTGATTATTACGAAATGAATTTAGGTTCTTTTCCCATTCTTGAACCGATATTCCGGCCTGGATGACAGACGTGTCCACTGATTCTAAAACTGAGACTATTTCTAGTTCATTTCCCAATTTAGACTGCTGTAACTGTGATTGATTTACTGATTCAATGATATTAGTCAACATTGGCGGGATGATAATTACGAATTTTGAGGTTTCTAAAACTGTTCTAACAACTGAATGTGGTAGTAAGGTATAATCTGGACCATGAACGTAACAAGCCTGTGATATCCTTATTATACCTGTCCCTGTTATAACCTTACTTGACACATTCATTTGAGATTTTTCAAATGGTTCTACGGGACAGTTTAGAGTTAATTTGTCGTTTTTGACACTGTAAACCCAAACATTACTGTCCTTCCTTCTGTATAACACTGAAGGTGCAGAAGTTGATATTACTTTTGAACAGAGTTCCTTAATATCTACTTCGTTACCCATGAACAGTGCATACAGAAACGACGTACGTTTACCCTTATACCGGGTGAGTCAGACCACCCGTATCAATCGTTTTTTTCGAAAACGGTTAATCGTAGAGAGTTAGGCCAAAAATTTTTATTACAAAAGCCTTCATGAAAAATCGAATGGTGACATTGGTATTCGCCGGAAAAATCGGCATCCTCAAAAGTTTGCTCCAGAATGTTGAGAACTCCAAAATTTCAAATAGCACGGGGGGTCAAAAGTTATCGTTGAAAAGGTATTTAAAAAATAAACAAGTTTTGTAGGAAAAATAATTTTATTACCCCCACCCCTTCTGAGGAATATTCGATTGAAGCTATTAGGTAATTGTACTGTTATTTAGGCAGGATGTAAACGGCCTAAGTAACTACATACGTGCTAACAATAGAAATGCATGGAAAATCAGCAGTGGATGAACACGGGCTGACAAGAAGAAGAAGTTATTTAACTTTATATTTAAAAAATGTCTAAAATGTAAGTTTGACAATAGGTCACCCGATTGTACTCCACTGGATACAACGAGAGATGATATGAAGCTGAGAATTCGCAATGCCTGCCGGTCATTAAGTGGTGAAGAAATATTGAGAACCACTGATAATGTGACTAGAAGAGCTCGACAGTGTTTAGAAATAGATGGACGACACAGTTTGAACAATTATTGTGATATTGTCAAACTTACATTTTAGACATTTTTTAAATGTAAAGTTAAATAACTTCTTCTTCTTGTCAGCCCGTGTTCATCCACTGCTGATTTTCCATGCATTTCTATTGTTAGCACGTATGTAGTTACTTAGGCCGTTTACATCCTGCCTAAATAACAGTACAATTACCTAATAGCTTCAATCGAATATTCCTCAGAAGGGGTGGGGGTAATAAAATTATTTTTCCTACAAAACTTGTTTATTTTTTAAATACCTTTTCAACGATACTACTTTTGACCCCCCGTGCTATTTGAAATTTTGGAGTTCTCAACATTCTGGAGCAAACTCTTGAGGATGCCGATTTTTCCGGCGAATGCCAATGTCACCATTCGATTCTTCATGAAGGCTTTTGTAATACAAAATTTTGGCCTGACTCTCTACGATTAACCGTTTTCGAAAAAAACGACTGATACGGGTGGTCTGACTCACCCGATATAATGGTGAAGTCGACGGGCATATTCTGACAGCACCCTTGGTACATTGTAACGTATCTGCTGATTTGCATACAGTCCCACGAGAAGCGCCAATAGATTTGCTGGAACAAACATAAACAGTTATTAGCGGGTACTTACAGTGGTTATTTCTTTTTCTTTAAAATCCACGGGTGGTCTGCTGCTGCCCCCTTGGATCGGGTGTGGTACGTATTTCCCCTCGTGGATGATTGTGCTACTGGAACTGTGGTGGTAGTCTGATCTCTTGGAGTGGCCTGTTCTACTGATTCTGTTGGTACTGGGCTAGGCGGATGATCTTCCGGGGCTCCCATCATCTGCGTGTTTTCGGGTTCCCATTCTGGAGCAGCCTGCTGCACTTGTTCTGGTATCGGTGTGATTGAAGGTTCCTCCTGGACATCCTGTATCTGGTCGCCGCCGGCCGCAAATTCAGCTTGACACTGCCATAGTATATCCATGTCGGCGTTAATACCTTGCTCTTGTGGTTTCGGGTTCTGGGCCGTCTTAGGATCTTCTGGAGGTCGCTCTTCGGTTTCTTCTGGGGTGTTGCATAGTTTTAACCTGTTGGCATGTACAATCATGTTTCGTTTGCCCCTAATTTCCTGAATTTGGAAGTTAACAGGACCAGGTTGGTTAATTACCCTAAATGGTCCTGACCATGGTTTACCTAATTTCCTTGTCCCAACCTGTGTTACTTCCTCATGTAAGTAAACACGGTCACCTACTTGAAAGCTCACTGGAGCTGTCTTTTTATTATACCAATTCTCACCCTTTTCGGCTGCTGCTTCCAGCTTCCTAGTAACTACGTGGTACACATTATGTAGTCTGGTGACAAGTTCTGCTGCATAGTTCTCGCTGACGTCATATCTGGGTCTCTGTGGGCTCATAATGTCGTCGAACGGCATCACAAAATCTCTTCCATGCAGTAGAAAGTAGGGGGTTTCCCCTGTAGCACTGTGAACACTGCTTCTTAATGCTAACAATACATACGGAATGTAGGTGTCCCAGTTGCGCTGGTCCTTGCTGACATAGTGGGAGAGGAAATCCTTCAGTGTCCTGTGAAATCTTTCAATCCTTCCATTCCCCATCGGATGCCATGCTGTTGTTGAATTTTCCGGATGCCTAACAGTCTGCAGGTTTCTTTAAATACTTCGGACAGGAAGTTGGAGTAGTTCCATTGGCGCCCCATGTCTGCTTACAACGTTAGTTACAAAGGCCTGTGCGATCGTGTGGGCTTTTTGATCCGGGAGAGGTATTGCTTCTGGATATCTAGTAAAAGCATCCTGGAAGGTTAGAATATATTTATTACCTATGTCTGTTACTGGTAGTGGACCAACAATATCCATGGAGGTACGTTGAAATGGGGCTGTTAGTTCTTGGAATCTTTGTAGGGGAGCTACCTTGTGGTTTGGGGGTGTTTTCCGCTCGTTGCAGGATGCGCGGCTTTACAATACTCACTGATGTCCTTGGTCATACCTTTCCAATAGAATACCTTTTTGATTCGTGCCAGGGTCTTCTCACTTCCTTGATGACCCGCCATTGGTGAGTCGTGGTACGTTCTTAAAATTCTTCTAACCATTTTCTGAGGGGTTGCTATAGTATCCTGAAGCTCACCTGGGTTCCTGATCTTGTAGAGGACATTATCCACGTCCAGACTGTATTCACTGTCCTGTCCCTTCTGGATAGCTTGGAATACCTTCTCCAGTAGTGGATCCTTCCGTTGTTCTTCAGTGATGCGTTCCCTATCCCATATTGGCTCGAATTGTTCTTCCACGTGGTTAATCATTATCCTAGAAAGGGCATCAGCATGTAAATGTTGCTTACCCGGCTTATACTCGATTTCAAAGTCGTATTCCCCTAAAATAAGTGCCCACCGGGCTAATCGGGAACTGGGGTCCTTTATATTCATCAGCCATCGTAATGGTCTATGATCTGTCTGGATGATAAATCTCCTACCATACAAGTAACACCTAAAAAATTTTACAGCCCATATTACCCCAAGGCACTCCTGTTCGATGACGCTGTAGTCCTTTTCTGCTTTGTTCAGCTGCCTGCTAGCAAAACCTATGGGTCTCTCAAAGCCTTGAAACTTCTGACTAAGTACAGCGCCGATTGCTTCACCGGATGCGTCCGTAGCTAAGATTAAGGGCTGGTCGAAATCTGGATAGGCGATTACTGGTGCTTCGCATAAGGCATTCCTAAGATCTGTAAATGCTGCTTGCTCACCTGAGGTCCACTTGAATTCTACGTCCTTCCGTGTGAGTTTTGTTAAGGGCAGCGCTTGATGCGCAAACTTATCTATGAACCGCCTATAAAATCCTACTAGTCCAAGGAAAGCTCTGACTTCCTTAATTGTTGTAGGTGTTGGATACCGCTGGATTGCTGCTATTTTGTCGGGATCCGGTTGAACGCCGTCACCTGTGATTACGTGTCCTAAATATTTCGTTTTGCGCTGTAAAAAATTGCATTTGCTTGGTTTTAATTTCAAGTTAGCACTTCGTAGCCTGTCAAAAACTTCTCGTAATCTGCGAAGGTGCTCTCCTACGTCATCGACGCTAAAAACGATGACATCATCTAGGTAGACAAATAATTTCTCACCTGTAAGACCAGAAAGTATGACGTACATTAGGCGCTGCCATGTTGAGGGGGCGTTCGCCAAACCGAAAGGCATACGGTTCCACTCGTAGTGTCCTGCTGGTGTACTAAAACCTGTTTTCTCTCGATCTTCCTCAGCAACACTCACCTGGTGGTATCCACTGGCCATATCCAAGGTACTAAACAGCTTTGCGTTTCCTAGCTGTTCCAGCGTATCCTGGAGTCGTGGTAATGGAAAATAGTCCCGCTTTGTGATTAAGTTCAGCCCTCGATAGTCGATGCACATCCTCATCTGTTGCTTGGCTCCTGGTGACTTTTTGCTTACCAGAACAACCGGCGCGGCGACTGTGATTCGCTGATGATGCCCTCCTGGAGCAGTTCCTTAACCTGTTCTTGGAGTATCCCACGTTGTGCGTATGGAACCCTATATGGTGCCTTTGCGATGGGCGGGACCTCCTCTGTTATTATTCTGTGTTGTACCACATCGGTGCAACCTAACTTTGTTCCTGCTAACATAAAAATATCTTTATACTCGCCCAGTAATTCCTTTAACGTTTTCTCGTCTGCTTCACTTAGGTGGCTGTAGTCCACGTACTCATCCAAATCTAATGGTTTGTCCTCTATGTATGCAATGCTCGGTCTATTGGGCTCAACGTTGGTCGTCTGGTTCACAACAGTACACGGGACCAGTTCGCCAATTACTTGCTTCGCAGGTACCTTCAGTACTGTCTGCGAAACGTTCATTAATCGAACCGGAGTTTGTAACCTGTTGCCATTCACGACAATTCTAGCTGCCACTACCCCTTGAGTTTGCACCTCGACTGGTTCCATGAGTGCATCTCCTTCCTGGGCTTCACCGCTGCATTCTCCGTTGCATACTACCTCGCTTCTGGGTGGAATTTCTAGGTCCTCCATAGTCCGTACGATTCTTACTTGGGGAGTATCCACCACAGGGTTGTCATCTTGTTCCTGCACTAAATTAATTACCTTTTTACCTGGGGTTACTATCTTTAACTCTTCCGAGCCAATAGTAACCTTTCTCTTTTTGTAATCAATTGTTGCCTGGTGGCTGCTTAAAAAATCTTCCACAAGAAGGCCTTCCGTCTTCAAGGGTAGATTGTTTTCGCAGACCACGAACTCGTGCTCTAACTCACTACTGCCAACCTGTATATTTACTCTGGCCTTTCCTGCCACGGGTAAATAATGACCATAAATGTCAGTTATAGCACGAGCTCCAAAATTACCTAACTTACGCCCATCTACTACGCCTTTCTTCAGCACACTCACCCCAGCACCAGTATCCACAAGTAGTTCGCACCTTCGGTTCCCAATGCCGACACCGACTGCGCTTCCTCCTTCGTTCTTGTGGATCGTTGCTACTGGCTGGGTTAGAGTTGCTGCGGCGGCGTTGCCACGATAGCCTGGGCGTTGGTTGCGGGCGCTGTGGAGTTTAAATTACTGGATGGTTCTCTGCACGCACTTATCCTATGCCCCTGTTTCTCACATCTCTTGCAGAACGTTGGCCTGACAGCTGCAGCGGAACTCCTTGCAGGGCAATACCTGGAAATATGACCGAGTTCCTCGCAATTAAAACACATGACCTCAGCCCTATTGAATTTATCTCTGTCCCTCGGCTTCCTCTCCTTACTGGTAGGTCTTCGCGCTGTACCAAACGGCCAAGGCTCGTACAACAAAATTAGTAAATACCTGTTAGAAGGAATTAAATAAAATATTATTCTTGACGACTGCACTGCTTACGTCGGCCATGAACTGGAAGTCGACACCTTTGCTGATATGTAGCACTGACCTACCTATGTTAACTTGCACTTTTAAACTAAATAAAATAAAATGTGGATTATGACTCTGCTTCTAAAGAAAAATGCCAAAATGTAATTAAGAACTATATTCAATTTAAAACTTCACATCACTCCTCTGCTACACTTGGAAATATAATAAATACAATAGGCAATAATTTGAAAGTATAATGTATTACTAAAATTTTATGTACGTCAACAAATCCTTTGTACAAACTCAAGCTTATCTGCCAATACGCAGAGAATTACTTGAATCTACTCTATAAATATTATAGTAACAAAACTTAACTGAAAGATTTAATTCTTGGATAAAATGAATTTTAAAATCCTACCTTATTTATGACAGGAATCTTGTGAATTGGACTTAGAATTTCGATGAGCTAGTGGAGTTGCCCCAAAGGCACTAGATTGATTATTACCGAATGAAGATTCGCGAGCAACTGGCAAAAATTGCATGAATAAAAATTTAGGAAACCTTTATTAGGTTACTGTTGTAACTATGAATTTGCCGACGTTTTGATTCCAAGGTTCAGTTTTTGAACTGAACTCTACTTTTGATTTACAATTATCAGCTATTGCATTGGAATTTATTTGCAATAAGTGTTCTAAATACCTGAAGTATGTTGTAAAGTTCAAATTGATATTAAACTTAAATTCAATGTTAATTTATTGAATTGAAACTTAACTAAATACCAAAACTAAAAACTACCCCCGATCCGTTACATAGGATCCCCCTTAGTAGAAGAGAAATCATTCTTTATCGAATGATTTTTCTTCTTCTAAGTAACCATAACCATAAGTAAAGTATATAAATCTAAATCCCTAAGTACAATATCCTAACCCTTCTCTGGTTTATACAATCTGAAAAGGGATACCTAACATTAGAATTTCCAGTCAAATATTTCGGTTAATCTCTCCGACGTGGTCACATTATTGAAATGCCCATTCACTGTTCACTTTATTATAGATAGACACTAGTTTAAATCTTCGGGAGAGTTAACGTTGTTTCGTGAACAAAAAAACGATAAAATTAAGAAAATTTTAAGGATTATCCCCTATGATAGGTAAATTTATTAAGAGAAGAAACCCATAAGAACACCAAGTCTTGGTGGAGTCATGAGATTCATAATTGTTGTTGTGACCAGTGCAAGTTTGGATAGACGTTGCTGTGTTGACTGTCATTAGGACCCGAACTAGGAATATTGAAGATCGTGGGCGTAGAGGAGGATGCAACTAGGGGTTGCGAAACTTCCACAGCATTTTCTACCGTCTGTGCGTTGACGATTTCCGTGTGTTGTGTGAATTCGGGCTGGTTCGTGTGCTGATTCCGCTTCACGTGGTGATTGTGTACTAACCACATTGTTAATGTATTCCATACACTGGCTAGGAGGGCAAGACCACACCCTAGGGTTTTATAAATTGCAAGTCCATTTAGAATTACTCCTAAAACATACTTAATGCTTTTTATTATTACGTAGACCCCGATGAGACCGCTACAGAATATACCAACATCTGTAAACCATCCCCATACATACTCTAACGTGGATCTTGCTAGTTTTTTAATTTCGGCTGAGTCGAAAATATGTAAGGTTGAGAAACCTTGATTATCCGTTTCTAGACCCGTCATTTTCCTGGTAAGGATATTTTGTACTGCTTCTCGTTGTATGCCAAATGTCAATATTCTTTGTACTCTTGATATTTCTTCTTGGGTATATAATCCATTCGCTCCGACTGCGTGAATGGGTGAAAACCTTAACTGTTGTTCTTCTTCCATTTGTAGTTTAGCTGGTGCTTCTTTAATGGTAGGATACGGAGATAGAGAAATCCATTTTCCGTCTATAAAGTATACGGGTGGAGTTTGATTATCACACTCGATTTGAGCGGCATGCTCGACTACTAAATGAGTAATTGGTACCATAAATTTCGATTGATTATTGACTGTTATTGGTAATTCGTTATAGCAGAATTTGGTTCGACGAACTTCTGCCATTCGAGGTGTGCATTGGAGAATGTAGAGAACTTCCCCTAGCACTCGACCTACGAATCCCATTTGGTTCTTTATGATTGCACTAAGCGCATTTGGTGTAAGCGGTGCTAACAATAGTCGATTTTTTAGGATTTCCCTTTGCTGAAGGCAGCGTCTGTAGACAGTGTCTATATACAGTCTATCAACTGATCGTTTGTATGCCTGTTCAGTGTATAATAATTTGCTATTAATATATGAAATGAGATTGGTATTTTGAGGAAGGATTTCCATTGAGGGATTTATGCGTTCGTGACCTTCCTCGATAATGACCAATATCCGTGGATGTTCTGTTAACCAAATGTTGTACCCGCACACCGTTGTTGTTTTTATCAATGATAGTGCGAATACCTTCGATGATTCTTCAACTACTAATATTTTGCCTAGATTTTGTCCCTTTTGTGTTATTATAGTTGCTTTTCCTTTGTGAAGGGAGCTCAAACCCTTGTCACATGTTGTATCCTGATTGTAGTCCCAAACAGTTTCCCCGAATGTGGAGTCAATGCAATAACCTTTTAGAAATGGACAGGTCAGTCCGTCTAGTAGATTTAATTCGTCGTTGTTTAAATTAACTGTATCCAAGTAGTCGTGGGCAGTAATTTTTATTGCGGCCTGGATGATAACATCGTTCCATGTATGTCCATTTTCGGTGTAGGTAGACCCCCGGCACTTGCTTTCGTCGTTTACCTGTCCCAGCAGCGTTATTGATTCCCTGGTTGTTCCACTCATTTGAATGTGCCCGATTATTTGTCCTTGAATTCTGATGCATCTTTCCGCCCCCAAGGGGTATATGTAGCTAGATACTCCTGCCGCTACCGCTGACGTGTGGCTATGCATGCCGCAGTGACTGATTATCCTGGTTATTTCCACCAAACAGGTTCTTACTCTTTCTACTTTGTAGTCATTTTTCTGAACAACATGCACCGTTGCATTTTCTTCTTGATAATCACTGATTTGGACTGGGCAATGGGCGACATCTCTCATGGATATTGTTGATAGGTTAGTATTGCCACTTCCACAATCGTACACTATCAGAGTGTTCACTACTAATTTATCCACTGAGTTTAATAGTACCACATAGAGTAGTAACTTCAACAGTTCCATCTTAAATTAAGAACAAGAATAACTAACGCGCTACGAATGTAATAAGTCAAAGTACTCAGTTAATTAATAGTAAAGAGTGTAACTTCTGGCACTTGTATAATAATAAACACTAATAATGCTAAGTAAGTAGTTCACAGAATGTATGTAATGCATTAAATTTGCTCACTTATCACTTGTTAGTTGAACGTAAACGTAACCTTGACGAAGCTCTGACACCTTGATTTTGAATTGATCCCAAATTTTCTATATCTCTTAAATTATCTTGATTCCTTTTTACTAATTTTTTTGTCTCTTTATTTACTTCTAAACGCCAGTTTCTTTTTGGTTTGTTTTTCTTTTCTTCTGATAACCAGGCGTTTTGGGCGTCTAATCCGTGTAAAATATTTAGTGTAACATCTTCAACGTTTATACCATATTCGTCGATTTCTTCTTCTCCTTCTTCTTCATCTTGACTGTCCGACACGTGATCCTTATTAAATGTTTCCTTTAGATGCCTGTTCTGTTGCACAGTGTTGATATTTTCAGTTCCCTCGTCTTGTGTGAAACCTTTGCAAAGTTTTAAACTATTTGCATGCACAATATGTTCTTTGCGTTTGTTTACTTCTCGAATCTTGAATGTGACAGGTCCTTTGATTTCTATTATTCGGTATGGTCCTTTCCAAGGTTTTGCCAACTTTTTTGAGAGTCCTACTTTTATACTAGGATCGTGTAAATACACTAAATCACCCAGTTTAAATTCCACCTCTTTAGTTGATTTATTATACTGAACCGCTCTTTTCTCGGCTGCAGTTTTCATATTTTCTTTTGCCTGATTAAACGCAATGTTAAGTTTTGTTAGGAGTTCTGACACGTAATTTTCATCCAGATCGTATTTTATAGTTCTTGACTTCAAGATTTCGTCAAATGGAAGGCAAGGATCTCGTCCATGCAGTAGAAAATAGGGACTGTATCCTGTGGAACTATGTAAGCTAAAGTTGTGTGGCATCATCAAGTAGGGAATCCAATCGTCCCAGGTTCTTTGTGATTTGGCGATGTAGTGTGACAAAAAATCCTTAAATACGCGATGACATCGTTCTATGGAACCATTCCCTTGCGCATGATACGGTGTTGTTTGAAGTTTTTCTATCCCTAGCGATCGGCATACGTCTTTGAATAACTTGGAGAGAAAATTGGCTCCTTGATCGGTAATTAATTTTTCTGGTGTTCCGTGTCTTGCAATGATGTTTTTTACAAAGGCTCTGCTAATCGTTTCGGCTTTTTGGTCTGGAATTGGTATCACTTCTACATATTTTGAGAAATGATCTTGAAATGTTAGTAGATATTTGTTTCCTTTGTCTGATGTGACGAATGGTCCGGTAATATCCATTCCGCATCTTGAAAATGGAACTGATATTTCCGGAAAATTTTGTAAGGGTGCAGCTCTTAGGTGTGGGGATGTTTTCCTTTGGTTACAGGAATGATATTTGGAAACGTAATCTATGATGTCGCTTCTCATTTGCGGCCAGTAACATCTAGTTTGAATAAACTCTAGGGTTTTGCCTTGTCCTGTATGGCCAGCTAAGGGTAAATCATGAAAGTATATATATAACTTTCTGGATAAATGATCTTGGAATGACTAATACATCATCTCCGTTCTTGACAATTTTGTACAATAGTCCATCGTTGTCCGTATAGTATCCAAAATCTTCATCATTATTTAAAAGCTCTTCTTTTATGGATTTTCAGAAGGCATCGTTCTCCTGTTCTGATTTTATTGTGTCCTTATCCCAGATAGGTGTGAATGGTGCATTTTCCGTAGTGAGAGTGTGTATTTCTTGGTTTTGTTGAGAATTGTAAACGTAAATGAAAATTTTTATTGGTGTTTCTTTAAACACGTATTTTATCATTTTAAATACTATGGACCAATCTGGTCCATCTTGTCCGCAACCAATTCTTGGCATGGCTTAAAACTTCTCGTTAAAATATTCTACTTGTTGTTTTAAATCGTATAATGATTGCCATAATATTTCGTAAGTAGGTTTCTGATAGTATTTGCTCTTGGTGATTAAATAGTAAATGTTTCTTTCGGGGAGTTGTAATACTGCTACTTGACCAACTTTCCGATGTTGACCTTTAAGTTCGGATATCGCTCCAAATTGTGTTTTAAATTCTACTGCTATCCCTTTACCCATTGCGAAGTCTTTCGAGACGCAGTGAGCTAAGGAATAGTTTTCTGGGCATTTAAATAGATTTCCTGATTTCTCTACAATGTTCTCGTTTGTGAATTCTTGATGTGAGACTTTCTGAAACTCGTCAAAGGAACTGTTGTTTCTTTCGGTTTGTTCAAACATTCTGCTTAAGGCATCTGCGTTTGCGTGCTTCTTCCCGCTTCTGTGTATTATTTCGAAATCGTACTCCATTAACAGTAATGACCAACGTGCTAATCTTGAATGAGGATCCATGAGTGACAATAGCCATTGCAGTGTATGATGATCTGAGATGACAGTAAATTTTCGTCCATAAAGATAGCATCTGAAGTGTTTTATTCCTTGTACTACTGCACACATTTCCTTCTCACTGGTTGAATAATTCTGTTGACATCTATTTAACTTTCTTGAGAAAAATGCTATAGGTTTTGTAAATCCATTGTGCTCTTGACCTAAAATTGCTGCAATACCTGTATTTGATGCGTCTGTTTCTAATATAAATGGTTTGTTGAAATCCGGATAGTTTAGTAGTGATGTAGAGGTTACGGCTTTCTTCAATTCTTCTACAGCTTCTATAGCTTCATCTTCTAATTTAAATTTAACATCCTTCTTGGTTAAATTAGTTAGTGGTTCGGCTATTTTAGCGAAGTCTTTTATAAACCTTCTATACCATCCTACTAATCCTAGAAATGATTTCACTTGCTTTATGGTTTTCGGTAGTGGAAAATCTTGTAACGCCTTAATCTTCTCTGGATCTGGTTTAATACCGTTCTGTGAAATTATATGTCCCAAATAGTTGACTTCTGTTTTTAGTAATTTAGACTTGCTTGGTTTCAATTTCAAGTTTGCTTCTCGCAGTCGATCAAAGACGAAACTTAGTTTTTGAATATGGTCTTCTATACCTTGTGAATTATGAACAATTATATCGTCCAGGTATACGAGGCATATTTGTCCTGTTAGCCCTGCTAAAGTAAAGTTGATAAAACGTTGGAAAGTTGCAGGAGCATTCGTTAATCCAAACGGAAGTTTATTGAATTCCCAATGACCATCCAAAGTGCTAAATGCTGTTTTACATTTATCTTTTTCTGATACGTTGATTTGATGATACGCTGACGTGATGTCGAACACAGAAAATAGTGTAGAACTTCCGAAATGGTCGAGAGTATCGTTTAAATTTGGAATTGGAAATGTATCTCTTCTTGTGATGGAATTTAACGCTCTAAAATCGATACATAGTCGGACCTTTTCTTCGCCATTTTCTAGTTTCTTCACTATTAGGACGACCGGTGCGTTCCAAGGTGAATTTGATTCTCTTATAACTCCTGTCTGTAGTAATCTGTCGATTTCTTTCTTCAGTGTTTCCTTCTGATGATGGGGCACTCTGTAAGGACGTTTCGCTATCGGTGAGACACTTTCATCTGTAACTATGGCATGTTTAACGTGTGTTGCACTGAAAAGAATTCCTTCCCCTTCATGGAAAATATCTGCATACCGTCCCAATAATTCCAGCATTAAGTTCTTGGAATGGACGTCCAAGTGATCCAGGTCAAATTTTTCCAGTATGGTTTGGTTTGTCGTGTCGATCTTCTGTATTTCTATACATTTTTTATTGGGTTGTTTTTGTAAAACCATTTTTGGCTTCTCTGCTGTGGCCACGATGGTACCTTCCTTCAAAACTGCTTCAAAATTGTTTAAATTTATAAGTCGCACTATGCCGTTGGTAGGATCACTACTTAAAGAACGTGCCGTGAATACCCCATTGATACCTGTATCGAAAGGTTCGACCAATATGTCCCCATTAATTATTTTTCTATTTATTTTAGCTTCACAATTAAGTTCTGATCGAGGTGGAATAATTGTTTGGTGCTTTAATTTTACTTGAGTCTGATTTTTCTTGTTGGTGATAATTTCCTGGCGTTGTGGATTCCTTTCCTCTGTTGACTGTATTTGACCCATATTACATTCACTTTGTATTATAGTTGACCTTGCTTCGGTTGCATTTTGCGTTTCCTCAGCCTTGAACGTCGGACACACCGTTGTTTGATTCATATTATTTTCTGCTGAATCTTTAGCCTGTAGTTGCTGATTTTGTTTGTAAATTCTTTGCCGTTCCTTGAAATTAATGTGAAACGGTTCTTCATCCTTCTCATCTTCACTAAGGCAACCATGTTCCTGGATGGAAACATTGATTTTGTAATCTGGATCAAGATTTAGCTTGTTTTACATTTCTTTCTTACATAACTGTAAGCTTTTATGCTTTTTGTTATTCCTTCCATCTATTAAGTCTCGATAAGAACTTTTATTTATCATGTTTGTATTCTGATACATACTATCTTCATTTAGGTAAATTGTTTCATTATCCACCTTATTTTTAATATTTGGAGACCTTGTTCTCCTGAAATGAGGTTTGCTTCCTCTTGTTTATTATTTTCCACAATTTCTATTGTGTAATAATTGGTTTTACGTTTATTATATATATCTTTATCAGCATCCTTTTGTGCCGCACTAATTTCACTGTCAGCATAATTATATATGCCCGACCTTGTACCACCTTGTTCATTCGAACTTTCTTCGAAGTCCTCCTGATGTGGAAGTAGTCTTTCCTCGTCTTCTTCCTTATAGAAATTTTTTGGCACTTCTTTGCGAATTAACTCTTGCTGTGCGCAATAATATTCTTCATCCTTTTTCCTGCCTGAGTTGTCGTCCGTAGTTCCATTATTATTTGATTGGCCCATGTTATAACCGTAATATTCATCAATTTCTTCGTTTTGTTGAAAAATTGGAATTTTGTAGTCCCAAATGCTGAGGGTTTTGTCGACAAAGTTTATTATTCCTCTGTGTTTGAGAAGCATGTTTCTTCCGATAATGCCTTGGGTTTTACAAAAGAAACTGTCATTACACACCACAAAATTGAATTTGCAATCTATTTTTGCTTTTAGAGCCCCAATACTTGCAGTTACTATTCCAATAGGAGTTACACTGTGACCTGAGATCCCTGTTAAGGCTAGATTCTCCAGTCTTTGAAGACGTTCCTCTTCTACAGCGCTTTTCTTGATTATGGAAATTGGTGATCCAGAATCTATTTGAAATTTAGTAAGTTACCCATTTACAAATAGATAAACTGTACTCGGGGTTTCTTCTATGCTGGTGTCGTCAATTTGTGGTATATGAATAGTTGATGTTTTATTTACGATTGTTGAAAGTCGTTGGTACGGGCCTGTATGCAACGACTGCTGGAGTTTAAATTTGCTGGTTCCATCATATTAATTTGCTGCCTCCGGTCCTCGACTCTTTGAGAATTTTCTTCCCGTCGATTTTCTCTTGTGAAAGCTGACTTCGGCGGTCCACGTTTTAAAAATCTATTGTAGTTATTTCCTCTATTCTGTTGCTGACTTTGAGGATGAAAGTTGTTTCGATTATAACTGGATGAGGGCTGAACACTATTATTGCTTGTATCGAAGCCGTTTTGTTGATTACCGCGTGGATTATGATTATATGAATTTCTCGAAGGGTTGTAGTACGCCTTTGATTAGGAGTAGGTCTTGAAGACTGTGGATAGTTATTTGAATTTGGCTTCCGTCGACAATCCCGAGTGCTATGATTTCGAAGTCCACAATTTTTACAGGCGAAGTTAGTAGTTACCGCCATGAGTTGCATCGATGTGTTCCTGTTGATCATGGAGTCGGCTATTTCTTGCTGAATGCTCATTTCTTCTGCCTTTTCTAGTGTAAGTTTGTCGGTTCGCATAAACACTGCTGCTAAATTTTTCTGCAGATCTCTTTTGAGTCCTATTCGGAACTGGTTGAGGATCAGGTCTTGGCACACTTTGCGAATTCCTGGCTTGTCCTCGTCGTCCGCGGCTTCTAAATCTTCCCGTAGCTTCTCGGCGCCAATGGTTTTCAAACGTATTGCAAAATTCGACACACTTTCATCGTGCCTTTGCATACAACGTCCTAACCGTATTATAGTCCAGGAGCTAGCGGTATATTTTAAGACTAATTTCTATCAAGCTGAAATTTTTTTTATGAGCTGGTATGGTTATGTCTGCCAAATGTAGGTGGTCGGCAAAATAGGACCGCGGGACATAAAGCGCCCAGAATTTTTTTGTTTTTAATTATTTTTTGATGAAATTTACAAACTTCAATCAAGCTAATTCCTATTTTGCTCGTTATTTAAGACATTCCGACAACAAAAAATTAACTGTCCGACATAAGAGTCGGAACTGAATCAGTGTCTGCCGTTTGGGGTTCGTATTGTTTTTAAGACATTTGACTTATTACCATCAACCTGATTTTTTTTTAATAACTAAATACTAATTTAACAAACACAAAAATCACCTTGTCCGACAATTTGAGCGGGACAGAAGCACTCTCTGACGTCCTGGATTGGTTAATTGGCCAATTTTTTTTCTTAGCGCTCTATGTCCCGCGGTCCTATTTTGCCGACCACCTACATTTGGCAGACATAACCATACCAGCTCATAAACAAAATTTCAGCTTGATAGAAATTAGTCTTAAAATATACCGCTAGCTCCTGGACTATTAGGGCTTCTCCGGGAATTTTCGTTGGTGTAAACTTCTTTATCATCGCATCCTTGAAGAGCTTGTACGCAAGTTGGTCCAGTTGTGGATCCGTTTTAAAATACCTATAGGCGTCCCCCGACAACCTGTATTTTATTAGATTGAGCAGGGTTGATTGGTCCCAGCCGTCCAAACGGGATCGCATTTCTACTTTATCGAAGTAGTCTTGCGCGTTTCCCTTACCATTGAAGCTTTCCAACGTATTGGCGATAATCCCCATTGTTACAAAAGGTTGTACAGTTTGCGCGGTAGCTGCTGTTCCAGTGGCGTTGCTACCATACCTCGAGCTATCTCCATCCCCCGGCATGTTGAATGTGTCGCTTTCTTTCAACTTATTTACAACTTATTAATAAAACCAAGATAAAATCTTTCTAGCTTGGTGACTAAGGTTTTGTTATATATTTACCACAAATGAACTATCTACCTTTTGTAGACTTGTACACACGGCCTAGAAATTTCGGCACAATGCAATTTAGAGAATTAAATGTTTTAAGTGCAAGTTCTTGAAAAATGTACATATAATATATTAATTAACAAGCCGTACAGCTTCCACCTATAGAAGGCGACCTGGAAATTACCTAAAAAAAATTCTTCTTGACAGCGCTTCCAAAGTAAAATACCGCTGCCACCAGTTGTACCGAACGGCCAAGGCTCGTACAACAAAATTAGTAAATACCTGTTAGAAGGAATTAAATAAAATATTATTCTTGACGACTGCACTGCTTACGTCGGCCATGAACTGGAAGTCGACACCTTTGCTGATATGTAGCACTGACCTACCTATGTTAACTTGCACTTTTAAACTAAATAAAATAAAATGTGGAATATGACTCTGCTTCTAAAGAAAAATGCCAAAATGTAATTAAGAACTATATTCAATTTAAAACTTCAGATCACTCCTCTGCTACACTTGGAAATATAATAAATACAATAGGCAATAATTTGAAAGTATAATGTATTACTAAAATTTTATGTACGTCAACAAATCCTTAATACAAACTCAAGCTTATCTGCCAATACGCAGAGAATTACTTGAATCTACTCTATAAATATTATAGTAACAAAACTTAACTGAAAGATTTAATTCTTGGATAAAATGAATTTTAAAATCCTACGGCTAATATGTAGAATCCGGGGCCGCTGTCAAAAACGTGTATTCCCCTTAAATTACTAATGACCAATGATATTATTTATTCTCTGTTATGTTGTTATACAAATATTTACTTACATTATTGTCATCTGCCAAATTTATTAAAATAAATCATTGACATTATTACACAAAATTAAATTAGGTAAATATTTCCATAAATTTGGATTATTGGAAGGCAGGCATGTAACTATAACCGTCTAAGAAATTGCAAGAAATGATCGAAATGATGAACATGGTATCAAAATCTGGGGCAATGTGGCCAAGGTTAGTTGCTCTCTGTAGGTAATATATAATAAGAATTACAAAAAATTGTAATTTAAGCGGCAGTCTATGAACATGGTACCAAAATATATGTACACTGGGCCAAGGTGAGTTGCTCTTGACAAGAAATATATATAAGAACTTGAATAAAATGGTGATAATAAATGCATTATGTGAACAAGATACCGAAATATGATTACATGAGGGCGAGGTTAGTTAATTTTAGCAGTTAATACACATAATAACTTGAATGAAATGTTGAGGGTAGCTGAACGCTCATTCCTCATAAAATAAAACAAGAAATGGTTAGGTGGTAAGCTGGGGGATGTTCATTCCTCATAAAAGAAAACAAAAAAGACAGAACACCGTCCAGTTTATCCAAACGCTTTACGGTATTTCATGACGAGGATGACGGATCAGGTCCAGAACCCATTTTTCATAGAGGTCGTATGCATAGTACCTACACGATACCGCTGGAGTATTTAGTAGGTACTGTATGACGCTGCGCAACTCCGCCAAACGGGATGGTGTTGCGTTGGGATTCGTAAATGCCAACACCTCGCATAGCACGTCCGGTGGGATCACATTAAGTACCCCAAATGCCGCGAAGTACGCGCGATCTCGATAATCCAGCGGCGATACCCAAAACTTGGCCCTTAGCTCAGATGGCCAAGAGGACGCATTGGAATAGTCCTCCTGAAACTCCATCCACGGATTTCCCCGTCGTCTCGCCATTAAAAAGATGGCAAAAAAAAATATGGTAACACAAAAGGATGCTCATTTCTCATAAAAGAAAACAAGAAATGGTTAGCAGGTAAGCTGAGGGATGTTCATTCCTCATAAAAGAAAACAAAAATGGATAGCAGATAAGCTGAGGGATTTTCATTCCTCATAAAAGAAAACAAAAATGGTTAGCAGGTAAGCTGAGGGATTTTCATTCCCCATAAAAGAAAACAAGAAATGGTTAGCAGATTAGCTGAGGGATTTTCATTCCTCATAAAAGAAAACAAAAATGGTTAGCAGGTAAGCTGAGGGATTTTCATTCCCCATAAAAGAAAACAAGAAATGGTTAGCAGATTAGCTGAGGGATTTTCATTCCTCATAAAAGAAAACAAGAAATGGTTAGCAGATAAGCTAAGAGATTTTCATTCCTCATAAAAGAAAACAAGAAATGGTTAGCAGATAAGCTGAGGGATTTTCATTCCTCATAAAAGAAAACAAAAATGGTTAGCAGGTAAGCTGAGGGATTTTCATTCCCCATAAAAGAAAACAAGAAATGGTTAGCAGATTAGCTGAGGGATTTTCATTCCTCATAAAAGAAAACAAAAAATGGTTAGCTGAGGGATATTATGCCTTAGTCTGTGTTAAGGTTAGTTGCTATTTGCAGGTAATATATATAAATAAGAACTTGCACGAAAAGGAGATGGTCAATGAAGTCTGTGTACATGGTACGAAAATCTGTGCACATGGAGCCTTAGTCTGTGTTCAGGTTAGTTGTTTTTTGCAGGTTATATATATATAAATAAGAACTTGCACGAAATTATTAATTAAATTTAATTTTTTTTTGTATGTGAAAAATTTTAAATTTTATTATTTTTGCGAAAAAAATGTAGTGGTTAGCTATGATTTTATAAAACATTTATTCTCTCTTTTGTTGTTATGGAAATATTTATTTACTTTATTATAATTTGTAAAATTTATGAAAACAGATCATAAACAGATTTAATAATTTTTCATAAAGAAATACGTGCCCAAATATCGATACTATATAATGGCTTTAAGTAGTTATGGAAGAAATATTGGCAATACCTACACCCTTTATAGTTTATTAACATTTTTGGAAAAACCTAAATTGGAAATTATTAAATTTTTACAGGAATTAAATTTAGTTGCCAGTGAAGTCAAGTGTCCAAAATGTTCAGATAATATGGTATTGTCTGAGCGGACTGACATTTCCGATGGCTATCACTGGTTGTGTAGAAGTCGGGCTTTTGGAAACGTGCATAAATCTACACAAAGTTTGCGACATGGTACTTGGTTCCACGGGTCCAATTTAACAATAAATGAAATTATTTTGCTGACGTACATGTGGGTCCATCAATATTCTCAAGGTAATGTAATGCATGAACTAAAAATTGGTCGTCATACAGTGGTTGATTGGTTTCAATTCTGTCGGGAAGTTTGTGTTGAAATTTTGATTAATCAAACTGGAAAAATTGGTGGTGTGGGTAAAATTGTAGAAATTGACGAATCTAAATTTGGGAAACGTAAATATCACAGAGGGAAACATGTTGAAGGTCAGTGGGTTTTTGGGGGTATTTGTAGGGATAGTGGGGATTGTTTTTTGGTACCTGTAGAAGATAGGTCAGCACAAACACTTTTGGAAATTATAAATGATAAAATTTTACCTGGTACTACCATATATTCCGATTGTTGGATAGCCTATGACTGTTTGGAAAATGAAGGATTTACACATCTTACCGTTAACCACTCCATAAACTTTAAGGATCCCGTTACTGGGTGTCATACCAACACAATCGAAGGTTTATGGAGACAGGTTAAGGATAAGATGCCTTCTAGGAACCGTTCGAAATTGCTGTTCAATTCTTATTTGTGTGAATTTATGTTCGTAGAATGGGGTTTAAAGATGGGTTAGATTATTTTATTGTATTTTTAAAATATATCGCATCAATTTACACCCCATCTACACCTTAAAATTTTTTTTATATCATTTTTTAATTAATTTTCTTTAACCTTTAATTTCAATGTTTTGTTTTTTATTATTTCAAGAGATTTGCCTTAAAATACGAGTATTTAGTTAAATATCTGGAATATAAGGTAACTAGTGGTAAATTGATGAATGAATCAAAATTTGGGACACGTAAATTTCACAAAGGGAAACACTTTTTAGGTCGGTGAGTTTTCAAGGTTTTTTTTTTTGTTATTGGGGATTGTTTTTTTGAACCTGTCGAATAGGTTTTAGAAATTATTAAAAAAGGTAGGTATTGCCATATATTTGGATTGCTGGAAGGCTTGTAACTGTCTTAGAAAAGACAGACATCTTACTGCTAACCATTACATAAACCTCAAGATTTTCCAGTACTATATGTCATAAAAAGTTGCACGAAATGGGGCAAGCCCGAAATGGTGATGGTCAATGTAGTATGTGCATATGGGGCCTAGGTTAGTTGCTCTTAGCGGTTAATGCATATCAGAAATTGAACGAAAAGGAGATGGTCAACGCAGTCTGTGTACATGGTACGAAAATATGTGCACATGGTGCTTTGGTTAGTTGCTCTTAGCTGTTAATGCATATCACAACTTGTACGAAAAGGAGATGGTTAATGCAGTCTGTGTACATGGGGCCCAGGTTAGTTGCTCTTAGCAGTTAATACATACCGTGTGTCCCTGGGAAGACGGAACATAGGGATCTTACAATGGTAATTTTTTAAAATGATCCACGAGTGCGTTGAATTTCTATTTGGTGGAAGCGTCGACGTCGTTATGTCAACTGTTTAACGCGCTTACTAATGCAGATGTAATACGCGTGTGCGTTATATTAACAAACGATTCAACAATTATTTACAATACCTACGAATTGACAGTCGCGCTCTTGAAAATCAGTAAGAAATAAAATTATTAATTATTTGCTCAAATTGGTTCATGTAAATATAGATAGTGTTTTAATTAAATTAAATGAGACTGAGTATCATTATACAGGTAATCAATGCAAAATAATTTGTTTGCAGTTGACGTTATGGTTCTAAGATCTTTTTCAGATTATGATGGATTACGTGAACAATTAAGGTTTTTCGCAAGTTACGCATTATTAGAAACTGAAAATGAAATTACGAAAATTATACTAGTAGGTACATAAAATAATGCTGTGGGCCTGTGTTAGAAAACTTTCCTTTGTGGTATCCAAGAATCCGGCTCCTTAAAAATCAAATACTTTTAATGTAACAATTATTTGATCACATTAAATTGCCGTAGAAATAAAGATTTCATATTCGTACACACTAACTGATATTAATATTCGTTTTTCTTCATCTTACTGATTGTCAGCTCTAAACTGTACTTCAGTTAAGGTAGGACCCCATTTAAAAAACATTAACATGAACATAACCTTTAATTGTGTTTGGTTTTAGTAAATTGACATTTAAAACACAAACAAAAATGTTGATCTGGAGACGATCATACATGATCGGCTTGGAAATCGTTAACGATCGGTGACATTCGTGTAATTGTTTCAAGGCGAATGCTTCAAAGCACTCGTGGATCATTTTAAAAAATTAGCATTATGAGATCCCTATGTTCCGTCTTCCCAGGGACACACGGTATAAGATATTGCATTAAAAGAAGATGGTAAACGCACTCTGTGTACATGGGGCCGATATCTACATACATGGAGCCAAGTTTATTGGTTCTGAGCAGATAGTTACCTACTACTATAGGTACTTACTTGAAAATGTGTTAATTTGCTTGAATTTTCTGTTGTGAGTTTGTGTATCTTCAAAGTGTTTTCCAACACGCACCGTAGAACAATACTATTATAAAATTTAGGTGTTGGTTTATTAGATAATTTTTTTTATGTAACATTTGCAGTAGAACAATACTATTATAAAATTTAGGTGTTGGTTTATTAGATAATTTTTTTTATGTAACATTTGTTTTAATTATTTTTGTATTTGAAAAATTTGAATTTTGTTATTTTTGCGAAACCAATGTATAGTGGTTAGCTATGATTTTATAAAATCTTGTTTTTGGAAACATGGCAACCAGTAAATAATATAAATTTTTTTCTCGTAAAGTTTTAATGTGCGAATTTAGTGTCCGTGTTTTTAACTTGATTTTCCCATATTAATCTGATTATTTTCATAAACAAGAATTTATATTTACCTATTACTGAATTAAAGGATCAAGATCGACAGGTTAGTTATTTAATTATATTAATTTACTTGGATTTTGTTTACCTCATATAAATTTATAGTTTTAGAATTTATTTTGTGTTGCTAATAATCTGGTTTCAGGAACTACAAGTATTTTAATTTATTGTCCATTTATATATTGTGTAAATAATAATTATGTACTTATAATTAACTGAATGCTACATTTTTAATAAAATATGTGTTACATCTGTTTAAGGTGAGCGACTGCAGAGGAAAATCACCATGTGGAAGAACATTGAAATTGAAAAATTGTTTCTTCTAGCGTAACTTGCGCAGGTACTGATATTATGCACAATTTTATTATCAAATTTTATTTAAATTTGTGCAGAATACCAATGCCAACGCAAGTAACGCTAAAATTAGACAATTTGTCAATTTTTTTGTTTTCAATAGGGTACCTTGATTGAGTGATTGTTATCATTCTATCATGGCACTCTAAATTTCATCATCCACGTGATTTACCTACGCAGAAACTCACCTGTGTCTATTTATTTTGGTTACCATGGTACCTATTTATTAAGGTTACCATGGAAACGGGAGGGGAAAAGTGGTGGGGATAGCGGCCCCGGATTCTACATTTTTGCCAATCCTACCTTATTTATGACAGGAATCTTGTGAATTGGACTTAGAATTTCGATGAGCTAGTGGAGTTGCCCCAAAGGCACTAGATTGATTATTACCGAATGAAGATTCGCGAGCAACTGGCAAAAATTGCATGAATAAAAATTTAGGAAACCTTTATTAGGTTACTGTTGTAACTATGAATTTGCCGACGTTTTGATTCCAAGGTTCAGTCTTTGAACTGAACTCTACTTTTAATTTACAATTATCAGCTATTGCATTGGAATTTATTTGCAATAAGTGTTCTAAATACCTGAAGTATGTTGTAAAGTTCAAATTGATATTAAACTTAAATTCAATGTTAATTTATTGAATTGAAACTTAACTAAAAACTAAAACTAAAAACTACCCCCGATCCGTTACAGCGCTGACGCCCCTTGGTTACTGAAAGATACTGCGGTGTTTACCTGACAAACTCGGTCGCTGCTCCGGCTTCTTCCTGATGATTGGAGTTGAAGTTCCACCGTTTCTGCTAATTTTGCGGCCCCCACTGCCTCCGCAAAATCTTTTGGAGATTTATGTAGCACTGGTCGTCGTATTTCTAACAGGAGTCCATCTAAAAATTGTGTTAAAAGTCTCTCACCATGTATCTCCTCCCGTACCTTGCGCTCTTCCTCACTGGTGCAAATTTTTACAAGTTTGGTTCCGGCCCTGGTTAACCTATCTACATAATTCGCCACGCTTTCTCCAGTTTGCTGTATACACCGACTAAATTGAACATTATTCCATCCTGCAACGTCGGTCGCCTTGTACCTGTCAAGTAAAGCCTTACGCAATATATCCCATGAATCTGTCTCCCTTAAGTCCTTATTCATTAACACAAACTCCTGAGCTTCTCCTTTTAAAGATATCCTCACCGCGGATGCTGTGTCCTCTGGTGTCCATTTCCCTATTCTGCTGATTTCATCTACACAGAACAGAAAAGTCTCCACTTTCATCCCTGAGGTGCTTCCTGAAAAAGTCTCTAATTTGTATATTAACCCTGTCATCGTGCTGTTAGTATTGGCGGTAACCACAGAAGAATTTGTCATTCTAGTTTCTAGTTGTCCTGGCACTCACTCTTGGAATTTCACGCTATTCCTGTACACCTAATAAGGAAATCCCACCGCTGCCACCAAATTATGTTACCACTTGCTATAATGTTTTCCTACTAAAAGCGTAGTTCTTGTACTAAGAATCTTAGCAAGCAATGAATTAAACAAGAGTCTTAAAGGACAACGTATATATTTAAGTTACATAAACTATAGAATTTTAATATTATTACAATGACAGAAATTAGCCTTAATTTAATAGATTAACTTACTTCGACAGCGACACATAGCTTTACCTTTACAAGTTGATAGTTAGGACCTCAGAACGGAACTCCTTGTTTATTAAAGACAAAAGTCTTTTATACTGTTTTTTATCCATGTTAAACTAGTTCGAAATTGCTATTTAATTACTATATTGTTTTTGATGCTTTTACTTTCACTGATAATGTCAAAACAACTATTACTTTAGCTCTGCTTATTACACTCCTCGTGAATATTGTCATCTTGGTTTGAGGGTTGGGTTACAAAAACTTTTATGCAATATAAAGCAGATCCTTACCTCTGTTCAATTATTAATTGGAATAGATGGTCTGCCATTATTCAATAGTAGTTCCGGCGAGTTGTGGCCAATTTTAGCATCTGTATGGAATGTGCCCTCAATTAAATCTATCGTTTTTCCAATTGGCATCTATTTTGGAAAGAAGAAGCCTTTAGATTGTCGCGATTTTCTAAGGCAATTTGTGGAGGAAGCTGTGGAATTGATCAATAATGGAATCACTTTGAATGGAAACAATGTTACCTTGATTATTAAAGGATTTTTTTGTGATGCTCCTGCAAAAGCATTTATTTTAGGAATAAAAGGCCACACAGGATATTCATCATGCACTAAATGTAAGCAAGAGGGAAGTTCTTTCAACAACCGCATGACGTTTCCTGAGCTGAATGGATGTTCTCGGACACATGAAGGTTTTCTCCAAACGGAAGATCCTTAATTTCACACCGCAGACACACTTTTAACTCTAATTCCAGGACTGCATTTCGTAAATTCATTCCCGCTGGATTATATGCATTTGGTGTGTTTAGGAGTGATGCGTACTATGTTATACACTTGGATTTCTGGTGCTGTTCCTTTGAAGTTGCCGTCCGTGTAATAGAATCTATTTCATCGCTTCTTTTGACTCTTGTTCCTCACATACCGTTAGAATTTTGCAGAAAACCATGTGGACTTGACCAGATTAAAAGATGGAAAGGAACAGAGTTCCGGCAATTCTTGTTATATACTGGACCAGTTGTGTTGTATGATGTCTTGAAATCTGATTACAGTTCTATTTATAAAAACTTTCTCAGTTTAAATATTTCTATGACCTTCTTTTGAGCCCAAATTTTTCTCAACAGCATCAGCAATATAAAGTAAAGACTTGTTGCAACATTTTATCAAAACTTTTCGTAACATATATGGGCAGCAATATATAACTCACAACTTTCATGGCTTATGTCATATTTCAGATGATGTATCGATATTTGGTAGTCTTGATTCCTGTAGTGCTTTCCAGTTTTAAAACTTTCTACAGACACTTAAAAACTTATTAGGAAGGGGGACAAACCATTACAGCAGGTTGTTAAAAGACTGGGTGAAATATTTCATTCTAATATTAATTATCCCTCACCATCTTTCGACAATTACCCCGTATATTCATCACCACATTGGGCTGGTTCTCTTGTAGACGGTTGTGATATATCGAAGCAATACAAAGTGATACAGTTCAAGTCATTTAAGATTACTACTTCAGCTCCTAACTGTTATTGCAGTTTAGTAAATGGGAGCATTGTAACAGTTGCCAAGGTAGTTTTTTCTAACACGTTGCAATGCATGGTTTTGGTATATAAAGAATTCTTAGAAAAGGAGGATTTTTCTGGGCATCCTTTCTGTAGGAGCTCAGAATTCAAAATTTTCAAAGTTAGTAAGTTGTCAGAATTGAAAATGATTCCAGTTTCAAAGATTTCCCAGAAATTAGTTTTGCTCCCTTTCCACGGAAAACATGTTGCCATGCCACTACTCCACTTAGAATAATACTACCTGATAATATTGCCTTTATTCAAAAAATAATTTAAAAAACATTGGAAAAATAACCTTCAGGTCATTCTTCCAAAGATCATGAAAAAGTATGGTATTGTGATATACACAGATGAGGATGACGCCGTGGGCATTATTCCGTTGAGTTGGGTTCGTGGAGATGGCAAATACTGCAAATATCCCACAGTCAAATCCAACGAGAAAAATTAATTCGCTCAAAAGCCGAGCCGACAGACAACTGGCTTTTGTGTCCAATTAAAATTCTTCATAAATATGGTAAGAGCAGAGTATCGTTGTTGTGTCTCTACACTAACACATGTGTAGCCCCATATAATTTGACTGAAACTAACTTTAAAATTACAGAAACGTACACTCAAGCCCGTCTAAATATAAAACGGGCTGAAGAGACTTCCAATTTGGATACAGATAATGAGGTGCCAGAAGTGGGGAGAAGAAAAAGGAAGCATTATTTTTCCCCAGTAGAAAGCGAGGAAGATGAAGAAACAACATCTAAGATTACGCGGAAGACAACCCCCCAGGATATGATTGAATATCCGACTTTTTCACGTTCCAATTTGTCCTCGCCTGAACGTAACCTCTCCTTGCCTGTGTATAACTCGAACTCCCCGGTACGAGCTTCGACCACTCTACCTAGCGGCTCAAGTTCAACATCATCAAAGAGCTGCAATTCGTCTCTGTCTGGTAGTTAAATATCATTTGTATATTATTAATTGTAATTTGTTTTGTCTGTTTACAGACGGAGATCGATTGCTGTTAGGACAAATGCAGGCCACAATTGCACACATGGCCGCAGAAATGGTGGCATTAAATAATAAAATGGATCGATTGATAGCAAACCAGCAAGGTGCTGCGGTGGAGGAGCACAATCTGGAGTTTACTTTATTGGGTACACTTCCACTGGATAGTGCACAAAATTTTGAAATTTTTGAAAAAAAACTCCGGGATGAAGACAACTTCACCAATTAATTTGTAAGTTGGAAGATTAATATCAATATATTAGGTATAAGTTATCTTTATCTTATTGCAGGTGAAAATTTTAAGCAGCATTGGGGGAAAGGACATGAAAACATCTGTGATGAGTATGATGCGCCGTGTCATGTCTGATTCTCCAGGTGAACAGTTTTCAAATTCGGGGAAAATGATGAATGCTGTTCAGAAACTTGCATTTTGCAATACTAAAATATGTTCATCTGTTCATGGTTAGTTTTTTGTACTTTAATAGTCTGCTGTTGTTTATATTTTAATACCATTTACGTTATTCTTTTGTAGTGGCTGCCCGAAAACTGTTTCGTATAGAGGCGACGGATGATAAAGTCAGGTCCGTGGTGTGTGGTTGACTACAGCAAGCGAAAACACGGCGTAATCGAAGGTAAGGAAAGATATATTAAAAAAAATTGTCATATTTCACTGTTTCTTATATATATCGACAGCTTTTTGCCAAACTATCGTGTCTATATTTATGAGGGTAAATACTTAGGTATAATTAATATCTGAAAGCAACCCTATTTCAAACTCTATTGTAATACAAATTCAGCAATATTATATCATTTTTCTTTTTTTACAGAGAACAACGAACCCACCAGCCAAATAATGGATAGATTTAGTTGTTTTTTAATGCTATATTTAGATTTAGATATAAGTATTTGCAAATAAGGGCCGGTTTATCAATTCGGATTTAACTCCACGTTTAGCTAACCCACTGTCAGTTACCATAAATACCTACAGATTATTACAACAATTATAAACATGGTAATTGACAGTGGATTAGCTAAATAGGGAATTAAATCCGAATTGATAAACCGGCCCTAAAAATGATTTTTGTATTATTTTTTTATATTCCTTTTATATTTTTAATATACAGTGTGTGGATAAAGTTTGGAACAAATTCAATATCTCCCGAAATATTATTTTTTCTGGAAAACGCTCAGACAGGTATAGCGATTTAAATTACGGCGCATATTTTAAGATAATTAAAAATAAACAGCTGGGAAGTTTTATCCACTTGGTTTGGAGTAGCAGCCAATTATACGTTATTTTAAATAAAACAAGAAGTTTCATTCATGTCATAGGTACATATTGTATTTAAAAAAAAAAAAATTTTTTTTTTTTTAACGTTTCGCCGATTAGGCTTCTTCAGAATTAAATATAAAACACAGTCTAAAAATATAAAAAACACAAAACTTAGGATAGTGAACGAATTAGAAAAGTGAAAAACTTACCAAAATTATTACATAAAATATACAAAAACTACAGTGAAAAAACTGGTAAAAATCAGTAAAACAGGAACAATTAACAAAAGAAAACGACGAATAATTGAAAAACATTGGAACTGTTGTGAAAACATTTTAAAAATTGAAAATTAAAAATTTTACAAATAACAAGACATGTTGCTTGAAGAGAACCAAGTCTGAGAATGAAGGAAAAACCACACAAGGTTAAAAGTTTGAAGGTAAAATTGAAAATGGAAAGATTTTATTTAAAATCTTTATAATAAATTTAAAAAAGAAGTTAAAAATTATTAGCAAAATGATCGTTGAAAAATTCAATTGGTAATATGGATAATAAAATTTAATTAATTAATTAAATTAAAATATATGGAATTTAAGTTTTCTACATCAATACGATAATTAATACTGTTCGGCGACTTTTTAATCTCTAAACTTTCTAGAATTAGTCTTTTTTTTAAATTGGATTCGTTATGAAGAATGGAGGTATTAGGGAAATCGAAATTGTGAAAGTTATCTATAGCATGATCTGATAGTGCTGTGTTAGGTTTGTTAGGGGTTAAAAATTTTTTTTTAATTGATTGTTTATGTTGTGAAATTCTGTTTTTTAAATATTGTTTTGTTTGGCCTATATATACAGAGTTACAATTATTACATGGAATAGAATAAATTATGTTTGATTTAAAATCTGATTTAATTTTGTCTTTTAAATTACTGAAAAATTTTTTACCAATTGTATTATTATTGAAAAAAGCAGTTTTTATATTACATTGTTTAAACAGTTTTGCAATATCATTAGATAAATTAGGTATGTACGGAATGGATAGATAAGGGTAATTGTTTGGGTTGGGATTATTATTAATTTGTTTAGTTTGTTGTGTTGTTTTATTGTTTAGAGAAAACATTCTGTTTTTTATGTGTTTGTTAATGAAATTTAGGGGGTAGTTGTTGGATAGTAGTATATTTTTAACGATATTAATGTTTTCAGAGTGATATTGTTTATTAGATAGTAATATAGCACGGTCAATTAGGCTGTTAATGACACTTATTTTGTATTTAATTGAGGTGAATGAATTAAAATCTAAATAACGGTTTGATTTAACAGATTTTCAATACCAATTAGTGTTTATTTTACCTGACTGAGATCTGAAAAGGCTGATATCTAAGAAATTGATGGAATTGTTATTAAAATTTTCTTTTTCTATAGTAAATTGAAGGTGGGTATTATAGTTGTTAAAAATATTGAAAATTGTTTGTATGTAATTTTGATTAGCACCAATTATTATATCATCTACGTATCTTTTATAAAAACATATGTAAGGTTTATTATTTAACAATTGAGTTTCCATGTCACCTAAGACTAGTTCAGCTATGGTTGAAGATAAGGGGGAGCCCATTGGGACACCAAAAGTTTGGGAATAAATTTTATTATTGCATGAAAAGTATGTTGAATTTAAAACAAAATTAATAGTATACATGAAATCTTCTTTAGGGATATTAGTGAAATTTTTAATTTTTGACCAATTATTGTCTATAGCTTGAAGAGCAAGATTAATAGGAATATTAGTATATAATGAAACAATATCAAGAGAAAAAAGTTGATGATTATTAGGTAGAGTTACATTATCAATGAATTTTTTGAAACTCCAAGAATCTTTTACACTGTATTTGTTTAGTTTAGTAATATTAACAAGTATATTAGATAAGTATTTTGAAAGATTATAAGTAGGGCCAGTATACGATGAGACTATGGGACGTAATTGTTCCTGTTTTACTGAGTTTTACCAGTTTTTTCACTGTAGTTTTTGTATATTTTATGTAATAATTTTGGTAAGTTTTTCACTTTTCTAATTCGTTCACTAACCTAAGTTTTGTGTTTTTTATATTTTTAGACTGTGTTTTATATTTAATTCTGAAGAAGCCTAATCGGCGAAACGTTAAAAAAAAAAAATTATTTTTTTTTAAATACAATATGTACCTATGACATGAATGAAACTTCTTGTTTTATTTAAAATAACGTATAATTGGCTGCTACTCCAAACCAAGTGGATAAAACTTCCCAGCTGTTTATTTTTAATTACATACCCAAATCAACATTTGGAGGTTGATTTTTCATTGCTAACCACTAATCAGTATCTATTTCACATTTACAATTTTACATTCCAACATCAAGAATACAAACTTACAACTTCACAAATTCATCATCATGGACTTCAATCAAGAGTTTTATCATCAAATCCAACTAAATTATGGTTCAAGAAGCTCAGAAATATTCAAAAAAATAAAAAAAGATAGCCTAACCATTGTAAAGGTGAGTGAACGAATAAATTTTTTAAAAAATTATAAATTAAAATTGTTAATACCAAAATTTTTACAAAAAAATTTCAAACACTTAAATTTCCAAAACAATAATAATGCTAATAAATTTAATAATGCCCTTTTACAATTCTCTTTAACTACTATGTCTTTAATCATCAATGATTCATTTTCCCTATTAAATTATCTCAAACAAAAAATTATCAATTATAAAAACTCACTAGAAATATTTATTCCCAAACTTATTATTGCTCAATTTATTTCTCAGTTAACATGTTTCATTAATAATACCCGTCAACAAATCATCTCAAAACATAATAAAAAACTTTTTCTCTTAGAAAAAAAAAAATTAGTAATGATACTCCAAACCCTGACCTTTTCACAATTAATAATAACAACAATTGTATAGAAAATCTATCCAATAATAAAAATATTCCAACAGACGTCCTTGATATACTGAAACTGGGCCCAAAATTTAATATTTTCAATCCATATCAAAAGCTTCCTCTTGAGTCTTTTATCATTAATGTCGAGAAAGCAATTAGTAATATTGATAATAATAATCAACATAATATTAGAACAAAATTTTGCAATATCATAACTAATTTCACTAATAAAAATAAAACTAACATTCTTCCCCCACTACAACAAAAACAAAATAAACTATTACTTAATAAAATTAACATAACTAAAAAATTTCTTCAAGCCAACAATGATATTCTTATAACAAATGCTGACAAAACACAAAAAACTGTTATTATTAATAAAACAGATTATAATAATAAAATAAATGAATTGCTTAATGATCATAATACTTACAAATTGGAAAAAAAAGATCCCACTTCAGCCATCCAAATAAAAAACAATAAAATTATTAAATCTTGGTTAGATAACAATTATATTGACAATAACATTTACAAAAAACTAATAATCCACAATAGTACACCACCCACTCTATATGGTCTTCCAAAATTACACAAAAATAATATTCCTTTACGTCCCATAGTCTCATCGTATACTGGCCCTACTTATAATCTTTCAAAATACTTATCTAATATACTTGTTAATATTACTAAACTAAACAAATACAGTGTAAAAGATTCTTGGAGTTTCAAAAAATTCATTGATAATGTAACTCTACCTAATAATCATCAACTTTTTTCTCTTGATATTGTTTCATTATATACTAATATTCCTATTAATCTTGCTCTTCAAGCTATAGACAATAATTGGTCAAAAATTAAAAATTTCACTAATATCCCTAAAGAAGATTTCATGTATACTATTAATTTTGTTTTAAATTCAACATACTTTTCATGCAATAATAAAATTTATTCCCAAACTTTTGGTGTCCCAATGGGCTCCCCCTTATCTTCAACCATAGCTGAACTAGTCTTAGGTGACATGGAAACTCAATTGTTAAATAATAAACCTTACATATGTTTTTATAAAAGATACGTAGATGATATAATAATTGGTGCTAATCAAAATTACATACAAACAATTTTCAATATTTTTAACAACTATAATATCCACCTTCAATTTACTATAGAAAAAGAAAATTTTAATAACAATTCCATCAATTTCTTAGATATCAGCCTTTTCAGATCTCAGTCAGGTAAAATAAACACTAATTGGTATAGAAAATCTGTTAAATCAAACCGTTATTTAGATTTTAATTCATTCACCTCAATTAAATACAAAATAAGTGTCATTAACAGCCTAATTGACCGTGCTATATTACTATCTAATAAACAATATCACTCTGAAAACATTAATATCGTTAAAAATATACTACTATCCAACAACTACCCCCTAAATTTCATTAACAAACACATAAAAAACAGAATGTTTTCTCTAAACAATAAAACAACACAACAAACTAAACAAATTAATAATAATCCCAACCCAAACAATTACCCTTATCTATCCATTCCGTACATACCTAATTTATCTAATGATATTGCAAAACTGTTTAAACAATGTAATATAAAAACTGCTTTTTTCAATAATAATACAATTGGTAAAAAATTTTTCAGTAATTTAAAAGACAAAATTAAATCAGATTTTAAATCAAACATAATTTATTCTATTCCATGTAATAATTGTAACTCTGTATATATAGGCCAAACAAAACAATATTTAAAAATAAGAATTTCACAACATAAACAATCAATTAAAAAAAAATTTTAACCCCTAACAAACCTAACACAGCACTATCAGATCATGCTATAGATAACTTTCACAATTTCGATTTCCCTAATACCTCCATTCTTCATAACGAATCCAATTTAAAAAAAAGACTAATTCTAGAAAGTTTAGAGATTAAAAAGTCGCCGAACAGTATTAATTATCGTATTGATGTAGAAAACTTAAATTCCATATATTTTAATTTAATTAATTAATTAAATTTTATTATCCATATTACCAATTGAATTTTTCAACGATCATTTTGCTAATAATTTTTAACTTCTTTTTTAAATTTATTATAAAGATTTTAAATAAAATCTTTCCATTTTCAATTTTACCTTCAAACTTTTAACCTTGTGTGGTTTTTCCTTCATTCTCAGACTTGGTTCTCTTCAAGCAACATGTCTTGTTATTTGTAAAATGTTTAATTTTCAATTTTTAAAATGTTTTCACAACAGTTACAATGTTTTTCAATTATTCGTCGTTTTCTTTTGTTAATTGTTCCTGTTTTACTGATTTTTACCAGTTTTTTTCACTGTAGTTTTTGTATATTTTATGTAATAATTTTGGTAAGTTTTTCACTTTTCTAATTCGTTCACTATCCTAAGTTTTGTGTTTTTTATATTTTTAGACTGTGTTTTATATTTAATTCTGAAGAAGCCTAATCGGCGAAACGTTAAAAAAAAAAAAATTTTTTTTTTTAAATACAATATGTACCTATGACATGAATGAAACTTCTTGTTTTATTTAAAATAACGTATAATTGGCTGCTACTCCAAACCAAGTGGATATTTTAAGATGCTTCAAAAATTTTTAGCGTTAGTCATTTTTTTGTAGTGACGTCATTGACTTTTTTTTTAAATGACAACATGTATATTTGATTATCGCATTGGATAGACAGCGTTTTTCTCTTTTTAAGCTTCTAATTTTTTTATACCCTAAAGCCCGTTTGTAACATTCAATTATTTAGTACAAGTTTCAGTAATTTTTTTAGGAACTAAAAAATTGACCGATTCATAAAACCACTTCATCAATTTTTTCGTCCTTGAAAAATGGAATGAAAAGTGTCCTATTTTGTTTACTATAAATATTTACTGTCATCTGCAACTGTCATTGCTGCCATTAGCAATAGAAATAACGTTAATAGCTGCTACAGCCAAAACCAATATGTCTGTTAAATTCTCATCCATTTCAAAAGCGATTCTGAATAGTTTAGATTCAAGACAATATTACTGTTAATCTGTTTTTACTCACTGCATTTAGTGATTGACGTGAAATTGGACTAAAAAATGACAGAAACATGGTCAACTGCATACAGTCCTCAATTTTTTTCAATTTTTAGGATCCTAAATTTTTAGTTCCTAAAAAATGACTGACACTTGTAGTAAATAATTGAATGTTACAAACGGGCTTTACATAAGAAAATTTTTGAGAATATTTCACTCATACATTGTTGTAACAGTAGTACAGTACAAAATTAATAAGTGATAATTCAACGTTGCCAGGCCAATCTAGTGATAATTCCACGTTGCCATGACATACTTGCGACCACAACATAATACTAAAAAAAAACAAATTTTGTTAAACGTCATGAACCGTTTTGGGAACGTCTCAGAACGAGAAATTAACGAAAATGTTATTAAAAGTGAATGCAAAAATACGAAAAAGAGCAAGGACAGTGTCTGGAGACAGTTTATGTCATTTTGCGCTGAAAAAAAGTACACATTCGATCGAGAGACTCCAGTATCCGAACTTGCATTCATTTTGAAAAATGCTATTGGTTTCGAGCATTTTTATTCGAGAAATATTCTCCCTAAATACCATTCGTGTTTAAAAATGAACCGGATAATTTTCATTCAAACACGTTGTCTAATTTCACTCGCTTTACGAGCTCGTGAAATTATTAACAACGTGTTTTCAAGAAAATTATCGGTAATTTTTAAGCACTCGTGGGTATTATCCCCGAAAATTGCTAAAATAGATTTACGTCTCAGTAGGCCGATCTGGAACAGCCGGTGCAGCTCCAACTCAAAGCAATTTTTTATTTAAGTTTAGTACTTTAACGTGAACAGAAATGTGAGTATAAAAGTACATAAGATAATAAAAAAAGATAAATTAAATAAATTAAATTAATAAGAAAAAAATTTGATAGTTTTAAATGACACACAAGGAAATGATGAATAAATTGTTATAGTAGATGTTCAAATTGATATCCGTTTACAGCTCGAGTGTCCAAGACGAAAAATAAACTCTTGTTGAACCCTGTTAATACCCCAGGCGTAATCTGTCTTATTTCATGCCGAATGCGTTCCTTCAAATATTCCAAATTATTGGGTTTATTTAGCTACACCTTACTTTTTAAGTAACTCCACATGAAGTAATCCAGTGGGGTCAAATCTGGAGATCTAGCAAGCCACTCCATTGGTCCTCGTCGGTCAATCCATCGATTTGCAATCAAATTACCAGATGAAACTGTACACAATTAATTTGATTAAACGTCAAAATTTAAACAAAATCAGACATAATACACTAGATTTTACAAAAAAAGGTGTTCACTTTAAAGTAATAAGCTTAAATAAACAATTGCTTTGAGTTGGAGCTGCACCCGCTGTTCCAGATCGGCCTACTGAGACGTAAATTTATTTTAACAATTTTCTCAAAAATTTTCTTATGTAAGGGTATAAAAAAATTAGAAGCTTAAAAAGAGAAAAACAATGTCTATCCAATGCGATAATCAAATACCGTGTGTCCCTGGGAAGACGGAACATAGGGATCTTACAATGGTAATTTTTTAAAATGATCCACGAGTGCTTTGAATTTCTATTTGGTGGAAGCGTCGACGTCGTTATGTCAGCTGTTTAACGCGCTTGCTACTACAGATGTAATACGCGCGTGCGTTATACCAACAAACGATTCAACAATTATTTACAATACGAATTGACAGCTCGCGCTCTTGAAAGTCAGTTAGAAATAAAATTATTAATTATTTGCTCAAATTGGTTCATGCAAATGTAGACAGTGTTTTAATTAAATTAAATGAGACTGAGTATCATTATAAAGGTAATAAATACAAAATAATTTGTTTGCAGTTGACGTTATGGTTCTAAGATCTTTTTCAGATTATGATGGATTAGGTGAACAATTAAGGCTTTTCGCAAGTTACGCATTATTAGAAACTGAAAATGAAATTACGAAAATTATACTAGTAGGTACATAAAATAATGCTGTGGACCTGTGTTAGAAAACTTTCCTTTGTGGTATGCAAGAATTATACCTCCACCCCTATTGTTGTATTATTGTTATGTTAACATTAATAAAATTATTATTTTATACATCATTAAGAATCCGGCTCCTTAAAAATCAAATACTTTTAATGTAACAATTATTTGATCACATTAAATTGCCGTAGAAATAAAGATTTCATATTCGTACACACTAACTGATATTAATATTCGCTTTTTATTTGATTTCATCTTAATACAGTCTTATTCAATTAGCATTGTAGCATTTTTCATCATAAAGCTGATTGTCGCATCAAATTCTTTGGTTCATACATCAAGATCATCCTATTAAAGTAAATTTTCATATTTCACATGTAATTTAACTGGCATTACTGGTTGTCAGCTCTAAACTGTACTTAATTTAAGGTAGGACCCCATTTAAAAAAAATTAACATGAACATAACCTTTAATTGTCTTTGGTTTTAATATATTGACATTTAAAACATAAACAAAAATGTAGATCTGGAGACGATCATACATGGTCGGCATGGAAATCGTTAACGATCGGTGACATTCGTGTAATTGTTTCAAGGCAAATGCTTCAAAGCACTCGTGGATCATTTTAAAAAATTAGCATTATAAGATCCCTATGTTCCGTCTTCCCAGGGACACACGGTATACATGTTTTCATTTAAAAAAAAAGTCAATGACGTCACTACAAAAAAATGACTAACGCAAAAATTTTTTGAAGCATCTTAAAATATGCGGCGTAATTTAAATCGTTATACGTGTCCCAGCGTTTTCCAGAAAAAATATAATAAATATTTCTGGAGATATTGAATTTGTTCCAAACTTTATCCACACACTGTATATTTATTTAAATCACACTGGTTTTTTATTTTTTGTTTCATTTGAACAAGGCTTGCTCGTTAAAGCTACTATAAAGCTTGCTTATAATTTAAAGCTTAGGTACTTATAATTCATGCTTGCATCAACCTTGATTCACACTTGCAAATGAAGCCTACTGCAAACTTAGCAAAGCTTGTTGCAAGCTAGCAGGGTAAGTTTGACGTAAGCTTTCAAAATAAGTTTACAACAAGCTTAAGAAATAAGCACATAAGCTTAATTCAAGCTTGTTGCAAGCTTATAGCCTTGCATGACAAGCTTGATGTTAGCTTGCAAAATAAGCTTACTTCAAGCTGGTCGCCTGGTAACTAGGAAGCGTACATCAAGCTTGATATAAGCTTGCAGGCTTGACACAACAAGATTATTTCAAGCTTACAAGCTTGTTGTAGCAAGCTTATATCAAGCCTGAATCAAACTTATTTTGCTATCTGGGAAGTAAATTAATTTGTACACATTCCATTACCTCTTGAAATTCACTGCTAAGATTATTTGTACTAAATTTACTGCATCTGTTATTTCAGTGTATAACAACGAGAATGTGAAAATTAAAATAAATAATTTTATTTGCGATGCGCCAGCTAAAGCATTTGTACTTAATGTAAAAGGGCATAACGCATCTGTAGGATGTAATAAATGTACAGTTGAAGGAGAATATGTAGATAGGTGCATGACATTTCCAGATTTAGACTGTAGCCTTAGAACCAATGAGTCATTCCGAAATAAAACTGATGAGGACTACCACAAAGGTAAATCTCCTTTAGAACTCCTTGATTTGGATATAGTAAAACAGGCTCCTTTAGACTATATGCATCTTGTGCTATTAGGAGTCTGTAAGAGAATTCTAGTTTTTCTAATAAAGGGTAAAATGGGCACACGTTTGGTAGATGAACGTTTAAAAAAATGAGCGAGAAGTTTCTGGGTTTAAAAAGTTATATACCTAATAATTTCGCGAGAAAACCAAGAGAATTGATGTCGGTAGATCACTGGAAAGCTACACAGTTTAGGCAATTTCTGTTATATACAGGACTATTCGTTCTCAAGAACGTATTAGGTAAAGAACAGTATACACATTTTTTAAAACTACACATTGCAATAAGAATATTATCAACCAAACGTATATGGCAAAATTCAGAATATAATCAACATGCAAACAGTTTCCTGAGGCAATTTGTAGTGGACTACAATGACTACTATGGGACGCATATTACCTACAACGTACATTCATTAATTCACTTATCAGATGATGTTAAACGGAATGGACCCCTGGATAACTTTAGTGCGTTTCCCTTCGAAAATTTTATGTCGCATATTGTTACGCCCCCCGAGAGGGGTGTAACTGGCAAGGGCCAACTTCCCTTGCCACCGGGACCTTCTCCTCTCGGCACCCAGATAACAACTAACTCTAAATTTAATTTTAACTTAACCATTACATCTCTTGCCCTCATTGGCAAGAGCTTCCTTAAGATTACGCAAACCCTTAGCAAGCTTATTTAATATTTCCAAAGTTATTATTATTGCATACATGCTGAGTCTAAGTTTGACCTAATTATGATACATTACACCTGCAAACACTAGATGCAGCAATAATACAATACATTGGAATGTCACTCTTTCATAATGAATTTTAAATTAATAAATTTTGAATATATTTTAAGATTATAATTTTGACTAATTAATTCCCTCGTAGCATTACTCCCCCATTTGAAAAACGGCGACCCGACGTTTATAAGCTTGAGCCGGTTTACACAAAATTTATATCTTATACTAAAATAAAACCAATTTATTAAAAATAACAGTCACAAATCAGTCATTGTTCAAATGTTAGGTTCAATATTATTACGTTAGCACTACCACAATCACTTCCAGTTTATGCAAAAATGCGCCAAATAAGCAGAATATGAACCTGTTCACGTAACGTCTTAGCCACTTTTACAAAAATGTAGTTAGTTTGTCGGATGTATCTTCATCGCGAGTTATGTTATGAGAACCCTTATATTATATAATAAGAGATGGGAAACCTTAATGGTCCCTGATAATCCTTATCTATTTCTATATAAACTAAAACTACTGTATTCTTTTCATTATTTCGTTTGATACGTTTGTCAAGTTGACTAGCAACATAATATTATTCGTTTAACACGTTAGCAAGTAACATTATTCGTTTGTTAATTGTAAACCTCTGTCATTCGGTAATCCAATGTAAATAAAAGCATTGTAAAATAAATAAAGTTTTTTTTGAGTTGTTTCGGCTCCACGAACGAAACTGGCGCAGTCGGTAGGATAGGTGGCAAACTCAATATTCAATTCGTGAAAATTAGTTTGTACATTTTTATGTTTAACCGCCTATTCGAATTCTTCGAACCTGCAACAACAAAGAAAAAAGAAAATCCACAACCAGCATTCCGGAGACCAGAGAACAAGCATCGTCAAAGGCTCCAGGTGCAGTTGAAACCCCTGATTATTGGAATCACCGTCTATCGAAGACACCCGTCCATCGAGGACAACAGATCATCGAGATCAACTTAGAGTAAGAAATAATTTGTGTTTTTAAGTGAAAAGTTGAAATTTAAACAAATATTAAATCATTATTTACTAACGTAGTTTTAAATTTAATTTTAAGTTCAAATAAGAACATTGTAAGCGAGACATACAGAGTAGTGATTAACGCTACTTAATAATCCATCTGTATTGACTAATGTTCTTTGTGTAGGAACCGTGTATTAGGTCCTTAACCTAAAAAAACAAATATTCATTTTAACAATAATAGTGTTTTTTGCACGATCGGTCTTTTTTGTTTACTTACTAGATTCGATGCCAGAACAGTAAGCTGCATTTACTGGTTGCTAGGTGTAACAAAACAGTAAGTAATTTACTTACCGTTCTAGAACAGTAAGTAGTATAATTCATTGTATTGTAGACATGATAACTATGGTTACCGTGGTTGTCAGGCAATTTATAAAAAAATAAGGTTATATAGGTACTTTTATAATTTTTTGAAATATAACTATTAAATCATTTTTTTTATTGCAATCGTGCAAAAAACGTTATAAGCATGTCAAACGTTAAGGGTTACCGGTCTCCGACAATAATTGGGGTCGTCGCTTCGCTCCTCCCCAAACAATTGTCGTCGACCGGTAAACATCCCTTACCGTTCTTAATACTTAATATACTATTATGCCAGTAATTAAAGCAGCGAAATTAACAATAAACACCATGTCAACTCCAACTTTGTTTCCCCCAGGATTTCATGTATCCTTACTAAATGAAATACCAACTTACGACGGAAACCCAAGCACATTATCAGAATTTGTTAGGGCAGCAGAAACAATCACAAATCAGTTTTGTACTGCAAGTCCAAATGATTATATTAATAAACTTTTAATTTCTTCAATACGTAATAAATTAAAAGGACAGGCTTTAGAAATAGTAACAGGCTATAATTATAATACTTGGATAGAATTAAAGACAGTTTTAATCGAAAATTTTGGAGATCAGAGATCCGAACACAATTTGCAGATTGAACTGACCAGACTTAGACAAAATTTTAAAGAATCACCCATAGATTTCTTTAATCGAATCCGAACACTTTTGGCTACATATAATTCAAAAGTTGTATTAAGTCAAGATACCGAATCCATAAAAAATTTTAAATTAGCACAATCGAAAAATCTTACTTTGACCACATTCGCAGGAGGCTTACAAGAACCACTTGGTAGCTTTCTAAGAAGTAAATCACCAACAACCCTCGAAAACGCAATAGCAATAATTCGCGATGAATTAGATATCAGATATTTCCAACACTTAAGCAAAATTCCAATTCAAAATCAAAATCAACCGCAAAACGTTCAAAAATTAATCCCAAAACCCGAAAATATAAGTTATGCATTACCTAAATTCAATAATTTCTCTCCACAATTTCCACAACAATTTCCTAGACCACAAAATTTTTATAGACCACCAAACGTTTATAGACCATTAAATTTCAATAATAATTTTACTCCCCAAAGAAACCCCACACTTAGACTAAACCCACATCAACCACCATCTAATTTCCCAAATCAAAGACCTTTCGGAAAACCAGGACAAAACGTATTCGCACCACAACGAAATTTCAAACCCACACATATTCCTGAACCAATGCAGTTAGGATCAGAAATAAAACGACCTTCGAGTTACCAACTTCAAAATAGAAATAAAATCAGACCACCTTTTCAAAATAATTTCCAACAAGTCGATTCCACAAATATTAACCCGCATGAAGTATAGTATTTAGAAGAACCCTCAGAAATCGATAATCAAACCCCACATTTACTACTTACTGACGACACACAAAACCCTGAATATACAGAATACCCTACGTATGTTTCGGAAAACACCATATATCCTGAACAACCCTCATATGATACGCAAGACGACCAAAACGAGCACCATAATTTCGAAAATCTCGAGGATTTTCATTAATGGCCTCGGAAACACTGGAATCTTTTAATATTGGCATTATTAAATCTAACTTACCATACGTTCTAATACCCGGAACGAATGATAAATTACTTATCGACACTGGTAGCACTAGAACCATAATTTCCCCCCAATTTGTAAAAAAACATTTTCCAAATTCTATTTTTAATTATAATTTTGAAATTAGAACTTCCCATGGAATATCTCAACATAATAAAATTGCAAACATCCCAATCAACGCATTATTTCAAGAACCCGGTAATCATATATGTTATATGTTTGATTTTAACAAGGAGTATGTAGGACTTATAGGATCTGATCTTTTATCCGACATAAATGCCTTTGTTGATTTTAAATGGATGCATATCCGAACAGAACATGTAACAATTCCATTTTTCTACAACGATTCTAAAACTCGACAAGAATTTCAAAAACGTAATCAGTGTAATTTTTCAAAAATAAGAAACAATGAAACTTTATTAAAATCTATCAACATTCCTCCAAGAACCGAAATGTTCACAACATTACCAGCTATAGGTCAAAATGGTCACAAATTATCACCCAAACTAAAATTAAATAATCACGTAATTTTACCCTCTGCGATAGTAAACCTTCAAAATAATTGGTTTCAGACAAGTATCATAAACATTTCAGATAAACCCGAAAAGATCAATATTTATCAACCCTTAATTTTAGAAGACTATCTCAACAGTAATGACTCCATTCAAATTCATAATATTAATATAGACGATAAGCGTGTACATTTAGATAATTTAAAAGAAAATCTTCGGCTTAATCACTTAAACGAAGAAGAAAAAACCCATTTATACAATTTGTGTTATCAATATAAAGAAATCTTTCATGCACCCGGTATTCCCTTATCTGTCACCCCTTTAGTAAAACATCACATCCGCACTAAAACCGATACCCCAATCTTTACAAAAACTTATCGTTATCCCCATGTTCACAGAGAAGAAGTTAAACAACAAATTAATAAAATGTTATCAGAAAATATTATTGAACCCTCTGAATCCCCTTACAACTTTCCTATATGGGTAGTCCCAAAAAAATTGGACGCCTCAGGCAAACAAAAGTGGCGTATTGTTATTGACTACAGAAAACTTAACGAACAAACAATAGAAGACAAATACCCTTTACCCAGAATTGAAACCGTGTTAGATAACTTAGGACGAGCATCATATTTTACCACTGTAGATCTTGCATCAGGTTTTCACCAAATAGAATTAGAAAGTAAAGATAGAGAAAAAACAGCATTTTCTACTGAAGAAGAACATTTTCAATTCAAAAGAATGCCTTTCGGATTAAAAAATGCTCCGGCAACATTCCAACGTGCAATCAATACTGCTCTTACAGGACTCACACCTTCCCAATGTTTAGTTTACCTAGACGACATAATTGTTTATTCTAGTAGTTTACAAGAACACATAAATCGACTAAAGAACGTATTCAAAATTTGTCAAAAACATAACATTAAAATACAACTTGATAAATCAGAATTTCTACACAAATCAATTAAATATTTAGGTCATATTATTACTACTAAAGGTATTAAACCTGACCCTTCAAAAATTTCCGCAATCAAAAATTTCCCGTTACCCAAAACTAGGACTGATATTAAATCATTCCTCGGACTTTTTGGATATTACAGAAAATTTGTACGCGATTTTGCAAAAGTTACAAAATTTTTAACACATTGCCTTAAGAAGGATAACAAAATTAATCACACAACCGAATTCATTCAAAATTTTGAAAACTGTAAAAACATCTTAACAAATGAACCCATATTACAATACCCTGATTTTTCTAAAACATTTCAACTAACTACAGACGCAAGTAAATTCGCGGTCGGCGCTGTCTTATCACAGAACAATAAACCTATATGCTATGCATCCCGCACACTTAACGAATCAGAACAAAATTATACATTTAATTTTACTGTTCATTATCTTCCCGGTAAAGAAAACAAAGTCGCTGATGCACTATCCCGTATTCAATTAAACCCCATTGACATAAAATACCCTGACCGATTAGAAACACCTGAACCCATTTTCAATGAAAGTGAAATAGCTAGTAGAGCAAGCACACCTGATATTGAGAACTTATTCGATATGCCCCCCGTAATAGAAATACCACTAACTAAACCACGTATAAATATTATTTCAGACATACAAATTAAACCCCCTAATAAAATAACTGCTGACAATCAAGACAACGACTCTTATTTAGACGAAACACCCCATGACATAAATAATGACGAAAACAATTCATACGTAAACACTGTATACAGTCAAGAATCATTTACCCCAGTAATAGACATCTCAGAAAAACCTTTACAACATTTTCTAAATCAAATTGAATTTATTAAAGTCACTATACCAAAACCCATTAGAATTACTAAATACGATCACGTCACGCATTACGCAGTATTCCTGAACGATCAAAATAAAATTGATATTTTCACAAAATTATTGTTAGAACACTGTCAACCGAATTCTAATTATTATTGTTATTTCCCAGCAGACCACTTATATATAGAATTTTCCAATTTCCTTAAGGACATTACAAATAATAATACCCCAAAATTTCATGTACGAAACAAGTCATTTACATCATAAATAAAGACGAGCGTAAAGACAAAATTAGTTCATACCATTTAGGCAAAAATAACCACCGTGGAATAAAAGAATCAATGGAACACCTCCAACGATACTTTTATTGGAAAGCGATGAAAAAAGACGTAGAAGAATTCATTAAATCATGTGAGATATGTAAATCTAACAAATACAATAGAAATCCCAATAATGTACCCTTACAATTAACACCCACTCAAACGAGACCTTTTCATCCAGTTCACCTAGACATTTTTCAGATCAATCAAACTAAATACTTAACAATTATAGACAGCTTCTCAAAATTTGCTCAAGCATACAAATTAGAGTCAAGTAACTTAACTAATGTATTAGATAAATTTTTAGAATATATTACATCATACACTACCCCAAAAGAAGTAATTGCAGATAACGAATTTGATAAAAGAATATTTCAAGATTTCTTAAGCTTACATAATATTAAATTTCATGTTACCACCCCCCATCATCACGAGTCGAATGCAATTGTAGAAAGATTACATTCAACCCTAATTGAACATTATCGATTATTAGAGAATAATTCAGAAAACAATCGTATGTTATATTGCATATTAGCTTTGTAGAATTCTTAGCTGTAAAATATAATATAGAATTCTAAGAAATGGAACCGGTGGCGTCTTGCACCCCCACTCGGTCCAACTTCAGCAACCCTGTAGTAAGCAGGGAAGACCAGTACATTGTAATAACTGCTACCGATAACTTCACCATCGTTTTATCTTTAATTTTGTAGTTTAGTAATTTTACTTAATAAATAATATAATAATTATGCAGTGTTATTAATCATCATTAATTACTGTCCATAATTAACATTGGTCCTTCGAGCCGGATAATAGCCAGAAATCAGTCTAATAATAAATGGTCCTTCGAGAATAACAATAAACAAAGATAAAATAGTGCGTGGTGAGTGTATTCGTATATTCAGCATCAGTGTATAAACAATTAACACATAAATAAAAATCAGACCTACAACACATCAGTTGTGGTTTAAATAAATAAATCAAATAAGAAGACAATCATCAACACATCAGTTGAGGTTTAAATAAATAAATCAAATAAGAAGACAATCATCAACACATCAGTTGAGGTTTATGCAACAAGAGCATATCAACACATCACTTGAGGTTTATGCCAGAAGATCAATCAAAGGCACATCTGCCGCGACATCCAGAAGTCAATCAAAAGCCCATAAGGGACACAGCAGTAGCAGCATCAGCACACATCAACTTAAGCAGCACATTCAACACAAGTCTTCAGCATCAGGTCAGTTAACCAATCCTTTATTGTTACTACCCTCCTTATTAATCCTAAGCTTAATTTGCATTAAGAGTTTCGCATTTGGCGTTTCACAGCTCAGAAATGGTCGATCTAGCAAATCTTGTTGGCAAACGGGGAAATATTAAGGCCAGATTAACCAGATTGAATAAAAAAATTGAGGAATTCAAGGAAGGGGATGATATCTATCAGTTAAAAACGCGATTGGTGATGTTAGAACCATTATTAGACGAGTTTACCGAATTACAAGTAGCAATTGAGATATTAGATAAAGCAGCCGCGGACAAAAATGATCAAGAGGTATTTGAAAACCTTTATTTTGACTCTCTCAGTAAAATCCAAGGAATTTTAGACAAACACTCATCTCCTGGGCAAAGCGATGTTGGGAGTAGCGCGAGCAGTAGTAAAACAAAATCTAAGTCTTCATTAAATTTTAAATTACCAACTCTATCATTAAAAACATTTTCCGGACTATATTCGGAATGGAACTCGTTCCATGACACATTTAATTCGTTGATACATAAAAACGAAGACCTAAATAATTGCGAACGCTTTCATTACCTTAAATCATGTCTCAAAGGTGAACCCTCACATGCAGTTGACTCTCTACCGGTATCAGACGCGAACTACGTTTCCGCCTGGAGAATACTGCGAAAAAGGTACGAAAACAAAAGATTAATCGTCCAAGAGCACGTTTTGGCGATAATCAACGCGCCCAATATCCAAAAACCTTCTCATACGGCATTGCGCCAATTTATGGATAAAATAACGTCAAATCTAGAGGCACTAAGAGTATTAAGACTTCCCGTGGATTCGTGGGACGGCCTTATGGTACCTATAATTACGGAAAAACTAGATTACACAACTAAACGAGACTGGCAGGCAAAATTAGATTCAGAAATTCCTAACTTATCTGACTTACTAAAATTATTAGAAAAGCGATTGGAAACCCTATACGCGTCCGACGTATCGGCAAAGATGCAACAAACAAACAATAAAGCACCTCCGACATTCAAATCAAATTATCAAGGTCAAGCAAATCGTCAAGTATCATACCTAACAACCCATAGGGTTGATTGCGTTTATTGCAAAAAAGGAACCCATAATATTTATCGTTGTACGGAATTCTTGAAACTTTCTGTTCCAGAGCGTATAATACAAGCAGAAACAATTAAACTCTGCCAAAATTGTCTAAGATCCAATCACTTAATCGCAGAATGCCGCTCAAACAGAGTGTGCGCTAAATGTCACGGAAATCACAATACATTATTACATCAATCAGACGCCGATACTGTCACGGCAATAAGTTACGCCGAACCATCTACGTCCGTTGTATCAAACCATAGCGCGTTTAAAATTGAGAATACCGTCGTATTACTATCAACAGCATTAATTTATATAAAGGATTATCAAGGGGTATTTAGAGAGTGCCGTGCGCTTTTAGACGTAGGCTCACAGTCTTCTTTTATTTCAAAATCAATGCATGAAAAATTGGGATTGCGTCCAAATCGTGTAAACATACCAGTAATCGGTATCAATAGAACAAGTACAACAATTATGCAATCGCTTAAGGTAACAATCAAATCTCGCGTACGCGACTTTATTGTAGACTTAACATGTTTAATAACACCGAAAATTACCAAGAATCTGCCAGTAAGGTCGTTAAAATTAAATTTAGTCGAAATTCCAGCAAACATAACCTTAGCTGACCCTAAATTTAACGAATCCCAAGAAATAGACTTGTTAATAGGTGCCGAACTTTTCTGGAACCTTCTCTGTGTCGGTCAAATACAAACGTCTAGGGATCAACCTTTCTTCCAAAAAACACATTTGGGATGGATTATAGGGGGTCCGGTAAAATTATCTGTCGGCGACGGGCTACCCACTTACTGCAATATAGCCATAAATAATATAAACTCCTTAGAAAACGTCGTCGCAAAATTTTGGGAAACGGAACAATACCCGACCAGCAAAACTTTAACCCTCGAGGAAAAAGGCTGTGAAACACATTTCACAGAAACATTCAAACGCACAAACAATGGGCGGTTCGTGGTAAAACTCCCTTTAAAGGATGGGGCTATAAACCTAGGCGCGTCACTGGACGGGGCTCTAAAACGGTTTTACAGTTTAGAAAGGAAGTTGAACAAAGATCCCGTGCTAAAGAAACAATATTCGGAATTTATGAATGAATATTATACCCTAAACCACATGGACTTGGTAAAGGAACAGGAAACAAATTTCCAAAGTTACTACCTGCCGCACCATGCTGTATTCAAAAACTCAAGTAGCGCTCCTAAGATTCGCTGCGTTTTCGACGCTAGCTTTATAACTACAAACGGATTAAGTTTAAACGATAATTTAATGTGCGGACCGGTCATTCAACAGGATTTGTTTTCCATATTGACGCGGTTCCGAACCTTTCGGTACGTATTAACCGGTGATATTACCAAGATGTATCGACAGATAAAAATTCACGAAACCCAAACTAACTATCAAAGAATTCCTTGGCGCAATGGACCAGAAGAAAAAATAAAAAATTTTCGTTTGAACACGCTAACTTATGGTACTAAACCGGCTAGTTTTATAGCTACCCGATGTTTACGCGAACTGGCCGCGCAAAGTCAAAAACAATTTCCGCGAGCTAGTGACGTAATTTGTAGAGATTTTTATATGGACGATTTGCTAACCGGGGCAAATTCCGTCAAAGAAGTGATTCAAATCAAAAACGAAATCACAGACATTTTATCGAGCGGCGGTTTTGAGCTAAGAAAATTTTCTAGCAATAATCCCAATATTTTATCCAATGCCATAAACAACGCTACCGACAAGGTGATTAGCACAGATAAGGAGAGCGAAATCAAAACTTTAGGTCTATTATGGAACTGCGCCCAGGATGTTTTAAAATATAAGGGTAATATTAATAATCCTCCAAAAAAATTAACAAAACGGTCAATCCTATCAGCGGTCGCTCAAATTTTTGACCCGCTTGGGTTATTAGGCCCAATCACTATGAAAGCAAAAGTTATTATGCAACAGCTGTGGTCATTAAAACTAAATTGGGATGAATTAGTACCATTAAAGGTTTATACGGAATGGACCGAACTCTCACAACAATTGAAGTGCCTCGATGATCTTAGAATCGAGCGTAAAGTCATCACGGTTTTCCCAATAATTTTAGTGGAAATGCACGGGTTTTGCGACGCGTCGAAACTAGGTTTCGGTGCAGCGATCTACATAAAAGCAAAGGATGGTAATGGCGGTCAGTCAGCAAACCTGCTCTGTGCAAAATCGCGGGTTGCACCGTTAAAAACTATTTCGATTCCTAGGTTGGAATTATGCGCCGCACTTTTATTAGCGCAATTAGTAAATTCAGTGTCTCAAACTTTAGGGCTAGACATTAACAAGTATTATTTTTGGACACATTCTACGATAGTATTAGCCTGGTTAGCATCTTGTCCAAGTACACTTAATACCTTCGTGGCAAACCGAGTATCGGAAATTCAAACAACAACTTCAGTAAACAATTGGTATCACGTAAATTCGGAAGAAAATCCCGCGGATATCATCAGTAGGGGTAAGTCGCCGCAGGAGTTACTAGGATGCGAGCTTTGGTTCCACGGCCCAAGATGGTTACGTGAGAATAATTACGATTTACCGGCAACTAAATTAAATCTAAAAGACATAGAGGTGATCGAGAAGCGCAGGGTGATAGCATTACACGCGAATACTTCCAAGAATGAATTGCCTTTACTGACAAAATTTTCCAAATTTTCCAAATTGGTACACATTACTGCTCTTTGCCTAAGATTCATACATAATTGCAGAAACACGGCAAACAAGGTTTCTGGAAATTATTCATTACACGAACTACAAGTTACTACAAATATGTTAATAAAAATTATACAACAGAGCTTCTCTAGTAAAATAAAAAGATTAAAGCAAGGTCAATTATTAAACAAACAAAGCAAATTAATTAGCCTAAATCCATTCTTGGACGGGGATGGGTTATTACGAGTAGGTGGGCGGTTGAAAAACGCGTCAGTAAGTCCAGATAAAAGGTATCCAATTATACTACCCAAAGAGCATCATATTGTCACGAAGTTCCTAAAATAATTATTAAGATAATAACAATAACCAATGTAATTACTTCAGTAAAATCAATACTTGTCTAACATGCAAGTATCACGCGCCAAGCATGCTAGTATCACATGTCAGGGTTACATTCTATTTGCATAAGATGTTGCAATACTGATGAGTCAGCATATTAGGTTTCATGAGAAATCTAGATGATGCACGTGTGTTCCCAAGTCATGCCCAAATATGGATACATGACCCAAATAGGGACACGGGAATTAGTATAAAAGCACAACATTTCTACATTCGATTCAGTGTGCAATTTACACTCAGCAACCAGCCAACATCTAGACTCTCCGACCCAGCTCTAATACCAAGTCTAAATGATTGGGTCCTTGGTGGACCCTTGGGCCTTCGTATAACTACATCAAGACCAGCCTGACCGGTGTCAACTTCAAACAGAACTTAGAAAACTACAGAACAAGAACAACCCTTCAACCAACCATGGCTCAGTTGGCGCTACTAGCTGTTTTTATGTAAGCTCACCTTGATGGTGCACAGTTGCTAACTTTGTAACTTTGTTTAAATATAATTATGCTAAAACTACTGACTTGTTTAAATCCAGACTAGTCACAATTTATCACGTGACAATATCACAAAACCATGATACTAACATTTTTAAGATATGTCAATGCGCATGTATCGCTCCATCTCTTTCTTCCGATGTGACGTCACCCAGAGACACCCATGCTGCTGCAACATGATAAGAGTATGCAAACAGTACCTTCATCTTGTGTTTTTCGGTTGTAGCGAAATTTTAATTTTGAAAGTACAGTAGTAGACCAACATAAAGACGACTTAAGTAAACTTGAATGGGATGGACTCGAAAATTTAGCCGGATATATTGCATTTAAACTGAAAGACAAGAAGTTAGGATATCAAACAGACAAAAATTACGCAAGATTCACTTTCGTGCGTTACCTGGCGTTACTCATTTATCCGAAGGCGGGCTTTATAAACCCAATGATGAATTCATGGAGTCAATTACCGAACTGGATAATATATTCAAAAAATTAAATAATGTTTCACTTATAATTTGCAAGCGATATATTGCACAATTAATGGATCTGGCTAAGTTTGTTGATACTTCGGATGAGGCAAAACATCTTTTCTTTCGTTGCAAAATGTATTTTAAAATGAGAATTTTAAACAAAGACTTATTAGAACAGTCCAAAATAGGAAAGAGAAAAATGTTAAAAGTTGTAAATTAAATAATATAATTTTTGAAATCTAACTTGTTCATCATTCAATAAATAAATACCGCCTTTTATTAAATAGATCTTATCTAGGTTTTGGATAGCTTCTTGAATATTTACTTTTGTTTCTATAGAATGTGATCATTAATTCTGTAACAATTATTTATACATAATAGCTTACAATAAAAAAACAGTAGCTATAACACCGCAATCTGCATGTAATATATTATCCCGTGCACCAGCAGAATGGCATGGTTGGGTAGAACACCGAACAGGTAGCTGTCACGGGGTGACGTCATGCGCGCTATGAACGAAAATGAAACTGTTCTTTGACATATCTTAAAAATGTTAGTATCATGTCACAAAACTAATAATAATACAAGAACACGAGCGTCAACTGCATGCGGGCGCCGAGGCTACTTTAGCTTCCTTGAGACAAAAATACTGGGTAATTAACGCACGCAATGTGATAAGATTTATTTTACATAAATGCATACGCTGTTTCCGAGTGCATCCACAAGCGATTGCGCAGAAGATGGGTGATCTCCCTAAAGACAGGGTACAACTATCGCGGGTTTTTCTAAACACGGACATCGACTATGCCGGCCCAATACTTATCAAAGAAGGCCGCGGGAAAGGTAAACGAAGTATTAAAGCATATATAGAACTTTTTATATGCCTCCCTACCAAGGCAGTGCATTTAGAATTGGTAGGAGATTTAACAACCGAATCATTTTTAAATGCACTCAAAAGGTTTATAGCTAGACGCGGTTGCATCTCATGCATATACTCAGACAACGCAACAAATTTTGTAGGGGCAAAACGAGAGTTAGAGGATTTGGCAAAGCTGTTTAAAAATTCAAAATTTGAGGGTAGTTTATATTCAATGCTCGAACCATTAAAAATTACATGGAAATTTATCCCGCCCAGATCCCCGAATATGGGCGGTCTTTGGGAGGTAAATGTGAAAGCAGTGAAACACCATCTTAGGCGAATATTAGGAAATGCACTTTTAAACTACGAGGAAATGTACACTCTCCTAACGCAAATCGAAGCATGCCTAAATTCCCGACCCCTTACTCCCCTGTCCTCAGATCCTAAGGACCTGGTGGCTTTAACACCGGGACATTTTTTGATCGGTGAAATATTGACAACTGTGTTGGAACCAGACATCACGGAAATAAAAATTAACAGACTGTCACGATGGCAATATGTGGAACAAGTCCGACAGCATTTTTGGAGGCGATGGTACAAGGAGTACCTGCTGCAGTTGCAAAAAAGGATTAAATGGCAACAAACAGCCCAGCAACACATCAAGATTGGAAATATGGTAGTGCTTGTGGAGGACGGTGTCCCACCGCAACAATGGGCTCTGGGAAGAATCGTTGAAGTGCATCCAGGTGCCGACGAAGTGATTCGTGTAGTTACCGTAAAAACAGTGCGCGAGAAATTCGTTATTACGCCTTGCGGCGGCGAGTGGCGGCGGAGAAACTGACATTTTTCAAGTTTTAGATACAGAAATTTTTTTATTAAGGCAGCTGCTATATTCCTACTTTACACGGGTGTACCTAAGGAGCCAACACACATTATTCCACCGCAAAATTCGTTATTACGCCTTGCGGCGGAGAAACTGAATTTTTTCGAGTTTTAGATACAGAATTTTTTTTATTAAGTCAGCAGCTGTATTCATATTTTACACGGGGGTACCTAAGGACCCAACACACATTATTCCAGCGAGAAATTCGTTATTATGCCTTGCGGCGGCGAGTGGCGTCGGAGAAACTGACATTTTTCGAGTTTTAGAAACAGAAATTTTTTTATTAAGGCAGCTGCTATATTCTATTTTACACGGGGATGCCTAAGGACCCAGCACACATTATTCCAGCGAGAAATTCGTTATTATACCTTGCGGCGGCGAGTGGCGGCGGAGAAACTGCAATTTTTCGAGTTTTAGATACAGAATTTTTTTTATTAAGTCAGCAGCTGTATTCATATTTTACACGGGGATGCCTAATGACCCAGCACACATTATTCCAGCGAGAAATTCGTTATTACGCCTTGCGGCGGCGAGTGGCGGCGGAGAAACTGACATTTTTCGAGTTTTAGATACAGAAATTTTTTTATTAAGGCAGCTGCTATATTCCTACTTTACACGGGAGTACCTAAGGAGCCAACACACATTATTCCATCGAAAAATTCGTTATTACGCCTTGCGGCGGCGGGTGGCGGCGGAGAAACTGAATTTTTTCGAGTTTTAGATACAGAATTTTTTTATTAAGTCAGCTGCTATATTCATATTTTACACGGGGATGCCTAAGGACCCAACACACATTATTCCAGCGAGAAATTCGATATTACGCCTTGCGGCGGCGGAGAAACCGCAATTTTTCGAGTTTTAGATACAGAAATTTTTTTATTAAGGCAGCTGCTATATTCATATTTTACACGGGGATGCCTAAGGACCCAACACACATTATTCCAGCGAGAAATTCGTTATTATGCCTTGCGGCGGCGGAGAAACAGCAATTTCTCGAGTTTTAGATACAGAAATTTTTTTATTAAGGCAGATGCTATATTCATATTTTACACGGGGATGCCTAAGGACCCAACACACATTATTCCAGCGAGAAATTCGTTATTATGCCTTGCGGCGGCGGAGAAACAGCAATTTCTCGAGTTTTAGATACAGAAATTTTTTTATTAAGGCAGCTGCTATATTCATATTTTACACGGGGATGCCTAAGGACCCAACACACATTATTCCAGCGAGAAATTCGTTATTACGCCTTGCGGCGGCGGCGAGTGGCGGCGGAGAAACTGCAATTTTTCGAGTTTTAGATACAGAAATTTTTTTCTTAAGTCAGCTGCTATATTCATATTTTACACGGGGATGGCTAAGGACCCAACACACATTATTCCAGCGAGAAATTCGTTATTATGCCTTGCGGCGGCGGAGAAACAGCAATTTCACGAGTTTTAGATACAGAAATTTTTTTATTAAGGCAGCTGCTATATTCATATTTTACACGGGGATGCCTAAGGACCCAACACACATTATTCCAGCGAGAAATTCGTTATTACGCCTTGCGGCGGCGGAGAAACCGCAATTTTTCGAGTTTTAGATACCGAAATTTTTTTATTAAGGCAGCTGCTATATTCACATTTTACACGGGGATGCCTAAGGACCCAACACACATTATTCCAGCGAGAAATTCGTTATTATGCCTTGCGGCGGCGGAGAAACAGCAATTTCTCGAGTTTTAGATACAGAAATTTTTTTATTAAGGCAGCTGCTATATTCATATTTTACACGGGGATGCCTAAGGACCCAACACACATTATTCCAGCGAGAAATTCGTTATTACGCCTTGCGGCGGCGAGTGGCGTGGGAGAAACTGACATTTTTCGAGTTTTAGATACAGAAATTTTTTTATTAAGGCAGCTGCTATATTCACATTTTACACGGGGATGCCTAAGGACCCAGCACACATTATTCCAGCGAGAAATTCGTTATTACGCCTTGCGGCGGCGGAGAAACAGCAATTTCTCGAGTTTTAGATACAGAAATTTTTTTATTAAGGCAGCTGCTATATTCATATTTTACACGGGGATGCCTAAGGACCCAGCACACATTATTCCAGCGAGAAATTCGTTATTACGCCTTGCGGCGGCGAGTGGCGGCGGAGAAACTGCAATTTTTCGAGTTTTAGATACAGAAATTTTTTTATTAAGGCAGCTGCTATATTCATATTTTACACGGGGATGCCTAAGGACCCAACACACATTATTCTAGCGAGAAATTCGTTATTACGCCTTACGGCGGCGGAGAAACAGCAATTTTTCGAGTTTTAGATACAGAATTTTTTTTATTAAGGCAGCTGCTATATTCATATTTTATACGGGGATGCCTAAGGACCCAACACACATTATTCCAGCGAGAAATTCGTTATTACGCCTTGCGGCGGCGGAGAAACCGCAATTTTTCGAGTTTTAGATACAGAAGCTCTTAGACCATCGGTATTAACAGATCAGCCAGCTCCTGACCCGCAATCGCAAGAAGCGCGAACTCCCGAAATCCCAGTTGCTAGACCTTATCCAACAGTGGATGAAATTCTAAAAGTGCCGACTGCACAAAGAAAAGTAATATCAACACGTAAAAAAAAAGGAGATTCTCGAGCCCGCTTACTGACAACCTTCGATTCTGACTCAGACCTGGATGAACCTGTTGCATGTTCGTCAACACCAACTTGCGCTCCTTCCACTTCTAAATCCAAAGGAGAGTCTTCAAAATCCAAACGTTCCAAATCAGATGATAACGAAGAAGAAGATTGGACTTGTGGAAACTGCAAAGTAAAGTTTTCAGGCGATGTTAAAAGGAAAACTGGAGCCAGTTGGGTGCAATGTTCTTTTTGCCTGGTTCCATACCACACAACCTGCCAAAATGACTTCGAAGACGATGACGATGTATATATGTGCAATATCTGTGAAACCCTAGAAGGGGAGAAGCATTAGGGGCTCTTAAGAAATAAAACTTATTAATGTTTTTATGATTTTTATTGTTATCACGACATTGACTTTCCCATATCACAACATTAAATGTCCTATCACGACATTAACTTAATTTTCTGTCTGAACAAGAAAACCTACAACATTTTTCAGTTTTACTCAAAAAAATTTATTTTTTCTTAGAATGTTGCCCAAGCGTTGTAGAATCACCTCCTTACTTCAAAAACAGGTTTTCTCTTTTTTTTCAGTATGGTAGCTACAGTTTTTCCAAAAGATCACGACATAACCATACCTTACCCTACATTTAAACTATTATTTTACACAATAATTAGGAGTATTCTAGAATTCGCAGCCCCAGTGTGGAATCCGCAGTATAGCATCTACATCCGTAGAATTGAAAGAGTTCAACACATTTTTTTTTTAAATTTTTAAAATTTAAATTTCCATCCCATACCTACTCCGAAATTTGAAACACTTGAATCTAGGAGAACATTCATTGATACTTTAACATTATTCAAAATATTTAACAACCTTATTGACTGTCAAGAATTACTTCAAGAATTTAACCTTTGACTGCCTTTGAGGGCTACTCGTAATAATAATATTTTTTATGTGTCCTCAGTCAATACAAATGCAGCTTTTAATTCCCCTGTCCTACGTTTGTCAACCACTTTTAATTATTACTCCTCTACAGCCTTGAATTGCCCTGATTTGCTTGAAAATAGGTCCTACATCTCCTTTAAAAGAAGTATGTCCGCACTGGTCATAAAGTACAATTCATAATATTTCCATTGATATTTCTTTTTTTCTTTTTGTTTTTTCTTTAGGTACTATAATTTCCTTAGTGGCTGTTGGTTGTATTAGACAAAAATAAACTGTTTACAGTTTCTACCGCACGCAGCCCCTTTTATTACTTTCCTAGAAATTCTTGTTTTCTATCAAGAGGTTTGAAATAACGGTACACATCCGGTCAGGGTGGTAAACTGGAAATGTACTTTTATATTACTGCTATCTTATTTTTATATTTTACTTGTTAAACAACTTTCTTGATGTGAGGACTGACATTGTCATATTAAAATAAAAGTGATCTAACCATATTAAATCTTTTCTTTCCCTAAAACCTTATAGTGGCACCATACGTTTGTTTTATTTGTATTGAACATTTATTCTTATGAGGCAAGTTATAATTGGACCAGAGTTGTCCGCAACCCTGATCTGTAATTTGCCCGAATTTGTAAAATAAAATATTAGTAATACTGTTGGGTAACTACTTGAGTGATTTATTAAAATTAAATTACACCGTGACGATTTTTAGTGAGAGGGCCCCATCTAATGAATTTGCCACGGGCCTCAGATGGTATAGTTACGCCACTGCTCTAACTCTTTAGTTGATGGGCAGTGGGATACGGGCCGATCAGATAACTGGTGGGAGCAGAGGTACACATTTTAACATTGCAATGCGTATCTTCCCCAACTCCTTCAATCAACGATATAATGTTAATTAACGAAATCAAGTTAAGAACCAAGGACAAACTAAAAGTTAGGGAGTACCAAATTATACGAAAAGATAGGGGCAACGACGAAGGGTGATGGGGAGTCGCGGCCATAATTACTAAAAATAAAATTCCCTGCGTCGAAGTAAATCAAGTAAACACGAAGAGCATTGAAGCAGTAACGGTAAAAACAACCGATAACACGCGTATTATTGTAGCATACAATAAAGCAACTATCATCTATACAACCGCACAATTAGAATCGCTATTCTCAATAGCACACAAAGTAACATACTGATCGGGGATCTCAACAGTAGGAATATGAAATGGAATTGCCACAGAAACAACACAAACGGAAACCTTGAATAATTACCAACTCAACAATAACAACATAATCGTTTTACACCCAGACACCCCGACGCACTTCCCACCAAATAACAACACCCCCAGAACAATAGATTTAGTCATATAATTATATTTATTGACATTCTACTGTTCATAATGTATCAGCTTACAAAAAGGGTCTTTTCTAGTAATACCCTAGTTTCCTTTTCTGTGACACAGACAACCACTGCCGACAACAAATAAATAATGATTTAATGTTCCAAGTTCTAAAACCTCACCCTGTCACCTATTTTTTGTACTAGCCAATTAATAATATCCCACACCACTTTTGAACTCCAATTTGGGAACTGGAGCACAGTTTAGTTTAGTTTCGTATTGGTTCTTGAGCTAGCGATTACTGTCTAATGTTAAGCATTCACATTTTGTACCGTAGCAATTAATAAATTTATATTTTTACTCGAATATCGTTTGACTTAACTGGCGCTGCGAACAGGATAGCCAAAACGGTATTTGTTATAAAACCGGTGTATTTTAATCCTTTAATTGGCTATCAGAAGAAACCAAGTGTCTAATAGAAACTCCTGCAAGCAAATTCATACGGAATCAAGCCCGAAGGACTTCACCTAGACTAGAACCGGAATTAGCAACGGATTAGTTTCATCTGGACAATATCGCTTGAAGAAAACTTCTACTGAAAATGTCTCCTGGGCAAATCCGCTAGGCATACTTTTGATGTTATTAGCACCTTTAGTCCTGTGAGTACTTTTCCTTCTTATTTCCTTAATAGGCACTAAGTTGTAGTACATGTTATATTTTTATAAATTCTGTTATAAAAGGTAAACGATATAATTGAAGGGGTTGGTGGATAAAGGTGTTAACTAACATTTAAAAAAAATGAATTTTTAGTGGATGAAGGTTTTAAAGTCATTTTACAATTCTATGTATGTTTATCGAGATACTGAAACGATAAAGGTGCTAGCTACCACAGTAGAGACTTTTGGAATGGATAAAGGTGTTAAAGTTACTTGCTACCTTCATCCACTAAACCACTAAGCTTTTAGTAAGGTAAAAATGAGGTTATGTCTTAGTTGCCTTCAGAATTTGACGTGACGTGTGTATTGTGCCGTGTATTTTTATCCATTTTGGTGTTAAAATATAAAGTATTTGGGTGGAAGTAGTTGCTAAATTATTCATATTGACAATGTTACCACGTGGAAAGATGATGGTATGGTGCAAATAGCACTTCAACAACAATATAATGAAAGAAATAATTTCAAAAGTGGAAATGTAGTGTAAGTGTAGTGTAGTTTCAAAAGTGGAGGATTTACCTCAAATAACACCTCAAGAGCACCAGTCAAGCTGATGTAAATATTTTACAACCTGGAACAAGTGTTATAGGTTCCACGGCTGATGGTGATATAGGTGCAAATATTATAGATGAGCCCCTTTCTGGAACAAGTGGTATAGATGCTTCGACTGATGTAACTCTCTTAAGATGTTCCAGAAATATCAGAACTGTTGTACCTTACATAGTACGGGTTCTTAGACCCCAATATGAGCTAAACTGTTCACTTAGTAGTAGAAGCAATTGCTATTTATATTATTAGGAGTAATATAAGCAAAGCTTTATGTGCTGTGGCTGATAGGTTGACTGCCGATCGTAGCGAGGCAGCCAAATCAGCCGAAGCACATAAAGCGCTTATACTCCGAATAGTATATGATATTTTAACATTGGAAATGTTTATGTTCGTATATGGGGGCCAAGTTATGAGTTTTTACTCAAGGCCAAAGAAAACAAAAGTGTCGCGCGATCGGGTTTCCCCGCTGGCTGGCCGGCCCGGACCGACAGCATAGCACGGTGGGCATACAAATTGGCGTAAGCTCCATGCTCATGTCCCGACTTTGGGTAGAAGTAGCGCATGCGGAATAAGTATTTTATTTTATTTCCACGTAATTCGAACGTTTAATTTTTGTACAACGTTTTGTCCACAACCAGACCAGAGACTAGAGAGTGAAGTTTTTGAATTAATATTTTGAAAAAATTTAATTTTGAACTGACTTGTCGTACGTGTTGTTATAGATTTACCATTGTTTTAATTATAAGACTTTAAGGCCCAGTTGTATAAACGATTTGACTTCCAGTTCAGCTGATCCACGATCAATTGTCATGGATATGATTGTTATAACAATTGATATCCATGACAATTGATCGTGGATCAGCTGAACTGGGAGTCAAATCTTTTATACAACGGGGCCTTAGTGTTTTATTAATATCATAATAGTCTCTTAATAGTAGATTATGACCTTATAATACACTACTTGATACTACTTGAAAAAAAAAATAAGACTTCGTGAGGCCCGGGGCTATACGTTTCAACGGGGCCCTTAGAAATCAAACACTATTTTGTTTAAATTATTTTCTATAGGCATAACATCACATACTTAAAAGATAACAAAACAAATAGTACTTTATTGTATAAGTGGCTTAGGAAGTATTTTATCCATGTAAGAATGTTTAAACACGAGAACGAAGTTCGAGCGTTTAATTTTCGTACAACGTTTTGCCCACAACCAGACCAGAGAGTGAAGTTTTTGAATTAATATTTATGTTTCCTATATGGTGTTATCATTTCCAATGTCTCCGATGGTTGCAAGGATTGCGAAATCTGTGAATTTTTTGTCCAAACGTGGAAAATTATAATACATAAATAAACATCTAATTAACAAGGTTATTTCGGGAAACATTACACTTATACGAAAATCGCATTGCCTGATAGACACTTTCTAGATATTACCGTAGCAACCCACCAAACAACAAATTATTGTTTGAGAAAATTTAGTCAATTTTGTGGCAATGTCTAATTCAGACAAAATTCAATTAACTCCACCTGAAATAGCCGAAATAACAAGAGCCGAGATTGAGAATCTTTTTCCTACAAAGTCAAGCGGTGTTTATGAAGCAGCGTTCAAGAAATTCATTACATGGTGTTTGGAAAAAAATGTATTCGTTTATTCAGAGTGGCGTATTTTTCGGAGATGGCCAAAAGGATGAAAAGTTCAAGCTTATGGTCGCATTATTCGATGATCAGGACATTGTTAAACCTCCGACATGATTTATTGACATTCTCAAGCGTCACTTTGTTGAAATCCATGATTATATAAATAATAAATATTAAATAAAATATCGATTTCAACGGGAAATAACAAGATTTATTCGCTTTATACGTATTTCGGCATCATTGTGCCATTGTCAAAAGCTATTATAAAATATTATAACAAATGCAAAATATAGTAACTCCTTGATTCTATTATTTTAACACTGCGTGAAGCAGCTGGTCCTAGTCAACCCGTCGGAGGTCAGTCGCTTATCAGTGTTTTAAAAAGATATTTATTCCAAAATCTTCAGTAAAGGAGAATCTAAGAGATCAATTTGCTCATTCATTAAAGGTATGTTGTTTTTTGTGTGTTTATAAATTTCAAAAGCTTCTAAAATGTTTAATTTATTTTTGTTATCAGAAAAGTGTAAAAATTTAATTGTATTATTAGATGTTAATGTGTGATTTTGTTCTAACAAATGTTTAGCAAAATTTGATTTATGTGCATGTTTATATTTGTAACAACGGATATGTTCTTTTTGCCTAATACTAAAATTTCTAATTGTTTGACCTATATATACTGAATCACAATGTGAACAATTTAATTTATAAATACTTGATGTTTATATTTCAAAATATTTAAAGCTACGTGCTTTTTTGAAAAAGCAAAACGTAGGGTATTCTCCGAAGAAAGCAAGAATTCTAACCAAAGAACAATTCGATATGTTTATTTTTAACGCTCCAGATGAGAAATACTTGGCAGCAAAGGTACATAAATATATAAGGTCTTATTAGCTTTAAAAATAATTAAAAAATTATTATTTATCAGGTTATATTAATATTTGGAATATCTGGAGCATGCCGGTGTGATGAACTGTATAAGATGAAGCTGGATGATGCCGAAGAACAGGACACCATATTGCTAATAAAAATACCTGACAGCAAAACAAATAAAAGCCGTAGTTTCGCTGTGGTTGTCGAGATGTATATAAATAAGCACAGAAAATATGTGTCCCAGAGGCCTGAAGGATTTGAAGAAAGAAGATTATTTATAAAATATCAGAATGGAAGATGCTATCGGATGGTTATGGGAATCCACAAAATTGGAAACATAGGAAAAGAAGCGGCTACATATTTAAAACTGCCCTATTGTAATGAGTATACAGGGCATTGTCTCAGACGGACCTCGGCGACCTTGCTTGTCAACACTGGCGCTGATATTACTACCCTCAAGAGACATGGTTCTTGGAAGTCAAGTTCTATCGCGGAAGGATAGATTGCGGACTCCTTAGAAAACAAAAAGAAGATTAGTAGGATGATCCTCCAATCGAGTAGGTACCAATGACAGGTTTATTTTTTTGAGTTTAATTTTTTAATAATTAATTCTTTTTTATCAGAGAATGTGATAATGCTCCCACTACGAGTAAAGAAAACGCTAGTCCATTGGAATTGGTTTCTACAAATATAGTTAATGACAGCAATTTCGAAGAAATGACAAAATCGCGTTTTGTTCAGAATGCGTCAAATTGCACATTTAATATTAATATTAATTGTAATAAAAATTAACAATAAACTGATAATTAGTTACATACCTATTTACCTTTTTTACTCAATCAAGTAACATGGACTGTATATGCTTAAGCATATAAAGTACTTTATCTGCTTAAGCATATAAATGAAACTTCTACTAGCAACATTCTGTCATTTAAATGCCACTTTTCTGACGTTTGGAGAAAAAATATTTTATGGGCTCACTAAGTAGCTCAAATAGAGTAGTTTCCAAGCGAGACCCATCTAAGAAACACCCCCCCCTAATACCTCCCTGTTAAACTCAAACGCATATGCTGTGCTTAATTGTTTTTTTTGTCAAAACTACAAACGATATTTATATGCGGTTTTCACTAAAATATTGCAGATACTTGTAGTATTGAAAAATAATTTTTTTTATTGGCGTTGCAACAGTCTATAGTGCTTATATTTTGTAATAATTCGAAAACTGGGCGACCTATTTAACAAAATGATCCCTTTTATTATTTTCGTGTGACATATACCAAAAAATATTCTTAATAAAAATGAAAGAACAGAATTTGATTAATAATATCCCAACTTTACAAAACGATACATTCATTTGTCTAGAAGTTATGAAAACATACATCGTACGAACCGCTCTGTATGCGACTCATTGTGGCGCATGTACCCTATCCCGTTCCAGCTTATATTCTTCGCAGACACTGCTCCACACAACATGTGTCGACTCGTTGTCTAAATGTTTTAAGTTCGGTTTTAATACAGGCACTGCAAAAAGGTACATATTTGAAATAGGTAGGTGTCGATTTATGTGTAAGTATATAAATGAACCTAGAAGTAAATATATTATACCTTTATTAGTATAAAATGTAAACCTATGTCGATGCAAATTAAAGGTAGGTATAGTGTATGCAAAAATATTTGAGGAAACCTTTAAGCCTTTGACTAAAGGAATATGAGAGTTAAGTCAGGTAAAAGCACCGACCATATTCAGCTAAATTTGAATACTCCAGATATACACAGAATTTTACATTTTAAAATGCAAATTCCCCTTTAAATTTACACCTGGACACTGTTAAGCACGGTTGGGATGTATTGTTAGAGGTTTACAAGCTCCCTGCAGAGAAACAAAAAGAGATTTAGAACGACTTAAACATTTCCTCAAATATTTTTGCATACACTATATACGTATTTACTTTTAGAGTTGGTGTAAAAATGTGTGAAAGAAAAATTAATTTTAATCACTGTGCCCTGTGCCAGAAAACTGACAATAAAAAACTTGTTAACCCCAGTACCTATGCAACAATTGCAAATAATATAGTGAAGTTTAATAAACTAATGTGTTATCCTATAAGTAATAACTTCTACGAAAAGTATACCAATGAAAACGACATAGAAAGTTTATTTAGAATAAACAGTGCAAAATGGCACAAAGTTTGCGTAAACAAACTAAACAATTTAAAATTGCAAAGGGCTTTAAAAAAATGCAAGAACAATTTGAATGTTGAAGCCTACACCTTATTATTGAGTGGACCAAGCTGTTCCAAATCTGCAAGGAAATCAAAATCAAAATTAGGGGAGAAGCGGGGAATGGTGCGCAGAGTGCAATGGCGCGCAGTGGTCTACAGAATAAACTGCAACGAATATATCGTTTCTAATCGTGTAGTTTCGTACCCATAGCGGTATTCAAGCATACCATTGCAAATGCAGTCAGTTTGAGTTGGTTGTTTGCGTAGTAGACGTATTTGTTACTTTGTCACGTTTCTGTTATAATCTACTCATACTAGTAAAATAAAGGTAAGTTTGTTATTTATAGCTAGTTTTTGTTGGTTCTTTTAGAGTAACATGATGAACATAGTAGAGATAGTTTAGCATACAAGTTTCTAACATTTATTTATTAAGTTTTGTGATAATCATCTTCAAGGTCAATGGTGTTAAATCGGGGAATGATGCGTAGACTGCGCACCATTACCCAACCACAGCAAATTGTTCCCCGGCAATTTGTGTGTCGTCTTAGTTAGAAAATACAGTGAGGTATTTCTATTTCAGATGCCAAATAAATACAAGAGAAGAACTAACATTGCTTCTTGGACAAATGAAAGGTTGCAGCTTTGGAAGCAATTGAGTCTGGCAGGAAAATCAGGGAAGTTTCTAGAGCGTTTGAAATTCCTGAGTCGACCCTACAAACTCGTAAAAAGAAACAAAATATATCTGTTCCAAAATTAGGTAGACCACCAGTATTTTCCATTGCCATGGAAACTGAACTTGCTAAACATGTTCTGACATTAGCAAAACTGTTTCATGGCTTAACACCAAGAGAATTGCGAAAACTTGCCTTTCAATACGCCGAAACAAATGGCATAAATCATGCCTTCAACAAGATCTGTGGAGAAGCAGGAAAGGGTTGGCTACAATTATTTCGAAAAAGAACCCCAAAATTAGCTTAAGAAAACCCGAAGGTACAAGCATAAATCGCATTATGGCTTTTAATGAAGAAGCTGTAAAATTATTTTTTACAAACTTAGAAACGCTATTAGAAAAACATAAATTTACTGCAAGTAGAATCTTCAATGTCGACGAGACAGGGATTTCAACCGTCTAAAAACCTGCAAAGCAGTTAGGAACCAGAGGCGTGAAACAATTTGGATCTAAAATATCATGGGAGCGTGGAAAAAATGTAACAGCCATATGTGCAATGAGTGCCTCCGGAATCTTTATTCCGCCTCTTCCAATATTTCCAAGTAAACGAATGTCTCCTACTTTGAGCAAAAATGGACCCGTGGACGGAATTTATTCGATAACTGATAATGGTTGGAGCGACAAAAATGTTTTCTCCAGTGGCTGGCACATTTCAAATCGTATACAAATGCAAATCAGGATAATCCCGTTCTGCTAATCCTCGATAATCATTATAGCCATATATCCCTTCCTATTTATGACTACTGCAAAAATAATGGAATTCAGCTTCTTTCAATACCGCCACACACCTCCCACCGACTCCAGCCCCTAGATGTATCGTTTTTGGTCAAATGTGCGTTCAACAGGGAATGCGATATTTTCTTGAAAACTGGTAAACATGAAAAAATATCGTTTCAGGACTTGGCTGAAATATTCAACAATTCATATATTAAAATTGCAACTATGGAAAAGGCAATGTCAGGTTTTAGGTCAGCTGGAATTTGGCCTTTCAACCGTAACAAATTTACAGCAGATGATTTTGAGGTTGCCAAACAATATAATATGCCAATTGTATCAGATAATGAGGACAACGTACAATCCTCTTCAGTAGTAAGTTCTCTCACATACAGTCAGCTAGAACCTCGCCCATCGAGCTCCCACACCCAAGATGCTCAGCCTTCCAATGAACAAACGGAACAAATTAGCCTTTCACAACTATCCCCTTTGCCATCATATACTTCAGCTAAAGGAAAAACTAGAAAAGGGAACAAACAAAAGTCAGAAATCCTTACTGCTACTCCGATGAAGTCGATACTGGAAGAAAAAGAAGCCAAGAAAACTAAGAAACGTTTGGAAGCAGAACTTAAGACAAAGAAACCTAAAACAAAAATAGCAACACGTGTGAAACCTAAAAATCGAAGGAAAATGGAATTTGTTTCGGAAACAACTGAAGACGAACGCATTGATGAAAAAGATCTTGTTGATGATGACGAAATTGATGATGTGGAGGCAGATACTACAAATCAACATGAACAATGCTTAATTTGTGAAGAATTCGGAAGAGATGGTGAAATTTGGTACAGATGTGTTCTTTGCGGACGCTGGGCACATGCCGAATGTAGTGGACAGGACTCTGCCACTGATTTCAAGTGCGACTATTGCCATAAAGGAAAGTTTCCTACAAAAGATGGTCATAAAATAAATTCTGCAAAAAGAAATCTTGCTCTGAGCAATTAGGTATAAGGTGTGACGTGATTCCAAAAATATTTAACATTAATATCCATAGAATGTAAACTTGTTTTGTTTCGTAAAATATCTACTATTATTTTGAGTTCTGTATTTTGCATGTCGTTAACAATAAACAATATTTTTACAACATTTTTATATGCGTACCATTCCCCCACACCATGCGCACCATTATCCTCCTTGGAGGTGAATGGTGCGCAAAACACATAATTTGCCTTTAACTTTTTTTTTCAAAATTGCATTGAATTGACTAAAATTTATTATAGCTATAATGTCGATAACATATGTGGGGACGAACAGACAAATGCTGGTGCTTATCAGATTTATGGTGGTTAAATTATAACAAATTTCGCTTAAGTGCGCACCATTCGCCTCCTCTCCCCTACAACAAAAAACATGTTTGTTATGTGACCAGGAGGGTAAAATTCCATTACATCAAGTACAGACAATGGAATTAGACAATAAAGTATGCCATGGAAATAAATGATCCTTCGAAAAATATGTACAGGAGACTTAATTGCGCTTGAATCCGAATATCATTTTACCGAAAGGTGGAAAAATTTCGAAAAGAAAGGGCAGCTTCATCAACTTCTAGTTCTGTGGAAGGCATAGCTCTTGCTTCTCTAACAGAGTTTATTAAATCCTCGAGAGCAAATAGTAAAATGTATAAAATGAGTGAATTATGAGTGATGTACAAAAATAATTTAAAATTGTTAGGCATTGATTTAGCTGATGAATACAGGATCAATTCAACTAGATTAAAAGAGAGAATAGGTACTTGCCATGCTTCCAGAGTTAACAGAACGAACTCATGGTCGTGATACCGTTTTACTTTTTGAAGAATCCCTTGGTGCAGCTATAAAGTTATTAGCCTCGAAAAATTGTGATGATGAGGGAGCTTTTTTTTATATGAAGCCGTTCAAATTTTAAGAAAAAGTATTTTAGAAAAAGAATTTAAATTTAACGGCTAGTTTACAACGGATTCTCAAACTGAATCAGTGCCTGCTATTTTATACCATTTCATATCTATGCTATTGACAGGAAGTTTAAAAGAACACGTATCATCGTCTGCAGTTCAAGCAGTGCTCACTATAGCAGAATCCATTATGTTTAATTCTGTAGCAGACGACAAAAAACGAACTTCGGAAACGATAGCAAAAAGCAAAAAAGGCAAAGAAAACCCGCTTGTAATATACATGGCTTTTAAAATTCACGCAGAAACAAGAAAACAAATTTAATAGAGACATTTCACGATTTGGGATTATGTATATCTTATAAGTGTATGCTGACATTATCTACACAACTCGCAAATTCTGTGATTACACATTATGAAGAGTGTGCAGCTGTTTATCCTCCATACTTGGCACAAAATCTGTATACAACATTGGCCGTAGACAACATTGATCATAATCCCAGCTTAACAGCATCTGTCGATTCATACCACGGAACAGCTATTTCTATCCAACAACATCCTCTTGAAGAATCCGAGACTACGGATATTAAAATGTCAACAATAAACTACGATTTCACTAAGACTTCTTTGCAATTAAAAACACTTCCAAGTAGTTATACTAGTGTCCCCACCAAGGTTCTACCAAAGAAAGATTTGCTATTTACACCAGTAAGTTTTGAAAGCAACTTGCCTATGGACGATGCCATAGAAAATGAAAAAGATTGGCTAGAAAAAAATTTTGATATACAAGAACAACAGAATATAAATAATTAAATAATTAAAATTATATAAAATTGACACAAAGGAAATTGTCTCGGCGTTGAAGCTCTGTATAATGTTATACCTAAGTGAAAAGAAGATTTTAATATGTATTGTAGAGAGAGACTTCGACATTGTACGAAATCAATTACTGATCCTCTGACGAAGAATAAACTATTAATATTTAAGACTCCGAAGGAAAAGCAAACAATTCAGAAGGGTAAAGTGGCAGAGCTAAAGGATGACTGTTCTTTATTTAGAGACTGTATATTGCTTGTCAAAGCAGGGACGGAGATTTGGCAACATTTTTCGAACATGAAAATCATGCGTACCCTTCGTTGCCACACTTGGCGAATGCATCGAGAAAGATAATTCCTACGAACCACCGCCAGTTAACGCTATTATATGGGATGGATTAGCTATTGTTCATATGCTGCATCCCAGAGGTTACCGCACATTTCAAGATTACATAGAGAACATCTTCATGTCATACGTTTTAAAGACGTTGGAAAGTATAAATCGACTAGATATTGTAGGGATATACCGGGTGAGTCAGACCACCCGTATCAGTCGTTTTTTTGGAAAACGGTTAATCGTAGAGAGTCGGGCCAAATTTTTTTATTACAAAAGCCTTCATGAAGAATCGAATGGTGACATTGGCATTCGCCGGAAAAATTGACATCCTAAAGAGATTGCTCCAGAATGTCGAGAACTCCAAAATTTCAAATAGCACGGGGGGTCAAAAGTAGCATCGTTGAAAAGGTCTTTAAAAAATAAGCACGTTTTGTAGGAAAAATAATTTTATTAGCCCCACCTCTTCTGAGGAATATTCGATTGAAGTTATTAAGTAATTGTACTGTTATTTAGGCAGGATGTAAACGGCCTAAGTAACTACATACGTCCTAACAATAGAAATGCATGGAAAATCAACAGTGGATGAACACGAGCCGACAAGAAGAAGAAGAAAATTGTTATTTAACTTTACATTTAAAAAATGTCTAAAATGTAAGTTTGACAATATCACAATAATTGTTCAAACTGTCGCGGTCGTCGTCCATCTGCTTCTAAACACTGTCGAGCTCTTCTAGTCACATTATCAGTGGCTCTCAATATTTCACCACTTAATGACCGGCAGGCATTGCGAATTCTCAGCTTCATAATATCATCTCTCGTTGTATCCAGTGGAGTACAATCGGGTGACCTATTGTCAAACTTACATTTTAGACATTTTTTAAATGTAAAGTTAAATAACAGTTTTCTTCTTCTTCTTGTCAGCCCGTGTTCATCCACTGCTGATTTTCCATGCATTTCTATTGTTAGGACGTATGCAGTTACTTAGGCCGTTTACATCCTGCCTAAATAACAGTACAATTACGTAATAACTTCAATCGAATATTCCTCAGAAGGGGTGGGGGTAATAAAATTATTTTTCCTACAAAACTTGCTTATTTTTTAAATACCTTTTCAACGATACTATTTTTGACCCCCCATGCTATTTGAAATTTTGCAGTTCTCGACATTCTGGAGCAAACTCTTCAGGATGCCGATTTTTCCGGCGAACGCCAATGTCACCATTCGATTCTTCATGAAGGCTTTTGTAATAAAAAATTTTGGCCCGAGTCTCTACGATTAACCGTTTTCGAAAAAAACGACTGATACGGGTGGTCTGACTCACCCGGTATATTGTGGTGATATTGGTTGCGTGTTTAAGAAAATTTAAAATAATTAATTATTGAGTAATTATGATGGATTCTTTATTTTTGTAAAATTAAATTTATGTTGGATGAAATAATTAAAGATTGTAAAGTTTTAAAATGAAAAATATACGAATTTATTTAATTTAAATAGATAGCTAAAAATAAATAAGTCTGATATAAATTGTAAATTATTATTATTAAGTAGCTAATTTAGAATATTTTAAAAATGATTATAATTTTATAATTTATCATAAATTTAAAAATATCAAGATAGTTAAGGGTTATGGGAAATAAAAAAGAAAGAAAGTTTTGGGTTGATATGGAGATAAAAAAATAACAAGTTGGAGAAAAATACAGATGGAATGGAGTTTGAGAAATAGATAGATTAAAAAGTAAATTCAAAAAATTAGTAGTGAAAAGATAAGAACAATTTCTAAATAAGAAGAGAACTAAATATAAAATAAATGGAAAAATAAGAAGAATTTAATTTGGAAAGAAAATAAAGAGATAAAAAAGATTATGGAATTAAATGTGAGATAAAGAAGATTATATTGGATTGGAGAATATTTGAAAGAAGAAAGGATTAAAAGAAGATAATTTTGTGAGTGTTTTAGTATTTTAAATAAAATTTTGACATTTTTAAAATTAGATTAGTTTAAGATAAATTAGGGTTGATAGGGGTTTGTTTTTTATTCATTGTAAAGGTTTTAATAAGTTGATTATTGTATTAAAGATTAATATTCATTGAAATTTTGCATTTATTATAAAGAGAATCCACGTAATAAAAAGGATTTAAAATTAGAACCCTGAGATGAGAGTGACAAATGTTACAGCAATATGTAGAAAATAGTTTGAAAGAAGGAACCAGAAAAGCACGTGGCCAAGGGGAGCAACGAATTGTAAAGTTATCTGCACCATTGACAAGAAACTGGCCCCATTTTTTGCGCGTTAACAACAAAACTGCTCTTTATGAGTTGATGGCTCAATATGTTACGGGAAAAGACTTTTTAAGCAATAAAATTGTTGTATCTACTTACAAAGAAGGTATAGTATGTAAACAAACGCTAAATGAAGATATCCCGCTGTGCAACCACGAAGAAGCAGATACAAGAATATTTTTGCATGTGCTTAACTGTTTTAACAATGGCCATAAAAAAATATTAATCAAGACTGTAGACACGGACGTTGTGGTTTTGGCAGTATATGTTTATAAAATATTACAGATTTATGAATTATGGGTTGCCTTTGGCACGGGAAAACATTTAAAATATATTCCTTGTCACAAAATTTCTTTCGTGATGGGGCGTAAAGCGCTTGGACTTCCCTTTTTTCACGCGTTTTCTGGGTGTGACACAGTCTCTTCATTTAACGACAAAGGAAAGAAGACAGCGTGGCAGGTATGGCTATCATTTGAAGAGGAAACAGAAGTTTTTGTTGATTTAACACTAAATCCTAGGCATCCCAACGAACAACAAATGACCATTTTGAGACGATTTACAATTTTGTTATATGACCGTTCGTCTGACTTAGACGATGTAAATGAAGTCGGAATGAATTTTTTATTCATAAAAATAGAATTATTGAATATATACCGCCCACGTCGCGTCGTCTTGTTTAATTAAACATATTCTACGAAGTGTTTATCAAAGGGGTGTTATATGGGGACAAACTTTGACACCATAACTAGCAAACACTGAACCGGAGCACTAGGGATGGAGGAAGATCAGTGGTTCGTGGCAACCAGTTTGGACCGATCCTCCTGAAGCGTAGCTATCCTGTCAAGAGCTTGTGAAGTGCAGTTGCAAAAAGTGCACATCAAGATGCAAGTGCGGAAAATTAAACCTAAGCTGCACAGCGTTTTTCAAGTGTGGTGGCGCTTGTGAAAGACATTTGTAATTACGAACTACTTTTTTATTATCATAATTGAATTTTTATTTTGTTTTAATTTAAATACCTGTTTTATTTTTCTTGGATACCGTCATATAAACGTAAAAAATACTGTACAATTAAATATATTGTCACAAGCAGATCGATTAGATATTTATTGGGTATTGATTAGAGATTGATTAAGTATTGATTGAGTATTAATTAAGCATATTTAATGCTAATGGAATGTTAACTACAGTGAACACAATTTCATCATGTTGCAGTGACTTGATGACTCATTTGTTATTCCAAGTTAGTGCAGGTGTTCAATTCATATTTCATCATGTAGAACAATAAGCAACATCCCTTCAGTATGCAATCACTAAATATAGACTTAAGGACATTGTAAATGGAATGCAATAGATAGGAGGGGAGCTAATAGTATAAAAGGATTAATATGCCACAAGGAAGGAACAACTTGTTAGTCAGAGTTCGATAACGATAGCAAGATCAAGTTCGTCCATACCAAGACAAACAGCTCTTAGCTGAGAGGCGTCAGACTTGGTAGTCTCAATCCATACCAAGAGCAAGAAGACTACAGCCTCGTCAACATGGTTTCACCCTCAACTACGCTCTATCTACTAATAGCTATGCTATTCATGTAAGCCCACCTGTGTGGTGTATTATTTAATATTAAGTCAATCATGTAACTTTTACTTAAATATAATTATTAAAAGGTTGATGTGTTTCAGTCCAGACCATGTCACTAAATTATAACGAGACAATATGAATACTATAATTTAGTTTTGTCATTTAGTTCAGACACTACAACGACCATACGAAAATCAGTCGGCAGATTGCGATTAAAGAAATTTATAACTTTTAATCAAATTGATATATGCTTTTGCAACTTTGGGTTAATATTACATACATTCTGTTCTTTCTTTTTTACCGTTTTTCCAAATCTCATAAAAAATAATCAAAAGCACCATTCTCTGAAATAAATCATTTAGTATTGCAATTAATATAAAAAAATAAGCACTAAAGACCGTTACACCGCTAATGAAAATTTTATTTTTTAAGAGAAAACCCGGAGTTAATAGCTCATTTCAATCTGGAGAAAAAAATTATATCGTCAACCCGTGCGCGCACAAACTTAGACCGGGGGGAACGGGGGGTGGTAAGCTATGCGGAAGTGGGTCTCACTTCATACCACCTATACAGTGAGCACCAAAAGTATGGAACATACCAAATAAAACCGAAATGAATGTTTTTTTCTAAAAATCCCGAAACACGTCAATTTTCTTTTTTAAAAATACACATTGGAATGTCAAAATCATTTTCCTGCCTTCATTTGTTTGTAAGTGATGACGTCATCAGTATGTTTTTTAAATGTCAACCCCCATTTTTTTTCGCGTTTTTGATACATCTTTCAATTGCTTAAATGACGGTATAAAAATGTTGATACCTTACATAAGAAAATTTTCGAGAAATAAATTATTTAATGTTTAATAAACACATTCTTAACAAATGTTAAACATGGTTTAATGGTATTAGTATTGATAAAAGAGAATCAAAGGTACCAAGAAACAAATGCCCGTAATCTAAACAAATGCCCAATTGTCAAATATTCAGAAATGTTAATTGTCGTTTACTTGTAATATTTAACATCAGCTTCATAAATCTGATATGGCTCATTTAACAATTACAAGTAAACGAGAATTAACATTTCTGAATATTTGACAACTTGTAGGCACTTGTTTAGATTACGGGCATTTGTTTCTTGGTACCTTTGATTCTCTTTTATCAATACTAATACCATTAAACCATGTTTAACATTTCTTAAGAATGTGTTTATTAAACATTAAATAATTTATTCCTCGAAAATTTTCTTATGTAAGGTATCAACATTTTTGTACCGTCGTTTAAGCAATTGAAAGATGTATCAAAAACGCGAAAAAAAAATGGGGGTTGACATTTAAAAAAAATACTGATGACGTCATCACTTACAAACAAATGAAGGTCGGAAAATTATTTTGACATTCCAATGTGTATTTTTAAAAAAGAAAATTGACGTGTTTCGGGATTTTTAGAAAAAAACATTCATTTCGGTTTTATTTGGTATGTTCCATACTTTTGGTGTTCACTGTATAATCATATTCTAAAATATTATGCTTCTACTCAAAAGTGAACAATCAAGTCCCTTAGAACCTCCACTAACTATGATATTCAGTCAGGTACGTTCCATACTACCAAAATGCTATTTTCTGCCTGTTGTGCTCCTCACCTAGTGCAATTCTTGTACTGACTGCATAAAATTATTCGGGATAAAAACTGAAAATATTAAATATGTTTTTAAAATTTATTTTTTAGATAGCGACCACGATTATTCATCGGGTTCCGGTGACGGTGGATGAAACACAGGCAAGTTATTCCGATGCTGATGCTAGCGACGATGGAAAAGAGTTGCAAGTCATTAACGCTATTGAAACTGGTATTCACCAAACCGAAGCTATTCATGCAGAAATTGAAGAAGAACCTATACCGAAAACAAAATCATCTAGGAGGCGACCACGACACCCAGAGAAGTGGAAGAGAAAAATGCTGCTATAAACAGAGCAAGAGGGGAAGAATACATCTCACAAAAAGGAATCAAAATGTCAGCAAAGACAGTGAACGTTGGTGAGCTTCGTCAATGTACATTGAAATGAAGCGACCTAATTTCTATTGAGAGAAAACAAACGCTGTTCAGGGAATTTTATGCAATGGATATCAACAGTAAAAATGCTTTTCTGTTTAGAAGCATTATTCCAGTCCCAATTAAACGCAAGAAACAAAATGCCACAAAAGAAAGATCACATTCTTTCAAATACTATGTACTGATTAACGGCAGTCAAATAAACGTTTGCAAATCAGCCTTCTGTGAGATTTTTAAAATGGGAACGAAGAAAAACGTTTTATTGCAAAATAAGCTTAAAAGTAGACAATCTGTTCCACAACCAGACAGGCGAGGACAACACAAGAATCGGCCACACAAACTAAACGATGAAGTACGTCAGTACATAGTAGAACACCTTGGTAGCTTTCCTTCTGAAAGTTACCACTATTCAAGACATATTAATCGCAATAGAAAATATTTGTCTCCATTAGTAAGAGTAAACAAAATGTATTCACTATACCTTGAACAGTGCGCGGGGAAACCTGAACATTTTATAGTAAAGGAACCGACTTATAGGCATATATTTCGCATAGAATTCAACTTAGGTTTTAGTTTTATCATGTAGCTTTTTATAAAGCTGCGTTTGAGGCTCAAAAGCAAGACAAGCGGGATGCAACCAATAATAGGGATTTGTGTTACATGACAATGGATATGTAACAGACGATGCCCCTTCCAAAATTAAGTACTTCAAAGGCCTTTTACCTTGGACAAATTTGGTTTTATCATTTTGGTGTGCACAACGTTACAAATAAAGGCGACACTTTTTATGTTTACTTGAACTGAGGATGTTGCAAGTAGAGGAAGTAACGAAGTTGCAAGTTGTATCTATTATTTTACCCAAATTGCCAGGAATATGCTAACAGATGTTGATCACTTAATAATTTGGTCAGATTCATGTTCAGGGCAAAACAAGAATTTTATTTTATTATCTTGTATAAAAATTAACTAATATTGAAGCAAACCCCAATAAGCTAATAGATAAAGATACCAGTATCTTTACTTATCTAGGTAACTGATATGATTTCCATATTGCAAAAATAATACAGATTTGTTGTTATATTTTCACCAAGGGTGAATTATAGAAATTCCTTTTATGATTTGAAAACGGTGGGGTTTCGTACACGACCGAGTTTTGATTGGTTAATGATTTAAGTAAAACAACAGAGGGATTTCCGAACACAGGCGTCATTAGAGAGTTCGCGTAATTTTGTAAATCACTTTGTGTACGAATTTGAGTACGGATAGTTAGTGTACATCTCGTGTTATCAAATAAGTTAAAACCCAAAATGGAAGTGCAAAAAGTTTCAGGCTATAAAACCTGCTCTACCTATTACACTTGTATAGCTATCCAAGGTTTTTTTTATCGCCGTAAATCGGTCGGAAAAAATGGAGACATCTATTTAGTTTGCGTTGAAAAAAATGCACGGCGAAAGGCAAGTGCAATGAAGAATTATTTTTAAAGGTAGCCGGCGACGATGATCACAGTCATCTTCCAGATCTATCAAAGAAGGATGCTTTATTGTTGAAGCAAGCCGTTACCACCAGTGATCAAATCAAATGAATTTATATCGAAAAAGGTGCAAGGTAAGTTACTGTAGTAGCAGCAATATACCGGCTGTGACAGAAAACCGGCAAATATCTAGGATTCCCGATTATAATATTAAAGGTATATCTGTTGTGAATTTTTTTTAGAGTGGAAACTGAAGCTTCTTCAAAACTCGCCTTCGCACAGTTGTCGCAAACTATGGGACGAGAAAGAAGGAAGGCTCAGCCAGGGATCCTAGCTTCTTTGGAAGAGCTGGGCAATATGTCTCAGGCCAATTTAAGATTTGGAACAGTCTACAACAAGCCCTTTTTTCGTGGAGTTGTAGGCACAGAAAATGATACTTCTGTGCTGTTTTTGGCCGAGGATTTGATCGAACTGCTATCCGAAGCGAAGGAAATACATATAGACGGGACGTACAAAACAAGGCCGAAGAATCCTAAAAGTAGTCAACTTTTAACTATACTGGTCGTCAAATATGGTTATGTAAGTATAATTTCGTGAAGCAATTTTTGTTTTATAAACCGTTCTACCGTAATCTGAAATCTTAAAAGTACAGAACTCCACGCAGGAAAACTTTCAAACTAAACAACACATGTTTGGCACTATTATATTTTTTATCTAATTACCTTTTTAGCAATATAAAAAATATATACTTACACGTCAGCGAAAAAATTAAAACTTCCGACCCGTTCAAAGGTCGACAGCTGCAATTCCACGCAGAAACGGGTAGGTAGAGAGGTACAACAGAACCATGTTAGACTCTTCGGCTATAATGGGGGCAAATGACGACGATGACTGTTGGGACAAAAATATTCCAAACATACAATTAGGTCTGAATGGCACATTAAATATCGGGGTAACTCCCTGTGAAGCATTAATGGGGTACCGAGTTGTTTCGCAGGGACTTTTGGAGCCGGAGGAACGGGAGGTGGTAGATGTGACCGAGGTGCGAGTCCGTATGGCAGTGCATGCTGTAGAGTATCAGGCCGACCAAAAACGCCGCTATGATGAAAAACGAACCCCAGCGCATCCCTCTATAGGTGTCCAGTAGTTTTAAGTACCGCTGTCATGTGTTTATTAAATATACAGGGTGTTAATACTAAGTCGTTACACCCGTAAATGGTGGTTAGAATTCATTAAAATAAACAACTTTTTTTAGTTCCAATTTTTTATTTGGGGTCCCTATTCGTAGTTATTGGATCATAGACTTTTGAAAATTAATTTTTGTTTAAAATCCTCAAACTATCTACTACAATATTTGTCTAAAACATTTTTTTTGTATTTACGCAAAAAAGAGGTCTTTATTTAAATTACAGAAGCGTATGTGTAAAGTATCGACGAATTAAAAACAATTTAGATCGACATCGAAGTAGCTTTCTGGCATAAAAAAATGAAACAAAAGAACAATTAGATTAGTTCACAAAACTGAACGAGATAGGTACGTTTTAAAATGAATAATTATCAAAACACTGAATTTCGTGACACCCTTCGTGAGAAGATACCCAAATCGCCATCAACCAAGCAGCATTTTTAGAAAAATTTGCAGACGTTTGTCAGAGTCTGGTTGTTTTCATCCAACACTTAAAGAGGCTGTCCTTGATATGGTTGAACATGGCCACTGTAATTTTTTGCTGTAATTTAATTGTAATTTATCTAAAAATTTGGCTACTTGGTTGATGGAGATTTGGGTATCTTCTCCGATAGATTCTTCGGGCTTCCTGTGCATTGCCCCTTGCTTCCAAAAGCATATCACGAAGTTCAGTGTTTTGATAATTATTCATTTTAAAACGTATCTCGTTCAGTTTTGTGGACTAATCTAATTGTTCTTTTGTTTCATTTTTTTATGGCAAAGAGCTACTTCGATCTAAATTGTTTTTAATTCGTCGATACTTTACACATGCTCTTCTGTAATTTAAATCAAGACCTCTTTTTTGCGTTAATACAAAAAAATGTTGTATGTAACATTTTTGGCAATTTTGAGTTTTTAGTGAAATAAGGTTGTATGTGTCGATTTCTACATTATGAATTGGTCTGCTAAATGCCAGCACGTTGCGGACTGGAATTATCTACAGAAAATTATAGTTGTATGTTTTAAAAACGCAAATTTTCAGTTACTTAGGTGTATGTAGTACATACAACCATGTTTTAGCAAGTAGGCCTAACATTAAAAAAACAAATTTGTTTGTTAGAGCATAACCTTTTTGCATGCAGTGTTATTACCTGTACAGCATTTGTGTGTTGCTAGTGAATTGTAATAAAATGAATGGTGACTTTACTGAAAAAGATCAAGCCGTAGCAGGTACTTCTCCGACATAGACACAGCACACGAAACTGAAAATTCTGAGCCTTCTGAAAGTGACAGGTAATTAATAATGTTTACTTTTTCTCATTTTGCTAGTGTTATACATGGGTGTTACGTATCATGGATGTTAGAGCAGTCAAATAATTTATATATTTTGTTAGCGAAGAAAATATTGAGGCTGTAGAATGTGCTGCAGAAGAAAGAAATGTTCAAGAAGCAAATACCCCAGAAGCAGCAAAAGGGAAAAGGACAAGAAAGAGAATGAGAGATGTGGCTGCATGGCAATGTAATATTAGAAAAGGAAAGTATCATAAAGGGGAAGAATATACATCAGCACGAAAAAGGCAGCAAAGTGCTAGTGTGCAAAATTTTTTATTGTGGGACTCTTTCGATCTGCCAAAAACCAATCTATACTGCACATGCCAAAAAAAGTTCAACATCTAATATTCCACACAAAGCTACACACGGTAAAGATACCAAGCGTAAAGTTTCTGACGAAGCAAAGAAGCTAGTTAAGGAACATATCGAGACATTTCCTGTGGTAGAGTCTCACTATTGTAGGGCCTCCACTTCAAGGCAGTATTTGGAGCCAAGTTTAACAATAACGAGGATGTACGAATTGTATTAAGATAAAATAAACGAGCTCAATGTTGAAATTGAAGCGGTGAAAGAATCTGCATTTAGAAATATATTCTGCAACAATTATAATTTACACTTTTTTAAGCCAAAGAAAGACCGCTGTGATACGTGTGAGGAGATGCGTTTACTAATAGAAGAAAATAGAGCTACCGCAGAAAAGACTGACGTATATGAAAAACACGTTCAGGAGAAAACAGCAATGCGCGCAGAAAGGAATAAAGACAGGGAAGATAAAACTAAAGTTGTCGCATGCTTTGAATTGCAAAATGTTCTGACCTGCCCAAAAGCCGAAATCGGCAAATTTTACTACAAATCAAAATTTTCAGTATATAATCTAACTGCACATGTATCAAATACCAAACACGTGTAATGTGCAATTTGGACAGAAGTGACAATGGGCAGAAAGGGCAATGACATTGCCAGTGCCTTATATAAAATTATACAAAGACTGTTGATTGATCAACCAAATATCACTGATATAACTTTTTGGAGCGACAGCTGCGTGCCCAAAACCGAAACTGTGTAATGTCTTTTGCCATAGCTACAATAATGAGAGAATCCACATTTAAAAAAAATTACCATGAAATACTCCACTCCGGGACATTCAGCTGTTCAAGAAATTGACGCTACTCATAGCAGCATTGAGAAAGTTTTAAGTAGAACTGAATACTTTTCTCCTGTTAGTTTAATGCGTTTACTAATTAAAGTAAATAGAAAAGTCCCTTATAAAGTTATACATGGTTATACAAATGAAAAGCTCAGATTTTTTTGATTTTCGAGATAAAGCTTCAAAGCTCAACTAAGAATGGTTCCTTACACCAAAGTCAAAATTTTGGAATATGGCAGTTCATACTTTGCAGTGAAATTTAAGACCTCTTACACAGAAACCGACTTTATTAATGTTAACATTAAACGGAATACTAGGCAAAATGGTGATGCAATTGATCGTTTACTGTTTTCTAAATCTATTAGTTATTCCAAAAACCAGTTACCAGAAAATAAAATTACTTCCATTAGGGCAATGCTGCCTTGGATGCCGACCGTAGACCGACAGTATTTTGAGGCAATATTGCCACCATGCAAAGTTGCTAAAAATATACAATCAAAACGACCTAATAGCACTACGACCTCATTCTAAACTTTTAATTTCTTATAAAAGTGTATGGGAATATTTTTTTATTTTATAGGTAGTAAGTTCGTTTCATGTTGTCATACTAAAAAAATATTTAAGTGATTTTGTTCAGGAATTAGTTATAACAAAGTTGTATGTAACTAAAAATTAAAAAAAAAAAGTGGATTTTGCTAAAACAAGGTTGTATGTCGTTTTTATTATATATGGTTTGATTAAATGATTTATATATAAAAAACAAATCTATCCCTTTTTGCATTTCTCTTTGCTCACCAAATATATTTGGTTAAGGTACAAAACGATTACTACTTAATTATAAAGGTGATAATTACGAGGTGCAAACTTTAGCATTAATTATCTCAAAATACTACATGCTTCACATACAACAATATTGAAGTGACGAAATGTTGTAGTAGATAGTTTGAGGATTTAAAAAAAAAATAATTTTCAAAACTCTATGGGGTGGTTTTCAAAATATTGTGATTTGAAATGTTTGATCGGCCGCCATTTTGTTAATAATTGAAAAAATATAAAATAACTGTAAATACAAATATTGTAGAGAACCGTAAGCTCATTTTGAAAACCTTTCGTTTTCTGAAATATTCCCTAAAATGAGGGAGTTATTACGATTGTTAGAAAAACAAAAGAAATCCAATAACTACGAATAGGGGGCCCAAATCAAAAATTGGAACTAAAAAAAGTTGTTTGTTTTAATGAGTTACTGTTATTTTCGGGTGTAACGACTTAGTATTAACACCCTGTATTTATAATGAAGCTTGGCCAAGTTTGATTTGTTTTACGTTCGTAGGTATTTAGGTTATAGGCATACGGTGCAGGAGACAGCTGCCGATTCAGAAAGTGCACGCTTGTATATTGTTGATACACCAAGTCTATAACGCTGTTGTGTTTCAGCTCAGAACGGTTTCTACACCAGCATGAGTGAGGACACTCAGAACGTCAGGAAAGTCCGTGTTAGAAAGTATCATATTTCAGTATTTTATGGCTTTATGAGTACGGAGAAAAGATGATTCAGGAATACTCGACTACCACGGCGGCGACGGGAGCAGTGGGCTTGGGCATTCAGCTGCAATCCGGAGAAGCGAGAGGATCGGCGAAGCTTTCATATAAATACGAATGCTTTATAATTCAGTTGGGTTTCATTAAAGTTAATTAATATTGTTTATCGGAGTCTTCTTATATTTATTATAGGATGTTACTTTAATTACTGTCAAGTAAGTATTTTTTAAGAATTATATTAGCCAACACCGTGTTCTATTCTCTAAACGTTTTAAAGTTCCGTTTGTTTAAATAATTGTGTATGTTGGAACGATGCAAACTTTTATAACTGTAATGTGTCAAAACAGCTTGCGATGTAATTAACTGAAAACTGGCACGTTTTGAAGCTCAACGGACCCACATAAAGAATTTTTTGCATATATGGACACGTCCTGAAGTAAACCGCATGTCCTCCTTTTCAAAACATACAAAACTTAATTTTTTGTATTTCAGGCCATTATTCGGCAAACTAACAGCTTGGGCATGGGCGCATTCCTAAAAGGCAACGTAACGGCGAGGAAAATGTTGCGGTTGCTACTGTGCTTGCTGTTATGTATGTTAAGCTATAGTACGACATATGTATCAGTATAACACTTATCTTTGTATGACATATATCCGTTTCGAATAAACAGATGTACTACAACATGGTGTCAGAATAGTACTGAATAGTAGTGTGTTAGAAAAACAGCAGATTTACACAAGAAAATTTGCAGGAATTAGAGTAGAAAGCAAGAACACACAACAAAGAACCTGTGCGCTGCAATTTGAAAAAAAAAAAGCTCGAAGTATAGGGAAACCCTACACAGGATTCGCAAGAGGTCATCGACATATCCCTATTGTGGAAAGAAAGGAATAATCAGGGTGAGAGCATAATGTCGTTACCATTACCTACTGCTATATCTTTTAAGGGCAATGCCACAGAGAACTTTAAGTTTTTCAAGGAGCAATGGATGAATTATCTCGTAGCTTCGGGATTGGAAGAGAAAGAAGAAAAGGTTAAAGTAGCAACACTTTTGTCTATTGTAGGAAAAGAGTGTTACCAAATCTACAAATCACTTCCACTGACAGAGGACGAGAGAAAGAATAGTACAACAATTCTGGAGAAATTAGAAAAACATTTCGAACCGATGGTAAACGTAATATACGAAAGGTACATTTTCAATACTACAAATCAAGATGAGTTGTCAATAGATGAATATGTTTGTAAGCTTAGGCATCTAGCTAAAACATGTGCATTTGTAACCTTAGAAGATGATCTGATAAGAGATAGGCTAGTTATTGGTATTAATGATAATGGTTTACGCAGAAGATTGTTGAGCGAGGCTAAATTAACGCTAACATCAGCAATAGATACATGAAGATCTAGAGAAATAGCAGACAAGCAGCTAAGGACTATAAACGCAGAAACAGAAGCCGTCGGCAGAGTGCGAGCTAGGAAAAGCAACAAGCAACAGACAGCAAGTAACATGCTCACTAAGTGCAAATACTGTGGTACAAAGCATGAAAGAAACAAGTTGAAATGTCCAGCATTTGGAGCAAGATGTAGTTACTGCGGTAAGAATAACCATTCAGAGGAAGTTTGTTTAATTAAGAAAAACAAATACAAGAAAGAGTCGAAGAAAGGCAAAATTCTGCATCAAGTAACAGAAGACACGACACAGAGCAGCGATGAGGCAGAAAATACATCAGATGAAGACTACGCCTATCAAGTTATCGAGATGGTCAATATGCACCAAAGTACAAAAGAATTAATTTTTTCTGTATTTGAATTAATTTTTTTTACTGTATTTGAATTAATTTTTTCTGTATTTGAATTAATTTTTTTACTGTATTTGAATTAATTTTTTCTGTATTTTAATTAATTTTTTTTACTGTATTTGAATTAATTTTTTCTGTATTTGAATTAATTTTTTTTTCCGTATTTGAATTAATTTTTTCTGTATTTGAATTAATTTTTTTTTCTGTATTTGAATTATTTTTTTCTGTATTTGAATGTCATTTGATTTAAAAATAAAATGAATTAAAATGTTAAAAAAAAAAAATTATTATTAATCCACCAGTATTAAAGTACTACAGTGTAGATGAACCGGTAAACATACAATGCGATGCTAGTGAAAAGGGCCTGGGTGCTGTTATGATGCAGAATGATCAACCAGTAACTTGTGCATCAAGAGCCCTGACCTCAACCGAGTGCAATTATGCCCAAATCGAAAAGGAATGTTTGGCAATTGTATTCGCATGTACTAGATTTGATCACTACCTTAGCGGAAGGTCATCGTGGAAACAGATCACAAACCGCTGGAGATAATATTTAAGAAATCGTTACTCACTACACCGAAGAGATTACAGAAAATGAGAATGAGGTTACAAAGGTACAACATAAACGTAAAGTACAAAAAGGGGAAAGAGATGTATCTAGCAGACCATTTATCAAGAGCATTCTTGAAGAAAACAGAGGAAGAAAAAATAACAGAGAAGGAAGAAATATTCCAAGTAATAGAAAAAAGAAAATTTGCAAAAGAGGTAGAGAACATAAATCAAGCGGATTATGTAATGCACATCACCGATTCAAGATTGAAACAAATTAAAGAGTGCACTGCAAAGGATATTATGTTATCCAAGCTAATAGAAATTGTAAGCAGAGGATGGCCGGATATTAAACAGCAGGTACCAACTGAACTGCAAGAATATTGGCAATACCGGGATGAAATAACTACGCAAGATGGAATTCTATACAAAGGAGAGAGAATCATTGTACCGAAGGAACTAAGAAAAGAAATGCTGAATCGCATCCATTATAGCCACTTAGGAATACAGGGATGTCTGAGAAGGGCACGAGACGGGTTATTTTGGCCAGGGATGTCACAACAAGTACAAGACAAAGTTAAACAATGTGATACCTGTAATGAAATGGCGACAGCACAAATAAAACCGGAAATGATGACACACAGAATACCTACGTTACCATGGAATCGAGTAACAGCAGATCTGTACGAGCTAAAACATCAGGAGAAGAAGAGATACCTAATCATAGCAGACTGGTATTCTGACTTTTTCGAAATAGAAGATCTACAAAATACAACAGCCGAAGCGGTAATCGAAGTCTTAAAGAAGAATTTTAGCAGACATGGAATACCTGAGATTTTAGACACGGACAATGGCCCACAATTCAGTTCCAAGGAATTTAGAAGTTTCGCAAACAATTGGGAATTTACCCACAACACCTCTTCGCCACATTACAGTCAATCGAATGGGAAAATAGAAGTTACAGTAAAAATAGCCAAACGACTAATTAAAAAAGCACTAAGAAGTAACCAAGATTTATGGAAAGCCTTATTCGAGTGGAGAAATACACCCACTGAGGGTATGGGAGCCAGTCCAGTGCAAAGATTAATGTCTAGAAGAATTCGAAACTTAATACCAACCACGAAGAAACTGATGCAGCCTAGAACAGAAGAGAACGCGAGCGAGAAGATTGTACAAAAACGGAGAATAGCCAAGTACCATTATGACAAAAGCAGCCGACAGCTACCAAATCTACAAATTGGTCAAGAAATCAAAGTCCGAGCACCCACCGACGGAGTACTATGGAAGAGTGCTACCATGTAACGTGCTACCAGTGGCACAAAAGTTTTTGGGCGTTGGCCAACATCGCCAATTTTGTGTTCCACTGGTAGTTCACGTTTTGAGCGCGGGTGGCGCTGCCAGTAGAGAAGCGGAGAACAGGATTCCCACCACCGATTCGTGCACCACCAATCACAGCCCTGGCTTGGTGGGGAACCCGCATAAAACCAGCTCCCCAGGCCAGGACCAACAACTCCGTTCTCGACTTTAAAGTTAAACTTCTAACTTTAAATCCGTTTATTTTCCGAGCTGTATAATTATCCGTTTATATTCCGATATTTTCAAATTATCCGTTTATATTCCCGTATTATTCCGTTTAATTATTTTTGAATTAATTATACATTCAGAGTCGAGGACCTTGAATTCATAAAAACTCCGTTTCATTTTACTCACCGAATATTATCCTCACACTTAACCAAAGATCCAGACTGTCCTTCTGGCCTACTTTTGTTTATTTGAATCCTTTAATTAAAACAAGGCAGATTTGCTCGATTTATTTGTTCATAGGTTTTGTGTTCCGAGATCAGCTGTCATTCTCAAAGTTGACGACGCGCAGCCATCACTTACTGGTGCTCGCGCTGCCAACCCGGACTAAAATCCCCAACTGCCGGCGGGAACAGCCGTAATTCAAATAAAATCATTTTACTGTTTTCCATAAAATTGTTTATTTTTGTTTGTAGTTTATAATTACAATTTATATCCCGAATACCGTGTACATAGTGTAAATAAATATTGTTAATCAGGTTTAAGCTTCTGGTTTACTTTTAAAGCACAACTCGACCCCTGGACAACTCAGAGCTACCCGAAATACAAATTTTGCAACGTCCACCCTTATTAGCCGGGGGTGAAACGTTACAACCATTACCGATAGATTCTCGGATCGGTCTTTTGAAGTAGAAGCAAACGGTAGATGCTATCGAAGAAATAGAATACACATTCGACCATCTGAGACCAACACGGAGGAAAAAGAAGCACACGGTGAAATCACTACAACCCAAGATCCAGGAAAAAGTGAAGTGGAGAATCCAAGGGCAAGCGATCCAGCTAAAGATAACCTAACGAAGACTACTAGGTCCGGGAGATCAGTGCAACTGCCTATTTGGCACAAAGACTATAATTTTGTTTAGGAAGGGAGATGTTATGTATGTTAAGCTATAGTATAACATATGTATCAGTATAACACTTATCTTTGTATGACATATATCCGTTTCGAATAAACAGATGTACTACAACACTTGCCACTACTTCCTGCAAACAAATTCCGGGAAGGGTTGGAGCATATAAACACCTTAACAGAAATGCATGGTCTCCAAAGACAGTTCCGACTGCTGATGAGGTACAGTAGAGTATAATTTAATTGGATCTTCTCAACCTTTCAGGTGAAAGCATTCATTTACCTTTGAGCTATTTTATAGTTATCACGAAAGACAGTGGGTGCGAAGAGTGGGTGCAAATTCTGTCTCCGTGTACCAAAGAAGCAGGAGAACGAATAACGATGCGGAGTCGTTTCATGCAGCCTTGCAACGACACTTAAGGGTGCAAGGGCCCAACGTATGGGAGTTTGTTGGTATGTTTTTAGCTACATTGTCTAATGAAGAAACAGGTTGAAAAGTATGACATTTAATAGACGTTTGATTTTCGGCAGGTAATGCTATGATCATATCTAGATGATAAGATAAAAAGAAGATCAAAAGCATTCTTTAAAATGTCCTGCGTTTTTTCTGACTACGGTTTATTTGTTTTTTCTAGACAGCTTACGCGACATAACGTCCTCGACAATTAGCGAGTTGTCTGCCTTTATAGAGGAAGGCCTTCAAATAATGAGCGCAAAAAAAGGCGTTACAGGTGCAATAACAAGAGGATTAAAGATGCCAGAACACTGTTCGCTGCCAATGGAGACGTCTCTGCTTTCTTGGAATATGTATCTCACAGCAGTGACGGTCTGGTGCAAGCTGGATTGACCGGCATACTTGACGAGGCTGATGAGGAGTACCTGTTGGGTCCTGTTGGCAGAAAATCTACCGGCAGAATATGAAATCGCTGGTAAGATTTTGTGTTTCGATTTCCGATATTTTTCAATGCCTGTCCTGTATCTTCACCCCATTTCAACATTTGAATTATACTTAAATGAACATTTCAGATAATCCGATCCAAGAAAATGAAGCAGCAGAAGAAGAAGAAGCTGAAGAAATCGAAGGCGATAGCAACAACCAAAGGTCTGAGATCGGTGCGTGATGCATGATCTGCGGATTGACTCCCCTAACAGTTTTGCTGCAGCCTTGCCAACCATTTGGGTCTATGTGAGGGGTGCAGTACCGAAATGCAACGGCGCGCCGAGGAGTATCAAAGACCAGATGAAGAATGGCGTTACACGATTAATTATTCGGTATGTCCGATAGATAGGACACCTATCGAACGATGTTTAAAGATCCGAACAACCTAACGCCCACTTACATTGTAGAATAGGAAAATTTATTTTAATTTTAATTATATTGATTATAATTTGTATTAAACATCCCTATGGACCATATCGCACTTTTTAAAAGCTTTTTTTACAATAGCCGTAAAAGTGTACAATATTCTTTTCCCTCACGTTTTAAAAATATTTCATTCCTGTCCTGTATTTAGTCTTCGATTGTGCTGCACTGGTTTTATTAAATTTATATTCAGGTACAATATTTATCTATAATTTGCTTACGTAATTTATAATTTATATTATATACTATTATGTATTTCGCTTTCAGTTCTTCGATGTTAATATTAATTAGTGAGGAAGAGCTGGAGCTTTGCGGAAGCTACCTGATCGCCATCGCATTACCCATGCTTCTACTGTGCCAATTTTTTTTAAGTATTTCCTATTTATTTTAATTATTTCTGTTGTTTAGAATCTAGTATACTTATACCGGGTGGTGACTTGAGCGACGCAGCATAGGGATTTCAATGGTAAATTCTTAATGTTCAATTATTGGCTCCCCGAATTTAGAGCAAAATTGTGTTTAGGTTTTTTGTAGAGAAATAAATTCTGCACAAAATGCGTTATAAACGAGGTATCATACAGTATTTTATCCACTTTTCCACACTTTTAAACAAAAAGAGCAAATTTTCAAAATCAAGGGAATTTCGTAACAGCTGTGAACATTTGTGCGCGGCTATGAAAAATTTTATAAATTTGAAACGTCATTGTTTTTCATCTTTCATATGCATTTTCCGTTATGAGTTTTTCTGAACAAGACGATTTTCAATGTACGCCCCCAGAAATTCGGGCTTTGGCAGAAAGTACGATGGGCAAGTTACTGTCATCAAATCGAAAAATCGAAAATTTTGGAAGAATGTGATATTAATAAATTCATCACCGAAGCTGACGACAATGTGTGTGTGTGTTAAGTTGGCTACATATGGAAAACTTTGTTATTATTGATTTTATGAAAAAAAGTTCTGCATGTTCTAAAACCCAAAATTCAACCATCAGATATTAAATTATATCAGTCGTATCATAATAATAGTTATTTATGTTACAAGTACGCAAAACACAGTTTTAGCGGACGAATCCAGATGTTTACGGACGAGGCGAAGCCGAGTTCGTAATATCAGATGAGTCCGTTAAAACGTTTTGCGTACGTGTTTCATACAATCTTTTTTTGTATAAGCTCTCCAAATTGGAAATCAGTATCTAGAATAATTCTACATCTGATAATGCTTGTGACATTTATAGAAAATCTAGTATTCGGTAGCCTGTGATCGTGACAACCATGGTAACCAGTTTGTTTAACAAGTTGTTATTTAAGTGAAAAAATAACAAATCTTGTAACACGGGCTCCCTACAGAATCGCCAATATTCATACCTCAATGGTACGGAGAGCCAACATCACAAGGCGCTCCCTATAAAATCAGCAACATTCACACCTCAAGAGTACAGCCAATAAAGCAACAAGTTACCTCTCCCTACTAAAGTTAATGTGGTTTGTAGTCATAAGACTTGTGAGGTGTAGTGTAAAGACAGTAATATCTGTACTCGCTTCTTTCCGTAAGAACTTGTATGTGTTTTCCGGTATTGCTAACTACTGTTATTCTTCTGTTCTATTTTTACTTGCCTTTTTTTAGCTTTTGCGTGTCTTCGGATCGCACCATTTTTATACAGTGTCATTATAATAAACACTTACAAAACTTGTTCTAAATTTGTATTCGTAGAGACTGGATTCTATGACAAAGAATCCGCTCCTTACAAGTGGCGCCCAAACTAGTGGTCGAATCGGTAAAAGGCACCGAAAAAATTCTATAACAGTGCAATACGCAGTGCAAGACGCGAATAGTTCGTATCCCAGAACCCGGGTAGCAACAAAATTCGCCATGATGCCAGACAATGAACAACCTGCGCCAGTGCTACAACTCACAATGACACAGCTGGAGGCTATGTTAACAGCAGTAGCTAAACAAAACGCTCCAAAAGCAAACACAGGGTCTTTCTCTAACTGTACCACGCGTTTTAATGGAACCACAGACGTCCACGCCTTCGTGGATACTATTTGTATATACAAAGGCTGTGAAACAATCAGTGACACGAATGCGCTCCGAGGGCTCGCGCTCCTACTGGAAGAACCAGCCAGCACATGGTGGCATGGGGCGAAAGACACTACAACCACATGGGCCGCAGCACTAGACCTCCTAAAGAACACGTATGGACCCAACCGACCTGTTCACCAGATCCTGAGGGGATTTTTTAAAGATGTCCAGCCGAAAAACCAAAATACCGAACGAACTGTTCGTTGCAGGGAAAAGGGCACTAATCGCTAAAATACCGCTAGCATCACGTCCCTCAGAGTCCTTCCAGATCGACATAGTTTATTCTGGACTACACGGCACAACAAAGAAACTACTTCCCCGAACGAAATTTGACACGTTCGAAGCGATGCTGACAGAACTTCGGAAGATTGAAGACACGTTCGGTTCAAATACCAAGCAGTCTCGAGACATCCCAGAAGCAGTCAAGCGAATTAGGTGTGGATACTGCCGAATGTTCAACCACACCACGGATGAGTGTAACAAAAGAAAAAAACAACTGGGACTCCCATTGATACCAGTGACAAAACCACAAACGGCAGCCCTACCGGTTACCCGAGCCCCAGCGGCCACTCCCAAGTTTTCATGTACCCAGTGTAACCCTCCTACGGAAGACGTCGGGTTTTTCTTAACAAACGCAGTCCCAGTGCAAGGGATTTCAAGAACAGTGGCAACCATCCGTGTTGGAAACACCAGCGGCGCTGCATATCTCGACACTGGAGCCAAACAAAGCGTAGCAGGAAAACGCTTGTATGAAACCCTCATAAAAGAAGGATACAGCTTCATCAAAGAAACTCGAAATTTAATCTTTGCCGATGGACAAGAACGTCCACAAACGGTATTACGAACAACCGCAGAGATTCAATTGGAAGATAAACGAATTACAACCGATCTATTGGTTATCCAAGATGCACCAGCAAAAACTTTACTAGGGAACGACGTAATGACAAAAGCGGGAATTGTTATGAACTTGTCAGATTCCCATTGGTACTTTGCCGAGAACCCAGGCAAGCGCTATCCATTCCGCTCGGAGCTGGAGGCACATCACAACCAAGCATACCGGTTCGCGCCCATTTAAACACAGGAATGCGACCCCTACGAACCAGCCAGGCTCGCGAGAAAGCAGCAAGCCCAAATGTTCCGGCTGTTCGGACCAGAAAGTCCCACACAACCCGAAACCCCAGTTAGTTCCACCGAATTGGAAAACCTGACTATGAATCCATACGAGATTTTCGATGAAGCTATCTCCGAATTCTACCCAATAATATAGCCAGGGAAACCGCTTCCCACTACGTTTGTGTTTCCGCACTCGCCAAGAAAGAAGAAATCCAGGTCTACAGACATTCTGATGTTCGAAGCACTTTCCATGCGAGAAGACGAGGCAATCACATTGTCGTCCGACGATAAGGAACGATTCAACCGCCTCTTAGAGTACAACGCCCCGTTATTCGGTCTAGGGGGAGAAGCAACCCCCTATGGGGAACATCGCATCGAGACAGGCGACCACTCTCCCATTTCCTCGCCTCCTTTCCGTATGCCCCCTGCAAAGCAGACAGTACCACGCCAGGAATTGGAGAAGATGGTGCAACAAGGAGTAATCGAAGAATGCGAATCAGCCTGGGCGGCCCCCGTAGTACTGGTTCCCAAACCCAACAACGAAGTGAGGTTATGTGTGTACTACCGCCAACTCAACAAGATAACCACTTCCGACCACTATCCCTTGCCAAGGATGGACGACCTCCTACATGCAGCAAAGCAACCTCATAACAACTTTAGATCTTCGGTTCGGCTACTGGCAAATCGCAGTCAGGCCAGAAGACCATAAAACCGCGTTCGTGACGCCCTTTGGGCTCTACAGATTTTCCAGGATGCCGTTCGGCCTGAAAAACGCGCCCGCCACGTTGCAGAGGTTAATCGACCGGTTTCGCGCAGGACTACCGACAGTGACAGTGCTCGCGTACTTGGATGACATTATAGTGCTTTAGGAATCCGTGGATAAACACATTCGAGACTTAGAGTTAGTGTTCGATAGGCTCCAGCAGTTTAAACTCCGAGTGCGCCGTAGTAAGTGTACGTTCGCGTGTGTTAAAAGTTAAATACCTAGGACACCTTATTACCCCGGAAGGACTACGCGCAGACCCAACCAAAATCGAAGCTATTGCTAATCTATCCACACCACGAAATCTGAAACATCTCATGTCTTTCCTCCAGACGTGTTCCTGGTACCGCCGCCGGTTCGTACTGAATTTCGCAGACGTGGCTAAACCACTCACCATGCTACTGAAGAAGGCTCAACCATGGATTTGGGGTCCTCCCAAAGAAGCAGCACTTAAAGTGCTGAAGGAAAAGTTAACCTCGGCACCAGTCCTCAAGCAGGCCGATCCGTCTGCGCCTTACACAATTCGCACCGACGCCAGTGGGTACGCAATTGGAGCAGTCCTGTCTCAAGGAGAAGGTCCAGATGACCACCCGGTCGAGTTTGCAAGTCGCCTGCTGACCTCGGCCGAAAAAAATTATAGTACCACGGAACGCGAAGCCCTCGCGGTGATCTGGGCGATTTCCAAGTTTCGAGGTTACGTGGGAGGGAACCCAATAACCCTAGTAACTGATCATCAACCACTCAAATGGCTAATGACGTTAAAGACGCCAACCGGTCGGCTTGCACGCTGGGCGCTCGCTCTTCAACCCTACGAACTATCCATAGTGTATGCACCAGGAAAAAGCAACGTAGTAGCTGACACCCTGTCGAGGCCTCCATGCTCCGCGGCAAACGAAGAGAGTTGTGAGATCTGCACAGTCAGCATTGATATGCCTAGGCGTTCTGCAGAAGACATCAGGAGTGTAACGACGCTATCCTTCGGGTGTGCAATTTGGTGCGTCGAAAAGAAGACGCCATGTTGCACATTCCGAGATAGCGTCGTTTCCGCAAGATCGACGTCATACAGAGGCGCGGGCAATAACTTCTCCCTCTTCAAAGGAGAAGGGACGGTCCGCGTCGCTGTACGAAGACAGCCGACGCGACGCCGGGATATAAAACCGCCGCTCCGGCCAAATTTGAACAACTTATTTTTGAACTTATCAGAAGCGTATTGTTCTGATTAGACTTTCCGATTAGTAATTTTTGGTTGTCCGAGTGTATTTCAAAATTTAAGTTGAGATCTTCAATCCCACTTAAATTTTGCTCCGATTAATTGTGCATCCAAATTAATTCAGTTTATTTTCACCTTTTGTTTTCATTAGTGAAGTGTGGCTAATTTGCTTTGAGTAAGTAATTTCAATCTATGTTCTGACCTGAAACCTCTGCACTGTTTTCCGCTCCCGAATCCGCTCCTAGTTAGCATAGTTTATCCTGGTGGACCGTATGTGGCATAATACAAGACGGCTTTCATCAGGGTAAGCTTCCTCCAGGTAGGACATATGTGTCTGCAATAAGTGACCTGCCTGGTTATAATCCCCAAATACTTAACCCGGGTAATGTTTTGTTCCTATGAGTGACATTCCGTAACACGTAGAACAAAACACCAATTACCCAAGTCCGAACCCAACCCTACGGAGACTTACCCTATATGTAACAGTATACGTAACAAGTAGGGTAAGCTGCACGTACCGTATCCCGAGTGCTGTCAAAACCCCTGGGTCAGAACTGGTTTGGGTTCTTCAAACCACCCCGTAATGTAATTTCAATTCAATTAACTGGTGTACGACCTTGTATATGCATTAGGTCAAGTAAATTCACCGACCGCCGTAAAAGATATTATTTTGGGACTTACCTGGCCACACTTTCACGAATTCACTTTATTTTGCACCGCATAGCCTGTTGGCTTTTCATATACTCTTTGTTTTAAACAAACACCCTATTTTACAAATCCCTTTGTTTGCTTTTTCGCCATATTGACTTTGTGACGTCAAGCAGAAAACAATTTAAGTTAACTTAACAGAGGCGACCCCTCTGGTCGATATCTGTAACCCGCCCTTTTACCAGTAAAGATCTCTGTAATTTTTCGAGCACAATCCAGAGCCGGACTTAAATAAATTACTCAAAATTTGGTTAATTTTATTAAATTGTACATATTATCACTCTCTCATACATTTGTTAATTTTTATTATCAGATATATAGATAATCCGTTCATACTGTAGATATTTCTGTAAATAAATGTGTTATTTAGATTCTTAGGTTCCATTTTTCAAAGTCCGACGAACCCTGGGTACTCCGAGCTACTCCCTGGCACAAATAAATTCTGCTACGACCACCTCTCCATAAGCTAGGGAGCTGGGTCGTTGCAGGAGAAATCAATTGAGTGACCCGGAGGTAAAAAAGATAATTGAGTGCTTTGAAGCGGAAACGCCCTTACCAACCGATTACACCAGGTGGACTTCTAGAGGATACCTGATGTCATGGAGTATCCTTTACAGGCTTTCTCCCGATTCTGAGTCTGAAGATGCCCAGTTAGTGGTACCCGAGCAGGAGCGATCACACATACTGGCTGAATACCATGACCATCCTACCGCTGGCCACTACGGTGGGGAACGTACTCACCACCGCATCGCCACTCGATACTTTTGGGTTGGCATGAGAAAATATATTTGTGACTACGTCAAGAATTGCATCGAATGTCAACGCTACAAGGCAACCAACTTACAACCTGCAGGACTACTTCAGACACCAGCTCCTGCCCAGAGGTTTGAACACCTTGCTATTGACCTGTTCGGTCCATTACCTGAATCAGATTCCGGCAAGCGGTGGATTTTCATCGTGGAAGATACCGCACCTAAATGGGTGGAATTATTTACACTAGCCCAAGCCACTGCCGAAGCCTGTGCTGTTACATTAATTACCGAGATTTTCCTGCGCTTCGGGACTCCCAGGAGAATCAGTAGTGACAATGGCACCCAATTTGTCAGTGCCATCATGCAGCATATCACTCATTGCCTAGATATGAAACAATCACTCATTCCGTTTTACCACCCCCAGGCCAACCCAGTTGAAAGAAAAAACCGGGACCTCAAACCCCAATTGGCTAGCCTGGTGCAAGGAAGACAAACGACCTGGTGTGAGAAGATTCCAGCCATTAGATTTGCCCTGAATACCGCATACAACCAATCCACAGGACACTCTGCTGCATATCTCACATTCGGCAGGGAACTACGTACCACTGACGACGTCACACGAGACCAGAAGGCGATAATACAGTCTGCAAATTTTATGCCCGAGGTCACTCCATACCTAATACGGCTTACAGAGACAATCCGCCAAGCCAAATTAAATCAGGAACAAACCGGAAATTATACGCGGATCAACACCGACGGGAAGGCCCACAATATTGTCACGTTATAATTTAGTGACATGGTCTGGATAGAAACACATCAACCTTTTAATAGTTATATTTAAGCACAAGTTACATTATTGACTTAATATTAAATAATACACCACACAGGTGGGCTTACATGAATAGCATAGCTATTAGTAGATAGAGCGTAGCTGAGGGTGAAACCATGTTGACGAGGCTGTAATCTTCTTGATCTTGGTATGGATTGAGACTACCAAGTCTGACGACTCACAGCTAGGAGCTGTTTGTCTTGGTATGGACGAACTTGATCTTGATATCGTTGTCGAACTCTGACTAACAAGTTGTTCCTTCCTTGTGGCATGTTAATCCTTTTATACTATTAGCTCCCCTCTATCTATTGCATTCCATTTACAATGTCCTTAAGTCTATATTGAGTGATTGCACACTGACAGGATGTTACTTATTGTTTTACATGATGAAATATGGACTGGACACCTGCACTAACTTGCAATAACAAACGAGTCATCAAGTCATTGCAACATGATGAAATTGTGTTACATTGTAGTTACATTCCATTAGCATAAAAGATACTTAATTAATACTCAATCAATGCCCGATCAATACTTAATCAATCTCTAATCAATACCTAATAAATATCTAATCGATCTGCTTGTGACATTTCCCTCCCCTTACAAACAATTGTTGCGTATGGGGTCTCCTTACTCACAAAGTCATAAGGAGATCGATGAATACCCTAAAATACATAACAGTTACTAAACACAAAACATAAGCCCAATGTGTGTGTGAATAAAGCGTACAAGCAATGGTTAACAATTATACAAAGTTACATTTTATGTTACATAGATAAAGGTTTAAAGTGTACATAAAAACCTATCGTGATAAAAACCATAATAAAAGCTAGTTATAAACATTCTCTATGTAAGTAGTTAAGTACTACCTATAATTCTACATGTGGTAAATAGTGGTTGTGAACATAACTTAAGTGAATAGAGTTAAGTATATTTGTGTGTTCCTTTGTGTCTTAAGGTATAAGAATCATAAGTTCTACAGAGATGGCGCAACATAGGTAATTACAAATTACAAAATTTTTTTCAAAAGGTAAGTGAACATAAAAATACTTAATTAAAGGTAAATTACATCTATTACATGATTGTAAACTATTTGAAATAAGCAAATTAAACTGTGTAATCACATTAACAATCTCAAAAATACGTTTTGTGGTCTAAAATTTCAGTTTTCTTATTATTTTCGAAAATACTATTGTATCAAGACCTGAGATGTTTCGCGCGGGGGTGAAACGTCTCATCTTTGCTGAGTTAGCAAAATTGTCCTATATAATCATTTGTTGTCCTGGGGGAACTTCATTTACGATTCTAATTCGTGATTCTAATACGTGTAAGGATAATCAACATGAATTTTGACGAGACGCAAGTGATCACTCACACATCCTCTCCAATAGACATATGTCTATTACCCGCAGTCCGTAAGTGAAACAAAATTTATTATTACCAACTTATTTTGATTAAGTGGTTAACATCCAATGGTAGACCAGAAATAATTTGAGTTATTATAACTTTTTTTTTTTTTTTTTTCAGAACTGTTTGAAGGATGGAGGATCCAAGGAGCGGACATAAACTATGGCGCATACCCACTAACTATAGTGACATCCTGGGTCACCACCCAGATAGGACCCGGAAGGATCTACTTCGTGTGCCCAGGGAATCGGTTTTACCTTTATGGTATCAACGTTCCTACCGATTTCGTTCTGATCAGGGTACGCGGCGTGGCTCCAGGGCTTGCACAACTCTCCTTCCAATACTTAGACGAGGAGGACCCGTTCATTCCATATCCTGGACCTGTTGGACTGCAACTATCTCCAGAGAGAGCTGTACCCCTCTCGATGACTCCACCACTGAACCTGGTGGATCTACTAGGACCACCTCCAATCCATAACAATTTCGAAGCCGAAGAATGAAGAATAATTTAAAGAATAATTAATTTAAAAAATATTTTCCAATTTCTTTACTTAATAAATGATTATTAAATTACCCCACAGTATTTTCTTTTGTGTTGGTTTTTACATTTTCAGAAATAAGCACATTTGAGTAAGGGTTGCAAATGAATGCTTTTGCCGCCTCCTGTATATGATAATCTGCTTCGATTCACTTTACATGCGCAGTCAAAGTTACTCAGTAACTGACTGACATCTACTCTCAAGTTGTTTGAAGTTTTTGTGTCTGTGCAAGTATTATAAGCTTTTAAAATTTACAGTAAGTATATAATTAACTTGTATAACTATACAACTTTCATTATTAGAAGTTCGTAAGGTAATTTTCATTAACTATTGGAGCAATTGCTTTTGCGAAATATAAATTTAGACCGTAAATCTTCTAAGTATTGAAAATTGCTTACATTGCAAAGAACACACCCTAAAGGTGGATCCACATCAATACAAATTTATGCTATGCGTTGTATTTTGAAATTCAACAAAAATATTTTCGGCGTAAATTTAAATGTGGTCACGTATTTTGCAACATAAATATTTATCTTGTGTGTTGTACTGCCGAATCCACGTGTGTGTAGTTCTTGTTGCGCAATAGTTTCCAACTAGAGTTTGTGCTGGAACAATCCTAATTTATAAACAGGTGTCGATAATTAATATAAAATATAATAAAACATGGAATGGAGCAATGAAGATTCACTGCACCTCATTCCGGAATATTCAAAGCATGACTTGTTATGGAGTCCAAAACACTGTCATCATTTCCATAAAATAAAAAAAGCTGATGCATGGAACATTATAGCTGAAGCATGTAGTATTGACGTTGAAGAAGTAAAGAAAATGACGATAAGGCACCCAAAAATAGTTGTTTACTTTTTACGTAGTAAAATACACCAACACTACGGATGCACTCAGAATCAAGTCCACATTAACATTACTGTGCGACGCAAATCTCTTTGAAGTTGACTGGAAAACCGACAGCACCACGGATAGCGTGCGTTGTTCGTCACGAATTTTTTTGTGTGCGTTTGTATGCGGCACACAGTCCACATCGATAAAAATTTCGACGTACACGAGCAAATTTGTGTCAAATACAACGCACAATGCAAATTTTTATTGATGTGGATCCACCTTAAGGCGCGTCCACACTAGTAAAAATATACGTTGTGTGTTGAATGTAGAATTCGGCACAAATATTTGCGCCGCAAAGGCGCTGCAATCGCTGCATAAATATTTACGCTGTGCGCCGTGCGTTCGCGCTCAACACGTGTGTGATGGTGTGTTATTATTAATTTTTGAAATGATCCGTACTTTCATCCAAGGATAGTACATTCAATAATCTGCTGCAACCATTCTGTTTTTTATTTTGATACAGATGTTTAATCCAATAGCGTCTGTTTTTTTTAAATTTCTTTTTTCTTCATAATAAGATGATGCATAACAATGAAAGCAGCACATTTCCTTTTATTTCTTTATTATTAATGTATCAGACATGTTTTAGCCGTTACCTACCTACTTGGGTTAACAAAGTATGATTTAAATTAACTCCCACTGACAAAATACGCCACAATCACTGGGTTCACGAAAAATACGTCCACACTAGAACGACGTTGCAGCGCAAATCTCTTTGATGTATTGACAAAAACCGACAAGGAATGAATCGCGTGTGTTGAATTTGGCGAAAAGTTTTGCGTGCGTTCGGATGCGGCGAACACGTCTACATTTGCGTAAATTTGTAACTCACGCACAAATTTGTGGCGAATGAAACATACAACGCATATTTTTACTAATGTGGACGCGCCTTTAAGAACAAAGAATACAGCAATACTATAAGAATTTCAAATTAATTTCTAGATAATTATATGTTAGCAAATTGTACATAAGCAAGCGGTGCTATATTGTGGATACAAATAGAATCAAAATTATTAGTAAATATTTTAATATTAATATAATAAATATGGGGTTCAATTAATAAGCGATTGACCTCATATCTAGTAATAGAAAACTCCTTGTTTCATAGCTTTATTAAATCTTGTTACAATGAACTGTGTTCACGTAAGTCAGAGGCGTTTTGAATACGTTTTCCCCTTTCAATATCAATCATATCAAAATCTCTTGCAAGTTCTTCTAAATGTATGCGTTCTCTTCTTGTTTGTTTGGCTTTCACGTACTTTAATACAAGTCTGAATACAATGTAAGGGACTGTTAGAATAATCAAACTTAAAAGAAAATATTGAATGTTTGAGAAATTTCTTGAGCGTACTGGTTTGTTATTAACAATTTTTGTAGCTAACTCGTTTATTTCATCAAACTTATCACTTAGCAAGCCTAGATCATCCAAATTTTTAGCTATAGAACGATAATTTGCGCTTAGATAAAATTTTTAAAAACAGAATGGTTCAGGTCCAAATTAATTGGTGGAACATATTCCAACGTGAGTTCTTTGCTTAATATTTCATTACGCGGTAATAAAATTACATTTTTTGTATGACCTGAGCATCGTGAGGATAATATAATCTCACCGACTCCTTTTAACGTTATGTCCTTAGAAATAAAATCATCACAAACAATTGTTAAAATTTCATAATCAGGTATTACGAATATCCATCCATTTATTACTGACATTTGTGACCAAATTGATTGTGATAACTGAGTTATACGTTGGTCACAGGTGTTTGGTATTCGTTTTGATCCTTTAAATAACAAAATTTCACAAATTTCACTTTGAGAAGATAGTAATAATGGTTGTGTTTGTTTACAAAGATATTTCTGTGTTCCAAATTTTTTACAATCTTTAAAATCTTCGCTTGATAATGTAAAAAATTGATGTCTTTTGTAACGTGCTACCAGTGGCACAAAAGTTTTTGGGCGTTGGCCAACATCGCCAATTTTGTGTTCCACTGGTAGTTCACGTTTTGAGCGCGGGTGGCGCTGCAAGTAGAGAAGCGGAGAAGAGGATTCCCACCACCGATTCGTACCGTCCACCAATCACAGCCCTGGCTTGGTGGGGAATCCGCATAAAACCAGCTCCCCAGGCCAGGACCAAAAAACTCCGTTTTCGACTTTAAAGTTAAAACTTCTAACTTTAAATCCGATACCGTATATTTTCCGAGCTTCATAATTATCCGTTTATTTTCCGATATTTTCAAATTATCCGTTTATATTCCCGTATTATTTTTATTATTCCGTTTAATTATTTTTGATTTAATTCCGTTTTATTTCCGCATCATTTTATTTTTATTATTATTATTACCTGTAATTATTTGTGATAATTCATTGCAAATTTTAGTAACCGTGGCCCAAAGAACGTTTAAGGTTTACATCCAGGTACAAACCCCAAGACCGAACCAGTCCCCGTTCCTTTCCGAGACCACCCGCTTCGTGAAGAACTTGAGCGAAAGGTCTCATCCTTGCCCTAGACCGAGCACGCCTGTGCAAACTTGGCGAGGTCTAGGTGTGTTCCCCCAGGACACAGCGCTGGTGTCCATTAGTGCTGTCCTGGTTCCCTCAACGTAGAGAACCCGCTGTCTTTTTCCCCCCAGGGTACAGTGCTGGTGTCCATTGGTACTACCCTGGGTTTTTCCCTACCCGTTTCATTATCCCCTTATAAATTACTGCCTACCTGTATTTTCCGAACCGAATAAACCTTGCATCGAGTACCTGGATGTAAAACGTTCCTTTGGTTCGTTTGTTTCAAAGCTGTCCGAACAAGTTTTATAGCTGTCGTTTTGTTTAAACGAACAGGTTTCAGTGGCCTGTTCTTTATTCGACACTAAAAGAATTCATTTGAATTAATTATACATTCAAAGAGTCGAGGACCTTGAATTCATAAAAACTCCTTTTCATTTTACTCACCGAATATTATCCTCACACTTAATCAAAGATCCAGACTGTCCTTCTGGCCTCTGGGCAACTTTTGTTTATCCAAACCCATTTAATTAAAACGAAGCAGATTTGCTTTTACTTTTGTTCATAGGTCAGCCTCAGCTGTCAATCTTGACGTCAACGCGCAGACAACACTTACTGTAAACTGGTGTTCGCGCTGCCAACCCTGACGAAAATCCCCAACTGCCGGCGGGAATTCAAATACAAATATTTTTACTGTTTTACATCAATTGTTTATTTTTTTTATTTTATAATTACAATTTCTACTCAGAATACCTTGTACATAGTGTAAATAAATATTGTTAATCAGGTTTAAGCATCCGTTTTAATTTTAAAGCACAACTCGACCCCTGGACAACTCAGAGCTACCCGAACTACAAATTTTGCAACGTCCACCCTTATTAGCCGGGGGTGAAACGTTACACTTTCAAGGGTCATTGCCACATATTTTGAAGAAGGTTGTATAAAAGTGTATTTGTTGTTACTTAGGTGAACTGGTAATGCAGATAGTTTGAATAATTCATACTGAACTCTATTGGATAAAGGAATTTTTATGGTATAAACTAAGTTAGAATTTTGAAAATAAACTGTTAATTTAATTAACTTTAGTAAAATATGTGCGTTACCTGAAATAGGAGCAACAGGGAATTCTAAATTTTTTGGTATTAAATGTGACAGTTCTTGAAGTTCATTTATAAATTTCTGAGGAGGCAAAATTGCAGGGTGTAATGTTCCTTGTGAAGCGAACATAGAATAGAATAGAAATAGAATAGAAATTTATTTGTCTTTCTGATACAATGAAGAATAGTACATAGACATAGTCGTAAATAACAATATAACACAATATAATGTAACATACAATAAACAATAATATACAATAATATATCACAATATAATTCAATAGTACGTCAAAATAAGAAGGTGCAAATAGTAATCGTTAGATAACATCATTTAAGAACTCATCATATGTATAGTAAGCTTTAGTAATTAGCAACTCAAAAACGCTTCTTTTAAATTTATTGGGGCTTAACAGTTTATAGGTATTTGGTAATTTGTTGTACGCGCTTAGGGCCATATATTTCGGACTGTTTTTGTATGTTGTAGTTTTATGGAGTGGTATCTCGAGAGTGAAGTCCTGTCTCGTATTATAATTATGATTTTCTTGTAATTTCTTAAAACTGTTTAGTTGCGTATTTGCATACAGTAGAAGTTGGTATATAAAAATTGCCGGGAAAGTCATTATCCCTAGTTGAATAAATAATTGTTTGCAACTTGTTCTTGAATTTATTTTCATTATGGTTCTGATGGCTCTCTTTTGTATTTTAAAAATTCTTATACTTTCTGGAGATGAGCCCCATGCAATAGTCCCGTAACTTATTGCAGAGTGTAAATATGCAAAGTAGTACATTCTTAGTATATTTAAATGAACAATATCTCTCAATTGTTTTATGACAAAACAATGTGTGGCTATTTTTTTACTTAAACCCTGTATATGCTGGGACCATTTTAGTTTGTAGTCTATAGTAACACCTAAAAACACTGTTTCATGAACCTGTCGAATAGATGTTTTTTCAGATTTTAGGAGATAGCTAAAATTATTTAGGGTATTAGAAAGGTTGAAATGTATGAATTCAGATTTATTTTTGTTTAGATGTAGGTTGTTTGTTGTGAAATATTCATTTATGCAATTTAATGATTCCGTAGCGTTTTTTACTAGTTGGGATTTATGCTTGGAACTTACAATTATGGAAGTGTCATCTGCGAACATGACTGTCCCCTCAAGGGATAAATCGTTTACATAGATTAGGTATAAAAGTGGCCCAAGAACTGAACCTTGAGGAACTCCTCTTTTCAGTGTTAACATACTCGATTTGTGTTTATTTAATGCGACGTATTGTTGTCTTTCCTCAAGGTAGCTCTTGATCCACTGTAGAGGTATACCTCTGACCCCATATATATAAAGCTTATCTAACAAAATGTCATAGTCAACAAGATCAAATGCTTTGCTTAAGTCTAAATAAATTCCCATGCAAGATTTCCCCTGGTCAATATCAGAGTACAACTTGTTAAGGAATTCTATTATTGCACTTGCAGTCGATCGACCCTTTTTGAAACCATGTTGATTCGGATTAAACAGATTGTATTTGTTAAAAAAATGTATGATGCGTTTTGCTACTAGCCTTTCTATTACTTTAGAGATAGTACAGAGGATCGATATTGGCCTATAGTTTTCCAGTTTGTTATACGCGCCTTTTTTATGCAAGGGGGTTATTTTTGCAATTTTTAGTTGATTTGGGAATTTCCCCTTAGTGAAAGAATTATTTATAATGGCAGTAAGTGGTATACAAATTTCATCTATACAATGTTTTAGTAGATTAGAGTTTATCTCATCAATTCCTGCTGAATTGGAAGTCTTCAGTGCTTCTACAGTTTGTTTAACTTCTGTTTCTGACGTTGGTGTAAGAAAAAAACAATTCTGATTTTGTGTCATTTTTTCCGTGGAGCAATTTTTTGTTTTTCCTTTTATTAAGGCATCAGTTACTGTATTAAAGTACTGATTAAAATAATCTGCACATGTTTTCCCATCAGTAATTTTTTGATTGAAAATATCGAGTTCGATATTTATTTGAGTTAGTTTTTTCCCATTGTTATTATTAATTATTTGCCAGGCAGTTTTGCTTTTGTTTGAAGAATTTATCATCATTTTATTAAGGTGTAATCTTTTGGCATTTGCAATTACCCTACGATAGACTGCTTTATATTTTTTATAATATTCATTAATGTCTCTATTTCCTGTTAATGTTAAAAAATAAAGATTTTTAAGTTTCGCAGATGATATTTGTATACCTTTAGTTATCCAGGCTACCCCGGATTTTTCGATGGTTTTGTTGCATTTTTTAAGTGGGAAAGCTAGATTATAATTACTGCCTAAAATATTATTAAAAACCCTATATTGATCCTCAACATTCTCAGAAGACATTACCTCGTCCCAGTTTACATTATGTAACAGATTTTTATATTCAGTTATATTTGACATGCTACTCGTATTTCTGAAATATTTTTCAGTCACGTTCTTCTGTTTATCAATTATAATTTTCAAACTCTGGGCAGTATGATCAGATATGCCATTAGGTATTATACAACTTTCATAAGGACCTATTTTAGCTTTCTGAATACAAAAATTGTCTAAACAGTTTTTTCCCCTTGTAGGTGTTTCAAATACCGGTTCTAAATTATACAAATACAATGTATCTAATAATTCATTTAAAGAACTTGAGTGTTCCATGAAGTTATAATTGAAGTCACCGCATAGCAAAATTTTGTAACTCTTAAATTTATTAATAATATTTAAGGTCTCTGTCAATTTTTGAATAAAAATATTTTTATCACCTGCACAACTCCTGTATAGTACTACAACAATAAGCTTCATATTGTTTATCGTCATCTTCGCCGCTACAACTTCGCAATGAACTTCTACAGAAATGTTTTTTACTTCTTCTATAGGTTGGGATATCACCTGCTTCTTGGCTAAAATAGCCACACCACCATGAACGTGATTTGTTCTACTGAAGTGGTCTACCAAATAGAAGCCACACAACTTCAAAGAGTCAATGCCATTATCCAGATACCAATGCTCTGATACACAAAATACATCGCAGTTCCGAACACCTAAAAACACTTCAAACTCATTTACCTTGTTTACCAGGCACTGGGCGTTTTGGTGCAGTATAGCCACTACCTTTTCACGTATTTCTACCTCGCCTGTCGGGTTTTTACAATTGATTGTAGGTATCTGCTCTATGGTCAGTTGCTTGGATTGATTTTCTTGTGCTTCTGAAAAAACTTGTTAACACAGGCACCAGTTGGCCATACATTAGGATTCATGGCATTTTTGAGGTTACTTCCATACAGGGACACCTTAAAAGACGAATACAAAGTAGGATGTCTTGAATTCAAACTTTCGCAAGACGCCTCCGGAAAAGTTTTCCTGACAAAATTGGTGAAATCTTGTAAATCAAGCCCTGGATTCACTCTATATACATGTAATGCTGCATAACTTGGCACCCCCACAACTTTTTCATTCTCTTCCGTAGTCTTGGTACCAATAACTATTGGTTTCCTTCTTCTTCTCGATACTTCGCTCCAGCGTGAGTTGTCGTTTGTTGCCTGTTGCAGCACTTGGCCAACTTGGTGGTCACCTCGGCGGTCACCATCGGTGTCATCTGCCAAATTAATAATTTGGTCGCAAATACGGCGAGATTCTATTCGCAAAATTTCAGCTGATACATTTTTTCCTGTTATAGGTTTATCCGGTATTTTTGACGAGGTTTCTTTTTTCCTCTCCGCACTTTTTTCTTTTACGGTTTGCCCAGGAGCAGAGAGATTAGCACTTACAGCTCTAACATATGAGTTGGAGATCTTATGATTGTAGGCATTATTTTTATTATTATTACTTATGTCTTTTAGCGTGCCAGGTGTTGACGAGTCGACCTCACGTACTGCATTACACTCGCTAACCTTGATTTCACTTTTATGTATTAATGAAATTTGGGTGTTTAATAGTTCAATTTTATCGCGTAATTCCTGAATTAGGGTATCTTTCTGCTTGACTACATAGTTAAATAATCGTATGTCCACTTTATTGTCATCACCCGCCAAATTTTCTAATGCATCAAAGAACGCAGTATCAGCATCTTTGGAGTCACTAATTATTTCACAGCAAATTATCGTGTTGTCATTCATAAATTTGACGTTACACGATCTGGCGCAACTTTTGTGATATGAGTTTCCACAGCTGTCACACTTTAGTCCACTAATAACATTTTTGTTACACTTCTTGCACAAGACATTAACATTGCTGTTGTTGCCGCCCGCCATCTTAACCAAGTATAACTGCTTCAAGTAAGGTTTTAACTTCAAATTCGTATTCATGAAATAACAAAGAAAATAATTGAATGTGTTCACTTATAATATTTTTGAATTCAAAAAAATATATTGATTTAGTCAGATTATAAATCTGATCTTCTGTACGTTCGAGATTTTTGGCTAATAACTCCTGATTAAAGTATAAGTCAGCTGTGGTTGCATTAAAAGTTGAAATTGCTGATTTTATTAGAATAGTCTGTTCGTTTATCAGTTTCTCCAAATTTTTTCCTTGTTCTTCAAATTCTGAGATTTTTTCACTGTAAAATTCACCGTCACTACTATCTAGTGTACCAAATAGCATTTTTAAAAGTGATCCACCACCATCAAAAGGACTTCGTTTTGCTCTTTCTTGAACAAATCCTACCAATTCTTCTAAATTATTTTGTTCAAATTGAATTCGTGTAAGACCAACTGTCTAAAATTTTCGTGGTGTTGAACCATGTTTCTTCCCTTTTACTTTCAAGAGAACAAATATATTTAATTTTATTAAAATATTTTTCTAAATATTCAAACTTAGCATGATAATTTTTCATGTTAACGAAAGCATCAATGGTCACCTGATTGTTAAATAACTGAATCTGTCCAGTTTTTTCGTAATGTAAGCCGGGATTAAATTGAAATTGTTTAATTTTATATCCATCTTCAGGTACAAAAGGCTGGTCAGAAGGAGTAATTCTGTAATTAAAAAGACAACTATTAGTCTTTTTATCTAAGCTTGACAGTTCTAAGTCGACTTTCCCCTTATCATTTAAATTACTAATTATAGATTATTGGAATTAATTTTTTGAATAGATGTTTCAGAAAGAAATCCTATTACAATTATACAAGGATTTTGGATACCCTAAATTCCTGAACTTTGAGAAAGGATTCAGTCTTAAAAGGTTCCATAAAGTGAGATGAATATTTCAAACAAGAAATTCGCAATTTACATCTGCAAGTGAGTTTATTAATAACTAAGTTATCAATGTTAACATAAAAATCCGTACAGGCAGCCTATTGTAGTCTACGTTTAGCGGCGTTTGTCTAGCAATTCAATATTAAACACATTTTCTTATGCAGATTTGCAGTTAATGACCTGTATTCTGTCTATATTGCAATTTATAGAACTTATGTTCTATTTAGATTTTGTATTATTCTAGTTTACTTGTTATCTTTATAACATTATTTAATTTCCTTTCAATTCAAGGCATGCAATTTCATTAAATAGGTTTTTTATGCCTCTCAATTAATTACTTTTGCAATAAACTTGAATTAAAAAGTGATCAGCTTTTATCTCACGCCTGAACATTTATATCCTGTAGAAAGTTCCAGTTTCTCTTTTCCCTTTAAAAATACGCGCGCTTTACAACAAAAAGGTCGTTAGATTTCCCCTTGTCTGATTTTCAAAATTACTTCTTAATTTTCTTTTGGCGCCTTAGAAAACTTTCCAATACTGGAGAACAGTAACTTTAATAAAAAGAACAAGAGATTAGATGTCTCAAAACAATTAAAATACACTCCCGGAGCAAACTAATATAGGGGAATCAACTAAGTCCTTTGCACAAATAAATTGGAGCATATTTACCTACGTAGCATTTAGGACATCTCTTTGTCAGAAACTTGATTATGCCTCTATAATCAATATGACAGTACACATATACAGAGAAAAATCTCTTTTCTCTAACCGAAGTAAATCAGGAATGGCCCTTCAATTCTAAAATATGTGAAAAGATTCATTTAAATGAGAATTAAATTCCTGACCTTTGTTAAAGCTGATCATTTTATGCTTTGCATAATATATTTATTCATTCATATTAAATTGTCTTATTACCACCAGAGAAACTTCAAGAAGAATGGTAATCATGGTATGAGGCTATTACTATTACTTTTAAAATTACTTTATGTATTACTTAGTTAATACATGTATGATTTTTATTTTATTTTTTAGCTATTCGGCAATTAAAGTCTCAACTTCATCCGAGGGTCCAACCGGATTGAAATTGTCTGTGTTATTACTGTTAAAGGAAGTAGTTGAATTTTCCGAAGAAGATTCATTTTCTGCCAACACATCCCATGGATCTACATAGGGTAGCATCCGAGAAATGTGCACGACCTCACATTTAGCATTAGGTGCGTTACCTTTTTTAATTAGATAATCTACTTCTGACTTCCTTTTTATAATTTCATATGGACCGAACCACCTCAATAAGAGTTTTTCGGTCTTTCCTATTTTCCGAATAGGTGTAAAGACCTTTACTTTTTGTCCAACTTCAAAAGTTAGTAATCTATGTTTTTCGTCATAACGATTTTTATCTTTAATTTCTTGACTTCTGATATTTTGAACAGCTAGGTTTCTTGCGAACAATGCTTGATCTCGTGCTTGTATAACATCGAGAGTTTCGACCGGTATGTTTAATTGAACATCTGTTGGTAATCTTGGTTGCCTACCATATACTAACATAAATGGTGATAATTTAGTTGTTTCTTGACGAGATACATTATAAGCCCATGTGACATGAACTAAATGTCTATCCCAGTCAGTTTGTTTAGTATTTGTATACACGCTAAGCATGTCTACGATTGTATGATTAGTACGTTCAACCAATCCATTACAAGCGGGGTGATATGAAGTAGTCATCCGTGAATTAGTACCCATTAGCCTAAGTAATTCTGTAACTAGTTGTGATTGAAAAACTTTTCCGCGGTCTGAAATTAAATATTTTGGGCTTCCGTGCCTACATATTATTTGTTCTAATATAAATTGTGCCACTCCCTCACTTTTACCACTTGCTAGTGCCCGTGTTTCGCAGTAACGCGTAGCATAGTCTGTAGCGACAACTATTGTTGTTTTACCACGTTGACTTCTATTAATGGGGCCTACTAAATCTATTCCTACTTTTTCAAATGGCACAACTATAGTGATTGGTTGTAGTTGACCAGGGGGTTTTTGCGTACTCCCTTTTCGTGCTTGACAAGATTGACATCCTGAAACATATTTCTTTACGTCTTTCAACAATCCATCCCAATAGTAATTCATTTTAATTTTGTGATATGTCTTTGTAATGACTAAATGTCCTGCCATTGGAGCATCATGGTTATTATATAAAATTTCGAATTTAAGGGTATTTGGTATCATTAAAAGATATTGAGAACCTTCTGGACTAGCATTTTTCTTGTAAAGGACACCATCTATTAATATAAAAGAGTTAGCACGTTTACCTTCACTAATTGTTAAAGTTGTGTCTTGTATATTTTCTAATGCTATAAAAAGTTTGGCTAACCTTTTATCTTGATGTTGTAGGTTGCTGATATTATTTGGTACCATGATGAATGTCGGTACGTAATCTGCTTGAAGTTCATCAAATTCTGATGCTACTTGACATTCCATTAGCATAAAAGATACTTAATTAATACTCAATCAATGCCCGATCAATACTTAATCAATCTCTAATCAATACCTAATAAATATCTAATCGATCTGCTTGTGACAATATCAACCAGGAGATTTGGTCTTGGTGACCTCACACACACTGAGCAACGCGACCACAGGAACCTCCTCCAAATTTGCCCCCAGAAGAGAACGGCCCTTACGTAGTGCTACAACAAAAGTCTGCTACCACTTACGAAGTAGCCAACCCTCAACAACCAGACCAATCCATTAGAACCTACCACACGTCAGCGTTAACAGAATACCATTCTAGTTGTATGATAGTGGTCCAGCTACTGGTGCAAACCGGTTCATTATATTTGCAACTGAAGAAAATTTGGAGGTCTTAGCGCGTTCACCACATTGGTAAGCTGATGGAACTTTCAAGTCAAGGCCATTACTTTTTCAGCAGTTGTGGACGATCCACGGAATTGTGTCCAATGCAGTTTTACCTGCAGTTTATGCCCTACTGCCCAATAAAACCTCTGCCACATATTCAGCCGTACTCCAAAGACTAAAGGACGTTAAACCAGGTAAGATCAATCAAATGCATTGGTTATTTCCATGTAAAAATTTTCCATACTATCAACCCTATTCTACAGGTATAAGGCCACAGTCTATAATGCTAGACTTCGAAATTGCAGCTATAAAGGCCTTCAAGACCGAATTTGATGGCATTACATTACCGGGGTGCTTCTTCCACATGAGCCAAAGTATCTGGAGAAAAATACAAAGGGAAGAGGATATACGTGTTTATTATTTGGATTTGGCACCAAATAACGAATGGGACCTTAATATAAGAAAACTGCTAGCCCTTGCATTTGTACCAATAATAGATGTTGTTCCAGCATTTGAAAGACTAGTTCAGAGTGATTTTTACGCGCAAAATGAAGAAACGCTGGATCCCTTACTTACTTATTTTGAGGAAACGTGGATTGGCAAACGTTTGCGCAACGGACATAGACGGGCCCCTAAGTTTGATGTTGAATTGTGGAACCAATACAACGCGTGCAATGATGATCTTCCTCGCACGAACAACGCCGTGGAAGGGTGGCATCGTGCGTTTTCGTCACTGCTTAGTGTGTATCATCCAAGCATATGGAAATTTATAGATGTCCTTAAACAAGAACAAAGTTTGAACGAACTAAAAGCAGAACAATTCATCGCGGGACAGCAGCCCCCACACGGTAGACCAAGGTACCGTGAAGTGACAGAGAGGATAAAACGTACGGTAGAAAATTATCAAACTCTTCCGCTTCATGATTATCTACGTGGAATAGCCCAAAATTTAAAACTTCAAGCTCACATGTGATTTTGAATTATATTTTAAATTGAAATTAAAATTATATATAACAAATTTAAATTTATTGATAATTTTAAGCATTGACCATTATATTATTATAAGAATTTGATAATAAAGTTACATTTTTTCACTATATTAGCAATAATTACCGATGTCCATTATATTAACTTGTAAAAGCACATTTAAAATTTAAAAATAAAGGTAAATTATTGTACAAATGAATTTCACCCTTGTCTGCATGAATGAAAAGATTTGTGACATTGTGGCCATGCGACATTGTGGCCATGCGACATTGTGGCCGTGCGACATTATGGGTCTGCGACATTATAGGTCCGCGACATTCTCGCCGCGACATTGTGTCCCGCGACATTCTGAACCGATAGGCAATGGGGTTACTTGAGACAGGCAGTTTAACTTGAGACAATCGCGCCGTTTTTTAAATGGAAATGGTCAGCGCTATATGTACGGCAATTTGAGAAATTATAAAAATTGGGATAGTCTTGTTATGGTTTGATGTTGCAAGTGTTGAGTTCATTTTTAAAAAACAGGTAAGCAATCTCTTGAAAAAAAATAATAAGTGTGCTTGAGCTTTCTGTCTAATTTAAAATCATCAAAATGTCTCAGTCGCAGCTGAAAACGTATCATGATTAGGAAAAAATTGAAATTCCCGATTCTAACCTATATCTTCAGCAATATTTTACCGCGTTTTTCAAAACTAAAGGCGCGTTCACAATTGGTTCAGAGTGTACTTTGTAAAAATATAACATTTTGTAGGATAACTTGAGACATGCCGCGAACATATCGGAGACAGTTGGGGGCTAGGAAATATAATGATTTCTCACCTGAAGCTTTGGAAAATGCGCTTCAAGCGGTAGCTGACCAGGGCTTAAGCTATAGGCAAGCAGCAGAAAGGTTTAATGTACCTCGTGCTACAATATGTAGAAAATTTCTTGGCAAACAAGGATTCCCATATGGTCGGCAAAAAGTTTTTACGGACGTTGAAGAAAAAGTTATCGTGGATGCTGTTTTAACTGCGGCGAATTGGGGCTTTCCACTAATCCCCACAGATATCCGGAATTAATGAAAAACGCGTCCATAATAATTTACCTGGTAAAGACTGGATGGCGCCCTTTCTAAAACGTAACAATGAATTGACAGTCCATTTCGGTGAGAATATTAAACGAGCAAGAGCTAATATTAATAAAAATACAATTAATGAATATTTGGATAATATTGAAACAAGTTTGGCGGGTGTACCACCACAAAATTTGTTAAATTACGACGAAACGAACCTAAGTGATGATCCTGGAAGAGTAAAAGTGGTTGTTCGAAGGGGTGTGAATCATCCTCGCAAAATAATGGATCATTCTAAGTCCTCCACATCAGTCATGTTTTGTGTAAGTGCAAGCGGAGAACGTTTACCGCCGTATATTGTATATAAATCCAAAAATCTTTATCCTGAATGGATAGAGGGGGGGGCGGAGGGTGCTGTGTACAACCAAATCCGGTTGGTTTGATGGAATGATATTTGAGGACTTCTTTTGTAAAATTGTGTTACCATATTTTAAAAATATGGATGGACCAAAGGCAATTATTGGAGACAATTTGGCTTCCCATATTTCCATTAATATTCTAAAAAAATGTGAAGAGAGTAACATTAAATTTATATTACTGCCTCCGAATACCACACACGTTAGTCAGCCACTTGATGTAGCTTTCTTTCGGCCCCTAAAAATTGAATGGCGCAAAATATTAACTGACTGGAAAACACAACACAAGGGGTGCATTCCGAAAACAATTTTTCCTAGTTTACTAAAAAAAACCCTTGAAAAAATAGAAAACAATAGCAAGAAGAATATTGCAGCAGGATTTAAAGCCAGTGGTTTAAATACAATTAACAGAAATCAAGTTCTCAAACATTTTCCTGGAGAACAAGAAGATAAAGAAATAGACAATGCTATTCAGCCATTTAAGGAGAGCTTTGAAGATGTGATATCTGTTAGAATAAATAAAACCACGCTGTTTGATTTTTCGGCACAGACTAACTTTTAACAGCCTGTGATTGGCTGCCTTAAAGCCGGTTTCACACCGGTGTCGCGTCAAAAGGACGCGGAAAAAAGGACGCGCGACAATTGAACGCGGAAAAAAGGACGCGCGACAATTGGACGCACGCGACATTTGGACGCGGCGACAAAAGGACTCGCGACAAATGGACGCGCGACAATTGGACGCGGCGACAAAAGGACGCGCGACAATTGGACGCGGCGACGGTTATATTTGCTTTGGTTACTTTCATTTGCCTTACGTACACTATTTTTCAATAAACACATTATTACAATTATTTTATTTATGATAATATGTATTTTCAAATATGTGATATATTTTTATGTATTATTTTATTTATGATAATATGTATTTTCAAATATGTGATGTATTTTTATGTATTAGGTATTTACGTATTATCATTTTATGTAAAATTACATTTATAGTAACAGGTTCAATAATATAGTAATTTTTAATAATTGACTTAGTCTTATTCTAAATTCAAATTTCATGAAATAAGTACAGTGGAAGAAATACTAAAATTTTGTTAGACAAACATGACTATATGGAATTTTAACATCATAATTTAGAGGTATTTTTACATGCAATTTGCCATAAAGGTACGATAAGGGCGCGTCCTTTTGTCGTCGCGTCCAATTGTCGCGCGTCCATTTGTCGCGCGTCCTTTTGTCGCCGCGTCCAATTGTCGCGTGCGTCCAACTGTCGCGCGTCCTTTTTTCCGCGTCCAATTGTCGTGCGTCCTTTTTTCCGCGTCCTTTTGTCGTATATCCTTTCACACCAAGTCGTTTAAATAAATTTTGACATTTCCCGCGTCATTCCTGTTTGAAGTATCTGTTACCCGCCAATTTCTAGTTTCGTGTTTTTTCTCTATTTCTGTGTTTCCGAATGTAAAAATCAGTTCTTTTCAGAACTATTAAGTGTTTTGTATTTGTGATATTGTGTATATTTGTAAATATGGATGCTGTACCAAGTACAAGTTCAACATTAGTTTCACCACCAAAGAAGCGCCAGCGGTTGGATTTGGGTCATTTATCCCTAACTGAAAAGCAGTACATATTAAATATGTATAAACAAATCATACTTGATGATCCAGTTTTGAAAATTAATGCTATCGTCAAAAAAATTGTGGATACAATGGGTAAGATGTCAAAGAAATTTAAAAGCATTTGTACAATTTTTGAAATGTTTTACTTTTAGGAGTAGCAAAATCTACCGTATACCGTACGATAAAAGAATATAGACGAACCGGAAAGATTACCAAATTCAAACAGCTTGGAGGACGACCTGGAATTCTAGCCACGTACGACGAACGAATAAAGAACTCTGTTCGGCAAATAGTACACAGTTTCTTCTACAAAAATGAAATACCTACTTTAAATAAAATTTTAAATGAAATAAATAGTCGCCCAGATTTACCAAAAATGTATCGTTCATCCTTATACAAACTTATGAAGCTCATTAATTTCAAGTATATCACGTTTGCATTATAATATTGTAATATGTATAAGTATATTTTGGAAGTATAAAATCAATATTGCTTTACAGGTATATGCAAAGAAACCGCAAAAGTATATTAATCGAACGTGACGATATCATCAGATGGAGAAGAAAATACTTAAAAACTGTGAAAAGGTATAGAACAGAAGGTCGACCTATTTATTATCTTGATGAAACATGGGTCAATGCAGGACATACAAAAGGAAAAATTTGGATAGACAATAGTATCACAAATCGAAGGCAAACGTTCATTGAAGGGCTAACTACAGGGCTAAAACAACCATCTGGAAAAGGAAAACGTCTTATAATTCTACACGTTGGGTCTGACCAGGGTTTTGTAGATGAAGGATTACTGTTTTTTGAAGGTAAAAAAACTACAGATTACCACGAAGAAATGAATTCGACGGTATTTGAAGAATGGTTCAGTAAATTACTAACAAAATTGCCAGACAATTCTGTCATTGTAATGGACAATGCATCATACCACAGTCGCAAACTAGAAAAAATCCCAACAACATCGTCCAAGAAAAAAGATATGCAGGATTGGTTACGACTAAAACACATTGAATTCGATACAGATATGGTTCGCTCTGAACTGTTACATTTAATCCGTTTACACAAACATCAATTTAATTTGTATGTAACCGATGAAATGGCAAAAACCGTTAATAAAACAGTCTTGAGGTTGCCACCATATCACTGCGAATTAAACCCCATTGAATTAATATGGGCCTAAATAAAAAATGAGGTGGCATCCAAAAACCAAACTTTTAAATTAGCAGAGGTCAAAGAACTATTATTGCAGGCAGTGGAGAATGTTACAAAAAGAACTGGGAAAAGTGTGTTGAACATGTGATTAAGGAGGAAGCAAAAATGTGCAAATTGGATGGAATCATGGACAATGTAATAGAACCAATTATAATTTCTCTAGGCGCTGACAGTGACACCAGTTTGTCTGAGACTTCAGATAATGATTAGAGGCTGTGTTCACTTTGATTTTCTTTCTCTTTTTCCTTATACCTATTATTTATTATAAAAAAATGATATCCTGTGTGGATGACTACATTCTTTCCTATCTACTATGCAACCGCTGCCTCACTTGTTCTTATCGGGGCTTCAGATTTTCAGCAATGTGATTGGTGAAAATCAATTTGGACCAACCAATGAAAGAATTTTAATTATCTGAGTTTTGTATATAAGCGAAGCAAATTGGATAAACAGGCAGAGTTTAGTTGGACTGAACTCACCTAACTACTTTCAACATAACCTAGAGATTTCCTCAGGTTTTCCCATAATAATACATTTATTTGCTTTCTGGATGTTATGAAGAAAAGAACTGCAACAAGCAAATCTAGTAGACAGCGTAGCACGTAACGAGCGATTCTACATCATACCAGGATTCCAACAGCAGTTTCACCACTTCCTCCATCACCAGTCAAGCAGGCTTCTTCAACATTACCTTCGGATTGTCAACACTCAAGAATCAGTTATTTTGTCCAAGGAAGATCCTTCAGAAATTCCCACTTCTGTTGATTACCATCTTGAACCTCTCAAGATATCTTCAACCAGCTACATTGGAATTTCTCCATTTTTCTTATCCAACTTGGACCCTCGAAGATTCATTGTTAGATCCAATTACCGAAGATCTCAAGAAATTGAAGCACCTGTCAGAATTTCGTCATTGTTGGGATTATTTCCCTCACATGTATTAAAGTTTTTCTTTAACATTATCAATAAAGGGTACCTTTATAACCTATAACCTGTATGATTTGTCTATAACTTAAAATATATGTATAATAATTTAATACCGTATGTGTTTATTTGCACTTCTATATGCAGTACCTATATGTATGGTACCTATATTATATACTACAAATTTAATTTGCATCATAAATTTATCTTATTACTGATTACATAATTTTAAACAAGAAACATAAATTTTATAGTTTTTATTCCAGATGCTAATTTTGAAAATGATACAAATTCAAATTTACCGCCAAAAACGCATGTCTTTTTTTTCTAGTAACATTTATAATTTTTTGGCAGTGTGAGTTTGACTTTTATATTTACTCCCCCTAGTTTAAAAACAGACCATAGTATCTATTATAATATAGGTTTGCAGATATAAATTCAATACCCCCACAATATCAAAAAAAACTATTATAATGCAACTAATCCTAACTGTTTAGTAAACTTAACATGTTTTACATTAGTTAAACCCTTAGTTAAAATATCAGCGGTCATTTCTTCAGTACAAACATATTTAATCTCTACAAATTTTTTAGAAATTGCTTCCCGAACAAAATGATGCTTGACATCTATGTGTTTGGACCTTTTGTGATGTATAGGGTTAATTGCTAATTTCTGTGCGCTTTGACTGTCACTATACAAAACAATACAATCATTGCTACCTGATAATTCCCTTAACAAATTTCTTAAATATATAGCTTCTTTAGATGCCTCTGTTAAAGCCATGTATTCGGCTTCCATGCTCGATAGAGCTACTGTACTCTGCTTTCTACTCTCCCAAGAAATAGAGGAACCAGAGAGTTTAAAAACATACCCAGTATACGATTTTCTATCATTACTGTTTGCCCAATCTGCATCTACAAAACCCTCTAGGTTAACATTTTCCTTTTTAAATTCTAAACCCGAAGTTTTTGAAGCTTTCAAATATTTTAATACCCTCTTTGCCTGCTGCCAATGATATTGGTTATAACAATTATTAAATTGGCTTAAATAACTCACTACAAAAACTATATCAGGACGAGTTAATACAGCTAAGTACATGAGACTACCAATTAATTTCTGATATGGCAAGTTTTCATCACAAATATTCACATCCTGACTAACATACTTGTTATTACATTCTAAAGGAGTATTAACACCCTTGCAATCTAACATATTAAATCGTTTTAAGCCCTGATTTACATATTCTTCTTGATCTAATGTAATATCATACCCTTTGTGATCCCTTCTGATTCGCATACCAAGAATCTGCTTGGCTTCACCCAAATCTTTTACTTTAAACTTTAAATTCAAATGGTTTTTTAGTGCAATGGTACTCTCAGAGTCATTAGAGAACACAAAGAAATCATCAACATATAAAGCTATGACACTGTTATCAAATCATTAATCATTTTTATATAAACACAATGTTCTGATTCTGAACGTTTATAACCTAAATTTATTAACACTTCGTCAACACATTTATTTCAAGCTCTTGAGGCTTGTTTCAGTCCATAAATAGCCTTTTGTAATTTACATACCTTTCGTTCAACCTTAACAAAACCTTCTGGTTGTTCCATATACACATTTTCTTGTAAATTTCAGTTTAAAAAAGCTGTTGACACATCTAGATGGGTCATTTTTAAATCCCATTTAACAGATAAAGCAATTAATAAACGTAATGTTGAATGTCTTACCACAGGTGCAAAAGTTTCATCGTAGTCGATACCTGCATTCTGTGTGAACCCTTTTGCTACAAGACGTGCCCTGTACCGCACTTGATTGTCACTTTCACGCTTTCTTTTAAACACCCATTTACACTTTATCACTCTCCCATTTTCTGGTAAATCCGTTAAAACCCAAGCTTGATTTTCTTGAAAACTTTTCATTTCACTTAACATTGCTTGTTTCCACTCATATCCATCGGGTCCTGATAAAGCTTCTTCGACCGTAAGAGGATCTTCCAAATTTAATTTACTATCTAAACACATGTACGTCACATAATCTTCAAACTTTCTGGGGTTTGGTTCCCTTTTTGATTTCCGTACTGTTTCTGGAATTTCAACTTCACATGGTGGTATAAAAGTATCATGACTCGAATCTTCTTCACTTGCTTGAATTTCTTGATGGAGTTCCTGCAGTTTTTCTCCTTCTTGGCTAACCCCCACAGAATCTGATTCCTTCATCTCTTCTCCGATTACATTCTGCATGGGATCGTTAATCATAACATCAATTTCTTCCAATGTGTTTTCCATTATCATCACATTTCTACTTGTTATAACAGTGTCTCGACTCGGATCATATAATCTGTATCCTTTCACATTGTCACCAAATCCCATTAATAACAATTTTTCTGCCTTTTTATCCCATTTATTACGCTTTTGTTTTGGGATGTGTACCATTACATCACTTCCAAAAACCCTAATATTACTTACATCTGGTTTTATATTTGTCCACACTTCATAAGATGTCTTGCTTTTTAATCCACTCACAACTGATCGATTCCTTAAGTAGACAGCATAATTTACGGCTTCTGCCCAAAAACGTTTACTTAACTTGGCGTCATACAGTGAAGTCCATTTATTGTGCAATATAATAGCCGTAATGCAAGTTAAATGAATCACCCACTTTATCATTGAAATATAGGCAACCCATTATACACTGCTACCACTCTTGCTCCTGCTTATTGATTTTGATTATTGTTTGTCAAATTACACAGTGGTTTTTTTAGTTTTTAATAAAGAACAAGATTTAAAACTAACGATTTATTGGAAACATGATCTATACAAACAAAAAAAAAATAGAAATGTGTATAGTACCTACTATATCACTCCGGATTATCGGATTATTAATAGGTAATGTTAAGGATTATTTTAGTGTAAAATATCCTAACAGACCAGTCCCTAAAGTATATAAATAAGGAGTGTTCTGGCACAGCTCCTCCCATAAGAAACCCATATAAAACGAAATATGCTGTTTTTCGGTTTTACATCCGGTCTGGCCGTCCACGTATACGAGGTATCAACCTGCCCTCAGGGCATTAATTTCGAACTTTGATTTGTATTTTGATTGATTGATCTAATTAATTTATGTAATTTATGACTTTGATTGACTGGATTAATTAAATTCTTGTTTAATTCGTGGAATTTAAGGAATTAATTCACGGGTTGATTGACCTGATTAATTTAATTGATATATGTGTGTGTGTATGATCCAATTAATTTTTATTGATCTAATTAATTTTGATCGAGCTGCGGGGTTGATTCAAGGTTATGCCTAGAAATATGAAATACAAACCGTCTTTTTCTGCAGGACGAGACATGTTTACAGTTTAAAAACATGACGTCATCAACCTTCAATGAGTAAGAGTGAGATAACAGACATTTAAACAGAGATGGAAATAGTATTTAAAATAGAAATTTTGAAGTAGGTCTTAAAGATTACATGGAAAGACCCTTGAGTGATTTGCATAGCTTAAATATCTTAAAGGAATTTTTACCTAATTTCATACTTTTCGTACTTTGGTTGGCCTGTGAGTTTAATTGACGCATTGAATCGTTATCCTTAGACATTAGAAACTTTCTACACTTTGCTGTATTTAAATAATTCCTCAAACATATTAAGATAAATATTTATATTTCGGAGAATTAAATCAGGAAATAAAAAACTCAATTCATAAAACATTTTATTATAGGAAATACAAATACACTAGAATTATTATTTCTATCATATTTATCTTTAATCTAATAGTTAAATTAACAATAAATATTTTTGTCAAAAAATTAAAAATCATTTTCCTGCAATATTAATTGCGGGGTTGATTCAAGGTTACGCTACCTTTAGAAATATGAAATACAAAACGTCTTTTTCTGAAGCTCGAGGCATGTTTAACAGTTTAAAAAACATGACGTCATCTTCGAACCTTCAATGAGTAAGGGTAGGGAGAATTATATAAAAAGCTATTGTAATGGGTACGGATACCAGTGTCATCTTTACCAGACATAATGGCTGATATTGTTGCAACTTCTAACAACATGACTGACGTCATACGTCAAGCGATGGTTGAGATTACTAACAATCCTCAACAATTAGAAAATTGGATTAAACAGTGCGGTAAAAATATTCGTTTATTAAATAATGCGATTAAAAAAGGTGTATTCAGTGTGGGAACTAAGAAAAATTTAGAGTCGAATATAGGCATAATGAAAGGATATCGAACAATGATGCAGGCGCGGAGACATCAGGGCGGAGGTAATGTAAGAGATCGTAGAAGCAATCGTTTGAGATGGGAAGAAGTTAATTCTGCATTCAAAGGGCGATTGAGAACAGGAGCAATTATTAACTTGAAACATGTTGATCCATTAACCTTTCTGGAAGATGCCGGAACATTATTTACAGCAAGAATTAAAAATGCGTTAAAAGAACATCCTACTATAAAAGTGAATGTGGATTTTTGTAGTGAATTTATGAAGAATGTGGGTGATGAAGTGATTCATGAAATAAAACATTTTACTACGCGTAATGAAGTTATTATGCAGACCACCGATATCAAGGAATGGTGGCAAGAATACGTTCAAGATACAATAATAGTGCAGCTTGAAGAGTTTCAAGAATGTGATAGTGGGTGGGCTCTAAATTCCATAATTAACTTGATGGTTAATATTAACAGGTACGAACCGCTTCGAGGTTCTTCTTACATTCCCTTGCCTGAACAAATACAGAAAAAGAAAGCGGTAATAAACGTTAAGAATACTGATCAGGCATGCTTTGCTTGGGCAATAGTTTCCGCCCTATATCCTGTTAATTTAAATCCTCAACGAGTTCAAAAATATCCGGAACCTTCAACAGTATTAAATTTGGATGGAATCAACTTCCCCATGAACCTAAATCAAGTTAAAAAATTTGAAAAGCAAAATAATATATCAGTGAATGTGTATATACTTGAAAGAAAAATGACTAATTTTAAAGTACAGCCTGTTTATGTGACAAAAAACAAACGAGACCGCCATGTTAATTTATTAATGATTCAAGACATTTATGATGAGGATGATAAAACTGATAAAATCAATTATCATTTCTGTTGGATCAAAAATCTTGGTAGGCTTATTAGCAGACAACTGAATAAAAAACATAGGCTTCGAGTGTGCGACAGATGTCTTCAGTGTTTCTATAATGATGAGCGCCTTAAAAAACATGAATTGGATTGTAAAGAAATTAATGAATGTAGAGTGATACTCCCCTTCACGGAAGAAGACAAAATACTTAAATTTAAAAATATTGAGAACCAAATTTCAGTGCCATTCATAGTGTATGCCGATTTCGAGAGTTTGCTTAAACCTGTAAATAAACCTTCCGGTAAGAAAACAGTAGTATATCAAGAGCATGAAGCGTACAGCGTAGGATATTATTTAAAGTGTTCATACGACGATTCAATATCCTATTATCGCAGTTATAGAGGTGAAGATTGTAGAAAATGGTTTATTGATGAGTTGAAACAAATTATTGAAGATGTTGAACCAGTATTTTGGAACCAGATGCCTATGACTATTACTCCTGAACAAGAACAAAATTTCCAAAACGCTACTGAGTGTCATATATGCGAGAAGCCCTTTAATGATGGTGATATCCGCGTCAGAGATCACGACCACATATTATCAGACTTCCGGGGCGCCGCACATAATTCATGTAACTTAAATTTTAAAGATAAAATTACTATACCTGTTGTTTTTCATAATTTAAGTGGGTATGATGCTAACTTTATTATAAAAGATTTAGCGCGCGAAATAGAGGGCGGAATTACATTGTTACCTATCAATAAAGAAAAATACATTTCATTTACGAAAAGTGTAAAGGGCAGTGATATTAAATTGAGATTTACCGATTCATTCCGGTTTCTACCGCATAGCCTGGATACATTAGCAGCATTCTTACCCGAGCTGCCAATTGTTAAAAAAGAGTTTTCAAATTTGGATGACGAAAAATTTAAATTGTTGACTAGAAAAGGAATACTTCCTTATGATTATCTAACCTCCTGGGAAAAACTTGAAGAAACTAAATTTCCTGAAAAGCATCACTTTGAAAATAAAATGTCAATGGCGGTATTAGATGAATTAGACGCCGATGAACGGAAGAAAATAATTGAAGCAAGGGAGGAACAACTCCAAAAGGATTATGAGCATGCCCGACAAGTTTGGAATACATTTGAGTGCACCACTTTAGGGGAATATTCAGACTTGTATATGAAAACTGATGTTTTATTACTTGCAGATATATTTGAAAATTTTAGGAAGACTTGTTTCAATTCATATGGACTGGATGCTGCCCACTATGTATCATCACCTGGACTGACCTGGGACGCCATGCTAAAATTCACTAAGATCGAGCTAGAACTAATAACTGATATAGATATGATGTTGTTCATAGAAAGGGGTATCAGAGGAGGGGTTAGTCAATGCAGTAACCGGTATTGTAAAGCAAATAACAGATTCATGGATGATTATAACCCCAATGTAGCAACGTCATATCTGCAATATTATGATGTAAATAATTTATATGGATGGGCCATGTCTGAATGTCTTCCATACGGAGGATTCAAATGGAGTAAAGACCTTGACGTTACTAAAGTACCGGATGATGCTGAAGTAGGGTATATGTTAGAAGTGGACTTGCAATACCCTGAAGCCCTGCATAATATCCACAAAGATTTACCTTTATGCCCCCAGCATATGGCTCTCCCAGGATCTAAGCAGAAAAAATTGCTGACCACTCTGTATAATAAGGAACGCTATGTAATTCATTATAGAGCTTTAAAACAAGCTCTTAAATATGGATTAAAGCTGACTAAAATACATAGAGTTCTAGAGTTTAAGCAATCTGCGTGGATGAGGGGGTACATCGAACTAAACACCCAGATGCGTCAAAGGGCTTCCAATGAATTTGAAAAGAACTTCTACAAACTAATGAACAACAGCTGTTTTGGAAAGACAAGTATGTAGGTCCTCTTTTTCCAGAGTATAATTTATTAATTTTGTATTTTTTTAAATTTTCAGTGGAGGACGTGCGAAAAAGAAAACTCGTTAAACTAGTTTGTAAGTGGGATGGGCGATTCAGCGCGAAGATTATGGTGGCCAAACCAAATTTTCATAGCAGGGTCATTCTTGACGAAGATTTAGTGTTGATTGAACTAAATAAACTTGAAGTGAAAATGAACAAACCTGTGTATATAGGAATGAGTGTGTTAGATATTTCAAAAACTAAGTTATACGAGTTTCATTATGACTATATGGTGCCTAAATTTAATGATCAGTGTAAAGTGATGTATACCGATACAGACAGTTTAATTTATGAAGTGAGGTGTGATAACATTTATGAGTGTATTAAGGACGATATTAATAGATTCGATACCAGTGATTATGAATTAGATAATCCCTATGGAATCCCCCTTGTAAATAAAAAAATTCCCGGCCTTATGAAGGATGAAAATAATGGTAAAGTTATGACTGAATTCATTGGGCTGAGATCTAAAATGTATAGTATTCGAGTTGAAGCAAAGGATTCTGTTAAAAAAGCCAAGGGTGTTAAAGGATATGTAGTGAAACAGAGTGTTACTTTTAATGACTATATGAAATGTTTGTTTACTGGACAAGAAATGTTAGTTAAGCAAAATAGTATTAGGGCAATTCATCATAATTTATACACTATAACGCAGAATAAGATAGCATTAAGTCCTTTAGATAATAAGCGTTATATTATACCTAATTGTACAGATACTTTGCCGTGGGGGCATTATTCTATAATGAATTAAAAAATATATGATCATAAATTTATTATTTTTTTATTTAAAAAATCTTAATTATGTACAGGTAAAAATATAATTAATTTTTTTCTATTAATGTCTTGGGTATCCATTGATCATGAGATTTATCGTATCCTAACCAGCGAACGTACAGTTGATCACCTCGCTTTCGCAATACTTTTTCAACAAGATAAACATCAGGATACTTAGTTTTCTGTAGTTCTTCAGGATAAAACTGTCCTGATATAGGTTGTCCTTTAAAATCTTCAAGCAGGTAAGTTACAGGAGTACCGACTATAACTTTAATGATCTTAAATACTTCAGCACTCCAGTTGGGGGTGTAGCCTTTAGCAAAAACGGTTTTAAACTTGGAAATTCTAACATAATCTCCTACACTAAATCTTTGTTTGCCCATCATTTTGATTTGATCGTATACACTTAGTTTAGTATTAGGAGTTACATCAGCAGGCTTCATTCCTATAGTATGATGTTGGTGATGATTATATTTTTTAATTACATCCTGAATAATATCAATCCACTTGTATTGCGAACGGAAACTAAATTCTTTATAAAGAGCATTTTTGATGGTACGAATAACCCGCTCTACTATCGCAGCCTTAATGGGCGAGTATGTGCTGTAGTGATGTATCCCATAGCTTTTCATTAAGTTAGAATGATGCTTATTGTAAAATTCGGTTCCTTGATCGGTATTAAGATATTTAGGCGCACGACCCTCTTCCAGTATTGATTTCATAGCCTTCGTAACTTCAATACCATTTTTTGATTTTAATGATCGAACCCATAAAAATTTTGAATAGCAATCTATTACAAACAGTATGTATTTATATCCTTTATTATACCTAGCATAGGGAATAAACTCTGCTAAATCCGATTGCCATAAATCATCAAAACCTTTAATAATTATATGTTTCCTGGGAAATTTTTTTCTAGCAGGTTTATGAAGCTCGTTTACGATACCCCTTTTAGACATGGAGTTGTTGCGAAGGTTTTTCTAGTTTTAATTTTAGATACAGAAAGTTCAAGTCCCCAAGTATATTAATTAATTGGCTATTGATTTGATCTTGAATCACAGTATCCGCTGGATTCAATTTCAATTGAAAAGCGCTAGTAAGTTCTTCTATTTTATTCTGTATTGCTACTTGAGCGCCACCTAGGGTTGTCTGTTTAACAACTAAATCTTTTTTATTATTTTTTAAAGTATTTCGTAAAACTCTTATTTCGCTATTTATTCGGGTAACTTCAGTATTTAATCTGTCTTGAATAGGTTTGAGTGCTGAATTAACATAATTTTTATTCGATGCGTCGTATACATCAATGGGATCCGCTAAATTTTTCAACTGTTTATTATCGCAAGTATACTTTGTTGATAAATAATAGTTTAAAGTTAATGAGTCGTAGGGATCTTTAGGGTTGGAAAGGAATGCAATGCGTTTATCTCCTGCATCAAAATAATCTTCATTTAGAGTGAGCGTACTTCGTTTGGTGACGCAATCAGAATCATGGATGGCATCAGATAAATTTGTTAATCTTTTATATTGCATATCATAATGACCTTCATTAGTTAATTTGAATCCCAATCCAGTTTCACCTCTACGACCCTCTTTAGAAATGTCCGCGCTGCGACCGAACTTGTCAATACTCATTTTGATACTGATGTCTCACTAAGGATACTCCATATACTTAAGCAATAATTTTAGCTTCCCGAAGTTCTTCAATAATATTCAAAATTTCGTTTTCATGAGCAGTATTACCAGCTAGTTTTGATGCATATAGCAACCTTAAACGCTGAACTAATTCCGATGGATTATCCCAGTATACATATTCAGTAGGTAGGACTTGTTTAGTTAATCCACTGCCAACAATCTTAAACATGGGTGAGATAATTTTTTTATATTTATTACTTTTATTCCCCGCAATTTGCCTTGCGGGATCATACCCTTTCTTATGCGCGCTGGTTAGCATTAGTATTTTTTTATACTGATCCAAGTCATCGCTAGTATAATCTTTAGGGGTTTTCATAAATATTAATTCATAGAGGCCCTCAGTCCCAGCAAATTCATGTTCATTAATAATAATGATATCTGAATTAAATTCAATAGGTGAATTACCTATTTTCCAACCGCCATTATCATGAGCATGAACCCCATACTGAGTATCCATTTTATTTGTTGTATCATCAATAAGCATCTTAATATACTTATTAATTAAGGGACTCTCATCATCATCCTCATCATCATCATAATCATCAGAGATCACGTCATCATCTCGACTTATTTCAATAGGTATTTTGGAGGGTCCGGCCTTAAGTTCAATTTTAGGTTCAACTTTAGGCTCTGGAGGCTTTGGATCGGCAAGTTTTTTTAAAGGTTTAACTATGGGTTTATAAGTTTCTTCGATAAATCTTCTAAGGTTCGTATGAAATAACTGAAATAAGTGATTATATTAAATCTAAAATTACTAGCGATAAAGCGCGTTTTGAGTTAATAGCAAACAATAATACGTTAAAGTGTGAAATAATATCTGAATTTACCATTGATTTCACTCAACCCGGTAATATAGGACGTATGCTAGGTTTCTCGCCGAAAAAACTAGAGCCAGGTGTACATGAGTCTGATTTGGATGTTCAGATCATTAAATCTACTAATATTCACGTGGAATGTAATATTACTACAGGTGCATACCGTAATAGCGCCCACTCACATACAATTTTTGAATTTGACATTAGTGTAGCCCCAGGTTTTAGACTAATTAAAGAACCCTCCACTATAATATATCTCCCTGTTAACGTTCATACTATCGACAATTTAACCTTGAAATTGGTCGATCAAACAGGTACCCTTATTGATTTCGGCTCTGAAGCCGTTACAATACGTTTGGAGCTCAAACATGGGGTTAAACAATCACTACTATAAAAGCACCATAACATTCAATTCCGGAACCATTAATCCTGTGAAAACCGGCAGGTTAACAGCTGAAGAAGTACGCTTTTTGGAATCAATAGGACTCAAGGTTATTAATCATGGAGGAAGAACAATCCCTGAAAAACGTATTCGCCGAAGTGTCTTATACTGATTTAGTAGTTGACGCTTCTACTCGTACTTACCATCCATATACTGTAAATGCTTTTGATAATTCTGATGAAATACGTCTTATCATTGATAAGGCTGAGCTAATTACTGCTACTTATGATAGTAAAATATATATTGAAGGAACGTTAACAAAAAAAGATGTCGCTAAGGAGTTTGAATTAACAGGAAATGCCCCATTATTCTTATTTGAAGAAATACGATATCAACTAGGTGAAACTATAATAGACTCATGCCGGACTCCAGGAATAACTGCATCCTTAATTGGAATTCCCAAGTATTCACCTAGTGAATCTAAAAGCTTGAGTTGTGCTGGGTGGGATCCTAACAGTTCGGGTACTCAGATCGATCATGATTTGAAAACTTTCTGCGCCATTATTCCATTAAATCACGTGCTAGGATTTGCATCATCATACCGTCGAGATATTATTAATATGCGACAGGAATTAATTTTAATTCGTTCAAAATCTGACGTAGATTGTTATGCAGGACAGACTGAGGTTGATATAAAAATAACCAAAATTCAGTGGAAAGTGCCGCATATCACTCCTAGTGACGTAGCGAAATTGGATATTTATAATTATATAAATCAACATAAACCTATTAAAGTAGGTTTTCATGGAGTAAGCTTGTTCCAATATCCTGCATTACCTACGACCTCCAATCTAGTAATCTGGTCAGTTCAAAATACTGTAGGCGCGCGCAGACCGAGATGGATTTTCATTGGTTTTCAAACTGCTAGACGTAATAAGAAAGAACATGAAGCAAACCGATTTGATCATGCTAATATTACAGACATTACTGCATACATTAATTCAAATCGATATCCGTTTGAGCATCAACATAATGATTTCTCAAAAAATAAATATATGTTAGCTTATGAAGAGTATATTGCTTTTCAGCAAAAATATATGAATAAAAATGTATCAGAACCGATATTAGATTTCAAACAATTTAAAGAATGTCCTGTATTTGTAATCAACTGCTCTAAACAAAATGAAAGTATACAGAATGCTTTACTTGCGATAAAACTTGAAATAGAAGCAAGCAAGAGTTTTATTGCCGACACTGTAGCTTACTGTGCCATTATGCATGATACCCTCATCGAATACGAACCCTTCAAAGGCTTGGTTCAGATCCTGTAATCATGTTTATCATAATCGACATTCAAGCATTTTATACACCTCAATTTACCGCTAAGGAACTGGCAATATATAATGGAACGTGCTTGGCGCACTATCTGTTTAAACCTCCGTTTCCTTTTCAATGTCTTAACAAGGATTTACAACGTCAAGCTACCTGGATTCAAAGAAATCTTCATGGATTGAATTGGGACAACGGATACACCGATCTAATCGATTTACCTGAAATTTTACAACGTCATACTGCTAATGTTAATCTAGTATATTGTAAAGGCCTTGAAAAATGTAATTACTTAAAAAAATTTCTGGGTGATAAGGTTCATTCTATTGAGGAAACTCAATTCAAACTTAAACCTAGGCCGCCTAAATGTTTTAATCATAATTTAAATGTATGCTCATGCGCTATAACAAATGTCATATTTATATATAATGAAATATTATAGAAATAAAAAAACTTGTTTTATAAATTATTGTTTTTTCTTAGTGGTGGGGGGGTGGATAAGTAGAATTTGCACTTCATAAAACCTCATTAGTCATGGACATGCAACTTGAAACGCATAGGTTTAATTCCTTTAGAAATTGGCCCTGCAAGTTCATTAAGCCTCGTGATTTAGCTCAAGCAGGATTCTATTACATGGGAATGCATGATGCTGTTAAATGTGCATTTTGCGGAGTTGCACTACGCGATTGGACTGTAGGTGACACTCCTATGGGGGATCATATACGTTGGAGTCCTAATTGCTCATTCATATTGAGGGATAATTATGTTGAGTATAGACCTAACAGCTACCCTGAGCGTGAATGTCCGCCTCAGGAAAATGAATTACAATCAGTGAATTCAGCATCCCAGGAAAATGAATTAAAATCATTGAATCTTGCACCCCAGGAAATAGTTGATCGAGGGTCAAATCAGTTCCTATGTAAAGTTTGTTTGATCAATTCAGTTACATTAACATTAAGCCCTTGTGGCCATTTCTGTGTATGCGCCCCTTGTATAATGCGTCTATCAAAATGTCCTATTTGTCGTAATCCTATTGAAGGTCATATAAGAACGTATTTATCGTAATATTACATATGTTATAATTTTATATAAAAATCATATTTTAAATGTCAGTGGTGGCGTAAATGATAACAACTTCCTTTGTGGCAATCTGTAAGATAATTAATATTATAGGAAAATGATTTTTAATTTTTTGAAAAAAATATTTCTTGTTAATTTAACTATTAGATTAGAGATAAATATGATAGAAATAATAATTCTAGTGTATTTGTATTTCCTATAATAAAATGTTTTATGAATTGAGTTTTTTATTTCCTGATTTAATTCTCCGAAATATAAATATTTATCTTAATATGTTTGAGGAATTATTTAAATACAGCAAAGTGTAGAAAGTTTCTAATGTCTAAGGATAACGATTCAATGCGTCAATTAAACTCACAGGCCAACCAAAGTACGAAAAGTATGAAATTAGGTAAAAATTCCTTTAAGATATTTTAAGCTATACAAATCACTCAAGGGTCTTTCCATGTAATCTTTAAGACCTACTTCAAAATTTCTATTTTAAATACTATTTCCAACTCTGTTTAAATGTCTGTTATCTCACTCTTACTCATTGAAGGTTGATGACGTCATGTTTTTAAACTGTTAAACATGTCTCGTCCTGCAGAAAAAGACGGTTTGTATTTCATATTTCTAGGCGTAACCTTGAATCAACATAAATCAATAAAAATTAATTGGATCATACACACACACACATATATCAATTAAATTAATCAGGTCAATCAACCCGTGAATTAATTCCTTAAATTCCACGAATTAAACAAGAATTTAATTAATCCAGCCAATCAAAGTCATAAATTACATAAATTAATTAGATCAATCAATCAAAATACAAATCAAAGTTCGAAATTAATGCCCTGAGGGCAGGTTGATACCTCGTATACGTGGACGGCCAGACCGGATGTAAAACCGAAAAACAGCATATTTCGTTTTATATGGGTTTCTTATGGGAGGAGCTGTGCCAGAACACTCCTTATTTATATACTCCCTAATGTGTCTACAATATCGAGAACATCTAAAAAATTTGGCACATGAAAGAAAAAATTGACGTAAAACGGTAACACATGAATTTGTACACATTTCTATTTTTTCTTGCTTCTTGGTCTGTAAATGATGTTTTCAATAAATCGGTAGTTTTCAATCTTGTTCTCTTTAAATATTAAAAAAAAAACAAATTTAACAGGTGACAAACAATAATTAAAATCAGTAAGTAGGGGCAAGAGCGCTAACAGTATATAATGGGTTGCCTATATTCCAATGATAAAGTTCGCGTTTGCAATACACCTATATTGCATAATAAATGGACTGCATTGTATAATAAACATCTTGCTTTTTCCACCAATGTTCTGTTCATCCTTTCCAGCATACCATTTTGCTCTGGTGTGTATGGGTTGGTTTTCTGATGAACTGTACCATTTTTTCTGAGAAAAAACTCCAATTCTTTACTGCAAAATTCCCCGCAATTATCTGATCTAAATATTTTAATCCTGGTGTTCTTTTGGTTTTCTACAAGGGTTTTAAAATCTTTAAAATAATTTATTACCTCATCCTTTGTCTTCAAGAAATACACAAAAGTCATTCGACTGAAGTCGTCTTCAAACACTAAGAAAAACTTTGATCCTCCAATGGAACTCGTCTCCATGGGCCCACATAGGTCTGCATGGACTACTTCCAGACAAGAACTGGCTCTCCTTCCCTCATGTTTGAAAGGTAGCCTTAATTTTCCTTCACAACACACTTGACAAACACTCCTGTTCACGAAGTCACCTTTGCTTTTCATACCTTCCACAGCACCATCTTTCATAAGTTTTAAATCTCTGTAGTTCAGATGACCAAATCTACGATGCCACACAGTGTCTGACACTACCCAGGTAACACACTGTCGTCATAATGACGCCAATTATTGGTCGTTATTCGTCTGCGACGTCATGGGCCCAATATATGACGTCCAAATTTGGATTAATTTCGGACGAATATTTGACGTCGCGAAATTTCGTCTTTTCGACGTCATTATTTGGTTCTGAATTGTCCTAAGTCTTGAAATATTTGGAAAATAATTGCGAACAAAAATTAGAAACACCAGATTTATATAATCTAGGAATTCATTTGAATAAGCTCAAAATTTTTAATGAAGCAATTATGATGTACGGTATACGTAATATAAAATGGAAATACTATTACCCTATTACCATCTATTACAATACACAATGGTACATATAAAATACAAAAAGCACTAGCACATTAGAAATTATAGTTCAAGAATTAACTGTGGGCAGTATTAATCCTATTTGAATTAGGCGCACTTTCTTGGAACACTACGAAGAAGGCCAAAATTTTACGAACTTTCCCGAATCGATTGAAAGAACTCATGGAGCATGCGCGTCTTATTAAAAGTATCATAGCACGTGATAAGCACATGGTCTGTGTATGCACGTGGATGGGCTACGGGCAACTAAATGTGTAGATTAATTTATGGTGTAGACACCATTTTGTTCCCATCTTTTACTGTTGCGGGTTTAAGTGTTTAGTGCCAAGTTCTGTGATTATTGTTCTACTGTTCAAAGTAAATAAGAAATGAAATATAGCTTGCACAAAACCACTATGTATTAACTTTTAGATGGCTTATGTTGGCGTAGAATTTGTTGACGAGGGCGGTGTTTCCTTGGTGCATTCTACTTGGTTAACCCCGCTAAAAAAAGAAGTTTATTGGCCTCCAAAACAAACGAAAAAATCTTTCTTGAAAATATTACGGGCTGGAGATGATCCTCCGGAAAATGACAGTTGGCAATTATTTAAAATAAAACGTATTTTTTTTGAATCAGGTAGGTACCTACTATAATAAATTCACTTAACATTATGTTCATTATTATATTATATAATATGTACATTATGATTTATATATATTTATTACTTATTTCGTAATATCACAGTTTGTTTGCATGTATTTATATTTTTGTATATTATTTAAGACGATTTGGAGGTTGCTAATCGAAAAATTAAAAAAGCGGTGGACACGTCCAATTTCGAATCGGATACTTCCGAAGGGTCTTCGTTAACTCGAAAGAAACGAAAACCACTAAGATATTCTAGTGATGAGGTGTCGGATGCATCAGAAACTGATAACAATAAAAGAAAGAAACAGAAAAAGCAGCTACCCAGGCCGCCATTGGTTTTAGTTTCCAGACGGAATGAGGAATTATTCGAGGGTAATAGCAGATTTCTTATAATGCAGCCCAATTATTAAGTGATTAATATTTACAGATTCAAACGCATCTCCAGTCCCAGCAGTGGCTCAACGTCATCGTTTGTTTCCTGCATATACACCTACTCCTTCACAAAGTTTTACAATTTCAACTTGTCATAGTCCTCTGCGGGAGTCTTTTGTGGAAAATAACAGAGGTGATATAGAATTACGTACGTTTACATGTTTGTAAAGGCATATAAGTAGTGCCATACAACTGTATTAATGTTATGGTCTGTATTATCAAATTAAATTTTTATTTTTATATTTATTGTTTTTAGGAGATAACCAAATACAACGAACACAAAGTCCCTCGTATATTACGGTTGGTAATGTGGAAACCCCTCGAGGTAGTATTAGGAATGTGGCCACTACATCAGTTACACCAGTAACTTCAAAACAAACTGCTGAGGAAAATAATGGTAGGTACCTATTTGTAAATATTGTTCTCAAGTTTTCACAGAACTTTTATAGGCCCACGAGAAAAGACGGTCATCGATTATTTGAAAACTATCCAAGAACGAAACAATCAAATTTTAAATTGGATTCGGAAACAAGATCGTGGTGGTAATAATTCATTCGCCGTTTTACCAGATGACATGGGAGTGGATCTTCCCTTGAAATCAGAGGAAGACTTGCAACAATTAGAAATATACATTACTGACAGAAATAATTTCCTAAGTTTGGTATGTAGTATGTAGATCTATTTTATTTAACAGTTAATAATTGAAATTTTTACAGTCATCACATTTCTCAACGTTGGGAGGCAGAGACTACGTTGTGCACACCAATTTGATATTGAAATCGCTTCTCTCACTTTCCCTTGCAGCCAATTTAAATTTTTATGGAAAACGAGGACAAAAAAAGCCTTTTAATGATCTCAAATTAAAAGACGTCATTATTGGTAAGGTTTCCGCTTATATGTGTATATTCATTGATCGTATATTTTCTATGTATTCTTAGGTGCTGTTAGGAAAACCTCACCTCAAATTACAGAACGGGAGATAGAGGACAAAATTAAGGTTTGGTTGAAACATGCACCGGAGAAATTGAAGAGGGAGAAGAAAAATGGCAACGCGTAAGAAAAAAACCATCGTCTGTAAAAGGCAGTTATGTCGGCGGGTGGCAACTTTGAAATTAGAGTGCTCTGAATTATTGACAGGTTCTCAGGTTGTTGATTTAGGTCACGACCTTCTTGATTTCCAAGACTTGGGGTCAAGTCTCGGAAATCAAGAAGGTCGTGATTTAGGTAATAATGGTTTATCGAATGATAATTCGTTAGTTGATAGTAATAGTGTATCAAACATATATTCTGCGACTTCACCAAATTACAGTAATGACACCCAAGAGGATACTATAACCTTAATACGTGAAACTGATAATGACCCCCCTGATGATCACTTTGTTAATGATTTGCCTCTTGATTCTAATAATTTGTCTAAAGAATTAACTTATTGGGCAACGCAAAGATATGTTAAACGTTCTGTGGTGACCCACCTTTTACACATTTTGCACCCATATCATGATCAGCTGCCTCTGGACAGTCGAACATTATTAAAAACGCCAAGACAGACTGCAATAAAACCTTTGTTGAATGGTGAATTTTGCGATTTTGGATTGATTGATTGTTTAAAACTTAAATTAATGTCAATGCCTAATATTTCTCCAGGTGATCCAATACTTATATCATTTAATATTGATGGACTACCAATTTTTCAAAAAGGACACAAACTTCAACTTTGGCCCATTTTAGGTCTAATTAAAAATTTTAAGTCCGAACCTTTTGTAGTTGGTTCATTCTTAGGAGAGGGCAAACCTGATCCATTGTCTGAGTATTTGAAAGATTATTTGGCGGAATTATTAGAGTTAGTTTCTAATGGAGTTATAATCAATAATAAATTGATTAAAGTCAAAGTTCACAGCTTTGTCTGTGACGCACCTGCACGAGCATATCTAAAATGTGTGAAACTACATTCGGGTTATGCCTCCTGTGATAGGTGCGAGGACTATGGGGAATATCATGGACGTGTCGTTTTTAGGAATATGTTTGCGAGAAACAGAGATGATGCATCATTTCGTTCTCAACGTGACAAAGAACACCACCATGGGGAATCGCCTTTATTAATTTTACCAATAGATATGATTTCTATTTTCCCCATTGACTATATGCATGAAGTCTGTTTAGGAGTGATGAAGAAACTTCTTAAAATTTGGATAGGACAGCCTATTAGCCATGCTAAATTGCATCGTACTGCTATACAATCTATATCTAACAAAATTGTTGGTTTAACCAAATACATTCCTGTTGAGTTCAATAGGAAAGGATGCAGTTTAGCATATCTAACAGACTGGAAAGCCACTGAATTGCGGTTATTCTTGCTTTACACAGGGCCAATAGTTTTGTATGATGATGTTGATTTGGCTATATATGAGCATTTCATGCTGTTTAGTTGTTCAATAATGATACTTTTATCAAAACGACATGCCCAAAATTTGGGAATAGCTTTGGCACGGCAGTTTTTGAATTTATTTGTAAAGCACAGTGTACAGATTTACGGCATTGAATTTCTAATTTATAATGTGCATTTGCTGTTACATTTACCAGATGATTGTCAAATTTATGGACCATTAGATAATGTTTCATGTTTTCCATTCGAAAACTATTTGGGTCACTTGAAGTCTTTGGTTCAATCCCCCAACAATCCATTGCAACAAATCCATAGACGCATTAAAGAAATGGAATTAACACGGTGTGACAACCCTAATGCTATCGCTTTTCAAGGTTCCCCTGCTGAATATGAGTTACCTCATTGTTTGGGCCCAGTACCAAACTTTGATTGTAAGCAATATAAAAAGTTTCATTATAAGGATTTTCAATTTTCTACTGAATCGCATTCAGAGGCAAATTGTTTCTGTCTCACATCAGATGGGTTAGTTGTAAGAATAGTAAATATAGTAGTGGCCAATGGAGGAGCATGTTACATTTTAGGAAACCGATTTGAGATTTATAAATCCTTTTTTAAATACCCCGTAAATTCAAAAGAGTTTAACATTTATCGATTACAGAATGTATGCCAGAATGTTGAATTATGGTCAAGAGATCAAATCATTTCTAAATGTATTGTCTTTCCCCTTAACAGCCAAGTGTGGGTGTCATTGCCTTTACTTCATCATTAATCCAACTGTAATGTTTTGTTTTTCTTTATTGTATAATTACTTTATTTTTTGTAAATAAAACATGTTATTGAGTGCAGAAGCATTTGTATTTTAAGTCTCCTACACTCCCTCCAGAGGCGCTTTCCAATTGCAGGTGGAAATAACTTCGAGTACTCTGTGTTACTCAGAGCAACTCCGTGCTACTCGAAGTTATTTCCACCTGCAATTGGAAAGCGCCTCAGATACGTAATTTGCTTTAAGAAACGGTACGTCAATTTGACCTACTGAATGTGACGTCAATTTGACCTAGGAATATGACGTCAATTTGACCTAGGAATGTGACGTCAATTTGACGTATGAATTTGAGGTCTTTGGGATGTGACATTAACCCGTCATATTGACGACATAATTACGTCATTTTAGACGTCAAATGTGGTCCTAAATAGCCAATAATTGACGTCCTTATGACGGCCCTGTGTCGCCTGGGTATTGAGGGTGTAAATAAACATTTTTCAGATTTCTCAATTTTAATCTATAAACGTTCTCAACTAAGTCGGCCACCGCAATCAATTGATTTTGCTTGTTATAAATCTTACAACAATCTTGATCAAAACATACGTTATTACCATTTTTTATCATCTGACTTACGCTTAATAGCTTTGTTGTTAGTTCCGGTACGAATAACACCTCCTGAACTTTGATATTATGTTTCTGTTTGCCAACCACTGTGGTGATATTAATTTATCCTGCAAAAAGTACTGGAATTTTTGCTTTGTTTGCCACCATTATTTCTGATATTTTCTGTTTATCATGCAAATTTTCTAGCCAATCCTTTCTTGCTGTTAAATGCGCACTGGCTCCCGAATCAATATACCAATAAGCGTTTCGAAACTGACTACTTAAAAAAACTGTACTAAACGCATTATTTTTACCAGTTTCATCTCTTGATCTATTGGGACATTTATTGCTAAAATGCCCAAATTGTTTACACCGATAACACTTAACTTTTGATAAACGTTCTTGATTCGTATTTTTCCCGCCACTTTCATGTCGTTCTTTTGAATAACTTGACGATTTTCCGACGAAAGCGCCACCAGCATGCTTTTCTTCGTACTGCATGTCTAACAACTTTGATTTGATGGAATCTATTTTTATGTCAATTCCCGAATGCTCAATAGCCATGATCATGGGTTCAAACTTTTGTGGTAACCCGGCTAACAACAAAGAACCTGTCCATTCTTCATTAACCTTGAAGCCTGTACGATTCAACTTTTGAGCAATTTCTATCACCTGATTAACATAACTTTCCATAGATTCGCAATTCTCCAATTTCATCGATATGAGGGACCTAAGTAAACCAATTTTTCGCGTAAAACCAGAATTGTCATACAAGGACTTCAACGTATCCCATAATTCTTTCGCGGTTTTTGTTTCCTTTATATGTACAAATAACGAAGCATCTATTGTTAACACCAATTTTGCTTTTGCTTTGATTATTTTATCATTATCTGTCTCGTCCCATCAATACATTTCGTTAAACCATCGAGAACAAGAAAATTTTCAACGGCGAACGCCCATTCTTCGTAATTATCACGACCTAACAATTTCGGTACACTCGACATGTAATTTACAGCCATTCTTGTGCAACTCACTGCGTTTTATTCAATTACCGATTAACCACACTGCCTCTTTTAAATCAAAAATTGGCACCTGGGCCCATAACCTGTTAGAATAAATAAAACCACGCTGTTTGAGTTTTCGGCACAGACTAACTTTTATTCCAGTTTTATCTACACATGGCATTGCAATATATATATGACATGCGTATTAGTATCTATTATAATATAGGTTTGCAGATATAAATTCAATAATATCAAAATATATTCCTAAAGAAAATACAATAACACGACAAAGAAAAAGAAAGTTAAATATTTCTGCAGGACAGTCTATATCATCGAATAATTTAAACCACTTATTAAATGACAATGATAATATCACGAAGAAGAAGGCTCAAGGTAGTTAAAGAAAAGAAGAAACCAACAATAACCAATCAAATGTTCCAGATGAAGCTGGAACTAGCAAAGCTGTGACTGACAGTGACATAGAAATAATATATGAGTCAGAAGAAGAAATCAGCGATGATCATGAGGATACTGAAGATGAAGACTGTACAAAGTTCAACTTGAAATTAACACCAGTTTCCACTTATTTAAGGGAAGATAAATTTGTCATAGCTCTATTCTGCTATAATCAAGGAACTAAAAAAGAAATTGTTAAAAGATTTGTTGCTAAAGTTTTGAAAATTGATGGTGGTAACGTCTCTGTACATTGTTTACGTCGATATAGGGAAACGAGCAATTCTTTTGTATTTCCTGAAGTGCAAGATATTGCTGATATCAATATCGATCAAATAAAATGTGTTTTATCAAATCCTGTAGTTTGTAGAGGAAGATACACATTTCCATGCAATGTTATTTTGTAAAATAGATATTGTACCTATTTACTTATCATCTATCTAGTACGTAAGATTAATAACAAAAGTATGTTTTTGTAGAAATTAGTTTTCATACCTACCTACCTATCTTACACTTTTATAAAAATATTTTTCGCAATACCTGCACTGTAAGTTGATCATTATTAACAAATTTTTATTACTGTAAGTGTAACTTACAATTCATTTACTAGTTACCATGGTTGCAGGGCTGTAATATTTACTTACAGTCCTACTCGAACTGTAAGTAAATATTACAGCCCTGCAACCATGGTAACTAGTATGTATTTATGTATTAAGCTTACTTTTGTTCAGTTTTAGGCTACCTAATTTTATTAAAATATATAAATGCCATTTTGACAGGCCGTGGTCATAATTCAATTTTAACTCGTTTTCTATTACTTTTCTTTGATTTTCAGGTATTGCGAAAAATAATTTACTAACCACGAACTATAAGTGACTTTTAAGGTCTCGAATGTTTAGGAAACCTCGGCCCTACGGGCCTCGATTTCCCAAACTGCATCCTCGACCTTAAAAGTGTCACTTACAGTTCATGGTACGCAATATACTATTTAGTTGTTTCTTGTGTGTAACTTAATAAATGAAATAAAATCTTAAATTATAATTGTGATTTTTTAATTGTCTTGTGGTTTATAGTGAAATTATATACATATTTATATATTTTTTCAGTCGAGGTGTCTCAAGTAATCTTCAGTGCAGTATTACTTGAGACATGTACCGTGTTTTGACCACTTTTCTTAACTAAAATTTATATCTCAAGTTACCCCACTCTGCGGGTAACTTGAGACACATTTTAATTTAAAAAGATATATGTTTATGCTGTTGTTTTTTAACACTTCAATACAAATTTTAATGTATTATAAGCATATCAGTCACTATGCCAAATTTCAAAACATTTGAATAAAAAATAAGAAAGTTATTCACAAAAATGTTGAAAAATTGTCTCAAGTAGCCTACGTACCTACCTAGTCTTTTTTATGTTTTAATTAACATTTTAAATAATTTAAATTTGAAATGTAGTGATGCGCACGCATAAATTGACAGAACATTTTGATTAATCTTTCAATCAATCAGTCGTTTTACTCGGAATGGAAATCAAAAATACGAAAGAAGGCAAGGGAGCACAAACACAGTTTGATTAAGACAGGAGGAGGAGGTTATATTTGCAAAGAATTAAATGATTTAGAAAATCGTTTGATGCGGGTGATAGGGTGGGTGACCGTAGTTGGATCTGATCAGTTGCCTTTGGAAATTGATCCAGATATAAATTTAACCAATCCTAATGACAGCGTACTAAATGAAACTGAAACTCAAGAAATGGAAATAGACACTGAAACTCTGCAGGAAGGAACATTTTTCATTGCACAGGATGGACATTTGGTTACAGATTTTATTGAGAAGAGAAACGGAAGTGAAAAATCAGAAGATAAATATCCAAAATTAGAAACTACACGAGCAACAGGTGCGTATCATTTGTTGGCTAATTATTGGCAAGATCTAGGTTTTAATTACTTTTAAGCAGTTATGTACAAAAACCTTTTGTTGTATTCTTAAGACATGCCTGTTTGTTATTATTTAGGATCAACATCATCATCGCAACCAAAAAAAAAGAAGCCCTTAAAGAAAATGACAACTAGTAATTCATTACAGCAATCTGCACAATTGTATGCCGATAGCTCGGCGGAGTTAGCTAAAGCTGTCAGCCAAATAGCAAACAGCATCAGTGAACTTGCTACTGCACTTAGTGCCATCGCTGATGCCATTAAGAACAAATAAAATTGAGTAACATTGTATATGATATAAATGTGATGTAATTAGAGAAAATAGGCAGCCATTTAAGTTATAAATAAAAAATGAATAAAAATTAAACATTATACCGGGTGGCCGGTCTCAAAGGTGTACATAGGGATTTAACAATGTATTCAACGTTTCTGCTGATTCCTGCTCGATTGGCGAGCAGGAATCAACAGAAACGTTCAAAACAATGTTAAATCCCTATGTACACCTTTGAGACCGGCCACCCGGTATATAAATATTAAATAAAATATCGATTTTAACGGGAAATAATATAAAGCGAATAAATCTTATTATTTCCCGTTAAAATCGATATTTTATTTAATATTTATTATTTATATAATCATGGATTTTAACAAAGTAACGCTTGAGAATGTCAATAAACATTATATGTTTCGGTAGTTTAAAACTATCTTCTTCAATAATAAAATAATAATTATATTTAACAAATCATAAACAAATATAATTATTATTTTATTACTGAAGAAGGTAGTTTAAAACTACCGAAATATATAATGTTTAATTTTTATTAATTTTTTACTTATAACTTAAATGGCTGCCTATGTTCTCTAATTACATCACATTTATATTATTTTATTCAGCCAATATTTTTTAAATTATATTGTTGTATTTTCCTTAACTAAATTAACAGAAAATAAAGTAAACTATTCAATCGTGCTCGTTAATTACCTAATAAATGAACTAATCTCCTTCGTACCAAACGCCCTTCTGTTAGAATGTCAATGTTGTGATCTAGGAAAAGCTGGTTAGTGAACACTACTTACAAATATGTGCATACAATTTACTGTTTCTATCTGCCACATCCACTTGCAAATTATGATTATTTTCTTCATCATTCCAATCATGTTGGTTATTCAGAGGTATATTGAACTTTCTACAAATATTGTGTAAAACAATACATGCATACGTGATGCGACCAGCGGCAGTGTGATCATAATATAGTGTTCTGGTTTTAGAAAGGCATTTAAATCTTTGCTTAAGAACCCCAAAAGATCGCTCGATTACATTACGGGCTGAGCAATGTCGAAATGTGTATGCTGCTTCTGGTGTATTTGCAACTGCATCAGAAATGGGAGTCATCAGCCATGGTTCTATAGGATATCCAGAGTCTCCAATAAGCCACATATTTCTTTCTCCTCTTTGATAGCGTCTATGTAAATGACTTTTAACGGCAGAAGTTTCCCATATAGCTGCATCATGGGTAGCACCAGGATACCTAGCATTGACATGCAGAAACATCATGTCAGCATCACACACCTAACAACAAAACGGGGTCACCGAATATCTTTGTAATTATTTATTATTCTAAAATAATTTTATATTATATATACCGCTTGAACGTTAATGCTGTAGTAACCTTTGCGGTTTAGATAAACTATGGCTGGGTTTATTTCAGCATCAACTTTAGGGGAAGTTATCGCCACGTGTGTACAGTCGATGGCACCCAAAGTGTTAGGAAAATTTAGTTTATCCATAAAACTATTATAAACAAGTAATTAGAATTCTAATAATTCATTTAGGGAAAACATAGTTCTGACACGTACCCATGTTTTATTCGCAAAGATTCTTGCTCTGTCGAAGGAAATTTCACATATCGTGGCAACAAATGTGTTGCAAAAATGTTACTAATTTTGGAAATTATTCTGCTGACTGCTGGTTGACTAACAGCAAAATTCAAATCCTGTCCTACCGATGTTTGATAACTTCCATGTCCATAAAAGTTTAGACACAGTAAAACCTAAATAATAAAAATTATGTTTTAAGTTGATCTCTTTTTATAGATTTAACTAAATCAACTTAAGGAAAGTGATAGAAAAATATAATTTGCTACCTTGTCAAATCTATAACTGTGGCGAAACCGGCGTTACAAATGTACACAAACCACCGAAGATCTTAGCAGCTGTTTCTCAAAAACAAGTAGGAAAGCACCAGCGCCGAAAGAGGAACTCTAATAACTATGTGCTGTGCTATATGTGCGGATGGTACGTTTGTACCTCCTTTTTTACTTTTTCCACGGAAAAACTTTAAACCCCATATGCTCACTGGCGCACCACCTGGTTCGGCTGGTAGTGCGCATCCAAGCGGATGGATGACTGCGGAAAATTTCGTGCAATATATAAAACATTTTGCAATGAATGTTCCATGTAATAAAGACACGCCTGTTGCGCTCATATTGGACAATCATGAGAGCCACTGCGATGTCAGAGTGCTAAATATCTGCAAAAAGAGCGGTATCATTTTGGTAACTCTTCCGCCACATTGTAGCCATCGGCTACAGACATTGGATGTGACATGTTACTTTCCATTTAAACCATATTACAACAAGACAATGGACGAATGGATGCTGAATCATCCTGGTACACCTGTAACAATCTATGATATAGCAAGTATTGTTGGGCAGGCATTTCCTCAGGCTCTCACTCCAATAAATATAATTCGAGGATTTTTAAAAACTTGAATTTCACCTTATAATTCTCAAATTTTTCAAGACTCAGACTACATGTGCTCTTCTGTTACGGATAGACCCCAGGTCGTAGATGAGAATATGAAAGCTCCAGAGGAGACTGAGAAAAGAGCTGCTTCTACAGTATCTGGACCATCAGGTATCACAAATGATAAAGGTATCAAGAAGATTGTAACGCCAGGAGCTAGAATGGCCAACACTAGCGACATCTATATCATTTCAACAAACCAATCCAACCATGAACATTGAAAATTCAGTTAGACCTCATTTGAAAGCAGGAGAACGAAAAAGTGCGAGGAAGGCAAGAAAGAAAACAGTGTCTACAATCTTAACTGATACTCCAGTTAAAGATAGGATTGAACAAGAGTATTTTGAAAAACAAAACAAAAAAAGAATTAAAGAAGAAAAAGCCAAGATTAGGAAAGAAAAGCCACAGAAGGTAAAATCAGTTAAAAGAAAAATTCCTCATCTTCTGGCAGTGACGTTGAAATGCAATATGATGATTCCACAGATGTCAATAGTGATGCAGATAACTTGGAAAGCTTTGATATTGAAATTGAAGATTATATTATAGTCTATATTATATATCTATAGATATTATATCTAAAAAAACAGCAAAACATTATATAGGCTATGACTTTACAGTAGTTACAGATTGTAACGCCGTCAGAAACGCAATCGCTAAACAGTCCATCATTCCCCGGATCGCAAGATGGATACTTTTCCTACAAGAATTTACGTTTCAAATTCAACACAAATCTGGCAGTCAACTAAGACACGCCGATGCTTTGAGCAGAAACTTTCCCATACCAACCGACAATGTCGAAACGGTTAATCTAATTGTTGAAGACGATTGGTTGAGGGAGGCGCAAAGCCAAGACGATAATATCACGAAAATAAAAGATATTCTTCTTTCTGGAGATGCCGACAATAATAAATCAGTTTTCAATGACTATGACCTGCGAGGCAACAAAGTGTACAGACTAACAGAATACGGCCGTAAATGGGTGGTTCCTAAGAGATGCCGCTGGCAAATTGTAAAAGCCAACCATGACGATGTTGGGCACTTCGCTTTGGATAAAACAGTGAGCAGACTCAAGAAACACTACTGGTTTTCCCATATGCGTCGCTTTGTACGTAAATATATTAACTCCTGCTTGAACTGCTTATATCATAAAACACCAGGTGGAAAAAAACCTGGATATCTCCATTCTCTTCCGAAATACGCTCAACCCCATCATACTCTTCACATTGATCATTTGGGACCTTTCGTTGTTAAGTTAAAAGGAAACAAAGTTATTTTAAAAATGATAACCTCAAAACAAACTTACCAGGTAATGAATTAAAAATTCCGAAAGTCCGTAAATAGGAAATTTAAAAACCAAACATTTGAAAAAGCTTTAATCATTTCAAACATCGATGGAACAATTAAAAGTTGTAAAAAGTAATAAATAAAATTGGAGCATGAGTGGAAAAATACAGGTTGAAAAATTTGAAAGTTACCACTACACATTAAAATTTACTAAAAGTTTATCAACATAGAGGCGCGGAATTTGAAACGTTAGAGGATTTTAAAGTTGCAGAATTAATTGTGAAAAAGGATATCATAGGTGGTGTGTAGATTGTCAATATCTGTACGGTAGTTAATTGATGTGGGGGATTTTTTAATGGAGATACTTTCAAGGAGTAGTCGTTTTTTCAAATGTTGCTCAGTATGTAAGATTGTAGTAGAGGGAAAATTAAAGTTATGTAGGTTTTCTATTGCGTGATCAGAAAGGGCGGTATTAGGTTTTTGAGGAGTTAAGATTTTTTTTTTAACGGAAAGTTTATGTTGGTTGATGCGATTTTTTAGGTATTGTTTTGTTTGCCCAATATAAACGGCGTTACAGTTATTGCAAGGTATGGAATATATAATATTAGATTGAAGGTCAAAACAGACGGAATCTTTTAAATTGGTAAAAAAATTTTTGCCAATGGTGTTATTATTGATGAAAGAAGTTTGGATGTTGTAGGGTTTGAGCGTTTTTTCAATTTGTTCGGAGAGTGAAGGTATGTAGGGAATTGTGGAGTAAAAGATAGGTTGATTATTATTTATATTGTTTTGAGGAATTTGTAAAGGGGGTGGTGGAGTATTGAAAGTAGCAGGTAAAATTGGAGAAAAGCGATTTTTTAGGGTGTTAAGTCTTTTGTTGATGTATTTGTTAATGAAAAAGTTTGGATAATCGTTATCTTTTAAAATTTGAAAAATGTATTTTAAGTTATTCGAGTGAAAGTTTTTGTCAGCAAGGATAATAGCTCTGTCAACTAGGGAAGTTATGATACTGATTTTGTATTTTGTGGAGGTGTAAGAATGAAAATTTATGTAACGTGAAGTTTTTATTTTTTTTCTATACCTGTTAGTCATTATTTAATTCCATTAATTTTCTGGATTTAACTACAATAAAAGACCCTTCACCATCTCGATTTTTTTTTTATCTCAAACCGCTTTTAAAATGCAATTGTTTTCCGTTTTTCAACACCATGTTCAAAGACGTGTAGCTTCCTTATGCTGCGGTTTAGGACAAAATTTTTATAGACATTTTCGACTTATTTTTGCGTCAGGAAGCGGTTGGTAAATTTATGGTACTAGGTTTAGAGACACCCTGTATTGTAATAAATGCTGATTTCAAAATTAAATTATAAAGGTTAATAACGTAGCATAATTTTTGTCGCCGTAACGTGGTGCAAAATTATTATAAAACAAATTACTCAGCAATCTTTTCAAAATTAAATTATTTAGTAGGGGCATATCACAGCACTACATTGCAGACAGATAATTGAAATAATGGTTGTGTGGGAGTGTATATACCCAAAAATTATTTTATTGGCCGTGTCTCTTATTGGGAATTACAAAAAATCTATGGTCGAGGGATGGAGCGTTTGTTATTGTCCTAATTATTTTATTTTGAAATCGTTGTAATATTTCCAAGTTAGAGTTACTAGCAGTTCCCCAAATCTGGATTCCATATGTCCATATTGGTTTTATGATAGCTTTGTAGAGAAGCACTTTGTTTTGAAGAGATAATTGCGATTTCCTTCCTATTAACCAGTACATCTGGCGAAGTTTTAAACCTAGTTGCATTCTCTTTTTAATTATGTGGGTCTGCCAGGTTAGGCGCCTATCCAGGTGAATCCCTAGATACTTTGCACTGTCGTGTTGCGGGATTGGAGTGTTGTTTAACATTACTGGTGGACAGGTTTCCTTTCTTAGAGTAAAAGTTACTTGAATCGATTTCGTTTCGTTGACATATATGCGCCATAGCTTTAACCAGTTCTTAATTTTGTTCAGGTTTCGTTGTAGAATTAACTATGCTGTACGTGGACCAGTATGTGACGCTAGCACTGCAGTATCGTCTGCATATGTCGCTATTAGAGTTTGTGGTGTTGTTGGTAGATCCGCGGTATACAGAAGATATAAGACAGGTCCCAAAATGCTGCCCTGGGGCACTCCTGCTTGTATTGGTTAAATACTTGATTGTGCGCCTTTAAATTTAACTTGGAAGCTTCGTTCGGCTAAGTATGTCTTAATTAGTTCATAATATTCTGTCGGTAGAGCCTTCTTAATCTTATATAGCAAACTTTGTGAATTTTATTGATCATGAGTGTTGGATATTTGTAAAATCCTTTTTTTATATGTCTATGAATTGTTCTTTTTATAGTCTATGTTTGATATATCAATAGTACCATAATAGCAAGTTTCATGTTGCGAGCTTCGCTCCAGATTTGTCTCAGAAGCAAATGTGAGTAAGCGCGAACTGGTCATGAGTTAATTGCATACGCATGAAGCAAAAAGTGACCTTGTGCGCTACAGCTTTTGTGCTTATATTAATTAGAAATAAACCTCAAAGTTCAAAAATATTTCAAGGTGTGTTTCTTTTATCAACCCCACAACATTTTGGTCCTTCGAGCCGGATAGGAACGAGCTTTCATACTTTCCACCGATACAGGGCTGGTCAAGAAAGGCTACTCAACTCAAAGGTGAGTCTCCTTTACAAACATCCTCCTTTTTTCACTTTGTTTTACCTGAGCAAGTGCGTGTTATCCTTTATATTCGAATATTGCCTTAATTGTTGCGCAATACTTTGCAATCATTTAGAATCGGTGCCGACTCATTCTCAGCGTCTTCAGCGTGTTTCAGGGTCAATCTGTACGTGACAAAAACAAGTCATAAAAAATCAAGTCAGCTATTTTTAAATATTCATTAAAGTAGGCAGGGCTTCCACGCATTCACTATTTTACACTATACTCACTTTTTCAAAAAGTATTTACTATAATTCACTTTTTGTTTAAATCATTCACTTTCTTCACTTTTTAGAGCACGTTCAACAAGAAATTTATAAATTTTTCATTTTGAATTAAAAATTCGTGACTACAAAAATTTGTTTGCGTAGCATTTCCATCAGTCGCAACATATTAATTAACCTTGAAAATGTTTGCATTATATCGTCGTAGTTTTCACTATGTGGCGTAACTCAAAAATTGGCGTATTTCGGATTTTCTGTCCAATGCTATGCTTAAGTCAACCTCCAACGTGTCATAAAGTGGCGTATCTCTATTCCATATACTTTAGAAGATACAGCTGTTTTTTGTTTAGGCGTAACTGGAATCCTATAGTAAAAATATATCACAAACTGGCGCAAGTTAATTTCGCCACCTTGTCAAATATTGTGTGAGATGTATTGCAACATGAGCATAAGGCGTATGCTGAGTTACGTCTGTTTGTTAAATGCAGCCTACAATTTAGCGCATGGAAATTTGTTTTGTGCTCTAGTTTTCTTTTTAATTTTGAAGAAGATGGATGTGTTAGTTAAGTGGGCTGATGGTTCAAAAAATGTTGTGTTTGCTAATGAATTACAAAGTGTTAAAAGAGGAGAAAAATTGAGAGAAGGCGTAAAAGTAAAAATGCTTTTTAAAAGAAGGTGGTATTATGGAACGGTGCTAGCTATTGAAGATGGCGATTCAAAGTTTTCGAATGAAGATGGTTTGCCATTAGCTGCATTAGCAACAAATGAACAAATATTAAATGCAGCAATGCAAACAAGTGAAAACCATAAAGGTATATGTTTAAATTTTCTAAGTTATGTAATGTACAAATGAAACAGCAGCAAAAATGTTGTAGAATCTGATATTCCTAATGAAGCTGCAATTCCTGCATCACGTTTTTATAAAAAGAAGAACGACACTTATTTAACTAACAATGAAAACGGTGAAGGTAAATTCATGTTATTGTAATAATATTGTGATAATACTACATAACAAACTTTTCAGATCCTAATTTTGAAAATGTCGTTATTAATGGATCATCACATCCTGATGAAAATAATGAAACACCGAAATTCATAGTTTTATCAAATATTAGAATCGGTATGCATTGACAAATAAAAATATTCTTAGCGCAAGCTACAATATTTTTTTCAGATAACATGAATTTGCAAGCTGACGAAAATTCGCATTGGTCAAGTGATGATTCTACTAAAGACAAATCATACGTTGAATTATGTCAAATGAAAAAATGTAGAAAGCGAGGTGATGCTTTTTGTGCTTGTGGAGTATGGACATGCGGTGACCATTTTGGTGGTAAAGCTGCTTGTGAGAAGCATGAGCTACAATATAGTTCAGATTCTGATACTCCTGTGGTTAGTACAAAAAAGCAAAAATTGATAGATACGGACCGAACTACATCCGAGTCTACAAAGAAAAAGTGTGAATATATTGGTTGTGAAAATGAAACTTTTTCTGCATGTTATATTTGTCTTGCTCTTTTATGCTGGGACCATTTTATTGATACATCATCTTGTAATTTTCATAAAAAGGATCTAACAACATCTGAGTCTGCACAACAAAATTGTGAAAATATTGGTTGTGAAAATGAAACTTTTTCTGCATGTAATAACTGTTTAGCTCTTTTATGCTGGGACCACTTTAATGTTTCGTCTTCTTGCAATTTTCATAAAAAAGGTGACGTGCAATTTGTAGCAAATGACAACCAAGAACAGATTTTCAAAAAGACTCCAAAAGAATATTATGTAGACGGGAATGAAAGAGAAATTCCAAAAGAAAACAAGGTTAACAAGTGCAAAATTGCTAAGCAAAATAGATTAAGTGGCCAGGGTTTCACTATACCGAAAACAATGAATTTAGTACCACCTAAACAAGTAAAACCCAGATGTACAGGAGACTTTTGTAAACAGATTGGGAAGAAATGTCACTATTTCTTAGAAGACGACAGGAATGCTGTTATGAATGCATTTTATGAACTAGAAAATTTGGAATTGCAAAGAGAATATATAATTATGTCGACATATAGAAATAAAGAACACAAAACAAAACACGAAAGAAAATTCGAGAAGACAGAAAACCTACTCTTATTTTTTACCATTGTTTGGCGAGAAAGTTTCTGTATGTAAAATATTTTTTTTAAATACGTTGAGTATATCAGAAAAAAGTATGAGAACTTCGTTAAACAAACTGTCTATCTCCACCGGCACTGTAGAAAGGGATAAACGTGGTGGAAGACGAGACGTATTACAGCAAAGAGACGCTGCAATACGTAACAATATTCAACAACACATTGAAATGTATCCAAAAGTAGAATCACACTATTGTAGAAAAAGTACCTCCCGACAGTATCTGTCTTCTGAATTATCAATACCAAAAATGTATTCTATGTATTTAGAGGAGTACAAAAATAGTGAAACAGGTGGAATATTGACATATCGAAAATTTTTTAAAGAAATGGGTTTATCGTTTCATCGACCGAAAAAAGATCAGTGTACACTATGTGTGATGTATAAAGAAGGAAATGATGAAATCAAAGCAAAGTTACAGGATGAGTATTTGATGCATACAAGAGAAAAAGAAAAAGTAAGAGCTATTAAAAGTCAATGCAAGGAAGAAGCGCTCAGGTCTGTCAAACGAATTTGTGCCGTCTTTGATTTACAGCAAGTTATTCATTTACCAATATCAAACGAAAGTGCTATTTTTTATAAGCAACGTTTAGCAGCATATAACTTTACAATCTACAATATGGCTACACGAGATTGCCATTGTTATACGTGGCACGAAGGTCTTAGTAAACGCGGATCTTCTGAAATATCAAGTTGCGTTTTTATGTTTTTAAATCAGCATGACAAAGAGGACGTAGAAGCTGTAGATTTATTTTCAGATGGATGTTTTGGGCAAAATAAAAATTCTATTTTACCTGCAATGATGCTTTATTTTTTAAGCATAAGCAAAAATATTAAGGAAATTCGCCACTACTATTTTGAGAAAAGTCATGGTCAAAACGAGGGCGATTCAGCGAATAGTACTATCGCTACTGCAATGTCTAACGCAGGAAATTTATTCATTCCTAGTCAATTAGTGCCAATATTTAAATTATCTCGCAAAAAACATCCATATATAGTTCACGAAATGGATTACACTGATTTTTTAGATTTTAAAACTGTTTCACAAGATCTGCGTATTTTATCGGTAAGAAAAGACGACGATAATACTAACGCAAGCATAAATTGGACCGAAATGAACGAACTAAAATTGACGAAAGAAAATTTAAACAAAATATTTTTTAAAACCACTCATCTAGAAGACACCTATAGAGCATTGTCTCTAAAAAGAAAAGTTGACCTTTCCAAGATTGTCGTACCAAAATTGAATAGGACCCCTCCAAAAATTCCAGACAAAAAGTACCAATCTTTAAATTCCATGTGCAATGGACCAAAGCCTATTATACGTATGGAAGAATATAAGAACTTTTATTTTAATCTTCCTCATTAATTGTCATATTTGTTTATAATTGCTAATTTTTTACATTGTAATAACAGAAGGTTATTTATTTGTCAATAAATGCGTTGATAGTGTGTTGCTTTCTTTGGGCGTATTTCAAAACAGCCCCATAATATTTTTCACAGACGGGCGTATATCATTGTTTATTCCAAATTTTTGTTATTTTAATTAAAAATTTATAAAATCTACCTGGAACATGATAAGCTATCAGGCACACAACATCTCAAATAACAACTATCAAAAAAGAGATCTATAAATTCAAATAAAATTATAAATAAGGTTTGGCAAATCTTCAATCAGCTCTCCTGAAAAGTTATAGAAAATGAGATACGCCACATAGTGAAAACTACGACGATATGCAAGTACTGAAGAGTGGAATGCGGGGGCGGAAAAAAACACCTAAGTACATTTTCTCGCCTGTGTATTTCATTTGTCATGTACTGTTCGCCGCCCGCCAGTAAAGTTACGGAAGGTGGATTTGAAGTGATTGCTATCGTTTGGTTGATTGATGACGGATATAAATTGTGTTCAATACATAATCAAATAGTAATAAACCATAAACATGGCATTACGAAATTGTGTAGCACATGAGGCTTGGATGCAGCGAAAGGATCCTGAAAGACCTGGACATTTAATTCAAGAGTGGTGTTCTATTAAAACAAAACACGAAGTTTTTTGCAGGCTTTGCTGTAAAATTATCTCGGTGCGCAGTAAAGGTATGTCTTTGTTAAATAATGTTTGGTGTGTTATATTTTGATAAGTACGTATAAATACAGGATTTCAAGCACTTACACAACATGCAGGAACGCAGGAGCATAAAACCAATGTAAACGTGAAAACGAACGATCGCCAGTTAATATTGACAATGCAAAGCAATGACACAGGAAACAATCATCAACGAAATTCAACAACTACAACAATAGATTTGACTTTTAGTGGAGATTCCGTTTTAAAGGCAGAACTGCTGTGGGCCATTAAATCAGTTCATGAAAACTGGGCTGCTGCTTCATGTGATCAATTGGGCGACTTATTTCGGATCATGTTTCCTGCTGATGAGGTTGCTAACAAATTTAAATTAGCCAGAACTAAATGTGGATATTTAGTAACAGAGGCATTAGGACCATATTTCAGAACAGCTATGTTAAAAGATATTGGTAGTTGGAATTATACGATAATGTATGATGAGACAGTTAACGCAGAGAAAGTTAAGGAACTACAAATATTAATCAGATATTTTTCGTCATCACAAAATAGAATAACTACAACTCATTTGGAAACCTTTTTTATTTCATATGCTGATGCCGAAAGTATTGTTTTACTTATCAAAAAAGCAATAGACAATGCAAATTTGCCAACACCTAATATTGTAATGCTTGGTTCAGATGGACCGAATGTTAATAAAAAAGTGTTGAGATTGATGTCTGAAAAACTAAAACAGGAGCGAGGGTGGGGATTAATGGACATAGGACCTTGCAACATTCATACGGTTCATAATGCATTTCTCAAAGGTATTAAGGAGTTCGGGCATGATGTTGATGACTTAATAATTCAAATATATTATTTTTTTGACGGCTGGCCTGTAAGAGCCGAGGACTATAAAACGATACAAATAAAAGCAAAAATTCCCCAAAGTAAATTTATTAAACATTGTGCTACGCGGTGGTTGACAATATTACCAGCAGCAGAGAGGATGCTGGAACAATGGCCAGCCATTGTCAAATATTTTCTTAATTTTATACCTACAAAAAAACCTGCATTGATGAAATCAAAGAGATACGAAACGATTGTGTCATATTTAAAGCAGTACGATATGATTGGACAATTTCAATTGGTTATAGAAAGTGCAAATCTATTTACCAAGTTTACATCGTTGTTTCAGAATGACGAACCACTTATTCACGTGCTGTATGAACATCTCAAGGAATTATGTCTACTTATAGCTTCTCGAATTTGCAAAAATTTGAACCCAAACAAATTACCTGACCTATTCAAGGACGATAACTTACTGAACATTAAAGATATAAAGTGCTCCAAAATTGATCCTACCTACAGCGAGAAAAATAAATTATTATTTTTAAGAAATGTAAGAGATCACTTTAAAGCAGCTGGAAAACATATTTTAGAAAAGACGGGTCTTACTTACAGTATATTACGAGATTTCAAATTTTTAAATCCTGTCGAAATAACTAATAAAAAGAGTATTGATAGAATTCACAATATTCTCAAACAATTGAAATTTGTAAATACAAAAGATATTGATATCATTGATGAATTTCGGATGTTACAAGTAAAAATAGCAAAGCTACCAGTTTATGAACCAGAAAATATGAGAATTGATGAATATTGGGCTCGTATTTTAAAAGATGTTCCATCTCCATCTGGATCACTGCCAAAGTTTATTTTCTCATGTTTATGTGTGTCACATGGAAATGCTGAAGTGGAAAGAGGTTTCAGCAGATCCAAGCTTCTTCTCGGGGAAGATCAAACAGCAATGTCTGAAAGAACCCTTAACGCAAAAATTAACATAGTGCATGGTTTAAAACTGTATCACAACAGACCTGATTTCGTACCTATTACTAAAGAGCTGTTAAAACTGGGCAGTTCAGCAAGAAGTAGTTACGAATGTTATTTGTCAGAAAAGAAGAGAATGGAAGAAGAAAAACAAAGGCTAGCAACAGAAGAATCCACCAGAAAACAACTAGAAATAAAGGCAGCTGAAGCAGTGGCATTAAATAAAAAAACTATCATTAATATCAATAGTGAAATGGAGGAAACTAAAATGCTAAAAGTTAACCAACAAACGAGTGCCGATGAACTGCTTCTTGAAGCCAGCAGCAGATTAAAAACTGCTTTAATGGATAAAGATCTTCGGGCTGCTCAAATCGCTCAAGGACTAATAGATGGTGCTATGTCGCTACGGAAACAAGAACAAGAATCAGAGAAGAAAATGGATATTTTAGAAAAACGGAAAAATTCCATTATAACTAATTATTTTGCTAAAAAACCTAAACTAGTGTAACAACATTTTTTCTTTTTTTTCAAACATCATTGTATTGTATTAACATTAAAAACGTGTTTACTCGCTTATAACTACGGAAATAAAGTTTTAAAACGTTTACTTTCTTCACTTTTTTGTTCAGTTATATTCACTTCCGTTCACTTATTTCGGAAAAAATATTCACTATTTCACTATTTTATAATAAATATTTTGTGGAAGCCCTGAAGTAGGTCAGCTACGTTCTGTAAAAGTTTGTTTAATTGCAATAATTACTTATTTAAGTATCTTGTATAATTTTCTTTGAGCAATGGATGCATTGGTAAGAACTCGAGGGGTTGTCAAGGGAAAATTAACTAGGTTTCGGACCTACCTTGATGGCTTACAAGCCATTGTGAGTCGCGATGATAGTGAAGGGTTAACTGCAAGACAAATCCATGAATTGCAACAAAGGTTAAACGTAGCTACCGGTCTATTATCAGAATATTACCATATTCATAGCCAGATTGTACCTGTGAGTGTAGATCTGAATGTAGATGAAATTCACTACCAGGAATTTGAGAACGATTATTTCGCCGCTGTGGCCCAAGCCACTGATTTAATTGATCAATCTAATGCAGAAGCCCAGAGCAATCCCGCGACAGTGGCTTCCCAATCCCTTCGCAGCACTCTGGTCTTAATGCTCAATTCGTGAAGTTGCCCACTATTAAACTGCCCAAGTTTCACGGGGATCTTGAAAATTGGTTGGAATTTCGTGAGCTCTTCGATAGTCTTATTCACAAGAATAATCAAATTTCGGACATTCAAAAGTTGCATTACTTAAAGTCCAGCTTGTTCAGCGAGGCTGCTCAAGTAATTAAATCATTAGAATTCACTCCATATAATTATCAAGTTGCGTGGACAACCGTATGTGAGCGTTACAATAACCCACGTATGTTAGTTCACAACCATTTCAAGGCCATCTTCGACCTTGAACCCCAGTCCAAAGAATCTGCTGTCAAACTTCGTAAAATAAATGACACTCTCTTTAAACATGTTACGGCTCTAAAGTCTTTAGCGACAGACGAGGCACTGTTAGAGGCTTTCATTGTCCAGGTCGTCTCAAGCAAGTTGGATGCAAACACCGTACGTGCTTGGAAACTTTAAGAAACTCATCTGGCACAGATTTACCTGCACTTTCTAAATTCAAGGAGTTTCTCAAAAATACGGCAAATCTTATTGAAACTTTAGATTCGAAACGGGCAAAACCTGTCCCAGAAAAATCTAAATCGCTTTCCAAAGCTCTCGTTGCTAGCACTCCCATGTGTTCGATTTGTAAAGGGCCACATAACCTTCCTAAATGTGATGATTTTCTGAAACTTCCGGTATGCGATCGATGCGCAAAGGCTAGGGAATTAAAAGTATGCCTCAATTGCCTAAGCAAGGGTCATTTCGTGCCACAATGTTCATCAAGCTATACTTGTCGTAAGTGCAAGGCAAAGCACCACACTCTCTTACATGAGGACCCTGTTCAAGTGTCTTCTGCGGTTACTCCAGCAGCACCTGCACCAGCAGAGACTGTTGCCCCGCTGGACCCACCCATTTCAGCATTTTGTACAAATCCAATTGACGTTCTTTTGCCCACTGCAACTGCCGGTATACTTGACTCCTCTGGTAAGTCTCACTCGGTGCGTATCCTGCTAGACTCAGGTTCGCAATCAAATTTCATTCGTGCCGCTGTGTGTAAAAGATTGAGTTTACCAACTCAACCCGCAAACATTTCGGTGTCTGGCCTAAACAAGGTCACGTCCCACATTCGATCGAGGTGTAACGTCGAGTTACATGCTCACCATTCTTCTTTTAAGATTAATCTCTCATGTCTCGTCATGGAGGAAATTACTAGTAGAACCCCTAGTTTTCAAATTCACAATGGCACTCTCAGGTTGCCAGATAATATCACATTATCTGATCCTGCGTTCAACCAACCAGGTGAAATAGACCTGCTGATAGGTTCTCCAATCTTCTGGAAACTATTGTGTATTGGACAAATCCACTTAGGTCCAAACCTTCCCAGCCTACAAAAAACCCGTTTGGGATGGTTTGTTTCAGGCCCAGTTGAGAACAAGCTTCCCACTCAGGTTCAATGCAATTTCAGTGGTGTCGAGGATGTCCCAGATCAACTTTCCAGATTTTGGGAACTCGAGCATTATCCCCAAGAGAAGGTTCATTCCCAAGAGGAAAATGCCTGCGAGGCACATTTCCGGGAGCATACCCGTCGTAATTCAGATGGAAGGTTCGTTGTTGCAATACCCTTAAAGTCCCCAATTGAGGTTTTAGGTGATTCATTGCAAACAGCAAGGAAAAGACTCATGTCTCTAGAAAAACGGCTTCAAGCAAATCCCGATTTGTTCAATCGTTATTCAAACTTCATGAAGGAATATGAGGAACTAGAGCATATGTCGGTTGTCACACCCACGCCTTCAGAAATTTCTTATTACCTCCCTCACCATGGAGTACTCAAAGAGGAAAGCCTCACCACGAAATTGCGCGTGGTTTTCAATGGTTCTGCTGTTACCACTTCTGGGTATTCACTGAATAATATCCAAATGGTTGGCCCGACCATACAGCAAGAACTTTTTTTCCATTCTTGCTCGTTTTCGTAAATATTCGTATGCTATCGCCGCTGATATCGAGAAGATGTATCGGCAGGTTCAGGTTGAGCCGAGTCAAAGATCACTTCAACGAATTCTGTGGAGATCTTCTCCTACAGAACCCATTCAAATCTATAACCTGAATACCGTTACCTATGGTACGGCGTCAGCTTCGTACTTAGCTATCCGTTGCCTTAGTTAGCTGGGTATCGACTGCGAAAATTCCTTCCCAGAAATATCCAAAATTATAAATGAGGATTTCTATGTAGATGATCTCCTCACAGGTGCAAACTCAATTGTTCAAGCGCGCCAAATTTCTAACAATCTGACCAATGTTTTGAGTTCGGGCTGTTTCAAATTACACAAATGGGTTTCGAATGCGTCGGAAGTCATTGCCGGCATTTCTAAATCAAATATGCATCCTGGTGTCTTGGACCTCGGAACTCACGAGAGCACAAACACGCTGGGTCTCGTTTGGTCATTTCAAGGTGACCACCTAGTACGAGCCCTAACAACTATATGTTCGGACGATCGCCGAAATTTCATAAACCGCTATAAAGACCGTTGTTTTAACCGAGTCTAAATGACGATTTAAAATTGGTTAGTTATATAATATTTAAAGACCTTTTGCAGTTCAATTTATTTTGTTTTACTTTTGTTTATGAGCAAAGCAATTAAAGATTTAGAATGGTAAAAATCTGTTGACAACTAAATGTTCGGACATCAACTGTTTACGTACCTTAAAACAAAGTAGACTGAGATTTAAACAATTGCAAGTAGCTTTTTAAGTCACTATCAAAGTTTTTTATCACTGTTCTATTGCGACTGCCAAAATTATGGCTCGTGAAAGCAACATCTCAGAAAATACGGGAGGTCATTATAAAAAATACCATGAAGGAATGTCAATGTTTAAAATTGCCCAAGATCTTAATATGGCAAAGTCTACGGTTGGAAACATCATACAGAAATTTGGAGCAACTGGTAACATTCATGTAGCTGGTAAAAGTACTGGTCGACCCCGAATGATAACGCCTCGAAACAGAAGATTTCTGGTAAAAATATACAAAAGTGCTACACGGTTCACTTTACGTGAAATATCCGCCCGTTGGAACGTAGAAGCAGGAATAAACGTTTCTCGAGAACGCTGTAGGAAGTGGATACACAAGTCTGGACTCAGTTTTTATAAGGTTGGTTCCATAAATTTATACTTAAACTTGAATATCGAAGCAGACTTTTCATAGGCCAAGGAAAAACCACTGTTAACAATGGTACAAAAGAAAAACGCTTGGCTTGGGAAAGGGAAAGGACCAGTTGGACAGTAGAGGACTGGAATAAGGTCATATTCAGTGATGAATCGAAATTTGATGTGTCTGTGGGTGAATTTCGAAGACGTGTTATACGATTCAAAACGGAAGCATTTCATAAAGATTGCCTAAAGCGCACTGTTAAATTTGCGCCAGGGGTCATGATATGGGGTTGTATGTCAGCAAGAGGGCTGGGAAATCTACACTTCATTGATGGAACAGTAAACGCTGACGAATACCAAAGGATTCTAGAAACCAGTTTATTGCCTAGTATCCAAAACATGTACCTACGAAACGAATGATTTCATCTTTCAGCAGGATGGCTCCTCTTGCCATACCGCAAAAACAACCAAAAAATGGTTTGCAGATCGAAATATGAATGTAATGGATTAGCCCTCAAGCAGTCCCGATCTTAACGATATCGAGACTGTGTCACAAGATGAAGCAGCGCTTGAGGTACAATCCACAGCGCACAATCCCTTTACTTCGCCTGAAACTGCCAGAAATTTGGGATTAATTTTTAATTGTAGAATGCCAAAGGCTTGTAATGACCATGCCATCGAGAATCCAAGCAGTTATTAAATCAAAAGGAGATGTTACGTCTTACTAAAGTATGAATAACTACTGTTGTCCGAATATTTAGTTGTCAGATAATGTTCGTGTTCTTTGTTACAGATTAGGTTAGAAGTCAATCCTGTTAGTAAATAAATGATTACACCTACAAAACAACTTTTTTCTATACATATCTTGACAAATATGTATCACGAAACTCGGCCGAATAAAGAAAAAGTACTGTTATCAGCCATTATAGAAAAAATGTCGGCCGTCCGAACATATAGTTGTTAGGGCTCGTATATCACATACCCCGATCAATTTCTGGAAACGTTACCAAACGAGTCATGCTTTCCGAAATTTCCCAGATTTTCGACCCGCTAGGGCTCCTTAGTGCGTGCACTATTAGCGCCAAGATTCTTCTTCAACAGTTGTGGATGGAAAAGTTGTCATGGGAAGATCCAGTTCCCGACAACATCCAGACAAAGTGGGACAAGTATAGGGTTGAACTTTTCTCTCTGAACGAGTTGCAACTCCCGCGCCATGTCCTTTGCAAAGATTCCACTGTCATCCAGTTACACGGCTTTAGTGACGCGTCTATTCATGCCTATAGTGCATGCATTTATTTACGTTCAATCGACAGACACAACCAAGTCCATGTTCATCTGTTGTGCGCAAAAACCAAAGTTGCCCCATTAAAGCCAATAACGGTGCCCAAACTTGAGCTCTGCGGAGCTACTCTCCTAGCTAAACTTGCCGATCAAGTCGTAAAAGCTTTAAATTTGCAAATTTCTCAGTGCTATTTGTGGACAGATTCCACTGTTGTGATAGGATGGTTGAAAACTAGCCCGAATCATCTCAAAACTTTTGTCTGTAATCGAGTTGCTGAAGTGCAGCGACTCACCTCCCATGCCACATGGCGCCATACCCCTACCAAATCCAATCCAGCTGATCTTGCCTCAAGGGGAGTTCGACCACAAGTGCTAAAGGACTCTACACTCTGGTGGAACGGTCCCTCCTGGCTACTTGAAGATGAGCCTTCGTGGCCTACCCATGATTTCACGCAAGCAAGCCTTCCCGAATTAAAAAGGGAAGTGCAAGGCCTCGTCATTACTGTACCAAACCATTTTCCATTTTCTGATTTTTCAAGCTTGGCGCGACTAGAGCGCATCGTAGCTTATTGCTTTCGATTTCACAGAAATTGCTCCAACAAAACGGAGAATCGATCTTTTGGGCCCCTTGCGCCCCAAGAACTTCAGGCGTCCTTGATTGCTTTGGTCAAGATCGCACAAAGGGAATTGTTTCCTGAAGAGTTAAAACAGCTCAGCAAAGGTACCATTCTCAAACCTTCCTCTTCAATGAAAGGTTTGAACCCTTTTATCGACCAAGAGGGTATAATTCGTGTAGGAGGAAGACTGCGCAATTCACAGTTTTCTTTTGACAAAAAATACCCAATGTTGATTTCAGCAAAGCACCATTTAGCCAAGCTCATCGTGTCACGAGAGCACCTCAGATTACTCCATGCCGGACCCCAATTGTTGCTCTCTTCCTTGAGAGAAAAATTTTGGATTCTGTCCGGTAGAAATCTTGTCAAGCACGTCGTACACCAATGCATAAGGTGTTTTCGATGTTCTCCAAAATTATCCGAGCCAATCATGGGCAACTTACCTCTTGCTCGTGTTCAGCCTTCCCCCCCTTTCCATGTAACGGGAGTCGATTATGCAGGTCCCTTGGCCATCAAGGATCGAAAGGGTCGGGGATGTAAAATCATAAAATCATACTTATGCCTATTCATTTGTTTTTCTACCAAGGCAGTACACCTTGAATTGGTTACTGACCTATCAACCGAAACCTCTCTATTGGCATTCAGACGGTTTGTAGCGCGTAGAGGCAAACCACTCCATGTCTATTCAGACAACGGAACTAATTTTGTAGGAGCCCGTTCTGAGCTTCGTGAGTTAGGTAATTTTCTCAAAGAGGAAAATCATTCAATACCTGAAGCAGTTGCGGACCAGGGAATCAGTTGGCATTTCATTCCCGCGCACAGCCCACACTTTGGTGGCCTGTGGGAGGCTGGCGTAAAATCCTCCAAGCATCACTTGAAACGTGTCATAGGTAGTACTATTCTAAATTATGAGGAATTATGCACATTGCTAGCTCAGGTGGAAGCAACCCTTAACTCTCGTCCCATTTCTCTGTCACCCGATCCAAATGACCTAGAACCTCTTACCCCTGCTCACTTTTTGATTGGGAGACCCCTGTCAGCCCTACCGGATCCTGACGTGACCAGCATCTCAGAATCACGCCTGTCATCATTCCAACGTATACAACGTCTCCATCAGAACTTATGGAAACGGTGGAACAAGGAATATGTAGCAGAGCTACAGCAGCGTTCCAAATGGCACCTTCACCGTTCAGAATTACATGCTGGGACCCTCGTCTTGGTAAAGGAAGACAATCTGCCACCACCCCAATGGAAGCTAGGCCGTGTGCTAGAGGTACACCCTGATAGTGATGGAGTCAACCGTGTCGCTTCTATCAAGACCTCCCGTGGCATCATCCGCAGATCGTTCGCAAAGATATGCCCTCTACCGGTTGGAACAGAAGATAGATCTTAGTGCATTGAGATCTCAAGTTTAACATTGTATAAGTGACAAATGGCCTTTTTTTTGTGTTGTGCCGTGTCCCTTCATAATTTTTATATGTTTTTGTACAAGGTTTTTGAAAGTTAGCCCTTTCAAGGCGGGGGGCATGTTGGATATTTGTAAAATCCTTTTTTTATATGTCTATGAATTGTTCTTTTTATAGTCTATGTTTGATATATCAATAGTACCATAATACCAAGTTTCATGTTGCGAGCTTCGCTCCAGATTTGTCTCAGAAGCAAATGTGAGTAAGCGCGAACTGGTCATGAGTTAATTGCATACGCATGAAGCAAAAAGTGACCTTGTGCGCTACAGCTTTTGTGCTTATATTAATTAGAAATAAACCTCAAAGTTCAAAAATATTTCAAGGTGTGTTTCTTTTATCAACCCCACAACAATGAGTGTAAGAAGGTTGAGCATTGTGTCCATTCTTTCCATAAGTTTTGTCATTAATGTATCTAGCGTGTTGTGCGTTTGCTTTTGAGAATAATTTTGTGCGTTTTGCTGTTGGTTGTTTGTTGTGTTCTAATCCGAATTACGATCGGCTGCTCTTTCGGCGAATGATATTCCTGGTTGGACTAGCTGAGAGTTTAAATCAGTTTGTCTTGGACGTAAAGGTGGGTATTTTCTTCTTTGTATTTCTTTGGCTACCATGCAGCCTCTATAATTCGCTGGGTGGTTACCTTGGCAGTTGATGCATTTCACATCCTTACTTCTGGTTTTTCTTTCGCAGTCTTTCGTTAAATGTTCACCTGCACATTTAACACATCTTGGCGTTCTGTGGCAATAGTTTTTTGAGTGCCCGTAACTCTGACAGAGCTGACATTGAATTACCGTTCGCTTAATATACGGTGGTTCAAATTTGAAGAAGGATCACAAATGCTAATAAGAAAGTTAACCAAAGTGCAAAAGGTCTTGGTAGGTTCTCTACAACATTTACAGAAGACCAAGAAAGAATGTTAGTTGAACATATCAAGCTATTGGAAGAACGCCTGTTTGGACTTACGTGTGATGACTTACGACGTTTAGTTTACGGTTGGGCAGAAGCCAATAAGATAGAGCATAGATTCAACAGAAATACCAAACGAGCTGGCTGGGACTGGGTTAGAGGTTTCAGAAAACGTAATCTAGACCTTTCTTTACGAAAACCAGAAAATACTTCGATAGCGCGAGCAATGGCTTTTAATAGACCAGTCATAACTAAATTCTTTAAAGTATATGAAGAAACTTGCAACAAATACAAAATTACCCCAGATCGAATTTATAATGTGGACGAAACGGGAGTGTCTACTGTATAAAATCCACCAAAGATATTTGCAAGTAAGGGGAAAAAGCAAGTGGGTACAATTGCTGGGGCGGAAAGAGGAATTCACATTACAGTTGTTTGCTGCACAAATCCTATAGGAAACTATATTCCTCCAACATTTATTTTTCCCAGGAAGAACTGGAAAGAAGGGCTACTGGAAGGAGCTCCAACAGGATCCTTGGGCCTCCCCCAGGAATCTGGTTGGATGTCAGGCGACCTTTTTGTCAAGTGGATGAGTCATTTTCAGAAGTTTAGTCATGCATCTAATGAATCACCTGTGCTACTGGTATTAGACGGACACGTCAGCCATAAAAACTGGGGAGTTCTGCAATATGCTAAACCAAATGGTATAGTTATGATGTGCTTGCCTGCCCATTGCAGTCACCGTATTCAACCCCTTGACGTATCCTTTTTTGCACCTCTAAAAGCTTATTTAAACCAAGAAGTGACGAAACAAATTCGGTCTAACAACGGCAAGCCAATTTCTCAAATGCAAGTGGCTAAAATTTTTCGTCCAGCCTATGAAAGAGCAGCTACACTCGAAAACGCAGCTAGTGGTTTTAGAAACGCAGGTCTTTGGCCCATAAATCCTGACATTTTTCCGGAACATTTGTTTGCACCTTCTAGTAAAACAGATCAACCTGATGTAGCTGATGCTACCCAATTAGTTACACCAGCAATAGAACCAAATTTAGATGAACTATCTAAAGAAGAATCATCACATAATGCAGAAATTAGGAGTAGAAAAGAGGAAGGCATGGTTCTGCTCACAACGTTAAGTCCCATGCCATCGACATCTAAAGCATCGGCCTCTAAGCGCAAGAAAACTCCTTCGTTACTAACTAGCAGCCCCATCATGGAAGAAATTAAACAAAAAATGCACAGATCTCGCAATTCTTGCAACCATCGTAGGGTGTTGAAAACAAACACGATGTATATTTAATACGGTAAACGAATATACAGATTACAGAGTGTGTAAAAATTGTGGTGCAGGTTTCAGGTAATGCAGGATATCGCACTAAAAAGGAAACTAATTTTGATTTTGTATCTAAGTAATCAATAATAAAATTTTTCAAGTTGAACGGCAGCTACACATTTAGGCTACGACGAAGAGATGCAAGTTCGTGTTTTAAACAATAGTTTTGAGCAAAACTTTAATTAATTTCGATAAACCAAATACGACTTATAATTCGTGGTATACGATTGGCGATTGGCTAAGGGAAACAATGAATTATTAAAAAAAAATATATTTTGGTGGTCTTGTGTTGTTTTCTGTAATGCTAGTGAGACAACATGATGGAAAACGGGATATTCAGATGTGAAAATCTTACAGCGATCATTAGAAAAATACAAGTTTCACGAACATATTATTTCTTCAGTCTGAAAACTTGTTCTTTTGAGAAAACAAAATATTACTGCGGTAGCTTGAATTTATTTTAGTTACATTTTTAATATTAAGGCTGTACTTTGGAGCTATAGGTTAAATTTAGACAGCATTTATTCTAAATTTATTAGGACACTATTTATTTTTTCTTCTTCTCCCATTCTTGCCATTTATGTTTTATATATTCTAACTTGGTAATAAGCACCTCATTGACTGTTGCTGGATATTTACATTTATAGTTGATATAATTTGTTGATGTTTAAATATTTCACAATCGTAAAAACAGCGATTACAATCGACAATTAAATTGAAGTTAAGTTAAACGATCAATGGTAAAAAATTTTAGCTATTATCACTGAATATACTCATCAAGTAACTATTTTGAAAGAGCAGCATTCTTTACTGTTACCAATTTTGAACTTTGACGACTGTAAGTTCAGGAAGCGTTTGCCAGTTTTTTTGATATCAGCTTTTTGTCTTAGTTTTGTCTAAGGAATAACTTTACCTAAAGCTTTCACCACCATTTTTATACATTCTGTATAATGAACATGGTTTTGGTTTATAATGGTTTATTATAACGTTAACAATACAAATACCAAACAGACTATTATAACAGACTAGTATACCGAGTGGTTGGTATCTGAATAAGAAGTATACATTGCATAATCACGTTTATCCGAATTCCTGCCCCTAACTGTTATGGAAAAAATTGGTAATGGTAGTAAACTAAAGAGAATAATATTCCGCGTTAAAAATTCTTTGTGTACTATTTCTTCAACATAACAATTTAAAATTTAAAAATGTAGCTATTTAAAAAATAGGAGGTGCTACACTTGTCAAAACAAAACATAGGTACTCATATTTTTCGAATGTACTTTCATATGTAGGTATTTAAATTTTATATATTTATTTTTATATTATTTATTATACAAAGAATTCTTAAAATTGAACGACGCGGAATATTATTCTCTTTAATTTGGTACCATTACCAATTTGTTCCATAAAAATGGGGAGCAGGAATTCGCATAAACGTGATAAGCAATGTAAACGGCTTATGTACAGGGATATGACCGATATGACTAACCACTCGGTATAAATGTTGCTTACTTGGCTAAACTAATAAACTAAGTGAATACCTATACAGGGTGTCGAATTGAATTACGCTATACATGTGGAATTCAATGGTAAAATTTTAAAAGTCCCTTATTTTGGGGGCAAAACCCTCAGCTTGGCACAATTTTGCGAAGATGCGTATAAGCTGTTCTGCAGCTCGATTACCCAAGTGTTTAATTGCGCAATCAAAATATATAATTTTATGAGAATAAATCAGAAACGAATATATAAGTGTGTATAATGTATATTATAATATAATATTACAGAATATCAGCAGAAGAAACATTTGGTAAAAATAGATTATTGAGTTCTGAACATTTTGTATTTTTTGGTTTTGTTTTCTTTTCCAGTGAAGGTATTCACAACAAAAATATTTTCGGATATTTTGTAAGGACAGAATTAACGCTTCTGCGCAACCGCTTACAGAACAACGCGTGTAGTCCGACAACGCAACCAACTCCGCATGCTCGCACCCTGCTTAGATCCCGCGTGACGATATTTCGTGACGCGAGAACCTATAACTTGCCTCCGTATAAGTGTTTTCAACACTAAAAAGATTGAAAAGGCAGAGAAAATAAAACGACAGTCAGCACGACGAGTGAAACAACGCTTGCAAATAGATCCCAGTGATGCATTTGAAGAAGAATTGAACTTTACTGGTGAAATATTTGATAATACAGAAGACAACGATGATGCATATTGTTTATTTTGTGGAGAAGCATTTTCTAAGTCGAAAGCAGGAGAGAAATGGATAAAATGTTCCAAGTGCAATGAACGGGCCCATATTGATTGTGCCGGAGTCAGCCCAAAAACCAAATGTTACACTTGCGATGCTTGTAATTAGTATATGCCATTGTGCCCTAATTGATTAAAATCCTATATATTTTTTATATTTTCAGAACTACGGTTATTTGTAGAATAAGAGTTTTTGTACCTTCTTATATATGTGTAAAACAAATATTTAATGCTTGCGTTGTTTAGAGTTTATTCTATATTTTATGGTCGTATGCCATTTTACCCCCATTTGTATGGGTAAAATGAATAACGTAACTACCCAGAAAATAAATGTTTCTTGAAAAATATGCAATTTGTTCTCTTGTTTGTTACAATCTTGCTAAACCCAATAAAATGGGCTATCTAAAGCATAAATCACTTTAAAAAAATATTCAAATCAGAAAAAACTATAGTAATTTTAAAAAGTGGTATGTCATTTTAGGCCAGTTTCCCCTACGTCTTAGATTTTATAAAAAATTAAGTAAATAATGTAAACTTGATAGGAGTGATTGTTGATGATACAACTGATATTGTCGAAAAGTCTCAATGTGCAATTACTATACGTTATGTTACGAATAATGGAGATTTACGTGAAAGATTTTTAGGTTTTCACGTAAGCAGCAACCGTTCTGCCAGTGCTTTGGTTGAATTGGTAACAACAACTTTAGAACCTTATGACTACAAGAAGAAACTAATAGCACAAAGTTATGATGGTGCTAGTGTCATGACAGGGGAAATAAATGGACTTAAGACAAAAATCAAAAGCGTATCACCCTTCGCGATCTTCTCATTGCTGCGCACATCGCTTAAATTTGGTTCTTCAGCAAGGCACTAAATGTATTCCCCAAAGCAGAATTTTTTTCTCTACACTAACGGGGATTCCTACGTATTTTAATCATTCCGCTAAAAGGACATTTGTATTGGACTCTGTTATGAGAAAACGTATTCCCACAGCTAACGAAACACGGTGGTATACGAGATCTAAAATTTTAATGATGATTTCAGGTGAATGGGAAAATCTAAAAGTAGTTTTTGATAACATAATAAATGACGAGAACTCTGGAGATGAATCAATACGCGGAGCTAAAGGATTTTAAAATTTTTTTGAAAATTTCGAGTTTGCCTTTTTAACTACGCTCTACAAGGATATATTCGGTATAACCGATGTACTTTTTCAAATTCTTCAGAAGAAATCATTAGATATTAAATACTGCTCTGCTCAGATACAGGTTACCTATAACCTTATAAACAAGATACGTAGCACGGAGAAAATAAGGGAATATTTGTATGTTGCAAAGGACTTAGCCGCACCTGCTTTTACGACTAGAAAGACCAAGAATATGAGCGAAACTGCTTTTTTTAATAAATATAAAGTATTGGCGTATGAAATTAGAATTAGATACCATTCTACTTCAAATCAATACACGCTTTTCAAATCTTGAATCATGGTTAAAGTGTTTACCTTTGGTCGACTCTTTAAAATACAAGGATTATGAAAAAACATTTCCAAATAAATAATTGCGTTCACTGAAAGTCAGCTATCCAGAAAAATTCGATTTGGAACTTTTAAAAAATGAATTGTACTTTGTGTATGCAGACGAACAATTTAAAAACAAAGGTGTAGAAGAAACTATTACTTTATTAGTGAAGAGTGGCTTGTGCGAGGTCATGCAAGAAGTATTTAAGAGGGGCCATTAGACTTGTAGGTTACGTCTGTTGTCACAAAAGCGCTAGTGTCGCTAAAATTTAATTATTATTTGAGATAGTTTCAGTTTTAGTTGTTAGGTGGCGCGTTCATCACCAGCCATTGTTTCTGGTTCAACACTGTTACCATACATCACGAGCGTGGTACGTGATGGTCACGTGATAGTTAGTCGGTTGTTACTTTTCAAAGTTCCAAGAAAACCGGATTATTTTTGTACAATTGCACTTTCCAACTCGGTTTTCGGTTTTTGCCAGAAAAATTTGTCTGTTGTTTTGTGGGTGTATTAGGTTATGACACTGACGTTACAAGTCAACTGAAATTGTAATTTGTATCTGGTGCTGTGTAATAGTGATTAACTGACTAGTGATGGGTAGAAAACATACAAGCACAAATACTTCTAGAAATCCTAAATGCAGTAAACGTTCAAAAAGTTTAAAAAACAGCTGGAAACAAAGAAACACAAATAAGTAAGTAATGTTTATCGTGCACGAGCTCGCGTGGACACGGTATAAATGTACGAGGCTTTGTTTCATAGCGCGTTTTTGCGGTAAACATATGGCAAGCCGTTTTACTTTTTATTCAGACTGCTGAAATCTGAAATAAAATTGCTCAATTACTTTTTAGATATCAAACGGACATTCCTGATATCTGAAATTAATTTTAGATATCTAAAATTAATTTCAGATATCTAAAATTAATTTCAGATATCTAAAATTAATTTCAGATATCTAAAATTAATTTCAGATATCAGGAATGTCCGTTTGATATCTAAAAAGAAATTGAGCAATTTTATTTCAGATTTCAGCAGTCTGAATAAAAAGTAAAACGGCGCACCACTATAACGCAATTACGGATATGTGGGATGTGATATCCAAAAAGAGGGCGCTGAACATAAGCACGACACAAAGCTCATGCGTGGAGACCTTAACTTAGACGCCGCAGATTCCTGTAAATGGGATTGCAACTGGAAAGTAGCTGACAGATCCGAACGTGCTGACAGCGTGTTTCCCCCTTACACTAGATATTTGGTTTCAGCTGAGTGTTTTGTGTTTTCAAAAGTTAATGTTAGTTAGTTAATGAAAGAAGGTACTATCTTTGCACTTTCATACTTCAACAAGAACCTTATAGGTACGTAGGTATTATAATTATTTATAATAGATGTGTTTAATAATTAAACACATTTTGTTGTAGAAAGATGTCTCAATCATCAGCAATAGAAAATGTAGTACAAAATGTATCAAATGCAATTCGAAGGGAAGTAACTAACACTGTTGTTGAGAATACGAGAAACCTCTTTCGACCAAGAAGAGCGCGCCAGGGTGTTAGAGGTCGTAGGAGAAATCCTGTGATAACAAAAAACTTGTTTGTACTCCGCTTAGCTCATGCTGATTTCCTGCCAGCAACTTATGAACAATCTTATTAGCTAAGAGAGGATTAGGTAATGTATAACAAGATCTCTACAAGATACATTGAAGACGATCCATACATTTTTATATTTTTTAAAATTTCTAATGATATCAAACTGGTTAATTTAAAATTTAGTAGTTTAATAATAATATTACGTTCAAGTCATGGCCAACTTCAGTTATATGGCCATTCCAATTTATTGTTAATGTTAGTTATTTATCGCATAAGTGTCTTAGGAAGTATTTTATCCACGCAAGAATGTTTGTTCGAGCATTTCATTTTCTTAAGTGGATGAAATACAACTAAAGACACGTATGCAATACAACGTTTTATCCACAATCAGACCAGAGAGTGGTGTTTTTTAATTAATATTTTGGAAAAATTTTATTTAGACATTTTGAACTGACTTTTGTCATACGTGTTGCTATAGATTTACCATTGTTTTAATTATAAGACCTATGTGTTTTATTAATATCATAAGACGTCTCTTAATAGTGGAATTATGACCTTATAATACACTGGTTGTGGATAAACACATTAATTCAAAATTAGTGTAGAAGCTACAACATTATAGACTGTTGTAATTAAATTAAACAATTTTTTATAATATCAACCAGTTGTGGCATTGTCTGCCAGGAAAATAATAATCAACTTACAAACGCATTTAAATTTTCTTTTCAGGAAAAATTACCCGAACAGCAAAAATTAATAGATGCTGGAATCTTCCCGATATAAAAAACTATATACTGTCTATATTAAATAATAATATAGCAGAACTATTACATTTAACAGATTTTCATTTTGGAAAATGTGATAAAAAGAAAAGAATATCTTCTATTGCAATCCAAAATCCGAGCCAATTGGAAGAAGAATTAGGAAAAGGTGCTATTATTATTATCCCGGAGAGAGATCTACCTTCGGATTTACCCATTACTACACCACTAGTTTCAGCTTCTCAGTCAGTAGCTGCTCAGGAAAGCTATTCATCGGGAGATGAATTTATTTCCAATGAAAGTTAGTATAAATGACCTAAATCAATCAAACCCACTGCTTTACAAATATAATAAAAATAGATAATTTTGTATTTTTGACCTTTAATCAAGACCAGTGGTTCACACAATGTGATTCTCAAAATAACTGTGAGAACCAAGTTTCTAAAATCTTAGGTACCTTTGGAAAATTAAGGCACTTACTATAAAACATTTATCCATTTGTATTACCAAAAACCAAATGAATAAAATTAACAAACAAATTTTTAGAATCTACCTACCAGTAGAGTACTTAGTATAGATGTTTATTTCTATTATTTAATGTAGACATTTATAGTGAAAAGTTATTACTAACTGTCAATATCTTAGAGAAAACTTACTTCGTTACTATATTCATAAATTGAATTGTTCGTAGAATTGAAGAAGAAGGCGTACCTATAGCTTATCTTCTTATAACTATTACATTTTTAATTACTGAATACACTTATTTAGGTTCACTTGGTAACCGATTATCCATACAAGATCAAGCAATATCAAATGAGGAAACAAGTTCAAGAGCACTGACTGCAACAGTCATAGATAACACAGCAACAGCTACACATTCTCAACCAACAACCTCTTTGTCACCTGCTAATATTATCAATTTGGAACCTGTGATAGAACATAACATAGCAGATAGTGTTGATATTGGGTGTATTATTAATTATGAGTTCCAGAATTACTCGATTTCAGTTCCATTTCCAAGAATATTGGAAAGTGCTGAGCACATTCGAGTAGAAATATGTAGGCAGAACTGTTTAGAGGATATGTTGGAGTTGTACAAAAATGAAGATATTGTAGAGAAAACAATAACGGTTGCTTTCATTGGAGAGGATGGATTGGATGCTGGGGGTTTAACGAAGGAATTGTTTAACCTATTTTTTAAACACGTGGAAGAACAATTTTTTATAGGGGAAGATTGTTTAGTACCTCATTTGCCATTACATCGAATGAGGCATGATAAAGAGAAGTTCATAATAATTGGACGAGTGTTAGCACATATGACAAATTTAACCCAATCATTACCATCTCGAATCTCAAGAATTATATTCTACCACATTGGAAACTTAGAAGCAGACGTAGATAAAAATGTCTTAATTGAAGATTTTTTGTTGCACATTAGTTATCCTGAAAGGAAATTAGTAAAAAAAGCCTTAAATTGTTTTCCCAGTTTAACAACAACTGATCACGATAACATAATAAATTTGTTTAATTATTATAAGTTCTATGAACTTCCCAAAGAAAGTGAGTTTTCAGAACAGATATTGTCTCTAGCATCTGAATTATTTATTGAAAAACCTAAGAATTTAATTTCCCAAATGAAGAACGGAATACCAGACATACACTGTCAGACATTTTGGAGTAAATGTACACTGTCTAATTTAACTAATATTTTAAACGAACAACGACCAACGGTGTCCAAAATTATAGATTGTATAAATACTGCAGAAGAATGTTTAAATAATGAACAAAGTACAGTGTTACATTTTTTAAAAACATATTTGCAAGTACTTAACTGTGAAGAATTATTGCAATTTATTTTATTTGTCACTGGATCATACAATATGCCCTCGCATATCACAATCACTTTTACCAATTTGACTGGATTAAGCAGGCGTCCAATAACACACACATGCTCTAATGTTTTGGAACTGTCTTCAACATATGATTCTTTCCAAGAGTTTAAAAGGGAGATGAATCAATACCTCTTCTCTGAATATTCGTACGAATATTCACAGCTATAATTATATACCATTTATTTGGTTTAACGAGAGTATACATTATTCGACAGTGAACGGAGAGATTTAAGAAAATTTATTACAGATCTTAATGCAATTTGTTATACTATCATAAAGATTGTTTTTAATACAGGGTTACTGGTAATTCGATACATTCCTTTGGAGATGTGATGGGACAGGACCTAAGAAACAAATTTAACCCTAACATACATCACTTTTACTATTTTTTTTTTATTAGAACATTGAACATTTTTAAAAATTATTTTTTATAAGTTTTTATCACATGATCGAAATGTTGCCGGATATTTTCCATTCCAAACGGATGCCCATAGAGTGAGACAAGTAATCCAGTAAAAAAGTTCAATAAATGTCAAGTAGATTTTTTTAAATGGTGGTCGGAAAAGTTGTGGTCGTCGGGAAAGTACAGTGTACAACTCATGCTGAATGGATATTTCACACTCGTATGCAAACTTTCATACTCGTTTGAAATATCCAATTTTCAGTACTAGTTATTCAATATACTATTAAAGGCATTAAGATCTACTTTTTTGAGGAAAACACAAAAATTTAAATATCTCAAAAACTAATGAGTTTTGCATAATGTATGTTAGGGTTAAATTTGTTTCTTAGGTCCTGTCCCATCACATCTTCAAAAGAATGTATCGAATTACCAGTAACCCTGTATATTGCAACATTGACTTCAGTTTATATAAATAAAAGCTTTTCATACCCAAAGGTTTCCTTTACGTTTTTTTATTTATAAATCTGGTTCCCTAAGAGGATTACAGTAATCCATAATAGGTAACTTCGGGCGTGCAACTGATACTAATTTCTGCATGTTTCAATGTGTATGTTGCTATATAAGTGTTTCTATGGAAACAAAAATAAACGCACCGCATTTCTATGCAAAGGATATAAATAAAGCTGTTTGAGAGTCTACCTAGTATCGATGTCTCATGGCTCCGTCTCAGTGTGTATTGGGTACTGGATAATTGATACATATTTGGGATACATGTATGAATACAGATCTCAATGTGAATGGAACCCTTAAGGGTAGGGGTAGGTTGATGTTGATTTCCGTAGTTTTAGAATACAAGGATGCCAAATTTACATTTATTAAATTGTTATACTGGAGAGTAACCATTCATCTGCAGCCTTTTTTGTATTAAGCTTTTTGCCTTATTTTTGTCCAAGGTATACCTAACGCTACCTGAAGATTGCACGCGAGTTTATACACCCTGTTTAGTTCAATGCATTAGGCATCTGTATGTGATGTCACAGTTTCAACTTGGAGTAGGTACACACATTGGCAACATTACTCCGCTTACCCAAAATTCAGCCTTAGAGTCATTACAAAAACAAACAATTTACTTTAATCTAAAAGCTTGTAATAACGGACAATTTTATTATAAACAAACAATAGGAATAGTATCAAAGAACGAATTAACAGGTTACTGCTTCAAAATATAGCTTATTTATTATGGTAACTACCTATATTATTAATTCAACTATTCTAATATATTTTGCTTTTACAGTTTCATCGCCATTCAAACAATTGTCTATTAGAATTTTTTGTTCCTGAGTTAATCCCAAAGTTTCTGTAAGTAACAATGTAGATGAAAAATTGCCTTCTAAGATAACGACATCTTCGGGGTTGAAAGCTGAACGAATTCTATCTGCTAATTCTGCTTGATCATTGAATACTTCCTGTATAGCTGTGTGGTTAGAGTTTATATTGTTTAATAAACCTGTGGACCATAACTGTATTGGCGTTTGGTTACGCTCTGTTCTAATCCTATGATTATTCCAAGCATCTCGAAATAAACTTAGCTCCTTGTTGATTTCTACCAAATATACTATCTGTAATGCAGATTTGTGAATATTGTTTGCAGGATCTAGCACTCCTTCATCCTCTAATTTGTAAAATTCACTGTAAAATCTATTTAAAACCTGCAATATATTTATTATTGAGTATTTGTAAATGTAATTGCTAAACAATTAATATACTACACATAAAATTCGTTTATTTAGTATAATTACCTGTTGAAATACATCACGCCACAGTCTCTCTATTCGTTGATTATGGACAGACTGTCCTGTTATATGACTTCTTCGGTTACTTCCCCTTATACAATTCATCAACACTGCTACCAAAAAGTTTTCGTATCCGTGATCAGACCTTACTCTTGAAGGCAAACCATATTCAAGAATAGCCGGTATAAAGATTTCTAATACAGTTTGAGCTGTATGTGAAGTAGAACAAGTAAGGTACGTTATTAATCTTGAATATCCATCTACACAGCCATGTGTAACAAAACCCCACCTGTAATAGATGTAGAGATACAATTTTTTATCTTGATAAGGTAACATGTAGAGGTTATTTCAACATGAGAAATTTGTTTAGAACAGGTAGTGCAAAAAATGTATTCTAATTTGTATTTTTAAACCTATTTCTGGAAATTTTAATTAATCACTTTTTCTAGTTAATTTTCCAAAAATTTCAAGAATTCTAATATCTTTACAGTACATTTTTACACAAACTTTTACAGGAAAAATGTGACCTTTTAAACTATTTTATGTAATAATATCATATAATATTAATTAGTGTATAAATAAAAGCTCTTCACATAAAACAAAGTCAATTTTTATAAGTACCCACTGAGTTTCCACATTGGGACTTGCAATTTGAGAACTGACTGGTACTATTAAAAAATCAAGTTGAGGGTGAAAATGCGAAATGAGGTTCAACTTGAATATAAAAAGTTAAAAACTAAATGGTAATACAGGAAATGGGTTGCACTAACTAATTATTATAGACAGGAAAAAAAATGCGGATGTTGCAATCAACCAGCCAGCATGCTCAAGACCAAAGGTATTGACAATGGATGGCATTCATTATTCAGCTTCATCAAAAAATTAACATTATTTTGTACCTGCAGATCTGTTTGTGTTAGAGAATCATCAATAGGTACCTTATTAATTTGCAATGTGCATCCATGTGCCACAACGAATTTGGAGTTGGGACATTATAAACTCTCCTCCTTACTGTTCTTCCCCAACGGCTAGCTGTTCCAAGTGGGTCCACTTCGGTCAATGCTTTTCTGATACGTTTTCTTTGCACAACTAAACCACTGGCTTTTAAAAACCCAGACATCATCTGTTAACAAGTGGAAACGATGCATAAAAAAATAATAACTTCAAAAATATGGCTTCAAAAAATTAATATTTTAAAATAAAAATTTTAAAAATTTTAAAATGACAAATTTAAGTACTACCTACGTATAAAATCTAAAAGTTGTTACCTCAACTCCAGTATTCGGATGATTTTGATGCATTTCTCGAATATTTTGAGCAAGTTCAACATCGCTGATATTAGAATAGCGGTTTCTAAATTTTAAACCATTATCATAACAATTTTTATAAATCACACTTTTACTACAATTGAAAACTTTACTCATCTGTGTAGCCGATAGCCCTCTTTGTATACAAAAACTTAACTGATCGCTATTCACTCTGATCTTTGGTCGTCCTTTGCCTGCAAATATTGCTTAAATAAATTTTCTAAAGGTTTCTACTACTTGAAATAACAGAGCATACAAGAAAAAAACAAGTAATACACCAGATCATGGAAAATAAAAGTACTACTGTCTTTACTAACTTTAGATCAAACTAATAATTTTATATTTACTTACCAACTGAAATTCTAGTGGCAGCATAACCGATAGTAGAAATGTCTCCATTTTCAATATTATCATTGTCGAAAACAATTTCGGTCAATTGCTTTATGGCATTGTCTATAGTGACATAAGTAGCTTCAGATATAGAATTTTGAATTCGATGCAAGTTCCTCTGTGAATTTACAATCATATTTCGTATTGGAGCAAGATTGCCATCTTCAACTAATCTTCTTACTTCTCGGATATTTTGCTCAATTCTGTTTAAAGTAGATTCAGCCATTACTAACTGCGGTAATCTCTATAGACCAATAATTTTTCATTTACTGTCAAAAGTTTGGACCTCAAGTATAATATACAACGACTTAATAACAATTCTATTTACATTCCAAAATAATGTTACTTACCGTTAATTGATAACTTTTGAAAACACAAAACACTCAGGGGAAACACGCTGTCATTTCCAGTTGCGCAATCCCATTTACAGGAATCTGCGGCGTCTAAGTTAAGGTCTCCACGCATGAGCTTTGTGTCGTGCTTATGTTCAGCGCCCTCTTTTTGGATATCACATCCCACATATCCGTAATTGCGTTATAGTGGTGCGCCGTTTTACTTTTTATTCAGACTGCTGAAATCTGAAATAAAATTGCTCAATTTCTTTTTAGATATCAAACGGACCTTCCTGATATCTGAAATTAATTTTAGATATCTGAAATTAATTTTAGATATCTGAAATTAATTTTAGATATCTGAAATTAATTTTAGATATCTAAAATTAATTTCAGATATCAGGAATGTGCGTTTGATATCTAAAAAGAAATTGAGCAATTTTATTTCAGATTTCAGCAGTCTGAATAAAAAGTAAAACGGCTTGCCATATAAACATGTGATTGGTCAATTTGAAAAGAATAAGTAAAATTGACAAATCACACTTTTAACGCAAAAACGCGCGATGAGAAAAAGCAACGCGCGATGATAAAAGCCTCGCACTGTGATACCTTCCTTAACATTTGCATCCGTTTCTAAAAATTGTTATGCATTTTAGAGTTGAACATGGTCTTGATACCGTTTTACCTGATATGACTGTAAATGAAATGGCTGCGAGTGAATTAGAAGATAACTTTTTTGAGACTGAGATTATGATTAAAAAGTATGTAACAAGATTTTAAATAAATATTTCAATATTTTTTTATAGTGCAACTAACATTTGCAGTACCTACCAGTTATAATTTTATGCTTTTATTTCAAATTGTTCATATATTTGCAATTTTTTAGAAACCCTAATTGGTGTTCTAAACAGTATCAAACGCAATGCAGAACAGAGATGAAAAGTAATGAAACTGAATATGGTATAATATCATCGGATGAATGTGACAGGTAAATAAATACCTTTGTGTTTGTCATTTCCTTTTCTTTACCTTTATTTGTAAAACATACTTTCAGTATCGAGAACCATCAATTGACCTTGGAATATGATCCTGGAGAACCATCACCCATTACTGGGAATAGGATAGTAGTACTGGGATTTGTTTTAGATTGGGCATTGCAGCTGCAGCACCAGCATTCAAAATTTTGTACACTTGGCCGTAAACATATGTCACGGCTAAAGTGTAAACTTGGATAGTTTATAAACTAACTGGCTAGTATAGAAACTAATCAAACGTTTGGTTATTTTAGTGGAAAACAAAATTTCCAGTAAATTAGCTGCAAATTTGGCTAGTTTGCAAACTATCCAGTTAGTTTATAAACTATCAAAAAACCTTGGCTAATTTACTGATCTCGATTAAAGTAAATAAAATAACCAATGTTATTGGTTAGTTTATAAACTAGCTATTTTACACTGGATAAAATACACTTTTCTTCTGATGATTCAAAATAGCCAATTTTTTTGCTAGTCTGCAAACTAACCAAACTATCACAACATTTATGATAGAAAAACAGTGTGTAATATAATAACAAATTTTGCGAATTGTTATTCTTAAAGTCAACATATTAAAGTTGATATTGTCAAGTTAGAATCTATCACAGCCTTGGTCACAGCCAACCCCCAATGAGTTTCTTCAAACCACGGTATTTCCGTTGTGCTGTTAATTACTTATTGATAGTAGTCAGTCGTATATTTCCTTTTTTCCGTTCAAATGTTCAAATTTTTGTATTTTATATTTTTTGTGCGCAATAAATAATGTAACATGAGACTACGTGTGAATTAAGTTATATATCAAATAGTTCAAAATAATAATCGTTGGACCATATACTAGCCAAAGCAAATTAACTGAACATAGTTTGGTTAGTTTGCAGACTAGCCAAGAAACTGGCTATTTTGAATTACCAGAAGAAAAATGTTTATTTTAGCCAGTGTAAAATAGCTAGTTTATAAACTAACCAAGGACATTGGTTATTTTATTTACGTTAATCGAGATCAGTAAATTAACCAACGTTTTTGGATAGTTTATAAACTAACTGCCTAGTTTACAAACTAACCAAATTTACTGCTAATTTAGTGGAAATATTGTTTTCCACTAAAATAACCAAGCGTTTGGTTAGTTTCTATACTAGCCAGTTAGTTTATAAACTATCCAAGTTTACACTTTAGCCGTAACATATGTTAAAAAAGAAATTCGCAGATCAGGATTAGTTAGTACTATTGTCTTCAATTGCACAGTATGTACCAGAGAATACAGGTTTCAGACTGAAAATCCAAATAGACCAGTTTCCCTCATAAACGCAGGGGCAGTTTGGGGTACTCTGGCATCAGGAAGTATTCATACACATTTGCCTGAGCTGTTGAGTTCTATGGACATACCGACAGTGTCAGAAACGATGTTCTACGAATTAGAAAATCAATTTGGGGAAGTAAGTTTCAGTGCTTATTTGTGTAAAACATCTGATGATAGTATTTGCATGCACTTGATTGCTATTGATTGTTGGTTAGTTTATGTAGACCTATTCTTGTATTACAGGACTGGAAAATGTCATTATGGAGAAGCATGGAAGCTGCAGGTATCAAAGAACGTGAGCATGCCATAGAAATCGGCAATGCATGTGAAGATGGTACTCCCTGGATAACGGTGTACATGGATGGATCATGGAGCAAACGCTCGTACGGTTCAAATTATAACTCATTATCTGGAATGATTGGTATCATTGGACGTCACACAGAAGAGTTACTTTTTGTTGCAGTTCGCAATAAATTTTGTTCTATTTGCACACGAGCGGCTAACTTAAATGCAGAACCCAATCAACACATCTGTTACAAAAATTGGAATGAGTCGGCACCTGCTATGGAAGCAGATATGGTTATTGAGGGATTTTGTGCAAGCGAAACCATGCATTCTGTCCGATATATAAAATTTGTAGCTGATGGCGATTCAAGTGTGTTTGCCAACATTAAGCGGAAGGTTCCATATGGCAAAGATGTACAGAAGGTGGAGTGCACCAATCATGCTCTGAAAAATTATGGAAAACACTTGTACAATCTAAAAAAAGACACTCAAATTAGTTTACCAGGGAGAAAACTATTGACCAAATCTAAAATTGACCTTTTGCGAAATGTTCAATTTACGAACACGCTAAAACGGACCAAGATGTTAATATGTTGAAGAAAGATCTGCAATATGGATTACATCATGTGTATGGTGACCATTCAAATTGCAGAGAAGGCATATGCAACACGGTTGGACACCAGGCACAAAATCTAATACCCAGCTTAAAATCCACTACGATGTACAACCATATAAATGGGAATTCATTTTGTTAAATTTCATAAATGACATGCAGCTTCGGTAGTTAATCCGATAATTGCAAATACTATTCTTTTTGTAGGTGCCCTAGACCTGGTTATTCGTAAGGCTCATTTGTTGACTACAAATGCGAATAACAATAAAGCAGAAAGATTAATGAATATTGTTGCCCGCTTCAACATGGGAAAGCGGCTTAACTTAGTTCAGAGAGGTTCTTACGAACGAAGAGTATATCTTGCTAGCCTGCGCCATAATAGAAAGTTTGACTGGCCTTCCAGTCCATGGAAAAAAGTTACCGGTCAAAGTCCAGGGAAACACTTCAAAACATTTATTAACAGAAATGTTCAAAACTCGACAAGAAAAGCTCGCAAAAGACTTTGTCCTGATGCTGATATAGCTAAGAAACCTCTCTCGAAAAAAAAAGAAAACTTACTGTGGGGAATAAAGAATATGGGCCAAGGGCTGAAGAGCCTGATGAAGACCAACCATTTATTGACAACGAATGTAAAAGAATATTGGAGCGATTACAGGTTCATCCATTTTTGAAGTCGTGTAACTGGTTTTCAAACATTGTTTTTAGGTTGATGTAGCAGAACGAAATATGACTGCCAAAGAAACTGTGGGGCAGTTCGGTAACCCAGTATTTGCAAGCGAAAGGCAACACAGACTGACAGCATCAATGTTTGGTAAAGTGGTGAAAAGAAGATCTAGCACGCCTTGCCATAATATGGTTAAATCATGCCTAACACAAAATAAATTTTGGTCTGCAGCCACTGAGTATGGTATAGCAAAAGAAGGTGTAGCTATAGCACAGTTCGAGGAGAAAACAAAACTGTCAGTTGAAAGGACTGGCTTATGGGTTGATTTAGATCATGGATTCTTAGGAGCTTCCCCTGATGGTAATTTATTACACTTTATTGCTTTTTGTATCATTTCATCATGTTTAAGTATTATTTTTAGGGCTTATAGGCGAAGATGCCATTATAGAAGTTAAAAGTCTTTATTGCGCATCACAGCTTGATGTCTCAACGATAGAGGAAGTACTGGCAGTTAAAAAAAACTTATTTACGAAACATCGACGGAAAAGTAAAATTGCAACGAAATCATACGTAAGTAAGTTAAGTATTTCGTCTTGCAATGTATACATCCACGACCGACGTCACAGACGTCAAGTCTCGAAAATCAAGAAGGTCGTGTATACATCTATTAATAATATTGCTATTGTTTTTTGTAGGTACAGAGCCAACTAAATGTTACAAGAAGGTCCAAGTGTTATTTTGTTGTGTATGTAAATGACAAGGTGGAACTTTTCGTTGAAGAAATATACAGAGATGTTGAATTCTGGGAGAAGGAAATGGTTCCAGAGTTAGTAAAATTTTATAAGCAGTGTATTGCCCCCGAAATAATAAGGGATAATATAGGCAAAAATAAACGATGTGTAGACCCCTCTTATATTTTGGAGGCAATAAGGACAAGGGAGGAAATTCTAAAACGAAAAGCAAAAAAGAAACAGAATGGTGAAGTACTTACGCCAGTTGTAGGTACCGATTACTGATTACTATTGGAAAATGTAATCAATTACTGACTACTTTTGTAATCATGATGTAATCATTGGTATATGATTATTGATTACAAAATATGTAGATTAACAAATTAGGTTTGGTATGTTTAATAATTGAGTACACCTAATGCAAGTTTCTGAAGTCTTTCATTTAAAGAGGCTCTTATATCGTATAGTTACATTTTTGAAACTTACTTACTTATAGGTACGGTTGTAATCAGCTTCTTGAAGATACGTCTACGCCGTGTATGCTAGCGCCAGTGGTTGGAAGTAATGAATTAGAAGTAGTAATTCATTACTGTAATTAAATTACTTTTTGACTAATAAGTAATTGTAATGAATTACTGTATTCTACAAGTAATGAGTAATTGTAATGCATTACTTTCTTCTAGTACTTTTTATTGAAAAAAATAAATTACATTTCTCACTCTTATCTGAACAAACTGTATGCAATCCAAAATATAATTATGTAACTGTTTTTCTTTTTCTATCTATTGTTAAATTTAAACACCGAATACACAAATTTAAAATAAATTTTAGTTTTAGTTTAAGTACTCAGGAGACCAACCAAATACGTATCACATCAGAGCGACATCTTCACACAAACTGCTGAACTATTGAACATAATCCTGTATATCAGCTGATTATGGACTGTCAACAATTTATTTATAAAATGGTTATAGCTTCATTGCGTTACAATTACTCATTTTAAATTATCAGAAACGGATTGCTACTACCTTATGCAGACAGTAAAAGCAATTTTAGGTCAAAATGTTACCAAAATAGTGTATTTTTTACCCTCATATAAGACGTGAAATTATGATTCACAGGCCACATATGAATGCAAAAAAGGTTTCTTTAACTGCTTTCATATATTCTCTATCATATGACATGAATTTCGTGTAAAAATTTTAAGTTATATGCACGTTAATTATTCCCAAAGATTAGTATGCGTATAAGTATGATATCCAAAGTGGCGCCATCTAGTCACAAAAATTACGAAAAAGCGGCTCTTAAGCTGTTTAGTTTAGTCTTAACGATTCCAGTCACTAGTGTTTCAGTTGAAAGAAACTTTTCGTGTTTAAAACGTGTGAAAACCTACTTAAGGAACACAATTTTCCAAGATAGACTGTCTGCATTATCGACATTATCCATTGAAAAGGAACTGTTGCACGAATTATCTAAATCGGGAGAATTTTATGATATTATTATTAACAAATTCGCTTCACTTAAAGATAGACGCATAAATTTAATTTTTAAGAAATAGTTGATTAGGTATTTTTTATATTTATGCAGATGGGCCCATAATTATACAGCGTTGTCCAAAAAGATATAATCGCTTATATGGGATTGACTTCCAGCTTCCACTCATTGCTGTGATATATAATAAATTATTGGCCCATCTGTAATATGTTATATGTGTATCATAATAAAGAGATTTTTTTACTTTTTCTGCAACTAAAATTTTCATTGACCTCACCTATAGAAACATGCACGAGCCGCCACTGGGACTTGTTAACCTTAAAGCGCCATGGGGGTTGGAAGTCTTCTACGGTGGCAGAAGGATATGTTGAGGCCACCCTACAAAAGAAAATTGAAGTGGCACAAATGCTTAGGCTTCAAACATACAGACTTAAACCATAAAACATACCAACTTGTTCAAGCATTGCAGAGCCGCTTTGAGGTTATGTTTGGAAACATCTGGTTTTTGCGATTAATAACACAGTGGTTACTTTGCAATGGCAGAAAGTACACAATCAATTACAATTTCGGATCCCGAATATAATACCGAATATACTCTGTATTTAAGTCAAGAAGACTATGTTAAAGCTACAACAGGTAGGTAGTAATTACTTCCACTAATGCTAAATTTATCTTAGTTGTGTTTATTTAATAGGTACTTCCCCATTTCAGATGAAGAATTTGTTAGTGCATTACTGGTTCATGCAAGATCTACTAACAGTAATGTTGCAAAGAAAAGTACTTCTCCGATACAACAACCACTCCATCAAAAAGATACCATTATGGATGAAGAACAGGAAATCGAGGAAGAGTGGCCCGAACATGGAACTTTTGATGGCAATACAAAAGTAATTCGTACATGGGGTTACGATGAAGTGACGGCATTGATAAACTCTATGGGAAACCACATTGACGATTTGAATCACCCCAAAAAAAGGAAACATATTTATGAACATGTAGCAAATGACGTCATAAGTGCCGGATATGAAGTAAATGCATTAATGGTTCAAAACAAATGGAAAAGCTTAATAAAAAGCTACAGAAAAGCCAAGGATAATACAGCACGAACTGGTAAAGCAGCTTCCCGGTTTCTATGTTTTACTGCAATGGATAATTTGTTAGGGACACAACCCACCAACTCCTGTAGTCGTTCGTTAAACTCAGAAAACAATATCACACATAACAGTGAACGTGACCTACAAGAAGGAGAATTACAAGAAAATGATCCAAACAGCAGTAATAATATTGTTAAAATCACTGAAAGGCACGAAACTGCCAGCTCTAATGACAGCAGTGAGAACAAAAGTCGTAAAAGGTTAAGTGCAAATAGGATGAAGCTTAATTATGTCAGTACAAAGCACGAGGAGTACAACAAACCCGAAAAGAGACACAAGGAACTAATGGAACTGGAAGAGCAGAAACTAGAGATCGAGAAACGGAAAGTCGCATTATTAGAAGAGTATTTTAGTTATGTGAAAAACAAAAAATAATGTTATATCGTGTATTATTCATTTATAAATATTTTAAGTATAGAATGTATAAGTTAATATTTTAATTAATATAGAATTTAGTAACATTGTTAAGAAATGAAAAAATCAAATGTAAACATTCTTTTGTTTATTCACAGTTCAATAAATACATTTTTAACATATTAACATATTATCTTATTAAAAACTTCTACCTGCCGATTTATCTGTTGTTCAACATTCATATGTGAATTACACGAATTATGATAGCACTCTATTATATAATATTAGCAGAAATGCATTTTACTTATCAACTTAGCGGAATAGATATTGTGTGTGCTTAGATAACATAGTTTTGCTTTTTACTTTAGTTTTGCTGTTTAAACATTTTACATAAGTAAGTTAGTTATAATTAAGCTTTGAAGCTGTAAACATCCTTTTGTAACTCCGAGTTGAAAATAAATTTTTTTAAGATTTATCCAACTCGATAAATTATTTGGCGCAGTCGGTAGGATTCAGTAGTTCAAGTACAAAAATCGACGTGAACGTGTGTTTTAACACTTTGACTGAATTCAACAACACTACCTTCCAGTAGTCGAATAGCAGTTGCTAACGGCAATTTTCAACTCCAATTTGAAGACAAGCATCGCGGATAATTGCGAGAAGATATTGTATACCAGCAATCGCCCAACTACGAGAAGAATACCGCACTAGTAGTTGCACCGGGACAGCATCGCCAAGGGGTCAACCAAACGCGTGTGGCAATATTCAACTCAAGCAAAGCCGAGGACAAACATCGCCGAAGCCAAGCTACCCACCAGCCTGCCAGCATAGCCAGGAAGAATGAAATTCACAACGCTGATTTTACTGTAAGACTTTTATTTTTATATTGTAATAAATTTCAGACTCAAGAAATTAAATATTAGATATTATAGTACATAAGATTTGCTTAACCAAATAAATACAGCAAATAAATTTGGTTATTATAAGCCCTGTCGACTAACTTCAGTTGTAAGCAAGAAAACAGGCATTTAATCAAAACATTAATAATCAATTAGTATTAGCCTCAGTTGAAGTAATATATTAAGTTGCTAAGATTGTCGGAGTACGCAATGACGATTTAGCCTATTAATATTTTTACAACAATTGCGAAAGGAACCTTTAAAAACCAAGTAAAATCCCTGACCCATTCAATAAACAAATAATAATACGCAAAAATAAAATAAAAATATATATATGCAAGAAAACGACGACAGACTACAGGAACTGTTCGCAAACTTAAATATTATAGAAGAAGAAGAAGAAGAAGAAAATTTACCAGCAAACATGGCACAACAATTCCACCTCGAATACCTCAAAACTGTACCAGATTTTGACGGAACATCTTACAAGCTGTCTGAATATGTCAGATCAGCTGAAATAATAATCAATAACTTCTTTCTCAACGGACAAGGAGACGTATTTTTACAACGTCTCGTTTTATCAGCATTAAGGACTAAATTAACAGGAAGGGCTCTTTTAGTCACCAGTGGAAGAGAAATTAGTAACTGGGAACAGCTAAAAACACTTTTGCAACAATCATTTGCCGATCAACGTTCCGAAGACTCTCTTTTGCGAGATCTTATGCTTTTGAGACAACGCGGCGAGTCAGCCCAAGAATACTTTGAAAAATGCCAGGAAGTTCGAAGCCTACTATGTTCGAATTTGCAATTAAACGAACCCAATGCCGTAACAAGAACCACCAAAAACAGTCTTTACGACACATTAACTTTAAAAGCATACCTTTCTGGACTTAAGGAACCAATGGGAAGTTTCTTACGAGCCAAGGGACCAAACACAATGACCCAAGCCATTACCTACGTTATCGAAGAAGAAAACGTACATTATAATAAATCAAGGGAAGTAGCTGAAAGAAATTCAACATCATCCACGTACAAAAAACCAACAGGATTGTACACAAATCGCAATGAATATACAAAACAACCACCAAAACAACACAATTTCGTATTCCCACAAAGAACATATCAGCAACCCACATTTTTAAATAATTCAAGGCCAATGAATTTTCCCGGACAACAACGACCAAACTTTTACAATAATAATATGAGACAACAACCACAAAGAAATGTATTCGCACCCCAACATCGTTTTCAACCAACACCAGTACCAATGGACACTTCATCAGGAACAACAAGAAGAAGTAATATAAGTAGTATGATGGATACTTCATCAGGAACAACAAGAAGAAGTGCACAACCCTCACACTATAACACATCTACCATTCAACGTCAACCACAACAACCATTCAATCAAGCTTGTAACTTCATGCCCGAAGAGTTACATTATCAAGAAGAAACCGAACAACCCACAGAAGAAGAATACTACGAAGATGACACCCAACTTACATCCAACGAAGAAGACTATAACGAGGATTTTACCAATGTTACAACACCAGACAACAACACGTAGAATACGAAGAACCTCTAACCGACCAATTCGAAGACAACTCCACGCACGAAATTATACAAATAAACCACCAAAATTTAACATTACCATGTATTTACATTCCGCAACTAAAATCAAATTTTCTAATTGATACCGGAGCATCAAGAACTCTCATAAAACCCGAAGTCGCACTTAAATATTTCCCAGAATTAATAGTACAAGAACCATTTCAAATTCAAACAGCACATCAAATATCTACGCATCAAGAAACAGCAACAATTCAATTACCATCAATTTTTAAAGTCAATGACAATCACAAATTCCATTTGTTTAACTTCAACGAGAAATATGACGGATTAATTGGAGTAGATCTATTAAGAAAACTGAAAGCAAGAGTTAATTTTGAGGAAAACTTCTTAGAAACACCAATCACTCATATAAAACTATACTCAATCGAAGAAATTAACCAACCAGTACACCATCAAATTATTGTACCCGCTAGATCAGAATATCTCATACAAGTACCAGTAAACAAGAATATTCACGAAGGAATAATCGAACATACAAAATTAAATGAACATTTAGAAATCCCAGCATCATATGTTAGAGTAAAAGATTATCATGCACTTTTATATGTTACAAATACTAGCGATCAAAAGATAACACACATTATAACCAATCCTATTCACATAGAAACAGTAGAAGAAAACGATGACACTATTTCAATCAATCATCAAATGATACCGACTAACTATCCAATACAATCACAAAACGTTAAAAAGCTACAACGAGAAAATTTACAACAATTACGACTGGACCACCTAAATGATGAAGAAAGAACATTTATAAAAAATCTCTGTGAAGACTTCAAAGACATTTTCTTTTGCGATCAAATCCCTTTGACATTTAACAACCAAATTAAACACGAAATAAAAACAACAGACAATTTACCCATTTATACGAAAAATTATCGATATCCCGAAGTACACAGACACGAGGTCAGAAAACAAATTGAGAAAATGCTTAAAGATAAAATAATTCAACCTTCCACATCACCATGGAGTTCACCAGTATGGGTTGTACCTAAGAAGGCAGACGCCTCAGGTAAAAGAAAATGGAGAATCGTAATAGATTACCGCAAATTAAACGACAAAACAGTTGACGATCGATACCCTCTACCAAATATAACCGATCTATTGGATAAATTAGGAAAATGCCAGTATTTCACAACACTCGATTTGGCTTCAGGATTCCACCAGGTCCAAGTAGAAGAAAAGGACGTACCAAAAACCGCATTCAATACGGAAAATGGTCATTACGAATTTAAACGTATGCCATTCGGCCTTAAAAATGCACCCTCCACGTTTCAAAGAGTAATGGACAACATACTCAGAGGTATACAAAACGAAAAATGTTTAGTATACCTTGATGACATAATTATATTTTCGACTTCTTTACAAGAACATATTTCCAGACTGAAAGACGTATTTTCGAGATTAAGATCAACCAATTTTAAAATTCAACTTGACAAAAGCGAATTCTTAAAAAAGGAAGTACAATACCTAGGACACGTGATTACGCCACAAGGAGTAGAACCAAACCCTGAAAAAATTATAGCAATAAAAAATTACCCAATTCCTAAGACACAAAAAGAAATTAAAGGATTTTTAGGCCTATTAGGATATTATCGTAAATTCATAAAAGATTTCGCAAAACTGACAAAACCCATGACCAAATGTTTGAAAAAAGGAGCAGCAGTCATATTAACACCAGAATATAAAGAAACCTTTGAGAAATGCAAGAACATCCTCATTAATAAACCTATTTTACAATACCCAGACTTTTCAAAAGAATTTAACTTAACAACCGACGCATCTAATTTTGCAATTGGGGCAATATTATCTCAAGGACCAATCGGAAAAGACTTACCAATATCATATGCCTCAAGGACATTAAACGAATCAGAACAGAGATACTCTACAATCGAAAAAGAATTATTAGCCATCATTTGGGCAACCAAATATTTTAGACCCTACCTTTATGGACGAAAATTTAAAATACTTACAGATCATAAACCATTGCAGTGGTTACATTCGCTAAAAGAACCGAATTCTAAGCTCGCTAGATGGAGGCTTAGATTAGAAGAATTTGAGTATGACGTTATTTACAAAAAAGGTAAAAACAACACTAACGCTGACGCATTATCAAGAATACAACTAAACCCTGTCGATACACAATCAATGATCGTTAACTTCGATACCACGATGGAAGAATTAATAAGCGATATTATAAATAATACCTCAAACGAACAAACCGATGAGATTACCATTATTCCAAATGAAATCCATAATGCACCTGAAGAGTCAAATGAAAACGAATTAACACCTACCGTTCATTCGCAAGAAGATTCAGAACCTAGCATACCAATTTGCGAAGACGCACTAGAAAGTAAAAGAAATCAAATAGTAATGACAATAATACATGGAAGGTCAACCAAACCAAAATTAGAGAAAAAGGAAAGAAATATGATAATTACCGCCCACTTAGGAGACAACAATTTCAGACACAGTATAATAGAATTTTTAAGAGAGTATTGTGAACCAAATAAAACGTACTACTGTTCTTTTCCAACTGAAGAAATTTATAAGCTAACATGCGAAATAGTCCGAGATCACTTCACACAAAATCAAATCAAATTTTACAAATGTACTAAAAAGGTTTTACACATAATAAATAAAAATGACAGATTAGAGATAATTCAACATCAACATGAAGGAAAAACTAACCACAGGGGTATCCAAGCCACTTGTATGGCAATAAAAAGAAACTATTATTGGGAAAACTTAGAAAATGATGTTACCAATTTTATTAATCAATGTATAATATGTAGAAAGACTAAATATGACAGACACCCGGTTAAAGCACCTCAAAATGTCACTGAAACACCCAGCAGACCCTTTGAACATCTACACATCAACACATTTCAAATAGAAAGGAATTCATTTTTAACAATTATCGACTCATTCTCAAGATTTTGTCAAGCCTACTATATGACATCAAAAAATGGAACAGAAGTAGCAGAAAATCTAATAAATTTCATCTCTCAACATGAATCACCAACACAAATTACTATGGATGGAGGAACCGAATTAACTAATGAAGTAGTTAGAAATTTACTGGAACTACATAAAATCAATATTCACATCACCACCCCGAAAAATCCAAGATCAAATTCAATGATCGAAAGAGTTCATTCCACATTAATAGAAAACTACAGAATAATCAAAAACAAAAATAATAAAGAAACACCTAAACAAATAATCACATATGCCATTATCGCATATAACAACACCATCCATTCGGCTACCAAATTTACACCATTTGAAATTATTTATGGGCATACTGCAACTCGAGATCCGTTCGATCTTCATCTAAACCAAAAATTTTACGAAGATTATATAACTACCCACAAACACAAATTGAACACCCTATATGAATCATTGAAGGAGTCAATGCATAAAAATAAAGAAAATCTAATTAACAAACGAAATAAAAAACTTGGAGAACACAACTATCAGATAGGAGATAAGGTTATGATAAAAATTGATAAAAGAGGAAAAGCAACTAATAAATACGAAGGACCCTATACAATTACCGAAATATCAGATAGAAATACCGTGACATTAATAGATTCAAAAAATAAGGAAAAGAAAAGACATGTCGAAGCATTAAGTAGACCTATTCTTTCAGATGGATCAGCACCTCCGCCGTCGCAACCATCGATAAGCCAATAATTACGAAAATAGAAAATAACCCAGGCTTGTTCCCACTGAAACTCGGAAGAGCAAGGAACCAAATAGACAAATGGACAATAATCAAAAATATCGATTACTCGTCACTAATACACCAATACGAATGGTTAGAATCAAATATACAAACAATGAAAACCACTTCTACACAAGTACCTCATGGACATTCATATGATAAAGAACTTCAAAATTATTATATGTTATTAAATATCACGTCAACGGAAATTAAAAGAAAAACAAAACAAATATTTTTAAAAAGAAATAAAAGAGGACTAATCGACGGTCTAGGAACTGTATTCAAGTTCCTAACCGGAAATCTAGATTCAACAGATGGGACCAAGTATGAAAAAGCAATTACAGAATTACAAAAAGCTCAAGAATCCCAAAATAAAGTAATCACCGATCAAATATCCCTAACAGATCAGATACTTGATAAAGTAAACAGTACAATCAATATCTTAAGAATCGATCAGTTAACATTATTATCAAGAATGAAGCAACTTGAAGCGGAAATTAAGAAACGTGCTCTACACGACGCTGATATGTACAGCATAATCAATATGCATACCATATTTTTACAGATATCAGGAATGATGAATCTTGTACTACATTTATTCAATACTTTGGAAGATGCAATCACCTTCAGTAGATTAAAAACAATGCATCCGTCAATCATTGATCCCGAAGATCTGGAAGCTAGCCTGCGATTTATTCAAGATAAACTACAAGAACAGCAAGTACCTTTTACAGTCAATCAAGAGAATTTAATATTATTTGAAGAAATAATTACGGTCAAAGCGTACCAAATAGATACTAGGATCGTATTCATTTTAGAAGTACCATTGACAAATTTAGAAGTTTATGACTACTACCATCTTTATCCGATACCTGTAGCAAATAATGAATATTTTCAAATAATCATACCTCGAAAAATCTATTTACTTTACAACGAAAATAATTTCATCTCTACAGACGAAATGTGTAAAATATTGAGCAACAATGAATTCTTATGCGAAACACAAGAAGATCTAAGTTCAGAAGACCCTTATTGCGAGACGCAACTTATTTCATTCGCTAAGAAAAATGATTGTAAACCAAAATTGTTCACACTAGAACACTTCAAAACACAAAGAATCACTGAAGATTCTTGGTTGTTAATAACCAATAAAGAATTAATATCTACCGTCACAAACGGAGCCAATACCTACAAAATGCTTTTGAATGGAGCATACTTGATACAACTACCACCAACATGTCAATTAAAGATTGAAAACAAAAAATTGAAAACGACTCAATATTCAAACACGATCAACGAAGTCATTCAATTACCAATGATTAATTGGACAACCATAGAAAAATACCAAGAGGATCAACTTCCATCTATTCACCTGGAGAGTATTCAACTTGATGATATCCTAACTTTAAAAAATAAATTGAGGGAATTACCCAGAAGTTTGTATACTCCCAATTTTAATATACAGCCACACATTAGTAGCATTGTAGTTTTTATTCTAATTACTGTTATAATTGTAATTTTATTCTTGTTATATAAATATAGAAAATTGCCGGTATTTTGTAAGGAAATCAATAAAGAAAAACCTATAGAAATAGTACCTTAGAAATTAAGATAAAAATGTAATTTTACCGTAATTTCTGTTTTAATAAAGGGAGGAATTATGATAGCACTCTATTATATAATATTAGCAGAAATGCATTTTACTTATCAACTTAGCGGAATAGATATTGTGTGTGCTTAGATAACATAGTTTTGCTTTTTACTTTAGTTTTGCTGTTTAAACATTTTACATAAGTAAGTTAGTTATAATTAAGCTTTGAAGCTGTAAACATCCTTTTGTAACTCCGAGTTGAAAATAAATTTTTTTAAGATTTATCCAACTCGATAAATTATTTCACGGTACATTCGCTAGTTATGTATCGAGATGTTGCTTACGCTTCATATTGTAAACTTGCAGACTATATTCCTGCAAGTCATTAGAACGTTAGATTAAAGGTATAATATTACTTTATGCTGTTTGCTACATTTTCTAGCTTTAGTCTTAATTCAACTTTTGTACAAGTAGAACCTATTTAAGTACTCCAAAGTTTTTGTAGTTTTAACTTTGTAAACTAAATAAAACAGTTTTTAAAAAGTCCTTTCTGTGGTGTGAAACCAAAACTGGCGCAGTCGGTAGGATTGTCGAGAGGAAATCACGTCATAAATTCGTCTTGTTTCCTTACGTTTTAACGTTTTACTCGGCGATCCTTTAAATTAACTTCAAATCGCTTATGTGAAGAACATCAAAAACCTACAAGAGGCAACCATCAAGCATCAGCACAGCTACGCCGAGGACAAACATTGCCAAAGCGAAGCATCCCTGGTTCCTGAAAAACCCGGTCTATTGGAGACACCCCGGTCAATCGTCGACCTCCTGATCATTGGGATCACCTAGATCTTCAGACTACACTGAGATCGAACGACTTCAATGAAGTAAGCATTATTTTCAATTTTTGTTCAAGTGATACTGAATCAAGTTTTTAAATAAATAAATAAATTTTAAACCTAATAACCTAGTATTAAGATTTACTCATAAGTTCAGGTTCGTGCCAGTAAGCATTATTCATAGCGAACTCGCTAGAGTTGATAAGAAGCTTTGATACTTGGAACGAATGCGTAGGAACCCTGAGTAGGATTGTTTACTAACGTAAAACGATATTTCAAATAACAATTATTGTGTAAAAACAGTGCATATGAGTGTTGAACGTGATAGATCCAGATCACCGATAACATCTCGATTTTTACCTATAGACAATCAAAATCTAAGCATTATGGCAAATTTATTCCCTGCCGGTTTTCAAATAGCAATGCTATCTGAAATACCAACATACGATGGCAACTCAAGCACCCTTTCCGAATTTATTAGGGCTTGCGAAGTCATATTAACTCAATTTTTTGTAACAGCACAACCCGATGCATACAGTAATACTTTTCTATTATCCTCAGTTCGTAACAAACTGAAAGGAAACGCTTTAGAAGTTGTAGCAGGTTTTGATTTCAAAACCTGGAACGAACTAAAATCTGTACTTATAAGCAACTTTGGAGACCAAAGGTCCGAATTAAATCTCACAGTTGATTTAGCAAAAACCCGTCAAAATTCTCGAGAAAGTCCAATTGAATTTTATAACCGAATCAGAACACTTTTAGCAATTTTTAATTCGAAAATTTCTCTTGGAGCTGAAACTCCGGACGTTAAAAATTACAAATTAGCAAACGCTAGGAACTTAGCCCTTAGATCTTTTCTTAGCGGTTTAAATGAACCTTTTGGATCACTTTTAAGGAGTAGAAATCCTGACACATTAGAAAAAGCGATTTCTGTTATTCGGGATGAAATCGAAATTCAAAATTCAAGTTCAAATTCCAACGGAAATCCCAGATATAATCCTCAAAATCCTCATGCATCACACTTTAATGCCACACCGAATTTTAAAACGTCATTCCAAAATTATAGAAACCCATTCCCAACTGGGCAACAAAACTTTTTCCCCAATAATAACTTCATGGCAAACAGAAACCCCACATTAAGGTTAAATCCTAACACCCCACTTTCTCGATTCCCGAACCAAGGTTCTGGATTTGGAAATCGAAATGTTTGCACCCCAACGTGGTTTCAGAAACACCACACCTGGCGAGCCAATGCAGATTGGATCAGCCAATAAACGTCCACTCTCCGGACAAACAATTAACCCTAACAATTTTAAAAAACCTAACTATTTTAATAGTACGCAATATATCAAACAATCGAATCAACCGAGAAATTTTCATGCCGAGGAACTATTTCATCACAATGATGACATAGACCCCGACTTTTCCGAACACCCAGAGTATGATTATTCGTCTACAAACGAATATGATGAAACCCCTGTAGAATATAATGATACAGTCCAAGACTTTGAATACGAAAACGAAGCAGCTGGAAATTTTCCCAACTAGCCTCGGAATTAATCGAAAATTTTAACCTTACCACCATTAAATCAAATCTACCCTACTTAATTATACCTGGTACTAAAGATAAAATTTTAATAGATACAGGTAGCAGCAAAACTATTATATCCCCTAATTTCGTAAAGGAACATTTTCCAAATTGTATTTTAAACTGTCCATTTCAAATCACTACGTCTCATGGTACTACTTCCCATGATCAAGTTGCTAACATCCCTATAAATTCTTTGTTCAATGAACCCGGTAACCATTTATGTTATATGTTCGACTTTAACCCCAATTATGCAGGATTAATTGTCTCAGATCTATTCTCAAAAATCAATGCAAACATCGACTTTTGCTGGATGCATATTCAGACAGAAAGCACGATCGTACCCTTTTTCTATAACCAGTCAAAATTAAAACAGGAAATGCAAAGAAGAAATGAATGTAATTTCACTAAGCTAAAAACTCAATCGGAACCTATAAAATATTTAACTATACCACCCAGAACAGAAATCCAAATTAAATTACCGACAACGAGTACCAATGGTACACGTATTTCTAATAAAATTAAATTCAATGATAGTTGTTTTACGCCTAGAGCATTAGTTAAGGCATACAATAATTATTTTTACACGACAGTGATTAATACTTCTACTGAAGCTCAACACTTTCGAATATATCACCCCCTAGTTTTGGAAGATTTCGAAATTAATAATCTTGAAGTTAACAATATAGATTTAAACTCAATACCAAAACACAAAATTCTTAACGACAATTTAAAAAATATTAATACCGAACACTTAAATCCCGAAGAAACAATTAAATTAAAAGAACTTTGCTACGAGTACAAAGACATATTTTACTCCCCGGAAATACCATTAACTTTCACAAACCTAGTAAAACATCATATACGGACGAAAAATGACATCCCAATTTACACCAAAAATTATCGATACCCCCACGTACACCGAAATGAAGTAAAACAACAAATGACAAAAATGTTAAGCGAAGGTATTATCGAGCATTCCGAAAGTCCATATAATGCCCCCATTTGGATAGTTCCCAAAAAAATGGACAATTCAGGCAGACAAAAATGGCGAATAGTCATCGACTATCGCAAGCTAAACGAAAACACAATTGAGGACAAATTTCCATTACCAAATATTGAAACAGTTTTAGATCATTTAGGCCGTTCAAACTACTTTTCCACCTTAGATTTGGCATCTGGCTTCCACCAGATAGAAATTGACAAAAACAGCTTTTTCGACCGAAGAAGGTCATTTTCAATTTAAAAGAATGCCCTTTGGCTTAAAAAATGCCCCCGCCTCTTTCCAACGTCTAATCAATCAGGCACTAATCGGTTTAACCCACACGCAATGTATGGTTTATCTAGATGATATTATCGTATATTCCGCATCATTGCAAGAACATCTTGTAAAACTTAAGAACGTCTTTGAACGATGTAGACGTTATAATCTAAAAGTACAACTAGACAAATCAGAATTTTTAAGAACCTCAGTACCCTATTTAGGACACATCCTAAGCAAGGATGGAGTAAGACCAAACCCTGACAAAATTGCAACGATCAATAAATTTCCCCTTCCGAAAACCCGTACGGAAATTAAATCATTCCTTGGAATGTTCGGCTATTATCGCAAGTTCATAAAGGACTATGCTAAAATTACGAAATTATTAACTCTATGTTCAAAAAAAAGATAGTAAAATTATACATGACGAATCTTTTATTCGAGATTTTGAACATTTAAAGACCATTTTGATGAATGACCCTGTCTTAGCCTACCCTGACTTTGAAAAAACATTTGAACTTACGACAGATGCTTCGAAATACGCTATCGGTGCCGTATTATCGCAAGCTGGAAAACCTATTAGCTACGCATCACGTACGCTAAATCAATCTGAAATAAACTACCCAACTATAGAACGAGAACTACTAGCAATAGTTTGGGCCTGTAAACATTTTCGCCCATATTTATATGGAGTTAAATTCAAAATTTACACAGACCATAGACCCCTTATTTGGCTACGGAATATCAAAGAACCCAATTCTAAGCTCACTCGATGGAGTATAAAATTAGAGGAGTACAACTTCTCAATCGAATATCTCCCTGGAAAATTAAATAAAGTTGCGGACTATCTCAGTCGCATCCAAATTCACCCCGCAACCATAGAACGACTTAACACTCCTGAACCCGATTTCGATCAAGCTAGTATCCTTCCTCAAAGATCGGATACACCAAATTTAGATGAATTTACTATTCCTACATTTGCACCACCCGAATTCGAAGAACCTTCTTGTAACTCTAACTTACCAACTGACAATGTAATTGACAATGATTTGCAAGACAATGTTGACAACGATGACGAATCCCTTATAAATACAGTACATACACAACAATCTTCAACCCCTGTTATCGATATATCAGAAAAACCTCTCCAGCATCATAAAAATCAAATTGAGTTTTTAAATGCAGTATTACCAAAGAAAATACAAATTTCAAAATTCGACGGTTTTAATCATTACTCTATTTTCACAAATCCGCAGAATCAGACTGAAATGTTTACAAAATTACTTCTAGAATATTGTGAACCCAAAACACATTACTACTGTATCTTCCAAAATGAAGATATTTTTGATCAATTTTCGAAATTTCTAGTCGAGGTCACTAACGAAAATTCTCCTAAATTTCATAAATGTACCACCCAAGTTATGTATGTCACTAACCCAGATGACCGAAAACAACACATATCAGACTACCACTTAGGTAACAACAATCACAGAGGTATCAAAGAAACAATAGAACACCTTAAACGAATCTATTATTGTAAAAATATGGATAAAGACATACACGATTTTATAAATGCTTGTGACACCTGCAAATTGCAGAAATATAATCGCAAACCAAATAAACAACCTTTTCAACTCACCCATACTCATAACAAACCTTTTAAATGCCTACATATAGATATATTCCAAATAAATAAATTAAAATATTTAACAATCATTGATTCCTTTAGCCGTTTCACTCAAGCTTATTCTTTACAATCTAACAATAGTATAGATGTAACGAATGCTTTGTTTAAATTTATGTCGAACTATGCTATACCCAAAACCATAGTTGCAGATAACGAATTCGATAACTATTCCTTCAAAAATTTCCTAAAACTACACAAAATTAAATTACACCTGACTACACCCCTACATCACCAATCAAATTTACCAATCGAACGTGTTCACTCCACCCTTATTGAACATTATCGGTTACTAGAACAGACACCCGAAGAAAATCGGATGGACTATTGCATTTTAGCATACAACAACTCAATACATTCAAACCTTAAGTTTACACCCTTTGAAATCTTGTTCGGACACACCGATAGTTTAAACCCCTATGACCTTTGTAACGACAGATTCTATGACGTATATACAAATGACCATAAACTACGTATGAACCAATTTTACAAAGAATTAAAAGAAACACAAGACAGTACTAAAGAACAACGAAACTTAAAAATTAACGCCAACAAAACCCCTGTTAGTTTTGAATTAGATCAAAAAGTATTTATAACCAATACCCAGCGAAATAAAAAAGCATCCAAATTTACAGGACCCTTTAAAGTTAGTACTTAAAACGTATCTGGTTCAGTTTTGTGCACTAATCTAATTGTTCTTTTGTTTTATTTTTTAATGGCAGAAAGCTATTTCGATCTAAATTGTTTTTAATTCCTTGATACTTTACACATGCTCTTCTGTAATTTAATTAAAGACCACTTTTTTGCATAGATAGAAGAAAATGTTTTAGACAAATGTTGTAATAAATAGTTTTACGATTTAAAAAAAAATATATTTTCAAAAATCTATGGGGTGGTTATGAAAATATTGAGATTTGAAATTTTTGATCGGCCGCCATTTTGTTATTTGAAAAAATATAAAATAACTGTAAATACAAATGTTGTAGAGAACCGTAAGCTCATTTTGAAAACTTTTTTGAAATATTCCCTGAAATGAAGGAGTTATTACGATTGTTAAAAAAACAAAAGAAATCCAATAACTACGAATAGAGGCGCCAAATCAAGAATTGGAACTAAAAAAAGTTGTTTGTTTTAATGAGTTCTAACTGCCATTTTCGGGTGTAACGACTTAGTATTAACACCCTGTATAATAATATATAGAAAGTAATATTTTAAAAATTTTAAGTACGTAAACAAAGTCAATAACAGTGAGGTTATAACATCCAGGCACTTAGCTGTAAAAATGTTCTCAATTTAATAGATGGTCAAAATACATACTACATGCTATTTACTTATCGTGTATGGTATATAATAACATATAGTAGGTAATATTTTAAAAATTTTAAGTAGGTAAACAAAGTCAATAAAACAGTGAGGTTATAACATCCAGGCACTCTACGTTTCGGTATCGGCTACGAACGTATTTCAGACGAAAGCACTCTAGAATCACCCACCACTCGATATCGAGTTCACTATCGGCTGGTGGTCGACACTCGAAGGCGTTCGTGTCGAGTAAACCTGAATCGCACTGCTGTTCCTTTCTGGTTGGGCGTCGAGCCTTGAGCCACGAAAATGCTGTTTCCCCTTACCCCTTGAAGACAAGCTAAAGGCTGAACGCAGATTTGTATGTAGCGCCCTCAACGGCGAGACAGCGCAATTGTTGTGTATAAAAACTTGTTGTTTACATTTAACTGTGTTACAATTTGCGGTTATTTATTTCTATTATTCTATTAAATAAATAATGAATTCGAAGCAGCGAGTATCGTGTAGGGGAAGTGGTGCTGAGACGGCATACCAGATAAGATGCATAGTTGTTATTTCAAGCAAACCGTTTAAAATTGGCAGGAATTTATAGCTTCACAGTAGTGCCAACGTCACGTTCGTGCATCATGGTTGTGTAGAAATGTGCTGATTGCAGTGTTACAAAATTACACGTGTTTTATTAAAAAAGGTAAGTGAAAAGTTATTTTTGAGCATTTTATATTCGCATGCTATTTTAAGAACTTACACTATTTCTTAAATATTTCAACTGTGACACATTTGCATGTGCTTAACCTACAATTACAAGGATGTTTTGAATTCCGTGTACCATCGTTAGCATGAGTAAAACATAAACATAGTTGCCACTGTAGGGTGGTGCTAAGACGGCATACATAGATGTGCGATAAGATGGCATGGTATGCCATCTCACCCTTACAACAACTTCATGATAAAACCTACGTTATATTTTTAATAATTTCAGAAATGGGTAAAATATATACCAGAAAATCTACTCGTCAATCATGGGACGAGCAGAGCATGCAGCAAATAGGGTGGGATGACTTCTAGCCTCAAAAACATTTAATGTGACATTTACCACTTTAAGACGTCGTGCACGCGGTGAAATGGGGAACAAGAAAGGATATATGGGAGGAAGGAAAGTTACTTTCAATTCGCAGTTAGAAGAATAAATAGTTACACATTTAAAAAATTTAGAAATACGATTCTTTGGCATGTCGAGTACTGATGTTCGAAAATTAGCGTACCAAATAGCAGAAGCAAAAAAATTACCACACCACTTTTCGAAAGTTAAACAAATGGCGGGGTGGGAATGGTTAAGGGGATTTGTAAAACGCAATCCTTCGATATCACTAAGAACTCCAGAAGCAGCATCATCTGCGAGGGCTCGATCTTTTAATAAACAACAAATTTCAAAATATTTTAAATTGCTGGAAACTGTAATGGAGCAAAACAATTTTGCTCCTCATAGAATATGGAACATGGACGAGTCGGGATTTTCAACAGTTCCGTCAAAAAATGTCAGAATTTATGCAACAAAGGGCCGTAAACAGGTGGGGATTTTGACTAGCGCCGAAAGGGGTCAACATTTTACAATTGTTTGTAGCATGAACGCAATCGGATCTTATATCCCACCAGCCCTAATTTTCCCGCGAAAGAATATGAAGAATGAGCTGATGGATAATGCTCCAACTGAATCTGTGGCTTTCGCCCAAGAAAATGGATGGATGAATACGGAAGTATTCTTAAAATGGCTAAATCATTTTGTACGTTTTACAAAACCGTCTAAAGATGAAAAATTGCTCCTTCTACTTGATGGACATGCCAGTCACAAGGGTTTTCAGGCATTAGAGTATGCTAAGGATAATGGGGTAATTATGTTTTGCTTCCCACCGCACTGTAGCCACAGGGTACAACCTTTAGATATTTCTTTCTATGGACCATTAACCACGTATTATAATCAAGCATTAACTGTTTGGCTGAAAGCTCATCCGGGGCGAACTGTGACTCATTACCAAATTGCTGGTCTTTTTAACAACAATTAGCAATGCAGAACGGGGGTTTTCTGCTACAGGAATTCATCCGTTCAACGCAGATGTTTTTAAGGACTGGATGTTTGCCCCTTTAGAAGTTGTTCCCCTAGAAAAAACCGTTCTACAAGCCACGCAGGACGTTACTCCCATACAAGATGATCCTTCACCAACATGCCATGCTTCTCAACCCCAACAGGTCACTTTAAATGATGAACAACTCCTTCCTCCGCAAGCCACTGTGGCAGATCATGGTTCTCAACCCCAACAGGCCAATTTAAATGGTGCACAACTCCTTCCCCCGCAACCTACTGTGGCAGATATTTCTCCCTTACCAGTGGCTCCTGCTCCTACAAAATCAAGGAAGAGTAGAAATAAAGGAATTTATCAAAAGGAAAAGCAGAAGTTGCCGAAAAAACTGAAAAACTTTTAAGAAAAGCGGCAAATGCAGCTAAAAGAAAATTGAAAACAGTTGAGGAAGACAAAACAGACTTTGACCAAGTCGAAACTGATGGTGAGGAAGACTATGCATGCATTTATTGTAATGAACTGTTTTCTCGTTCTCGAGGTAAAGAACTATGGTTGAAATGTGAAACTTGTGGTAAATGGGCTCACTCTGAGTGTGCTGGTTTAACAAAACGCGCAAAAAGGTTTATTTGCGATATTTGTAAGTAGGTAGGTAATATGCCATCTTATATATATTATGTATGTCATCTTATCTATACGTACGGGTAAGATGGTTTTTCACAATAAATTTTTAAACCATATAAATCCTAAGATGGCGGTCAGTGAGTGCACCACGGAACCTTCTCGTGTATGTAAACGTTGTAAATCAAAAATAGTAAACGGTTTTAAATGCCAAAAGTGTGCGTCCATGATACACAATGGTTGTATCAAATATTGTAACAATATAAAATTTGTGAAGGACGATACTATAATTTGATGTGAGGAAAAGAACGAACCTACAGCTGATACTGCTTTAAAGCAGAGCGAGTCGCCATTTTTCGATGCACGAATCACCCGTAAAGGTAAACAATCATTATTTTAATTATACAATTGAGCAAAAAGACACTATCATTAAAGAACTTCGTGATAAAATTGATTTGTTAAATGATAAGATAAGACTGTTGGACAAAATCGAGTGTTTGCAAAAACTAAGTGTGGCCAATACTGAATTGGGCGGCGAAACATCTGCAAGTCCGCCAAAGCGTATCAAAAAAACATTCAATAAAATTGTAAATAATACAGCCAAGGGAAAGAGTGACACACCACGCGTCTTATCAAAGTGTGACATGGCTCCGGCGACCAGCATCAAACAGGTGGCGACTATCCAAAATGTGGCTGCAGCTGTACACCAAGCCGAAACAGTTAATAAATTAAATGAATATATCCATCTCGCAAACCATGAAAACTCAACAACTAACACGAGCTGCAAGGGGCAGGAACAACCAACTAACGATTGGAAACCTGCGCCGTCAAGAAAACGCAGTTCAAATCGGTTCAGAATTGTAGGTAGCAAAAGTACCGAGAATAACAATTTAAAATCGGTGCCTAAATTCGTAGATTTGCATGTATATAGATTTCACCCTGATACCACTGTAAATAATATCATGGACTTTCTGAAACCTAGTTTTCCTGAGGTGCGATGTGAACAATTAATAGCTAAACATCTGGGTAGCTATTCTTGAAAAACGTGAACGCGTGTTTCACCTGTGAAGTGGGCGGAGTTCACCCTAAAACTAAAACTATGTATTCTTGAATTCTGGGAACGCTCACATACCGCCAAAAATGAGTGAACTTGCTTCGCCTAGTAAATTTTCGGGGAATCAAATTGTTCACGCCGTGAAAGTTGGATTCTAACCTCGCGTTTTTGACATTTGTTCATTTGTGAGGTTTGAATGTTTGATTCAAGTCGATTCAGTGCTGTGTTTTCCACTTTATAGAAATTAACATGGATATAGGTAATTTGCTTGTTTCAAATGAGATTTTGAGAAACTTCAAAGAAGCTGAACAAGATGTTAAGGGGGAACGCCAAGTTTTACAAATGAAAGATCATTTCACCTTAACAGATCCTGCATTTGTAAAAAGATGTTGCCCGAGATATAATTTATTGAAGTCGTTAAGCCATTTATGCAAGCCTGAAGATATTTAGGAATTTCCATCGAGCGCAAGGTTCTTATGGCGCTTCGATTTTTGGTTTTTGGTTCCTACCAAGAAATTACTGGTAGCAATAGTATGTAGTTATAACTGTAAGCCAAGCGTCAGTAAGTCGTGCTTTGAATGAATTTTCTTCTGCTATGTTGCAGAATGAAATATTTGAAAAGTGGGTACATTTTCATTTTTATTTTCAAACCCCACGTGCTTCTCACGACGACTATGCGCCCTTCTCATTGGTTCAAAATATCAGACACAACTGACAACACCGCTAGGATCACATCACGTTTACTAAACGTTCACAATAGTTGTAGAATAGCGTATTTTTGCGTTAGCGAAGTGAACGTGATGTGAACGTTCCCTTCGCCCGAAAAATGTTCACGTTCACTATAATTACAGAATAGCCACCCTGGGGGAATCCGCGTCGTTTAAAATAAGTATTTTTGCGCAGCAGTTTGAACGAGCTATGGACCCGGCCATATGGCCTAGTGGTGTGTGTATAAACAAGTTTTTTCAGTTGCGGAAAAGAGAGGTTACAAAAGACTAGCAAATATTAGTTTAGACAAATTGAAACCCTCGAAATATAATAACAATGCAGTAATCTACACGAACATTAAGGTGGTTCACATTAATGTGCAGTGCTTAACCCACAAAATGGAACAATTAGAAGTATTTGTACAAATTGAATCTCCCGATATACTGTGTGTGTCTGAACATTGGTGTAATAGTGTGAACATTAAATATATGAATCTTAGTGGGTATGATTTAGCTGCAAATTACAGTAGGACATCATTTAGTCATGGTGGCTGTCTTATCTATGTTAAAGAAAACTCAAATTTCAAGACGGAAACTTTAGAAGTTGGAAAATTTGTTCAAGAAGTAGACTATGAATGCTGTGCAATAAGGCTTGCATGTGGAAATTGGAGATGCTGTATTTTAAGTGTCTATAGCAGCGGTCGGCAACGTGGTGCCCGCGGGCTCCAGGGTGACCGCGAAGCAATTTTAAAATGCTTGCCGCCGCTGAAATATCTAAATTCTAATTTTTTTATTATTATTGTAGCCGTCATGGAAAAGAGAAATAAGAAGCAGAAGACACATAATTTTAATGTTGAGTGGGAAGAACAATTTTGTTTCATTTATTATAAAGGAAAAAGTGTATGCTTATTGTGCAATTCAAATGTAGCGATTGCTGTAACGTGGAGAGACATTTGATCACTAATCATATAAATTTTAAATTTATGTTGGATTAATATTTTCAAGTTCAAAATTACCTGTTCATCTCGGGGTGCCCCCGAACTCCCGCATTTCTAAAATATGCCCTCCTAGTAAAAAAGGTTGCCGACCCCTGGTCTATAGGTCTCCCGAAGGTTCTGCGGAATCATTTCTTAGAGGTTTAAGTGACACTATTAGTTATTGTAATAGGATTACTAATAATATTATTATAGGGGGAGACTTAAATATCAAATATTTAGGTAATAATATACATAAGTTACTTTTTGATGATATTCTGGATAGCTTTAATTTATGTAATACATGTCAGCTTCCTACCAGGATTTTCCAAAATACACTAGGAGATTATAATTCATCTTGTAAATTAGATTACATAATAACAAATTTGTCAGAATCTGTATGGACTGCTACCACTGTTCAACCTAATATGGGTGACCATTTGGCCATTATACTTAATTTGAAAATAGTAGCAAGAAATCTGAAAAATTTAAATAATATTTCTAGTAGAAGTTGTAGCTATCGTAATTTTTCTGCGAGAAACCTAGACAATCTTATTCAGGAACTAGGAAATATAGACTTTCATTTTTTGTATTCTAGACAGGATGACATTGACGTTATGTTTGAAGATTTTATGTGTATTCTAAGTAAAGCCGTGACCGTAAATTGCCCTTTGAAAATGAACACATGTCAGATAAATAGAGAGCCTAATAGTTGGATTACCAGTGCTGTAATCAGAAGTGGAAACGATCTGAAAAACTTATTTTGGTTAACAAAAGCGGCCAAGAATGTACAGCTATACGACGTGTATAAAGAGCGAAAAAAATTGCACAAAAATTTAGTGGTAACTACGAAAAAGAATTATTTTAATAATCGCATTGAAAATTCTGACAATAAGTCAAAAACATTGTGGGCTTTTGTTAACCAAAAGCTTGGTCGAAATAAAAATCATAAAACCATAAATTTGGAATGTGACAGCATCCCGATAAATAATCCGCTGCAAGTAGCTGAATATTTTGCAAATCACTTCACTACTGTAGTCTCTAAATGTTTGGGCGATCAACTTGTAAGTCGTCCATTAAATTGTACATTATCTAAAACAAATCTCAATTCGTTTGTTTTTGAAGCTGTAACCCAACAAGAGGTAACTGAGGCAATACAGCTCTTAAAAAACAAAAATAGCTCTGGAAGTGATGGTATTTCCTCTATTGTGTTAAAAAAGATCCATAAAGTAATTTTGGAACCACTTACCTATTTAATTAACCTTTCATTTTCTAATGGAAAATTTCCATCACTTCTCAAGCTAGCAGTTATTATACCTATTTATAAAAAAGGTAACCCTTTACATACCAATAATTATAGGCCAGTGGCCCTTTTGAATGTTATATCAAAGGTGTTCGAAAAGTTAGCACATAGCAGGATGGTAGCATTTCTAAATAAGTCAAATCAATTGACAAAGAGCCAGCATGGTTTTGTAAAGGGCAGGTCAACTGAGAGTGCAGCCTGTGAACTCGTCGAATATGTTTATGGAAAACTAGACAAAGGTGAGCTAGTGGCCGGGATATTTTTTGATTTGTCGCTGGCTTTCGACTGTATTGATGTAAACTTTGCATGTGAGAAACTGTTCTGCTTGGGTTTTAGAGGATTTTTCCTGGATTGGTTAAAATCTTTTCTTAATGACAGAAAGGTATGTGTAAAAGTAAACGGGGAAATCTCGTCAACCTATGGATTGGATGTCGGGGTTCCGAAGGGGTCTGTGCTGGGACCGTTAATCTTTCTACTATATGTAAATGACATGCCTCAAATTTTTAAGTGTGCTAAGGTGGTTATGTTTGCGGATGACACCACCGTTGTGGCCTCAGCGGGGACTCCAGCGGAGCTCGGTCATCTGACTCAAGGGATCATACAAAGCTTTAAAGATTGGTGCGTGAACAATAATCTCATACTGAACCTAAACAAAACAGTGTGTATGAATTTTTTCAATCGCAAAGTAAATCCTAGTCAAGTAGAAATCAAATCTCAGTTAAGTATTAATGTAGAAAGCAGCACCAAGTTTCTTGGTCTGGTGGTAGACAATTGTCTGTCATGGAGCCAACAAATACAAAGTGTTTGTAAGAAACTAAATTCTAGCTATTACGCGATCCATCAATTAATAAACATTTTGGACAAAAAATGTCTCATTAATCTATACTACTCGATTGTATTTTGTTATCTTAAATATAATGTTACAATATGGGGTAACGCTACAGATTGTAATAGGGTGTTCCTTGCACAAAAAAGAATAATAAGGCTTATCTTTAAATTACAACAAGCTGAATCATGTAAACCTATTTTTAAGTCAAATTTTATTCTGAGCTTCCCATGCATATACATATATTATTGTCTAGTATATGTCAAAGTGAATTCAAATGTATTTGATAGAAATAATCGTCATCATACCTACAGTACAAGAAATGGTAACGCTTTTGTGGTTACGGCTCACAAAACAAAAAAATTTGAAAACACTCCGGCATATATTGGAGTTAAACTGTACAATAAACTGCCTAAGCAACTCAGAGATGAGCATCTGCATAGATTTAAAATCAGAGTAAAGAAATTGTTATTAGATAAATGTTACTACTCTGTTGCAGAATTTCTGCATGATGACATCAATGCAATTGATTGGTAAATAATTGTAATTGTAACTTGACGTGTACAGTGTGTCCCAAATAGAGTAGTATTGCATGGTTATCTTTCTTATTAATGAAGATACAGATTCGGTTAAATGGGCAATGTTGTGCAGTTTTTCATGCTGGTTTAGATGCTGCTTAGAAAGATCAAACATTCCGAACCCTTCAAAAGATATCCGCAAAAAACCGCAAAATCCATTTTTCGAAAAAGTCGATTATTTCGCTTATTATAAAAGTTACAGAAAATTGTTTTATACAAAAGTTACTTGATTCATTAAGATAAACAAAACTATGGTTGCAAAACAAATATCGCGAAAGCCGTTTTCGAGATATTGATAGCAACTTTCTTATTTTAAATGGGCGCCATCTTGGATTTTCAAATGAATAAATTGCATTTTTTTTTTCTGCATTTAACGATGTATAACAATCTATGTTAAAAATAAAAAATAACGGCATACGTAATAGTTTTTGTATTAAATAAAGTAAGCCATGAAAACAAGTGAATTTTAACAAAAACAACTTCGAACAAAATGTATTTACAGTTATTAACGATATTTTAAATCTACAATAGCTTATTTTAATCACATTAAATGTTGACAATGTTGGTCATTGTTAGCCAAACATAACTGCCATCTTTGTTATTAAATCACCGATATTTAATAACAGACTGATAGCTACTAACACATCTATTAGATGGCCACCCAGCTCGGCAGACCTAACACCTCTTGACTTTTTTCTGTAGGGTACGATAAAAAATAAAGTGTATGGTAGTAATTTTAATTACAACAATGTTAACGAATTGGAAGAATCTGTACAGGAAGCGTTAATAGTATTAATCGCAATACATTATGTAACGTAACTGCAAGTATTTTAAAAAGATGCCAGTTATGTTTGACTAACAATGGCCAACATTTTGAACATTTACCGTGATTAAAATTAGCTATTGTAGATTTAACGTTTATTGTAAATATCGTTAATAACTGTAAATACATTTTGTTCGAAGTTGTTTTTGTTAAAATTCACTTGTTTTCATGGCTTACTTTATTTAATACAAAAACTATTACGTATGCTATTATTTTTGATTTTTAACATAGATTGTTATACATCGTTGAATGCAGAAAAAAAAATTCAATTTATTCATGTGAAAATCCAAGATGGCGCCCATTTGAAATAAGAAAGTTGCTGTCAATATCTCGAAAACGGCTCTTGCGATATTTTTTTGCAAACATATTTTTGTTTATCTTAATGAATCAAGTAACTTTTGTATAAAACAATTTTCTGTAACTTTTATAATAAAAGAAATAATCGACTTTTTCGAAAAATGGATTTTGCGGTTTTTTGGGGATATCTTTTGAAGGGTTCGGAATGTTTGATCTTTCTAAGCAGCATCTAAACCAGCATGAAAAACTGCACAACATTGCCCATTTAACCGAATTTGTATCTTTATTAATAAGAAAGATAGCCATGCAATACTACTCTATTTGAACACTCTATTTGGGACACACTGTATATCCACATGGTGGCAATAGTACAAATTAGTAAAATTATTATTATTATTATTATTATTATAAATAAGGGTTTAGTCTATTATCTAGCATTGTATTTTATTTTTTTCTTGGTAGTTTAAAGGTTCAGTTATGCTGCACTGTAACTGTTTAAATAGTATTTGATTTATTGATAAATATATTGTTTATTGAAAAAAAGTATGCCATCTAAGCACCACTTCCCCTACTATGTGTTGTGTCCCAGGATGTCACAATTCGTATGTGAAGACGGAGAAGGATATTAAATTTTACAGTTTTCCTGGCCGGTCCTACGAGGTAGAAAAACGCAAACAATGGATACAGAATGTGAGACGATTGTATGTATTTCTTCAGGTGTAATTTGATAAAAACAGTAATATTTTTAATATTTAGGAATACTGATAATTCTCCCTGGGAGCCCACAGCTTATTCAAAAATTTGTAGTTTGCACTTCGTTGGAAAGAGAAATCTAACCACCCTTCAAGCCCTTCTTTTAATTCCACCATATTTCCAAAGGTAAGTAAAATTCTTTACTTTATAAATAATAATAATAATTTTATTTAACGGTGGAACCATTTGAACATAAGACATACAAATAATACAAATAATAGTGCTAATTACTATTGAATACAGAAAATTTTGTAAATAATATCATCTGGTTAACTTAAATAAATAAAATACATGTTGAATAATTTGTTTATAGGAGTACCATAATCAGGGAACATCATGTTTGCAGAAAGCAGGCAGATTTGGCAGGTGGAAAAAACGAGATTTGTCCTGTGAAGAAAACGAAGTGGAAGCAAAGAAAAAACCAAAGTGCAACATTCAACTGTAGAAGCTTCCACCCAAGTAAATTTTTATAACGAAGATCGAAACTTTCTTTTTGAATCAGATTTTAATAATGGTAGTGTAGCATCTCAAGCCAATATACCAAAAGATGAACATAGAGTCTTTAACAAGCAAGTTTCCGATAAGTGTGTAGGTGATGAAAGCGATATCAAATGTTCTGGCTTCCACGGTTACAATTCCATTAAAACTGATCAAGAATTAAATAGTTTATGTGGTGTTACATTTTCTCGATTTACATTGCTGTTATCACTTTTAACTACTGCTCATGGAAATGATAAACTATCTACAGAAAGTAAGCTGGTATTATTCTTAATGAAAATAAAGTTAGGCATTTCTTATCGTGCACTAGCCATTTTCTTTGGTGTACACTTTTCAGCACCATCTAGAATTTTTGTGGCTCTTCTTACTGAACTTGTGCAAAAAACCAAAAACTACGTTTACTGGCCAAGTAGAGAAGTTGTACGAAATACAATGCCTAAAGCTTTTCAAGTAAATTATCCTACTTGTCGAGTTATTATTGATTGCACCGATGTTAGAGTAAGCCAACCAAGCAGCATTAAAAATAGAATACATTTGTACAGCCATTATAAGGGAACTTTTACATCCAAATTTTTAGTAGGTATTGCACCCAATGGCTTTATAAGTTTTGTTTCAAAATCTTATGGAGGAAGATCAAGCGATGCATACATAACTAATACTTGCGGCATTTTGAATTTATTGCAAGAAGGTGATTTAGTTTTAGCTGACAAAGCATTTCCAGGTATACAGTGTAAAGATTTTGTACAATATCGTCATCTTTCTGTAGAAGAAGTTGAAACACTTGTGCAATAGCTAGTGCACGAATACATGTAGAACGAAGTATCCAAAGACTTAAGATCCATAATATTTTGAAAAATGTACCAATTGACTTGTTACCTCTTCTTGATGATGTAATATTCATGTGTTGTGTTTTGACAAATTTACAACCACCTATTATTAAGGAAGATGATTAACGCCCAGATTACGAGCATGAAGTCTGAGCTACGAGCTGTAAGCGAGATGCCTTAATTTATTGATATTCTCAAGCGTTACTTTGTTAAAATCCATGATTATCAGTGGCGGCTACTGCAGGGAGGCACAAGAGCACGTGCCACCCAAAACATTCAAAAAACTTCATTGATAAATAACTATTTTCTATTAAACATTTCAAATTTATAAAATTCTGAATTTTAGGTATCAAAATTACGTTCCATCGCTGGTTTCCTGAATAGCGCGCAGCTCACGCTGTTGACAGAACCATCATATGAAAATTTGCTTCTAGGGTGGCTAACTCTACATGTGCTAATACGTATGCGTCATCTTAAGCGATTCTCTGCAACCAAGTTGTCACGGTAACTATGGCAACCAATACAACCTTGAGCACAATCCGACTTGGCCACCCAGTGTCCCGTATTAGTTTCAGATTACTTACTTAGCAGTAGTGCGTTGTTCTGAATAAAGTAAGGAGGGAAGATGAACGAAGTAAAGTATATTTTAGACAACCTACCTTTAGGTTATGAAGATAAAATTCGTATAAAAAAATTAGGAAGACCTACTCCCGATCTTGAGATCAAGAAAACGTCAGCGGGCTCTTCGCGCCAAATATTCGTTGTTTTAAAACGGCGAATACGTATGAAAAGTTTTTATGGATGTGTGGGTGTCCAGTAATAAATAAATTATTTTGTTTTGTGTGTTTACTAGTAGCGTTGAGTGCGACTAGGTAGCTATACTAGATTGGTCATTACAAAATTTAATTTTTCATTATAAAAATGTTGATATTTTCAAATTTTTTAATTCGATCCCAAAACTTGCCAGATGCTCTTAAATCGCATCTAATAAGCCACGCCCATTTTGGCGCCTTTTCTCACTTCCCTCGCATCTTTATGTGCCCCCTCAAAATTTTGGTCACGAGCCGCCACTGATGATTATATAAATAATAAATATTAAATAAAATATCAATTTTAACAGTTAAAATCGATATTTTATTTATTATTTATATAGAGATGCCTTAAACTTCATGCTCGTGTGAATTATAGCTAATTTTCAGCACTTTACGTACAATGATCACATAATTTGTGTATCATCTTCTCAAAGTAAATGTTTTTCAACTTAAATAACAATTTTTTACAATATTGATAATTAAATTATACCGGTATAACTTTGTATGTTTCATCATAGGAGCAAAATATAATGAAATAGCATTGTTTCAAATTTAAAACTATCATTCCTACTTGTACTTGAGCATAGTAAGTACCGTCAAATGGGGGATTATGCGACGGCGCGGCGCACAGTGGTTGATAGGCGGAAATAAATTCATTTTGTTTATTTCAGCTATCGGACTTAATTTTAATCAAAAACCATACTAGAAGGTTCGAAGTACTAGAATCAGTAAAAATTTTACATTAAACATGACTTACAATACGAATTACATTAGAAAAACCATGCAAAACCAAGCAAACACAATTTTCGCTTCAAAAATTACAAGGTTTTGGAATTTACCATTTCTGGAAAACTTCAGCATTTATGAAAAACAATTTATGGTGTTTTGTAGAGCATAGGTTTGAGTATCTAAACATACATAAATATACAACTTGCAGTGTTATATTTCTGTAGGAGAAAAGTTAGAAGAAAATGTCTATATTTTTCGTCGAATTTTTCATTGAAAAAGGTAAAAACATGGTTCCGGTCGCGTGCGGTCCAGTGAAATTTAGTCCAGCCGATTTGCTGATCCTTTAGGGTTACAACCATGCCAAATTCAGCTGCGGATTCGTGCGGTTTTGGAAGTTAGACCCCTTTAAGTGAAGGAGCGTATTTTCTGAAATTGCTCTTCAAAACACTTAAACGACATAAGTGAGCGTAGTTGAGTGATTTTGTTTCATGTTTGTCAAACGAAAAATAAATCCTTACTAAGTATAAAAAGAACACTATAATACCATTTTCTTTACTCAAATTTCGTTAAGAAGCTAACATTACTGTCAAAAGGTATGGCTAGCTTCAGCATATCTCACGCGGAGTTAGCAGAGATCGTGTTATCCAGCAACCGTGAAGTGCATAAGTGCCTGGATAATCTAAAATTAAAGAACCCCGAGATGAGCGAAACTTTGCTTCAGCAAGTTTATCGGAAGTTAAGCCAAACGTTTTTACCATCGTTTTCGAGAAAATGGACGGATTCCCACAGAAGGAAAATGATTTTTTGAAGAAGTACGACGACTGGTTGAATTTGTCTTTTACCGTTGATGATTTAAATATTACTAAACCTTCCAAAGGGGTTCGACGTGGACCACCAGAGAAGACATTTGAAGAATGTTGTGACCGTACTAAACGGTATAAAGTGAAGAAATTGTGTCAAAATGTTTCCGGTGAATTAATTACGTCAGCTGCAGAAAAAATTGGAGACACTGAATCTGACCGTCCGAAGTTCAGTCCCGAGGAAGCTTTGGCATTATTGATGGACGCGTCTCTGTCAAAACAGCAGTATGAAATGCTTCGGAAGGCGACCAAAGGCAAAGGGTGCGATATCTTTCCGGACTATCGTATAGTACTTGACGCTAAGAAACACTGTTATCCGGAAACTATCGATGTAACAGAAAGTTATGCTTGTGTTGGTCTTCAAGAACTTCTGAATCACACTACTAAGAGGATATTCATGACAAAGACAGAGGAAGAACTTACAACAATCAGTGAAGAAACTACACTCATATCTAAATGGGGCTGTGATGGTCCATCTGGACATAACGAATACCACCAAACTTTTGAAGAAGACGATGTATCAGATAGTAATATGTTCCTGACATCATTTGTCCCTCTGCAACTCCATACCAAAGAAGATCAGTCTTCGGTTCACTGGACTAACAAGAGACCTTCGTCAACAAGATAGTGCAGGCCGGTTCAATATCAATTCAGCAAAGAATCGGCCGAAATTACAAGGAACGAAATAGCAAGGATGGAGTGCGAGATCGCCAACCTGAATGAAACGATCGTCACTATGGATGACAGAACATACAAAGTTAACCACCAGCTCCATTTCACGATGATTGACGGGAAAGTTGCACAAAATTTTTCAAACACTTCCTCCAATGCAGTATGTTCAATTTGCAAAGCAAAGCCATCTAAAATGAACGATGCGGATACAGTGCGAAGTAAAATAGAGGACCCAGAAGCATTGAAGGTGGGAATGTCACCATTACATGCACGCATTAAATTTATGGAATGCATTTTGCATATTGCCTACAACAAATCGTTTAAAAGGTGGAGAACAGACTCCACAACAAAACCCAAAAGAAAACAAGAGAAAAAAATAATTCAGGATGCTTTTTTTAAAAGGCTTGGACTGAAAGTGGATTATGTGAAGCAAGGCACATATAAATTGAACCACTGTGCGGCGCGGCGGCGGGGTAATATGGGACAAAAATGCATTTTTAAATTTTCCGCCAATTTTCAAGTAGAAGGTCGGTAAATTCGTGTCCTCTAGAATTGACAACTTTAACACAACACTGTCAGCTGTCGATTAGTGTACTTGAATTTTAAAAAAGTTTGTGGGTTTAGGTGTTATAGGCCGGTATTTAACAAGCATTATTTGTATACAATTTTGAATGCTTAATAGTTTCACCTGCCCTGAGTAAACAAAGTAAGTCAAATTCATTTTGATTCGCCATATCAACTAACCATAACCTAACCCCTCATTATCAATATTATAATTTTTTTAGTTTTTAAAAATGAAAATATTGTTGCAGATTTTGTTAAACAACTCGTTATTTGGGGTAATTTGGGACAATGCCACGTCGGTACAAAAGGAGACTGGGAGCCCCACTACGGCGTAACTATGCAGATGACGCAGTTGAAAATGCACTTCGAGATGTTATAGAAAGGAATGACTCTATTCGACAGGCAGCTCAAAAACATGGAATACCAAAAAGCACTTTATTCAGAAAGTATATTTTAGGTCGACCACCAGCTTTGAATTTAAGAGAAGAAAAAAAAATTGTGGAAGCAGTTATATTTGCGGCAAATTGTGGAATTCCTTACACCGAAAGCGATTTAAGGAGATTCATAGAAAGTTATTTAAACCGAAAAGGAATTATTCATCCCACATTCAAGAAAATTAAACCAGGCAAAGACTGGGTACAAGGTTTCTTGGAACACAATAAAGCAAATCTGACTACACGGTTGTCCGAGAATATGAAACGGTGCAGAACGCAGATAGATGAAAATTGAGTCAATGCAAATTTTGATGAATTAGAAATTACACTCAAAGATGTTTTACCTACGCATACTATTAACTATGATGAGACAAACATATGTGATGACCCCGGACGTGTTAAAGTTATTGTAAAAAGAGGATCCAAACATTCCAGGAGATACCTGGATTCAAGTAAAACTTCAATTTCAGTGATGTTTTGCGTAGCAGCAGATGGGACTCGTTACCACCATATGTAGTGTACCGTTCGAAACATTTATATCCTGATTGGATTATAGGTGGACCAGATAAATGTCAATATAATCGGTCAACAAATGGTTGTTCGATGGTCCAATATTTGAGGACTGGTTTCTCAAAATTGCTGTTCCTTATTTCAAACATAAAGTAGGGCCAAAAGTGATAATAGGAGGATAATCTTGCATCTCATTTATCTATGCCTGTCATTAAAAAATGTCAAGAAATGGATATTAGATCTGTTTTATTTTTACCAAATTCCACAGATATTTGTCAGCCTCTAGATGTGGCCTACTTTCGACCACTAAAAATTTCTTGACGGCAAATTCTTACAAAATGGAAATTAAAGAACCGAGGCTGTATTCCAAAATCGATTTTCCCTGCAAAACTGAAAGAATGCTTGAAGCAGATTGAACCAAATAGTGCAAAAAATATGCTTTCGGGATTCCAAGCAACAGGGATATGTCCAGTAAATCGGAACGAAGTTTTAAAGCATTTGCCGAAGAAATTGGAGGAAAATTAAATGGACAGAAGACAACACTGCTCTTCTTGAGAGCTTTTCCAATAAACAGAAAAAAGAAAATCGCAGTTCCACCAGGAAAGTCTGTATGTATGGAAGATCTGCAAGCAAAATCACACACAACACAAGCAACTCAAAATGAGATGGAAGATGAAAATAGTGCTGAAGAAGCTATGGAAATTGAAAGTGAATATGATGATGAACAAGGGTTATCTGGTCAGTCTTTAAAAGGACCTACAACCAGCACTTTTGTTAAACCAAATGGTGATAATTTACCCAAGAATTCTTTTCTACTAGTTGAGTTCATATACGATAAGGGGACAAAAAAAAACGACAAAACAATTTGTCGCACAAATATTGGATTTTTATGAAAACTTAAATGTGTATAAAATAAAATGTATGCGTAGTTACAGAGAAAAACGTGACACTTTTATTTTCCCTAATATTGATGATTTTTGTAAAGTGTCTTTAAAAGATATAAAATTTAAATTGTCTCAACCTGTGGTCAATAGAGGCAGATACACTTTTGCCGAGAACATTATATAATAAGCTATTTTTTGTTTTTATTGCTTTTTACAGTTATTTTTTAGTTGGCTTATATTCTCAAATTTAATGATTTTAAAGGTTTATGTTTTTTTATTATGTGTGTAGTTCCAGTAAATACTATACATGATACACGTTGTTTAATTTATTTACCTTCATTTATTTATTTATTTCTTTATAATAGTTAGGTGCCTATACCAATAACAATGTTTTTTTTTACAGAATGTCCCATTAACCCCCATGCATGTACCGTGTGTCCCTGGGAAGACCGAACATAGGGATCTTACAATGGTAATTTTCTAAAATGATCCACGAGTGCTTTGAATTTCTATTTGGTGGAAGCGTCGACGTCGTTATGTCAGCTGTTTAACGCGCTTGCTAATACAGATGTAATACGCGCGTGCGTTATACTAACAAACGATTCAACAATTATTTATAATACCTACGAATTGACAGCCGCGCTCTTGAAAATCAGTTAGAAATAAAATTATTAATTATTTGCTCAAATTGGTTCGTGTAAATGTAGACAGTGTTTTAATTAAATTAAATGAGACCGAGTATCATTATAAAGGTAATAAATACAAAATAAGTTGTTTGCACTTGACGTTATGGTTCTAAGATCTTTTTCAGATTATGATGGATTAGGTGTACAATTAAGGCTTTTTGGAAGTTACGCATTATTATAGAAACTGAAAATGAAATTACTAAAATTATACTAGTAGGTACATAAAATAATGCTGTGGACCTGTGTTAGAAAACTTTCCTTTATGGTATGCAAGAATTCGGCTCCTTAAAAATCAAATACTTTTAATGTAACAATTATTTGATCACATTAAATTGCCGTAGAAATAAAGATTTCATATTCGTACACACTTAACTGATATTAATATTCGCTTTTTCTTTGATTTCATCTTAATACAGTCTTATGCAATTAGCATGTAGCATGTTTCATCATAAAGCTGATTGTCGCATCAAATTCTTCGGTTTATACATCAAGATCATCCTATTAAAATAAATTTTCACATTTCACATGTAATTTAACTGGCATTACCGGTTGTCAGCTCTAAACTGTACTTCAGTTAAGTTAGGACCCCATTTAAAAAAATTAACATGAACATAACCTTTAATTTTCTTTGGTTTTAGTAAATTGACATTTTTAAAACATAAACAAAAAAGTTGATCTGGGTATTATCATACATGGTCGGCATGGAAATCGTTAACGATCGGTGACATTCGTGTAATTGTCTCAAGGCAAATGCTTCAAAGCACTCGTGGATCATTTTAAAAAATTAGCATTATAAGGTCCCTATGTTCCGTCTTCCCAGGGACACACGGTATAACATGGGTCAAAAATTATTTTAAATGAAAATTTCTTCACAAAATAAATGTCGTCCCATAAAACCCCGATGGTGAGGTAATATGGGACACCGACATTTTCTTTTAAAAAAACGCGGTTTTTGAAGATTTTTGAAAAACTACTAATTGTATTTGAAACTTCTTACAAAGCCCCACCTGTTCCCTACTTTAAATAATTTTTATATTTTATCAATAACGGACTAAAGACAAAAGAGTGCAATAAATGTCCCATATTCCCCCATTTGACGGTATGTCTTTGCCTTAGATGTACATTGCCATCCCCATCAATTTCCAAAAATTTGCAAAACTGAATAATTTCATTTGCAGACACCGTTTTACCTAAAAATGTATTATTTATCATAAACCATAAAAATAACATATTTACTAATTAGTATTTAGTAAACATAAAAAGGAAATTTGATAATAAATTCTTATTTCTTACCTATATACGGATATTTTATTTCAATAAGTTTTGATGGTTTTCCACCCTCGAGAGCTATACCATCTGGCGTTACAGCAAGCCAAGAGTGCAGATTACAAATTATTAATCCTACCTCCATTATAACTATATCATTGTCACTAAAAACCAAAACGCATAAATATAAATAAGCATTATTCATAATTCCAAAAATATATTTAAGTAGTGATAAATAAATGTACTACCGTGAATATTTCGCTCTTGCAGTGCTTTCCCCGTATCCCATGTTCTACATATACCGGGTGATTCAGGTTGGTATTGGCACCCTTATATCTTTACTAGTTTTAAAGATAAGTACTTGATTTTTTGGTATGATTTACGGTCCATACACGCCAGCGGAAAGGTAGTATTTTCAGTAAAATATCACTTCCGGTTTAACCGGAAGTTGAGGCAATATTCTTTTTTCAAGTGGAATGGTATACTTTTTCTTCAATTATTCGATCCGCTCGTTTTTTCTCTCTTCAACCATATAAAAATGTTTAGAAGTTTCTTTTCAAATAAGTAAGTAATTTTAAAAAAATACAATCATGACGTGAAAGACTAACACAACCAAATTCAATTTTTATTGTTTTAAAAACGACGAAATCTTGTAATGTGCATTATAACACATTATGACGTCACTGAAACAAAGTCAGTGTTCAATTGTCTCAACAAACTGACAGTAAGTAACCTGGTAATTACCTGTCACTTGTTACCGTTTAAGCTGTTTCTTATGTTATTATTATTAATTACAACAAAATATGGAAGTAATTAGTTACAGTAATGAACACGAGCTGGACATGATCTTAATATACGGGGAATGTCACAGAAACGCGCGTGCATCGAAACGTTTGTATGTACAACGTTATCCTGACAGACCTGCTCCCAGTGATAAGCTGTTTACAAAATTAGCTAATAATTTGAAGGAAACTGGGTCTTTTACTAAAAAACGCACTGTTTTCACCCCTCGAACTGCGAGAAACGAAGACCATGCTGCAGATGTTATGGGAAGAGTTATTGTCGATCCTAACATTTCAATTCGGCAAATAGCTCAGGAATCAGATATCTCATATACATCAATTCAACGCATTCTCAAAGAAAGCAAATTTCATGCATATAAAATCCATCTACATCAGAGCTTACTACCTGGAGTTTATGAAAGACGAGTGACTTTTACTGCCTGGATCGCCTCAGCACGTGAAGATGGAATATTGAACAACATCCTGTGGTCTGACGAGAGCCTCTTCCATAATAATGGTACCGTCAACAGGCACAATTGCCATTAATGGGCACAAGAAAATCCCCACCGGATAAGGGAATCAAATTTCCAATATATCTGGGGTATTAATGTGTGGTGTGATATTTTAAATTGGCAAATCATTGGTCCAAAGTTTTATGAGGGAACACTAAATTCTCAGCGATATTTGCAATTTATCACAGAAGAATTACCTGAATATCTAGAAAATGTACCTTTATAAACGGGAAGGGAGATGTTTTTTCAGAAGGATGGAGCTCCCCCGCATAATGCAGGAATAGTATCAAATTACTTACATTTTACATTTCCTGGTAGGTGGATAGGCAACAACGGACCAGTGAGGTAGCCTGCTAGAAGTCCTGATATAACGCCGCTAGACTACTTTTTATGGAGGTATCTTAAGGAGAAAGTATACGTACGACCATTGGTAGATGTAGAGGACTTAAAAACAAGAATTCGAGACGAATGTAGAAACATCAGTGAAGAGACCCTTCGAAACGTGACAACGCGCGAGCTTCTGCATAGAGCAGAATGCTGTTTAGACGCTAATGGTGAACATTTTGAACATTTGATTTGATTCTATTTGCTTCTAGTGAGGCACCCTAATTCTGTTGTCTATGATTAGAAATTTATAAATTGTTTGCTATTACATTAACGTTTAATTTGATTGAGTTAGTATTTCACGCCACGATTGTTTTTTTTTTAAATTACTTACTTATTTGAAAAGAAACTTCTAAACATTTTTATATGGTTGAAGAGAGAAAAGACGAGCGGATCGAATAATTGCAGAAAAAGTATACCATTCCATTTGAAAAAAGAAAATTGCCTCAACTTCCGGTTAAACCGGAAGTGATATTTTACTGAAAATACTACCCTTCCGCTGGCGTGTATGGACCACGAATCATACCAAAAAATCAAGTACTTATCTTTAAAACTAGTAAAGATATAAAGGTGCGAATACCAACCTGAATCACCTGGTATATTTGTAAAATCACCACTCCAAAAATATTTTTGTGACTTATTATCCCAATTACCTTTATTGTAAGTATAAAGAGTATAACACCTAGATGCAGTGACTCTGTATTTTCTTTCTTTTTTCCATAGACTTTTATTGCTAAAAGAATTACAGCACACCTGAGCAGCATTGCTGCAAAATATTTTGTTATTGTATGTGTCTACACAACATTTGCCCTTAACAAAAAAAGACATGGACAGTAATTCTTTTAACAACTCAGAAGAATCTTGCCTGTCGATAATTTTTTGGTAATAATCCATTTTTTCTGCGGAGTCTGGAGGAGTTGGTGTTTCATTCAACAACCTGCAAAATACAACAAAAGCAGAAAAGAGCACTGGAAAATAAATAATTGGAAATATCTTTTATCGCAATTGACAGGCTTTAATTCAGCATTAAATTTTAAAACTATACAGGACCTGATGTCGGAAGTGCTTCCAATTGTCTCGCAATAAGTTGCCTTTAAAAAAACGTCTTCAACAATGTCTTGGCAAAAAACTTTTGTTTCTTCTTGCAGCATTATACCAAGAGTGCATGGAATATTATTTAAATCGGTAGAAGAGACGTCATGGGCCAGATATTGTTTTTTGCGTTTTGGAGATGACCTATTAAATAAACTTTGCATTTGTTTGCCTTTGGAATACTTTTCCTGGACAAATTTTGCAATGTTGGGTTTTATCCAGGAGCATCCTTCACTAGTTTTAGTAGTGCTAGTTTCGCTGTTAATAAAAAGGCCGTGGATAGAGATCCGAAAGTCGGTTCTTTAGTGGCGCCGTTGAAGATCCGATAGTCGGAACTTTAACGTCAGCACTAAAGGTCCGACAATCGCAGTCAATTTTAGGTTAGAATCGGACAGGTGTTATTTATGTGATAGAATAATCAATTTTAAATAATTCATTATGAGTGAGAGTGAAACAACAACACTTATTAAACAAGGTAAATCATTCGATTCATTGAAACAAGTAGAAAAATTTATCAAAGGCGTGGAAGAATCTGAATCGATGGATGGTGGCTAGGGGCGGGTGGCACTTTGAGCCAGAAAAAACCTTGGACCCTCACTCCAATTCTGTGTTAAACTCCTTTTTCTGTACATCTACAGGCACTTGTTAAGGGAGCTATTTGTACCAGCTACCAAGGATTCCCTACAAATGGTCCATTGCTTGATGAGGAGGAATTCGATGTGAGCTCTATCTTAGATGATGATTGTTGTTGACGACTTCAACCCTTAAAGCTGTCATATTGCCAGCGACTCGTTACGCCCTCATCGGTCATATTTTTCGTGTATAGATTTTTCATTTCTCTTTTTGTTTGTAAGTTACTATTGCTAGTGCATAGAGCTTGTTTAATAATAATTTTGTATTCAAAAAGTCATATTTATTATTGTTAGTAGTTATGGATAATATTTATTATTATTATTTTGAAAATATAAACATTTATCCAATAATTTCAATTAGGTACTTTAAAGTCAAGTTGTTTTGTTAGATTCACCTAATGTTAAATAAACATAATGTATACCAATGTACAGTTAGTGACAAATGTTTTCACCAGTATTACAACACTGCACCCGCTTTTCTGAGAAACATAAGATGTAAGATACCGCCGTTTTTATTGTTTTACATGTTGGCAACGCTGTTAACAAGATGAAATCAAATAGAGAAACGTATTATACTTCTCAGTAAGGCGGGTTACAGTGGTATAAGACTGGTGAAAACATTTGTCACTGACTATATAGTGTACACTGAATTCAATCTATAAACATAATAAACGCTATGTATGAAGTAATATGCATATATGTATATTTCATTTCATGATTGATTTCAACAAATAAAACCTGAATAAAACGCTAAAACACGATTTTTGATTTTTTTCAAAACTTCCCCCACTATTTCCAAAACTATTGACACTACGGAAAAAATGAATAGAACCTTTTTTGTAGAGAATTAACTCTAGTATAATTTTGTGTAAGGCTAGTTTTTTGCTAAACTCAATATTTTCCGAGATAAGTAAGAAAAAGTTAAAAAAGGAACTTTTAGGCCCCCCTCCTGCCGCCCGCTCAACCCCCACACACGGGGACTTTTAGTATGTTATGCAGCACACTCGAATGAACAACTGTGCCAAATTTCAAAACTTCGGGATTTTTTTCTTCTGTTTGCCAATTTTTTGGCTAATTTGACTGGACTAATATACTTGTTTCAAAGGCGACAAAAACTTTAAAAGTAGAAGTTTAGGAAAACGTAAATGCAGGTACGTTAAATAAGTAATAGGTATAGTTTAAGGCCAATCAATACTCTGTTGACTCACTCACTCACTATTTTTACAGCACTTTTAGAGATGACCAATGAAACTTTGCTTCACCTTATCTCCCGATGGTCAGAAACTAATATTATCCAATGCGGTGATTTCCCATAATCATGATGTGAGTAAAACAATATTTGCACTACTTCCGAAGCAACGGAAACTAAATGTGGAAGAGAAAGAAGAAATTGTGAAGTTAAAGCGACTCAAATGTAATAAAGTTTTATTAAAGGATTACATCAAAGACAAAACTGGTAAAAATGTTTCGTTACGTGACATCAGTAATATCAAGTGTAGCACTACAGAAAACAACTTACTTCAAGTTTTGAACGTTTTGCAAGACGATTCCCAGTCTATCGTCCAAATACTCACCGATGAAAGCAATGTTCTACAGGGAATTTTTTTTCAGAGTATGCAAATGGTAAAGAACTTTGAAACATACCCAGAACTATTAATGATTGATGCTACTTATAAGATGAATAATTTACGAATGCCCCTCTATATAATGATGGTAACAGTGAAGGTGCTGTTGTGAGCGCTTTTATTTTACAAAATGAAAACGCTGAATCAATAACAGACATGGTTCAAATCTTCAAATCGCATAACTCTTCTTGGACTAGAGTACGTACCATTTTTACAGATAAGGACTTCACTGAAAGAAAAATTTTGCGTCAAGAGTTTTCTGATGCAAAGTTGTTTTTATGTTTGTTTCATACACTAAAAGCTTTTAGGACAAAGATTACAACACACATTATGGGAATTAGTAGCAACGAACGAGAAACTGTATTAAGTATTTTACAGAAATTAGCATACTCAAAGAGCATTTCTGAATATGAAAAAAACTACAATGCATTGATTCAGTTGAATTTTGCTTTGGTTATCAAGTATTATAATGAAAATTGGCACAGCTGCAAAGAGGAGTGGGTGCAATATTTTCAGAAAAAGTTGGGCACATTTGGAATATCAACAACCAATCATGTAGAATCTTTCAACCAGAAAATTAAAGCCGTTTGTTCTAAGTTTAATTCCTTGCAGGGGTTTTTCCAGGATTTCTTGATTCTTCTTGAATCTACTCATTCAGAAAGGCAACAGCGAGCACTCCAGATGATTAGTAAAAAGAAAGTTGGACTAAAGCCACTAGAAGAAATTTATTTCAAGATCCTCACCCCGTTTGCGTTTAAACTTGTAAAAACCAACTTAGATAAATCTGACGAAGTTGAATTTGAAATAGAAAACGAAGATCATTGTATTCATAAGATGAATTTTAAGGTCACCAATACAACGTGCCAATGTATATTTTATGAAGATATTGGATTGCCATGCAAACATATTCTAAAATTTCGTATTTTAAAAGGTGCCCAATTGGTTGCTGAAGACATACCAAGTCGATTTAAGAAAAAAACATATCTTCAAAATTATATGAACAGTTACGCTAACTTAGAGCTTGAAGGGGAAGATGTGACTAATATAGTAACGAATTATTCTGTGGAACCTAATTTTCCAGAAGATTGCAATAATGACATACAACATAAACTCACACAGTCACATAGAAGGATATCCTGCTTAACACAGTAGCAGAAGTTCACCAAAGCATCAACTAAATGTCAGGAACTGGCTACAATTTTATCAGAAATGGGTACAAAAGACTTTGGTAATTGTTATGCACAGCTAGAAATGTTAACAGAGTGTTGGAATTTTCGTAAAAATATGAATATTTCTGTAATTGTAGAAAATGGGGGTAATTTACAAGAAAATATAAACACAACAGATGTATCTGATACACAGAATGAAAATGTAAACAATTCTAACTATAGCGCACAAAATAATTTCTTAGGTGTAGAAGAGGCAGACGATGTTGCATCTGACACACAAAGTGATAATGTCATGATTATGGAGAATGAGTCTAGGATAAACGTAAAAGATGTACTACTTGGTACTCGGAGTGAAACGCAGAAAGATGCCGAAATAATTATAGAATATATAAACTGTGACAGTCGGAGCATATTACCAGAAAATTCTGAGGACATTTCTTTACTTACGCTTAGTAAGTCGACCAATAACAATTATTTAAATCAGAACACAATCCAGAATTGTTCAACTGTTTCTCCATCTGCTGATACTCAAATGGACAAAAGTAATAACACGGAAAGTTTTTGTGACGTCGTAAAAAATATAAAATTGCCTTTAAAAATGGTACCACGAGGTCATCAACTTACTGCAATAGGCCTGAATAGTCCAGGCAACGACTGCTCAAAAAAGGGTGTAGAGGGAAATTTTAGGGACAGAAAATTTGACTTCGGAACTTTGTTTGGACTAGTCTGGAGATGAACATATCAAAAGTCCCCACTCCTAGGAGGTGAGCGGGGGGGAGGGGGGCACTTTAAACGTCCCATTTTTTGGTGTTTCGCTTATATCTCGGAAAATATGCGTCGTAGCGACTTGACTATTCTATACAAAATTAAAGCTGACAAAATTTTCTACAAGAATCACTACTTATATTTCTCGATATGTTGTTCAGTTCTCGAGATATCCGCCCTCGAAATTCGGAAATTGCGGAAAACAATTTTTTTGTCTCACGTTTTTTGCTCTATTTGTTAAGATAGCTCTTCAAATGTTGTTCCCACGAAAAAGGCGTAAGAAAAGAAGTTGTAGAGCATGAAATTTTCTTCAAGAATATATAGTGTTTTGATTTTTTAAATCAAACGGTTCAACAGGTAAAGCCATTTTAGTATATTGTCCGAAATCCGAGGTTTCGCGAGAAAATTCAACTTTGGTATTTTTTTACTTTTTCTTTATTCCAACTCCATTGCACGTGCCTAAATATTAGTAGTCATATATGTACATAGTGTACACTATGCATAAACGACAAAAATACACACATAGCATTACACATAGCATATTACCTGTACGTGAATAAGGGTAGATCAAGTAATTAATGTTTATTATAATATAATACCTGCGTATAACATTAAACGTAATGTTTTAATGTTTAAAGTTTAAAGTTATAGCCATTTTAGTATATTTTCGGAAATCTGAGGCCACCCGTCCTTCGAACACCATTGTGTTCCCCCCTGCGCCACCCTCTCCGCCCGAGGCCCGCACAAGAGCCGCTCAGTTCTTTCGCAACTTATGTTGCTTTCGGTTGTTAAACGATTTGCTATGTCCAACGTGAAGTTGGAGTTTTTCTATTTCGTGAGTTTTCTGTCGTCACAATGAGTAGTAAGTGTTTCGTGTGTGATGTGGAGATCACTGAATCAAGTAGTGATGTGTCCAAAGTGAGTAAAAAAGGAATGAGTTCCCTTACAAAAGCCAGTAAAGAGAGGGGTGACGGGAAGTTCCGCCAGCTAGCTGGTTTGACATCACTTCTTGTCCACACTACGTGCAGAAAAAATTACACAAGGTCCAGTACGATTGAGGCTTCGAAAAAACAAGCGCCGTCGACGTCTACACAATCGAAAATTGTGAGATCTTCTATCCCCAAATTTGATTTTAAGAAGAATTGTTTTTTCTGTGGGGATTTTATCTTAAATGAAGATAAGAAGCCACTGCACAAAAGGAGGGAGGTACACTCGGTCTGCACCCTTGAATTTCAAGAGTTATGTATGAGAGCAGCCGCAGCAAGAGCCGATGGTTGGGCAGAGGACGTATCGCGTCGCCTTACCTCAGTGAAGGATCTTGTTGCTGCAGACGGTGTATACCACAATGATTGTCGTTTGAATTTTATTAGGCCCTACTATGCTCAACAGAACAAAGAAACTTCCTCTCGCCAATATGTGACAACTGCGATTGAAGAAATTTCTGCCTTCATTGAAAATAGTGCAGACTGCCAATTTTCACAGACTGAAATACTTGATGCCATTACTGGTGACAAACCTACGTGGAAAACAATAAAAGCACAACTCATTGCCAAGTATGGGACTCGTCTGGTAATTACTGAAGGTTCGAACAGATTCAGTGTTCCAGTGCTATGTTTTCTGGATGCTGGGAAACAACTGATCCGTGATGCTTGGTATGAACAAAAGGCGAGCAATGCAAATGACGAACGACTCAGAATTGTCCAAAAAGCAGCTGAAATCATCAGGCAGGATATTCAGAGTGAAGCATACTCCTATGACCAATATCCTCCAACTGATGACTTTCTAAGACATGCTGAAGCTGTTCCTCAAAGTTTACTAACTTTCCTGGAGGACGTGATGATGAAAAAAACGGAAAGAATAAAAGAAACAAAGACAAAGTGCATTGCTATGGCACATGCGATCACCTCAACCGTGAGACCCCGTACTTTTACTTCTCCAGTAATGAGCAGCCTTTCCCTTTTCCTCCACAGGAAATATGCTTCTAGGCGACTAATTGAAGTCCTAGCAAATCTGGGATTTTGTTCGTCATACCGCGAAGCTCAAATATTGGAAATGTCTGCTCTTCTACATTCCCAACCAAATTTCAAGACAAATTCATTCAGCCAGTTTGTCTTTGACAATGCTGATTTCAATGCATGTACTATTGACGGGCTAAATTCTTTTCATGCCATGGGTGGTATCAGATGTATCACACCAGCCAGTTCTGTGGAGAGTGGATCAGGCTTTCCTAGACTGACCAAGATGCCTACATCGCTAGAGACTGGGAAACTTGGGCTCATTCCAGTCGAAATGCTACACGGCCATGAAGTGGGATTGCAGTCCATCACTGTTCAAGAATTGGTAATCCCAGATGAACCTAGACATCCTGGTCCTCATGAAATTCTGTGGTACGCTGCCAAGCAGCAAGGTATTCAAATACCTGAGTGGAAAGGATATATGCAGTCGATTACAACAGGATGTTACAGCGAAAAGACAAGAGTTATTACACTGCCTTTCATAAATGCTCCTCCATCCAGCTATGATACCATCAACACTGCATTACAATATGCATCCAATTTATGTTGGGAAGAGCAACAATCCTTGATCATAACGTTTGACCAGCCCCTTTACTGGAAGGCTAGGGAAATCGTGGCAGGTGCTCCTCCTAACTCAAAAATATCAAAATGTGTGGTGCGCCTTGGGGGATTTCATCTCCTCATGTCTTATTTGGGAGCAATTGGGTATCTGATGTCTGGAAGTGGTCTTAAGGAACTTCTGAGTACAGTCTATGCTCCACTGTCAGTAGACAAAATGCTGCAAGGACATGCTTTTGCCAGGGCAGTAAGAGGACATTTGCTTGCAACCACTGCTTTGTCAAAAATAATATTACAGAACGTCCAGTTGACCGGAGAAGAGCAGGCATGTGTAGAAGAAATGACGTCGAATTTTGTTGATGAACCTCCATCCCTGCTGTCAATTAACACCAATGCTCACCTTCACAACATTTCCACAAAATTTGGAGCTGTTTTGGAGCAACTAACTAGGAAGGGACCGACAGCACAGCTGTGGGTTCAGTACTTCAAAATGGTATGTCTGATGAAAGAATACATACATGCAGAGCGGTCTGGGGATTGGAATGGACACCTCGATTGTGTAAAGCGAATGATACCTTACTTCCATGCTGCAGGGCACTTTCCCTATGCCAAATCATGTCATCTATACGTGCAAGATATGGAGAATCTGCATTCAAAACTATCAGCTGAAGATTACCGTAAATTTGTAAATGACAGTTACTTCGCAATGCGGCGATCGGATCGATTTTGGTCAGGAGTGTGGTCCGACATGACCATTGAGACCACCCTCATGAGATCGTTTTCCAGCCAAGGTGGCATGACGCGTGGTAGAGGGGTCACAAATAGTACACTCAGCAAATGGGTAATTGGAATGAGTGCAACTAACGATATTTGCACCTGTTTAGAAGAGTTTTGTGGGGTCCTGTTTGCCACAAGTGAACAGCATAAAGATTTCGGACATGCCCGCCAAACTAAGGATGCAGCTGATGTCGCCAAGCTCACCGATTGGTTTGAAAAATATTCTCCCTTCCCAGATACTAGCGACATAATGTCTATTGCAACAGGGGTGGTTGGAGATAAATCCATAACTTGCTACGATGCTGTTGCGGTCGGTAAGCGAGCAATGGCTAAAATGGTGAATTCTGCATTTTCTAATATCAAACTCACTAGAAAAGATCTAGCACTCCCACTTTCGACAGTAAGCTCATCAATCAAGATCAATGACGAAAAGGTGTCTGTGGATCCTTTCTTGCTATTCCAACGTATATCCATAAGCAAGAAAACGGATGAAGATTTGAAAACATATTTGCAGTATGAATTAGCTCCTTTCCCTTTAGCCTTTTTCAATGAGAGTGGAATGAGGAAATCGACGAAGTCAGTTCTCTACAAACTTCTTGTTCCCACAACCAAAGATGTATATGTGGCACAATTGGACGTTGTTATGGATGGAGGACTTCTAATCCACAAAGTTATTTGGCAAAGAGGCGCCCAAATATCTGACATTTGTAATGGCTACATCAATTTTATCTACAATCACTACCGTGGATGCAATTGCACTGTAGTCTTCGATGGATACACTACTTCATCAAGTACCAAGGTCGCTGAACAGCAAAGGAGGTACCCCCTCAGCAAATCTGCCAACATTAATTTCGGTGAGGATACACAGATAAATGTGAAACAGGAAGATTTTCTTTCAAACGTCTTCAACAAAAGCCGACTCATCGACATGCTGAAATTGAAGTTACAGGCAAAGGAAATCAGAGTGCTTCAAGCCCAGAACGATGCAGACGTACTCATTGTAGACACGGCTGTGGAATTATCTGAAACAACCACTGTAGGTGTTATTGGTGAGGACGTCGACCTAATAGTACTCTTGATGGCAAAAACACCTCCAGATCAGGACATCATTTTTATCAAACCTGGGCGTGGAAAGATCAAAACGTCATATTTTTCTACCCAGGAGCTTCAGACGCAGGGCCTGAGAGATATTTTATTCTTGCATGCCTTCACAGGGTGCGATACGACGTCGTCTGCATTCCGTAAGAGCAAGGTTGCATTTGCAAATCTTTATCTGAAGTCCTCCGACCTCCAACAGGCTGCTGCAGTCTTCAGAAATGCTTCAGCAACGAAAGAAGACATAGAAAAAGCTGGGAACAAGTGTCTTTTGAAATGGTATGGGGCCCCACCCAAAGAAGAATCTCTCAACGCTTACCGGTACCAATCCTTTGTTAAATCAGTTGCTAACATCAGACCGGACATTTGTTGTCTTCCACCTTCTGAGGGGGCTGCGAAACAACATTCCCTCAGAACCTTCCACCAAGTTCAATTGTGGCTGGGAAATGAGCTGCCCCCTCACATGTATGGATGGAAGCGCCAAAACAATCTTCTATCCCCAGTGCACAGCGAGTTGCCGGCTGCACCTGACGAAATTTTGAAAATGGTATTTTGTAGGTGCACAAAAGATTGTGCAACCACAAAATGTGGTTGCAAAAAAGCATTTCTGAAGTGTTCTTTAGCCTGCCAAAACTGCCAGGGGAACTGTTTCAATGGAGGCCCTGCCTTTGACACGGATGACGAAGAAGAGGATACAGATGCACTCCCGGTTATCCTCGATGAAGATCAAACCGGCCCAGATGAAATAGAACCCTCTTCCCTCGAAGAGCCAGGACCCTCCCGTCCAAAGAGAGCCCAGAGAGAATGAAGACATATGAAAACGTTATATTTAACGATAAACACATTAACATTAGGGTTAACATTACATTAAAACATTACGTTATATGCAGGTATTATATTATAATAAACATAAAGTTGAAATGAAATTCTTGTTAATTACTTGATCTACCCTTATTCACGTACAGGTAATATGCTATGTGTAATGCTATGTGTGTATTTTTGTCATATGACTACTAATATTTTGGCACGTGCAATGGGGTTGGAATAAAGAAAAAGTAAAAAATACCAAAGTTGAATTTTCTCGCGAAACCTAGGATTTCGGACAATATACTAAAATGGCTTTAACTCTTGAACCGTTTGATTTAAAAAAACAAAATACTATATATTCTTGAAGAAAATTTAATGCTCTACAACTTCTTTTCTTACGCCTTTTTCGTGGGAACAACATTTGAAGAGTTATCTTAACAAATAGAGCAAAAAACGTGAGACAAAAAAATTGTTTTCCGCAATTTCCGAATTTCGAGGGCGGATATCTCGAGAACTGAACAACATATCGAGAAATATAAGTAGTGATTCTTGTAGAAAATTTTGTCAGCTTTAATTTTGTATAGAATAATCAAGTCGCTACGACACATAGTTTCCAAGATATAAGCGAAACACCAAAAAATGGGACCTTTAAAGTACCCCCCTCCCCCGCGCTCACCTCCTAGGAGTGGGGACTTTTGATATGTTCATCTCCAGACTAGTCCAAACAAAGTTCTGAAGTTAAATTTTCTGTCCCTAAAATTTCCCTCTATAATCATTCGTTGCCTGGACTAGAAGAAAAGAAAAAAATCTGTGAAGTTCTTAAATAAAGTTCTTATAAAAAGGCAACATATTATACTAAGTGCTATTTTTAAAGTCAAGATTTTATTAATAACATTTTGTATGAGGGAAGCATAGTTGAAAACAATGCAATCCCCGATATTGGCGAAATTTATTCTTTGATATTAGAAGAAGACATTTCATTAGAGGAAGTAGAAATTTTTTTCAGCGCAGATGCATTTGACTTGCTTCAACAAACAATCGGGCAGAAGAAGATCAATGCTAAGAAGTTTTGTAACGTTTGCAAGAAAATTGTGCTCAAAAACGGCGTCCGTTGTGATTCATGCCTATTGTGGTTTCATAAACCTTGCAGTCTAAATAAACCACCAAAATCTAAGAAACAATGGTTTTGTTTGTCTTGCAAATGATTTATTTGTACCTTTTGTATCAAAGTTAGAATAAACTTTAAAAAGTAGTAAAGTGTTGTTTAATTAATAACTATTATATTTATTTACATAAATACGCCGTTGAACTCTTTCATAATTTTTGTGCAACAATAAATAATAATGGGGCCCGTATTGGAGTTGCGACTGTCGGACCTTTTACACCACCCCTAAAGTTCCGACTATCGGATCTTTAACGACGCCACTAAAGAACCGACTTTCGGATCTCTATCCACGGCCTAATAAAAATTACCATTGCTGAAATGTGCTTACAGTGGCCCGAAATGCCAGCGATACAATCACGTGTACTATTTACTACATTTCGATTAAAATCCAACTGCAATTGAAGTTTTATGTCAGTTTGTATTAACAAAATCTCAAATATTTACCTCTAAACACACATTATAGGGTGCAAGGGACACCGATGTTTGCCTTATAACTTTTCCCTTAATATTATTTAAATTTCCTGACATTCTTTCAGACACATTTATAACATGGCCAGACTCATATAATAGGGTGCCTTTCTTTATATTTCCGGCCGTTTTGTGGACATATTTTATGGATTTGAAACCAAAATGTATCACATGCTGAGAAATGCTACTCGGACAACTCTTAGAAGAGCACGCTTATGTATGCAAAATAATGGTCAATTATTTGAACACCTGCTATGATTAATTTCAGCCAAATTAGCTACTTCCATGCTCCTGTTTGTTCCCGTTCTTCTTATAATAATTGTATAATTGATAATTTGCTTTATACTTAAGATTAAAGGTATTTTTTACTATTACTACTACTAGAATAAATTTTGTTTTTCGCAGGTGGCTAGATATTTATAAAAAATAAACTATTGAATTAAACTTTTTTGATTCCTGTCGTTATTATTTACAATAAACATAGCAAACTATACATTTTTGAAAACTAGAGAAAATAGTCTTTTCAACGATGCCACGGCCTACTATGTGCTCCATATGAAAAATCAAAGTTGATCCATACAGTTTGAAATCCGTAAGGGCTATAAAAATTGCGAATACACCGTTGAAAGCAGCACCAAAAAGTGCCTTAAGAAAGTGCAAGTTAAAATTGCCCATCTGCCCAAATACTCCTTTTATTGAAAAAAATAAATATTCGCAAAATTCACTTTTTCTCCTATTGGGTTTGAACCACAATGAATTTTTAAAATATGCTTGGTGCATTTAATTCCCTGTTAGGTAGCGAACATTTTGTCTAATTTAACCAAATCTGTATCTCTTATAATAACCGAGATCCCCATGCTGTTCATCTTATCTTGGACACCCTGTATAAATAAATTTTAAAAAGTTGAGAATATTGCAGATGGCAGCGAGGAATTTTTGAAGTTATATCGTGTGTGGAGCGAATTCTTTATTGAAGAAAGCTATGAAGATTCTGCAGTTGATAATGTTGAATATCAAGAGGATATTCATCTTTCTCAAACTCAAGAAAGTACTGATGAATTAACACAATTTATTTCTACTCTGCCTATGTTAACAGAAGAAGAATTTAATAAAATGAATTGTGGGATTCAAAATGATAGATTGCCAATAGTTTCAGTGATAGAAGAAACCACGTGTGAAGAGAATGGAATTACAATCGACCAATTACTTGCCGTTTCAACTTGTTCTAGTGATAAAGATAACGATGAACAGTCGTATGAACATGTGTCACCTGCTGCAATAGAAGAAATTCCTTTTGCGGGAAATAGCGAGTCTATCGATCAAGATTTACCAAGCGTTTCAATAGAAGTCAGTAATTATAAAGAAAGTGAGCCTAGGACAGACGATGACCTAATAAATGCTTCAGAATTAAATATTGCAGACCAACAAAACCAAAATGCCGAGCCATCGATAAAGCACTTCCTGTATTGTCCAGAAGTCCCAAAAAGAAAAGGAAAGGAAGTTTTGCAACTACCTTTTGTAATTACTTCAGATAACTGGCAACGATTAATGAAGGATAAAGATGACAAGAAGAAACAAGAGCAAGATGAAAAAGACGAACGAGAACGCCAAAGAATATTAAAAAAAGAAGCCAAAGAGAAACTAAAAGAAGTGGCAGCGAAATTGAGAGAAAATAAAAAAATAGCTAAATCTACTAATCCAAAAGTTTCAAGAACTACAAAAGTGCCAAAGAAGAAGTCTTCTGCTAAAGAACTTAACATGCTAGAGAACCATTCTTCCGAAAAAAATGATATCAATGATAAGGAACCCCTACCCAATGGCGAGCCAGCGAATCGTATACCATTTAATAACTTAAAGCCGCTACACACGATCCAATCTGCAGGACCCGATCTGCAGATTGGGTCGTGTGTAGGTATGTCGGGACGCCAATTTGAAGTCGGACGGTTGGCAGGTAACAACCACCCAATCTCCCGACTCCCCACTCTACCATCCTGCAAATTGTATCGTCTGTAGGGTGGTCGGGCCGATTTCCAGGTCATTACCACTTGTTGAGTGAATTATATCACGTGTGAAGTTTTACGCGCTGTATACATATTGTTTTTCGAGTGAATTGTTATAATAAAACTTTCAAAAAGCAAAGATGGAGAAGGAAAAGGAAGTGTGGAGGGAAATTTTTGAATTATACGGGGATATGCCCTGTCTATGGGACATTTCCCATGCAAATTAATAGAATAAAGATTTGTGCAAACAAGTTATTGCAACGCCAAGCTTTTGCCGCCTTGAAAATGAAGCAGACATGATACCACTCCTCGCTAGCGGTAGCATACGTACTGCCAGGTTGGATCGTGTGTAGAGTAGCTCCCAATCTGCTCCCACCTAACCACCCTGCAGATCGGGCCCTGCAGATTGGATCGTGTGTAGGGGCCTTTAGCAAACAACATAGAAAGTGATAGTAATAACAGCTCCAAAAATGACAACCATATATCACACTACAGTGGCTATTTTTCGGAGAATACACGCCGTATAACTGGATTGTGTTTTACGTGCACAAGAAATATGTCGGTATCATATCCGGGAATTAAATGCTATTATTGTTCTCACAGTTACCATATGCAATGTCTGCAAAAAGTAGAAGCAACAGAAACACGGATTTTTGTGTGCAAAACTTGCGGCAAGTCAAGCAACAATTGTACCACCTAGGTATTACTTAGTAATTAATTGTTCATTTTGTATGTTTCGATAGCTTTTGTAATAAAATAAAGTACAAAATTATATCACTATTATTTTTAAATGGGTGCCAATAACTATACAGTGAGCACCAAAAGTATGGAACATACCAAATAAAACCGAAATAAATGTTTTTTTTCTAAAAATCCCGAAACACGTCAATTTTCTTCTTTAAAAATACACATTGGAAAGTCAAAATAATTTTCCGGCCTTCATTTGTTTGTAAGTGATGACGTCATCAGTATTTTTTTTAAATGTCAACCCCAATTTTTTTTCGCGTTTTTGATACCTACATCTTTTAATTGCTTAAATGACAGTATAAAAATGTTGATACCTTACATAAGAAAATTTTCGAGAAATAAATTATTTAATGTTTAATAAACACATTCTTAACAAATGTTAAACATGGTTTAATGGTATTAGTATTGATAAAAGAGAATCAAAGGTAGCAAGAAACAAATGCCCGTAATCTAAACAAGTGCCCACAAGTTGTCAAATATTCAGAAATGTTAATTTGGAATTAGGGATGAGGCAGTGCAGCGGCGTTTGTTGGCGGAGCAGGATCTAACGTTTAAAAAAGCGTTCGACGCCATTTTAGCAGGGGAAACGACCGCCAACCAAGTCTCTGAACAGCGGGACTGCGCAAGTGCAACTCTGAAGTGAAGTGCGGTTTTAACACGAAGTGAAGTGCGGTTTTAACATAAAGTGCAATTTGAACTCTAAAAGTGTGTACGTGAAACTGAAACCATTCCACCTATCACGAGATCGCAAACAGCAGCCCACACAACAATGCCAGATCCGGAAGCAGTACAAGCACTGCCCCAGGCAGTCCATCTAACAATGGAACAACTTCAAATGCTATTGGCCAATATGGTTCCGCAGACTCCAGTGCCCGCGGCCACATCAGGGTCGTTCTCGAAATGTACAACGCGTTTCAACGGTGAGACCGATGTGCACGCATTTTTGGACACAATCCAAGTGTACAAAGATTGCGAGAAAGTGAGTGATGAGAACGCCGTCCGTGGCATCGCCATGCTTTTGGAAAAACAAGCGGCAACATGGTGGCAAGGCGTCAAGTCCACAACAATCACATGGGCTGCAGTAGTAGAAAGTTTGGAGAAAACATTTGGTCCTAACAAACCCACACACCGCTGTTAAGAGAAATTTTTGCCACAGAACAAAAAGAAAATACACCAACCGAAATGTTTGTGTGTGAGAAAAGAGCTCTTCTAGCAAAGTTACCTGACGACCGAAAGATATCGAAACCGCTACAGCTAGACATTGTTTACGGGCTACTGCATAGGCGGATCCGCAAAAACATACCTAGAACACGATTCGATAGTTTCGCAACCTTCTTCGAGGAACTAAGAAAGCTTGAAGAAGACCCAACAATAACCCAGAAACCATCCATCTCAACATCCAAGGGTCCGCACGTGGTGCCACCTACAAAGAAGAGATGCAATTTCTGCAAGTATACGGGGCATACGGAAGATGAATGCCGAAAGCGCAAGAAGATGGAGAAACCAACACCATCCACCAGCATCCAGAATCCAGCCCCAAGCGAAATATCGTGCTTCGGATGTGGTGCACCCGGTGTTATTCGGAGTCAATGTACCACGTGTACTAGAACACAAGCCGCCATGGCACAGCTGACGTTCTTCCTTGCCGAACAGAAGGAAGTACTACCTAGACCTGTGCGCCCGCGCACACGTCCTATTATCCACATCGAAGTGGGAAATTCCAAAGGAAGCGCCTACATTGACACCGGGGCAAAACAAAGTATTGCTGGTCACACATTACACCAACAATTACGAAAACAGGGACACCAGTTCACCAGACACCAAATCAACCTGATTTTGGCCGACGGAGCAAACCGACCTCAAGAAGTTTTAAGCACTCAAGTCACCGTAAACCTCAAGGGCCGCGCAGTAGCAACAGAGTTTATTATATTACCCCATGCACACAATCGCACCTTGCTGGGTGTTGACTTCATAGAAGACGCCGGATTAGTGCTAAACCTCCCGCAACAAACTTGGCATTTCGTAGATGACCCCCTCCAGAATTACCAATTCGAAAGAGAGGCAGAACTTGACGAACCAAAACCATACAAGCTACAACAAATAGCCTGTGGACCTAGGTACGAAGATCTAATAGCTCCACCACTCCCAAACGATCCGCGTGCATTACCGGTTCAACTGGCCCAACTGTTCGGTGATCTATCCGACACAGAATCAGAAGATCAATCACCGCAACCACAAGAAGATCCGAACGCCATATTTGCCACGGCCATCTCAGACATATATCCACCAATTGGGTATCCAATACTCCCTTCACCTTCCATATTCCCCCACTCGCCACAGAAGAAGGCAAGAATAGAGATAGGAATGGTGGAGATAGAAGAGCTACAACTACGCCCAGATGAAGGGGAAACCCTCACCGAAGAAGAGAAGGCTAAGTTACTCCTGCTATTCGAAGAGTACAAAGACGTCTTCACACCAGGGGGAGAACCCAGCCCCTTCGGGGAACACCGTATAGAAACCGGGTCCCACCCACCGAAATCTGTCCCTCCATACCGTTTAGCAGCACCCAAGCAACAGATTCTAAAAAAAGAACTAGACAAGATGCTGGAAAATCGAATCATCGAGGAGTGCGATTCACCATGGGCCGCTCCCGTCGTCATGGTGCCGAAACCAAATAACGAGATAAGGGTATGTGTCGATTACCGGCGACTCAATCAAATAACCACATCCGACAGTTACCCCTTACCTCGAATGGACGATCTACTGCACACCGCAAAAGCCAAGGTCATATCCACTTTGGACCTCCAAGCCGGCTACTGGCAGATCTCCGTCAGGCCAGAAGACAGGGACAAGACCGCATTCGTCACCCCATTCGGTCTCTTCAGGTTCTTACGAATGCCATTTGAACTACGGAATGCTCCCGCAACGTTCCAACGTTTGATGGACCGATTCCGAACAGGACTTCCCGAGGTATCCCTATTAGCATATTTGGACGACCTTATTATCTTGTCCTCTTCCGGAACCAATCATATCAAGGACCTCCAGCAGGTCCTAAATCGACTACGTACCTATAAATTACAAATACGTAGATCGAAGTGCAAATTCGCCTGCTCCAGGGTGAAGTACCTGGGACATATAATCACACCCGAAGGATTACAAGTCGACAGCGAAAAGACATCGGCCATATCTCGGATGCCTGCACCCAAGAATATAAAGCAGCTCCTATCGTACCTACAAACATGCTCCTGGTATCGACGCTTTATACCAAATTTCGCCGAGATATCGCGACCATTATCCTCGCTGACAAAGAAAACAGCTACCTGGGAATGGGGACCAGCACAGTTCACCGCCTTCGAGCAGCTAAAAATATTACTTACACAGCTCCTGTACTCCGACAAGCGGACAAAACTCTTCCGTTCACTCTCCGAACCGACGCGAGCAACTATGCTCTCGGTGCCGTCATATCTCAAGGTGAAGGAACAGAGGAACATCCCGTTGAGTACGCTAGTCGCTTGCTTAACCCAGCCGAGAAAAACTACTCCACCACCGAACGAGAAGCACTAGCCATAGTATGGGCCGTTACCAAGTTCCGAGGATACCTAGAGGGAAGTCCTGTCACACTTGGAACAGATCACCATGATGACATTGAAGTCGCCTACAGGACGCCTTGCACGCTGGGCTCTAGCACTTCAACCCTATAATATCACATATAAGTACACCCCGGGGAAGGTAAACGTCGTTGCTGACACTCTATCCAGACCACCCTGCACCCACCCTAACCAGGACCAGTGCGAGATCTGCCTAGTCACTATTGACGTACCAACCCGTTCCGCCAACCAGATACGGCAAGAACAATTGAAAGATGTCGAGATTAAAAAGATCATCGATTCTTTCGAGCAACCACAAACATCGGCTGTAGAATACACCCGATGGACGCAAAGAGGTTATCTCATGACCAACGGCATCCTATACCGCTATGCGCCCAAAACAGATAGTGAAGAAGCTCAACTAGTAGTTCCAATCCACGAACGACAGGCCATCCTACAGGAGCACCACGATGCCCCTACAGCTGGCCATTACGGGGAAGAACGAAACTACTACCGGCTGGCATCCCGCTACTACTGGGTGGGCATGAGAAAACAGGTAACCGACTACATAAAGCATTGCATAGACTGCCAACGCTTTAAGGCTACAAACCTCAAACCAGCAGGATTGCTTCAAACACCCATCCCTGCACAACGATTTGAAAGCCTAGCCATTGACCTCTTCGGTCCACTGCCAGAAGCACCTGAAGGGGAAAGATGGATCTTCATTATCGAAGATATTGCATCCAGATGGACAGAACTGTTCGCCCTAAAAACAGCAGACGCCGAATCATGTGCCAGGATACTCATAAGTGAAATATTTCTACGGTTTGGGACACCTAGACGAATATGCAGCGACAATGGCACCCAATTTGTTAGTGGGATTATGCAGCACGTAACGCACTGCCTACATATCAAACAGAGCCTTACACCACTGTACCACCCCCAGGCAAACCCTGTGGAAAGAAAGAACAGAGACCTTAAACCACAACTTGCCATCCTAGTACAGGCAGCCCACGACCACTGGCCAGATAAGTTGCCCTCCATCCGGTTTGCCATGAACACGGCACGCTGTCAAAGTACCGGATATACCGCCGCCTACCTAACATTTGGCCGTGAACTCAGAACTACGGATGACGTAACCAGGGACCAAAGGGCCATAATTCAGGCAGACACATTTATCCCTGCCATTACTCCGTATCTACTTAGAATGACAGATACTATCCGCCAGGCCCAGGAAAGGCAGGAGCATAACCAGGATCGCGGCAAAGAACAGGCGGACAAACGAAGACGAGACGTACCATCCTTCAAACCTGGAGACCTTGTATGGGTCGCAACCCACACCTTAAGCAACGCAGCAAAAGGTACTTCCGCCAAATTTGCCCCACGGCGAGATGGGCCGTATGTCATACTGCTTCAAACTTCTCCAACCTCATATGAAGTCGCCTCACCAGACGCACCACAGATACCCATAGGAAAGTATCATACCTCAGCCCTCACTACATTCAAAGGACATACAGATGACCCGCTGCCAACAGCAGTCAAACCCCTTAGAAAAAGAGGACGCCCACCGAAGAAGAAATAGAAGACCCCACAACCTATCCTGAACCCTAGTCGAGACGCCTTAAGGGTTCAGAGGGGGAGTCTGTTACACCCACAACACAATATTACAGTTCGCTACCAACACAGCCTACCCTAGCACGCGTCACCCTACTTAAGTAACCGCAAGAGGGAAACAAGGCCGAAACTCCCCGTTAAAGTTAATGTCCCACAAGTTAAAACGCTACAGAATCCAACCAAGAAAACAAGCAAAAGCAACTGGCTGGTTTTTAGGATATCGTCTCTCGGAGAAATATCCGCCTCACTGGACCTAAACGCTTACGCTTATATTGTTCTGTTTTTACCTTTTTTTCTTTACTGTTCATCCTAATTTATTTGTCTCACCGCTATTTTATATAATTGTGAACTCTTTATTACTTTACTATTGTCTTGTGTGTTCGATGAACCCAATAAACGTTAATTCGTTTGTTTTTTTTGACTTTTATTCTGAATGGCTAGTGGGGTATAAACCTACACTAACGCCATCCAAACAAGACCACTTTAAGAGAAATTAACCACCTTAACATAAGTTTTCAAAGTAATAGTTTAGATCCCGGTTCAGCTTATGAACAATTATATTTAGCAATATTGTCCTTTGGCAAAAGAATTTTAAAACCTATTTTTCTAACAGAAACCGAAAATATTCCTCTACTGGACCAAGTTAGTCGAGCATTAGATAATGATCTTTCAATGCTACCATTAGATTCTGTGGAATTTGGAATAGAATTTAATGATATAATAAATAATTCGAAGATTGATTTGCAGGTAAAATTAACAATTAAAAAGAGATGCTTTAATTTTTTAAAAAAAGTTTTGAAGGAAATGTGTATGCGATTATCGTTAAATTTTGATATATTCAAAAAATATGAATTGCTGGCCCCATCGGCATGTTTAAGTCAAATTTCCAGTGAAATTCCGATTGAAACTTTACGTTTATTTTTAAATAATGAGAAAGAACTAAGTTTATATGAAGATCAATGGAGGAAATTAAAATTCATTCAGTGGCAAGTCCAATTTGAAAAAAATGAAATTCCCGAAAATATATTACAGTTTTGGGAAAAAGTCTGGGAATATAAAGATGGTTGTGGAAACAGGTTATTTGAGGATATTGCCGAAACTGTTTTGAAAGCTTTGGCAATACCCTTAAGTAACGCCACTGTCGAAAGAGTCTTCTCTTTAATGAATTTGGCAAAGACAAAATTAAGAAATGAAATGTGCATTGAAAAGTACACTAAACAAAGAGATGAGCGTAACCACTTGTGGTCACGTTTATTGTACCAAATGTATTATAAGAGCTGTAAGAATCAACAGAGTTTGTCCAAACTGCCGATCACGGCTAACTTTAAAAAAAATACATCCCATTTATATTTAAAAAAAAATGCTAGAGGCCATTCTTCGAATAAAAATTTATTTAAATGTCCACAATCTCTGTTGCACGAATTTTAAACCAACCCAGGAAATGTTAAATAAGTTTACTTCCCAAATGTATAATAATTGTAGTACCACGATAGAAGATAATGTATCAGCTGACATTTTAGAAGCTGTAAATCAGGAATTATTATGAAATGTAATATAATAATTTTTTTATTAGATAGTTTAATAAAAATATTAAGGAAAAACCGTAAAAACACCTTTTATTTAAAAAATTGTTTTTATTGGCTACGGGCCTACGGCCTTTGAAGGTATTGTATTGTGTTTTTAATGAGTTGGCGTTTTTGGCGATTAAGCTAACGTGAATTGGGCGGTACTGAATGAAAAAGATCTGGCAACATTCCAAATGACAAATCGTGGTTGCACCAGATGACCAGACAAATATAAGCAGGTAGTTTTTAACAGTTAACCATCTGTGACTTGAATGTGTCTATATTTAAATTTCCCTCTAAATTTCAAAACCAGTGCAGCGCAGTCACGTGATTACACAATTCAAGCACACAACAGTAGTGTACACTAGCGCGATTGGAATTCGCTATAACGTTTGTTCTCTTAGGGCCGGTATTTCAGTTCGGGTTTAAGTTTCAGCTTGGCTAAGCCTCGATCATTGCCATGCGTACAAATATTAACAATAATTGTATCTATGGCAATGATCGAGGCTTAGCCAAACTGAAGCTTAAACCCGAACTGAAATAACGGCCCTTAATGTTCTACGTTTTATCGTTTATTGACTTATTACTTCAGGAAGATGTCGTTGTTGATTGCAATTTAAAAGCTTACATTATGAATGACAAAATTTATTATAAATTTTTTATTTATTTAAAATTATTCTTGCCCCTGCTCCCGATCTTTACAATCTATTCAATTATTTAATTCATAAAGGTTTATTTTGCTTTATTGACATTCTCAAGCGTCACTTTGTTGAAATCCATGATTATATAAATAATAAATATTAAATAAAATATCGATTTCAACGGGAAATAACAAGATTTATTCGCTTTATACGTATTTCGGTATCAAAGTGCCATTGTCAAAAGCTATAAGATATTTAATAACAAATGCAAAATACAGATTTTGGAATAAATATCTTTTTAAAACAGTGATAAGCGACTGACCTCCGACGGGTTGACTGGGGCCAGCTGCTTCACGCAGTGTTAAAATAATAGAATCAAGGAGTTACTCTATTTTGCATTTGTTATTAAATATCTTATAGCTTTTGACAATGGCACTTTGATACCGAAATACGTATAAAGCGAATAAATCTTGTTATTTCCCGTTGAAATCGATATTTTATTTAATATTTATCATTTATTTATTTTGCTTGTTTGCCTTTAAATAGTTATGAGTTATGGCGGCTGGTGTGAGGCAAATTATAGCTGCAGCTGCTAGTGCTTTGCGTGATGATGATGATGACGATGACTTTCAGCGAGTTGTGAACCATACAAGACGTTCTTTTCGAAGAAACCAAGTAACACCAAGAAGAGGAAGGAAATCGGCGGGTGTTTTCAAACGGAAAACAATGTTATTGCGTAGGTCGAATTGTGATTTCTGTCCAATAAAAGCAGAATGTGATCTGCTCACAGCTTTTGGATTAGGTAATTTATTTTCTAATAGATATTGTATTATTTTGCTTGAAGAAAAAACACTGTATAGACCTAAACATATTTTCTTTTAACTTTTATTTACACTTGGAAAAACTGATCCTTTTGTTTAGATGCATGTGTCAGGGTGTTAATGAATTGCAGGGACAAACTTCTAGGGCTTAAAGTATACATGAATACAAAGAGTTTTTGTTAATAAATGTATGCATCTCAATTTACTACCTACTATTTGTTTCCATAACTACGGAAATTAATTCCGTGTGACCTGTGCTAAATAATTGAAAATGCAATTTGGGTTACCTATTTTCAGGTAGGTACTTCTTAAAGAATCAGAGGCTCTATTTTCTAAAGAAAACACTTTTGGCCATGCATTTATTAACAAGAGATGTTTGTGTTTATGTATAATTTAAGTACTAGATCTTTGTCCCTGAAATTCATTAACACCCTGTATTTTTTGGTATACGCCCTACATAAGGGATTATTTAAATAATTATGATTGTTCATGTTATAGCTAAGACACGTTAACCACCCTTTCGATAGAAACTATCCAATCCGTTCTGTACATTATTTAGAATTTCTGTTGTATAAATTTCAGGATACAGTGACATAGAACAACGTTATGAACTGCATTGGGATAGAACTGAAATAGAAGAATATGTTTGTTCAGTCTATCCAAGTGTGCCGTTGCAGTTAGTTGGCTTTGATGTCGCAAAAATGGACAGGCAGAAGAAGCTTATAGGTACAGATTTTCATAACGTAGAAAGTTTAAAAGAAGCCATTGGCCAAAGCCAAATTGTTATCATACCAAAACGAGATCTCCCCTTGAATTCTCAATCTACACCTACAACAAGAATTGCAGCAACTAGTGTACAATCTAGAGTTGGAAGATCTGCACAATCCAATTCAGTACAATCACATTCAAATATCAGAAATAAACATTGGACCACCGCCGGATACCACCCCCGCGCCAACCCCCCCGAAAGGGTCAACCAAGAATTGAAGAAAGGGTTCAAACTTCGCCTACAAGGCCGAGACCACCGTAAATGGGATACGCACATCCCCAGCATCTTATTTAACATACGCACCAGACGCAACTCCAACTTAGGGTGCACCCCAGGATAGGCGTTATTCGGGAAGGAGCTTCTCCGCCCCGGAGAATGGAGATTCAACGCCCCGATGATCTTGAAGACAGACAGGGACACGAGCCCGTGGACCGCCAAACACGGGACCAGGAAATCCGTGATCATCAGGTCAACCGCCCCCAACCCCAAGAAGAAGGTGGTAACCTCTTTGAACCCGATCAATGTGTTCTCATTCAAAACCACCCTTTGTCCGATGCAGCCGACGGAATCCACGCCGGATTTCAACCCAAGTGGCTGGGTCCATTCCGCATCGAACAAAAACTCAGATCCAGCATTTACCTGATACAAAGAGGCAACGCCACCACAAAAGTCCACGCAGACCAAATGCGTCCCGACCCCACGTTCCAGAGAGCATATTTGGACGGGATGGGACGTTTCATCGTGGCCGTTTCATCGTCACCGTTTCATCGTGGCCGTTTCATCGCCGGGCCGGTTCATCGCTGGCCGATTCATCGCCGGCCGATTCATCGTCAAAAGTATATGTTTTCAAAATACAATTAAAAGGTGAGCCTAGTTAAATAACAAAGAATTTTAGATATCGTTTTCTATTAACGCATATAAGACAAACATGCTTAGTACATAAAGTCCGTTTTTTTTAAAGGTCCACCACCTGTTGCTTTCAGTTGGTATAAAAAAAAAATTGAAATTTTTAGTAATTTTTGTCTATATATGGTCACATTGATTCAAAGATCCATCAAAATGTTCTGTCAATTTATGCGTACGCATCGCTACATTTCAAATTTAAATTATTTAAAATGCTAATTAAAACATAAAGAAGCCTAGGTACTCTAATATAAGATTTATTTTTATTAATGAAACCCCGATTTACAAAAACGATTCTGCTACTTGGACTATTGACAACCGTCCCAAGAAAGATTAGAAATTAAGGAAAGCAAGTTTACAGTGGTAGATAGATGTAGTTTGCTTTTAAGATCCAGAAATAATGATCGGGATTATCACAAAACGATTAATAAATTAATTTCAGCTCTACCATTTAGTGGTTTTAAAACTGTTATTATTTTTGACAATGCCCCATGCCATTCTGTCCGTTTGGATAAACCTCCAACACATTATTCCAACAAAACTGCAATGGGAAATTATTTAATAAAGTGTAACGTTCCATAATAACTTACATGTACAAAAGTTCAATTATGGCAGCTGATAACTAATTTAGGATAAATCGACAATTTTATGTTCAAAATATACCGCTAATCGTAATATATCAAGGTGAAGAATCGGTAACAGATTCAATTTTGAACCATATCTCTCATAATTATGATGATTCAGAGTTTGAACCGCTGGAATCTGATTCTGAAAATAATCCCAATTCTAATTTGTCTGAATACATTTTTTCTATTCTTACCTCTAATTATTTATTTATTAATTATTATGAAACTATAATACTTCATATTAAATCGAGCGAAATTTACATAAACTCAGCATATATCCACATAAATCAACAATATTTAACAAAATATATGAAAATACTTCTTGTGAAAAGCACAAAATTAACCATTAAATTTATTAGTCCTAACCCTACTTTAAAAATTACAAAAAAAGGTTGGTGGATCTTTAAAAAAAAACAGACTTTACGTAGCACATAATTATCAATTTTAAATGGCAAAAATGTAAAATGTAATGTATGTATACCGTGTGTCCCTGGGAATACGGAACATAGGGATCTTACAATGCTAATTTTTTTAAATGATCCACGAGTGCGTTGAAGCTTTTGCCTTGAAACAATTACACGAGTGTCGCCGATGGTTCACGATTTTCCTACCGACCATGTATGATCTCCTATAGATCAATCTTTGTTTATGTTTTAAGTGTCAAGTTATTAAAACCGATTAAAACCAAATACAATATTAAAAACTATTTTTGCTAGTTAAGCAGGTGAAATGTAACTGTGTTCATGTATTTGAAATTGTTTGAGAATGGCTGTCATTACAAATTACTTCTACAATCTTTTAAAGGTAAAACAATCTGTTCTATCCTTTGTAGGTTATGTTCATGTATTAATTTTTTTTAGATGGGGTGCTAACTTAACTTAAGTACAATTTAGAGCTGACAACCAGTAATTCCAGTTAAATTACATGTGAAATGTGAAAATTTACTTTAAAAGGATGATGTTGATGTATCAACCCAAGAATTTGATGCGACAATCAGCTTTATGATGAAACATGCTACAATACTAACAGTAAAAAACTGTATTAGAATAAAATCAAAGAAAAAGCGAATATTAATATCAGTTAGTGTGTACGAATATGAAATCTTTATTTTTGCGGCAATTTATTATGTGATAAAATAATTGTTACATTTAAAATGATTTGATTTTTAACGACCCGTATTCTTATTCGTAGGGCAGGTAATCGTCACAAGAATGTAACTAGAAAATTGTAATACTAATGTATAATATGATAATGTTTACATTAATTTCACTATTGAGGTAGTTCTAGTAGGTACGTTTATTAATTAAGTTTTGTTACTTTGTGTTTAACTTTTTCTCATTAAATAAATAAAATTACTGAAAACAGAATTTATTGTTTACATGTTTAGGTCAAATAAATATTGTTTATAATGCAAAAAACAAAAGAGTGGGCTTGTGACATTGCTGAATTTCCACTTTAGCTACTTGTTCCTTTTTTCCTTTTCTTTTGTGGAAAACATTTTGAAAATGAACGTCTACACCGCTTCTGAAAAAGTTCAGATTATTAAGTGGATATACGGTGGTGAAAGTTACAGGAATACGGCAGCTTTGTTTTCCGTTTTGTTTAAAAATAGGCCAATACCAAGTACTAACACAATTTCAAGAATTGTTACATTATTTGAAGAAACTGGGAGTATACATGCACACAATCGAGTACCTGTTCAAGCAGTAGTTAATGTTCAAGACGAAGGTCATGAAATTGATATACTGGCAGCTGTTAATGCAGATCCAAATATTAGCGTGCGACAAATCAGTGCTCAATTGGGAGTTAATAAGACATACGTGCACAAGGTACTTAAAAAGCACAATTACCGGTCTTATAAGTACAGTCCACACCAGGAAATTCGTGCTGGAGATACCGAAAGAAGAGCAGTATTTTGTGAGCAAATGATTGAACGAAGCAACAATGACCAAACGTTTATACAGAACATTTGCTTCACGGATGAATGTACTTTTACATTAAATGGTGCTCCAAACCATCAAAACTTCAGATATTGGAGTACCCAAAACCCACACTTGTATATTCCAGTGCATACCCAGTATCGCAAAAAAGTAAACGTGTGGGCGGGAGTATACAAAAATACAATTATTGGTCCATTTTTTATCGAAGGAATGTTAACTGGTGCAAGATACAGAAAGCTGCTCATTGATTTAATTTTACCAGCATTGCAAGAGGTTGCCGATGAAGATGCGACTGTGTGGTTCCAGCACGATGGGTGCCCATCACATAATGCACGGATAGTGAAAGAAGTTTTGGAAGTAGCATTTCCAAACAGTTTAATAGGAAAAGGTGGCAAAATAGCTTGGCCAGCACGTAGCCCAGATTTGGCTCCCAATGATTTCTTTCTGTGGCCTTACTTGATGTCAAAAGTTTATTCTGATAGGCCTCATGAAAATGAAGATTCCATAAAGGATAAAATAACGGAGGTCTGCTTTAACGTACCAGCTGTTACAATAGCAAACCTACAAAGAAATTTTTACGACAGATTGGGCCACTGTTTAGCAGTGAATGGAGAGCTATTCGAGCATTTACTTTAAGAAAAATTCCATCTATTCCGAGATTCCTGTAACTTATCATCACCGTATAATTTCAAAAACGGCCCTTTTCAGGGCCACCACTTCTTAAATAAAGATTTTTCCTAAATTGAAGCGAGAAAGCACAATGCATTAATTAAAAACATGCTTTAATGGTATTTCAAGCTAGTGTCCTTTACGCCAGTTCAATACTATTATTTACATCTTGGAAAAATAATTTTATTAATGTTAACACAACAATAATACAATAACAGGGGTTGAGGGAAAATTCTTGCATACCACGAAGCAAAATTTTCTAACACAGGTCCACAGCATTATGTTATGTAGTATCATTTTCATAATTTCATTTTCAGTTCCTAATAATGCGTTACTTGCGAAAACCTTTAAACTATTCACCTAATCAATCATAATCTGAAAAAGATTTTAAAACCATAACCTCAATCGCAAACAAATTATTTTGTGTTTATTACCTTTATAATGATACTTAGTCTCATTTAATTTAATTAAAACACTTTCTACATTTACACGAACCAATTTGATGGTAGTCATATTAAAATAGACAAGCCAACCGAAAAGTCCATCGACTACTTTAACAGAAAAGATTTTTATTCAATAATACTCCAAGGAGTTTGCGACCACGAACTCAATTTTATTGACGTATTCATTGGAATTTTATTTTTTTAATGAATTAGAAAGACTAACAGCAGATGGTATGCTTTTAGAAATTTTAACATTATTTTTTAAACTAATTAATTTCTTTAACAGGTTCTTATATCTTAGGAGACAGTGCATACCCTTTATTACTGCAACTGTTAACGCCGTATAGAGATAATGGCCACCTTACCAATCCGCAGAATTTTTTTAATAAAAGCATGAGCTCCTGCCGTGTCTCAATTGAACACGCATTTGGCCTGCTTAAACAACGTTTCCGCCAGTTGTACCATATAAAGTTGAAGGGAGACGAAAGAATTTGCCATTTTATTCGGGCTTGTTGTGTATTACACAATATTGCAACAAAAGACGACTTTATTATTTTTAACAAGGAACCACAGGTTCAGGATTTGTAACCTGAAAATATCAATGCTGTTCGAGAAGATTTGGGCCAAACAGGAGCAGCTATACGCAACGAAGTATGTCGCCAGCTGTATTTAAATAAATAATGCCGATGCATTTTGGCGTAAGGTTTATTAATTTACTCTTGTGTATTTTGTAATATTATTTTAATATAAATAAAATTGATTTATATGATTTTTTCGTTAATAATAAAATATATGTAAATTAGTTTCTTCAACTTACGTGATTTTATTCTTTACAAGAGAATTAAATTACACGTTAATAAACAATAAGTAATTAAATATTAATATTAATTGATATTACTTCAAAATACAAATATTTATATCTTGTCAAACATTCACTATAGTAACAAACAACATTGAAGGTAACCACCTTTACACCTCCCCCTTTGAGGACGCTTTATGCGTGGGGAAAAGGAACAAGTTTGCTTGAGTGGAAAAAATTTGAAATTTTCTTTTTCTTTCCGCTTGCAACTTCATAAAATGATGTAGAAATCTGTCAAACGATAGGAAATGGTCCCACTCGAACTGGATCTAACTTATTTCATTTAGTTTACTGCCATTTTCAATATAGACCAGATCATCAACATTGAAGTTGTACTGTTGTCGATTCTTATTCAATCGTTTTTTATTTATTTTAAAAGATTTTATCGAATTTTGAAATGCTTTTTTTCTGTCTACTTCAAGAGTGTTTAGTACCGTTAAGTTTTTGAATTCTCGCGGTCATTCTTGTATTTTGAGTAACACTACAGATGGTGCATCTTTGTTCTGAATGCGTTGAGGTAGTGAACTTGGCTAGACACAGTCCACTAGAATTAGCACGATGTAGACGTTCAATTTTTCTGTACATTATAATATTAATAAAGTTTATGAAAAATCGTTTGAGTTATCAACATTTTGGTCACTTCGAGCAACGGATGTGAAAAGTGGATATGGAAAAATCTGATTCGAGAAAATAAAAAATTAACAACCGAAAAATCCGAGGAACAACACGTGTTGATGGAAGCCATTATGCACGTGAGAAAATATCGTTAAACATCGCAGCTCCCTTGTATACGAATGGCAAGAAAATAATTACAGGCAAACTATCAAAGGCAGTCAAGATTGGAGGAAGTCGTATTTTATGGAAAAATTGGTAACAAGCATTTCCTTTTACTTTCCTTAAAACTTTCATTTTTGGGATTCTCAGTGTGTGTGATTATCAATATTAAATATCAATTAAATTTACAATAATGGCAGAGTTAAAGGCATTAATTAGAAAACGTGGGGGTTTTAAGCATAGCATGACAACTTTCAAATCACATTTAACGGATTTAGAGGCAAAAGGTCAATTAAAAACAGAGATAGGCATTAACGATTTAACAGATAGATGTAATAGGTTGGAGGTGTTGTACCAGGACTTTTGTCTTTGTCAAACAGATATTGAGGAATTGTGTGAGGAAAAAGATTTGAATTCTCAATATTTAGAAAGGGATGAGTTTGAAAAGTCATATTTTGGAAGTATGGCACAGGGTAAATCTCACATAGATAATTTCAACAAAGAACAAGAGCAATTTAATCGACAATTCACAAATTCACAAGCTGAGTCAACAGCTAATGGTGTTGACAACTCAGTTATCAGAGTCAACAATACTAACATTAAATTACCAGCACTTGAACTTCCAAAATTTTCAGGGTCTTATGAGCAATGGGTTGAGTTCAAAGATACATTTACGTCGTTGGTGCATTTTCAGTCGGGGATTCCAGAAATACAAAAATTACATTATTTAAAATCATGTTTACAAGCTTCGGCATCCCAAGTTATACGGTCTTTAGAAATAAGTTCTGTAAATTACAGTGTTGCATGGCAGTTGTTGTGCGAGAGATATGATAACAAAAAATTACATGTAAGCAACCATGTAAAGGCAGTGTTTAGTCTACCGGTGGTAAAATCGGAAGCTGCAAATGAATTGCGTAGGTTAGTTGATGAAGTCTCAAAGCATCTGTTATCATTAGAAGCGTTACAGCAACCAGTTAAGCATTGGGACACATTATTAATATACTTAATAACCACAAAATTAGATGCGCAAACTAAAAGGGAATGGGAAATCAGTAGGTTAGATGAGGATTTTCCGAAAGTTAGTGATATGAAAAAATTTCTATTGGGAAGATGTGAGTTACTTGAAACATTGGAAGGTCAAAATAAAAAGGGGTATGTAAATGTTAATAAACACAATTATTCAAGTCAAGTTCCATATACAACTACATTATTAACAGCAGGAGTGGGTAAGGATCATAATGTTTCAGCAGTAAGATGCACATTTTGCAATAGTGCAAACCATTTAATTTACATTTGCGCTGATTTTTTAAAATTAAACCCAAACGATAGGACTAAAGAAGCAATAAATAGAAAATTATGTATTAACTGCCTAAAGAAAAATCATTTTAGCACACTGTCGAGCAGGCACCTGTCGCAAATGTGGTAAAAGGCATCACTCATTGTTACATTACGTTCATAACAATAATTATGGGATAAATCAAGGCACAAGTGCACAATCTAATGAGAATCAAATGGAGAATAGCATTAATACAGTGGTAGCAAATGTTAGTTGTAGTACACAAAATTTACAGGTGTTATTATCTACAGCAGTTGTAAAAATTATCAATCAAACTGGACAATTTGAGCATTGTCGGGCTCTTTTGGACAGTGGTTCAGAGAGTAGTTTCATAACTAAAGAATTATGTGACAAATTAAAATTAAAGACAACTGAGTTAAATATGTCTGTGGTCGGTATCAATCAAATTTCATCTAGCATTAAATATAAAACTGAAATTCAGTTGTCATCCTGTCATTATTCTTACACTGCAAATCTTCGTTGTTTTGTAATAGATCAGATCACGGATAATATTCCGAGCAAGCCATTTGATTCAAGTCGTTTTAATATACCAAAGGACATTAAATTAGCAGATACAGAGTTCAATCAAAGTAACAAGGTAGACTTGTTATTGGGAGCAGATATCTTTTGGGATTTATTATGGCATGACTCTATAAGGTTAGGAAAAAATCAGCCAACCCTACAAAAAACTGCATTAGGATGGGTTTGTGCTGGTCCATTTACTTACAATGCTGCAATGGTAAAAGGTGTAGCATGCCATTTTTCAAAAAATATAGATGTACAGAATCAACTTCAGGCATTTTGGGAATTAGAGGAGGGTAAAATTGGCAAAATTCTTTCCCCTGAAGACAAGTATTGTGAAAAGTATTATGTAGACACCACTACAACAGATTCCACAGGGAGATTTATTGTCAAAATACCATTTAAAATACCCGAACTAAAATTGGGAGATTCACTACAATTAGCAACCAATAGGTTGTACAATTTAGAAAGAAAATTAAATAAAAATGAAGTCTTTAAACAATATTACGTAAATTTCATGGAGGAATACCTACGATTAGGGCACATGACTAAATTAACAGATCCTAATGTCAAATTACAAGATTCCTATTATTTACCTCATCATGGGGTGTTCAAGGAGAGCAGTGCAACTACAAAATTAAGAGTTGTATTTGACGGTTCATGTAAAACGGTAAATGGTTTATCATTAAATGACATTCAATACGTAGGGCCTACAATTCAAGAAGAATTGTTTAATATCTTAATCCGTTTCAGAACATATAAGTACATAATATCAGCAGACATAGAGAAAATGTATAGACAGGTATTAATAGCACCAGAAAATAGAAATTTGCAACGAATTTTATGGCGAAAAGGCAACTCTGATCCATTAGAACATTACATGCTGAATACTGTTACGTATGGGACAGCATCTGCTCCATACCTGGCTATAAGATCATTACATCAAGTAGCATACACATGTCAGGAAAAATACCCTAAGGCTGCAGAAGCAATTTTAAATAATTTTTATGTAGATGATCTTTTGACAGGGGCAAATTCCATAGAAGATGTTATTGAATTACATAAGGAAATATCATATATCTTAGAAAGGTCAGGCTTTAAATTGAGAAAGTGGGTATCAAACAATTCACAAATCTTGCATGAAATTAGCTCATTGGTAGATAGAACTCAGGATGCACTTTATATTGGAGATCATAAAAATCAAAGAACATTAGGTTTAATTTGGACTCCTACGTCTGATTTACTAAAGTATGATGTTAATAATGTAAGATCGGGCAAACAATGTACAAAAAGAGAAATTTTGTCTTGCATTTCTAAATTATTTGATCCGTTAGGGCTAATTGGGCCATGTTTAATACTAGCAAAGATAACGTTACAAGAAATTTGGGCAAAAAACTTAAGATTGGGATGAGGTACTACCAAGAGATTTACAAGAAAAATGGGTACAATTTAAAGAAAATTTAATTACAGTAAATAAATTAGAAATACCAAGGTTTGTGGCATGCAATAGCTATGTTCGAGTGGAGTTACATGCATTTTCGGATGCATCAATGGCAGCCTTTGGGGCATGTATTTATGTTAGAGTTGTAACTCGAACAAACATAATCATGACAAATTTGTTATGTGCAAAATCTAGGGTGGCACCTCTTAAGCAGACCACAATTCCTCGGCTAGAATTGTGTGCAGCTCTGTTAGCTGCAAGATTAGTAAAAAGGGTGACATCTGCATTAAACAAAATCAAATTTGATAAAATTTTCTATTGGTGTGACTCGACAATCGTGTTACAATGGCTCTTAAAACCGTCCAATACTTTAAAAACATTTGTTGCTCACAGGGTGTCTGAAATCCAAGAACTTACTGAAGTTTGCGATTGGCATCATGTCAAATCAAATGAAAACCCTGCTGACTTAATATCACGAGGTGTTTCAGTAGAAAATTTAATAAATTCAATCTGGTGGAAGGGACCACTTTGGTTAGCCCAACACCAGACAGAATGGCCAGAGTTAGGAATTGCAGTAGTAGATAATGACAGTAGTAACCTTCCGGAATGCAAAAAGAGCAACGTGTGTTTATTAGTCGTTCCTCAGGATGTTTTTCCTTTCCATTACACGTCGTCATTATCAAAATTGGAGAGAATCCTGGCATTATGCCTTAGATTTAGAAATAACAGTAGAACAAAGGGTAATCACAGAATCACAGGTTGTCTAACGTTAAGGGAATTGAATAATGCGAAAAAACAATTGATCAAATTATCTCAAATAGAAAGTTTCAAAACCGAATTTCAACAATTACAAGATATTAACGTAACAAAAGTTAAGGGGAATTTAGTCCGTTTAGCACCTTTCATTGACTCCGAAGGATTGATAAGGGTGGGGGGACGTTTGGAACATTCGAATTTCAGTTTTAACAAAAGGCATCCGTTATTAATATCAGGGAAGCATGTATTGGCAAAACTTATATTTGAACGGGAACATATCAAGTTATTACATGCAGGGCCACAATTAATGTTGGCATCAGTAAGGGAGAACTTTTGGCCCACAGGGGGGAGAGCCATAGCTAAGAGCATTGCTCATAAATGTGTTAGGTGCTGTAAGGTCAAACCAGCACAAATCAGCCAGTTCATGGGAAATTTACCAAAACGACGAGTAACACCAATGCATCCATTTTTTACGACGGGAGTAGATTATGCAGGCCCATTTCTTGTAAAACCCTGGAAAGGTCGTGGACGAACACTTGTTAAGTGTTACATTTGTGTGTTCATTTGTTTTACTACAAAAGCGATGCACTTGGAACTGGTAACTGACTTGACAACACAAGCTTTCTTAGCTACGTTACGTAGATTCATTGCTAGACGTGGTAAACCGACTAACATTTATTCAGACAATGGAAAAAACTTTGTTGGGGCATCATCTCAACTAAAGGAATTAGGGAAATATCTGATTGACAATAGCGGGGACTTGGTGAACAACTTCACTAAGGAAGATATTAATTGGCACTTCATTCCCGCAAACAGCCCTCATTTTGGAGGCCTTTGGGAGGCTGGGGTGAAGTCGACGAAATATCATTTAAAACGTGTTCTAGGTAATGCCTTAATGACATTTGAGGAATTTTTGACAATTATCATACAAATTGAAGGAATTCTAAACTCTCGACCTTTAAATCCTTTATCATCCTCTCCCAGTGATTATGAACCACTCACACCTGCACACTTTTTGCTTGGTCGTCGATTGACAGCAATTCCAGAAGAAAATTTAATAGATGCTCCAACCAATCGACTGCAACGATATCAGTATTTACAACAAATGACCCAGCATTTCTGGAAACGTTGGTCTCGAGAATACATTGGAGAATTGCAACACAGGATCAAATGGACCAATAAAAACTACAACATCAAAATAGGTGATTTAGTGTTGTTAAAGGAGGACAATGTGCCACCGTTAAGGTGGAAACTTGGGCGAATTTCGCAAACTCACCCTGGAAAGGACGAATTGGTGAGGGTGGTCTCCATCAAAACCTCGTCTGGAACTCTTAAGAGGGCCATAACAAAGATTTGCCCTTTACCAATTAATTAGGATTAATCAGATCTCTTGTTTTAATGTGTTTATATTATGCTTATGTTGTGAAATGTATGTTATTTTGATTACCTATTGTTATATGTATTTAAGTTGCATGTAGGATATTATGTAGTTGAAATAGTATTTCAAGGCGGGGAGAATGTTTAGTACCGTTAAGTTTTTGAATTCTCGCGGTCATTCTTGTATTTTGTGTAACACTACAGATGGCGCATCTTTGTTCTGAATGCGTTGAGGTAGTGAACTTGGCTAGACACAGTCCACTAGAATTAGCACGATGTAGACGTTCAATTTTTCTGTACATTATAATATTAATAAAGTTTATGAAAAATCGTTTGAGTTATCAACAAAGAGTTTGCTGATAATTTTCCTGAAGAGGTGAAATTGTAGGTTTTTTCCCAAATAATAAATATGATGGTTCAAATTGTGTTGAACTATGAATGGTATCGTTATACTCAGTTACACATTCTTGTGCTAACATTGACCAGGCTTTAGTATTGTTATCACTGTTTATTTTGCATCTAAGGCGATTTACAAGTGTTTGATTCAGTCGTTCGTTAAGACCATTTGATTCTGGATGGTCAATGCATGTAAAAACAATCTGAATTCCAGTTTTATCTAGATAATTTTTAAAACAAGTAGAATTAATTCCTGTATATTGGTCTGCTAATAAAATCGAAATATTATTTTTCTTTGAAATTGGATTAATTAGGTTTATAAAATCTTGGGCATTCTGACCCTTTGTTGTTGATATCCAAACATATCTAGTAAAATGGTCAACTAGAATATGCATGTATCGTTTTGAGGATCGATTTCCTCCGAAACCGCCAACACTATCAAGTGACATTATCTGAAACGGGCGTTCGGCCGGACCAAATTGTGAGAGTAGCCCTATAGCACGAATACGTCGGGTTTTGTTTTCTATACATATATTACAATTTTTACAGAAGATTTCTACGGCTTTATCAAGGCCTTTAAAATAATAATGTGGTCTTATTGTTGCGAGCATTTGTGCTGGACCTATATGTCCATAATGTTGGTGAACAACCCGATAATATCTTTCCCAAATGTTGGAGAAACAAAAATTCTTGATTTTTCTTTTAATCTCTTCAATATTAGTCCCTGTTTAAGTCTTCTTGTGGTTGTTTGAGTGTGGCACCAAGACCTTTATAACTAGCATCGGTTTCTATAAAAACTGGCTTATTAAAATCATATATAGCTAGAATAGGTTTAGAACATAAATAATCTTTGACCATTGTGAAAGCTTGTTCACATTCATCAGTCCATTGAAATTTAACATCCTTCCTTAGTAATTGGTGAAGTGGTTCGAGTTTCTGGGAACTATTTTCTATTTATTTTAAGTAAAAGTATTAACTTTTACTTAAAATATATCCATTAGGAACCCAAAATACTGCGTACACCAGACTTATCGGAAGGACTCTGAAGATGCTGAATAGAGACTAAATTCTCTTGAGCTGGTGAAACTATATTTTTAGAAATTGTATGTCCCAGATACTTTACAGATTTTGCAGCAAACATACATTTAGATAGTTTCAATTTTAAACCTTCGGAATTTGTCACTTCCAAAAATTTCTTAATATGTTTAACATGTTCGTCCCAGGATTTAGAGAAAATTAAAATATCGTCTATATAATTTATACAAAAGTCATCTATATTATTTCTTCTAATTATATTTGATAATATTCTTTGAAAAGTTGCTGGAGCATTCTTTAGTCCAAATGGTAGCACCCTGAACATGAATTTCCCATATTTTGTAACAAAAGATGTTTTTTCTCTATCCTCTAGCTTTAATGAAATGCACCAGAAAGCCGAGTTAAAATCTAAAACTGTGAAATACTCACAGTTAGAAACTCTCTCAATCACATCTTGAATTGTAGGAAAAGGAAAACATTCTGGGACAACTAATTTGTTTAATTTTCTGAAATCTATACACAGCCTAGACTTCTTTCCATCATCTTTCTTGTAGGCTAGTGTCACAGGGGAAGCAAAAGGTGAATCAGATTCTTCAATTATACCCAGTTGTAATAAATTCTTTATTTGATTTCTTATTTCAGTATCATCTGGAATTGTACATTTATACGGGCGAGAAGTAACATATTCATTTCTTATTAATTTAATCTCTGCTTCTTTTGATCGAACTTTACCTATATCAAATTTGTCTTTAGCAAACATGTGTTTGTACTTGTCAATTAATTGTAAAATAATTCTTTTTTTATCATCATTCTCAATGTGATCTAATTTAGCTTTGAATTCATTTATATTTAAATTTTCATTTAAATTTACTTCAGTATCATCATCTGAAGTTAAAATCATCTGATCACAAATAGATCGATCTTCCTTTAGATCTAATATGCTGTGATTATTAATACGTTGATAAATTTTCAAGTTTTCATCTTGTATCAACTTAAAAGTCTTAATAGCATCAACACCAATTAAAAGATCATAGGAGAAATTATCATTTTTAACCACATAGGTCGTTATAAAGTCAGTAATCTGTCCAATTCTAAGTTTAATCAAGGCCCGGGCTGACGTGAAATTTGATCCGCTGATTGTTTTTAAAATACTCTTATCTTTTATTAATTTCAACTTCAGCAATTCAGCAATTCGTTTGTTAATAAGGGTTACATTTGAACCACAATCATAAAGAGCATTTACATTTATCTTGTCATTTATTAATACATTTAATTTTATCAGTGGATCATCTTTCGTCCGGGTTTTTAGTTTAAATCTTCAGTGTCAAGGTTAATATTCATTATTTCTAATTCAGTAAAGTTTGATTCTTGTTTTTTTATATTTGGTTTCACTTTTTCTTGCACAGTCTTATTATGATTGCGACAATCTATTTCTTTATGAAATCGATTTGGATAACCAAGGGCGACACAGTTTGGACATGGTTTTCGTTTTATTTCATTATTTTGAGTTTCAATTTTTTTATTTAAATTAAAACTACTCTGATTATTGAAGTTTGGAATTGAAGGCCTCTCCTTTTTCTTTTTTAAAAATGTATCTTCCAATTTACGTATTGCTGTATATAATTTGTCAAGAGTAGTTAGTTCTTCTCTGTCAAGTTCTTGTTGAGCCTCACTTGGCAATCCAAAAACTATTTGATTAATCCGAGAAACCTCGGTACTTTCTGATTCCGCCTCTAAACATAATTTTTCTTTAGCAAGTGCGTAATCAATTAAAGATCCACTCAAGTATTTGTAACTAAAAGCTTTTCTAACATTAGACCAACCTTTATCAACAAAAACATTCAGAAAAGAGTATTTCCAACTTCCCATGAACCTGTTAGTCCAATTGTTTTAAGATTAGCTTCATACCAGTTTTTGTTGAACCCGAAACAAAGAAACGTAACCCCTGAATTTTCAAATTATCGGATTGAATCTGAAACCGTGCACATTCACTTTCAAAAATTTTTAACCAATCTGTAGGGTCATGTTTTTTTTTCAAATTTGTTTAAAACAAAATTTTTTTCAATATGGTGTAGTTGATTGACATCTTGATTTGAATTTAACTTTAATTGTTGCTCTAGCTGTTTAATTCTCTCTTCTAGCTCTATTTTTATAGGTTCAATAGTTTTAAAATTCGATGTAGGAACACACTCTTCTAACGGGTATTCTTGAAAACAAACATTTCCATCCTCATCAAAATATTCCTTCCGAATATCATCATCTAATTTAATTGCTACAGTTCGATAACCATTTATGTTCTTAATTGCTAATGTAGCATTGTAAATTGGTTTTCTACTTACTAAATGTTTGTGAAATGATATATTATTGGACTCTTCGGGAATAAAGTACCATGTTGTTTTATCTGTAGAAATACATTGAATCACACATTCCTTCTCAGTTTTCTTCACCACTTGCACGAAAAACTGGGTCATCTTACTTAGGTACTTGTTTATTGTAATTTAATTTGTAAATTAGTTTCTTCAACTTACGTGATTTTATTCTTTACAAGAGAATTAAATTACACGTTAATAAACAATAAGTAATTAAATATTAATATTAATTGATATTACTTCAAAATACAAATATTTATATCTTGTCAAACATTCACTATAGTAACAAACAACATTGAAGGTAACCACCTTCACATATATTATAGGAATAATAAAAAATATGAAATAATGTATTTATACAATAACTAATAAAAAATATTGCTAAAAAATTAAATATAAATATAAACAATAATAGGCAAATTATTTCTGTATCTTTTCAATTTGCACCAATTCTTCTAGCAAATCATTTTTGCGCTTTAACTCTGCAAGAATACTTTCCTTCAGTTGAAGTTTAGATTCATTGGCCTCCTATTTATCCCTGTTACGCTCATGTAACAGAATTCGAATTTGGGTTAATTCTGTTAGTATAAGCAAAAAATGCAACATTCCTTTTAATTCGTTTTTAAAATATTTCTTTATAATGTTTTCTATTTTGTATGTAGCATGAGTTACAGTAATATTAGATAATAAGAATTAACTAAGTGCTTGCTATTGCAAAGGGAGGATTAGTGCATGTAGTGTATTGCACTGCGCGTGCTTATGATTTTATTAGTTAAATAAACCAGTTCACACCAATTGGTCTTTGATATATGACGTGACATGGTGCTGCGTACAAACGTATAGGAAAAGTACAAGTGAAAAGTAGTTAAGTTTGTGCAATTAAGTGAAGATTATACAAGTTTAGTGAATATGGCTGATTATAGAGGCATTACACCTATGATAATGGCTCGTAATTTATCAGAGAATTGGAAATTTTGGAGACAAAAGTTTGAGAACTATCTGATTGCGGCGGAGGTTAATAAGAAGACAGAGGAAACTCAAATTGCTCAATTACTTCACTATATAGGTGAAGAAGGCTTTCGCGTTTACAATACATTCACTTTTGAGAAAGCAGAAGATAAGAAAAAACTCGCCAGTATACTAACTCAATTTGAACAACATTTTACGCCGAAGAAAAATCTGTCGTACGAACGATTTAAGTTTTTTACTCGCAAACAGACAGCTGGCGAAACCATTGAACAATTCATAACTGATTTAAAAAATAAAGCGTTGTCTTGTGAATTTGGAGACTTAAAAGACAGTTTAGTTAAAGATATTTTTACATGTGGGTTGGCTAGTGATCTGTTGCGTGAAAGATTGTTGCAAGATGATACGTTATCACTAGAAGAAGTTGTTAAAAGTGTATTACAGTGGAAAAATCAAAGGAGCACTCATTAAAAATGGGAACACAAAATATATCGAGTACACCGGAATTAGGACCGGTTTTACAATCGGTGGTTAACTTGCAAGTTGTTGGTTAACGGTAAAATTCTGTTTTACAATTGTTGGTTATCTTCAAGGTCGAAGTAAACTAGTAGTCAAAGTTACCAACACCATATGTATGGGTTAACTATCAGTTAAAGAGTTTGACAGAACTAAAGTAACCTAAAATGATTTTGTTTATACATTTTAAAAAATTAATTTCGAATACATTTTTAAAACATGGATATGTAAATATCCTCTTCCTTAGACGTGAAATTTACCTCTCTTTTATTTTCCATTGCTGAATAAAAAATACTACTGAAGATTTTGTATATATTCGTATGAATAAACAGCAATATATTTCGTTTAAGAAAATTACAACACAAAAATTATATTGTAAAAACGTTATAAATTTTTTAAGTAGCTTGATGTAATTCTTGAAAGTCATACTGAAACTTAGTCAAAGGGCAATCTAATTCATCACATACTTGTGGAAAAAGTTAGTTAAGTTTATCAAAACAAACTGTTAAAGCGGGAGAATACTGCAGTATTATGGATAATACAAATACTTGTATTTTTCTACAAGACCTACCAAAATATCCTCTTCCTCAGGCATGAAATTTACCGCTTTTTTATTTTCCATTGCTGAATAAAAAATTACTTTTCGACTGAACATTTTATATATATATTCGTATGAATAAACACTAATACCATTTCACTTACAAAATATAGTTATAAAATTACAATACAAAAATTATTGGTATTGTAAAAATATAATTCACCACGCACGTGTCAAATTTAATTCTTAACTAAACTCAAAATTAGGTTAAATTTCGGGAGAGCACTGCGATATTATAGATAATACAGTGCGTTAGTATGAATTTTGAACATCATTCATTACCAACCAAAAAAAAATTTACAGGTCGACTTACCATGACTATGAAAAGCATAGAAAAACGCATGTCTTTATAAACCTGTAGTTAACCTGCAAGTAATAGTTAACTAATAACAAAAGTTAACCACCGATTGTAAAACCGGGCCTTAGAGGTGCAAGAAGTTAATCATGGCAATACAAGGAGCAGAGGTACGATATCGTATGGTGAAGGACAGGGATGTTCCAAGAATCAGCGACAAGGTGTGGTGACATACAAGCAGGTGTTGGCGAGGTCACGGCCGACAAATTTTCAACAACAAAGGGTAAGAAAAAACACGTGCTCAAGATGTGGGTATATCCATAGACCAAATGCATGTCCAGCGAAATGTAAAAAGTGTAATTTGTGTGATGGTTATAATCATTTTGCTAAAGTGTGTTTGAGAAAAAAAAATGTTAATGTGATAAATTATCCCAATAATTTGATACAAGAAGAGGACGAAGATTACATATTTATAGGTTAGGTGGAAATTGATAGTATAGATAAGAAGGAAAAAAGTTGGAATGCAGATTTAGTTATAGAAAATACAAATAAAATTAATTTTAAGTTAGACACAGGGCCAACATAATAACATTTGAAAAATTTGGTCGATTAAAAGTAGATAATAGCAAATTAAAAAGAACGGCCTTAATACTAACGTCATATACTGGTCAAAAGATACCGGTTATTGGAACTACCACTCTAAAATGTCAGAACAATGATAAAGTTTGCTTTTTAGATTTTTTCATAGTCAAAGATAATTTCAGTTGTATCTTAGGATTAGAGGCTTGTAAAGCTCTTGAAATGATAAAGCGAATTGACGAAATAAAGGAAAATACTTTAATTTATTCAAAATTATTAACAGAATATGAAGATTTGTTTAAAGGTGTTGGATGTTTAAAAGATGAGAAGTACCATATGAACTTAGTACCAAATGCAGAACCAGTGGTGCATGCTCCGCGTAAAATTCCTTTACCTTTATTAAGTCAATTAAAATGAACATTAAATGAGCTAGAAAAAGGTAGAATAATTAGTAAAGTAACAGAACCAACAGACTGGGTGAACTCGATGGTAATAGTACGTAAGCCCAATGGATCGTTGCGTATTTGTTTAGATCCAAAAGATCTTAATTTATACATAAAAAGAGAACATTTTCAGTTGCCGACATTAGATCAAATTAGTTCTAAATTAGCTGGTGCTCGATATTTTAGCACTTTAGATGCGATGAATGCTTTTTGGATGATAGAATTAGATGAAGAAAGCGCAAAGTTATGCACTTTTTCAACACCTTATGGTAGGTATTGTTTCAACAGACTACCATATGGTATAAAATGTGCACCTGAAGTCTTTCACAGTAGATTTAAAAATATTTTTGATTTAGAAGGAGTTGATTTGTATATCGATGACATTATTGTGTAACGTTCCCCCTTGAACGTACAGTATTTATTTTTGCACTAGGGTAGCTTAGCGGGAAAATCCAGGGTCCTTTATAAAAGGGGTTAAATAAATAACTGGAGATAAACCTTATGAACAATTTATTCGGAATTAATATTAAATATTTACAATTTATGTACATCAAAATAAAACATGGATAATGCAATTATAAAATTCAGGTTGGATAAGATTGTTACAAGCAGGTATGAGACTGTTAATATTTCAGGGTATGAAACGGTCTTTACAGTGTAAACGGACTTTGTTATTTGAGTACCCTGCGCTCAAACAGGTTGGCGCAGATTGAACAACGCGGTAATGGCCACGAGGAACTTTCAATGGCAAAACGGGTGTAGTGAAATTAAATGCAAAAAAAAGTGATTTCCAAGGGATACGGTGGGCTTGACCCCTTCGGGAGTCTTCTGGTAGAACGGGTAAGTGATATCAAAGATGGTTTTAATATGGAATTTAATTCCAGTGATAAACAAAAGAATTCGGTCAGGGATGTACAAAATAATCTGGTAAGCAATCAATTTACTGTAAAAATTGAATTGCTTATGCAAATAAAACAATTGAGTGTCGTTCGACGATTGATTCTGGTAGTGGTTAAATTCACGTGATCTCAGGGATGTACAAAACACTCTGGTATGTAATTAACTTTATACAGGATACCAACTAGCAAAACAATTGATTGTTTAATTCACTAGTTTCAAGTATTAATAGGATGACAAAAGCAGAGCAACGTTTGCACGTGATCTTACTACTGAAATCAAACTAATACGAAAAATCTAATGATATACGGGGGTACCAGAATGCAACGTTTAGCACATGCACGTCTGGATAATTCGTTCGAATAAGTAAAGTGCTATGTTTCGATCCTAGGATCATACACATGCAGCGTTTACAAATCCTCGGAAAGACAAGGCGGGTTAATTAAACAATCAATCGATCAGGAAATTAAATATACCAGCTATCGTTTGTACACCACAGATCACTGTAATTATTAGCCACTACTCGGGTTGCTTTAAGAGCTAAAAATATTCAGGTCAATTTTGAATCCGGGTCTCGGAATAAAATCAAACTTTAAAACGGGTTGAACGGAGTCAAATTATTTAGACAAGTTCTAAATAATTCTCGGTAAATAAGTCAAATTGATTTCGGAAAATAATTGACAATAAGTGTCGGAAATAAGTACAGTCATCTTCTCTAAAATGAGCTGCGCTCTGAATTTATAGGAGAGCTCTAGGCTCCCCACTCGGGACGAAACTGGGCGGATTGAAACTAGGTCCTGGCGGGAGTATCGGAGAGATTCGGAGTTAAACGAGGACGACTGACCTCAGCAAATACAGAAGCCATTAAACTGCTTCTTAAATATTTGCTACTGGTCAGACGCCTCGTTACAATTGTATGGGGTTGTACTAGACAGGAACACGATGAACGCTTAAAAAAGGTGTTAAATAAAGCCAGGCAACATAATGTTAAATTCAATAAAGAGAAATGTAAGTTAGGTTTAGAGGAAATTAGTTTTAAGGGACATAAAATTACAAACAATGGAGTTTGTCTAGATCAAAATAAAATTGTTGCAATTAGGGATATGCCTATACCAAAAGATAGGAAAGAAGTTCAAAGATTTTTGGGAATGATCACATACGTTGGTAGATTCATTAAAAACTTATCAACTTTAACTTCACCTTTAAGGGAACTTGTTAAAAAAGAGAATATTTTTCAGTGGGAATCTAAACATATGGAAGCATTCCTAAATTTAAAAAAGAGTTTAACAGAGGTGCCTGTTCTGCAGTACTTTGATGTAAACAAACATGTTATATCAGTAGACGCCAGTAAAAATGGTGTAGGGGCAGTATTACTTCAAAATAAATTACCTTGTGCATATGCATCTCGTACATTAACAGAAACGCAAACTCGCTACGCACAAATAGAAAAAGAAATGTATGCAATTTTATTTGGGTGCGAAAAATTTAATCAATATGTTTTTGGTAAACAGTTTTACAGTGGAAACTGATCATAAGACCTACCTCAGATAACAAGAAAGATGAATTAGTATAGATAGGCATCTGATTGGTCTACATCCAATCCACTATCTAATAAACTTCATTGTAAATTTCACAAATACAATTTTATTGGATAATATTAAGACACAACTACTTGTTGATAGGCGTTATTAACATCACTATCCACAGATATCTGCGCTACGCTATGCTTCCGGCACTCCAGGTGCACCAATAATTGCTATTTTTGACAATAAAATTAGTAGATGTTCCGCCAGTGCTATGAGATTTGGTTTTGTCTTTGGGCACCACTCGTACCCACAAATTCCTCGTGCACTGATCTTGCTTTGCGACGTGTATTGATTTTTTAATTCATTTAAAGCCTGGAATACGAAAACCTTTTATACTTGACAAAAAAAAAAGTATTATTAGGTACTTATCACATCTTTTAATTGCTACAGATTCTTTTGAGCCCCAGATTTTTCATTTAGTTCCCTTACTAATTCCTTCCATGTATTACTATGTATTTCATACTCTCGCGGACTCAATCTTGTGTTGTTCAGCAAAATTTTGTGTTGTTCTAACAAATGCAGTAGGCTCCTTTTGAGTTTTACACATAGAGTCGATCGCACTTTAATCATTTTTACTGCAAAAGTTTGAATTCGTTATTACGATTATGAGGTTTTGTCTCCAGGATATTTCTACGACAATCCACGTAAAATACAAGTTAAAATTTAACATTATTTTCTTTACAAAATTCACACTTTTTACGTCAGCTACGTCAGTAATAAGTCAGTTAGAATTTGACATGTGATTTGACACATGTAGCTAATATTTAAACCGTAAATTACAGTTTCCAATGACTCGTACGTACAATGACTGAACTAACGATGAACAGACTTTATGTGTGACAGCAGGAACACATATCAACGCAGACGACGGTAATTTCGTTAAGTTAACTTAACAGAGGTGGCCCCTCTGGTCGATCTCTATAACCGCAGCTTTTACCAGTACAGATTCAGAGCCGGACTTAAATTATTATTAAAAATTGGTTAATTTGTATTAGTTGTACATAATATTGTTCTTCCATCCGTTTGTTAATTTTTATTATTAGTTGTCTATATAATTTTGTTTAATTTCAGCAACATTGAACAAGTGTTAATCAATTCTGTAAATAAATTTGTTATTTAGATTCTTAGGTTTCATTTTCCAAAGTCCAACGAACCCTGGGTACTCAGAGCTACTCCCTGACACAAATAAATTCTGCGGCGATCTCCTCTCCATAAGCTAGGGAGCTAGATCGTTGCATACCTTATAACACAATGCTAGGATCTGATGTAGGAAATGGCGCCATCTGCTAAACTGGGAAAGTTTTTATTTCAACGAGTGCGAATTTATTTCTATGGCTATTCTACGTAATACAAACATTGCAAACAGTTATGATTTTGCAAATTATTAGTGCCTTGATATCTGTGACCATTTTTACACAGCATTTTGGAAGTATTTAGATAAATACTGTAAGGTAAGTTGAAGTATTTATGGATCCCTCTACACTATATTCCTCAAATTAGGTATGTGCCGTATTTGCTACAGCATGCATTTACCACTTGCATTATGCACCATATTGCACTACTGTTACAAAATTGTCAATCCTTGTGCAGTCACAATATTTGATGGTAGGGGAAAGTCGCATATGATGGCACAGCGCCCAGGATAGCATACGGAGCATATTTTTGAGTTTGACCGCGCATGGCTATAGGATGTATACGTGCGTGTCTGTAGTTGTTATACAAGTTGGTACAGATCGGGTATTGTTTACTTCATCAGTAAATAAAACTATATTCAGGTGAGTCCCCAAGTGATATTTGCCAATTTTCAATTCTAATTTTTTTATGTACCGTAAAACGGGGTACAATTGGGGGACAAACATGTCTAGAAGATGTAGTAGAAAGGGAGTTGGTAGATGTTATAGCAACGGCAGAATATGGAAGACCATTGACTATGCTTGATTTGCGAATGGTGGTGAAACATTATCTTGATAAAAATGGAATTGTCAAGACTATATTTTCAGAAAATTTACCAGGAAAAGAATGGTGCTTCAGTTTTCTTGCCAGGCATGCTGACCGTCTCAGCAAACGACATTGTCAAAATATTAAAAAGTCTAAATCCGAAAGAATGAGCAAGAATTGAACGAGTATTTTAATAATTTAAAAAGGACTTTAATGGATGTACCCCTAGAAAACATTTTAAACTGTGATGAAACAAATTTTAGTGACGATCCGGGTTCTAAAATTTGTGTCTTTTGAAGAGGGACTAAATATCCCGAAAGGGTCCTTAACAACACTAAAGTGCAATTTTTACATCTATTAATCAAGATTTCTATAATTACATTGAAAATACCTATGGAATGGAATATGTTACAACATTCTAAAACCTCCTTAAATTAAGTATTAAACTTGTAAAGGTTAGTGAACGCATAAAATTCTTATCAAATTGTAAATCAAATTTATTAATTCCTAAATTCTTACAAAAAAATTATAAAGACATTTAATTTCAAAACATACAGAATACTTTCAAATTTCAAAATCTTCATTTACATTTTACTATGCAAATAATTTCATTATTAATAAATGATTCATACTCATTTTCAAACTTTCTACAACAAAAAATTAAAAACATTAAAATTTTCTTAGAAAAAAAATTTCCTTTTCTCTAATTTCAAATTTTTTAGTATCAATAACTCAAAAAATTAACAAAATAAAATTTACAACCAAAACAAAACTTACTAACAAATTTTCAAACCTTAGCAATAAAATAATTAATAAACCCCATCGACTCAAAACCACTTATTCATCCCGAAATGAATGCAAAAACAACTGGATAGAAAATTTATCAAATACTCAAATACCAAAAGATATCATTAACATACTTCAATTAGGACCAAAATTTAACAATTTTAACCCAAACAACAAAATACCCATTGAACATTTCATAATTAATATAGAAACTAGCATACAACACTTTGAAATAGACACTCAAAATAATATAAGACCTAAAATCAGCAATATCTTAACCAATTACACTAAAAAAAATAATAATAATAAACTCATTTTTGGTTATTAAAGTGTATACGGAGAAGAGATAAAATGTTTAAAATACTCAAACGCCAATCTTTTAATGTAATACTTAGGGCCAAATTCATAGTAGTCACTCACTTTCAACTCGAACTCATCTCAATCTTTACTCATATTTTACTCACTCGAGTATGAGTGCGCACTCATCTCAAATCTGAAATTCACAGTTGCATCTTGTAAGTAACTTAACTCAAGTAAGCAATGAGTGTCTACGTCACAACGTTATGACGTATCTGTGACGTTCGACGCGATGTTGTTTTCGGACCCATCGAACATAACCTTTATTCCATTTCATTCCTCGTGTTTATTTGGTTGTCTTTGTGTTCTTCTTTGTCGTTTTATTACTATCTAGTTTTGTAAATTAAGTCTTTAGTAAGTAGTGTGTTAATAGTAGATTATTATTTCGTATTAGTTGTTGCATGTAGTATAGGTTAATTTCTTTGTCGTTTTATTATTATCTAGCTTTGTATTTACAATTTTAATTAATTAGTCTGTAGTAAGTAGTGTGTTAATTGTTAGTTGTTGCATGTAGTATAGGTATATTTCTTTTATTTTTATTCATTTTCAGTAGTTTTAGTTTAGTGCATGTATATATCTCTTTGTATATTTCATTTCATCTTTATCTATTAGGGCAGTGTTTTGGTGTTTGTGTAGTTCACGAGTACAATGGAAAAACGTACAATTTTCACGGGCGACGAGAAGCTCTGTATTAAAGATCTCGTAACAAAATATAGAGTGGCACTCGAAAATAAAAAATCTGACTGCATTACAGTCGCCCAAAAAAAGAAGGCTTGGATTGAATTGACAAAAGAATTTAATTCATAGCAGAGAATACAAGTGTAAGTATTTAAATATAATATGTACATTGTTTCATACTTATACTAAAAACTATTTCAGCGCAATGCAGATCAAATTCGTAAATGTTGGGAAAACATGAAGAATCGGAGGAAGAAGGAGCTCTGCGAGGAAAAGAAGCAGAGGGTAATCACGGGTGGGGGTTGCTATAAACCTCCACCTTCGAACGATGAAGATATCGACATTTTAAGCTGTGTCGATATCGAAATAAAAGATGCAGTCGATAGTGATGCAGTTTTTATTATCGATCATGATAATCTTCCAGGTATTTCAATACCTCTATTGTAATTAATATTATGGTTACTTATTAAGTTTTTGTTTTATTCAGAAACTCCTCTTGCCGTGGACCAACCCGATGCAGCTCCCGGCTGCAGTTACCTTAGCCTTGAAGGTACGTTAAAAACATTTAATTACTTTAATTAGTATTATGGTTAGTCACTTGTAAAGTTTTTATTTCTTCCAGAAAGTACTGTATGTACCTCCACACCAATGGGGCACATCACACCAACTGTGGTCCAACCGGCAAAGAATAGAAGAAAAGTCATGGGGAAGACGACGGCTTCATACCTCTCGAGGGGGACAGCCATCGAAAGGGAATTGGAAGTCAGGATAAGGCGTAATAACCGATTAGAAGCCCAGGAGGAAGAACTCCATGCACTGCGCCTCCAGGAACAGGAAATAAAAATCGAAATTGCCAGAGAAATATTAAAGCAAGAAAAAATAAAAACAGAGCAATTGTTAAAAAATAAAAAATAAAATTTTTATTATATTTCAGTATTTTATAATGTAAATTTTAATTATTAAAATGGCGTTGAATAAAAGCAGCCCTTATTATATTGCCACGAACTTCTTCTGGAGGGATTACAGCAGGCACATTTCTTTCTTCAAATTGTGGCTCATTTGCAATTTCTTCATTGTTGTTACAGGCAATGTTATGCAGTACTGCACAAGCTGCTACTATTCTCGTCACTGCTCGCACTTTATAGTTCAGACATTTATTTAGGCAGCGGAACCTTTGTTTCCACTGGCCAAAGGCACGTTCTACTACATTTCTTGTTGTGATTTGTGCTGCATTGTACCGTTCTTCAGCCCTAGTTGTTGGGTTTGGTAGAGGAGTATACAAGTATCTCAACTGAGGATAAGCACTATCGCCTAACAAAATACCTCGTAATCTTCGATCTTCGAATCTCATCTTCAAAGAACTGTTGTGAAAGATTCTGCTGTCATGAGCCGAACCAGGCCAACGAATAACAATGTCTAGTATTTGGCCTCTACACCCGGCCACAACTTGAACATTGAGCGACATCCAACTCTTTCTGTTGCGGTAGAGCTCTGCGGTTGGACCACCAGGGCTTCTTATTTCGATGTGTGTACCATCGATACAGCCTACAACCCCCGGAAAGCCGGCCAGTTCAAAAAATTGTCTCTGCATATTGGTGATTTCCTGTGCACTAACTGGAAATTTTACATATGTACCAAGATGGCCAGCTAGTGCTTCGGAAACTTCTTTAATAATTCTACTAACTGATGCTTGGCTAATTTGAACCAAGTCTCCATCAACTCTCTGAAAAAATACAGTTATATTGCTTAATAATAAACGTTTTTTGTATATCAACTGAAACCTAACATACCTGGTAACTACCCGTGGCATAGAATCGTAAAGCTGTACACAGTTTTAGCAGGGGAGGCACTGGTAATCCTTTGTGGTTATTCGGATGATTGTTGGGGTACACTAACGGCAACAACACATTTTGTATGGTGTCCCTTGAAAAACGGAATCTCTGGATCAATTCTGAATGGCAGTAACGTTCCAGAGGGTTACCTTGATCCCGTACGTACAATCTACACAGGTTAACAAAACAAATTGAAATTAATATTTTAGTAGGACTGATTGTATATTAATAAGGTCAATAAATTAGTAGGTATACTGTGGCTACTATAGCAATTTCCTTAAAACAAAACTTTTGTAAAATACTAGTACATACCTGGGAATCGGCAGAAAGTTAAGGTTATCTTCCACATGTTGTACGAATTCCCAAAAATCGTTATCCATTATTATGCTATTCACACTAATTACAATTCTCACTAACAAGTACTTAATAATAAACACTATCAACTAATAATAAACACACACTAAAGACTAGTAATAAGCAATAATAAATAATAATAAAACTCTGAAAACCGATAACCAAACGAAAAAACTGCAGATGAGTATTATTTAAGTGGTCGTACACCAGCACTTATATTTTACTCAGATTCTACTCAACTTGAAGTTGAAAGTGAGGCGTAAGTGAGTGGGGAACATCTATGAATACCAAAACTGTCAGTTAGGCTGAGTTGAGTTTGAGATGAGTTGGAGTCTGGCTTAAGTGACCACTATGAATTTGGCCCTTAATCTTCGGATGACCAAGCGGGGTAAAATTGGACCCCAGCGCTTGATTTTTTTGTATAAATATGTTAATATTATAGGTTTGGCATTGAATATTTTTTTAGCTGACTTTCTTGAGCTATAGTGTCGTATTACCTGTTTAAATTTATTTTCGTCTGTAAAAAAAAGGGTAAAAAAAATATTTTGTCACTTTGGGGTCAAAATGACCCCACTTGGTCATTCAAGTTAAAAACTTGAATTTTACTTTTTAAGGTATTATGACTAATTGACTTGGGATAAGAAGTACGCAAGTCCATACAAGCCAACGCAGACATGTAGGAACTTGCATATTGGTGTATATTTGCAACAATGTGGCAGTAATGTTCGTCATTTCATAGTGTGTGTATCATTTATAGTGTGTTTTGCGTAATATGGCTCGTAAATATCTTACTGAAGCTGAACTAGAGGAATTGGTAAACTCTAATGAGTTTTATGAAGATATAGAGGATGAAATATTATCAGAAGGCGACGATAAATTATTAATTGAAGATGATCCACAATCTGACATTAGTAATCCTGAAACAGACAATGAATCTGACAAAGAGAGCACAAATGAATCTGATACAATGTCAGGAAAGGATGGTACATTATGGAAAAAAACAAAACCCCACAGCAGCAGACGTGCACGACGTAATATTTTGACCAAAATGCCTGGATTTACTGATTATAGCAAAAACTTTACAACAGCTGCAGAAGCTTTCAAGCTGTTTATCTGTGATGATATTGTAAATATTATTATTCGAGAAACAAATAATCGAGCTCACGCTATTTTGGGAGATAATTGGAAACCTGTAAACGCAGAAGAATTTTTGCCTTTCTTGGATTACTTCTCATTGCTGGTTGTTTCAAAGCACGCCAAGAACCAATTTTAGAGTTGTGGAGTACAAAACATCCAGCTTTTCAAAGATCCATCTTTTGTGCCACAATGTCCCGAAACAGAATGAAGTCGATACTCAGATTTGTACGGTTTGATAATTTGGCGACACGGCCAGAAAGACGCGAGGTAAATAAATTATCAGCTATTCGTGATATACATGATATATTTACCTCTAACTGTAAAAAATCATATAATCCCAATTCTCAACTTTGCGTTGATGAAGCGCTCGTGCGTTTTCGAGGTAGGTGTCCGTTCAGGGTTTTTATGAAGTCTAAACCCGATAAGTACGGAATAAAAATTTGGACTATTTGCTACTCAACAAACACGTATTGCTGGAATCTACAAGTTCACACAGGAATGATAAACAATATAGCGGAGAAGGAGCAAGGTATTATATACATACAAATAATAAGTGTCCTTTATTATTAAAACTTATGTGTTTTTTTTAGGCAAACGTGTCGTATTGGACTTAGTTGATGGATTAGGTGGCGGTTACGGTATAACAACAGACAATTTCTTTACTTCTGTGCAGCTTTCAAACGAACTTTTACGTCAATCAAAATCACTAACAGGAACTATAAGAAAAAATCGTAGAGAAGTACCCAAGGAATTTCTTCCCAAAAAAGGTAGCCAAGAACACTCAAGCAACATTCTGTACACAAAAGAAGCAATGTTAGTGTCAAAAAAGAACAGAAGTGTCCTGCTCCTAAGCACACAACATTCTGATATAAATGTATCGGACGAGGCAACAGCTTATAAACCACAAGTTATTCTAGACTACAATCAGCATAAGGGAGCAGTTGATACCCTAGACAAGATGGTAAGAGAATATTCCTGCAAACGGAATACAAAGCGCTGGCCATTAGCCTTGTTTTTTAACTTTATTAACATAGCCGCACTAAACGCCTTTGCCTTGTACATGGAGAAATATAATGATTACGAAGAAGGAAAGTCTTTCCGCAGAAGACTTTTTCTTCAAGATTTGGGGCTTCAACTGGTCACCCCTCTAATAAAGTCACGGCCGCGTCAAGGACTACATCGTCATATTCAAAGAGCAATAGATATATGGTGCTCGAAGTGGAAAATCAAGATGATCCAGAAGAACAGAATGAAAGTCAGCCCGAGGAAAATTTACGAAAACGTGGACGCTGTAAAATTTGTTCGCGTTCTTCCGATAAGAAATGTTCGACCAAGTGCGAGAAGTGCAATTACTTTGTTTGCAAGGAACATTTAAAAAAAAGGTAATATGCAACACTTGCGACAATACTCCTTAGCTGGTGTGGAGAGAAAACAACTTTTCATAATCTACTTATAGAGTTTATATAGTTTTTTTTCTTTTTCAAATACTGTTAATTTTTGTTTCTGAATAATTTATTTTATGTTCTGATGAAAGAATAAATGTTAAAAAATGATTATCTATGTTTTTATTACGGAAAATAAATGGGGTCAGTTTTTACCCCACTTGGTCTTCCATGTACGAAAAAAAGCTTGGTCATCCGAAGGTTAAAACAAAATACTTGCAGTATAGGAAATTTTTGGCACAATTACTAAAAACTACAAAATTTTCTTACTATGAATACAAGTTGATACAATATAATAACAATATCAAAAAACAATGGGCAATAATTAATGATATTACAAATAAAGTGAAACAAAAAGCAACTATTACCGAGCTAAAGTATAAAAATGAAAATCATATAGAAGAAGTACTCAGAAACAGTGTCGACATAGCAAATAAAATAAATAACATATTTGTAAACCAAGCAAAACTACTAATAGCTAATATCGAACTGACTGAGGAAATTACATTTAACAATAGAACACCTACAAATTCATTTAGTTTGCTACCAGTTGTCTGCGAGGACGTTATAGATGCCATAAAAACGCTTAAAATTAATAAGTCTTATGGAATTGATAACATATCCGCAGAAATGCTAAAAGCAACACAAAATTTCATAGCACCAACATTAACCAGGTTAATAAATCTATCAATCCAGAAGGGCACTTTTCCAGATACTCTAAAAAAGGCCATACACAAAGGTGGGCATAAAACCGATGCAAATAATTATCGACCAGTTGCATTGCTACCGATAGTGTCAAAAATATTTGAAAAGATTGTTTGTAAACAACTAATAAATTATCTGCAAAGTCATTCATTTTTTGCTACTCAACAATATGGTTTCTTACCAGACAAGGGAACAGAGCTGTCACTAATAGATTTCACCAATAAAGTAATAAAGGATCTTGACAATGGGTTGTTCGTGAGTGGACTATTTATAGATATATCAAAAGCATTTGATACAATATCACACAAAATATTACTAGTGATCGCCGCGAGTTCGTTGTATACGGACGTTTGCGTTAGCGCTCGCTTATCAATCCATTGTTAAACGCGTGTGACCGTGCTGATAACACAACATTCTTTCATTTACAAATTTTGTGTATGAAAACTGCAAAACCAATAATAAATCTGTAAATAATTGTGATACCAGTAAACAGGCTTCCTCATCTGAGGGAGCCTGTAAAGCAAATATGTCTTCTGACAATATAAATGCTATAAATACAAGCGCGACAGTGATAACCTATCACCATCTGCGGAACCTTCAAAACGTTACCTTTTTAATGCAGATACTTTATTATCAGCCAACAAATATTACTTACCAACAACCCTAACAAAAGATGGAAGCGAAACTATGGTAATAGACAAAGACAAACCGATAAATGACTCTACTAAAATTAAAATTCCCCCAATCTACCTACACGAAGCAGAGAACTATCAAGCGGTTATCAATGATATCAAACCACTTGTTATAAAAGAGTTCACCACAGCCTGCAAGGGCAAGTTCCTCAGAATAAACCTAAATGATATAACTGACTTCAGAAACCTTACCAAATACTATGACCAAGAAAAAATTAAATACCACACATTTAAAGATCCTGAAACAAATAATCTCTCTGTTATAATTAAAAATATCCCAATCTCGTTAACTAACGATGAAATCTTGAAAGATCTTAAAACAATGAATTACCCAGTTGTCAAAGTAACTCGATTATATAACAAAGAGAAGTACCCCATTCCAGTGTGCGCAGTGGAACTGACAAAGACCGAAAATACTAATGAAATATTTAATCTGAGCCGATATCAATACAGCATAATCACCGTAGAACCCAGAAGAAAATCAAGTGACATACCACAATGCCATCGTTGCCAGCGGTATGGTCACACGAAAAATTATTGTAAATTAGAACCTAGGTGCGTCAAATGCACCGGAAAACATCTATACCAAGACTGCCCTAAAACAAAAAACGAGAAACCACAGTGTGTCAATTGTGAAGGCGAACATCCGGCGAATTATAAAGGATGTACATATTACTCTCAATTTACAAAGAAGCCGGAATTTCAACAAACCGCCAGAAACACACCTAGACTAAACAACCAAAATAGCAGATACAACAGATTTGACAACAACAATGAAAATAGAACCTATGCAGCTACTACATCAGCATCCACATACAACGGCACGGGTGAGCAACCAAACCTTTTTACAAATAATGCTTCAACTACTGACACCACATCTGTAATTTTCAAATTAATTATGGATCTTATCACACCACACTTAGAAAAAATAAAAGCCTTTATCATATCACTAATTCCAACACTAATCCAACATGTCAAATAAACAAACCACTATTAATAGCATAACCATAGCCAACTGGAACGCAGATGGGATAAAGACCAAACAATCCGCTTTTACAGCCTTCTTACTTCAACACAATATAGATATAGCATGCATTACTGAGACCCATCTAACGCATAACGACTCGTTCAAAGTATCTGGCTATCATATGTATAGAAACGACAGAAATGCAACGGTGGCGTCGGGAGGAGTAGCAATCCTTATAAAGAGACTAAGGTTCTCTGATAGCAGTTATGTCAACGTCCTCTCTGTATATAAACAACCAAACAAAGCGCTACTAGAACAAGATATTGTAGCAGTATTTAGCAATGCGGAACCAACCCTACTTATTGGCGACATAAATTGTAAAAGTACTCTATGGGGTTGCAGGACTAGCAACCCTGACGGTGTCAAACTTCAAAGATTCTCATCTACATATGCTTTTCATGTATCTGCGCCAAATGAAGTGACCCATTATCCGTACCGGCCCGACCACAGACCAGATATTTTAGATGTAGTCGTGCACAAAAATTTCTCACGGCCGTTATATCAAGACGTGCTAAGCGAAATGGACTCTGACCACCTTCCGGTGCTAATCTCATTCTTAGAAAAACCATTCTTCACACCAAAATTACCTAAATTAATAAATGGACGGGTTGACTGGGGGCTCTTTCAAGATATCCTAACCCAAGGGATTACGTGTCCTACCAACCTCTCTAGTAGCCACGATATTGACGCAGCAATAGCTGAACTCACGGAACATATAAAAATAGCAGTTCAAACAGCCACAGTTACTTCAAATACAAGAAAAATCATAAAGCGTATGCAACTTCCACTATACATAACACAATTAATTAAAGATAAACATCAAGCCCGTCGATTATGGCAAAGATCACGCGATCCTCATCACAGGATAATTTTAAACCGTCTTACCCACAAAGTTAAATGGGAATTAGATAACTTTCGTTTTAGCTCATACAAACAGTATATCCAGGAATTACAACCCCAGGATAACTCGATGTGGCGAGCAACTAAACGCATACTCAATAAAACGCAACCACTACCATCCTTACTAAATAATAATATCAGTTACAATACCGATGAGGAAAAATGCAGTTTATTCTCTGAACACCTGCAGAAGACCTTTACTTGTGAGCATAATCCTGAAAACGTAGAATTTTTCAACAGCATAAACCAATATGTAAATAGTAACACGCCCAACACATCAGGAGAATTGAAACCAACATCGCCTCGGGAAATTAAAAGGTACATAAATGCACTCCCGACAAGGAAATCGCCAGGTCATGATATGATACCAAATATTGTGCTAAAACATTTACCTCGCAAAGCTCTTGCTTACTTAGCAATCCTATACAATGGTGCCCTACGAATGGGCTATTTCCCCGATTCGTGGAAAGTGGCCCATGTATTGCTATTTAACAAACCTGGGAAGGATCAGAAAAATCCTAATAACTACAGGCCGATTAGCTTATTGACGACGTTATCAAAATTGTTTGAAAAGATTGTACACGCCAGGCTAATAACTGCATTAGGAGAAGAAACGCTACCCCCGTTCCAATTTGGTTTTAAGAAGGGTCACTCAACTACGCACCAACTTCTGCGGATTCAGGAAACAATAGAGCGGGGCTTTGAAAATAAACTGCACACAACAGTTGCATTCTTAGACGTGGCCAAAGCTTTCGACAAGGTATGGAAAACTGGACTTATGTATAAAGCAATACAAATAAAACTGCCAAACTACCTGTTACGAATCATTGACTCATTCCTAACTGAAAGAAAATTCCAAGTGCGGATAAATTCAACCCTCTCTGAACCCAAAAACATATCTGCCGGAGTACCACAAGGGTCGATACTCGGTCCAGCATTGTTTAACATATTTGTATACGATATTCCACAAACCAACGAAATGACACTGGCAATGTTCGCGGACGACACCGCCGTTATTACGCAGCACCACGATATCAATGAAGCTGCCCATCAACTCCAAGAGGCGACAAACAGTATAATGACCTGGTTTAATAAATGGAATATCCAGATAAATTCAAGCAAATGCGAGACCAAAATCTTCACGTTGAGACGACCAGCCAACCCAAGAAACATAACGATAAACCAACAAGTGATTGTCTGGAACCCCCCAGATAAGGCCGTCAAATATCTGGGAGTCTATTTGGACAGAAAACTACAATGGGGGATACATACGAACAACAAATTAAATGAATGCTATAGTAGACTCTCACTACTATACCCTATCCTAAACCATAAATCAACTCTAAGACTGGAATGCGCTAAATTAATTTACATCAGCATCTTACGACCAATTATTACATACGCATGCGTAGTGTGGGGAAACGCACCTAAAACACAGATACGCAAACTACAAGTAATACAGAATAAAATCCTCCGCATTGGAACAAAAGCTCCGTGGTTCGTACGAAACGAACAAATACATAACGAAACGGGTATAATCACTATTGAACAATACATCAGGAAGACTGCAAAGAAGTTTTTTGACAACTTATATTTATGTACAGGGGCAGAAAAATACGCACTCGGCGAAAAAGGTATACACCAACGACTAAAGAGAAGAATGCCACAAGATCTCCTACTGCAGGACGAACATAATCAAGACAGTGACTAAACTATATTATAAAGACAATTAGTTCTCTTACAACCTACTAAAAATCGATACTCAATAACTATAATAAATAAATTAGTGAAGTGAAAGGACTACTACGGGCCCTTCTAATAGTGATTTTCGTGGCGATTCATTACCAATATTATCAATGTCATGAATAGCATTAGCTTGCTGAACTGACAAAACTAATTTAAAAAAAAAAAAAAAAAATATTACTAAATAAACTCTCACAAGCTGGAGTCAGAGGACTACCTCTCAAATGGTTCGAAAGTTATTTGCGGGATCGAGTTCAGGTAGTTCGAATTAGTGATTCTTTTAGCGATGAGGAAAAAAACACAGCTGGTGTGCCTCAGGGCAGCGTGTTAGGACCTATACTTTTTCTAGTATACATAAATGATCTTTGCACAACTACTATGAACGGTAATGTATTTACTTTTGCGGATGATACCGCAATTCTATATTCTTCAAATACAACTCAAGAAAATTTAGTTAAAATGTCCAATGATTTGGAAACGTTAAGAAAATGGTTTAATTACAACAAAATGAAAATGAATGCAAAGAAAACAAATTACATAAATTTTTCTTTTAGAAACAGCTTTGACTTTGATACGCAACCTGTGTATCACACTGTTGCGTGCTACGTATTGAAAAAGGCAAATTGCAAATGTGATAAAATAAATAAAACGGGGGAGTATCAAATATCTTGGTCTAATAATTGACGAAAACATCAACTGGAAACTACATATGGACAAAATAAAAAATAGTTTATACAAAATAGTTCCAAAATTTTATATGTTAAATATATACTACCCACGTATTTATTAAAAACAGTTTACTCGGCGCTGGTTCAATCAACAATAAATATGATGTGAGCAATAAACTTACTCTTACTCTCTTACTCCCTCTTTTACAACACCATTTCAATTAAGAATTACAAAAAAATATTAAAAAAACCAAAACTTTTTTAATTCAAACACAGAACTTCTAATAACCAATGCAGATAAGAGACAAAAAACTGTCATAATGAACAAAAATGATTATAATTCAAATATGCAAGAACTTATCAATGATACTGATAGTTACAAATTAGTAACTAAAGACCCCACTAATAAATTTCAAAATTTAAACAATAACATAATCAAAAAATGGCTCAACAAAAAATACATAGACGAAATTACATACAAAAAATTATTAACTCACAATAGTACCCTCCGAGAATATATGGTTTACCAAAATTACATTAAAAAAATCATCCTCTACGACCCATAGTTGCATCATACACTGGACCTGCATACAAAATCTCCAAATTTTTATCAAAAATCTTAATAAATGTCACTAAATTAAACAATTTTAGTATTAAAGACTCTTGGTCTTTAAAAAAATATTTAAACAACAATTCAATTCAACAAACAGACAACCTTTTTTCATTCGATATTGTTTCATTATTTACAAATAAAAATAATTGGGAAAAAATCAAATTACATACTACAATACCTTTAGAAGAATTCATAGAAGCCATAAATTTTGTTTTAACTTCTACTTATTTTTCATATAATAATCAAATTTTTACACAAACTTTTGGAATCCCAATGGGGCCCCCTTTATCATCTACAATTGCTGAACTTGTCTTAGCTGACATGGAAGCTTCACTTCTCCAAAACAAACCAGAAATTAAAATTTATAAAAGATATGTAGACATTCTCATTTGGACTAACAGAAAGTATATTAACACTCTTTTTGAAAGCTTTAATAACTACCATCCTAGATTAAAATATACAATTGAAATTGAAAAAACAAAGCAATAAATTTCCTAGATTTAACATTAATAAGAGACCCCTCAGGTAAAATACAACAAAAATTTTATTAGAAAATGATTATCCACAATACTTTATAAAAAAATTCATCAACAAACGTTTAAACTCTTTAAAATTTCGTAATTTATGTACATCAAATACAGTTTTTAATTTTCCACCACCAACTAATCAACATTTACATACTAATAGAAATTTAGCCACTAATTATCCTCTCACTTACTCATCGATACCATACATACCCATTCTATCAGAAAAAATCTACAAAATCCTAAAACCATTCAATATTCATACTGCTTTCACTAATAATAATACTTTTAAAAAATATTTCTTCACTAATTTAAAAGACAAAATAAATCCAGACCATAAATCTAATGTAATCTATTCTATCCCTTGTAACAATTGCAATGCAGTATATACAGGGTGTTAATACTAAGTCGTTACACCCGAAGATGGCAGTTAGATCTCATTAAAACAAACAACTTTTTTTAGTTCCAATTTTTGATTTGGGGCCCCTCTAAGTAGTTATTGGATTTCTTTTGCTTTTTTAACAATCGTAATAACTCCTTCATTTCAGGGAATATTTCAAAAAACGAAAGGTTTTCAAAATGAGCTTCGGTTCTCTACAACATTTGTATTTACAGTTATTTTATATTTTTTCAAATAACAAAATGGCGGCCGATCAAAAATTTCAAATCTCAATATTTTGATAACCATCCCATGGGTCCGTGAAGTGAGCAGGTTAATGAAAGCACTAACGACAAATGTAATGCTGATCGTTAGTGCTTCGTTAAGCTAGTGTCACACGATCAGTTTATCGCATCAAATTTGTTTGTCAAACATCAACGGTGACGTATTTCATGACGTCAGTAACCATGTTTGTCAAACATCTCTAAAAATAGGACTGGTTCTATTTCGTTCAAACATATTGATGAGATCCTGCCTACTAATTCCGATAGGTACAAATATTATTTCCGTTTTGAGTTTAGCGTTTGTGTTTAAAAATTGTTATTGTTGCGTTCAGTGTTTTTATTAAGTTTTATTGATATTATAAATAAAATGTCTTGGACGCGGGAGCATATTTCGGCCTTGATAGATGCCTACGGGAAGGAGACGGTCCTGTACATTGTAAAAAATGCCAATTATCACAATAAATTGGCAAGAACCGATGCTCTTCAGCGAATTGCAAATGAATTAGAAGGAATACGCTCAAATACATCAGGCATTAATAACACAATTTTAAAATAACTTGTCAATCTTATCTTATACTTATTATTTATAGTGAATGATGTGAAAATCAAAATTAAAAAAGAAATTTTAAAACTCCAGCTATCCTCCAACTGCAGTTCATTGTGTACCATTGATAATATCCCTCGATCTTGATCACGCTTTTGTAACCACTTACGGGTCAACACACTTCTTTCTTTTTTCTCCTTTTTTTTTGTAAATATGCAGCTAAACCTAGTCCTTAATGATAGAGTCATGATTTCATCATCCATTATCTTCTATAAATTAATTTCGATTCGCCTACAAATGAACTATGCTGCTATAACCTGACGTTTGACCAAACGTTTGACAGCTTTTTGCAACACATATGTTGCATAGTGTGACCACGGTGTTCCATGAAGTACATCAAACATTTTTCCATGACGTCACACAAAGTGTTTGACAAACAAATTTGATGCGATAAACTGATCGTGTGACACGGGCTTTAGTGCTCTTTAGTGCCCTAAAAGCCAAACTAGCAAACAAACACATTTCCGAGTAATTAAAAAAAACAAAACTGCCTGCCAGCTTCACGCTTAGCAGGCACATTTTAAGCACTAACGATAATACTAGTACCAATCGATAGTGTTTCGTTAGTGCTCCTTAGTGCCCTAAAAGACAAATCGGCAAACACACACATTTCCGAGTAATTACAAAAACAAAACCGCCTGCCAGCTTCACGCTTAGCAGGCACATTTTAAGCACTAACGATAATACTAGTACCAATAGATAGTGTTTCGTTAGTGCTCCTTAGTGCCCTAAAAGACAAATCGGCAAACACACACATTTCCGAGTAATTACAAAAACAAAACTGCCCGCCAGATTCACGCTTAGCAGGCACATATTAAGCACTAACTATAATACTAGTGCCGATCGATTGTGCTTCGTTAGTGCTCTTTAGTGACCTAAAAGGTAAATCGGCAAAAAGTTAAAATTAGTGTTAAAACTTGAACATCAAATCCAGGTAAGAATTAATAAATTATTATTTTTATCTGTTAAATTCAAAACTATATTATATTATACTATACATATCGATTGTCTGGAACACGGGTTCCCAAACTGTGGGTAGCGAGTCAATTTTTGGCGGATCGCGACAAGATCTTGAAAGTATGTTTTTGCATTTCTAAAATTTAAAAATTAAAATTCATATGGCGAAAGTAAAGCCAAAAAAATATTTCAAAAAAAATGTATTTGGAGTAAATTTGTAGGAGTTTCGATTGTGTGATCTCTGTGGACGCCGATGACTCTATGGTGGTTACAATGTTACATTTATTAGGTTACGTTTCTATGTAGTACCTATCTCAGATCCCGCCCACCTAGCTTAACCTGACTTGGGATGTGATATTAAAATTTTTCGTAAAAAACGTGAAATTTTGTAATGCTATCCCAAACTCTCAAGTACGTTTAAATAGGCCACGCCCACTTTTCCAAAAAACATTTCGCCTGCCGCGGCCTATTTGGCTCGCTACGCTCGCAAGGATTGAGGTGGTTCGCTATAGGTTGGGATTCTATAAAATGGGTCAATTAAATAAATAAATAAATAAATAATTTTTTTATAAATAATCAGGAGCGGATCCAAGGTGGCGGCGGGGGCGATCGCCCCTCCCTGGATAATTTGCCATATTTGTATTCAAACACTTTGATATTTCAATACGTTTATTACATTTTATTTTGAAATTCATAATTTGAAATCGCTTCAAGACAAAAATAGATGTGTATCACACCAGTGCTAAAATGCAAGCCCCCCTAAGGGTAGTTGGTCACTTTGACCGACACCGCAAAATCATCTTGTGTTGGCTATTCAAAAACAACACATGGTTAAACACTTCTGGACTAATCCTAGATATTTAGTTACAAGACCAAAGAACATATATAAATTATATTGGGGTGGCCATCGGCACCTTTTAACAAGGGCGAAACAAACCTAAAGTTTATGATATGGTGCGACACATTACACAAGGTTAAATTTGAAGAATATTATATTTTTTCATCAGTCCTTTTCTGACAGTGTTATTGACAGTATACAATATCTGTGTAAAGTAAATTACAAATTTTGTTGAAGTACAAATTGTTTTTATAATCTATCGGTAAGTTGTTAGAATTTTTATAATGTTAATTTTTCCCAGATCAAAGAATGTATTTTAATATAATTATCATTTATTAAATAGTTATTTGTAAAGGCGAAAAGGACAGCAGAAAATATTTTGGAAAAATTTGTTATTAACATTCCCAAAAATAATGGCAATCAAAAAACTCTGTCGGGTAACTGTGTAGAAGAAGTAGAAGGCGATATTTGTAGTTCGAGTTCCGTTTCCGTTAATGTTACCGATTCCCCTAGCATTATTATGAACACTCCTAACAGAAAAAATGATATGTTAATATGTTTTTTAATTTGACAATCCGCCCCCCTGCATGAGCTTCTGGATCCGCCACTCAATTTTGGGAACCCCTGTTCTAGAAGCAGGACCTCGTAAGCAACGGTTTTTAAAATTCAATTTTTTGCGCCAATTTTTGATTAATTCATTTCGCCACAAGATGGCATTGCAACAAAGTTAAAGTTGTGTTTAATTTCTGAGTAATACTAACAAAATACATGTGAATGCATTTTGTATGAACGTTAGCTGCAGTTACGTGTTATTGTTTTTATTGTCTCCTCTAAAATTACCACTTTGCACATACGAGGTCCTGCTTCTAGACCGTCGATATACAGGGTGTCTCTAAACCTAGTACCATTAATTTACCAGCCGCTTCCTGACGCAAAAATAAGTCGAAAATGTCTATAAAAATTTTGTCCTAAACCGCAGCATAAGGAAGCACGTCTTTGAAAATGGTGTTGAAAAAACGGAAAACAATTGCATTTTAAAAACGGTTTGAGATTAAAAAAAATCGAAATTTTGCAGGCAGCCTAACCTATATTAAGGGAATAAACTTTCTACTATTTTTTTTTGAATGAGAAAGAAAATGCCGAAAAGGTCGCCAGTGACAAGCGACGAATTCATGAAAGTAGTGGAGCGCCATCGAGAAGACATAGTGTTAAATATATGCAAACCTACGGGAAATATTTGGACAAATTTATCAAATGAATTAAATCGTCAAATCAGTGCAAAAGGTATTTATACATCAGTTAGAAAAAATAATTATGACTGTTGGAAAATTCTGAACTTACATGAAAGTTTAGTAGTACGTAGTTCAAACATCTCTAAGAAAGTGTTTGATACTGACGATGTAGATTATGATGCTTATGAAAATGAAATAACCCCTAGAAAGTACAAAATTATTTTAAATAAAGCTCAGTGGCAATCTATTAGACCTGATAAGATGTTGATTCAAGCTGGGCAAAGGATTAGGTTACAGAGAGGTTGGACAGATGTAATCAGTGATTTTCTAATTCACAATATCGGTTTAAATTGTACATGGTCTTTTAAAAATCATACCATAAACTTACTTGGTGAAGTGGTACTGAATGGCTATTGCACAGAATGTTCAGCGGTTATAAAAGTATTAGGTAATACGAATATAGGAGACGATGACGACATTATATTTTCGTGCTCTATATGGGGGGATCACAGTTTTGAACATACTGGAAAATACAAAAGACAATTGAGTGCTATAAAAAGAGACCAGATTGGACAGGAATTAGCTAATGGTAAACTAGCGGTTAACTGGAGACGAGAACAAGCTGTTAAATACATGAAGATAGGTGACGTAGAACCTAGTAATATGTATTCCCTTAATGTGCTGAGAAAATGTCGACAGGAGGCATTAGACAAAAAAATTAATTATAAGTCACAGCACCTTTGTCCCGTACAATCTTTGTTAATGTTTAAATACACTCAACCATACGTATCCACTATAAAAGATATTTCACTGGATAAATGTTTTGTACATTATTGGACCCCGGAACAATTAGTTACATACAACAAGTACTGTAAATCTACAGAACGCGCAAGTTTACTTGCCTTAGATGCCACAGGCATTCTAGTGCAAAAATTACAGAGGCCATATAATAACATATCGAAAAACATATTTCTCTATTGCGGCGTGGTACATTTAGGTTCAGAATCAGGTCAAATACCAGTCACCCAAATGTTATCCGAAGCCCATGACACAAACACCATAGCGTTTTGGCTTAGGTGTTGGGTCAAATCAGGAGCAAAAATACCAAAGACGACTGTATGCGACCATTCACTTGCACTTTTAAGTGCAGTTTTGTGGGCCTTTATGGACAGCAGTTTGAAGAACTATCTGACAATAAGTTTCCAAATTTTGCAAGGAAAACAACATACAGTACCTCCAACTTACCTTCGAGTAGATTTTGCACATGCCGTGAAAATCGTAAGTAATTGGGAAAACTTGAGAAAAAAACCAAGGCTCTTCCGAGAATTTTACTTACGTGTTATGGTAATACTAATTAAAACAGACAGTTTAGAAACTGCAACAAAAGTGTTAGAAAGTATTTTTATCATTGCAAATAGCGAGTATTCTGATAACGACAGTCATTGCAACTTTTACAAAAAATACCTGAAAACTTTAATCTCAGGTTGTGATATTATTGATATCACAAATACTGAGGAACAGGATGGTAACAATAATGATAATACCGATATGACAGCATCTGATTTGGGTATTCCAGAATGGGTTGGAAATATAAAACGCCGTAGTTTACCAAACTGCACTACAAGTGGAAGTGAGGAAAATTATCACTATTGTCCACCTTTAATTGAAGAGTTAGAACTGTTTTTAAAAACATTTCCTTTATGGTCATCTGTGATGAAGCAATATTACGGATATGGGAAACAAACAGAAAGTTCGTCGTCCGTGGAAGGATATTTCAATGATTTAAAACGAAGAACTTTTCACCACTTGCAGTTACCAATGTTAAATGCAGCATTCATTCTGCTAAAATACCTTTGAGTTTAAATGTTAAATGCAAGTATCAGAAACCTACCTAGCATATTTTAAGGTAGTAATTTTCCATAAAGGGTATTTTTGCGTTTACTGTTGGATTTAATTTCATCATTTATGAAATTTATTAAATATTGGAACTTATCAGTTCATAAGAATTTGAGAGGCAATTAGAATATCCGGGCGGCATGTGTGAGCTCTTTGTTAGCAGCCCGCACGTGTGTTATCTTAATGTTACAGTTTTCAGAATTTTTGACACAAAATCATGTTAGGTGATAAATTAGCTAAATCACTTCGGAGAAATTTTGTAAGAACTTATGTTGAAAAATAGAGTCATAAAATCGATAAAAATTGGAATTTAGATGAGTGGCTTATTGGTGCATATTCAAACGCCTTCAAAATTCTATTGGCCTAAAAACTTTTAGAATTTGGGGATAAGAGTTTTCCTGGGCGATTGAATTTGGTACAGAAGTCAGTTCCGACCGGGGTTTTGCAGCAATTAGTTGATTTCCAATAAGAAAGTAAAAGTGCTTTAGTAGTTTGAAGTAATTCAAGTGTTCAAATATTAATAATAAATTAGTAAAAATACAGTCAAAACTTCTAAGAACGTAGCCGGGACTCAAAAATCAACTAAAGAATTAAAGTTATTCGAAGAGATCCATTCTCTTATTCTATTATCCATGTTGGGAAGGATTATTCTATGTACAGGTAGAATTTTGAATTTAATTATTAACCATTGAAAGATACTCTCTCTCTATTCTTTATTCGTATTTTAATTTTTGAATTATTGTGTTTAGTAAGTATTGAATTGAGTTTGCTTTAGTATTGATTTGATTTCGATTTAGTATTTGTTTCATATTGTTTTGAATTTGTTTTAAGTTTGAGTTAAATTTGGTTTGATAGTGATCTTACCATTGATTTCGTATCGATTTAATATTTAATTATATTAAAAAGGAGAAATCAGACTATTCAGTCTTTGCTAAGAGCTTTAACTCAATTTAAATATTACTTTGTGTTTAGAAAACAATACAGTTTTCTCTTAATTAATTAAATTTCAATATCATTTTGTGTTGAGAAAATACTATAATTTTCTTTTGATATCATTTTCAGTGAATGATAAATTATTTTAACTTTGTTTTGAATAATTATATTTTTCTATTCTGTCATTTATCTGTTTCACTACTGAAACATAAAATTGTGTGTTAAAAGAGGCATAAGTCAGAATTATACAAGGTTTTTATTAAGAAGTGATTATTACAATCATTTTAATTTGATTCAATTACCTATTTCTATTTGGTACTATTAATTATAGCCTTCAAGTGCTGTAATTGTTGCTTTAATCTCAATTGTATAATAAACTTGATTTATGTTCCTTTTCTTTTAGAGAGTTGCACTAACCTTTTTCTATTTTGTTTGTGTTATTTTTGCACTTTTCTATGAGATATTCATCTCAGATTTATTTTGTGTAATTTGTGATTCTGTTTTACTTGGGATTATGCTGTTTCAAGTCGAATTAAACCTAATAAGTTTTTAATTCAACTTGCATACATTTTGTATTAATTGGGTTAGTTATATTTTTGTGCAACTTATAAATCTCAGGGTGTAAACTGACTTATATTCTTTCAATTAATTTTCTTTATCAATAAACTTTGTTTGGGTTGATCTTGATTTTCATTTGATTGAGTTTAGTCAGGAAGGAAATTCTTATAGCTCTGAGTACGAGTCTCACTGGACCCGTCATAGCTGGTCAACTCCGCCGAACGCACGCAGTCTTAAGATTAAACAGGGTGGTAACACGGAAGTGTTGAGCTTTCTAAGTTCAATTCCGCCAAAAGTTACCTGGTGGCAGCATACCGTAGGCCGGGCCATCAACAAGTTGGTGGCAGCGGTGGGATTAGCTAAAAAGAAGGGAAAATTTCAGGGTTAATCAAAGGATTAGCTAGAAAGATAGGGAAAAACGTAAGGGTTAATCAAAGGATTAGCTTAAAAAGAAGGGAAAAATCGAAAATTTCAGGGTTAATCAAAGGATTAGCTTAAAAAGAAGGGAAAATCGAAAATTTCAGGGTTAATCAAAGGATTAGCTAAAAAGATAGGGAAAACTTTCAGGGTTGATCAAAGGATTAGCTAGAAAAAATTGAAAAATTTAAGGGTTGATTAAAGGAGTTTTTACTTTCATTGTAGCTAGTTAGTCGGGATTGATTGAGGTGAATGACGTGTGAGATTATACCTGAGCATTAGGAATTTCGAGATTAGGGAGATTCAAATAGGTAAAGACAGGTTAGAAATTAAAAATAGGAAGAATTTAAGAAGGGAAAAATGTCTACTACTACAGCAGCAACACCTGTAAGTTCCACTGTTACGAGCAGTACAGGACTAGCTGGTCCAACAAATACAACAACTACCTCAGGTTCAGGTGTACAAACGCCGATAGTTAGCCATCAGAGCCAAAGTTTACCACAAGCACAAGCTGGTCAGGCAGGTTATTTACCATTACCAAATATCAGTTTTGGCATAGATACAATTTCAAATTTCACAGGTAGACAAAATGTACATGAATTTTTAAATTCAATAGAGGTGACTAGCACATTGTTTAATTGGGACGATGAAACTAAAGCGACCATTTTAAAAATGAAATTAAAAGGGCAAGCATTTGATTTTTTGTTAAGTGATAGAGGGTTAATTAATAGTAGAGATTGGGGTGATTTAAAGACAAAATTAATTAAACATTTTGCTCCACATCCAACACCTTATCAAGCTGTTTCAAAATTTAATAGTATTAGGCAGTTTAATCAGGAAACTGTGAATGAGTATGTACTCCGAATTAAAAAGGCAGGTAAAGATATTATTAAGCTAACTGGTGATCCAGTCACAGACGTAATATTACAGGAAAATTTAGATAGAATGCTGCTCACGCAATTTATTAACGGGTTGTATCCGCAATTGCGAGAAAAAGTTATGTACAGGGGAGTTCATACGTTAGTCGAAGCGATAGAAACCGCCAGAGAATTTGAAGGGTTAAATTTAACTTGGCGAAGAGAGACGGTTAGGGTAGTAGAAAATAATAAAATAGGACCAACGAGAGGGTCAAAAAGGGATAATGTAGGATGGAATACAAGAAATTCGCGAGGAATGGGAAATTCTAATAGGTCAAATTATGAGTGGAAACCGCCAATGAGTTTTTCACAAAGTACTAGAGGAAATCAAAGAGGTCGAGGTAATTGGCAAGGCGGAAATAGGAATAATAATTGGTCAGGTAGAAATCAAGAGAATAATAGGCCAAATTTTAGGTGTTTTTTGTGCCAAGAAGAAGGGCACTATGCTAATTCTTGTCCGAACCGAGGCAGAAGTGGAATTAGTTCAGGTGAACATGATCAAAATAGGGGTAATTTAAACCAAGCGAGTACATCACAAGATCCCCAGGGGGATGTGCAAGCAGATCAGTAAATAATAAGTCACAGAAAGTAACAGATAGGGTCACTCCACCATTATTTAATTATTTAGGAAAATTACAAGTAAAGAAGTTGGAATCAGGGTTAGAATTCAAAGATAAAGGAATTATTAATCGGAAATTAGATATTAAAAGAGGTAAAAATCAAAATTTTTCCTCGCAAATACTAATGGTACCGCAGGTAAAAAGTAAGGTTCAAGTGAATCATTGTTTAATAAAATGTAAAATTAACGGAGTAACTGTTACTTTATTAATTGACTCAGGAGCTACTGTAAGCTTACTGAAAACTGATATTTTTAAGGGGAAAATTAGTAGAGAACCCGAGGGTTCGCAAGAATTATTAGATATTCAGGGGAATATAATTGATTATGCAGGTATAAGTGAAGGAATAATCGACTTAAATGGCATAAAACTAAGGCAAATGTTTTTTTTGTTTGATGATTTAAGTTTAGGTGTAGATGGCATCTTAGGTATGGATTGTTTACAACAACACCATATCGATTGTTTATGGTCCAGAAAGGTAATAAAAATAGGTAATTTAGAAATACCATTGTACGCGGAAGCAACGTACGATGATGAAATGGAGCTACAAGGAAGACTCATTAAGAAGACTGCAGAAATTCCTGTAGGACAGGAGCAGCCAGAGACCTTGAGCGTGAGTATAAAGGGCCAAAAGAAGCGAAAACGGAAGAACCGCAATAGGACAACTGCAACCAGTCTGATAGGCGTTGGGAAAAAGGACTCTACAGTAGCCAGCTCTACAGAAGCACCCCAACAAACCAATCGAGAATGGAAACCAGATGTTCTGATGAGGGCTGACCGTTCAACAGATGAGTTAGTTTGCATTACAAAAGGTGAACGTGAAGAATTAATTAGAGATGTCACCGAAGAAGTTATTAAAAAAGTAACTGAAGGTTACCAGAAGACACTAGGGGTTGATGGACAAATCCGTAGTGAAGGGTTAAAGGGGAGAGTAAGGTTTCAGGAACCTACCCCTATGGAACAAGTGATGGTTAACGGACCAACCATTACGAATGAGAAGCGACCGATGGACCGAGTCGTTACGATGCCAGAAGGGCAGTACAAGCATAGCAGAGCCGAGAATTCGACGACTTGCAACGCGAGGAAGTCATCACCACCTACCCAGGTGTATGTTGGAGATTTCCAGGATAGAGAGGGACGCCGCTCAGTCCAATCGCAAGACGAGTTGACAATTCCGCACAGCAGTGCCGTACAGTCACATGACATCGATCGAGAATTCAAGAAGAATTTTAATAAATATTTAGGGGTTGATGGACTAACCTCAAGAGGAATAAAAAATGTTAACGAACATTTAGGGGTTGATGGACTAACCTCAAAAGGAATAAAAAATGAATATTTAGGGGTTGATGGACTAACCTCAAGAAGAATAAAAAATGTAAATGAATATTTAGGGGTTGATGGACTAACCTCAAGAGGAATAAAAAATGTTAATGAACATTTAGGGGTTGATGGACTAACCTCAAAAGGAAGAAAAAATTTAAAAGTTAAAGGACAAACAGCTTTACAACAAGGAAATCCGAATGATTCAGCGGATTGGAGAAACAGTAATAGGTACAAGGAAAATCTATCACCACAAGCGGAGAAGGAAGACCGGATTAGCTACCCTGTCGTTCGTCTGCAAGAGGAGTTGGAGATTCCACCACGGTGCGAAGCAATAGTTGAAGGATCTACAGAATCTCACAGCATTTGCTCCACTAATGTTGCTGTCTTCGAACCAACTGAAGTCAAGGTTCATGGAATCCTAGTTGCGAGAAGCGTATGTAAACCTTTACAAGGACAGATTCCTGTCAAGATAATGAATCTTAGCGGAATAGAGCTTAAGATTCCAGCGAAAACTATTTTGGGTTATTTAGTAGAAGCAGAAGAAAGTAATGAGGAAGTACCTGAAGGTAACACTTCCACCAATGATATAAACGATTCAACAAGAGTTGATGAAAGAAATTTTTTAAATAAATCAAGTATATTTAGGGTTGAGGATAATATTCAACCAGGTCAAGGAACCGGAACAAAAAGAAAAGTTTACAGTGTACTTAACCAAATAACTAGGGCAGTACACAATAGTAACGAAGATTGGCAAGATAAAATAGACATGAGTCATTTAAAGGAAGATAAAGGTGAATTAAGAAAATTAATCAGCAAATACGAAGATATTTTCCATAAAGAAGGGCAACTTCTAACTAGTACACCATATATGAAGCATCGAATTCAAATTGAGGAACAACCTCCTATTACGAAAGCACCATACCGAGTACCATTTCATTACCGGAGTGTGCTGAAGGAACAAATCAGTGAGATGTTGGAAGATGGAATAATTCGCCATTCAAATAGTCCATGGTCAGCGCCAGTCGTATTAGTGACAAAGAAGGCAGCTGAAGGGGAATGCAATATAAGATTATGTATAGATTTCAGAGAACTTAATAAAATTACGAAAAGGGATTATTTTCCTTTACCATCATTACAAGAAACACTTCACGAGCTAGGGAAAGCTAGTTTGTTTACAACATTAGATTTGAAAGCGGGATATTGGCAAATACCAATGGAAGAAGGATCTATTCCATTGACAGCTTTTTCAACACCGGAAGGTCATTACGAATGTCTCAGGATGCCGTTTGGATTAATTAACGCACCTGCAACTTGGCAACGATTTATGAATTTATTACTAGCAGATCTCGCTCCAACCAAGTGTTTAGTATATCTAGATGATATTATTATTTATTCAACGGGAAAAGAAGGTTTACAAGGACACCTTAATAAATTAGAAGAAATTTTCAAGAAACTAAGGGAAGCCAAATTAAAGTTAAAACCGAGCAAGTGTCAGTTCTTGAAGAAAGAGACTGAATACTTAGGACACATTATTAGTCAAGAAGGGGTTAAACCAAATCCTAAAAAAGTGGAAATAGTTAAAGGATATCCAATACCAAAAAGAATTAAGGATATAAGAGCATTCTTGGGATTAGCAGGTTTTTATAGAAGGTTCGTACCAAATTTTGCGAAGCTAGCCTTACCCTTAACTAATTTAACGAAGAAAGAAACACCGTTCATTTGGACTGAAGGTCAACAACAAGCTTTCGAAACTCTTAAGGAAGCGCTTTGTCAGGAACCAGTACTACGATACCCAGACTTTACCGTACCCTTTGTACTTACTACAGATGCGTCCGGTACAGCTCTTGGTGCTATCCTAAGTCAAGAAGAAAATGGACACCTTCATCCAATTGCTTATGCAAGTCGACAACTTAATAAAGCAGAAAGAAACTACAGTACTACAGAACGAGAGTGTTAAGGGGTAGTATGGGGAGTCAAGTATTTTCGAATTTATTTACTTGGAAGAAGATTCAAGATTGTAACCGATCACAGACCTCTTAAGTGGTTATTCAAGGTACAAGATCCAAGTAGCAGATTAACAAGATGGGCACTAGTGTTGTGCGAATACGACTACGAAATCGAGCACCGCCCTGGAAGAAAGCATGGAGATGCAGATGCTTTGAGTAGATTACCAGATACGGTAACAGAATTAATGGGAAAAGCCGAAGATAAAGAAGAAACTAAAGAAGTAATTGGTGTAATTAGAACTAAAGAATTACCATACAAGCCGGTATGGGATAGACAAAGGATAGCTGAAGAACAACAGAAGGACGAGAAGATTCAGCAACTGAAGAAACTTTCCGAATTTTATGAGGATGAAGATAAAGTAATATATAAAGTTCGAGAACAAGATGAGTACCAGGATAGGTTAGTAGCACCACACAGCATGAAGAGAAGAATTTTTGAAGCTTATCACGATGCGCCGAATGCAGGACATCCAGGATTTCCAAAGACGTATCAAGCTATAAAGAGAGGTTTCTTTTGGGCAAATATGAAGAAAGATATTAAGGAATATTGTGAAGGATGTTTACCATGCAATTATAGGAAAATACCGCCAAATCAGAAACCAGCACCTTTTCAAAGATTTCAAGAAGTTACAACACCTTTTGAAAGAACTTCAATGGATATAGTTGGACCATTACCAACGTCATATAAAGGAAATAAATACATACTGACGTTTCAGGATTACCTGACTAGGTATGTTGAAGCTATCGCGTTACCAGATCAGAAAGCCGAGACAGTAGCAAAAGCGTTCGTTACAAAAATCATTTGTCGACATGGGACTCCAAAACAATTGTTAACCGATCAGGGAAGCAATTTTCTTTCGAAATTAATGGTAGAGGTGTGTCAACTACTTAAGATCCAGAAAATACAAACAACGCCGTACCATCCACAAGCCAATGGAATGATAGAAAGAACACATCGAGTATTAAAAGAAATATTATCTCATTTCGTAGAAAAGGATCAGAAGGAATGGGACCAATTTTTACCATATGTAGTTATGGCCTATCGTAACATGATTCATTCAGCCACGGGAGAAACGCCTTTTTTCTTATTACATGGGCGAGATTGTGTGTTCCCATTTGATGACGTCATGAAGCCAAGAAAAATTAAATATGATGTAACCGAAAACTATGGTAGTGAATTAATGCAAAGATTACATGTCGTGTATACAGAGGTACGAGAGAAATTAATGAAGGCGGCTGAACGTCAAGAGAGATACCAGAAGAAGTCTACAATTAAAGATATCCAGATAGGAGATCTAGTGTTCATTAGAGATCTCGCATCCAAGATCGGGATTAATAAAAAACTCACGCGGAAATGGAAAGGGCCTTACCGAGTACTGGACAGGAACAGTCCAGTGAACTTCACGGTAAAGGCTCCCGGAAAACATAAGAACATCAGAATACACAGCAACCTCATCAAAAAGTTCAAATGTTATCAAGCCGTGTTGCCGATGGTAAGTGATGAAGAAGAAGAGGAAGAAGTTGGTGGGAAGGGTGATGACGCCACCCTGGAGGTTGAAGAAGAGCAACTTGAGGATGAGAACCCTCAAGGCAGAGCCAGTCATGGGGCTCTGTTAATATTACCACCACTTCATCACTCCATCAGGTTGGAAGATGCTGCCGAAGATCCTGTCGAAGATCCTGTTGAAAGCAGCCCAGTCCCTCGGGAAGTTCGTCCCGAAGTAGCCGCGGGAGAAGAAGTAGCGGTGATGGAAGAAGAAGGGACTGAAGCAACACGAAGTCCCCTAGAGTTACCTCCAGCGTATGGTACCAGGAGTAGAGTTCCATCCGTACCAAATCCCTGGATTTATCAAGGGAAGCTCTAGGCGGAAGAATGGAGAAATGGGTAGAAGATCGACCAAGTTTCCCATTGATTCCTTTTCTCCTATTCTACCTTTCTATAAGGTCAAGCCTTTCTATAAGGTCAATTTCAAAAATAAATAAATAAATAAATAAATAAATAAATAAATAAATATGTTATTGAATGAAGAAATACATAAATCTGTAATTAAAATGTTAATGGACGAAGGGACAGTCCTAATACAGGTTTTCTCTACAGGAGCCCTCCTCCTGGCCTGTTTCGAAGTTAGATCGATGGGTGATCAAGCGACCCGTGTGACGCCTGATCAAGACCTCCATCAGGGAGTACTATTCCTAAAACGGGAAACCCTCGTTTTTACAGACGAGCAATGGGTCATCGTTGCTGACGTCAATATCCATAATTATTGGTCGATTTTCGTCGACGTGGAAGAGCAGTTAGAAGAGTTAGTCAACTTGATGACGCAAGTGGTGAGCACGGCTCACACTCCATTTGTGATGCCAGAAGAAGAAATAGCTCTGCTACGGAAACGTATTGCCAGAGGAAAGCAGGAAGTGAACGATATTGAAGAAGTGGGAGCCGTCACTAGAGTAAAACGTGGACTTATTAATTTGGGTGGCTCTGCCCTAAAATTCCTTTTTGGAACACCAGATAATGATGATTTAATTCAACTACAGGGAGCCATTTCCAAAATCGATACCACTAGACAAGAAATAGTGCAAATAGCTAAACTACAAAGTACCATGATTAATACCACTTACGAATTAGCAAAAGATAATCAACAGACTATCGTGGAGTTAATTGGTCAAATGCAAGAAATCAAGCAAGCCATTAAATGGACTCAAGACCATCAAGCGCATATGCAGCAAGCTACAATTATGCATATGTTAAATCTATTTACTTTGGGATCTCATCTAAGAATAATGGATTCCTTATTGGCCGTTGCAGAAAGTGAACTGGATGAATTGTTGATCACGTTGGATCGAGCAGAGCAAGGCAAATTGTCGATTACTACATTAAATCCCAGAAGATTATTCAAATTGTTGAGTGGGGCAGCCGAACAGCTTCCTCCGGGTTATTCATTCCTACATCCGTTACGAAGGGAGATGGTGCATCAATTTTACACGACCTCTACAGTTAAAGTGGCCGTGGTCAATCAAACGTTTAGATTTTTTGTGGAAGTACCATTGATGACAGCAAGTCGTGAATTCACTCTATATGAAATCATGCCTTTTCCTTATATTGATCCTTCATCACCTATGATGACTTATATCCAACCTAATAATCCTTACCTAGCGACTACCGCAGATGGATTACAATACGTTGAGATGAACGAGCGAAGTTTAGACGATTGTTATGGTATTACGATTCTTATATGTAAACCGTATAAGGCAATAGAAAAACATCCTGAGCCAAGCTGTAATATCGCATTGTTCAAGAAGGATACTGTAATGCAAAAGCAGTATTGTTCACGTCGTTTTACTGAACCGCGATATACCTTTATTCGAGCAGAAGAAGCGAATAGATGGGCTTACAGTGTACCAACACCTACAAGAGCATTGGTTCAATGTCCGAACGAGATGGATGTCGAACGCATAATAATTTTCCAGGATACGGGATTCATATCCGTAGAACAGGGATGTCAAATAGTCATGGATGGACATACTTTGTTACCACATAATATTAACGGTACGCATGTCCATGTTCATCAAGATAAGTTTGCGATACCAGCACTTTCCCATGCCTATCAAAATCAAGAAGATGAAGAGATACCATTCTATTGGACCAATAATACAGATTTGCAAGGGTTGCTGAAGCATGTGTCAAGCCATGATTTTCTCAATTCAGACGCAACCATGGCAGAACTCAATCGATTGTCAGCTCATTTGGAAGTAGCTGAAGTTCAAGGTTTCCACACTACATGGTTAAAATCGTTAAGCAGTTTAGTTTTGGTCATACTTATTGGACTGTTCTTAACTGTAGTATGGAAGTTTGTGGCTAAATGGTATAAGAAGCGCCACGACAGGTTCCGTTGTGTCAACGAGGTCGTCAGTTACCGCAAGCACGACAAGGATAATCCTGTCACCCTTGGAGCTGTTAGTGAATCAGTTCCACTAGATGAAATGGTGTCGTTGCCTGACGACATCGCCATCAATCCATAAGATCCGCACAGAGGACCTTAATTCAAGTCTCCTGTCAACCTGTGTGCGATTTATTTTCGAACTCCCAGTGTATAATAGCGGGAGCATCGAAGTGCGCGAGTACTTAAAAAAAAAAAAAAAAACTTTCTTTCTTGTCTGTTTTTGGACATGAACAAACTCGTACGCTTATTCAGTGTAATTTAGATTAATTAAGTTAAGGTGGTGTAGTTTCGACCTTCTTTTGTATATGGGGGATCTGTTACGAAATTACACCTCAGTTTTAAAAGGTATATTTTCGTTTAAGGAGAGAGTAATGTTAAATGCAGCATTCATTCTGCTAAAATACCTTTGAGTTTAAATGTTAAATGCAAGTATCAGAAACCTACCTAGCATATTTTAAGGTAGTAATTTTCCATAAAGGGTATTTTTGCGTTTACTGTTGGATTTAATTTCATCATTTATGAAATTTATTAAATATTGGAACTTATCAGTTCATAAGAATTTGAGAGGCAATTAGAATATCCGGGCGGCATGTGTGAGCTCTTTGTTAGCAGCCCGCACGTGTGTTATCTTAATGTTACAGTTTTCAGAATTTTTGACACAAAATCATGTTAGGTGATAAATTAGCTAAATCACTTCGGAGAAATTTTGTAAGAACTTATGTTGAAAAATAGAGTCATAAAATCGATAAAAATTGGAATTTAGATGAGTGGCTTATTGGTGCATATTCAAACGCCTTCAAAATTCTATTGGCCTAAAAACTTTTAGAATTTGGGGATAAGAGTTTTCCTGGGCGATTGAATTTGGTACAGAAGTCAGTTCCGACCGGGGTTTTGCAGCAATTAGTTGATTTCCAATAAGAAAGTAAAAGTGCTTTAGTAGTTTGAAGTAATTCAAGTGTTCAAATATTAATAATAAATTAGTAAAAATACAGTCAAAACTTCTAAGAACGTAGCCGGGACTCAAAAATCAACTAAAGAATTAAAGTTATTCGAAGAGATCCATTCTCTTATTCTATTATCCATGTTGGGAAGGATTATTCTATGTACAGGTAGAATTTTGAATTTAATTATTAACCATTGAAAGATACTCTCTCTCTATTCTTTATTCGTATTTTAATTTTTGAATTATTGTGTTTAGTAAGTATTGAATTGAGTTTGCTTTAGTATTGATTTGATTTCGATTTAGTATTTGTTTCATATTGTTTTGAATTTGTTTTAAGTTTGAGTTAAATTTGGTTTGATAGTGATCTTACCATTGATTTCGTATCGATTTAATATTTAATTATATTAAAAAGGAGAAATCAGACTATTCAGTCTTTGCTAAGAGCTTTAACTCAATTTAAATATTACTTTGTGTTTAGAAAACAATACAGTTTTCTCTTAATTAATTAAATTTCAATATCATTTTGTGTTGAGAAAATACTATAATTTTCTTTTGATATCATTTTCAGTGAATGATAAATTATTTTAACTTTGTTTTGAATAATTATATTTTTCTATTCTGTCATTTATCTGTTTCACTACTGAAACATAAAATTGTGTGTTAAAAGAGGCATAAGTCAGAATTATACAAGGTTTTTATTAAGAAGTGATTATTACAATCATTTTAATTTGATTCAATTACCTATTTCTATTTGGTACTATTAATTATAGCCTTCAAGTGCTGTAATTGTTGCTTTAATCTCAATTGTATAATAAACTTGATTTATGTTCCTTTTCTTTTAGAGAGTTGCACTAACCTTTTTCTATTTTGTTTGTGTTATTTTTGCACTTTTCTATGAGATATTCATCTCAGATTTATTTTGTGTAATTTGTGATTCTGTTTTACTTGGGATTATGCTGTTTCAAGTCGAATTAAACCTAATAAGTTTTTAATTCAACTTGCATACATTTTGTATTAATTGGGTTAGTTATATTTTTGTGCAACTTATAAATCTCAGGGTGTAAACTGACTTATATTCTTTCAATTAATTTTCTTTATCAATAAACTTTGTTTGGGTTGATCTTGATTTTCATTTGATTGAGTTTAGTCAGGAAGGAAATTCTTATAGCTCTGAGTACGAGTCTCACTGGACCCGTCATAGCTGGTCAACTCCGCCGAACGCACGCAGTCTTAAGATTAAACAGGGTGGTAACACGGAAGTGTTGAGCTTTCTAAGTTCAATTCCGCCAAAAGTTACCTGGTGGCAGCATACCGTAGGCCGGGCCATCAACACCAATACCAGCCGATAAATTTTTTAAGTATCATTTTGAAGCAATACAAGGAATATTAACTTTAAGTGAAGCAAATAAGAAAAGAGAAGAAGCACTTGAAAATATAAAAACCGAATCTGTATTAGAAAAGTCATCGTTCGTAGGTAATGTGTATATTAGGTACTACAATATTGTTTATTTTTGTCTTGTTTTCAATATAAAATTCAAGTAGTACTTAAAATTTTAATTTTAAGGTGAATATTTAACATATTTTTGTGCATTATTCCATGCATGTTTTTGAATTACAACGTGCATATTTAACCTTGCTCTGTAGCAGTATACTGTGCAGTACAGTATAAGTATAATATTTAGACGATTGATTCCCTTAAACAACGGTTTTACATTTAACCGTTAATATTTACAGATCTCGATAAAAAAATTCTTTTCCTGATTTTCAACATGGACCCGAAGAAAGTGTAGGTCATTATAATGAATATTCAAACACAGCTGAAAACAGCAACAGAAAATGCGATTTAGAAGTACTTGATGAGTGTATGACGCAGGAAATTGGTAACAATGGTAGTATTAGTTCACTTAGGTGGTTTAATGATGTTACATTTATAATAATATGGTTTGGTTTTAGTTGTACAACATGAAGAAGATTTCGTTGAAAACTGGAGGGGTTTGGCAACAATGCCTGCTAGGCGACGTAAACGAACTTCGCATTACGGTGCACCCTGTCCAGAAGTCCTGTACATCCAGGAAAGAAAAAAAATGAAGATTCCTATATTAAAAAATGGAAATTTATGCCTGTCACACATAATCCTAAAGAAAGACAAATATAGATTTACAAACACTTGCGCATTTGACAGCGTGGTGCAGGCTGTGGTTGCTGCTTACTGCGACAGCAAGGAACTCAAATTACAATTTGATATAACTAATAACGCTTTTTTAAAACTATTAAAAACGTTTTTGAGTTTTGGGCCCAAAACTTGCACATATAAGTTAAGGGGGGAGTTTATATTATCAAAGGAAAGTGATGTCTTCAGAAAATCCAATTTAATTGATGGTTCTCTAAAAGTCGAATGCGAATGCAATGTTACCTATGTAGTAAATAAGTTCTTAGATGATTACCCAAGTGCCATAGAAAAAAAAGTCTGTAGCAATAAAAATTGTTGTCAGACTTCTCTCATGTCCATACAAGTAATTCCAATAAACATTAATATGATACAAATAGACGGATTTACTGTTCTGGAACAATCGATAGAAAACGCGATTTTGAAAACGACGACGTGTTATTTGCAGCAGCAACATTGTACATACTCTTGATATAAAAGATAACGTTTTTATAGAAACAACAGATTGTGGCAACCATAGTTTAAATTCCATTCCATTTTGCTAACAATTAAAGGTGAGAAATTAATATTAAGATCTGTAATAAATTTTATACCCAATTTATCAGACGCTTAAAACGCAATAGGTCATTATGTAGCTTACTGTCGGCGGATTGATTCCATGTGGGAGCTATACGATGATCTTCTTACTAAAGTACAAAATGTGAAAGAGGGCAAGGTTGTACAACCTCACCTGTTGCTGTATAGTAAATAAAGTATAATGTTAAGTATTTGAGCATCATTTGTTTGTAGTTTACATTTAAATACAATAATAATCATTAGTATTTTTTTAAGGTTTTTGTTTTATTGGTAAAATATACATATATTTAAAGTCTGTCCGTAACATTTGTTATAGCCAGAGGGACATTCCTAGTTAAAGATTTTTTAAATAATGTACTTAAATAAGTACTTAATGCATGAAAGTCAAATTAACAGTCAGTTTTCGAATTTCATATAACATTTCACTGTCAATAAAATGAAAAATAGACCAGAGAATAGTAAATTGTTTTTTAGGCAGTTTTGTTTTTGTAATTACTCGGAAATGTGTATGTTTGCCGATTCGCCTTTTAGGGCACTAAAGAGCACTAACGAAACACTATCGATTGGTACTAGTATTATCGTTAGTGCTTAAAATGTGCCTGCTAAGCGTGAAGCTGGCTGGCAGTTTTGTTTTTGTAATTACTCGGAAATGTGTGTGTTTGCCGATTTGTCTTTTAGGGCACTAAGGAGCACTAACAAAACACTATCGATTGGTACTAGTATTATCGTTAGTGCTTAAAATGTGCCTGCTAAGCGTGAAGCTGGCAGGCAGTTTTGTTTTTGTAATTACTCGGAAATGTGTGTGTTTGCCGATTTGTCTTTTAGGGCACTAAGGAGCACTAACGAAACACTATCGATTGGTACTAGTATTATCGTTAGTGCTTAAAATGTGCCTGCTAAGCGTGAAGCTGGCAGGCAGTTTTGTTTTTGTAATTACTCAGAAATGTGTGTGTTTGCCGATTTGTCTTTTAGGGCACTAAGGAGCACTAACGAAACACTATCGATTGGTACTAGTATTATCGTTAGTGCTTAAAATGTGCCTGCTAAGCGTGAAACTGGTAAGCAGTTTTGTTTTTGTAATTACTCGGAAATGTGTGTGTTTGCCGATTTGTCTTTTAGGGCACTAAGGAGCACTAACGAAACACTATCGATTGGTACTAGTATTATCGTTAGTGCTTAAAATGTGCCTGCTAAGCGTGAAGCTGGCAGGCAGTTTTGTTTTTGTAATTACTCGGAAATGTGTGTGTTTGCCGATTTGTCTTTTAGGGCACTAAGGAGCACTAACGAAACACTATCGATTGGTACTAGTATTATCGTTAGTGCTTAAAATGTGCCTGCTAAGCGTGAAGCTGGCAGGCAGTTTTGTTTTTGTAATTACTCGGAAATGTGTGTGTTTGCCGATTTGTCTTTTAGGGCACTAAGGAGCACTAACGAAACACTATCGATTGGTACTAGTATTATCGTTAGTGCTTAAAATGTGCCTGCTAAGCGTGAAACTGGTAAGCAGTTTTGTTTTTGTAATTACTCGGAAATGTGTGTGTTTGCCGATTCGCCTTTTAGGGCACTAAGGAGCACTAACGAAACACTATCGATTGGTACTAGTATTATCGTTAGTGCTTAAAATGTGCCTGCTAAGCGTGAAGCTGGCAGGCAGTTTTGTTTTTTTTAATTACTCGGAAATGTGTTTGTTTGCTAGTTTGGCTTTTAGGGCACTAAAGAGCACTAACGAAGCACTAACGATTAGCATTATATTTGTCGTTAGTGCTTTCATTAACCTGCACACTTCACGGACCCCCATCCCATAGATTTTTTAAAATAATTTTTTTTTTAATCGTCAAACTATCTATTACAACATTTGTCTAAAACATTTTCTTCTATCTACGCAAAAAAGAGGTCTTTAATTTAATTACAGAAGAACATGTGTAAAGTATCGACGAATTAAAAACAATTTAGATCGAAGTAGCTTCTGCCATTAAAAAATAAATAAAAGAACAATTAGATTAGTGCACAAAACTGAACGAGATACGTTTTAAAATGAATAATAATCAAGACACTGAACTTCGTGACATCCTTTTGGTTTTCGGGGAGGCAAGGCGCAATGCACAGGAAGTCCGAAGAATCTATCGGAGAAGATGCCAAAATTTGACCAAAATGTACGAACTCTATGTGAGCGAAATAGGCAAAACTGATGCCGTAAGCAAATCATCATATAAAACGATATTTTACACTCATTTCAATTTAAAATTTAAGTCTTTAAAGAAGGACACCTGTAACAGATGTGACTCATATAATATAAAAATTGTGAATTCGGAAACGGAGAAAGAAAAATCGCAATTAAAAAATGAACATGAAGAGCACGTACGTTTACCTGAATCGGCACAGAAGAAAATGGAAGCCGATTTTACATATGACTTGGAAAAGACACTGCCTTTACCTCGTATCCCTACAAACATTATTTTTTATAAAAGGCAAATTTGGTTTTATAACTGTGGTGTACATTCTGGAAAAGCTAAGAAGGGTTTCTGCTACCCTTGGGTAGAAGGAACTGCTGGGAGAGGAGCGCAATAGGTGGGATCGTGCTTACTAAAACATTTAAAGAATAATGTAAACAAAGATGCCGAAGAAGTTATTTTATGGAGCGATTCTTGTGGCGGTCAAAATCGCAATAATAAGATCGTACTTATGCTCAAAACGGCGTTTGAAATTCTTCCAAATTTAAAAACTGTTAGTTTTCGTTACTTAATTTCTGGACACAGCTTTTTTCCTAACGATGATGACTTTGACAAAGTTGAAACTGCTCTTCGCGGACACCAGCGTCTGTATGTGCCCGAGGATTACCATACAATAATGAAAACTTGTCGAAAGAAAACCCCTTTACTTGTAACCACGACGTCAAAGGAAGATTTTTTTGGATCATCCCAACTAGAGTCTAATATTACTAATAGAAAAAAGACACTGGAAAAGAAAAAAATAATTGGTTAAATACTCGTGAAATCGTCTTAAAAAGGGAAAAACCTTTTTCAATTTTTATGCGGCAAAATTTTGGCGGAGAAATCAGTGAACTCAATTTGCAGAAAGGAAGGGTTGGACGACCTCAAGCAGCGCTTTCCATAAAAGATCTTATTCTTCTTTGGCCAAATGGCAAAGGTATTTCTGAACCAAAACTTAATGATATCAAATCTATTTGACATCAGATATCCAAAGATTGTCTACCTTTTTATCGTACATTGTTTGATGACCAGGATGCAGAAGACGATGTTGATGGATTCGGTGCTAACATTTATTTCCTACCAGAAGATGAATAAAATGTTGTATTATTACTTTTCATTTACCTATTTTTTTTATTTCAGTTTACAATTTCATTTGATTTTATAAAGAATTCAGTTTATGTTTCTAAATAAAATATATGAATATCTAATTGGCTTTTTATTTTTTCTGCTTATATGGATTTCTGTAAAAAGGAACCAACCCACTTTTTTCAAAATTTAGAAAAAACTAACCATTTTAGGAAAAACTGTTAAGCACGCTTTGGTACAATTCATCAAAAGTCATTTAACCCCATTCACTTCGAAAATATATTTATAATGAAGAATTAATAATCTAACGTTAACTTAAACATCAAATATCTCAAAATCAACTTTTGGTGGGTTGGTTCCCTTTTGCCATTGAGTAAGGGAATATTATAAAGAGGCGAAAGTACTTTATGTAAATCGTAGTTAACGCAGGATCCGACATACAGTGGTCGTTACTTGCTGTAGGATCCGAAATTTTTCAGTTGGCTGTTAGACACCGAGGTGTTTGTCACGGCCCACAGCTCTGTAGGAATTTTTGTAGTAGTAGCAATTGTAGTAGGTACCTAAGTGTTCTACAGTTTGTCTTTAGTAAAGCTTACTAAATTTTGTATATACAATGAGTATCTCAGCAAATCATATCTGCGTATATAACAAGTGTTTTAAAAACAATAAAATGCATAAAGATACCAGCTTTTTTAATTTCCGGTGAAAAATGTTGAGCGAGCAGAAGAATGGAAGAAAAATTGCGGGAACATTAAAATTGCCCTTATGGATAGTAGTAGTTTAACCAATAAACTTATTTGTGAAGCACACTTTTTACCCACGAATATTCTTATAAATAATAAACGAAAGTTGTTAAAAAAAAGTGCAATTCCTATAAAACTTATGGAAGCTGGTGAGTCCCACTTTCAATCTGAATTCAACTTTACTGCATCAATTGGTGGTCAACCCCTTAAAACCTATGCCCGAAAATTTGAAGATTCTGGTTCCGAGGATGAATTGGAAACCGTAAAATTAATAAAAAAGGGCTTTCCAAGAGTGTCAACTTTCGCCAGTAGCGCAAGTTGCGATTCAAAACTAAGTGACCGCATTTTGGAGATGGAATCCCATAATCAGGCACTATTCAATAAAAAATGTGAAGCATTAACATATAAAATTAAACAATTAAAAAAAATTAAAAGCAAAGCAATCCCAAACCTACAGATTAAATAAAAAGAAAAATTCGTTTTCTGTCAGTGCACTCCTAAACAATTTATATACACCGTGTGGATAAAGTTTGGAACAAATTCAATATCTCCAGAAATATTATTTTTTTCTGGAAAACGCTTGGACAGGAATAGCGGTTTAAAATACTATTGGAAGTATTTTATTTGTATGTCTAATAAATTATGTATATACCTTGGTATTGTGTTATACCGGGTGAGTCAGACCACCCGTATCAGTCGTTTTTTTCGAAAACGGGTAATCGTAGAGAGTCGGGCCAAAATTTTTTATTACAAAAGCCTTCATGAAGAATCGAATGGTGACATTGCCATTCGCCGGAAAAATCGGCATCCTGAAGAGTTTGCTCCAGAATGTCACCATTCGATTCTTCACGAAGGCTTTTGTAATAAAAAATTTTGGCCCGACTCTCTATGGTGCGAGTGATTCAAACTTTATGACATGTTTTGAAAATTGGTGTGAACGATACCTGAGAGACCGAGATAGGAATGTGATAACCGGAGACTTTAATATCAACTTCAAAAAAGATTATACGTATAGCAGAAGGTTAAAAGATATTATAACCGCAAATGGAATGAAACAAATCGTAAATTCATATACTCGTATAACGGAAACTACAAAATCCCTAATTGACCTTGTAATTACAAATGACCCAAATTTAAATGCAAATACCATAGATTGCAAAATCACAGACCACGAAACACTAGCTATCAGTTTTCAAAACAATGTAGTAAAAAATCAAAGGCAGCAAAAAGAAATATAGCATGGCTAATTATAATGCCGAGTTATTTAGAAATAAATTATTGTTGGCATACAACTGGACACTGCAAATAGGTGACGTAAACAATACAGCTGAGGCATTAGTATTAAGATTGCAAGAATGTAAACAGCAAATAACTTATAAAAAAGTAGTTTATATAAACAATCAAAGAAATGGTTGGTTCACGAAGGACTTAAAAAATTTGAAGGGTCAGTGAAACAACTTGTACCGTATTGCAAAACAAACAAATAACGCGGATTGGGAAACATATAAATCGATGAAAAATTCTTACAACAAATTAATTAAAGACACGAAAAACCAATTTTGGCAAAATCAAATTCAGGAATCCGTTTCAAATCCAAAGAAGACGTGGAGTAAGTTGAAAAATCTACTAAACAACACAGAACAAGCATGCTACGATTGTATTGAATTTGACGGCGAATGCGTGAAAGTAGGAATCGAAACCCAATTTAATAATTTTTATGTAGACAGTATTAATGAAATAAATAACAGTATTGAAAATAGGTACAGGTACTGAAATTGACATGGATCGAATTGGAGGTAATTGCGTAAGCGAGTTTCATTTTAAGAATGTAAACATGGAATGTGTGATTACAAAGATGAAAAATAAAAGTAGTACCGATAATATTACAGTAAAAATTATTAGTGACGCTATGCCCGTTATTGGCGACTTTCTTCTAAAAATAATAAAAGATTCATTTCGAACTGGTATAGTTCCGAAAGTGTGGAAAAATGCAACTATCATCCCAATTCCTAAGAAAAATGGTACGAAAAAAGCCGTCGAATTTAGGCCAATTAATATGTTGCCTGCACTGGAGAAAATATTGGAGCACATAGCGAAAGAACAGCGGCAAAATTTCCTCGAAGAAAATGGACTACTTGCTGACGTACAATCGGGATTCAGAAAAGGTCATTCATGTGAAACGTCTCTGAACTTAGTTATTGCTCATTGGAAGGAGACTATAGAGAAAGGAGAGAAAATAATAACAGTTTTTCTTGATCTGAAGAGGGCTTTCGAAACTATCGACAGAAAAATATTAATTGCGAAAATGGGCAAGTACAGAATTAAAAATTCAGCTTTAAAATGATTTGAGGATTATCTAGCAAATCGCCAACAAGTAACAAGGTTCAATGGTCAAGAGTCACAACCGACAAAAATCACATTAGGAGTTCCTCAGGGCTCTATTCTCGGTCCCTTATTGTTTATACTTTACATAAACGACATTAGTATTATATTAAATAAGTATAGAATAAATCTATTTGCTAACGATACTTAAATTACAGCCTCCGATATGGATGTTAATACCACTCACGTGATAAATGATGAATTGAAAAAATTGTCTATATGGTTAAAGAATAATAAATTAAAATTAAATAGCAACAAAACAAAAGCGATGATTATTAGCAACAGGCCAGAGATAGAAGACGCAGAAAGAATAAGTGTTACCGACGTCGGAATTGAATATGTTAGAGAAATAAAATATCTGGGCGTAGTTATTGACAATAAGTTAAATTTTAAAGAACATGTTAATTCTGTAATTAAAAAGAGTGTGAATAAAATAGGTTTTTTTGGGAGAGTAAGTAATAAATTGAACATAGAATCTAGAATATTAGTATACAAAACTATTATAGCACCACACTTTGATTACTGTGCAACTATTTTATTTTCAGCGAGTGAAGGTGACTTTTTACGTTTGCAAAGATTGCAAAATAAAGCAATGCGAATAATTTTAAGATGTAATATAAGGTCGAGGATTCTTGATATCCAAGTACTAGTAGTAGATCAAAAGGTTCAGCCAGTACTAGGTAAAGACACATGCATAAAATTAGGGTTAATCAAAAGATTAGATTCATTGTGGAAACCAAAAATATTCAAAGGTATAGGATGCCTAAAGGGATATGAATATGAAATAGACTTAGTCAAGGATCCACAACTAACTATAAGTCCTGCACGCAGAATACCGTATGCTATTAGAGAGGAGGTGAAAAAAGAATTGGATCATATGACACAACTAAAAATCATTGAGCCAATAAATGAACCTACTCCAGCGGTATCACCAATGGTAATAGTTAAACAAAATAATAAAATACGTATTTGCCTCGATCCATCACAATTGAATAAAAATTTAAAAAGAAGGCAATATCCGTTACAAACATTGGAAGAAATTGCAGCCAGAATTCATGGGTCCAGTTGGTTTACACTTTTAGATTGTCGGAAAGGCTTTTGGCAAGTCAAAGTAACTGAACGAACAGCCAAGTATCTCACATTTGCAACCCCCTGGGGTAGGTACAAATATCTAAGAATGCCGTTCGGTTTAGCTTCAGCGCCCGAAGTTTTTCAACAAATAATGTGTAGCCTACTTGAAAATATAAAACAGGTTGAATGCTCAATGGACGATGTGCTAATTCATGCAGCATCAAAATCAGAGCTAGAGCAAATAACTGAGCAAGTAATACAGAAACTGAAAAAAGCAGGCCTAACATTAAATGCAGAAAAATGCAAATTTGACCAAGAAAAAATTAAATTCTTAGGACACCTGTTAACAGTAGAAGGCTTACTACCAGACCCAGAAAAAGTGGAGGCAATTAACAGATTAAAAACACCAACAACAATCAAAGAATTACAAATATTCCTTGGCATGGTTACATATCTTGCAAAATTCATTCCAAACTTAGCAGAACTAACAGCTCCTCTAAGAACATTACTAGAACAAGAAAACGAATGGATATGGGATAGTCAACAGGAAAATGCAGTAACAAAAATAAAGGACATATTGAAGAAACCACCAGTTCTAGGTTATTTCAATCCTAAAGCACAAGTAGTTCTGTCAGTGGATGCCAGTAGTACAGCAGTAGGTGCAGTGTTGCTGCAAGAAAATCGACCGGTTGCATACAGTGCAAAATCATTAACAAAAGCACAAATAAATTACAGCCAGTTGGAAAAAGAAGCTTACGCGATACTAGTTGGATGCAAAAAATTTCATGAATATATCTGGGGAAAACAAATTGTAATAGAATCAGATCACAAGCCTCTTGAAGCGATATTCAAAAAGTCCTTGTATGAAGCACCGGCAAGATTACAAAGGATTCTATTTGAGATAACACCTTATAACCCAACCATAACATACAAAAAAGGGGTAGAGCTATTCATAGCAGATACATTAAGCAGAGATTGTCAACATACGAAAGAGAGTAACATGAAGGACAGCCCAGACACGCTGTTGATACATGTTGCAATCCCGATGTCAAAAGACAGGACACAAGAGGTTCGAAAAGCAATAATAAATAACGTGGAATTACAAATGCTAATTAAAACAATCCTAAAAGGCTGGCCGAAACGAAAGTCAGATTTGCTAACAGAAATACAGAAGTACTGGACCTACAAAGAACAACTTGCTTACTATGAAGGACTGTTGTTTAAGAATGAGCGAATATTCATCCAAAAGAAATGGTAAGCAAGGTCTTAAAATGTAGTCACCTCGGACATAAAGGCGTTCAAGGAACATTAAGAATCGCTCGCGAAAGTGTATTTTGGCATAATATGACCAAAGACATAAACAATTACGTTTCAAATTGTAAAGTATGCCAGAAAAAACAAAAAGATAACATCAAGGAACCATTAGTACTGCAAACAGCTGCAGAACGTCCATGGTCAAAGGTAGCATCTGATCTGTTTCACTTAAAAGGAAAAGACTATATCGTTATCGCAGGCAGCTACTCAGGATTTTTTGAATTCGAACAACTACCAAACTTAAACAGCAATACCATCATTAAAATACTAACAAAATGGTTTACCCTACATGGAATTCCGGACGTACTCTCTACAGACAACGGAAGACAATACACGTCAGCAGAATTTAAAGAGTTCGAGAATGAGTGGCAATTTGAGCATCGATTCTCAAGTCCAGGATTCCCAAGGTCAAATGGATTGGCAGAACGGTACGTACAAGAAGCAAAAAACTTAATAGACAAGTGCATCGAAGAAAATTCGGACATTTACTTGGCAGTGTTACATCATCGCAATACACCACGTGATCATTTAGGTTCACCAGTACAAAGATTGATGAGCCGCAGAACACAAACTCTGATCACAGCCACCTATACTTTCAAGCTGGAAGGTAGAAATTTGGCAACTGCGCGCCGGAGGCCCAGAACTGCATGTTGCATACTGCGCTGTGCGCGCTCTTTTAGCGAATTAGTATTTTTGTAGTTCATTAATTGTCATTAATTCCGTAAATTTTTAAAAATAATAAATAGATGGTGGTCTATTGTCAATATAAAATCCAAACTGAAACGCATTTGTAAACGAATTAACGATGCTAAACCGTTTTACGATGAAAATGATGAGCGTTTACAGTTCTTAAGCAAATTCCTTTCATGGCTAAAGAGATAGGATGAATTAAATATTACTACCGGTCATCTAACGAAAGACACTTATCATGCTATTTACACATTCACTCTTGTTTTAAAAGAATTGTTAGAATACTCTTTCAAAAATCTGAAACCTGATTATGTTTTACCGGGCAAATTTCAAACAGATTCCCTTGAAGGTCGCTTTAGCAAACATCGACAACTTTCTGGGTGTAATTGCAATGTAACAGTAAGTCAGATTTTAGAATCAGAAAAAAAATTGAGAATTAGAAGCGCTTTGAATACCCACTCTTCGAGGTACGGTCCAGTTAAATTCGACATATCAATTTTAGAAAATAATTATGAAGAAGTCACTATAGTTGCTTCCTATGCAGAACAAGACTTAGAATTTAATGAATTACTAATAGATAAATTTGATACTATAACATCTGATATATCCGCTGTTGTCTATGTGAGTGGTTACGTTATTCACAAAATCAAAACAAATCCAAAATTCTGCTACAATTGTTACAACATTTTGATCAACGACAGTGAAATTAACGATTTATATTTTACTGAACTTCAAAGGGGTGGTCTTACTGTACCCTCAAATATGGCAATAGATATATGTAAAACAACCACATCATTATTCCAAAACTTAATTTCGAGTAAATACGAAAGGAGGTTCTTAAGTCATCCCTCATCTAAGGCGTTAATTATTAATTTGATGATAAAAATTATCTCCGCTATGCCAGATCGTTCATTCTGGCTTACAGATGTGTGTAATTGTTCAGTAGAATGCGTAAAAGTGTTGAATACAATGTTATCAACAATATCAAATATATTATTAAATAATTACACTAAACAAAAGAACGATGCCATAGCCGAAAAGAAAACTACAAGTAAAACTAGAAAAATTAGTACATTTAAATAAATCGATTTAGGAATATTAGATGTAAGTAGATATTGGATAAAAAAAACCTAGGTACTTTAGAATAGTAGTTTCAGGATTAGCGTTAATAAAGTGTTACACTTTCTGCTTATTTGAAAATAAACGCATATGCATCCTTAATTCAAAGTGACTTTTATTATTTAAAGTTTAAATTTAAGTTAAAATCCTACAAAACAAAGTTAAACAGCATAATATCTTTTTAATAGCTCTAACAAATGTGTCTTGTAGATCAATTGTTTCCGATTTTCAAAGAAATAAGTGTTTACAAGCGCTTCATCGTATTCGTAGCGTACTGGTTTGGGCCTCCTATTTGCCGTCTCTGCGATATTGCAATTTCTCACACTCCGGCTTGAAAGTATAGGTGGCTGTGCTCTGATGCCAAACACCAATAAACAGTTAATTCCAAAAGTGATCAAAGGTATCAGCCAACAATTAAACAAACTGAAAGCGACAGAAAAAAAGAATGCCGATGCTGGTTCAAAGGTCCACAAAGAATACAAAAAAGGTGAAAATATTCTGTATCGAAACAATAAGAAGGAATGGATACCCGCAACCATACTACAAAAAACACCAGAACCACGGTCGTACATTATCGAAACACCTGAAGGCAATAAATATAGAAGAAATTCGTGGTTTCTCAAAAAAGGACAGCAGGACCACCAGCCAATCTAAATCCGTTACCAGAACCTTCAGCCGAAGCCAATGGTCCATTACCATCACCATCAGCCGAAGCAAGCATTCTACCATTAGATCCAGCAGCGGAAGCTACAGTTCAATCACCAAGCATTCCAAAAGAAGTTGTTGGCCCACTTGAAGTCAACATCAAGACGTCTAGTTTTGGAAGAAGGTTAGTTACTCCTAGAAGACTTAATTTATAAGAAGAAGGGAGATGTCATACATAATCATATAGTATAAGGATAGTAATGTGTAGATTAGAATCCAATATATAAGTTATGCTACTGTATGAATAATGTTATAATGTGTAGTACATATAACGAGAATAATAAACGTAACTGATATGACAGGCGGTGTTCTTAAATTGGTCAAAGCAATTCTGCAGGGTAACCAACAAATTTGAATAATTTGAAAATTGGCGGGATTTTGTTATAAATTTAAATATTTACAATGGTTAGAAATTATATTAAAAAAACCAATCGCGGTGTAGGTGCAAGTTATTATCACGATCCATTACAAAACGCCATTGAAGCAGTTAAGCAAGGAACGATGACAATGAAAACGGCTGCTGCTACTTTTAATATAACCCGTTCTACAATAGGTTTAAGAGTAAGTAGTTGGAAAATGAGGCCTCCAACAGGTGTCAACCCTCAAGGGCGAAAACTTGCCCTTCCCAAAGAAGTTGAAGATCAATTAGCTGACAATATAAAAACCATGAATCGTTGGGGATTTGGACTAACTAGAAGAGAAATGATGAATGTTGTGCAAGAATATGTTCGCACAAATTACTTAAAAACACCATTTAAGAATGACAAGCCTGGGGAAGATTACTTTCTATCTTTTTCAAAAACACATAGGCTCTCCCTTAAGAAAGCAGAACTCTTAGAAACTTCCCGTGCTAACCAACATCAGGACCCGTTTGTAATTTATGATTTTTTTCATAAATTAGAGAATGTGTTATTTGACTTGAACATAGATAACCCTGATTCTATGCAGACGAAGCTGGTTTCAATGATGATCCCAAAGGGATTCGAGTTGTATCAGGTATTGGTGAGGTAGCACAGAGGCAAAGTGCAGGATCTGGTCGAGATATGACGACTGTGTTAGCATGTGCAAATGCTGCAGGTTGCAAAATGCCACCCCTAATATTACATAAAGGGAAACGACTTTGGGATAACATGATTGGTACAGAAGCATATCCGGGAACGTCATACTATGTGAGCCGCAATGGTTGGATGACAGAGGAACTTTCTTTAAGTGGTTTCAGCAAGTTTTTTTTAATCATTGTAAACGTCGACCTGCTCTTTTAATTTATGATGGACATCTGTCCCATGTTTCACCTCAGCTAGTAGAGCTCGCTATGTCTGAAAATATTTAGATTGTTAAACTACCACCCCATACTTCCGCACTATTGCAACCTTTAGATGTCACCGTTTTTAAAGGTGTTAAGTCAAGATGGAATTTGTTACTTAACGACTGGCAGCGTAACCACATTGGCCAGAAAGTTAGTAGATAAGATTTTGCCAATCTCCTAGGTGACGTATGGCACGAAATTAAGGAAAGCGTTATTACAAATGGCTTTAGAAAAACTGGGATTTTCCCTTGTAATAGAATTGCAATTCCAGAAACAAATTTTGATCAGGAAAAACTTCAACGCTATAAGAACGAGAGAAGACGTTATGCAGTAGTACCTGAAACCAAAGCACGACATTAGAAGATGAACGGAATCCTAATGGAACAGATGCTGTTACAGCTGATGGTAATAACATTTTTAATGCCTATGGATTTTTGGTTAAATATTTATCTGTTTTCATTTTTGTTTCAGAAGTTTAAAATAATCCTCAAGAAAATGTTCAACCTTCCACATCATTTGACCAACTGCTGCTGCATACTTTGAAAGTAAAAACCAGTCAAGGCGTACAAAAAAGAACTCGCATAGATACCGCTGAGATAATTACCAATGTGAACTGCTTGCATAAATTGAAGCTAGGACTCTTAGAAAGGACTAAAAACAAAGAGAAAAAGAAGCATAATGCAAAAACATCAGGCAGGAAACAAAAAAACAATATAAAAAATCAAAACTTATTGAAGAGTCTGACTCAGCTTCATCAGAAGAAAATCAAGACATTCCATACGCTGAATCAGATGATTCTCCCCAAGGTTTGTAAAGCAGCGTATACTATCGTATATTAGAGGTTGCACTATTATAGTGCAGTTTCGATGTGAGGGTGAGGGAACACGCGCGGAGTAAAATTGTTTTGTGACATTCTCGCAGCCCAGGCTTGCAGCCCGCATTGATGACGCTTTATGCAAAGCTACTGTTACAGTTTTTCTGTTTAGTCTATAGTAGTGTTTTGACTAATTTAAAATTTTTAAAACTATTAAATACGTTAAATAGTGGTATTGCGTGAATGTGAAGTAAAGTTACGGATAGGTTGGTTACAGTGCGATCGAATAAATCGAAAAGGATGGTTTATTAATGGTAAATAATAATAAATAGAATCGCAGGGAATTACAAATTAATTTTTAATCTACCTTACAGATGCCAGGTACTCGTTATAATATTGCAACGTGCAATAACAGTTTGGTGGCTACTAAAAAACTGAATCAACAGATATCATACCACCGATTTCCAAAAGACGAGAAATTAAGAGAAGTATGGATTCAATTAGGAATTCCTAAGCGCAAGATTTAACAAAAAAATTCAGTACCATCTCTCAATTTGCCGAATATTAAGAAAAGTATCGATTCAAATTGAGAAATAAGATAAGCAAAACGGAAAAGGAAAGCGTATGTAGAGGACATGTTAGCTTGTACCAGTTCACAAATAGAAGTGACAATTGATCAATCACCTCCCATATAACACAGGATATCCTATGGATGTCCAATTTTGGTCCGTTTGACGTCCGTATGTCCATGGACATGTAATGGACATCCGATGGATATCCGTCTATGGACACATAACGGATATCCTACTTGGATATCCACTGGACGTCCTTTACATGTCCTATAATGTATATATCGATTTCTTCACGTTTTTTCGTTACTTTTTTTTCATACTATGCATTTAAGGTGTTTGTTTATTTATTGAACTTCGGCCCAGGTATGTTTTTGACTTTTTAACCGTACTGGGTATATTAATAATTATTATCGTCTGTTAAATTAATGCTTGTCGTCGCTATCCTGTAGAAGAGATGCAAAATGCGCAGATTGTATTGTATAGACAAGGAAAGAATTTGATCGTGTTACTATAGAATTATTTGGAGAGTGGTGTCGCTCGGACTAGTTCGGGCAACATGTTGCCGAATTGCTCCGATGTCCCGACATTTGCGCCATTTGCGCATGACTGGATGATCTACGGCTTCATTGTTTTCAATGGCGTCTGTTTTGGTTTGTTGATGGTTTGTTTAGTTGGAACGTTGTTATAGTGTTATACTACATCATATATCAGGTAAGGTAATATATTTTTTATATGTGTATAAAGTGAATATTTTGTAGATGCCAATATAGTACCTACGTATATATTTTTTCTGAATGTAGGTACCCATCAATGAAAAGTAGCACCTAACCTAAATAGTGTTGGCGGGTTTTTGGGGCGTTTTCATTAAAAGGTGTTGTTTTATGCACCATTCCGGGCTGTGTTGTTTCAAGATTCAGAATTTGAAGTAGGAGTTACTACTACTACCTTTCCGTGATAGGTAAATATTATAACATAGGTATATACTAAACTTAGGCACCTGATAAATTTCAATGTTTGATATTGTAATTTATAGAGATGCCTAAAATTCGAAGAAATTCCTACAGAATAGCCAAAGCAGGCACTGATTTGGCAATAGATATAATTGAATCCAGACAGCAAGTAAGGGCTCACACATCTACAACAGAGCTTTCGGCTTCTTATAACAATAAAGTACCGTTACCTACAACATCGACTGATAATAATCTGGCTAATAACTTCGACAATTTAAATGTTGCTGATTCTCATTCAAGTTATTTTGATTCAAGTGATTCTAATGATGATTATTTTGTACCAAATTTAGGTGTATTGGATAATTCAAATGATAATTTTAAACCAAATGTTGATCTTTTCCATGAATTAAATAATTCACATAATATTTCGACCCTATTAACAGAGTGGGCTCTCAAGCTTAGCCAATTATTGATTCGTAATTACAGTTTTATACATTTATGTTTTCATATTCTAAATTGAACTACATGTTTTGTGAAGTAGTGATTTTGCTAATTTTGATTAAATTTCACAAAATTCACACTATTTCATTAAAAAGAAAGTGTAACCATTCTGCATTTTAAAACAATTTTATTGTCTACATATTCTATGAAAGTGTAGCATTGTAAACTAACTAATATTTTCTGTTTAGGTGCTGGACTAAAGCAGCAAAAAGATGCAACTTTGAAAGATTTCGAAGACGCAGGGAAGAATTGGTTGAGGAGGGCTAAGGAACGGGCGGATTTAGAAATTAAAAAAATAGAAAATGTAAACAGGAATAACTAAAAATAATTATTCCTATACATCATCAAATCAAATCAAAATGTATTTCATGTATTTCTTTTATACCTACTTTTGTACTCTTAGAGTTTCTGTTTAGTAATAATAATTTTTATAATTTATTTCAATGCTTTTTATTGGGAATAATCCTATTATTTGCTTAGATCGGACGTATATCGGATATCCATAAAATTTAATCGACATCCATTGAACATACAATGGACATACTATGGATGTCCATAAATATCTGCAAGGATGTTTTATGGATATCCATTATGGATGTTTTATGGATGTCCAAAGTTGTGACAAATGGACGTTCTATGGATGTCCATGGGATATCCACAGGACCCAAAAAGGATGTCCATTGGACGTCTGCAATGTCCAAGAAGGACATCCGATGGATGTTCTGTGGATGTCCTTGTGCTATATGGACAGAAGACGAGTATAACTAACGAAAATACAACAAATCAAGAAAATGTCACATTAGATTCTCCAGGCAAAATTAAAAGTTTTTGAAGCAACGAATGCAAAAGTTAGAATTGGAAAATAAAACTCTTCGAAACCAAATGGAAAATAAAACTTTACTATTAGAACAGTACAAGCAAGAACTTGATTATGAAAAGGAGTCTCAAGAAAAGAAATTAAAATCAAATACTGGAATGAAAATGACAATGTTATTGTCTCAATGTTTTACTGATTCTCAAATAGACATTTTAATAAATAAAAAGAAATCAGTGCACTGGAACGATGAGGATATTTCAAGAGCTTTCACTCTACGATATTTTAGCAAACGAGCGTACATTTACTTAAGACAAAAATTGCATTATCCCTTACCAAGTAATATACTTTTCGAATTAAAAAAGTTAACATTGTTACATTTAACTCTTATTATTTTATTGATTTTAGGTATCAGTTCGTTGCAAAGATGGGCTTCAAATATTAATATGAGGTCGGGGCTTTTAACAGATATTCTCAAATTTTTGGATGTTGCTGGAAAGTGCATGTCAGATCAAAATAAATTAGTTGTTATCCAATTAGATGAAATTAAAGTTTCGGAACTGTACGAGTATGATTCAAAAAACGATCAAATTGTTGGCCCATGTTCCCAAATGCAAGTAATCATGGCAAGGGGCTTATTTTCGAAATGGAAATTACCAATTTATGTAGAATTTGACAAAAAGATGACCATAGAAAGTTTACATCAAATTGTTATAAGTAAAGCACGGATTTTATGCAAATGCATGTTCTAAAATATTGATATGCTTTCGTATGTATCCGTATCTGATGAAATGCAATTAAATGACACCAATTTCATTTTGCATATATTGCATATTTCAGCATCTTTGAGCATATATTTATGTTAATTGCATATTTTTTGTCCAGGTTCTACTTTCCAGGAATTAGGATTATAGTAATTATTTATATTTAGCATGCTGGTGTACTTACGTTTAACAAAACAGAAAGTTCCAGCTTAAAATCAGGTACTTATGGACTGGGAATCCTTCTAAGAATAGTGAAGGGTTATTTTAAATTGTTATCAAAGAAAATTCGAAATTTTAGAAAGTACATTCATCCTTTATTCTTACTTTAGAGTAAACCAGTGGCAGACAAATCGTTGTGAAGAACAAATGAAGATGTGGAAGATAACTACCCGGACATTGACGAATATGACCAGGATAATGTAGAATAACAAAATAATTATCATTATGTTGTAAGACGTGTTATTTACTATTTTTTTTAGTTTAAACAATATCATCAGTTAAGTTAATTTTTTTGGCCAATATAACGTAAGTCACCATGTGTAAGGTATTTTAATTTGGCCCAAACAGTATAAGTTTAGTTTTTTTTAATAAACACTATTTTCTCAAAATACAAATTCTGTTTATTTTCCAACAAAGAGATTCTTGTTGTCTGTTTTATTTTTGGTTTTACGGAGGATCATACATGTTGCCTTAAACATACAAACACCTCTCCTTAAAACTGAGTGTTTTTGGCTTATACTCTTTTGACCGCCCACCAGAGATATTATCCCGTGCACTAGCAGAATGGCATGGTTGGGTAGAACACCGAACAGGTCTGTCACGGGGTGACGTCATGCGCGCTATGAACGAAAATGAAACTGCTCTTTGACATATCTTAAAAATGTTAGTATCATGGGTATACACCTACTTGGTCAATTCCCCAGGTAAGATTACATATTATGCGCGGAACTAAAATAAAGCGAGATAGCATTCCACCACTTGCAGAATACTATACACATCCAATATTAATCCGCAACTTGTGGAAAACTACGCATGCACGGAACTTGCGGAACCATAATAAAAAGGGATAGCATTCAGTCACGTACAGAACACTATCCACGGCCTTAATTATAACCATTCTCATAAAAATTAAACAGGCACAGAAGGAGCTAATTGAATTATTAAATTTTTGAAGTAGCTTTCTAATTTTTATAGAAAACCGTTGCAATATTTATGTATCCTATGGTTAAATATTACCTCATTCTGGGAATGCTTCTGAAATAGAAAAGATATATAAAAGTGCAAACACCTGAAACAACAAAAACTGTGAATCAGGATCACTCAATAGATTATTTAGAAACTCTTCTGTAATGAAAATTTAACAATGCCTGAACAAAAAGAGACTCCTAACTTGAAGAATAGGTTATCTAGCAAAGAGGAATATGACATAACGACAGCTAAAGCACTTGTTGAAATATGTGAAGCGTTTCAGTATTGTAGTTCACTTCAAAGATTTAGAGACTGGATGAGAAGCTGTTACATTATCTTTGACTTCATTTCCATCGAGCAAAAGACATGAATAAAATAAAATCAAATATGAGATGGAAAAACAGTTTTCCCTCAATCATTCCGATATCCAAAGCTGCAGATGACAAAATCATTGACTCGGTTTCTGCGTAGCTAATCATGTTGATATTGCAAACATCACATCCCTTCTTATATAAAGTGTCAGAACTTGGCTAAACTTAAGCCTTTACAATTCGAAATGCTTCTCTCTCTCAATCTGTAACAAAAAAAAACAAAAATTAATAATCTTTATTACTTTTCACAGCTACACTTTCAACTTTCATGAGAATTATACAGTGAAAGCTATTTATTACAAAGACATGGCAATAAGTAGCAATAATATTATAATTACCAGTCAAAATATCCAAAACTTCCATAATAATCTGATCCATTTCCATATCCTCTAGTGTATCCGTCACAGCCTTCATTACTCCAATACTTATCCATTGGATCTCGTTCAAATGTAGAAGTAGAAGTAGAACTTTAACATCCACCTGCAACAGAAAAATAGCAAACTATATTTCAGATAAATCTCTTAACCAATGATAAAATTTCTTTATATCTTTCGTCAGTTAAATTGCATCGACAATCAGTAGCACAACTGGCTTTGACCTCACCTAACATAGGGGAAAGTTCTATTATTGTGATTTAGATTAACCTAGTATTGGAATCTCTGCTCTTAAATGCAACAAGTCTCTAGTTAAAACCAAAGGATGAGATTACAAAAATCCAACAGATGCATTAATCTTTAAGTAAAATAACTCCCCTACTTGAATGTGTTGCTTTCGATTCTCGTTATGCAGAGAGATCATTGGAAAATAATCCACCCTGAATGTCTTAAACCGGAACATGTGATGATCCGCATATTGGGGAAGGGTTATCTTCCTCAATAAAACCAGCGGACATGACCACGACAAGACAACTTTTACTGAGAACTCCATTCCGCACCTTTATACCAAGACCTTGCCACTATTCATTCCGACTATATTCCTAACCATTTTACTGTTGAACTGACCGACATTTACTTGACATTTAATTGACATTTAATTACCGAGTTTCTTTTCAATTATTCCCGAATCCTTTTTAGTTTATTTTCGCCGAATCCTTTTTAGCTTATTTGTTTTTAACAAATCCTATATAGTTTCGTGAGATTGCTAATTGTTGCAACACTGATTGCTATCTCAAACCTCCTGCAAAACCTGCCTTAAAACTGTTGATTGGTGCAATACTGATTGCTAGTTTAAGGGTGCCTTATAACCATTTCCTTGGTGAAAGCCGGTACCCCCGTGGGCATTCTTAAAAAGCTTTTACATTTTTACCTTATCCGAACAGGCTTATCTCTGATTCTTAGATAAACCCCTAATACTACCTGAAATTCGGTTATATGGTTATTCCCTGAAAAATCAGTACCTATACTTTACCTGTACACCCCGAAAGTATAATCCTATAACTTAAATAACCTAATCAAGGTTCCCGTAACTAATTATTTTTAATTTCGATCCAATATTTTATTTGAATAAAATCTTGTTCCGTTATAATTTCCCGTAATAGCTGCAAGACCATTGCTTTCTTGAGGATATTAAAGCCTTACAAATATTCTAAACAGTATTTGCTAGATTGAAAACTCACCTGGTATTCAAAACATATCCTGTACGGTTATTACCATTTAACTAACCATTTTAACGTTCCCGAATGGCAATTAAACCTCGATTAATTCCTATATCCAGTATTTGGACATTCGCCGACAAGATTAAGTTGGAATTCAATTAAAACTTCTTAGATTGATTCATAATAACAAACAGACGCTGAGTTTGACAGCTAAATCTGACCTTCGCACATGCACAGCTTTATACCAAAAGTCCATTTCTAACGGGCAACCGATCAACAACCGACCTACTACCGAAACATTACCAGATTAAAAGCTAATAATTAGAGCTTGTAAATATTTTGTTAATAAAACTGTCTTTAAAAGGTTATAAAGGTCTGGGAATTATTTTTTCAACTGAACCCTGGACAACTGCAGAGCTGACCCTGGTCAAATATAAATTTTGGAACGTTCCCCGCTATTAGCCGAGGGGAAGAAAAAAGGTAGTAGGTACTTTTATATAAGATGGGGGACATCAATAACGATCGCGTTTGAAATTATCACCCTGTAAAAACTCACAGAAATTATAAACACCATAATTCTAGGGTGTACTTGCTAATATTAAGCAAAAAAGATTGGGAATTTACTAAAACAAACCCAGTAGTAATTCATTTTCGTCTTTTGTATACTTTCAAGTAATGTTAAAGTCAAGAATAAGAAGATTTTACCTGCTCTAGCAGTTAGTAGTAGATGAATGTTGGGAATTATTCATTCAGTCGTTCGCCAATTCGAATCGTGTAACTACCGGACAGCCAAGCACTCCATTAATATGTATAGCGTAACGTATAGTAGATCTGAATTACAGGCCGTCCTTACGCTAGGTCGGTTTTGCTAGCAAATCGATGTCGACACAGTTTCTCTTCAGAAACTGTTAGGGGACATCCTAGAGAGTACCCCGATGTAAGGTGGACATCCGGAAAATTGAGCAATCAGCCGCCATATTGGAAAATGTGAAAATGTGAAAAAAGTGTTTATCTCACGAACGAGTGGTCCGATTTTCACAAAGTTTTTTTTGTTTTGTAGCTTATTTAATTGTTATTAATTTATATGCTGAGCGCAAATTAAATTCTGGACGTAAATAATTGAAAAAGGGCACTAACTGAACCCCTGAAACGTACACAATTTTAAAACGCTTCCACTTTATTGAAACACACGGATTTCCTAAAAGTTATATGTATCATTGTAACCGCCATCATTAGTAGATCAAAATGTTTTTTTAAAGTGCTTGAATAATGTACTAGATGCCGAGATATTAATTATTTTATAATATTACGGGACGTGCGATGTCCAGAGTATGGTCAGTCGAGGCTGCTTGCGGGGGTAAGGGACGAAGGTCCCCACCAGGTTACGCGCATAGTACAAGAGCTGCACTTGCAATCTATCTCTAAATAGGTGCAATTTGTTGTATTAGGTTTCTAATACTTAAATTATTTGTTAATTTTCCAATAACAATGAGTGCACCTATTACTTTGACAAATAACTGTGAATTTTTTGATGATCATAAATGTATATTTAGTCAAAAATATACAATGAGCGACTTTCAAGTACCGAACATGGCAAAAGAAGAATGAGAGATAGTGCTGCAATAAAAGGAAAAAATAATGTAATCAATAAACATTTGAAACTATTAGACGCCAATAATTCCCCTTTTGTATATCGCTCGGGAAATCTATGCTATAAAACGTTTACTTACTGAAAAAATATACCTACATAAAATAATGATCACAAAAATCAACAATCGAACAATCCGAGTACCAGTACCAGTACTACATGTGTCTATTAGTTAAACACTAATTTGTTTATGAATACGGCTGTAAAAAACCAAATTGTATAATAGGTAATAACATAAAAATGAAGGGAAATGTCAGATTTGCGAAAAACTCACTTATTTTTTCGAGGCTACAAGTTACTTTGAAGATTCTGTTTTTTTGCGTACACCTTTATTGTCTGTAGAAGATGTATTTGGACAAGACATTTATGTTCATAAAGATTGTTTGCGCAAATATATAATCAAATATGAACACGCAGTTGCAATTGATTGCGAAATCAAAATGAAATTTAGTGTAAGATTGACTTTACCTGCCAAGTGATTAAATGTTTCTCGGCAGGTAGTGCTTTATTTATATCTTCTCGAATATTTGTTAAAGCATAACCCTTTCACCTCAATAATGGGAAAATATGGTTAGTAATCAAATCTATCACATCTTGGCAAACAGATTCAATTTTGATTTTGTTATCATTTGCAACCGCGCGTTCGTATTTGATTATATATTTGCATAAACAATCTTTACGAACATAAATGTCTTGTCCAAATACATCTTCTACAGACTTTAATAAAAGTGAACACGAAAAAGCAGAATCTTCAAAGTAACTTGTAGCCTCTAAAAAGTAAGTGAGTTTTTCGCAAATCTGACATTTCCCTTCATTTTTATGTTATTACCTATTATACAATTTGGTTTTTTACAGCCGTATTCATAAACAAATTAGTGTTTAACTAATAGACACATGTAGTACTGGTACTGGTACTCGGATTGTTCGATTGTTGATTTTTGTGATCATTATTTTATGTAGGTATATTTTTTCAGTAAGTAAACGTTTTATAGCATAGATTTCCCGAGCGATATACAAAAGGGGAATTATTGGCGTCTAATAGTTTCAAATGTTTATTGATTACATTATTTTTTCCTTTTATTGCAGCACTATCTCTCATTCTTCTTTTGCCATGTTCGGTACTTGAAAGTCGCTCATTGTATATTTTTGACTAAATATACATTTATGATCATCAAAAAATTCACAGTTATTTGTCAAAGTAATAGGTGCACTCATTGTTATTGGAAAATTAACAAATAATTTAAGTATTAGAAACCTAATACAACAAATTGCACCTATTTAGAGATAGATTGCAAGTGCAGCTCTTGTACTATGCGCGTAACCTGGTGGGGACCTTCGTCCCTTACCCCCGCAAGCAGCCGCGACTGCCCATACTCTGGACATCGCACGTGCCGTAATATTATAAAATAATTAATATCTCGGCATCTAGTACATTATTCAAGCACTTTAAAAAAACATTTTGATCTACTAATGATGGCGGTTACAATGATACATATAACTTTTAGGAAATCCGTGTGTTTCAATAAAGTGGAAGCGTTTTAAAATTGTGTACATTTCAGGAGTTCAGTTAGTGCCCTTTTTCAATTATTTACGTCCAGAATTTAATTTGCGCTCAGCATATAAATTAATAACAATTAAATAAGCTACAAAACAAAAAAAAGTTTGTGAAAATCGGACCACTCGTTCGTGAGATAAACACTTTTTTCACATTTTCACATTTTCCAATATGGCGGCTGATTGCTCAATTTTCCGGATGTCCACCTTACATCGGGGTACTCTCTAGGATGTCCCCTAACAGTTTCTGAAGAGAAACTGTGTCGACATCGATTTGCTAGCAAAACCGACCTAGCGTACGGACATTGAAAAGATTATTTAATAAAACATTGAACTGTTATGTACAACCTTAGATTTTTTGTACTCGACAACTGGAAACTAGATAGCCGCGCACGCAATTGACGATCGGAAATGTCAATTTCCCGCACTAATGCTGTAAATTAGAGAAAAACACTGGACATGCATATCTAGATATACACACCTAAATTGAAAGGTAATATATATTTATTGTACATAAAAAAGGTACAAATAACTAACATCTTACCTTTTTTAAAAGGAATGAAGTGTTTGGAGATTGGAGCTTCTTTCAAAAAGGTTTCGATATGTTTTGCACATGTAGCCTACACTCGTACCTGCTCTTAGATTTTTTGGGTAATAAATTAAGGACTGCAACATGTGCAGCCTCCCGAATGATTGAAGGAGTGCACAAAATATCACTATCATTACTGTCCGACATTTCAGAATAGTTTAATTTTAAAAAGAAACGTCAAAAACCACAAATAAACGAAATACTACAACTTTGTTTGAAGAAACAACCACGAAACAACATCTTAGTAACCTTAGTAACCTGTGATAACTAATAAATTTAAATGCAAATCCGAATTTAAATTTACTTCTTTGCTTATTATTAATTACCTTCTGCGTACAAAAAATAGCATAAAAACCTCATGCGTGTGAAAGCGTCATCCGCCCATTGGCGCAAATGAAGGAACTCGCTCGCTGCGCTCGCTTGTTCTTCAAAACAGCGCTCATGCGGGATAATCGCATTCCCGCATTTGGTTTGTAATTATACTAAAGACTGAGACAATTACTTTTTTTTTGGATTCATGGAAATTTACTAACGAAAATACGAACGAACAAAACGGAGGTGTGAAGACGCAAACAACATTCAAAAAACGGGGTTTGGGGTGTTCTTTAGAAATTAGGGGACTGGAGTAAAAAATGACACATTTCATCCGAATGAAACATGCTATTTTTTTCCAGCCAATTGCAAAAGTACAAAATATACAAATTATAAGATATTAACAATATGAAGTGTAAATGACGCAGTCTGGTACTTACCTATGTATCTACACGTGGTCATGACGTTGTTTACTTATGTTATTGTTTGTGAAAAATCTCAAATTAATTCACTTTCCGTATTTTGTGCAAATAAAGATGAATTCTGAAGAAAATTTGCCTCCAGAGGTGACAGAAGAGTCACAGAAACTAAAGTGGTAAAATCTAGAGAGATTTATGAGTGTGCATACAAGAGTTTCATAAAATGGTGCGAGGAAAAACGCTTATTTTGCCGATTTGGCAAATCATCCACGTTGTGGTCGCAATATTCCATGGTGAAAGCGACTTTGAGTATAAAGAATGGTGTAGAAATGGAAAAAATTTCGAAACTAAAAGCGTTTTCAAAAAGACAAGGTGAAGGTTACAAGCCAAAGAAAACAAGAGTATTAATAACACCGATAAAACATTAAAATATGTTTCAATTCCATATTTTGGTAAAATTTCAGAAAAGATTGCTAAAATTATAAATAACACAAATAAATATAAAGTCATTTTTAAAACAAATAAAAATATTCTATACTCTCTTTTCAACGCTAAAGACAAAATTAATGATTTGCTAAAATCAGGTGTTTATAAATTAAATTGTTCACATTGTGATTCAGTATATCGTATATAGGTCAAACAATTTCAGTATTAGGCAAAAGAACATATCCGTTGTTACAAATATAAACATGCACATAAATCAAATTTTGCTAAACATTTGTTAGAACAAAATCACACATTAACATCTAATAATAGGAATGGACGTGTTGCTGTCTGCTCCTACAAAACTTCCAATAAAAATTTAAAACTTTTATGTGTAAAAAGTGATAACAGATAGGTAAATATGTCCAGGCGTATATCAGATTTAAAGGTTAAAGAACTAAAAAGTGAATTAGGTAAAATGAAATTGCCAACAACGGGGAAAAAAAGTGAGTTAATTAAGAAATTAAAAGATGAGGTAAACTGCAGTTTTATCAACGATAAGATCGACGAAAAATCGGCTAATCAGCTGGGTACTAGGCGTAAAAAAAAACCCTTTTGTTATGAAAAGGATAAAGCGTATCTAATAAATAAAGTTAAAAAACTGCAAAGTAAAGTGAATTTGTTAGAAAAGAATGTTATCAATAAAATAAATACAATCAATGTGTCAATAAATCAACGAAGTTTAAATCGTGCTCAGCAGAAGCAAATTTCAAGAATAAATGAATGTGTAGAACTTGATGGTAAGATAGATAAGCTACGAAGTGAAATCGAAGCCCTAAACAAAGTAAGTAATAAGCTTGCTAAGGAAATTCAGTATAAGGTTGAGGAGACAAAAGCAGGGAAAGCAGGGAAAATAGCTAAAATTAATAATATTAATACTGCAAACACAACGAACAATATGGTCATTGCAGAAAAACCTACCGAATTAATTAAACTGAGTTCCGCAAATAAAAATATTTCCTTAACCAATGAAATCAATGAATGTAAATCAAAAATCCTGATTCTGGCGGATTCTCATGGACGAAATTTAACAAACATTTGCAATATGTTTTTGCCTGATAACAAATTCTCAGTCCAATGTATATTTAAGCCAAATGCAACCTTTGAAAATATTACGGAAAAAGTTGAAAACCTCGTGAAAGAATTTACAAAGAATGATTATGTGATTGTAATATTGCTGGCATAAATAATGCGCTGAAAGGAAGAAAAATAGAACCTGATAACTTGAAAAATTCTTTGGCAGCCTTCCAACGAACTAATCTTATTTGTGTATCCGTCCCTTATTGGCATGGGCGTTATATTTTAAATGAATTTATATATGAGATAAACTACACCCTGTATAATGCTATCAATTTAGTGGACCCCTCGTTTAAATTTATAGATTGCAACTCATTCTTAAATATAAATAACTACGTTAAACAAAGCCTTCACTTAAATCGCAGTGGCAAATTTAAACTCTGTAAATCTTTCTCCGATTATATCGTCAACAATGTGAAACAAATATTTCATGTGCAAGGAAATTTAATTGTTATATCACCAATGGTAAAAAACTGCGATGCTAATTACTATAGCACTCAAAAATGCGATAGATTATACCCTATCCTACCCAGCAGCGATGAAGATCTGAAGGAAATCGACGTTCCACCGGAACATATTATCGCTTCAAATAAGGACGACGAAACAGAAGCATTTAAAAACGAAGTTGTGCAACTTTCTAAAGTTAACACATTGCGTAATAGTGAAAATTCCTCTTTTCAACAATCAACGACTGCTTAAGAGAACTACGTCTGCTTTTAATTAATATGCAAGGACTAAGTAACAAAATTGGTGAGTTAAATGTTTTTGCAAGTGAATTAAGTTTTCCACATATAATTTGTATCACCGAACACTGGGTTTTAGAAAACCAATTGATCCCTGAAATGCAAAATTATAACTTTGCGTCCTTTTTCTGTAGAAATTTACATATTCATGGTGGGACACTTATTTATTGTTGTGATAAACTTCGTTTTAAACCTCTTCTAGATTATAATAATCTTATAGTTGAAATGTCATTTGAATTCTCTTGCATCTATTGTGCCGACTTAGATACTATTGTCATATGTATATATCGATCTCAGTTAGGTGATATGGAAGTGTTTTTTAATTGTTTGGATTCTTTGCTAATTAAACTTTCACATAAGTCAAAAATCATTTTAACAGGAGATCTAAATATTGACTACAATTTGAATACCAACGAAACCCGAAGGTTAAAAGATCTCTTACAAATGCATAATGTAACAATGCAAGTTAATCAAATTACTAGATACTCAACAGCACCATCTACCATTGATTACGTTTGTACAAATATTGAAAATGTCGATATTAAAGTAATGCCAGGTCTAGCAGATCATGAGGCGGTTTTAAGTACTTTTACCTACGAACAAGATATCACTATTGAACAGAAATATACTATAAGGCGCGTCTTTAATAAAAAAAATTTCTCCGTATTTACAGCAAACTGTATGTCCTATAATTGGGATAACATAGATTTTGATAACGACGACGGTATCGTCAAATTTTTTGAAGGTATTTCCTTTAACATTAATAAAGCATTTCCTTTGAAAACGATAAAAGTAAATAACCCCAAAAACGGGTGGATCACTAGAGGAATTCGCATTTCATGTAGAAATAAGCGATGCTTGAACTATATAAGAAAATTTACAACTGATCTTTGTATATTACATTATATAGATAAATATAAAAAAATTCTCCGAACCTTGATTACCACGGCAAAATACCGTTTTTACTCTGAAAAAATCGCAAACTCCCGCAATAAAGGCAAACAAACGTGGCAAATAGTAAATTCAATTACCGGTAGATGCAAAAAATCAGAAAATCAAATTAACCTTAAAATAAATAACGTTCTTGTTCAAAATCCTGCTTCAATCGTAGATTCATTTAACAATTATTTCCAATCAATAACTTTATCATTATTAGAAAAAATGCAAACTCCTGCAGAACCTATAATCAGTGGAGATACAAGTAATAATAATAGTAGCTACCCTACTTTCTTTTTTCACCCTACGGACGTATGCGAACTAAGACAGGTAATTAGTGACCTAAAAAACAAAAAATCTGCAGGATATGATGGAATACCAGCCACGGTTATTCAAAACTTACCTTCGCTTTTATTAGAAAAACTAGCGGAATTAATTAACTTATCTTTCAGTAAAGGCATCTACCCTGATTGTCTAAAGAAGTCGCTCATGCGTCCTTTGTATAAAGGGGGTGATGAAACAGATATTTCAAATTACAGGCCGATCGCGGTTCAATCTTCATTTTCAAAAATAATAGAGTGTCTTGCGTATAAAAGAATACTTTCCTTTGCTAATTCAAATAACATATTAAGTAACTGTCAATACGGTTTTATTAAAAATAGAAATATAAACGACGCAATATTTAACTTTTTATCCAACATCTATATCTGTATTAATAACGGTGATATGAACCTAAACCTTTTCTGTGATCTATCAAAAGCGTTTGATTGTGTTAACCACAAAATATTGTTAAATAAACTTGAAAAATATGGCTTTAGAGGTGTTTCACAAAAATGGTTTCGGTCTTATCTTAGTAATCGTCAACAACTAGTTGAAATAAAACAAACAAACAACAATATTACAACGGCTGTTCAATCTAACTTTAAAAATGTTCTTTGCGGTGTACCTCAGGGGAGCGTCCTGGGCCCCTTTTTATTTTTAATGTATATTAATGACATGCAATCAAATTCAACAGGAAAGCTTACTCTCTTCGCTAATGACACAACCATCTCGTGGACCCATACAAACCAAAACATTTTAAATGAAATTGTAACTAAGGACATAGATAATATCAAAAATTGGTTTTCCAAAAATAAACTATTCTTAAATACACAAAAAACAAATCTAATGACTTTTCAAATAAATGATGCTCTGCAGTCAAATGACACAGCAATTCAAATTAAAATTAATTCCCCTTGTTTAAAATATGTAGATAGCACAAAATTCTTAGGTATCACCATTGATAAAAATTTAAAGTGGAACAAACACATTGCAATACTAAGATCAAATCTAGCAAGAAGTTGTTATCTATTAAAAGTCCTGTCAAACGAGGTCAATTTATCTATATGCCGTCAGGTATATTTTGCGGTTTTTGAACCATGTTTAATGTTTGGAATACCATTTTGGGGAAGTGCCAATGCCGGTGAATTAGATAATCTTTTCAAAATTCAAAAAAAAGCAATAAGAATTCTTAATAAAGCGAACCCTAGGCAATCCTGTAAGCCTCTTTTTATCAAAAGCAAAATTTTCACTCTTACGAATTTGTTTATTTTTGAAACATCGGTACTAATCTTTAAGAAATTACCATTAATTAATCAACGTAAAGACATTCATAATTATTCTACTAGAAATTGTACTAATCTGGCACTAGAAAAACCCACTAATGAATTATTCAAAAAATCAGTATTTTACACCGGATTAAAAATCTATAACAAGTTACCTGTTGAACTAAAGGCCACTTCATCATTAAAAATTTTTAAACGCAATTTGAAAAACTGCTTGTTAGATTATGCATTTTATTCTTTAAATGAATTTTTTGAAACAACATTCTAAGCAATGAATGAATCTTTTGCAAGGAATTTAAGCAATTTATGTTATACGAGTGTACTTTGTGTAGTTTAGTGTAGTGTATAGTATAATCTTACATTTTACCTATTTGTATCCATATGTTGTACTTTTCCGATATCATGTTATTAATGATTAAGGAATAAATATTATTATTATTATTATTATTATTAATATTATTATTATTATTATTAATACAATTAAATTTTTACACTTTTCTGATAACAAAAATAAATTAAATATTTTGGAAGCTTTTGAAATTTATAAACACACAAAAAACAATATACCTTTAATGAATGAGCAAATTGAACTCTTAGATTCTCCTTTACTGAAGATTTTGGAATAAATATCTTTTTAAAACACACTGATAAGCGACTGACCTCCGACGGGTTGACTGGGGCCAGCTGCTTCACGCAGTGTTAAAATAATAGAATCAAGGGGTTACTATATTTTGCATTTGTTATAATATCTTATATTGTCCAAAGGACGTCCATAGGATGTCCATAGGATGTCCAAAGGACGTCCATAGTACGTCCATGTAACATGTTTAAATAAGCGTCCGTATATGGACGTTTTATGGACTCAATTCTAGAAAATCTAGACAGTCGTCGTTAAGAACAGAAGCGTGACCCGATGTCATGTTGGCACATTGTGTTCTGTCATTCCGTTGTGAATTTAAAAGTTATTGCACTGCAGACAGGTAAAGTGGTATCTACTTATTTTCAGATATAAGTGAACTGCCAATAGAGGAAAAAACGACAAACCCTCCCCCCATAGTTCAACTTCCCTTTACATGCCATTCATGTGGACACGTAAAAAAAGAATTACATAGCAGAAACTAATGGTATATAAAATGAATTACTTAAACGTTTTTACTGTCTTTTTATAACTGTCGAGTACGTCTCTTTTAATTTCCTTAACATATAAGATATGTATCATCAGTGAGTCCGATGAAATCACAGTCGGATCATCGGCAAAAAGCAAGGTGTACAAAAGCTTTCTATTCCACTCCTTCGCAATACACTTATATGTCACATACATTTTGACCAAAGTTGGAGATAAACAACATCCATGTCTTAAGCTATTATTAGTCATTTTAAATGCTTCCGATATCCGATTTTTTATTAAGTATTTTTGCGCCAATGCGGCGCAGTCCCGATAGATTAGTAATTTATATTAAATTGTAATTATTTTGTATAATACCTATACTTTTTTATATAAATCACAAAGATTTCTTATTTTTTCTCAATAAAAATAGTAACATTAAATTTGTTTAATTAACATCCAATATAAATCCATATTATGTCCATATGGACGTCCATATGGACGTCCATACGGACGTTTCGAAAATCTAGAAAGTCGTCGTTGATAAAAAAAACACAAGCGTGACGCGTTGCCATATTGGCACATTGTGTTGATTGTGTTCATGTTGTGTTCCGTCATTCTGTGAATTGAAAAGCATAGATTGAAAAGTTATTGCTACAGACAGGTAAGTGGTATTTTATCTACTTATTTGGGTTTGTGATGTAAATGTGGTAGTATCACGTATAATATTAAAGGCCGATTCTCACTTGTGTGCCAGGCCCGGGATCGGCAAGCGCTCGGCACGGTCCAGGAAAGATTTTTTTTTCATTACTCTTATGCGTTTTAACGATGTGTATTCACACTGGCCGGGCCCGGTCCGAGCCAAGCCCGCGTGCTTTCTCTGAAGAATATTTTGCATGGCCCAAGCCGAGCCCGTGCCTTGCACGCATAGTGAGAATCGGCCTTAATAGTGTGGGCTTGAAACTACGGCTGTTTATTTATCGTTGCTGCTCGCTTCACCCTTCTTGCTCCTCACCTGCACAGCGGTTCAAAATTAATTTTTATGAGGAAAATATTATAAAAATGTGTAGCTATACTGACGTTCATTATAGTTGCACATCCGATTGAAGTGTTTTTTATACTTTTAAAAAAAGGCAGATATTTATTGCTGATCAAAAATTCCAAATTATTTTAAACATTTATTAAACAACTAGAATAACAACAAGAAACGTTAAATTTAAAGCCTAAATATCATCATATTGCACTAAAGGAGATTCCCACTCGCCTTGATAGGGATACCCAGGTAGAAAAATACGATTCTGTGACGTTTCTAAATCGATTCTCAAAATCATTGAAACGTTTTAGAAACGCCACAAATACGCCAGAAATTCGCCAAATGTCCGCGGTCTGAATTGTATCCAGAAACAATTTTGCGAATCATTTCTGTGGCGTTTTTGAATCGTTCTGTGTATCGAACCGAAAATCGTTTTAGAAACGACGCACAATGGAACAATATATAATTTAGTAATTCATTTTTAAACGTTCTTAAATGCTACAGCTATTTGATTTGGGGAATTCAATATGTGGCGTTTTTGAATCGTTCTGTGTATCGAACAGAAAATCGTTTTAAAAACGACGCACATAGGAACAATATATAATTCAGTAAATCATTTTTAAACGTTCTTAAATGCTACAGCTATTTGATTTGGTGAATTCAATATGTGGCGTTTTTGAATCGTTCTGTGTATCGAACAGAAAATCGTTTTGGAAACGACGCCGAATAGAACAATGTGTAATTCGGTAAATAATTTCTAAACGTTCTGAAATGATCCAGCTCTTTGATTTTGTGGACTTCTAAGAAATGCCATTGGCCTCCGTATAAATGCCCGCTTAAACAAGCAAATGCTATAAAGAAAACTGAACAGCCTCAATCTAACTGGGTGCAATATGACATCGAGTTCTTTCCTGGACGCGTTACGTATGGTAAATAAATAACAAATAACCTACTACTATTTCCTACTTGTTTGAATTATTGACGTGTAGGTATAGGTACCTAAAAGATTTACCTTACCATTTCAGAATCTTACCAGGTCGCTAGGGAAAAGTCGGAAGTGGCGAAATACCAGTCGGACCTAAATTCTTCAGACACCGATCACCTCGGCCACCTACGAAAAGCAAGCAAGAGAAAAATATTTCCGAAACACTTTTCATCAGATTCGTATGATGACAATGATGATGCTATATCAATACTAGCAAACGCACCTCAACCTCCTGCAAAAATAGGTAATAAAATATACAGCTTTAAAGCTATTTTTTATTTTCGTAAAGTTACTATTTTTTTATTAATTGATATTTATTTTCAGCGCGTACTTCCCAGATTGAGGTCGCCGCCGAGATCCATGATTCCATGAATTCCAAATTATACAGTAATAACTCTTTAGGTAGTAATTAAAACTAATATAGTTATACTACTTATACTAATAGTTATGTCTTATAATTTTGGTAAAATTAACATTATTCGTTTCAGATATAAGTGAACTTCCAGTAATAGAAGAAGAAACGAAAAACCCTCCCCCCATAGTTCCCGTTGCATGCCACTCTTGTGAACAAGTGAAAAAAGAAGTATCAGAAATTAAAGGTAAATAAAATTAATCAAGCGTTTTTACTGTTTCCCCCACTAGGTATACTATATGTGTTATTTTAGACATGTTAGCTACCATCTGCAGGAATCAGGTTCTGCTGCAGCACAGCCAGAATTCTATGGCAGTGCAATTACAGAATATGACTGCAAATTCGACCCTGGAAAATCCAACGCCTGAAAGTAGTTTATTTACGCTCGTAGAACTACCCATGCAAAATGACGAAATGGTGGCAGCTATGGAAAACCATTTAAGCGACAAAACAAATTATGATTCTGCGGTAGGTTTGAGATGAAATATTATGTCATATTCAGTTAATACTTGAATCATCAAATTGCAGGTCGTCCAATTATCTGCATTAGGGGGTCATTCATTGTACGATTTTATTAAACGTATATTTGCCAGAATAATGGTCGATATTCTGGCAAAAGATTACAACATGTCTGGTAGAATGAACAAAAAGAACTTCAGCCAATTGAAGACGTTTAACTTAATAATCGGTATGCATGCAGTATTTCTAAGATTATGATACCTGTATAATGATTTATTTTATTTTAAATGATGTTCAAGAGCTTAATATAATAATACCTTTTTAGATGCAGCTAAAAAGACCCAGACGTTTGGACACTGTACCGAAAAGGAGGTGGAAGCGGCGGTTGCCGCGTGGCTTCGAAGGGCGAAAGAGAGGCAAGAGCAGAGGCAAAAAAGTGCAAATAAAAATTAATTTCTTTTCAAATTCATTAAATTAATTAACAAAATGTTTCAAAACTAAGCAATAGAAAAAACCAAAATTACAAAGCAAAAATCAAGTATTTGAAAAATTTAAAATAACTAATTCAAAAATTACCAAAATTATAGTGTAAATGTTCAAAATATCGGCCCCAGCTTCTACACACTAAGCATCATTGTCTCCTCCACCTGGGTTTTCCATTTTAGCGCTGGTCTCCCTCATTTCTGTCTTTCTGATGGAATCCATTCAAACATGTTTTTGGGCCATCTCTCGTGTGACATTTCTCTGATATATCCGTGAATGTCGAGAAAACGGTGTTGTATGAAACATACGAAAAGAGTTCTCTGGTATACCAGAGAAGGAAACATGGGAAAAGAATTCTCTGGTATATCAGAGAACTCTTTTCGTATGTTTCATACAACACGTCGTTCTCTCGACATTCATCCTTCTTCTCACCTGTTTCATTTTTTATGCCTTCGATATCTCCCATTAAGTTTCAGCACCAATGTTAATATTGTGTCTATAATATATAGAAACTGTAGTATATATTCTTTGTCTCCTGCGTAATCTGCGTTTTCTGACCGCAATTCCGAATTTAGTTGTCAATTTCTTGACTTGTGTTTCCTGTTCCATATATTTGTAGTTCTCAGTAATTGTAGTTTGTAGTTATGGTATTATATTATACTTGCAGTTCCTCGTTACGTTCCCCTATATATACTAGGTTATTCGTTTTTTTAAAGTTTATTTCAAGGCTACGTCTCTTTTAATTTCCTTAACATATACGATATGTATCATCAGTGCGTCCGATGAAATCACAGCCTGATCATCGGCAAAAAGCAAGGTGTACAAAAGCTTTCTATTCCACTCCTTCGCAATACACTTATATGTCACATACATTTTGACCAAAGTTGGAGATAAACAACATCCATGTCTTAAGCTATTATTAGTCATTTTAAATGCTTCCGATATCTGATTTTTTATTGTTATTGCGCTAATGCAGTCCCGATAGATTAGTAATTTATCTACCATATGCACTGAAGATGCCCTTGTAAGGGCGAAAACGTTTTGATTTACCATCTTTAAATTTTTACATTAAAATCTGTGGGTTATCAAACCTTCGTTTTATTTAATTCCTAACCCATTCTGTGTTCGTAATGGATCTTAATCATTTAATTAGTAATTTATATTAAATTGTAATTATTTTGTATAATACACTTTTTTTATATAATATAATTTCTTATTCACAAAGATGTCTTATTTTTACTCAATAAAAGTAGTAACATTAAATTTGTTTAATTAACATCCAATATAAATCCATATTATGTCCATATTATGTCCATATGGACGTCCATAGAATGTCCATAATACGTCCGTATGGACGTCCATATAACGTCCATGGACATCCAATGTACATCCATAGAACGTCCATAGTACGTCCATGTACATCCATAGAACGTTTCTTGTACATCCAAAGGACGTCCAATGTACGTCCATGTACATCCATAAACGTCCATGTATGGACGTATTATGGACTCCATACTTGTGCCATATGGACGTCCATTGGACGTACATTGGACGTCCCATGTATCCGATATGGACGTCCAATGGACGTCCGAACATCCATAAACGTATGTACAATGGACGTCCATTGGATGTACGTGTGTTACTTGGGAAGTTGTTGCAAATTCACAAAATTAGTAGTATTCCTCAAGAACTAGCAAAATACGTAGCAGAGGGATACATCGAAGAATCCCTTAAACATAAAGAAGATGTAGCAAGAAAAATGTTTCGGCTCGATGAACCGAGTACTAGTACAAGTGGAATTATCGCTCACGAAGAAGCAGCCAATAGCAATGAAGTAGTAAACATAACTTGTGACAATCAGCCAGCAGCAACATTGACAAATATTGGTAATAATGTCACTAAAACTGGTAATCACGACGGAAAATCGTTAATCCAGTTTCATCAAAGTTGTTCCAATTTTACATTTAATATTAATTTGAAAAATTACTTAGAATTTATGTAATAATGTTTAATTTAATATTGTTTAACTTAATAAAATTGTAGAATATTACAGACTGCATCATTTTAAAAACAATAATTTTAATCCTAGGAGTTATTACGATTGTTAAAAAAACAAAAGAAATTCAATAACTACGAATAGAGGCCCCAAATCAAAAATTGGAACTTAAAAAAGTTGTTGGTTTTAAGAATCAGTAGTTTCACTCTGCTTATTTTGTGGTTCGGCGCATGATCGACGCGTGGCGACAGATTGGGGTCTGCGCAGGTTACGTAGTCACGTGATCACACGCGGTTGTTTTTAAATTCAAATCACGATAGTCTTGATTTGTCAAACTGTCAGAATTGTCATGGTAAAATACAATATCATACAGGACCATTAGTATATTTATAACAATGTTTTCGTGTATAGAAAATATCCGATGCGCGTGGCTGCAAATCAGATCGGGGTCTGCGCAAATGAAAAATTTTTGCCAGCAACTTCAAAGGCGCCGCCTGAGAGTGAAACTACTGATTCGATAAGCGATATACTGTGGTTTTAATGAGTTCTAACTGCCATTTTCGGTTGTAACGACTTAGTATTAACACCCTGTATAAGTGTTAACAGGTGCAATTCGGCCTAAGCCTAAGAGGATTTGGTTTTACTCAAAAGTGGAATGTCGCGGAATTTTTGAGCAGCAAGTCACTAGGTTAATCTACCTGTGCGAGCGTTTTCCAGAAAAAAACATTATTTTGGGAGATAATGAATTTATTCCATACTTTTTACTCAACCTGTATAGTTTCGGAAAAAATAATTCAGGAACACATTGTGTCTTATCTTGATGGCATATTGCCCCTCGTGAAGTTTCACTTTCGTGACTTGTTACGTAAGTATCCTTTTACTCGATTGTATTTGAGTTGTTCTCAGAATAACAGAAGATTTAGTTTATATTTTCGTATTTTAACGTGCTTTAGTCAATTAACATTAAAATGAAACAGTGTATTAAATGTAAATACCTACCTAATTTATGGACTTTATTCTAATCTATCCTCCTGTATAAGTTTATTCAAGAATTATTTCAACACTATCATCTTAATAAAATAATTGAAGGGGTCATGTAACATTTTTTCAAAAACGATATTTACTGGTTTAACAATCTTTTGTACCGATTTCTATCATTGGATAAGACTTTGGAAGTTCAATTTGTATTAGGGACCAATTTTTTAACAATGTAAAATATTGTAGTAAATTTCTGAAAAAAAAGTCTAGGTAGGCGGATTTCATTTTTTCATCAATAATGTATGCAAACTTACTTACAATTATTATCAAAAACAACAAACACAATATATAATTGATCTAAGGTTGATGAAAATATAACAAAAGAAATTTTTTCTAAGTACCTACTAATTTATTTTTGACGTACCTAATAAATCGAACCAAAATTTTCAACTATGGAAAATACCAAAGCTGTAGAGGGAATGAAATTAATTTTATTAAAATTGGAACACGAGGAACTGCTGAAACTAGCACGCACGGTTACTAAAGGCCTATTCAAAAATAAATTAAAAACACGAGGAGGTATGGTTACAGTTTTAAAATATTTTTTTGTTAGGAATATCAAATCAACACTTATACATTGTTATTTTTTATCTTAATTATCTCAAATAATTTTAAATTATAGGTATGATTGAAGCGATTTTGAAACATTCACCGAACCTCCAAAGTATACTAAACAGAAAAATTATAACGAAAGACCTTCTATTTGAATATGCAGACGAAAATGATTTATCTGTGACTGTAACGTTCCCAGGAGAAGCAAAGAAACGTTAGGTACCTCATAGACCTACTTTCTCAACATTGGGATTTAACCCTGTGAGTGTACCGACTGTACACCTTCATTCACTCACCCCTGCGTACCTAATAGTTATTTATTGTATAAGTGTCTTAGGAAGTATTTTATCCACGCAAGAATGTTTAAACGCGAGAACGAAGTTCGAGCATTTAATTTTCTTAAGTGGATAAAATACAACTAAGACACGTATGCAATACAACGTTTTATCCACAACCAGACCAGAGAGTGGCGTTTTGAAATTAATATTTCGGAAAAATTTTATTTTGACATTTTGAACTGACTTTTGTCATACGTGTTGCTCATAGATAATATAACCGTTCCGGTGTTGCTATAGATTTACCATTGTTTTAATTATAAGACCTATGTGTTTTACTGCCCTTCCACAATAGTGTTAATGTTATGTTAATGGTAATGTTATGTTAGAGTAATAATTTCCAAAGCATATGAAATTAAATGTAGGCGTTCACAATCATGTTAATGGTAATGTTAAAAACACCCACTGCCCTTCCACAATAGTGTTAATGTTATGTTAATGGTAATGTTATGTTAGAGTAATAATTTCCAAAGCATATGAAATTAAATGTAGGCGTTCACAATCATGTTAATGGTAATGTTAAAAACACCCACTGCCCTTCCACAATAGTGTTAATGTTATGTTAATGGTAATGTTATGTTAGAGTAATAATTTCCAAAGCATATGAAATTAAATGTAGGCGTTCACAATCATGTTAATGGTAATGGTAATGTTAAAAACACCCACTGCCCTTCCACAATAGTGTTAATGTTATGTTAATGGTAATGTTATGTTAGACTGGTAGGTAACTTCCAAAGCATATAAGTTAAATGTAGGCGTTCACAATCATGTTAATGGCGATGTTAGCAGCCCAGAAAATTTCTGGGCTGCTAACATCGCCACTAACATATAATCAAAATTGAATGTAAACAAAAGGTTGTTCGTCTATGTTGTAAAAAATGATTGATGTAGTGTTATTTTTAGAACTAATACAAAATTAAAAGGATTTTAAAGATGTTAATAAAAAACAATGCTTGGAGCGAAATAGCTGAAACGTTAGCTTGTGGTGGCGAGTTTGTTGCATGTTGTTCATCATTCCTTCTAGTCTAAACTCCTTTAAAATGCAGTGGATGAACTGAAAATGAGGTGGAGAACTCTGCGAGAGCGGTTCGCTAGGGAGTTACAGGAGGCCCAACCTAAAATGTGGATGACCCGAGGAAGTGAGGGGGGTTCTGGAAAAGTATCGGGGATATCAAGGGGAAGTCTGGATGTCCTGAGGAAGTACGGGGACAGAGAATTTCGGGGAAGTGTGGCTGAGCATAGAGGAAATGATGAGAGGGCTAGAGACAAAAAAGGCAGAATAAGGGTGGGGAGAGAGGAGAAGGGGATGACATAAAGATGAAGCTCAAAGAAGAAAATGCGAGAGAAGTATGGAAAGGCAAAGAAAAGAACAGAAAATACAAAATCATATTTAAATGGGGGGAAAGTTTATAAGATTCCTAACTCCAAATCTACATTTTGCTTTCAAAAAACAAAAGAAATTTACTACAAGCATGTACTAGTAGTACTAGTGTTGGCGCACAGTTAAAAATAAAATGTAATATAATAACGACAAAGTAAAATGTTATTTCTGTGAATTCTAAAATTGCATCCTAACATTCTAAAAACCAACTTCTGACATAATATTTATTATTATCACAATATTATTAATATAATCATTAAACGTCAAACAGTTTAATCTGTCATATAATTCATTTAAGGTGCCGCCTACATTTGAAATACTTAACACCAACATTGACATTACCATTAACATTAACATTACCATTAACACTATTGTGGAAGGGCAGTTATTAATATCATAAGACGTCTCTTAATAGTGGAATTATGACCTTATAATACACTGGTTGTGGATAAAATTATTAAATGTGCTTTGATTAAATATGGATTTCTTTCAGGGGTATAAACGTTGCCTACAAGTGACAGAATACTTTGACGTTTAATCTGTCGTTAGTCTTAGTATATTTAGTCTTTAACCTAAAATTGTTAAAAATGAGTTCCTTTTTAGTAATAAATATTTTAAGTTTATTATTATTACTCCTAAATTTAAGTGCTTCCTTAGCAAACCCTAAAGTAAACGTCGAAAATGGAACTTATAATGAAAGGATTTCTAGAACAGTGAACAACACAACAGGTAATTTTTATATACCTGTACTATAGTAGAAGTGACTATGGTGACTGTGGTATGAAGTAAGTTAACTCGGCTCGCTGTAATTCGAGACCTTCTACTGTTTTGCACCAGCGATACCAAACCAGTTTTAAGCTATCTATTTGAATATTAATAAAAATATTGGTCATAAAATCGAAACATGTTGAGAACCGCTGCTGTTGGGAACCCGAATCGCTATCCCAACAGCAACTTTCTGTCAATCACATCTACCTGCTTCGTTCGCCACCGTACAGGACCAACTTAACCGATGTCGCCGTGACGTAAAGAAAAAATCTAGACATACGTTTGTATTGTACATGTTGGAGGTTATACTATAAAGAGAAAGTAAACAATAAAAGGGGTACGTGTATTCTTCATTGCTACAAGCGACTAAAAATAATAACTCCGAGTTTATGCAGGAATTAAAAGAAGGTAATGTTGTAGATCCGTCACCTAAAATTCGGGCGTTATGCTCATGCGACACAATTTTAATACTGGTAAGTAATATATTTTAGGAAGACTCAGTCCCTGAGACTCAGTCTGGTAGGTCTGGTACGTCTGGTAGTTCGATTGATATGATGGGTAACACCGGTTTAAGCAGGTCAGCTTTTTTGATGTTTCGTAATTCCGTTTTTACTTTCCCATACCACTACTGAAGTATTGATATCATGAAAATTTTCGAAATCGAGATTTTCACGGAAATGGGCGTTGTGGACCCCCAGGAGCCTAAAAAAGTGGTCTAGAAAAAATGTCTGTCTGTGGGTGGGTGGGTGGGTGTGTATGTATGTGTGTGTGTATGTATGTAAAGCCTCTAACGTAAAAACTAGTGAACCGATTTTGATGAAATTTTAAATGAAGGGGTATATCGAAAATTCATCGACAAAATAAGCTTTTCAAAAAAATCCGAAACCGGAAGCGGAAGTTAGACATGTTTTTTTGGTATCATTTTTTTCAGAAGCGGAATTTTGAAAATCTGAGTAGGGGATATGAAAGAAGGGCATAATTCAAGGGAAACAGTTTTTTACCGGACTCTCTAACTTCAAAATGGCGGTCGCTATGAATTTTTCAAAATTTCGACTTTAACACCCCGTAACTCAAAAACCAGTTATCTGATCCGGTTCCGCAACAACTTGTTTGAAAGCCCTTTGGCCGTACTACACCAAGAAAAAAAATTATTTACTAAATCCAAAAACGGTCGCAACGGCGCTCTTCCAAAAATTTTGAAATTTTTGAAAAATTATTACAAAAAAACTGGTCCAAGGAATTTGTTTAAATTTTCTATACTTATACAGCTTGGTATTAGCTACATTTTTATTTTTTGATGAACGCCAGAATTCCACTGTGGCGCCCTCTACGAGATTTTGAAAATCGGAAATTGATGCTCCTATAGCGCCTTTATTAGTCAAAATATGAAAGAAGTTTAAATACAAAAGTTGTTCAGTATATAGATTTTCATTTTTCTAAATTTATATCACGTATACAGGGTGTTTGGTTTTCACAGTACAATAAGCAACTTTGTTATTTTAAATGAAACACCCTATATATTATTATATAATTGAATGCAAAATTAAATTGTCTATCACATAGTATAAGGTGTTCATATGGCTAAAATGTACGGTTAATGAGAAATTCGTGAATTTTGAACTTTAAAACAGTGTAGGGTGAAATTTGTAAGTGCCGATATGTTCAAGTGACCATGCGCGGGACGGGAATTCCTTGTCGCCGGCTAATCCTAGCAGCCTATGAATATAAATAATCACACATGCGCAGATGAACACAATCGGCACTTGTGTAAATTTTCCATATACCTACTAATTTTCAAGTTTAGTTTATCGGTTGCGGCGAACAATACTGTTGAATACCAAAAACGAATGTTTATTTTTAGTATGGGAAAGTCCAGGGGATAAAATTTAATTATCGACTCGCGAAAATTAATTCACTCGCGATTTCATCGCTCGTGAATTAACACTTTCCGCTTATCGATAAAATATAATTTTATCGTCTTGTATAAAAAATAACTATTATTCGCTTCAAATTGAGACAAAAAAATTAAAAACTAAGGTACCTATGTTTTGTTCATTTCGGTTAAGCTCCTGTATAGCAGCACCTAGATACTTTTGTTTCATCGCAAGTTTTCGCAAATGTTCATTCTCTCTTTCAAAGTCATCTGGATTATTGTATGGAAGTTAATGGAAGTAATTTTGAGTAATTACTATATTCGACAACTTAACACTATATTCGACAACTTAACAGAAATAAACAAAGGTGCCACTTGAAATTTTAGAGGGGGTGGCTGTGACGGCTAAGGGGTTGATGACAGACGTCCGGTTTCTACGTAAAAAGATGTCCCTTTGCTGTCTTTGTTGACATGTCTTGGCTATTTTCAAGGAAACAATAGTTTTGCTTTTGAAAGATACTGAGCGTGGCTACTTTTCTTTGCAAAACCCTGTATAGCGTGCCCACATCAACCAATCAAAGGAGCCTAATTTACAAGTCCACTGCTATTAGAAATCTTGTGATCTACGCAAGGCATTGCGCAATGCGCAGCACTGGTGTCTGTTATTTTATCCCTGAAAGCGTTCTGCAAAATGAATACTTACTTTTACTCAGTGCAAGGTTTAATCTTTTCGGTAAGTTGTAGATTTTACTTTTAAATTTAAAATTGGAGTTAGTGGCTGTGGGTGAACGTGCGCGGTTGGGTTCGCCACAATCCAAAGAGAAGCAGCGTTCTTTCCCAAATATTTAATTGCGCAATCTTATCTAATGTATTCTCAATTTGCTTCTCCGCCTATAATAGCAGATTAACGGTAGAAGGCTGTTTTTGAATGAATGAATGAATAATTCTAAACTGCCAGAACAGGTAAAATCTTCTTGCTCATGTTAGACTTTAACATTATCGACTTGAATGTTTATAAATGAAGAAAATTTGTTTTAGTAGGTTCCCAATCTGTTTTGCTTAGTATTAGCAAATATACCCTAGAATATGGTGTTTATAATTTCTGTGAGCTTTTACAGGGTGATCATTTGAAAAGCGATCCTGATTCTGATATTTTGGTGTGGTTTAAGACATATATTTAGGGTGGATTCTTTTTGAATGATTTCCCTGCATAACGAGAAGCAGAAGCAACACTTTCAAGTAGGGGAGTTCTTTTACTTAACGATTAATGAATCTCGTATATCGAAAGTTCATCGACAAAATACGCTTTTCCAAAAAATCCGGAAGCGGAAGTTAAGAGATGTTTTTTAGTAGCATTTTTTTCAGAAGCAGAATTTTGAAAATCTGAGTAGCGGATATGAAAGAAAACCATAATTCAAGGGAAACGGTTTTTTTACTAACTTCAAAATGGCGGCCGCTAAGATATTTCAACATTTTGACTTTAACGCTCCACAACTCAAAAACCAGTTATCTGATCAGGTTCAGGAACAACTTGTTTGAAAGCCCTTTGGCGGTACTATACCATGAAGAAAAATTTATTTAGTAAATACAAAAACGTCGCAACGGTGCTTCTCCAAAAATTTTTAATTGTTGAAAAATTATTACAAAAAAACTGCCCACACGATTTTGTTCAAATTTTCTACACTTATGCATCTTGGTGTTAAGTACATTTTCGTTTTTGGATTAATGCTAGAATTTCACTGTGCGCCCTCTACGAGGTTTTGAAAATCGGAAATTGTAGCTCCTATAGCGCCTTTATTAGTCGAAATATGCAAGAAGTTTAAATATAAAAGTTTTTCAGTATATACAGGGTGTTTCTTAAATGGCGGACACGGAGAGCACTACGCGATTCTCATCTTTAAACTGAGTTGAAAAAGTATAGGCGATTTTGTCCCAATGTATTTAGTTTCCGAGTTATTCGCATTTTAGAAATTTTAAATTTGACAACATTGCGCATGCTTGCACGGACTTTGTTTTAAACGTTTGCTGTTTTAATAAGGCAGTATGAACAAGTTTCCTAGGTAATAACCTCATAGCTACAATGCACTGTTGCAACATATTGAAAAAAAGTTTAACAACAGATATCTATCAGAAAGAATGTCTTCGGAGGAAGGAATACAACGTATAAAAAATTCCAAATTTATTAAGATTCAATATTTGATTGATGAACAATGCGGAACGGTTAAAATTTACCCGTTTTTCCAAAGCATAAAGGAATTGAATCTCAATCTTTGACTGAGAATAACTCTGAAACTAGCAAAGAACGGGCATTATTATATTATATTTTTCCAATTGGTATCTGGAGGGGAATGTAGTACTGTGCTCCGTGTCCGCGATTTAAGAAACACCCTGTATAGTTCTACATTCCCCCAAATTTATATCACGTATACAGGGTGTTTGCTTTCCACAGTACAATAAGCAACTGTTATTTCAAATGAAACACCCTATACCAGGGATGGCCAACAAATCGATCGCGATCGACTGGTCGATCACGAAGCGATTCCCCCCCCCCCCCTTTCACATCGTCATTTATTGGACCCAGTTTGAATGTGCTAAATATTTTAGAATTTTAGGAGGTAGATCGCAGCACTTTTTCAGGAATAAAGTCGATCTCAGATAGAAACAAGTTGGCCACTCCTGCCCTATACAGTGTGTCCCAAATAGAGTAGTATTGCATGGCTATCTTTGTTCTTAATAAAGATACAGATTCGGTTAAATTGGCAATTTTGTGAGGTTTTTCATGCTGGTTTAGATGCTGCTTAGAAAGATCAAACATTCCCAAAAGTTCAAAATGTATGTATAAAAAAACAAAAAATCCATTTTTCGAAAAAGTCGATTATTTCGCTAATTATTTGTTTATTTATTTCCCAAACAGGCAAAGCCTAATTACATGGAAAAATCATAAAAACAAAATCTCAGAGAAAGACAAAAAAAAAGAAACAACTTATTACTGCATGCATATAAAAAAATGATACATAAGAGAAAATAGATATAAAATAAAAAAATACAGGTTATGTAAATTATAAATATATGCAACTGCACTACCCACCAAAACAGAAATTCTGATATAACAATAAGGAAGGAGTATAAATAATTTTAATTTGTTGCTTGTCTTAATGTTTAATTAATTATTTAGTTTAATTCGTTACGAGGGACTTATTAAAAGAAAGTAGCACTTGAGTTGGACCCTGAAAGCTCGGTAGTTCAACGTAAAATCAATATCACTTCCCGCAATTGTTTCGTTTGCAAGAGTTAAGAAGTTTACTATAGGTGACCTACGGATTGAAGATACATAGGGTAAAGCGAAGAAAGTAACCGGTCTCAGTACTCTGGCCGGGATTTTTAAAGATAGTAAGCCAAGAAGTCGCGAATCATTTATGAGATTATTCAACAATTTATATCCAAACATCACCACACTGAAATTTCTGCGAGCCTCAAGACTGGTTATATCAAACTCAATACGTCTGGATATCTATTATGTTTTTTGAAGTATAGGTATCTTAGGAATTTATTTTGAACTTTTTCCAATAACTGTTTTTTGTCTATGTTATTATAAAAGTTACAGAAGATTGTATTATACAAAACTTACTTGATTCATTAAGATATGCAAAAATATGTATGCAAAAAAAAATCGGAAAAGCCGTCCGTTCTCGAGATATAGCAAATTTCTTATTTTAAATGGACGCCATCTTGAATTTTCAAATGAATAAATTGCATTTTGTTTCTGCATTCGACGATGTATTAATATTTTTTTGCATTATATAAAGTAAACCATGAAAATACGTGAATTTTAACACGAACAAAATTTATTTACAGTTATTAACGATATTTAAAATAAACGTTAAATCTACAATAGCTAATTTTAATCATAGTAAATGTTCAAAATGTTGGCCATTGTTAGCCAAACATAACTAGCATCTATTTAAAATACTTGCAGTTAGGTACTTTACGTAATGTATGGCAATTAATTTTATTTAGCGCTTCTTGTACAGATTGTTCCAATTCGTTAACATTGTTGTAGTTAAAATTACTATCATACACTTTACATTTATCGTACCGCACAGAAAAAAGTTAAGAGGTGTTAGGTCTGCGGATCTGGGTGGCCACCTAATAGGTGTGTTAGTAGCACTCATCACTCTGTTATTAAATCGACCATTTAAATAATTAATAACATGGAATTGTGTGTAGGTGCGCCATCTTGTTGATAACAGATTGCCAAATTTTGTGCCAAGGGTAGTTCATCTAACAACTCTTTTAGTGTTGTTTCCAACTATTCTTGGTACTTAACGTTAAAGTCCATTAAAAAAATTATAGGACCTTTTAAACGATTGCCCAATAATTATCCCGCAAAAAGCACTAAATCCAAAATGAACCTGGTTTCGCCGTGCTATAAAAATGTTCTTGGGCATAGTGATGTTCATTGTAGCGATTAAATAAACCCCAGTTACTAAAATAGGATTCGTCAGTTCATAAAATGTTATTAATAAAACTATCATAATCTGCCATTTTATTAACAAACCACCTACAAAATTTCTTCTATATAAATAACCATTTCATCTAGAGTTTTAGCAACATGCAGTTTATAAGGAATAAAACATAGTTTTTTTAGAATTCTACAAGCTTTAGTTTGAAATTGATAGATTATTTGTTTTAACAAGATTTGTTAAGATTCACTTGTTTTCATGGCTTACTTTATTTAATACAAAACATATTAAGTATGCCATTATTTTTTATTTAAAACATAGATTGACATACATCGTTGAACGCAGAAAAAAAATGCAATTTATTCATTTGAAAATCCAAGATGGCGCTCATTAAAATGAGAAAGCTGCTATCAATATCTCGAACACGGCCTTTGCGATATTTTTTTGCAAACATATTTTTGTTTATCTTAATGAATCAAAAACCTTTTGTATAAATCATATAGTAGAAGGTGTTCCTATAGCTAAAATGTACTGTTGATAAGGATTTTGTTAATTTTAACCGCGTTGTGTAAATTATTAAGATTTAGGCTGAACTCGAACAGAAACAGATCGTGCGCGTCGGTCGGTAGCGATCGTCCGGCTTCGCCAGCTGTAATTTCAAGCTCGTTGCTACAAGTAAATGCGTGTCTTTCTTCGGTACATATCGAACCCGTATAGTCTCGTTTTTCTCGCTACGCATTCACGTGATTTCCAATGCTGCATCGCGAACTACTGTTGAATACCAAAAACGACATGTTTATTTTCAGTATATGATAATCCAGTGGAGGTTTGCACCTCCACTTTTTTTACTCTTGACAACTGTCGGTGTCAGTTTATGGTCAGTTTTAGTCGAAACAAGTAACGACACACTAATTATATTTCATGGCCAACCCTTATCTAACGTTTTCTTGATCATATGGTACAACAAAAACTAAATCAACAGTTCCTCCACTATTTTTTGATCATACTGGCACGTATCGAGTAATCATTGTTCGAAAAATCTGAAAATGGTCTTCAATTTTAAATGTTTGATCAAGTCATTAAAATTAATTCATGACAACCATCAGAAAACAAAAGATAGTTCAAAACAATTTATTGTTTGAGCCGTACAACGACGTGTTGAAGCTTGTTTAGTATCAGATGGGGGACGTTTTGGACAAATGGAATTACGTACTCGTCATAATTATAGTTGAAACTTTCTTTTGTTTTTAAAAACTTGTTACTATTAAGTTTAACCATTTGATTAAACGTTCATAAGTTGAGTTTCAACACTTTTTTCTGCGATTTTCAAAACCGTGGTACTGTGGTAGCTCGCAAAATAGCCGTCTTGGAAAAATGGCAGAGGAACTTTTTGTTCAGATTTTGTCTCATAATACCATCCCACAATCTGTGCGCGAATTTGGCTGGCAACATCAGTATATGGCTCAGCAATAAATTAACAATCGGTTTAGCAAGTACCTTTGCCAAAAGGCAAAAAATCAAGATTTGGCAGATTCCCAATTTGTGGCGCCGGCGCCGCCTTTATGACTACAAAAAAAACTGATACTCCAAATGTTTGTAAAAGAAGGCCTGCCTGTGCCTTGCACCGGGGCTAGATGGATTAATATTCAAGTTATTGATGAAAGACAAAAGACAACTTTGTATTATTCTGATAGCTAAAGTACATATTCTGCAAAGACTATAAGTTGTTAGTGTTATACATGACTATATGTAATCTAGGAGCTGCATTGTTAGATGCCTCTAAAAACATATGTTGGTTTACAAATGATAATTTTTTTAAATCAGTTTTGCTACCGATTGTCTTTGACGATGCAATTCGAAACATATAAGGAAATTTTATCATTGGTTAAGAGATTTATGTGTTGTTATGTTGCAGGTGGATGTTAAAATTCTACATTTGAGCGAGATCCAATGGATAAGTATTGGAGTAATGAAGGCTTTGAACGGTACACTCGAGGTTATGGAAATGGATCAGATTATTATGGAAGTTCTGGATATTTTTAACTGGTAATTATAATATCATTATTACTGCTTGTTGCCATGTTTTTGTAATAAATAACTTTCACTGTAATTCTCATGAAAGTTGAAAGTGTAGATATGAAAAGTAAAAGTTGATTAATTTTTGGTTTATTTTGTTACAGGTTGAGAAGCACTTTCCAATTGTAAAGGATTAAATTTAGACGAGTTCCGACACTTTGTACAAGAGGGGATGTGATGTTTGCAATATGTAAATGATTAACTACACAGAAACCGAGTCAATACTACAATACTGGAACGCTTCACATATTTCAACGAGTGCTTTAGCTGTCGTTAAGTCATACAAATAAACCCTTCCTTTTTGCTAGATAACTTATTCTTCAAGTTAGGAGTTCTCTTTTTGTACAGGCATTGTTAAATTTTCATTACAGAAGAGTTTCTAAATAATCTATTGAGTGATTCTGATTCACAGTTTTTGTTGTTTCAGGTGCTTCCATTTTGTGTATTTTTTCTATTTCAAAAGCATTGCCAGAATGACGTCTTATTTAACATGTTGAGTGCCACGTGGGGCAACATGTGTGTCTCGCCTCTTAAGGACCTTCGAGCGCCGAGGTACACTGTTCTACTCCAGTGCAATTAAGGTCGGGGGTGGAACAAAATCACATAAAGCTGAATGTTGCGGAATTATGCAGTTATGTTGATCCTTTTTAACATACTAAAAGTCCCCAACTCTCCGAGTCGCGGAACATCCCCAAAACCACCCCCAAAGGTACAATTTTTTGGTTTTTGCAAAATATCTTGCTTACAGTTTATTTTAAGCAAAAATATTAAGGGAACATAATTAAAGCTAATAAAATTATCTACAATTTGATATGTAACAAGATACATTTGGGTTAATCCAGTGGCGTAGATGGTAGGGTTCAATTTGAAGAAAAGTGAAAAAGCTTCGAAAAATGTAATTCCGTTAATTTATAATCGTTTCAAAACGGTTCACCGGTGACAATAAAATGAGTAAAGGGCATTCACAATATTGTAATTATTACAATTAAAGCAAAAACTTATTGAAATTAAAAATATTAATTTATTGACATTCTCTAGCGTTAAGCTAGTTTAACACGATCTTAAATTTTATTAAAAATTTATGCAAAAATTGTGGGATAAATTTAATGATTAATTTTCCCAAAAAATTACAATTGCCTGTTTGCAACACATCTCATTTTAACTGAATTTTACTATACGCGCATGCGTAGTGACACGTTTGTACTGGTAAATTTGTCAATACAATGTTTGTAGCACCAGTATAGCGAATCCTTTCGATCATTAATGTACTCAACTCGGATTCATGAAAGCACGATATCACGATTCGTACCTGAAGTGTGTGAAGCAATATATAAAAATCTGAAAGATACATATCTGACAGTAAGTTGAATAATAACTAAAGGATAAGCTTTTCACAACTATTTTACTTTATAGGTACCAAACACTGAAAACGAATGGAGCCACTTAGCGCAATTATTTTATGAAATGTGTGATTTCCCTCATTGTCTAGGGGCGCTTGATGGTCGCCATATTAAATTTAGAGCACCCCGGTCGTCGGGATCTTATTATTACAATAATTATACAGGCGATTTTAGTATTGTATTATTAGGTCTGGTAGATGCTGAATATAAGTTTACATATGTAAACGTTGGTATAAATGGCAGAATAAGTGACGGTGGAGTGCTTCGAGAAAGTTTATTATGGCAGGCCATCAATGAAAATAGCTTAAATTTTCCAAATTCAAAACCTCTGCCTGGACGCTATCAACCAGTGCCGATGATGCCTTTCCATTGTCAACTAGAATAATGAAACCTTATCCAGAAAGGGGGCTATCACATGCTTGCAGAATATTTAATTATCGTCTATCAAGGGCAAGACGAATTGTAGAGAATGCTTTTGGAATACTCGCCAATCGGTTTCGAGTACATCTAAATCCCATCAACTTGTCATCACAAAAAGTAGAAATGATTACATTATGCTGTGTAGTGTTACATAACTTTTTAATCACTAAAAATAAATTACCATATTGTGATGTAACCCCCGAAGACATTGTTACTAATCATCAAGTTTCTGCACAAGGTGGTAACAGAAACAGTTACGATGCTCGACAAATAAGAGATGAATTTAAAGAATTTTTTAATACAACTGTTGTACGGGATTGGCAAGAAGCTCATGTTGCAAATAACAATATTTAACAACGAAACGTTTAATTAATGCAGAATGCAAAAGCATACATAGGGGAAGGGCGCCTAAGAGTGCGCACTTAACTGTAAAAATCGATTTCTGAAATTATTTATCCGTGGAAGACAACAAAATAAACTTCACCAGTTACTCTAAACATCTGTTAACGTTAATGAAAATACAGATGTAGGATAAGTTAATACAGTTTTATTATAAAAAATAAAAACTAAAACAAGTCATTTGCGCACTCTTGGATTACGGGTGATCTAACAGTGCGCACCAGCTGTTTCCAAGAGTGCGCGTCAAATCTAAGAATACGCAGTAAGTATATTAGGTATAGAAATAAAATTAATTGGCGCATAGGTCGCAAATAAATACATCTTTGCTATAGGATGTACATACTTCATGCCACCATTCAGACCAGGTGCTACACTGAATCAGCTCAAGATCTGGTGGATCGTAATATTCTTCCTTGCATCCAGGGCAAGATCCTGAAGGTTTAGTTGGTTTTTTCTTCAGAGCGCTTTTTTCTTTTTTTTTTAATTTTATCTTTTGGCATACCTTTTGTTGTCAATTTTCTTTTTACCGGAAATTTTTTAGGTGTTGCCTGTGACATTGCCTTTTGCTCCATTTCAGATTTGTAGGGCGAACTTGTCAGAAGTTCCGATTTTTTGGGCACACGTTTTCTTTTCACATTTTCCCATGTACGTTTTGGGTAGAGACGTATGGTTTCCAAAGTATTCTCAAATTTACTAGTTGATGCTTCACACTGAGGCGTAACTGCGTTGGCTTTGGAAGCAGCACAGTTTGGAATCGAATTTTCTGTTAGCATTTTATCTGGACCAACAGCTAAAATAGTAGGATAATAATTATTATCCTGATTTAAGGTTTGTAGTTCGCGAAGAATATCCTCATTTTCGATTATAATTTCTACGTTATCTAGCGTAGATAAAACATTAATATCAGTTTCAAACTGTTTTTCACCACATAAAGACTTTTCCGAATTACCATCGAGAGTATTCCCTTCATCAGTTGGTGGAAGACCTTTATTATCTAACGAATCGTCATTATAATTGAGAACTTCATCAGAGATTGAGGAAGTTGTAGCAACGTTTTCTACTTCTGGAGGTTTGTATGTAATATTGGATGCTGCAAAATCTTCTTCTCCGAAAACGTCGGGGTTGTAAGGCCATATACCCGTACAGGCAAAAGAATTTTGTGCCTTTTCTAGTGACGCAATTCGGTTATAAGCACGTGCAAATAGAAGAGATATTTCAGATTGGGATATTATTCTTCCTGGATTGGAAATCAACCACTTGTCTGCTTCTTGGCTATATGCGGTTTTTAAAGGCCCATAAATTCCAACATCTAATGGTTGAATTTTGTGGCTGCTGTGTGGTGGCAAGCTTAATAAGTTAATGAAATTGTCGCGACAGAAATGGATTACTGGAAGACCAATATGTGAACTATGATTGTCCAATATCAATAGCACTGGACTTTCAGCTGTAGGTTAAGCGTGCTCTTTAAAATGAGACAGCCACTTAAAAAACAAATTGGAATTAATAAAACCACTATCGGAGACCATTAAGATAGAGTTGACAGGTGCACCATGCAACAATTCGCGCTTTCCCCTCTTTCTTGGGAAAATAAGTGCAGGCGGAATGTAATGGCCAGAAGCACTAACGCAGCAGACAGCCGTAATTAGTTGTCCCCTTTCCCCAGATTTTACTTTCCCGACGGGTTTCTTGCCTTTTGGACTCGAGACCTTCGGAATTTTATTGGGAACAGTCAACAAACCTGTCTCATCCATATTATAAATACAGGGTGATTCAAAAATGGCGCATAAGCTCTTCAGTACGTTGTAGGGAATAATAATTGAAGTGTAGGAAAAATAGTAAAAACATTTTTAGCCGCTAATTTGCTGAGAAATGTGTACTACCTGTCGTAAAAGTTTTAAGTGATTTTGTCTTAAAGCATTAATTCGTTTCTGATTTATTCTCATTTTAAAATTATATATTTTGATTTCGCAATTAAACACTTCGGTAATCGAGCTGCAGAACAGCTTATAAGCATCTTCGCAAAATTTTGCCAAGCTTATCATTGAATTCCCTATGTAGCGTAATTAAATTCGACACCCTGTATATTCACTTAGTTTATTAGTTTAGCCAAGTAAGCAACATTTAGTGGTTGGTCATATACCCGCACATAAGCCGTTTACATTGCTTATCACGTTTATGCGAATTCCAGCTCCCCATTTGTATGGAACAAATTGGTAATGGTACCAAATTAAAGAGAATAATATTCCGCGCAGCTCCCCGTTTTTATGGAATAAATTGGTATTGGCTATGTCGCATAATTCAATTCTACGCCCTGTATATTCACTTAGTTTAGTACTTTAGCCCAGTAAGCAACATTTATACCAAGTGGTTGGTCATATCCATGAACATAGGCCGTTTACATTTTTTATCACATCTATGCGAATTCCTCCTCGCCATTTTTATGAAAAAAATTGGTACCAAATTAAAGAGATTAATACTCCGCGTCGTTCAATTTTAAGAATTCTTTGTATAATAAATACCTAATATAAAAATAAATATATAAAATTTAAATATGAAGGTACATTCGAAAAATATGAGTAGGTATTTTTTGTTTTGACAAGTGCAGCACCTCGTATTTTTTGAATAGCTACATTTTTAAATTTTATATTGTTATGTTAAAGAAATAGTACACAAAGAATTTTTAACGCGGAATATTATTCTCTTTAGTTTACTCCCATTACCAATTTTTTCTATAACAATTAGGAGCAGGAATTCGGATAAACGTGATATATGCAATGTATACTTCCTGTTCAGATACCAACCACTCGGTATACTAGTGTGTTATAATAGTCTGTTTGGTATTTGTATTGTTATCGTTATAATAAACCATTATATTATATATTATATAAACCAAAACCATGTTCATTATACAGAATGTTTAAAAATGGTGGTGCAAGCTTCAGGTAAAGTTATTCCTTGGACAAAACTAAGACAAAAAGCTGATATCAAAAAAGCTGGCAAACGCTTCCTGAACTTACAGTCGTCAAAGTTCAAAATTGGCAACAATAAAGAATGCTGCTCTTTCAAAATAGAGTTGCTTGATGAGTACATTCAGTGATAATAGCTAAAGTTTTTTACCATTGATCGTTTGACTTAACTTCAATTTAATTGTCGATTGTAATCGCTGTTTTTACGATTGTGAAATATTTAAACATCAACAAATTAATTGACATTCTCAAGCGTCACTTTGTTGAAATCCATGATTATATAAATAATAAATATTAAATAAAATATCGATTTCAACGGGAAATATCAAGATTTATTCGCTTTATACGTATTTCGGCATCACTGTGCCATTGCTTTTGACAATGGCACAGTGATGCCGAAATACGTATAAAGCGAATAAATCTTGATATTTCCCGTTGAAATCGATATTTTATTTAATATTTATTATTTATATAATCAACAAATTATATCAACTATAAATGTAAATATCCAGCAACAGTCAATGTGGTGCTTATTATCAAGTTAGAATATATAATATAAACATAAATGGCAAGAATGGGAGATGAAGAAAAAATAATAAAATAATAAATAGTGTCCTAATAAATTTAGAATAAATGCTGTGTAAATTTAACCTATAGGTTCAAAGTACAGCCTTAATATTAAAAATGTAACTAAAATAAAGTCAAGCTACCGCAGTAATATTTTGTTTTCCCAAAAGAACAAGTTTTCAGGCTGAAGAAATGTGTTCGTTACATTTGTGTTTTTCTAATGATCGCTGTAAGATTTTCACATCTGAATGTCCCGTTTTCCATCATGTTGTCTCACTAGCATTACAGAAAACAACACAAGACCACCAAAATATTGTTTTTTTAATAATTTTTTTCCTTAGCCAATCGCCAATCGTATACCATGTATTGTAAGCCGTATTTGGTTTATCGACATTAATTAAAGTTTTGCTCAAAACTATTGTTTAAAACACGAACTTGCATCTCTCCGTCGTATCCTAAATGTGTAGCTGCCGTTCAACTTGAAAAAATTTATTATTGATTACTTACATACAAAATCAAAATGAATTTTAGTGCGATATCTTGCATTAGGTACCTGAAACCTGCACCACAATCCTTACACACTCTGTATATTCGATTACCGTATTAAATATACATCGTGTTTGTTTTCAACACCCTCCGATGGTTGCAAGATTTGCGATATCTGTGCATTTTTTATACCATGTTCAATATTTACTATAATTTTTTCGTTAGGTATGACTTTACAAGGGTCGTGTATATTAAATTTTGGTCCAAGTTGTAAAACTTCTTGTACATTATAGGGAATTGTAGTGTTAGTTAGGTTTTTGATCCAATTATTATTTAGTGAAGTGTTACTTATTAGAAAAATTGTTTTCATTAAATTTTTTATTCAGTTTTGAGTTCTCCCTCTCTGCAAGTAAACTAATTTTTTTATCAAGTTTTTTTTCTGAATAAAAAATTTAATGAAAACAATTTTTCTAATAACACTTCACTAAATAATAATTGGATCAAAAACCTAACTAACACTACAATTCCCTATAATGTACAAGAAGTTTTACAACTGCCCCGGTAGTCGAGCGACTAGCATGCTAGGCTCCTACTCAGCGGGCCGGGTTTCGATTCCCGGTGCCGGCAACTTCTGGCCAAGGTTTTCTGCAGGTTTCCTTGGCTGTAACATGAATATGAGAGTTGTGCTATTCCATCTCTAAGTCGGCTGCAGACGCAAGCGGGCCAGCTTAATAATAATAGCCCCTTCCTCCCCCCCGCACAAGCATTGCGCTTCTGGGGCCTGGCAACAGGATATGGGTAGTGTAGAGATTATTAACTTGGACCAAAATTTAATATACACGACCCTTGTAAAGTCATACCTAACGAAAAAATTATAGTAAATAACGAACATGGTATAAAAAGCTTAAACGAAAATGATCAAAATGAAATTAGAACATCTATATGCAATATTTTAACCAATCACAAAAATAATAATAAAAAAAATGTTAACTATATCGAACAAAAACGAAATAATATTCTATTACATAAAATTAAAAAAACCAATTCATTTTTAAAAAATAATAAAGATTTACTCATTACAAAAGCTGATAAAACTAATATAACTGTCATTATCACTAAAACTGATTATCATCAAAAAATGTTAAATTTACTTAATGATCAAAACACATATACTAAAGAAAAAAAAGATACTACAAACTGTAGTGTTGACATTGCTAGTCAAATTGACAATAAAAACAGCTTAGACTTCTATAAAATAATTTTTGTCTGTTTCTTTGCTCCAAGTAAGTTGATGGGCAGACATTATATTGGGAAATGGAGTGACATTTTGTCGTAATAACACCAACAATAAGTTGTTCGATATTTTCACTATTAACATTCCAGAGCTTTATTGAACTGTCATCGGTGGCAAATTCTTTGACAAAATCTTTGGCGCAAGTTATATCAGTTCCCCGGAACACCAATCGATCGACTTTTCACTAAAATTCCATGAAAGTTCCTGTATGTTTTTGCGATTTTTATACTGAGATGTTGGACCATCTGATACAAACTGCAATCGAGATAAGTTTGGAAAACTAACTGCAAGACCTGACAATATTCTACCTGAATGAGCCCATACAGCGTGTGACTGGTGATCTAGGTTATCGCTAACTGAACAAAAACACCGACTTTTTACAGGAAAGTCTACTTTTCACGATAATAGTAAATTCCGGTGTGCAGAGATATCTGTTTTTTAGAAGCACCAAAATGCATTGATTGGATTTCGGTCCCATATTTAGCCACGTAGTTTTCGGAAAAATCTATCTGTATAATTATTTCGTTGGGTTCAATGCTGGTCCTTGTTTTTTATACAATTCTCGTTGTTAGTGTCTCAAAAAAATACATGCTTCATATACCTACTCTATTATTTGATTGTTCAATATATTTAGTAACTGTCTTACTTTAACTGTTTTTTCACAATTTACTGTTCTTGTGACTTTGTCCTGCCCCTTAATTACTTTATTTTCTGCTTTTGATTCCCACTGATAATAAACTCTTTTGTCATTAAGAACACTTAGATCCCCTGTTAAAGAACACACTTTGTCTTTGCATGTTGAACAACGCCTAAGGATGCAATCTATCTTTTTCTCATTACATACCAAATATTTCAAGATAGCATCTGGATGTTTTGCATTTATTAATTTAGCATTTATAAATTCCATGATTGCATGCCTGATACATGCACAAGTGTCTCTGTCACTTTGTTTTGGTAAAACAACCCATAATGGTTGATTTCTCCAAAATGTCTTACTTCGGATTCTAAATATTTCTTGTGTAGAGTTTTGAATGTGTTGTTATGGTACAAACCCTTATTTTGTACACGCAAACAATAAAATGATGACGGCTGTCTCAATGGAGATTGGGGTGGGTGATTAATTCGCGATTTAAAAGGGGGTTCTTAAGGGCGGAACGATAACTTACTCAAGGAGTGTTAAAAAGGGCGCCACCTATTTTTCTGTAAGCCCTAAGGCGTTGAGAGTGCAAAATAGGAAAATCCTCGGAGGTGTGTAATCGCAGGCCTCGAGATAAACAGTCGGACTGCACCTGTTGACCTACTAACGTACCTGTAACAGACAAGCGACTAGGGAGGGTTTGGGAGGAGGTCATTAAGTTACTTTTCAATCAAAATACGTTACTTTCAAACTATTTAACTTTTAATTATTGACTTGCAATAAGAAAAGGGGTGACATAACATATTTACACAGAGTCTCCCTCAATAATGAGGAGAGATGACATAAACGTATTTATACAGAACCTATAAATAAACAAGTATGACACATATGTACATAAAATATGTACTAATAAATTGCAGTAAACAGACGATAGGGGAATCGATTCAACCCAGAGCCCACAACCTCGAGATCATATTTACGATAACAACTAGATCCTCGGAGAAGCAAAACTCCGGAACACAAAAGTAGCGTTTGCTACTTCATTTAAGTAGACGGAATTCTTTACGTTAATTCACAAGTGGTAATAGTTTTTACGGTGACCCAAAAAGGGGTGATGACTTTTCGTAAGTCTCAAAGCTTTACGTTAATTCACAAGTGGTATCAACTGCTAAAAGTATAAACATTAATTTCAGTACCTGTTCGGTGATGAGGTCGTCAGACGGTTTATCTCTTTGCACTTTAAGATTACACAATAGAGGCCTTTACACTTTCAACACCTTTTAATGGCGATACGGGACGGGATTCCTTCACGGTGCTTAGAGAGGTGGTCCTTAACGACGGGAACCGGTACAGATGACTGATGAGCCGGTACGAGAATTTCTTGGCGTGTTGGAGTACTTCTTATCTACTTGATGGATGATATTCACTTTACTTGAACATGATACATTCTCGGGACGAGAGCCGTACGAGATAACTTATCGATATAACAACCGAATCTCGAGTACCTTGCGAGTTAGATGAATTCGCAAGCACTTTATCAACGATAGGATCTGATAGTTCACTTAAAATCGGTAAACGACACGGCAGCGGTACCAGATCATTCTTTAGCTCAAATCGTGACGAGAGATGAAGCAGAACTTTATTTTCTCAACAAACGGTAATTTTCCGAGACGGTAAGCGGTATTAGTTCATTCTTTAGAACCTGTCGTGACGAGAGCTGAAGATCGACTTATGCTCTCTTTTTTAAGTAGAGCATGCGTGAATTCGCATTATAGGGGGAATGGTTTTAAAAAACGGGCAACCGATTGGCTGACCAGTCTACAGAGGGTGGGTGCTTGTGGCGTTGTAGCCAAGGGTAATCCGATATCATATTTATCAACAAAGCTTCAGACAAAAATCCTACAAGTTAAAGCGTACTTCTGCATTCCATCACGTTTTAACGAGGAATGGGAAGACCAACAAGCAGTCGCCGGATGTAAAGAAAGGGGTAGCCTGTAACATGGACTAAGCCACATTCTTAAAGGGTGACGTGTTGCACTGGCCCCAAGGGATATAACAGTGTCCTATATTATTCTTTTTTTTTTAAATTTACTCTTAACTACAAAATCTTTCTTTCCGGGGCACATTTTGGAGTTTTCGTCTTTTTCAAAGAACTCTTGTACAGATTTTCTCAAATCGTGACAAATTATATGATTCCGTTTTTTTCTTTCATATTGCGTCAAGTTTATGTTATACATTTGCTTCCTATGCATTTTGTATGAAATTATTTTACTTGCATGTTTTGAGTAACTTGCCGCTAATAACTTTTGTAAACGCATTGGTATGTGGGAAGTATTGATATCATGAAAATTTTCGAAGTTGAGATTTTCGCTGAAATACGCGGTTTGGACCCCCAGGAACCCAAATAAGTGGTCTAGAAAAATGTCTTGCCTGGGGTGTGGGGGGGGGGGTATGTATGTGACGCCTCTAACGCAAAAACTAGTGAACCGATTTTGATGAAATTTGAAGTGAATGGGTATATCGAAAATTTATCGACAAAATAAGCTATTCAAAAAAATCCGAAACCGGAAGCGGAAACAGTTTTTTGTCGGACTCTCTTAACTTCAAAATGGCGGCCGCTATGAATTTTTCAAAATTTCGAATTTAACGCCCCACAACTCAAAAACCAGTTATCTGATCAGGTTTGAAAACCCTTTGGCGGTACTACACCATAAAAAAATTATTTAGTAAATCCAAAAATGGTCGCAACGGCGCTCTTCCAAAAAATTTTGAATTTTTAAAAAATTATTACAAAAAAACTGTCCACAGGATTTGGTTTAAATTTTCTATACTTATGCAGCTTGGTATTAGCTACAATTTTATTTTTTGATGAACGCCAGAATTTCACTGTGGGCCCTCTACGAGGTTTTGAAAATCGGAAATTGATGCTCCTATTTTTTTATTAGTTAAAATATGAAAGAAGTTTAAATATAGAAGTTATTCAGTATATAATTCTGCATTCTCCTAAATGTATATCACGTAGGGGATACCGGGGGTATGAGGCCACCTTAAAGGCAATCGTGAATATTATTGTTACTTGTGCGAGTTTTGATATCGGTGCCAGACATAGTTGAACTTTAATATATTGGCTATCATAATGTGCCCATACACATGGGCATTTTCAATAAATCTGAAATTTATAACTCAAAAATATGAACCCTACAGATGGCCTCATTACCCCAGGGTTTGAGGTAATGAGGCCGTGCCTAACCCGATAACCCTAACGGTAATGAAAATAAGTTTATCAAACAATTAAAGTAAAGATGATGGAAACAAGTTTAATCAAACAAATAAAGTTACATTTTATTTAACATTACAGAAATCACAAACGTAACTAGTAGGCTTACTAACTCCACTACAGTCTTTATGCACCCATTTTCCACATATGGTGCACCTGAACCAAGTTTTACGACCTTTTCCATAATCGCCACATAGAATGCAAATTTCCTCATCGGAACTTTCCTGATCCTTCAATCCTTCATCATCGAACTCCACACCAGCTGAGGTGTCTGACGAGGAACTACTGTACTCCCAAGCCCTTTTGGCTTTTGGTTTTAATTTTTATTAATTTCATTTATTTAATTGGAATTGGGTAATAATGAAATACCATACATTCTTTATAGTTCAATAAATTGCTTATTAGTCAAGTCAGCTTAATGGTGAAATAATTATTTGCAATTCTGATTAAATTGGGTTTGAACTTTTAGAATATGTTGAAATAATTTATAGATGGGTAGCAAATATTTGTATTTTAGTTTAAGTAGCAGTTTTCATGAAGAAGTAAGTTTTGCCTATGGTTCTATCTTTTACAGTTATTTTTAATTATGTCAACGTTAGTTTTTATTATCAAAAGTTATTGCCATTAATTGACTTGGTAAAGCTTAGTTCCTCAAGAAGTTAGTGGACGTGAGAATCTTGTCCTGAAAAGAGGGTTTAGCTACGTGCTAATATCCTTCTTTAGAGTTCAGGATATCTACGTTAATTTTGTTAATTTGTCTTAGTGCAGAATCTATGTTTTAGTGTTGTTAAATCAGAAGTAAGATATCAAGTTTATTATTTAATATTGTTTATTTTCCAGGTTTATAATTTTCTTATTTATAATTTAATACTTAATATATTAGCTATTCGATTTTGGTGTGTTTTTTTGGCTACTTTATCTCAGAGGGGTAATTTAACAGGGATATATCTCTTTATTGAAAATCCTAGATCAAAGTTGGATATAATTTTGATTTAGGTTAATCGACGTCTTCTAGTTGGGTATTTTCAGCTCTTGATACTTCATCAGGGGTACCGGAGGAGCTACAATTGGAAGTCGTTGGTTACATTTGGTGGCAGCGGTTACGCGAACCCCCTTCTGGCAAACCCAGGATTCTTGAGTCAAGTCTTGTTTTTTTTTCTTTCCAGCTACATTTACTGGCAGCGATTACGGGAACCTCCTTCTGGAAAACGCGGGGTTCTTTTTGTTCTTTACAGCTACGACGAGTGGAACTATTTCTTTTTTAATTCCGTATCTGGTTCAGGGCAGCATAGGGGAATTATTCAGTTAGGGAAGTTAGGAAAAGCCAAGATGCCAAATACAACCAATGAGACGCAGGGTCCGGCACAAGGCCAGCCTCCAATGTTTTCTTACACAACTACAGGTATGGTGGCTAAAACTATGGAACCATATACAGGGAAAGGGTCACCCAAAGAATATTTCAGGCAAATAAAGCGAAGGGCCATATATGATGGCTGGTCAGACGAGCAAACGCTACACATAATTAAGCTCAGTCTTACCAAGGATGCATTAGCATATTACGAGTCTGATCCGACACTAGAAACAGCATCATTGGACGAATTCATCAAGAGATTGACGCAGAAATTTACACCAATTAGATTACCAGGAGAGGCTCAAATGAAGCTATCAAAATGTTTTCAAAGACATGATGAAGATGTAGCAGCATATGTTATTCGGTTGAATACTTTAGGGAGAGCAGTGTTGGAAGAAGATTTAGAAGGAGCCAAGAAAGGAGAAGTTGATGGTATCAAGAAGAAGCATGCAGACCTCGTACTTAATCAATTCAGAATAGGGCTAAAGAAGGAACTGATGAGACAACTAGCTCCTGTGCTATTAGCAGAAGAGAATCTAACCATCGAGAAAGCAGAAATGATAGGAAGACGTTACGAAATATGTATTACAATATCCTTCAATAATAATCTTGCCTCAGGTCAAAGAGTAATGACAGTAGGTTCTAGATCATGGTGTACTTACTGCAGAATGTCCAACCACAGTACAAACAATTGCTGGAAGAAGAATGGTCAACAGCAGTGGCATCAGCAAGGGCGTTATGGCACAGAGGGCAGATCAAACGTGGCAAGAAATCAAAGCAATCATGGGTTAAGTCAACAAGGACAAAGGAACCAATACTGGGGAAATCAGCAATACCAGCAATTTTCAAGGCAAACGCGGAATCAAGATAATAGGTCGAACCAGCAGAGAACTTATTTTCGTCAAGATAGGGAATCTTATGGAGGCGATAAGTACTACCACAGTTTTCGACCAGACAATGGGAGAAGTTATAATGCCAGGACCTCTTACAATCAACAAGGGAACTCCCGGGGAGAATGGCAAAATCAAGATAGCGGCCATACACACGGCAACTCGTATCAACAAGTGAAAAGGCAACAGCAAATCAACACAACCCACAACCAGCCTTTAACTTTAAACTCCAAAGGACCTTTAACTGCAACCCGAGTCGAAGGTCATTAGGTAACGCACAACACGCATCGCAAGAAAACGTAGTAGTATCAATCCCACAAATTTCTACAGAAGCAACAATGGATGTTCCATGTATAATATATTTATGGGTTAATGGTAGCATAGTCAAATTCCTTATAGATTCAGGAGCAGCAGTATCAACCATAAAATTGGAGGCAGTGAATCCCGAGTTCGTGTACAGTGTCAACAACATACAGCTACTAGATGCAACTGGACATCAGATACACTCATTGGGGATGATAGAAGCCAGCCTAGGAGTTGCAAGGGGAGTACAACTGGGAAGGCATAATTTTATGGTATGCGACCATTCGCTACGAATCGAGGCGCAGGGACTTTTAGGGAGAGACTTCTTATTCAATAATGAGGCTATGCATATTTTTGGCGAAAGCGTTTTGAGAATGTGGGGCTACAACATTCCGATTTACTACTTACGTGAGCGGATAGAATTCCAGTGCGAGGATCAAACGGGTTTAGAAAACGATGAAGACCAAATTGGCAAGGAAAGAAGGGAAGGAGAAACACAAGCGGTATTAAATAATATTCAAGAATATGTGGAAGAAAGCATAGATAATAAAGCAGAGGTAGGTGAGATCTTAAGACAAGATGTCAGGGATCAAAGGTCTCCTTCCATGAATGGTAATGGAAATTCAGCAGGTACTCCAGGAATAGGGAACGATTATGAAGTATTAATTAATAACATGAATTTAAAGAAGCAGAGGGAAATAGAAGCCCAGAAGAAAGCAGTATCTGTTAATGTGCTAAGAGGACAGCATATAAAGAAGAATGATGATAGTACAGCACCTGATGGTGACCTACAGAAAGCAATGAACGCAAATAAAAATGCTGATCCAGTGGAACTACAAGTAAATATGCAAGTGCATAAAGGAAGTAGTGGTAGGTTAGGGACGCAAAACGAATCATCATTTTTACAAGAAAGTGGGTCATCAGTAGTAAACACAGACACAGCACCTACAAAGGATGGAGGGGAAATAATTACTGTAAACCTAAAATTAGCAGAAAACTTGTCAATTCCACCAAAAACTGAAGTTATTTTTAAGGTTTCAATTAAACCAGAAATAGCATGGATATATCTCTATTGAAAATCCTAGATCAAAGTTGGATATAATTTTGATTTAGGTTAATCGACGTCTTCTAGTTGGGTATTTTCAGCTCTTGATACTTCATCAGGGGTACCGGAGGAGCTACAATTGGAAGTCGTTGGTTACACTACTAACTATTTTTCTTTTCACTTTCAATATCTTCTTCTTTTCTACCGCTTTCTTTGCTTTCTTTTCTCTGTTTAAACTTTACTGCGTGAGCTCTTCCTTCAACGGTGTTGACGTCAGAATCTGGGAAGATCCCTTCTTTCGGACATTTTTTGTCTTTTTGGCCCTCCTTGGAATGGGTGTTATTTCAGCTACAGAGACGTGGGATGATCTCTCTACGGCAACATTCGAAACTGCAGGGACACCTTCCAGATTTATGGTTCCAGCGTTTAGATTTGAAGGGCCGGTAATGTCCAAACGTGAGGGCCTGGCAACAACATCTAGACTTGATGTCCCTGCACCAACGTCGAGATTTGATGGTCTGGTGATAACGCCCACATTTGAAGGTCCAGGAAGAGACACAGGTTCAACTGCAGGAATTTCCAAATCAAACTCTTCAGCAGGAGCTGTAAACTCGGTCTCATCAAACACATTTGGATTAAATGGAAAAATTCCAGTACACTGAAAACCTTTTACAGCTTTCTCAATTGAAGACACCCTACCATAGGCAGATTTGAAGATAGAAGCAATGTCATATTGTCCGACTCTCTGATACTGGCCTGTTTTTAAGATGAAGATCTATCTCACGATTTATTGCCTTCTTCAAAGGTCCGAAGAAGACAACATCCAGGGGCTGAATACGATGTGAGGCGTGTGGTGGGAGGGATACCATGACAATTCCATTGGTTTTACAGAAATTGTAAGCTGATAGAGAAACATGGCTTGCGTGATTTTCAAGCACTATGAGAACTGGTTCCTCCAATGAACATTTTGTAGTTTTCTGGAAGTGCTTGAGCCATGTCACGAACAAATCTTCTGTTATCCAGCCAGACTTAGAACAAGTGTAGATGGCATCTGGAGGCCCATCCTTCTCCAGTAGTTGGGTCATCCTTTGACGCTTGAAAATAAACATAGGCGGGACGTAGAATCCCGCGGCACTGATACAGCAGACTACTGTTGTGTTTGTTCCTCTCTCAGCGCTTGAAATAAGACCAACTTGCTTCTGCCCTTTTTTGGCAAGTATTTTTACTGCATTCCCAACTGTGTTGACTCTTGTCTCATCACAGTTGAAAACTCGAGATGCGGGAAATTTGAATTTATCATATACGCCCTCAAGGTTGCTGTAAAATTTTGTAACATCAACCTTGTTGAAGCCCAATATTCTGCTGAGGCTTGTGTGTTCTGGCTTTCTTATTATTATTTCTTATCTCCACATCGTTTCAAGAATCCAGAGAGCCATCCCTCACCAGCAAGTTTGATAGTTTTGTTGAAGTCATTTCTAATGTTATTTTTTTTCAGCATACTCGTAAGCAATTTGCCTTATTTGAATTGTTGTAACTCCAAAATATAATTTTTCAGCTCTTCTTCTTGCGTGACGCTGAAGACAGCTGGTTTCCCCATTCTGGGGCCTTGGGGAATCCCTTTCTTAAGGTCGTTTCGAAGAGAAGTTCTCGGTATGCCGAAAGCCGTCGCTACACTTTTGACACTTTTGCCACTGGCTACCTGGGCACAAGCATCTGTCATCGATTGTTCGGTCCATGTGGCCTTATTTGTAGTTCTTATATAAGTGCGAACCATCTGCAGAAAAGAAAGAAAAAACACATTCATAGGCACTTTGTTTTGTATATGGAGTAATCAGCCCTCATGGCCTCATTGCCCCATTATGTTATGGCCTCATTACCCCATTATATTAGCATTTACAAACATGATAAAAATATAACCTATCATACTCATTGAAGTAATCAAATGCATATTAAACTACGTCACAACAAACATATACTAAGCAAAAAAAAATTTCTCTTCAATATCTCTAACCAAATTATTTATACACTTACCTTTATCTGCATCTACAAGTAGATCAAAATTTAATATTTTACAATATCGGTTATAAAAAAGTCGCTGTTGATGACACACCCACGAATATTTGCACCACTAGTTACTCTTGCTTATTGAAGACGGCACCACTGCGTTTGAGCGGAAATAAATGCGCGGGTTTTAAAATTGTAGGGGTGGTCCGATTACCCAGTTGGCCCCATAGCCCCGGTCTGCCCTATACAGGGCGTTTGTTTTCCACAGTACAATAAGCAACTTTGTTATTTTAAATGAAACACCCTATATATTATTATAAAATTGAATCCAAAATTTAATTGTCTATCGTATTAGTATAAGGTATTCATATACCGTGTGTCCCTGGGAAGACGGAACATAGGGATCTTATAATGCTAATTTTTTTAAATGATCCACGAGTGCTTTGAAGCATTCGTCTTGAAACAATTACACGAATGTCACCGATTGTTAACGATTTCCACGCCGATCATGTATGATCGTCTCCAGATCAACATTTTTGTTTTGTGTTTTAAATGTCAATTTACTAAAACCAAAGACAATTAAAGGTTATGTTCATGTTAATTTTTTTTTAAATGGGGTCCTACCTTAACAGAAGTACAGTTTAGAGCTGACAATCAGTAATCCCAGTTGAATTACATGTGAAATGTGAAAATTTACTTTAATAGGATGATCTTGATGTATGAACCGAAGATTTTGATGCGACAATCAGCTTTATGATGAAACATGCTACAATGCTAATTGCATGACTGTATTAAGATGAAATCAAAGAAAAAGCGAATATTAATATCAGTTAAGTGTGTACGAATATGAAATCTTTATTTCTACGGGAATTTAATGTGATCAAATAATTGTTACTAAAAGTATTTGATTTTTAAGGAGCCGAATTCTTGCATACCACAAAGGAAAGTTTTCTAACACCGGTCCACAGCATTATTTTATGTACCTACTAGTATAATTTTTGTAATTTCATTTTCAGTTTCTAATAATGCGTAACTTGTGAAAAGCCTTAATTGTTCACCATAATCTGAAAATGATCTTAGAACCATAACGTCAACTGCAAACAAATTATTTTATATTTATTACCTTTATAATGATACTCAGTCTCATTTAATTTAATTAAAACACTTTCTACATTTACATGAACCAATTTGAGCAAATAATTAATAATTTTATTTCTAACTTATTTTCAAGAGCGCGGCTGTCAATTCGTATTGTAAATAATTGTTGAATCGGTTGTAGTATAACGCACGTGCGTATTACATCTGTATTAGCAAGCGCGTTAAACAGCTGACATAGCGACGTCGACGCTTCCACCAAATAGAAATTCAAAGCACTCGTGAATTCTTTTTAAAAAATTACCATTGTAAGATCCCTATGTTCCGTCTTCCCAGGGACACACGGTAGGTAAAATGTACGGTTGATGAGAAATTCGTGAATTTTGAATATTATCTTGAACTCTGACGGAAACGGGTGGTAGCGGTCGTCTGGCTTCGCCAGCTGTAATTTCTGGTCGGTACCTACTACAGAGTACAGATAGATACGTCTCTTGGTGTCTTTCTTCTGTTCATATCGAATCCGTATAGTCTCGTGATGCTAATCAGGGTTTGCCTCGCGAACTATACTGTTGAATACCAAAAACGAAACGTTTATTTTTAGTATGGGAAAGTCCAGGGGAGGTTTGCACCTCCACTTTTTGATTCTTGATTTCGTTAATAATATGCTCAGTTAATTGATCTTTTAATACTTCTCCAAAAACGAGACGTTTTTTTATACTGGTCGGTATTTCTATACTTGAGATCAGTTGATTCTTTTGGGATTATGGTTTAAAATAAAACTGAAAACGATTACTTATTTAAATATGAGTAGGTACGTCTTAATTCGTCAACGGACGATACATCAGTGTGTGTGGGAATATTAGCCGTTTTTGTGGTTTAAAACACAAGGGTGTTTTCTCTCTTTCTAAGGGTCTATCTTAATGACTCTCACAAAATATAGAAATATAGGTTTCACGCTTAAGTGATCTTTAAACCAATTAAGTCTAGCACCCTTAAGAAACACATGTGGTTATTTTTGCACGTGTTAAAGGTAATAAATTAATACTTCCACTCAAAAATATAAACGAAACTCATAAATATATGTATAAGTAAAAAAAATTGTTATACATGGGGTGGTATATGTAAATAATCCAACATTTGTTGCAAAGGATTGGGAAAACCCCATTTAAAACCCAACCAGACCAATAAATAATATTAATAATAATAATATTAAGAAATAGCAAATAATGGTAATTATTGATAAATTGTAAATTGGCTATTCCATGCCAATTTTGAATCGCAGCTCTTGGAATCTTGGAGCAGGTAACGGCTTCGTGAAAGTGTCGGCTATCTGCTCACCTGTAGGAATATATTTAAGTATTATTACCTTTTCAGTTATTTGTTCCCTAATAAAGTGATATTTAATATCGATATGTTTTGTCCTTTTATGATAAGTTGGATTATTGGCAATACTAATGCAACTGTTATTGTCTTCAAAAATTATTATACAGCATAGCATACATTAAAGATGCGATGAGTTGTCGACAAGGAGCATCAACTTTTTCATCGGAATTTAAGGCAATGTAGTCCAATTTAACCGGAAACGGTGTGCTTACAGGTTACAATCAGACATGTTCAATTTACTTAAAACTGTATTTAAATATGCACTCTGGTCTAGTGTCATTTTGTTTTCATATCTTTCAATTATTATGCCTAAGAAAAATCGTATATCCTTTAAGTCGGACATTCGGAATCGAAATCGACATCGAAATTGTTTGAAATTTATCAATGTTTGATTATTGACAGAAGGGATTAACAAATCATCAACATATAACACAAGATATATATTTTTATCTATGTGCCCATTATCTAATATGTATAGACAACTATCAACTGCAAAATTTTGAAAACCCCGTTCTTTCAAGGTTTGATCGAAAAGTTCGAACCAACACCTAGATGCAAGACCAAGTTTTATTTAATAATAATGAATTAATTTCATCTTTAATTGCTCACTCCCACTGAATTCTATCGTCTCTGGTTTTAATTTCTTAATAAGAATAGGGACAATTTCCACTACTGGATTTAGATAATTATAATAAAAATCATCTTCGCTATACGAAAATCAAGGATGAGTTTTAATCCTCTCACTCCTTCGGAGTGTTGGGGATTCACAGAACTCATTTTGCGTATTTATTTTAGCATGAGCTTTAACTTTTTCACTCTTTTGGAGTGATGAAGGTCCAGTGAACTCATTTTGCGCATTTATTTTAGCATGAGCTTTAACCTTTCCACTCTTTTGGAGTGTTGAAGGTCCAGGGAACTCAATGTGCATTATTTAATATGAGCTTTAACCTTTCCACTGTTTTGGAGTGTTGAAAGTCCAGAGAACTCATTTTGCATTATTTTAATATGAGCTTTAACCTTTCCACTGTTTTGAAGTGTTGAAGGTCCAGGGAACTCATTTTGCATTATTTTAATATGAGCTTTAACCTTTCCACTGTTTTGGAGTGTTGAAGGTCCAGAGAACTCATTTTGCATTATTTTAATATGTGCTTTAACCTTTCTACTGTTTTGAAGTGTTAAAGGTCCAGGGAACTCATTTTGCTGTATTTTAATGAGCTTTAACCTTTTCACTGTTTTGAAGTGTTGAAGGTCCAGGGAACTCATTTTGCTGTATTTTAATGAGCTTTAACCTTTTCACTGTTTTGAAGTGTTGAAGGTCCAGGGAACTCATTTTGCATTATTTTAATATGAGCTTTAACCTTTTCACTGTTTTGAAGTGTTGAAGGTCCAGGGAACTCATTTTGCATTATTTTAATATGAGCTTTAACCTTTCCACTCTTTTGGAGTGTTGAAGGTCCAGGGAACTCATTTTGCTGTATTTTAATATGAGCTTTAACCTTTCCACTGTTTTGAAGTGTTGAAGGTCCAGGGAACTCATTTTGCATTATTTTAATATGAGCTTTAACCTTTTCACTGTTTTGAAGTGTTGAAGGTCCAGGGAACTCATTTTGCATTATTTTAATATGAGCTTTAACCTTTCCACTGTTTTGAAGTGTTGAAGGTCCAGGGAACTCATTTTGCATTATTTTAATATGAGCTTTAACCTTTCCACTGTTTTGAAGTGTTGAAGGTCCAGGGAACTCATTTTGCATTATTTTAATATGAGCTTTAACCTTTCCACTGTTTTGGAGTGTTGAAGGTCCAGAGAACTCATTTTGCATTATTTTAATATGAGTTTTAACCTTTTCACTGTTTTGAAGTGTTGAAGGTCCAGGGAACTCATTTTGCATTATTTTAATATGAGCTTTAACCTTTCCACTCTTTTGGAGTGTTGAAGGTCCAGGGAACTCATTTAGCTGTATTTTAATATGAGCTTTAACCTTTTCACTCTTTTGGAGTGATAACGGTCCAGGGAACTCATTTTGATTTACCTGATTGAGATTATCTGCTTTAATGACAGATTTATTTGGTTCACTTCCTGACTTATTTATTGTATCATTTTCGTGTGATCCACTTAATGATTTTATGTCAGATTTAACACTCTTATTATTTGAGTGGTGACCTTTAACCTCATCTGTATGCAATAAGGGCCTTGAAATTTTAAAATTAGTTTCATCAACAAGTACATCACGTACTGTAATGAACTTTTCAGTTTCAACATTCCACACTTTATACCCACTTGGTTCATACCCAACCATTATACCTTTAAATGACTTTTGGTCAAATTTACTTTTTCTGGTTTTATCATGAATATACATCGTAGAACCAAAAACTTTTAAGTGATGTAATCTAGGTCATTTATTATGCCACAGTTCATATGGTGTTTTATTTTGTATCAAAGCTTTAGTTGGCGTTAAATTTATTAAATATGTGGCAGTTGAAACTGCTTCACCCCAAAATGCTTTATTTAATTCAGAACCACATATCATAGAGCTAGCCTTTTCAGTTATAGTCCTATTCATACGTTCTGATACGTCATGTTGTTGTGGAGTATAAGAAACTGTCAAATGATAAGTTATGCCCTTTTTTTTTACGCAAAAATCTTTAAATTCATTTGAGAGATATTCGCCCCCATTATCACAATATAAATTGACAATTTTATAATTAAAATGTGCTTCACTTTTAGCAGCAAAATTTTGGAATACTCCAAGTACGTCTGATTTATATGTGAGAAGATAAGTTACTGTGTAATGGGTGTAATCATCAATAAAAGTAACAAAATAGTTTTTATTATCTACAGTGGGAGGTGAGATTTGTCCGCAAACATCTGTATATAGGTCAAACAATTAGAAATTTCAGTATTAGGCAAAAAGAACATATCCGTTGTTACAAATATAAACATGCACATAAATCAAATTTTGCTAAACATTTGTTAGAACAAAATCACACATTAACATCTAATAATACAATTAAATTTTTACACTTTTCTGATAACAAAAATAAATTAAACATTTTAGAAGCTTTTGAAATTTATAAACACACAAAAAACAACATACCTTTAATGAATGAGCAAATTGATCTCTTAGATTCTCCTTTACTGAAGATTTTGGAATAAATATCTTTTTAAAACACTGATAAGCGACTGGACCTCCGACGGGTTGACTGGGGCCAGCTGCTTCACGCAGTGTTAAAATAATAGAATCAAGGAGTTACTATATTTTTGCATTTGTTATAATATTTTATAATAGCTTTTGACAATGGCACAATGATGCCGAAATACGTATAAAGCGAATAAATCTTATTATTTCCCGTTGAAATCGATATTTTATTTAATATTTATTATTTATATAATCATGGATTTCAACAAAGTGACGCTTGAGAATGTCAATAAATAAATAAGGGCCTTGTAACATGAGTTTTCCTCTTTTGTTTAGAAAATGGTAACCTAGACTGTTTACCAAATACACAAGCTTCGCATATATCATTTGTCGGATAGATCTGTTCAATTTGATCAAGATCATCTGCCATCTGTTTACCTTTTAGTTCCAGAAATTTATTTTTTCAATATGCCCTAAACGTTCATGCCAAATTTTATAATTAATTTGTGAATTACTAGTATTCGCTTGACCTTTTCTTTGGTTACCTTTTATTTCCGTTCTATTTATTTTAAATTCTACACCAATTAAATTATTAAAAGGCTTACCTGTAAGTAGCGTTATATTTCCCTTTTTAATGCTTACGCCATTTTGATCAAATATTACCGTCATACCAGCCTGTTGAATGCGTCGTACCGACAGTAGATTATAGGACACTTCCGGGGCATACAGTTCATCATCCAACACTCCAGATACTCCCAAATTCGTTGTTACACGAATGGAACCTGTTCTAGTAGCTGTTATGAAGGCACCATTTTTGCGATGGAAATGTTGAGTGGCATCTGTAGCTCCTTAGATTCGGTAAAAGCTGTCGTTTGGTTTACCAGATGATCCGATGCACCAGAGTCCAATAAAAAGGTTATATTGTTGGCTGACGCTTCGCTATGTAAATTTCCAACCATAAATGCGAAATTTCCACTATCGTTGTTTGTATTGATGGTTTGAACGGTTCGATTGCGCTCGTCGTGATTTCTATTTCTGGTCAAACTTTGATAGAAATGGCAATTTCTTTTCATATGGTTTCTTCTTCCGCAATAATCACATTTAATGTGGGAGGTTTTGTAATGTGGTTTGTAAGTATTTTGGTTTGATGGTGTAAAAAATCGAAAATTGTGTGACGGTTTGTTTTGTCCCCTTTTTCTTGGTCGCAATTTTTTAAACTTTCTTTGATTATTGATGTTTCTGCATGTAATACTTTAGCACTTGTATTACTGCCTTCGTTTTTTAATTTTACTTCTTGATCCAGTAATCTAGTTTTAACAAACGCGAGAGTTAAATTATCTTCTGATAACGTTTCCAAAGCTGTGATTACACCATCGTAAGCTGTAGGTAAAGTTAGCAGCAAGTGGGAAACTTTGTCCATTTCGTCCAGTTTTGCACCAGCAGCAATCAGCTCGTTAACGATTTCTTCAAAGTTGGTGAAATGTTGTAACAAAACAGTATCACCTTGTAATTGTAAACTTAGCAATTTCTTTCTGAGTGCTAGTTGCGTCGCAAGACTTTTTCTCTCATAGATAGCGTCCAGATTTTTTAAAATCTGATATGCTGTAATTGGTTCCTGTGCAAAACTGAGAAAGGAATCGCTTAAATACTCGACTATCATGCTCTTGGCAGTCCGATTCGCCTTATTCCACTCTTCATCTAAAATTGCAGGAGGTTCAGTTGTAATTACATGTTGTAAATCCAATTCTGTAAGTAAGGATGTAATTCGGAACATCCATACACTATAACGTTCACCACTGAAAGGTTTAATGTTTCGTTTAGTATTTTTGTTTTCCATTGTCCACTTTATTTAGCTGCACCACTTTATTTAGTTATACTAACACCACGTCACATTCACAAAAAGTTCTTTATCGCGTTCGCGTAATTAGAGAATCCTGGGCCCATTTAACCTTTTGGGATTATGGTTTAAAATAAAACTGAAAACGATTACTTATTTAAATATGAGTAGGTACGTCTTAATTCGTCAACGAACGATACATCAGTGTGTGTGGGAATATTAGCCGTTTTTGTGGTTTAAAACACATCTTAATGACTCTCACAAAATATAGAAATATAGGTTTCACGCTTTAAGTGATCTCTAAACCAATTAAGTCTAGCACCCTTAAGAAACACATGTGGTTATTTTTCACGTGTTAAATGTAATAAACTAATAGATTCACTCTTGTCTGTGGCGACTCTGCTCCTGTGACAGTTTTTGTTTTCTTCTTATTATTTAGATTCACTCTCTGAATTTGTTTGTTATACCGTCCTACCGTCTTTTTTAGTTCTAAAATCTGTTTTTTGGTTTCTCTTAATTTTCTATAGCAACTTCTTCTACTAACTTTTTGTCGCCCTATTGCTTTCTTTGCTGAATCAGCTATTTTGATATTCGGTCTCTCTTCGTCACCAATTTCGTTCATTTCAGGATGAACATAATTAATGAAACATAATCTTCATCTTCAGATGACGGAGGAGAATTGACTTTAATAAACAATATCGTTTTTTGATTTAAAATCTTGTTACGTCTATATCTCAAACTAGCCGATTTCCATTCCTTTCGTTTTTGTTTTTATTTCTTTGGTGGAAGTTCTGTTATAGTTTTAGTCAGTCCCTTTTGTTTTTTAGCTCTAACAGGGTGTCTCTAAAATATGGTGCCATAGCTTAACCACAGATTCCCGGGATCAAAATAAGACGATTAAACGCAACTTACCTCTATCCGAAATTGCTTCGTTAAAGCGCTATCCAACGCCAAAGATCTTCAAAAAATTTCTATTTTTTTACATAACAAAAGATTGTTTTCAACGATTAGGATGAAATTTGGGATATGATTCTTTACTGGAAAAAGGTGTTTTTTGACATCATTTTTTTGTTCAGGAGTGTCGCGTAAGTGGTCAAAAGTTGATCATCCACAGGCAAAGAAGCTGTTATTTTTTAACAGTTCGGCCAATAGTTTTCAAATTTTTTTTACAAAGAGACATTTTTATTTCAAATATTGTTTGTTTCTTGTTCGATTTCGGTATCTCCCATAGTTTAGGATGAAAAAAATTATTTTGATTGACTTGATTCAGTGTAAAACTTTATTTAAACATGGGTTGTTATACATCGTTGAAATCAGAAAAAAAAAATGCAATCCATTTCTGTAAAAAAACAAAATGGCGCCCATTTAAAATAAGAAAGTTGCTATCAATATCTTGAAAACCGCCATTTTGAAAAAAAATTGAATAACGTTTTTAAATTGGGCTAATCGAGCCTAGTAACTTTTATTTGAAACTTTTCTCCATAAATATTAAAATAACGCAAATATTCCCCTTTTTAAAAATACGCATTTTTCAGTTTTTTCAAGATAACAACTGAACGACTGAAAATTTGTAATTTTTCTAATCGGGATATGAATCAGTATGAGAAACTGCAAAACATTGCCCATTTAACCGAATTTCTTCAATAATAACCAAGATACCCATACTATCCTAATCCATTTGAGACACCCTGTATAGATATAATTTCTCTTTTCTATCTATTACTGTGCAGCTTGTAACTGATTTTGTAAAGTTTTTATTAATTCTTGGTCATGGATTATAGGATTGGGGATCGTGAACTAGGAACAATTGGATTTGTTAAATCATATAATATATTAAAGGTTATCATATATTTTATTGTAACATATTATATCGGTTCTAGGTCAATCAATTAGCAATTTCATTATTAGACACAAAAGAACATATCACCCAATCACTTATTGACATCGAATAATACCTGCAATTCATTTTCTACACTTTTGCGATAACAAACAGAAATTATAAATAAACTTCCTAATGGTGTCAGACAAATCTAGAGAATTATTTACTCTTGTACGTTTTCTGGGTTGAAGAGTTTTGGAATTATGGGCTGTAAAATTGTTGGTAAAGCTTTTCATCGCAAAACATTTCTGTCCCTCCAATTTTTGAATTGATCTTGATTTCTCATTCTTCAAGCAAAGAAAATAACAGTTTATTTCAATATATCTTAAAACTAATGTGTTAGTTGTTAATTTAATCTAATAAATACTTAACTTCGCAAACCATTGCAAAACAGGATATCACCTTCTCTATCAATATTATTTATTCACTTTTTTCCGGGTTATTTTTCGGTAATCGGTAAAATGTTACACCGCTATCAATGTGGCAATTTATTGCACAATAACAAAGCATAATAATTAATTCTTAAGTGCAAAACTAAACTGAATTTTAAATTCAAATAGTATTTAAATTGACAAACGTCAAAGTCGCGATAGTAGCACCACAGCGGCAAGTAAATCGTTATTGTTGCCTTTTAACGTCAAAATTCATGTCGCTACTTTAGAAAAAACAATCAACTGGCTTTGAATTAAATGTGCTATATTTATTTTAAAATAACGATTTAAAATTTTGCGATTTTTAAATATGATGTGCCATGATTTTCAAATTTTACAGGATTTGTCAAAAAATTGTATTAAATTAGTTGTCATTTACAGAAATCCACTAATTTATGCCAACTAATTATCAAATTTTTTCATAAATGCTGTAAAATTTGAAAATCATGGCACGTCATATTTAAAAATCGTAAAATTTAAAATTGTTATTTCAACATAAATATAGCACATTTAATTTTATTATTAGCCCCATTTGAAGCGCACTCATTTTACCTTTCAATTAATACCATTATCATTCCTGTAAGTTGAATTGGCGAGCAGGAATCAGCAGAAACGATAAATCCCTATGTACACCCTTGAGTCCGGCCATCCGGTATATATACTTGTTTCACTGTAAACTTGCGTGCACGTCATCGATTGGCAATGACGTCAAAACGACTTCACAACTTACTAAATATACGATAATATGAAAAATTACAGTATGCAACCCAATGAATAAAGAGTGGGGAGGAAGGAGCATACTGTTCAAGATGACGGATATCATGTTTCCTGTCTCCAGTGGCGTATCATTATAAAGAGGAAATTCAGTAATGCAATTTAATGTAAAACCAAAACTGAATTTGCTGCTGTAATTTTTTGATGATGATTGGTGGACACTAAAAAGGATAACTTACAATTAAATTGCAAAGAAAGGGATGTTATTCAATAATTAAAAGAAATTGCAGGAAAGTAAGACGGACAACTATGAATAAAAGGATGTTTACGGGAGTCCAAAAAATACAATAATTGCAGTACTTACTGTTTATTATCGTTAAAACTGTATTAATTTAGTGAATACACTTCTAATTTTTTCTACCTTTGTATTAGAACTTCTAAAAATAAAAGGAATTCTAGTGTTTAAATATATATTCGTAATACATTATAACAATAATATCGGATGGCTTTGAAGTGGAGAAATATCGTGATTGATCATATTTTCGAAAATGCTTTGATACTGAAAATGCTCTAAAACTTTAATTGTAATTTTGGTTTTATCAATTTTCACAGGCGTCGCTACTTGTTGGCTTCTTAGTAACTTTTCCGACTAAATACATATTGCTACTACAGAAGTACTTGGGTATTTTAAATATCCAAAAGATTTATGAGAAATACGAGAATCTAAAAATTTTCTTTTTCTCCATACAGTTCAGATATACATACTTCACATTTTTAATTGTTTACCTAATTTAAAGCTTACAAATCCAGCTAAATAAGTTACAACTTCTGAACAGTATTGAGATAATGAAGTACCTTGCATCATATAACGATGATCATTAAGAAAAGTATCTAATTTTGTATCACTATTAGAAATTTCCGTGATTGACTTTTGGTTTGGTAAACTTTCATTTAAAATTTGGGCAGGTGGGTTATTTACTGAACTAATGTTTAACATATTGATTTCTTCTAGAGGGATGCTATTGCCAGCGCCATGTTCTCGTACTGCAGCATGTATAAGGATTTTTTTATACGCTGCTGTGAATTGCCTACATGTTGGGTTATTATTAAACCCTTCATGTGACCTAATAGATGCAAAAAATAATTCAACGTGGTCTGACTGCACTTATACATCGATATACAGGGTTATTCAAATTCGAGGCTCACCATTGGGATCTCGGAAACCGTAAGAGATACTGTCACAAGCAGATCGATTAGATATTTATTAGGTATTGATTAGAGATTGATTAAGTATTGATAGGGCATTGATTGAATATTAATTAAGTATCTTTTATGCTAATGGAATGTTAACTACAATGTAAGATAATTTCATCATGTTGAAATAACTTGATGGTGACTCATTTGTTATTCCAAGTTAGTGAAGTAGGTCAATCCATATTTGGGCATGTAGAACAATAAGCAACATCCCTTCAGTATGCAATCACTAAATATAGACTTAAGGACATTGTAAATGGAATGCAATAGATAGGAGGGGAGCTAATACTATAAAAGGATTAACATGCCACAAGGAAGGAACAACTAGTCAGTCAGTCGACATCGATATCAAGATCAAGTTCGTCCATACCAAGACCAAGAAGGCTACAGTCTCGTCAACATGGTTTCAACCTCAGCTACGCTCTATCTACTAATAGCTATGCTATTCATGTAAGCCCACCTGTGTGGTGTATCATTTAATATTAAGTCAATAATGTAACTTGTGCTTAAATATAACTATTAAAAGGTTGATGTGTTTCTATCCAGACCATGTCACTAAATTATAACGTGACATATTTTGGTGGAGGTGCCGTTTTTTTTTGAATCGTTATGCGAGTATTTTGATGTAATTTTGGGTAATCAATTCTGAAATTTCATTAATCATTTCAAAAATGGACTACGATTCCGTGTGCAATGTCTGGATCTGATCATGTCAACCTTGTAAAAAATAGGGAACACCTTGTAACAAAAAATTCTGCGAATTCTACTTCAATAACCGCGTCAATTCCAAGTTATACATCTAATTTTGACCCAAAATATAATAGTTCTACAGTACTAAATAGATCACATTCTTGTTCTGCATTTGAAGAAACACTTCAGTCATCTCCAGATAATATTTTTGCTTCTAGTACTAAAGTTGTAAGAAGTCCTCCAACTTCAGTATTAAACAGATCACATTCTTATTCTGAATTTAAAGATATACTTCAATCATCTGCAGATAAAGTTTTTGGTCGTAGTGCTAGAATTTTACGATCTCCAACTACAGTGGCACAAAATTTTGATACAAACACTGAAGATAAGTTTTTAATAAAAATAAAAACAGATGGGTCAGACCAACAGCAAATAATAAATATTTCAGATTTATTTGATAATACAGAAATAAGTAGTTCAGAACCTGATGCGTCAGAAAATTCTCTCTTAATTATTAATGAAAATAATTCCAAAACAGTGCAAGAAAAAATTTTAATAAATAAAAATTTATTTCAATTAGATAAAAGTGTCCCTGCTACTTCAACAACTGTTATTAATAATCAAACATCCGTAACAAATATTAAGATGGCAAATTCAACAATTATACAGGCGTTTGAAAGTCCAGTAAATCCGACTTTACCTAAATTTATAAGTCCAGAAACATTTGACCCCATTAAGAATAAAAATCCGGCTAAATTTTTAAAGAGTTATGAAAGGGCTGCTGCGGTAAATTCATGGGCAGACGGAAATAAGATATTTTTCTTTGGATCTTTTTTGTTAGGACCAGCGGCAATATGGTATGAAAAATTTCGAACTAATCCAATTCATCAAAATGATACGTGGGAAAATGTTAAAGCAAATTTCATAAAAGAATTTGCTGGGGCGGCTGTCAATCGCGAAGCAAAGTTTAAGCTACGAAATAAAAAACAGGGAGAATTTGAAGACATTAACAGCTTTTTCTACGAAATACTTGATATTTGTTATAACCTAGATGAAAATATGGCCGAATCAGAGATCATTGAATATTTTGAATGTGGGTTACATCCTTCATACCAATATCAATTTTTGGTACTTTCAGATGAAAATATGACTTTGGAAAAACTTAAAAAACTAGTGCTCAAAATCAGCGACGCAAAAAAGAGAGAGAGCATTTCAAAACTTGAAAGTACTGAAACTCCGGTTTTAAATATAAATACACCTGAAACTTCTGGAAATTATACTAGAAATAATATGAATTACAATCGTGATAATCAATTGAATTACAATCGTGATAGTCAATTTAATTACAATCGTGGTAATCAGTTCAACCATAATGATAATAATAGAAAGGGACGATTTAATTCTTATCGCCCAACACGTACATTGGACGGTAGACCAATTTGCTTTCTTTGCAATAGAGCAGGACATACCAGCAGCGTTTGTATGACAAACCGAAATAATGAGTCAAATACTCCACGATATAACCAACCCAGACAATTCAACAATAATGGGAATACTTGGCGTAGAACCAACAATCGTAACAGTTTTGTACAGCAAAATTCTTCGGGAAACGTGAGGGGACAGCAAAAGCACTGAGCCTACAAGCTGTCCTGCATTTTAACGAAAGGCTCCCTGATATTTATAATAAATTACAAGTTTTACTTATCTTAGGCTATATTCATGATAAAGAAGTCGAAATTATAATTGATACAGGTGCTGTCGAAAACGTAATTGATAAAAAATTTGTACATACAATAATACAACCTAGTTCCATTTCATTTTTAACAACGGTTGATAATCATAAACTATCCGTCATAGGATCGTCAATAATAAATTTATCCATTCAAAATTGGAAAAGGTAGGTCTACTCAAACAGCAATATTTGATTTTACAAAAATGGTAACAAATTTCATGGAAAACAAAAAAGTAGCTATAGGATTTTTTCTAGACCTCTCCAAGGCCTATGATTGCTTAGATCATAAATTACTTATACAAAAAATGGAAAAGTACGGCATCAGGGGAAATGCTCTAAAATGGATAAAATCGTACCTCTCGGGCCGAAAACAAAGGGTGGAAATACAAAAAAACGGAAAAATCGTTAAGTCAGACATTATAAAAAATGAAACTGGAATACCGCAAGGTAGTATGGTAGGTCCTACATTCTTTATCATATTCATAAATGATTTAAAAGATATAATAACAAATCCAAATAATCACATAGGTAACAAACTATGTGGATGACACTAGCATATTAGTAGGAGCAGAACTAGGCCGTACAGTAGGGAAGGCCAGCATATTATGCTCTCTCTGTTTACGTCTACGTCACAAGACAAGTCCGATCGCTAGCGCTCATACTGTATTGCATTAGTGCATTCACACGCAGTTTAACTTAACACAGAAGCTGTAATACCGTGGGTGTCATCAATTTTTAAGTGACAATGCCTTTTAGATGCTGTGTGCCTGCATGCGAAAGCAATTATGAAAGTACAATTAAAAATACTGGTTATGTCTCTATGTTTTCATTTCCAAAGGATGGATCATAATACGGATAATTGCGTTGATTCTAAATTTATTATAGTAAAGACAGCTAGTACCTACTTTTGCTAATATACTACCTACTTAACAATTACTCGAAAATGAAAAATGCTAGGTTTAAGTCTAAGTAAAAAAAGAAAAATAGACAAATTATCCAGCACTTGAAATTAACTTGTCTGCCAATAAAGTTTATTTTTTTTAAGTTGGTTTATTAAGTTTATTTGGAAATTATATTTGCATTATAAATAAAATTTTATTTTATAGGTACCTACTTTATATGTTTTGCAGATATTAATAAAAAGTTGTATTTAGGTTTGATATGCAATTATGCAATTGTTTTAACTTCAGCTTGTTTGTTTTGTTTGTGTCAAAATAAAGAAAATTTGTGATGTTGCAGTTCTTTTATGGCAGTAGGTAATATTTACATATCAGCTGATACAATGATACAAAAGCAAAACAAGGAAATATAAAATATGCTGTTGTGACTAAGAGTATCTTAATTTAAATATTGCTATTTCTTCAAACTAAAGAAAATAGCACGTCTAGCACGTTTTTAGTAGATCAACATAAACGTTGGCCTATTATATTTACTTTAGAAATCATTATTTAACGATAATATCGCTTTTCAAAAGCTATCACGCACTGTTTCTGTATTTACCGCCAGCAGAGAGTAGGACTAGTCTTGTGACGTCACAGCAATAAGCATGCTGGCCTTCCCTACTGTACGGCCTAGAGCTGAAACGTACACGGATGCTATAACAGAAGGAAATGGATTTTTTAAGAAAGCAAACGATTGGTTCACGAAAAACAAGTTAATCATAAATAAAAGCAAAACGAACGTGATTGTGTTTATCACACAACAAATGCAGCTGGAAAGGCAGACAATAAGCATAGATGGTGAAACTATACAAATTATCGAGAGAACAAAATTCTTGGGAGTACAAATAGATCAAGCTATCAAGTGGTCTAATCAAATCGATCAGGTACATACACAAGCAAATAAAATGTGCTACAATATCAGAATAGTCAGGAATTACATGAACACACAAACATTGAAAATAATTTATTTCGCAAATTTTGAACCTATAATTAAATATGGTATCATTTTTTTGGGGTAGCAACTTAGAGATAAGAAGAATATTCAAAACTAAAAAAAGGGTAATAAGAACTATCTTTAAATTAACATACAATGAATCATGTAGGGGAGTGTTCAGAGGACATGGTATATTAACAGTGTGTGCATTATATATCTATGAATGTCTTATGTTCCTATTTAAAAATAAAGAAAAATTCAAAATAGAAAATAAGAGGCACAACTACAGAACCAGAACATTAGAGATTAACTACCCAAGGCACCGGTTAGCAGTCACAGAGAAAAGTCCGCATTACATGTGCATAAAGCTATTCAACAAATTACCAAACCAAATATAGACGATTAAGGATGAAAAACTATTTAAAAAAAAAATAAAAAAAATATTGATAGAAATGGAACCTTATACGTTAGATCATTTTTTGTTGTCTCTGTAAATAAGTCAAAATTTTTGTATGTTCTGTAATCATGACGATATTTTTTCTTTTTATGTTGTTCTTTGTTCTCATGTATGACAAACGTACGACATGTTCTTGAAAAATAAAGTTTATTATTACTATTAATGGGTGCAAAACCTAGAAACTGAGGAATGGGATCACAAAGTCGATAATATTCAACTTGGTATCAATAGCACAATTAATAAGTCTACGAAAGCTGTTCCAAATGAAGTCATGTTGGGTATTCAGTTATCCACTGAAGGAGATCGTTTTGTCAGCCATGTGACCGAACCTTCCAAAATTGATGTAACAAAGCTTCGCAATGTAGCAGCAGACAATTTAGAATACAATCCTCACTTGCAAAATAAAAATTTCAGTAAAAAACAAATAAAGGCACCGGAATATAATGTTAGTGAGCAAGTATTGGTCAAAGTTACAAATTATCCAAGAGATGGCACTAGCAAAAAGTTGCGGGAAAAATATAAGGGTCCTTTTACCATCACCAAGAAATTCGGCAATGATCGTTACAAGGTAAAGGAAGAATTGGGATCAGAAAGATGTCGCAACCAAGTTCGGTACGAAGGAGTTATTTGTGTGGAAAATATATGAAGCACTTTATTCCACGAAACGACGTTATGGGGTAAGAATTAATTGTTGTTGAATTATTTCCTGATCACCGATTGTTGTTAAGTTATTTACTGATCACCGATTGTTGTTAACTTATTTACTGATCACCGACTGTTGTTGAATTATTTCCTGATCACCGACCGTTGTTGAGTTATTTCCTGATCTCCGAAACTGGAATTTTGATTGTTGAGGTATTGGTTGCCACTCCTTTTGGTCGCGGCTAATTGTCAAGAGCTCAGTATCACACCAATGTTTCACTATGAATATTTTCCTACCTAATGTCTGCCTTCTTTCAGTATACAAGCATTTGGGGACAAACTGCCTGTCAGGAGGGGTCGAATGTTAGGGGCTTCCTTGGCTCGTGCTGTGGGTTCCTTGCGGGGATCATGATGGACCAGCGGTAGTGGGAGAGAACGGTGCTCAAGGCGACTGAATGGAACGGCTGGACATCGGGTCAAAATACAAACTTTTCAAAAATTTAAATATAATTAGATATGTATAATCTTGATCGTATAGTCCACCTAAAACCAACATATTATAGTTTTTTGAATTTCTTTTGTAATATTTACACACCGTCAAAGGTAGGTATGTTGCGTTTGTTAACAGTAGCGCGCTAAATATGGTGTGAATTTGATTGCGTTTCCCTGACTTATTATCAACGTTGAGGTAATTTCGCTTTATGTACGATATATGCTAGCGACACACATGGACTACCTAACAATAGTTTGTATTTCTGTATTAATTTGTGGATTTATTTTGGAAAATTACTGAAAAATATCAAGCGATGTGAAAAACAATGCTTCGTCTAAAAGAAACGTCTATAAAGTAAATTGTCCAAACTTGTCCAAAAATCTGTTTGGACCCCGTGCAAGTACACAATGTGGTAAATAGAATGGTGCAAAAAACATATCCCTTTACGTCCCAATCTGGAATATATTTGCGATAGAAGTATGACTTCCGCATACGAAAAATTACCTGATAAATCAACAGACCACATTTTACATTAGATAAAGTAATTCAATGCAATTAAGGCATAAATATTGACATTGTTAAGGTACTTACTAGTAATGTTATAGTAATAACGATTGAATATGTACGTAGATATTTATACAGTGTGGGTACTTTCAAAACCGAACATAGGAGAATTGCATTGTAACTAACCTTTATATATAGATTCCTGCTCGCCATTTAAACTAACAAGAATGGTAATGGTATGAATAGAACGACAAAAATACAGCGCATGCGATGGTACCAATAAATGTTAGTACTTAGTTACCGTTTTCTGTAATTTTTTTTATAAAATAATGCTATTTTGAAATAACATAGGTTGCTATGACTTTCAACTGTTTTTATTTTGCAAGGTGTAGTACTATAGATAGTACAATTTCGAGGCTATTACATTACGGTGCCTTAAATGGAAAAGTTAAACACAAATTTCAAACTCTACGAGTTATTAAAAACGAGTGAAATTAAATTTATGGAAGTAGATATGACTTTTGAAAAGGTGCAAGAAGTAATTGGTTGTGGTTCGAATAGTAATAATAGTGTTCTTCGAGAAAAATTAAGAATATTTTGTAATAAGTTGCAATGTAAATAGGTTCAATCACATTATTTCGAACCTACATTTCTTAAACAACAGCAAAAGTGGTTAAGAAGTGAGTTTAGTTTTCCCAAAGAACTATGTGAAACAAGTGAAGCAGAAGAATATTTGGAAAGAGGGCCATCTACAACACAAGAATTTGAAAATTTAAGTGACCGACAAAAACGAAGAAAAACAGAATGTATAAGAAACTCTCCAGAAGAATATTTATCGTTTGCAGTCAAAAAGAAACTTAAATCAGCCAATGCAATACGTCTACGACTTTATTAGAAACCACCCTGAACATGTGAAGAAAATTAGAGCATTATGTGAAGATTTACCTCAAAGATCAGCAAAAATAACAAAAGAAAAGGCTTTGAACGTTTTTGTGATTGCTAAACTAACTCGATACCAATACAATATTGTAAAAGCAGCGGCAGAAGAAGTAGGACACAATAATGTATACCCTAGCTATTATCAAATTCAAAAAGCCAAAACCGAATGCTATCGGTCTCCTGACTCTATAAGTGTTACAGAAACTTCGGTAAATATCAAGTTACAATGTTTGCTCGATAAAACTGCTAGTAGGTTGTTATTAACACTAAACGAAGATGCAGTTAAAGGTAAAAATCTCGGTTTAATTTCTAAGCGGGGTTATGACGGGTCTTCTAATCAAGCAAATTACAAACTGACATTTTCTAATTTGTCAGAGGACGATTCTAACGTTTTTATGTGTAGTTTTGTGCCAATTAAATTATATATAGTGCTGATGATGGTTGTACAATATAGCAGAACAATCGTTCATCTTCTACTCGATACTGTAGACCAATCATGTATACATTTATTAAAGACACTCCGGAAACTGTTAAATCATGTGTCGCTTAAATCGAAGATCAAATTAAATCTTTAAATTCCCCCAAGGCTGGATTCAACACAAATATTGACCACAAATAAATTAGTATTTACAATGGTAGACGGAAAAATTTGTAACATTATTTCAGAAACAACTTCGTCTCTTTATTTATCTAGAGCAGATAATACACCAATTGCTTCAAATTATTATTCATTCGGTTTATCCAGCTTGCATACTTGGGTTAGATTTATGGAATGCATACTCCACATAGCCATTTAAATCATGGTCTGCTGCAACTCCAGAAAAATGCCATTAAAAAAGGCAAAGAAAAATCAAATTCAAAATGAGTTTAGAATCAAAACGGAACTAGTAATTGACCAAGTAAAACAGGGTCAAGAAACAACAACTGATGGCTATACGGATAGAAAATTTTTTGATCAACCTGATGTTACAGCACAAATTACAGGAGTAAATAAGGATTTAATTATCCGATTCAAAACCTTCTTACAAGCTTTATCCTGTGGTCACCAAATTAATGCAGAAAAATTTAAAATGTATTCGTTAGAAACGGCCAAATTATATGTTTCATTATACAGTTGGTATTATATGCCAGTATCTGTACATAAAATACTTTTACATGGTGCAGGGATTATTGAACATGCAATTATACCTATTGGACAACTTTCTGAAGATGCCCAAGAAGCAAATCATAATTTTTTTAGAAAATACAGAGAAGAACATTCAAGAAAAACATCACGCGTACATAACAATAGAGATGTGTTAAATAGTTTATTATTGGCGTCCGATCCATTTATATCAAGTTTAGACAGTTATAATTCAGTTACTGAAGAATTAGATGATTTAAAATATTTACTTGTTAATATAAGTTAGATACCGAAGAGAATGTTGGTAAATATATTCCAGATTAGGACGTAAAGATATGTTATGTGCACCATTCGATTTACCAAATAGTGTACTTGCACGGGGTCCAAACAGATTTTTGGACAATTTACTTTATAGACGTTTCTTTTAGACGAATCATCAGTTATCACACCGCTTGATATTTTTCAGTAATTTTCTAAAATAAATCCACAAATACAGAAATACAAACTATTGTTAGGTAGTCCATGTGTGTCGCTAGCATATACATAAAGCGAAATTACCTCAACGTTGACACAATAAGTCAGAAAAACGCAATCAAATTCACACCATATTTAGCGCGCTACTGTTAACAAACGCAACATACCTACCTTTGACGGTGTGTAAATATTACAAAAAAAAATTCAAAAAACTATAATATGTTGGTTTTGGGTGGACTATACGCAGTCAATTCTGAAAATATTATAAAAGGGGCATTTAAATTATGCAAAGTCTCAAATTTCTAATTTATTAAAAAGAATTTCGATAAACTATAAATTTAGATATAATACAAATAATAATATTTCATTAATTAAATCAATTAAGGAAAAAGTTAGAGTAAATAATTTAATTTCTGTTAGGGCAGATAAGGGAAACACTTTAGTATTTTTACCTAAAAATGATTATTTAGAAAAAGTCAATGATTTTATAACAGATTCTAATCTAGAAATTTTAAATAGAGATCCAACAAATAAATACCAAAACCAAATAAAACAAACAATTAAAAATTGTGAAATTACTTTAACACCATACGAGAAACATAACATAATATATCCAAATCCACAACCACCAAAATTATACGGTTTAGTTAAAATACATAAACCTAACATTCCTATTAGACCTGTAGTTTCATACATACATGCACCAAACCACATGCTAGCTAAAACATTAAATAATATAATTAATAATTTAGGATACACTCCAAAATATTCAGTTAAAAACACTTCTGAATTAATTAATAAATTAAGTAACATTAACTTACCACCACTATGTAAAATAGTTAGTTTTGATGTTACGAGTATGTTTTCACAAATACCCCCACAGGAATGTATTCCTTTATTAGAAAATGTTTTAGTTAACAATAACATTGAATTAACAAAAAGGATAGAGTTGATTCAATTATTTGAACTTTGTATTAATCAAAATTATTTTATTTTTAATGATAAAATTTATCTTCAGAAAGATGGGTTACCAATGGGTAGTCCCATTTCACCACTATTGGCTAATATTTTTATGGAAAATATAGAAGATCAAATATTTGAATCAAATCTATCAAATAAAATTGTATTTTGGTTTCGTTATGTTGACGATATTTTGGCATGTTTTGATAGTTCTTTCGAATACATTGACGACTTTTTAATTTTTATTAATACTTTACACCAAAAAATTAAATTTACACTAGAAATTGAACAAAACAGATCTATTAACTTTTTAGACAAGCCGGGATTACATTGGTAGTGAATCACGAACGTGGCTCACGCTTAAAGTAATTCGTGTCATACGCTTGCGTGCAATCGTTTCGTGAAGGTGACGTTTTGCGTTTACACTTGTCAAAGTGTTTTCCAAAAAGTGTTCTGTACAGGCGTGAACATGGAGTCGTTTGTGTTGGAAGCTACTATTACAACCTGCGAAATAATAGCCGCAGAAATTTTAAAGACTCAGATTTTGATGAAGAAAAAAAAGAAAACAAGAAAGAAGAGAAGATGGTGGACCAGGGAGTGGATTTTGAATAGAAATGTTACTGGAGCTTCAGCATTAATTCAAAACGAACTTTATTCAGCATATCCGGAGGATATGTATTCCTTGATTTTCGTGTGACTTTAAGAACCTGTCCATTATCGGAAACCACACAACTTTTGGCACATACACATCGTCAGTAGAACAGCCGTTTTTGAAGCTTTCTTTAATTTTTTTTATTTCTTGCAAATATGAACTGCGCAACTTATTAAATTTTGCAAGTACATGTTTTGCCGTAAAATTTTCAATGTTCAGCTGAGCAACAATTCTTTCTACAGCTGCGTCTCGTGCATCTCTTTTATGGTACTTTCTACTTTGGGCTTTTAGGATTCCACATCACAGGCTCAGTTTCATACAGTTCCACAAATCGAACTGTGTCCCGATCGTTCATTTTCAAAATTGATGAATTTGGGACACTCATTGCTGTCAAAACCTAACCAAACATCGATTGAATTTCACCACTTTTTTTGACAACTGATCCCTTCACGACTGTTTGTAGGCGTGAAATATTAAACATGTCTAATATCAACCCTGTCGTGGCGTGAATTGTTCGTGAAACAATCGTACTTCACGAAAATCTAGTTACATTAGTCGTGGGAAAAGAGTGAACCACGAAAGCGTGAGCCACGTTCGTGATTCACTACCAATGTAATCCCGGCTTAAAAAACGTCCAGAGCACCTAATGTAGATTATTTAATTGTATTGTTAAAAGATTACAAGAACGAAAAAACAGAGCGTCTTCACTTTAGCAAATTAAACATAAAAATTAATTCAGAAAACATACTCGAATACTCAATTTATAGGAAACCTACACAAACTGATATTACCATACCACATAACTCTTGTCATCATAATACACATAAATTAGCAGCATATCAATCTTTAGTACACAGAGCTCTAACAATTCCTTTAGATAAAAATAATTTTAATAGAGAAATTTCCATTATTAAACAAATTGCATATAGCAATGGTTATAACACTACACTTATTGACACTTTAATTAAAAAGAAAAATTATAAATTAGCTATTCAAAAAGTTTATTCCATTAATAACACTGATAAAACATTAAAATACGTTTCAATTCCATATTTTGGTAAAATTTCAGAAAAGATTGCTAAAATTCTAAATAACACAAATAAATATAAAGTCATTTTTAAAACAAATAAAAATATTCTATACTCTCTTTTCAATGCTAAAGACAAAATTAATGATTTGCTAAAATCAGGTATTTATAAATTGAATTGTTCACATTGTGATTCAGTATACAGTGTGTCCCAAATAGAGTAGTATTGCATGGGTATCTTTCTTATTAATAAAGATACAGATTCGGTTAAATGGGCAATGTTGTGCAGTTTTTCATGCTGGTTTAGATACTGCTTAGAAAGATCAAACATTCCGAACCCTTCAAAAGATATCCGCAAAAAACCACAAAATCCATTTTCCGAAAAAGTCGATTATTTCGCTTGTTATAAAAGTTACAGAAAATTGTTTTATACAAAAGTTACTTGATTCATTAAGTTAAACAAAAATATGTTTACAAAAAAAATATCGCAAAGGCCGTTTTCGAGATATTGATAGCAACTTTCTTATTTTAAATGGGCGCCATCTTGGATTTTCAAATGAATAAATTGCATTTTTTTTCTGCATTCAACGATGTATAACAATCTATGTTAAAAATAAAAAATAACGGCATACTTAATGGTTTTTGTATTAAATAAAGTAAGCCATGAAAACAAGTGAATTTTAACAAAAAAAACTTCGAACAAAATGTATTTATAGTTATTAACGATATTTACAATAAACGTTAAATCTACTATAGGTAATTTTAATCGCAGTAAATGTTCAAAATGTTGACCATTGTTAACCAAACATAACTGGCATCTTTTTAAAATACTTGCAGTTACTTTACGTAATGTATTGCGATTAATACTATTTAACGCCTCTTGTACAGATTGTTCCAATTCGTTAACATTGTTTTAATTAAAATTACTACCATACACTTCACTTGTTTTCATGGCTTACTTTATTTAGTACAAAAACTATTAAGTTTGTCGATATTTTTTATATTAAACATAGATTGTTATACATCGTTGAATGCAGAAAAAAAATGCAATTTTTTCATTTGAAAATCCAAGATGGCGCCCATTTGAAATAAGAAAGTTGCTATCAATATCTCGAAAACGGCGTTTACGATATTTTTTTTGTAAACATATGTTTGTTTATCTTAATGAACCAAGTAACTTTTGTATAAAAAAATTTTCTGTAACTTCTATAATAAGCAAAATAATCGACTTTTTCGAAAAATGGATATTGTGGTTTTTTGCGGATATCTTTTGAAGGGTTCGGAATGTTTGATCTTTCTAAGCAGCATCTAAACCAGCATGAAAAACTGCACAACATTGCCCATTTAACCGAATCCGTATCTTTATTAATAAGAAAGATAGCCATGCAATACTACTCTATTTGGGACACACTGTATATAGGTCAAACAATTAGAAATTTCAGTATTAGGCAAAAAGAACATATCCGTTGTTACAAATATAAACATGCACATAAATCAAATTTTGCTAAACATTTGTTAGAACAAAATCACACATTAACATCTAATAATACAATTAAATTTTTACACTTTTCTGATAACAAAAATAAATTAAATATATTAGAAGCTTTTGAAATTTATAAACACACAAAAAACAACATACCTTTAATGAATGAGCAAATTGATCTCTTAGATTCTTCTTTACTGAAGATTTTGGAATAAATATCTTTTTAAAACACCGATAAGCGACTGACCTCCGACGGGTTGACTGGGGCCAGCTGCTTCACGCAGTGTTAAAATAATAGAATCAAGGAGTTACTATATTTTGCATTTGTTATAATATTTTATATAGCTTTTGACAATGGCACAATGATGCCGAAATACGTATAAAGCGAATAAATCTTATTATTTCCCGTTGAAATCGATATTTTATTTAATATTTATTATTTATATAATCATGGATTTCAACAAAGTGACGCTTGAGAATGTCAATATATCTAATTATATTTAAATTTTTGAAAAGTTTGTATTTTGAACCGATGTACAGTCAGCGACAAATGTTTTCACCACTGTAACCCGCTTTACTGAGAAATATAACAGATTTCTATATTTCATTTCATTTCATCTTCTTAACAGTGTTACCAACATACCTATATAAAAAAAGAACTACGTTATGGCACCTCTTATATTTCTCATAAAAACGTATTCAGTGGTATCATACTGGTGAAAACATTTGTCGCTGACTGCACAGTCGTTCCATTGAGTCGCCCCACTGTGCGACGCGAGAGGAACAACGCAGGACAATTGGTTTTAACATAATCTCGGTAGCGGCTGCTTTATACACGATATATGATAATCTGTTCTACATCAAAATATAATATTTGATCTACTTTATACATGGTGCTTGTTATTTCCCATCCCTTCCAACACTATCAGTTGTACAACATATTAATTTTGACATTAGTACATTATATTTATATATTCAATCTGGATCGCAGATCTTGCCTAGTTAGTGATCTGTAGCCTATCTGTCAGGAGGATACTGTCTCAGACAAACAAGTGTTAATATTTGTAGGATAATTGTATTTGTATAATAATAATTTAAGTAATTTTAGTTCCTTACGTTTTACATATAGGTGTTTCACGACAGTCGGTAAGAGAAATTTGTACATTCTATCAAGTCTATGGATTTGGGTTTTTTAAAAGGGAATAATAGCTAGTTTAAAAGGGATACTAAATGGGACTGTGGGATTGTGTTAAACCCTTTTGTTGATCTAAAACAGTAAAGAACAAAAAAAATGAGAGGACAAAGTGATTTTAGTATAATTTGTATTTAACAAAAAAGGATGACTAGATGTAAATACATCAAAATAAGGAGAATTTTATGCTGAACAACATGAGAATATTGGAAAATGAGCATGAGTTTTCCTTAAAGAAATTACAAAAATATAAATGGAAATTAATGATATTTCCAAAGGTAGCCGATTTGAATATCAAAATATATGGGAATTTTAATACAAAAATAAAAAGGTACAAAAAGAATTTGGTAATTTTAAGTTAAACAAAAGAAAGCTGGAAATAAACAACAAAAATACGAGTGTGACGTCATATTGTTTGATATTACCATGGATACGAGTCAAAATGTTAGACAAAAGCGACTCACCTATAAAATAAAAATTCAGACATTTGACCATCAGTGTGGAATGTATCAACGTTGAATCCACATTGCTCAGGAGATCATTTTGGGGAAAAGGAAGCGTTGTTTGTGTCGTCCATTTTGAACATAGATCGTGAAGTGTATTGATCTGAAGTTTGCATCGATCAAGGGTACTGGATCCGAGGTCATCCGGATACAGACGAGTTTTAAAAAGTTACATCGATCCAAGAAAGTTAAGTGGCAAAGTTTAAATTAAACTATTAAAAGGGGTTTAATTGGGTATTGGCTTGATAGGGATTTTTGTTTACTCTTTAGTTAAGTAAAACTTTATTGTTGAAAGATAATTGTTTCTTTTGGCAATTTTAATATAATTTGTTTATGGGTTGTTAAATAAAAGTTTGTTGTTGCCTTGGCAATTAATCATACCAGAGTGTTTGATTTCCTGGATGCTGTAATTGGGCAGCTTTATAAAATGAATAATTTTGTTAAATAAAAGTTTGTTGTTGCCTTGGCAATTAATCATACCAGAGTGTTTGATTTCCTGGATGCTGTAATTGGGCAGCTTTATAAAATGAATAATTTTGTTTGTTAAATTTTAGTCCCAGCTATTTAGTGGAGCCACGGTTTGAGGAGTGTAATCAAATTACCCTGAGATATGAGTAAGTTTTTTTTGTGCGTCCGACTGAGCTGACCTATTAATTTAAAAGTTAATAAAAATTTTGTAAGGTGGGTTTATTCTAATACTCATCTTGGTAAGTTTTAAATATTTGTTTTAATAATAATGGGCCAGTATAAATAGAGTAATATATATTTAATTTTTGGTAATAATTATTCTTTTTTGTTTAAATTCATTAAACCACCACCGAGTCATACAAACGAAGGACCAATTCGCGATTCAAACTAAGCGTACGCCCTCTGGTGGTGAGAACGTGAACAACGCGCTTGACGTTACAGATGGGATTACAAATACAATACACGTTCTAAACCACGTGTATATTTTTGTGTCAGTGCACAATTTTTAAAGTTTTGTTTATAAATTATAGCGGCCGTCAATTTTTTTTAAATGGTTATTATTGGTTGTAATTTTAGTGATAGTTTATAAAGTAATGGAGGCCAGTTCTAGTTCAGTTAAGACTTCATCAAAAAGTAATGTGGATTGTTGCGTTTATGGTTGCAATTCTGTGTACAGAAAAAACAGCAACTTAAGTTATCATGCTTTTCCTAAGCCTGGGAAAGATAAAGTTTCAATTGAAACTTGTTTTGGTGGTATTGAAACTGTTGATCGCAGAAAAGCTTGGGAAAGTAATTTGAAAATGGGAAAAAAGGCATCAAACTATATGCGAGTTTGTTCTCGACATTTTCGAAAAGAAGATTTCTTTTATGCAGGTAAAGAACAAATAGCACCAAAAGTATGGGACTAGTTATTAACTCAATGTTTCAGCATGGCAAGGGAGACAGCGTTTAATACCTTCTGCTGTACCAAGCCAAAATCTTCCATGCCGCAGCCATGATACTGCAGAAACAATAAAGAAAATAAAGGATTCACGTTCTCCAAGATCACAGCGCATTCAAAAAAGAAGAAATAACATCGTCAAAGACGAAAGGTGCGAGGACACAGAAGACTTGCTTCAAGATTCTAGTATGTTGGAAAGAAAATTGCCCAACGATGAAAACAACCGAATCAATGCCACCGAAATAAATAAGTCAAATAGTCAGAATGACCATATAGAAGCTGCCGAAAGTCTTTTGTTATTAAATCCAAGTGCACAACTAGGGACTTTGGTGTTCAAGTAGATCTCATGACAAAAGAAGTTCAGGACTGCGAAGTGCAAGTGAACACGAATTCGGCAATAACCATATGTGATTTTATTAAAACCGATGTGCAGTTAAACAGTGCAACGGGATTAAACTCTTTTTTATTGTTGAACTATTTGGTTCATGTTCTTGGAAATATTAGAAAAGATAGGCGTAGACACCGATTAACATTGTATTATGCTTCATGAAAATGAAATTGGATGTACCATATGTAATAAATAAATAAAAGATGAAGATGAGATTGTGAACTGTGCTGTGCAACTGGTGGCTGATAATAAGAATGCACGAACGACAATAAAGGATTACGAACAGGTAGGTATTTTTAATTTAAAAAATGTTTAAATGTTATTCCAAGGTAATAAAAATAGATTTTATGTTGTAGGTTATTGAACAATATAATGATGATGAATTCATCGCCCATTTTCGTATTTCTCGAGAGATGGTAGAGGAACTATCGAAAAAATTCAGGGTAAGTGATGTATATTTAAGCCATATTACCAATGGTAAATACTATATCAGCATATTTTAGGTAATACATTAATATAATTAATTTGTGTTTAGAAAACAGAAGAGGTAATATCTCCCCTAAAAAATAACTTCTGGTGTTCCTGTGGTTTGCAGGACATCAAACTGCATCTTTCCGAGATGTATGCGATCGCTTCGACTTGTGTCTAAGTTTCTTACACTATATCACAACCAGAATATCGACATTTTTAAGCTGCATGGCAAATCAGGTAATAAAATTGTCAGCTCAATTAGAAAAATATAAAACGATGGAGTTCTATCGTCTGAAGAAATCAATCCCAAATGTTATCGGTATCTATAGTTCGTTCAAGCATCGGTTACATAGTTTAAAAGATTTGTATTTGTTTCCTTGAACTGCCATTATTTTTTTAATCTTTAATCTTTAGTTCAATGTAAAACATTATTTATTTATAGGTTGCATTGATGGTAGTCATATTAAAATAGACAAGCCAACCGAAAGGTCAATCGACTACTTTAACAGAAAGGATTTTTACTCAAAAATACTCCAAGGAGTTTGCGACCACGAACTCAATTTTATTGACATATTCATTGGCTATCCTGGGGGCTATTCTCGAATCATGCGCTATAATTCGTATACGCTATGAGCAGAATAGCGCACGAAATCAACGGAGTCGTATTCTCGAGAGGTGGTATGCGCTAAAATTCTCTCAACTACCGTGCGAATTGTAACGAGTGTGTGTAAGGCGTGCGATATCTTGCGTTACTTAACTTGAGCAAGCAATGAGTGGCTACGTCACAACTTTATGACGTATCTGTGACGTTTTCGACGCGATCGGGTGCGCTTAGTTGTTTTCGGACCAACGCCAACGTTTCTTTCCACGTGTTTGTTTTGGTAATTCTTTTTAAAATTGAATGATATAATTTATCTAATATTCGTGATATTCTTCGGACAATAGCATTAACTCTTCACCTCAAGACACATATAGCGTGGTAACTGAGAGAAGAGTTTATTAATACTGTAATACTTAAATTAAAAAACAATAATAAAAGAGAGTTTGCTTTGAAACTAAAGTTAATTGTAATTAGAATTATGTACCTACAACACAAACATGGAAAAAAAATTATCCTTATTTTCATTTATTAAGAATGATTTAATTTAAAAATATTGTTTATTTAGGTATAATACTGAAGAAGGCATTGTGTGGTGCCGAAATATATATTCTCTTCAATTTGATTTTTAATTTTTTTTAAATTAATTTTTAATTTAATTAATTTTACGAAAACGACTGCCAAATATTTCTCAAAAAATTTTAATATAAATTGTTAATCAGCATAATCTAATAGGTAATAATTATATATAATAATAATATTAATAATAATAGTAATTTTTAGACTTTTATTTAGGCATTTATACTTAATTTTGAGACTAGGTTTTTTCTAACTAATAATAAACGCACACTAAAAACTAGTAATAAGCAATAATAAAATCGATTGACATTCTCAAGCGGTACTTTGTTAAAATTCATAATTATAGAAATAATAAATATTAAATAAAATATCGATGTTAACGTTAAAATCGATGTTTTATTTAATATTTATTATTTCTATAATAATAAAATCCTTACAACCGATAAAGAAGTGAAAAAACTACAGATGAGTATTATTTAAGTGGTCGTACACCAGCACTTATATTTTACTCAGATTCTACTCAACTTCAAGTTGGAAGTGAGTAAAAAGTGAGTGAGGAACATCTATGAATACCAAAACTGTCAGTTAGGCTGGGTTGAGTTGGAGATGAGTTGGAGTCTGACTTAAGTGTGCACTATGAATTTGGCCCTAAAAATCCTATTGTTTTAAAACGCCCGTTTTCTGTATTGTAGTGGCAAAAATATAGTGCTAATTAGTTTATTAGTAGCTCTTAGTCCCTCTTCCTTTTCGTTTAATTTAATACGGAGTTAAAAAGTGGCTATAGGAAACAAATATAAACTGGAAAAATGGCATTAGACGAACTTGTGTTATTATATGGAATAGATGTACTTGAAGAAATTGAAATTAATGCAGAAAGACCTCCAAAGAGATTTCACGCGCGAGATAATCCCTTCAATCTCTCAGATAGGCAATTTATTCGAATGTTTCGCCTTACAAAAGAGCTAACGCGTGTTGTTATTGATCTTGTTCGAGACTACATACCAGCACAATCTCGAACATCTGCTTTGGATATCCAAGCCAAGGTAAACCTTTATTTTCAGCAGTGTTGTAATCCTTATTTAATTACCTTCGCATATTGTAGGTTTTAATTGCATTACGTTTTTTTGCAAGCGGCAGCTATCAACTGGACACAGCTTCAAACATTTGTTTAGCTGTAAGCCAATCTTCAGTTTCTCGAGCCATAAACGAAGTTATTAATGCTTTAAATCGTCCCGATATTTTTAATGAGTTTGTCAAGTTTCCTGAAAGTTTAAATGAAATGAACACTTTGCGCAATGAGTAAATATTGTAAGTATTTTGCTACTTTTATGCTTATTGCAAAATTTAACTTTACAGGTTTTACAATAGATTTGGATTTCCAGGAGTAATAGGCTGTTTCGACTGCACACATGTAGCCATATTTCCATCTTATATTGAAGATCCCCTTTACCCGGAATATATTTATGTGAATCGAAAAGGATATCATTCAATCAATGTTCAGCTTGTAAGTATATAGATATTGGTACCTATGGTAGAATTCTGTGTTATAAGGTATGTAGGTAGGTACCTTAAGTGTTGGTAATTTTAGATCTGTGATTGGAGACTAAAGATCCTAAATGTAAATGCAAGATATCCCGGAACCACCCATGATTCATTTATATGGAACAATTCTAATGTTAAACGGATTTTAGAAAATCTTCATAACAACGGACACAACGATTATTATCTCTTAGGTAAACTAAATTTATTTTACAACCTACTACCTGTAAAATGTCATTTATTACTACTACATTAATCCCTGTAGGGGATTCTGGATATGCTTTGCGCCCATGGTGCTTAACTCCTTTAGCAGAAGATCCTGAACCTGATAGTCCAGAAGAATCATATAATACCGTGTGTCCCTGGGAAGACGGAACATAGGGATCGTACAATGGTAATTTTTTAAAATGGTCCACGAGTGCTTTGAATTTCTATTTGGTGGAAGCGTCGACGTCGTTATGTCAGCTGTTTAACGCGCTTGCTAATACAGATGTAATACGCGCGTGCGTTATACTAACAAACGATTCAACAATTATTTACAATACCTACGAATTGACAGCCGCGCTCTTGAAAGTCAGTTAGAAATAAAATTATTAATTATTTGTTCAAATTGGTTCATGTAAATGTAGAAAGAAAGTGTTTTAATTAAATTAAATGAGACTGAGTATCATTATAAAGGTAATACCTAAATACAAAATAATTTGTTTGCAGTTGAAGTTATGGTTCTAAGATCTTTTTCAGATTATAATGGATTAGGTGAACAATTAAGGCTTTTCGCAAGTTACGCATTATTAGAAACTGAAAATGAAATTACGAAAATTATACTAGTAGATACATAAAATAATGCTGTGGACCTGTGTTAGAAAACTTTCCTTTATGGTATGCAAGAATCCGACTCCTTAAAAATCAAATACTTTTAATGTAACAATTATTTGATCACATTACATTGCCGTAGAAATAAAGATTTCATATTCGTACACACTAACTAATATTAATATTTGCTTTTTCTTTGATTTCATCTTAATACAGTCTTATGCAATTAGCATTGTAGCATGTTTCATCATCAAGCTGATTGTCGTATCAAATTCTTCGGTTATCATACATCAAGATCATCCTATTAAAGTAAATTTTCACATTTCACTTGTAATTTAACTGGGATTACTGATTGTCAACTGTAAACTGTACTTCAGTTAAGGTAGGACCCCATTTAAAAAAAAATTAACATGAACATAACCTTTAATTGTCTTTGGTTTTAGTAAATTGACATTTAAAACACAAACAAGAATTTTAATCTGGAGACGATCATACATGATCGGCATGGAAATCATTAACAATCGGTGATATTCGTGTAATTGTTTCAAGGCGAATGCTTCAAAGCACTCGTGGATCATTTTAAAAAATTAGCATTATAAGATCCCTATGTTCCGTCTTCCCAGGGACACACGGTATATGCCATAAAGCAATAGAGAGATGCAACGGGGTCCTGTACTTAAGCATCGTGTTCTTCATTATACTCGAACTATAGCTTCAAAAATTATAAATGCATGCGTCATACTTCACAATATGTGCATACAACAAAATGTACCTGATCCCGAGCCTGAAGATGAAGATAATATTATTGATTTTGGAATGATAATAAACAATGGGGAAAACGATAATGCTGATGAGCAGCAGGGAATACACAGAGTGAATCCATATTTAGCAGAAGCACGCAGGGTGCAGCGTCGTCTTATCACAAATTATTTTACAGAAACTTAATAGATTTGTATATAATTTTTAATTTATTGATATTAAATGGACATTAAATCTAACTAAAAATAAACAGCTGGGAAGTTTTATCCACTTGGTTTGGAGTAGCAGCCAATTATACGTTATTTTAAATAAAACAAGAAGTTTCATTCATGTCATAGGTACATATTGTATTTTTTTAACGTTTCGCCGATTAGGCTTCTTCAGAAATAAATATAAAACACAATCTAAAAATATAAAAAACACAAAACTTAGGATAGTGAACGAATTAGAAAAGTGAAAAACTTACCAAAATTATTACATAAAATATACAAAAACTACAGTGAAAAAACTGGTAAAAATCAGTAAAACAGGAACAATTAACAAAAGAAACGACGAATAAATAAAAAACACTGTAACTGTTGTGAAAACATTTTAAAAATTGAAAATTAAAAATTTTACAAATAACAAGACATGTTGCTTGAAGAGAAACAAGTCTGAGAATGAAGGAAAAACCACACAAGGTTAAAAGTTTGAAGGTAAAATTGAAAATGGAAAGATTTTATTTAAAATCTTTATAATAAAATTTAAAAAAGAAGTTAAAAAATAATTAGCAAAATGATCGTTGAAAAATTCAATTAGTAATATGGATAATAAAATTTAATTAATTAATTAAATTAAAATATATGGAATTTAAGTTTTCTACATCAGTACGATAATTAATACTGTTTGGCGACTTTTTAATCTCTAAACTTTCTAGAATTAGTCTTTTTTTTTTAAATTGGATTCATTATGAAGAATGGAGGTATTAGGGAAATCGAAATTGTGAAAGTTATCTATAGCATGATCTGATAGTGCTGTGTTAGGTTTGTTAGGGGTTAAAATTTTTTTTTTAATTGATTGTTTATGTTGTGAAATTCTGTTTTTTAAATATTGTTTTGTTTGGCCTATATATACAGAGTTACAATTATTACAGGGAATAGAATAAATTATGTTTGATTTAAAATCTGATTTAATTTTGTCTTTTAAATTACTGAAAAATTTTTTACCAATTGTATTATTATTGAAAAAAGCAGTTTTTATATTACATTGTTTAAATAGTTTTGCAATATCATTAGATAAATTAGGTATGTACGGAATGGATAGATAAGGGTAATTGTTTGGGTTGGGATTATTATTAATTTGTTTAGTTTGTTGTGTTGTTTTATTGTTTAGAGAAAACATTCTGTTTTTTATGTGTTTGTTAATGAAATTTAGGGGGTAGTTGTTGGATAGTAGTATATTTTTAACGATATTAATGTTTTCAGAGTGATATTGTTTATTAGATAGTAATATAGCACGGTCAATTAGGCTGTTAATGACACTTATTTTGTATTTAATTGAGGTGAATGAATTAAAATCTAAATAACGGTTTGATTTAACAGATTTTCTATACCAATTAGTGTTTATTTTACCTGACTGAGATCTGAAAAGGCTGATATCTAAGAAATTGATGGAATTGTTATTAAAATTTTCTTTTTCTATAGTAAATTGAAGGTGGGTATTATAGTTGTTAAAAATATTGAAAATTGTTTGTATGTAATTTTGATTAGCACCAATTATTATATCATCTACGTATGTAAGGTTTATTATTTAACAATTGAGTTTCCATGTCACCTAAGACCAGTTCAGCTATGGTTGAAGATAAGGGGGAGCCCATTGGGACACCAAAAGTTTGGGAATAAATTTTATTATTGCATGAAAAGTATGTTGAATTTAAAACAAAATTAATAGTATACATGAAATCTTCTTTAGGGATATTAGTGAAATTTTTAATTTTTGACCAATTATTGTCTATAGCTTGAAGAGCAAGATTAATAGGAATATTAGTATATAATGAAACAATATCAAGAGAAAAAAGTTGATGATTATTAGGTAGAGTTACATTATCAATGAATTTTTTGAAACTCCAAGAATCTTTTACACTGTATTTGTTTAGTTTAGTAATATTAACAAGTATATTAGATAAGTATTTTGAAAGATTATAAGTAGGGCCAGTATACGATGAGACTATGGGACGTAAAGGAATATTATTTTTGTGTAATTTTGGAAGACCATATAGAGTGGGTGGTGTACTATTGTGGATTATTAGTTTTTTGTAAATGTTATTGTCAATATAATTGTTATCTAACCAAGATTTAATAATTTTATTGTTTTTTAATTGGATGGCTGAAGTGGGATCTTTTTTTTCCAATTTGTAAGTATTATGATCATTAAGCAATTCATTAATTTTATTATTATAATCTGTTTTATTAATAATAACAGTTTTTTGTGTTTTGTCAGCATTTGTTATAAGAATATCATTGTTGGCTTGAAGAAATTTTTTAGTTATGTTAATTTTATTAAGTAATAGTTTATTTTGTTTTTGTTGTAGTGGGGGAAGAATGTTAGTTTTATTTTTATTAGTGAAATTAGTTATGATATTGCAAAATTTTGTTCTAATATTATGTTGATTATTATTATCAATATTACTAATTGCTTTCTCGACATTAATGATAAAGGACTCAAGAGGAAGCTTTTGATATGGATTGAAAATATTAAATTTTGGGCCCAGTTTCAGTATATCAAGGACGTCTGTTGGAATATTTTTATTATTGGATAGATTTTCTATACAATTGTTGTTATTATTAATTGTGAAAAGGTCAGGGTTTGGAGTATCATTACTATTATTTTTTTTTTCTAAGAGAAAAAGTTTTTTATTATGTTTTGAGATGATTTGTTGACGGGTATTATTAATGAAACATGTTAACTGAGAAATAAATTGAGCAATAATAAGTTTGGGAATAAATATTTCTAGTGAGTTTTTATAATTGATAATTTTTTGTTTGAGATAATTTAATAGGGAAAATGAATCATTGATGATTAAAGACATAGTAGTTAAAGAGAATTGTAAAAGGGCATTATTAAATTTATTAGCATTATTATTGTTTTGGAAATTTAAGTGTTTGAAATTTTTTTGTAAAAATTTTGGTATTAACAATTTTAATTTACAATTTTTTAAAAAATTTATTCGTTCACTCACCTTTACAATGGTTAGGCTATCTTTTTTTATTTTTTTGAATATTTCTGAGCTTCTTGAACCATAATTTAGTTGGATTTGATGATAAAATTCTTGATTGAAGTCCATGATGATGAAATTGTGAAGTTGTAAGTTTGTATTCTTGATGTTGGAATGTAAAATTGTAAATGTGAAATAGATACTGATTAGTGGTTAGCAATGAAAAATCAACCTCCAAATGTTGATTTGGGTATGTAATTAAAAATAAACAGCTGGGAAGTTTTATCCACTTGGTTTGGAGTAGCAGCCAATTATACGTTATTTTAAATAAAACAAGAAGTTTCATTCATGTCATAGGTACATATTGTATTTTTTTAACGTTTCGCCGATTAGGCTTCTTCAGAAATAAATATAAAACACAATCTAAAAATATAAAAAACACAAAACTTAGGATAGTGAACGAATTAGAAAAGTGAAAAACTTACCAAAATTATTACATAAAATATACAAAAACTACAGTGAAAAAACTGGTAAAAATCAGTAAAACAGGAACAATTAACAAAAGAAACGACGAATAAATAAAAAACACTGTAACTGTTGTGAAAACATTTTAAAAATTGAAAATTAAAAATTTTACAAATAACAAGACATGTTGCTTGAAGAGAAACAAGTCTGAGAATGAAGGAAAAACCACACAAGGTTAAAAGTTTGAAGGTAAAATTGAAAATGGAAAGATTTTATTTAAAATCTTTATAATAAAATTTAAAAAAGAAGATAAAAAATAATTAGCAAAATGATCGTTGAAAAATTCAATTAGTAATATGGATAATAAAATTTAATTAATTAATTAAATTAAAATATATGGAATTTAAGTTTTCTACATCAGTACGATAATTAATACTGTTTGGCGACTTTTTAATCTCTAAACTTTCTAGAATTAGTCTTTTTTTTAAATTGGATTCATTATGAAGAATGGAGGTATTAGGGAAATCGAAATTGTGAAAGTTATCTATAGCATGATCTGATAGTGCTGTGTTAGGTTTGTTAGGGGTTAAAATTTTTTTTTTAATTGATTGTTTATGTTGTGAAATTCTGTTTTTTAAATATTGTTTTGTTTGGCCTATATATACAGAGTTACAATTATTACAGGGAATAGAATAAATTATGTTTGATTTAAAATCTGATTTAATTTTGTCTTTTAAATTACTGAAAAATTTTTTACCAATTGTATTATTATTGAAAAAAGCAGTTTTTATATTACATTGTTTAAATAGTTTTGCAATATCATTAGATAAATTAGGTATGTACGGAATGGATAGATAAGGGTAATTGTTTGGGTTGGGATTATTATTAATTTGTTTAGTTTGTTGTGTTGTTTTATTGTTTAGAGAAAACATTCTGTTTTTTATGTGTTTGTTAATGAAATTTAGGGGGTAGTTGTTGGATAGTAGTATATTTTTAACGATATTAATGTTTTCAGAGTGATATTGTTTATTAGATAGTAATATAGCACGGTCAATTAGGCTGTTAATGACACTTATTTTGTATTTAATTGAGGTGAATGAATTAAAATCTAAATAACGGTTTGATTTAACAGATTTTCTATACCAATTAGTGTTTATTTTACCTGACTGAGATCTGAAAAGGCTGATATCTAAGAAATTGATGGAATTGTTATTAAAATTTTCTTTTTCTATAGTAAATTGAAGGTGGGTATTATAGTTGTTAAAAATATTGAAAATTGTTTGTATGTAATTTTGATTAGCACCAATTATTATATCATCTACGTATCTTTTATAAAAACATATGTAAGGTTTATTATTTAACAATTGAGTTTCCATGTCACCTAAGACCAGTTCAGCTATGGTTGAAGATAAGGGGGAGCCCATTGGGACACCAAAAGTTTGGGAATAAATTTTATTATTGCATGAAAAGTATGTTGAATTTAAAACAAAATTAATAGTATACATGAAATCTTCTTTAGGGATATTAGTGAAATTTTTAATTTTTGACCAATTATTGTCTATAGCTTGAAGAGCAAGATTAATAGGAATATTAGTATATAATGAAACAATATCAAGAGAAAAAAGTTGATGATTATTAGGTAGAGTTACATTATCAATGAATTTTTTGAAACTCCAAGAATCTTTTACACTGTATTTGTTTAGTTTAGTAATATTAACAAGTATATTAGATAAGTATTTTGAAAGATTATAAGTAGGGCCAGTATACGATGAGACTATGGGACGTAAAGGAATATTATTTTTGTGTAATTTTGGAAGACCATATAGAGTGGGTGGTGTACTATTGTGGATTATTAGTTTTTTGTAAATGTTATTGTCAATATAATTGTTATCTAACCAAGATTTAATAATTTTATTGTTTTTTAATTGGATGGCTGAAGTGGGATCTTTTTTTTCCAATTTGTAAGTATTATGATCATTAAGCAATTCATTAATTTTATTATTATAATCTGTTTTATTAATAATAACAGTTTTTTGTGTTTTGTCAGCATTTGTTATAAGAATATCATTGTTGGCTTGAAGAAATTTTTTAGTTATGTTAATTTTATTAAGTAATAGTTTATTTTGTTTTTGTTGTAGTGGGGGAAGAATGTTAGTTTTATTTTTATTAGTGAAATTAGTTATGATATTGCAAAATTTTGTTCTAATATTATGTTGATTATTATTATCAATATTACTAATTGCTTTCTCGACATTAATGATAAAGGACTCAAGAGGAAGCTTTTGATATGGATTGAAAATATTAAATTTTGGGCCCAGTTTCAGTATATCAAGGACGTCTGTTGGAATATTTTTATTATTGGATAGATTTTCTATACAATTGTTGTTATTATTAATTGTGAAAAGGTCAGGGTTTGGAGTATCATTACTATTATTTTTTTTTTCTAAGAGAAAAAGTTTTTTATTATGTTTTGAGATGATTTGTTGACGGGTATTATTAATGAAACATGTTAACTGAGAAATAAATTGAGCAATAATAAGTTTGGGAATAAATATTTCTAGTGAGTTTTTATAATTGATAATTTTTTGTTTGAGATAATTTAATAGGGAAAATGAATCATTGATGATTAAAGACATAGTAGTTAAAGAGAATTGTAAAAGGGCATTATTAAATTTATTAGCATTATTATTGTTTTGGAAATTTAAGTGTTTGAAATTTTTTTGTAAAAATTTTGGTATTAACAATTTTAATTTACAATTTTTTAAAAAATTTATTCGTTCACTCACCTTTACAATGGTTAGGCTATCTTTTTTTATTTTTTTGAATATTTCTGAGCTTCTTGAACCATAATTTAGTTGGATTTGATGATAAAATTCTTGATTGAAGTCCATGATGATGAAATTGTGAAGTTGTAAGTTTGTATTCTTGATGTTGGAATGTAAAATTGTAAATGTGAAATAGATACTGATTAGTGGTTAGCAATGAAAAATCAACCTCCAAATGTTGATTTGGGTATGTAATTAAAAATAAACAGCTGGGAAGTTTTATCCACTTGGTTTGGAGTAGCAGCCAATTATACGTTATTTTAAATAAAACAAGAAGTTTCATTCATGTCATAGGTACATATTGTATTTTTTTAACGTTTCGCCGATTAGGCTTCTTCAGAAATAAATATAAAACACAATCTAAAAATATAAAAAACACAAAACTTAGGATAGTGAACGAATTAGAAAAGTGAAAAACTTACCAAAATTATTACATAAAATATACAAAAACTACAGTGAAAAAACTGGTAAAAATCAGTAAAACAGGAACAATTAACAAAAGAAACGACGAATAAATAAAAAACACTGTAACTGTTGTGAAAACATTTTAAAAATTGAAAATTAAAAATTTTACAAATAACAAGACATGTTGCTTGAAGAGAAACAAGTCTGAGAATGAAGGAAAAACCACACAAGGTTAAAAGTTTGAAGGTAAAATTGAAAATGGAAAGATTTTATTTAAAATCTTTATAATAAAATTTAAAAAAGAAGTTAAAAAATAATTAGCAAAATGATCGTTGAAAAATTCAATTAGTAATATGGATAATAAAATTTAATTAATTAATTAAATTAAAATATATGGAATTTAAGTTTTCTACATCAGTACGATAATTAATACTGTTTGGCGACTTTTTAATCTCTAAACTTTCTAGAATTAGTCTTTTTTTTAAATTGGATTCATTATGAAGAATGGAGGTATTAGGGAAATCGAAATTGTGAAAGTTATCTATAGCATGATCTGATAGTGCTGTGTTAGGTTTGTTAGGGGTTAAAATTTTTTTTTTAATTGATTGTTTATGTTGTGAAATTCTGTTTTTTAAATATTGTTTTGTTTGGCCTATATATACAGAGTTACAATTATTACAGGGAATAGAATAAATTATGTTTGATTTAAAATCTGATTTAATTTTGTCTTTTAAATTACTGAAAAATTTTTTACCAATTGTATTATTATTGAAAAAAGCAGTTTTTATATTACATTGTTTAAATAGTTTTGCAATATCATTAGATAAATTAGGTATGTACGGAATGGATAGATAAGGGTAATTGTTTGGGTTGGGATTATTATTAATTTGTTTAGTTTGTTGTGTTGTTTTATTGTTTAGAGAAAACATTCTGTTTTTTATGTGTTTGTTAATGAAATTTAGGGGGTAGTTGTTGGATAGTAGTATATTTTTAACGATATTAATGTTTTCAGAGTGATATTGTTTATTAGATAGTAATATAGCACGGTCAATTAGGCTGTTAATGACACTTATTTTGTATTTAATTGAGGTGAATGAATTAAAATCTAAATAACGGTTTGATTTAACAGATTTTCTATACCAATTAGTGTTTATTTTACCTGACTGAGATCTGAAAAGGCTGATATCTAAGAAATTGATGGAATTGTTATTAAAATTTTCTTTTTCTATAGTAAATTGAAGGTGGGTATTATAGTTGTTAAAAATATTGAAAATTGTTTGTATGTAATTTTGATTAGCACCAATTATTATATCATCTACGTATCTTTTATAAAAACATATGTAAGGTTTATTATTTAACAATTGAGTTTCCATGTCACCTAAGACCAGTTCAGCTATGGTTGAAGATAAGGGGGAGCCCATTGGGACACCAAAAGTTTGGGAATAAATTTTATTATTGCATGAAAAGTATGTTGAATTTAAAACAAAATTAATAGTATACATGAAATCTTCTTTAGGGATATTAGTGAAATTTTTAATTTTTGACCAATTATTGTCTATAGCTTGAAGAGCAAGATTAATAGGAATATTAGTATATAATGAAACAATATCAAGAGAAAAAAGTTGATGATTATTAGGTAGAGTTACATTATCAATGAATTTTTTGAAACTCCAAGAATCTTTTACACTGTATTTGTTTAGTTTAGTAATATTAACAAGTATATTAGATAAGTATTTTGAAAGATTATAAGTAGGGCCAGTATACGATGAGACTATGGGACGTAAAGGAATATTATTTTTGTGTAATTTTGGAAGACCATATAGAGTGGGTGGTGTACTATTGTGGATTATTAGTTTTTTGTAAATGTTATTGTCAATATAATTGTTATCTAACCAAGATTTAATAATTTTATTGTTTTTTAATTGGATGGCTGAAGTGGGATCTTTTTTTTCCAATTTGTAAGTATTATGATCATTAAGCAATTCATTAATTTTATTATTATAATCTGTTTTATTAATAATAACAGTTTTTTGTGTTTTGTCAGCATTTGTTATAAGAATATCATTGTTGGCTTGAAGAAATTTTTTAGTTATGTTAATTTTATTAAGTAATAGTTTATTTTGTTTTTGTTGTAGTGGGGGAAGAATGTTAGTTTTATTTTTATTAGTGAAATTAGTTATGATATTGCAAAATTTTGTTCTAATATTATGTTGATTATTATTATCAATATTACTAATTGCTTTCTCGACATTAATGATAAAGGACTCAAGAGGAAGCTTTTGATATGGATTGAAAATATTAAATTTTGGGCCCAGTTTCAGTATATCAAGGACGTCTGTTGGAATATTTTTATTATTGGATAGATTTTCTATACAATTGTTGTTATTATTAATTGTGAAAAGGTCAGGGTTTGGAGTATCATTACTATTATTTTTTTTTTCTAAGAGAAAAAGTTTTTTATTATGTTTTGAGATGATTTGTTGACGGGTATTATTAATGAAACATGTTAACTGAGAAATAAATTGAGCAATAATAAGTTTGGGAATAAATATTTCTAGTGAGTTTTTATAATTGATAATTTTTTGTTTGAGATAATTTAATAGGGAAAATGAATCATTGATGATTAAAGACATAGTAGTTAAAGAGAATTGTAAAAGGGCATTATTAAATTTATTAGCATTATTATTGTTTTGGAAATTTAAGTGTTTGAAATTTTTTTGTAAAAATTTTGGTATTAACAATTTTAATTTACAATTTTTTAAAAAATTTATTCGTTCACTCACCTTTACAATGGTTAGGCTATCTTTTTTTTATTTTTTTGAATATTTCTGAGCTTCTTGAACCATAATTTAGTTGGATTTGATGATAAAATTCTTGATTGAAGTCCATGATGATGAAATTGTGAAGTTGTAAGTTTGTATTCTTGATGTTGGAATGTAAAATTGTAAATGTGAAATAGATACTGATTAGTGGTTAGCAATGAAAAATCAACCTCCAAATGTTGATTTGGGTATGTAATTAAAAATAAACAGCTGGGAAGTTTTATCCACTTGGTTTGGAGTAGCAGCCAATTATACGTTATTTTAAATAAAACAAGAAGTTTCATTCATGTCATAGGTACATATTGTATTTTTTTAACGTTTCGCCGATTAGGCTTCTTCAGAAATAAATATAAAACACAATCTAAAAATATAAAAAACACAAAACTTAGGATAGTGAACGAATTAGAAAAGTGAAAAACTTACCAAAATTATTACATAAAATATACAAAAACTACAGTGAAAAAACTGGTAAAAATCAGTAAAACAGGAACAATTAACAAAAGAAACGACGAATAAATAAAAAACACTGTAACTGTTGTGAAAACATTTTAAAAATTGAAAATTAAAAATTTTACAAATAACAAGACATGTTGCTTGAAGAGAAACAAGTCTGAGAATGAAGGAAAAACCACACAAGGTTAAAAGTTTGAAGGTAAAATTGAAAATGGAAAGATTTTATTTAAAATCTTTATAATAAAATTTAAAAAAGAAGTTAAAAAATAATTAGCAAAATGATCGTTGAAAAATTCAATTAGTAATATGGATAATAAAATTTAATTAATTAATTAAATTAAAATATATGGAATTTAAGTTTTCTACATCAGTACGATAATTAATACTGTTTGGCGACTTTTTAATCTCTAAACTTTCTAGAATTAGTCTTTTTTTTAAATTGGATTCATTATGAAGAATGGAGGTATTAGGGAAATCGAAATTGTGAAAGTTATCTATAGCATGATCTGATAGTGCTGTGTTAGGTTTGTTAGGGGTTAAAATTTTTTTTTTAATTGATTGTTTATGTTGTGAAATTCTGTTTTTTAAATATTGTTTTGTTTGGCCTATATATACAGAGTTACAATTATTACAGGGAATAGAATAAATTATGTTTGATTTAAAATCTGATTTAATTTTGTCTTTTAAATTACTGAAAAATTTTTTACCAATTGTATTATTATTGAAAAAAGCAGTTTTTATATTACATTGTTTAAATAGTTTTGCAATATCATTAGATAAATTAGGTATGTACGGAATGGATAGATAAGGGTAATTGTTTGGGTTGGGATTATTATTAATTTGTTTAGTTTGTTGTGTTGTTTTATTGTTTAGAGAAAACATTCTGTTTTTTATGTGTTTGTTAATGAAATTTAGGGGGTAGTTGTTGGATAGTAGTATATTTTTAACGATATTAATGTTTTCAGAGTGATATTGTTTATTAGATAGTAATATAGCACGGTCAATTAGGCTGTTAATGACACTTATTTTGTATTTAATTGAGGTGAATGAATTAAAATCTAAATAACGGTTTGATTTAACAGATTTTCTATACCAATTAGTGTTTATTTTACCTGACTGAGATCTGAAAAGGCTGATATCTAAGAAATTGATGGAATTGTTATTAAAATTTTCTTTTTCTATAGTAAATTGAAGGTGGGTATTATAGTTGTTAAAAATATTGAAAATTGTTTGTATGTAATTTTGATTAGCACCAATTATTATATCATCTACGTATCTTTTATAAAAACATATGTAAGGTTTATTATTTAACAATTGAGTTTCCATGTCACCTAAGACCAGTTCAGCTATGGTTGAAGATAAGGGGGAGCCCATTGGGACACCAAAAGTTTGGGAATAAATTTTATTATTGCATGAAAAGTATGTTGAATTTAAAACAAAATTAATAGTATACATGAAATCTTCTTTAGGGATATTAGTGAAATTTTTAATTTTTGACCAATTATTGTCTATAGCTTGAAGAGCAAGATTAATAGGAATATTAGTATATAATGAAACAATATCAAGAGAAAAAAGTTGATGATTATTAGGTAGAGTTACATTATCAATGAATTTTTTGAAACTCCAAGAATCTTTTACACTGTATTTGTTTAGTTTAGTAATATTAACAAGTATATTAGATAAGTATTTTGAAAGATTATAAGTAGGGCCAGTATACGATGAGACTATGGGACGTAAAGGAATATTATTTTTGTGTAATTTTGGAAGACCATATAGAGTGGGTGGTGTACTATTGTGGATTATTAGTTTTTTGTAAATGTTATTGTCAATATAATTGTTATCTAACCAAGATTTAATAATTTTATTGTTTTTTAATTGGATGGCTGAAGTGGGATCTTTTTTTTCCAATTTGTAAGTATTATGATCATTAAGCAATTCATTAATTTTATTATTATAATCTGTTTTATTAATAATAACAGTTTTTTGTGTTTTGTCAGCATTTGTTATAAGAATATCATTGTTGGCTTGAAGAAATTTTTTAGTTATGTTAATTTTATTAAGTAATAGTTTATTTTGTTTTTGTTGTAGTGGGGGAAGAATGTTAGTTTTATTTTTATTAGTGAAATTAGTTATGATATTGCAAAATTTTGTTCTAATATTATGTTGATTATTATTATCAATATTACTAATTGCTTTCTCGACATTAATGATAAAGGACTCAAGAGGAAGCTTTTGATATGGATTGAAAATATTAAATTTTGGGCCCAGTTTCAGTATATCAAGGACGTCTGTTGGAATATTTTTATTATTGGATAGATTTTCTATACAATTGTTGTTATTATTAATTGTGAAAAGGTCAGGGTTTGGAGTATCATTACTATTATTTTTTTTTTCTAAGAGAAAAAGTTTTTTATTATGTTTTGAGATGATTTGTTGACGGGTATTATTAATGAAACATGTTAACTGAGAAATAAATTGAGCAATAATAAGTTTGGGAATAAATATTTCTAGTGAGTTTTTATAATTGATAATTTTTTGTTTGAGATAATTTAATAGGGAAAATGAATCATTGATGATTAAAGACATAGTAGTTAAAGAGAATTGTAAAAGGGCATTATTAAATTTATTAGCATTATTATTGTTTTGGAAATTTAAGTGTTTAGATAGATAGATAGATAGATAGATATTTATTCAAATTCAAATACCAGTGGCGTTGAACATAACGAACATAATGTATAAATACATATTAAAAATACAGTATAAAATAAAATGTTACCAATAGAGATATAAAATACAAAAAAATTCAAGACGCAACAAATAAATATACATGCAATAACAAATATAAATGTATAATAACAAATACAAGTACAGAATATAAAAAAATTATAATAATAATTATCAAACAAACAAACAAACAAAACTTTACATACTACTATCAACAAAATATTCCTGCAGCGTATAGTAAGCTTTGCTAAGTAAGAGCGATCGTAAGGTATTCCTAAATCTTTTGAGATTTGTAATATTCTTTATATTGTTGGGCAAGCTATTGTAAATTTTTTTACCATTGTAAAATATTGAGTTTTTTATCAAATGTGATTTTGGCCTCGGTAAATAGATATTAGATTCGTCAGACCTAGTGTTAAGCAGAGTAGGGTGTTCTGAAGATAAAGTATTTTTATGTTTTAAAATTAAACAAGATACTTCCAACACATAAAGACAAGTAACTGTAAGAATATCAAATTTTATAAAAAGTGGTTTACACGAGTCCCTTGACCCTGCACCACACATGTATCTGACTGCTCTCTTCTGCATAACAAAAACAGAGTTGATACTCTCCTGTGATACAGAACCCCAAAATGCGATACCATACCTTAGGTGTGATTCAATAATAGCGAAGTAAGCAAGACGGGTAGAGATATAGCCCAATTCGTGAGAAATGGTACGAATTGCGTAACAATTTTTCGACAATTTTTCCAAAAGTTTATTTATTTGATTTGTCCATTTTAATTTGTTGTCGATCAATAAACCTAAAAATTTAACAGTGTTTGTTTGAGTTATGAAAGAATTGTCGAATTTAATTTCATTGATTTTTCCGTTGAACGTTAAGATATTTGTTTTCCCTGCATTTAAACATAAGTGATTACAGTCAAACCATTTTTTTACTTTGATCATATCTCTATGTATAATATTATTCAAAATATTAGACTGGCTGCTTGACCAAAGAATGCAAGTATCATCAGCAAAAATTGTAAAATTGCCATTGATTTTGAGCTGAAATATATCGTTAATATAAATAAGAAACAAAATCGGTCCTAGGACCGATCCTTGCGGTACACCACGCGTAACAGCCGAGGGAGCCGATAATTCTCCTGAAATTTTTACTAGTTGTGTTCTATTATGAAGATATGATTTAAACCAGTCAAAAGGTACGCCACGAAAACCATATAATTCTAACTTTTGAAGTAACAAGGTGTGATTAACACAATCAAAGGCCTTAGAGATATCGCAGAACATTACTGAAACTATTCGCTTATTATTAACATTATAATAAATGTCATGTAGGAGGTTAAACGCGGCATCATTTGTATTTCTATTATTTTGGAAACCGAACTGAAATTTGTGTATAATTTTGAATTTATCCAAGTAGGCAAGAAGTCTAGTTTTCACAATTTTTTCTATGATTTTTGCAAAAGTACACAGAAGAGCTATGGGTCTGTAATTAGATGGATCTTGTGGGTCCCCACCTTTATGGATGGGAACAACTAGTGCCGTTTTTAGTATGGACGGAAAGTGTCCTAACGTAAACGATTCATTAATTAGATGCAAAAGAATTTCAAGTACCGAATTAGGTAAAAACTGCAAAATTTTACCAGATATACCATCAGATCCTGAGGAATATTTGTTTTTTATTTTTTGTATGGTATCCTTAAGCTCTGTTAATGTAGCCGGGAATAGATAGAAACTTGCATTGGGAAAATTAGGTAAAAATTTGTCTGAAGGGATTGGATAAACATTATCTACGTGAATCTTTGAACTGAGAAACTGAGCAACAGAACAGAAATGTGAATTTAACTGGTCTGGCTGCAGTTCAATTTTTACGTCATGTTTTTTATTACGATTTCTTAAATTATTGACAATTGACCAAGTTTCCTTCGTTTTATTCGAAGCCTTTGCTAATCTACATTCATAATAGCTGCTTTTAGCTAACTTAATTATATTCCGGTATATAGATTTATATTTATTGTAGTATTGTACAAAATAGTCACTGTTAATAAATTTACGGACGTATCGTAGAAAACGGAAATATTTAGCCGAGGTCCTGATTCCAATAGTGGTCCATACTTTCGACCTCCTCGGTTTGATTGCTTTCAGAGGAAAAGACTGTTCAGCGAGTTCCTGAATTTTTTTACTAAATAATGAAAATTTATTATCGTATGAGTTGTTGTTATTAACACACTCATACCAATTTACTTTGATGCAGTTATCCGTGAATTTATTTACATTTCTTTTTGAAAATATTCTGCCATAATTTAATTTTTTATTTTCGATAATATTACTATGATTTAGTTTTATTGGTACGGATATATTAGTTAAGACAGCTTGATGATCTGCTATTCCATTTAATACTGACGTCGTTACTAAATTTATATCAAAATTTGTACATACGTAATCAAGAAGAGTAGCCGACTCCGTATTTATTCGTGTGTCAGCATCTACATGCATGTGCAACCCAAATGAGTTAAGCAAGTTCACTATACGCTGTTTTGCGTTTGAGTTGCTATTAAAATTTATGTTAAAATCACCTGCTATCAATAATTTACATTTTTTAGGGAGAAGGTCCAGCAATGAATACAAATTATTTATAAAAACGTTTAGATGACATAATATATGAGAAGGCGATCTATATAAACAAACAAGATACAGATTAATATCGTTTCTAAATACTACAGAAAATTCAAAGCGCTTTTCAACAATTAAAAAATCAAATTGATGAATACTTTTATAAAGATAATCATTTTTTAACAATATCAGTGTGCCACCATGTGAACTATGAGCACGGCAAAATTTGGTTAAAATTGTATAATTAGGCAAGTAAATATCTTCATCTGGGTGCAACCAGTGTTCAGTTATAAGCCCAATGTCCGGATTATTTAAATTTTGAAGAAATAAATAAAGTTGGTCTATTTTAGATCTTATTGATTGAATGTTTATTAACAGAACACTTAAACTTACTTCTAACTGGGGGACTAAGGTCACTCTTTTTTGCCTTTTATCTTCTTTTTTTTCTTTTTTTTCTTCTTCTTTTTCTTTTTCTTCTTTACTAAAAAAGCATCTGGGCCCGCCCTACTGTTATCACACGGCTGGGTGTGATCCTGTATTTTTAAGACCGGAGTTTCTTTTTGTATTCTCTGTTCCTTTGGTAGGAAGTTAATTTGTATTAAGTTGTTATGATTGATAAAATTCGGATTTGGTTCAAAATCAGTTATATGCTGATATAGTCGACGTTCAGAAACAGATAAGAAGTTTGTAACGATAGAGCACAATATCAGTTTACCACGTTTATTCAAGTGGATACCTTGTTTATTTACATGTCCTTCTCCTAAAAATTTATTAACATCAACAAAATGCGTCTTTACCGGAGACTTATTTATTTCTCGAGCGAGGGTGCAATTATAATTGTAAATTAAATTATTCAGGACGTGGCTACGGTAAATATAAGGTACACTTAGTATTAAAACGTTAGTTTTCTCACCTAAATTCATACACTTTTCTAAAACCTGCTTGTCAAGCTTTTTTCCTTTTATAATGTCGTTTATTCCGGCGATGATAATAACAAAATCGTTTACACTAAAATGTGACACAAGTTTATCAATATCATGCACAACATATTCGAATGTTGCATTAGGTTTGAATAATGATTGAACCTTATATTTATCACAGTTTAATTTTGAGTTTATAAGTTTGGATAGTAGTCTCCCGTGACTGTCTGCCAGGATTAACACTTTTGAGTCACTCTCTTTAAGATCTCTATGTTTATTATTATTATTATTTTTAATATTTGCAACGACCGAATTTTTAATCACTTCTCTATTTTCTTGATTTTTAGACGTAAACACCGAATTTGGAAGCGATTGATTCGGTGGATGAGTGATGGTCCTCTTAGATCCATTATCTGGTGTTTGTAGAACTTTTTTTTCCTTTTTTTTATTTGCTACCCTTACTTTTTCTCTTAAAATTCTGTTATGACTCATTAAACTCGAAATAACACTACGCATGTTATTAATCATTTTTGTTAAATGATTCAAATTTTGATAATGGTAGTAAACCCATTTTTTATGCTTCTTACGCTCATGTATTCCAGGACTGCCGTCCTTATCATTCACAATGTCATTTCCACTTTCATGGTCACTTTCACTTTCGTTGTTAAAGGATTTATTGCTAAGTATGTCAGTGTCGTTATTTTTACAGTCATCAAGGACATAACTGGAGTTTAGATTTGATTTTAATTTTTTTATCAAATCGCACTTTTTCCCCGACGAGCTAATTCCTCGCTTGGCAAGTTGTATCTTCAAATCCTTTACTTTCAGATTTTGAATTTTTTCCCTTGCAGGCATTTCTTAATTTTTCTATCCTTTTTAAAATACTAAGAAATTACAATGAAGAAAATTTAGAAAAATTTCAACGCCACTTATTATAAACTTGGTTTATTATCTTTCCAAAACACAAAACGACACGTATAACAATATAAATACTATTAACTATAGGAGAGCAATGAAAACACACGTCCGAACAGCGCGACGTTCGAACCGAATGAATTTGAATGAATGAATTTTTTTGTAAAAATTTTGGTATTAACAATTTTAATTTACAATTTTTTAAAAAATTTATTCGTTCACTCACCTTTACAATGGTTAGGCTATCTTTTTTTATTTTTTTGAATATTTCTGAGCTTCTTGAACCATAATTTAGTTGGATTTGATGATAAAATTCTTGATTGAAGTCCATGATGATGAAATTGTGAAGTTGTAAGTTTGTATTCTTGATGTTGGAATGTAAAATTGTAAATGTGAAATAGATACTGATTAGTGGTTAGCAATGAAAAATCAACCTCCAAATGTTGATTTGGGTATGTAATTAAAAATAAACAGCTGGGAAGTTTTATCCACTTGGTTTGGAGTAGCAGCCAATTATACGTTATTTTAAATAAAACAAGAAGTTTCATTCATGTCATAGGTACATATTGTATTTTTTTAACGTTTCGCCGATTAGGCTTCTTCAGAAATAAATATAAAACACAATCTAAAAATATAAAAAACACAAAACTTAGGATAGTGAACGAATTAGAAAAGTGAAAAACTTACCAAAATTATTACATAAAATATACAAAAACTACAGTGAAAAAACTGGTAAAAATCAGTAAAACAGGAACAATTAACAAAAGAAACGACGAATAAATAAAAAACACTGTAACTGTTGTGAAAACATTTTAAAAATTGAAAATTAAAAATTTTACAAATAACAAGACATGTTGCTTGAAGAGAAACAAGTCTGAGAATGAAGGAAAAACCACACAAGGTTAAAAGTTTGAAGGTAAAATTGAAAATGGAAAGATTTTATTTAAAATCTTTATAATAAAATTTAAAAAAGAAGTTAAAAAATAATTAGCAAAATGATCGTTGAAAAATTCAATTAGTAATATGGATAATAAAATTTAATTAATTAATTAAATTAAAATATATGGAATTTAAGTTTTCTACATCAGTACGATAATTAATACTGTTTGGCGACTTTTTAATCTCTAAACTTTCTAGAATTAGTCTTTTTTTTAAATTGGATTCATTATGAAGAATGGAGGTATTAGGGAAATCGAAATTGTGAAAGTTATCTATAGCATGATCTGATAGTGCTGTGTTAGGTTTGTTAGGGGTTAAAATTTTTTTTTTAATTGATTGTTTATGTTGTGAAATTCTGTTTTTTAAATATTGTTTTGTTTGGCCTATATATACAGAGTTACAATTATTACAGGGAATAGAATAAATTATGTTTGATTTAAAATCTGATTTAATTTTGTCTTTTAAATTACTGAAAAATTTTTTACCAATTGTATTATTATTGAAAAAAGCAGTTTTTATATTACATTGTTTAAATAGTTTTGCAATATCATTAGATAAATTAGGTATGTACGGAATGGATAGATAAGGGTAATTGTTTGGGTTGGGATTATTATTAATTTGTTTAGTTTGTTGTGTTGTTTTATTGTTTAGAGAAAACATTCTGTTTTTTATGTGTTTGTTAATGAAATTTAGGGGGTAGTTGTTGGATAGTAGTATATTTTTAACGATATTAATGTTTTCAGAGTGATATTGTTTATTAGATAGTAATATAGCACGGTCAATTAGGCTGTTAATGACACTTATTTTGTATTTAATTGAGGTGAATGAATTAAAATCTAAATAACGGTTTGATTTAACAGATTTTCTATACCAATTAGTGTTTATTTTACCTGACTGAGATCTGAAAAGGCTGATATCTAAGAAATTGATGGAATTGTTATTAAAATTTTCTTTTTCTATAGTAAATTGAAGGTGGGTATTATAGTTGTTAAAAATATTGAAAATTGTTTGTATGTAATTTTGATTAGCACCAATTATTATATCATCTACGTATCTTTTATAAAAACATATGTAAGGTTTATTATTTAACAATTGAGTTTCCATGTCACCTAAGACCAGTTCAGCTATGGTTGAAGATAAGGGGGAGCCCATTGGGACACCAAAAGTTTGGGAATAAATTTTATTATTGCATGAAAAGTATGTTGAATTTAAAACAAAATTAATAGTATACATGAAATCTTCTTTAGGGATATTAGTGAAATTTTTAATTTTTGACCAATTATTGTCTATAGCTTGAAGAGCAAGATTAATAGGAATATTAGTATATAATGAAACAATATCAAGAGAAAAAAGTTGATGATTATTAGGTAGAGTTACATTATCAATGAATTTTTTGAAACTCCAAGAATCTTTTACACTGTATTTGTTTAGTTTAGTAATATTAACAAGTATATTAGATAAGTATTTTGAAAGATTATAAGTAGGGCCAGTATACGATGAGACTATGGGACGTAAAGGAATATTATTTTTGTGTAATTTTGGAAGACCATATAGAGTGGGTGGTGTACTATTGTGGATTATTAGTTTTTTGTAAATGTTATTGTCAATATAATTGTTATCTAACCAAGATTTAATAATTTTATTGTTTTTTAATTGGATGGCTGAAGTGGGATATTTTTTTTCCAATTTGTAAGTATTATGATCATTAAGCAATTCATTAATTTTATTATTATAATCTGTTTTATTAATAATAACAGTTTTTTGTGTTTTGTCAGCATTTGTTATAAGAATATCATTGTTGGCTTGAAGAAATTTTTTAGTTATGTTAATTTTATTAAGTAATAGTTTATTTTGTTTTTGTTGTAGTGGGGGAAGAATGTTAGTTTTATTTTTATTAGTGAAATTAGTTATGATATTGCAAAATTTTGTTCTAATATTATGTTGATTATTATTATCAATATTACTAATTGCTTTCTCGACATTAATGATAAAGGACTCAAGAGGAAGCTTTTGATATGGATTGAAAATATTAAATTTTGGGCCCAGTTTCAGTATATCAAGGACGTCTGTTGGAATATTTTTATTATTGGATAGATTTTCTATACAATTGTTGTTATTATTAATTGTGAAAAGGTCAGGGTTTGGAGTATCATTACTATTATTTTTTTTTTCTAAGAGAAAAAGTTTTTTATTATGTTTTGAGATGATTTGTTGACGGGTATTATTAATGAAACATGTTAACTGAGAAATAAATTGAGCAATAATAAGTTTGGGAATAAATATTTCTAGTGAGTTTTTATAATTGATAATTTTTTGTTTGAGATAATTTAATAGGGAAAATGAATCATTGATGATTAAAGACATAGTAGTTAAAGAGAATTGTAAAAGGGCATTATTAAATTTATTAGCATTATTATTGTTTTGGAAATTTAAGTGTTTGAAATTTTTTTGTAAAAATTTTGGTATTAACAATTTTAATTTACAATTTTTTAAAAAATTTATTCGTTCACTCACCTTTACAATGGTTAGGCTATCTTTTTTTATTTTTTAAATTTTTTAAATTTTATTATAAAGATTTTAAATAAAATCTTTCCATTTTCAATTTTACCTTCAAACTTTTAACCTTGTGTGGTTTTTCCTTCATTCTCAGACTTGTTTCTCTTCAAGCAACATGTCTTGTTATTTGTAAAATTTTTAATTTTCAATTTTTAAAATGTTTTCACAACAGTTACAGTGTTTTTTATTTATTCGTCGTTTCTTTTGTTAATTGTTCCTGTTTTACTGATTTTTACCAGTTTTTTCACTGTAGTTTTTGTATATTTTATGTAATAATTTTGGTAAGTTTTTCACTTTTCTAATTCGTTCACTATCCTAAGTTTTGTGTTTTTTATATTTTTAGATTGTGTTTTATATTTATTTCTGAAGAAGCCTAATCGGCGAAACGTTAAAAAAATACAATATGTACCTATGACATGAATGAAACTTCTTGTTTTATTTAAAATAACGTATAATTGGCTGCTACTCCAAACCAAATTAAATCTAACCTACATCTTGTTAGCTATAATATTTAATGATGTGGCAATTAGGTCAATAATTGCAGTTTGCCTTTCCATAATTTTTAATTTGGCTCTGTAATAGTGCTCTTTGATTGTAACTTTTTTTGAGACCGCAGCTGCAAGGGCTGTTGTTGCCTCAATGGACTGGCTTAAACGCCCAACAGCAACGTGCCTCTTGTTTCCTGAAAAAATTTACAATAAAACACAAGCAGATACTTGATATTTTCAATAAAATGTGTAAAAAGGATTTACCCTTGCTTTTGGTTGTTCCTGTTGAAACCATTTTTCCCTGCGCCAGCGGCTTCTCAGCAGGTGTAGAGGTTGACTCTGCCAAATAAATAAAACTATGAACATATAGTGGTACGAGTTTAATTCTAAATCTTAGCTGTTTATTTTGCACTTGTGCAACAGTAACATTTTCTAAACAAATTATAATACCTTTGATTTTAATTTCCGTCGATGGGCCAGCAGAATTAATTGCAGTTTCTGGCACTTCTGCAAATAAAATGGGTGTTGCAAAACTAATGTCTGCTGGCGACACTGTTTGATTGCCATTAGGAGTTGACATTGCCCCTGGATTTTCATAAAGAATTTCAACGTCACTGCCTACGGTTTCAAAGTCCTGCAATATATTAATTAGTCCGTATGGATTTGTAGAAATATCTTAAATGATTCAACATTACGTATTTAAAATCAGCCTCTGATTCGTAAATTTCAGAATCGCCTTCCACTTGCGTGGACGTTATTAATTGCAGGACACTTTCCTCCATTGGTGTCGGCACTTCCTTAGTGGATTTCCCCCTTCAGTGCACCGGATATAGCGAACAATGTTTGTTTTCTTCGTTCGCGGTTTAGTTCGTATATCCTTTTTTTTTTTTTTAGTTTGGCAGGGGAAAATCTTAATAGACAAACACATCACGTGATGTGCATAGTGTCGGATTCACACCGACTAAAAACCCCTGCCTCTTCGCCCCCGTGGCACCGGGATCACCTCATCTGAGGTCTACATCATTCACTATTTTAATCAAGCATTTATCACAGTTTTCACGTTTCAGGAAATGAAAATATCACAGCATCACTTTTTACACCCTTATCACAATTTATCACTTTTTACAGTATCACAGCATCAGTTACCTCATCCCTATCACTGATTTTACACTAAACGCTTTTACTTTTTGCAAGCATCACAATATAATACAAATATAATATATATAATATAATATCACAGCTTTTATATCACCTTCGTCCATTTACTTCCTGCTGAGCTCTTTCCTCCAGTTCCTTGGCTTCCATCACTTCAGTTACATACTTGTAGACAATCCGCCAATTTTCCCGGGTCCTAATCATCTGGGGAATTACGTTCTGGACTTCTAACGGATTTCCTAGTTGGATTTCCAATTGCACTCTTTTAAGCGTCCATCTAGGGCAGCTGAAGACAGTGTGTTCTGCCGAATCTTCCTCACCGCAGTAAGTACACTCACTGTTCTCGGTCTTTTTAATTCTGTACGTGTACTGTCGGAAGGACCCGTGCCCCGACAGGAACTGCGTGAAATACTACGCAGATTTTCGGTGAGGGCATTTTACCCACTCTATGATATTAGGAATAAGCCTCTTCGTCCAGGTTCCCACAGCGCCTGGCGTCACCCACTCTTCCTGCCATTTTATAAGAGTCCTTTCCCGCTCTTCTTGTCCGGTCCGTAATTGCCCGTTTCCCCTGGCGTACACTCTGGCTCGCTCCTCAGCTAGTAAGGTCATCGGTGGTATTCCTGATATAGCCTGAATCGCTACTGCGGATACTGTTCTATATCCGCAGGCGACCCTTAACAGAACTTTTCGTTGTGTGCTATTAATCATATTCGCGTATTTCTTCATTCGGAGTGCCCCTACCCACGCAGGAGCCCCATACAGTACTGTAGATTGAGTTACGCCGTACAGCACCCTTCTTTTTTGATATCCAGGGCCTCCTATATTCGGCATTATGCGCCCCAATGCTGCAAGTCTGTTTTCCGCTTTCTCTACAGCGTACTTCACGTGCGGCCCGAACAGCATGCTACTATCCAGCACTACTCCCAGGTATTTAATGGTTTTTTGGAATTTTATCACTTCCCCTTGGACTGTGAACTTAATCGTGTCTCGTTTCCAGGAGCCCTTAAGTATAATTGCCTCCGTCTTGTGGGCGGCAATTTGCAGTTTGTTCCGGACCATCCATCTAACTATATCGTGCAGCGATTGGTCGGCCTTGTCCTCTAGGTCCTCGATGTTTTCGGCCTCGATGAGGATTGCCAAGTCGTCCGCAAAAGCCAGCGTTTGAACCCCATCAGGGTGGTACAACCTTAGCACCTCGTCGTAGAGGATATTCCAAAGTGTAGGACCAAGGATGGACCCTTGCGGCACTCCTGCATTTGTCTTTAACAACGTATCCTTGTCGATTTGGACCGAGCGGTAGGTGAGGTAGCTATCCACCACATTTACCATGGTCCTAGAAACCCCCTTTGATTCTAACTTGTTCATTATCACGTCCCATGAAGCTGTGTTGAACGCGTTTTTTATATCAATAGTAATCATCGCAACCCATTTTGCTCTGCTCTGGAGCGTGGTTTCGATAACCTTCCTTACGGCGTCGACCGTGGAGCGGCCCTTCCTAAACCCGTATTGGCTTGGAGAAAGGTCCCCCAGTTCCCGTACTTCCTTTTCCAAACGAGTTTTTATCAACTTCTCATATAGCTTCCCCATCGTGTTTAACAGGCAGATCGGTCTATACGAGGAGGGTTCTTCGATCTTCTTCCCCTTCCCTTTCCACACTAAGACTACTACTGCCTCTTTCCACTATCTGGGGAAACTCTGGTCCTGCATTAGTTTATTCAGGACAGCAAGGATTTCCTGTCCTGCCACTTTAATGGCTTCCTTAACTGCCAGGGGTGGGACCTTATCTGGCCCTGCCGCTCTATTAGCTTGGATGCAGTTTCCTGCCTCTTCTAGCTCCTCCATCGTGAAGGGCACACTCACGTTCGTTGGGGGGGTCCACCGAGATCTTTTTGCCTCTGCCTCCGGGAAGAGATTTCTAATTTCTTATCGCGGGTGAGGTTGTAAGGGGGGACTGCCTACCCATACTTCTCATGACTATCCTGTAGCCATCGCCCCATATATCGGCCTCCAGCTCCTGACAGAGCTGTCTCCATCGTTCTCGCTTTGCGTTGTTTATCAGCCTCTTCAGCTGCTTCCTGGCTAAATTGTAGGCCTCGGTGGCCTCTACTGCGGTCGGGTCCGCGTTTCCATACCTCCCAGTTCGCCTAGCCGCTTTTCTTCTAGCCTCTACACACGTTTGCCGTTGCTTCCTAATGTCTTCGTTCCACCAGTATGGCGTGTCTCTTACACCGGAGGTGGTGTAACTGGTACTCCTCCTTGACTGCTGCTTTCACCTGATCCATCAGGGCTGTCGTCGTACCGCAGCTGTACCTATCCAGTCGCTGCCGAAATCTTCCTTGCTATACACTGGTTTCTTTGTTTCCTTATTTGCTTTCTTCCTATCCCCGCCGATGTTAAATAGGATGTGATGATGATGTGTGAAGAACTCCCCTTGGAGCGCCTCCCAACTGCTTATTTTCCTAGCTATATTTCCGGTAGCGCAGGTTACGTCTATGTGTGAGGCGCTTGACCCCCTTTCAAAGGTGGGCTCCCCTGTGTTTAGCACCACCAGGTTTAATTCAGCGATCCACTCCGTCACGTATTCCCCTCTGCGATCATTAGTGGGTGCTCCCCACAGAGGCGACTTTGAGTTAATGTCCCCCGCGATTATCACTTCGGTGCGCCGGTTTCTTGCAATCCCCATTATCTGGTCTATTTTTTCCTGGAAATCTTCGTACGAGATGTTTGGTGATATGTAGCATGCTATCAGGCACCATTTCTCGAAAACTATCTCTACGTAGCCGTTACCTATATTATGCCCTGTGATGCCAATATTCTTGCAGATTATTTGGATTGCCACGTCATTAGCTATGTCCGTAATAAACCTGTTCTTCTGTGAAAGTAGTTTATTTGGCTCAGATATAATAATAATATCTACTTCTTTTTTCGTAGCAACCGCATAGGCAATGTCGTGTGCGGCTCTACAACGTCCTAGGTTTGTTTGAAGTAACTTAGGCATTGTTGGGGGCTGTGAGTCCCCTTCCTGCCTTTGGTTTGCTGGCCTGCTGATCCCCCAGTAACTTCCTGAAAGCCGGACATCTCGTTTGGTCCGACCTATGCCCGGGTACTTTGCAAGTCATACAACTTGGGGGTTCCTCGCATTCTTTTGCCCTGTGGCCTATTTTGCAGCAGTTCATGCATTTTTTTGTGCGGTCCTCTCCGCTGCACTCGGTTGTATGATGTCCAAACTCAAGACATTTGTAGCAGCGCAGGAGCGATATCTTCTCCCTAACGCTGCACCTCATCCACCCTATCTTGATCTGGCCTATCTTAACTAGCTTCTCAGCCGCGTCTTTTTTTAGGGTGACTGTTGCCGTTTGACAGCCTCTCCTTGTTTCCCTCATGGCTATTATTTTTATGTCGTCCAATGATGCTGGACCGCACGTCCTACCTATTTTTTCAATGATGGTCTGCTTTTCCACGTCCGCCTCAATATCGTAGATATAAACGGTTCTTTCGCTCTTTTGTACTGTGATCCTTGTGTTCTGGACTTTAGTCCCTAGTACATCCCTTAGCTTTGTTGCTTTGGCGCTGCCTCCCGCTACTTCTATTAGAAGGTCATCCGCTCTGGTCTTTCTCGTACCCCTGACTACGATCCCCTCGTGGTCAATGTTGACGCTTTGCTTCACCGTTTTAAGCACCTGGGCGAAGTCCTTTCCTTCCGTCTTGACAATCACCCTTCCAACATCTTCATTTTTCCCTCCTGTGCCGGCTTGTTGGACTTGCCTCGACTTTCTGGCCTCCTTCTTTTGTAGCAATATATGGACGGTTTTGCCAGTACCCCTGAATAGTTGCTCGATGCACTTCCGGAGATAATCGTGGTTCACCTCGCCTACAGTGGCTACATTGAGATGTCCTCCCCCGGTGATGGACGCAGCCTCTTTCCAGCTTTTTATTAGCGCGTGGAGAGCAGGAATCTCGTTTACCCCACTTTGATCAATAGGGTATGGTAGTACATAAAGAATGCTTCTTGATGTCTGTCTAGATCCTTTGCTATTTTCGATCACTGTGTTGCTGGTAGCGTATTCCACTTTTCCCTCTATTAGGGGCTCCTCCATGAGGGTTTTCAATTCTGGAAGCTTGTCGCAGAGTTTTGTTATCCCTTCGTTCTCAGCTCCCAATTTTGGATCGAGGATTATCGCGAGGTCTCCCTCCACTTTCGTGGGTTTACCTGGGTGCCCATAGTTCTCGTTTGCGTCTTAGTTTGTGTCTCCCTGCTTATCTTTGGTTTTTCCATTTCTGGCACTGAACTATCACCTTTTTCTGTTACCAGTTCCCCCATAATCTCATCCATAAACTCAGTTGTACCGTTAATTGTTCTCGCATACCCGCACAGTTTACTGATTTGTGCCTTGATTTCCTTCTTCGTGTTTGGGTTATTTCTGCAAAGTTCAGCCAGATCATCAATTACTTGCTTCATTCTCCCCATCATCTCCTTAGCCGCTTTACCTTCTCTCAATTTTTCCTGGTAGTATTTTTCTTTCTCCAGACCCGCTCTTTCCACTTTCGTGGGTGTGTCCTCCCTTCTTCTCTTGTTTTCCCTTCTCACTGGGTTTTCTTCCGGAGGGGTGTCTCCCAATTCGATCACTTCTTGCTCTTCTTCGTCTAGTTTCCTCGCACTCCTATCTTGGCTGGCGCTGTATTGCCCCCACTTAGGAGTTTCTACCGTACCACCCGCCGGGGTTGAGGGTGTATGTGGGGGGGACTTAGGCTCTGCCTCCTGCCGAACACTTCCAATCTCTCCCACTCCAGCCTTTCCTCTCTTTCCCTTTCTGTTTTTTTTCCGTCAAAGTTGTTTTATGTTTAGATTCCATTTTTTCCCACGCATAGGGACGATATGAATACCACTTCTGGGTGACGCCCATTCCATCAGTGGGGCTAAAAACTGTGGGGTGCGCCAGGTGCCCCACAGGGTGATCTCCGCTATTGGCCGGGCTTCCCTCCGGTCATCCATCCCCTCGGCACCAATTCACCTCCGACCTTGGGATTGGGGGGTTTTTTATAGAGGTTTACTCGTATACCATCCTCGCGAGCCAGCCGGTTAAGGCAAGCTCCCCGTGCACGAGTCCCCACACGACGTACCCCTGTATGCCCACAGAGGTCTTTGAAGTGTGGGCCGTGGTTACGGTCTTTACGGGTGGTTGGCGTTCAGCTACCCTCTTTATCCCGCTCTGCTAGAAGAATATGAGTAGGCCCCTAGCCCTCGGTTAACCTAATAGCAACGGGGCCTGAAGATAACAAGAGTCGGTAGCCAAGGGAGGCACCTAATAGGAAAGATAGTAGTAAAGAAGAAGAACCTGCTCCCAAGACTAGTTGAAGGAAAGAGCAGGTGTAATATAGGTGCTATCCTGTTTGGTCCGCGGGAGGCTTTTAACCCTCCGGTCAAGCCGGTTTGGGCATTCCCCTATCCGCCACCTGGGGACGCGCCCGATAGGGATTACAGGTGTCCCCCACGGGAGTTCGTATATCCTGCCAAGTCTACAACCGGAACAGTTAATACATATTTTAAAAAATGCTATTCTTTTCTTACCCTTCTTCACTGCTTCCAATCTTGTTTTGCCCCGCGGATTGCATTCAGAATGCCACTTAATGTCGTCCACAAATTCTGTGCATCTTTAAATGAAAACCAGCCGGTGAATTTTGTATTTAGCAGCTGGTTGTTTGCATGCAAAAATTCTAGCATTTCCGACTGCTGAGAAGCTGAAATTTTGCCCGCCCGAATTTTTTTATCGTTCTCCATTCCGAACGCTATCAATATCAAACACAAATAAAATAATAATTTTAGGTTAGGTATGATGTTTTAAAATACTTGTTTAATCAGAATTTAAATTTGAACAAGAAAAAAAAACTAAAAATCCTTATTTCTTATTGGTGCAAAACGAAATTCACCAGAAGTTATCACCGACGTGCGGTAACGTACACGCTATACATGTTTTTCAAGCGAATGCCGCTCGAGAATACAGTTTAGGGGTATTTTACTGATCGCATGCGATAGGAAGTATTCGCTACGGGGCGTATACGAATTATAGCGCATGATTCGAGAATAGCCCCCCTGGATCCGTACATGATGCTAGAGTTTTTAAGAATTCTAGTTTTTTTAATGAATTAGAAAGACTAACAGCAGATGGTATGCTTTTAGAAATTTTACCATTATTTTTTATAGTAATTAATTTCTATCAGGTTCTTATATCTTAGGAGACAGTGCATACCCTTTATTACCGCAACTGTTAACGCCGTATAGAGATAATGGCCACCTAACCAATCCGCAGAAATTTTTTAATAAAAGCATGAGCTCCTACCGTGTATCAATTGAACATACATTTGGCCTGCTGAAACAACGTTTCCGCCAGTTATACCATATTAAATTGAAGGGACATGAAAGAATTTGCCATTTTATTCGGGCTTGTTGTGTATTACACAATAGGTATTGCAAGAAAGGACGACATTTTTAACAAGGAACCACAGGTTCAGGATTTGCAACCTGAAAATATCATTGCTGTTCGAGACGATTTGGGCCAAACAGGAGCAGCTATACGCAATGAAGTATGTCGCCAGCTGTATTTAAATAAATAATGCCGATGCATTGTTATTTATATGTTATAATAATGTATTTATATGAAATTATATGAAAAAAACAATAACTAATACAAAATATTGCTAAAAAATTAAATATAAATATAAACAACAATAGTTATTTTTGTAACTTGCTTTTTTCAATTTGCACCAATTCTTCTAGCAAATCAATTATAGCATTCGAATGCGCCAATCACTACTTAGGCCAACCAGAGTATTTTTTCTAGGCAGAAGAAACAAAGACGTTATAAATAATTTTTGAAATTTTTAAATACACAAAATTCGAATGATAAGGGGAAGGGGACTTAATAAACTAAAAATTTCTTACTTTTTTCTAGACAGAGGAAACAAAGACGTTATAAATAATTTTTTGAATTTTTAAACACTAAATTCCGGTGCTGTGTAGGTAACTAAAAACTAAATCGAAAACGGAAAGAACGAAGAAAGAAATCATAAAAAGAAGTTGGGAAAAGTCGTAAACTGCGTCCCTTGGTCGCACGTGCAAACCGATAGAATAGATCCATTTGGGAAATTTCGATTACCTAACGGTAACTGTAATAAATATAATGGCAAACAAATTTTTTGTATCCTACCAGATGTTTTTTCAAATCTTTATTTCGGAACTGAGCCGCAGTTCAGACTTTGAAGAGTCGCATGTGACTCACGAGCCACATTTTGACCACCGGCGGCATATGCGTTTCACTTTAAACTACGCGCATTTTAATAAACTATCCTCAAAACAAAGGTGGATTCTTGCAAGTATACGATACGGTAGGCTACTAGTAAATTACAGAAATAAATCAGATTTTTGTATAAAGAGAGTTTTGTAACCTGACAAGAAAAAAAAACAAGAATTTTTAGAACTATATAACTCTTTCTTGTTTATAATAAAACTAATAGAACATATCTTCATGTTGTTCAATATCGACACCAAACGATACGATCGAACAAATACGACTTTGCAAACCAAGTGTTTCATGTTCTTCTGCTCTGAGAATAATTGGACACTTTTTAACAATTGTTAGTCTCTCTAAAAACTCTATCGCAGATTTTTGAGATGAATGGCGCCAATTTGGTTGTATCTTGTCAAACATTATCAGCTCAATTGTTCTCCCAGCTTCTAGGTTCAGACTTGGATGTACAGGGTCTCGTTGCCTTTCAGCAATATTTGCGAATGGAGTTGAGAAACTAAAGTTTCCATCCATCATCCGCGCCAAATAATGGGCACACTCGTGTGCTGCGAGTGTTACTGCATCAGCTTCATAGTTTTTTGTGCCGGGGACTTGAGTCAATTGACGTTTGCATATTAGAATACTGTCTATAAGGCATGCCCCACGTAAACCCGCCAGTGGTTTAAAATTATCAAGGGTGTAAATTTGCATCTTCTCAATGTTTACTTTGATCCATTCAGCGGTGCAGGAGAATCCCATAATGTCATTCAAGCAAGTTTGAAAACCAGACTCAACAATGTAGTGCGAACCTCTTTTATTTCCTCTTCAGAGGTGACTTCCAACACGTCATATACATTTTGCTGTGCTTCTTCTACAAACGCTTTAATCAGAGAATCAATATTAATGTCCATCTTAGTGCCACTTGGCATTTTATCATAATTACTTGAATAGTTTTCGTACACTTGGTATAATGAACCAAAACTTGTAGGTATATATTTTTTACAGGATTGCTAAAATCATCCTCTAAAAAGGAAATGTTGTGCCGACTTGTCTCGGGACATATGTACAACCCCTGTCGCAAAAGGTTGTATAAAATACCATTTCTCAATGAAACTAAGTTGAATTGGTTCATGTTAATGCAAAGGTCTTCACTGACTAGTGTTTGCGGAGACATATTCCCTAGAAATCCAACGAGGTCGAAGTTTTCCTGTCCAATATTCCTTGTGACCAATTCAAAGTACTGCATCTTGGATGTTGGTATGAGCAATCTGAAAGCCAACAGAAATATGTCAAATGTCATGTTTAGTGTTTGAGCTTAATAATGTATGTTTATTATTAATGTTGAGTAAACATAACGTCGCTGTAACAGCATTTTATTTCGACTGTATGTTTATCTAATACTCTACATCAAATTTTAACATTTTTTTAGTACCCCTAGTTGTGTAAGAAAAAACATCTTTTATCACTTATATCCTGACTTAAAGATAAGCAAGCACCTCCTGTATTCTCAACATCAGGTTTAAATTTTGCATAAAAAATTCTGAAATAAATTACAACATGACCAATACTAAAGAGAACAAAATTGTAGCAGAATATTATACACCATTAAAAACAAGACAACAATCAGAACTGCAGCAATTTAAAAATAGTTACAAATCTTTTACTCAAGATAAAAAACTAAATATACCAAAAAATATTAATGAAGTAACCCAAATGAGAAATCGTAATTTTGCCATTGAATATCTCAATTCGACCGTAAATAAAAAACTAACAAAAACAGATTTTTGCAAATCTAAAATTATTTCCAGAAATTCCCTAAATATTGGGCTAAAATCCGTTGGAATTAAGATTACATGTAAAACGAGAACAGATGGGAACAAACCAGAACAATCCGGAACAAAAGAGAACAAATCGCAACAATTGGAAACAAAAGAGAGAAAAAGTAAAATAAAAAATAAAAAAATATTCGATAATGTAGAACATAAAGCAGGTAGTCGTAAAAATATAAGTTTGGATGAAGAAGCAGATGAATTCAGGGTGTCCACATTCTGGAAAAACCTTGAAAACCTGGAGAAGTCAGGGAATTTAAAACTTCTGGAAAAGTCAGGGAAACGTCAGGGAATTTCTATAAAATTCTGGATTTTTCTGGAATAATGTAATAATAATAGTTCCAACAATATTTTTTAATTTCCAAACATTTTTTATTTAAAAAAAATAAAAGCACTATTTTAATTTAAATTTCGCGTATTTTTATTTTACTTCTCCGATATAAAATCAGTTATCGGTACTAAAAATTCCATTGTATCAATTTGTGGTTTAGCCCCTTGCTAAAATTGTTTCCTTGGACTTGGTGTTAAGTTACGAATTATAATTGCGCGAAAAAGTTGTTGTGCATTGTCGTGGTATTGTGTCCAGTTGCACATCTAGTTGTGTCAGCAACATTTTAGCAGTGACAATCAGACAGAATCATAAGTTCTCTTAGAAAAACCAGCACGTAGGCATCTAATAAAATATTTGTATTAGTTTTTAAAATTTTAATTTAGTGTTACTTATAATTTTAGATATCTAGTATGAGTAAAAATAAGTGTAAATTCAACCTTTGTTGGATGGATCCTGCTATCTACCCAGAGTATAGCTCCTGGATACAGGAAGGAAAGCGTAACGATGAGGCCGTTTGCAAACTTTGTCGTAGTGTTTTTAAATTGAGTAATATGGGTAGACAAGCCCTAGATAGTCATCTCAAGGGAAAAAAACATACCGATATTGTTACTGGTAAAATTTGTGAGAATTTTTTAAATGTTTTACTTACTTGCTTTTCAAATTTCAGGGCGTAGCAAATCCCGTGATATACAAACTATGTTCCTTAGAAATGCATCTAAACGGTCTACGAACGACACAATCATTGTAGAAGATACCACTGATTCTTGTGTCAGGCCTCTTGTCAACTCAAACGAAACACGAGGAAATGATATGCAGTGTACAACAAATAATAATAGCAGCATTACGGCTAGCACATCTAGTCAACAGCAAAATCAAAAACTATTACCGGAAGTAAACAACAATATTGGAAGTTATTTTAACAAAGCTGATGTTTCCCGAGCTGAAGTTATCTGGTGTTTGAATACTGTGGCTAACCACTTGTCTTTAAGGACATCTGAGCAATGCGTAGAATTGTTTTCATCAATGTTTCCTAATTGTGCAACAGCTAAAAAATTGCAACTACATAAAACAAAAATCAGTTACACAATTACATTCGGCTTAGCAAAATTTTTCTCAGAGCAGTTTAAGCGTGAGCTCTTAGAAAGTAATTCATTATTTGTCGTTGGTTTTGATGAGTCATTAAATAAAGTAGTTCAGGAGTGTATTGTTACCTACGTTTGTTATTGACCCTCACATCTAATGTGTGATTTTATGATAAGAATAACACAACCTTCTACACAATGCTACGAAGTCCTTTATTCAACCCCCTTTGTTCATCCCAGCATGCCACATTCCGGCTCTGGATGTGTCTCCCGTATCTACTACGGGTGCTAACACAACATCTCTCTTTTTTACATACACAGAAAATAAAGTTGCGTAATTAACAAACTTAACTTATCTTACTTTAAATAACATAATCTGTAAACCAAGCAGGTTTGTTACACTTCCTGACTGGTCTACTAACTACACTACTTGTTGGTTTGTCTTCTACTATCGCAGGACTGTTTTCCTGTACTGTCTCTTGCACTTCACTTTCTTTCACCGTATTTTCACTTATTTCCTCCAACTTATTATTACTATTACACTCCTCTGAAGAATTATCTACAGGCGCATGTAATGCAGTTTCAATCTTAGAGCTATTATTATAAGGTGCATTAATCAAGTGCCACCGGTTACGTCTGAAAATACCACGATCGGTTTCCACTAGATATGATCTAGGTTCTCCCGTAGGACGTACAACTTTTCCGTAAGCTTTTAAGTCTGCAACCCACACAGCATCACCTGGAGTAAATTCACTTAAATCTCTAGCCCTATGCCTTTTATTGTAATTAACTCTTTGATATTAGTTCTTTCCTCTACACAGTTTGGACAATTCCTAACCAGGTTTTCGATCTGATTAGATAACCCTATCCACCAAACTGACATTTTTGCTCGTTCTCTACTCTTAACAATACCCTGATGCCCTGCATGGATATAATTTAAGCATTGCAATTGTAACGAGGGTGGTATTACAATCCTAGACCCTTTTAATAATAGATCTTCACTAAAAGATATGTCATACCTAAACTGATAATATGGGAACAATTCCACAGGTAAATGCTTTTTTTCTGGCCACTGTGTCTGCGAGTATTCTTTTAATTTTTTACACACTAAATCTGAACCTTGTTCTTCCATAATTTTCCCTAAAAACTTATCTTTGACCGGAAGTCCCTTTACTATTAATCTTACATGAGCTTCTACTTCTTCAGTTAACTCTTCCATTTCTAACTTGTCCTTCACAGGATTTCGTGAAAGCGCATCCGCTATAACCAACTCCTTCCCCGGAGTATATAGAATGCTGTAATCATACCTCATTAATCTAATCCTAAATCGTTGCAACCTCGGAGTCAGATCATCGAGCGGTTTCGTTTGTAAAATTTGCAAAAGTGGTTTATGGTCCGTTTCCAAAACAACCGAAATGCCTATAATATATTCCTTGAACCTGTCACAAGCCCACGTTAAAGCGAGTGCCTCACGCTCAATTTGAGCATACCTAGCTTCTGTTTGACTTAACGTCCTGGACGCATATGCTACCACTTTTCGTTCCCCACTATTCTCTTGCATTAGCACCCCCCCCAGGCCAAATGAACTCGCATCAGCACTTACAATAACCGTTGATGACGGATCAAAAAAAACTAATGCTGGAGCTTCCTGTAAAAGCTTTTTTATTTCTACTAAGGCTTTTTGCTGAGATTTTCCCCAGGAAAACATAGCATCCCTCTGTAATAGAGTGTTTAGTGGTTCTAATATCTGAGACTTATTCGGAATAAATCTCGAAGCAAAATTGATCATTCCTAACAACTGCTGCACCTCTTTCTTTGAGCTAGGTTCGGGGAATCCCACGATAGCCCTAACTCTATCTGGATCTATTGAAACCCCACTCTCGGTAATAACATGACCCAAAAATTTAACCTTTTGAACCCCCACTAAACATTTTCCTTTATTTAGTGTAATACCTTCCTGTTTTATTCTAAATAAAACTTGTTCCAGAATTTGATCATGCTCGTCCCTATTACTACTATGAATGAGTAAATCATCCACATGCATGACCACCCCTTGTATTCCCGAAATAATCTTTGCAAACCTACTACTAAAGTATTCGGGGGCACAGGAAATTCCAAACGGAAGACGTTTAAACTTATACCTTCCGAAAGGCGTTATAAATGTAGTGAACGCTTGTGACTCCTCTTTTAAACGGATCTGATAAAACCCCGAATTAGCATCTAACTTTGAAAATACTCTGGAACCCTTCAATTTCGCCAGTGTGGTTTCTACTTTAGGTATGGGATAGTATGAAAGCAACACATTCTTATTTAGTTCTGTGAAATCACAACATAGCCTTATTGAATTGCCTTTTGGTACTACTACTATTGGAGCTACCCACTCTGTATATTCGTCAACTGGTTCTATGATGTTTAATCTAACTAAACGTTTTAATTCTACTTCTAGACTGTCTAACAATGGTAATGGCACCACCCTTGGTACACTCTGAGCGTAAGGTTGTACATTTTCTTTTACTTTAATTTCAATTTCCTCTTTGAATTCACCTATCTCGTCAAATATACCTGGAAATTTGTTTTCTATTCCTGACATAGACAAACCTTGGTCCAACCTTTCCATCTGACTTATAGCCAAAGAATCAAATTCTTTTTTATTTCCAAATTGCAAGATTCCTAACCCTACTATGCCTGGACGGCCTAATATTGGTACCTTTACATTTTTTATAACATATACCTCGTTTCTATATTCTTTTTGGTTATATACTAGAGTTAAAACCATTTTCCCTACTGTATTTAAATGTCCCCCATCTGGGCCTGATATAATCTCCTTTGTTACCTGCAAACTACGTAACTGATTACCATTTAGTACCGTGTCAGGAATGCATATTATATCAGCCCCAGTATCTACTAGGAACTTCATATTTTTATCTAATTCTATAATACCTAATTCAACAGACCACGCACCATGCTGTGTTGTATGATGAATAGAGGTTACTTGCCCTAGGAAATGCTCCAACACTCCTGGATCCCCTGGATCTGCCTCTTCCTCAATGACACGTACTGATTTCTTCTGTACCCCGTACTGGTTTCCCCGGCATACTCTTTTCCAATGACCTTTCCTCCCACACCTTAAACAATTGGATTGACTGGCTGGGCACTGCTCTCGGGGATGCCTAGCACCTCCGCAAAATCCACATTGGACCGCCCCTTGGTGCCTTCCTTTTGTATATTGCCTAACCTGGTTAGCTGGTGTGTAGTGTTCTGGTGTATTCTTCTGTCCTACCCTCTTGTTCCTCTGTACGTGGTTGATTACTTGTGCATTTTCTTGCCTTAACACCGCGTTTTGTTGACTTTGCATTTCGGATTGCTTGGCTGTTTGAATGGCATCTTTTAACGTTAGGTCGGCCTTTAGTTGCAACCTATCGCTAGTCTTGGTATCCCGCATTCCTACTACAATTCGGTCTCGTATTAATTCTTCTTTCAAGCATGCATACTCACATTGTGCTGCTAATGAATGCAGTGCAGACACAAAGCTGTCGATGCTTTCCCCCACTTGCTGGATCCTAGAATTAAATTTAAACCTCTCGAAGATGACGTTCTTACGTGGAACCATGTAGGTGTCGAATGCCTTCAACGCTTCGTCATATTTCGTTGGCTGGACAGGAAACTGTGCCATTATTTCCTCTGATTCTTCACCCATTATGTAAATAAATAGATTTATTCTTTCTTCCTCACCTTTTGTTGCATTTCCAGAAACTGCCATGTAACGTTCAAAACGTTTTTTCCATTGCGGCCAGTTAGCTGGTGTTGAGAAATCGAATTTCCCTGGTAAGGTAATAGCCGCCATTGTTCTCCCCAGGAGCACACTTCCAATTACAAGTTTTTTCTCGGCCTCGAGTCTATTTCCCCAGGAAATTCTTTGTTCCACACTTTACCGCTGCCACCATGTATTGTTACCTACGTTTGTTATTGACCCTCACATCTAATGTGTGATCTTATGATAAGAATAACACAACCTTCTACACAATGCTACGAAGTCCTTTATTCAACCCCCTTTGTTCATCCCAGCATGCCACATTCCGGCTCTGGATGTGTCTCCCGTATCTACTACGGGTGCTAACACAACAAGGAGGAGCAAATGGATATAAACATAAGGTATTGGGATAATAAGGACGATATTGTACAAACCAGGTATTTTACGTCTTGCTTTTTAAAACACAACTGCAGCTGATCTCTTATACAACCTCAAAAATGCTCTTAAAGATTTTAATTTAGATAATCTGCTGCAGCTTTCTATGGATGGGCCTAACGTTAATTTTAAAATGTTAAACGAGTTGAAAAAAGATATGGCTGAAAATTGCTCATCTCAAATATTAGAACAGGGAAGTTGCGGATTACATACAATCCATAATTGTTTTAAACTAGCAATTAACTCTACAAACTGGGATCTCATTACATTTTTAAGGTCCTTGTATAACCTTTTTAAAAACGTTCCTGCTCGTAGGGCTATTTACATAGAATTGACTGGTTCGAGTGAGTTTCCACAAAAATTTTGTGCAGTTAGATGGGTCGAAAATGTAAAGGTGTCTTCAAAAGCTTTGGATATTCTTCCTAACATTCAAAAGTATGTTGAAACAAGTAAGAAACTTAAGAAAAATCCTAAATGTAGTAGCTTCAATTTAGTTGAGAAGGCCTTTGAAGATCCGTTATTAAGAGCAAAATTACTATTTTCAGCTCCTTTGCATCAGATTTGCAGCCATTTTTAGAAAAATTTCAAACGGACGAACCATTATGTCCTATTCTTTATGACAGTCTTTGTAGCTTGTTAGAAACCATTATGAACAGATTTATTAAACCGGAACTGGTAGATACTGCAGTAAAGATTTAAAAAATTGATTTGAATAAAAAAGCAAATTTTATAGACCTAATGAAAGTTGATGCAGGGGACATAATGATTTTTAAAAAAGAATGTCAAGTGTGCTTAATCAAATTTTGTCAAAAAATGCTTGATAAAAGTCCTTTGAAATAATCTATTGTACGAGGCGTTGGTTTTTTGTCACCTCAAGTTATTGCTAATAATCAAAATGTATCTGTAAGCCGCCTGGAGATATTGTTAGAAAATCTAATTTCTGCGAATAGGATTACAACAATTGAGGCAGAAAACATTTTAAAACAATTTAAAAGATTCATCTTCACTAAGGATGTTATCACTTCAATTAAAACGGAATTGAAAAACAAAAAAATGAAAAGACTTGACAGACTCTATAATGAACTCTGTAGTCTTCATATGACAGAAAGTGAACTATTAATAATTTTTTTTTAAAAAATTCGTATTTTGTCTCATGGTAATGCTTCACTAGAAAGGGGATTTTCCATAAACAAAAATTGTCTGTTAGAAAATTTAACTCGTAAGTCTCTCATTGCCCAAAGAGTAGTTTATGACGAGATATTGATCAGAAAGGGAGTTCACAATGTAGCTGTAACAAAACATTTGCTGAGTTATGTAAAAAGTGCAAATTTTAACTATAATGCATTCCTCAAAGAAAATGCGCAAAATGAAAAGGATAGGCGGGAGCAGGAATTAAAAAGAAAAAAAGAAAACCTGATTGTGAAAGAATTAGAAAGTAAAAAACAAAAAATGATTCAAGAAACGAAAAGTATTGTTGCTGATCTGGATTGCAAAATTGCCAACATCAGAAACAAAATCTGATTTTTGGTTTTTGCAGAAATATAGTATAGGGTATAAGTGCAAATGCAAAGTTGTATTTGAAGTTCCTTAAATATAGATATTTTGTCGTTTAGTTACTATAATAGTAAAAATTCAAATTGTTATTAGTTACAGCGTGTCCAAAAATGAATTGAAGAATGAGGCGGCACATTAGATGTAATTCATTTTTGGACACACTGTACTTAAGTATTTAACTTACAATATTATTCTTTATTTTGGTGCATGACACCAAGTTTTGTGTAAAGTTTTTGTGTTGTTTGTAATAAAAGTTACCTAGGATTTTTGTATTTGCACCTTATTTTTTCCACTTCTAGTCTGAAATTTTTACCTTTTTTGTCTGGAAAACCTGGAAAAGTCAGGGAATTTCATTTTATAGAAAATGTGGACACCCTGTAAAAGCAGCGCTTGGAAGTATAAACATATTATATTGCCGCATTTGAAAAGAAAGAAAACGCGTGTCGGACATGGTATTGCCTCTGCCTCCTCCTCCTCCTCTGCGAGAAATTTTAAATTTTTAAACAATAAACGCGTGGAGTACGTGTACTGGAACACGCCTTCGGAGCTAGTGCAAAGATTGCGTTTACTGTACGCCGCAAATGCTGCCGGTAATAACAGCAAACAAAACATAAACGAGATTAGATCTATAATACAGGAATTACGTGAAGACGGTATTATAGCTTAAAACCAGATACATGCAGCATCGCGCGCTTATTGAAAGATGGTGATTGATAAGTTCGGAAGACGATTGCGAGAGCAGCAGCGCGCGGTGCAGCGCAGACCTGCCGGAACCGGTTTCAAATTATCCCCGGATGGAAATTTCGACTTGGAAAATAAGAGAATTATCAACGTAGGCGACCCGGAAAGCGACACGGACGCCGTAAACAAGAAAAGTACTCTAATTTTGCAACACGAAACTATCGAAATTAACGTTCGAAAGCGAAGACTGACGGACGTATTAGATCCCATAGATGACAGCGACGCCTCTACGAAGAAATACGTTCGAGCTGCAGTTTCGGCAACAGCCCGAGAAATCACGTCAAATTGTCTAAGTTTGGTGGAGAGCGGCGTTAAATTTCACGCCAATAACAAACAGATCGCGGGTATAGCTGCACCCACCAACGATAAAGACGCTTCGAATAAAAAATATGTCGACAACAAGCACGAAGCTCTGAAGAAAACGTTAAACGAATGTTTAAGACCTTCTTCTTCATCAAGCTTACAACAGGAACAATTTGACGCTAAAAGTAAACGGATTGCGGCTCTAGGCGATCCGCAGGATCAAACGGACGCTTCAAATAAAAAATACGTCGATTCCAAAATTGATCAGTTGCGAGAGGCCGTTCGTAGAAGTATCGAGGATATTCAGCCTACCGTGAACGTAATGCAGGAGAGCGTTTTACAAGTAATGAAATTGTGTCGCGTTCTCATCCATCGCAGTAGGGAATTATACGAGCATTTTGGCATGAATACGCCTAAAGAAGACCTAACTGATTTGATACGTTTGTTCGATATACTAAGTAGCAGTAAACCTACAAACCAGCAGCGCCCACATCAACTATAAGAGAGAGAGAGAGAGAGAGATGAACAGCAAAAAGTTGGACGTCGTTGAGGAGCTGCACCGACCAGCTCGCAAAAATTTTCCACGACAAAGTACGATTATAAAATCGTACCACGACCTCTACCAGGCGGATCTTGCTGAATTTATTCCGTACTCGAAATTAAATCGCGGTTATAAATACATTCTGCTAGTTATCGACTGTTTTTCAAAATATTTGTGGGCGTGCCCGTTAAAGAGTAAAAATGCGAAAGAAGTCGCTCGGGCAATGAGAAACATTTTAAATGGGGAAAATGCGTTTCCCTCGCCCGCAAACCTCCAAACCGACATGGGAACGGAATTTTACAATAAAGATTTTGCAAACCTAATGTCCGACTTTGGAATTAACCATTACTCTACGTACAGCGTGAAAAAGGCTGCAATCGTGGAACGAGTCATCAGAACGATTAAAAGCAAACTATACAAAACGTTTAGTTTACGGGGTAAATTTAAGTGGGTGGACGTTCTCCAGGATACGATCGGTGCGTACAATAAATCCGAGCATCGCACTATCGGCATGGCACCTATCAAAGTAACACCGGACACGAAACTTGCCGTTTACGATAAATTAAAAATTGTCGATAAGAATAGAAAGTACAACGTGGGCGACATGGTACGAGTCAGCAAGTATGAGGGTGTGTTTTCGAAAGGATTCACTCCCAACTGGAGCACGGAACTGTTTAAAATCGTGAAAGTTCAGGCCACCACGAATCCGGTTACATATAAATTGGAAGATGTCCACTCAAAGCCGATCGTGGGAGCGTTCTATGGAATGGAATTGCAGAAAGCTAAACACGAAGAAGTGTATTTAGTTGAGAAAATTTTGAAACGCAAAGGCGATCGGGTCTGCGTCAAATGGCTGGGAATAAACGAAAAATCATGGGTCAACAAGAAGGATCTTGGAATATAATATTTCTTCTTCTAGCTTTTTTTTTAATTACTATTATTCTTAATTAAGATTACCTAATTATAAGATGAAAATAAAAAAAAAACATAGAATGTAATAAAAGTAGTAGAATAAATAATAGATATATCTTTCAACTTTTTTTCTGTTTTATTTATTACCTATTACACTTACAATCATTATTAGCATAAGTTTTCCCCTATATATAATTATTATTATAATTTGTTAAGGGATGGGGGTGGTCAGAATTATAATCAAACACAAATATTACAATAATGCCTTTTATTAACTGCGAGCGCACATGTATACTCGATGATGTATCGTACCAGAATGCCGCTGGCGCTCCATCTACTTAAGTAACACATGTATGATGTCATTGCAGGCGTGACGATGCGTCAGCTTGTACACTCGGCCGTCCTGCACGTCTGGTGTCCCACCCAGACTGATATCTTCGAGGAATTCTGAAATTCAGAGAAAATAGGGAGCAAAACTTGTAATTTCATACTGTAACACTAGAAATAGAAATATACAGAATATATGGCCTGCCCCTCGGCATTGGCACCAAAGTGTTTTTACATTTTGTCTGCCCCTCGGCATGACCTATTCCAGTATGTGAACACTAATATACTATTCCTGCCCCATCGGCAATATATTTAAAATAAAAGGGTTATCTTATAGCCATGAGATTTACACTCCATTCATTCAGACCATCAACCATGTATTTATTCCATTTACCTTTCATACCATAGTGTTAAGTTTATTGACAATCATGCCATGCCACAGTTATACATTCAGACATCAATTTTTATTTGTTTTTTTTTTTTATATGCGATAGTTTTATCCTTCCAAAAGGTCAAGTAGTTCTTCGGTACTATCTACGTCGCTGTCACTGCAGGACGTATCTATTATACCACCAATCCAAGGTCTTAATGCGTCGATGGGTACAATTGCTTTAAATTTCTTGTATCCTTTCATACCTTGTAATGCTATGATTTCATAGCGGTCATTGCCCAGTATTTTTGTGATTTTATAGGGACCCCCAAATTTTGCGCTTGTCTTACGTACCGCCTCCTTTTCCCCTTTATGAGACCCGGCCCATAAGACAAGATCGCCCACTTTGTATATCGTTGGTACCTTTCGTTTTTTGTTAAATTGTTTTTCCATTTGACTAGCTTGTTTTAATAATTTTTGCTTAACAATTTCTCGTGTCTCAGTGTTTGCACTACATATTATTTCGTCATTGCCCAACTCGGCATGTAGATTTTGATCAAACCCGAACATTAATTTATGTGGCGTAAAGCCTGTGCTTTGGTTAATGCTGTTATTAATACCCCAAACTACGTTTGGCAAAGCCGTTTGCCATTCATTCTCATGTTCTATACTTGTGCTGATAGCATCCAACAGAGTCCTATTAAATCGCTCTACCTGACCGTTTGACCTAGGAGACGCTACTGCGTTTAAGATGTGCTTAAACTGATACTTTAATGCAAAGTTCTTAAATAATTTGCTCGTAAATGCTTTACCACGGTCAGAGATTATTTTCTTTGGTGTTCCAAATAAACTGAATATTTCTGCCAAATACTCAATTACTTCCGACGATTTGGTGGTTCTAACTGGTTTAGCGAAAAGGAATTTCGCGAAGGAATCAACAATAACCAAAATATACGAATTTCCGCGAATGCTTGTACAAAAGGGTCCCAAATGGTCCATGTGCCAAGTATGTAGTGGTTCCGCTGGTTTAGGTAAGGGATGTAAGAATCCCTCTTTCTTTCCGTATTGCCCCTTTTTGTATGCACAATCAATGCATGCATTTACGTATTTTTTTATGAACCGAGTCATTCCCACAAACCAGAATTTGCTTTTGATCAGAGTTTCACATCGTTTTAACCCAATGTGCCCTATTTCATCATGGTATTTTCGTAGAACATTAAAGCGCGCCATTTTAGGTATAACTAGTTTTAAAACAGAATCGGCCGTTTTGCGATAAAGCCTATCATTCTTTATCACATAATTCGCTCGAATATCCTTATCACAATCATGTGATGATAGTTTTCGTTTAATTGTGATTAATTGCTCGTCTTGCATTTGAATGGCTAACGCCCAGTCACAAACATCTAATTTCAGAATATCACAAGGTTTTACTGGGTTTCGGCTGAGACTATCAACATGAGTCATCTTGACTCCGGGCCTATAATCAATGGTAAAAGTATAATCTTGGATGGATAACCACCAACGGGCGACGCGAGGAATTATTTCCTTTTTTTGAAAAGTGCTCCGCACTGCACTACAATCCGTGATAATTTTAAACGGGATTCCATACAAGTACGGCCTAAATCGCTTAATGGAATCCACTATCGCCAGGGTCTCCAGATCGTAAGAGTGATAAAAAGATTCGTCTTTACTAGTGGTCCTACTGTAATATGATACAGGCTTTAATTGTTCATTGCAATCGTACTGTAACAGGATCCCAGCAATGCCCTTGGCACTGGCATCCGTATGCAATTCCGTACGTGCTTTTGAATTATAAACAGCCAACAAAGGTTTTTCGCATAGCCTGCGCTTCAAGTTATCGAAAGCATTGTTCTGCTCAATATTCCAGGTCCAATCAGTGTTTTTACGTAACAATGTTGTCAACGGATAAGCTATAATGGCGTAATTTTTAATAAATTTTCGAAAATAAGAACTTAAGCCTAAGAATTGCCTTAATTCATGAATATTTGTGGGTATTGGGAAATGTAAAACGGCATTTACCTTTCCTTGGCCTGGCCGTAATCCTTCTTCAGAAACTTCATAGCCTAAGAAGTTAATACGGCCTTTGAAGAATACACATTTTTCCAAGTTTAATCTCAAATTTGCTTTTTTAAATAACTCTAAAACAGTGGTTAATAAGGATATGCCTTCCCGGAAGGTATTACTGGGAATGACTATGTCGTCCAGGTAAACAAGGACCTTGTCATATCGCAAATTCCCCAAAACTTGGTTAACCATTCTTTGAAAGACCGAGGGCCCGTTACAAATGCCCATTGGCATCCGAACGAATTCATACTGCCCTTCTGACGTAATAAACGCGGTTTTGTGAATGGACTCTGGTGCTATTGGCACTTGATAATACCCTTGCGCCATGTCTAGAACGCAGTAGTACTTTTTATTTTGCAGTTTGCATAATAATTCTTCAATATTTGGAATAGGGTAACGATCTTTGAGGGTTATTGAATTCAGTCTCCTGTAATCGATACATAATCTATAATCGTTGGTTTTTTTTACAAGTAATAATGGACTGGCGAAATTTGAATTAGACTCGCGAATTATGCCTGCTTCCAGTAATTCGTTAACCTTGTCTCGTACAACATTCTTTTCAAACTCCGAAATACGATACGGTCGGTAATAAATGGGTTTATTTGTCGTTAAATTTATTTCTAACTCTACAGTGTTACTAACACCGAGGTCAAGGGAACTTGCTGCAAAACATTCACGGTGCGACATTAATACTTCATTAAGTTCAGCGAATTCTGACTCATTTAATTGTCCAACTCGAATTTTATTTATGCCTGCCCACATTATGGGTATTTCGTGTCTGATAAGAAGCGGAATTTGACTTTCAATTGGTATACCCCTGGTTAATAAGTAGTTTTCAGGAAAATTTATTGTTTGAGTGCTTAAATTTAGCAAATTTACGCAAAACTCGGGACCTTCTACAACACAACTGGGAAAAACATAATTGGCGTTATCAATATTACCAAGTTTGCTAGAAATCCAAATTAATCCAGCATGATTTAATTTTAAAGGCACTAACGCAGTAGATTGTGGTGGAATTGATGTAACTTTTAAGGTTTCGACAATAATTTTTGCTGGAGTATCATTAATCTGTAAATTCCTCTCGTCCAATCCACACTTTTTTACTAACACGTTTTTCGCATAAAAATACTGCATCATCGTCTCTTCGTCACTCTTCCGGCGAGTTAACATTTTTCGCAACAAATCCGCGTAATCTTCATGTACTGGGAACGCACGAAGAACAGCATCCTGCCAGTCCGCCCAGGATAATTCATACTCCTCCAATGAATTATACCAGGACTTCGCTAGGCCCTGTAGCTTGGAGCACATGTGGAACGATTTCGTAGCTTCGTCCCAACCATAAATTTCTCCTAATTGGTCAATTTTATGGAGCCAATTTTTAACTGACATATCCGTATTTTCTGGATCAAATTTTGGCACCAGCTCATTCTCAGCGGTGGATTTCTTTATGCCGATGGAGGTGCTTACTGCTGCAGGTTGATTCAGCTTCGCCTCCAGGATTTTGGCAACCTTTTTTTCTAAGAGTCTATTAAACTTCTTGCTTTTTGCTGCCTTAGGCAGATCATCATCAGAATCAGGGTCTTCCAGACGCCTTTTCGAGGAAGTAGCTTCCAATGACGCCAACCGACAAAATCGTCCATCTCTTCCGTCGTCACTCATTATCACTAATACACTATAGCACAGCACGTGTACCAATCCCACTTCTGAATTGTTAAGGGATGGGGGTGGTCAGAATTATAATCAAACACAAATATTACAATAATGCCTTTTATTAACTGCGAGCGCACATGTATACTCGATGATGTATCGTACCAGAATGCCGCTGGCGCTCCATCTACTTAAGTAACACATGTATGATGTCATTGCAGGCGTGACGATGCGTCAGCTTGTACAAATTGCAATAGTAGCAGTTAAAAACAAATCTTAACAAATAGTATACCAATACCACATACAATACACACACATAAAAATCAATATTATTCTAGTATTATTAATCTTTATTCGGCAGATTACTCGTAACAATACATTATTATTATTATTACTTCTAAAAAATATCGTTTCCTTTAAAACAAATCTTGAAAATAGCATACATCATATAATAATTATTATTATTACATCTAAAATGTCATATTAAAAAAGAAAAAATCTTAAAAAATTGTATACCAGCTGAGCTGCAGTAACAGCAATTCTTATTATCAAGTTCACCGCTCCCTATAATTGTTAAACACACAACAATACATTATTATTATTACTAACATCTAAAAAAGAAAGACACCTCATCCAATGTTATCATCAACAAACGTCGTCGACGTCGAAGCAGCAGCAACATCATGCTTATTTTTTTTAATTTTATAATGTCCCCAGGGTAAGGTTTCTACCCCGTTGGAAAGCACAAAACGTTTATCATCGTCCGCACTTAGCGCAATTTTTTTCTGTGTGATTGTGTACACGTTATGTAAGTAAGTTCTGATAGTGTTTTGAGACCTGTATATTGAAGTTCTCGTATTGAGTACATTTACATAGTCATCGAAGCACATTGTACTCGACACAACACACTTTTTAATTCCCTTGGCTCTACGAACCTTATCTACTTCTATTTTAAGTGCATACATCTTAGATTTTAAAGCACAAAAATGGCTTAATATTTTTCCCTTAATCTCATCCTTCATGAAACCTAAACGTTTTTTATTGATGCGTGGAAATCCGTACGGATTTTCCTCGGAATACTCGCTAGTATCGAATCTAGTATGGAGATCGGGTCTAATACTATCATAGAAGTTGTCACAATAAATTTCGTAAATTAACGAGTCCGTATCCATATACAAGAGATTACAATTACCAAAAAACTTTGGTTGCATATAGTTGTAATGAAAATTGTACATGATAATTTTTGATGTGTCTAGAATAGTCATTCCTACATAGATTGGTTTATTAAACAGTATTTCAGTCTTAATTAGTTCGATTGCTACCAAATTTTCATCGAATATTGTACGGCTGTGAAACTGGGGTTTGAACATTAATGCCCGGGCGCCGCAGTGACCTTCCCATTTAGTTACCATTTTCACCACACGGTGCTTCCTCACATTTTCCATTGATTTTCCAAACACCGCGTTCACAAGCAACGTAAAATTTTTTTTATCGAAATCGTTAGTCGCCAGGCTGCGTAAACGCGAATTTGATTCAATGTAAGGTCGCATCCAAGGCGACTGATCAAATTGCAATATTCGGTAAATTTTGGTAACAACTAAACCCGCCTGCACGTACTGTTTTAAATTTCTGTAGTGAACAACGTATTTTTCCTTTTTGTACAAGTTCGTAACCAATTTCGGATGCTTAGAGCCTTCCGGTGTTAAGCGTTCGGGGGCCATTGGAAAATCGCAATGTTTATCGTGCAAGCTCTCGGGATAATCTAAATCTACAACTAGGATGTAACCAACATCACTTTCGTCGCTCACATTTAAAACATTAAAATTTTCAATGGCATCCCCGACGCCCACCCATTTAAAATTTTGATATGGCAAATACTGATATTGAGCAAAACCTTACAAGTTATTAACGTCTCCGTAATAAAGATATTTTGTTGGTTTAGAGGGATTAAAATTTTCTGGGTAATGAGGATTGTTACATTCGCTAAACCTTTTGATAACTTGACTCATACCCCCTCGGATTCCTGACTCTACGGTTAAAAGCATGTCAACATCGGTCAAGAGTTCTAAACGAATATCTGTTAATTTAAGCATACAATCCCAAGCATAGCTAGGTAATGTATAATAGTGCGCACAGTCCAGACCAAAAGTTTCCATGCATTTCTTTCTGAAATTTTGAAAAATATCCACCAGCAGCAAAATATCCGTTCTCATATAAAGTTCGCTAAATTCAGCTAAAGTGCGTATGTTAAAAGTTTCCCAAACACACTTAGCATGATCATAGTTTTCCTCGGAAATATCTTATCCCGTAAGTTTGCTGTAAAATGACTCTATGGGCGGTAATGCTGTTTCTTCGAGTTTGTCCATAGAGTCTACATAATCGTACGGAAAAACACCTTTCCGTTTCAACAAATTTAGCTGGATATCGCTTAACTGGGGATTTTCACGTCTTAAAATTTTGAAACAATCATCGGTCAAATATGAGGCCGGAAGGTCTAGCGAAAGATCCATAAACCGATAAGAATCGATAAATTTAAATTTTAGCCTACTATTGCCCACTGTTTTTGTAAATGAAATGTATTTTTCCATGTTTACGGGTAATAATGATACATAGCCCTCGAACCCGGTCATGAGCTCCTTGATAACGAAGTGGCTATCATAATTACTAAAATTGTGGAAAATCACCGGTATTACCGGATCTAATTTAAAATTTAAATTGCAGGCTTGATGAGCCATGCCTCTAGCTTTTCCCGTAAGATGATCGTGATCTAAACATTTTATGTCACCGTCTAAAAACGGTTTCTGGCAAATAAAACAAACTATAGCGGCGGCGTAATTGATGGAATCGTCGTTTTTTATGATAGGAACTTCGCTGATAAAGAGAGCTCCTTGACACTTGGCTACGTTTAATAGTTCGTGTGTAAACCATTTTATGCAATCTAGACCGCTGTACTGTTTATAAAAAGATAGATTTTCATCATAGCTGCAGTGTAAATAGTAACCTATACTAAACGGTGTGTGTTGTTGATATTTAAATGTATTTTTAATATTATCAGGGTCGTTAACGATCGGTTCTAGCAAGCATTCTATATCGCTATAAATAACAAAGGGAACGGATTGTTGATATTTAAAATTTTTAAAATGTAACCATTTGTTCTCTTCCGAGGGCAGTATCATTTTGGAAAAGTTTAATTTCTCGCAGGTTTCGTGATGAACAGTGAGCTGATGCTGACTTGTAAAATAATGTAAACAACGATCACAAATGAACTTTTTACCATTATGTTTAGTTAATTGACTACTTACTAACCGCGATAAATTTAGAATAAGGCAATAGTGATAATTTATTGTTGCAGCAGCAGTTTTGGCGGAGGAGGACGCTGACGCAAACAAGTTGGATTCCTCGTTGTCTGCGTCAATGTCTTCACCTCCGCTAGAGTCATCATCATCGTCGTCGTCGTCGTCGTCACCATTATTTAAACTAATTGACTTGTACTCTTCTTGAATTAGTAATAAGTTTACATGTTTTTCGAGTTTATTTTTAGTTAACTAAACGGGCACAACGGTAAACTTTTGTGTTCTCTCACGTTGTAAGATGAACACGTTTACCGATATGTCGTTCATTTTTTCAAATTTACCTATTTGACTGAGCGGCATTGGAGTACGTAAGCCTTCTATATTTAATAAGGTTGAATAGTGCGGATATGAATGAACGTACGGTGATCTATTCTTGGTAGGAGCTAAATATGCAGTTATACACAAAATGAAACAGCACTGATCGGTATTTTTTAAATTTAACACGGCTTTCTTATTTTTAATGGGAGTAGGCAAGTCAATGTAGGAGGAACCGTGAAATAAATATTCACAATCGTTTATGTTTACGGCGAGAGATATTACTTCTGATATAGACCAACCCGAACCCTTAGTCTCCATTTCGGCAATTTTAGTCAACAAGGTGTTCAAAACGTGCTCATCATACCACTCAAGTTTGAAATTTTCACTTAGTAAACTGTTAAAAAATACTACTTGATTTTTGGTAGCGAAATATCTGTATTCAAATATGGATTCACCATCCGTAGTCGTTGTGGTTTTGGTAAATTCGCAACATAAAACAAAATTTATTTTTAAGTTTATGGACGACGACGACGACGACGAACTGGACTTTTGAAAAATGTTTTTAATTTCATCCTCGACTATACGCAAGCAACGATTTAAAAATTCGGCTACAATTTTGAAAGAAATGTTTGATACGAGTATAGTTTTGATTCTTGACTTGAACGCAGACTGTAGTGGTGTGACAACTACTTCTGCTGGAGCTTGGCTATTATTACAAACTGTTGGCGTTTTTAATCGTTCTAATAAAATCTGAAAGCGAATTAAGTGACTCTTATTGGCTTCGAGACTACTTTTTACACTTACGGAGGAGTTACATGTAGCAACATAATTATCAAGTAAACGTAAATGTTCACGAATAAATTCGAGCCATTTATCGATTTGCTGCAATGTGTTTGATTTCTTTAGAATAATATACGCCTGTTTAATAGTTGCCACTGATTTAACAGCATATTTTTGAAAATCTACCTGCGACGACAACGACGATGATGAAGATATGTTTTTGTTAATAGTTTTTTTAAATATTAATAAATTTTTTAGAATAATTCAAAGTCAACACGAGGAAATACTGCTAAGCTTTCATCATCAAGTCTCCACTTCCAGTTATTTAATAAAGGTTTTATAGCTGGAATTTTCTCGTATCGTTTTAATTTTTCCGGATCAGACATACATCCAAAGCTAATATCAAAAAATTCTGGGACCCGTAACGGCTATAATACCATTTGTTATACTCTAGACAACCTTCAGCCCACAATACACCAGCAATTAACTTTAGTACTGGTGGTGGAGAGAAAGTCAAACAATTCTTCCAGGTGCGAAATCCAATTCCCCTTATATCGGCTACTGCAAGATTATAAGATCTAATTGTTTGAATGCGTTTAAAGATACGCGATAAAACAATTACCTTGTACACAAGACTTCTAAAATTTAAGTTTTTAACTTTAGGACTATTGACTTCTGCGGCGGCGGCGTCGTTTACATTTCTTGTATAATAATCTAGGGCTTGGTCTTCGCTATCCGGAAATATGTTTACATAAGCAGTTTTAGGCTTTAAATATTTGTGAATACGAGTGCGTTCTCTAAACCCTATCCTATGCTTTATAATAGGGACTCGATTGCAAATGAATTCTAAAAATTGTGTGGAGAGCACATACTGACGTTTTACTATGTCAATGTAGAGGCAGAGAAAATTAAAGTCAAAGGAAAAAAATATTTCCGTAGGATCTTTATAAATGAATATATAGTCTAGAACGTCCCCCGGTATTTGAACACGGTATACTCTACACCTGTTTATATCATTAGGAATAATTCCTAATTTTACCAATTGCTTGCGCATAGCATCCTCATTACTAAATTTATACAAAATATAATCTCTTCCTTTCGATTCGCATAAAATATTACTCGTATCAATGTTAAATTGCAAGCAAAAAAGGACAAATGCCTTGCTCCCTGCTAAATATGAATCGTCCGGTGCATATGTATCAATATAATCAGGCAGTACGGTGCAGTCTAATTTAAGAAATTTATTATTATCATTACTATTAAATTTTGACAACAAAGTGTCGTAATTGTAACTTGTATAATGACAGATTAAAGTAGCTTTATTCATTATAGAAAAAATTATATTATCTTATACCGTGTGTCCCTGGGAAGACGGAACATAGGGATCTTATAATGCTAATTTTTTAAAATGATCCACGAGTGCTTTGAAGCATTCGCCTTAAAACAATTACACGAATGTCACCGATCGTTAACGATTTCCATGCCGATCATGTATGATCGTCTCCAGATCAAAATTTTTGTTTGTGTTTTAAATGTCAAAGACAATAATTAAAGGTTATGTTCATGTTAATTTTTTTTAAATGGGGTCCTACCTTAACTGAAGTACAGTTTAGAGCTGACAATCAATAATCCCAGTTAAATTACATGTGAAATGTGAAAATTTACTTTAATAGGATGATCTTGATGTATGAATCGAAGAATTTGATACGACAATCAGCTTTATGATGAAACATGCTACAATGCTAATTGCATAAGACTGTATTAAGATGAAATCAAAGAAAAAGCGAATATTAATATCAGTTAGTGTGTACGAATATGAAATCTTTATTTCTACGGCAATTTAATGTGATCAAATAATTGTTACATTAAAAGTATTTGATTTTTAAGGAGCCGGATTCTTGCATACCACAAAGGAAAGTTTTCTAAACACAGGTCCACAGCATTATTTTATGCACCTACTAGTATAATTTTCGTAATTTCATTTTCAGTTTCTAATAATGCGTAACTTGCGAAAAGCCTTAATTGTTCACCTAATCCATCATAATCTGAAAAAGATCTTAGAACCAAACGTCAACTGCAAACAAATTATTTTGTATTTATTACCTTTATAATGATACCCAGTCTCATTTAATTTAATTGAAACACTATCTACATTTACATGAACCAATTTGAGCAAATAATTAATAATTTTATTTCTAACTGATTTTCAAGAGCGCGGCTGTCAAGAATCGTTTGTAGTATAACGCACGCGCGTATTACATCTGTATTAGCAAGCGCGTTAAACAGCTGACATAACGACGTCGACGCTTCACCAAATAGAAATTCAAAGCACTCGTGGATCATTTTAAAAAAATACCATTGTAAGATCCCTATGTTCCGTCTTCCCAGGGACACACGGTATAGCAGCATTAATAAAATTATTAGCGATAGTACTGTAACGGATGTTACAATATATTTAAATAAATATAAATTAAAGAAGTATTTTGGAGAGCAGCATTAAAATTGTGTTTATTGTTTTTAAATACAAAATAGAACTGATTAGAACTGATTATAAAATAAATATTCATTACCATCCCAACCCAAAACATTAAATCAAAGCCAACCCATGAAACCATTACAGTACTAAAAGTATTGCTACAAATACCAACAATAACTCAACCGTTTTATACTGTTTTTCTATGATAGTAGTACACTCGCTCTCCATACCACGAAGAAAAAAAAAATGAGGACGTTTTTGCACTTAAAAATAGAAGGAATAAATAAACTTACGCCAACTTTTTTCTTTTGACTGCTGCGGCGATGATATTCTTTTAGTTGTTGCTGTTGATGCGATGATATTCTTTTGGTTGTTGCTGTTGCTGCTAGGAGTGCGACGCTGACGATGACGACGACTACGACGATGATGTAAATAGTTATTCTGAAATTAATACAAATTTTCGTGTAAGGATCGACGACTACGACATGATATTATAACGATTAAAAAATATTTTTGGAAAAAAATCAAACTTACCTTTCTTCGCAGGTTGAGATGCTGCAGCGGCGGAGACCTCGTCGATGGGAGCAAATTTTAATATTGTTCCGGGATTTCCACGATTAATGTCTTTTTCACCTCCATACACCAGAGCTAGGCTGTTTTTGTTGAGTTCTTCAATTTTCGATTCATCCAGCAGCAATTGTAACCTATTCGGTAGAAATACAATGCAGTCCAGTAGCTCCACTATAACCAAACGTTTGTTTAATTTCTTTGAGTATACCGACTTTATATGATGGATATGATATGGCTGTTTTAATACCATATCTTTAACTTTTAGTATCGGTTTGGTTACCAATTTGCCAACGGAATTTATTTCAGACAAATCCATCGTACCTTTTTTTTTTCACTTTTTTTAATCACTTATTCGTACACAGCAGCAGCACTACCACTACACGTAGTACAAGAGAGATAAGTTTCTATAGCATTTTCAAACTGCTTATATACACAACTTGATCGCATTAATTATTCCCCTCTCAACGCTCGCGTCGTTAAGCAATATACGCCACTATCGACGTGTGGACGCTCCCAGCAACACAGGATATACCTAACATCTTGTGAATTTAAAATAGTTTTTTTAAATTAAAATTCTACAAATATAATATCCGCACACCGCCGCCGCACCTATCGGAAATACGGCGACAATGACATCACACTCAATTGTACAAAAGCAATCCTCTCAATCAATAAAAAAGAAAGCTATTTGGAAATTATAGTGTAAATATTAATGTTTACAGTGTTTTCTTTCACCTCCTAAATAAATAAGTCTTCGATTACATTTTTACATCTCATTGGAGACTTTAAATTCTTAAATAAAAAATTGACTCAGGTACTCGTCGTCGTGGCTCATATCGTAGTATATATGAGAAAAACTCCAATTCAAGATATTCAACCGTTCTATGCATGTGTGCACCGAGTTCTTTTTTTCCTCAGCTCTTTTAAACTATTTTTGAAAGTATTTTATCACTACCGTCGTCGTCGTCGGCGGCGTCGGCGTCGTTCGAGCTTCTAGCATCCCTCTCATAATTTCCGATTTTTTTTTCAAATTTTAAATTATACATACAGCTGGAGTTGACGAGGAGCTCAATCCCACACCCATTATTTCCATACAGTAATTTTCTTTTTTTTTTTTTACTCTAAATACATCTAAATTATAATTAGTAATATTTAAAATTATCAGAATTTATTACATACAAGATGTTTTTAAATTATCCGCACCTGTTCAAATTTTAAATTATCCATACAGCTGGAGTTGTCGAGGGGTTCAATCCCACACCCGTTATTTCCACACAGTATTTTTTCCTTTTTTTACTCTAAATACATCTAAATTCTAATTAGTATTTAAAATTAACAGAATTTATTACATACAAGATGTTTTTAAATTATCCGCATCTGTTCAAATTTTAAATTATTCATACAGCTGGAGTTGACGAGGGGTTCAATCCCACACCCGTTATTTCCACACAGTATTTTTTTTTTCTTTTTTACTCTAAATACATCTAAATTCTAATTAGTATTTAAAATTATCAGAATTTATTACATACAAGATGTTTTTAAATTATCCGCATCTGTTCAAATTTTAAATTATTCATACAGCTGGAGTTGACGAGGGGTTCAATCCCACACCCGTTATTTCCACACAGTATTTTTTTTTTTTCTTTTTTACTCTAAATACATCTAAATTCTAATTAGTATTTAAAATTATCAGAATTTATTACATACAAGATGTTTTTAAATTATCCGCATCTGTTCAAATTTTAAATTATTCATACAGCTGGAGTTGACGAGGGGTTCAATCCCACACCCGTTATTTCCACACAGTATTTTTTTTTTCTTTTTTACTCTAAATACATCTAAATTCTAATTAGTAGTTAAAATTATCAGAATTTATTACATACAAGATTATTTGAAGGGTCAATCCTCCGGGACCCCGCACACATTGTTAATCGTCGCACCTCTTCCGGTCGCAGCATTATTACCAATCAACATGCTACACACACACACACACACACGACAGAGAAAAACACAACAAGTGAGATGAAATTCACACTAAAACGCATTTTTCACCCAGAAATACGGCAACCACACATACACATTTTCACACACACATACCTCACCCTCACATCCACCATCTTGACAAATCTCATCACCACACCTCAGCCCCTTCATACACATATTCACATTAAAAGCAGAACTCTCCTTTCTATACTACTGTAATAGTTTTGCTGTATTTTCATGGCAAAATCTCATGATCAGGGTTTTAATTAATTTTAATAATTTGGAATGCAGTATGTGAATCTGCGGTTCACTTTTTTGAAAAGTTAAACTAAATGACTCGAACAATTTCGCACTTGAAATTACAAATAACACTTCAATTTTCAACGATTGCATTTTTAATATATTGATTATACTTTTATATGTATTAGTTTTTAAAATATCTGATTTTTTTGTTGGGATAAACGTTTTAAAGTAATAAATAACAGCTGGCCATTGTTCAATTAATCGTTCTGCAGCTGGACCCAATGATAACCATCTACTAGATACATGTTTAATAAAATTATGGGGAGGTACTTTCATTCTCTCTTGTGATTTTTGATAATCTTCCCATCTTGCTGGTCTGTCCTTAAAAAAGTATTTTATTGCTACTTGTAAATCAGCACAACTGCTTCCAAAGGTATCTAGCCCTTTGAGAAATGCATTATGTACCAAGTGTAAGTTACAAGTACCAACATTTATTAAACATTTATTCCTTATTTTTAGAATATCTTCGTTCATTAATCTAAAAACTGTTTTATTGACGTTCGGCCCATCCGACCCCAACATAATCATTTTGTTTCGTGATAAGTTGGCATGGTCTAAGGCTCTGTTAATTTGTTTCACTATGTCTTCTGCTGTTGCACGTCCAATAAATGATGTATATAAATGGTGTGAATTTATGTGTTTGTCACGGTTGAACCAATATAAAGCTTTTATTTGTAATTCTTTATGCCCTCCTTTGTTGGTTGTTTCATCATAGCACAATGAAAAATATGCACCTTCAGAAAATAAAAGACACAATTAAACGACAACAACAAAAAACACCAACTGAACTAAATAAATGTGCATAAACAATTGGGAAGCGCCAGCTACGCAACTGCCACGTGGTGTACGTTTTAGTAACTATCATAATCGGGACGCAGTGCAAAAGTTATTACAGCGGCGGAATTTCATTGCACTATTTTCCCAAAGATCAAAAATTAATGCATGCTTGGAAAATCGCTATTAGAACTGCTAAAAGCATTACAGCACGCATGCAAGTATGCAGTATGCATTTTGTAAAGGATGATTACCTCTTATTTGGTAAGTACATAATATTTCACACGGCATGTCAGTTTCTAATCAAAGCATATTTTTAGATTACACTAATAAAAGACGACGATTAAAAAAAACTGCTGTCCCTTCACAAAATTTACCATTAAGAAGTACAGACGATATAGGAAGAGCTCATATTCAGCAGAAGATGCAAGCTAGACTGGCCAGGAGAATGAAAAGGGAAGAAATTTTACAGCAACAAGTGGATAGTGTTGTACAGCAACAAGTTGATAGTGAAGTGACTGATATTGTTACAGAGGAAAGCAGTAATAAACTGCAAGCGGCAACAGCATTGCTGCAGTTGTCGCAAATGCAAGTTTCAACATCTAATTTAAAACAGTGTTTAGATGAAAAGTCAACCCAGGCCGATACATATATAGAGTTTACAAATTTTGATATTTCGAACATTATCAATAGTGATTACCGCATTAAATTTTGCACAGGAGTTAAAAATGTTGCATTATTCAATGTGATAGTTGCAGCAGTAGTTACTCTAGATGTCACGTATGTTCCATTCCCACATCATAAAAAGGTATTGTTAACTTTGATGAAAATTAAATTGGACTTGTCTAGATTTTTATCAATACTCTTCGAAATATCGGAAACATCTGCACGGAGATATTTTCATACTACCTCATCTTATTTAAATACGCTTCTAAAGAAACATGCCAGATTCCCACCGAAAGAAGAAATTGTAGCAAATATGCCGAAGTGCTTTCATAAATATCGAAGAACACGAATTGTGCTGGATTGCACAGAAATTGCCATCGAAAGGAGCAATAAGTGTCTAAAATGTCGGTTAGGGACCTACTCGCATTACAAAGGAGGTCATACGTGCAAATTCCTGATTGGATTACTTATGTCAGCAAAGCATATGGAGGTCGAGCTTCTGATAAATTTATCTTTAATAAAGAACAAGTAAGAAATAAATTTCATCCTGGTGATGCTATCACGGTGGACAAAGGATTTCATATACAAAGCGAATGTGAAGAAAATTTTATAGAACTTATACGACCACCATTCTTGAGAAGAACTATGCAGCAGTTTAGCAAAGAAGATGCTGAAAAAACAGCCGATATCGCTAGGGCACGTGTGCATGTAGAACGAAGTATTCAACGCTTGAAAAACTTTGCAGTATTAAGAAATAAAATTCCCTTTTCACTCCTTCCGTATGTTGGGTATATTATGAACATCGCAGCAGGGCTCGTTAATTTATCGGCCCCCATCTTACATCAAAATAAATTTGAATAGTATAGTAATTATATTCAGAAAATAAAGCATGAGCCATTTGAAACCAGGACACTCCACAAAAATGCTTATTTACTGTTCGATTTTCATGACAAAATTACATTTTTGATGCATTTATTTCTAATGTAAAAAACTGTGCCACTTGTCCTATTTTTCGAGTGCATTCTGCTTTCAATTGGATCACAGTGATACTAATGTTCTAGCAAACTAAGTACTATTTAGTAAAGGCATATCCTAATTAAGAATTATTATTATTATTTTGACATATTACATGTAACATATAATTAAAAAAATTAAATTTTAATTTATTTAATAATTGAGAAGCAAATTCAAAGTCAAAATTTACATCTATAATTGCAATGGATTTATCGAATGGACAATAAATCACAAAATGGGTACGTTTTAAATTAAGAATGGACATTCCTAATTGAACTTGGCCGTAATGTTTATGGTTATGGTTTAAAGTTAATTGCCCATTTATATTTTTAACATAATGTAGTGTAGGAAGTACATCGGTAATTGATGAGGTAGCACCTGGAAAATAAATTAGAATTAATTTTGTATCAAATACCTCTGCGTATTACATAAATGTTGGATCTTATTATACCTAAAAGGGGACATTTGATTTCCAATAAAGTATGTGGCATATCTCCATCAAATATAATGCCATCAGGTGAGTAACCTAACCACGGCATATTATGAGGAACGACTAAACCTGCTGTAGTTACTTCCTGTGTCGTAACTGTGATATACATTTCACGTGCTGCTTCTTCATAAAGATTTCCATGCCTGGTGCCTCTGCTCGAAAATGATTTTGGATAAAAATACTTTGTGGCTTTTGTTTCCCAATTATCATGTCTTTTGTAAGTATATATTTCGTAGCAGCGGGAACCTGTTATTCTGAATTGTCTTTCGGAATGCCACTCTTGCTTATTATCCTTTGTTGATATCAGAATGTCTAATGGCTGCCTAGAAAATAATCTTAAAAATGTTTCTTTGCAACATCTATTAATAAAATCAGGGTTGAAACTATAAAACATGACAATCGCTGACTGGCAAGCATGGTCTAAAATATTGTTTGCAGTAACGTTATTATTATGCGATGATAGTTCCATGTTTTGTTCGTCAACTTCATCATTGTGCAACGAAGTTGAAGCCTGTTCTCTGTCAATTACTACACTTGCTTGACAACGCCTCTTAGACATGTGCAGAGCCGCCTCTGAATCTGGCACAGCTAGAAAAGTCTTTAAAAAGTATTAATACTTTTTCTTTTCTAAATTTTTAAATTCAAATTAAAAGAAACGATTCATTTATGTACTACGATTCTCTCAAGGCTGTCTTACAAACCTGATGGCTTTTGATCCAAGGGTATGCAAGTTACCTTCGAGTATAAAAATATGTTGAATACCGAATGGCTGTACTACTACAGTACGTTACATATTATGCAGGTACCTGTCTTACTAATAATAGTTGCCATAACCTAACTAATGGATCACCAATTAATAAAGTAATGATATAATTAAAAGATACACCTTGATAGCATTTCTCCAGAAAATCTTGCAAGAAGTGTTCACTCACGGCTACTTCTGGAACTGCAACGGTACCTACATGACACATTTCTTCTAAGGCAACAACTTCGAAAGGTGTGTTCTTTTTTCGTTTTCCCCAAACTTGTTCCCATTCGGTGCAACTGATTTCGGACAGTTCATCATTTCTAAAATTAACAAGGTATTTATACAGTAACAGCCAGTTTTTTAACATTTGCATCAAGAAGGTCGTGATTTGCATATATAATACCTGTGTATGTACAGCAATACTGCAACTATATGTTTAGACTTGCCGGCTGCTCCTGCTTTACATGTGCATGTACAGCGCCATTGTTTAATATCTAATAAAAGGACATAAATAATATATTACTTAGTTATAATTTTATTTACTACGTACCTTCTTTTATTATAATTTCTATTTTATGAGGTTTATCATTAATTTTAGATGATTGCACACACAATGCAACAATAACCTGCTGTTTTGTGCCACATAAAATTACATGGTCGGCATTCAGCACCTGTTCACCTTCTGTTATCGGCCTAATGCCTACACCAACATACTCTAGAATTTCACTCAAACTAACAAACATTTTCCTAAATCAAAATTAAAAAATTGTTAGGTCAAAACCAGGTAAAGGTATGAACAAGAATGAACTTTAATCCCGGTTGGAGCGGCCATGTTGTAATTTAGTTGCGCCATCTATATTTGCTGGCGATGCCGAATATTTTTTACCTTGTATATCCTCCAATAAAATGTCTTTGAAATGTGGGCCTAAAGCATCTGAAATAATGTAGGACATCTTGGTTGGCGACAAAGTAAAATGTTCATTAATACCGTCAGGGAACATAGCTGCAAAAGTATCTTTAATTCCTTCAGTACTGTTCATGGAATAATTATGCACAACCGAACGAAGTGTCCACAAAATTTCAGCTTTAACAGCAGATTCTTTTGAAGACCATAACCTCACTGTTTGTATTTTATTATTATTGTTTCCATCATTTGTATTTTGAGCTTGCAAATGTAATTGATTCGGCCGAAACTTAAGTTTAAGTTGCTGTTTATGTTTGTCCCCTTTAGCATGCTGATATAGTGCTTGGAATCCTTTGCCAACCTGCAATTTCTTACTGCACACAATACAAAATGCATTGTCTTCATCAAATTTTTGTGCCCATGTTTTTATGGAATTCCCCACAGCATCTTGTTTCTCCAGCCACGCAACTTGAAAATGGCACTTCCCCATATTCTATTAGAATTGCACTATTATTGCACTAATAAAGTAGTTTATGATTGCACTAAATAAAAACTTTTTAACGCCAATTTTAGGTTAGCTTGTTTGTCATGTAAGGTTAGTGTGCTTGCTCTTTCTACCGCATATATTCACACATAAGTCGAAGTCTGTAATTCGATTCCATTATTTTATTGCGCTGCTCTAGTGCAGCACGCTAATTACACACGAGCAGTATATAATTTATTTATTTATTTATTTAATTTAAGGTACACCTTTACAGATTTGTTTAGCTGTTTCCAGCTGAATCCCTCTGGACCCAAGGTGTTTATCATAATACAAACTATAAATCTTATGCTAATTACAATTTCTTGCTTACTACTACTATGCTTAATTACTATCTACTAAATAATTTCTCTATTCTCTATTACTTAAATTGATTTTCCACTAAAAAACGTTGTTTGAATTTGTTTATGGATTTTATTTCTTTGATTTTGGTTGGTATTTTGTTGTAAATTTTGGTTCCTATGTATGTAATTCTCTTTTTGCCTGTGTCTGTTCGTTGGTTGGTTATATGTAGTGCGTTATTCCTCCTTGTTTGATGATTGTGTATCTGCTTGTTTTTAATCAGTTTTATGTTCGATCGTTTATATCCGTTTGTTATTTCATGTATTGTTAGTGCCAGTTGATATTTCAATCTGGTTTCTACCAGCATTTCATTTTCATGCAGTTGTTGAGTTGGTGTTCGAAAATGCAAGCTGTTAATTGCCTTCAGTGCTTTATTTTGTAGCCTTTGGATTCCGATTAGGTAACTTATATTCGAGACTATGAACGAGTAGTAGATGCTTTTTAAAGTGTGACCAGGAAGATATCTTGATATCCTTCTTATTGCTCCTATTAATGGGTTTAGCTTTTTTGTTATTTTCTCTACATGTGTGTTCCAGCTTAGTTGGCTGTCGATCCATATTCCAAGATATTTATAATTGGTTGTTGATTCTATTTTGTTGTTGTTAATTTTTATGTTTAGATCCTTAATTGTTTTGTTTCTATTTGCTATTGTCATATATTTAGTTTTGTCGGTATTTAGGGTTAGTAGGTTTGATTTAAACCACTGTTCTAATACTGGCATGTCTTTATTAACTTTTTGCTGTATTTCGTCCATAGTTTTGCCACTATACATTATGCAGGTGTCATCTGCAGATAGATAAATTTTCCCTTCCATTTCTATATCTTCTATATCGTTGATATAGATAAGGTAGAGGAGGGGCCCTAGGACACTTCCCTGGGGTACTCCATAGCTTGCATAGTTGGTATTACTGCGTGTTTGGTCTAGTTTTGTTATTTGTGGTCTGTTATTTAGGTATGATGTTATTAGTTCGAGTTGTTTTCCTCTTAATCCGAGTTTCTCCAGTTTTTTTGCCAGTATTGTTTTTGAGATGGTATCAAACGCCTTCTTTAGATCAAGGAACAGTGTTGTTGTGTACCGCTTCTTTTCCAATTCGTCTTCTACTTCTGTTATTAGCTCCGTTACTGCTTCCTTGGTCCCAATATTCTCTTGGAAGGCATACTGTCTATTCGAGAGAATTTTTATTTTCTATAGATAGTTGATAATTCTTTTTTTAATGAGTTTTTTCACTATTTTTGAGAAGACTGATGTTAGGGCTATTGGTCTATAGTTTTCTGGCTTGTCTTTGTCGCCTTGTTTGTGAATGGGTGTAATTGTTGTCTGTTTTAGTTCCTCTGGAAACTCTCCCTTTTCAAATATTTTATTTGCGAGGTAAGTAATTATTGGGACTATTACTTCGCTGATGTTTTTCAGCATGCTTACCGTTATGGTGTCTGGTCCAGGTGCCTTGTTGTTCTGTAGGTCGTTTATAATGTTAGATACCTCTTCTTCGTCACATTCTTTTAGGTAAAAGGAATTTTGAAACGATTTATTCAGCGTTATCTTCTCAACCCAGTTTGGTTCCTTCATGATTATGTTGGCCAGTTTCTCTCCTATTTCTGCGAAGTATTCGTTTAGTTTATTTGCTGTTTGTTGTCTATTATTTGGTGTGGTACCATCCATTGTAAATTCTTCCCATATATTTGCTTTCTTTTCGTTCCGGTGTAGTAGTGTATTTATTTCCTTCCATGTTTTCCGTGGGTTTCCCATTGCTCTTTCAAAATTGGTCTCTATTCTCTCTTTTTTAGTTGTTTCAATTAGACTTTGTACTTCTTTTTTTACTCGTTTATATTCCTGTTGCATATTGTCGTTGTTGTTTTGTTTGTGCATTTTTTGTACAACTTGTCTCTTTGTTTAGTTTTTTAATAATGTCTTCTGTTATCCAGTCATTTCCTTCCCTTATCTTGATTGTTCTGCTTTTGGTATTTTTATCAAATTCCATTTTTATCATGTTTATAAGGTCACTCAAGCTTTTTATATGTCCTTCCTGCTCCTGTTCTATTCTAAATTTGAGTGCTTGCCTGAGTCTATTGTAATTCGTCTTCTTTATTACTTTTTTTACTTTCTTTTTTCTTTCGTTTTCAAAATGCCAGCCTGTGCTGAGCATATTATGGTCGGATAGTCCTAGGTATAGCACTTCGGAGAATTTTAGTTTATCGTTTATATTTGTGATAACATGGTCTATTATACTCCCCCCATTTTTGTTATTTACATTGATTCTTGTTATGTTTTCGTTGCTTACCTTATTCACGACCTCATACCCATTTTGCTGTATCCCTTCTAAGTATTTTTTTGTTGCAGCTGTCTCCTCTAGTAAGTCAATGTTCATGTCTCCCATTATTATTACACTGTTCTTATATTTTTCCGTTATTCTGTCTATGTTTTCTATAAACGTTTTTTCATCTTGTTTACTTGGTGGCCTGTATATTCCAATAATTTTAGTTTTGGTTTTGTTTCAGATTAACTCCACAACATCACATTTCTCAATTTCTTGACTTTTTAGCCTCTTGTATTGTATATGTTCCTTTAGATATATGGCTACACCACCTCCTCTTCCGGTACGACTTTCAAACTCACTGTTATATCCTTCTATCTTAAAATACTTTTCTTCAGCCTTTTCCGTCCATACTTCTGTTACTATTAGTATGTCTATTTTCTCTCGTTTCAGTAATATTGCCAACTCCCTTATTTTGTTGTTATTTCGTAAGCTTCTTATGTTGATTACACTTATATTTAATCCAGTTTCAGCATGCTCTTGTTTCTCAGTACTACTTCTAATTTTTATATTCGTGTTTCCTTTACTTATACTACTTGTACTATTATGATCTAATCCTATTTGTACTCCACAACTTACTACGTTACTACTATTTACAGATTTGCTATTACTTACTGTAACGTCCCCCCTGGAACGTACAGTATTTATTTTTGCACTAGGGTAGCTTAGCGGGAAAATCCAGGGTCCTTTATAAAAGGGGTTAAATAAATAACTGGAGATAAACCTTATGAACAATTTATTCGGAAACAATATTAAATTTAAATACAAATATTTACAATTTATGTACATGAGAATAAAGCATGAATAATTTAATTATAAAACTCGGGTTAACTAATATTTTTACAAGAATGAATAAGTTAATATTTTCGGGTGTGAAACGGACTTTGAAGTTCAGTGCGCACCCTGCTCTTAAGGAGGTCGGCGCAGGTTGAACGACGCGTAATGGCCACGAAGGATGTTCAAAGGCGAAACGGGTATAGTGGAATTAAATGCAAAAGAAAGTGATTTCCAAGTGATACGGTGGGCTCGACCCCTTCAGGAGTCTTCTGGTATAACGGGTAAGTGATATCAAAGATGGTTTTAATACTGAATTTAATTCCAGTGATAAACAAAAGAATTCGGTCAGGGATGTACAAAATAATCTGATAAGCAATCAATTTACTGTGAAAATTGAATTGCATATGGAAATAAAACAATTGAGTGTCATTCGACGATTGATTCTGGTAGTGGTTAAATTCACGTGCTCTCAGGGATGTACAAAATACTCTGGTATGTAATTAACTTTATACAGGATTTTAACTAGCAAAACAATTGATTGTTGATTCAAGTAGTAATAGGATAACAAAAGTAGATCAACGTTTGCACGTGATCTTACTACTGAAATCAAACCAATACAAAAATCTAATGATATACGGGGGTACCAGAATGCAACGTTTAGCACATGCACGTCTGGATAATTAGTTCGAATAAGTAAAGTGCTATGTTTCGATCCTAGGATCATACACATGCAGCGTTTACAAATCCTCGGAGAGACAAGGCGGGTTAATTAAACAATCAATCGATCAGGAAATTAAATAAAATTTAAATATACCAGCTATCGTTTGTACACCACAGATCACTGTAATCATTAGCCACTACGCGGGTTGCTTTAAGAGCTAACAATATTCAGGTCAATTTTGAATCCGGGTCTCGGAATAAATCAAACTTTAAAACGGGTTGAACGGAGTCAAATTATTTAGACAAGTTCTAAATAATTCTCGGAAAATAAGTCAAATTAATTGACAATAAGTGACCAAAATTGAGCTGCGCTCTGAATTTATAGGAGAGCTCTAGGCTCCCCACTCTGGGCGAAACTGGGCGGATTGAAAATCGGTAAGGGCGGGAGTGTCGGATTGATACGGAGCGAAACGAAGACGACTGACCTCAGTGAAAACAGAAGCCATTAAACTGCTTCCTAATTTTCACCTACTAGTCAGTCATCTCGTTACATTACATCTAAACCACTTCTATAGTTTGTTTTCTGAGTTATTGCACTGTTGTCATCTATATTTGCACTTCTTACCATATTTTCACTGTGTATTGCACTTTTTACACTAATTTTATACTCGATGGTCTCTTTTATTTGGTTGTCCTTTCTAGCTGTTGCTTGGTTGGTGGTGACGATTCCGTTTTGGTTGCTATTGTTGTTGCAGTAGTCTACGACCGTTGGTTGCTATATTTCGTAATTAATTCTCCTTTTTCGCTCCCCTATCATTTTTTCATAAACGTGACACTGTTTATTCCACACACTATGGGTTGTGTCGTGCCAAGTGTTCTTCTTTAAGTTTTCGTTGGTGCAGTTTGAACAATTGTAGTATTCCGACTGACAGTATTCTTGGGTGTGGTTTCCAGCACAGAATGGACATGTTTGGTTGCTTCAATGCGCGTTAACAAAAACTTCCACACGTCGCATACCTGTTATGAAAGTGGGAAATATAAATTGAAACAAACGAAAGTTGATTTATTTCAAATTAACATATTAGGGAAAATAGTGACTGAAAGACCAAAATAGGAACTTTTAGTAACCTCGGTTAGAATTAGTTACTTTTGACTAAAATAGTTACCAAGTATGAACCCTGCTGGAGCCGTCTGCACGAGCTGGCCTTCCTTGATTTCTACAATTCCACCAGGAAGCTTATACTGCTGACCCTCTGTGAATGACAATAATAAAAATTACCCAATAATTCAAATTGAATTTCTAAAACTTACCATTATAACGCTATTTAAAATGTAGCAGTCGTTCTGCACGTCTGCTACCACAACAGCTTCAATTATTACACCAGTATCATTCTCGCGGTTCATACTGATAAATCAATATTAATATACAACGCAAAGAAAACAAAACTCAAATATAATATAATATAACAGCAAAAATAAACTATAATAACACAACAATCAAACTAAATATTTCAAAATATTAAACAAAAAAAGCACGTGTAACTGTCAACAAAAGCAAGTAGCGATCACGAATTCGAAGCGATAGTGCTGTTTGTGACATTTGCGCATGTCTGGATAACTTACTCCTCCACCAGACTAAGAGCCGTATGCCACTACACTAATTTTATTACTGAAATAAGTACTAAAAAAAATTGTACTAAAATATGAATGCGCGCGCTGAATTAGTCGACGTTCTATCATACTTCTGTTTGCTACTTAAATAGCTTTGTCAGTGGATAAGCATGCGCACTTTGGTCAAAACAACACGTCACATTTCAAAATTCTTTAACGGCAATGTTACAAATTGTTGCCTTTAAGCAGAAACCAACTTTTATGTGCATCGGCTTTGATCATCTCAATGATGATAGTAGTCAAGAAAAAGAAGTCATTAAAAAATAAACGATTTTGGACTAAAAGGTGGATAGGAAGAAGAATGGAAGGCAGAGGTTGAACCAAGAATTGTTAACTGAAGATCCAACAGCTTATAAAAACTTTTTACGAATGAACAGTGATTCATTTGAATTATTGCGATCCTGCTTATACATCTCGATCAGAAGGGACACATGCTGTTGCGACCACATTTTCAAACTGAAAAGTTTGAAATGAAGTAATTGGTATTCTTTGTTGCAATCTAGGTACTTACAGAATTTCAACAAAACTCCGATTCACAAACACTTTATATACAGTCAATAACAAGCGAATTAATAGTATTTAATAACAATAACGGTAATAACAATAACAGTAACAATAAACAACAAACACGTTTTAACTTTAACCTCACTTTTTAAACACCACGAATACCACTTTCCAACGACTTTCAGTTCAATGATGCGAGCGCACAAGTATTGTGCGCAGTTTCAGTACAATGTTATAGAGCATGTTCTAAATTTTCCTAAATAAGTCGACTAATTCAGCGCGCGCATTCAAATTTTAGTACAATTTTTTTTAGTACTTATTTCAGTACTAAAATTTAGTGTAGTGGCATACGGCTCTAAGAGCAGAAATTGCTACTCCAAACAGTTAAGAGCAAGCTGCCTATTTCCCAACGAACACAATTCGGACACAATCGGGCAAATACTCTATCCCCAACGAACGCTTATTTACTGCTCTGAACTGTTCAGAGCAGCCCAACGAACAAACCTAATGTTGTATGTTGATTTGCAAAAGTTTCGATAATAAAAAAAATATATAAGCATTTTATCGTTTATTGATACATACGTTATGCAACATGTGCCTAAAATAATTATTATATTTTAAAGTTATTAACATTCTCTTCGTGAAATCTTCATTGAATGGCACTGTTAGTGTTAGAAATGAATTGTCTATACTGGCATATAAAACAAAATCCGTTTCCTTCAGATTGAGCATCGCCATTCCAAGCTGCACTTGGCCATAACAAATGAATTTCTGTTTTAATTGATAGCTCCCATTATCAAATGGGAACAAATATGCAGTGCAATTCTTAAAACGATGTAGTAATCTAGTTGTCCCGTATGCTGAGAAATAAATGATGAAGAGACAATTTTTTGCGTAGAATCAACTTTTGCATCCGGGAAATTGGTGGTCACATTGAGCATTTGCTGTAAATCTATTAATTTACCGGTGGTACAAAATAAGCTGAACCTTTGCTTGAGAAATGGTTCAGATTATTGCTCGCCACCCTTTACATACTTGTGAGTAATAAACTTTATATCAAATTGTCTCTTCGTGATTTATTTCTCAACATACGGGACAACCAGATTACTACATCTGTTTTAAGAAATGCACTTCAGCCAATCAAAATAATTTTTTCAGCCCAAACTATGGCAGATACCGAAATCGAACAAGAGACAAAAATATTTAAAATAAGAATGTCTCTATGTAAAAAAAATTGAAAACTATTGGCTGAACTGTTAAAAAGATATGAGCTTCTTTGACTGTGGGTGATTAACCTTTGACCACTTACGCGACCCTCCTGAACAAAAAAATGATGTTAAAAAACACCCTTTTCCAGTAAAGAATCACATCCCAAATTTCATCCTATTCGCTAAAAACAATCTTTTGTTATTTAAAAAAAATAGAAATTTTGTGAAGATTTTTGGCGTTGGATTGCGCTTTAACGAAGCAATTTCGGATAGAGGTAAGTTGCGTTAAATCGTCTTATTTTGATCCCCGGAATCTGTGGTTAAGCTATGGCACCATATTTTAGAGACGCCCTGTATGTTAATGTAAATGTTGATGGAGTACCATGTTCAAATAATTCAAGTTTTTCGCCGATGCTGGCATATGTTTGCCTCGAACCTGTAATTCCGAAGATACCTTTTGTTGTTGGTGTATATCACGGGTCGGGAAAACCAAATGATATCCACCAATATTGTCACGTTATAATTTAGTGACATGGTCTGGATAGAAACACATCAACCTTTTAATAGTTATATTTAAGCACAAGTTACATTATTGACTTAATATTAAATGATACACCACACAGGTGGGCTTACATGAATAGCATAGCTATTAGTAGATAGAGCGTAGCTGAGGTTGAAACCATGTTGACGAGACTGTAGCCTTCTTGGTCTTGGTATGGATTGATGTTACCAAGTCTGATGACTCACAGCTAGGAGCTGTTTGTCTTGGTATGGACGAACTTGATCTTGATATCGATGTCGACTGACTGACTAGTTGTTCCTTCCTTGTGGCATGTTAATCCTTTTATAGTATTAGCTCCCCTCCTATCTATTGCATTCCATTTACAATGTCCTTAAGTCTATATTTAGTGATTGCATACTGAAGGGATGTTGCTTATTGTTCTACATGCCCAAATATGGATTGACCTACTTCACTAACTTGGAATAACAAATGAGTCACCATCAAGTTATTTCAACATGATGAAATTATCTTACATTGTAGTTAACATTCCATTAGCATAAAAGATACTTAATTAATATTCAATCAATGCCCTATCAATACTTAATCAATCTCTAATCAATACCTAATAAATATCTAATCGATCTGCTTGTGACATTTCCCTCCCCTTACAAACAATTGTTGCGTATGGGGTCTCCTTACTCACAAAGTCATAAGGAGATCGATGAACACCCTAAAATACATAACAGTTACTAAACACAAAACATCAGCCCAATGTGTGTGTATAAAGCGTACAAGCAATGGTTAATAGTTAAACAAAGTTACATCTTATGTTATATAGATAAATGTTTAAAGTATACATAAAAACCTATCGTGATAAAAACCATAATAAAAGCTAGTTATAAACACTCTCTATTTAAGTAGTTAAGTACTACCTATAATTCTACATGCGGTAAATAGTGGTTGTGAACATAACTTAAGTTAAGTATATTTGTGTGTTCCTTTGTGTCTTAAGGTATAAGAATCATAAGTTCTACAGAGATGGCGCAACATAGGTAATTATAAATTACAAATTTTTTTTTTTCAAAAGGTAAGTGAACATAAAAATACTTAATTAAAGGTAAATTACATCTATTACATGATTTTAAACTATTTGAAATATGCAAATTAAACTGTGTAATCACATTATCAATCTCAAAAATACCTTTGTGGTCTAAAAATTCAGTTTTCTTATTATTTTCGAAAATACTATTGTATCAAGACCTGAGATGTTTCGCGCGGGGGTGAAACGTCCCATCTTTGCTGAGTTAGCAAAATTGTCCTATATAATCATTTGTCGTCCTGGGGGAACTTCATTCACGATTCTAATTGCATAGAGTTGAAAAAGTATTTTAAAAACAATCATGAATTTCGACGAAACACAAGTAATCACCCATACGTCGTCACCGATAGACATTTGTCTATTACCTGCAGTCCGTAAGTTAAACAAAATTTGTCATTACCAAATTAATTTGATTGAGCGGCTATCACCCAGTGGTAGTCCAAGAAGAATAGTTTATTTTTTTTTTTTCAATTTTAATTAATTTATGTATATATATATATTTTTTTTTTTTCATTTATTTTCAGAACTGCTCGAAGGATGGCGAATTCAGGGGGTAGATATCAATAGTTCATACCCGCTAACGATAGTGGTTTCCTGGGTCACCACCGAATTAGGACCTGGAAAGATCTATATTGTTTGCCCTTACGACCGCTTTTATGTTTATGGAATCAACGTTCCCAATGATTTCGTAGCAATCAGGGTACGCGGCATTGCACCGGGGCTTGCACGTCTTACATTCCAGTATCTGGACGAGGAGGATCCTCTACCCCCATATGCTGCTCCTGCAGGACCGCCGCCGTCACCGGTAAGGGCAATGCCCCTAGCTACCACTCCACCACTAAACCTAGTGGACTTGTTGGGACCACCTCCAGGGAATGGAATTGGCCAAGCCGAAGAATGAGGCCCTTTTTTTTTCTTCTTTTTATGTTTAAAATATTATTATTAAAAAAATAATTAATTTCCAATTATTCTTAATAAATGATTAGCAAGCTACCCTACAGTATTTTCTTTTGTGTTGGTTTTTATCATTTTCAGAAATAAGGATATTTGAGTAAGGGTTGCAAATGAATGCTTTTGCCGCCTCCTGTATATCATAATCTGCTCGATTCGTTCTACATGCGCAGTCATTGTTACTCAGTAACTGACTGACATCTATTCTCAAGTTATTGGAAGTTTTTGTGTGTGCAAGTATTATAAGCTTTAAAATTTACAGTAAGTATAAAATTTACTTAAATAATTTACAACTTTCATTGTTAGAAGTTCTTGAAGTAATTTTCTTTAACTATTGTAGCAATTACTTTTTCTGAAGTATCAATTTAGACCGTAAAAAACGTAAATCTTCTAAGTATTGAAAATTGCTTACATTGCATAGAACACACCCTAAGAACAAAGAACACAGCAATACTATATGAATTTCAAATTAATTTCTACGTAAATTGTTGTTGATTATTTTCTAATTTTAGATAATTATATGTTAGTAATTGTACATATAGTCCTTACGCTAGGTCGGTTTTGCTAGCAAATCGATGTCGACACAGTTTCTCTTCAGAAACTGTTAGGGGACATCCTAGAGAGTACCCCGATGTAAGGTGGACATCCGGAAAATTGAGCAATCAGCCGCCATATTGGAAAATGTGAAAATGTGAAAAAAGTGTTTATCTCACGAACGAGTGGTCCGATTTTCACAAACTTTTTTTTGTTTTGTAGCTTATTTAATTGTTATTAATTTATATGCTGAGCGCAAATTAAATTCTGGACGTAAATAATTGAAAAAGGGCTCTAACTGAACCCCTGAAACGTACACAATTTTAAAACGCTTCCACTTTATTGAAACACACGGATTTCCTAAAAGTTATATGTATCATTGTAACCGCCATCATTAGTAGATCAAAATGTTTTTTTAAAGTGCTTGAATAATGTACTAGATGCCGAGATATTAATTATTTTATAATATTACGGCACGTGCGATGTCCAGAGTATAGGCAGTCGCGGCTGCTTGCGGGGGTAAGGGACGAAGGTCCCCACCAGGTTACGCGCATAGTACAAGAGCTGCACTTGCAATCTATCTCTAAATAGGTGCAATTTGTTGTATTAGGTTTCTAATACTTAAATTATTTGTTAATTTTCCAATAACAATGAGTGCACCTATTACTTTGACAAATAACTGTGAATTTTTTGATGATCATAAATGTATATTTAGTCAAAAATATACAATGAGCGACTTTCAAGTACCGAACATGGCAAAAGAAGAATGAGAGATAGTGCTGCAATAAAAGGAAAAAATAATGTAATCAATAAACATTTGAAACTATTAGACGCCAATAATTCCCCTTTTGTATATCGCTCGGGAAATCTATGCTATAAAACGTTTACTTACTGAAAAAATATACCTACATAAAATAATGATCACAAAAATCAACAATCGAACAATCCGAGTACCAGTACCAGTACTCCATGTGTCTATTAGTTAAACACTAATTTGTTTATGAATACGGCTGTAAAAAACCAAATTGTATAATAGGTAATAACATAAAAATGAAGGGAAATGTCAGATTTGCGAAAAACTCACTTACTTTTTAGAGGCTACAAGTTACTTTGAAGATTCTGTTTTTTCGTGTTCACTTTTATTAAAGTCTGTAGAAGATGTATTTGGACAAGACATTTATGTTCATAAAGATTGTTTGCGCAAATATATAATCAAATATGAACACGCAGTTGCAATTGATTGCGAAATCAAAATGAAATTTAGTGTAAGATTGACTTTACCTGCCAAGTGATTAAATGTTTCTCGGCAGGTAGTGCTTTATTTATATCTTCTCGAATATTTGTTAAAGCATAACCCTTTCACCTCAATAATGGGAAAATATGGTTAGTAATCAAATCTATCACATCTTGGCAAACAGATTCAATTTTGATTTTGTTATCATTTGCAACCGCGCGTTCGTATTTGATTATATATTTGCATAAACAATCTTTACGAACATAAATGTCTTGTCCAAATACATCTTCTACAGACTTTAATAAAAGTGAACACGAAAAAACAGAATCTTCAAAGTAACTTGTAGCCTCTAAAAAGTAAGTGAGTTTTTTGCAAATCTGACATTTCCCTTCATTTTTATGTTATTACCTATTATACAATTTGGTTTTTTACAGCCGTATTCATAAACAAATTAGTGTTTAACTAATAGACACATGGAGTACTGGTACTGGTACTCGGATTGTTCGATTGTTGATTTTTGTGATCATTATTTTATGTAGGTATATTTTTTCAGTAAGTAAACGTTTTATAGCATAGATTTCCCGAGCGATATACAAAAGGGGAATTATTGGCGTCTAATAGTTTCAAATGTTTATTGATTACATTATTTTTTCCTTTTATTGCAGCACTATCTCTCATTCTTCTTTTGCCATGTTCGGTACTTGAAAGTCGCTCATTGTATATTTTTGACTAAATATACATTTATGATCATCAAAAAATTCACAGTTATTTGTCAAAGTAATAGGTGCACTCATTGTTATTGGAAAATTAACAAATAATTTAAGTATTAGAAACCTAATACAACAAATTGCACCTATTTAGAGATAGATTGCAAGTGCAGCTCTTGTACTATGCGCGTAACCTGGTGGGGACCTTCGTCCCTTACCCCCGCAAGCAGCCGCGACTGCCCATACTCTGGACATCGCACGTGCCGTAATATTATAAAATAATTAATATCTCGGCATCTAGTACATTATTCAAGCACTTTAAAAAAACATTTTGATCTACTAATGATGGCGGTTACAATGATACATATAACTTTTAGGAAATCCGTGTGTTTCAATAAAGTGGAAGCGTTTTAAAATTGTGTACGTTTCAGGGGTTCAGTTAGAGCCCTTTTTCAATTATTTACGTCCAGAATTTAATTTGCGCTCAGCATATAAATTAATAACAATTAAATAAGCTACAAAACAAAAAAAAGTTTGTGAAAATCGGACCACTCGTTCGTGAGATAAACACTTTTTTCACATTTTCACATTTTCCAATATGGCGGCTGATTGCTCAATTTTCCGGATGTCCACCTTACATCGGGGTACTCTCTAGGATGTCCCCTAACAGTTTCTGAAGAGAAACTGTGTCGACATCGATTTGCTAGCAAAACCGACCTAGCGTACGGACTAATAAGCAAGCGGTGCTATATTGTGGATACAAATAGAATCAAAATTATTAGTAAATATTTTAATATTAATATAATAAATATGGGGTTCAATTAATAAGTGATTGACCTCATATCTAGTAATAGAAAACTCCTTGTGTCATAGCTTTATTAAATCTTATTACAGTGAACTGTGTTCATGTGACTCAGGGGCGTTTTGAAAACGTCTTCCCCTTTCAATATCAATCATATCAAAATCTCTTGCAAGTTCTTCTAAATGCATGCGTTCTCTTCTTGTTTGTTTGGCTTTCACGTACTTTAATACAAGTCTGAATATAATGTAAGGGACTGTTAGAATAATCAAACTTAAAAGAAAATATTGAATGTCTGAGAAATTTCTTGAGTGTACTGGTTTGTTATTAACAATTTTTGTAGCTAACTCGTTTATTTCATCAAACTTATCACTTAATAAGCCTAGATCATCCAAATTTTTAGCTATAGAACGATAATTTGAGCTAAGATTCATGTGTGGTATTACGTTTGAAAAATTTTTAAAAACAGAATGGTTCAGGTCCAAATTAATTGGTGGAACATATTCCAACGTGAGTTCTTTGCTTAATATTTCAGTATGCGGTAATAAAATTACATTTTTTGTATGACCTGAGCATCGTGAGGATAATATAATCTCACCGACTCCTTTGAGCGTTATGTCCTTAGAAATAAAATCATCACAAACAATTGTTAAAACTTCAAAATCAGGTATTACGAATATCCAGCCATTTATTACTGACATTTGTGACCAAATTGATTGTGATAACTGAGTTATACGTTGATCACAGGTGTTTGGTATTTGTTTTGATCCTTTAAATAATAAAATTTCACAAATCTCACTTTGAGATGATAGCAATAATGGTTGTGTTTGTTTACAAAGATATTTTTGTGTTCCAAATTTTTTACAATCTTTAAAATCTTCGCTTGATAATGTAAAAAATTGATGTCTTTCAAGGGTCATTGCCACATATTTTGAAGAAGGTTGTATAAAAGTGTATTTATTGTTACTTAGGTGAACTGGTAATGCAGATAGTTTAAATAATTCATACTGGACTCTACTTGATAAAGGAATTTTTATGGTATAAACTAAGTTAGAATTTTGAAAATAAACTGTTAATTTAATTAACTTTAGTAAAATATGTGCGTTACCCGTAATAGGAGCAACAGGGAATTCTAAATTTTTTGGTATTAAATGTGACAGTTCTTGAAGTTCATTTATAAATTTCTTAGGAGGCAAAATTGCAGGGTGCAATGTTCCTTGTGAAGCGAACATGACTGCTTCAAGTAAAGTTTTAACTTCAAATTCGTATTCATGAAATAGCAAAGAAAATAATTGAATGTGGTCACTTATAATATTTTTGAATTCAAAAAAATATATTGATTTAGTCAGATTATAAATCTGATCTTCTGTATGTTCGAGATTTTTGGCTAACAAGTTTTGATTAAAGTATAAGTCAGCTGTGGTTGCATTAAAGGTTGAAATTGCTGATTTTATTAAAATAGTCTGTTCATTTATCAGTTTGGCCAAATTTTTTCCTTGTTCTTCAAATTCTGAGATTTTTTGACTATAAAATTCACCGTCACTACTGTCTAATGTACCAAATAGCATTTTTAAAAGTGATCCACCACCATCAAAAGGACTTCGTTTTGTTCGTTCTTGAACAAATCCTACCAATTCTTCTAAATTATTTTGATCAAATCGAATTCTTGTAAGACCAGTGGTGGCAGTTTGAATAAAATTATCGCACATTCTGACACTGTCTAATAATTTAGAGGTGTTTAATACTCGTTTTTCTCTGTTACTTTCAAGAGAACAAACATGTTTAATTTTACTGAAGTATTTTTCTAAATATTCAAATCTATCATGATAATTTTTCATGTTAACAAAAGCAACAATGGTCACCTGATTGTTAAATAACTGAATCTGTCCTGTCTTTTCGTAATGTAAGCCGGGATTAAATTGAAATTGTCTAATTTTATATCCATCTTCAGGTACAAAAGCCTGGTTAGAAGGAGTAATTCTGTAATTAAAAAGACAACTATTAGTCTTTTATCTAAGCTTGAAAGTTCTAAGTCGACTTTCCCCTTACTATTTAAATTACTAATTATTGATTATTGGAACTAATTTTTTGAATAGATGTTTCAGAAAGAAATCCTATTACAATTATACAAGGATTTTGGATACCCTAAATTCCTGAACTTTGAGAAAGGATTCAGTCTTAAAAGGTTCCATAAAGTGAGATTAATATTTCAAACAAGAAATTCGCAATTTACATCTGCAAGTGAGTTTATTAATAACTAAGTTATCAATGTTAACATAAAAATTCGTACAGGCAGTCTATTGTAGTCTACATTTACCGACGTTTGTCTAGCAATCCACTATTAAATGTATTTTCTCATGCAGATTTGCAGTTAATGACCTGTATTCTGTCTATATTGCAATTTATAGAACTTATGTTCTATTTAGATTTTGTATTATTCGAGTTTATTTGTTATCTGTATAACATTATTTTAATTTCTTTTTTTTTTTTTTTTTTTTTTCATTTCATTTGTTATCTTTATAACATTATTTCTTTTTAACACCATTTCCTTTCAATTCAAAGCATGCAATTTCATTAAAATAGGTTATATAAATTATGCCTCTCAATTAATTACTTTTGCAATAAACTTGAATTAAAAAGTGATCAGCTTTTATCTAACGCCTGAACATTTCTATCCTGTAGAAAGTTCCTGTTTCTCTTTCCCCTTTAAAAATACGCGCGCTTTACAACAAAAAAGGTCGTTAGATTTCCCCTTGTCTGATTTTCAAAATCACTTCTTAATTTTCTTTTGGCGCCTTAGAAAACTTTCCAATACTGGAGAACAGTAACTTTAATAAAAAGAACAAGAGATTAGATGTCTCAAAACAATTAAAATACACTCCCGGAGCAAACTAATATAGGGGAATCAACTAAGTCCTTTGGACAAATAAATTGGAGCATATTTACCTACGTAGGATTTCGGACATCTCTTTGTCAGAAACTTGATTATGCCTCTATAATCAATATGACAGTACACAAATACAGAGAAAAATCTCTTTTCTCTAACCGAAGTAAATCAGAAATGGCCCTTCAATTCTAAAATATGTGAAAAGATTCATTTAGATGAGAATTAAATTCCTGACTTTTGTTAAAGCTGATCATTATTATGCTTTGCATAATATATTTATTCATTTATATTAAATTGTCTTATTACCACCAGAGAAACTTCAAGAAGAATGGTAATCATGGTATGAGGCTATTACTATTACTTTTAAAATTACTTTATGTATTACTTAGTTAATACATGTATGATTTTTATTTTATTTTTTTAGCTATTCGGCAATTAAAGTCTCAACTTCATCCGAGGGTCCAACCGGATTGAAATTGTCTGTGTTATTACTGTTAAAGGAAGTAGTTGAATTTTCCAAAGAAGATTCATTTTCTGCCGACACATCCCATGGATCAACATAAGGTAGCATCCGAGAAATGTGCACGACCTCACATTTAGCATTAGGTGCGGTACCTTTTTTAACTAGATAATCTACTTCTGACTTCCTTTCTATAATTTCATATGGACCGAACCACCTCAATAAGAGTTTTTCGGTCTTTCCTATTTTCCGAATAGGTGTAAAGACTTTTACTTTTTGTCCAACTTCAAAAGTTAGTAACCTATGTTTCGAGTCATAACGATTTTTATCTTTAATTTGTTGACTTCTGATATTTTGAACAGCTAGGTTTCTTGCGAATAATGCTTGATCTCGTGCTTGTATAACATCGAGAGTTTCGACCGGTATGTTTAATTGAACATCTGTTGGTAATCTTGGTTGCCTACCATATACTAACATAAATGGTGATAATTTAGTTGTTTCTTGACGAGATACATTATAAGCCCATGTGACATGAACTAAATGTCTATCCCAGTCAGTTTGTTTAGTATTTGTATACACGCTAAGCATGTCTACGATTGTATGATTAGTACGTTCAACTAATCCATTACAAGCGGGGTGATATGAAGTAGTCATCCGTGAATTAGTACCCATTAGTCTTAGTAATTCTGTAACTAGTTGTGATTGAAAAACTTTTCCGCGATCTGAAATTAAATATTTTGGGCTTCCGTGCCTACATATTATTTGCTCTAATATGAACTGTGCTACTCCCTCACTTTTACCACTTGCTAGTGCCCGTGTTTCGCAGTAACGCGTAGCATAGTCTGTAGCGACAACTATTGTTGTTTTACCACGTTGACTTCTATGAATGGGGCCTACTAAATCTATTCCTACTTTTTCAAATGGCACACCTATGGTGATTGGTTGTAATTGACCAGGGGGTTTTTGCGTACTCCCTTTTCGTGCTTGACAAGATTGACATCCTGAAACATATTTCTTTACGTCTTTTAACAATCCATCCCAATAGTAATTCATTTTAATTTTGTGATATGTCTTTGTAATGCCTAAATGTCCTGCCATTGGAGCATCATGGTTATTATATAAAATTTCGAATTTAAGGGTATTTGGTATCATTAAAAGATATTGAGAACCCTCTGAACTAGCATTTTTCTTGTAAAGGACACTATCTATTAATATAAATGACTTAGCACGTTTACGTTCACTAATTGTTAAAGTTGTGTCTTGTATATTTTCTAATGCTATAAAAAGTTTGGCTAAGTTTTTATCTTGATGTTGTAGGTTGCTGATATTATTTGGTACCATGATGAATGTCGGTACGTAATCTGCTTGAAGTTCATCAAATTCTGAAGCTACTTGACATGGATTACGGGATAAAGCATCAACGTCTCTATTTAAGACTCCACGTTTGTGTTTGATTGTATAATCAAAATCTTGAAGTCGTATCGACCAGCGTACTAGCCGACCGCTTATGCCTTTAGCACTGCGTAACCAACATAGGCAGTGATGGTCTGTAACTATGGTAATGTTTTCCATAGACGTAAGGTCTCAGATATGTTAAACTCCAAATAGCTGTTAAGGCTTCTAATTCGGAAATCGAGTAATTTTTTTCAGCTTTGGTTAGGCCTCTGGAAATGAATGCAATTGGAAAGAACTCATTGTTAAATTTCTGTAGTAAAATGGCACCAAGTCCTTCAATACTTGCATCTATTCTTAACTCTGTTTCTGCGTGAGGATCATAATGACGTAAAATGGGTGCAGTTGTTAATTTTTCTTTAAGTGTATCAAATGCCTCTTGTTGCATTGCTGTCCAAGAGAATTTAACAGATGATTTAGTGATTTCGTAAAGTGGTTTAGCTATTCTGGCAAAATTTTCAATGTGATTCCTGTAGTAATTACAGATACCAAGAAATGACTGTACCTTCTTAACTGTTGTTGGAGTTGGAAATTGTATTATGGCTTGTATTTTTGTATTATCTGGTAAGATGCCTTCTGCATTTACTGTATGTCCTAAAATAGTTATTTTTGTCTTTGCATAGCTGCACTTACTAGGTTTTAATGTTAGTTTGTAATAGCGTAATTTATCAAAAGCTTGCTGAAGGCGAACTAAATGTTCCTCAAAGGTTTTTGAATAAATGATAATATCATCCATGTACAAAAGTAAACCTTTAAATTTTAAATCTGCAAAAACTTTATCTGCCATTTTTTGAAATGTCCTAGGAGCATTTGTTAAACCGAAAGACATTACATTGAATTCATACAGTCCATCCGGAGAGACAAAAGCCGTTTTTTCCTTGTCATTTTCTTTTACATTAATTTGAAAATATCCGCTAAACATATCCAAGGAAGAAAAATAACAAGACCCATTTAAGTAACTAAGTAGGTCCTGTATAACTGGTAATGGGTAAACTTGTTTTTTCGTAACTGCATTCAGTTTTCTATAATCTATACAAAATCTGATAGAATTATCTTTCTTTTTGACTAAAACAATTGGCGATGCCCAATCACTCTGTGATTCACGAATTATGTTATACTTGAGCATTTCATCTATCTGTTCCTGAATTATTTCTCTTTCTTTATGAGACACTCTGTATGGTCTTGATTTAATTGGGTCGGAGCCTTCAACTATTATTTCGTGTTCCACTAAACTAGTTGAGCCCATTTCTGAGAAGCTAGTTGCAAAAATGTCTTGATATTCATTTATTAACTGTTGTAGTTGTTTTTGTTCATTTATTGTTAACGAAGGATTTATATCATGTTTGATGCATTTTGAATTATCGTAAACATCAAGAGTCGCTAACAAATTTGAGTCATTAATAATTTCAAAATATGCCAACGTAGTACCTTTAAATAAACGTACTTTATTTAAATTATTTGATTGTAATGTTAACTTCCACATTTTTGTGCTACCCCGTTTGATATCTTGTACAATTAATTTATATCGACTTAAAACGATTTCTTGCAAACATATTTCATAAAGGTTATTTGAAAAATTTCCATTTTTATGTAGCTGTAAACTAACAATTTTCACTTCATTCGGCCAAATTTCAGTATCTTTTGTTAAAGTTAATTTATATTTAGTATTTTGTTCATTAGGATTAGAAATTTTATCCAAAAAATTATTAAAAGTTTTAATCGAAGTTGTATTGAGTTGCCAAAGGTCCCTGATAGTAGATTTATGAATATCAATTGTGATAGGTTGTACTGTATTATTATTAAACGTTATAGTATGATCATGAAAATTAATTATGCTTTTGTTTTCCAGCAAGAATTTCATTCCAAGAATTAAAGGTTTTGGAGAAGATTCAATTACTAATGCCGAAACTGTAGTTTTCCAATTTTGAATGGATAAATTTATTATTGACGATCCTATGACGGATAGTTTATGATTATCAACCGTTGTTAAAAATGAAATGGAACTAGGTTGTATTATTGTATGTACAAATTTTTTATCAATTACGTTTTCGACAGCACCTGTATCAATTATAATTTCGACTTCTTTATCATGAATATAGCCTAAGATAAGTAAAACTTGTAATTTATTATAAATATCAGGGAGCCTTTCGTTAAAATGCAGGACAGCTTGTAGGCTCAGTGCTTTTGCTGTCCCCTCACGTTTCCCGAAGAATTTTGCTGTACTAAACTGTTACGATTGTTGGTTCTACGCCAAGTATTCCCATTATTGTTGAATTGTCTGGGTTGGTTATATCGTGGAGTATTTGACTCATTATTTCGGTTTGTCATACAAACGCTGCTGGTATGTCCTGCTCTATTGCAAAGAAAGCAAATTGGTCTACCGTCCAATGTACGTGTTGGGCGATAAGAATTAAATCGTCCCTTTCTATTATTATCATTATGGTTGAACTGATTACCACGATTGTAATTAAATTGACTATCACGATTGTAATTCAATTGATTATCACGATTGTAACTCATATTATTTCTAGTATAATTTCTAGAAGTTTCAGGTGTATTTATATTTAAAACCGGAGTTTCAGTACTTTCAAGTTTTGAAATGCTCTCTCTCTTTTTTGCGTCGCTGATTTTGAGCACTAGTTTTTTAAGTTTTTCCAAAGTCATATTTTCATCTGAAAGTACCAAAAATTGATATTGGTATGAAGGATGTAACCCACATTCAAAATATTCAATGATCTCTGATTCGGCCATATTTTCATCTAGGTTATAACAAATATCAAGTATTTCGTAGAAAAAGCTGTTAATGTCTTCAAATTCTCCCTGTTTTTTATTTCGTAGCTTAAACTTTGCTTCGCGATTGACAGCCGCCCCAGCAAATTCTTTTATGAAATTTGCTTTAACATTTTCCCACGTATCATTTTGATGAATTGGATTAGTTCGAAATTTTTCATACCATATTGCCGCTGGTCCTAACAAAAAAGATCCAAAGAAAAATATCTTATTTCCGTCTGCCCATGAATTTACCGCAGCAGCTCTTTCATAACTCTTTAAAAATTTAGCCGGATTTTGATTCTTAATGGGGTCAAATGTTTCTGGACTTATGAATTTAGGTAAAGTCGGATTTACTGGACTTTCAAACGCCTGTATAATTGTTGAATTTGCCATCTTAATATTTGTTACGGATGTTTGATTATTAATAACAGTTGTTGAAGTAGCAGGGACACTTTTATCTAATTGAAATAAATTTTTATTTATTAAAATTTTTTCTTGCACTGTTTTGGAATTATTTTCATTAATAATTAAGAGAGAATTTTCTGACGCATCAGGTTCTGAACTACTTATTTCTGTATTATCAAATAAATCTGAAATATTTATTATTTGCTGTTGGTCTGACCCATCTGTTTTTATTTTTATTAAAAACTTATCTTTAGTGTTTGTATCAAAATTTTGTGCCACTGTAGTTGGAGATCGTAAAATTCTAGCACTACGACCAAAAACTTTATCTGCAGATGATTGAAGTATATCTTTAAATTCAGAATAAGAATGTGATCTGTTTAATACTGAAGTTGGAGGACTTCTTACAACTTTAGTACTAGGAGCAAAAATATTATCTGGAGATGACTGAAGTGTTTCTTCAAATGCAGAACAAGAATGTGATCTATTTAGTACTGTAGAACTATTATATTTTGGGTCAAAATTAGATGTATAACTTGGAATTGACGCGGTTATTGAAGTAGAATTCGCAGAATTTTTTGTTACAAGGTGTTCTCTATTTTTTACAAGGTTGACATGATCAGATCCAGACATTGCACACGGAATCGTAGTCCATTTTTGAAATGATTAATGAAATTTCAGAATTGATTACCCAAAATTACATCAAAATACTCGCATAACGATTCAAAATGAAAACGGCACCTCCACCAAAATATGTCACGTTATAATTTAGTGACATGGTCTGGATAGAAACACATCAACCTTTTAATAGTTATATTTAAGCACAAGTTACATTATTGACTTAATATTAAATGATACACCACACAGGTGGGCTTACATGAATAGCATAGCTATTAGTAGATAGAGCGTAGCTGAGGTTGAAACCATGTTGACGAGACTGTAGCCTTCTTGGTCTTGGTATGGATTGATGTTACCAAGTCTGATGACTCACAGCTAGGAGCTGTTTGTCTTGGTATGGACGAACTTGATCTTGATATCGATGTCGACTGACTGACTAGTTGTTCCTTCCTTGTGGCATGTTAATCCTTTTATAGTATTAGCTCCCCTCCTATCTATTGCATTCCATTTACAATGTCCTTAAGTCTATATTTAGTGATTGCATACTGAAGGGATGTTGCTTATTGTTCTACATGCCCAAATATGGATTGACCTACTTCACTAACTTGGAATAACAAATGAGTCACCATCAAGTTATTTCAACATGATGAAATTATCTTACATTGTAGTTAACATTCCATTAGCATAAAAGATACTTAATTAATATTCAATCAATGCCCTATCAATACTTAATCAATCTCTAATCAATACCTAATAAATATCTAATCGATCTGCTTGTGACAATATCTTCAAGATTTCGTTAAGGAAATGAAAGTAATAGAAGCTGAGGGTTTTATATATAACAACGAGAATGTGAAAATTAAAATAAATAATTTTATTTGCGATGCGCCAGCTAAAGCATTTGTACTTAATGTAAAAGGGCATAACGCATCTGTAGGGTGTAATAAATGTACAGTTGAAGGTGAATATGAAGATAGGTGCATGATATTTCCAGATTTAGACTGTAGCCTTAGAACCAATGAGTCATTCCGAAATAAAACTGATGAGGACTACCACAAAGGTAAATCTTCTTTAGAACTCCTTGATTTGGATATAGTAAAACAGGTTCCTTTAGACTATATGCATCTTGTGCTATTAGGAGTCTGTAAGAGAATTCTAGTTTTTCTAATAAAGGGTAAAATGGGCACACGTTTGGCAGATGAACGTTTAAAAGAAATGAGCGAGAAGTTTCTGGGTTTAAAAACTTATATACCTAATAATTTCGCGAGAAAACCAAGAGAATTGATGTCGGTAGATCACTGGAAAGTACAGTTTAGGCAATTTCTGTTATATACAGTACCATTCTTTCTCAAGAACTTATTAGGTAAAGAACAGTATACACATTTTTTAACACTACACATTGCAATAAGAATATTTTCAACCAAACGTATATTGTCATGAAGTGCTTTGAATACTTATTACGAATTCCTGGAATAAGCTTTATAAAATCAATGTTAACTAAACGTGCCACCGTCACGTGATAGCATGCTGGTAACACCTGCCAGTTTATTATAACACTTTGACATTAGACTTTGGCATTATGCAATTCTGCTGACTAACAAGGTCTTCTGAAAAAGCTGGTGAATGTAGAGCAGCCAAAGGTTAAGTCCATTATGTCCATATTTGGAAGCTCAAACTAGTATAAAAGCACAACGAGCTTTCATAGGGGTCAGTGTGCAACTACTAGCCAAGAAGTCAAGACACCACGTTCAAGCCATCACCTCAAGACACCACTTCAAGCCAGGCCTGACCAGGGTTTAACCCGTGCTAGGGTTGAACCCTTAACAAGAAATCCAAAGAACACCATCTCGATCTACCAACCAGGTCTATAGGACTCTGACAACCACAGAACACCATCTCGCTCTACCATCATGATCTACGGGACTCTGGTTGCTACAATTGTGTAAGCTCACCTTAATGGTGCAAATTATTAAACTTGTAATCTTTGCTTAAATATAATCTTGTTAATGAATGATGTGTTTCAATCCAGACAGTCACTAATTTATAACGTGACAATATGTCAAAATTCAGAATATAATCAACATGCAAACAGTTTCCTGAGGCAATTTGTAGAGGACTACAATGACTACTATGGGACGCATATTGCCTATAACGTACATTCATTAATTCACTTATCAGATGATGTTAAACGGAATGGACCCCTGGATAACTTTAGTGCGTTTCCCTTCGAAAGTTTTATGTCGCATATTAAAAACAGTGTTCTTACTTCAAATTGTCAACTTGAGCAGTTGGTTAAAAGAATAGCGGAACAGCAGAAAAATATAATTGACATTTCGCTACTCAAACCAACTTACTTGGTAGAAAATGAAGCAACCATTGTTCCAGGTTTTGATATGTACTACAAGAAAGCACAATACTATTACGGTAGAAACTAAAAATTGCGGAGTTTAATGATCTACATACTGTTTCAGACTCTAGCTTTTAAGATAAACTTTTCGGATTTTACAGAATTTCTGCGTTGTCGGGTTTCAAGACGATTCCGTAGATGTTGTAGCAACATCATGGATTCATGTTGAAAGAAGAGTGTGTTTTTGGCCAAAGTCGAAAAACATCAGGCATTGGTAAAGTCGGGAACCGCCCCTTGTCTGAATACCTGGACAATAGAAAATATTGAAATTATAAAATATTGTGGTACGTTCCAACTCTTACTCTCACTCTTACAGTTACTATTCGCCTTAGGCTACAGTAATAAAACCATTTCATTATAATATTTACAGAAACATAAGCTGAAGGCCGCAAGAAAGTTCTGCAGGTTATAAATGACTTGCCATCGAGTTCAGATGAATTTGGGCCTGGTCTCAGAGACGAAAAACCATGAGATGCAAAGAGACAGAGTCGGATGCAACAACCATGGTCTATCAGCCACCAGCATCTCAGGCGATAGATTATGATTACATTATATTAAGTAAGATATTATATCAAGTTATACACGTCTTTACTGGATAAATAAGTAATTATATCCGTTTATTTTATTGTAGATTCACCAGCGACGGCGACTCCACTTGAAACAGACCAAGAAAAATATAATTATGACAACAATAACGGTAAGAAATTATTATTATACTGATTAATTATTAAGCACGTTGAGTAACTTAAAAACGAGAATTCATCGACATTTATTACAGATATCATCGATATCTCACACGCGTCGTCGAACAACATTTCGCAGTTGATCGAAATATCAATGAAAACGATTATGGGGGAGGTAGCAGCACTAAAAGTTACCATGCAACAAAATTTTGCAATATTAAATGAGAGGCTGGAAAATATAGAGGCGAAAGTTGCAGCATTGCATAATGAAGAGGACACCTTGCAAAATGAGGATATAAACATCCACCTTCCTCTAAAAGCGGCAAATAACATCAATAACTTAAGAGTTAATGATGACTGAAAAAAATGTGCAGCAATGCAAGGTAAATATTCTACAGAGTCATTTAAAATAAACTTAGTGAAGGTGGCTGGAACCAGAGACAACTTTACCAAGTTTAGTTTAGAACACTCATTATATTCAGCTGAATTAGAGGGCGGATAGAATAATAGAAGAAAGTAGTTAAAATAATGGTATCGTATATTTTTAGATGCGCAAGTTTAGTATTTACCGGTGTCAGAAACCTGACGAATTTATAAGGAGATGCCTTCAGTGCCTATTTGAAGACCAATTGGCTTCTAAATTCTCGTGGAGTGGAATTCGAGACAGTTACCAGCTCTCGGACAAGCAAATAATTGGGTTCTTGCAACGTAAGTAGTATCCATAGTAGTTTATACGTGTTGATAAGATATAAGTACTACAAAATTTTAGCGCGTAGGTAACATGCAATTATAGTAGATTACATAACGAGCCTGAAAAAGCGTCAGCTCAAGACGGTATGCTTTCCAGCGAGGAAATGTATACTACTTTCCTCACAATCGGTTAGTAGGTAATCATTGAGCTTTAAAGATTAATTTTATAAATATTTACTGACAGTTTAATTTAATTTGAAGTTTCAAATTAAGAAATATTCACTTTTTTAGTCTTTTTAATTCACATAAAATTAGCTACATCAAACATTCATTAGAATGTACAATTTAGTTTAGATTTATTTATAACATATATTATATTATATATTATATTCTATTCCTTTATATTAGAATCATATAATTTAACATATGAAATAAACATTTTTAGCTATCAAATGATCAAATTAAATACTGTAGGTAACTTTAAATTCAAACAAAGACAAAATTCTATTCCATATAAATGCAAGTCGTATTTAACATGATAAAAATATTAAGATAGATTGAAATCAAAAAAATATGCTTGCTTTTTATAGATGTTGTGCGGAAATACCACCCAACACTGACCGTGAACGAATTTAAGCATTGTGCCAGTGTTTGGTTGAGAAGTGCGAATACCAGAATTAAAAGGGCAGAAACAAAGAAAAATATGACGCCACCAACATTCGATAATATAGATTAATATTTAACAGTACCTCTTAATTTTTTATATGTTTAGGTAGTAACTAACTTTGATGTTTTATTAGTATTTTTTAGTGTTCATTAGTAATACAGCTCCACCAAGCTTACAAATGCCCGGGAAAATATGTCAACTAAATTTTGAAAGACAAGGCGCGACAATACGTCAACCAATAGCAAACAATTATACTCAAAAGTACATTCACTCTTAGCATTCACTGAAAAAATCCAATTGACGTTTGAAATTTTAATAATTTCAGTGTTTGTCAGATTGTTTTGACGTTTCAAACCTGTTAAGTATAAATGTTAAATCGAGGAAGATAATTCATTCTGTCAGAAATATCATTCGGAAGGTCATGGAATTGATCGAATGAAAAATATTTACAATTATTTAAATTTGCCGCTAAATCGTTTTGTTTTGACTGTACTTTGAAAAACTATAACAGCGCCTCCCTACTGAAAATATTCAGGTAAAGGTGTATAAAAAAAATTAGAAGGTTGTACCAGGATCAACCAATCAGGATGAATGTGTTTAATGTAACAGGAAAAGCCAAGTTAAAACAATTTAAATTTTCTATGAGTATTAATCAGGAAATATCCTGGTAAAACCTTATAGGTAACATTTGTAAACTTCGACCAGGATATCTGTAGATTGCAAACAATCAGGTTGAACCAGGATAATAATCCAAACGGGTTGAATGTGTTTAATGTAACAGGAAATGCCAAATTCAAATGCCTTAAACTTTCTAACAGGATTAATCAGGAAATATCCTGATAACACCTTGCTGATAAAATTTGTAAACTTTGACCAGGATATCTGCGGACTGCAAAGAATCGGGTTAAAACAGGATAATAATCCAAACAGGTTGAATGTATTTAAAACATAAAACGAAACCAATCTTTCGCATATAATTTTATTGAAGAGTAAACTTATACAGGGTATCCGGAAATTGTGTCAATATTTTAGGAGGTGATTCTACACATAAAAGTAATGCTAAAAGTCATATTACACTTTTTTCAAATTCTCAATAATAACGGAGTTACAGCATGCTAAAATTATTTCATTCATTTCTTTACTTTAGACAAAAATAGGATGTGCCGTGGAAACAAAAGGATGATACTATATAAGCTATCATGTATAACAATAAAATTATTCATTTGTTGAATTGCGTTATGTGAATTATTATGATCTAGCAGATGGTAACACACTGGCAGCAAGGAGCTTGTACCAAATGGTTATTTATTTTATAAGTGTCTTAGGAAGTATTTTATCCACGCAAGAATGTTTAAATGCTCGAACTTCGTTCTCGCATTTAAACATTCTTGCGTGGATAAAATACAACTAAGACACGTATGCAATACAACGTTTTATCCACAACCAGACCAGAGAGTGGCGTTTTTAAATTAATATTTTGTAAAAATTTTATTTTGACATTTTGAACTGACTTTTGTCATACGTGTTACTATAGATTTACCATTGTTTTAATTATAAGACCTATATGTGTTTTATTAATATCATAAGACGACTCTTATGCCTGGTTTCTGGAAACAAATTTATGAAACCCATAACTTATGTATTCGATAAACAGGCAATAAGGCAGTCCATGACGTATCACGTGATCCTCGTGGAAGGCGATAATTGGCCTATACGAAATTTGATCACGTGACCTAATGTCATTAGAGTGCCTTATTCGCTGTTTATGGAATACATAAGTTATGGGTTTCATAAATTTGTTTCTAGAAACCGGGCATTAATAGTGGAATTATGACCTTATAATATACTGGTTGTGGATAAACTCTATTATAAATGGTTAGTTTAGGTTGTATTACATTCTTTAAAACTGTTAATAAATGTTTGATATGTTGATTCTTGGAAAAGTAAAGAAATGAATGAAATAATTTTAGCATGCTGTAACTCCGTTATTATTGAGAATTTGAAAAAAGTGTAATATGACTTTTAGCCTTACGTTTATGTGTAGAATCACCTCCTAAAATATTGACAGTTAATTTTCGGACACCCTGTATACTATTTACAACATTTAATTATGCTGTGTTTTCATCAACATCCTCTTCCTCATCACTTATTATTACACTCCCATCTAAGCTTTCAATTTCTGATTCTTCAGGTTTCTCCTGGCCACTACCATCAGATGTTTCTTCAAATTCTTTCAGAGTTGTGACGATCAGACTCTTCTTTGGCTCCCTTACAGGTCTGTTAAGTTCATAAATTTTAGAGTTGATGAAACTTGTAACTCTTGCTGCTTTTGCTTCGATTTGAACTTTATTTAAGTGTTTTTTTGACAGCCACCAAACGAAAAATTCTACAAGAGAGCTCCCGACATTAAAATTATAAAAAATATATATAAATATATATATTTACCTCGTATAGCCATGAGTTTTTGGGGGTTCAAAGCCGGCTTTGCTACACTTCCCGTTTTAGCATTACATCTTCTTCCAGTTAATGAAGATTTTCTTAATACTTCAGTTCCAAATACAGCACATGCTAAATTCATTACAAACTTGGAGCTATGTGAAATCTTGTGGTATGAAGCCATAATCGAATCGATTTCTTGATTTGGTAGCCAGATACCCTGTCCCAGATGGGTCTAAAACTCTATTGTAGTTACTCTTAACTCATTGATTACTAGAGAATGTCATTACACTTACATTTTCTTTCGATCTTTTTCCAACTTCTGGATACATATTAGTTGATGGTCCTTCATCCGGGGTAAAGTTGAGTGTACATAGTAGCTCTGACACATTAGTAATGACAGTTTTTTGTAAATCCAAATTAAGCTGTGAAAGTTCTATTTTGTTGTCGCAACTCCTTATTTTCTGTTTTCAGTTTTTTAATTATTCGCTGCAAATCTTGCACATTGTCCATCTACAATTCAATAAGTTTAAGAGACATCATAGATAAAGCGGAAAAGTAGCTTACCTTCCCATCCAAAACATTGTGATGCATTTTTCTCTTCTTGGCCCCATTGCGATTGTCCATTTCTTGTCGCTTCAATTCTAAGTCTTCATCCTACATTACAATCATTGAAAACCACTTCAAAGATGCTCGAATGTTTATTAGTTGACGACCAAGTGGTCAGAAACTACCAAGCGAGAAGTGCTATGCCTGAAGTTCCACATCACTATATGCCAGCAAATAACGTGATAGTCAACTCATAAAGATTCGGGTACAGTAGATCGGGTTTAAAAGAAAGTGCCCAAGCTGTTTACAATATTACCTATATTGAAGAAAGATCCCCATTTCTTTGATAAGTTATTTTGCAGATAATAAATAAAACATTGTGACTTCAGTATTCCTAAAGTTTTTTGTGGCTTACCTCTGCCTCTAAAACTGCTTCTTGATTATTTACAGATAAGTTTATATTTTCAATTATTGCATTCTGATTTTCTTCTAATGATTTGCCGATTTTGAGGTCAATAATTGTTTCTTGCGATTGATGATATTGGTTTGTTTCACCCCCTTTAGTCTATAATAAAACAAATTTGAAATAATTGTAGGATATCAATTTATCAAAAATAAGATTTATTAAAGTTTACTTGGCCAGGTACCTTGAAAAGTTGTTTTTGACTATTATTGTCGGTTATGGTATTTAGTGCTGTGCCAGTAATTGTTGTTCTGTCTGCAAGTTTGTCCATTTTAATCTGTAATTTAACAGACTTTAGTAAACGTATTATTATTTAATTAGCAAGGGCTCCCGCCAACCTCCGTCTCAATTGGTATTTTTCCATCGTTCGCTATTTCAGCCAATTTGGTGTGCATTATTTCATTTAAATGGCTAACGTTGCTCACGCGACCTGATGGTCCCTTCTTCTTTTTGATTTTGGCTTTAGAAGGTTGCTAAAATATAATAATACTTTAATAACTAACTTACCATGCATGGTCAGTTTTTACGACTTTCATAATTATACATAGTCATTGTTGCAAAACAGTATCTACCTTCAAATTCAAAGAAGAAGAAACGCCTTTCCCCTCATCTTCGATTAACTGACTATCTGTATCGGCAGAATCCGTCGCAATAGTGTCTTTGTTGGTTAAAATAACCCTTCGTTTTTCTACTTCACAGTTTATACGTTCTTCAGATTCTAAAAATCGTTAATAAATAATAGTTATTTTTTCTGGACATGTACTATCATTGCCTATACTACAGCATTTTATGATTTCCCCTTTCGTTTCACATGTTTTAAGAAGTACAACTTACCAGCAATATAAATGATTTCAGCCTCGTAAAGTTTGCCCTCATCTTCTAGGCATTCTTTCCACAAAACCAGGTATTTTTTGTTCTTTTTTGGGACATCAAAGGTACGGAAGTTTTGCACATATGAAATCGGCACAATAGCTCGGTGATTGTCAACCAAATACCGCACATAGGCAAACTTTGCCGGTCCCGTATTTGTTTTGGGGGTTAAGTCGGTCATAATTACTTATCTAAAACACAATCGCAACAAAAATTAAAGCGAATCAAAGTAAAAATAGCCACGTGCTTCGTTTTACTCGATCAACGGTCACAATCACAACCATAATGGCGTACTCGGCGTGCTCTAAGAAGTAGTAGTGGGGTTTCAGATACGGGAAGACGCTGATTGGTAGCTTTCAAATAAGATTATTGGCGGGAGAGTTATTAAAGTAAATATTCTTTGGTTATAATATAACCACGGTTTTAACAATATATATAAACAGAAACGTGAAAATATAACGAAGTTGTTAGTAAATATGAGATAATTTGCAGCAATTTAAACGGACAGATTGTTTCCTTTTAGTTCATTTATTATCTTTCAAGAATTTACTAAAATTCAAACATCAAAACAAATTTTAGCAGTATTTCTCACCCCTGGTGTTCTGTGTATCATAGCGTTACATTTTAAAAATAAAGTTAGTATTTTTTCTCGGAAATAACTATAATGTACATATTTACTTAAAAAATGTTATTTTAAAGGACAAAGCAATATAGGTACCTATAGGTAGGTACTTATATTAAATACCATACCGAAATGGAATCGGCATTTACCAAAAGAAGACGTAAGCAAATGTTTGACAAAGATAGTTTACCCGCAAGCAGAACGAGCGAGTGGAGATGGAAAAAACACGGCAATAGTAGTAATGTTCGAAAATGCTTATTTCAAGAAGTTTCATTACAGAAGAATGACGAAGAAACTTATAATAATGAGAAAATGTGTGAAACAATTGATGACAATGGCCCATCTGAAATGTTGTTCTCTGGATTATTTAGTTTTTGCGATAACGATGAAATTGAGAATAGTAAAGAAAAAGAAGCAGGAGATGAAGAAAATGAGAACAGTAATATAAAATTCAATTCAGATGACAGTGATGATGAAAGCTCACTAGAAAGTATAGATTCACAGGAAAATATCATCGATGAAAATTTAAATCAACAAAACTTATTGAAAATGGATGATGATTATTTATTTCCCGGTAGTAAAGTAACTATAAACGAAACACTAGTAATGATTTCGGCATTTAGTCTTCGACACAGTCTATCAAAAGAGGCGGTCACTGACTTATTTAAGATGATTGAAATTTTTTCTGGAAGGTCTAATGGTTGGACTGCTTCTAACTATTACATAAATAAGATGTTTGATATTCCTGAAAATGTGGTATTGTATAATTTTTTCTGTCCGAGCTGTAATAATCCTGACAAAAAACCTTACTTAAAGTCACAGTTAATTGGTGAAAAAACTACAGTTTGCAGCGCTGAAAATTGTGAGAAAGAATATAAAATAGGATTCTCGGTGACGAACTACTTTTTTACATTAGACCTTAAATATCAAATTAAATGTTTCTTGGAAAATCCAGACGTACAAAATGGCATAAATCTACAAGCCCAGCAACATCCAAGTAAAATTGAAATTGAAGACATTTCCGATGGAAGCCTGTATAAATCCCTCACAAAAACGAATTATGACTTATATATAATTTTAATACCGATGGAGCACCTATTTTTAATTCTTCGAAGGCATCAATGTGGCCAATTCAACTTGTCATAAATGAATTACCACCTAAAGTAAGGTTTAAAAATACTATATTAGCTGGTTTGTTTGTTGGTGTTACAGAACCGTGTATGAACACTTTCATCAGTTCTTTTGTAAAAGAAGCCGAAAAAATTGCCACCGAAGGGGTACACTGGAATTATAAAGGACAACTTATTGTTTCAAAATTTATTCCATTATGCTGTTGCGTGGATTCTGTTGCTAGACCTATGCTCCTTAATTGCACACAATTTAATGGCTATATGGGCTGCAATTATTGCTATCATCCTGGAAGAACCGAAGCTATCTGTACAACAAGTAAGCAAGTAAAATACCCCATGGATGTAGAGCCGTATACAAATCGGACGGATGAGGAATTTTTTAATGATATGAGAAAGTCCTTAGAGTCGCAGAAGAAGATCAATGGAATCAAAGGACCCTCTGCTTTAATTAATTTGCCTCAATTTTCTTTAGTGTCTGGTTGTCCGCCTGATTATATGCATTCAGTTTTGCTTGGTGTAACAAAAAAAACATTTGAATTATGGACTACTTATAGGGGACCAAATGGTGAAAACGCTTTCTACATAGGATCTCCAGCAAAGTTAGATATTATTGACAAAAGATTATGCAAGATTTGTCCTCCGTCGGAGATTCACAGGTTACCTCGGAGTATTTCTACTAGAGCAAAATGGAAGGCTTCTGAGTGGAGATCGTGGCTGTTATTTTATTCGATTCCATGTCTAAGGGGAGTTTTAGATAGCAAATATTTAGAGCACTGGCTACTGTTGCAGAGTGGGATATATTGTTTGCTAAAGAGCCAAATTACTAAAAATGATTTAATCAGTGCTGAATATTGTTTAACTAAATTTGTGTGTGAATATCAAATACTGTATGGTCCCGCTTCTATGACGTTTAATATCCATCTATTAACTCATTTAGTAGATCATGTTAAAATTAGCGGGCCTTTGTGGGCAACTAGCGCATTTCCGTATGAATCTGGGATTTTTTATTTAAAAGCCAAAATACATGGGTCTAAAGATGTTCATAAACAAATTATACATAAAACTTTAAAATTTAATAAACTAACTGTTATGGCACAAAACAAATCTGACGCGTGTCAAAACTACTGCAAATCTTTATTTGTGCATGATAAATTAAAATATGGTGCAACTCAAAACAAAAAAGTAATTTTTTTAGGGTTGCCACAATATAAAACAATTAATGATGGCGTTATATATTCAAGATGCATTGTCGATGGTACGAAGTACACAATTAATAAATATAAAATTGATAAAAATATACGAAACAAAATTCTGTTTTAATGTTAAAAAATAGTAGCATTGTGCAAATAACGCAGATCATTTGTAAAAATGATGGTGAATGCGTTTTTAAAGTACAGGAGCAATTAGTAGAAGTTTTTCGTTTGGGGAATACGGTTTCAAAAAATTGTTTTAAACTAACTGGATCGACCAATTATGAATACAACATTGATCCAAACTTAATTATTGGAAAATGTATACAAATGAACATGTCAAATGACATTCTTTTCTGTACAATGCCCAATATTTTTGAAATACAGTGAGAAAAAACTTGTTTTAACCTTTTATCAATACCTAAGCATTCTTGTAATCTAATTTGTATTAGTCTAAATTGCGGTAATAAAATATGTTATTTTTTCCACGTTTCAATATTTTTTTTACACTAAATCTAGACATTACATCTGATTGAACTATACATGGTACAACCACATAGACTACGTTAAAACATTTTAACATGATGTAGTTAAATGGTCAACTTTGTAGAACCATATAGAGAAAAATCTTAATAAACCCTGGTAAAACGCAATAGAATTCAATCCCGATAAGATCTGGTAGACATTGTACCTGATTGAATCGTACATGGTACAAACCGCATTGGGACTGTTAAAGCATTTGCCATATATAGTTAAGTAAATCCTAGGAAAACAAAAAAAAAATCCTGTTAACGCCTGGTAGACATTATATCTGATTGACCCATACTTGGTACATACCGGATTGACACCGCTAAAAGCATTATAACATACCATGTTAAATGTGAGATCCTTGTCAAACCGTGTCCAATAGTTGTTTAAAATACCCTCGTATATTACAAACTATTTCTATCCTGTTTCAGCCTGGTATAAAATTTATTGAGCTGTGCAGTTTTCTCATAAAACCATATAGGCTGAACGCAGATTTGTAAGTAGCGCCCTCATCGGCGAGACAGCGCAATTGTTGTGTATAAACAGTTGTTGTTTACATTTAACTGTGTTACAATTTGCGGTTATTTATTTCTATTATTCTATTAAATAAATAATGAATTCGAAGCAGCGAGTATCGTGTACTATGTGTTGTGTCCCAGGATGTCACAATTCGTATGTGAAGACGGAGAAGGATATTAAATTTTACAGTTTTCCTGGCCGGTCCTATGAGGTAGAAAAACGCAAACAATGGATACAGAATGTGAGACGATTGTATGTATTTCTTCAGATGTAATTTGATAAAAACGGTAATAATATTTTTAATATTTAGGAATACTGATAATTCTCCCTGGGAGCCCACAGCTTATTCAAAAATTTGTAGTTTGCACTTCGTTGGAAATGAGAAATCTAACCACCCTTCAAGCCCTTCTTTTAATCCCACCATATTTCCAAAGGTAAGTAAAATTCTTTACTTTATAAATAATAATAATAATTTTATTTAACGGTGGAACCATTTGAACATAAGACATACAAATAATAGTGCTAATTACTATAGAATACAGAAAATTTTGTAAATAATATCATCTGGTTAACTTAAATAAATAAAATACATGTTGAATAATTTGTTTATAGGAGTACCATAATCAGGGAACATCATGTTTGCAGAAAGCAGGCAGATTTGGCAGGTGGAAAAAACGAGATTTGTCCTGTGAAGAAAACGAAGTGGAAGCAAATAAAAAACCAAAGTGTGGCGCTGCTGAATATGTGGAAGATAATGCTGTTGCAGTTGATGTAGGAACAACTATGCAACATTCAACTGCAGAAGCTTCCACCCAAGTAAATTTTGATAGCGAAGATCGAAACTTTCTTTTTGAATCAGATTTTAATAATGGTAGTGTAGCATGTCAAGCCAATATACCGAAAGATGAACATAGAGTCTTTAACAAGCAAGTTTCCGATAAGTGTGTAGGTGATGAAGGCGATATCAAATGTTCTGGCTTCCACGGTTACAATACCATTAAAACTGATCAAGAATTAAATAGTTTATGTGGTGTTACATTTTCTCGATTTACATTGCTGTTATCACTTTTAACTACTGCTCATGGAAATGATAAACTATCTACAGAAAGTAAGCTGCTATTATTCTTAATGAAAATAAAGTTAGGCATTTCTTATCGTGCACTAGCCATTTTCTTTGGTGTACACTTTTCAACATCATCTAGAATTTTTGTGGCTCTTCTTAGTGAACTTGTGCAAAAAACCAAAAACTACGTTTACTGGCCAAGTAGAGAAGTTGTACGAAATACAATGCCTAACGCTTTTCAAGTAAATTATCCTGCTTGTCGAGTTATTATTGATTGCACCGAGGTTAGAGTAAGCCAACCAAGCAGCGTTGAAAATAGAATACATTTGTACAGCCATTATAAGGGAACTTTTACATCCAAATTTTTAGTAGGTATTGCACCCAATGGCTTTATAAGTTTTGTTTCAAAATCTTATGGAGGAAGATCAAGCGATGCATACATAACTAATACTTGCGGCATTTTGAATTTATTGCAAGAAGGTGATTTAGTGTTAGCTGACAAAGGATTTCCAGGTATACAGTGTAAAGATGGTGTCGTCGTTGTGATGCCTCCTTTTGTACAACATGGTCATCTTTCTGTAGAAGAAGTTGAAAACACTTGTGCAATAGCTAGTGTACGAATACATGTAGAAAGAAGTATCCAAAGGTTTAAGATCCATAATATTTTGAAAAATGCACCAATCGACTTGTTACCTCTTCTTGATGATGTAATATTCATGTGTTGTGTTTTGACCAATTTACAACCACCTATTATTAAGGAAAATGATTAACGCAGATTACGAGCATGAAGTCTGAGCCACGAGCTGTAAGCGAGATGTCTTAATTTATTGATATTCTCAAGTGTTACTTTGTTAAAATCCATGATTATATAAATAATAAATATTAAATAAAATATCTATTTTAACAGTTAAAATCGATATTTTATTTAATATTTATTATTTATATAGAGATGCCTTAAACTTCATGCTTGTGTGAAATAGCTAATTTTCAGCACTTTATGTACAATGATCACATAATTTGTGTATCATTTTCTCAAAGTAAATGTTTTTCAACTTAAATAACAATTTTTTACAATATTGATAATTAAATTCCACCGGTATAACTTTGTACGTTTCATCATAGGAGCAAAATATAATGAAATCGCATTGTTTCAAATTTAAAACTATCATTCCTACTTGTACTTGAGCATAGTAAGTATGTCTTTGCCTTAGATGTACCTACATTGCCATCCCCATCAATTTCCAAAAATTTGCAAAACTGAATAATTTCATTTGCAGACACGGTTTTACCTAAAAATATATTTATCTTAAACCATAAAAATAAAATATGTACTATTTAGTATTTAGTAAACATAAAAAGGAAATTTGATAATAAATTCTTATTTCTTACCTATATACGGACATTTTATTTCAATAAGTTTTGATGGTTTTCCATCCTCGAGAGCTATACCATCTGGCGTTACAGCAAGCCAAGAGTGCAGTTTACAAATTATTAGTCCTACCTCCATTATAACTATATCATTGTCACTAAAAAACAAAATATAGGTAAATAAGCATTATTCATAATTCCAAAAATATATTTAAGTAGTGATAAACAAATGTACTACCGTGAATATTTAGCTCTTGCAGTGCTTTCCCAACGTATTCCATGTTCTACATATATGTTTGTAAAATCACCACTCCAAAAATATTTTTGTGACTTATTATCCCAATCACCTTTATTATAAGTATAAAGAGCATAACACCTAGATGCAGTGACTCTGTATTTTCTTTCTTTTTTCCATAGACTTTTATTGCTAAAAGAATTACAGCACACCTGAGCAGCATTACTGTAAAATATTTTGTTATTGTATGTGTCTACACAACATTTGCCCTTAACAAAAAAAGACGTGGACAGTAATTCTTTTAACAACTCAGAAGAATCTTGCCTGTCGATAATTTTTTGGTAATAATCCATTTTTTCTGCGGAGTCTGGAGGAGTTGGTGTTTCATTTAACAACCTGCAACATACAACAAAAGCAGAAAAGAGCACTGGAAAATAAATAATTGGAAATATCTTTTATCACAATTGACAGGCTTTAATTCAGCATTAAATTTTAAAACTATACAGGACCTGGTGTCGGAAGTGCTTCCAATTGTCTCGCAATAAGTTGCCTTTAAAAAAACGTCTTCAACAATGTCTTGGCAAAAAACTTTTGTTTCTTCTTGCAGCATTATACCAAGAGTGCATGGAATATTATGTAAATCGGTAGAAGAGACGTCATGGGCCAGATATTGTTTTTTGCGTTTTGGGGATGACCTATTAAATAAGCTTTGCATTTGTTTGCCTTTGGAATACTTTTCCTGGACAAATTTTGCAATGTTGGGTTTTATCCAGGAGCATCCTTCACTAGTTTTAGTAGTGCTAGTTTCGCTGTTAATAAAAATTACCATTGCTGAAATGTGCTTACAGTGGCCCGAAATGCCAGCGATACAATCACATGTACTATTTACTACATTTCGATTAAAATCCAACTGCAATTGAAGTTTTATGTCAGTTTGTATTAACAAAATCTCAAATATTTACCTCTAAACACACATTGTAGGGTGCAAGGGACACCGATGTTTGCCTTATAACTTTTCCCTTAATATTATTTAAATTTCCTGACATTCTCTCAGACACATTTATAACATGGCCAGACTCATATAATAGGGTGCCTTTTTTTATATTTCCGGCCGTTTTGTGGACATATTTTATGGATTTGAAACCAAAATGTATCACTAAATCCATTTTATAAACTTGCGAAAAACCTAAATTTTAAAGTGATTAGACGTTAATAAAATGCCTGAAAATATTGTAAAATATATAACTAATTGCTACGTGTAAAAAAATCTGTACTTACTATTCGTTTAAATTTAATTTTACGTGTTAAAGCACTCTTAAAACCACTACTTTTAAACGGCAATACAACACTGTTTATACACAAGTTTTGCGCGTATCGTCCGCGTGGAGGCGCTCGCAAGCAATATATGCAACCAGCCTATACAACCTGATACAACTGTACTCGGGTTTTACTAGGTTTTATCATACATTTTCAGTAGGGCTTTCAACTTTGTAAGCTTGGCCGAGCTGTAGTAATATTGAAATATGTAGGTATATTATAATGTCAGTTCATTAAATATTATAAACTTGTATTCCTTTTTTATTTATTGCTGATCAAGAATTCCAAATTATTTTAAACATATATTAAACAACTAGAATAACAACAGTAAAACGTTAAATTTATTTATCGTCATATATTTTGACCAAACAAGATTCCTACTCTAGATCAGGATAACAATTCTTCTGGGATACTTTAGGTTTCATTTTTTACTGTTTACCCCACTATACTATGTGTTATATTAGAAATGTTAGCTACCATCTGCAGAAAACAAGTTCTTCTGTAGCACAGTCAAACTTCCATGGCACTACAACTGGAAAATGTTACTGCAAATTAGACCCCGGAAAAGTCAACGCACGAAAATAGTATATTTACACTCGTCGAACTTCCAATGGAAAACGACGAAATGGTGGCTGTAGCGCCATCTAGAAGTAGTAACATGTATGTAAGAAGAATGTGTAACAGAATAAAGCTGAACAGTTTGTTTATATAACCAGTAACATTTATAGCAACCCTTTAACACATAAGCATATTACATTGGCGACGAGGATAAAAGACGAAGAAAAGCCAGCGTCATAAAACAGTGCAAAAAACATATTCTACCGCTAACAATCGGAAAAAAGAACATAACCTCACAAAAGTGGCGACCACGTTTTTGAAAAAATAATTTTTTTCTAGTTACAACAGGAGCAAACAGTAAACAACAAACATGCTAACAACAGTGCCTCTTCAACAGTTCGACATTCGCAGGAACACAAACAACCTGGGGGAGCGATGGAAAAAATGGGTTTCAAGGTACGAAAACTACATGCTAGCAGCCGGAATCACCGATGGGAATAGAAAAAAGGCAACGCTATTGCAGGGCGCCCACTAGGTTCATATTATATGAAACAGTTCATATTTCAAGTTATAGTTCATATTTGTTCATATTAGACTGAAAATGGTTCATATTATTTCATATCTTACCATTTTCACTAAATAATATATACTATGCAGGAGAAAAAAATTCGTAACCGTCAAATTTTATTAAATACGACCCTGTCTGGGTCAGTTTACAAGTTTAAAGGCAAGTTTTAACCTATATGGTCACACCAATATTCATGTTAAAATTTTTGGTTAAAGTCGGTAAAAAGAAAATGCTGTGGTTTAATAATACTCGAGTTTACGGAAATTGTCGAACAAAATATGATTTTTTGTTGTTATTTACTTTAAAAACGTGCTGTAAACTCAAACAAATAAGTCATTCCCCGTTGGTGGTTCAAGCTAATATTGCTATTGTTGGTGTAAAAGTTTGATGATAATAGAAGGGTAGGTAAGTAAAATTCTACTCGTAATAGAAGAATATATTTTATACATTTAATGCATTATGTAGAATAATTTAATGTAGGTAGTACATTTAATTAAAATAGATCGATCGGTGAATATTAAAACAATTTATTTTTCTTTTAGAAAAAAATATAATTGAAATGGGCAAGTCAAAGTGTAAATTTAATGAAATATGACTCAACCAAACTGATTGTACTGGAAGGCTAATATCTACCTGGGCTACGAAATCGAAAAGTGATAATGAAACTGTGTATTACTGTTTTATTTGTAATAGAACATTTAGCATATTACGCGGCATTGCTAGTTTTGATCAACATTGTAGTACAGGTTTGCACAAGCAAAATGTAAATACAAAATTGAATATTAAGCAGTGAACATTTTCAAATAATACAACATTGAATAACGTAACAACACAAATTGTATCTAAAAGAGATGCAGCAACAAGAGCCGAACTAATTTGGTGCCTAAAAACCGTTCAGAGCAACTATTCAGCATCTTCCAACCAAGGTATTAAGGATGTTTTCATGGCTATGTTTGGATCATTACCAGAGGGGTTTTCATTGTCTTACACAAAACTAAGTTACCTAATAACTGAAGCCTTGGGTCTATACTGCAAAAGTAGTGTTTTAAAGGACATTGGTGATAATTTTTACTGCCTGCAATATGATGAAACGACAAATAGTAAGGGTCTTAAGGAGTTACAAGTTGCTATAAGGTACTTCTCAAAACACGAAAACAAAGTGATTACTAAACATCTGGAGTCGTTCTTTCTGGGTAGTGGTACAGCTGAGATTTTAAAAAACATCATGAAGAGCATAGATAATGCAAACCCTCCCTTAAAAAAGTTGCTGATGCTTGGAAGCGACGGACCTAATGTTAACAAAAAAGTATATAAGCTTTTTAATGAAGAAGTAAAACAGTTAAGGAAGAAAATCGCTTATTGATTTAGGAACATGCAGTATTCACATTGCACATAATTCCTTTTTGAAAGGAATTGGTGCAATGGAAACTCAAGTCGATACATTCATTATATCTATTTATTACCTTTTTAATGACTGGCCCTTACGGATACAGGATTTTGAAGCGATTCAGACGAGCACATCTTTACCAACAAATCGTTTTATAAAGCATGTATCTTCACGCTGGCTAACTGTAGGTCCTGCAATTGAAAGGATTTTACAGCAGTATCCAGCACTAAAACAATATTTTTTAAATTTTATTCCCAAGACTAGAAAAAATTTAATGACTTCAAAATACTATAAAGATATTACTAAACAACTGAAAGATGATAATTTTATTGTGGAACTCTGTTTCATTAAAGAATCCTGTTTATTTTTTTCTAAATTCACCACTTTATTTCAAAAATCAGAGCCATTAATTCATGTTTTATATGAGGAATTAAAGGATTTAATTGTAACACTTCTAATAAAGTTTGTTTCATCAAATGTGGTATTAGATTTTTCAAAAATATTTCTTGATTTTGATATAATATATAAAACTTACTGCCACTGCATAAAATAATTTGTGGACAAGAAACTCAGAAATATCTATTGAAATTACGGGAAGCAGAGCAATTGTTTTTTTAAAGAAAGCTCAAATTTTTTTTATAGAGTCTTCCAAACAATTAATAACAAAATCGCCTATTAATTTACCTCAGCTAAAGTATTTTTCATGTATTAATCCATGTAAAATTACTAATGATAACGTTCCTGAACGATATGTATCAAAAATTTGCGATCTATTTCCAGACAAGAGTATCGATAAATCCCATGCGTTAGAAGAGTTCAGAATTTTCAAAAATTTTGAGACTGTTGAAAACTTGACGGAGAAAATTGATGAATTTTGGGCTACAGTTGACGAGGTCAAGTATCCCAATTTGAAAAAACTGGCAAAATTGTCGCTGATTTTGGTTCATGGAAGTGCGGATGTGGAAAGAGGCTTTTCTTTATCCGGAAGAATTTTATCCGATGATAGAACCGCCATGTGTCTAAAAATGCTAAACAGCTGGTTGTATATACCGTCTGGGTACTTTCAAAACCGAACATAGGGGAATTGCATTGTAACTAACCTTTATATAGATTCCTGCTCGCCATTTAAACCCACAAGGATGGTAATGGTATGAATAGAACGACAAAAATACAGCGCATCTGATGGTGCCAATAAATGTTAGTACTTTCTGTAAAAAAAATTATAAAATAATGCTATTTTGAAATAATATAGGTTGCTACGATTGTCAGCTTTTTTTTATCTGTCAATTAAATTATTTGAAATCAATCGATGTTTCTGTTATTAATATCAAATAATATGAATAATAACGACTATTCAGTAGAGCAGAGGGTTTTTATAATAAAGACATTACCATCCTTGTGAGTTTAAATGGCGAGCAGGAATCTATATAAATATCATTTACAATGCAATTCCCCTATGTTCGGCTTTGAAAGTACCCACTCGGTATATGATGCCTTAAAGCAGTATGATCTTAGGCCAGAACTGTTTCCTATTAACAGCAGTTTGTTAAATTTAGCTAGAGTTGCTAGTAATTCCTACAGGCAGTATCTAGAAGAACAGAAAAAAGAAGCGCAATTGCTTGAGGAAGCAAAACAGATGGAAGCAGAAAACAATGAACGTGAGAAAGAAACAATTAATACTTCAACCTAAGAAGCAACGAATTGTTGAATTAGAAAATGAATTGAAGTTGTTAAAAGCAGATAAAGTAACAACTCAGCTAACTGTGGATAAATTACTGGAAGAAACAAGTAGGAAATTCAAAAAGGCAATAAAAACTAATGATATTGCCGCAGTAAAAGTAGCTGGTATTTTATTGAACAACGTTCTCGAACACAGAAAAGATGAGAAAGAAAAAATTGAAAAGACTAAGCAAGTGCAAACTAGTCTTTTAAAAAGGAAATCTGGTATCATAAATATGTATTTTGAAAAAAATTCTAAAACTTAATAACTTGTATGTTTTTTAACATAAATGAGATATTAATATTTGTAAACAGCATAATGTAATTTATTTTGTGTTGTAAGTACCTACTATGTTCTGTTACTCCATATTGATTTTTATTATATTAACCTATCTTAAGCTTCTATTTTTATATAAATATGATTTTAATAAAATAAAGTTACTTTGCGTCGTCTTTTATTCTTTAAATTTTTGTTTCTAATCTAAAAGTTTTTCGTAAAGCCGAAGACTATAATTAGTTGAGACCAGTTCATATTGCTTCATATTTTGTTACAGTTTTGGTTCATATTTTCATATTTCCAAATCCAGATTCTAGTGGGTACCCTGCTATTGCACCTTGCGGGTGAGGATGTTTTTGATATATTTTCTTCCCTTCCTGAACCTCCTGTTACTGACCCTATAAGCAGTCCTTACGAAACTACCATAACAATGTTAAATGCATATTTTCTTCCGAAAATTAACACAGACTTCGAAATTTTCAAATTCAGAGAAACAAAACAACTACAGGGTGAGAGTGTAGATTTGTTCTACGCCCGTCTTTTACAATTATCTAAAACTTGTAATTTCGTATCTGTTGATGATGAAATCAAAGCACAAATTATTCTAAATACTAACAATTCGGAGCTAAGAAAGTGCGCCCTTTCAGAACAGCCTAATCTTAAGGAATTGCTAGCCAAGACACAACTGATGCAACAAACACTAACACAAATGTCCGAAATTGAAGGCAACAAACATGTCGTTAACAGAGTCGGTAAAGAAACATACTGCCCCAACAATCACAACAAACAAAAATGCAAAAACTGTGGAAATTCATTGCACGACCAGGGTATGAAAAGCTGCCCAGCTCGAAATGCAACATGTCATTTGTGTCAGAAGACCGGACACTTCTCCAAAATATGCATGTCAAGCAAAAATTATGATAACAACAAACATAAACAGTACTACAACAATGGAAGTACAAATAAACAGCATTGGTATGCAGGAACCAGTGGCCAACAAGAACCCGGAACCAGTCGACAACAATCAAAACCGCAGCAGTACCGAACACAGCAGTACAACAACAAGAGACAGGTGAACTACAACAGAGAGGAGCTATCGGAAAGCTCGGACTCAACATTTATGGTTCTAAATACCCCCAACAACAACAAACTGCCACAAACAACATTAAAGCTCAACAACGTTAAACTGAACTTCATAATCGATACAGGATCTTCAGTAAACCTAATCAACAGCAACATTTTTGACTCATTACCAGATGTCCAACTAACAAGTTGCAAAAAACAAAATTTTAACATATGTAAAGGTGGCTACCTTCAATGTTGTTTGTTACTATAGTAAATGTTTGACAAGATATAAATATTTGTATTTTGAATTAATATCTATTAATATTAACATTTAATTACTTATTGTTTATTAACGTGTAATTTAATTCTCTTGTAAAGAATAAAATCACGTAAGTTGAAGAAACTAATTTACAAATTAAATTACAATAAACAAGTAAGTAAGATGGCCCAGTTTTTCGTGCAAGTGGTGAAGAAAACTGAGAAGGAATGTGTGATTCAATGTATTTCTACAGATAAAACGACATGGTACTTTATTCCCGAAGAGTCCAATAATATATCATTTCACAAACTTTTAGTAAGTAGAAATCTTCTGTAAAAATTGTAATGTATGTATAGAAAACAAAACACGACGTATTCGTGCTATAGGGCTACTCTCACAATTTGGTCCGGCCGAACGCCCGTTTCAGATAATGTCACTTGATAGTGTTGGCGGTTTCGGAGGAAATCGATCCTCAAAACGATACATGCATATTCTAGTTGATCCTTTTACTAGATATGTTTGGATATCAACAACAAAGGGTCAGAATGCCCAAGATTTTATAAACCTAATTAATCCAATTTCAAAGAAACATAATATTTCGATTTTATTAGCAGACCAATATACAGGTATTAATTCTACTTGTTTTAAAAATTATTTAGATGAAAATGGAATTCAGATTGTTTTTACATGCATCGACCATCCAGAATCAAATGGTCTTAACGAACGACTGAACCAAACACTTCTAAATCGCGTTAGATGTAAAATAAACAGTGATAACAATACTAGAGCCTGGTCAATGTTAGCACATGAGTGTGTAACTGAGTATAACGATACCATTCATAGTTCAACACAATTTGAACCATCATATTTATTAGTTGGAAAAAAACCTACAATTTCACCTCTTCAGGAAAATGATCAGCAAACTCTTGAAGTAGACAGAAAAAAAGCATTTCAAAATTCGATAAAATCTTTTAAAATAAATAAAAAACGATTGGATAAGAATCGACAACAGTACAACTTCAATGTTGATGATCTGGTCTATATTGAAAATGGCAGTAAACTAAATAGAAATAAGTTAGATCCAGTTCGAGTGGGACCATTTCCTATCGTTCGACAGATTTCTCCATCATTTTATGAAGTTGCAAGCGGAAAGAAATAGAAAATTTCAAATTTTTTCCACTCAATCAAACTTGTTCCTTTTCCCCACGCATAAAGCGTCCTCAAATGGGGAGGTGTAAAGGTAGCTACCTTCAATGTTGTTTGTTACTATAGTAAATGTTTGACAAGATATAAATATTTGTATTTTGAATTAATATCTATTAATATTAATATTTAATTACTTATTGTTTATTAACGTGTAATTTAATTCTCTTGTAAAGAATAAAATCACGTAAGTTGAAGAAACTAATTTACACATACAACAACAACATGCAACTTAGCATTCTTGGAAAGTTTGAAGGTATTTTCAGGTATAAAAAACAGGAAGTACAAACAGGAGTTTTTGTTATCGAAGGTAATGGTGAATCTTTGTTAAATTATGAAACAGTAAAGCAGCTGAATATGATAGAAATAGTCCTAACAAACACGAATCAGCCCTTAACATTGGAGGAAATTAGTAACCAATTTCCAAGGCTATTCGAGGGTGTTGGAAAACTTAAAAATTTTGAAGCAGAGCTATCCATTAACCCAAACATTAAACCTGTAGCACAAAAACATAGGCGATTTCCATTCCCAATCAGAGTACAGGTAGAACAAGAACTAGAACGACTCCAACAAGAAGATATCATAGAACCAGCAAAAGGACCTACCCCATGGGTGTCTCCTATTGTACTTGTCCCTAGGAAAAGATCCAACTAAAATACGTCTCTGTGTGGACATGAGAGTGCCTAACAACGGCTATTGAGAGAGAACGTCACATAACACCAACCTTCGACGATTTAATATCACTTCCGAACGGAGCAACAACATTTTGTAAAATAGATCTGAAAGATGGTTACCACCAGTTATATTTAAGCAAGCAATCAAAGATAATAACAACATTTACAACACATTGTGGATTGTTCAGATACAAACGTCTGTATTTGGGAATCAACGCAGCAGGAGAAATCTTTCAAGATGCAATCCGTCAAGTGTTAATTCAAGGAGTTATAAATTTAAGCGATGACATCCTTGTGTTCGGACAAACATCAGCTCAACATGACGAAACCTTATTGCAAGTTCTGGCTAGATTAGAGCAGGTAGGGTTAACAGCCAACAAAGCAAAAACAGTAATTAGCAAGCAAGAAATAAAATACTTTCGGTTTATATTTTCAAAAAATGGAATCATGCCAGACCGTGAGAAAATAGAAGCGCTTGTAAAGTTAGACCCACCTAGCAAACAGTCAGAAGTTTCCAGTTTTTTAGGAATGATAACATACATTGGAAAATTCATACCTCAATTGTCAAAAAAACAAAACATCTAAGGGACCTAACAAGACAAGACATGGTCATGGACTGAGGAACACCAGAGAACATTTAAATCACTGAAATGAAACTTACTTAATATAACAAAGCTAGCATATTTCAACATTAAGAAAAACACCCTTTTGCACGTCGATGCAGGACCTTTTGGTCTGGGGGAAATTTTATCGCAGTCAGATCAAGGAAACACAGAAATAATAGCATACGGAAGTCGATCACTAACAGAAGTTGAACAAAGATACAGTCAGATAGAAAAGGAAATGCTGGCCGTATCTTGGGCCATAAAACACTATCACATCTATCTGTATGGAACAACATTAACGGTATTCACTGATCATATGCCTTTAGTCAGTATCCTACGAAATCCCAGAGCAGCCCCTAGTGCAAGAATGGAGAGACTATGTTTAAAAATACAACAGTACAAATTTTCTATAACCCATCAAAAAGGAACATCAAATCCTTCAGATTATATGTCTCGACATCCTGTAACAACAAATAAGTCACACAACAAGATCAAAAGTTATGTAAATTTCGTAACACAAACAAGTTTACCAAAGAAGATGACCATAAAGCAAGTCGAGCAAGAAACAAAAAACGATAATACCCTAACAATTCTATTGCAGGCAATAACATCAGGCAATCACAAATTATGGGAGCATGAGAAGCTAGCACCATACAAAAAAATAAGAAATGAACTAACATCACATGAAAACATAATCTTGAGAGGCAACAGATAGTCCTACCAGAGTCACTACAAGCAGAAGTGATAAAGTTTGCACATAAAGGTCATCAAGGGCTAGTTAAAACTAAAGAACTCTTAAGAACAAAAGTATGGTTCCCCAAGCTAACATCCTTGACTAAAAGTCGTATCAAGACTTGTGCAGCCTGTCGAGCAGTAACAAAATCACATCACAGGGATCCTATAGCAAGTTCAGAACTACCTGATGCACCATTTCAACAAGTGGATGTGGATTATGCGGGACCTTTCCCCAACGGAAAATACCTATTCCTAATGGTAGACGAATTTTCGAGATACCCTATAGTAGGAACGGTGAATTCAACAAAATTCTCCGATCTTGAACCAGTGCTAGAAAAGATTTTTTCGTTATTTGACATTATACAAAATCTTAAATCGGACAACGGCCCACCCTTTAATGGCTATGAGTTCGAACAATACTTGGATCGTTATGGTATCACCCATAAAAGAATAGCGCCTTTATGGCCAGAAACAAACGGCATGGCAGAGAGATTTTAAAACCCTAAAGAAATCATTAAAATGTGCAAATTTGGAATCGCAAAATTTTGTTTCCCAGCTCAATCAATTCTTAATTAACTACAGTAGTACACCACACTCCACTACATCTTTACTGCCATATGAAATCGTATTCAACAGAAAAATTAATAATTTTCTACCAATGATTGACGAAAAAAAGGAGTATGGATTCGAGGATAAGGATAAAGAAAACAGAAAAGGTATGCCGACAAAAGAAGACATGTGAGCATGCATTTAAAATAAAAGACTTGGTACTCTGTAAGCAGTCAAAAACAAATAGTTTAACACCAGAATACGACCCAGTTCCGTATAAAATAACAGGTATTTATGGAACAAAAATCGTGGCACAGAGAGGAAACAAGAGTATAGAAAGAAACTCTTCATTTTTCAAACCATTTCAGCCCTATCAAACTAATACCCATGTCCAAACTAAAATAAACAATCCTTCCAAATCATCAGAAAATATTATCAAGCTTAACACAGGCGAACCACCCATTCTGGAAGAAGAAGAGATAGAGGTACAGCCACCAGAAGTACAAGCAGCACACCACCAGTTACCACAACCAGTGCAGTATCCACCAGATGTTCCAGATAGACCACTACGCCAGAGAAGACAGCCACTAGATCTCCAAGACTACATATTAAACAGCGGGGAAAGTGAAAGTGAGTGAGTGGAGTATCAAAAAGGTCTATCAAGTGAGCGCAATATAAAAGAAAATCAAAGTTTTATTTTTATATATATTTTTGAACACGAAAATGTTTATTAAACAAAAGTATTCATATTTTATGTATTCTTACTATAATAAAGTTAGGGAGGAATGTAGCGCCATCTAGAAGTAGTAACATGTATGTAAGAAGAATGTGTAACAGAATAAAGCTGGAACAGTTTGTTTATATAACCAGTAACATTTATAGCAACCCTTTAACACATAAGCATATTCCAGTGGCTGCTATGGAAAACTATTTAAGCGATAAAAAAAGTTATGATTCTACGGTAGGTTTGACATGAAATAAATAATATGTCATATTCAGTTAATACTTGAATCGTCAAATTGCAGGCCTTCCAATTAGCTGCATTAGGGGGTCATTTCTTATACGATTTTGTAAAACGTATATTCGCCAGAATATTGGTCGACATTCTGACAAAAGAATATAACATGTCTGGAAGGATGAGTAAGAAAAACTTCAGCCAATTGAAAACCTTTAACCTAATAATCGGTATGCATGCAGTATTTGTAAGATTGTGATACCCTTATAATGATTTATTTTATTTTAAATAATGTTCAAGAGCTTTATATTATAATACCTTTTTAGATGCAGCTAAAAAGACCCAGACATTTGGAAACTGCATCGAACAGGAGGTGGAAGCGGCGGTTGCCGCGTGGCTTCGGAGGGCAAAAGAGAGGCAAGAGCAGAGGAAAAAAAATGCAAATAAAAATTAATTTATACATTTTTTTGGGCCATCTCTAATGTGACATTTTTCTGATATATATGCGTACCAGAGAATTATTTTCCTGTCTATTTCATATACAACACCGTTTTCTCGACATTCAAATTGAAGATATATCTGTTGTTAATAGTGAAGACATAGTGAAAACAATTCCACAGCTAAAGAGCTGCAGAAGGGGAATTATTACATTTGAACTAGACTTCAGTGCATTTAATATTAATTAAATTGTCTGCAAAATTATTTTATTATCAAGTTATTTACCTTAAGATTTATATTTTGGTTAAGTGTTCATTTTATTTTTTTCTGGCTTCAATATGCGATATAATATTCACAAATTAAGTAGTTATACTTATATAATTATTATTTTCAAAACAAAATAAAAAGTGTAATTTATGCTTGACAGAAATGCTCTTTAACTGTTTTTTTAAAGAGTGGGTATCCTGTAATACGACAGTATTTCAAATAAAATTTATTTTTTAGCACATAATAAACTGCCTATATTTTGGTGCACTTACCTCCCTTTTCCAAAACAGTGACTTAAACAGATATTAACTTGTGGTGGTGCACTTTCCCCACCTAATTGGGGTAAATGCACCTGCTACCCATGAAAAATAAACAATTAATTACCTACTTATTGTAAACAACAACAATATTTGTTTATGAAAGTAATTCCTTGTATAAAACACACTGAAGAATCTTCTGCCAATAAATCGTAATTAAATACCTGTACATTTAATTTTAGTGACTCCTTGAAGTTGAATTACATGTTTTTGGGGGCGCACTTACCCCAACTGACTAACTCAAAAACTGTCAACTTTTCGTACCTAATTTCTCTATCCAAACTTTTTTTCAATATGTTGCAACAGTGCATTGTAGTTATGAGGTTATTACCTAGGAAACTTGTTCAAAACACCAAACGTTTAAAAGAAAGTCCGTGCAAGCATGCGCAATGTTGTCAAATTTAAAATTTTTAAAATGCGAATAACTCTGAAACCAAATACATTAGGACAAAATCGCCTATACTTTTTCAACTCACTTTTAAGATGAGAATTGCGTAGTGCTCTCCGTGTCCACCATTTAAGAAACACCCTGTATATATGAAGTTTTATACTAGTATGTTAGTAATACTAAACTTTACAGTTTAGCGTTTATTGACCGTGCGCTAAGTCAAGTGGCGTTTTACGCATTAATCTCTTTGTCTGCTCACTGTTATCTAGCAAATTTATTGCCAGCACATTTGGATGAGTTTCCAGTCGTTGAATGTATTTTACGCTGCACTGCACAATCGTTTCACTCACTGTGGGCACTTGCAGATCATTGTAGATGTCTTTATTCGTCACAAACCATGGGGCGTCCGTAAGAGCGCGCAACACTTTAGACTGGAATCTTTCAACAATAGCGATGTTTGATTTCGATGCTGTTCCCCAGAGCTGTAGCCCATATGTCCATACTGGTCTGAAGATAACGTTGTATGCAAGCAATTTGTTTCGAAGTGAGAGTTGAGACTGTCTTCCCAGGAGCCAATAATGCTTTCGGAATTTAGTACCTAGTTGTTTACGTTTTTTCCAGATGTGTGTGCGCCAGGTCAGTCCCTTATCTAGATGTATACCGAGATACTTGGCGCTGTCTGTGGTAGGTATGATTTGGTTTCCTATCGTTATTTGCGGTGAGTTCCCTCGACATTTGGGCCTTACACCTTCAAGATATTGAGGTGTGCTTTAATGCAACTCCCCACCTCAGTACAGGGTATTCCCCGCACGAAGTAGTGTTTGGCGAAAAACCAAACACGCAATTAAATAAATTCCTAGAGGAATATTTAAACACCCCTCAGCCCTTTTTAGAGGAGATCTCGCAGAAGGTTCGGCGAAATTTAAGATTAAATGGAGAATTTAGAAAGAAACAGTTTGATAAACATACTACTGAAACCAGCTTTTCCATTGGTGATCTGGTTTTAATTAAAACAAACCCTGTAGCGAACGCAGACCAACGAATTTCCCCCAAATTGTGTTTGTTATATGAAGGCCCCTATAAGGTGATTCGACGCCCACAGAATAATGCATATAGCATCGCGGACCCAATCACCTAGACCCTTAAAGGCTTCTACAATTTAACCAACCTAAAACCATACCGAACTCAACCCCCACTCGAGACGCTCATGGCCACGGTCGTCGTTGCAGAAGTAAAGGCTGCGCGGGCAGGTAACAAACCCCGAGCCGGACAACCGTTACCTGTTCAGTCTCCATGCAACATGGGCCGCAGAAGTTATGGGACGGCGAAGGCCACCCCGCTGGGCCTTATTAAAGAATACACCAACGTGCCAGAATGCCGGGTAGCCAGGGGTCGTGAACCGCGAGCGAATAAATCAGTTCCAAGGAAGCCCGAGTACAAAACAAGAAAACAGCCGGAGAAGGTACCGCAACCGGCCGCCCCCGTATCAGCCAGTCCTGATATCAGCCCCCTAGGACTGGAGGAGTAAATTGATTTAGAAGTCTCCCCCTGGGACGAGGATTTCTCGAACCGACCTCCGACTCCGTTTTCGCTAAGTGCCCGCCTAGCCGACGCGAACCGATTGAAACGGATCGCCGCCGCCGCTAACTCGCCTCTCCAGAGTCCGAAGGTTGTGGCCCCAGCGCTACCAGAGATCCGCCGCCGCCCTCGCCTCTCCAGAGTCCGGAGGTTGTGGCCCCAGCGCTACCAGAGAGATCCGCCGCCACCAATTCGCCTCTGCAGAGTCCGGAGGTTGTGGTCCCAGCACGATCAGAGGGACGTGCACCGCCAGCAAAACGTGGTCGCGTTTCTGCACCGGTACTTAGAAGCCCACCCGAGAAGGAGGCGTCGGGGACTTCCCCGAAACCGCCTCTTCAGCGACCGGCCAAACACCAGTGAAGTCGCCAACGGCAGCAATCGCGACGCACACACGGCCAACGACGAATTAGGGGACAGCAATAGTGTAGTGGGTGAACTTAAGACAAGTATCGCGATTGTTTATGAACATCAATAAAAACAAACTTTTTTTTATTATTTTTTTTCTATTCATAAAGGGGGAGATTGTAGAGCCCCGGGTTTTACTAATACCATAGACTAATAACTCCTTAGACCTCTCAACATAATGCAGCCGTGGTTTTCGTAAATATTGTACCTCAGTGGTACGCTAGATGTCGATAGTTGTAGATACCTTAAATTTGCTCATAAAAGTATGGAGTACCAAAAGCACAACAAATGCATAACTTAGCAGGTCCACACCACTTTCTCCCACCGAGCGGCCAGCAGGTACACAATTTATCGTTTTAAACCCGTTTCCATCCCTTGAAATGGGTTTCTTTATTCATTCTTAAATAAGCTGAGATCATTATTAATGCAACGAGTACAAAATAATCATGGTAGGTACCAATAAATGAATTTAACAAAATAGAGCGTGGCATAACAAACAAAATAAATAAAAACTATGCATGTAAAATTTTTATTGATGACTCAATTTTCTGATTTTAGAATTATAATAATATAGGGGAAAGTGGGGGAACGGTGCGCAGTGGGGAACCGTGCGCACCATTAAAATTCAAATTACGCGGCATACTGAGAAATCGCCCCCCGCGCAGGTTAAGCGAGTGCATACCCTGAGTCTCTGAAGCCATCAACTGCAAGTGTGTACTCCTCCCTTAGACATGGCTGATGAGTCGGATGAAGAAGACGACCTTTTATCCATTAGATTCGACAACACAGGAGTCTCCGGGGTCCCATGAAGAGCCGTCTGACGAACCTGGACCTTCCAAAGGAACACGACTGTCTCGCTAAGTGCGTAAAGATAAGCCTACTATTACATACCTTCCCCTTAAAGTAATTTATTATAAAATTGATTACGCATTTAATAAATACTAATCTACATTGTGTTGTTTATTTCTGTCGCAGGAGTCATATCAGCTGAGGTCCCACCATCCATCACTTCACGTTTCGCGAACCAGGTTCCCCAAACTATCAAAATAATATTTATACAATTTTGATAAATTTATAACTTATTATTGTAATCAATTTCATTTTGCATAATATGAACCATTTACCACTCAGATATGTTTTTCTTATCCTTTACAAAAGTTCTGCAATTCGTCTGGCTCCATTTCTTGAAAAATCCTATTTCCTTAATGTTTCCTTTTTTCCTGATAACAAGGGAACTATTGGTTCTACAGAGTTCCGCCGGTGTTTAAATTAACGCTAAATAACTGCTCTACAACGACTACAACTGCATTTCCCATGACTTTCCTCGTAGGATGAGTATTTTAGTCGATATTCTGCGGGGAAGACGGCTAAAACTACAATTTCGAACTTTTTGGAAAAAATGAGCAATCTTTGAAGTGTTGTATCTCGGAACCTATTGGACCTACTGAGCTCAAATTTTAGCAAATTTCGATTAGTTTAAAAATGTGCAGAGTCACTTTTTTCGTAAAATGCACCATTTAGAAGTTATAGGCCAAAAACTGAAAAACGTTCGAAAATTCCGAGGTTTTTCGAGGATCACGGAGTTAGCACAGGTCTTTCGAAGTTGCAAACTTGGATTTAAACTATTGGTATCTATCCTAACAACATCCCAAAAAATCAGAACAGTGCAATTTTTTGCGACCTAACACGATTTTTGTGTCTACGGTGACTGGCCTACATCTCAATTGAATAATTCGTTCTTCCAATTTGCTCCTATTCCAAGGAAAAAAGAAAAACGGGCAGTAAAAAGAGTTTCTCGTTCGAAACAACATTCAGAAATACTAACTAGCACACCCCTGAAGGACAGATTAGAAGAAGCTCATGAAAAGAAAAGGGAAAAAGAAACGAAGAAAAACATGAAATTTAAAAGTGTCCAAACATTAGGAAAGAACAATATTAAGAAAGATAAAAAGAAAATGAAAAGGGAGCCAACCCCCGAACTTGATACACAAGAACGTGACGATGAAGACGAAGTAGAGAATGCTTATTTCTCAATCCCACCTTACAATTTCTATGGAAATGCTAAAGGAAAGAGAACGATAAAAGAGAATGCTGTAAAAAACGTTAGAAAACGCATATGCCAGTCTCCGGAAATTAAAAGAGGGAAGAAGAAGAGACTAGTAACGCCTGAATCGTCCGAGGTATCTGACATAGACGATAGCGACATTTGTGACGATGATGAGGTAGACGATATCAACCCCAAGTATGTTCCATATGATACACAACCTGACAAGCAGACTGATTTATGTGGCATATGTGGAGAACAGGGAAACCGAACTATGGTACCGGTGTGTTACATGCGGCATATGGAACCACGCGGCATGTACCGGTGAAGATGCTCCAGAACTATACATTTGCGACTTTTGTCAAGCTTAACCCGATATACTTATAACATTATATATAATTACTCGTTTTAATAAATATTTTTTCTTGCATATAAAAATGCTTTTATACTACTTGATCTACTTTACTTGTATTTTCCAAACTATCGCGCACAATTCCCCACCCTGTGCGCACAGTTGGAACGGTGCGCAAATGCAATTTTTTACTTTTGCCAATTAATATGGATTATGTTGAGAAACTCATCAAATATCATGATACATGGTACTAAAAGTAGGATAATTAGGGCTTCAGATAACGTTTTTAGTTTTGCTTTAGTATTTAAGAGCTGACCACCACAACGATTCTCGCTTAGGTGCGCACCATTCCCCCACTTTCCCCTACATATTATAATAAATATAACACTTAATATTTAGAAATTCGCGGACACCGGGGATACAACTTTCCACAATCATACACATAAATATTGTATACAAATATAATACACGATGTCAGAGAGTTTTGAAAATTTTATTTTTGAAACAGCTTTAGAACGTGTTATCATAAAATTACTTGTTTTTCTGCATTGTAAAGTAGCCTTGGAAAAATTTTGTCTCAATCGGATAAAAAAAGTGTAAAACCCTCTGAAACAAAGTAGAGCGTGGCATAACAAACTAAAAAAAAAATAAAAACTGTGCATGTAAAATCTTTATTGACGAGTTAATTTTCTGATTTTAGAATTATAATATACATATTATAATAAATGCTGAGCTTTCATCTTTTGGTCTTTTTTTTGTATTGAATTTAATAGAGTAGAGTTAAGGGTGTGGTAACGGACGGATTTTCTAAGATTTACTTTAAAAGTAGGCGATTTTTGTGAAAGATCGTTGCATTCTAAGACACGCTGAAGAGTCGGTGAAACAGAACCATCTCGATCAGATTCAGTACGACAGGAAAGATCCGCATCAACTGCTAGTGGCACCAGACGTTCATAAGTTTTCACGGCTCATGTTTTTTTGAGGAATAGGGGTTCCTCGTTGGAAACAATATCGGAAGAATTTGCAAATGGCTTAGGGACAGCGTTGTGAACCAATCGCTCCTTCAAAATATTTGTAAACGCGGAAGCCTCGAAGTGGTCCTCACAAATTTTTTGATTTTTAAGCTTGGTAGGTGAAGCGTCTAGTAAAGCTGCGTCTCCTGCACAATGGAACACTATTAAAATTTATATTTTGTAAAACCTGGCATTTAAGGGGGGATTTTAGCAAAATTCAATTTCACTGAAGTTAAAAATTGTAAAATATAATATATTTTATATCATTAAAATCTTGTTATTACGTATGATAGATAGATAGGCTAACTATCTGACTAGGTAACAGAAATGTACAGATTAAACTTACCTCTTGTATTTGAAATCCACTGCTTACATCTTTCTTCATCTTTGTTGGGAAATCTAAACATGTGCAATCCCGGATTCGTTCTTTTACTTTTACCACAATTTATACAAACACATTTATTTCCGGCTGGAAGCATTTTCACAGATAACGATTATACACAGAAGAAAGCGAAGTTAACTCGACCAAAATCAAACATCACTGTTGTTATCCCATACATTGCATAGATAATGTAAACTTTGGAATATTATGAAGTTATGGGGGCGATAAATTTCAAGTAAACAACAGTTTACTGCATTCTCTTCATAATGTCCTTGTAACTATATCTTAAATTTGCGAAATGTATTAACATATTAATAATGTCATTAAATTGTATCTTTCAATTTAATTATTTTCACATTTAAATATTTCTTGATAACAAAACTGAAATTAGTTAAGTGAACCTACTTAGATTCAATCCTTCAATCTTCAATCTATGCTTCAATCATGGCTAGGTAAATTTTTAAACAAAAATTAAATACCTAATCTATATAATTTGATTTTCATAACAAATGTATATTTGAAAGCAGACTATAGTTGCCTAATTTGGTTCAAACCTAAGTATGTATGGAAAATATGAACTCTTTGTCGCACTAATTAATTGTCTATGTTCAAAACGGCTTTCGGACGAAGGACGATCGTAATAAATAAGTAGGTACATAGTTTTAAAAGTTTAGCGGCTTCATATAAGTCATATCGGCATAAGGCATGTTATATGGAGTCTAAGAAACGTCCCCCACGTAATAAACAAAAAAGAACTCGCCGAACAAAAACTCTGAGAATAAAAATTAAGAATAAATGAATGCAGTCGAATTACAACTGTTAACCAAAGGAATGTGATTACTCATTACCGAATTATAAGTAGGTAGGTACTCATCACTTCACATTATGGTAACTCAGACTTACAACAATAAAGTAAACAAATACCTGTACGTAGGTATCATTATTGATTTTCAGTGCAATATATATAATTATATATATATAATTATATATATATATAAATCCTGCTATCATTTTAACGTCCTTATAAAGGTTGGTACATTTGGCGTCCAGTAGAAGGAGAGTAGTTAGCTAACCAAGAACCTGTGAATATGCGGTTTTTTGTCCCAGTTTCTCAACGCAAACTTTTTTGTTTTAAAATATTGTAGTATAAAATATACAGTCTACTTTCATATTGCGGTTATTTTGAACACCTTTCAGAACGTATGCATTTTAACGTCCACGTGTATATTATTTTCACCTCACGGTAGATGAAGCGTCCCACGGTGTATATTTATTTCACTTCGCGCATCAGATGGCGTCCAACGGTGTTGCCGCTGTTATTTGGCGTATTAAATTACTTGTTTGTAGAAAAGTTCAAATCAGCGTCAGCTGACAGATTATCGGTTTGAACCTACATCTTTATTTATTTTGCTGCTGTACAAACTACTGTACCCTTTCCGACTTAGGATAAATATTAATAAAAATATTTAAGGTATTTAAAGAAATGTATTAAAGCTGGAAACGACCCATACTGAAAAAAACATCCCAATTTGATCAAAATTCAATTTGCACTGTAAAAATAAAATATCAAACCTATACAAGGTTATAGTATGTATTTTAATCTTATTTTAATACTAGTTAAAGATGGAATCAAATATATAATGAGAACAGTATATAGGGTGTTTCGTAAGTACGTGTAGAAAATTCAGGGGGTTTATCCTGGGCGAAAATTAAGGCAATCTTTTCCAATATAGGTACTTAAGTATCCTAATATGCTACCCTGAACAGTTAACGTCTTTTCAAAAATGGAGTAACAATTTCGTTTTCAATTTTTATCTCAAATTTGGACAAAGATAGAAAAATACAAATCAGTGGACGTGTTCTACTGATAGGAAGGATTTTTAAGGATATTCTCATAACCCACCTGCATTGTTAGAAGGGGTGAGGGATGACACTGAAACTTACAAACCTTTTTGTTTGTTTTGTTTTTATTAGAACATTTTAATACACCGGAATTTCCAATTAAAAAATGCGAAGGAGAAACCCCAATTCATTAAGAAATACTTTTGTCATTTTTATTTTTCCATGATACTAATAGTTTTTGAGTAAAAAATCACAATAAATTGTAATGTGTACATCAATTTTGTGAGAAATTGTACTAAAGGAGGTCAGTTCCAGCACTTTCTTTAATTTTCTATTAATTCATTCAATTTTTTATTTTTGTTCATGTACCTCGTTAAAATGTCCTTCAGTTTTTGAAGAGGCGTCACTTTTCAGCGAGGTATTGTCACGTTATAAATTGTGACTGGTCTGGATTTAAACAAGTCAGTACTTTAACATAACTATATTTAATTAAAGTTTACAAAGATGAATAACATGCACCATCAAGGTGAGCTTACATAACAACAGCTAGTAGTGCCAAACGAACCATGGTTGGTTGAAGGGGTGTTCTGTAGTCTTCTATTTAGAGTTGTTAACTGGACCCTGGCCAGGTCTATCTTGTTGTAGTTATTCTGAGTCTTCAAATGTAGAGTTTGGGCCCCAAAGGGCCCAACCAGTTGGCTTGGTTGTAGAACTTGGTCGAAGCTACTGCTTGGCTGTTGAGTGTTGGACGCACACTCTGTCTCTCTGTGTGTATAGCAGGAGCACACTCCCTCGAATGGAGAAACATTGTGCTTATATACTAGTTTGCATGTCCATATATGGTTATATGACCTCGGCACGCGAAGATCACCAGATCCCTCATGAAACCTGATATTCCTAGTCAGCAGAATTGCATATCCAATCACAGCCACTAGAAGAGTTGCATTACCAAATAAGGTAATAACCTTGGATGCACATGGATCATGAAACTTGATATGTTCGAGTAAGCAGAACCTTATCTTCATGTGCAGAGATAATGTTATCTGACATGTGATTCTAGCATGCTTGGCACGTGATACTAACATGTTGAATTACATTGATTTTACTTAGTAGGTAATTACATTGATTATCATCAATACCTTAATAAATAGTTTTAAGCACTTCGTGACATTTCTCCACCTTTTAACCAAGCGAGAAGCATGATCGCTTAAGAAATGATGTTACGTCACGAAGTGATTGTATACCATCCGTAAGACTCACCCCAATTGGTTACAATATACAAACAAAGTATAGTGATATAAAGACACAAACAGTGAGTATATACAATATAAAGCGAAACAATATTGGTTACAAAATGTGCTATAGTATTCATATAGTTGAAATATAAAGTTTCCTAAGTTGCAATGTTACTATGTTAAAAATATCTATCTAAGTGCTATCGTATATTCTGAAGCATAATGAATTTATCATTACAATGTTTATAATCATTACAAAGCCGAAAGCATAAAAAACTATGCGACTGACATTCAAAAATTGGTTACAAAAAAAATGTGCTTATAGAAACGGAAAGGTCCTTAAGTTGCAATGCATGTTGTAGATACCTTGTAATATATAAAGAATGGTATACACACACACATTGATATAGTGGGACAAAAATGAGTACCCTGACTGTGCATTTAATTGAACGATAACTGTTGTTTGTGCCGTTTTCTTAACTATTTTAAATTTGTCACAAGGGTGTCTGTTGCCACCCCCGAACCCCGGTGGTGCTAAGGTTAAGGGGCAGTAACGCTAAAACCTTCGAACTAGATGGTCGAAGGAAACTAATATGAATAAAGTGTTGCTCAAAATAAAGTTATGGTATTATTAAAAATAACCAGTGAATAATTACAGTCCACTAAAAATATATAAAAAATACATGGTCCATCGAAACGGATCTTTTTAAAAATTATAAATTAAACAAAAGTGAATCTAATAAGTGATAGTGCATCAGCGACAGTCGCCCAAAGCAATCATAAGCAACTCGGCACAAGACCAGTAGCACATTTGATGACACTACCACGAAGAAAACTATAGCGGGCAACTGAAATACAGTATAGTAGTCCAACTCAATTAGCAGCAACTAAGCAGAGGACCACACATGGGCCACACTACTGCAGCTGAAGTTGAGAAAAACTAATTGGGCAGTTTCGGTCAAAACTAAAGTTTTGCAGCAAACACACCCAACATATGGTTCCAATTCAAAAGGAAACTAAAACATTGGGAGCAGGTAGCCGATTGCGTCGCAGCAACCTATTCAACAGGGTCGAGATACGTTCCCAGAAACAAATATTTGGCAAAAAAAAAGGTAACGTAAGCTCTCCTCTCCTCTCCCAAAAATAATCCTAAAATTCAAATTGCTTCTATTTGTATAAGAGGTGTGTTGCTTTTCTTTCTCTTTCTCTTTGCGGTTTCTTTTGATCATTCCGATTATATTTCGATCAAAATGACAGATACCGAAAGAAAAACCGAATTAGTTAGGAAAAGAGGTACTATAAAATCGCGATTAACACTCTTTGAAAATCACGTTAAGCGCATTAAGGATTCAAAACAAAATGATCAAATTATATTAAGCGAGCAAGAATTATTAGCTTTAGAAATGAAAATTAAAAAATGCGAACCTTTGCTCGACGAATTTGAACGGATTCAAGAACAATATGAATGTATCGTGGAGGAAGCTGCACTCACAGTTGAATTAAAGGAAAGAGAAAACTTTGAAAAGGCCTATTATGATGCAATCTGCACCGCAAAGGACATTTTTCTTTCTCTCAAAAAACCTGATAATAATCCAACAGAATTAGATGATGTAAGCTCCTTGCACGGCGAAATTAATTCCGTTAATTTAAATTCGATAAAATTACCTACTATATCTTTGCCTAAATTTGAAGGTCATTACGAAAATTGGATAGAGTTTAGGGATACGTTTTCGTCATTAATACACGTTAATACTAATATAAACGAAATTCAAAAATTTCACTATTTGAAAGCATGTTTACAAGGGTCTGCTGCCAACGTAATTCAATCATTAGAATTATCGTCTACTAATTATAATATCGCTTGGGATACCTTGTGCGGTAGGTACGATAACACCAATTTATTGGTGCACAATCGTGTTAAGGCGTTATTTAATCTAGAACCTATTACAAAGGAATCGTCTAGTAAAATTCGCAAGTTAGTAGACACCGTTGCAAAGCACCTTAGGTCCTTAAAATCATTGAACGAGGCTACTGATAGTTGGGACACCCTAATAATATTTTTGATAACCAGTAAAATGGATAGTACTACGGAACAAGAGTGGGAAAAATATAAAGCTGGTAAAGGCTCCCCAACTGTACAACATATGTATTCGTTTCTTAAGATTAGGGCTGATATATTAGAAACAATAGAGCTTAGTCGTGAAAATAAACAAACGAAATTAAAGACTTTTAGCAAAGAAAAATCAAGCCAATCTCGTTACTCGTTACTTTCAGTCAGTGTTACCTGTGCATTTTGCAATGGTAAACACCCCTTGTATCTTTGTGACGAGTTTCAGAAATTAAGTTGTAATGAGCGAGGCAATAAGGTGAGAGAATTAAGATTATGCATTAATTGTTTTAGACCTGGCCACATTAACAGACATTGTAAATTAAGGGGTTGCGGAAAATGCTACAAAAGGCACAACACCTTGTTGCACGTAGATGCTACTCAACAAAATGTGAAGAAGCGCCTACTAACGTGGCTCTGTCAGTGTATAATTCGAAGAATAATTTAATTTTATTGGCCACTGTTTCGTTAATAGTATTTGATTCTAACCATAAACCCCATCAAATTAGGGCGGTTCTAGATTCAGGCTCTCAGTCAAATATAATAAGCATGTCATGTTATAGGAAACTAAATTTAAATTCAATAAAAACCAACCTATCCATTGTTGGTATAAATGGTAACGCGTCACACTCTAGTGACCAATGCGAGGTGGTAATAAATTCTATACATGGATCATTTAGTTCAAAACTGAGGTGCGCAATTCTTTCTGAAATTCCAGGTTGCTTCCCCAACATAAAGCTAGACATTAATAAATTTAATATACCAAAAAATTTACAGCTAGCCGATCCTTCGTTTACGATTCCCTCGAAGGTCGATATTTTAATAGGTAGTGGAGCATTTTGGAATTTGATTTGTGGGGAACAGATAAAATTTGGTACAAATCACCCCATTTTACAAAAAACGAGATTAGGTTGGGTAGTAGCCGGTCCAACAGAAGGGCTCTCAAATAAATCTTTTTGTAATCTAATTAGATCGGAATCCGCTAAAGACATATGCAACGTGCAAAATCAATTAGCAAAATTTTGGGAAATCGAGGAAATTCCGAAAGGTAAATTATTATCACCTGAGGAAGCAGAATGCGAGAATCATTTTTTGGAAAATCACAGTCGTGATAAAGATGGTCGCTTCATAGTTACGATCCCATTTAAAATATCTGAGAATAGTTTAGGGGACTCAAAGGATTTAGCGCTTAAAAGATTTTACAGTTTAGAACGTAGATTATCCAAATTTCCCGAAATGAAAAGTCGGTATGTCGACTTCATGTCAGAGTATGAAAGTTTGGGGCATATGACGGAAGTTAATGACAATGCAGATGGCTCTGTTTTATATTATATGCCGCATCATGGCGTATATCGGGAGGATCGTGAAACTACAAAACTCCGGGTAGTTTTTGATGGATCAGCACCCTCCAGTACTGGTGTTTCAGTAAATGATCTCGAGATGTTAGGAGCAGTGATACAAGACGACTTGTTTTCAATCGTAATTCGGTTCCGTAAATATCCATATGTAATCTCGGCCGATATAGAAAAAATGTATCGTCAAGTCCTTATCTCCCCAGGGCAAAGAAATCTTCAGCGAATACTTTGGCGCTCTGATCCCTCACAGCCAATTCGCGTATATGCCCTAAACACTGTAACATACGGGAGAACAGCTGCATCCTTTCTGGCCATAAGATCGTTGCATCAATTAGCACTAGAATGTAAGGAGGAGTTTCCCCAAATTTCAGATATAATTAAGAAACATTTTTATGTAGACGATTTGATTTGCGGAAGCGAATCAATTAAAGAAGCTTCAAATATTTGCAAAGGGGTAACCGAAGTTTTAAAGCGCGGCTGCTTCGAATTGAAAAAATGGGTATCCAATGATCCGCGTTGCTTGTCTAGTATTCCCCAGTCAAATTGGTCTTCCTCGGTTTTGACTTTTGATGCCGATTCAAAGCCAAAAACGTTAGGTTTAACTTGGTCCTGTGAATCAGACAATTTAAGTTATGCGGTACATTGCGCTCCATATAACCATGTTGCTACAAAAAGAGTAATGTTATCCATTACCTCGCAAATCCTTGACCCACTTGGTTTAGTCAGTCCTTGCATTATTATAGCAAAAATTATGCTCCAAAAACTATGGTTGAAGAAGCTTGAATGGGACGAGGCTTTACCAGAAGATATAAATTTATATTGGACCAAATTTTATAGGGAGCTTCCAGATTTAAACAGTTTAAGTATAAGACGCCATGTCCTTTGTAAAAATCCCGAAAGGGTAGATTCATGCGTTCTGTGACGCTTGTGAAGGCGCGTATGGAGGTTGCATTTACCTACGATCAACAGACAATGAGGGAAAGATATACACTCATCTGTTGTGCTCTAAATCAAAAGTATCTCCCTTAAAACCACTTACTACACCCCGATTAGAATTAAGTGGAGCGTTAGTCGTTGCAAGGCTTTTCAATAAGGTGGTAAGTGCCTTAAACATCGAATTTGATAATTGTATATTTTGGAGTGATTCCACAATTGTATTGGGATGGTTACGCACAAGTCCAAATTTACTACAAACATTCGTAGGTAATCGCGTATCAGAGATAATAGACCTAACAAAACACGGCGTATGGCGACACGTTCCTACAAATCAAAATCCTGCCGATATATTATCTCGCGGTCTTAATCCTAACGCCTTAGCTGATTGTGCACTGTGGTGGAATGGCCCCGAATGGCTTTCAAATGAACCGTCAAAATGGCCTGAACTTCATTCAAACACTCCAAAATTACCAGAGTTGCGCTCAAAGGTACAAAATTGTTTAGCTTCAATTAATTCAAGCGACATTTTTCAAGCAAAAGCTTACTCAAAACTAAGTAAACTACAACGTGTTGTAGCTTATTGTTTACGATTTATTCGTAATTGTAGAGTAAAGGGGCAAAATAAAAATGATAGAACAAAGGGAATTTTGAATTTAAAAGAATTGCAAGGTGCTTTAATTTATTTGACCAGATTAGCGCAGCAAGAAGTTTTCGGAACTAAATTTCAAGCATTTCAAAATCAATATTCCAAACTATTGCCATTTAAGGATAAAGATGGAATAATTAGGGTTGGAGGTAGGCTCGGGAATGCTAGTATTCCGTTGAATAAAAAACACCCGCCTATTTTGCCAGGTAAACACCCGCTAACCAAATTATTGTTCGATCACGAACATATTTTATTATTGCATTCGGGACCCCAAATGTTACTTGCTTCTGTGCGGCAAAAATATTGGCCACTTTCGGGTCGTAGTTTAGCAAGGCAAACCGTACACAAGTGTATTACTTGCTTTAGGGCAAACCCAAAGGGCGTTAACCCATTGATGGGAAATTTACCAAGACATAGGGTGGAACCTGCTCCTCCTTTTAATATAAGCGGGGTAGATTATGCTGGTCCCTTTTTTCTAAAAAACAAGAAAGGGAGAGGTTCCCAAGTTTCAAAATGTTACGTAAGTCTTTTTGTATGTTTTGTTACCAAAGCAGTACATTTAGAATTAGTAACGGAACTCACGAGTAGCTCATTTATAATGGCTTTAAAGAGATTTGTTTCGCGGCGAGGTTTACCATCGCATATTTATTCTGATAATGAAACAAATTTCGTCGGGGCAAGGTCGGAATTAAAAGAACTTGGAAAATTTTTGAACAAAAACAAAGAATCAATTACTGAATCCTTAGCGTGTATTGATATAAATTGGCATTTTATACCGGCTCGCACACCCCATTTTGGAGGTTTGTGGGAAGCTGGTATTCGTTCAATGAAAACCCATTTTAAGCGTGTAGCCGGAAACTCCTCTTTGACCTTCGAAGAGATGTACACCTTATTTGTACAAATTGAAGCCATATTAAACTCCAGGCCTATATCTCCCATGTCTTCAGATCCTAACGATCAAACTCCTTTAACCCCTGCCCACTTCCTTATAGGGCAACCTTTAACAGCATTGCCAGATCTAGACTACTCCGTGGTACCAGAACATCGACTAAATGGTTTTCAACGAATACAACAATTAAAACAACAGTTCTGGTCCAGATGGTCTAAAGAATATCTAGTGGAGCTCCAGGGTCGGTCAAAATGGACAAAACCGCAGATAAATTTAAAGACAGGTGACTTAGTAATAATAAAGGAAGACAATCAACCTCCAATGAAGTGGAATCTAGGTAGAGTGCTCGAGTTACATCCAGGGAGTGATGACATAGTGCGTGTTGTGTCTTTAAAAACCAAAAATGATGTTGTAAAACGAGGTGTAGCAAAATTGTGCGCTTTACCGTTAAATTATTAACATTATCTATTCTTAAAAACTTTAAAACAAAAAAAAAAACAAAAACATTTTATGTATAGGTATACTGTAACTAAGTACTAATTTGTGTAATTGTTTAATTAAGTACTAATTTGTTTAATTGTTTAATTAAGTTTGTTTTTATATTTGTAAATTAATTAATTTTCTATAATTATTGTAAAATCTGCCTATAATGTAATAATTGTGCATGACATTTCTTTGTTTTGAAAGTAACTTCTTTCAACCCGGGGGGCATGTTTGTGCCGTTTTCTTAACTATTTTTAATTTGTCACAAGGGTGTCTGTTGCCACCCCCGAACCCCGGTGGTGCTAAGGTTAAGGGGCAGTAACGCTAAAACCTTCGAACTAGATGGTCGAAGGAAACTAATATGAATAAAGTGTTGCTCAAAATAAAGTTATGGTATTATTAAAAATAACCAGTGAATAATTACAGTCCACTAAAAATATATAAAAAATACAACTGTAATCGAAAGAACAATACCGGAGGTTGTTAACGCGACTTAAGTAAAGGTACTTATCTTTATCATATATACTGAAGTGTTAGTTTAAGTGTTCTGCTACTAGATGGCTATACATTATAGCTGTTTGAATTTATAAACAAATAGTTATTTTGTTAAGGGTAAGTTTACATTAAAATAATGATTACAGATCTTATATTTTTTCTTTAAAATTAGTTAAGATATTATATTTAATATTAAACCCACATTTCACGATCAAATTGCCAAAAGAAAATTTAAACATTATTTATTCCTTATTGTTCTGTAGGAACTATTATAGGAGGCTGTGTAATCTTTTGCTGAAACAGCATTTATGATAATATAAAAGCAATAGGTCTGTCATCCAGAGGGTAGTCGTACTATTACCTACCACAAGACAAGACAATAGAAAATAGCAATATGACTAACTTAACTGATACACAAACAGTTATGCACATTAGCTCGCCAAGGGACCCGCTCCTTTTGCCTGCAGTTCGTAAGTTCGCACACATTTTGGTGTTCCCAAATTTGGGAATACTGCATTTTATGGATTTTATGTTTAAATATTTTGTTCTTTTTTTGTCTTTCTAGAGGTGTTTGAGGGAAGAAGACTTGAGTCGGTAGTGGTTCAACTCGGCTATCCACTTACCATCATCAATTCCATCATCGATACGCCTTTGGGTCATGGCCAGGTCTACGTGATGATTCCCGGTGAAAATTATTTTGTCTACGGAATCAACGTTCCTGCCTACTATGTGGTGGTGAATGTGCGAACAGTGTCCGAGCGGCATATCGTGGTCGATTTTTATTATCCCCACGAAGAGGACGTGGACGTCGCTCCTGAAGTGCCGAATGTTCCTGCCACAGGCCACTGTGCTAGGAAGATGGCCAAGGTTAACGTTAAACTTTAAAAAACTATCTCCGACAGCGCCTCTACGGTAGACTTACAGTACTGGCGCGGCGCGGCGGGAATTTTAAATAGGTTATGGTAGGTCAGGGCAGGTTGAAATTGAGGTAATATTTGCAAAACTAGAAAAAATGCACTGTAATAATTAGTCAACATTTATTAGAACAAATTAGAACAAAATCACACATCGACACCTAATAATACAATTAAATTTTTACACTTTTCTGATAACAAACAAAAATTACATATTTTGGAAGCTTTTGAAATTTATAAACACACAAAAAACAATAACCTTGGCAGCCATAACCTTTAATGAATGAGCAAATTGAGCTCTTAGATTCTCCTTTACTGGCAATTTTGGAACTAAAAACACTGCTTACGATTTCTTGCCCGATGAACAATTTGAGCAGTTACAAGTTTAAAAACAGTTAACGACACAATAAATAAAAACTCAGAACATGTGGAAAATTATTAGATTATTATATTAAAGTATTGCAACAGGAAAAACACTTTTATTTTGCTTTTATTAGAGAGAACCACAAAACACCTGACTGTCAACTAATGTATTTAATTATTTAGTACTAAAGTAGAACTAAACCAACTATAAAAACTTGTTTACATAAAACAAAACATTAACACATCAGAAAATAATCAGAGCTCACTAAACAGACATAAATGTGAAATGCATGTTAGAATAATTAATAAATTCAACAAAAAAGACAGGGGAATCACACATGGGAATCACAAATCTGTGAGGTGAAAACGGTGACAAACGTCAAAATTTTAAGTTTTCGCCTGCGCGTTCGCGTTTTAATGACGTCACAACTATACCAGCGCCTCTACGGTAGACTCACACACTAATTGTACTGCTTTTAGGTGGGTAATACAAGTCGGATCCCCGTGGTTCCTGCTGGACCTGCAGCACCAATACTTGGAGGTGACCTTCTGGGGCACCCACAGTGGGACGCGGACGTGGAGGTATTGTTGGGGAATTTGGCCCAACAATAAAAAAATGGTTCTTTGTTTTTATTTACTTATTAATAATTTGATATTTCACGTAGGTTAGTTTTTCATTGCTTGATTTGTGCTTTTAATCAATTTCATTTTTTTTCTTTTTGTTGTTTGTGGTGTTTAATACTTAATTGATTTATCTCAGTCATATATATTCATATATGTTGTCATCATTAATGTTGTCTTGTGATCTCAATAAATAGTTGTGAAGTTACCACAGCCCTTTTTTCTTTCTTTTGTTTTTTTGTTTTCAGAAATTCTTTTTCAGATATGAGTCCTAATGGTTAAGCAATTTTTTGATCGTAAAATGAGAGAAAAAAAAATGTCATGCCTACTAAGAAGCATTATAAGCTAAAACTGTCAAATAGTTATAAACACAAAAGAAAATTACAAACTTCTAACATGATTTCAAAAGTTCTGATAAATTAATTGACAGGTAGTAGTTTGTTTACCATTCATTTAATTAGTGTAAGCTCTAAGTATTGTCACAGAAACATGAGGTTTCAGTTGCAATTACTTTTCCGTCCTATTTTCATATATAAGGATATATTTTTTTTTAAACGTATGTATTGAAAACATTCTTAAAAAAAATCGACAAACCCCATATTCGTGTTATGTTTAAAACTAGCAAATCCTTAAAAGACTTTTATGCAACAACTGCCTCGCCTCTGTTAAAGTGATTATAATAAGATAAGTCAATTTTTGTGATAGCAAGATTTCAAAACTCGTAGTTAAGGTTGCATTTGTTTCCAAGGTTACTAGCTTTGTGCCATTACTGCATGAAGTAGGTTGTAATAATAATCTATGAAAACTAAATTTATTGATTTGAAATTGTTGGGTTGCATTGCAATCTTCCCATGCTTTTTAATGCTTTAAGTGTTCTAGAGCGATATCAATTATAACTTTACTAGTAATTTATGACTGTTACTATAGTTGGCAAAATTTAAATATCATCGATTAAGCGTGAAGTTCCCGTGTTTTTTGATTAATCATTAATTAATTGTGAAAAATTGAACGATAATAGGGTTGACTATTAGAGGTTACAAAAAATAATAATTACTATAAATCGTATTCGCGTCTGCCCATAAATTTACATCAGAAGTCCATTTGTTATTATTCTGATAAATTTTATTCGATAAAACATTTTTAATAAAAGGTTTTCAAATTTAATTTATGATTGTACAACTAGAGTTGCATTGTCCAAAAACATTACTTCTCAGTAACTCACACAAACTATTTTCGCGTAATAAAAATATATAATATTTGAAACTTGCTGTACTATACTTAAAATCAATAATTAAGTCTGAAATTTCATTAATCATTTTCAAATGCATTACGATTTCGTGTACATTATGTTTGGATCCAAGCATGTCCAGTCCGTAAGAACCAAAAACCCATTTTGGCAAAAAGCTCCACATCGTCGTATTTCAATTATTGCATTAATTGCAAGACTTCAGTGTTGAAAGTGTGTCACTGTTACACCAAGGTGATTGTTATTATCTGGTACGTAGATAAAGTTATCGTTATCAGGTTCTATGTGATGTTCAAGGCTTACCCCCCTGAGATTATTGAAGAAGCCAGTATAGACCTAGTATATACTGCATTGTTTATTGTCTTGTGGTTGTACTTTGCTGTACTAACTATTATTTGTGCTTCGTGTTCAAATTTATTGTTGGACGTTTTATTCACTAATATGGAATTCACAATTTCCTTGAAAGTATTTAAATGTTTATTTCTTATTTCCTTTTACGTACCAATCAATTGTAATATTATCCCTTATTGAACCTTTAACAAAATTTATTTTAATTTATTTTAATAGTTAACATAAAATAAACACATTTAACTAAATTTAAATATTCATTTGCCAAAGAAACACAAATTTTGAACCTTCAATTGGTCTGGGAAGTTACAGTGTGAATTATTGTTATCGAAAAAAAAAATCTTGTGATAAGAAAAATCTTGTGATAAGAAAAATCTTGCATGGAAAATGTAAACATGGCTGTCGCCAAAGCAGGCAGGCATTTGTGAAATTCATAGTATGTGAATAGTATAATACGTGACCGACACTTGATTACATCCAAAGTACATATTAAATTTTTCCGATTGATTTTGAAATGATTCTTTTATAATTCTTTCTGCCATAAGATTTACTTTCTAATGTATCAAATATAATTTTTAAATATGATTCAGCACCACTGAGAAGATTGTATGTACTTCTGTCTTGGTAGTGACCAATTAATTATTCGGAAGTGATTTTGATAAATCAAAATTATTAATACATTAAAGTTTGAAATGCACTTATTCTGTTTCATAGGTTCTGCTGAACAAAGAGTATCTACACAATTTTCTTGTAAAAAAAAAATTTTAATAATGCGATCTTTAGTTAAATATTAAAGATAGGTATCAAACCTAATTTAAATTTGCGCGGAACTGTATGTTGCCAAATTTATCTAATAATTGGAAGTAAATTTTATTAAAATGTTAAGTACCTTTGATAATTTTATACTAAATTTGAGATTTATTAATTGCAAGTTTTAACAATCAATTTATAGCTGGTATTTTTGCCTATGAAGATTTTTAAAGTAACAATTCCCTAAATTCTTAAGGAAAGATTTTATTATAGCAGCAATAATTACTTTCAAAAAAAAATTATAATTATCATGTGAGGGTAGGTTTTATAATTTATTGGCTCATTTTGTTCTCTGTGTTATAAGTATCTCAAAATCAAGAACATCACTAAACCTAATTATTTGCACATTTTATAAATCATCTATTATATTATATTATATTCATCTTTTCATCAGAGCTTATGCAGTGACCCAGAAGTGAACTGGTGTCTGTCTAACCTGCATTTACATTAGGTTGCTAAATTTCGATGCTTTCTTATTGAGTAATTCCAAGTTATCTATTTTTCCCTATTTTTTTCATTGTACAAAATTATACTTTTTAATTCACGTTGTATTTAAAATTTTGTTCTATTAATTAATCAATTGTCCTTTTTTATATTCTCCGCAAAAAAAATATTTTTGTTTCTTTTATTTTGAATTTATTTTCTGTAATTTATCATATGTACTTCTTTATATTCTGACTTTATTTTTCCTTCTTCCTTATAGTTACTTCTTTATATTTGAATTAAAAAGGCGGTTAGCTATCTAACGACTAAACATTCCTTTCAATTAGGAAGTTTTAGCTTCTCATTTACCCCTAACTCATATATGCGCGCTTAACAAAACTCAACTGTCGTTAGATTTCCCCTTGTCTTAAATTCTTAAAACTACCTCTTAATTTTCTTGTGGCGCCCCGGAAAACTTTCCAATACTGGAGAACAGTAATTTTAATAAAATAAACAAGAGACTAGGTGTCTAAAAAAAAATTGAAGTATACTTCCCGGCGAAAACAGGGGTTTAATAATGTCTTTGACAATAACTGGAAGTTACTTACCTACGTAGGATTTCAGACAACCTCTTTGCCAAACTTGATTACAGCCTCCAAAATCAATTTGACAGAACTCATATACAGAGAAAAATCCATTTCTCTAAAATTAATGGGACAGGAAAGGCCCTTTTAATTCTAAAGTAAGTGAAAAGATTGTTTTCAGTTAAATGAGAATTAATTTTCCTAAACCCGGCGAAGCTAACCTTTGTATGACATATTCGAATGTCATATAATTATTTATTAGTATAACTTGGAATAAATTGACCTGTTATCACTAGAGAAGCTCGAAGACACGTGATAACAAAAATTCTTTCTGAGGCTAACAATATTCTTAATTCATCCGAGGGTCCAATCGGATTACTGTAGAAATTAAAATTCTTGAAATATGAGCAACCTCTTGATTAGCATCTGATGCTTTTACCTTTCTTTATTACAATAATTGACGTGAACTAGTTGTTTGATAATATAATGAGGTCTGGATTATCGGGATTGTTAGATTTAACCGATATATTTAATTGATCATATGTTTGTAATCGTTGCTGTTGCTGATCAAAAAAAACAAGCAGCAATTCGAATTAAAACAAATATTTCTGAAAACTCATTTAAATTTTTATTTCCCGTAACTTAAACAAATTGATACAACGACACGTAAAAATAAACTTATTGACGTAGGACTCCTGACATACTTCTGACAATATTTTGATAATGTTTTTTAATTAATTCACTGGAGCATCTCTACCGAGAAAGCTTTATTGTTACTTAAAAAAATGTAGCATAGGCAACCTTTTATTCATGATTGAACGCAATATATAAACCTATCAAGTATTATACTTGCTATGTGGTTATAAGCAAATTTAGTGATTTGTAAATAGTATATTCTATTGTTAATATTATAAAAAAATTGATGAATTTGTGCTTGTAAAATTTTGTAATTATGGGCAGAGTTGATAATAATTTAACAATTCCCTCCGTGCTCCATCCTTGGAGACTTTTTTCTAGTGGAACTCCGAGCAATTGCTTTATTGGTTAAAAAGTTATTGCTTCTTGATACACGAGTATTACCGGCATGTTCATTACATATGAAGCATATTGGTTTAATATTTAAAGTACGAATGGATCGACACTTATTGACTTTATCATTTTTAGATTTATTCTTACAAATAAATTGGTTGTTCATGCTAGCACTTGTGATTTTAATATCATTTTTTGATTGAATAGATGCGTTCTTCCTCATTTTTTCGGTTTGTGACCGCGTAACCGGGCCTAACCTCATGGTTTCTGTAGTAACTAGGGAAGACATACTAGTACTCCCTAATTTGGAAGTAGACGCTGTAGATAATATTTCGGAATTATTATTATACTGAGAAAGAGGACTTACTAACTTTTGTGAAACTTTGTTTATGGTTGAATGAGGCAGAGTTTTTTCTAGTATAAAGGGTTTGCTAGCGTTATTTTGGTTCATATATTTAGATCCAGACACGGTACACAGGACTGATAACCAGTTTTTAAATTCATTATTGAAATTCCGCTTTTTTAGTGCTGCTAACATTGTAGCAAATAAAATAGTAATTTTTGTCCATAACATAAAATTAAAACCGGCGCTTCCACCAAAATGCTTTCAAAAAAAATGGAAGCCGGCACTCCACCAAAATGTCACGTTATAAATTGTGACTGGTCTGGATTTAAACAAGTCAGTACTTTAACATAACTATATTTAATTAAAGTTTACAAAGATGAATAACATGCACCATCAAGGTGAGCTTACATAACAACAGCTAGTAGTGCCAAACGAACCATGGTTGGTTGAAGGGGTGTTCTGTAGTCTTCTATTTAGAGTTGTTAACTGGACCCTGGCCAGGTCTATCTTGTTGTAGTTATTCTGAGTCTTCAAATGTAGAGTTTGGGCCCCAAAGGGCCCAACCAGTTGGCTTGGTTGTAGAACTTGGTCGAAGCTACTGCTTGGCTGTTGAGTGTTGGACGCACACTCTGTCTCTCTGTGTGTATAGCTGGAGCACACTCCCTCGAATGGAGAAACATTGTGCTTATATACTAGTTTGCATGTCCATATATGGTTATATGACCTCGGCACGCGAAGATCACCAGATCCCTCATGAAACCTGATATTCCTAGTCAGCAGAATTGCATATCCAATCACAGCCACTAGAAGAGTTGCATTACCAAATAAGGTAATAACCTTGGATGCACATGGATCATGAAACTTGATATGTTCGAGTAAGCAGAACCTTATCTTCATGTGCAGAGATAATGTTATCTGACATGTGATTCTAGCATGCTTGGCACGTGGTACTAACATGTTGAATTACATTGATTTTACTTAGTAGGTAATTACATTGATTATCATCAATACCTTAATAAATAGTTTTAAGCACTTCGTGACAGTATTTTGGGCTACTGTATTTTCTACACGAAACTTATGAAACACCCTGTATACAGAAAATCCGTGCAGCATTATTAAAAAAAAAAACATTATGAAGGTGTGACAGCTATGTAAATTGCCTCTTCTACATCTAGCTTTTGAGCTTTTCAAATGAATGAAAGTGCAACAAAAATATTTTCCGATAATTCCCTACGATTTTAAACAAATTTTATACAATTAATTTAAATTGATAGTTGCATAATTTCTTATTTACAATTTTCTTTTCCACTAAGTACTACTTTTAGAACACTTCATTATTTCGTTTGTTTTCAGTGCAAGAAGTTCATTTTCTCGACTAGTAGTAGCTATAATACTAATGTTTTGCACTTCCGGGACCAAAGTCACTACTTTATCCCTGTCTATAGGGACTACAGTAACCCATTTGTTCCCTAGGTACCAGATTGTTTTTGTTATTAGAGAATAGGATTTATCAATAATGTTATAGTTGTCGATTGTCACTTTGACAACAAATTTAGAATATATAAATAATAAATATTAAATAAAATATCGATTTCAACGGTAAATATCAAGATTTATTCGCTTTATACGTATTTCGGCATCATTGTGCCATTGTCAAAAGCTATTATAAAATATTATAACAAATGCAAAAATATATATGTTATAACACTACACTTATTGACACTTTAATTAAAAAGAAAAATTATAAATTAGCTATTCAAAAAGTTTATTCCATTAATAACACTGATAAAACATTAAAATACGTTTCAATTCCATATTTTGGTAAAATTTCAGAAAAGATTGCTAAAATTATAAATAACACAAATAAATATAAAGTCATTTTTAAAACAAATAAAATTATTCTATACTCTCTTTTCAATGCTAAAGACAAAATTAATGATTTGCTAAAATCAGGTATTTATAAATTAAATTGTTCACATTGTGATTCAGTATATATAGGTCAAACAATTAGAAATTTTAGTATTAGGCAAAAAGAACATATCCGTTGTTACAAATATAAACATGCACATAAATCAAATTTTGCTAAACATTTGTTAGAACAAAATCACACATTAACATCTAATAATACAATTAAATTTTTACACTTTTCTGATAACAAAAATAAATTAAACATTTTAGAAGCTTTTGAAATTTATAAACACACAAAAAACAACATACCTTTAATGAATGAGCAAATTGATCTCTTAGATTCTCCTTTACTGAAGATTTTGGAATAAATATCTTTTTAAAACACTGATAAGCGACTGACCTCCGACGGGTTGACTGGGGCCAGCTGCTTCACGCAGTGTTAAAATAATAGAATCAAGGAGTTACTATATTTTTGCATTTGCTATAATATTTTATAATAGCTTTTGACAATGGCACAATGATGCCGAAATACGTATAAAGCGAATAAATCTTGATATTTCCCGTTGAAATCGATATTTTATTTAATATTTATTATTTATATAATCATGGATTTCAACAAAGTGACGCTTGAGAATGTCAATAAATTTAGAATAATTTAAAAATCCAATAAATTATCCGGAAGTGCAAAAAATTGCGTATATACCACAGGACTGATGTATTTAATTCCCTCCCCCGCTCCGCTCGCTTAGGAAATAAAGTCGCTCACGGGGGTAAAATGATATACAGGGTGTTCCAAATCGAATGGGAATACATAAGTAACTTTCTTATCATTGAAGATGGAGATTTGGTTAAATGGGGAATGTGTTGCAATTTTATATCCCGATTTCGAATCTCTTAGGAAATAGGTCAGAATGTCGAACCCGTCAGAAGTTATCTAAAAAAAACTGAAAACTGTCATTTTCTGGTGTATCAAATATCTTCGTAAGTATAAGAGATGCGAAAAAAGTTTTATATGAAAGTCTCTGTTTCCGATAAGACCATTTTAAAATTGGTATCGAACAACAATTCAGGATGGCTGCTTTTGAGGTACTCGTATCAACTTCCTTAAGTTAAATTGGCGCCATATTGGATTTTTAGGTTACCGAATAGAATTTTTATTCTCCTTTATGTTTTAATAAATAAGCGGATCGAATATACGGCAGAATTTGGGAATATGAAAATTTAAAAATTAGCACTTTGAATCTTTTTTTTTTGGTTTTTTGAAAACACGGTTCTGGTTAGACAATTTTAGAAATGATGCTCTTATAGTATACAAATTTCTCTAGGTGTCTATAGAAGCCGAATAATTGATTTAATTTAAATAAATAACCTAATAATTATTTAAAAAAAATCGTTCTATAGGCACCTTCGGAACAGTTTTCTGAGGATTTTGGTAATTTAAGTTCAGTATTAACCTAGAAATCGAAAAACTATTACATGCATTTACATATACGGCACATTTGAAGCTTTATCCCCTTAAATTAAATTACCCAATTCGTAGAAGTAGATACAATATCTGCAGTTAGGAAGTCGGTCGAAATTTTGGAAAAGGTGGCATCAGAACCGGGGGCCCTTTTAACCGAGGGCCCGCCTGCTTTGCTTTGCACCCACCGTACCCTGTAGTTACACTCCTGGAAATAACATATTTTCGTAATTATCTTTGCCTGTTAGTTATCTTTCGGGGCGAAACATATATGCAGCTTAAAACGTACTCGCATCAGATTAGGATTAAATGTCATTACGGGGACAAAACATCCACTGCCCCTATACAAGGTGTTTCAAATTCGAGGGCAACCGTGGGGATCTCGCATATCAGAATAGATAGAGGGTAGGTTTAAATTTGGCACTTGCAGAATTTTATGCATAACAATATGTCGCTAAGAAATTCTCCATTTCACGACTTCGACACTCTTGCACAAATGTAAGCAAAATGAAATGTATTATCGCCCCATTCCTTATATTATATACCCCTAATTGTCATAAGCACCTTAATTACTAGTCATTAGTTTGCAATCAATTAAATTCTTTCGGGTAATATGTTTACGATTAAGTCATATCCGGCAATGAGTTCGATGTACAAAATAATCTTCCAGCTTGTATGACAGTCAAAAAATTATATTTTCGGTCAACTTTCCATTCGATTAAATGTTCTTCGGTCAAATTTCCTTTTGGCCAACTTTCCATTCGGTCAAATTTCCTTTCGGTTTACTGTCTTCGATCAACTTTCTTTCGGTCTACTGTTTTCGGTCAAATTTCCTAGACCCCTTGGGAACGTCGAAAGCCTACCATAATACGAAAAACTGTATATAATAGCATACAGTATGTAGTAGTCATTATCAGTGGTGGTTGGAAGTAATGAATTACAAGTAATGAATTACAAGTAATTCATTGCTGTAATTAAATTACTTTTTGAGTAATAAGTAATTGTAATGAATTACTTTATTCCACAAGTAATGAGTAATTGTAGTTCATTACTTTCTTCTAGCAATTCTTGTCGAAAAAATACATTACCTTTTTCATTACTTTTATTTCCAAAAAAAATAATTTTAGGGTATTATCACATGTTAAGTGCAAGTTTTACATAATTGATATTGCAATTGCATTAGCTTGTACTTAAGTAGGATCTTCGAAGAAGCCATTGATTGACAAATTAGAATTACGACCTTCATCTGTTTTCCAAACTAATTGATCAGAAATTACAAAATGCGAAATGATCTATAAATGAGCTAGATACCTTTTCAAAGATCTTGGATCTTGATCTAGATCCATATTTGGGCTTGGATCTTTGATCTGGATTTAGAACCTATTTTTTAAGGTATCTGGATGTGTATCTAGATCCCTATTTAACGGATCTTACCCAAAACTGGTAATTGTATCGACACGTAGTGTACAGTATTTGGATAAGTGCGTCTTTCTCCAAACTTTTTGTGCCCTCTCGTCAAAATATTTCAGACTTGCAACATTACCCCCTTAACTGAATTACTTAATAAGTTCGACTAATCAATAATTAAAATTAAGTTGCAGCTAAACTACAATGTTAAGCTAAAAGCAAAGTGTAATAAGCGACTCTAGAATGGTTAAACTCCAAAAATTGTAATATGCAAGCAACTAGATTTGGTACAATATACATCGCTCCTTCATATGGCGGTTTTACGGAACTCCTTTTACAATAGGTGTAATTCGACGTCCGGGGACGTCCGAGGTATTTCGTAATTGCAGAAATGGTACCTAATAAGAATAGGTTTAACGTGATAATTTTTAAGATGGTTGATTTGCATTGAATTTTAATTTTTAACTAACGAAAGCTTAACTGAAGTACTTATAAAAATTTGATACAATTGTGAACACAGGTAACTGTTTCTTTATTTTAACTTATTACAATAAATATGGAGTACCTTCAACTAATAATCTTAGGTATTCATATTCAAGTAAAAACACATCTGCTCTACTTAACTAGTAAACCTAGAGTACCACCACCGTCCCTGTATTACAGATATTGCCCAATTTGCAGGCCAAAACATTGCTAACACCATAAATATTAGGTTTATTGACATATTCATGGAACAGCATAAGATCACTATTATGCTAGGTCACCATAAGCAGGCTAACCCGGTCGGCACCCAGGAGAGGCCCTCACACAATATACATTGCTCTTTCATATGACGGCTTTACGGAACTCCTTTTACAATACGTGTAATTCGACGTCTGGGGAATCCCCTGCATTAGAGGTATTTCGTAACCTTGTAAAATATTTCCATAAATATTCCAATATTTCCATAATTAATAATAAAACACATTAAGTAATAATAGTCTCTCCAATTACAGGAATGGTACCTAATAGAAATAGTATTAATGTGATAATTTTTAAGATGATAGATTTGAATTGAATTTTACTTTTTAACTAATGAAATCTTAACTGAATTACTAATTAAGTTCGACTAATCAATAATATAAATTAAGTTACAGCTAAACTACAATTTTAGGCTAAAATCAAAGTGTAATGAGAGGCTCTAGAATGGAAAAATTCCACAAAATATAAAATGCAAACGACTAGATTTGATATAATATACATCGCTCTTTCATATGATGGTTTTACGGAACTCCTTTTACAATACGTGTAATTCCACGTCCGGGGAATCCCCTGCATTAAAGGTATTTCGTAACCTTGTCAAATATTTTCGTAAAGCGTGAGTAATAATAACCTCTTCAATTACAAGAATGGTACCTACCTAATAGAAATAGCATCATTGTAATAATTTTTAAGATGATAGATTTGCATTCAATTCTAATTATCAACTAATGAAATTTTAACTGAATTACTTATTAAATTCGGCTAATCAATAATTTAAATTAAGTTGCTGATAAACTACAATTTTAGGCTAAAAGGAAAGTGTAATAAAAGCTTCTAGAATGGATAAACCTAAAAAATAAAATAAAATCCGAAAGGGATAAAATATTTATACTACATTTCGCCGCAATTTCGGTATAGCAAGTAGATATTAAAATCCACCCAATAATTAAAATTATCCTTTAAGTATGAAACACAAATTTTCTTTCCTACTTCCAATACTTCAATATCATTTTAAGATTCACAAATTTACTATGCCTATATTTAGAAGTAATTTGACGTCCAGCAACTGTATTAGAGAACTTAATATTAACTTGCGCTTCGCAAGGCAATTTCATATAGATGATGTAAGAACAGCGTTGCCAATTCGTCGGAGTTTAACTTAACCGTGGTATGAAAGCAAATGTATACAGCCGTGTATACTTGAGACGCCATTGGCGCCACCAGCGGAATATCTCTGCACTAAAAATATACAAAAACTTTCATATTACTATCAAAATGGCGTCCACCACAATTTTCGTATTTGGCATCCTGGTACCGCCACTAACCCAGAATATTTTTTATAAGGCGAAATAAAGTGGCGTCCGGTATACGGACGGTTGGACGCCAGATTAAATGAAAATGGGATGTGAGTGGACGCCAAAATGATAGCGGGATATATATATTAATTATTATCCATTAACTATAAAGTTACCCACTTACGAACAAATCAAGTTCTGTTACGGTAGAAGTAATGAAGTTACCGGAGGGAGTAAGAAATTTTGCGGATTTCTTAAATGACACAATATAATGGTTCTAATGGGGCAATATCATTGTTAACAACAATACCAATCCATTATACAGTCCGTTTCTTCAAATTTTTCCCCGTCCTGTACATAAGGGCTGGTAGATGGAATCTAGGAAACATCCTTCAGAGAGTTACAAGGAAATAAAACCCCTGGAAATTAACCCCCTTAAGAAAACATAAAAAAAACGAGAAAAAAATTAAGAATAAATCATGTCAATAAGTTTTATTTTATTATTACATTCTATAAACCACCCAGCTTGTAGAAACAGCAAAGATTTTGAATTTTTAAAAATTAAATTATACGTAAACCAATTAGCGAAATGGTCTAATTTCGATTTGATTACTTATTGTAATTGTTCAACAATGTGGTATTCATACTATATAAATGCATTTCTCAGCCATAACCAAATAAATTATAAACTTTGAGCATTAATATTCCTTAACCAAAGGGTTAACAACACTAATAAATTGGTAGAATTAGAATTTTTCGCTCGATTTTCGACTAATTTAATATCGCGTGAATATTAGCAATTTTTAATACACCCACCCGCTATAAAATAATAATCACATATTATTGTACCTATTATTGCTCTCGGATTGAGTTACAGAGTTACAAAGCGAAAAAGAATTATTGTTGAACTTTCAAAATAGAAATACTCTTTAGAAAAACGCGGTTTGGTCTAAAACAATTAGGTATGGTTTTTTATCCATCTCTTGTAAGTTATAAAATATTGATTTTTTATTTCCTGGAAAACCTATTTTTGATTAATCTATGGCGTGCAAAAATTGTCTAAAACAAATAGAATGATTTTGTAAATACAAATAAAAAATAACAATTGTAAATGTAAAAGTTAGCCAGTAGTACATAAACTCAGGTAGGCACATTTTTCCGTTCAAGAGGTAAAGGTGATTAGGTGATTCATGGATTAAGAAGACGCCTGACCGAGCTATTGCTATTTCACTCAACGCTGTAGTCAAATGAGAACGTACCGCGTTGATCATTTTCATTTCCAAACCTACTGAAGCGCTCGCTGCGGCCAAATCCACAATTGAACAGAAATCTGGTACCATTAGTCAGGGGTCTAAAGTGTTATTAGTCTATGGTATTATCAATAGTATTATAACAGAATGAGACAGTGACCCATTCATAACATAATATTCTGGATAGTTAAAATTCTATTTTTAATTTCTTATTCTAGAATGTCGAGTACAAGCAGTAGTTGTAATACTAAAAAGAGATCCAGGGTGTTATCTGAACAAATGGAAGAAGGGGTGAAAGACGTACTGACAAATAAATTGGTGATTAGACGAGCCGCAGAAAAATATAATATTACAAAATCTGCATTACAGCAAGCCCTTAAACGTGCCACTAAACTTGAAGACCCTTCAAAATTTAAACATACACCAAACATCGGTAACAAAAGAATTTTTTCAGTTGACCATGAAGTTGCTGTGGTGGAATATTTAAAAACTGCTTCAGCAATGTGCTACGGTCTGGGTACTATAGCTGTTAGAGCACTGGCTTATAAATATGCATGCAAATTGAACCTCTCAACTACCCTAAAAATTGGGATACAAATCAACGAGCAGACTTAGATTTATAGCACGTCATAAGCAACTGTCTTTACGAAAACCCGAAAAGACCTCATTAAGCAGAGCAACAGCATTTAACCTTACTAATGTAAAACATTTCTTTGACAATCTAGAACGTCTTATGTCCAAATTTACCTTGAGTGCCGATAGAATTTATAATTGTGATGAGAGTGGGTTGACTACTGTGACCGATCCACCAAAAGTATTTGCCACAAAAGGCTTGAAACAAGTTGGTCAAGCAACGTCGGCTGAACGCGGTTCTTTGGTCACGATGTTATCATTTATTAACGCTAATGGCAATACGATACCTCCGGTTTTTATATTCCCTCGTGTACATTTCAAGACCTATATGCTAAACAATGCACCTCTAGGACTGGCACATAAGACAGGATGGATGACCGAAGACAATTTTTTTAATGCTTTGCAGCACTTTGTTAAATATACAAGACCCACCGCAGAAACTCCAATACTACTACTGTTAGATAACCACGAATCCACATCAGTTTTACCACTGTTAAATTCGCAAAAAACAATAATGTGATTTTATTGACGTTTTCTCCGCACTGCAGCCATAGGCTGCAGCCTTTGAACATAGCTGTATAAGCACCATTTAAGTTGTTCTTTAGATGTGCTCAGAACGATTGGATGTTGTTAAATCCAGGAAAAACTTTGGATATTTATAAATTGGCGGAACTGGCAAATAAAGCTTATTTAAATGCTTTTACACCAAAGAACATCATAGCAGCATTCACCAACCCAGGCATATATCCTTTCGATCGAAATGTCTTTGATAAGGCAGATTTTCTTGCCTCATATGTCACGGATCATGCATTGATTTCCAGTTCACCGCCTAATATACCTGCAGAAATTGCATCATCTTCTACTTCTGCACCTACAATTCCATCGTCATCAACCAATCATTCCAGCAACGTGCTGATCACACCGGAATCCATCTGTCCATATCCTAAGGCGCCTCCTAGAAAGGAAAACTACAGAGGTAGGAAAGGGTGAATTACTAGAATTCTAACCGAGACTCCAGAAAAGAACAAAATTGAAGAAGAACATTTAGAAAAAATTAAAAAAAATAAAAAAGCGGGAAGAGAACAAAAGAAAAGGAATGTAACCAAGAAGTTAGTCAGTGAATCAGAAACTGAAACAGAGGAAGAAATTGAATTGAAAGATTCTGATGATAGTAATGATAACATCTTTTCGAACAAATCAGATGATGATGACAATACCAACTCAACAGAACCTCACATAAATATGGATATTGAACAGAACGACTATTGTAACGACGACGCTATCCTTGGGGTGTGCAATTTGGTGCGTCGAAAAGAAGACGCCATGTTGCACATTCCGAGATAGCGTCGTTCCGCAAGATTTGACGTCATCACGAGGAGTGGGCAACAACTACTCCCTCTATGAAGGAGTAGGGACGGTCCGCGACTAGTTCCGAAAGAAAACGAGGATGGAGTATAAGAGGGCCACCCCGCGCATTTTTAAAACACTTGAACTTCCGATTTCGAATTAAAATTTTAATTTAACACTTCCGAGACCCCGAGTCAAAGTTTGTTCAATTTTAATTTTGTTCCGAAACCAGAGTGAATCTTTTTCAAAGTCCAATTTTGTTTTCCGATTTACCATCAAATAACTATTTTGGAAATTCAATTCCGTTTTAGTTATTTTGTGAAGTGCAGTATTTACGAACCGTAAGTAATTCAGTTTTTTTGGCCTAGAATACCCTGAATTTATCCCAACCTACCCCGTTCCCGTAGCATAGTGAACTCTTGTGAGGGTATACCTATGTGAAATTTCAGTAACAAGTACCTTTGCAAGGGGGAGCTTCCTGGCAGGTATATGTTTATGCAACAAGTAGCTGCCTTGATTAACCCTAAACCGATCCGCAATTACCTGCCCCGAAATACCTATGGGCTGTTGGAATTCTGTATGTGAAACGAGGAGAACAAGCAGAATCCAACAGTCGAGTGTCCCGAGAATCCCGACCGAACCCTCTAGGTCAAATACTGGATTTTGGGTCCTTCAGACCAGCCCCGTAAAGTATAAATACCCTGTATATACCAGTAACCCATAATTGTATTGTACTTACCTGAACCCAAAAGGCACTTCACATATATTATTAACTCCGTTCCCTTTTGTTTGAGCACTCTGATTGCCTAAATAGTCCCCAGTAAATCTTAATTGTTTTGACCGACATTTTGGTTATTTTCCATTAAACTACATAACCGTCCGAAGTTTCCGTCTCAGTGTGATGCCTCACGGCACACTTTTAAATCAAGCTGTGTAATTTTACAGAACCCTGTAAAATAAATAAGATCTCGGTGTTTCGGAAGTTCGAAACCCGAATAAATTAGAAATTTTGAATTAATTTTTTTTATTTTCCAGTTACTTTACTTTGTTACATAATTATTGATTTACAGTTAATTTTGATTTCTATTTAATATTGTTTATTTTTTTTATTTTGTAAATAGTAAATTATACAGACCAGTCCAATAAATTTGTTACCCAGGTTTAAGAGTTTTGCAGTTATTCTTGCACGAAACCAGGTAAACTCCAGACGTGCCCTGGCATAAATAAATTTTGGGACACCTTCTCCTTCATAAGCTAGGGGAGCTAGGTCTTCGCACTATGTTTTAGTAAATTTGGCGACAAAGAAAAATAAGCAGTGCTACATTGGATGTGTGCAGAATACACAAAACAATTATAACATCAAATTTTTAAGAAGAGTTGGGAATTCAAATAAGTTTATATACCCCGAGAGCACGTATGTGATGTTAACATATCAACCATTATTACAAAAATTGATAATCCCTACGTAAATGAAGGAACTGCAAGAACTAAACGTACCTTAATCTTCGACATTACTTTTAACCATGTTGAAAATAAATACGGAAAAGTAATGTAAGCCTGTGTATCATATCATGTATTATTTGAATAAATTATTTTTTTCTAACTGTAGCCACTTTTTAACTGTGTAACTAGTGTCCCATTCAAAACTTCAACCTGTCCCATTCAATACAATGCATGTATACATACAATACATGCATTGTATTGAATGGGATAATTTCATCATTTTATTTTTTTCTCTGATATAATACACAATTTCCGCTTTCTATCGTACTTACAACATGCACAACCATCTAAAGTATTCACGCCCAAAAGGAAATAATTTTTAGCAAAAAAATAAAGGTGTAGAAAATTTAAAAAGAAAAGTGTCCCATTCATGCCAATTTTTCCCTTCAGCAAAAACTTATTTTATCGTTTCAATTTCTTTTGCATAATAGCTAATTAATCTGAAAGTCATGTAATCATAGTAAAATTAAATTTAAACGTACCTATAATATTGCTATTTTGTAATTTAAATTTATCAATGTCAATCATTCTAATTATTATAGTTTTTCTACCATTTGTTAGATAATTACAATAATTACGATTGAACATTTAAAAATGGTGGGTATTCAGTTTATTTTAGCAAATCACCATTCAATCTTTCTTGGTACAATGGTATATTTGTGACAAAAAAGATACAATTGGGACACGCAATAAATATTATAACAACTTTCTCATCAATAAATCATACTTTGTGCAGTTAATTGATAATCCTACGCCACTGATGGAGGATGTTGTAGAAGAACAATGTCATTTGGAATCTAATGTAAATGAGAAATCTACCCAAACAGATATAACAGCTGAAGGTTTTGCACATTTAATCATATCTGTGGAATCAACAAAACGTCTTCAAAAGAAATTGCAGACAATAGAACTGTCACGTGATAGTCTCAACAATGACGATGTGAAAACTAAATATTATACTGGTCTGGATACGTTAAAAAAATTAGAAAGAGTTATGGCAGTTTTAGAAGTGTGTATAGTAGTTCATTGTAATAGTAGTCTTTCGCCATTTCAACTAGTTTTGTTGACTTTAATGAAATTGCGCCTTAATTTAGATTTTAAGGATTTATTTATTTGTTTATTTGTGTTTTGAATGGTTATACATTTTTACACACGTCAGTACATAGTATCTCTGATATAACATAATATACTTATGTGCACCTAAGTTTTAAAAGAAAACAATGCGTTACACGTTACAGGAAAATTACAATAAATTACAGATATAGTTACAATTCTACATTTTAAAAACTGCAATCAGTAAGAAATTCTTCTATAGTGTAATAGGCGCGTTGTAGGAAAAAATCTTTAAGATTTTGTTTAAAGGCACCAGGACTTTCAACGTCTTTTATAGAATTTGGTAGTTTATTATATAGTTTGATCCCCCGGTAAGATGGAGACTTTTCGAGTTTATTCGACTTATGCTTCACGGTGCTAAGCAAGTGACCATTGCGTGTGTTGTACTGGTGGTAGGACGAGTTGGTATTAAAGGAACTTATATTATTTCTAATGTGAAGAATGCATTTATACATGTATATACAGGGTAAGGTCATTAGTTTATTGACCTTGAAGGCCGGTTTACAGGATTCGTTGTACCCTAAGTTAAATATGGTTCTAATTATTCTTTTTTGATTAATGAATATTCTCTTACTATTTGACCCCGCACCCCATAGCAGCACATGATATGCCAAGTGGCAGTATACCAGGGAATAGTAGACATTTACCAGGTGGCTAGTATGTAGGGTGGACTTGAGCTGTAGAATTGCAAAGCAGACTTTGCTTATTTTGCAGCTTATCCAATTAATATGCGAATCCCAGTTAATTGAGTTGTCTATATGGTTACTCCGGAAGCCGCGATACGGGTGTTATCTATTAACAGTTCACAAGCACGGCAGTACGAAAAAGTACGCCTAAATAGACTTTTCATGCGCCTTCCAATTAATACAGTTTTGTATTTAAGCAAACAAGAGTTGGCATGACGAAAGTCAATCGTCACTAAAACGGGGTAATTTTAAAGAAATGTTTAAAGTACTGATAAATAAGAGTTCTTTGGAAATGCAACATCATTATGCATCAATAAAAAACATATTTAGTGCAGAATCCAAAATTAAGTATACAAAATGAACTTATAAACTGCATTTCTGGATATATCCAAGAATTTATAAAAATGAAATAACAGATGCCTCTTTCTATTCGGTGCAAGTTGATGATACTACTGATATCACACAAACATCACAATCTTCGATAATATTAAGATATGTTACAGCAAAAGGTATTCTGGTTGAGCGGTTTCTGGGATTCTACGATGTTAGTTCGGATCATAGAGCTCAGGCCTTATTTGTATTATTGGACAGAATTTTATCAGAATTCAGTTACAAAACCAAATTAATCGCACAGGACATCTTAATGGCTTACAAGCGAAAGTTAAGGAAGAAGTTCCGTAAGCGGTGTTTGTTCATTGCTTAGCTCATCGTCTTAATTTGGTTTTAAAACAAAGTGTAACTAGAATCTCAGAGTGTCGAATTTTTTTTGCTAGTGTTAGTGGCATTGCTTCATCTTTTCACCACTCTGCTAAAAGAACCTTTGTAGCTAATTCAGTGATTTCTAAACAAATTCCAACTGGCGCGGACACACGTTGGTCATCCCATAGTAAACTTTTAAAAGTTGTCGTAGAAGAATGGGATGGGCTAAAATAAATTTTTGCGAAGATCCAACTTCTGATGAGAAATCAATTCGGCAATCAAAAGGTTTCCTAAATGAACTAAATGACTGTCAATTTACGTTTTTATCATTCGTTTTCAGCGACATTTTTGAACAAGCAAGTATTTTTTCGATATTTTACCAAAAAAATCACTTGATATTAACTTTTGCTTGTCAAAAATAAGTAGAAGTCGAGCAATTATTTTCAAGAAGCGAAATGAAACAGTTTTCAAACAGATTTTTAATTTAGATGAGCAGAAAACGAATATCGAATTAAAACGACGAATTGGTTCTCAAACCCTTGAAGAAGCTTTTCAAAAATTTAAAATATTATATTTTAAAATACTGGACACGGTTTTAATGGAGATTGATACCAGATTCCAAGATGCAGAAAATCTTAAATTTATTTGCCTTGCCGATTCAGCGAAATTTGAAGTATATTCAAAAAAAATTCCAACACAGGCAGTTCAAAATTTAAACAATTGTTACCCTTTAATTATAAAAGATACCCACAGGTTAAAGAATGAACTTGATGTTATATATTGCGATGCCCGTTATAAGAATGCAAGTACACAAAAAATTATCGACATATTGAATGAAGATGGGGTGACTGACGTGTTTATGGAAGCTTATAAACTATTTTGTTTAATTTTAACCTTACCATCGACAAGTTCTTCAGTTGAAAGAAGTTTCTCTTGTTTAAAAAGGATCAAGACCTATTTAAGAAACCCTACAACTCAAGAAAGGCTCTCTGCTTTGGCAACCATATCAATTGAAAAACAATTACTTAATCATTTAGTTAATTCCATGCCCTTTTATGATGACATCATTGATAAGTTTTCTGCACTGAAGGACAGCAGAATAGACCTAATTTTTAAACGTTAGAATACTTTTGTATAAAATTACTTATATGGATCACATTTTTTTTAGTAATTTTAAGTTAGTGAATAATAAAATTAAAATAAGAAGAAAGAACGATTACAATAAAAAAGTAAGTTTGTAATAAAAAGACGTAATAACATGCGGTATAAGAATTTTAACTTTAATAGCGCGAAAGTGGTTCATCAGATGTGACATGTAGGTAAGTACCTATATCATCGGTAATATTTTACTATTTAATAAGTGATATATTCTATCAGAGGACTTCACCTACTTCTAAACGCACGAGCCGCCACTGAAACATATTTATTGTTAAAATGCACCACTGGTAAGCAATGGTACTCAAATGAGCTTCAATGGTCAACCAAATATATTGAATATGATGGTAGTAATCACCAGCACGCCGCAATCGCATTTCAATGATAAACAATGATATTTTATTTCAATGTGAATTAATGGCAAAATTTACAAATGAGAAGCAATGGTAATCGAATGAGCTTCACTGGTCAATCAAATATGTGTAATTTAATGGTAATAGTTAGCAGTATGTCGCAATGGTATTTCAGTGATAAACAATGATACTTTATTTCAATGTGAATTAATGGTAAAATGCACCACTGGGAACCAATGGTACTCTAATGAGATTCAAAGGCCATCCAAACATGGCCTGTATATATACTCTTAACAAGTAAACTGTAATTTTTTAATACTGACGTCGAAAGTATGTTTTTTAGACATGGTAAACTTTAAAAAAGTAACCATGAGCGCCATTCAGAAGCCTTCCACTTGACTTTCTCAGAAAGTGAACGTGGAAGTCTGGGAGTGTGGCGGTCTAATTTCCTGAAGAAATTTAATAATTAAAGTTATATTTCGGGGATTGCAAATATATATTTGCCTATTCAACATAGAGTAATTTGACCACATATCCAGTATTTGCCGAGTAATTCCTAAAAGAGTACAATGCATGCACTCTGGAGGGCAACCGTGAATTACATTAAAATTCGGTTTTAAGTTAATTAAAGCACTTGGTCCTTTAACGCCGTTAACCTTTACACCACTTTCAAATGATAGAATCATATCCCTACGATATTCTTCCATGGTTCTCACTATTTCATGTTCTTTATAAGGATATTTATCTTGATTACTTCCTTGAAACGTTTGCCCTTTGTGGTAACACCAAGAGCACCCATAATAGCCATTGAACTGGGTAACAGTTTGAATTGCTGGGCGAGCTACTGAATCAACAACACAAGCAGCAGCTGCGAATTTAATTTTATAATTAGTACTTTCATTGGTGGTAATTTGTATTCCTGGGTCATGAAGAATGTCCAATTCTTTCACAAATTTTATTTATTTACCCTAGAAAAAGGATGGCACCCGCCTTAGAACGGAATGGCCCACCCGGTTCCATTTATACTTGCACGAAAAGCGGTTTGATGACGGAAGAAGTATTCCTCATTTGGTTGAAACATTTTGCTGAAATAAATAACGTCAAACAAGATAATCCTATTCTACTAGACAATCATACAAGTCACATATCATTGCCAATCTACGAGTTTTGTAGGGAGAATGGAATCAATATGCTCTCAATACCTCCCCATACTTCCCATCGGATCCACCCCCTTGATGTGACATTTTTTTCATCACTTAAAAGAGCTTATGACGTTGAATATGACTTATTTTTGAAATCAAAACCATATGAAAAAATTCTGATGACTGATGTTAACGGTTTATTCACCAAGGCCTATACAGGGTAGCTATTAAAGATTGGACCAAAGCCGTGGCGCTCAAACGCTTTGAGATTTTAATTTAAAACTTGGAACACTTCAATACGACATTACTTCGCATATTTTACAATATAGAAATTTTTTTTTGACTCATACTTTCCGAGCCCGGTCGCCATCTTGAATTTTCTTAAATGGTAATAGGGGTAACGCAATACATCATTAGAAAGCTTAATGTTTTCTCTTTCTAACTGTCGTAAATTATTATGGGGTTACATAAGAAAATAATGGAGAAAAAATAGAAAACAATTTGCCGTATGTTCAGACAGCAATTTATTGTATGCTTTAAATCTAGGTAGCTCTGCATTAACACAACGTAAAAATTAAACAAAAAACAAAATAAACAAACAATGAAGAAACAAGGTACCTACTAAAATTAAACAAACAACTCTAAAAGTTGAAAAACAAATACCATATTGTGATTGTTAAAAGTGGCATCAAAAAACTGCTGAAATTCACGAATATGTTAAAGCTGTTTTCTGTCACTATACCTAATCAGTTTTTGTCAACCAATCCTTGTTTAACAAAATTCAGATTGTTAAATTTCTACGAATATTTCACTCATACATTGTTGTAACAGTAGCTACAGTACAAAATTAATAAGTAGAAATTCTACGTTGCCATGCCAATCTAGTGGAAATTCCACGTTGCCATGACATACTTGCGACCACAACATAATACTAAAAAAAAAACAAATTTTGTTAAACGTCATGAACCGTTTTGGGAATGTCTCAGAACGAGAAATTGACGAAAATGTTATTAAAAGTGAATGCAAAAATACGAAAAAGAGCAAGGACAGTGTCTGGAGACAGTTTATGTCATTTTGCGCCGAAAAAAAGTACACATTCGATCGAGAGACTCCAGTATCCGAACTTGCATTCATTTTGAAAAATACTATTTTTGTTCGAGAAATATTCTCCCTAAATACCATTCGTGCTTAAAAATTAACCGGATAATTTTCATTCAAACACGTTGTCTAATTTGCACTCGTGGTATTACCCCCGAAAAGTATGACAATGTACCTACTGTCATCTGCTAAACAATTATTGATTGTGTTTTTGTTTAATTTTGAAGCTCTGTTAAAGCAAAGCCACCTAGAATTAAAGCTTACAAAAATAGCCATCTGAGCGCACGGCAAATTGTTTTCTAATTTTTCTCCATTAATTTCTTATGTAACCCCATAATAATTTACGACAGTTAGAAAGAGAAAACATTAAGCTTTCTAATGATGTATTGCGTTACCCCTACTACCATTTAAGAAAATTCAAGATGGCGGCCGGGCTCCGAAAGTATGAGTCAAAAAATTGTTTTCAGTACTATAAAACATGCGAAGTAATGTCGTATTGCAGTGTTCCAAATTTCAAATTAATATTGTCATGAAGTGCTTTGAATACTTATTACGAATTCCTGGAATAAGCTTTATAAAATCAATGTTAACTAAACATGCCACCATCACGTGCTAGCATGCTGGTATCACCTGCCAGTTTATTGTAACACTTTGACATTAGACTTGACATTATACTTTCACAATGCAAATCTGGTGACTCACAAGGTTTCATGAGAAAGCTGGTGAATGTAGAACAACCAAAGGTTAAGTCCATTATGTCCATATTTGGAAGCTCAAACTAGTATAAAAGCACAACGAGCTTTCATACTAGTTCAGTGTGCAACTACCAGCCAAGAAGTCAAGACATCACGTTCAAGTCATCACACTCAAGCCACCAAGCCAAGCCAGGCCTGACCAGGGTTTAACCCGTGCTAGGGTTGAACCTTAACAAGAAGACCAAAGAACATCATCTTGCTCTATCAACCCGATCTACAGGACTCTGACAACCACAGAACACCATCTTGCTCTACCATCATGATCTACTGGACTCTGATTGCTACAATTGTGTAAGCTCACCTTAATGGTGCAAATTATTAAACTTGTAATCTTTGCTAAATATAATCTTGTTAATGAATGATGTGTTTCAATCCAGGCAGTCACTAATTTATAACGTGACATTTTGGTGGAGGTGCCGAGTTTCATTTTTATGAAAGTATTTTGGTAGAGTACCAATTGTCATTTTGAAATGTTAGTATGGTATGTTGCGTATGGTATGTTGAGTATAGTATATTGTGTGATGTGAAACATTTCAAACTGAGCATATTGGTAGAAGTTGCGTTGATCATTCTGAAATGTTATAACTTGTATTAAGCATTTCAAAATGGGCTTTAAATCCCTGTACAATGTCTGGATCTGAACATGTCAAGCATAAATCAAGTAGAAAACCCTCTGTACTGAAGAAGAAATCTGAATCTGGTCAATCAATTTCAACAGCTCTTCCAGAGCATATAGCAAATTTTCAACCAAAATATACTAGTTCTGAGGTATTTAATAAGTCTAGTTCATTTTATGAATATGAGGATACAATTAAATCTCCTCCAACTGATATTTTTCGTTCACGGGTAATGACCTTAAGATCACCACCAGTTACGAGATCTAAAAATTTAGAATTACGTAATACAGATAAATACAAACAAAAATCTTTGTCAGACATAGTTGATTCCGATCAGCAAAATATTATTGATTTAGTAGCAACACCAGAAACAGTTTTTGAAAGTTCTGTAGGGTCTAATTCCCCAGAAAACGAAACTCAAGTTCCAAATTTAGTAGAACGAGTCATATTAAATAAAAATTTATTTAAATCAGCTGAAAGTACGATTAGAACAATGGCAAACGTAACAATTTCCGAAGCATTTATAACACCAGCAAACCCAACTTTACCAAAATTTATAAGTCCAGAAACTTTTAATCCAGTCAAGGATAAAAATCCAGCAAAATTTTTAAAGTCATATGAAAGGGCAGCTGCTGTAAATTCTTGGGCAGATGGGAATAAAATTTGTTTTTTCGGCTCTTTTCTGATGGGACCTGCAGCAATATGGTACGAAAAATTCATTACCAATCCTATTCATAGAAATTTGAAATGGGAAGACATTAAAACTTGTTTCTTAAAAGAATACGCCGGAGCTGCGGTTAATCGCGAAACCAAATTTAAATTACGGTCGCGAAAACAAGGCGAATTTGAAGACATTAATAGTTTCTTTTATGACATACTAGATGTATGCTACAATTTAGATGACAACATGCCTGAATCAGAAATAATTGAATATTTCGAATGTGGTTTACATCCATCGTATCAGTATCAATTTTCGGTGCTAACTGATGATGACATGAATTTGGATAAACTTAAACGATTGGTACTTAAAATTAGTGATGCTAAGAAACGCGAGAGTTTATCTAAACTAGAAAAAACGGAAACTCCAATTTTAAACATTAATGCTGCAAATGCTTCAAGAACTTTTACAAAACCTACAAACTATAATAGGGATGATCAGGGTAACATTAACAATCCTAGAAGAGGACAGTTTATTAGTTATCGCCCAACACGCACTTCAGACGGAAGACCAATTTGTTTTTATTGCCATAAACCGGGACATACTATTAGCGTGTGTAGAACAAGACAAAATAATTCATCGTATACGACATCAAGACAAAAACAACCAACTGGTTACCTAGCCAATTCGCGACAAAATCAACCATTATATACAAATACATGGGGAAGAACCAATCCCCGTAACAATTATGTATTGCCAAATTCATCGGGAAACGGGACAGGACAGCGCAAGCACTGAGCCTACAAGCTGTCCTACATATTGATCAAAGGCTCCCTGATGTTCATAATAAATTACAAGTTTTACTTATTGTAGGGTATATTTTTAATACTAAAGCAGAAATTATAATAGATACAGGTGCCATTGAAAACGTAATCAGTAAAGATTTTGTACATACAGTAATACAACCTAGTCCAATTTCATTTTTATCAACAGTAGATAACCATAAATTATCCGTCTTAGGATCATCATTGATAGATGTAAGCATTCAAAATTGGAAAACAACAGTTTCGGCATTAGTAATAGAATCTTCACCTAGACCATTGATCCTCGGGATGAAGTTTTTACTAAAACACAAAAGTATAATTAATTTTCAAAATCATACTATTACATTCAATAATACTTCAGTACAACCAATTACAATTAATATGCATAAAACAAATATCAGGGACCTTTGGCCACATTCTTCACATTTATTTTGTAAAATCAGAAACTTTTTAGACGATATTGATATGCCATATGAACAAAAAGTTAGGGGAAAATTACGTTTAATCAACGATATAGAAATTTTACCAAACACAGTAACCACTGTAGATTTACAATTAAAAAATATTGACAATTTATCATATAGTCCCTATAAAATATGTTTCCGAGAAATTCTCTTGTTCAAGTATCAATTAATCGTAACTAATATTGAACAAATTAACCTGATGGATTGGAAAATTCAAATACAATCCAACAATTCAAATAAGATACGTCTACTAGCAGGAACTACATTGGCATACCTTGAAATGCTTGAGAATTTGAATTTAGTATCAACTCTTGATGTTTGTGAAAACCCTAATCAAAGTAAAGACAACATGACTCCTACTTTGACAACGAATCAACAAAAACACTTACAAAAATTGCTAGATGAATATCAGGATATTTTTGCAACTAACTTCTCAGAAATGGGATCAACTAATTTAGTGGAACATGAGATAATAGTTGAAAACTCTGACCCGATTAAATCGAGACCATACAGAGTGTCCCATAAAGAACGACAAATTATTCAAGAACAAATTGATGAAATGCTGAAGTATAACATAATTCGCGAATCACAAAGCGCATGGGCGTCTCCGATAGTTTTAGTCAAAAAGAAAGATAATTCTATTAGATTTTGCGTTGATTATCGAAAATTAAATGGGGTCACCAAAAAATTCAGTTACCCACTTCCTTTAATTGACGATATATTGAGTTATTTAGGTAATAATCAATACTTTTCGTCCCTAGATATGTTTAGCGGATATTTTCAAATTAACGTAAAAGAAAGCGATAAGGAAAAAACTGCTTTTATTTCACCCGATGGCTTATATGAATTTAATGTAATGAGTTTTGGCTTAACAAACGCGCCTAGGACATTTCAAAACATGGCAGATAAAGTTTTTGCAGATCTAAAATTTAAAGAATTACTTATATACATGGACGATATTATAATTTTTTCAAAAACATTTGACGAACATTTAACTCGCTTGAAACATGCTTTCGATAAATTACGTTATCATAGCCTGTCATTAAAACCTAGTAAATGCAGCTATGCACAAACAGAATTAACTATCCTAGGTCATACAGTAACTGCAAACGGTATTTTGCCAGACAATACTAAAATAGCAGCTATAACAAAATTTCCCACACCAACAACACCTAAAAAAGTACAATCATTTCTAGGAATGTGTAATTATTATAGAAAACACATAGAAAATTATGCCAGAATAGCTAAACCACTGTACGAAATTACTAAACCATCTGTTAAATTTGCCTGGGAAGAAATTCAACAACATGCATTCGATACGCTTAAGACTAAATTAACAACTGCACCAATTTTACACCATTATAATCCTGAGGCTGAAACAGAATTACGGATGGATGCGAGCCATGAAGGCATAGGATCTATTCTCCTACAGAAATTTGATAACGAATATTTTCCAATTGCATTCATTTCCAGAAGCCTGACGAAGGCTGAAAAAAATTATTCCATATCGGAATTAGAAGCACTAACGGCTATTTGGAGTTTAACTTACCTACGACCTTATGTCTACGGTAAACACATAACCATTGTTACAGACCATCATGCACTTTGTTGGTTACGGAGCGCTAAAGGTATGAGCGGACGTCTCGTACGATGGTCCATAAGACTTCAAGATTTTGATTATACGATTAAACATAAACGAGGAGTCTTGAATAAAGATGTTGACGCTTTATCTCGTAATCCTTGTCAAATCGCTACGGATTTTGATGAAATTCAAGCAGATTATGTTCCAACTTTTGTAACAATACCAGCTGATATCGGTAACCTACAACGTCAAGATACAAAATTAAATAAACTTTTCATGGCATTAGACAATGCTAATGACACAATATTAACAATTAGCGAGCGAAGACGAGCTAAGTCTTTCACATTAATAAATGATGTACTTTACAAAAAAAATAGTAGTTCAGAAGGTTCTCAGTATCTTCTAGTAGTACCAAATACCCTTAAATTCGAAATTTTATATAATAACCATGATGCACCAATGGCAGGACATTTAGGTATTACCAAAACATACCATAAAATAAAAATGACTTATTATTGGGATGGTCTTTTAAAAGATGTAACGAAGTATGTTTCGGGGTGTCAATCATGTCAAGCAAGAAAAGGAAGTACTCAAAAACCCCCGGGTCAACTACAACCAATTTCCATTGGAATACCATTTGAAAAAATAGGAATCGATCTAGTAGGTCCACTCCGTAGAAGCCAAAGAGGCAAAACAACAATAGTTGTCGCTACTGATTATGCAACACGTTATTGTGAAACTCGGGCTTTACCAAGCGGTAAAAGTGAACCGGTAGCACAATTTCTATTAGAACAAATTATTTGCAGACATGGAAGTCCAAAATACATAATTTCTGATCGCGGAAAGGTATTTCAATCCCAACTAGTAACGGAATTACTAAGAATTATGGGTATTGATAGTAGATTCACGACAGCTTATCATCCAGCTTGTAACGGGTTAGTTGAACGAACCAACCATACAATCGTGGATATGTTAAGTGTTTATACAAACACACAACAAACCGATTGGGATCATCACCTAGTCCACGTTACATGGGCTTATAATGTAGCTCGTCAAGAAACAACTAAACTATCACCATTCATGTTAGTTTATGGTAGACAACCACGGTTACCAACGGATGTTCAATTAAATATTCCTGTTGAATCTAGCGATATTATAGAATCACGCGAACGTGCATTATTCGCCAGGAACTTGGCAGTTCAAAATATTAAAAGTCAACAAGAAAAGGATAAAAGTCGTTATGACTCAAAACATAGATTAACAAATTTTGAAGTTGACCAGAAAGTAAAGGTCTTTACACCTGTACGAAAGGTGGGTAAAAGTGAAAAACTTTTATTACGATGGTTCGGACCATACTATATTGTAAAACAATTATCTGAAGTCGATTATTTAATTAAGAAAGGTAAAGCATCGAATGCCAAACAAGAAGTTGTGCATATTTCAAGAATTTTACCTTATAAAGATAGCTGGTTTCCTCCAGTAGATGATGATAACTCTTTCAAAAATGATGATATAAATGATTCAAATAATGATAGTAATCCGATTGGCCCTTCGGATGAATTAGAAACGAGCTCGGATATTGAATAAGCTCTAAAAAATATAAATGTATTAAATAAAATAATTTGTTAGAAGAAAGAGTTAGTAGCCTCAAAAAGAAGTTTTGTTATCACGTGTCTGTTAGCTTCTTTAGTGATAACGGGTTAATTCAGTCCAAGTTTACTCCAAGTTATACAAATAAGTAAATATGACGTTGTAAATGTTATAGTAGCGTCATACAAGGGTTAGCTTCGCCGAGCTCAGGAAATTGATTCTCATTTAATTGAAATATCATTTTCACTTACTTTAGAATTAAAAGGACCTTTCCTGTAGCGTTAATTTTAGAGAAATGGATTTTTCTCTGTATAAGAGTTCTGTCACATTGATTTGAGAGGCATAATCAAGTTTTGGCAAAGAGGTTGTCCGAAATCCTATATAGGTAAGAAATACTTCCATTTATTATTGATAACATATGTCAGAAACATTTAGAAACCCCTGTTTTCGCCGGGAAGTATACTTCAAATTTTTTGAGACACCTACAGTCTCTTGTTCTCTTTATTAAAATTACTGTCCTCCAGTATTGGAAAATTTTCTGAAGCGCTGCAGAGAATTAAGTGGTAGTTTTATAAATTTCGACAAGAGGAAATCTAACGACATTTGTGAAAATTAAAGTCGCGCATATACGAGTTAGGGGAAAAAGAAGCTGAAAATTCCTGATTGAAAGGAATGTTTAGTCGTTAGATCGCTAACCACCTTTTTAATTCAAATAAAAAGAGATGGAGAAAATACGTAATACTAATATTTTCAACTACAGCTTGAATTAAAAAGAATAATTTTGTACCTACGCTAAGTGCAAGAAAGAAAAGGATAAAAGATAACTTGGAACGTTGCAAATATGAAAGTTGCAACATTTATATTTACTGCAAGCTTATGATCAAGCAACAATGTATTAAAGAAAAAGAAGAAAAAATATACCGTGTGACCATGCCAAACCGTTGAACCATGTCCCTTGGCTACTCACGTACCTGCAGGAAATATTGTTGATAAGAAATTTCCAGGTGTTAAATTCAAACCTCATTGGAAAAAAAAGTGTTCGTCTAGACTAGTACCATCTGTTGAAGGTTCAATCCTCTTTGGAAATAAAATCTTTACATATGAATAAATTAGTATGGCAATTGTCTAAAACATATAAAAGACATTAATTAGTACTACAATTTTCACATAATTCTAATTTTTACAATACAATTTCAAATTTTAACTATTACCTATTTTAATTGTTACAGAGCTCAAGCTGTAGCACAACTAGCAGAGTATAACGTAACAGAATTTAAATACAACCCTGGATTACACTACGAAAAAATCGGACAAATTCAGTTATTTAACAATAAGGTAACCATTGTTGCTTTTGTTAATATGAAAAATTATCATGAAAAATTTACTTATTTGCAAAATTACTTTAATAAGATTAAACATATTTGTTCTCTGGAGCGCGAGCGAGAACAGAAATGGTACCATAGCTCAAAAATGATAGACAATCTTAAAATGTGTGACCATTTTATTCAAACTGCTTCCGTCGGTCTTATGCGAGTTGAATTTGACCAAAATAATTTAGAAGAACTGGTAGGATTTGCACAAAAACGAGCAAAACGAAGTCCCTTTGACGGAGGTGGATCACTTTTAAAAATGCTCTTTGGTACACTTGATAGTAATGATGGTGAATTTTATAATCAAAAGATCTTACAGTTTGAAGAACAAGGACAAAATTTCGTCAAGCTAATAAATGAACAAACTACTCTGATAAAGTCTGCAATTTCAACTCTCAATACAACAGCAGCTGACTTATACTTTAATCAAAATTTGTTAGCCACAAGTTTGCAAAATACAGAAGATCAGATTCATAATCTATCTAAATCAGTATATTTTCTTGATGTCAAAAATATGATCAATGAATATATTCAATTATTTTCTTTACTATTTCATGAATATGAATTCGACGTTAAAACTTTACTCAATGCAGTCTTATTCGCTTCACGAGGAACATTACACCCTGCAATTTTGCCTCCAAAAAGATTTATAAAAGAACTTCAAGAAATGTCACATTTACTACCAAAACACTTAGAATTTCCAGTTACCCTTTTAATAGAAAACGCAAATATTCTATTAAAGTTGACTGTTTATTTTCAAAACACAAACTTAATATATACAATAAATGTTCCCTTATCGAATACAATTCGGTATGAATTATTGAAAATCTCTGCATTACCAGTACCCCTTGGTAACAAAAAATACACTTTTATTCAACCCTCTTCAAAGTATGTGGCAATAACACTTGAAAGACACCAATTTTTTACATTATCAAGTGAAGACTTTACAGATTGCAAAAAATTTAAAATGCAAAATTATCTTTGTGAACAAAAACAACCGTTAATGCTATCCTCTCAAAGTGACCTTTGTGAAATTTTGATATTTAAAGGATCCCAACAAATACCAAAAACCTGTGACCAACGTATCACTGAGTTATATCATCCGCTTTGGTCCCAAATGTCAGTATTAAATGCCTGGATATTCGTAATACCAGATTTTGAAATTCTAACAATTGTTTGTGACGATGCCTTCTCTAAAGACCTAACGTTAAAAGGAGTTGGTGAAATTATATTATCTTCACGTTGTACAGGCCACACAAAAAATGTAGTTTTATTAACGCATAGTGAAATAATAAGCAAAGAGCTTATGCTGGAATATGTTGCTCCACTTAATTTGGATCTTAACCACTCTGTTTTCAAAAGTTTTCAAAACGTTATACCACAAATGAATCTCAGTGCAAATTATCGTTCCATACCAAAAAATTTAGATGACTTAAGAGTATTAAGTGATAGGTTTGATGAAATCAACGAGTTAGCCACAAAAATTGTTAATAATGATTCAATAAACTCTAACGCCAGAAGTTTCTCACACATTCAATATTTTCTTAAGTGTAATTATTCTGACAATTTGCTACATTCTGTTTAGAATTTTATTAAAGTACGTGAAAGGCAAACAAATACGACGAACCCGTGGTACTTTAAAAGAATTAGCTACAAATCTTACATTGGTTGAATTGGGAAGACCTATTCAAAATACTCCCGTAGAACGCAGACATAGTTTGTTGTAAAACAATATTATACTTTGCCATTGGTCTTATTAGATATCTCCAAGGACTAAAAAATTGAATCAAGACCACATAACGTGTCAATACCATTATTATTTGTAATAAAATAATAAATTTTTGTATCTTCTCAGTACACAGCGTTGAATACAAAATTTTTAGATACAAAAAATCTAAATCTTACTTAACTTTAAAAGTTTTCTGAGCGACGGTAGTACATAAATATGAGATTTTTTTTGAAATCACCTATTTAATATGAATAATTTTAAAAAAGCAACCAAACCTCATGTTTTTGTCAGATAATAGATGTTTACTTTAAATTTCTGTTATTTTATCAATTATATCTGCAAAATAGTTCTGACCACGAAAAGAAAATAATTTTCTTCGGGTCGAGATTTTGTAACGAGTGTTAATCTAGTCCAAATATAATTATAAGATATAGTTTTTATAAACACAGTAAATATACCTAGGTACTTAATTTTTTTTGGCAAAATTTGAAATTTCAATTTCTTTGTCATTATAGAATAAGTATTTTTATATTAGCAGTAGACTTAAATACTTACCGTAATTTTAGGCTTTCATTAAATCACTTTGTTCACACAATTGCGACCACCTTAAAAACCACTGCATGTGCGAACTTGTAACTACACTTGGTTAAAATATTGTGTTGAAGGTTATATTTTAAAGTACGTTCTGCACGGTTGTAACTCCACCGTTTATACAAACATTGCCTTACAACCAATAATGAATTTATTATTCGTCTTAATTATTTTTTATGCTTTTCCTGAAATTAAAGAAAAATACTAAACATAAACGCAAAAATCTTTACAAATATCAATTTATTACAAAAATAGCGGGAAAAACAAAAGCACAAAAATATTTACAATATTAAAAAGAACAAAACTGACATATATATACACTAATAAAACATAAAACACAAAGTTATTTACAAAGGAAAAAACAGGAACAGGAACTTTTACATAGGAAAGCCTCTTTCCAGATCTGCTATGATATCCCCAAGGATATCATCGGGTAGCAGACCTGGAAAGTCGGCCGCGGGAGGTGAAGGAGGCATGGGGGACACAGAGGGAGACATTGACGGCGATGGAGGAGCTGGTGGAACTTCGCCACCCGGTGGTCCTGCGACCACGATATCGGGGTAGGGATAGAAAAATTCTATCTTCACAAACCCAGCCCCGATATCATTGATGGCGATAGTGGCGAAGTCCACTGGAACATTTATTCCGTACATTTCATAATTGCTGCGACGCCCGAGGAGGAATATCCTTCCCTGGCCCAGTTCCGACTGAATGCCGGACACGATGAGGGTCAGCGGATATCCCTCCCGCACGACCACTTCCTGGATCCTCCATCCCTCAAACATTTCTAAAACGGAAACAGAAAAAATTATTATTTTGATTAACCTTTATTTTCCTGACTTATATCAGGTTCAGCATTCCAAACGAAAAAAAAACAAAAAACAAAATTATAATTTCACAAATTCTTTACTTACGAATTGGGGGCAGCAGGGTCTCGTCAATGGGGGATGCGGTGTGTGTTAAAAATTGCGTAGTCTCGAAGTTCATCTTATTAATAACGGAGTTTAAAATGGTGGTGGTTTAAAATGAAATGACTCCTTCAGGAAGAAACAATTGGTTATATACAATAAAAAATGCAACTTCAGCAAAAGATAAAGATTCCTCCTACGCAAAAGACAGGTGCAAAGCATTTTCTCAATTTTTAGTATTTTTTCAACTTGTAATGACAATTTTTGTGCAGAAAATGGTCGGAAGGCAATTGTTTAATTTTCATAATATTCTAACTAACTTCTAATTAACATTTAGCCAAATAATTATATGTTTACTTACATTTTCAAATATTGATAAACGTTAATAATGTATATCACGCCACCTACACGTCACTTACCGAACTTAAGTATTAACGCATATGATAACAATTAGACCGCTACATATTATTATGAATAATGTATTATACTTACTTATGTTAGCGACCTCTGTTGGAAGTGCCGAATTATTTCATTACCGATATAAAAGGTATCACATAACTTAAACATCCACAGGGTGATCAATGTTAATAACTTATAGTATGTATATGCAACTTAAGTAGCATTGTAACAGGAAATGTTGCATTTAAACTTGATATGTGATTGTAATATGTAACCATTGCGTTTATGCTATATCTTGTATGTATAACCATTATTACTATGTATAATCGATTTTTATGTAACTTACGCAATGTATCATAGTATACCATATGTGTTTAAAATTAATGCTTGTATTAAATATCTGTTAATGTAACCATTAAGAGTGAGTATTACAAATGTTGTATAATCACTTCATGACGTAAAATATTTCCTTAAGCGATCATAGCTTCTCGCTTAGTTAAGAGGGGGAGAAATGTCATGAAGTGCTTTGAATACTTATTACGAATTCCTGGAATAAGCTTTATAAAATCAATGTTAACTAAACATGCCACCATCACGTGCTAGCATGCTGGTATCACCTGCCAGTTTATTGTAACACTTTGACATTAGACTTGACATTATACTTTCACAATGCAAATCTGGTGACTCACAAGGTTTCATGAGAAAGCTGGTGAATGTAGAACAACCAAAGGTTAAGTCCATTATGTCCATATTTGGAAGCTCAAACTAGTATAAAAGCACAACGAGCTTTCATACTAGTTCAGTGTGCAACTACCAGCCAAGAAGTCAAGACATCACGTTCAAGTCATCACACTCAAGCCACCAAGCCAAGCCAGGCCTGACCAGGGTTTAACCCGTGCTAGGGTTGAACCTTAACAAGAAGACCAAAGAACATCATCTTGCTCTATCAACCCGATCTACAGGACTCTGACAACCACAGAACACCATCTTGCTCTACCATCATGATCTACTGGACTCTGATTGCTACAATTGTGTAAGCTCACCTTAATGGTGCAAATTATTAAACTTGTAATCTTTGCTAAATATAATCTTGTTAATGAATGATGTGTTTCAATCCAGGCAGTCACTAATTTATAACGTGACAATATATCAAAGCGTTTGAACGTTACGACTTTGGTCCAATCTTTAATAGCTACCCTATTAGAGTTTCTAACGCAGAAAAAGCCATAAAAGGCTTCGAAAAGGATGGGAATTTTCCTATCGACCCTGGTGTATTCAGCGAAGATGATTTTTACGATAATAGTGCTAACAATCAAACTTGTACAAATCACCAATGAACCGTTAGAAAATATTCCAAGACCTGGTAACCTCGCTGGTAACCACGCTGCATCAGAACCAGTCCTCCAGTTCAGAACCGGTGCCTGGTTGTTCCAAGGATCCTGACGGCAGTCTTGATCAGAGTGGTTTTGAAGACATTGACGAAAACGACCAAAATAACGCTTCATTTGAAACCGTTGTACCTTTGCCAAAAAAAGCAACTAACAACTCAAAACAACAACAAACACGGCACCGAAAACAAAGATCAGAAATCCTCACGTCAACACCCTTGAAATCTATATCGGAAGAAAAACAGAGAAAAAGGATTGCAAAGGAAGCAGATATGAAAAAAACAGGAAGTAAAAAAAATAAAACCCAAAAGAAACGTAAAGTCAGAAAAGTGTTCGAATCATCAAGTGAAGAGGAGCATGATTTAGATGAGAAGAATATCTGTGATGATGACGAGATGAATGATCCAGATGATTCTGATGGAAATGAAGGAAAACGCTGTTTAGTGTGTGGAGAATATGGAAAAAAAGAACTGTGGTATCGATGTTTTGCCTGTGGAGGGTGGGTCTATAAGCTCTGCAGTGGAGCAAACACGCCTACAAATTATATTTGCGATTTTTGCACATAATTATAAATATTGTGTTAATGTTCTTTTCAGTTTTGTTAGAATTAGATTTTGTTCGGGATTACCCGCCGTCTGTATGAATTTGTAATACATTTTTTGAAAAATTCTGTACTTTTTATTTATTAATCTAGATTGCCTCAGTTGTTATAATTTACTTCCTTAGACTTTCCTTTGTGATCTCCATCAACCCGCATTACTCTAATGTCAATAGTGTCAGAGTTATGAATTTTTTGCCTTAGGTGTTCGCAATTACCCGTCGTTCCCCTAATACTTATTCCAACTACTTCGTGGTCGAAAGTTTCATCATCTGAGTAACTATTTGCACCACTTTCATTTGTAAAAGCATCTGAAGAACTCGCTCCGTTGCTTTCATTATTATTCTTATTATTCTTTTCATGAACACCGATGTGAAATTCAAATTCAAAAGTATCTGTTTCTTTTTTCGAGTTTTGTTCTGCTGCAGAAGACAATTCAGCATGTTTTTTGGAAGACGACCTAAATCTGGTTGATTTTGGCACAATCGGATTTACAGTCGAATTTGGTTCTAGATATAAGAGTCCTTTTTTTAAGTTGAAAATTGTATGTAGTTCTACGGTAAATAATTACTACAGTAACTATTATAATCAGCAATCCTGTCTTTAATATTATAAATGTTTAAAGTTACTACTTTTACAATTCAATGCTAGCAGGTTTGTTCGTTTGTAGCACTAGTTCAGCAAACACAGTTTTTCCCGCCAGAATTCTAGTTCGATTAGGGTATTAACCCGTAATGATTATTATTTTTCGTTTTTGACGAACCCTAGCCTTTATATCATACTTACTTTACCATTACTAAAAATTATATATTGCTATCGCACTTTACTTGAGTCTCGAAAAATTACGAAGCTGTTCTTTCTATTCGAGGAAAATCGGGTATATTGTGGTTATCGATTGGCTAATGGATCGCGTAGATCTACAACGTTGGGTGGTGTGTTTGCTGGAAATTCCTGGCTGTACTTCTGCAGTTTTGTGCCTATGGTGGTCCACTTTGTTTTATGTGTTACTATAATAATAATAATAAATGTCTTTATTTCCGAGTCATATTAGATATGTAATATAAGAAAGTATAAGTTTATTTTATGGAAACCACAAGGCGAGGTTCAGATGGCTCCAGATAACTGGGCCCCTGTTCTTCCACCTAGACCTTGCAAAATAAATCGTAGTTGTTTGGCTTTGCTAGCCTGTGCCGATGCAAACTAATACCACCTAATACTGTGTTATTTTAATAGAGTGGCTATAATTTAAACGGCAAAAGTGAGTTCGCATGTGCTACCACAGGCGCCCATTTTCGTCTTGTTATAAAGTGCGATGATCAAGCTGCAAATACGCACTTCGCGGTTTATTGTGATATTACCTACCTATACCTAGCATTATTGATTAATAATAAAAATTGGATCGCTAACTTAAACAGTAATAGTGTCTTCATGTAGCACTGATTACCCAAATGAGCTTCCTTTTTTTGTGATTTTTAAAGTTGTTTTATGTTAATAGCTTTTTTTTAAACAATGTATACCTACGTTCGTTTCTTGGATAAGGTTGTGGAGACTGTGGATTGCAAACATATAAAAAAATTTGATCCAAAAAATATTAAATATGGAAAGAAATACCTGATCAGGTGGGGTCAAGATGGGGAGTACTACCCCGGGGAAATTCTTAAAGGTGCTAGTAAGTAAAATCTTTATATTATTGGAATTATTCTGTATTGTATGATTTGATGGTGCTATAATCAGTGTGAGTACCTATTTGGAGCCTCTGTAATACAGGGTGAGTCGGGAGGAAACTGATAAACGTCGGGTGTGTGTTCTACGCGTAAATATAAGGCAAAAAACCTAAAAGTTGTTATCCCATTTTTGAAAAAATAATCATCAGGTAACTACATACCGTGTGTCCCTGGGAAGACGGAACATAGGGATCTTATAATGCTAATTTTTGAAAATGATCCACGAGTGCTTTGAAGCATTTGCCTTGAAACAATTACACGACTGTCACCGATCGTTAACGATTTCCATGCCGACCATGTATGATCGTCTCCAGATCATAATTTTTGTTTATGTTTTAAATGTCAATTTACTAAAACCAAAGACAATTAAAGGTTATGTCCATGTTAATTTTTTTTAAATGGGGTTCTACCTTAACTTAAGTAGTAAGTACAGTTTAGAGCTGACAACCAGTAATGCCAGTTAAATTACATGTGAAATGTGAAAATTTACTTTAATAGGATGAACTTGATGTATGAACCGAAGAATTTGATGCGACAATCAGTTTTATGAAGAAACATGCTATTAAGATGAAATCAAAGAAAAAGCGAATATTAATATCAGTTAGTGTGTACGAATATGAAATCTTTATTTCTACGGCAATTTAATGTTATCAAATAATTGTTACATTAAAAGTATTTGATTTTTAAGGAGCCGTATTCTTATTTGTAGTCGCAGTTAGTCGTCGCAAGAATGTAACTAAAAGAATGTGTACTTAATGATGTATAAAATAATAATTTAATTAATGTTAACACAACAATAATACAATAATAGGGTGGAGGTTTACTTCTTGCCTACCACAAAGGAAAGTTTTCTAACACAGGTCCACGTCCACAGTATTATTTTATGTACCTACTAGTATAATTTTCGTAATTTCATTTTCAGTTTCTAATAATGCGTAACTTGGGAAAAGCCTTAATTGTACACCTAATCCATCATAATCTGAAAAAGATCTTAGAAGCCTTAGGTCTAAATATACTCGGTTTGAGATAGCAAGTAATACACGTCATAGATCACGTGATCGACGGTCAATAATACCAATAATATAAAACAAAAAAGTATAAAAAATAATTACAAAATAATACATTTTGGAAAATTATTTTTAGCCTTTTCTATACTGAGATAGCTGTATGTAACCATAAAATCCATCTACTTTTGTTAATATAAATGAAATCGCGTTATATTTTACAACAAAATTATGGTTATGTTGGTGTTATTTTGGATACGTTTACATTAATTTGCCGCGGTAGCCGTCACTTTGAAGTTTTGACTGACGTTTGTAGTCATATTTTCATTGTGCTCTGAATTTCGTTTATAATTAAAACAGTTCTTTTTAGAACTAAACCTCGTCCTTTTTCGTCTTTTCCTTGTGCTTTGAATATTTAAAACAGTTCTTTTTAGAACTATACCTCGTCATACTTTCCCTGTTTTTTAAAATGCCGAAACCTTTAAGCAGTCAGTCGAAACAGCTTGTTGCCTCCTTACTGGATTATTTCGAACGAGAACGTAATAATGGTGGTCCGCTTATTCCATTGAATGCTGTACGAGAGGTAAGAAATAATAATTTCTTTATACGATTAAAAAATTATTCTCCATTTTTTGTAGAGAGTTGTAAATGCATTAAATTTCAACATGAAAGCTGTTAGCGCTGTATCGCAGCTTGTGATTAAGAATCAGGTGTTACGTAGTCCAAAGAAAACAAGGCTGAGGAAGAAATCTGTTTGCGATGTTAATGAAACACAACAAGTGGAAATACGGAACAGTGTGTATGCACTTTATAAAAACAGTGAGTAAAAATCGAGTTTGTTGAGTTTACGCAGATTTTACAATGGAGTTCATGATTACAGAACAGCACATAACACTAACTTCTCTGTTGTCACATCTTAAAGAAAGGCATATTTTCGATGGATGTCGCAGCTCTTTAAGTGTTGTATTAAAAGGCATTGGATTCCGATGGAAAAAGAATAATCCGCGACGAGGCCGTATGGAATTGGACCATGTAGCTTTTGCTAGACTTCGGTTTTTAAAAAATTACATTTCCAATCTGAATGCTGCTGATCCATGGCAATTTGTGTTTCTCGATGAAACGTGGATATTTGAGAATGGTTCTGCTGGTAGATCTTGGCAGGACAGTAGTAGGAAAAGCGTTAAAACAATCAAATCCGAAGGCAAAAGGTAAGTAATTTAATCATAAATGTACCTAAGGTAATTTTACTATTTTCTAAAGATATATTATCATGCTGGCAATGAAAATAGGTTTATTCCTGGAGCATCTTTGATATTTTCTTCTAATACAAGAAATCCGGATTATCATGGGGAAATGAATCAGGATAATTTTTTGAAATGGTTTCAACACCAGTTATTAGAAAATTTAGAAGAACCATCCATAATTATCATGGATAATGCTAGTTACCACAGTTCCTTGCAAGAAAAAAAACCCAATAGCTCCTGGAATAAGCCACAGATATCAGAGTGGCTGAGAAGCCATAAAGTAGAATATAGTAGTAGTTTATTAAAGACACAACTGTTGGAATAGGTTTCATTGTAAGTGTGAAATTAAGTGAAAGTATAAAGTGAATCCTAATGAAATTAATTTTTTAGAAATAAACCCCCAAAAAGGTTTGTTGTTGATACATTAGCAGAACAACATGGACACCGAGTGCTTCGTCTTCCTCCTTACCATTGTATCTTTAATCCAATCGAAAATGTATGGGGGATAGCTAAAACCTATTACAATAATCGTGTTGGAAGGGATGGAGGTGGAATGGAAAATGCTGTCAATATGTGGAAAGAAGCTTTAAGTAGCATAACTCCGGAAATGTGGAAAAACTCTATTAGGCATGCAGAAAAAGAAATAAAGTCATGGTGGGGGAGAGAATTAATATTTGATAGAGATGACATAGTTCCTCTAATTATTCATGTTGATGAAGAATCAGATACCCCTAGTGAAGACGATAGTGCTGAGGAAACGTGATAAGCAACCTTGGGTTTCTTTGTATTTTGCTATCCCTAATGGTGAATTCTTTGGTGTATTATATGTTTATTTTTTTTTTAATCGGGGAGGTTCTGGTATGCCATTTCCTGCCACGTCATTGTACTGAGGCCACTTGTGGCCTATTCTAAACTCTACCTATGTCATTTCCCTCCCTGGAGGAATTCCAACATCCAGCAGAAATCTTATTGTTCCAAACGGCAAACATCGTATTGACAAAAGTCCTACAGTTTTTTTTTCCTATCCCGATAAGACATGTTTAAGATGCATTCTTCACTTACAAAATTTTAATTATATGAGTCTGCTTTGAACCCAAACGAATCATTGGAAGAACGAAATGCTCTTGGCATTCAGAAAAAGATTTATCTTCAAAATTCATATACGTAACAGTTGATACCAGAACCTTTTACACTTCACACATGAAAATAATTTTAATTTTTTTAATTACGAAAAATTGAAGTTCTTAATGTTCTTCTTGAAGTAAGTTTGCTGTATGTAGTGTAAAACAAACCAAACCAATTAAAAATGAAATAAAAAATTGACAATATTTGGAACTTACAACCAAAGAGAAAAAAACATTGAACGGTTGGATGTTCAACTCTTCAGTTAAATGGAAGTGCAATGATGTATTGTAATTGTAATAATATGTATACCTATAAATGAAAGTTTTATTATTACAATATGTTTTTTCTTACTATTCACATATTTAGTTTTAGTTGTATGCGACCGATGGAAAGTGCACAATGGTTGAAATTTTCTGATATAAATATAATGTTTTTTCGCTTTTATATATAATTTTGTAACTTATAATACAATTTAAATCGTGACGTTATTAACCAATATTCTTGAAAGGTTTAGATACTTTCAAAAATTAAGGTTATAAAAATGTAAATTGTTTGAAAAGGCATATGAACGTACTATGTTATGACGTCATGAAATTTATTGATGACAGTGTATTACCTGCTATCTCAGACGGACTATACATTAATAAGAACTTACCATATGGTACCCAGGTAGCAGAACGACGTCAGTGTCCGGTTTATTACGTGAATTTTTGGTCTTTTTCCGGCACATACGTCTCCACTCCAAAATATGACGTAGTTACGAAGTTACTTTCGGGACGATTATAAGACGTCAGAATTTGAACGTCCTTTCGACGTTACATTTTAGTGCTAAATTTTTAACAATATACCGAGTGAACATTTAAATTTCGTCTCTAGTAATCTGTGGAAATTTTGTAAGTCATGACTGATTAATTCATACACACAGTCTGACAGTTCATAAATTTGACATTTCAATTAATTTTGTTTGTGTGAATTAATCAAAGTCATGTCTTAAAAAATTTCCTTGGATAAGTAGGGCTGAAAGTTAAGTGGTAAAAATTTCATTTCTCGCGCTGACAGCAGTAAGCCAACAGGAGCATTTGTCGCCAGAAAGTTGTACAGTGTTGCCGCAGATACTTTTCGCCGAAAGTTATATTATCCAGTACAAGCTTTATTTCATCTTATCATCAACGCAAAGTAACAATTGATGGAACTAACTATAATATCTATGTTTGTAATTATTATATTTTCTTATAAGTGCTGGTATTTATGCCGCAAAGCATGCTGAGCGCACAATGCGCACGCGTACCGGAGTACTATTAAGAAATAAAGATGGCTTTCGTTGCTGTCGAGTTTGGTGACGGTGGTGGTGTGGCTATTGTTAATTCCATTTGGTTAACTCCTCGTAAGCAAGAATCATTCTGGCCCCCTCACAAACAACAAAGTCGGCACACCAGGTCCCTTGTCCAAGGAGAACAGCCAAACGAAGAAGAAGGTTGGAAGTTGTATGGTATTGAACGTGTGTTTTTCTGTTCAAGTATGTGTTAAGTTTATTATATTGTCCTTATTTATTTTTTCAGTGAATAAATTGCATGTTTAATTTCAACAATTAGCTCATGTAATTTATGTCATGTATCTATTTTCATACTCCTATTTTAAATGATTTGAATGATGCTAAACAGAAACTTAAAAAATTGGAAGACACTTCCGATATTCAAACGTCTCATGTTGAAGACGAACAAGTTTGTAAGAGGAGAATAAAAAAACCTAGAAGCTTGAGGAAAATATACAGCTATCGCAGTTATCTGCTGTAGCACAAGGTAAGACAGCAAAACTACCCAGACCACCTAATTTGCCTGAACCATTATTGAATTCTTTATCTGATGTGGTTGCATCAACTGGCAAGCCATCTATTAGTAAACGTTTTGTTGCAGAATATCCATATGATCAAGGTAATTTCTACATTAGTTACTGGTAGTGAAGATAATTTATTTTTTTAATTATAATTAAGGTACTGGAAATCGTAGTAATCGTCATAAGCTAGAAGCTTGTGTGTGCCTGGCAAAATGAAAAAAAAATAAATAAATAAAAATAAATAATATTAATATATAATAGGAGTAAAGATATAATATAATATAAAACTAAAAACAAAATTAACAAAACAATGCGTATTAGTAACAATTATTAATTAGTGTCTATATTAGTTTTTAATACAGAAGAAAGAAAATAAATAAAACAATGTAAATGCAAATTGATATATAAAAAAAAGAAAAAACAGTAATAAAAGAATACATTATGTAAGTATATCTAAGCACTCGTTATTCTTTGCTAGCCATGCTGAGACCTCGCGTTTGAAGGCTATAAGCGATCTGACACGTCTTAGATCTATGGGAAAAATATTGTACAATTTGGGACCAAAAAATTCTATTTGGTGCTGCCCTTTTTTGGTTTTCATCAGCGGTACAGCAATGTTTTTCTTTGCAACAGCACGTGTAGAAATTGTACTTGGTATAGGGTCAAATTTCTTGGTTTTGATATATAAATATGATAATCTTTTTTGCATACAACTTAACTAATGGTAGAACTTCATATTCAGTGTACAGAGTATTTGTGCTATAATACATTGGCTTCTTGGTAATAATTTTAATTATTATATTCTGGGCAATTTTTAGCGGCTTTATTATAGATTTATAAGCAGAGCCCCAGCAAAGAATTCCATATTTCATAATACTTTGGACAAGAGCATAGTAAACCGTTTTTAATAATGTAGATGCGAGAAAAGATCTGATTTGTCTAAATTTATAGTACATGTATCTGACTTTTTTGCACAAGTTTTGTATATGTTGTGTTCAGGTGACCATGGAGTCGACAATTACTCCTAAATTTTTAATTTCTGACCGACACGGGAGTGTATTATTATTTATGCGTACATTTGGTATTTTGGATAAGTCAGGTTCTGCAGTATTAAAAGGTAGTACTATAGTTTTTTCGAGATTTAGCGATAGCAAATTTGCGTCCAACCAATATTTAATTTTTGTTAGGTCTGAGTTTGCAAAGGTTGTTATTTCATTCCACGTGTTGCCCGAGATAATTACGGCGGTATCGTCCGCGTAAGCTGTAAATTTTCCATGTACATTTAATTTGAATAAATCATTTATATAGTATAAATAATATAGGACCAAGCACTGTTCCCTGAGGTACTCCAAAGGAAATGTGTTAATTGGTGCTTATAGAATCATGAATTTTCGTGCGCTGTATTCGGTGTGTCAAGAATGATTTTATCAGATTAAGAGCAATACCTCTAATACCATAATTTTCTATTTTGTCTAATAATAAGCGGTGCGAGACTGTGTCAAAAGCTTTTTTTAGGTCAAGAAAGATACCCAAAGATTTTTGTTTATTTTCGTGATTCGAATAATAATATTTTACGAAGCTGTTTAATGCTTGTTCAGTGCTTCTCCCTGGGAAAATCCAAACTGACAGCTTGCTAAAAGATCATTTTTTAATATAAAATTGAGCACTCTAGTTTTGATATATTTTTCCAGAATTTTTGCGAAATGGTCGGTTAGCGATATTGGTCTGTAATTGGCACAGTCTGTTTTTGTTCCCACTTTGTAGATTGGTGTGATGTGTGATATTTTTAATTTATGAGGGAAAATACCGTGTTGAATACATAGGTTGAAAATATGAGTTATAGGTTTCAACATTTCCGCAGCAGCTATTTTGATTAGATTTGCACCGATGTCATCAGGACCATTTGCGGAGTTATTTTTTATCTGACCAATATGGTCTAACACCTCAGTTTCAGTAATTGGGTTTAGGAACAGAGACGATGGACATGGGTTTATAAAATAGGTATTGTTGTTTTTGTTTATATGGCTTGCAAGGTTCCCTCCCACATTAGCAAAGTACTTATTGAACGCACACGCCACCTCGTTGGGATTTTCTACGCTATTTATTAATTTAATTGTATTATCACTTGTTACTTCAAGGGTATAGCTTTGATGGGTAGGTGTGATGTTGTCACCCGTGCTGGAGTTAATGACTTGCCAGATTTTCCGCATATTTCCTGAAGCACTTTCAATTTTTATTTTACAGTAATTATTTTTAAGAGTTTAATTAAAGAGGTAACTTTGTTCCTGTAGTGAACATAGGTATACCGGAGTTCTGCATTTGCCGGTGCCTTTTTAGTCGAGTCGCAAGTTTATCACGTTTCCGAATTGAATTTATAACACCGTCGGTAATCCATGGTTTAATTTTATGTTTGGATGAATTGCTTTTTACATTTTTTTCTATAGTGGCCATTGATTTGTACTTTTGAACTGTGTTTATAAAATTATTATAGCTAATATTAGGGTTTTCTTCATTCATAATATCGTTCCATTTTTCTCCTTTAACTAACTGCAAAAACTGCTGCTCATTTACCAATTTTTTAGTTAAGATGTGTGGCATCTTCTGGTTATTGAATGTGCTTGGCTGATTGATATTTTTAACGACAACGAAAGTTCCGTAGTGATCGGTTATATGGAGCTTTAAAATACCTGCATATCTACTATTTCCGATGTCTGTTTTACAGAAAATGTGATCTGGACAGGTAGCGGAATTGTCCATTTCCCTAGTAGGAAGATTAATTAATGATTGAAATCCGTTTAAAGACATTTAGTTTAGGTATGTTGTAGCAATGGCATCGTTTTGTAAAATATTAATATTTATATCTCCAATAATTAGTTTTGTGCACAGACCTTGAGGTTGAGAAATTTCAGTCATTAATTGATTAGTAAATTCGATTTTATTAGTTGAAGGGGACCGGTATATTGCCCAAATATAGTAATGTTTGTTGTTTATATTTATATGTATTTTGGAACAGCAGGCTTCGGCAATTTTTATGTTATAAATAAAGCACGGATATATATGCACGATAAACTATTAAAATATGCGCATATATATGCACTGAAAATACCTAAAATGCTGTACTTTTTGTAAAATATGCACTATTATATGCAATGTTTTTTTAATTATTATGAGTTAAACGCTTAAAAATTTAATAAAAATTCCTCCATGTTTAAAATAATTATTGATATAATAAAATCCAAAGCTATAAATAAAATTAACCTATTGAACTATTACTATTAAAACTATAAACTAATTAATTAATTACTCACTTAATTACATAATTATACATAATTACGATTTCACTTTAAAAACTGCAGAAATAAAGCGCAAAAAAAAACTAGTTCTTCACAACGATTTGTCTGCCACTGGTTTACTGTAAAGTAAGAATGAAGGAATGAATGTACTTTCTAAAATTTCGGATTTTCTTTGATGACAATTTAAAATAACCCTTCACTATTATTAGAAAGATTCCCAGTCCCTAAGTACCTGATTTTAAGCTGGAACTTTCTGAACATGCATTTGCATAAAATCCGTGCTTTAGTTATAAACATGATAAATTAAACTGTGTTTTATGTAAAAAATTATTCCATCGGCTTTGTTATTTTTTGGGGCGACAATGTTAGTCTGATATCGAGGTATATGAAAAAAGTTAGTAGCTGTGTTGTCTAACCACGACTTTGACAAAATTATAAGGCCAAACATAAAATCCATCATTTGAAAAATTGTTAAGAATTCATCAAAATGTTTACTTACACTGCGAATGTTTAAGTGGAATATAGATAGGTCACTGATATCATTCACTCGGCCTTGAAGACGCTTGCCTAGGTCCGTGATATCAGCATGTAATTCTGTTTCAAAAGTTTCTTCTAAGGTGTTGATTAGTAAATCTGCCATTGTGCAAGAATGAAAAATAAGTTCTGAAGGTCCTACTTCAATATTTGAAATATGTTCATGTTTCCAAGTTTCTGATACTAATAATTATCGTCTATTGCATCAAACACTGTAATAACACTAACTGCACATGAGAAGGCTTGAAGTTTCGTTTTGATGTCAATTTTCTAACAACTTGCTGGCTCTTAACGACCGAGGTAATGATCATTAGTCGTTACACTTTAATATGATTATTAAGCTAATTAAAATTAATTAAATATATTTTTGAATTAAAGGAGCAAATTTTGGCATAATTGTTAAGGCAGGAATAAATCCTTACAGTTATTTTGAACTGGATTAATTCTCAAAATACCACACATCCTTCATCGGTGATTTAGAATATTCAACTTCCCGTCGTTCTTCCCATTTCTACAGTCGATGATTTCTATATCATTGAGAATTATTTGAAAGATGAAAATAATTTCAAAGCTTTTGTAAGTATATTAATCATTTTAGCTGTATTGTTACGTAAAATTTTAGTGTTTACATTTATCAAGTTTGGGAGGCAAAGTAGGAAGTCAACATGTACTACGGAGCTCCCAGAAGCGAGTTATCGTCAACTAACATCAGAAAAAGAATACCGAGCAGCAGTGAACCAATTTCGAAAAAATCGTTTCAGCTCTATTAGCCAGGTTGCTGAATTGTCGTTCGAAAATTGTATTCGTCCTGTCATTACAATTCGAGATGAGGTAGGTCAATTAACTGTAGTATAGTCCATTCCACGGGAAACAATACTCTTGCATTGTTTCGTAAAATCCTTCACTAATCTTTTAGAGACAAATCCGTGTAAAGGACTATAGACGATCACTACTAATGGTATGGTTGTTTTTTTAAAGGATTTGTGGCAGAGAGGCCAATCCTTTCCAAAACTTCGCCAGCGGCGCCTGGCAAATAGTCAACGGCAACTTCTTTTAAAACGCTTGCATGTATTAGCTAATAATCCAAATGACCTACGTCAATTGCGCCCTTTATGGTCGCACGAAAAACTTTATATAAACCTTAGCCCACAGAAATGCGCCTTAATAATTAAGCGATTTAACTCTTTATCAGTTTACCATCCAAAAACAGCACGTCAGGCAAAGGGACAGGGAACGCGCACAAACAAAAGAGGCCCTTAAGAGACAGGACCCTAGTCGCCTCAGCAACATTGATAAACTAAGCTTGTTTTACAATATGGAACCTTTTGAATTAATAGTAAAAATACGGACGAAAGGGTTGGAAGCAGCTATACAGGAGTTTTTACAGCTAATCGATACGACCGCTTATGAAATTTTCCTAGCCATGAGAGACACTATTCTTCGCCGGGACGATTCGGGCGAGTCATATTATCAACAAGCGGAGAAACTTTGCAAACATAGGTTGTCTAAAATCACCTTCAGCACAGAAGAATGGATCACGACGTTTACAGCATTGAATATAGATGAGAAAAATTTTTCCAGATTAAAAAAAAAACATGCGGCATTTTGCACTACAAAAAAGTTTGTAAAAATTATGATGGATTTAATTAAAAAAAGAGGAACATGCTGGATGTGTTGTTCTTTTTCATTGAGATACATCGGCATTACGGTCGGTCTGTTAGAGAGTGTAAGGGCTATGTTGTGCAAACGTTGTTAAACAAGTCGCCTTTAGAATTGCTGATACTGTTAGCGTTAACACTCCATATGTCAAAAATAAACCAATCCATCAGAGCTACATTTACTTTCAAACAGGTAGGTACATTTATTATCAAAGCCAACTTGACCACAGATTTTAACACACCCTACATCGTTCACAATTTCTGTTTTTTTGCAGTTACAGAGCCTCTTGAGACATGCTTATAAGACTTATGTTCACATAAGTGAGTTGGTATACGTTGCGGTTCATTAAGATATGATTAGATGTTACTCAGTACGAATCCCTCATCCGAAGTAAAAAGCTTCGAATTGTGGGTGTATAATGACGAGTGTGTCATACAGTAAATTGTTCTATGTAGAAATAAATGCAGAACGATTAGATTTTGTAAATTCTATTTTTACCAGGCATGCAAACATATTCGTACATCTAATCCAACGTATACCTGCTACAGCGGAGTTCCCACTAGACGTTACGGCCTTTGCATCCTTAACCAACCAGGCTATAACAACCCGCACCCTCTCAACTTTAATAAATGAATCAATTTTCCTAAATTGTTTATTCCCAAATGGGGCAGGGTAAGAGGTTTTTTGTACACACGATACATTATGTTCATTATTTCAATATTTTTAGGCCTGCTACCAGAGATAAATAATTGCTGACCTATTGGTCGCGTGATACAGATACGTAGTGTGGGTAGATATTCTCATTTAACTGTTATATTCACCCACCGGAAAAGAACAAAATTTTGTTCGATCGCATGTTAATAAGTTCATTAATGTTAATAAATAGTTCATTTGTCTACAGCAGTTCATTTGTCTACTTTGGTTACTGTTCAGCTCAACTGTCAAACATTTATTTAGTGCTTTAGCGAAAGTTAATAAGACAATAATGAGTGGTGTGTTAAAGAAAGGGGTGGTACGGTTTACTCGAGATGTAAGGAGCGCGGTGAACGCAGCGTATAGCGATCCTCTGCCCTCAGGCATCAAACTACGAATAACACCTTTAAAGAAACGAAGCGTATTTAGACTAATCTCTGTATTTGAAGAAGCTGAGGTCCGCAATCTTCAACCTTGGGCTTTCTCATCTATGTTCACTTTAACATATTTCCTACATAAACAGTAAGTACTAACAGTTCTTAGGTGGTCGAGACAGCCACCGTTGACGTATGACCCTGTATTTTTATTAATCACTTATTTTTTTTTGCATTTTCAGTCGAAAGAGTAACGGGCTAGAACTGCAACTTTGTTATTCAAATTTAAAAAAAAATAGAAAAGTTCCGAGCATCTCGGATTTAAAAATCCTAATTAACATTCACATTCTACAACAACGAAGTGATAACTACGGAACAGACGCGCATCAGCAGAATCGTGGTTTGACCGTCACCGAGGTAGATAACTGCAGGTCCATGTTGAGGGGGAAGGTTTGCATATCGGAAATGCAGTCGTTGCTTCAGAATCCCAAAATATTGAGACTACATGACCTCTCCGACTTTGAAAATGATATGAGGCTTTTCTTTAAAATCTATCAACAGAAAAACTATATGTTACCGAAACGCATCCTCAAACGCTGTTTAATATGGAGTGCCGGGGATGGCGTTTCGGAAACGTGTAACCGCCCCACTGTTAGAGGATGACAGTAGTGACAATGAAGATAACGTGGAAAAGAAAGAAGCAGAGGCGGTTGCGTTGGCGGCGATAACACCCAATGAAGTGGGACTGATGGCTGTTGGGCCCATCGCAGGAGAACAGACCGTCGAAGATACTATTGCAGTAGTCGAGTAAGTTACTCATAAATTGATAAATGTAAATTTCTATAACTGACAGATGTATTACACCTTTTTTTAGTGATGATGGCGAGATCGTCGGACACTTCGGCGCCTGTGCTTCTGACGAGGCGCAAGAACAGGTATTAGTTCCACTTCTTGGTCCCAATGAAGAAATTGAAATTGACGAACTGGAGGTCGTGGCTGAATAGGAGGCGGAGGAGGAGGAGGAGCAGGAAGAGGAGAAGGAGGACGAGGAGGAGGAGGAGGTGAAACAGCATCCTGATAGTCGCAAACGACCGCCATCGTCATCAATTGGTAAAAAGAGCAAGCGAACCAAGGTGTCCCGGCCGGTCTTCTCGGTGGGGGACCGGGTTCTTGTGAGCTTCATAGGTTGGCCGTTATGGCCGGCCACGATTGTCTCAGTGGCACGTACACACTATAAAGTTATAGTTAGTGATACATCAGAGCCGATCACATACACGGTACCAAAACGGTTGGTGCAAGCAATGGACGAGGAGTGTTGAGAAGTCACTTGCCGACCATCAAAAACATCAAACGGAGACAACAACTCGCGCGAGCAATGGTATCAATGAATATTGAAGTGCGTACCACAAAATCTTGTTCCCCTGTTACGTAAGGGAGAAATGATGATGATGATGATGATGATATTGTAAAAAATACAGTTGACGTAAATATGTGTAAATATATTGTAAAAAATACAGTTGATGTAAATATGTGTAAATATATTGTAAAAAATACAGTTGTTGTAAATATATTGTTTCTAGATTCGTTTTTTTTTTTTTTTTTCAAAGTCCGGTAGGTGAATATAACAGTTAAATGGGAATATCTACCCACACTACGTTTCGTGACGTCAGAGATATGTTTTTTCTAAATTGTGTTCGATCGCTCGAACGGATTTCGAAAAAATCAACGTTGGCCGGTTTCTAGCATCAAGCGCCAGACATTCCATCGATAAAATCTCGTGTGCGGATTTTTGGGTCCAAAGCCAGAAAGAAGCCGGGGTGCCTATTGTACATATATAACCCCCGGCTTCTTTCTGGCTTTGGACCCGAAAATTCGCACACGAGATTTTATCGATGGAATGTCTGGCGCTTGATGCTAGAAACCGGCCCACGTTGATTTTTTCGAAATCCGTTCGAGCGATCGAACACAATTTGGAAAAAACCTAACTCTGACGTCACTTTTTTTTTGCAAAGTCCGGTAGGTGAATATAACAGTTAAATGGGAATATCTACCCACACTAAGAACGGGTTTTTTTCAAAGTCCGGTGGGTGAATATAACGGTTAAATGGGAATATCTACCCACACTGCATACGGGTAGATATTTCCAGAAAACTGATATATTCACCCACCGGACTTTGAAAAAAAACAAAACAGAAAGAAGCCGGGGGTTCAATATGTACAATAGGCACCCCGGCTTCTTTCTGGCTTTGGACCCGAAAATCCGCACACGAGATTTTATCGATGGAATGTCTGGCGCTTGATGCTAGAATCTTAAAGACATTCAATTTCATAAATGTACAAATTGACTGCTGACATTATTCTAAGCTGTACGTAAACCTGTCTACATGAGTCACGTTTACCCAAATTAGCCAGGATACGTACAGCTTTCTTCTGTATTTTTAGTAAATCCGGCATGTATTGCGAATTTCCCCAAAACAAAATCGCGTATAGTAGTATTAATTCAAAATAGGCAAAGTACACTGCTCTTAGTGTCGAGTTACTGCAAATTGGTTTTAGTCTGCAAATGGCAAAGATTGCTTTATTTAGTTTTGACCTTAATGTTTCATAGAGTGTTTGCCATTTTAGATTTGAATCTAGATAAACCCCTAAAAGTTTACACTTATCAACGAAGAAAATTTTTTTTGTTTTGGAATGTTATGTTATTTATATCGACTTTTTTTGAAGCATTGTTGACATTTACAGGCCAGAAAATTCCAATTGTGGGAAAAGTTTATTTAGATTTAACATTTAAAAACAAATCATTAATAAAGGTTGAATTTTATGTAGACAAAAGTAATAATGGGTCGATCATTGGTCTAAATACGAGTATTGACTTAGAAATCATTAGATTTGAAGATGACACTAATATAAAAAAAATTTATAGTATAAATAATGAAACTGGTCAAAAATAGCACTTAATAAATAAATATAAACATTTATTCCAAGGAATAGGCAAAATTGGTAAACCATACAAAATTGAAATTGAAGAAGGTGCTATACCAGTAGTAAATCCTATTAGAAATGTGCCATTTGCCCTACATGATTAGTTTAAAAAATGTTTAGAAAATTTAGTAAGTGAAAAAATAATCGAAAGAGTTGAAGGAAGTACAGACTGGGTTAATTCTTATGTTTTAGTTAAAAAGAATGATGGCTCTTTGCGAATCTGCTTAGATCCCAAAAATTTAAATCAGGTAATCAAATCAAGAAAATTTGCCTAATATGGATGAAATTATTTCAAAATTAAATGGATCTACAAAATTTACAATGTTAGATGCAGCTAGTGGTTTTTGGAATGTTCTATTGGATAGGGAGTCCACTAAGTTATGTACATTTGCCACTCCTTTTGGTAGGTTTATTTTTAAGAATGCCATTTGGCATAAAAACTGCATGCGAGGTCTTTCAGGAATGATTTTAAGATATTATTGCAGAAAATGAGGTAGAAATATACATTGACGACATTTTAATTCATGGTAGGACAGAAGAAGAGCACGACGAAAGACTGAAAAAAGTTTTCGAAAAAGCTCAAAAATATAACGTAAAATTCAATTTAAATAAGTGTAAATGTGACCTTAACGAAGTTAAATATTTAGGGTATAAATTTTCCAAAAAAGGCGTTGCAGTAGATGAGGAGAAAGTTGAGGCGATAAAGAACATGCCTACACCAAAGAATAAAAAAGACGTACAAAGATTTTTAGGATTTATTACGTATGTAGGAAGATTCATTGAAAATTTATCCGAAAAAACTCAACCATTACGAGAAATAATTAAACAAGAAAACATATTTGTATGGGGTGATAGACAAAATAAAACATTCAAAGAATTAAAACAATTAGTAATGGATAGGCTAAAACCAATCACTTTATCGGTAGATGCATCTCAATCCGGGTTAGGCGCGGTACTACTTCAGGAAAATAAACCGTGTGCTTATGCCTCCAAGGCAATGATAGAAACGCAACAGAGATACGCGCAAATAGAAAAAGAATTGCTAGCCATTTGCTTTGAGGTCGATAAGTATTATCAATATGTTTATGGAAGAAAATTCACAGTTGAAACGGATCATAAACCACTTATCTCGATTTTCAAAAAACCACTAAACTCATGCCCCGCAAGGCTACAAAGAATGTTACTATCACTACAAAAATATGAAATCAATTTTACATATAAACCAGGAAAACATCTTATAATTGCAGACACCTGACATATGAGGACAATTTACAAGTTGAGGCTCAAGTTTGTTTAATTCAAAAAAATTTAATAATCACTGACGAGCGTCTCAATCAATTAAAAACAGACACCGAAAAAGATGAAGATTTGAATTCATTAAAAAATTACATAAAAAACGGGTGGCCTAATTTAAGTAAAGTACCTAGTAATTTAAAACCATATTATAAGTTAAAATCAGAAATAACAACAGGGACAAATGGATTGATTTATATGGCACAGCGAGTCATAATTCCTCAATCCTGGAGAAATAAAATCTTAAGCGACATACATACAGGTCATTTCGGAATTAACAAATGTATTGCTCGTGCAAAAAACATGGTACACTGGCCAAATATAACATCTCAAATTGAAACTTTAGTAAATAGATGTCAGGTGTGCAATACATATTCTAATTCAAATAAAAAAGAACCAATGATATCACATGAGATAATACAAAAACCGTGGCAAAAAGTAGGGGTAGATCTTTATGAACTACAGGGGGAGATGTACATCATTGTGGTGGACTACTATTCCAAATATCCCGAAATTGCAAACCTACACAAGAACTTAACTGCAACTAACATCATAAACAAATTAAAATACATTTTTGCCAGGCATACCCAAAATTGTAATGTCGGACAGCGGCAGGCAATTCACAAGTACGGAATTTAAAACATTTGCAGATTAGTGGAATTTTCAAACAATTACTTCTTCTCCACACTATCAACAGTCTAACGGACAAGTTGAAAGGACAATCCAAACAGTAAAAAAATAATCAAAAAATCAAAAGAAAATGGGGACGATGCGATGTATACTTATCATTACTAGCATTTCGTAATACACCAGTGTATAACATATATACTCCCTCCCAAATTCTAATGTCTAGATATTTACGCGACAATTTATTAATAAACGACAGCAAACTAAATTCGAAATTAGTTAACAAAACAGAATTGAAGAACAAAATTGTTACAACACAAAATCAAAACAAAAATTATTACAATCAGAAAGGGGTACAGTTACAAGACGGGTATAGCATCGGTACAAGTATTTGGTACCAAGATCACCCAATGATAGAAATCATAACCTGTCCGATTCTGAACAATTGGTTTGTGAAATTGATTCAGAAGACGAAGGCGATGATATTAATGTAGCACAAGTGGATAGCAGGGACAGTGAAGATATAAATGTAGCACAAAGTGATAGAAGTGACAGTGAAGTAGTTCAGTCGATGGTAGACGATAATGAAATAACCAGTACTCTCCCTAGTAAGAGACAAAGATGTATACCAAATATGATAAAACACTATATACTATACTAACACAATGCATGTACTTAACTTAGATTTAAAGACTGATAAAATTTGCTCAAAACTAATTAAAATAATAAGTTGAAAATAGCATAGGATAAAGTTATGATTGTTTACGTTAATATCTGTTATGTAACATGTTATTAATTATTTATAAGTTATAGCATAATTTTAAATAAAAGAAAAGAAAAAGGGAAATGTAGGATAGGTTGCATAACCTGCGGCTACCTATTTGTAACTACCAACAATAAAGGCAGTTTAAGCTCAACCCTTGTTTGACTTACATGACAATCTCCTAACGTCATTTCGAAATCCTGCAACACCAGTTGAGGAAAGGTACAATGAAGCACATATCAAGACAACAAATTCAGTTGAACGCTGTTTCGGTATTTTAGAAAGCCCGTTTCCGTGCAATACATGCTTCTGGAGGTGTGCTTATGTACACTGCCCAAAAAGTGCAGACAATTATTATTGCAGCTTGTATGTTGCATAACATGTGCATCAATGAAGGTGTTCCTATAGAACACGATCAGTTAATTCCACTGGATGCCCAACCGCCACAACAGGAGATTCACAATGAACCAGTCGTTGGCGCTCATATAAGACAGTCAGTTGTGGCTCGTTATGAACAGTAAAACCACTGTTTTAAAAATGTTTAAAATGTTCTGTATTTTATATTAATAATTTTAACATTGCAATCAATATTTAACAGGTAGTAATTAGAGCAAACCTATTCTTCAAAGACATGTTACTTATGAATGTGGGATGGAAAAAGTTTTCCAGAATTAACAACTTATTAACCTTTACAAATTCAGTTAAACGATTTTAGTGACTTCACCTTTGGCAGTGACACAGAGCGTCTCCCAACCATTAATTAGAGACGCTGAGATCGACTTGTCAAATGGATATTGATATCGTACCTCTAGGTACACCATACGAAGTCCTTCGAGCCAGGATTATATTGATTATCCTGACTCGAACAGCAGCTATTCCTGCAAAACGATGTGATTTGTGTATTTTATCACAAAGTATTGATGGTTGGAAGTTGCCTGAGCCAACGTTGACAAGATCATGGTTCACCCCATCACCACTATCACACAGATGCAATGATAACTAAGCACACTGACAGTACCAGCAACAATTGTGCCTCCAAGCACACCGCCAGCACCATTATCAGGGTTGTAAAACAATGAAAACATAGAATTTCAGCAAAGTTTTATGTTTGAATTGCCTGATCCACCGCTACCGTTAAATTTACGGCCTGTGAGTGTTATAAAATTAGGACAAAGGGTGAATCATATTCGTACAATAACTATGTTGTATAATAATATAGAAAATAAAAATTCAATATATTTAACCTCAGTTTTTTTATTTCATTAGTATAAGTTGTTAAGCTTTTATACCGGATTCAAAGGTGTACATAGGGATTTAACATTGTATTGAACGTTTCTGCTGATTCCTGCTCGCCAATTCAACTTACAGGAATGGTAATGGTATTAATTGAGAGGTAAACTTATTGCGCTTCAAATGGCAATAATAATAAAATTCAATGTGCTATATTTATTTTAAAAACGATTTAAAATTTTGCGATTTTTAAATATGACGTGCCATGATTTTCAAATTTTAAAGCATTTGTCAAAAAATTTGATAATTTAGTTGGCGTAAATTAGTGGATTTCTGTAAATGACAACTAATTTAACAAAAATTTGAAAATCATGGCACGTCATATTTAAAAATCGCAAAATTTTAAATCGTTTTTTTGAAAATAAATACAGCAAATTTAATTTTATTATTAGCGCCATTGGAAGCACAATAATTTTACCTTTCAATTAATACCATTACCATTCCTGTAAGTTGAATTGGCGAGCAGGAATCAGCAGAAACGTTCAATACAATGTTAAATCCCTATGTACACCTTTGAAACCGGCCACGCGGTATAAGCTCGTGACGAATACCTGTATCTGCTTTAATGTAAACAAAAATATAAAAAAATCGAACAAAAAGAACTCTATAAGTATAAGAGTAAAAACTCTGTATGAGAAAACGGCTGGAGGAAATTAGTATAAGTGAATTGGTAATTAAGCAGCCAATGAAAAAATTACAATTATTCTTGAACCAGTCTTTAATTAAAAAGAAAGGAGAAGAATTTGTGTTATACGTAGAAATATCATCTACAATTCTTTATTTAAAAAGAAAGGAGATGGAATGTTGTTTAAATAAAAACATATTGTACTTTGAATGGATATGTGTATTTAAAACTGTATTTAAGTATTTTTAATACTGTTTAAATTTTACCGCCTTCAGCCATTTTTATTTTTCCTTATCAGTTTATTTTTGCCTTCAATTTTACTTCATTCTCTGACATGGTCGTCTAACGCTCATACAGGTTTTAAAATAAAATTTTCTATCATGTCGTGAATTAATTTTAAACTGTTTCTTACTGTGTTAGTTGTTTTATTTTATTTTATCTACAATGGCATTTTAGGTGTCTCTTTATTTTTCATTAATTTAAAAAAAAAATAAAAAAATAATTTTTTTTTGAATTAAATTATACTTAAATGCGTCTTTCACTTACCTAATTTTAACTTTTTTCCCTTCACAGATTATAATTATAACATTTAATTTTACCCATTTTTCCCTCATCCTATTTTAAATCAATTATTACATCTTGATAAAGTTTACAAGTTAAACGAAACGTCGATACTTTATTCTTCAAATTGTTCCATCGCATTTTTAAATACACATATCCATTCAAAGTACAATATGTTTTTATTTAAACAACATTCCATCTCCTTTCTTTTTAAATAAAGAATTGTAGATGATATTTCTACGTATAACACAAATTCTTCTCCTTTCTTTTTAATTAAAGACTGGTTCAAGAATAATTGTAATTTTTTCATTGGCTGCTTAATTACCAATTCACTTATAAAAAGAACTCTTATCTCGGGGCTTAATGATGCTCCGTCTTGGATCAACAAAATATCACTTGTGGCTCCACTATTTAGCAATACTTTCAATTAGACAAAAAAAATTTAAATGAAAACAGCAAATTAAGTTTCAAGCAGCCATCACAAAAAATTTATTTACAAAAATAAACACAAAAAAAAAATATATCCTATCTTCCCTAGACTTAAATTCAAAGGGAGAAAAAAAAATTCCTTAATATTAAACAATAAAATTAACTTATCTTAAAAACTGATGCTGGGCTATGGCGTTCAAAACTGTGCTTCCTTTCTAATTCAAGAACCTGCGTCAACTTCAATCGACATTTATCTCCAACCGATTCGATCCAAAATGGCTGCTTCAACATTCGAAAACAACAACAAACTTTGTTTTTTGGCTTTGGAGAACGACACAGTTCTTTCAAGGCTCTTCTATTTATCACCTCGTTAAAAAGTTTTCCAATCTCCATGGCAAGAGGAAATTCTGGTAAATAAATGAAAAATCGTTCTTTGTTTAAGTAGTACCTTTATTTTTAATAGTATATTAAGTATTAAGAACGGTAAGGGATGTTTATCGGTCGATGACAATTGGGGAGTTTGGGGAGGAGCGAAGCGACGACCCCAATTATTGTCGGAGACCGGTAACCCTTAACGTTCGACATGCATATAACGTTTTTTTGCACGATCGCAATAAAAAAAATTGATTTAAAATAGTTATATTTCAAAATGATAAATGTACCTATATAACCTTATTTTTTTATAAATTGACTGACAGCCACGGTAACCATAGTTATCATGTCTACAATATAATGAATTATACTACTTACTGTTCTAGAACGGTAAGTGAATTACTTACTGTTTTGTTACACCTAGCAACCAGTAAATACAGCTTACTGTACTGGCATCGAATCTAGTAAGAAAACAAAACAGACCGATCGTGCAAAAAATATATTTTTTGCGCTACTGAGCTGTATTTCATTGTTTACCGCGACTGTTTCCAAGACAGTAAGTTATGTTTACTAGTTGCTAAGGATAAAGTCGTCGGTGAAATACTTTGGGGTTCTAGAACGGTAAGTAAATTTATTTAAAACGAATGGGCCATGTAATTTGATATACAGGGTAGCTATTAAAGATTGGACCAAAGCCGTGGCGCTCAAACGCTTTGAGATTTTAATTTGAAATTTGGAACACTTGAATACATCACTTCGCATATTTTACAGTATAGAAAAATTTTCTTTGACTCATACTTTCGGAGCCCGGCCGCCATCTTGAATTTTCTTAAATGATAATAGGGGTAATGCAATACATCATTACAAAGCTTGATTATTTTGCTTTCTAACCATGGTAAATTAATATGGAGTTACATAATAAAATAATGCAAAAAAATTAGAAAACAATTTGCAACAGACGGCTACCTATTGTATGCTTCAAATCTAGGTAGCTCTGCATTAACACAACGTCAAAATTAAACAAAAAACAAAACAAACAAACAATGAAGAAACAAGGTACCTACTAGAATTAAACAAACAATTCTAAAAGTTGAAAAACAAATACCATATTGTGATTGTTAAAAGTATGGTATCAAAAAAACTGCTTAAATTCAAGAAGATGTTAAAACTGTTTTCTGTCACCATACCTAATCAGTTTCTGTCAACCAATCTATGTTTAACAAAATTCAGATTGTTAAATTTCTACGAAAAGTATGACAATGTCATCTGCTAAACAATTATTGATTGTTTGTTTGTTTAATTTTGAAGCTCTGTTAAAGCAAAGCCACCTAGAATTAAACCATACCATAAATAGCCACCTGAGCGTACGGCAAATTGTTTCCTAATTTTTCACCATTATTTTCTTATGTAACCCCATAATAATTTACCACAATTAGAAAGAGAAAACATTAAGCTTTCTAATGATGTATTGCCTTACCTCTATTACCATTTAAGAAAATTCAAGATGGCGACCGGGCTCCGAAAGTATGAGTCAAAGAAAATTTTTCTATACTGTAAAATATGCGAACTAATGCCGTATTGAAATGTTCCAAATTTCAAATTAATATCTCAAAGCGTTTGAACGCTACGACTTTGGTCCAATCTTTAATAGCTACCCTGTATTAATGTCAGTCACAAATGTCAGATTAGATAAATAAAATGAATGCAATTTTCAATGTTAGTTAAAACAAGTCCTGGAGCTTTTAATTTCTTGTTTCTTGTAACAAAGTACGCCATCAAAGTTTTTTCATGAATATATGTACTTTTCTTGGTACACCAATTTTTAAAATGATTGTAGGCACCTTTGTAGCGCTCTCTGGACGTATCACGAATGAGAACCGAACACCCCACATTCCAAGCTTTTTCTATTTCGTTTTCGGAATCACTTTCATTCATTTTTAGCACCTTATCGTTCTTAATACTTAATATACTATTTGCACGAACGGTCTTTTTTGTTTACTTACTAGATTCGATGCCAGAACAGTAAGCTGCATTTACTGGTTGCTAGGCATAACAAACCAGTAAGTAATTCACTTACCGTTCTAGAACAGTAAGAGCCGGTTTATTCACCTACCAGTGAAGTTGCCAGTAATCTTACTTCACAGTTTAGGACTAATAAACGAATATTCACCATCAAGTAAACTACTTGTGACCTATAAATGCATTACGGGGCAGATTAACTTATAGGGTACTTTTTCCGTCAAGTAAAATTTAATGCTTAGTTAGTTATATAAAATTATTGATAATGGAAATTTTGGATGATGCAGACGAAAATTTCGTCTTCATCATTCAAAAACAGTTAATGTTGAAGTAGAAATAGTCAACATATTAAATCGCCAAAGACGAGTTTATCGTACAATCAACTGGTACGTTCATGTTGATATTTTGATCGGTGGCACTCATATTAGAATTCAATCCTTAGGTATATGTTGTGCCTATTATTAGTAGGTATTATTGGTCTTATTAGTAGATTATTTTGGACAGTTCTGGGACACTCCCCCCACTCCTAACCTTTTATCCAAGGTCAAGGTCAACTCTCAAGGTCAAGGTCAGAGCTCAAGGTCAAGGTCAGATCTCAAGGCCAATGTTCAATGCCGAAGGTCATTGTCCTTGAATATTAACCAAGGTCACTCCCTTAGACCAAGGCCGAACGCAAGACTAGAGCTAGTAATTGAAACAGTGTAACATTTAATAATTTTATTTAGAAATGGTATACATTTATGAATACAGTATTTATTCACACAGTATTACATTTGAACATGTCGAGTATCCTCAAAAAATATCAATTTTCTTGCATGTGTTGTCCTCATGAAAATCAAGATTATCAAAATCTCCAGTAATTTCTAGGTGTATACGATTCAAGTATTTTGAGTTCTTCAAAGCAGCGTTCTTGATAAAAGTTTTGTCGAACCACTCATCGAATCGGGTATCACAATTTACTTCGGTATGTGGAATATCAATACTTTTAATTCCTTTGCTAATACAGCTGACCCTTTAATTTGCAAACGCTGATCACAAGAGTTGTCTAGCATCACTAGTAAGTTATTAATAATTTGCGGTTTAACTTGTAGCATACAACAATTGTAGCAGTAACCTAAAGAAGCTACACCATCTAATACGTACTCAACAGTCAAAGTTGGGTGCAACATGTTTACAGCTCAAGATAAATTTTCAACTGCAGCAAAGTAGTTGTAACATCTTTTATATAGTTAGGGAAACACAGAATTAAAGTTTCTTAATATAAGTTTTATTACATTTAAACAAAGTAATACAAACAATAGGATTATTTAAAACAATGTCTAGAAATGTGCGAAAGCAGTGTGTTTATACCAAGTTGAACGTTCCGACCTGAGTCAGTATTTCCAGCAACATCTTCGCCCCTTTGAGTGTGTTTATTCGATTGCAATTTGTTTTCTAGTAGTTTTAGAAGATAATCAATTCCATTCAAGTTGGCAGCTAATTCGAAACCGTTCAGAGTGTTGAAAACCTCATCCAGCAAACCCTTAGCAATTTTAAATTCATTCATTAAATTAGCAAACTTGCAGCTTTGAGACCATCGGAGGTGTTCAGTTAGAGGATCATCCGCAGATTCCCACTCATAAATTCGAATTCCGCAGGAGTAGCATTGAACGTCGTCAACACCTTCACAAGCACGAAAGAAACCTGCACTGGCAAGGGATTCAGGAGATTGAGTCCTGATCCAATTTGTGCGAAATGTTTTTAAACGTTCCAAATACGATTGGTAATGTTGACCGTTAACTTCGAAACACATGTTGGTTGTAGATGACTAACAGGAAGCTGCTAGCCCGTGTTTATATAGTAGAAGTCGAATGGGCGGAGTCATATTGGTTGAGGTTAAGTGTGGTTGGTTCAGTATTACTGGTCAGACCAGAAATACGCAATATGACCCAAATACGGATCGATACATCGAACCATAAATTTTAGTATTGGGTCCACAACCTGTTTCCTGTAGCAGTGGTGAAGCGATCCGTTGATAGGGAACGGTCGGCTGGTAAATTTCACCACGTCCTGGAGGAGCTCTCCGTGACTCATTGTCGTGCAGTGAATTGTTGCAACCGCATATAGTTGGCGATCCTCTGTCGGTGTTGATGGTGGACTTGGTGGTGCATCAACCGGAAACACGCCTCCGACAAACTCTCGAAACAGATTATAAAAGTAGTATTGGTCTTCCAGAGGAAGAACTTCATTAAAGTCGTTGTATACGAATGCCGCCATGGTAGGAAACTGATTGGTGTCACTTTCAAAATTCGATTAAATAGTGAACGTTGAACCTTGAACGGTAGCGGAACTGGTAATTTCAAGGTGAACAAGTAGACTGTCAAAAAGACCTTGAAGAGTTCCCCCACCCACTACAACCCCACTCTCACCCCCACCCTTACCACCAACCTTCCCCAACCCCACCCCGCGAACTCATGTAACCTTGAAATATGTGTATATATGAATAGTTTTGAATCTACGGAGGTTAGTTCCAAATCGTCAGTGTGTAATAAGCCGTTCGTAACGTAAGAAACAAAAGTGCTATGGATAATTTATTACAGTGTATCGAAAATGCTGCGAATCAAGTGAAGCATAAATCTGCTGAAGCGTCTGTGATAAGCAGTGCAAAGTATTGTCCAGTACTACTACGACGTCGAAGCTATCCTCTCAATAAATCGAGGAGTAAATTCGTTGTTGTTGGTTTCTCTGGCTACACACCGTTTACACCTGTTATACAGTTGCATGGTGTTAAACATGATTTGGTAACATTAGACGAGACTGAATTGAAAATTCTGTTTGAAAATCGCGGAGCAATAGCAAATTATTTCGCAAAAGATGTTCAACTACAGTCATTGAATTTAAGCGGTTCAAAGAAAATTAACTTTCAAACAGTGGGTCCAGTCAAAGTAATATGTGTTAAGGACCTCACTGAAGGTGGTGGTGAAATTTATCTTGGAGTCGAGTCGTTGTTGGAATTGTGGAGTTTACAGCATTTAATTGGTTATGGCGCTGAAATGCTGAAAACATTGGAATTTTCAACATTTTATACAAGTATTATAAAAAGTGTCGCTCAAATATCAGGAGACGTAAAACAAAACATTGAAAGTATTTTGTTAAATCTGAATATCAAATCAGAAAACGTTGAGTGCATGATTGAAATGCTAAAATATTGCGAGGATATAATAAGATGCGATATTGAACTTGAACAATATTTACAAGTACAGACGCAATAATTAAATATGTGGATGGCTTATGCAGAGGCTTCCAGGCCAACGGCCACGGACTTACGTACATCAATAATCAGAGCTGAAAGTGAGTTTAGCGACTTAGTGTTCTATTACGAACACGAAAGTGTGTATAACTTTTGGAGCTACTGTAGCAGTGGACTAGAAGAACTTGCAAAATCGGCCAAATTGTATGAACGTGCTGCATCCCTTTGTCGCGAATTTCTAGACGGTGAAATTTCTGTAACGAACTTGATTGCACAACTGGACCGTATGAAGTTGGACACGGAAGAAATTAAGAAATTTAAGACTTTGGAAGATCGTAATGATGGTGGTAAAATTTGATATGACTAGAAACAAAGTGTATAATATGGTTGCATGGAGATATGCCTATGAAGCTGCTAGAAAAGGAACGTGGCAAATTGCAGCGTTAGATCGTAGCAGATTTAAAAGAAGAATTGTAGAAACGGCTACGGTCCTGGAGGAGGTTTTGAATGTGAATCATAGGACTCTCGTATATATTGAACGTTTTTTATAACTTTATTAACAATATTAACTGTGTTAACTTAACTATTACTAGCTTTTAGATAATAATGTACTATAAATGTATTAATCTTGTAGTATGTGCGTATTGGAAATAAATATATCTCTTAACTAATTTTATTTGAAATTTATTAAATGAAACTATTTCGTAAATAAAAAGATTTATTGAAAAACTATTATTGCATTACATAGTGTTGGTATAAATGATAAACGTTGGATAAAGCACAGTAACAAAGCGTTTTCAAATGATACATGCAGGCTGGTTTAGATGCGGTTAAAGCGAGGTGTTCTTCAATTTCAATGATGTTTTTGCAGGTATATGCTCTTAAAAATTTAGCCTTCTCATTCCCTTTTATATAAATGACATCAGCATCTCGAACAAGTCGCTGAAAGATTTTTGGAAAAAGGAAGACTGGTGTATGTCCATCATCCCAATTAATACAATGGTGGTTATTCATCAACCAAGTAGCTTGCTGCTGAAACTGGTGGGGTAGTGTTGAGAAGGAAAATGGGGATTTAAAGATGTGATGTGAAACAGTCTTTCCATCATACGCAGCTAATTCTTTTGGAGTAAATTCTTTGTCAGACGTCTTGAAACCTTGAACATCCACTATAACAAACATATTGATGCTTCAGTACTAGAAGCGACACTGCTTCTTCGAAGGTGTCCGACCAACTGGAGTACTAATCATTTAAAGTTGTTTAACCGCTTTCGTCAGAGCATTATACGAAAAAACGCGATCATGCAACACCAAGCAATACGCTGTTGTATCGTCGGCCACGTTGGTGGCTGTTTCAAATTCTAATCTAAACACCACTGCATTCGCCTGAATGTAGTCTTTTTGATTTGAGCAATCTACAACAATAAGAGGAGCTACTTTCTTGAAGTCCGGTAGAGATAGCATAGGCTCATCGTGTTTCTTGTAATATGTTGATTGGAAGTGGGAATACATGTCGTATAGGGTTGCATAATGATTTATTAGCGATATCGATATTCAAATTATCATATGGATATCTTTCGGTGTTCAAGTATACTCTAATATTTTTGATATTGCAATTATCGAATGAACTCGAAACTTTATTTAATTGTCCAGATCGAGCCGTTTGGAAACCAAGTATAACTTGTCGAGGTGTTTGCAATTTTGTGCTGGTTGCGATAGCATGAGAATGGAGAGTATTGGTATGCACACCAGAGATTACATGAAGTTGCCAACTGCGAAACGCAACTTGTGTGTCGATGTTCTTATCAATGTATTTGGTTAAAGCCAGTTCCTGCGCAAGGCCTGCTGTAATATGGGGAACTTTCCAATAAATTTTGTCAATCTGAACTTTGATTGCATCAGTCGCCACGGCGTTGGCAAGATAAACAGCATCGTCATCAGCATTACTTCGAATTAATACCAATTCTTGTCGGATATTCAATACAACCTTATTATAATCTTCAGCGAACCCCAACAAGGTTCTGAGAGGGATGCAGACATTAAAATTACCGGAGGCATCCGTTATAGAACTTGAGCTATCAGGCAACCATCCGGCGTTTAGAAGTTTTTTAACATCTTCGGATGTATTGGAAACATAACCTTTCATAGTAGTTGTTATACCAGGCTTAGTTACAGAATCAACAACAACACCGTTCATTTCATATCGAATTTCGCTAAATAAGTGTGCGATACCATTATTTACAAATTTCGCGGTTGTAGGACCTCCCGCTGCTTTAAGTAGTTTTCCTTCTATGTACAAGTGGCTTAATCCGGGTAGAGTAGACATATCTTCTTGTATAGGTATTCGAATTTCATCATTATTGTTAAAACTGGTTGTGTACAGCTGATGGGTGTGGATTTGATTACTAACAATGGAATTGTCGACAAAGACCTTTTCACCAATATTCAAAATACTCATTGTAGCAACTTATAACCCAACGACTTGAAAAATGTTTTATTCTTGTTTGTTAACAGGTCGGAAGTCGATCTCTTACTGACCTTGGAGCGCTTGGAAGGGGGCTTGTTATATCCTTTTTGAACCGGCTGCAAAGGATTGCAACCGTAACCGTGCGAATGGAATATGAAACCCATTACACCTTCTTCAAATGTAAACCTACAGTTATGGTTTCTGAATTGAAACTGACCGGTCGATCGTCCTGATCAAGTATTTTAATTGTAATGTTCGTAATGGTTTTAGTACTGATAGGTAGATAAATAACTGGATTTGGAGACTCGACGATTTTGTAGCCAACCGGGACAGTAGGAAAGAATTGATGAATTGTATGGCTTGGTTTTCCATTGTTATAAGACCCCACAGAAATATTACAATGTATTAATATGGTATTAACTTGCATTTGGTTATGTGTTCAGATTCAACCACTTTATTTTTTGAATATATTTTTTTGTCGAATCCTAGTATATCCCTTATAGAGTTGTCATATTCGAAGTCTATTTCATGAGAGGCCTTAATCTGGGTTTTCATAGTGCTTGCATGTCCTCGCAGGTCCACGTATTCCCTGTCGCCAACATTACGATTTAATTGCGACTGTATGTATTGGTTGATGCCATTAAGTTCATAAGCACCTTTCGGAAATACAATATCTGGTCTACCGACGAGTCTAAATACATTTTTTGGCTCCACAATATTAGGAATGCTATTGTACGATTCAAAACTTAGTAATCCCAGAACATATTCTCGTTCAGATTCCAAAAAAATTGGAGGATCAAAATCGACGCTTAACACCGACGTATTTCCGGAAAGTGTGAAAATGGTAGACATTGCGATGCGTTGTATGCAAGAAACAACAGTACACTGACGTTGTAAAAATCATCTTGCACAGCTATATAAAAATTGCAAGCATAGATGCCCGCAATTGTATGAATTTAACTTTTGATATCGTTCAAAGTTGTATGTAATCTTATTCCTGCTACCGTCGCTGCGGAAATATTTTATTAATTCCGGTGGTGGTTTTAAATTCCCTATACTATCAAAGTATTCCACGTTGAAACTTCGCTTCACGTAGGCGGTCCAATGCGTACCAGCACCTATTTTATCGTCTAGGTTAACTACGCCCGATTCGTTTTCATAAATCGTCTGAGGTAAATCGTCACGCATGTAAACCCCTCGAAAATTGGGAATCCGTAATATCTTAGCATATTTCTCCAAATTCACGTTGGTAAGCGCTCGGCGCGGTAGCTTGACATTTAGTTTTTTGGCTGGTACGGATTTAAATACAGTCCAAATCCTTTTTTATACGGGCCCAAATGCAGACCCTTTCCCACCGTTACAGCTTCCATCGCTCTGTTGTGGCGCTCCTTTTCTTTCAAATCTTTTGCAGCGGCTTTGGCGTCACCGACTGCTTTCGCCACTGCTGCAGCACCGCCTCCCAAGGATCCAAGAGCGCTTAAAGCGGCAAATATGGGGATGAGCGGTAAAATACCGCCCGTCTTAGGAATTTTCAAAATTCTACTTCTGGGCTGGGCGATTTTTTTGTTTTTAATACCGCTTAAAGCTGTATTTACAACATTCATTAAATTACCGGTTTTATGACCTTTAATTAGTTTGCGAGCCCGATTAACAGCACCCGCAAAGCTTAACACTTTTCGCGAACGTCTCTTCTTACGCAAAGAACCCATCCCCAGCTTCGTTTTACCCTTCATAACGCTTGCAATAGCTAGCGCAGCTACTTTTTCTCCAATTCCAGCGTCTTTTGAACGAACTCGGCCCCAAGCATTTTCAGCAAGCGTTCTATCAGCCTCGTGTCGGGTTTGAAGATCTTGATGTTGAGAATATACAATGTCGTGCTCCTTACAGGCTTCGTCCAACGAATTAATACCTGGATCTCCTCGAGCAAGTCTTTTTTTTAAGCGAGTTCCAGGACCGCAATAGTTATACCCGGGAATGTGTAATTCTACAGGCAATTTGTTTATAAGAGTGTTCACTAGTCCAGAACCTTTCTTGTCAACAGCTCGACGTCGAATACCGACGCTACGTTCGTAAACCAACATTTTAAGCAACTGCGACAGATATTCGAGCGTACCGTATTATATATATAATTTAAATCACATTCGTCAATACTTTAGTGTTTTGGTTACGCACATTCAAGAAAGGTGTCGAGAATGAAAAAATTTAAAATTGAAAAGCAAAATCACTCTTTGCCAATCGTAAATCATGATCAAACTTCATTGACTGCGAACTATCAGAAACATGGTATTTTACTAGGAGGTGGGTGTAAGCGTGGACTTATCGTTGGTAGATCTAACTGTGGGAAAACGAACGTAATGATTAGTTTACTAGAACATTCCAACGGGTTGAGATTTGAAAATGTTTATTTATATTCGAAATCATTGAATCAACCGAAATATAATTATTTAAGGAAACTACTGCAACCAATACGGGAAATCGGTTTTTATGAATACGAAGACGGCTTAGAGATATTGAAACCTCAGGAAGCCAAACCCAATTCTGTGATTATTTTCGACGATGTGGCATGCGAAAACCAAAGTGTAATTAGAGATTACTTTTGTTTTGGACGGCATGCAAACATAGATTGCTTCTACTTATGCCAAACCTATTCCTCTATTCCAAAACAACTTATTAGAGACAACGCCAATCTTATTATAGTATTTCAACAAGATAAGACCAACCTAAAACACATACACGATGATCACGTTAACGTTGACATGCGCTTTGAAGATTTTAAGGACTTATGTTCACATTGTTGGAACGATCCATACGGTTTTCTAGTCATCGATAAGGATTCGGATGTAAACAGGGGTCGGTACAGGAAAGGATTCGATTCTTTTATCCACATATACAATTGAAGCGAAACTATACGGCTTAGTTGTCGTTAAGCAACTGTCAGAGGAAGATGGATAAACGGTTGGTTAGCGAACTAATTAAAAGTAGGCAAAATTTAAAAAGAAAATTGCAAAGTTTAAAATCAGACATGACCCGATCGCAGTCTACACTCTCGGAACAATTTAAGCCCATGTCCCAACCGCTTAAGGAATTACTAGCAACTATTAAAACTGAAGGTTTACAAACCAGAGATTTACATGTTAAAGTAGAGCCCACAGAATTAAAGATACCTCCTAAAAAGGAGATGCCTACTCGCACGCGCCCACACTTTCTGAAAGCTGATGTAATTACCGAAGCTTCACTGGAAGAGGGTCTCTTGGAGTCTGAGGTCCTGAACGTGGAAAGTGATAATGAAGAAACGACGAATGCATTTTTGGAACATAGTGTTCGAGAAGCTCAACAAACGATTGAAAACATGTTACATCCAGATGTCCTCGATAAATACTTGGAACACTTTCAAGGTTTAGCTAGACAATACATCGAAGACTTGATACGGGACACGGAGGGAAAATTCGATGTTCAGTATGGTGTTCGATTCGATATTGAAGCAGATAAATTTCATATAGGAAATAAAATTCTTGACTTCGACGGGGAAGACATGTTTATAATGGACGGCGGTCGTAAGGTTACATATAAAGGAACTCCTGGGTTCTACGAATTGATGTTTAAAAAGGCTCCTATAGGCTATACTACAAAGGATCATGATCAGTATAAAGACATCGTTAATCGGTCTGCTGCCAACCGTAAAAATTACAACGACAGCGAATCGAACTCGTTAGAGTAACTACACAAATCTATAATTTCAATGGACGTGCTAGCTGAAGAAACATTATTTTCACCGGTCTCATTTGCAGCTGTAGTTACAACATTCATGACTTCGGCTTCAGAGTTATCACTAACGAGTTGCTTGAAATTAAATTTAGATGGTACAATTGCACTCGATTCGTTCTCAAACTGTTGAGGATTTTTACCCTGCAATAAGTAATTGCGCAAAATACTGGTGCCGTCCTGAACTTCTACAGCTGGAACATTTTCCCAATCTTCGGAAACATTCTCAAATTCAAGACGCAACAGTCGGGCAGGTTTAAGCAAAACATTTTGTAAGATTTTAACAACAGGTTTACTTTCTTGGGGCAATTCTTTACATACCAGACTGACATCGCTGCCGGACTGCGTACATGCACACAGCTTAACTTTCTTGGGTTGCAACTTTTTCAAGCTGAGTCTCGAGAACCTCGAAACTCGAGAACCTGCACCTGGAGCACTGCACCCTAACACCAACCCTTCACAAACACCACAACTTCCGGCACTAGAACTGGTAAACATCACGAACAAGAGCTGAAGACGAACTGACGCTGCCGAGGGGGGGTGGTTTGTACTTAAGCACATAAACCGGTTAACCTTGGCCTTGAACCCCACCCCTTTCAGGAAGGGGGTGGCCTTGACCTTGAGGGTAGTATATTTTGAGGTCGTTTTTCGACATATATTCAAGGTCAGTTTGTCTAGTTTTGGGCTCCACTGACGGAGCTGAGCGCAGCTCAGCGAGTACAGAGATTTCTCTATCCCCATCGATGAGGAACACTTTTCAAAATTTGACCTTGAAAAAAATTTTCGATGATATATCATGAAAATCTCGGAACGCAGCGGAGCGAAGCGGAGCGAGTATCAAGGTTCCTCCATCCCTATCGATGTGGAGCACTTTTCAAAATTTTTATTTTTTTTATTTTTTATTTTTTCCATCCCAAATAATTTTTTGAGTACTTCTATCCATCCCAAATACTTTTTCTAGACAGTCTATCCCAGATAATTTTTCTAGACAGTCTATACCAAATACTTTTTTACTTAACCAGTTTCTTTTACAAAGGAATGCACTACCTTAACACCCCTCCAAACCCGTAACCACAGCTAAAAGTCAGTCGACTACAACCATCAACGGAGCGATGTTGTTTTTCGGCAAAAGTGACGGTGCACTATAGAGGAATATGAAGCGAATAATTTCAACAACTGCGAAAGGCAAAGGCCACTCACGCCGTCGTGGACGTTAGGGGAGATCATCATACAACACCTGGAGGGTCCCACACTGGGAGAGGGTTATACCCTCTTCCATTCGCAACCGTTTGGAGGTATTTTTACCAACCGGGCCGGTGAAGAAACGTTTTACGAGCTTCACCAGGTTGCGGGGCTAATACAATACTCCAACCGGTTCTGCATGGTTGGGGCCTTCAGAAGGGCTGTGCAGCAGCAGCGTTGAGCGTTGGTGTGGAGTGGAGTGGAGTGTTTTTTAGTTTATTGTGTTTAGTTTAGTTTAATATTTAGTTTAGTTTAATATTTAGTTTAAGGAATATTGTACAGTTTTTAATATACATTTATGATAGCTATTGTCAACTCCTTTTTTTATTTGTTGCATTTATTTTGTAGGAATACTGTAATTCCATAATATTTTTTCTATAAATTTAATTTAAAGTGAAACAATTCCAAATTTAATTAAAACTACTGCTCTATAATAAACATAATTTCTTTATTGTGCTTACAACTGCACATCAATACCTTCTACACCAAGCTTTTGAAGATATTTTAGAAACTGCAAGTCATCTGTAGTCCCACCACCATTACAATTTGAAAACAAGGTATTGTATGCTGTACCACCATCAAGCACGCAAGTATCAATAATTGCGTTGTAGAAGTGCATGTTATCCAATTTCGCAAACGGTAGGTACAAGTTTTGTAGTACACAATCACTTTCGTCGACCACTGCACAAGCCATGTTTAGAAATGGCCTATCGTTATCGTCGTACCTTGTAAATGCACTAACACAATCTTTACACTTTTTAAACATATAATCACTACTTGCGATATAACCCTTTGCCAGCCATTTCCGTATAAATTTATCAGATAGAAAATATTCTTGAATCCGCTTCTCCATTTTATTCCAGAAACACAAGAAATTATATTCGCTCCAATCAGGTCTAACGATGCCTGCATAAACTAATTGTGTAGGTTTTCGCTCGCCTTCTGATGTTGTTATTAATTCAAATAATGCTTCTTTGTTACCCTCATTTAAACGACGAATGTTAGCTCGATTTGCAGGATTTTTTTTCAACAACTTGCTATCGTACCACTGCGGTTTTAAGTTACTCTTCGACATTTTTAACACTTTACCCCATACCGTTTACGCGCAAACTTTTATATAGTATCCCCCACCATCACGTTCTGAGTCTGCGCATTGTTTACAACTCCCCACCTTACTATACGAGTCCTTGAAAATCAGCCAGTTTGCTACAAACACTCCTACAGTCAACATGTTGTTTCTGTACGTTCCAGACGAAGCTGTTTATTGGATTCATGATGATGCTGAAAGTCAATACCATAAGACTGGGGAAATACCAACTATAAATCCAGAACTGAGCTTCCCATTCCCCGAACCGCTTCATCCGCTAAATAGCGCATTATCCGATTTTTTTGGAGCGCAATATGGCTTCTTCCACTATAGTGCATCAGTTATTTATACAATCGACCCCTTGCATATAATTTCCCAAGATCGTTATCTAGCTCTACACAATTTAGTTTTGAGGGTTGAAGTTTTCAAGAGACTTCATGATTTATCAATCGTGAGTACTAGCGAAGAAAGTGATTCGGAGGGATCTGAAGATTCCGAAAATGAAAAAATGCCTCTCGTTCGCAGGAGATTGACATTCGAGCACAACCTGCGGTAGCGTGAACATGGTTCCGGTAAAGTTGTTAGTGGCTTTGGCTGCCGTTTACGATGGGTTTCTCTATGTGCTACAACCGCCAAATTCCATTTCCGCATCTATAACCTATGATCGTAATATGAGTAACGCTACTTGGTATAAAATGAACAACTCCGTCTTGGCTGAAATCCCTGTATTTAAAATACCTGTGAGAAATTTTACTGAAAATGGTTTATTAACGTTCAAGATAAAATTTCAAGCACCTACATACGCCGTAACTTCCAATTGGCAAACTATTAAGATAAGTGATGATGTGTTTAAGAACTGTACTGGCTTTAACAATTCCTGTTGGGTATCTGTAATTATTCTAGGAACTGTACTATTACTCATAGCGTCGTTATGTATTGCATATTTTGTCATATATTGGTCAATGATGTCTTATAATCTTAGATAGTGTGTTAATTTTTTCGTTTCTGTGAAATACTGTATTAATAAATGTATACCATTTCTAAATAAAATTATTAAATGTTACAGTGTTTCAATTACTAGCTCTAGTCTTGCGTTCGACCTTGGACTAAGGGAGTGACCTTGGTTAATATTCAAGGACAATGACCTTGACCTTGAACATTGACCTTGACCTTGAGAGTTGACCTTGACCTTGGATTCAAGGTTAGGAGTGGGGGGAGTGTCCCAGAACTGTCCAAAACAATCTACTCTTATTAATTCTGATCCTATTATAAAGGTGGTGAAAATGCAGAAATATTTAGAAACCGTAAAGGATATTTTTCTATTAATGTACAAGCAGTATCAGACGCGAGTAAATTGTTGCACGTTGGCTTGGTTCACCTCATGATACAAACATATTCGAAAATGTATTATTACTATTTATTATTATTTTCATATTCATTTCGTGCTCTTTTTGTCGTCTCTCAGCTTTCAATTTCATTAATTTCAACTCAGTTTCCTTCAGCTCTAACACAAATTTGTATGCGCTGCGACGCTCTTTCGGTTCGGGCGTCAAATTTGACGACGCTTCTGGTGAATGAGGGGGATGCCGGGTTTGGGGCGGAATTGTTTGTTTGCTTAAACACAACAATTCTGCGGGAGTCTCGGGCGCCAGATTTTATTACGGAGTTTTCTCTCCAGCGGCTTCGTTGTATACCTGGTGAAACGAAGACCTGGGTAGCTTCAGTGAAGAAAGTAAATGTCCAGGGGTCGATTCTTCTTCCACGTGGAAAACTGAAAGCTTTTAGAAGCAGAACATGCACACGCAAATAAATCATACACCAAACGCTATAGAAAGAATTTATATTAAACAACAATATATTACACTTTGTACAAACCAATTATTACCTAAAATACGGTTGTGCAAGCCAGTCACAAGCGGTGCGTGAAGTATCGTGCGAATAAAGCGGGGCAAAGCAAAGTTTTGGTACAAGCGGTTATAGCAAGCGGAAAATAAAACAATCGACTTTATAATTACCAGAGCTATAATCTCTATTAAAATTGTAAGGTGCCACCTCTACTGAAACGGTACGCAAAACTAAACTAAACAAAAAGATATTCTAAACAAATAAATGAAATCAGGGTCGGAACAGGGAGGGCAGGCTCTATTTAATTCTACCCAGAAGTAGGTGACGAGTACACAGGGATATGCGCTACTGTACGGGTCAGCCACTCCAAGTAAAAATAAACCAAGCAGATAAACAGGCCGGGGAGAAACAAACACGGAGGGCTTCACTTATAGCACCGGAGAAGATGTCTAGTCGCAGAACCGAATCTCGCAAACTAGCCAAATGCCCCAGGTCAATAAGCTACACAACTCTATTTAATTCTACCCAGAAGTAGGTGACGAGTACACAGGGATATGCACTACTGTACGGGTCAGCCACTCCAAGCAAAAATAAACCAAGCAAATAAACAGGCCGGGGAGAAACAAACACGGAGGGCTTCACTTAGATCACCGGAGAAGATGTCTAGTCGCAGAACTGAATCTCGCAAACCAGCCACTACCCCAGGTCAATAAGCAACTCGGCGGAAATGACAAGAGTTCCTAAAAATCGGCTAAGTCCAAACAATAAACTAAACGGCTAAGTTCAATTCGGAACTTAGAAAAATAATTTTAAAAATTGAAATCGGCTAAGTCTTTACCAAACACAAAAATCCTAACTTGAAAACTAAACTTGGCACCAAACAGTTTAAAGAGTATTAGCTCACCTGGAGATGATCCTCGAAACTGGAGTTGACTGTTGTTGTACTGGAGCAGAAGACATCAAAAACTTATTACTCTGGACTCAAAATTCGCCTTTTATAGCCGGCGAGTTCAAAATTTTGAAGACGGAGTTGAGAAATATGCGGCCCCGGCGAAAGTGGGAAAATCAAAAGTGAAAGTGGGGCCACGCCGCGAGCGCTATCAGATTGCACGGCCAAATAAATTTACAATTTACAATGAAAACAGGTAAATAAATACAAATAACAATTAAACCGAGTTAACTAAAACTAATGAACTGGTGTACTAACACCGAAAATGATTAACTAAATATATTAGCCCTAATAAAATATTTAAAAAATTGACAAATTAAATAATTACAGGTAAACTAAAATATTGGAATATTGCATTTACTATGGAAAATAACTTAAAAATTAGTAACTTCGTTACAGCGCAAATTAAAGTACAAGCATGTATGACAGTTATAAACGTCACTGTTAAGTAGTGGGATAATTTACTAACACCGTTTTCACTTTATCAAATTACAAAACGTATAGCGCTATTTCCTTCTATTTACATGAAACATGACTATCGGGGGTAATACCACGAGTGCTTAAAAATTACCGATAATTTTCATGAAAACACGTTGCTCGTAGAGCGAGTGAAATTAGACAACGTGTTTGAATGAAAATTATCCGGTTCATTTTTAAGCACGAATGGTATTTAGGGAAAATATATCTCGAATAAAAATACTGGAAACCAATAGCATTTTTCAAAATGAATGCAAGTTCGGATACTGGAGTCTCTCGATCGAATGTGTACTTTTTTTCGGCGCAAAATGACATAAACTGTCTTCAGACACTGTCCTTGCTCTTTTTCGTATTTTTGCATTAACTTTTAATAACATTTTCGTCAATTTCTCGTTCTGAGACATTCCCAAAACGGTTCATGACGTTTAACAAAATTTGTTTTTTTTTTAGTAGTATGTTGTGGTCGCAAGTTTGTCATGGCAACGTGGAATTATCACTAGATTGGCATGGCAACGTTGAATTATCACTTATTAATTTTGTACTGTACTACTGTGACAACAATGTATGAGTGAAATATTCTATTTAAAAATATTGGTCTCATACAAGTTGCTACTTATATGATAAAATTACTTGTTAGCAAGTGAAAAGACTGAAAATTGTTACTGGTCACCTATAAAGTTAATTGTCAAGTAGTTACTGGGGACTTTACTGGTATGTGAATAAACCGGGCCTAAGTAGTATAATTCATTATATTGTAGACATGATAACTATTATGGTTACATTAGTAACCAGATTAAGAAAGTTGATACCGATTTTTTACTCGCTTAGATATATATTAACTAGAAATACATTAATAAACGTTTATTATGCGGTATATCATATATAAATGTTAATATTTTTGAATTCAGAATTTCATTATTTATCCAAATCTGCCAAAACAATAGGGGGTTGCCATTTTAAAAAAATATCGATGACGTCACTGCTTGAAACCGGAAAGCGGTAGAAAAATTAAAAATTATCTCAAAATGTTTCTTTTAAAATAAATCAATTTGACGTGTCAAACCGTTTTTCTTTAAATTTGCCGGGAAAAGAATTATTTCCATTATTCCAAACTTGTTAGTATTTTTGTTACGATTATTGTTATTATTATTCCTGTTATATTCGTGTTATTTTTGGTGTTATAGTTAGATACATATATTTTATTTATTTTTGTGATATCCATACATGTAGCTACATTTGCTAAATATACACACTATTATTATTATTATTATATCCGAGGCGTGTGGTTCTGACTTTGCCAACGTCACGTCTCAACTACAGCATTCCAAGTGGACGCCAGAAAAATATTCTAGAAGATGTAGAAGACGACATTCCCGAGAGAAATCTCTTATTAATCAACAGAAACAACATCCTCTTATTACAAATTATATGAAAGAATTAGACGAGGTTTCAAAGATAATGAAAGAAAACTGTAAACTGCGCGAGATGCTGCGTCATCAAATTTAACTTATAAATAATTCTCATTGTTTACCCCGCGACAAAAAATTATTCCGTTAGAGAAGAAAATACTTAAAGAAATTTAGTGTATATTTATTCATTGTTGGTGGAAGGTTTGTTTATGAAACACTCCATGCCGATTTGAAAAATTCCATTCCGTCGCCGTCTACTGTAACCCGAGCGATAAATAGGTTTGGTAAAGGCCGCTACACACACGCAGGCGGCCCTTCCGGCGGCCTTAGGCCGGTAATTGAAAAACGCAATACCCAAATGAGGGACGCAATAAGCTGCCATGAACGACTAACAGCAACTCTGAGATTTTTGGCTACCGGGAGTTCATATGGGGATTTGAAATATTCCACAATTATATCACCCCAGGCGCTGAGCTACATTATACCCGATACCTGCAGAGCAATTTTTACTGTTCTCAAAAAGGAATATTTCAAGGTAAGAAAAACAATTTTTATTTTGTTCATTTACAAAACAAATTAGAAATTCGATCAAAAACATAGAAACATAGAAAAACAAAGAATATAAGTAAATTATAATAAAAACACTAAACATTTGGATCATATTGCGATATAAATCCCGATGCAGTTCCTTCAGACCAGCCACCGAAATTTCTATTGTGGGTCAACGTAGTTGCCACTTATAATTGAAAGTAGTCAATTGGCATTGTCACTGTACTTCTGTAATTTGCATTCACTGAGAGTCGACTATTCCTGTTCAGCGTTTCCAACTGTGCCTTATATAAAACATCACTGATGATTTTTTCAGCAAAGACTTGTTGTCCAGTGTTTAATCGCAATTTGCTGGCAATGTTCTTTCCTATCGGGTCATACTCGTCTTCCTGACATGTGGCTAACCTTTTGCTAACGACTTCCAAAACAGCTTCACTAGCATCAATTTGTCGAGATTTTCTTTTAGTCGATCGTGAAGCTGTACTTGGTGTTAACGTCCCCTCTGGCGTGCCTACAGAAATAGGCGACAAAGGGTCTCTATCGTTTTCCTAAAATAAAAATATATACCAAAAATAATGTTTATGTATTAAAATTGTAAAACTTTCTGTTAAAGATTCGTTTGGTTTTTAACGAAATACAATTAATACTATTGTAACTATTATATTTTGCAGTTCCCAACATCGGAAGAAGAATGACAAAGTATTGCAAGTGTGTTTGAACAAAGATGGAATTTTCCTCACTGCGTTGGCGCAGTTGATGGAAAACACGTTGAAATTATTCCTCCCCAAGGCAGTGGTTCATACTTCTATAACTACAAAGGTACTCACAGCATGGTTTTAATGGCTATAGCTGATGGAAACTATGAATTCATTATGTGTGATTTTGGAGTAAATGGAGTAAAATTTTACGAAGCACTGACAAACGAAGAATTGAAGTTACCCACAGAAGAGAAAACTAGTACAAGTACAGAAACGTTGCCTTATGTATTTATAGGGGACGAAGCATTTGCACTGAGAACCAATTTTTTGAAACCATTCAGCCAAAGAAACTTAAACGACGAAAGAAGAATTTTCAATTACAGACTGTCGCGTGAACGACGTATTATAGAAAATGCGTTTGGAATTCTCGCTGCAAGGTTTAGAATTTTCAGAAGCGCAATAAATTTGCAATTGCACAATATAGATGCATATAGTTCTGCATAATTTTTTAAGGCGTAAGTGTTCCGATACGTACATTTCTTCCTCAGATATAGTGGAAGAACCCCATCATTCTTTTGTAAATTTGCAAAATGGACCCAATCGAAATACTTCAGATGATGCGAAATCGATAAGGGAGAAATTCTCAAGATATTTCAATGCCGAAGGAGCAGTTCCTTGGCAAAATGAACTTACAAAACATTAGTTTGTTTCTTATATCATAATTTACTGTATTCACTGAATGCACATCGTGTGTGGTCAATGCATAAATAAATAAAATAATACTTATGGAAATAGATTCTTTTAATTACCTGTAAATTTTGGGATTGCTCATTCTCTTGGGCTTGATCATTATTCTCTCCATTGTTATCGTCTTCAATGTTGGATATTCCAGGTCTAGGCGTTTCCTGATCGGTCAAAAACGCGAGTAGGTCGTAGTACCACAGATGAGGAACATAAGTATCTTCTTCGCTCATACCTGAATGTTTCGAACTATTTGATTTTTTTAGTTCCTTTCTAAATGCACTACGCAAATTATTAATATTTTTTACCACCGTGTCTTTAGTAGCGGCATCATCAACTTCGCGCATTTTTCCTACTAAAACTTCATACGAAGCCGCCATTTTATGTTTATCCATGTATTCCTTGGACTTCACTTTCCATAGGCAAGGATGTGCTCTATACAGTTCGATGAATTCTGTTAAAAAGTGTTCTTTTTTATTTTCAGAAGAGATGTTTCTTCCATGTACTTCACACTCGAACTGAAGTATTTGGCCTCTTTGCATCCACACGCTCAGTTTATGCAGGTCTGTGCAGGCAAATTTCAAGCAACGACAGAACTCCGTCCGGCCAAATATTTGGTCTGCACAGGCAGCCTGATTCATATACACACTAGCAGTTTTGCCTGTGCAGGCCTGGACTGTGCAGGCCGCCGGATCGACGGCCGTTGTAATGTGTAGGGGCCTTAAGGTTATTGAAAAAGGAATGATACGTTTCGAAGAATTACGGTGTTTTCTGGATAGCAGAATAAGGAATAAGGAATGTATGGATAAGCGAGGATGCAACGAAAGTGACGGGAAGAATACAATATAACTCCCAAAATAATAAAATTATAGCCTAGATATTAATGGTTTACTAAAAGAAGACTGCTATATAGCTGCATTAGCTAGTCTAATTCAGGGTTACTTAAAAAGAACTAGGTAGGAATATGCTTATGTCATAATGGCACAAGCCCAAGTTGATAAAAGCCCTAGTGAAAATTGGCCATGGTATTGTATGGATCGTCATAAAGGCGACATATATGTGTTCAAAATACTGTACATATTGGTACAAAACTAAGGACTCGATTCTTAAACCCTTCTATTGAACTGGTGATAGGAAATTTTTCAGTTTCAGTTTCCCACGTTGAAAGCCTTATTAAAACTGTTTCGAAGGACAAACATTTATTGACTATGTATGATATTCGACCAGAGGATAAAATGAATTTTAGGGCAATTGAAAAAATGTCATCATGTATCGTGGGAAATTTACTACTACAACATGAACCCGAAAGCGCTGCTACATTTATATACCTCAAAATGACGCGTTATAGTATATTAGTCATATTTGAACAAGAATTTAGATGTACGCCCGCGAATACACTTCATTTGGTATGAGGTTTTTTTACTACAAATGTGGCGATATTGGTTACAAAAAACTAAAGCAAAATCTATACAGAAAAATGTTGTAACGTCTAATACTTACACCTGCGTTGAATTAAACGCACATCCATTATTAAAACTTGCAATTCAATATCGGGATGAACATACTAATGAAGAATGTAACCAATTAAGATATGAACGTTTTACTCCCTGGCTGTTTAGTTCACAACCATGTGAACAACAATTTAGATCTACCCGGTCGTTGTCGTCTACGTTTTCTACAATAGTAAACTTCAGCAAACTTTATACAGGGTGTTAATACTAAGTCGTTACACCCGAAAATGGCAGTTAGAACTCATTAAAACACACAACTTTTTTTAGTTCCAATTTTTGAATTGGGGCCTCTATTCGTAGTTATTGGATTTCTTTTGTTTTTTTAACAATCGTAATAACTCCTTCATTTCAAGGAATATTTCAAAAAACGGAAGGTTTTCGAAATGAGCTTACGGTTCTCTACAACATTTGTATTTACAGTTATTTTATATTTTTTTAAATAACAAAATGGCGGCCGATCACAAATTTCAAAACTCAATATTTTGATAACCACCCCATAGATTTTTGAAAATATTTTTTTTTCTAAATCGTCAAACTATCTATTACAACATTTGTCTAAAACATTTTCTTCTATCTACGCAAAAAATAGGTCTTTAATTAAATTACAGAAGAGCATGTGTGGTGAATAATTTTTTTTCTTGGTGTAGTACAGCCAAAGGGCTTCCAAATAAGTTGTTGCGGAACCTGATCAGATAACTGGTTTTTGAGTTACGGGGCGTTAAAGTCGAAATTTTGAAAAATTCATAGCGGCCGCCATTTTGAAGTTAGAGAGTCCGGTAAAAAACTGTTTTCCTTGAATTATGCCCTTCTTTCATATCCCCTACTCAGATTTTCAAAATTCCGCTTCTGAAAAAAATGATACCAAAAAAACATGTCTAACTTCCGCTTCCGGTTTCGGATTTTTTTGAAAAGCTTATTTTGTCGATGAATTTTCGATATACCCCTTCATTTAAAATTTCAAATCGGTTCACTAGTTTTTGTGTTACAGGCGTTACATACACACACACACACACCCAGACATACACACAGACAGACATTTTTTCTAGACCACTTTTTTGGGTTCCTGGGGACCCAAAACACGTATTTCCGCGAAAATCTCGACTTCGAAAATTTTCATGATATCAATACTTCCCATATACCAGTGGTGGTATGGGAAAGTAATAACATGAACATAACCTTTAATTGCCTTTGGTTTTAGTAAATTGACATTTAAAACATAAACAAAAATGTTGATCTGGAGACGATCATACATGGTCGGCATGGAAATCGTTAACGATCGGTGACATTCGTGTAATTGTTTCAAGGCAAATGCTTCAAAGCACTCGTGGATCATTTTAAAAAATTAGCATTATAATTTATAAGATCCATATGTTCCGTCTTCCCAGGGACACACGGTATATCGGCGTATATCCGAGATCGGACATTTTTTTATATAATTATCAAACATTTCTGTATTCAGTATAAACATAAAATGAACTGTGGGAAACTGAGACAACAATTTAATATTTGATAATGTTAGGTACAGCATCGATACCTCGAAGAGAGCTGTTCGATGGTTGACGTAAAGAAAAGACGATACGCGCCAAAAATATGTTCTATCATATACAGGGTAGCTATTAAAGATTGAACCAAAGTCGTAGCGTTGAAACGCTTTGAGATATTACTTTGAAATTTGGAACACTTCAATACGACATTACTTCGCATATTTAGTATTGAAAAATTTTCTTTGACTCATACTTTCGGAGCCCGCTTGCCATCTTGAATTTTCTTAAATGGTAATAGGGGTAACGCAAAACATCATTAGAAAGCTTAATGTTTTCTCTTTCTAATTATGGTAAATTATTATGGGGTCACATAAGAAAATAATGGAGAAAAAGTAGAAAACAATTTGCGGGACGCTCAGGTGGCTATTTATTGTATGGTTTAATTCTAGGTGGATTTGCTTTAACAGAGCTTCAAAATTAAACAAAAAAACAATGAATAATTGTTTAGCAGATGACAGTAGGTACATTGTCATACTTTTCGTAGAAATTTAACAATCTGAATTTTGTTAAACATGGATTGGTTGACAGAAACTGATTGGGTATGGTGATAGAAAATATCTTCGTAAAGTTAAGCAGTTTTTTGATACCATAGTTTTAACAATCATCTGGTATTTGTTTTTTAACTTTTAGAATTGTTTGTTTAATTTTTGTAGGTACCTTGTGTCAGCAAAACGTCAACGTCGTTGTCCACCGCCGGCTAACGTCTTCTCGGCGATATCAGTCCAGACGAAATACGAGAAAGAACAAGGGGAGCATGAGGGTTAGGTACACACTCGGGAGATCGGAACGTGGCATTGAGGATTAAGCAGCCAATGATTCAATTTTAAATTTTTACTATAAAGTGTTTGCCAATAAAACCTGTTTATTTTGATTGATCTTGGGGTTTTATTTTACTTTAACATCAGAAGTGGGATACAAGGGGTCACGTGCAAAAAAAAAGAGTTGCGAACTTTGTTGTGTTGTTGCGTAAGTACAAGTGGTGTGAATAAACTTGTAGGAAGTGTTGGAAACCATGCCGCAACGGGGCAGACAACGCAGTTGCGATAGGCAAAGAAAAGGTTCCCGTCAGGAGTCTGGACGTTCCGAGTGTCGATCTCCATAGATTAAACATTGGTAGATAAGTAAGTTAAATGAGAGGAGTCGGACGTAAGTTTTCGTGGTTTGTTACAACGCTTCTCCTTTTCCCCACAACCGCTTGGAACGCTGGAAGCAATTTCTTACAATTTCCTGCTTGTTTCCTACAAATTATCGTTACGTTATCGACATTTTGTGTGAACCCCCTATATTACTTTATGTTTTGTGTGTATCACATGATCACGATCAGCACTTTTTAACTGATTATATATGTATCGTATCTATGAACTGATTACTGCAAGTTTATGTATGCGACGTGAGTGCAAGTTTATTGTTAATTATTTGTGGTTTTGTTACTCGGATTTGTGTTATTTATAAACCGGATTTGTGTTATTTATAAACTCCAAAGAGCGTATAATAAGAAGTGTGTTTAGCTATAAGTTCGACTGTACATTGGAGAATCAGTTTGTTATTGCTAAAGTATTGGACACATTTATTGTGCTATGTTAACATTTAAATAAAATATTTCACGTTGTCCATCATCCAGTTCTGTATCATGCATTGTTCATATTAAACTGTCAGCGATACCGCTATTATTATTGTGTTTTATTGACTTTCCAATGAATAAACCGGGCCAAAACAATGAAACCAAATCTGAAACTCAATCACCAGATTTAAATTTCGCGGTTTTGATGTAGTTTCGCCCACAACCACAAGTAGCGCTGTTTTGATGCCTGCTGGTAGTACAGAGGATACTCATCTACCCATGCTTAATTTATGTCGATCTCGATGTAAGCAGGGACCGGCACCGTAGTGGCAGCCCAAGGTTTATATAGTGAGTAGGTTGCCTCGTAACTTCAAGGTTACTACGTCACTGGTATGCTATCTGCGCAATGTACTATTGTAGGATCAAGGTCGCCTTACTAATACATTGCAATATAATTGTTTAACAATGCCAGCTGCTTTTATTTGCCTATTGAGAATGCGCCGCCTTATAAGCAATATTTTAAACCAGCATACCTGTGACGTCATGCCGCCGCGCTTCTGATTGGCTAAAAGTTACGAGGCAACATACTCACTATATAAACCTTGGTGGCAGCCAGCGGAGCCGTAGCGGTACAGCAGGGTCTCCGCCGGCCGTGGTTGTCGAACGCAGTGGCGCCGAAGCCAGGCGGCGGCGTTGATCTTCACGGAGCGGACTGAGTGAGTCGATGTCCCAGCTAGGTGAAGCTATCCGCCAAGGTATAGGACAGTTGACCGATACTCTGGGGGTAAGGCCCAACAGGGAACAGGTGGTGAATACTGCTTCGACTACTATCATTCAGGAATTTAACCCACTTGATTAGGATATTCTTGAATGGTTAAATGCAGTTGACAAGTTTGCATATATTTATAAGTGGAATAATAATAAGAATGATAGGACCACTTGTCACCTAGGATTAGGGAAACTCAAAGGGCCAGCAGAAATTTGGTATAGGGGGTTATCCACTCGCATTTTTACGTGGTTAGAATGGAAACAATAACTGTTAACGGGGCAATTTAGATTTAAACGTGATTGGGAGTGCGTATCCCGAGGTAACAAAAGTTTATACGCGTATACATTTGAAAAATTGGCGCTAATTCACAAAAGCTCCCAATATCAGATCAGGTTAATTTGATTCTAGGGGGAATTAGCGATGAACAGGTAAAGTTTTCGGTTGAAACAGCAGGTATAAAGGAGCCTAGCGAGTTGGCTCGTCATCTTAAGACATTGGATGAGAGGCACGGGCGGTTGGCTCGTGCGGTAGCAGGTACATCTGCATTGCGAGCGCCACAAGAGGGTAAAATACGAACAGCTGTATATTGTTATCGGTGTAAGCAACCTGGGCATATAAAACGGGACTGCCCTGTAGAAGTTTCTCGAGTACACCCTAGACAACCCGCCCTTGAATATAATGTTAATTTTATAGGTCGCCCTGCAAATGAAAAATTCTTTAAAAATATATACATTAATGGTCACGCAGGAAAATGTTATATTGACTTTGGCAGTGAGTGTTCACTTATGACATCAACGGTCGTAAATCAGCTAGCGCTAGAAAAAAATATACTAACAGAAAAGGTTGTTTTGTCTACGATTGCAGGCGCACAACTTCGACCCGAGTTTGTGGTGGTTGCAGAGCTTGAACTCGATAATATTAAACGGACCATTGAATTTTATGTGGTTGAGTCTTGTGTCATGGGTATTAATATTTTAATAAGGCAAAATTTTACCGAACTCTTCGATATAAATTATTCAAAAAAAGGAAATACACTTAAATTTACAGAAAACGACGGAAAAGACATGTGGGTAAATAAAATATCTCAGGTAAAAACATTAAATATCGGCGAGAACCGAGACGTCAGACAATCATTAATTAATTTATTGAACGAACATTCCGACTATGTAGCGAGTAATTTAAACGAGATGGGAGTGACAAATTTAACCGAAATGAAAATAAAGTTAACATCTGATCAACCGTTAGCCCAAAGACCGCGACAGTTTTCCGATTTTGAACGTACGCAGATTAGCGAAATAATTGATGAATTACTTGCGAACAGCATAATTCGGGAGTCCCATAGTCCATATGCAAGTCAAGTTTTACTGGTAACAAAAAAAATGGCAAACAGCGAGTGTGTGTGGATTATAGAAATTTAAACAAAATTACTGTTCAGAACCGGTACCCATTACCGATTATCGAAGACCAACTTCGCCGGCTGTCAGGGTTTAATTATTTTATCAGCCTTGACCTGTTTTCCGGGTACTACCACATACCGATGGCGGTCGACTTAATTCCGTTAACAGCATTCATTACCCAAGATGGGCACCATGAATTTCTCCGTGTACCCTTCGGCCTTACGAACGCTCCGGCAACGTTCCAGCGCATGCCCAATTCTGCCCTTGGTAATCTACGCTTCAACAAGGTGTTAGTTTACCTCGACGACGTTCTTATTCCGACAAAAACTATCGCGGAAGCCCTAGGCACATTAAGAGAAGTGTTGGAAATATTTCGCCAACACGGTCTCGCGTTAAATTTAGAAAAATGCTATTTCCTCCAAACCAGTATACAATATTTGGGATATGAGATAAGCAATTCCATTATAAAACAATCTGCCCTTAAAATAGAAGCTGATGCACAATTTCCAACACCCAATACCTAGAACTCACTGGGTACGAAAATCCATCCGCGATTATGCAACAAAAGCCAGGCCTCTGAGTAGTCTGCTGTTGAAAGCTGCTGAGTGGATGTGGGGAGACGCACAGACCAAATCCTTCAGTATATTGAAGGAAAGCTTAATGTCCTCACCAGTTTTGGCCTTGTTTGACCCAGGAAAGAGTATTAAAGTATACACTGACGCTAGTCGGTGGGGTAGGTATCTTGGTGCAGGAACATGACGACGGTGAAAGAGCTGTGGCGTATTATAGCAGGCAGACTACCAGGGAAGAACAAAAGCGGCATTCATACGAACTTGCCATTGTGTCCTCAATAAAACGTTTTCGGCAGTATTTGTTAGGTAGGTTCTTCACGGTAATTACGGATTGTGCAGCAGTTAAACAAACTTTTGATAAACAAGAAATTAACGCTTGTATAGATCGATGAGTATTAATATTGTGCGAATATAATTTCACTATTATTCATCGTCAAGGTGCACGTATGATGCACGCCGACGCGCTGAGTGGTAATCCTTGTTGCCACAAAGCCGTCTGCATTGCGGTGGTGTCCGAGGATTGGTTATTGGCTGCGCAAGAACAAGATGCGAAAATACAAAAAATTAAACGAGCGATACAATCGAGGGATTCACACACGAAGAAATAAATATTCAATAACTACGCGTTAAAAGGGGGTAAAGTTTATAAAATAACGAACCATGGTTTGCGTTGGGTGGTACCTAAATACGTGAAGTTTCAAATTATGCGCATAGCACAAGACGAATCTGGACACTTTGGTTTCGACAAAACCTTTGAATTAAGCTGTAGCCAATATTGGTTCAAAGACATGCGCCGTTTCGCGAAGAAGTATGTCCGTAACTGCCTTAACTGTTTGTATTTCAAGTCGCCTGTTGGTAAACCACCCGGTCCCTTGCACCCCATTAGAAAAATACCGAGACCTTTCCACACAATTCACATAGACCATCTAGGCCCTTTCGTTAAAACTAAGTCAGGAAACACCCAAATATTGGTAGCAATCGACGTCTTTGCGAAATTCATTCAACTATACCCGGTCAAGAATACAACAACTAAAGCTACCATAAAATGTTTAAAAGAGTTAATAAAAGTATTTATTTATTATTTATTTTTATAATTATTTATTATATATTTAAGTATTTTATTAAAGATTCCTTAGCTACCATGGGCGCGGATAAGAACCATAGGTGTTGGGACGTAAACGTATCCCGTATTCAAGTAGGGTTGAACGGCACCTTAAATAAGGCCATAGGGGTGACACCCAGCGTTAATGGGTTATAGACTTGTTTCTCAGGGTCAGGTGGCAGTAATAGAACCAGAAAAACTGGAGGTCACAAAAATCGGGCATAATATGGAGCAGGTCATGCAGAAACATCAAGCTGATCAAAAGGCCCGGTTCGACCGCAAACGCAGCGTACCCTACGAGTATGGGGAGGGCGATCTCGTCCTGTTTCGGGTCACCAGCACCCCAGCACCAGGCAGCAGCCGTAAACTCTTACCCAAATGGAGAGGGCCGTTTCGAGTCTCGGTACTGGGAAGAGGCCAGTATGAAGTCTCCGATATCCAAGGCAGTGTTCGTTCGAGGCTGAGGTATTCCGAAGTGGCTGGCGTTGAGAATATGCGGCCATGGATCCGGGTGTGGGCGAGGCGGGGTGGTAAGGCTCCCTACGGCAGGGCGTACTTGCGGAAAATGATTCTCCTGGTAAAGACGGAATGTGCGGTTAACCGACTGAGGGGCCATTCCGGAGAACGTTTTAGGTAGGGATGACATTTGTAGTTAAGGTAGCTATTTCATGGTAGATTAAGTTACTGGTAGTTAACATGTTCTCTGTATCCCAAACTTGGCCAAGTTTATTTACTATTATCTGTAGGATAGGCTCCAACCCGAGGACAGGTTCCAACCCGGCTAGTAAGGACGTTTCTTCCTTTACCAATCCGAGTGTTTGGCAAGGTCTTATGCTAGTTCTTGAGTTTCAGTTACGAAAGTCTGGATGAAGGGTACCGAACTGGAGTCGTTGTACCCAGAGCCACGGTTCGAGCGGGGAAGCTCTCGACGTCAGGATAGGCCGTGTCAGCAAACGGTCAACGTCGTGGCCCACCGTCCGTTAATGTGTTCTCGGAGATACGAGTTCAGACGAAATACGAGAAAGAACAAGGGGAGCATGAGGGTTACACACTCGTGAGATCGGGACGGGGCATTGAAGATTAAGCAGTCGAATGAAGCAGTCTTAAAATTTTACTATAAAGTGTTTGCCAATAAAACCTGTTTATTTTGATTGATCTTGAGGTTTTATTTTACTTTAACACTTGTTTCTTCACTGTTTGTTTATTTTGTTTTTTGTTTAATTTTGACGTTGTGTTAATGCAGAGCTACCTAGATTTAAAGCATACAATAAATAGCCGTCTGAGTATACAGGAAATTGTTTTCTAATTTTTTTTGCATTATTTTGTTGTGTAACCCGATATTAATTTACCATGGTTAGAAAGAAAAATAATCAAGCTTTGTAATGATGTATTGCATTACCTCTATTACCATTTAAGAAAATTCAAGATGGCGGCCGGGCTCCGAAAGTATGAGTCAAAGAAAATTTTTCTATACTGTAAAATATGCGAAGTGATGTCTCATTGAAGTGTTCCAAATTTCAAATTAAAATCTCAAAGCGTTTGAGCCTCACGCCTTTGGTCCAATCTCTAATAGCTACCCTGTATTTTGAATAGAATGGGAATCCAGCGATAAGATAAAGATGAGAATGTGTATATTAAGCAACAAATTAATAATTTTAATAGCAAAATGTCTCAAAAATGGGTAAATTCTCAACGTTCAATGAAAATATTTTTAGTGCGTAAATGGTTAGATGAAAATGTTATGTTTTCTCCTCATCAACTGGCAGACACAATTCTGGAAGCAACTGGAAGCAAAACAGGACGACCAGCAAAACCCTTTGAAGAACTAACTCCATCTTCAAAAAAACGAAAATACCTTTAGTAGAAAAATATTCAAAAGAAGAATTTATTGATGTTTGCGACTCAAACAAGTTTGCGTTTGGCTGGACAAAGAGATGCTGCAAACATAGTGTACGAGGCCACCGAAACATCGCCAAACAAGGCAACAAAAATTAAAAAATCGTGGAGAACTCCGACCTTGGAACCTACCAAGTATACTCCAGAAGAAGCGCTCGCGCTATTCATTGATGGGCATTTTACCAAGCATTCGTATATTTTAATGTAATTTAGGCCAAGGCGCGTAATGCAAATATCTATCCTCCTTACGAGACAATATTAAAAGCGAAGAAAGACTGCTATCATACACCGGAATCAACAATTATAGTTAGTGAAACATCAGCAGAAGTAACAGTGCAGGCTCTTGTTGGCCACACCGTAACTAGATTGGCAATGGTGCAAGAAGATATATTATCGAAAAAATTGATGACCTATCAGACGGTTTAACATTTATTTTCAAGTGGGGGTGCGACGGAATCTCTGGGCACTCCAACTATAAACAAAAATTCTCTGGAGATGATGGTCATCAGAAAACGGATTCCAGTTTATTTTCGGTATGCATTGTCCCCCTGCACTTACGAGCAAACAAAACCAATGGCACGACCAAAGACCACGACCAATTAAGCTATTATTTGAGAAAGAAACTGTGGAATAGTCTAAACGAGAAATTGAAAATGTAGAACAACAAATACAGGCGCTACTACCTATTACAGTTTTCATTTCTGGACATCGAATTGTTGTCATCCCTTGCTTAAAATTAACAATGATTGATGAAAAAATATTTGGAGTGATCACTGAAACATCAACTCAAGTATGTGGAATCTGCGGAGTCACGTCTAAAAATATGAACAATTTGCTAAATATCCAAAACAGATTCTCAGATGCAAGCAAATCTGAATATGGACTTTCTACGTTACATGCCTGGATAAGGTCCTTTGAGTGCCTTCTTCACATCGCATATCGCCGTAATGTTAAAAAAGCGCACCCAAAAAGATAAACAAACATTTTCCGAAACGAAAAAACATATTCAAAATGAACTTCGTCTAAAAATGGGGTTATTAGTAGACATTCCAAAACCTGGGTATGGTACCACGAATGACGGAAACACTGCCAGTCGTTTTTTTGAACAATTTGCGCTTGCTTTTTCTATCACAAGAATTGACGAAGAATAGATAGAACTGTAAAAGCGTAATAAAAGCGTTTCAATGTGATCCTACAAACAATTTCCTGTGGATGTGCTGTAGATGTAGAAGCGTTTAGAAACTATGGAAAAGCGAATGCAGAAAAGTATGTGAATCTCTATTCCTGGTACAATATACCCTCTAGTGTACATAAACTACTTATCCATGGAGCAGACGTAATACAATCTGCTGCTTTGCCAATAGGAATGTTTTCAGAAGAAGCGCTGGAAGCTAAAAATAAAGACTTTAGAAGATATAGGGAGTTCCATACAAGAAAATTTTGTCGTACCCAAACAATGACGGATTTATTCAATACCCTTATGTTTTCTTCAGATCCGTTTATATCCTTCATTCCTCAGCGCAACAATTCTGCGCGATCATATAACATTAGGACTCTTGATCCTGATGTTAAATGCCTGTTGCTGCAACCGTAGCCGAACCGTCTCTAGTTGTTAAAAATGAAAACGAGAAAAAAAATTTAAAAAAAAAAGTGTTTTATTTCGCCATTTAGTAGATTGTTTTAGTTGAAATAAGAAAAAATAGAGATCTTTAAAGATTTTCGTCATCATGTATGTAACACACATTTACTAAATTTCTTGAAACCGTTTTTGTTGTTTTATAGATTTTCGAGTATTTCATTCTTGATTATAATAATACTTTTGCCACACCCTGTATAGATAAACTCTTCTTCATCATATTACGTATTGCTAAATGTCACTGAATAGCAGACTTACAATATTTCACTTTGAAACCACACCTTTGTATCATTTTGACTTTTGCACAGCTAGATTATTAATTTCGACCAGTGTGCGACGTGTCGCAAACTTATCACTTCCCTTGTGAGGAAAAATCGACGAAACTAGGAAGTCAAAGTGGCAAACGAGAACAATTACCTGGAAGACGATGAACTGGAGACAACATGTATGCAAACCTTAGAAGAAGCAAAAGCGGACTGTATTCGATTAGGTATGGACTGTCCCGAAGAAGCATAGAATACCATAATGCTAAAATTCAAGGACGACTCTCATGATGATAATGAAAGTGATTTCGATGCGGATGATGATCAAAACTGTGCAAGCTCTTACACTTTGAACGAATGTTCGCAATTTTATGAAACGCAATTAGATTCTTTAGGTTTGGACTCGGGTTTAGAGGATCATTCAGAAGATGATACGGAAAATTCTTTGGACGATTCTAACACAGCAACAGTATCCAAATGTATGCTATCGGGATTTACCAACATTAATTTGAAGGACCACAATATCAATACTATTGATGAAAGAAGTCCGTTTGTCAAAATTGCAACATCGTATGAAAAGTACTACGCAATATAGTATTCCGATAGGTGGTACCTGGGACGAATTCTACATTTATTGGATCAAACCAAATGTCGCATTACATTTTTAAAAGAAAATTTAAACGCATTTAATTGGCCAAAACCCTAAGATGTGCAAGAAGTGTCTAAGGAGTTTATCATTTATGGTCCGATACAAATGATTGAATCTCGTCCTATGTCAATAACTTTATTTGACAGAATAAATTAAAAAAAGATATAAAAATTTAAAAATGCATGAAACATGTATACTTTCTTGTATTATTATTTAGTAAGAAAAGCATCATACAAAACCGTGATGGAATCCTATTTCATACCTACTTCAATTAAACAGCATATCTTTCTACGAATTCATACTTATTATATAAAGCACAACATGAATTGCATGCGTCCACACTTAGGAAAGTACCGAGAATGGCCCTACATCTGCCACCTATCAACACAGGTTCGTCTGAACGCAGTTTCAGATTGTAGGGTGTTTATATTAAATTTAGAAAACCGTTTCTACAGGGTGTTTCTTAAATGCCGGACACGGAGAGCACTACGCGATTCTCATCTTAAAACTGAGTTGAAAAAGTATAGGCGATTTTATCCTAATGTATTTAGTTTCCGAGTTATTCGCATTTTAAAAATTTTAAATTTGACAACATTGCGCATGCTTGCACGGACTTTGTTTTAAACGTTTGGTGTTTTAATAAGGCAGTGTGAACAAGTTTCCTAGGTAATAACCTCATAGCTACAATGCACTGTTGCAACATACTGAAAAAAAGTTTAACAGCAGATATTTATCAGAAAGAATGTCTTCGGAGGAAGGAATACAACGTATAAAAAATTCCAAATTTATTAAGATTTAGTATTTGATTGATGAACAATGCGGAACGGTTAAAATTTACCCGTTTTTCCAAAGCATAAAGGAATTGAATCTCAATCTTTGACTGAGAATAACTCTGAAACTAGCGAAGAACGGGCATTATTGTATTATATTTTTCCAATTGGTATCTGGAGGGGAATGTAGTACTGTGCTCCGTGTCCGCGATTTAAGAAACACCCTGTATAGAGAGAAAATAAAAAGTTTGGTAAAAATTAAGAAAGATCAGTCGATGTCAAATATGTCGTATGTCATAAAAATATATTGTAAATAAACTGTATTTTAATTATCACAAACTGAACAAAAGGACTTACAAAGTGGTACCCCGACGTGACTGATAATTTGGGCAATTCAGTGCAACAAATCGTTCAACATTCAGATTCGGCATATTCGGTGAATATTCAAAGCGCAAGCTGAAAGTGTATAAAATGGTTTCCTGTGCTACTGTGAATATTCTACAAAACAAGGCCATGGTCTATCGTTATTTCGATTTCCTAAAGATCAACATCGTAAAAAGCAGTGGTTAAAAGTCTGTAGAAGCATAATTACTACTTCACGATTATGCGAGGTAGATTTATAAATAGAAATTCATTGCGTGTACAAATAATGTTACAACAACTACAGTACCCCTTTTACGCTTCAAAATTTCGAACCAGGTCATCCCGGTAGATGTTGAAAGCATATGCAGTAGGTACCTACAATTTTCAATTACAATATTCAAGTTAGTAAATGTTTGTGAGGATCATGTGTACCTGTTGTACTAACATTTAAGAAAAAACAAATAAGTAAGTGCTTAGAATTTATTTCATGTTTTTTTCATTACTTCCACCCTCAATTAATTCCCCTAATGCAACAGCGGTCACACTCTATTTATAGACTTGCAGTATATCTTCCTGATCTTCAAACTATACATTTTGTTAAAGGTGAAGAAAGGGCGGCTGTTGAACGGGCAAATTCAAAAACCACAACTCTAACATCGTGGTTCAAATAAATAAATTGTGTTGAATCATTATAATCATACAAAAACCGTAAATGGGCGTACTTGCAATAGCTTTATGGAAGCTGCTCAAGAAGCAGGTTTACTGTTTGATAATGAAGAGTATACAAGATTAATAATAATTTGGAGATTAAGCAGCCAGAAATAAGACGACGAATTAATGTTGGAAAATTTTTAATGACGACGTTTCGCTATTTTGAATAGCTTCTTCTATTCAGCTATTCAAAATAGCGAAACGTCGTCATTAAAAATTTTCCAACATTAATTCGTCGTCTTATTTCTGGCTGCTTAATCTCCAAATTATTATTAATCAATACACATCAGCCGTTATAATATAAGTAAAATTGTTTGGTAAACAAACATTTTACAAAATTAGTATACAAGATGTTTAACAGGTGTTGCCAATTTTCAACTTCCATACCAATTTCGCCATGTATGACATTGCTTATATTTTGTGCTGTGTACTACCCTTTGCAATTGTGGCAAGAATTTAAAACTGCTTTTTCTGAAGACTTCAGTAGACATATGTCTGCAGAAGAGGCAGAAGCAGTTGCATATTATACTATCGAGGAGTCGATGAAGATATGTGGAAAGAAATTGCTGGATTTTGTACCCTCTCCACAAATGTAATCACCACTATCTGCATTAGTAAATGGTGCTGTTAAAAATCATCAAGCTGAAGTAGAAAGAATGTACCCGACTTTAAATCCAGTCTAAAACACTGCAGATGGGATCGTATACACCTGCAAGAGACAGATGTTTGTACAGCAGGAAATAAGTAGGACAGACAAAATTTAAAATGTAAAAGTTAAAATGAAAGAGTTGGCGACATTTTTAATATCTAAATTGCATTATGTAGGTAGGTATAATAATAATACATTATAATACTGAATTTTTGAGATCAGTCAAAAAGAATGAAAGAAAAAAACTTCATACAGGTCTCACACTGCACTTTTACATTTAAAAGAAATGCACTGATAATTCTAATTGTGTACAAAAATTGTTTAAAATTAGAATCGCTTTGCTGAGAACCTACTTAGAGATGTAATTAATTTATTACTATAGTATTATTAGCCGTTACCCTCGCAAAAAATACCAAAATGACCAAATTAATGTGATTTCCATTACAATTTATTACAAGCAAGTAATTACAATTACCTACGCGTTCCTTGCGAAGTAAGTACTTAATTCATACTGTAATTTAAACCACTCTTGCTAAAACGTGTGTGCAAATTTGTTCCTTATTCTTATTAGTATTACCTATACTGCAAATGCAGCATATGCTGCGGGGACCCAGCTAGTATAAAAATATTGCGAGAAATTATGTTAGAAATTGTTGGAATTTTTCTGGAATTGTTGGAATTTTTCTGGAATTGTTGCAATTTTTGTGGAATTGTTGGAATGTTTTTGTAATTGTTGGAATTTTTGTGGAATTGTTGGAATTTTTTGGAATTGTTGGAATTATTTGGGAATTTTTTGCAATTTGGAATTTTATTGTACGCCATTTCGGTTCGTGGTTTACCCCTCGTCATTTGTACAAAATTGCGCAACCTCACTGTCATTACCACTCACTATAATTTTTAACAAATCTCTTGCGGAAGGTTATTGACGTAATATCTGGAAGAATACATTGCTAACTCCTATTTTCAAATCTGGTGATAGAAATCTAGTTACTAATTACAGGCCCATATCAAAATTATGCGTATACTAGAAAAATTAATATATAATGTTATTTTTAATACATTTAAAGAAACGGTCTGTTATAAGTAATCTTTTGGTGTTTACCAATTTTATAAGCAATTGGATGGATAATCGTACTCAAGTCCACGCAGTGTATACTGACTTCAGCAAGGCTTTTGACAAAATCAATCATTTCTTGTTGACCAAAAAGCTTTACAGTATAGGTATTCATGGTCACTTGTTAAGGTGGATAACTTCGTACCTTAACAATAGAACTCAGTGTGTTGCCGTTAATGGCTTCATGTCACATAGTGTTACAATTACGTCAGGAATCGCATTTAGGTCCGTTATTATTCATTTTGTTCATAATTGATGTGTGTTCATGTTTTGAATTCGCTAAATTTATTTTATATGCTGATGATTTACAAATTTCCTTAGACGTAGACAACGTTATCCATTGCTACAAACTACAATCCGACATGAGCCGGTTTGCGAGCTATTGCAAAAGAAATCACTTAATTTTAAATAGGTACTGATAAATGCAGCTCGATTAAATTTATTAGAAATCATGCGAAGATTGATTATAGTTATACCATTGATGGCGAAGTCAATGAGACTATGAATGTTAAGGATTTGGGCGTCATTTTAGATAGTAAACTACTTTTAGATGTGCATGTTAACTAAATGGTGCAAAAGGCGTACAAAATGCTTGGTTTTGTAATGCGATCTTGCAAAGACTTTCGTCAATTTAGTACATTTAAACTATTATTGTGTACAATAATTCGGAGTATTTTAGAATTCGCCGCTCCAGTGTGAAATCCACAGTATAGTATCTACATCCGTAGAATTGAAAGAGTTCAACACAATTTTTTTAAATTTTTAATATTCAAATTCCCATCCCATACTCCGAAATTTGAAACAGTTGAATCTAGGAGAACATTGATTGATACCTTAACATTATTCAAAATATTTAACAACCCTTTGGACTGTCAAGAATTACTACAAGAATTTAACCTTCGACTGCCGTAGAGGGCTACTCTAATATTTTTTATGTATCTTCAGTCTACACAAATGCAGCCTTGAATTTCCCTGTCCTACGTTTGTCAACCACTTTTAGATTTCGGTGAGAGGTGCGTACAGAATTTGGTTTCCAACGAAAATCGTTCAATTTCGGTCAACGATTTCGTTAGTAACGAAAATCGTTCACGTAACGAAGTAGTGTAGAATATTTGTCATAATTTGTATTTAGCGCCTTTAATAATAGCCGGAAATACTCTGGTGGTAGGTAACTGAACTAAGGAAATGTTTTGTATGATTTGTCTCCTTTACTGAAGATTTTGGAATAAATATCTTTTTAAAACACACTGATAAGCGACTGACCTCCGACGGGTTGACTGGGGCCAGCTGCTTCACGCAGTGTTAAAATAATCTTATATTGCTTTTGACAATGGCACGTTGATGCCGAAATACGTATAAAGCGAATAAATCTTGTTATTTCCCGTTGAAATCGATATTTTATTTAATATTTATTATTTTTTCACAATAAAGTTTAGAAAAGTTGCCAGTGTGCTTTAGTTTTAGGCAGCTTGCTCACTAGCGCGACCAATTGCGTGCAACTGATCGCGTACGACTACTGCAACCGGTTTCATGCAACTGGTCCATTCATTTACTAAGACCTCTTCACACCAGTGCAACGGCGACCAATAGTCGCACGAAACCTTGAAACTCGTAGCGTTTGCAACTAGTCCTCCCAGTTGCGTGGTTTCACGTCGCACGGTCGCAAGTGAATATCGTATCGTATCGAAGTTGAGAAATTTCCAATTTTATACAATAACAGACTGGATGGATATTCTAAAAGAGACAGTGTCGATGCAGCTTGGGAAAAGATAGCAAAGACAATAAAAGACACAGGTAAATATTATTATTGTATTTTTATTACATTAAGATCAACATACCTACCAATATTACTTTAAACATATCGACTTTGGATGTATAATTACTTAATTTAAGCAATAATCAAATTCAGTCGTTATTTCATTCTATTCTATAATTGTTTATTAATTTCCGCTTTCATTTCGATTGACACAGTACTTCCACTGCCAAGGTAATGCAGCGCGAGGTCTAATAAAATAATTTGCAAAATAATTTCTGAGGTTACTAGCGGTATGTCTGTTTTTCACAGCCATAATTATATCATCTTGGAGATTTGGCTGAGACATATCTTCGTCACCTTCTTCCATATTGTACATTGTCGGTTCATAAGGCTTTCCTTCCTTCTTTCTTATGAAATTATAAAGTATGTTATATCCTTTGGGGCCAGTACAATTCGTCACCCTGTAAGAATGTGGCTTAGTCCATGTTAACAGGCTACCCCTCGCATTGCGCTCGGTGAGCGCATGATAACCTTGCCACATGCCATTTAAACGTGTTGGAATGCTGAAATACGCTTTTCATTTCCAGGATTTCTGTCTGTACTTTTCAAGTCAACAAGAGATCATATTACCCCCTGGCCTCAAAATCACGAGTATCCACCCCTTGTAAACCAGTTAGCCAATCGGCTGCCCGCTTTTCAAAGTCAGTCCCCTAAACTAAAAGTCACGCATGCTCTACGTCCGCAAGAGAGCCTAAGTCGTTCCCGATCTGTCAACCCGACTTGACCTAAAGAACGACCAAGTACCGCTTATCGTCTCGAGAACTTACCGTTTATTTAGAAGACAAAGTTCTGTTTCGTCTCTCGTCTCGTTTTGAGTTAAAGAATATTCTGATACCGCTAACGTTTCGTTTACCGAATATCTTCAAGTGAACTATCAGATTTTACCGTAAATAAAGTGTTTGCGACTCACTGAACTCGCAAGTTATTCGAGATTCGGTCGTGCTAACGTTAAGTTATTTCGCACGGCTTCCCGTCCCGGAAATGCATCATTTTCAAGTAAAGTGATTATCGTATATCGAATAGTCAAGAAGTAATCCCGCCCGCCAGAAGAAGCTTGTACCGACTCTTCCGCCACCTTCATCGGTTCCCGTAGCCTAGGAGGCCCCAGTCGAGTTTCAAGGTAGAGATTCCGTCCCGCATCAATCCTTAAAAAAGGTGTAAAGTGTAAAGGCCTCTCTATTGTGTAAAATAAAAGTGCCAAGAGATAAACCGTCTGACGACCACCTCACCAAGCAGGTACCGAACTTAATGTTTATCCTCTTGTCAATCGATTTAACGTAAAGTTTGAGACTTACGTAAAGTCATCATCCCCTTTTGGGTCACCGTAAAGACATTTACTTTTGGGTAAATTAACGTAAAGAATCCCGTCTACTTATATAAAGTAGCAGACGCTACTTTTGTGTTCCAGAGTTTTGCTTCAGTAATGATTACAGATTTTTAATCTAGTTTATATTATATTTACTGTACAGGGCGACGACCTCGAGAATCTAGAGCTTACCGTAAATAAGATCTCGAGTTTGTGCGCTCTGGGCTGAATCGATTCCCCCCATTGATTGTTTATCGCAATTTATTAATACTTATGTGTGTTATCATACTTGTTTATTTTTAGGTTTTGTATAAATATGTTTTTGAGTCATCTCTCCTCATTATTGAGGGAGATTCTGTGTAAATATGTTATGTCACCCCTTTTCTTATTGCAAGACAATAATTAAAAGTTAAATCGTTAAAAAGTAACGCATTTTGATTGAAAAGTAATTTCATGACCTCCTCCCGAACCCTCCCTAGTTGCTTGTCTGTTACAGGTACGTTAGTAGGCCAACAGGTGCAGTCCGACTGTTTATCTCGAAGCCTGCGATATACACATCTCCGAGGCTTTTCCTATTTTTGCCTCCAAAGTCTTAAGACCATCAGAAAAATAGGTGGCGCCCTTTTAACACTCCCTGTGTAAGTTACCGTTCCGCCCTTATATCGCGAATTAACCACCCACCCCAATCTCCACTAAGATAGCCGTCAGCACTTTTCTGTTCACGTGTACAAAATTAGGGAATGTACCGTAACAAGTACGCAGACAGAACGAATAATGGAGTTTATTGTTTTTTCGTCTTCGCATAGTATTTGGTTCATTAGAACCTGAAGCGTTTTACAAACCATGCCAAATGTACATTCAACTGTTTTCCGAGCTCTAGAAATTCGATAATTATAAATCCTTTTGCTATCATCAAGTGCTTTTCTTGGGTAAGGTTGCATCAGATATGATTGTAATGGAAAAGCTTCGTCTCCAACAAAGTAAAATGGAAATGTTATTCCAAAATTATCGTGAGGAAGTGTTCTACCGTCTGGAATGTGAAGCCCATTCCTATTCGTTTTTAACCACCGACTAATCCTTGAAGCTTGAAATATTCCACCGTCACTATTTCTGCCAGCATGACCCACTTCAATTAATGTGAAGCATCCGTTCGCATCCCAACATGCCATCAAGACGATAGAGTGATAACCTTTATAATTAAAGTGGGAAGAACCCGATTTAGGAAGTTTCTGAATTCTCACGGGTTTTCCGTCCACAGCACCAATACAGTTCGGTAGATTCCATAACTCATAAAACATAAAAACGATCAGCTATGCGAATCCATTCTTCTTCGCTAGGCAATTTCATGTAATCTGCATTTAGGCATGTCCAAATTTGTTCAGTAGTAGTCGACACTACCTTACCTATTATACTGATACCCCTCATAAAGTAAAACGAAAGATCTGAGAAGCTACTACCTGTTGCTAAATATCTGAAAGAAGAGATATAGTGTTTATGTTCAAATATTACAATTTTTCGTTATATGGCTAATGAATCACAATCATTTATACATTTTTTCCAGCTGCAAACTGCAAGGAGCGATGGAGAAATCTGCGCACTATAACTTTTATGTCAAGGTTTGGATGGAAGAGCAGAGAAGGACAACCCAATCTGAATCCCGCCTTGTGGTTGGCTACATTATTTTTATTGTATTACTTTTATTTTTATTTGTTAATTATTGTTTTCTTTTTGTGTGCCAATAAAGCCCCTATTATTATTATTATTATTATTATTATTATTTGTACGTAAATTGAAACCTCCTCCTAGTGGATCATCTCGAAAAAACAAAAAACCATATTACTTGATGGAAGCAATGCAGTTTGTACTTCCGTTCGTTAAAACGCAGAATACAGAAGAAACTCCAGGTAATGTACCATCGCCACCTGAATTAGAAAGTGTTATGGATGATGCCACAGAAGAACTTAATCACGAGGAACCCGAACAAGATTATTCCGAACAAACAGAAGATGATTTAGCCGGACAGACACAGACACAAACTATAGTAAATCGGCCCAATGTAGCTGATAATTCAGAAGAAACAGTTGATCCACCTGCAAAAAAGAAGAAAAAACAGTCTACGCTGAGTGAACTTGATCGAGCATTTGTGGAATTCGTCGAATTGAAGAAACAAAAAACTAAGCCTGCTACCGAAGACAACCCTCGAAAACTTTTTCTGCTCAGCTTGCTGCCGGAGATACAAAAACTAACTGACGTTCAGATGAGGTCGTTTCGAAGAAAGGTTCTGGATGCATTAGACGATGTTCTCACTCCTATGTCATCTTCTGCTTCTACACCTTGCGGGTCCAGACCACCGTCTGCGGGAGGAAGTTTGTATGCACCTCCTCCACAATTTGATCAAGGCAACAATACTTTTCAGTTTTATCATTCATTTACACCAGAACAGTATATTTAACCCATAAAATTACATTTCATACTTAGTTTTTCTTCTTGTTTTATGCGAATAATAGTTAAGTTACCTTAAATAAATAAATGTGATATACCTAAGAGTTATTAATAGCCTTTCTTCAACTCCTATGGTATCCCTGAATTTGGTATCCATTTTTTTAATAGATGGACCTACTATCCGAGCTAATTCCAAAAAACGTGCAAAGCTCATTCTGTGGATCGTCTGAAACTTTACAGGATCTTCTAAGTCTTGTGCAGCCTTGTATAACCTCAGATTAAAATTTTTCATTAAGTATGGATGAATCCAGAACCGTCTTCTTTTTTTTTTCTTTTTGCATACATCCACATAACGAGAACATCATCCTCCTCAGACGAAGACATCGTAGCAACTACTAAAAAACAGTTGCTCCAATGTGCAAACAGTGATACGATCAGTTGCATAAGACCAGTTCCATGCGACTAGTTGCATGCAATTGGTCGCGCTAGTGTGCAAGCTGCACATTTAGAAACCCATCCTACAGTTCAGAAGTGGGATTGAGACCGCGGCATCATATTTTATGAAAATTTGGAGATTACTTAGATATTTTGAGATGAATGACTCCGACCACGACGAGGAGAATGGCGGCGGGCATGAGGTTCGGTCGTTGGCAGCTGAGACAGCTGCAGGACGGTCGACAACTTTTAACATTAGCATTGATGAATTGATAGCCGCTACGGTTAGGGCAGTTACTTTGCAAGATCACAGGAGTTTCGCGAGTCCATGACGGGAATGTTCACCGTAAAAGAAGATCGAACTGCGCTGATGAGAAATTTTGAACCCGGAAAGTGGAAAAGAGCACTGTTTTAATACTTATTACATGGACAAAATTATGTTAGGTAACCGGTTAAGACTTAGCGAAAGTGATTTAATCGCGTACGTAGTGGATGGATTTGACAATCCGTCGTTGCAAGGTGTGGCGAAGAAAAAGGAATTTAGTAGCTTAAACCACTTGTTAACAATCATGAATGATATGAAGACAAGCGAAAGGTATTCAAGGGTTTCGAGCAGTGTAGTTCAACCGCACCCGGGTAGCTGGACCGGGAGTAGTGCGGGTAGAGGTCAAAGCAGTCGATCAGCTGGACCAACAACAAGTGTGCCAGGCGTAAAAGTGAACAGGTGTTTCAACTGCAACGCCGCAAACCATTGGATGTCGTCGTGTCCGAAACTTAGCCGATAAAGGGGCTCGTGCTACGGATGTGGTGCAAGAGATCACATTCAGCAGGATTGTACACAAGCAAGCCGAGCAGTAGTTTCTCGTGTTGCAGATAGCACCAGCCATTTGGTTCAAGGCAGCAGTCCGATCACTCCTGTTTATATGCTTAGTTTGACCGCCGAATTCTCCAATACGCCGGTAGAAGCTATTGTTGATACAGGTAGTCCTTTTTCTTTAGTAATAAGTAGTTTAGTACCCTCAGGATTAGTTAGACCACAGGATGATCAAGGGTTAAGCTTTGAAGGGATAAATAAAAGTAAATTGCAGGTGATTGGTATCCTGTGGCAGAAAATTATTGTGTGTAACATTGAGGTGTTTCTTAAAATTTTATGTTGTACCTACGGGCACCATGTCTCACCATTGCCTTCTTGGCAAAGATTTTGTATCTCTCGAGTCAATTAAGGTAACTTTTGGAAGGGAGGTTATGGTTGAGAAGGCAATGAATGAGATCGTTTACGATTCTGAATTTGTAACTGAAATCTTGCAGATTGATGTAACCAATAACGGTGAGGAAATTGTGGTGATTGATGTTGAGCAGAGCCTTGATCAGGACACTAAAAACCAATTACAATAGCCATAGTTTACTCGTTAGAACGATTTCGAATATACCTACAGGGCATACCTTTCAAAATTATCACGGACTGTAATAGTTTAAAATTAACGTTACCAAAAAAAGAGGTAAATCCTCGAATACTTAGGTGGTCTCTGGTGCTTCAAAATTATAATTTTACATTAGAACATCGTAAAGGAGACCAGATGAAACACGCAGATGCACTTAGCCTAAATACAGGCATTTTGATTTTGTCTGAGAATAGTTTTGAGAGACAAGGAAATTGCAAGCATTAGAGCAGGGTTATAAGAAAAAGAGAGTAAGTTTTTTGAGCTACGGAATGGGTTAGTGTACCGAAATGTTAAAAATAGGCTATTATTTTTCGTTCTTCAGTGTATGGAAAGCAATGTGATACGATCTTGTCATGACGACGTTGGATACATTAGTTTAAACAAAGTAGTTGAGGTAGTGGAGAGAGTATATTGGTTTCCTGAGTTAAGAGAAAAAATTCAAACAGTATATGAGAATATAAATAATAAATATTAAATAAAATATCGATTTCAAGGGGAAATAACAGATTTATTCGCTTTATACGTATTTCGGCATCAAAGTGCCATTGTCAAAAGCTATATAAAATATTATAACAAATGCAAAATATAGTAACTCCTTGATTCTATTATTTTAACACTGCGTGAAGCAGCTGGCCCCAGTCAACCCGTCGGAGGTCAGTCGCTTATCAGTGTTTTTTAAAAAAGATATTTATTCCAAAATCTTCAGTAAAGGAGAATCTAAGAGCTCAATTTGCTCATTCATTAAAGGTACGTTGTTTTTTGTATGTTTATAAATTTCAAAAGCTTCCAAAATATTTAATTTATTTTTGTTATGAGAAAAGTGTAAAAATTTAATTGTATTATTAGATGTTAATGTGTGATTTTGTTCTAACAAATGTTTAACAAAATTTGTGCATGTTTATATTTGTAACAACGGATATGTTCTTTTTGCCTACTACTGAAATTTCTAATTGTTTGACCTATATATACTGAATCACAATGTGAACAATTTAATTTATAAATACCTGATTTTAGCAAATCATTAATTTTGTCTTTAGCATTGAAAAGAGAGTATAGAATATTTTTATTTGTTTTAAAAATGACTTTATATTTATTTGTGTTATTTATAATTTTAGCAATCTTTTCTGAAATTTTACCAAAATATGGAATTGAAACGTATTTTAATGTTTTATCGGTGTTATTAATGGAATAAACTTTTTGAATAGCTAATTTATAATTTTTCTTTTTAATTAAAGTGTCAATAAGTGTTGTGTTATATCCATTAATAATACAATTAAATTTTTACACTTTTCTGATAACAAATATAAATTAAATATTTTGGAAGCTTTTGAAATTTATAAACACACAAAAAACAACGTACCTTTAATGAATGAGCAAATTGAGCTCTTAGATTCTCCTTTACTGAAGATTTTGGAATAAATATCTTTTTAAAAAACACTGATAAGCGACTGACCTCCGACGGGTTGACTGGGGCCAGCTTCTTCACGCAGTGTTAAAATAATAGAATCAAGGAGTTACTATATTTTGCATTTGTTATAATATTTTATATAGCTTTTGACAATGGCACTTTGATGCCGAAATACGTATAAAGCGAATAAATCTTGTTATTTCCCGTTGAAATCGATATTTTATTTAATATTTATTATTTATATAATCATGGATTTCAACAAAGTGACGCTTGAGAATGTCAATAAAAAGTATATGAGAAGTTGCCTAAAATGTATTACATACTCTCCAGTCAGTGGAAAACGAGAGGGTTTCTTACATTCTATACCAAAGCGAGATTTGCCTTTTCAGACATGTCATATAGATCACTATGGGCCGTTAGAAAAAACTAGGCGGCAGTACAAGTATCTTTTTGTAGTGGTAGAGGTAGACGGTTTCTCGAAATTCGTCAAGATATATCCGTGTAGAACCACGAACACGAAAGAAAGCATAATAAAGCATTTAGGGGATTATTGTAGTTCATATAGTGTACCCATGGTAAGATAGTTTCGGATAGGGGTGCAGCTTTCACCTCGAACCAACTTAAAGAATTTTTAGAAAATGCAAAAGTGCAACAAATTTTAATTGCAACAGGGGCTCCATGGTCAAATGGGCAAGTGAAACGAGTAAATCGTTCAATTACGCCAATGTTAGCGAAATTATGTGGAGAACCAGCTCAGTGGGATAAGGTAGGTACTTAATAAAGTGGAATATGCTTTGAATAACAAAGTATGTCGATCAACGGGTAGCACTCCAACCAAATTATTATTCGGTATAAATCAGCGAGGGGCCATAAATGATGCGTTGCGATTAGTTTTAGAGGGTGATGCAGAGGAGGAAAGAGATTTGGAAAAAACTAGAGCAGAAGCAGTAAACAATATTGCAAAATGCCAGCAATATAATGAAATCAGTTACAATAAGCGGCACAAAGATCCTCACCATTACAATGTGAGCGATTATGTTATGTTAGAAAACAACGATGTTACTCCGGGAGTTCATAAAAAAATGATTCCTAAATTTAAGGGGCCGTATATAGTAAATAAAGTGCTACCAAATGATAGATACTTGATAGGAGACATTGATGGATTTGAAGTAACTCAAATTCCGTATCAGGGAGTACTGGATACTACTCACATGAAGCCTTGGATCAACGGTGATAATTAGTTCTGTTTAAAGGGGAGAGGGTAATGGATAAATTCATTGGTGGGTGCTGGGCATGGCCTGCTCATCATCAATTATCTGAGGTCAGTCAAGCTGGCCCCCCCTCTTCAAATTTTTGAAAATGTGATATATGCACCTTACGGAATAAAGCTTGCACCAACTTGCACCATCAAAATTATAGCTTGCACCCAATTAGGAAACAAGCTACACCAATTTAAAATGTGGGGGGGCTAAAATGATGGTAGCCCCCCCTCTTTCGAATTTGAAAAAATCGATGTGTGCACCACAAAGCTATAAGCTTGCACCACCTTGCACCATCAAATTTGAAGCTTGCACCAAACTATTGTTTTAGTTATGACTTATCAAAGTGTGGGGGGGCTAAGTTGACGCTAGCCCCCCCTCTTTCGAATTTCAGAAAACTGAGATGTGCACCAGCAAGGTAATAGCTTGCACCACCTTGCACCATAAACTTTATCGCTTGCACCAAATTACTAACTTAGATAATAGCCGTTTAATTATTACTACCATACTACCGTTGGCTGCACACGCTTTCGAATGTTTCTTCAGCGGTTTAGGTACGATCATCGTGTTTAATTGTGTTAATAAGAAGTATAATACAGTTTTATTAATAATAATTTTATTTGTTTACATTTACTTTTTAATACAGAGAATGCTTGTATTTTAACTTGTATTTAAAGTTTATACAGGGTGTTTATTAAATGGCGGACACGGAACCCGGCACTACGCGATTATCATGTTAAAACTGAGTTGAAAAAGTATAAGCGATTTTGTGCTAATATATTTCGTTTCCGAGTTATTCGCATTTTAAAATTTTTCAATTTGACAACATTGCATGCTTGCACCAACTTTGTTTTAAACGTTTTTAATAAAGCAGTATGAACAGGTTCCCTAGGTAATAACGTCATAATTAGAATGCAAAGTTGCAACATATTGAAAAAAATATTAACAACAGATATTTATCAGAAAGAATGTCTTTAGAATAAGGAATACTACAGTGTATAAAAAATTCTAAATTCATTAAGACTTAATACTTTATTGATGAACACTGTAGAACGGTTAAAATTTACCCGTTTTTCCAAAACATAAACGAATTGAATCTCAATCTTTGACTGAGAATAATTCTGAAATGGAATTTTTGGTATTTCTTCTAGTTTTGCGCTTACTTCTGTGGTTTTGTTGCAAACGTGATTCGGTTCTATAAACAAATGAGTTGGTTGAAAGTTAATCTTTACGCACAATGTGTAACAACATTTTGGGCATTTCTGTTTTAATTCAGATCCTTCAGATTTTGATAAAATTTGTTTCTCAATGCTGTTTATGTTGTCTATGTCAACTGTAATGAAGTTTATCTTCGTGTTTTTAGTATAATTGCACTTTTCGCAAAAAAATCAATTCTCACCACAATGAAAATTGGCAAAAAAATTTGATAATATGTTTGTAATATTATCTTGGCAGTTAATAAATACAAATTTTTGTGGTAACTTGGAGTGTGGGCTGTTATCATATAAAATTTCTGTCCTGAGTTTATACGCATACGCGTTTATTCCGCGTAAGGTAGTTTGTTTTATCAGTTTACATACTTTTGAATCGGTGGTAGTTGACAGATATTGTTTGAACGAGGAACTGTCACAGAAGGCACAGCATAATAATTGAGTTATGGAATCAAAACCACATGTATTGGATAAAGTAATATTTAACGGGTTTTAGCTCTTCCCTGTGGCCGTTTTTCAATAAACCGATAGTGTTTACTCGCCGCTTGTCTGAACAATTTGTTAGCAATAACTCTGCTTGGGGTTCTAGGTAGGATGTTCTTGGTCGTTTTTTGGGAACTTCATTTAGACCTCTCCAGTTTTCTTCGGCTGCATTTTCAATGACCTGAGTAGAGGCGTGTTGATATCATTTTGTACATGTATAATTTCCTTCAAAAGATATCATACAGTTATTGTTTTTGTGTATAGGTATGTAGCAAATGTAACAAATTATATTACGAGTGTCTATTCCTAATTGGCAAGAAGAACACACGTTAGATAGAACATCTAAAATTTAAAAAAATGCCTGTTTAACAAATTCGTTAATTAGAAAATCGAAACTTACTTTTATTACAAACATTTTCTTCAACGTTGTCTGGTGTAGAACTGCAGGATAAAGACGTGTTCTAAAAATAATTTGACTTATGAGAGAGAGAGAGAGAGAGAGAGAGAGAGAGAGAGAGAAAGAGAGAGAGAGAGAGAGAGAGAGGGGGGGGGGAAATATATACTACAAACAAACATAGTTGGTTGCTTAAAATACTACTAACCTTTTCTACTACTGCAGAAGTAGTTATCTCGTAGGATTCAACTGCAGTTGCTACCTATAACATTATTACTTTGTAAATATACCTTGCTACGAATCGCCTTAGCTGAAGGCGCAGCCGCGATTTTAATCAAATCCTCGGTACATTTTATGTGATGCTGAAGAAATTCATCTACTCGCAAAGGTAAATTTTTATTTTTAAATAATCTGTTTTTTATGTTATTAAAATCGCTTTCTACTGTAGTACTACTACCAAGATTAGGTGCAAAAGGAAATCTTTCTTGCATAACTCCCGTCCACAAGGGAATGGTACCACTAATCCTCATTAAATCGTCAAGCAGAGAAGGCAATACTTGTTGATATCCCCGGTCTCCTTCTTGTTCTGGGCAATGTAGTATTATTTTCGTTTCGCCAATTATTTTTTGAAACCATTCTTTAAAAGGCGACAATGCTTCTTCGTCTTTAGGCAGTTTTTTTTTGTTTTGTGATAAGTCATCAGCAACATGATTAATTTCATCATTTAAACTTTCTTGTGTGCCTGTTGCCATTCGTTTAATTAACCATAGCTTTCGTATTTCGCAAATAGTTTCTTTGCCCGTACAAACAGAAAGTCCTTCAGTATCTGAAAGCGCTACTGTACAGATAGCTTGTAATATTTGTTTAAGGGCTAAAATACAGCTACTTTGAATCATTTGCCCAATGGCCCGTAAATAAAATTTTCGGGTTAACTTATGTTGCTTTCTCAAGCTTGACCAACCTGCACACATTTTAATAACATGAGCAACGTCGTTTCTAAGGTAACAGTTTGGTAAAACTGAAAAATTCTCAAATAAAACTTTATAGCAAGCCTGCAGATACTCCGAAAATGTTTTATATTGGGTAAAAACTTGACTACAAGCATACATTAACGCTAGAGACATATCAGTCACAACTTCCATGGGAGTTGAAGCACCTGAACGTATCCAACAGAACAACCAGTTACTAATAGTTTGTGTGTTTTGGGATTCGCTGAGCATGTTACAAACTGGATACTGGGTTTTTGTTTGTGGGTCTCTGACAACCACGTTGTATAAAAATATATAAGCTGTCTTGTGTCCCCATGGGTGACGAATTCTTTTAACGATTCCCCCCGTCGCATCAATAGCGATTCTTGATATGTTGTTTTCACAATAATTTCTGTAGATATGTATTTGGCTACTGCTCCAATACATAACGAAGAACGGCGAATAACCTAAATTTCTAATAATGCCATTATACGCCATTGAAGATTTAGCTTTAGCAATAGCAACAATGGGGTCGTGATCTAATTCCGTTTTTTTCAGTTCTGCATATTTCGCATTACGTAGCGTATCGAGTTTCGGTAAATCTGCTGGTTCATTTTCTCCATATTGCATTAACTTGTTAGATTCTTCGCATCTGTATGCAGATGAACTAATACCTTCTTTAATTAATCGTGATGTGACGATATGTCGTTTAGATCCAGATAAAGGACGCTTCAAATTTCGTACATGGTCCATTTTGAAATTTCCACAGTATAGCATATTAACATTAACATCGTTTCCTTCATCTGGCTCATCGCATATTACACCTTTCAGATACGACTTGCACTCGCCGCAGTATCCTACTAAAGTTGCAAAATTACCGCTCTTTTGTAATTTACATCTCTTAAAATTTATTGCACACGGTAAACCTGTTTTTTCTAAAAATTTTCTAAATATGATATGGGTCCAAGAATATTTTTGTGGAACATGATATAGTCTCATTCTTCTGCTCTTATTACAGCTTTCCCACCGATCTTCACATCTATATTCTGCCGATTTTGGTTTTATGTGTTCTATACAGTGTGTCCCAAATAGAGTAGTATTGCATGGCTATCTTTCTTATTAATAAAGATACAGATTCGGTTAAATGGGCAATGTTATGCAGTTTTTCATGCTGGTTTAGAAGCTGCTTAGAAAGATCAAAAATTCCGAACCCTTCAAAAGATATCCGCAAAAAACCACAAAATCCATTTTTCCAAAAAGTCGGTTATTTCGCTTATTATAAATGTTACAGAAAATTGTTTTATACAAAAGTTACTTGATTCATTAAGATAAACAAAAATATGTTTACAAAAAAAATATCGCCAAGGCCGTTTTCGAGATATTGATAGCAACTTTCTTATTTTAAATGGGCGCCATCTTGGATTTTCAAATGAATAAATTGAATTTTTTTTTCTGCATTCAACGATGTATAACAATCTATGCTAAAAATAAAAAAATAGTTTTTGTATTAAATAAAGTAAGCCATGAAAACAAGTGAATTTTAACAAAAAAAACTTCGAACAAACTGTATTTACAGTTATTAACGATATTTACAATACACGTTTAAACTTATTAAATCGGTGATTTAATAACAAAGATGCCAGTTATGTTTAGCTAACAATGGCCAACATTTTGAACATTTACTGTGATTAAAATTAGCTATTGTAGATTTAACGTTTATTGTAAATATCGTTAATAACTGTAAATACATTTTGTTCAAAGTTTTTTTTGTTAAAATTCACTTGTTTTCATGGCTTACTTTATTTAATACAAAAACTATTAAGTATGCCGTTATTTTTTATTTTTAACATAGATTCTTATACATCGTTGAATGCAGAAAAAAAAATGCAATTTATTCATTTGAAAATCCAAGATGGCGCCCATTTAAAATAAGAAAGTTGGTATCAATATCTCGAAAACGGCTTTTGGGATATTTTTTTGCAAACATATTTTTGTTTATCTTAATGAATCAAGTAACTTTTGTATAAAACAATTTTCTGTAACTTTTATAATAAGCGACATAATCGACTTTTTGGAAAAATGGATTTTGTGGTTTTTTGCGGATATCTTTTGAAGGGTTCGGGATGTTTGATCTTTCTAAGCAGCTTCTAAACCAGCATGAAAAACTGCACAACATTGCCCATTTAACCGAATCTGTATCTTTATTAATAAGAAAGATAGCCATGCAATACTACTCTATTTGGGACACACGGTGCCTCCTTATCCATTGGGCTAAATGGACTATAGCCCAGGGGCGCCATTGATCCAAGGGCGCCGAAGAACTGAGAATGTTTGAAATTTTGTTTGCTATTTAATTTTAAAGTTGAAAAACAACTATCTGTCTTTTTAAATCCTGATATTTTCAATATTTAAATAAATAAGCAATAGGTTTTCTTTAGTGTTTCAATTTTTTCCTTTCATACCCACTAATATAAGCGTTAAAATTGTGATTCAATGTAGTAAAAAATATTTCATGATTTCTAATTTCCTTCAAGGAGAGAGTTTTGTAAAAAAATAATTTGTATGTATTAGTATGCCATTATTATTCAATCTAATGTCAACTGGGCCAGGGCGCCAATTTTTTTAGCCCAGGGGCGCTCAAATTCCTAAGACGGCACTGGACACACTGTATACTCTTCGTAAGCTAAAGTGATTGTAAAACTCAATTTCTCGGAGAATTCACTTTCTGTGCTGTCTTCTTCATTACTGTCTTCGTCGGATTCTCCTTCTGCTGGATGTTGCTCATGTTTCTCATTTTCTACATCTTCTTTATTTTCTTCCTTTTTGACCTCTGTTACTTTTTTAATAATGTGCAACAATTCCCACAGGTTATAATAATTTTTAGCAAATGCAGTGCAAGAAAATTGTCGACAAAGTTGTTTCACTCATAACCTATAGATGTCCCAATCAATACATTGGTGTATTGAATGGGACACATGTTTTATGTTCTTTTATGTTTGTATTGTTTTTGTGTAGCTATATTTTAGGTTGATAATAAAAAATATTATATTAAAAAATACCCGAGTAAACTATTATGAGTGTGAGTATCAAGTATGTGTTTTTAAGGAGGATTTTAGTTTCTACGCTCCTAAAGGATCTCGCCTCTCCCACACTTAATCTCTACCTACGCCACTGACTCCTTCACTACATAACAACTGTTAATAAAAATATTAACAAAGTTGGGGGGGCCAGGTTGGCTGACCTAATTATCTGCCTCAATGAGAGTAGGTTTAGTAGGTCTAAGTTTATTTATATTGTTTTGTAACTGATGGATTGTGTTAAAATGTTGTATCTATTTAAATGTCTAGATAGTTTTGTTAAATTTAAGAATTTATTTCAAAAATGTTTATACGTTTAATCTGTCGAAGCAACTCTTGATATTGTATGTCATCTACTTCTCACCTTACCAAAATCTTATGAAACAATACTGACAGCTTTGGAAACTCTCGAACCGAAAATATTAACATTGGAATTTGTCGTTGGATCATGAGATGAAGAAGAAAAATTCAGAAACAGATCGGAATGAAGTACCGTCAGGGTCAGCTGCGTTTAACAGTGGTTTTGGTAACAAAAATAGGAGATTTACAAGAAATGCCAGAAGTGCACCTGAACCAACATACACTCAGAGGAATACACATCATTTCAGATGTCATAACTGTGGCAGACCAGGTCATTTAAGAAGAGAATGTTGGAAGGCAAAACAAGCAAATCAAGCAAACTCCGAAGACGAGGAACCAATTGCCTTTATAGCAACTGCCATGGACTGCGAGGTATCTACAACCTGTAATACAAATGTGATACGTGTTTTAGTAGATTCTGGTGCAACGGACCACATGATCAACAACGAAGATTATTCTCGGAAGCAAACATTATGGAAAAAGGATTAAAAATTTCTGTTGCCAAGAAAAATTAATCATTAAATGCAACAAAAGTTGGAAATGTGAAAGTGAAACTGAATACAGGTGGAAGTGATTGTACTACAGAAATAAAAGGGGCCCTTTTTGTAGAAAATTTAAGGCAAAATTTGTTATCTGTACAAAAACTAGAAAAATCTGGTTTAAAAGTAGTTTTTGAAAATAACTGTGTGTATGTCTATAAAAATTCAAAATTACTGGTTGAAGGAAAAAAAAATAATCTGTATGTAATTGAATTTGATGTAATTGCAAAAACTGAAACAAATCTATGTGATCAAAATAAAAATATAAAACTGTGGCATTGCAGGTTAGGGCACATAAGTAATCAGAATTTGCAAAAACAGTAAAAATAATATTGTAGAAGGGTTAGATATTCGCAATATAGAAAATAGAGATTATGAGATATGTTCAATATGTGCACAATCAAAAATAACACGATTACCTTTTGCAAAAGTGTATGGAAGAGTAACAAAGCGACCTTTTGAATTAATACATAGTGACATATGTGGGCCGATTACACCCGTCACATACGATGATAAACGTTATTTTGTTACCTTTCTAGATGACTCCACACACTTTAGTGCGGTATATTTACTGAAATATAAAAGTAAGTTTTTTGAATGTTTCAGGAATTTTGAAGCGTTAGTTACAAATCAAACTGGATGCAGGATTGGTTCACTTTGCTGTGATAATGGTAGTGAATACAGCTCAAATGATTTTACTAGTTTTTGCAAAACCAAGGGTATTCGGATTTGTCATACAGTTCCCTACAATCCGGAAATGAATGGAACCGCAGAAAGACTCAATAGAACGCTACTTGAAAAAGGAAGAGCAATGCTGTTGCAGTCAAAATTAAACAAGGATATGTGGGGTGAGTCTGTACTTTATGCTACTTATTTGATAAATCGAAGTCCTACAGTTTCTCTGAAGGACAATGTTACACCAGCTGAAATGTTTTACGGGAAGAAACCCAATCTGAAAAACCTTAACATTTTTGGTAGTTTAGTTTACAGTCACATACCAAAAGAAAAGCAAAAGGGCAAGTTTGATTCAAAAAGTGAAATTAATATTATGATTGGGTATACAAAGAATGGATATAGATTATGGCACCCTATAAAAGGAAAAGTAGTCATTGCACGAAATGTCATTTTTGATGAAACAAAGAATATATCCAATACACATATAAAATTTACTAAAATTGAAGTTATAGATAATAATGAAAATTTGAATGATGAAAATAATCATGAAATCAAAAATGAGGAGATAAATCAACCAGATAATGAAAATCTTGGGGAAGAAATAAGTAATGAAGAATCTAATGTAAGAAAGAGCAGCAGAATAAGGAGAAAACCTGCATATCTAAATGATTATTTAAGTGAGAATGAAATAGAACAAATGGCTCTAAATGCATCATCACTTGTAGAAGAAATGCCTCAAACCCTGGACGAAGCAGGAACAAGACCTGACTATAAAATGTGGCAAGAGACTGTAAAGGAAGAAGTAAATTCATTGAATAAAAATAACACTTAGACACAAATGGAAAAACCAGAAGGCACAAATTAATAAGTAATAAGTGGGTTTTTCGCATAAAAAGAAATGAGTTGGGTGAAGCAGTAAAATATAAAGCTAGGCTCGTAGCTAAGGGGTTTATGCAGAAAGAAGGTTTTGACTTTAGTGAAACTTATGCACCTGTAGCAAGGCTGACGACTGTTAGGACCTTATTAGCAGTGGCAAATTTCAATAACTTAAAAATTCAGCAAATGGATATAAAATCTGCCTTCCTGCATGGAAATTTAAACGAAGACATTTAAATGATTATACCGGAAGGTTTTGAAGAAAATGGGAAAGTTTGTAAACTCAACAAAGCCCTATACGGCTTAAAACAAGCCCCCTACTGCTGGAATAAAAGATTTAATGAATTTGCTAAAAAGGAGAACTTAATAAGATCCAAAAATGATCCATGTTTATATACAAAGTTAACTCAAAGTGCTACATACTTATTATTATATCTTGACGATATTCTCACATCGAGTAATGATGAAGAGGAAATACAGAAACTTAAACAAAAACTAAAACAGGAATTTGAAATGCAAGATCTGGGCAATCTGAAAATTTTTCTAGGAATAAATATAAGACAAACTGAAGATACTATGTACTTGATTTATTGCAACGATTTAACATGAGCAACTGTAAAGAAATTAAAACACCATTGCATCCTGGTGGCGTTAATGGGCAAGAAGTCAAGACAGTAGAAGACAAACCAATTCGAGAATTAGTAGGTTGCCTTATGTACCTTATGGTGGCAACTCGTCCTGACTTAAGTATCTCAGTAAATCTCTGCAGTAGATATCAAAGTAAACCAACAGAACAGTTATGGAAGAATCTCAAACGAATCTTAAGATACCGTGTGTCCCTGGGAAGACGGAACATAGGGATCTTATAATGCTAATTTTTTAAAATGATCCACGAGTGCTTTGAAGCATTCGTCTTGAAACAATTACACGAATCTCACCGAACGTTAACGATTTCCATGCCGATCATGTATGATCGTCTCCAGATCAAAATTTTGTTTGTGTTTTAAATGTCAATTTACTAAAACCAAAGTCAATTAAAGGTTATGTTCATGTTAATTTTTTTTAAATGGGGTCCTACCTTAACTGAAGTACAGTTTAGAGCTGACAATCAGTAATCCCAGTTAAATTACATGTGAAATGTAAAAATTTACTTTAATAGGATGATCTTGATGTATGAACCGAAGAATTTGATGCGACAATCAGCTTTATGCGATGAAACATGCTACAATGCTAATTGCATAAGACTGTAGGTATTAAGATGAAATCAAAGAAAAAGCGAATATTAATATCAGTTAGTGTATACGAATATGAATCCTTTATTTCTACGGCAATTTAATGTGATCAAATAATTGTTACATTAAAAGTATTTGATTTTTAAGGAGCAGGATTCGTGCATACCACAAAGGAAAGTTTTCTAACACAAGTCTACAGCATTATTTTATGTATCTACTAGTATAATTTTCGTAATTTCATTTTCAGTTTCTAATAATGCGTAACTTGCGAAAAGCCTTAGGTAATTGTTCACCTAATCCATATAATCTGAAAAAGATCTTAGAACCATAACGTCAACTGCAAGCAAATTATTTTGTATTTATTACCTTTATAATGATACTCAGTCTCATTTATTTTAATTAAAACACTTTCTAAATTTACATGAACCAATTTGAGCAAATAATTAATAATTTTATTTCTAACTGATTTTCAAGAGCGCGGCTGTCAATTCGTAGGTATTGTAAATAGCACGACGTAAATAGTTGTTGAATCGTTTGTTACTATAACGCACGCACGTATTACATCTGTATTAGCAAGCGCGTTAAACAACTGACATAACGACGTCGACTTTTCCACCAAATAGAAATTCAAAGCACTCGTGGATCATTTTAAAAAAGTACCATTGTAAGATCCCTATGTTCCGTCTTCCCAGGGACACACGGTATATAAAAGGAACAATAAATGTTGAAGAATTATTCTTTTCAAAAAATAATAAAGTTAAACTTGTTGGATTTGCTGATGCTGATTGGGCAGGCGATGGAATTGGACAGGAAGTCAACAACTGGTTATATATTTAAAGTATTTGGAGGTACAGTTTGTTGGAGTACGAGAAAACAATCTACTGTTGCAACTTCTTCAACAGAAGCAGAATATGTGGCACTCTCAGAAGCCGCAAAGGAGGGAATTTGGTTGTCAAATCTGTTGGATGATCTTGGTTTTGCAAAAACTATCTTCACCATTTTTGAAGACAATCAATCCTGTATTATGTAAACCAAAAAGTGGGATCATAAAAGACTCAAACAAGTTGATGTTAAATTTAATTTTATTAAGGATTTAGAAAGCGACAAATTAATTTCTGTAGAATACATTTGTACAAGAGAACAAACTGCTGATATTATGACTAAAAATCTTGTCGGTGAGTTGTTCGTTAAACATAGATTAGGTTTGGGTTTACTTAATAGTAATTAATTTTTTTTTGTATTTAAATTATGCCTGTTGAAAAACAATCAGATTTGGATTTGAATTTGGCGCCGCCGCATAGTTATATTAAGTTGGTAATGTCTAAGAGTAAAAGTGGGCAAAAAAATGAGATGTCTTTTAAGTTGCCGTAAATGTGCTGTACTTAATTTTTGCAATTTAGTCTTTTGTCAGTCGTCTCTAAATAAAGAGAATAAAACACAAGCTTATTGTTTTATGATCCAAGGATCTCAACATTACATTATGTCCTTGTGTTGTATTACTTGTTGTTTGATTTTAGTATAAGATCGAGGTCAATCTAGTTTTAGTTTTAGAACATTGAGAAATCCATCCTACAGGAGGATACTGAATAGGGTTGTAGGAGTCTATGGTAGGAGTTGTAACGGCATAACCATTGTAAAGAATGGAAAAGCGCGGTGTGTTTCTTACTCAGCAAAATTAAATGAACAAAAAAACTATAGTAGCATTTCTCTCTCCTCCCAAGAAGAGAAGAGGTGATTCATATACGAATAAACAAAAAAAAATAACGGAAATAAGAAGAAATACTATAGACTGAGAAATCGGTAAGAACAGTGAGGTTATGTTACATTTAAAAATTCATATTGTTATTCATTTGCATGCAGATATGAAGTACTGAAGGTGGGTAACACTAATAACTTAATAAAACGGAGGCAAAATGCAGATGGCAGCATTTTGTTTGTGCCTTTAAATGAAGAATTATATGATATGTTACGGCGGACGGGACAAAATGATAAACGAAATTCGGTTAAAATTTGCTTTTGTGCCCCGTGATGTTATAAATTTGTTCCTTTCCTTGTGTGAAGAATACAAATTGAAAAAGGTCACACCTAATAAGAAACTTGTTGTAAAACCTATTTCTTCCAATAACTTTACGTCCAGGTGCAAAGTGGATTTAATAGACTACCAGTCTCAACCAGAAGGGGAATATATTAAATATGTTATGGTTTTCCAAGAAGAAGAAGAAGCACACGATACTTTGAGTAACCAAGCGACATCTGAGAATATTTGTAATCTACCTGAATACAGTGTTGGAAACATCATCATCGAGACCAATATTGAAAATTTAGACGCTGTTTTTGATTGTAACTCAGAAGAACTTATTGCAAAAGGTCAATACCTTCTGCAATAATTTCTTGTAACTTTTTTGACAATAATTTAACTGAAACCCAGGAAATATCGCTTCCTGGACATGGATAAAATATACCGTAAGTTGTTTGCAATACACCTGGCTGTACAGAAATATGGTAGAAGTATGTGAAATTGTGAAGGCAATGTGCATGAAATAAATTGTAGTAAAAGAGGTGACAATGATGACATAAATTATCTGCGCTGTGTTCGAGAAAGTATCATCAACTCTTCCCGAACTGAAACCAAACAGAATCGAAATATTCAAGCGGATAAAATGCTACGCATGTCGTCCAAAAGACTGAAGAGTCCTCATCCAGGAGAACACGTAGTTATACCTGTGCCAACTCTAGATAGAGGAAGAGTAGACCACAAAAACGTTATGGCTGTGATTTTCTCTGAAAATGAAACTTTTTTCAAACTTGTTACAAAAGTAGGTGTCCAGAAAAGTAACAGCCGCAACGAGTTCGATATTTTGCAACAAAAGTTTCTGGACATTAAAGATGTATCTGAAAAGGAAATTAGTTTGCGTACAGCTGCAACAAGTTTGTCTAGCCACGGAGGACAAGGAATGATGAAATGTAACTGCACCAAGAAGTATATCAACAATTGAGGCGTTTAGTGCAAGAGTGGCCCAACTAACAACATTTACGAATATGGTATTTGCATTGCTTCAGACAGGTTATAACTATACCTTGGTGTGCAAAAGTGGCCTATGTGACATTGACCCACATTTCCATAGATGGCAACAATATAGGTACTATTATTGCATTGTAGAAACCCTCCATTGCAAATAGGGCAATAGTGGCCTATCTGAGTGTGAAACATTATGCTGTGAGCTGTCCAGTGGCGGAACTAGCGGACGCTAGACCCCTTCTTGCGGGGGGGCCCTTCGCTTTTAGGGACCCGTAAAAGATGAAAAAATTAAAAAAAAAGAAAAATTTAAAAATTTATTAAAATAAGAATAATATGTATTTTTTTGTTTTAAAATTTTCAATCGAATAATAAATTATGATTAACATTGATACCAATAACTTTTATCTGAAACGGGCGGACCATGACTCTTATGCGAAAAGCGCATCTGTAGCATAGATAACAAAATTGGTCTGGTACTTCGTACTCAAAACAACACCCACGGCCTACCATTATGGTATACGCAATCACTGACACAGACGGAAGTTTAAATACAATATAATAGTTACATAAAACACGTGCGGACGTGCGGTGCTCCGGTGCAACATGCAATATTTATAAATTTTTTATAATTGTGAACATCGCGTCGCGCCAAACCAAAAACGCAGAAACAAGGTTACAGTAATTTAACAGTTAAAAGGTAAGTAAAAAGTAAAAATCACTGTTCCTGATATATTTTATCTAGCCAAAATTATAAAAGTGTAGGTTAAGGAAGAATGGAAGAAAAAATAACTAAGCAGCACTAGCGGAGCCTCAAAGAAAAGAAAATTAAAACGAAATGAGGAATCAAAAGCCAAATTACCAAAAATTACTAACTTTTTTGCAAAATCTAATTGCAAACAAGGGCAAGAAGCTCCTAACTTTGATGGTGTTGCAGAAGAACCTACCGACTCCAGTAAAGACCCGGTTTGTCATGCTGATCTGGCTGATGCTCTATTAACTTATAATGATGATGATAGCGGCGAAGTAAATAGAGATACAGATACAGAATGTGAATTAGTAGAAATTAAAAGTTTTTCAACCGGTATGGGAAATTTTATAAATGTAAATTTATCAGATGAGCTCAAAAGAAAGATCATTTTGTCAGATTCGTGTCGACCTAAGGGACCATTTCCTCGGGATCCGCTACAAAATAATCGCAAGTTTTCGGAAACATTTTATAGATCATATAAATAATAAATATTAAATAAAATATCGATTTCAACGGGAAATAATAAGATTTATTCGAATAAATCTTATTATTTCCCGTTGAAATCGATATTTTATTTAATATTTATTATTTATATAATCATGGATTTCAACAAAGTGACGCTTGAGAATGTCAATAAATTTTATAGATCTTTTACCAATCAGAGAATTATCGAGAGAACCTGGCTTTGCTACTCACCAAAGCTAGATGCCACGTACTGTGAGCCTTGCTGGCTGTCTTCAAACGATCGACACAGTACTACATGGCACAAACAAGGCGTTAGAGATTGGCGTGGAATTTAGAAAAAAATTAAAACTTATGAACAAAGTCAAGCTCATATATCGGCTTGCTGTGTCTATGAACAATGGAGACATAATAAAGCGATAGACAAAGATATAGAAGCTCAAATACGATACGAATCAAATTTCTGGGTACAAGTTCTGGAACGACTATTCAATATAACTCTAGCACTATCAAAAAATTCTCTAGCTTTACGCGGACATCGGAAGAATTTGGATGATGATTACAACGGTAACTTTTTAACACAAGTAAATCTGTTAGCTAAATATAACGGCACTATGAAGCAAGTTGTGGACATGCCAAAAGGAAGTGTAAAATATCTCAGTCACCAAATTCAGAACGAGATTATACATTGTCTTGCAACACTTGTAAAACAAACGTTAGCGTCCTTCATAAAAGATGCACCTTTCTATTCTATCATTGTAGACACAACACAAGGTATATCAAAAAAAGACCAGCTAAGTCTGGTATATAGATATGTAACTATAGTAAAAAATAAGAACGCGGAACCCATTTCCCTAGAAATTCAGGAGAGCTTTTTAGGATTTACCGATGTTAGTGACCATACAGCAGCAGGATTAACCAGTAAAATTATTGAATTATTGGAAGAGAACGATACACTTCTTAGTAAATGTAGAGGACAAGGGTACGGCGGGGCTAGCGTTATGAGTGGAGTATATAGTGGGGTGCAAACACTCATTAAACAGAAACAACCTAAGGCCCCTTACATACACTGTGCTGCTCATAATTTAAATTTAGTAATAAATTATGCTGTTAAGGGTTGTCCAGAAGTATCTCCATTCTTCACAATTTTACAAAATCTTTATACATTTTTTGCTAACAGCATCAACAGATGGGACATATTATTATCATCTTTCACGGGCGAGTCTAGCAAGACGTTAAAGCGTTTGAATCCTACGTGATGGGCAGGTTGATATGTATCTCTTTTAGCGGTAAAATGTCGATATTTAGATGTCATGAAGGCGTTGACTAACATCATGCTATTAAATCCAAAAAAAGAGGAACGTGATGAGGCTTCACAAATTCTAAATAGCATGTCCAAATTTGAGTTTATTTTTACGTGTGCTATCTTGACCAAAATTTTGTCCGAAGTAAATCTAGCATCCAAGCAACTTCAGTGCAAATATTTAGACCTAATGAAAGCAGTCGAGTGTTTAGCTTCGGCAAACACTAATTTAAGAAACTATAGAAACGCGTACGTTACTGCAAAAACAGAAGCAACTGAATTGGCCAATAAATGGCAAGTATCAACAAATTTTACATCAAAAAGAAGAAAAATTGTGAAGAGGCATTTTGACGAATTAGCAGAAGATCACCGTTTTGACAATAACTCAGACAGTTTTCGAGTGAATGTATTTTGCAAGGTACTAGATATAGTTACTAATAAACTAGATAACAGATTTGGGGGTATGAAGCAAGTGTTCGAATTATTTTCATTTTTGCAAATTTACTTGTTCAGCAAGAAAAAGATCTCCTTGCTTCAGCAGAAAAGTTGCAGCTTGAATATAGTCAGGACTTAACAAATGCATTTCTCTTGTAGGTCGTTATGTTAGCATCTACACTCAGACCCGAAATTGCCAAAATAAGTTCGATGCGAGAATTAGCCGAGCTGATAATGGTTAAATATTCGACTATTTGTTGTAGTTTCGGCGATTTAGTATCTGCACTACTGTTGTTCTTAACTATGCCAGTTACCGTAGCTACAGCGGAACGATCTTTTTCGAAACTCAAAATTATAAAAAATTATTTAAGAAATTCCATGTCTCAACAGCGCTTGCATGATCTATCACTGCTGTCTATTGAAGCACATGTGGCAAATTCAATGGAATTAAAAGATGCAATTCAAGATTTTGCACTAGCAAAATCTAGAAGGAAGAACCTTTCTGTATAAGTAAAGAATTTTTTGTTTATATTAGATACTAGTATAGTATGTATTTTGTTGTGAATCCTTATTAAATAAATTCTTGAAAATAGTGTTAAGCGTTCATATCCTTTTAGTATATAAAGGGGGGCCTTATGAAAAAATTTGCGGGGGGGGGGACCAAAATCTGAAGTTCCGCCACTGGAGCTGCCGCGTGCAAAAGCGGCCTAACTGTTAACCTCAAATGTTTGTGTTGTGAAAAATAAACTTCGCAGTTGACGCATGTAATATTTATTGATGTAATCTTTTGCTTATTAAACATTTATTGGTTTACAAGAGAGAAGACACAAGTTATTTACCCTTATCTGAATGTGACAATTTAATAATCCTTTATCAACTTGTTAACCACGACTTTCAAACATCTTACCTGTGTGGGCAAGTAAAATTAATTTCAAAAATCCGAAGCACCAAAACCGCTGAAAATTAAAAAAGACACTATACAAGAATTTTTTGTTTTCCAAACGAACAAGGAATTGATTTGCCAGTGTGCAAGGTATTTTTAAAAAAAATACTACAGATTTCAGATGGTCGACTTACACGTGCCCTGAAAGAAAAACAAAATGGTAATACTCCTTCAAGAGATATGAGGGGGAAAAGGGAACCTTATAATAAAACAGAAGATGAAAGAATTCAGGCAGTTATAAATTTTATTTCCAAATTTCCAAAGTATCAGTCCAAAAATGTTTAATCTTTATAAAGAGCAATCTGCAAATCCCGTTTCTATGTTTATGTTTCAGAATGTATTTAAAACAAAATTCAACTTATGTTTTCATGTCCCCATCTCAGACAGCTGCAAAACATGCGACAGTATCGAACAAATTATTAAATTCGAAACTGATGAAACCAAACTCAAAGATGCTAAATTTAAAAAAGAGTTGCACTTGAGAAAACCCGAAGCTGCTCGAAATGGTATGAACGTTGACACAGAACTAGGTAAGACACCTGAAAACGATGTAACAGTCATAGCGTTTGACCTTATGTCCACACTTCCGACTCCTAACATTTCAACTGGAATAGTTTACTATAAACGGCAACTATGGACTTACTGTTTGGGAATACACAACCTTTCTACAAACGAGGCCCACATGTACATTTGGAATGAGTCTGTGGCATCCAGAGGCCCTCAAGAAATTGCTTCGTGCTTAGTGAATTATATTAAAAACTTCAAGATTGATTATGCCTAGCGATCAATGCGGCGGACAAAATAGAAACGTTAAAGTCGCGGTTGTCTGTAATTACATAATAGAAAAAAAACTATCAACGGTGCAACAAATTAATCAATTTTGGTATCAGACCACTGTTGCCTAGCTTGTGATTGCGATATCGGTGTTATCGAAAAACATAAGAAAGGTTATAACGACATCTATGTAAGTACCGAATGATTGGGTAAAAATTATCAAAGACGCAAGAAAACAAAAACCGTTTATTGTTATTAAGGTGCAAAAAGCAGAATTTATAGGTACCGAGCCATTGGAAAAAAACATCACCAACCGAAAGAAAACGAAAGATGGCCAACCAGTCAATTGGCTAAAAATACAATGGTTAAAGTATTCTGCGAGTAACCACTATGAATGTTCATATAAAGAATCTAATAATGAAGTCGTTTCGTCTAACACAATCAACGTGAGCAAACGAAATGGTTCTACTTCCGCTTCTACACTTCTTGAGACACTTCCAATGTTATATCCCAATGGAAGGAAAATAGACGTAAAAAAATTTGCTAACTTACAAGAGCTGCTGCATTTTATTCCATCAGTTCACCACGAGTTTTATAATAACGTACAATTCCAAAATAATGGCGATACTGATCCAAATCGTGATGAAGATGATGAGCTCATGGTGCTACAGTGTGCCGACGAAGCTTTAGTTGCGAGAAGTGAAGAAATGGCAAATCAAAGTTCAGTTACACAGAAGCGAGGCAGAAAAACAGCGAAAACGCCAGCACTTGCCAAGCAATGTGGAAACCCAAAAAAATCATCAACATCGACGTAATTCGCTTTTTGTGTTATATTTTTATAATTAAACAAATAAAGATTCAATGCTAAAAATCTTGTTTTACTTGCAAAATCGGCTTAAGTGTTCAAATTTTTATGTTTTTCTTAACAAACTTTGTGCAATAATGGCTTACCAATTTTTTTCTTAGAATATCAAAGCATTTTTTTCAACTCTTATAGTAAAATAGAACACAAAAATGATGAACATTTTATAGTTGCTGATTGGGCCACTCTTGCACTAAACGCCTCAATTCGTGTACTTGTAAGAGAAGGAATTTGAAATGCAATAGTCGTTGCCATAATTCACTTCCTTGCAATAACAAATAAATTTTTCTGTAATGTTACTGATGCGAATTTGTTAATTTTTTTTCAGTTTTTATTACGAAACATATTGTTCAGTTTGAAAAGAATATATATTCTTGACATTTACGCATTTTTTCTTTTTCATTGTTATGACGGTATAACTCCGCCTAGTTAAAGTGCGAACTGCGTCTTGTCAGTCTTCAGAATGCCTAAACTGCCACACATTCCGCATATTGCCTAAAACACACTAGTTGTTCTGCAAAATGCCCTGAACAGCCATCAATCCGCGAATTGCCTGTCGATTTGGGGATTCTGAGGAATGCCTAGGCATTCCGGGGATTGACTGATTTTACATTTTGCCGGTAACACATACACTTCCGAACTACCCTACCCTTAAGAGTTGCGATAGGGCGTGTAATATACCCTCCTCTGGAATTGTTTTCCGGAGCTGCGTTTATCAGAGCGGCACGGTCGCATGGGTATCACTTATGATACATGGTAGAGCATGCGCCGTAAAATTTTCGCGCTTGTACCACGTGCTTGACAGTCAGTATGCGGCTTCCATTGTTAATGCAGTGACGTGCAACAAGTGTTATCATTGCGTTAATGGCTAATAAAAGTAAGTACGTAATAATTGTCTAGTTTTTTGATTTGAAAATGTTAATTGACTGTTAGGGAACACTAGGATATCAAATGCTTGTTGCTAATTAACTTTAATAATTCCAAAAACGTTGTAGTATCGCCGGGGATACTTTGCGTCTGTACGATTACGAAACTTTAGTGGTAGTAATTTGCATATTGATAAATAGGACCGCTGACCGCAAAGGAGTTGCAGGAGCTTGTTGGTGACCTAGATTTAGATCAATCTGATATTGATGATGATTTATTGCCTGACGAAAGCGATGAAGATCTTGGAAGTCCCATGGCAAATAACTTTGATCTTCCAGATCCACAAGCTGATGCTGACGATTTTGACTCCTCAGACGACGAGCCGCTTTCTAATTATCTTCCTGCTAGCAAAAAAAGATGGACAAAAACTAGTAGATTTCAGCCAATTATTACCGACCTACCAGCCAAGAACATCACGACCCAGCTGTGAAGCAACCACTCGTTTATCCAAAAGTACATTCCAGACTCTTTGTTTGAAAATATTCAGCAATTTACAAACATGCGGGAAGTGAAGACTCTTGGGCGCTCCCTAGAAACATCGGCTGATGAAATAAGTGTTGAAATTTATGTTTTAGTTACAATTCTACATAATCTAGTCTGTAAAAGGGTTGTTGTTGTTAAGGTTACTTGTTGAATAGAAATTATTCATGAAAAGAATGTATTTTTTAAAATATAGTAAAAAAACTAATACAAAATACAGTTATAGTTTCATTTATGATCATCTAAAATAAGTAATTTGAAGAATAAGAACATTCGTTGGGTGCTCTATGTTTATGGCCATCTATGGACTGCGACGGATTAAGATGTTCTGGGCCAGAGAAACACGAGTTCCAATTAAAAATGTTGTATGAGAATATGAACAGCCATTTATTATGATAAGTAATTGAAGTGATGAAAAAACGTAAATATATTTCGATCAGTTAAGATCTTCATCAGTACGATGACTATACATTGAGATAAATGGTATAAAGAACTTAAAACATTCTGTAAGAAAGATAAATATAAATTAGTGAAAAAAATTTTACTTCCTCAAAAAATCAAGGTCTTACCTGAATAGAATTAATATTAAGAAAAAATTAAAAATTTAATTTATAAAAAAGAAACGTAAATATATTTCGATCAGTTAAGATCTTCATCAGTACGATGATTATACATTGAGATAAATGGTATAAAGAACTTAAAACATTCTGTAAGAAAGATAAATATAAATTAGTGAAAAAAATTTTACTTCCTCAAAAAATCAAGGTCTTACCTGAATAGAATTAATATTAAGAAAAAATTAAAAATTTAATTTTTAAAAAAATTTTTGTGGTGGAATTAAACACACCACATGATTAGTGTTATTTCATTATACAAATTTGAAACAATGAAGTTTCAATGACATTAATAAGAAAAGTTTAACTCTTATTATAAGGCACTTCACATTGATTTAACAGATGAAATGAAATATGTAAAAATGGCGGAATAGATAAGCATTAGTGAAAGTGAGAATTCTCACTGGTTCAAAAGACTCCAAACAAGCAAAGTATTTAAAAAGCTAAAAATTATCATAGAACTTTCAGTATTCAAATTTGTCTTCTAAGAACATACAGACTGCATTTCATATCCGTTCTAAAAAGATTGGATATGAAATACAGAAGCAGTAATCAGAAGACAAAAGGAATACGTGAAAGACAACTACAAAATAAACTATTAATAAAATGAGAAATTTTACAGATTAAAAAGAAAAATTACAAAAGTAACAACCATGTAAACAATTAAAAATGCTATAAAGAAAATTTTACAGTATTCGATCCGTCTTCTAACAACATACAACTGGCGAGTTCCAATAATATGTGATACCATCACCAGAACAAGATTTTTTAAGCTCCGCACGCGGTTAAAAATACTAGATGATGAAACCGTTTCTAAAGAACGTTGTTACGGTGCAAATCCCTATTTCGAAAACGTAGCAACGAAAATGCTTGCAGCTGTCTCAATGGAGAAGGGGGTGAGTTAATAATTCGTAAATTGCGGGGTTTAAGGGGGCGGAACGGTAATTTATACAGGGTGCGTCACCTATTTTTCTATTGGCTCTAGGGCGTCGAGGGTGAAAAACAGGAAAATCCTCTGATGAAAATGTTGGCCACTAGGTAAACAGTTTGACCTTACCTGGTTCACCAGTTTGGTTTCTGCAACAGATAAGCAACTAGGGTGGGATTGGGAGGAGTTCGTTCAGTTACTCTTCAATAAAAACGTGATTGCATAACTAAATGACTTTTAATGATTAATTGTAAATAAGTTAAAATGGTAACACAAATATATACGCACAAAATATTCACAGGTTATAATACAAGAACATAATAAATCGAAGCAAACAGTCTTGGACTTGCCAAGACAAAGGGGGAATCGATTCGCCCAGGGTTCACAAATCAGAGTTCTTATTTATCCTAAAGAAAGCTAGAATCTCGGAGTCGTAACCCTGTACAAGATAATATAATTCGAGACTAGGTTAATCAATGTAATTATTTCTAAACGTAGAACATCGGGACGCAAATAACTTTAAGCTACGTTACTTCATAGCTTTATGAGCTTAACTCTAATGAAATGGTCGAAAACGAAAGTCTTTACGTTAACATGAATCAAGCTAGTCAAAATAACTAAACTACAGTTAAAAGTCTTGAGACGGGAATAGTTACGTTATTGGATGCGGGGCGATAAAGTCTACATAGAAAACAATTAAATTCTGTACCTTATCGGTGGTGAGGCGGTCAGGCGGTTTACCTGTAGCACTTTTGTTTAACACCAGAGGCCTTTGGGTTGTTTACACCTTTTTGACGATCTGGTAACGGAACATCCCCGCAGGGGTGTCGAGATGACGACGCTGAGGGCGATCAGCACAAGAGGGCGATATTCTATTCGGTAGGCGAAGGAGACGATGCTCTAGCCAGTAGACGAAGAAAACGATATTCTAGTCAGTAGACGAAGAAGACGGTATTTTAATCGGTAGACGATGAAGACGATATTTCACAGCGAAGGGCCAAATGCGGGAATCTTTTGCGAGTTGGGTTAATTCACAAACACTTTTTAAACGATAATTTCGGGTCGATAATATCTAACAGTTCACTTGTAAACGGTAATTTTCGGAACGGTAGCGATATCAGTTCACTCTTTAGAACCTGTCGTGACGAGAGGTCAATCTGGACTTGTGCTTTATTTTATAAGTAGAGCATGCGTGAATTCGCATTTCAGGGGGATTGGTTTCAAAAGCGGATACGCGATTGGCTGACCGGTTCAAGGAGGGTGGCGCTCTTAGCGCCCTGTTTGCGAGGGTAATTTAATAGCTTGTTGATCGGAAAAATACAGACAAAAATCTCCAAATTCAGGACGCGATACTGCATTCAAGCACGTATTAACGTAGTTGGAAAGGTTAAACATGAAGTCACCATGCGGACTCCAAGGGGTAGCCTGATGAATGGACTGAACTACATTCTTAGAGGGCGACGAGATGCACTGGACCGGGGACCCAAGGGATATAACAACGTACGCAAGTGGATCGATTCTGGAAAATACGCGCATTACTAGACATGGTACAGAATGGCTGTCGTTTAAATGTACCAACAAAATATGTGTCAATAGATGAACAAATGATTCCTTTTCATGGTCACGTACAAATGCGACAGTTCGTACGTGGAAAACCGAACCCAGTCGGACTAAAAAGTTTTGTAAGTTGTACTCCTCTTGGCATTCCAATGGATTTCTACATCTACGAAGGAAAGGGATCATGTATTGAGTCAGCTTTAACTCCAATACCTGAAAAAATAGATGTAGGTGGTAGAACGGTACTTAAACTTGCAGATACCCTTCCAATGGGAGTTACTCTTTACACTGATAGATATTTCACTTCTATCCCTCTAATTGACAGTCTATCATCCCGACAAATAACTTTAGCCGGAACCCTAATGAACAGCAGAAATCCAAAAAATGCAATATTTTTGAAGGACAATGTCCTGAAAAAATCAGGTAGGGGTTCTCATGAAAGACTCGTAAGAGAAGATGGTACAGCAATTTTAATCAAATCGTTCGACTCGAGACCAGTACACTTTGCTTCCTCATCTTCGGGATCGGATCCCGAAGGCAGCTGCAGGCGTTGGTCAAAAACTGATAATAAATATATCAACATAAATCAACCTGCAATTGTAGCAGAATATAACGCAAGAATGGGGTGTGTGGACCTGTTAGATAGGGTGATAGGGAAAAATGCGATGAGAGCCAGAACCAATAAGTGGACAATTCGCACTTTCTCGATTTTGCGGTTGGCGCGGATTGGATTGAATACCGACAGCATGCTGTAGCAGCAAATTATGCCCGAAAAGATATCATGGACTACCTGGAATTCAAAGTATCAGTTGCTAAATCTTTGATTTATTTTAAAAAACCTGGTGATAATAATAATAATGGAACTAATGAGAATTCCGAAGATGAGGAAGAAAATGATAACATTCAAAAGAAGAAACGAAGAAAAATACAGCTGCTTCTCTATAAAAAATCTCGAGTAGAGGGTAATAAACATCTATCAGAATTTATGAAAACTAAACAAAAATCACGTTCTAAATGTCGATATACTGGCTGTAAAAAGCTTACATTTGCAAAATGTATTACATGTAAAGTATATCTATGCTGTAGTGTTGAAAGAAATTGTTTTGAATTGTTTCATAACTAATAAATTTTTTTATTAATGTGTTAATTTTGTATACAGGGTGTTAATACTAAGTCGTTACACCCGAAAATGGCAGTGAGAACTCATTAAAACAAACAACTTTTTTTAGTTCCAATTTTTGATTTGGGGCCTCTATTCGTAGTTATTGGTTTTCTTTTGTTTTTTTAACAATCGTAATAACTCCTTTATTTCAGGGAATATTTCAAAAAACGAAAGGTTTTCAAAATGAGCTTACGGTTCTCTACAACATTTGTATTTACAGTTATTTTATATTTTTTCAAATAACAAAATAGCGGCCGATCAAAATTTCTCAATATTTTGATAACCACCCCATAGATTTTTGAAAATATTTTTTTTTTAAATCGTCAAACTATCTATTACAACATTTGTCTAAAACATTTTCTTCTATCTTGCAAAAAAAAAGAGGTCTTTAATTAAATTACAGAAGAGCATGTGTAAAGTATCGACGAAATAAAAACAATTTAGATCGAATTAGCTTTCCGCCATTAAAAAATTAAACAAAAGAACAATTAGATAAGTGCACAAAACTGAACGAGCATCAAAAGACTGAACTTCGTGACATGCTTTTGCTTTTTGGGGAGGCAGAGTCTGGTTGTTTTGATCCAACAATTAGTGAGAATGCTAACAGATTTCGTCGAACTATTGCACTTTAAGAGGCTGTCTTTGATATGGTTGAACATGACCAGTTGACCAATTTTTGCTGTATAATTTAACCGTAATTTTTCTAAAATTTGGCTACTTGGTTGATGGCGATTTGGCGATCTTTTCCGATAGATTCTGCGGGCTTCCTGTGCATTGCGCCTTGCTTCCCCGAAAACCAAAAGCATGTCACGAAGTTCAGTGTCTTGATAATTATTCATTTTAAAACGTATCTCGTTCAGTTTTGTGCACTTATCTAATTATATAAATAATAAATATATACAACAAAGTGACGCTTGAGAATGTCAATAAACTTATCTAATTGTTCTTTTGTTTTATTTTTTAATGGCGGAAAGCTACTTCGATCTAAATTGTTTTTAATTCGTCGATACTTTACACATGCTCTTCTGTAAATTAATTAAAGACCACTTTTTTTGCATAGATAGAAGAAAATGTTTTAGACAAATGTTGTAATAGATAGTTTGACGATTTAAGAAAAAAATTATTTTCAAAAATCTAAGGGGTGGTTATCAAAATATTGAGATTAGAAATTTTTGACCGGCCGCCATTTTGTTATTTGAAAAAATATAAAATAACTGTAAATACAAATGTTGTAAAGAACCGTAAGCTCATTTTGGAACTAAAAAAAGTTGTTTGTTTTAATGAGTTCTCACTGCCATTTTCGGGTGTAACGAAGTATCACATATGATACCACAATTTTCAAAAAAACTAAGCAAAATTTTGAAAAAATGTCTTAATCATTTTTCGGTGGAGCACTGGGATGACGAAACAACACAATTTGTTTAAAAAAAGCTTTTACTTTGACTTCGGGTCTGAGGAGGAAGGAGGATACACAATCAATAGAGCAGTAACAGGTAGAGTGAGCTCTAGTCAATGTTTGGTATAACAATATAACCTCACTTTGTATGTATGTGTTGTTATCCCGCCGTTACACTATTTTGAATAGCACTGTTCGTCAGCCAGAAAACTGTGACGCATGCGCGAAAGATATTGCTGGTTTCGTACAAAGATAGTGACTGATACATTGCGTTTAACCCTGCGTTGGTGTCGTGGGGTATCGCATACCCCAGCGTACTAAAATTAAATTAGTTTGATTCATAAATTTACGGTGGGGCCCTCTACTCTTCAGTAGCTGCAGTTATAACATTTGGCTATCGAATTGACGTCAAGAATCTGCAATTGGATTGTTACCAACGCGTAGATTTACAGAAACCTTGGTTGGGGTATCTGATACCGCCACCACACCAGTGATGTATGTATTTTGTGCAACCACGTTATAACTTGTTTACGTGTTAAAAAGGTTTAATTAGTAATAAATATCATGTACAGTTACGAAAAAGAACAATAGAGACTAGCGGAATTGTGGAATGAGGTGGAAAATGATGTTGAACCTATAATTGTTGATAGCGAAGATGAAAATCTGTCGGACCATCTAAGTGAATCTTCTCATGACACAGATACAGAACAGGAGGCGGATGAAGATAGTGAAGATTCAGAAGCAGATGAAGATGCAGAAACGCAGCGATCATACTGGGGAAAGGATGAACGCACAAAATGGTCAAAGACCTATGCCGCCCGTTCTATTCGTACTAGAACAGAGAACATCGTTACATTTTTGCCTGGTGTAAAACAACGCGCAAAAGAGGCTAAAACAGCGCTAGATTGTTGGAGCCTTTTTATGGATGAAGTGATTATGGAAGATATAGTAACATGTACTAACTACAAAATTAATGCTGTGAGGGGGCAATACGACAATAATCACCAGTACGCCGTAACAGAAACTGATGTGATAGAAATCAGAGCTGTGTTTGGCTTGCTGTATTTTGCAGGCATCGATAAAAGTTCTAGACGGAGCTTAGAGGATATGTGGGCAAGTGATGATACAGGAACACCTATATTTAGAAAAACTATGTGTCTGAAACGTTTTTATTTTTTATTACAATGTTTACGTTTTGACCATTTGGCCTCCCGCGTAGAACGACAAAAAATTGACAAGCTAGCTCCAATAAGAGCTGTGTTTGAAAGGGTAATAAGCAATTTCCAGATTACTTTCACGCCCGGCGTGTATCTTACTATTGATGAAAAGCTCGAAGCTTTCCGTGGGAGGTGCTCCTTCCGGCAATATATGCCAAACAAGCCTGCTCGTTATGGCATTAAAATGTTTGCTATGGCCGATTCGCGAACTTATTATACAGTAAACATGGAGATCTACTGTGGTAAGCAGCCCGAAGGACCATACGAACTGAGCAACAAAACTGAGGACCTAGTATTACGTCTTATTTCATCAGTGTCTGGCAGCAAAAGAAATTTAACGTTTGATAATTGGTTCACTAGTTACCCCTTCATGTCACGGCTTTTGCAGGAACATCAACTAACAGCCGTTGAAACTGTCAAAAAGAATAAGAGGGAATTACCAACAGATTTTTTGAATGTGGCAAACCGGGAACTACGTTCCTCGCTGTTTGGGTTTCAGAAAAATACCACCTTACTATCATATTGCCCAAGAAAAGGTAAAAATGTATTGCTTCTATCAACACTCCATCATGATAATTCAATAGACGCAACTACAGAAGAAGCGAGAAAACCAGATATTATTACGTTTTACAATTCCACCAAAGGAGGAATTGATACCGTTGACCAGATGTGTGCGTTACAATGTATCACCGTATCACGCAACAGCAGAAGATGGCCCTTGACAGTTTTCTTCGCACTGATGAATGTTTGCGGCATTAATTCTCAGGTCATATATAAATTTAACACCCAAGACTACCATTTCAAGCGTCGACATTTCTTGAAACAACTAGGTTTAGCATAAGAAGTATAAAGAAGTAGACTGTAGCCTATGCAAACCATAATGTAAACATAGTTTGTTTTTCCTATACCGCCATTTTTAAAGGTCTCGTGACGTCATCCTTTAAAGCCTAATAAAGAACAAATTAGGTTATGTTTCTATAGCAAACCAAAGCCAGTGGATTGTTTCCAACCACGGCCAACTTCACAAGTTGGCCGTGGAGGCGTGGACCAAACCAAAGCCAGTTGATTAGCTGCCTTCAATTCCACGAGCAGAGAGTAGCAATTGCCACAAAAGTGTTTTGTGGCAATTGCTTACGCTTGCTGAAAGCGAAAAATTTTACATTTGAACGCACTGCCGGTACCTTATGTTTGTTTTGATTTATAATCATAATCTCAAATTTATTTTGAAGATGTTGCCCGAAAATTCAAAGATTTTTTTGGCCGAGTGCTTTGACATGCCAGATAATAATGGTGTAATTTATTCTATTGCAACCATTACATCTAAAATAATAAGAATCATATTTATTTTCTCATCTAAAAAAGTGTAGTATTTATTCATTATTATAAAAATTATATCAGAATTATTGTTTTTCGATAAATTTTTCAATCAAAGTATTGCGTTTTTCTTGTATATTGTTAGATTTTTCCATAATGGATTGTAGTGCTTGTAGCTGTTCAGAATGCTGCTTCTGTATCTCTATAATTTTCTCAACCCATTCTGGTTTGTTAGTGCTTTTTTATCAACTTTCCTCCGTTTCTTGACACTAGGCTCTACATTTAACTTGTGATCTGTTAAATATTTAGTGCCTAAAGACTGAGAGTTATTTAAAACTGTATCTTCACTAGTGTCACTACTTGTAGCGCTACTTGCAGAAGTTGAAGTGCTTGCATGTTTTCTACTTGTCGCGTCAGTGGTGGTAGGGACTGATAAAATAGGATTAGAGCTGGATATTATATTTAGTTTAGTTGTTGCATTAACTGAGTAGTCGGTAGAAAGAATTTCTTTAAACCTGGAAAAATATGCCCAGTTACGTCGATCTCGTCCTGTTTTGCCTTGGTGATCTTTGATACTCAAATATGTTGATTTTAAATTACGAAATTTTCGGTCCAGCTCTTGTGCGGTGACCATATATCCCTTTTCCTTAAAACTTTCTGCCATCTCAGACCAAAACTTCTCCTTTTTTATAATCCGACTTCGGAATCGATCGATATGTTGTTCTACCAGAGAAAAAAGCAATGGTTGCATTCATCAGATACAACAGTTGCTAAAACATTTTATGCTATCCTGTTGAACGCTTCCGCTTAATGTATCATGTTGCTGGAGCGGACGCCATTATTAGGAGCACATTTCATTTGCGCTACCCGTTTACAACCTGTTGTGTTTTAGAATCAGAGGTTATGTGAATTCTTGTGTTTTATCAAATTTTATAGAAATTATGGACACAATAACTTTATTGGAACCGGAGAACAAATTATTAATGGAGGTAGGTGCTAAAAGTGCAAAGCGATTGTTATAAAATGTACCTATGTTTTCATTCGTTTTCAGATTATCAACTGGCTACGAAATTAATGGACAAAGAAAAAGAAAAGGAAAATTATATAGCAGCCTTTCAAATACACAAGAGTATTAATACTGGCCCTCAAACATCTTCTGCAACCTCTGTACGAGAAGTAAACGAAGACCTGTTATTTGAACCTGAGGAAGGTCAGGACGAGGGAGAAGGTAAAATTGGATTCGCAGTACATAGGTGTTAATAGAACTATAAAATTAGTTTAAATTTTTAGGGTTGGAAAATAATTTTAAATGGTCTCGACAAACAACTAAACTGCTGCTTGAACTATATTTTGAGAAAAAAGAACAATTTCGAGACCCTAAAGTGAAAAAGAAGGGCATTTGGACTGCCATTAAAAACATTATTGTTCAGAGAGGGTACATTGGTGTAACAGAGGACATATTAGATAGGAAAATGCGTAATATGAAAAAACGATATAGAACTATCAAGGACAATAACAGAAAAAAGACTGGCCGTGCTCGCATAACATGGGAATACTTTGAAACGATGGAAAATATTTTTATTGATGATAAAACAATAAATTTTTCTGAAACTTTAAGTAGTCTCCAATCATTTGATTCTTCTTCTTCTACATCCGTTGTAGAAAACACAAATATTGAAAGTAATACTTCCGATACCAGTGGTACAAATACTCCTACCGGCAGGAATACTCCCATTAATACAACTAATGAAGTCAACACAACTAACAACAGAAAAGCTGCAAATGGCAGACAGCTATACTCACTCCGCAAAAGGGCAATGGAACTGGAAGAAAAACGAATTGAAGAATTAAAAAAGTTAAGGGAAAGTATTCAACAAAACAATCATATTCAAGAACAACGAAACGAAATACTATTACAATTGAAGGGCTCCATGCAAAAAGTCCCTAAGTGACATTTTTGCGATTTTCAAATTTATGCTGCCATCTACATTTTAATACACGTACTATCGATTGTTACTGTCAGATTTCTTGAAAGAAATCCCATGTAGCTTTAAATCATATTGCAAGTATCTGAAAAGCCGACAATTTTTGTGCAACAAATCCCTATGTTCTTAAGAAGTCCCTAAGTTCGTAAGAAATCCCTATGTTCGTACGAAATCCCTTTTCGGTGTAATCTCGTTATAATAATGCAACAAGACAGTAGTGTTGTAGCCCATGTTAATATTATTAAATTTAGTGATAACTTGTGCTTCAAAGACTTAAAAAATGAGTAGTGGCGACGAAAGCTTGGAAGGTAGGTTGGGTTTTTATATTAAGCATTGTGTAGAGTGTGGAGTTTTGTTAAGCTGTATATTTTAACAGAACCTTTTCCGGCAAGCAGCGATGATGAATGGCGGCCATCAGATGCAGACGGTGATGATGATGACAGCATGCAAAATATAACGGACCAAATACCTGGAAATGTTGACCAACAACCGCCAGTTGAAAATGCTGTCGAAAACGTAAATGTAGACAAAAGCGAATATAAAATCCGGATAAATGGGTAAGAAATACAAAAAAAGCAGCTCGACGCGAATCTGGCATACAACTAAAAAAAAAAATGTTTGCCGTTGTAAGTGCAACGAAAAAATTTCCGACGAAGGGTATAAAGAAGTATTTGAAAATTTCAAAAATTTGGCAACTCACAGCCAACAAAATCTTTAACTTCGAGGTTGCATTAGGTCGAAACCTGCTACACGACATGTGAATAAAATGAAAGAGCCTCGAAAAGTTTTCAAATACGCATTAATTATTGATAATAAATTAGTTGAAGTTTGTCAGAAAATGTTTCTAGCTATCCATAATATTAAGCGAGATAGACTTAGAAGAAAAATTCTTAACTTACATGAAACTGATGTTAGGGATTATAGAGGCAAACATCACAACAGGTTTAACCGTATACCTGAAAACACTATTACTAAAGTACATGATTTCCTAATAAATTTGCCACCGATGGAGTCGCATTATAGTAGAAGTCAAAATCAGTATAAAAAATTCCTACCTGCAAATATGTCCATTAGTTCTCTTCATAAAGACTATAATATAAAAAATGCAGATTCCCAAGTAAAATTTGGAATATTTTATAAAATATTTACCGAAGACTACAACTTCTCCTTTGCTCATCCATGAAAGGATATCTGCACTTACTGCGCAAAAACGGCTGCAGATTTAAATTCTGCAAAAATATAAAAAAATGAGACTTTAGTAAAACAACTCACACAACACAAAAAGAGCTTCACCTCCGGCGAGCGCAAGTTTTTTTTGATCTTTTGAAGGCAAAAAAGGATTACCCCGAGAAAAGTGAATTGGTTATCTGTTTCGATTTTGAAAAGAATTTACCTCTGCCTGTAACAAATATATCTGACGAGTATTACAAACGACAGCTTTGGATACATAATTTTGGTGTGAATAACGTCGCGTCGTCTCGAATCAAGCCGCTATGTTCCTGTTCACAGAAAATTTTGCTCATAAGGGGCCAAACGAAGTAATCAGTGCCCTAGATTATTACATTCGGACCCATAAAACTGTAATGCAGGATAAACTAACCATTTTCTGCGACAACCGTTTTTCTCAGAATAAAAAACGGTTTCTTTTTACATACCTAGCCTCTATGTGCGCATCGAATGTATTTCAAGAAATTCGTATTTGCTATTCATTACCTGGGCATTCAATGATGCCCATAGACAGATGCTTCGCTCTGATAGAAAAGAAAAGACCGAAAGAAGAAAAATATGGAATTGAAACGTATTTTAATGTTTTATCAGAGTTATTAATGGAATAAACTTTTTGAATAGCTAATTTATAATTTTTCTTTTTAATTAAATTGCTATATGCAATTTATTGACATTCTCAAGCGTTACTTTGTTGAAATCCATGATTATATAAATAATAAATATTAAATAAAATATCGATTTCAACGGGAAATAACAAGATTTAATCGCTTTATACGTATAAAGCGAATAAATCTTGTTATTTCCCGTTGAAATCGATATTTTATTTAATATTTATTATTTATATATGCAATTTGTTTAATAATTGAAATTTCTCTATTAAAACTAGTTTTATCTAAAGGAATTGTTAGAGCTCTGTGTACTAAAGATTGATATGCTGCTAATTTATGTGTATTGTGATGACAAGAGTTATGTGATATGGTAATATCAGTTTGTGTAGGTTTCCTATAAATTGAATATTCGAGTATGCTTTCTGAATAAATTTTTATGTTTAAGTCTAAAAAGTTAATAGATCTGTTTTGTTCAATTTCTATTGTAAATTTAATTTTTTGATGTAAAGTGAAGTGTCCGTCGTTATTTACTAATACACATCTGTTATTCAACCTTTTATTCTTGTTTACACATACATATAAATCTTAAAATGTTCCATGACAAAAAACAATACTTATGCTCCGCTGTACTTCTAGCTAGTAGGAGGGGCCTAACCGCTGTGGTTAGCATCCTGCCTTTCAGCTGCATGTGGCAGTGGCTATGATACCTTACATACACTACATCCCTCCGTACCTAGATTAAGCTACCATCTAGTACTAACTACTTATAATAACAAAATGGTAGAATACTAAAAAACTTACTCCTAATTACATAATTAATCATCTTACAAATCTAGCCTATCTGGAGGCTTAACATTCCTTTTTGGACGTATTCTGCCGCCCCCAAGGAGGTTTACCTCAGACACTACTTCCGGGTTTACATTAACCTGCTTTGTCCTCTCTGCAGCTACCATTACTTCTGCATCTAAATTAATTTTAACTCCACCATTAGGCTTTACCCCTACCGGTGCTTGAATCACAATCTTGTTCTCATTGCCTTTAATGATTTGATTAAGATGCCTTTTCCACATGACATTAATTCCTTGAATTTTACAAACGTAAACCCTAGGTCCCAAAACCTTATAAATATTTGCCTTTACCCATGACTTTGTATTGATTTGTCTATAATCTCTTACATACACCTCCTCCCCTCTTAAGAATGTGTCCTTTCTACCCGTTGTTATTGTGGTCATTTCTTGTGCTTCCCAATTCTGACTACCTGGTTTAATTTTATCCAAGCGTACCTGTATTTTTCTACCAAATACTAATTCTGCGGGAGTCTCTTGCGTTACCGTGTGTTTTGTTGTCCGATATGTTAGCAAATACCTCGCTAATATAATATTAATCGTCGTGTTTTTATTGCTATCATCACTAAATGCTTCACGTAACGCGTTTTTCGTTGATTTTACTGTATTTTCTGCCGCGCCGTTACTTGCGGGATGATATGGCGGCGACTTAACATGTCTAATACCGTTCCTTTTACAAAACACCTCAAATTCTGAGGAACACAGCTGTGGGCCGTTATCACTTACTATTATATTAGGTATACCGAATCTAGCAAAAATATGCCTTAATTGCTCCACCTTGTTAGTTGATGTCGTCGAACTCATCTCCACTACTTCGGGCCATTTACTAAAAGCATCTATTAACACTAAAAACATTCTATTTCTAAACGGACCAAAAAAATCTATATGTACACGGTCGAACGGAAATTTAGCACCTATATACGGAATAACCGCTGCTTTAGGCGGATCTGGACGCTCCTGCATGCAGCTAGTGCAATCTTTTACCAACATTTCTATTTGTTTGTCCATTCCTGGCCACCAAACAAAAGACCTAGCATTTGATTTCATTCTCACCATACCAGGGTGTGCCATGTGAAGTTCCTCTAAAATACCCTTCTGCAGCTTTTCAGGAACTACTACTCGATGCCCTAACATTATAATGTCATTCTCTACGGTTAGCTATGAACGTCTACTAAAATAATTTTTAATATCTACCTCTGTATCCGGTAATTTATCTACCCAACCCTTTTTTACATATGGTAAAACTTTGTTTAATATTTTATCCTCACAGGTCTCTATTTTAATGTGCTCCGCCTCTATAGGTAATTTACAATTCTGACTAACAAAATTAAAATATGTGAATTCCTCCGATGCAGACTCTGGCCCTGTCTCTACCGGAAGTCGTGATAAACAATCAGCTGTAGTGTTATTCTCTCCCTTTATATACTTAATTTCAAAATCAAAAGAGTTTAAATAAACCGCCCACCGTTGTAATCTACCCGCCGCCATCTCGGGAATGCCCTTTTTCTCCCCAAAAATGTACATTAATGGCTTGTGGTCTGTCAATATTATAAATTTACGACCAATCAAATACTTTTCCAACTTTTTAATACAAAAATAGATAGCTAAAGCCTCTTTATCGATCATTGCGTAGTTCTTTTCCGCCGGAGACAGAGTCCGTGACACAAATGTGATTGGTCTTTCCTCACCATCCTCCAAAACATTTGATAACACCCCCCCCCCTATACCATAAGCACTCGCATCACATGCTAACTTTATTGATAAACTTGGGTTATAATGTATCAGGACTGTATCCGAAATCATTACTGCTTTAATATTGTTGAATGCCTCTTCACATTCTTTGCTCCACTGAAACTCACGATCTTTAATTAAAAGATCATACAACGGCCTTAATCGCTCTGAAGCGTTTTCAATAAACTTATTATAATAATTAACCAGTCCTAAAAATGATTTAACTTGGGTTACATCCTTAGGCCTTGGAGCGTCGACAATAGCCCTAACATTTTCAGGATCTTTACTCAATCCATCTTTATCAATTACGTGTCCCAAATATTTAATCTTGCTTTGAAAAAAATCACATTTGTCTGTACGAAGCTTAAATCCTGCTTCTGACAATCTTTTAAAAACAATCTTTAAATTATTTAAATGTTGGTTTTCATTTTCGCCCGTTACTAAAATATCATCCAAAAAATTAATGACACCGTCTATGCCTTGCAAGGTTTGTTCAATTATTTGCTGAAAGATCGAGCATGCTGGTTTGGTCCCAAAGGGTAACCGTTCTACTTGATAAATACCTTTGTGGGTGCTCCATGCGAGAAGTTTTTTTGTTTCCGATTCCAATTCTAATTGATTATACGCTTGAGATAAGTCTAACCTACCGAATTTAACTCCCCCCTGTAAAGCTGCAAAAAGTTCCTCCACGCGAGGCAGGGGGTACTTAAAATCTACTAAAAATTTATTCAGTGTTAGTTTATAATCGGCACAAAGTCTTAGCGTTCCGTCCTTCTTTAAAATTGGTACTAAAGGAGTCCCCGATTCACTATCCTGTATAGGAGTGATCACCCCTTCTTGCTCTAGACGTCCTAATTCGGCCTCCACTTTGTCCTTATATGCTAGTGGAAGACCACGCGGTTTACAGAATTTTGGTTTCACGTTTTCTTTAACCAACAATTTAATTTTTTTAAACTTATACAAGCTTAGCCCTTCTGTAAAAAGTTCGGAAAATTCATGTAAGAGACTTTGCAAATTCATTGTACTTTTAATATTATTTAATGCTAACTTTTTTTTTTTTTATTTAATTATGCGCATCAACCGCTTAAGGGTCATTAGCGCCCCAGGGACCACTCACTTAAATAATGGTAGATTACTACAACTTAGTATACAAATTTATGTCCTTTAAAAAGGTTATGGTCCGATGTAGCTCCTCAAGATTTTCTCCTACTGCTTCCATCATATTCGCTGGAATCCTGTTTCTTGCTCTTTGTTGTTGGTATTTTGGGCAATCCATAAGAATGTGCTTTATAGAGTCCGTGGTTTCGCATATATTGCATATAGGTTGTTGTTCTCTTTTGCAAAGGTAACTATGGGTGTACATTGTGTGGCCTATTCTCATCCGTGTAACTACTACCTGTGCTTTTCTATCTTCAGGTAGTGGGATTGTGTGATTTATTGTAGGTACAATTTGTCTGAGTTTACTTTCAATTTGATTCCATTCATTTTGCCAGATTTGACGTATTTTCTGTTTGAGATAATTATTTATATCAGAACTGATATAAACATCAGGTGTAGGTATTGTGTCTGTTGTTGTGGCAGCGTCTCTAGCTGTTGCATCCGCACATTCATTTCCAGTTAACCCCACATGTGATGGTACATATATAATTATGATTTTGTGAGGTGATGTAGACAGTTTGAATAGCTGCTCCTTTATAGTTTGGACTATCGGATTTGATGGATAGTACTGTTGGATCGCTTCTATAGCACTTAGTGAGTCAGTACAAATTACATACTTTTGATCGGGATTATGTGCCGCGATTGTTAAACTCTGCTGTATTGCATACAGTTCCCCTGTATAGGAGCTAGAGATTTTAGGGAGGCGGTATCGATACTTGTTGTTTGGTGTTACTACTGCTGATCCTACATGCTCTTCGGTTTTTGATGCATCCGTGTACAGGAATGTGTGAGTTTTATATTTTTCTTTTAATTGTAGAAACGTTTTGCAGATTATTGAGGGGTGGTATTCTTTCTTTGGATACGTGGTTAAAGAGGTATCTATTAGTGGAAGTGTCAGAGACCACGGTGGTGTGGTGTTATTTGGATAAGAAAGGACTGGTGGGTATTTGTACTGTATTTCATGGAGATAGGAATTAATTCTCATGTAAAATGGTGGTTGAGCGTTTTGCTTTTTTTGGTATATCATATTGTAGCGATTTGAAAAGGTGTTTTTATTACTAGGGTTTTTTGGATTTGCTGAAATACGCGTGGCGTAGGAGAGAGATAGTTGTTTAATACGATGTTCTATTGGTAATTCTTTTACTATGCAGTGTAAACTTTCGATTGGGCTGGTACGGAAGGCTCCAGTTGCGATTCTTATTCCTGTGCTTTGTATTGTTTGGATTATTTTACGGTAGGTTTTTCTGCAGCTACAATTCCATAATCAATTTTGGATCTAATTAGGCTTCGGTATATGTGCATCAGTTTGTTTGTATCTGCTCCCCAATGATGGTTTGCAAGTATTTTCATTAATCTTAGTCCTTTTGCGGATGTATGTTTTAGATGTTCTAGATGTGCTTTCCAATTTAACCTCTCGTCAAATATTACTCCCAGGAATTTTATTTTGTCTACATATTTTAGTATTTTATTGTTTAACCTTAGGATTGGCATTTCATTTGGTGTTCTTTTGGAGAATAGAACGCATTTAGTTTTTTCAGCTGAAAATTTAAATCCAGTTGTTTTTGACCATTCTTCTATTTTATTGATGGAGTTTTGTAGTAATTCTACGAACGAATCTGCGAACATGCTTGCTTTGACGGGATTTTTAACGTCTTGAATGATATCATTTATTGCGATCAAAAATAGGGTTGTGCTGATTACCTACTGAACCTTGTGGAGTTCCATTTTGAAGAATTTTCCTGTTTGAGAGGGTGGTGCTCATTTTTACTCGGAACGTTCTGATTTGCAAGAAGTTTTTGACAAATGCTAGTATATTTCCTCTTAGGCCCCAGATGTCCAGTTTCTTTATTATTCCATGTCGCCAGGTCATATCGAAGGCTTTCTCTATGTCAAGGAACACTCCTTTTAATTTCTGATCGTTTGCGAAAGCTTCATGAATTTCTGTTTCTAGATTGATTATATTATCGTTCGTTGACCTTGTTTTTCTAAAACCACTTTGTTCTGGTCTCAGCAATTCATTTCTCTCTAGAACCCAAGTCAATCTTCGGTTTACTATTTTTTCTAGAAGCTTGCACATTGTACATGTTAAAGAGATGGGTCTGTATGAAGTAATTTGGTCCTGAGGTTTGTTAGGTTTTAGGATTGGAAGTACTATAGCATCTCTCCATGATTGTGGAAATTGATGGTTTTTCCAAATATTATCATGAATTTTCAGAAGATATTTTTTGGCGATTTCTGGTAATTTTTGCAGGAAGATGTAGGGTATATTATCTGGACCTGGTGAGGAATTTTTAGAAGTTTTTAAAGCATCTTCTAGTTCTATGTAATTTATGGGAGCATTTATTGGTTGTGCATAGTCGTTTAGGTAAATAGATGTGTTACTTTCTTCTCTTTGTTTATATGTGAGGAACTCATCACTATAGTTACTATTACTTGAGTTTTCTTGAAAAGTTTGGGCTAGTAGTTCAACGATTTCGGATTCTGATGTTATGATACTGTCCCAATGATTTAAGAGTGTTATTTCTCTAGTGGCACTCGTTCCTTTTAATTTCTTTATTTTACTCCAAACTTCACTCATGGTTGTGGAGTTATTTATGGAAGAGGTGTATTTTGCCCAGGAGTCTTTTTTTGCTTTTTTGATAGTGTGGCGGGCTTTGGCTCTAAGTTTTTTAAACTCTAATAGATTTTCAGTGGTGTTATGTCGTTTTAGTCGATTGAATGCGTGTTTACTTTGTTTTAGTGTCTCATAGCATTCAGTATTCCACCATGGGACCGATGTACGTCCTTTAGGAGGTATTTTTTTCTTTATGGCTACGTTGGCTGCATTTATTATTACAGTTGTTAGGAAAACTACCATTTCTTCAGTTGGAGTCCCCCATTCACTATCCTGTATAGGAGTGATCACCCCTTCTTGCTCTAGACGTCCTAATTCGGCCTCCACTTTGTCCTTATATGCTAGTGGAAGACTCCGCGGTTTACAGAATTTTGGTTGCACGTTTTCTTTAACCAACAATTTAATTTTTTTAAACTTATACAAGCCTAGCCCTTCTGTAAAAAGTTCGGAAAATTCATGTAAGAGACTTTGCAAATTCATTGTACTTTTAATATTATTTAATGCTAACTTATTTACTATACTTAATTCAAACAAACTTATAAGGTCTCGACCTAACAATGGCGGTCCCCCATCTTTAATTATCAACAATCTCACCACTTCCCTTTTACCATTTACTTTCATAGGTATCTTAATCGAACCTCCGGGGTAAATGCAATTACCGTTATAACAAGTAAGAACAACGTTGGACTTTTCCAACGGATAAAATCTAAATAGCTTATTGTAAGTTTCCCATGACATTGCCGAAACGCCCGCACCTGTATCTACTTCCATTCCCAATAATACATCACTAACTAATGCGTTAACAATTACAGGATTACAATCTTTTTTTCCTAAATTAAAAATTGCATAATTTTGTGTCCCCGACTGTTCACTCGATTCTTCTCGTTCTTCCATATAATGCAGCCGGTTGCCGTCTGCTTTACACACCCGGGCTAAATGTTCCACCTTATTACAATTTTTACACTTATACTCACGTGCTATGCAATTTCTAAAGTTATGGTTAGCTTTACCACAAGCAAAACAAAGTCTTGTGCTATTAGCTGCTACTTGAAACGAACTCCTCGACTTTGAACTAGTACCTCTCGAAAAAGTACTGCTTTTTGCTTCTTCACCTTTCCTGTAGAGCATGTTCACTTGCCAATTTTCCGCATTTTCACTGCCCGATTGCAATGCCGCTTCTTTTTTTACTGCAATAGATACCATCTCTGCAAGGGATTTCGTCGTGGGATCCTCTTCGCACAGTCTATCAAGAATTCTTCCTTTTAACATGCCTGTGACCAATCGATCCATTAAGTACGCGTCCAGATTCACTCCAAATTTGCAATTTACTGCCAATTTTTTTATTTTGGCATACCACTCGTTTACACTCTCACCTCTCTCCTGCTGTGCTCCATAAAAATTTATTCTTTCGATAAACGTTGAAGTCTTTTTGCTAAACTGACCTTTTAATATTTCACACAATTGATCGAATGTTTTATCTTGAGGCAAAACCGGATCGCACACATCCCTCAGGGTGGTATACACCGTCTCCTCCAATGTGGTTAACAACACCGCTACATATTTTGCCCTATCGATTGAATTTACTATTAAAAACTGCCCCAATCGCTCTTGAAAGATAACAAAATCGTCAGTCGGTTTAAATTGCGCTATACTGCCAATTGCTACGGCCATCTTGTCACTTGTACCCACGCCGTGTGGTACTTTGAGAAAAAATATATACCATAAATTATTGGTTCCAATTTATCCTCGTCGTCAGTTGAAGTGTCCGTCGTAATTTACTAATAGACATCTGTTATTCAACCTTTTATTCTTGTTTACACATACATATAAATCTTAAAATGTTCCATGACAAAAAACAATACTTATGCTCAGCTGTACTTCTAGCTAAGTAGGAGGGGCCTAACCGCTGTGGTTAGCATCCTGCCTTTCAGCTGCATGTGGCAGTGACTATGATACCTTACATACACTACATAAAGTATTAATAAAAATTAAAAAGTCGTCAATGTATACGAAAGAACTATCTAAACATGCTAAAATATCGTCAACATAACGAAACCAAAATACAATTTTATTTGATAGATTTGATTCAAATATTTGATCTTCTATATTTTCCATAAAAATATTAGTCAATAGTGGTGAAATGGGACTACTCATTGGTAACCCATCTTTCTGAAGATATATTTTATCATTAAAAATAAAATAATTTTGATTAATACAAAGTTCAAATAATTGAATCAACTCTATCCTTTTTGTTAATTCAATGTTATTGTTAACTAAAACTTTTTCTAATAAAGGAATACATTCCTGTGGGGGTATTTGTGAAAACATACTTGTAACATCAAAACTAACTATTTTACATAGTGGTGGTAAGCTAATGTTACTTAATTTATTAATCAATTCAGAAGTGTTTTTAACTGAATATTTTGGAATGTATCCTACATTATTAATTATATTATTTAATGTTTTAGCTAGCATGTGGTTTGGTGCATGTATGTATGAAACTACAGGTCTAATAGGAATGTTAGGTTTATGTATTTTAACTAAACCGTATAATTTTGGTGGTTGTGGATTTGGATATATTATGTTATGTTTTTCGTATGGTGTTAAACTAACTTCACAATTTTTAATTGTTTGTTTTATTTGGTTCAGTAATTTCAATTTGTAAAAGGTAGACCGCTGGCTACGTTCGGTTCTTCTTTTTAGTGGCGTATTGAGTGTACTTTGGCGCTATCCAATTTAACAAAGGAAAGTATTAGATTTTATGCAAACCATCAAGTAGTGTTGAATGATGAATGAAAACACTGCTTGATTACAATAAACTATATTATTTTATACTAAACGTCAGCGCTCTAGTGCTGTAGCATGCAACACTGGAGGCTGGATACATACTGTCCTTTCTCCCCAGTAAGGGGTGCGCAATAATCATGAAAAATAAGGGTGGCGCAGAAGAATAGCGGCATAAGTCTACAATCTGAACAATTGAATACTTAACATGCTCCGGAGCCTTGATCAAAGCAAGGCGACGTCAGTGGCGATCGGTGGCATGAGGCAGGTGAGGCCCGGCCGCATATTTGTAAATAGCACACCAGATCGCCACTTCGGAAGTATTCGTAAAATCGTAAACAGCCACCATAGCGCCCATTACTTGTCATATTTGCTGCCAGTTGCACTTATAGTTTACATAGAGTGTGTCCGCGTAAGTTGGCTACATATGGAAAACTTTGTTATTATTGATTTTATGAAAAAAAGTTATTCTTCATAAAAAGTTCTGCATGTTCTAAAACCCAAAATTCAACCATCAGATATTAAATTATATCAGTCGTACCATAATAAAAATAATTATATCATTTTTGTTCAAGAGTAAAGTAGGTACCTTCATTTTTGACCATATCGAAAAATTTTTTAAGAAAAGATTTTATGGATTAAAAATAGTTTTTAAATATTCAATATTGTTTATTTACAATTACAAAATATTATTTTTACATTTTCTCTGCGATAACATAAAAGTTTAAGTTTGAAGATTAATACTATACATTTAATAATTCATTACTTAATTAATAATATTTTTTTTAATTATAAATAAACAATTGAATATTGAATATTAAAAAATTATTTTTAATCCATAACATCTTTTCTTATAAAAAAATTTCGATATGGTCAAAAACGAAGGTACTTTACTCTTGAACCAAAATGATATAATTATTATTATTATGAAACGACTGATATAATTTAATATTTGATGGTTGAATTTTGGGTTTTAGAACATGCAGAACTTTTTATGAAGAATAACTTTTTTTCATAAAATCAATAATAACAAAGTTTTCCATATGTAGCCAACTTACGCGGACACACTGTATAATTTGTTTAATAACTATATACAGTGTTATTCTGGTGGTCATTGAAAATGTTTCAATATTGAAAAGTTTTCAATTATTGCATAGTTTTCAAGAATTTATTTGTATTGGTATTCTGGTGACTAAAATAACATTGGAAAGGTTTCAAGATCAACGTGTCAATATTGAAAACTATAGCAAGCAACTTGTATCCCTTGCTAGACAAGTTTCAATAATAAATTGTAGGTTAGAGTTCAGTTTGTTTGTGGTAGTGCCAGTAAAAAATGAATAATCCTGCATTTATTTTACTTATAAATGCAATAGAAAATGATGAAGCAATGTAAGTAACAGTTGTTCTTTTTACATTTACCTTATTAAGGTATTTCTTAATTTTTTTTTATATAGAAATGACCTTCGTTTGCAAAGACAACTAAGGGATGCTAGTGATCAACTGACTCTGCCAGTAGATGTCTTTAGAGGGATTTACAGATATTTAAAGTTAATAAAAAATAAATAACAAACTAAATTACACAGACCAAGGACCAAAATTAAAAATAGACGCGTGCAAGTGACAGAAAGATACGTAGCGTACCACATTAAAAACTTGAAAATCCCCATACCAACCGCCACACGTTCCCAACTTCACAGTGCTGTAAACAAGGTGGTCACGGGAATAGCTTAATATTTCAATATTGTAAACGCCCTTGAAAAGCAACTTGAAAAGTTTTCAATATTGAAACATTTTCAATGTACCACCAGAATAACACTGATTACCTGCTAAGAGCAACTAACCTGAACACAGACCTCGGTACCAAGCCGAAGTGGCGATCTGGTGTGCTATTTACAAATATGCGGCCCGGCCTCACCTAGTGTAATTTTTATTTAAGAGGGCGGCCGCTGCCCTTTTTGTCGATAGAGGGCAGCAGATACAAAATCTTTGTTAATTTTAAGACTATAGAACTCGAACAAAAACGAAAAATTTGAATTTTAATTAAGATATTCTACAAAGCATTATTGCAACTTAGGCAGCCACTAAATTTCATGTAAAATACAGTTTTGATTCTTAATTTAAATTCAATTTGAAAATTAGCAAAAGCGAAATTTTTATGATTTTAAATTATGTCAAATTCTGTTAATACCTAAGTATGGTCACACAGAATGTAAACTTCAAGTCCGGGTCATTAACGTTGGATAATAATGTTTTTCTGTAGTCGTAAGTTTTGGTTTGACAAGGACATAAAAAATTAGCCGCCAATTATTGTAAGTAAGAAGTTCACCGTAATTTGGATAGATGGCGCTGTTGACATTAAATACGCGCTAAATTTGAATTTGAATTAAATGATTTGTACGTGTGGACACTCGTGGACATAGTTTCCCTATATAACATGTATTTTCTTACAAACCCGTTTATAATTTCAAACTGTATTATTTTGTTAGAATCTAGGCAACTGTAAGAAGTATTAACCTTTATTATTGTTCAAAATAAGTTAAAATCGGTAATTTATTAATTACAGTCAACGGTGTTCTTTAATTTTGTCAACCAAAAATACTAAAAGCAAAAAAATAAAAAGTATTACAATCAATATTTTTATTTAAATAGAAACCAAATTTAAAAAAAAGTTTATCAGGGCCTGGAATGGATCCTATGACTTCTGAGTGCGAGGCCGAAATTATTACCACAGCTCTATACAGACAACACTGTTTTCGTTAGTTGTAGTTCGCTAAATTAAAGAACAACTTTGACGGTAATTTATAAATTATTTTTTACGTCTTTTAGACAATAATAATAAATAGTATATAACGGTACAAGGTCGGTAAGTGCTCTCTAACAGATCGAAAAAAGTTGGAAAACCGAGACCCGTAGGGTCGAGATTTTCCAATTTTTGAGATCTGTAGGTAAGCACTTACCGACCGTGTGCCGTATAATATTTTTTGCCCGATCGAATTTACAGAATTATTTGGGAATAAGTAGTTTTTAAAATGTAATTATGAAATTTTGACTTGTCATTTTAATTGCACGATCCTTGATAGCAAACGTGCTAGGTATCTAAAATAAAATCAGAACGCTACCTCTAGAAGTGTCAAATTTGCATGTTTTGTTTTACTTACCGCCCTAATTAGGTTATAAACTCGAACAGCACTGGTGTTTCCATACCAACCAATCGAAATTTTGTAAACCCAACTTACAATATCTATCAACAAAGCTGGTAAATACACATAACAACACGATCGGGCGAAAAAGTAAATAAAGTTCCGCTGGACAATGTAATTGTAATTATATTAGGTACTAGTTTTATAGCGTAGTATTAATTATATGAAGTTTGAATTGTCAACGTGACATATTCGGTAAAAACAAAGTGTGACTGGGTATGCCTGCAGTCGCGTCGCGTTATCGCGTCGTTTACTTTTCAGATTTTATTAAAATAAATGATAATTTCAAAATAATTCAAATCAATACCAGTATCGCCCTCTAGTAAATAAATATAATCCTACATTTGAAAACTGAACTACCCCACTCCTCAAGTCGTCCTCTTAACAATAACGTACAATAATCAAAGGAGATATTTTTCAGTTTGTGGTGTATTAACTTGATAAGCATTTAAATTTAAAAACAATCAAGCAAACAGAAAAGATTTTTGTCATTTGATATGTAGTTAATTAAGAGTTAAAGTAAAAACTCTAAAGAAAAAACGGCTGTTAATAATTAATTAATTAATTAATGGTAAAAAGCAGCCTATTAAAATGGAGTGCAAAATTAGTTGTTAAAAGATTGTTATTAATTAAAGAAAAGTGATTCCATGTGTTAAGATGACTTTAATCGTAGAAAAATATCACAAATTGACGTTTCGCTTTTTTAAAAAAAGCTTCTTCAGAACGTAACAAAGAAATAACGTATTAAAAAAATAGTAAAATATAAAATATATCTAGTTGTAAAATTGTATAACATGTATTGTAACAAAGGAAAAAGAAAGGAAGATATACAGGTATGAAAGGTTTTGTATTTTTTTTTTAGTTTAATTATTATCTGGAAATAAACAAAATATTTTTAATTAAAATAGGTTAATGAAACGGTATTAAATAAGAAGCAAAAATATTTGAACAAGTAATGAATGTTTAAAGAACATAACCTACTATTAAAATTTTAAAAAATAACTTACAAATTTCATTTATAATAATTAAAATGTACTCATTAAAAATGCACTTAAGCCGACTTAATTGAGAAGTATGGATTTACGTATTAAATAAAGTTGAAATATGTAAATAGAAAATTTAAAAACGGAGTAAATTGTAAAATTGATACAACGTGGTACTAGTATGTGAAAAATATGGAAAAAGAGAAGGAGTATAAGGAAATAAATGGTTGTAAAACGCGCTAAATTTGAAATATAACATATTTAATATTATAAGAGGAAATATGAAAAAGAATGCAAAAACAAATAATAAAAAATCACTTCTCTTCAATAAATTAAAGAAAAAGAGAAAGAACAATAAAGCAAAGTGAAAAAATTATTTTAATAAATTGTCATACACCGAATTAAGGTTTTCTATATCAGTTCTATAGTTGATTGAAGTATTAGGAGACTTTTTAATAGAAATGCTTTCCATTAAGAATTATTAAATTATTTGTTATTGGTTTTTTTTACGAAGTTAACGTTTGGTTTTCTTACTTGTTCTAACGTTTAAATAAAATTTGTTTAATTAGTAAAAAAAATTATTTCAAACAATTGACCATGTTTTTCAACATAAAAGTTGATTTTTCTCGAAAACGGCCAACTTTATAGCTTATGACCAAGAGTACCTTTTTTGTGTAGAAAACATTGGCGGTTCAAACGGGCGGCTCAAAACTGTACTTTTCCCAGTGGCGTAGAAGTTGGGGAGAAAAACACCCACTACCCCTTCAAAATCTTCACCAATTATGACTTCCCGTTACCTATTCGAGTTTAATCGTATGTCCGTAAGACAGGTTCAACTTCCGTCTCTTTCTGGCTCACGGGCTAAAGAGAAACGAAAGTAACTAGTACCGCGACGCTCGCTTCTTTTCAAAATGAGAACTGTCAAATTGACAATTACAGCGGCGTAACATGAATTATTAAAAGTCAATTACAAATTTTTTTTCCATTATGCCTAAATGCCAAATAAATTACGAAGAACTTGTTTTAAATATAGCTATTGGAGTATTTTAATCTCGAAAAAGAAAATTTGGGGCCACTTTTACTAGTTTCGTGTGTTCAAAAACGGGTGTCTGCTGCATTAAAAATACACGTAAATACTGTAAAAGCGATTATAAAACGCAATCAAGAAAATGTTGATTGTAAAGTTGAGGGTAGTAATAGGAAATCTCGGAAGTTCAAATCTGAAGATATGTGTGAAGCTTATAAACACGAAATTCAGAACGGAAGCATATAACGCTGGGTACTTTGAATGATGAACTTACAGAAAGGCACATTGTAGTTGTAAGTCGTACAAGTTTATATCGAATCCTTAAATCCATGGGGTTTAATTATTCTAAGGATTGCGATAGAAGGGCTTTATGTGAAAAACCTGGTGTGGTAGAACTAAGACCAAACTTTCTACGAAAATTCAAGGACTTTAAAAATCAAGGGCTAAAATTCGTGTATTTGGATGAGACTTCGATTTTTGCTAAAGGTGGAGTCAAAAGAAGTTGGCAAGACCAGTCTCGTTTTACTGTTAAAAAAATAAGCGGGGAAGGTAAGCGATTTATTGTTTTACACGCGGGAACAGAAGATGGTTTTGTAGATGACGCAAGTTTAGTTTTTTCTTCTACTTCAAAAAGCGTCGATTATCACGATAGCATGAATGACGAACAATTCATCAAGTGGACGAATGAAAAACTGTTGAATAATTTAGAACATCCATCGGTTATAGTTTTGGATAATGCATCTTATCATTCGGCTCTTTGTGAAAAACAGCCACTCGCGAGCTGGTGTAAACAAGATATTAAATTATGGCTACAGAAGCAAAAAATTAATTTTCCAGAAAATGCAAATAAGGACAATTTAATAACAATTGCAAGAAATCATAGAAAACCTAAGGAGTACGTAATTGACAAAATAATAAACAAGGCTGGACACCAAATTTTACGACTCCCTCCATATCATTGTCAATTTAATGCAATTGAAGAATTATGGGGCATATGTAAAAACTATTATGATGCACATTGTAACGTGCTACCAGTGGCACAAAAGTTTTTGGGCGTTGGCCAACATCGCCATTTTGTGTTCCACTGGTAGTTCACGTTTTGAGCGCGTGTGGCGCTGCAAGTGGAGACAGCAAAGAACAGGATTCCCACCACCGATCCGTGCAGTCCACCAATCACAGCCCTGGCTTGGTCGGGAACCCGCATAAAACCAGCTCCCCAGGCCAGGATCAAGAACTCCGTTTTCGACTTTAAAGTTAAATCATCTAACTTTAAAACCCGATACCGTGTATTTTCTGAACTTTAAAACATTCCGTTTATTTTTCCAAATTATCCGTTTATTTTCCGATATTTTCAAATTATTCGTTTATATTTCCGGATTATTACCTTTAATCAATTTTGATTTAATTCCGTTTTATTTCTGTAATTATTTTTGATTAATCATTGCAAAATTTTATTAACCGTGGACCAAAGGGCATTTAAAATTTACATCCAGGTACAAACCCGAAGTCCGAACCAGTCACCGTTCCTCTCCGAGACCATCCGCTTCGTGAAGAACTTGAGCGAAAGGTCTCATTCCTTGACCTAGACTGAGCACGCCTGTGCAAACTTGGCGAGGTCTAGGTGTGTTCCCCAGGACACAGCGCTGGTGTCCATTAGTGCTGTCCTGGTTCCCTCAACCGTGAGAAACCGCTGCCTTTTTTCCCCCAGGGTATAGTGCTGGTGTCCATTGGTACTACCCTGGGTTTTTCCCTACCCGTTTCATTATCCCCTTATAAGTTAAATTACTGCCTACCTGTATTTTCCGAACCGAATAAACCTTGCACCGAGTACCTGGATGTAAAACGTTCCTTTGATTCGTTTGTTTTGAATCTATCCGCACCAGTTTTATAGCTGTCGTTTTGTTTAAACGAACAGGTTTCAGTGGCCTGTTCTTTATTCGTCACTAAAAGAATTCATTTGAATTAATTATAAATTCAAAGAGTCGAGGACTTTGAATTCATAAAGACTCCTTTTCATTTTACTCACCGAATATTATCCTCACACTTAACCAAAGATCCAGACTGTCCTTCTGGCCTCTGGGCAACTTTTGTTTATTTGAATCCTTTAATTAAAACAAGGCAGATTTGCTCGATTTCTTTGTTCATAGGTTTTGTGTTCCGAGATCAGCTGTCATTCTCAAAGTCAACGACGCGCAGCCATCACTTACTGGTGCTCGCGCTGCCAACCCGGACGAAAATCCCCAACTGCCGGCGGGAACAGCCGTAATTCAAATAAAATCATTTTACTGTTTTACATAAAATTGTTTATTTTTTTATTTACTACAAATTTTGCAACGTCCACCCTTATTAGCCGGGGGTGAAACGTTACAACATATTGGTCGAGACGGACACGGTGATGAAAAAGTAATAGGCATGTGGAAAGAAGCATTGCCTACCGTTACAGCGGAAATATGGAAAAAAACGATCGAACGCACTGAAAGAAGAATTGAAGAATGTTGGGAACGTGAACGGTTAATAATTGCTGAAGTAAATCCGCTTGTAATTAATTTAGCATCTGAATCAGATTCCGATGATGATTTCGATTTTGGCCGTTACTTTGAAGACAATAGTATTTATGAATAAAATAATAATTCCTAATCCGCCAGGTAACATAAAATTTGGAATTTACATGATATACAGTCGAACCTTAATTTAACGAAGTCGCAAAATCCTGAAAAAAAAAAATCGTTATATAGAAATTTCGTTAAATAGAAACCACCTTTTTTTCTGATGATTTATAGGGAGGGGCTTCTACAAATTGCAAACCTTGCAATCATTAAAAATTGTAAATTGAGGGTAAAGCGAAAAACTTAGAACATTAAAAGGAACGAAAAAATATATATCTCCTGCACTGATCTGGACCAGCTACATCGGCGCACGTCATGTCCATAACTTAGTTCGTATGACCTTGAAGTACATAAAGTTTTGGAATTTACTATACCTATTCTGTAGGTATAGCCTATAGGTTCCTAAAATTTTGTTGTTTTTTTTAATAAAAATCAATTTATTTTTTATTACCTACTTACATTATGTATTTATATCAAATGTAATAAATGTGATGTCTATATTAAGATATAAAACTATATAACTATACCATATTTATTCTGTGGGTACATGTTCCTAAAATGTTGAATTTTTTTATAAATAAATAAAAATCGTTTTCTTTTTTTATTTCTTTTTTATTAAACAAATATTGCCTGGTGTATGATGTCTTTTACTACATTTGGGTTCTTTTATTAATACATGTTTAGAGACAAATGATTTTTAATTGTTTTTTTAAGACAATTTTATTGATGAAACCTATTTTTCGGAGAAAATATTTTTGTATTGCGATTTTCTAACGTTTCTTTAGAGCGCTTGACCTTGAAAATTTAAAAAAAAATTGCCTGCGGCGCTATAAGTGAAAGAGTACCCCCACACCCCCCAGGAGTTAGGGCTTACGCCACGGAATGGCGAGCGCCTTTTCAAGCCCTGTCACTGTCCCCCCTGACGCCAAATGCTGACTACGCCACTGCCATGGATATCTACATTTAAAATTATATTTATATATTTAAAATGTATTTGAAAATGCCAGTATTTAAATAACCAATTGATTGCAGTCAAGCTACTTTCTGGGGTAATAGGGCAATACTGTATTCCTATCTTTCCCACACTAATAATAATAATAATAATATTTATTGGCCCAACGTATACAAGTGTTTGTGGTTGTCAGTATAATATAAGAGAACATAAAAAACAGAATTCACGGGTCGGTAACATAAATAAATTCATTTAGATTATAGTAGGCTTGCCTGATCAGGTAGTCTTTCATATGTTTCTTAAAGAGTTTAAATTCAAGTTTTGCTACATCATCAGGCAACCTGTTATAAAACAAGGGACCATAATAGTTTTTGTAATTTCTACTACAATTTACTCTTGTAAAATCTATCCTAATTTTTGACACATATTTGGTATTATGATCATGTACATTATTGGTAATATTGATTGGGTATATTGATTAATATTTCTTTTTACATGAATCAGACATCGCAGAATGAATAGGCATGGTAGTGTCATTATACGGATTATACGGTGTATTTTAAATTTGGTTTTTCCATCGTCTCTATAGGGGGTAGCAGTTATAACCCGCAATGCCTTTCTTTGTAGCGCAAATGCTTGTTTAGCAGCTGTTTAGCACTGTACCCTCAAGGTGAACTCCACTATAGAATGAATAGATCTAATCGTAAAAAGAAGTACCCTGACGGAAAAGACTATCTTCCTTCAAATGCCAAGGAAGTATTTAAAACGCAAACTTTTTTAGTCATAATCGATAAACTGGTTGTTGAATTAGAACGACGTTGTAAATGCTTATACAAAAATTTCCAGTTTATTTGGATTCCTATATCAAAATTCAATTCTAATATTACTAAAACAGAGATTGAAGAGTTTCCAACGAAAATTGTGAATGTCTACAAAGAAGACGTCAATGACAATGTAATGAATGAATTATAATTTTTCTCTAATCTACTTTGAAAATCAGAATTAATATCTTCTAATCCACTTGATTTTTTTAAATATATTTTTAAAAATCAAGTAATCAATACATTTCCTAACGTATACACAGTGTTAAAAATTTATTTATCTATACCACTCACCACCTGCCTGCAAGTTGCAACGCTCATTTTTAAAATTATCAAAAAATAAATATACTAATACAGGGTAGAGCTATTAAAGATTGGACCAAAGTCGTAGCGCTCAAACGCTTTGAGATATTAATTTGAAATTTGGAACACTTCGATACGACATCACTTCGCATATTTTACACTATAGAAAAATTTTCTTTGATTCATACTTTCGTAGTCCGGCCGCCATCTTGAATTTTCGTAAATGGTAATAGGTGTAACAGAATACATCATTAGAAAGTTTGATTATTTTTCTTTCTAATCATGATAAATTAATATGGGGTTACATAAGAAAATAATGCAAAAAAATTAGAAAACAATTTGCCGTATGCTAGTTATGTGTTCTAGGTAGAGTTCTGGCCCGGTCTTTCCACTTCATAATAAAGTGGCCAATAGCTATTTGTCAAATAAATTTATTAGGAACGCTTATCCGACCAGTAGCTCATGCGCGTCTTTCCAAGACAACTACCAAATAACTATTTGACAAATAAATGCCAGAGCAGTAGCGTTTCTAACGTTGGCGTTGGTACCAAAACTCACTAAAAGTTGTGCGAAACAACTTCACTCGAATGTGTTAGATAAGGTTGGCTATAGCACATATTGTGTGAACAAGAAATTTTAATTCAAATTTTAGCGGTAAATATAAAATTTGAAATGCACTTGCATTGTGTCGTAAATTCCTACGTCTGTTCGCCAGATGTGATCATAAAATACTACCTAGTACCTAGTAGAGCGCCCTTTTTGCATTTATACAAGCATTGTGTAAGTATAAACAGCTCTGTTAGTAAATCGGTTTTTAAAATGAGTACAGTGGATAAACAAAAACGTGAAAGATCCGTCAATTTTACGGAGTTAGAAGTGCGGTTTTTAGTGGATATTGCTATCCGGTATATCCACAAAATTGATAATAAGCAAACCGATGCTGTTACGTGGAAAGAAAAAAATTTAGCATGGTCGAACATCGCTATTGAGTTTAGTGCGCTTACTGGGGTCAACAGAACCAGTAAAGTTCTGCGCCTAAAATACGATGGCGTAAAAAGAAACATCAAACGGAAGATGAACAACAATAAACTAAAGTTTTTAAAACTGGAGGAGGTACTGCCGATATTCAGGTACTGACCGATTACGAGGAGAAGCTGTTCGGCTACATTTCCTTAAGTGTCGAAGGACTGCCATCGGAAAATGACTCCGATAATATATTTCCAGGTATGTAAACTAAATTTTCAGATAGGTATTTACTGGATTGCTAACAAATACTTTTATAGGCACTAGCTTGAACATGGACATAGAGGAGGTTGAGACAGGAGTTGCTTCTGAAGTGATGGATAATCCACCAGATGCAGCAGAAGGTATAGACAAGAATATCATGGAAGAAATCAGTTGGACAGAACCAGAAAATGATGCTACGAAGGTAGTTACATCCTGGAAAACTTGGAACCCCAAACAATTAAAATCAACAAAGAAACATTCAGCATTATTAACTACTCCAAAGAAGTCCAACATCAATAAAGAAACATTAAATGCAAAAATTGATTTATTGACTGAGTCTAGAAAGGAATTATTAAATGGCTGCAGAGGATAGACAACAAAAACAACCGCATTCAGATCTCCATACTAAATTGTTACAAAATGAAGAAGACCGCCGGCAAGAGCAACATAAGTTATTTATGGAGAATCTGAACTTACAAAATCAGTTGCTGTTAGATGCTCGGGCAAAGCTAAAGAGGGAGAGTGAATTAAAAGAAAAATTGCTCACCTTAGAAATTAAAAATAGAGAAATGGAACTATTATTAAAAACACAACAATTAAATGCTGAAGATAAGAACTTTAAATGAGTTTAGGTTCTAAATATTTCTGTAGCAAGGGGTAGTTGCAAATTAGCACTTTTTTGTATATAGTTTTATTGTAAATAGTAGAAAGTAATTAAAAAATAAAGCAAATTGTATTTTAGTATAATAGTAAACATATGTTTCAATGATGAATACCCTTTCCCTCTTTAAACTCAAATTAAATCAATTTTTTAATAACACTTTTTTGTATATAGTTTTATTGTAAATAGTAGAAAGTAATTAATGTTGGAATATACAGCATTTCTGTTTTATATTAATCAAGTAGTTACTGTAAACAAAAATATAAGGTTGGTAGAATTTTATTATTTTAGAGTTGAACAAAAGTATGTACAATGTTTGTACATTGGAAATAAACTTGTATTTCGTTTGTGTTAAATAAACCAGTTATACTAATAATACTCTTTTCGTTTATCAATTCAAATACATACGGAATAGATCACTTCCATAGGTTATGGATACGGAATAGATCACTTCCATAGGTTATGGGCCCAGTGGTATTTTGAATTGTTCGAAAAGTGGAATTTTTAACTGTGGAAAGTAAAGGAAGCACAAAGTAAAGTACAAGGAAAAGAAATGGCATCGTTAAATCAAATAGTTAACGTAAAGCCATTTGATGTAACAGGTTTTTCAAACTGGGAATTTCGAGTAAAGCTACTTTTGGAACAGAATAATGTAGTGAATGTAATTTCGCAGGAAGCAGCAACTCAAGAAGGACCTGAGTTGGAAAATTTTAAGAAAAATGATGTGAAAGCTCGTAACATTATAGTTCAGTGCTTGTCAGATAATGTTCTGGAAATGGTAAAGAGCAAGGCAACTGCTAAACAAATAATGGAAGTTCTTCAAGGGACATACATCAAGAAAGGAATATCTACTCAAGTTCAGTTGCAGAGGAAACTTAGAAGTTTGAAGTTTTCAAAAGGCATGACATTAAATCTATTTTTGACAGAGTTTGAGCAAACTGTCTGTGAATTAAGAAGTACTGGAGGAAAAATTGAAGGAAGTGAAGTTGTGTTACAATTATTGTCAGCTATCCCTGAGTCATATCAAGCAGTAACTACAGCTATTGATATTATGTTTTGCCAAGATGAAACAAAAGTTACACTTGACTTTGTAAAAAATAAGTTATTAATGGAAGAGGCTAGGCAGAATAAAAATAATATGTTTTTAACATGTATTGAGAGTTGTTCGAATATGACAGATATAAATTTTATTATTGACAGTGGTGCGACTAATCACTTGGTGACTGTTGACATTGAAAAATTTTTGATTTGTCAGAAAGAAATTTAGAACATAATAAATGTAGCAAAACTTGGAGAGTGTATTGAGGCGAAGAAACAAGGAAATATTAAACTACAAACGGAAAGTGGTAGGAAAATCGTCATAAATAATGTTTGGGTATGTGAAAAATTGTTTCACAATTTACTCTCAGTAAGGAAGCTTGAGGAAGCAGGTTTGGAAGTCTTATTTAAAGGAATGCAAGTACTTATCAGCAAAAATGGTAAAGTGTTGTTAAAAGGTGAGCTTTGTGGAAATGTATATATTGTAAAGCTTAAAATTGCATTAAATGAAGTGAATGTAGCAGTCGAGAACAGTATGATTCTTCATAGACGAATGGGTCATTCATCTATGTTTCCAGCTCCTAAATTATGCGAAATATGCATACAAGGTAAACAAACTAGGTTACCATTTAATAGTATACCGGAAGATTGGAAAGCCAAGCGAATTTTAGAAGTAATTTCAACTGATGTTTGTGGTCCAATAAATCCCTCAACGTATGATAATAGGAATTATTTTGTAACGTTTGTAGATCATTTTTCACACTTTTGTGTGTGTTACCTTATAACCAGGAAGAGTGAGGTTATTGAAAAGTTTCAGGAATATATAAAGCTTGTTGAATGAAAATTTGGTAGGAAAATTGAACGTATAAGATGTGATAATGGTGGTGAATATACATCTAATAATTTCAAGACATTATGTGCACAGAGTGGAATAAAAATTCAATACACTATAGCACATAATCGAGAACAAAATGGTGTTGCGGAACGTTTTAACCGAACCATTATGGAAAAGGCAAGATGTCTAATTTTTGATTCACAATTAAATAAATATTTATGGGGAGAGGCAGTTAGAACCGCTGTGTTTCTTATAAATAGAACTGAAATGAGGGCATTAAGAGACAAAAAGACACCAGCTGAAATTTGGTATGATAAAAAACCAAATATGGAGAAGATTAAAGTTTTTGGAAGTGATGCCTACAATTTAAAACTTGATTCTCATAGTAATAAATTGATAATGGTTGGATATTCGGAGAACGGTTACAGACTGTGGGATTTGCAAAATAAAAGGATAGTTCTTGGAAGAAATGTGATTTTTGATGAAAAGGAAAGGGGAAGTTCGTCCATAATACTTAATGAAGAGAATGATTCTGAAAAACTGGATGATTCAGTAACAGAAGACAAAGAAGAAACATATTTAAGGAAAAGTTCAAGAAGTACAAGATTACGAAAATACTTGGAGGATTATGAGGTAAATTTAATGACAGCTCTTTCAGCAGGAAACCTTCTTAACCAAGTACATAGTAATAATGGATGGAAAGAAACAATTCAAAAGGAAGATCTAATGTCAAGAAATTTAAATGATCAAATGTTAACGTTTTTAGGGATGGAAATTGGAAAACGTGGAAATGAAGTTCTTATAAATAAAAAAGAAATAATCAAAATTTGAATATTTTAGAGATCATTTAAATGAAGTTAAGGTTTAAAATAAGTTCAATTGTATTTTTAGTTATAAATGTTTTTTTTATCTTGTCAAATGTAAATTGAAAGATTTTGTAGCAGTGTTGTAGTATTAACAGAATTGCAGGAGGGTGTTGGAATATACAGCATTTCTGTTTTATATTAATCAAGTAGTTACTGTAAACAAAAATATAAGGTTGGTAGAATTTTATTATTTTACAAGAGTTGAACAAAAGTATGTACAATGTTTGTACATTGGAAATAAACTTGTATTTCGTTTGTGTTAAATAAACCAGTTATACTAATAATACTCTTTTCGTTTATCAATTCAAATACATACGGAATAGATCACTTCCATCGGTTATGGATACGGAATAGATCACTTCCATAATTAAAAAATAAAGCAAATTGTATTTTAGTATAATAGTCAACATATGTTTCAATGATGACCCTTTCCTTCTTTAAACTCAAATTAAATCAATTTTTTTTAAGTGACAAAATTCAAAGCTACAACAATGACTCAAAATAACCCACTATTGTTTGCCGTGTTATATTGTCATTTTGGTGTCTAGGTGCTACAACCTCTTCATTAATTTCTAATCCTTCTACTTCCATGGCATGCAGTGGTAGATCATCATGATATTTACATGCAATGTTATGCAGAATTGCAGCTGCAACGATTATTGTTTGAGCTAGTGGTAAGCGACATCTTATGCCCAAAGATAATATTGGAAAACGCCTTTTCCAGATGCCAAAAGTTCGTTCGACAACGTTTCTGGTTCGGATGTGCGACTCATTATAAATATGTTCTCATTCTGTTGCTGGATTATTAAATGGTGTTAATAAATAAGACCGCAATGGATAGCCACTGTCTCCCAATAGAAGTAAATTTTCCATTTCACCTGTTTCAAACCTCATCATAATTCCAGAATTGTTAAATATGTGGGTGTCATGGGTCGCTCCTGGCCATCGAGCTACTACTCGTATATCTGTAATGCAAGTATTTGCATCACAAATAGCCTGCACGTTCAGAGAAAAGTATCCTTTTCGATTGCGAAAATTTTCAGCGTTTGCTCCACCTATAATGAAATGAAATCAACACTTATAATCTGCCACTATCTATCATAGTGACACTATGAATTAAATTATTAAATATTAGACAATGAATATACCAAAATTCAAATAGATTCATACCTGGTGATTGTAATTTTAAATGTGTACAGTCAATGGCTCCAACAACTCTGGGAAACCGTGCGATTTCTGCAAACTGTACAGTTGTAGCAGTTCTTTCCTCACCAGTTTGTGGAAATTTAATATACCGTGCTCTTAATTCAGCTAATGCATTCACTACTCGGTGAATAATGGCTCCGGCTGTCGATTTATGAATAGGTACCTCCAAAATCTCCAATCGTTATACAGTGCTTCCCGAAACTAACGGATAAATTCAATAAAATCGTTGAGAAAAATATTTCACATAAATGCTCGGACACGTCGATTTTTATTTTTAAATTGTCATATAGAAATGTAATTTTCAACCCCCCACCTCGCAACCCCTAAGCGCTGCCAACTCCAACTTTAAAAATTCAGATAGCAAAGAGCCCTTTATGATACCTCATCTGATAGCCTGTTTTATGCTGAATACAATAAAAAAAAGTTTTTCAAAATCGGTTGATAAATAACGGAGATATTTACCAAAATGTATTTAAATGAAAGTGCCAATATTCGAGCAGGGGTTGGTACGGCTTTAGCGATGGGTGGTAAAAAACAATTGCAACTTGTTTGTAATTGAATATTAACAAAATTTATCTATCTATATCCAACCCCAATCATCATTAAAACTTCGATTCTTTCGGCTTCAGTAAATCTCATTTTTGTTTTCTTATTTTTCAATCGTTAATAATAAGTAACACACACTCCACTAAGTAATGTCAATACATGTTGTTTATATTCAATTACAAACAAGTTGCAATTGTTTTTTACTACTCCCGTACCAACGCCTGCTCGAATATTGGCACTTTCATTTAAATACATTTTGGTAAATATCTCCATTATTTATCAACCGATTTTGAAAAACTTTTTATTGTATTCAGCTTTAAAAAAGCTATACGGTGAGGTATCAGAAAGGGTTCTTTGCTATTTGAATTTTTAAAGTTGGAGTTGGCAGCGCGTAGGAGTTGGGGGTGGGGGGTTGAAAATTACATCTCTAAATGATAATTTAAAAATAAACATCGACGTGTTCGAGCATTTAATTGAAATATTTTTCTCAACGATTTTATTGAATTTATCCGTTACTTTCGGGAAGCACTGTATAAAAACTTCCACAGGCAAGAAACCGCAGTGTGAGAAGCAATTGTTGTAGTGGAGAAATTGCATGATTTCTACAAGGAAAGTATAAATTGTTTGAATACATAATTATAAAAGTTAAATAATACATAGTGAATTTCGTACAGACCTGTTTGTTCGTTGAGTCAAGCTATCTTCTATTTCACCCAAGATTTCTCTCACAGAGTCTTTAGAAACCCTAAACCGTCGAATAAATTCGTTATCGGGCCGGGGGCGCACTGTATAAGGATGACGCTCGGGGTTTACAAAATCCACAATTTCGACCAGATCCTGCTCGAATAGGTCGTCAAAAACGTCCATGCTCAATGTCCGCGAAGTATAACGAATAAAAACAATAATAAATTCAAAAAAATTCAAAGTTTGAGTCATTCACCTTAACCTGAATCTGTCAATGAAAGTCGAGTTAAATCAAAGCAAAGTGCTATTGCGCACGCGTATAAGTAGGTTTTAACTTTTACTAGGAGCTTCAAGCTCCTGATAAGTTATTCGGCAAATAAGAGCCTTTATTAGCTACATAGTATTTAGTATTAGCTACACTATTAGGAGGTGGAAAGACGGTTTGGAGAATTATTTGACAAATAATTTTATTAGCAGCTTTATTACGAGGTGGAAAGGCCGGGCAGGTAAATGTAGGCGACCCACGCGGTCAGCAGTTTAGCATGATAAGTAAATATTATAATATAATCTTGTAGAATGTAATTAAACTCAGTTATGATGCTTGATGTTAGTTTGTATACAGTAAAATTGTAACTCCGTGTTAAAATAAATTTCTTTTTTTAATTTATCTTCAACACGTAAATATTATTGGCGCAGTCGGTAGGATTGGTCAAAAAGGCTTTCAAAATCTGATTAGTCTTTTGAATTATTAAATTCTTAATTGATCCAATCCGAATCTTCGTTGTTAAAACACCATCCACCCAGGACAAGCATCGCCTGTGAAAAATACGTGCCGTTCTAGCCAGTCCAGAAGGAAGCTTTTCCAAACATTGAAAGGCAGAATTCTACCCTGGTTCCAACAAAGCTGATTCCTACGGACAAGCCACAGGAGAAGCAACGCTGGTTCCAGAGCTGATTATTGCAATCCATCGTCCATCGCGGACAACAGTCTATTGGAGACAAGATGAAAATTATTGCGTAAGAATTTTAAGCAATTTTTAAGTGAAACAAAGTTTAATATTTCTACTAATATAGAATTAATAAATTAATTTAAGATCATATTAGAGCACTGTAAGCGAGAAGTTTGGTGTATTGCTTATCGATACTTAAACGCCCAAATGACTAATGCTCTAGGAGTAGGAACCCTGATTTAGGTCCCACTAACGTTTTAAACCACAGTAATACTTTACACATGCTCTTCTGTAATTTAATTAAAGACCTATTTTTTGCGTAGATAGAAGAAAATGTTTTAGACAAATGTTGTAATAGATAGTTTGACGATTTATAAAAAAAATTATTTTCAAAAATCTATGGGGTGGTTATCAAAATATTGAGTTTTGAAATTTTTGATCGGCCGCCATTTTGTTATTTGAAAAAATATAAAATAACTGTAAATACAAATGTTGTAGAGAACCGTAAGCTCATTTCGAAAACCTTCCGTTTTTTGAAATATTCCTTGAAATGAAGGAGTTATTACGATTGTTAAAAAAACAAAAGAAATCCAATAACTACGAATAGAGGCCCCAATTCAAAAATTGGAACTAAAAAAAGTTGTTTGTTTTAATGAGTTCTAACTGCCATTTTCGGGTGTAACGACTTAGTATTAACACCCTGTATAAATAAGCTTCTGCGTTCTGCTGCACGTAATCGCCTAAAAGGTGTTGCATTAGATGTAGTTACCGGACAAATACTAGATACATGGGATGCCCTTAAAAATTTATTGATTGAAAATTTTGGTGACCAAAGCTAAGAATTGAACCTGAAAATTGATATATCCCGACTCAAACAACACCCTAGAGAATCTGCCATTGATTATTTTAATAGGTGTAGATCTTTACTTGCGATATTAAATTCTAAAATTGCCCTTACTAATGATCATCAGGCCATCAAAAGTTATAAACTCACTGAAGCTAAAAATTTAACACTCACTGCCTATACAGGTTGATTGTAACTTTAGGGCGAGTGGATTTGCTCGTTTATTATTGATAATAGAAAAAAATGTTTCATATAATAGTTATTCATGTTTATGTGGCGAGTATTTTGGACGCACTCACAAAAATGGCCGACTTCCGGTTTTAACGGAATGGACGTGATTTTACTTTTTTTAAATACAACACCCTGTATATTTTATGCTAGTTCGATTACATGATAACATCTCTTTAATAAAACATAACACAACCATATACCTAGCGTTAATAATTACAGACATATTTAAATTATATCAAAGTATCTGTTACCAGTATCCAACTATTCAAAAACAATCGCGATTGATCTTAGCAGGCTGTTGTTAAAGTTATTGTAGTGAAGAAAATCACAAACACGCAATACACAAACATTTAATATAATGCCATTTTAAACTTTTCTAATTCAAATGAATAAATAACATAATACGCACGACTTTGTAATTAATAATATTTTTCTATCAACATGTAACTTCTAGATTTGTAAGTACCTATACCTTAACTGACTATGGCTGTAATAACAGAACTTAATTTAAAAGGTGTTCAATGTGACCACCATTTTCTCGTATACAAAAACGACATCTTCGAATAAGACTTCTTTGTACATCTTGAAGCATTTCCGGTGTGATAGTATTTACAGCATTTACAATGCTATCTTGTAATTCCTGCAAATTTCTCGAAGTTCTTTGATACACCATGTCTTTTAAATACCCCCAAGCAAAAAAATCCATCGGTGTTAAATCAGGTAATCTAGGTGGCCACCTGATAGGACCTTGATTGGCAATGTAATGGTTTCCAAATGTCTCTTGTAAAAAATTCGATACTATGCGAGAATTATGAGCCGGGGCCCCAGTAAGTCCTCCACGTAATCCATGAATTCATTTTCAAAAAAATTCCAAAAACCTTACAGAATTCAATGTACCATTATAAAAATATGGCCCTGATATTCGCTGACCCACAATTTATTGAAAATCTCTGCTGAAATCTTGTCTGTCGCACTTGTCGTGGATTTCTATCGTCCCAATAATGCATATTATGCCGGTTGAATCTTCCATTAATGCTAAAGTTGTATTCATCTGTCCAAAACACGATATTGCTTGAACAGGCACAAATTCTCACGGACACCATCCAAACATTTTCAGAAAACATCGAAAACATTTCAGAAAATCAGAAAACCCTCAATGAAAATTTAAACAAACTCATTCTAGACACAAATCTAAAAATCCATTATATTTCACCACTTCATCCGAACAGATTATGATATTACAATGTAGTTACACGCAGTCGTGTGGCTAACTTCACACCGTTTAAAGAAAGGAAGCTTACCCCTTGCGCCACCTTCCGTATCCGGCTACTTCATTACATGTTTTCGTGCGGTTGCTAACAGCCGTATTTTCTGACGCTTCGTTACATAGTAACATAACCTCATTTTGCCTCGTGTTTTAAAAAAGTCTTTAATTTTAAATTATTCCTTTCTGTTGAGATATGGGTAAACATAATTACGTTTCAGAGAAGAAGAAAAAGAAGGACAGGAGTAGCAAACATAAATATTCCAGGCGTAACCTGTTTAAGATGTTGTCCAAGCTACAGAAGAAAATTGGGAAGGTAGGATCTAGTACTAGCTCGGAGGACAGCTCGTCCTCAAGCGAGGGCGAGAGGGAGGATCGTAACCTGCGAGGTTCGACCCCAAAATTTCGTGATGATTGTAACCCGAGAGGTACAACGTCAAACGACAGAAGAGCCAGTCGATCCCGTAGTGGTACTCCACAAAGGGATAGATCCGGTGAACCCCCTACTACCAGTAGTAGGCTCCTTACAAAACGGGGGGAACGGCCCTCACCTGCCAGATCTTACTCACCGGCGAGGTCCAGTAAACATAATACCCCCGAACAAAATGAGTGCGAAGCAGAAATTCATACTTTACATCTGTCCGCTTCCAAGGAGGAGATCCTCAGCCTCCTAGGGGATAAAACAGAAGTAGAAAAGGAGGTAGGGCGAAACCTGCATCCTGTTTTAGCAGAAAAGTGGGCAAATATCCTGTCTCAGGGGTTGCAGAAGGAGGTAAGGGACATTTTGGTGGCTAAATATCCCCCTCCAGCTAATCTAGGAGCCAATGCCCCAGCCTTAAACCCGGAGGTGGCAGCCTCTCTTACCCCAGTGTCCCTAACCAAGGACAACTATCAGGTAGAGGCACAAAACCTGCTGGTAGCAGGATTGACGGTAATAGGAGGTGTGATGACCTCATTACTGGAAAAAGAGGTCACCAGGCTGGATAAATCATATGTGCTGGCGGAACTTAGCAATGCAGGTAAGATCCTAGGGGGTCTTCATCATTCTCTGTCATTGACCCGTAGGTCTTTTATAACTCCTACACTAAATAAAGCTGTGAAGGAGGTGGCAGGAAACTGTGCGGTCAGTTATTGGCTGTACGGGGACCAGCTCTGTGAACGGGTAAAGGCAGCCAGAGATTTAGAGAAATCTGGAAAGGACCTCAAAGCTCCAGTAGTAACCCCTTTTAAGAGACGTAGTACAGCACCAACTAACAGGGAAGGCTCTAACAAGACGCCTTTAAACTTCCAGGGCCCGTCTCGCAGAAACCAGTCTGGGTTTCGCCAGGGCGGGCCAAACAAACCATACCAAACACAGAGGACGTACCCCAAGCGACTTCCTCAGGCACCTCGCAAGCGACAATAGTAAGTCAAAACTTAAATGCAGGTAGACTAAGGTTTTTTTCTCAAACATGGCAGGATATTACTTCCGATGTTACCATATTAGAGTGGATCCAGGGGTACCGCATTCCTTTTATCAGGAAGGTGGTTCAACAAGCCCCTCCCCCACAGCCCAAGCTTTCGAATAGAGAGCTCCCTTTATATAAGGGAGCTATTCACAAATTGCTTAATATGGGAGCTATTGAGATATGTTCCCCATGCAGGAGAAAATTTATTTCAACTTATTTTTTAGTTCCTAAACCAGGTGGGGATGTTAGATTCATTTTAAATCTGAAGAAACTAAATAGGTTCATTGAAACCCCTCATTTTAAGCTAGAAGACTATAGAACAGCAAAAAGATTATTCTCTAGGGACTGTTTTATGGCAACAATTGACCTCAAGGATGCTTATTTCCTAGTATCAGTAGAGTCAGCCTTCAGGAAGTATTTAAGATTTGAATTTGAGGGCAAACTATTTCAGTTTACATGTCTCCCCTTTGGTCTTTGCACAGCCCCTTTTGTGTTTACAAAAATCATGAAACCAGTTGTAAAATTGCTGCGGTCTAAACAGTTTTTATCGGTGGTTTATTTAGATGATTTCTTGCTATTTGGAGATAACGTTAATAAGTGTAAAAGCAATGTAGAGGCTACTATTGCTCTGCTAGAATCTCTGGGTTTTTGTTTAAACAGAGAGAAAAGTCAAATAAACCCTTCAAAACGCTGTAAGTTTCTAGGTTTTATCTTTGATAGCAAGGATTTTAAAATGGAACTGCCAATATAAAAGAAGCAAAGAACCTTGCTTCTTATTCAAAAATTCTCCAAGCTAAAACAGTGTAGAATTAGGGATTTTGCAAAGTTTATTGGAACTCTGGTGGCAACTTGTCCAGCGGTAACGTATGGCTGGTTGCATACCAAGGCTTTTGAAAGGGCAAAATTTTTAGCTTGAAAGAAATCCTTCAATAATTTTAATACAAATATGCTGTTAGGAAAGGACTTGCAAGAGGATTTTGTTTGGTGGGAGAATATTATCAATTCTAGCAGCAATCCCATCAGATTACAGAATTATGTTCTTGAAATTTTTACAGACGCATCCCTAACAGGTTGGGGAGTGTACTGTAGGGGTGGTAAAGCTCACGGATGGTGGGATGCTACTCAGAATAGTTTACATATAAACCACCTAGAACTGCTCGCAGTGTTTGAGGGACTAAAACGTTTTGCTTACAATCTAGCTAATTGTGAAATTTTATTAAGGGTTGATAACACCACAGCGATAGCCTACATAAACAGAATGGGGGGAGTTCAATACTTACAGTTGAATAGCATAGCTAGGGAAATTTGGCAGTGGTGTGAGGTACGAAAAATTTGGATTTTTGCATCTTACATTACCTCAAGGGACAACAAGGAGGCGGATTTTCAATCTCGCATTCTTCCACTAGAGACTGAGCGGCAATTAGCCGACTCTGCTTTTTGTAAGATAGTTGACTCTTTTGGCACGCCAGATATAGACATATTTGCTTCAGCAATAAACAAAAAATGTCAGAGGTACATTTCCTGGTTTCAGACTGCAGACAGTTATGCAGTCGATGCCTTTACAGTTCAATGGACTGACTTGAAGTTTTATGCCTTTCCTCCATTTGCCTTAATTTTACGTACTATAAATAAAATAATGGCGGATGAAGCAGAGGGAATTTTAGTAGTACCAAATTTACCTATGCAGCCATGGTTTCCCCTTTTTCAAAAATTATTACAAAAGGAACCACTATTCCTACCACCATCTAAACGGTTACTCGTTTCTACTTGTAGGTCACAACGGCAGCTTCCCAACAATGTTACCCTGGTGGCCGGATTTTTGTCAGCAAAGCGTTCGGGTTAAGGACAATACCTGGTGAAACTGTGCCGACAATGGTAGCCTCTCTCTCGAAGGCTACTTTACAACAATACAGCTCTACATACAGGCTCTGGTGGCAGTTTTGCTCACAACGGGAGTACAATCCGTATTTCCCTTCAGCAGGACGAACGATGGAATTTCTGCAGGAGCAGTTTAGTAAGCAGGCTTCATATGGTACTCTAAATGCTCATCGGTCGGCTATAGCTCTAGTTGCCCAGGAACAAATTGGGTTAGACCCAACAATTAAAAGATTCCACAGGGGAGCATTTAAGTTAAGGCCACAAAAACCAAAATATGACATTACGTGGGACCCCACTCTCTTACTCTTACAGGCTGGTTTCCTCTTAGTTCTCTTAATACGGAGATGCTAACCCACAAGTTAGTTACCCTACTAGCATTAAGCCCTGCTCATAGGGTTCAGACCTTATCAAAGATAAGATTGGAAAACATAGAGATATCAGACATTGGGTTACAAATAAAGATCCCTGATACAATTAAGACCTCAGCTCCAAATAAGTTCCAACCATTAATAAACTTACCCTACATACGGGAAAGAGAAGAGCTCTGTGTCGCATCCACCCTGTTATTTTATATTGAACATACATCTACTTACAGAGGGAAGAAAGAGAGGTACCTGTTTCTATCCACCCGCAGACCACATCACACGGCCTCCACTCAGACATTATCTCGCTGGATAAAGATGACAATGGCAAAGGGGGGCATAGATACGTCAGTTTTTTCTGCTCATAGTACCAGACATGCATCAACATCCAAAGCATGCAGAAGCGGAGTAGACGTGGAAACCATTAGGAGAACAGCTTGCTGGTCTCAGGGTTCCCACGTATTCCAGACGTATTACAACCGCCCCCTCCAGACTGTACATTCCTTTGTTAATGGAGTTTTAAATACTAATATAGGATAGCATTCAACGAATTTCTTTGTTCTTACTTAAGTGGGCTAGATAAATAAAAGTATTTTATTCTGGTAGTCCTTCGACAAATTAGGCCGCAACTTCTTTAAACATCTACATTGTAATATCATGATCTGTTCGGATGAAGTGGTGAAATCTAATAGATCGATCAAACGAACTTACCTGTGAAGTTCGATCGATATTATATGAACCCACTTCATCCGAACAGATCAGGTCCCTCCCAACCCAGATCGCTTGGGCTCTTACTGTCCCCTGTGGTTGCGTCCTGTAATCAAACATGTAATGAAGTAGCCGGATACGGAAGGTGGCGCAAGGGGTAAGCTTCCTTTCTTTAAACGGTGTGAAGTTAGCCACACGACTGCGTGTAACTACATTGTAATATCATGATCTGTTCGGATGAAGTGGGTTCATATAATATCGATCGAACTTCACAGGTAAGTTCGTTTGATCGATCTATAATATTCTAGGAACCTCAGCAACCAACATCTTATTAAAACAATCAATACAATCTCTCCAATTATTTATCAATACTTTGTCAAATCTTGAAACATCCCTCACATTTGCCCAAAATCAGCAGTTACACATATCCCTTATTGATAACAATGACCTTATAAATGCCCTAGTTAATGTATCCCAAAGTTTAATAGAACTTCAAACATATAAGCAGAAATCCTTATCCCTACCTTACCCTGTCAATTATCAAACTTTGCACTTTTGCGAATTGACCCCCTAAGTCTGGCGATATCGGTGTCCAACACCCCCCCAGGGGGTAAAAACTAAAAAAATAAGGAATTTAGAATATTTTGTTCTCTATCCGACAAAAAAAAGAAAATTCAGGTCCGTCAAGTACGAAGGAAGTTATAACAAATTTCCCTATCAAAATTATCATTAGTTAAACGGAAGAATATATTCGGAATCGGCTTGTAGCGTCGTAATAACACGTATTTTAATTTTTCCCGAAATCGCTCCAATTGTACATCGCGATTACAGCTAAACGACACAAAATATCAAAAAAAGTTAAAAAGTAAATGTTGTAGAATGAAGCTTTTGCAACACAATGGTTTTTTAATTTTGCGATTGGTCAATAAATATCGAATATATCTAAATTTATCCCGACGATGTGTAAATCTCCGCTGGGATGCGCGAAATAACGTTTCAATATTAAATAATCTCAAAAAAATTTAATTTTATTTAATAAGGGACTACAGTTTACTCGGTGAAGAGCAGATACAGTAATGAATACATATTATAAAATTATCAATAAAGAAACTTCTTATCTTAAAACTAAAACAGTTATCAGCGGATGTGGCTGGTAATTATTATGTCAGAGGTCGAATACACATTTGGTAACTCGTCCCTCAACAAGTTTAAAATTACAGATTTTGTTAGTTTATAAGTACAAAATCGAGATTTTAATATTTTAACATTTTAACATTTTAATTTCATATCTTCAATAGGTAGAGCCCTACTTTTCAAAATTTTATCTTGTAATTTATTATACAATATTTTTCGTTTTAAAATTAATACAATGATTATGATAATAATAATAATTGTTACAATAAGTGAAATAGTAGAAGTTCCAAATACTACGTGGGGATGAATATTTGTATCTAATTTGCTTGGTAATTTATCAAACTGATGTTTAATTTTTTCAATATCTGTTAAGTCAATGTGAGTTAAATTTAAATGAATTATTTCATTTTCTTTAGAATAAGCAATATCCAGGTTTGCAATATGTGGTACTTCTATTTTATAATTACTTAGCGTATTACCTTGATTAACAAGAGTGTCAGCACCGTTCACTGTAACTTCACACTTATTCGGCACTTGTATACTAAAAGTTCCTAACACCTTTTTTCTGTACTTATTATCTAAACACTTTATTTCTAATACTAAATCTATGTTAGTGATTATTAACCAAAGTGAATTTGTTACCTGATTTATTTTATATTTATCTAAGCTGATATAATTGGTATTACAGTTTTTGTGTGGCAAGAAAGCTAATAATTGGGTTTCACAAACTATATCGTTGGGCATTCTTAAGGAGAATTGATCTTTGCAAAAATATTCGTCAAGATGTATTTGAATGCAATCTCGACTTGCTGGTATGCTTGTAGTTTTAGAAAATAAGATTGTGGGATAAGTTGGAATTACTAAGTGGAACAAGTTTGTTTCTTTTTCAAATACGGGTAGTGGTATTAATTTATAATAATCATATTGTTGGTTTTTAATTAAGTGGGTTCATATAATATCGATCGAACTTCACAGGTAAGTTCGTTTGATCGATCTATAATATTCTAGGAACCTCAGCAACCAACATCTTATTAAAACAATCAATACAATCTCTCCAATTATTTATCAATACTTTGTCAAATCTTGAAACATCCCTCACATTTGCCCAAAATCAGCAGTTACACATATCCCTTATTGATAACAATGACCTTATAAATGCCCTAGTTAATGTATCCCAAAGTTTAATAGAACTTCAAACATATAAGCAGAAATCCTTATCCCTACCTTACCCTGTCAATTATCAAACTTTGCACTTTTGCGAATTGACCCCCTAAGTCTGGCGATATCGGTGTCCAACACCCCCCCAGGGGGTAAAAACTAAAAAAATAAGGAATTTAGAATATTTTGTTCTCTATCCGACAAAAAAAAGAAAATTCAGGTCCGTCAAGTACGAAGGAAGTTATAACAAATTTCCCTATCAAAATTATCATTAGTTAAACGGAAGAATATATTCGGAATCGGCTTGTAGCGTCGTAATAACACGTATTTTAATTTTTCCCGAAATCGCTCCAATTGTACATCGCGATTACAGCTAAACGACACAAAATATCAAAAAAAGTTAAAAAGTAAATGTTGTAGAATGAAGCTTTTGCAACACAATGGTTTTTTAATTTTGCGATTGGTCAATAAATATCGAATATATCTAAATTTATCCCGACGATGTGTAAATCTCCGCTGGGATGCGCGAAATAACGTTTCAATATTAAATAATCTCAAAAAAATTTAATTTTATTTAATAAGGGACTACAGTTTACTCGGTGAAGAGCAGATACAGTAATGAATACATATTATAAAATTATCAATAAAGAAACTTCTTATCTTAAAACTAAAACAGTTATCAGCGGATGTGGCTGGTAATTATTATGTCAGAGGTCGAATACACATTTGGTAACTCGTCCCTCAACAAGTTTAAAATTACAGATTTTGTTAGTTTATAAGTACAAAATCGAGATTTTAATATTTTAACATTTTAACATTTTAATTTCATATCTTCAATAGGTAGAGCCCTACTTTTCAAAATTTTATCTTGTAATTTATTATACAATATTTTTCGTTTTAAAATTAATACAATGATTATGATAATAATAATAATTGTTACAATAAGTGAAATAGTAGAAGTTCCAAATACTACGTGGGGATGAATATTTGTATCTAATTTGCTTGGTAATTTATCAAACTGATGTTTAATTTTTTCAATATCTGTTAAGTCAATGTGAGTTAAATTTAAATGAATTATTTCATTTTCTTTAGAATAAGCAATATCCAGGTTTGCAATATGTGGTACTTCTATTTTATAATTACTTAGCGTATTACCTTGATTAACAAGAGTGTCAGCACCGTTCACTGTAACTTCACACTTATTCGGCACTTGTATACTAAAAGTTCCTAACACCTTTTTTCTGTACTTATTATCTAAACACTTTATTTCTAATACTAAATCTATGTTAGTGATTATTAACCAAAGTGAATTTGTTACCTGATTTATTTTATATTTATCTAAGCTGATATAATTGGTATTACAGTTTTTGTGTGGCAAGAAAGCTAATAATTGGGTTTCACAAACTATATCGTTGGGCATTCTTAAGGAGAATTGATCTTTGCAAAAATATTCGTCAAGATGTATTTGAATGCAATCTCGACTTGCTGGTATGCTTGTAGTTTTAGAAAATAAGATTGTGGGATAAGTTGGAATTACTAAGTGGAACAAGTTTGTTTCTTTTTCAAATACGGGTAGTGGTATTAATTTATAATAATCATATTGTTGGTTTTTAATTAAGTGGGTTCATATAATATCGATCGAACTTCACAGGTAAGTTCGTTTGATCGATCTATAATATTCTAGGAACCTCAGCAACCAACATCTTATTAAAACAATCAATACAATCTCTCCAATTATTTATCAATACTTTGTCAAATCTTGAAACATCCCTCACATTTGCCCAAAATCAGCAGTTACACATATCCCTTATTGATAACAATGACCTTATAAATGCCCTAGTTAATGTATCCCAAAGTTTAATAGAACTTCAAACATATAAGCAGAAATCCTTATCCCTACCTTACCCTGTCAATTATCAAACTTTGCACTTTTGCGAATTGACCCCCTAAGTCTGGCGATATCGGTGTCCAACACCCCCCCAGGGGGTAAAAACTAAAAAAATAAGGAATTTAGAATATTTTGTTCTCTATCCGACAAAAAAAAGAAAATTCAGGTCCGTCAAGTACGAAGGAAGTTATAACAAATTTCCCTATCAAAATTATCATTAGTTAAACGGAAGAATATATTCGGAATCGGCTTGTAGCGTCGTAATAACACGTATTTTAATTTTTCCCGAAATCGCTCCAATTGTACATCGCGATTACAGCTAAACGACACAAAATATCAAAAAAAGTTAAAAAGTAAATGTTGTAGAATGAAGCTTTTGCAACACAATGGTTTTTTAATTTTGCGATTGGTCAATAAATATCGAATATATCTAAATTTATCCCGACGATGTGTAAATCTCCGCTGGGATGCGCGAAATAACGTTTCAATATTAAATAATCTCAAAAAAATTTAATTTTATTTAATAAGGGACTACAGTTTACTCGGTGAAGAGCAGATACAGTAATGAATACATATTATAAAATTATCAATAAAGAAACTTCTTATCTTAAAACTAAAACAGTTATCAGCGGATGTGGCTGGTAATTATTATGTCAGAGGTCGAATACACATTTGGTAACTCGTCCCTCAACAAGTTTAAAATTACAGATTTTGTTAGTTTATAAGTACAAAATCGAGATTTTAATATTTTAACATTTTAACATTTTAATTTCATATCTTCAATAGGTAGAGCCCTACTTTTCAAAATTTTATCTTGTAATTTATTATACAATATTTTTCGTTTTAAAATTAATACAATGATTATGATAATAATAATAATTGTTACAATAAGTGAAATAGTAGAAGTTCCAAATACTACGTGGGGATGAATATTTGTATCTAATTTGCTTGGTAATTTATCAAACTGATGTTTAATTTTTTCAATATCTGTTAAGTCAATGTGAGTTAAATTTAAATGAATTATTTCATTTTCTTTAGAATAAGCAATATCCAGGTTTGCAATATGTGGTACTTCTATTTTATAATTACTTAGCGTATTACCTTGATTAACAAGAGTGTCAGCACCGTTCACTGTAACTTCACACTTATTCGGCACTTGTATACTAAAAGTTCCTAACACCTTTTTTCTGTACTTATTATCTAAACACTTTATTTCTAATACTAAATCTATGTTAGTGATTATTAACCAAAGTGAATTTGTTACCTGATTTATTTTATATTTATCTAAGCTGATATAATTGGTATTACAGTTTTTGTGTGGCAAGAAAGCTAATAATTGGGTTTCACAAACTATATCGTTGGGCATTCTTAAGGAGAATTGATCTTTGCAAAAATATTCGTCAAGATGTATTTGAATGCAATCTCGACTTGCTGGTATGCTTGTAGTTTTAGAAAATAAGATTGTGGGATAAGTTGGAATTACTAAGTGGAACAAGTTTGTTTCTTTTTCAAATACGGGTAGTGGTATTAATTTATAATATTCATATTGTTGGTTTTTAATTAAGGGTATTTCAATAATGAAAACTAATACATTATGTTTTCTATAGGCTTTTATATTTAATATCTGTTCGTAATAGGCAATGTTACTAATTTCATTAGGAAAAGGTAATTGGTACTGATTATTCAGGTGGGTTTTAATATTATCTATTTCTAACATTAAATCTTCAATTTCAATAATTGAAGGGTGGAAAGTGTTTATTTTAGAAAATGTTAAAGCGTTTTCCAAAGTGTTCAAAGTGGTAAGCAATAACTGTAACAAAGATATAATTTGGGTTTGCAAGCTATACATATCAACAACATCCTGAGTTCGTGCTAATTCGTTAGTTAATACATAATTCATTTGTTCTATCTGCACTTGAATAATTTCCTGATTAGATTTCAAAATTAAACTGGTATTTTCGAATTTTTCTATTGCCTTTTTGGTTAAAGAAATATGTTCTTGAATAGTTACTTTAATTGCTTTGTTGCTATCTTGTAAATTTGATATGGCATTATCATATCTCTGACCGTCACTGGCGTCCAAGTTACCTGTTATGAATTTGAATACAGAGCCTAGCCCATCTGCTAAACTTCTTTTACTTTTTTGTTCAGGGAATAAGTGATTTATTTTTTTCGCATTTTCCTTAACTAAAATTTCCATACTTGAGTGTAAATTGTCGAGCCTGCCTTTATAGAAAGTAAGTTGTTCGTTTGGTTTTGATTTAAAGGTGGTTAGTATAGTTTTAACATTTTCTTGCAAAATGTGAAATTCTTGCAATAGTAGACTGCAATCTAAATTTTTTATTAAAGTCCATATCGATTCTTGAACATTTGCATTTCCTAATTTTAGAGGATATAATCCTGGGTTCTCTTTTAAGTCTATTATTGTTACATCGTTGTCGCTAAGGGGTTCTACACCTTGTTTACTTAAGATGATGCCGATGACGACTGTCCAGAGTCTGCATCTGCAACACGTTTTAACTCTTTAATATGTACATTCCTGTTTCTTTTATTCTTATCTAGGATAGTATATACATCGTTTTCATTTACTTTCATTATTGTATAAGGTCCGTCAAATTTGGGATTTATTTTGTTTCGCCTGTCCGTTTGTATGTAAACTTGATCTCCTATTTTAAACTCTGAATCTTTTCGGTTTTGATTTTTTCTTCTGATATCACGGGTTTTCTCTAACACATTGGTTTCTTTAATGTTATCATAAAATAATTTCATTTTTTCCTGATGAGAATTAACATAGTTATCAACTAAAAGTACTTCTAAATTCATGTGGAAAGGACTGTTTGATTCTGAGTGTCCAAGTAAAACTTCTCTTGGAGTAAATTTTAGTTTTGAATGAATGGAGTTATTGTATGCAATAATTGCATATCTGATTTTATTTTTTGCACTTTCCGTGGGATTTTCTTCGTTAATTAATCTGAAATGTTCTAGGAGGGTGGAGTGTAGACGTTCAATAGGTGAATTTGATTCGTGGTGTTTCGGGGTTGTTAGATGAATTTCTACTTTATGTAATTTTAAAAGATTATTTATGATCGAGGTGTTAAATTCATTGTCTACTACTAAAGATTTTGGTACTCCAAAAATAGAAAAATATTTAATTATTTTATTGGAAATTTCAGTTGAATTTTTTGTTGACAGTTGATAAGCTTGTGCGAATCGGGAAAATTTATCTATGAAGGTAATAAACATTTTATGGTTAATGTGGAATATATCCGCATGAACGATTTCAAGAGGTTTATTAGGGGTTTCGGTTAAGTGAAAGGGTACTTTGTTAGGGTGTCTATCATATTTTTGACGTTGACAAACTTGACAATTATTTATAAAGGTTTTAATATCATTCTTCATATTTTTCCAATAAAATTTTCTCCTGAGGTGTTGCCAGGTTTCTTCGGTTCCTCTGTGGTTTGTCTTTCCGTTATGGTAGGTGTTGATTACTTCAAGTTTTTCTTCTTGACTTACTAGATGTATGACTTGTGAAATGCATTTAACAAATGTGGGTGTATTTTCATTGGTTATGGTTGTAATATAAACGCAAAATTCTTCATAATATTTATCACTGGGAAAATAACAGTGGTATTTCTTTTTAGGTTGGCAGAAATCGGTAAGTAGATTTTTAAATTGGTCTTGATAATTTAAGTCATTAATTGGTACATAAATCTGATTATTATTTTCGACATTTTTGGTCTTAATTTCTTTGTTATTGGACTTATCGAATAGAATTTGATTTTTAAAAGTTTGTAATGGTTCTTCTGTGATGGGGATTGTTGTTCCAGAATCGTCTTGAGAGTGCACTGTTTCGTTCTCTGCTAATTGTCTTGTTCTGGGTAGGTCTAATTGTTCAATAACTTCTTGTAATTCTGGTGTTCCTATTTGTGCTAGATTTTCATCTACTTCTTGGAGTAGTTTTTCTATATCTTCTTGGTCTGCGTTTCCAATAATAGAAGCATTTTCAAGTTCGTTTGTGTTTAGGTGGATTCGTGAAAGAGCATCAGCGACTTTGTTTGTATGTCCTGCTTTATAGTGGATGTCATAATCGTACTCTTCTAATTTTAATTTCCAACGAATCAATTTGGAGTTTGGTTCTTTTAAGCTGTTTAATCAAACTAAAGGGCGGTGATCTGTTTCTAAAATAAATCGTCTTCCGTATAGGTATGGTCGAAAATACTTTACTGCCCAAACTAAAGCTAATAATTCTCGTTCAATTGTTGCGTATTTTATTTCGGTTTCATTTAAGGTCCTACTTGCATAGGCAATTGGATGATTGTTTTGTGAAAGAACGGCTCCAATAGAAAATCCAGAGGCGTCCGTGGTTAAGGTGAAAGTTTTAGAAAAATCTGGATATTTAAGTACAGGGTCGTTACATAATATATTTTTTGCTTTTTCGAAAGACTTTAAATTCTTCGTTGTGAATAACTTGTTTTCCTTTTTTAAGACATCTGGTTAATGGTTTAGTAATTTCTGCAAAGTTTTTAATAAAACGGCGGTAGTAACCTAATAAACCTAAAAATGATTTTATCTCTTTACTTGTTTTAGGAATTGGATAATTGCGGATAGCTATTATTTTTTTTGGGTTGGTTTTAACTCCGTCGGGTGTTATGACGTATCCAAGGAAATCTATTTCTTTTCGTAGGAACTCAGATTTATCGAACTGTACTTTAAGGTTGTTGTTTCTTATTCTTGAGAATACATTTTTTAATCTTGTCATGTGTTCTTGTAGCGAGGTTGAAAATATTACTACGTCGTCTAAATAGACTAAACATTGTTGGTCTGTTAATCCTTTTAAGGCTGAATTCATTAATCTTTGAAAACTGGCGGGTGCGTTTTTTAAGCCAAAAGGCATCCTATTAAACTCATAATGACCATCTTCAGTTGAAAATGCGGTTTTTTCTCGGTCTTCTTTCTCTACTTTGATTTGGTGAAAGCCGGAAGCCAAATCCAAGGTGGTAAAATAGTTACTTCTGCCTAATTTGTCTAAGATATCAGATATTTGTGGTAGTGGAAATTTATCCTCAATGGTTTTTTCATTCAGTTTGCGGTAGTCGATTACAATTCTAAATTTTCGTTTTCCAGATGCGTCTTCTTTCTTGGGAACTATCCATATGGGACTATTATACGGTGACTCGCTAGGACTGATTATTCCTTCTTTTTCCATTTTCTCCATTTGTGTTTTTACTTCATCGCGGTATATGAAAGGGTAACGGTAATTCTTTGTAAAGACTGGCTCATTATTAACTGTTCTTATATGATGTTTTGTCAAGGTGATGGATGATAATGGAATTTGGGGATGATAAAAAATATCTTTGAAGTCATAACATAAACCTGTTAGCAGTGTTCGTTCTTCCTCATTCATATGTTCTGTTCTCAATTGTTTTAAATTTTCTAATAAAAGTTTTTTGTTGTTAGTATTACCTTTGCTATTACTTTCTATGTGATTTAAAAGAATCGCTTTGTTTTCATCATATTTTGGCATTTCCTCTAACTGGAAGGGTTTTTTAATTGTTAAAAATTGATCTTTCTCGCTTGTATTAACAATAGTTGTAGTAAAGTGATTATTTTTAACTGATACTAGAGCTTCGGGTATTAGTAAATTATTGTTAAATTGAATTTGATTGCAAATACCTTCTTTTAACTTTGAATTGGTTGGTATGTTAATTTTATTTTCTGATCTAGCAGGGATTCTTAATTTTGATTTACATGTTTCTTTAGAGGGTAAAAATATAGGAATCGACACGTTTGGGGTTATAATCATCTCGTTTTTAAAGTCTATTTTAGCATCAACTTGTCTGAGTAAATCTGTACCTATTAATCCATCATATTTATTATTAAAATTGAAAAGGTAAACTTTGTGATTTTCGTCTGAACCAAATAAAGTAGGTATAGGAATTTCAGCTACTTCATCATGTTCTGAAGTTGCATGTACGGTTGTTATATGAAAAGTTTCTTGATAAATTTCATTTGGAAAATATTTATAAGCAAAATCCGGTTTTAAAAGAGTTTTAGTAGAACCAGTGTCTATCATTAAACGGGAATCAGTTTTTGGAATATAAATATAAGGTAATTTTAAGGTGGTTGCTAGGTTTAATTCAATGTTTTCTCCGAGGCTTCTAATGGAAAATCCTCTTGTTCTTCTTCCTGTTCCAGGCATTGTTCGTATATTTGACAATATTCTTCTTCTTGTTCGCATTCTTCATGGTTGTCGTCAACATGAAATAGTTCTTGTGCAACAAAGTTAGGCGGTTGATTCGATTGGCGTATGTATTGAGCTGATTGAGATGGTTGCGAATTAAACCGCTTATTAAAATTAAATTGGTGGGATGCTGGTCTCTTTTGAACATTGGAGATATCCATCGGGGTAGGTTTATTTTTTGGAATCGCTCCAGTTGGTTTAAATACGTTACTTTGCTGAGTAAAGTTTCTGTTTGGATTTGGAGGCCAGTTACGTTGTTGTAATGTCGGAAAATTGGGCTGCCGCATTTGTGGTTGAGGTGGTAAAGATTGAAAATTTGAAAAGTTAAATTTGTTAGTGGGTTTATTAAATTTAAAGGAATTTTGAATTTGATTTGAACTCGGATTGTTGGTGTATTTTTTCGCATTGCTTTGCATTGTCCGTAAATTTTCTTCTTCTTGACAAATGTCAATTGCATTTTCAAGAGTTACGGGGCCACGAGATCTAACAAAGGAACCATAGGGTTCTCTTAAACCACTTAAATAGGTTTTTAACGCTAATTTGTCGTATAACCTGCCTTTCACTGCCCTTGCTTCTAGGTTGGGTACGTTTACTTGTAATTGAGAATAAAGGGAAGCTTTAATGTTTTGAATTTTGTTTACAAAAGTTATAGAATTTTCATGTATTTGTTGTAAATGAAGCAATTCTTGCAATAAATTTTCTTCATTTCTACGGTCTCCAAAATTGTTCCGCAATATTATTTTCAAATCATCCCATGATGTTATTAAACGTCCAGCAGCTATGAGTGCTGCTTGACCAGTTAATTTTGCCCTAATTGATGACAATAAATAATGATTTATAAATGCTTCTGGGTCTAAAAGTCCCTCAGCGTTTCTTACTATAAACTGTGTTAAAATAAGTTCTGAACTCCTTATAAATTCTGAAAGTTTCGATGGTGTCCCATCGTATTCTGGGATGGATCTGAGATATTCTGCATGAAATCCCCCAGGCATAGCCATTGTCTGACTTTTTGTTAATTTGTAGTTAACGTTTGCAATTCTAAATTAAAATTAAGGGAACCTATCGGCCCTACACACAAAGTACAAGTCGTACCAGAAATTAAGCAATACTATTTATTGCACTGGTAGTCTCGCTTACTATAGTTTGCTTGATTTTTTTTTTAAGGGTTGCAATTAGCTAACTGAGTAATTACTATGCTACACAATCGTCTATCGATATGTGAAATTACATACAGTAGATTAAACAATTAGTTGCGTAAAACTAGATTATTATTTGTTACAAATAAAGAAAATATTTTTTCTTAAATTAGTGCTTTTCACTTACGCAAATTTCATTCTTGTTAAACGACTCGAGGAATCGTCAGGAACCAGCGTTGCTACTCCGGGGCGATGCTTGTCTCCTTCGTAGGTTTTTGTTGGAACCTGGGTTGTTGAAGTCTCTCAAACTTAGGCGATGCTGTCCAATTCTTGAGTATGCTTCGGTGTGGCGATTTTTGTCCACGTTGTGGCGAATAAGTTGTTTATGTATTTTATTGTTCGGAATTGTCCACAAAGCATAAAGATGCACGACGTTTATTATAAGTCTTAGACAATCCTACCGACTGCGCCAAATAACGTTTCAATATTAAATAATCTCAAAAAATTTTAATTTTATTTAATAAGGGACTACAGTTTACTCGGTGAAGAGCAGATACAGTAATGAATACATATTATAAAATTATCAATAAAGAAACTTCTTATCTTAAAACTAAAACAGTTATCAGCGGATGTGGCTGGTAATTATTATGTCAGAGGTCGAATACACATTTGGTAACTCGCGTCGCTCTATCTCTGTTTTCGCCCGTTTCCCATCTCATTCTGATAGACCCCGCTCTGCGTCACCACGTCCCGCAAGCCTCAGGCTAGTGGACGATGCATTTGAAATATTTAATTTCTGTTTATTATTACAAAAGTGTAAACATTTAATTGTATTATTAGATGTCAATAAGTGATTGTGTTCTAATAAGTCTTTAGCGTAATTTTATTTATACAGGGTGTTACTAAATAAGTGCGAAAAAATTTAGTGGATGATTCTTTGGGTCATATTAAGATACAGGGCGATGAAGAATTACAACCAATACAGGGTTGTCTCTAAAATGTGTGGACATAGCTTACCCACAGATTATTTGCTTATTTGCTGACGCAGAGCGGGGTCTATCAGAATGAGATGGGAAACGGGCGAAAACAGAGATAGAGCGACGCGCATCCCAGCGGAGATTTACACATCGTCGGGATAAATTAGCAATATATTCGATATTTATTGACCAATCGCAAAATTTAAAAAAACCATTGTGTTGCAAAAGCTTCATTCTACAACATTTACTTTTTAACTTTTTTTGATATTTTGTCTCGTTTAGCTGTAATCGCGATGTACAATTGGAGCGATTTCGGGAAAAATTAAAATACGTGTTATTACGACGCTACAAGCCGATTCCGAATATATTCTTCCGTTTAACTAATGATAATTTTGATAGGGAAATTTGTTATAACTTCCTTCGTACTTGACGGACCTGAATTTTCTTTTTTTTGTCGGATAGAGAACAAAATATTCTAAATTCCTTATTTTTTTAGTTTTTACCCCCTGGGGGGGTGTTGGACACCGATATCGCCAGACGAATTTAGGGGGTCAAAGTACACCCCAAATAGCACCCGAAAATGCCTTCGATACAGTTTTACCTTTCAATGTACAGCGAACACGATTTCTAGACGACTTTTTCAAGCGCGTTAACTCTACTACAAGTGTTTCCACTCACAGTTGAAGTTGACGGGTGCAAGGTTACTACGAGGGATTCGACCAAATTATTAGGGTTGACGATTGACCATAAATTAACTTGGACTAAGCATGTAGATGGTGTATGTAAAAAATTGAACAGTGCATATTTTGCCTTATTAAACCTGAAATCCACTTTGCCCGCCAGCGGACTCCTCAGTGTGTACTATTCCTTAGCTTATTCACATATGGCGTACAATGTGATTACATGGGGTGACTCCGTGGATAGCACACGTGTGTTGATTAATCAAAAAAGAATAGTCAGACTGTTATTTAATCTGAGGAGACTTCAGTCATGTCGAACTACATTTATCAAATACGGAATACTAACATTTGTATCAATATATATCTACAAATGTTGTGTGTACGTTTATAATAATCAATCAGCATTCGAGAAGAATGGAGAAGTCCACGGTTGCATTACTAGAAATAAATATAATTTTATATTGCCTAAACATAATTTGACATTGTATGAGAAAGGACCAAGGTAGTATGCATGTATAAAAATATTTAATCACCTTCCTGTCGACGTAAAGGAGTGTAAAACTTATTTTAAAAGCAAACTGAAAACAATCCTAATAAGAAAATGTTATTATTCACTAAGGGCCGGTTGCACCACCGGCACTTAAAGCTCATACTTGTTAAAGTGACACTTAACGTAAGTACCACTTTGAATTCTGACTTACGTTGCACCAATCATGTTTAAGTTTCACTTAACCAAGCTTTCGGGATACTTGGCAACATTGCAAAAACTTGGTGTATTTAATTTTGCTGCAGTTTTTTATCAGGTCTGTGCGTCAGTTATGTCAATTTTTAACCTTACTGTGTCATGTTAAAACGTTATTGTTAAGTGTTATTTGGTGATATTAATATTCCTTTATGTTGTTTGAAATTCTTATTAAGGTGAGTTTAATGGAGACCTATTTTTTTAAGAGTACTTATTGGTAAAAATAATTTTTATTATAGCATGTCAGAACGTGGTGAATGTTCCGCTCCAACCAAGAAGGGGAGGACACCCAACTACTGTGGCGCAGAAGTAAATCTTTTGCTTTCTATCCTACAGGATTTCAAAACTACTTTAGAAAATAAGAAAACGGATGCTGTTACGTGGAGGGAGAAGACTACTGCGTGGAAGGAAATTGCTACAATGTTTAATGCACAGAGTACGTATGGCGTATACAGACCCGCGGAGTCGTTAAAAAAGTGCTATGAAAATAAGAAGAAGGAGATCCGCAAAAAGGCTGGCAATGACAAAGTGCAAATTTTGAAAACTGGCGGTGGCAAATATTCACGATCAGTTGATGCCAACGAGGAGCTAACTTTAGCCCTCATAAATAAAAATACTGTAGCTGGTTTAACAAATCACTTTGACGATGATGTAGGGGTCATGGGTGATGTGGAAGAGGAAACCACACAATGGATGAATATAATCAACATATCTAATGAAGAAATGAAACAGGAGGGGACACAATCGGTTAATATAATAAACATATTCAATAAAGAAATTGAAGAGGAGGGCACACAATCGATTAAAGAACAGCCTAATTGGGGAGATTTTAAAGCGGGACATCTCAAAACCCCGGTTAATAAGAAACTACAAAATACCAATAACCACTGGTCTGCTCGGAGAAGGCCAGTTGTGTCGAAGTTATCGACGAGCCACCTTTCCGATGCATACTCCTCTTTGGCAAAGGTTAAGATGGAAATTGCAGAGAACCAATTGAAAGCAATTAAAGAAGAGAAGGAGGCCAAAAGAAAAGAATATGCGGCAAGAATGGAGGAGTGTGCCTTAAGGAAACGTTCCTTGGAACTTGAAAACGAATTAAAAGAATTACAAATAAAAAAGTTAAAATTAAGTGTAGCAAATATGTGTGATTTATAAAATATTAAATTAAAGTGTGATTGTTTAATGTTTGGTATGGGTTTGTTAATTTGATTATGTAAATTGGTATTTTTTAAATTCATTATCCTTGTGCTAACTGAATTATTAATAAAACACACTAGTCTGTACTTTAGTTTGTACATTTTTAATTTACAATTGAGCAAAATAATTTATGTTATTTGCCCGAATGTTGGCGTTATCATTGACATTAGCTTGTCCTTGCCTGGGAATGTCTCCTCTAGCAATGTGTTCCTCGATATCATTTATGTTTTCATCGTTAGGTTCCTCTTCGTGCATATTTCTTGCAATGTTGTGCAGTATAGCTGTTGCAACTATAACTGTTAAAGTGGTGCCAAGTTTTAACCTACACCCATAAGCAAGAACAGGAAATCTCCGTTTCCAGATCCCGAACAGCTTTTCCACCGAACCTCTGGTGCGAATTTGTGATTCATTATACAGCTGTTGGGCATTCCCAATCGGATTTAAAATTGGAGTCAATAAATAATTCCTCAGTGGATATGCACTATCACCTAAAAATATACGAGTTTATTATTTCCAAGAAAATACATGTTAAATGAAAGTTTATCTAATAAAACAGCACCATTATAGAATCCATTTTCACATTTTGCTCGTAACGATGAGCTATTGCAAATGGTAGCATCGTGTGACGAGCCAGGCCACCTAGCGACAATATTTGAGAACCGCATATTCGAGTCGGAAACTCCTTGTACATTAATGGAGAAATATTGTTTACGATTGCGAAAAATTTCTGCATCATCTCCTCCGGGTGACTGTATTTTCACATGGGTTCCATCGATTGCCCCAATTACGTTTTGGAACCTTGCAATTCTATAGAAATTAATTTGTTCCCTTGCAATATCTTGCGCTGTCCCTGGCAATTTTATGTAATGCGGTCTCAATGAGGCTATAGCTTCCGATACCCGTCTTACTATTCTACATGCACTTGATTTGTGTACACCTCCAAAATCAGCCACACTGAGTAAATGATTGCCGGTGGCATAAAAACGCAAAGCAATTAACAGCTGATTGATTGGTGGTATGCAGTTATTTCTGAAATTAACAATGTATATTGTATTCTGCAGAAAACATACAGTAGGTAATTATTGTAACTTACTTGTCATATGGGAATTCGATATTATGCTCTTTTTCTCTTAAAACTTGTATAGTTGTTGCTTTTGTCAAGCGAAATCTAATAAAGAACGCTTCTTCACTCAAATTATTATAGTGATCATTTCGTTGGTACACTTGTCTGGGAATTCCTACTTCTACTAGTTCAATTACTTCTAAATCGTCCTCAATTAAATCGTTATCCAAAAACGCATCCATTACACACAACCAACACACTTCACAATTTTTGAGGTTAAATTGTGGTTAAGCTACAGAAATGTTCGGCTTAAAATTTAAGTGTCACTTGGCAGTTAAGTACTACCTACGTGTACCGGTGCAACCCGTATCTGTCACCTATAATTAGTTAAGCGACACTTAACAACTAAGTGAAAGTGGTGCAACCGGCCCTAAGTGAATACTTCACGTAGTAAATGTGTTTTATATAATTTAATAGTTTATGTACCTATTATGGTTTTTATGTATGTGTATGCATTACATTTTATTGTGACTATACCTCGGACATGTATGTATTTTTTTTGAGTTGGCTGTAATAAACATTAAACATTTAGGATTTGTGTCCAGGGATTAGTTCCGGAGTTCTGGTTTTCCATTTCTTTAGAAACTTCTATCTATGCCTTAGTGAAAATTTCTATGAAATTTTCTTCCGGGTAAAGGGGGATTTGTTACGTGCAGAACGCACACTTTCTTTATTTAAACTATTTTTCATTTTCCCGCGTTCGCTTTGACTTTTTATATCTTTATTTAAATTTACTTCCGTTTCCGAATGTCATTTTGACAGTTCTATTTGTTCTTTTATTTTATGTCGATTTCCACTTATAGCTGTCGCTACGATACTTCTCTGGTTTTCGTTTGGTTGTTTGCACGACCTTCTTGATTTTCGAGTCTGACGCTCTTTCCGGCCTGTTCATTTTCGAAAAATAGCATTGCGCCGGCGTAACCCGCGCGGCGCCACTTACCGGTATGTAAAATAATCGAGGGCGGATATAGATTTGAAACTTAGCTAATGACATAGATACAATCTATAATATGTATTTATATAAGAAAATTCCGCAAAGATACGAGTTTGACTTGCCTTGCAGCCCAGTTTCATGAGCGAATAGTGGTCAGAATATATTTATATATAATATATTTAAAGTATACATGGTATACAATAGCAAATTCATCAAAATTGTGCAAAAAATTTAACATTTTATTGAACATACATTATTTTTATTATATAATATACTGCTCAGAAGTAAACTTTTGCTATTTTGCTACTTAAAACATTAGGTACCTACCTACTTTGAGTTGAGTTTTCGTACATAATTCTACAGAAAATAATAACAATTATAGTTACAAAAGTTTGTTAAAACTTATTACTTGCCCATACCACCACTGGT